>OV884013.1:65839811-70839811 GCA_930367205.1 Acanthosoma haemorrhoidale | reverse complement strand
ATTATTTTTCTTGGTCCTATAATTGCAGCGGTTTCAGTTTGAAGAGAGAACGAATCATATAACAATTAATATGGACCTAGGAACTGGATTGGTGTAACTCCCAAGACATTAAAATATTTATTTTAATGTATTGAGGGAGGAATCCAACCCGTGCAAAATGAGAATCCACCTAGAGGGCCGTCCCGTACACTGTGATTAAGCTGAGGTAATGCTCTACGGCAGCAGAGCTTGCCTTACCCGGCAGCTGGCTCGATATTTACAGGTGGTTGGGTCAAAGCAGCCATTAGCATGTGGGAACAAAGGGCAGGTTACCGGGCTAAGGCCTCGCCTCAACACTAGCATTAGCCCTACTTGTTCTTGGTGTCTCACCTCACCTCGTCCACTTAAAATAACAACGGAGGACAAATAAGTACAAAAATACCAATGAAGAATAATAATTATAAGATAAATAAATAAAAACAATCAAGTCGAGTGGGATGGGATGTAGCTCACAATAAATTGTGTTTAGATATACGGGCTTACGACTCAAAAAAACACATTTTATGCCCAACATTTAGAGAAATAATTACATTAAATTGGAAGTATGAATTTCGTGTAGTCAGGATGTATGGTTTCGTGTCTTGGTCAGCAACTTTGAATGATCAATAAACTTTTACAATTTAAAAAAAAACGCAAAACTATCACCACTCAATTTTATGATTGAATTCTCTCACCAGTGCTACTCAAGGACAAAGCTTGCCTTGCCTGGATCGTATTAATTAACACCATTTTCAATATTTTTGTTAAAGAAAAAAACTTTATTCAGGTCTAAATCTCAACACATTCAGGACGAATAATTACAACACATTACGTGGTCTCGTTCTGGAATTTAATAAATAAAACAATATTTAATGAATAAAATACCATAAACAATAAAACAGTTTTGTATACTACTAGTGCAAATGAAAGAGAGGTGATGTAAGAAACGGGACTTGAAAGTGGAAAGTAAAAAGAACCATGAATAGAAAAGGGGAAGGAATTCGAGTGGTTTGTGGCTCGGGGAATAAAGGACCTTTCGAACAATGCAGTCTTATGGAAATCAGTATAAATGTCAGAGAGGCGGGCTATGGTTTGTGGTGTGCGGATGAAGAAGGGTGGAATTCAGAATTTAAGATTTGGACATTAATAGAAGTAACATGTATGCTAAATAATAAGCCAATTAAGCATGAGAACACATCTCGGTCATGTCAATCCCTGTAAAATCCAACGAAAAATCAAACTAAACAGTTCATATGTCGCTTTGAAGTGCCAATAAGTTCCGCTGAGCAGCTGTCGTACATCACAGGTGTTGTCAAAAAATGATAAAATGATACAAATTTCACGTGTAAGTGGTGGGTTTGATGTGGATGTGTATATCAGGAGCAATAAATTTGTTTTAGGGTAGAAATGGATCGTCTAGAGATTTAGGAAACATGTGGTTTCGAGGTTTGGTCAAAACAGCATTCCCAGGTTTTTTGACGAATTGAAAAGAAGATACAGATTGGGCAATAACGTTTAAAGAGGAAACTGAAATATATGGCTATATCCTTTGATTTCTTAGCGGTGAGCCTTAATTAATAAGAAAACCGTAAGAAACAATAACTGTAATCCCGATACAACTATTTAAAAAAAATTGTGTTTCTAAAATGCTGTAAACAGCAAATGAACATTCATTAAAATAAACATCTCTAGACAATGTACCGCAAAGAGGAAACGAAAGGTTTCGATCAAAACGGTTTAAATAAAAATGTTTACATTTTGTAATTCTTTCTTAAAATTCCCAGCACATATTACATACTACAAGTTATTGATCAAAGGATCAGTTGCCCAACTTTTTATTAATTACAACGTTTATTTTGTATTTATAGTGACCAAAATTCGATGACAAATTTACGAGTTCGTCATATAAGTTTATTCACATTGGCCAGATGAAGGATATTGTCCCATACAAGAAGGAAAATAAAACAAATCCCTTTACGTTTTTGAACCATTTAGGACATGGAGGTCCTTTATTTTACACCCTTATAATGAAAACGATGTTGTATTTATTCATAATAAATTAACCAATGAAATATTCAAAGGGATTGCTTTTATTATTACCCTTTTCAATTGAAGCTGCTACAAAATTGCATTAAATTAACAGAGGCTGAATGGCAGAGAGTAAACACAATTTATAAAATTATAATGATTTCTAATTAACCGATTACCAGATCACTAATAATGTTTCGTATGAAGTATTTGTTTAAATTAAACGTTTAGTAAATATAATAACGTTTTCTGATAAAAAGCCGGATAAAATAATATTTTCATCCTTTTTATTTTTTATTGTTTTTAGTTTCCACTTTATGATTGAAAGTATATTTTTATGTATAACACATAAAATGTATACCTTATTTATTTATTAGTTTAACCGTTTTGGTTTTAACACTTAGTCATTTACTTATGCCCATAAAACATTTATTATTTGTTTCTGTTTCAGGTGAGTACAGTTGCATGGAAATGACCGTGAAAGGTATGGTGCATGTTGTTTATTTTAGAGTTTAAGCCTTTTTCTTTTTCAGAAAAGTTTCTGAGCTCTTCTCAACTGTCATAACACTGCATATTTAAGCACCTTGGTCAATTCAATGTTAACACTGTTACTGTAAGGAATGTATTAGTTAGATTTTTATTGGTAATCGGAAAAAAATGTTGAGTAGCCACTGAGGTTATTTCAGACTATATAACATAATGTGAAAATGAGTTCATTTATATCATGCTACAAGTTTTTAGCATTTCTGAATAGAAATTAAAATACTAGTATCATAAATGATGTAGTATAAACATTTAATTGTTCTTAATTCTTATTATAACATAAATAGTTGTAGTGCTTCCCAGTACTAAAACTCTGTTTTGACTTCACAAGTTATGTTTTTTCATACAACCTTTTTGTGGGGAAGTTTACATATTGTACGTAATTATGAATGAATGGTCTAATGGGATGCAACATCAAAGATTGTATTCACTTTGCGATTTGTATTTTATAAAGAATTATTATTATACCAGTTCTTTTTTATGTACTTAAATATTATTTTATGTAAATAATGATTTGAAGGTGTTAAAATTAATTTTATACACTAAAATATTTTTTGTTTATTATTGTTACTATGTAAAACATGTACAGTACAAGTGGCACCCCTGTTTAAGGGGAATAAACTTCTATAAATTACACAAAGGAATAATAGAATAGCATAATGAAACTGATTGAATGTCTAGCCTAAATAAATTAAATAAGGAAGGCCAAAAACACTGATGTGAAAACAAAACAACATTAAAAAACTATTGTGTAAATTAATAAAAAACTGAACTTACCTAGATCTAGGAGCTCGCATTATGCAGTGAGTCTAGCCAGTGAGCAGTGGGGGCCTTTCGGCACTAGCAGCTTAAATGTTAAATAACTAATTCTAATAAATAACTAATGACTTGACCACCTCAATTCGAATAAAGGGTCTCAAAAATAGGCCAAACACTGGCCGATCATAAATTTATTTTAACAAAAAGGTTTTTAAATTTAATTAGCTTTACTGTTCATAAAACTGAGGTAATGGGTAACAAATATATTTCTTTAATATATTCTCGACGTTGCCCACCTGGCTATCTTCTGACTTAATTTTCAATAATAATGCAAAAATAAATAAATGTAAGAACCCCAGCATTTTCCTCCAGAAAATGTAAGCTCCGTGGTAAGGACCCAAGGGAGACTTTACTATTGCTTTATGTCATAGGTAAATAAGTTTTATATAGATGCATCTATTTACAAAACGATTTAAAGAATAATTGAAAATGATCTTACCAAAATTTTTGTCACATCTGGTGTATAATATTTGTGCATGTGTATAATTTGTTTCTTACTAGAGCAACAAGCAGCTCCCTAAAAAAATTAGTTTTACTTAATTGCTCATTTAAAGATGAACCCTATAATGTTCGATTAACCTAAAGATGGATTATTTTATGCTTGAAAATAACCACTTTCTAGTCAGGGCCAATCACCAATATAATAATAATATAAAATAAACAATTATTTTAAAGTTAATCTATCTATATATGTTTACGTAACCAATTGATTTCGGTTATTGTCAGTATGTATGAATTATCTACACTGTAACTGTTTGACCATTGGTATATACTATTGAATTCCTGTGAGCCTTAAGTGGCCAATTACAATGTCTGATATAACTATAAATCTATAATCAAAAGGGATTATTATACATCTCGATCATATCGATTTCAACAATAACATTCATATAACATATAAGGATTTATTTAAGTTGAAGCCAGAGGCAAGTTTATGTTGTAAACTAATACGATCTTGGGATGTAAGCAACCCATGATTCTATGTATGTCGGATTACTAGAGGCAATAAAGCAGCCTCTTTACAAAAGTTCAAGAGTGTCGTTCGTTTCGCTCTTTTCTATAGTTTTGAAGCTTAACCGCCGACGATTAACTGGTGCCGAAACCCGGGAACGGAAAGTAATAACTTGCTTTACTTTTTTTCCGTTCATTCGGCATTCTTTTTTAGACTTTATACGAAATTCCAGAGGGAGTTTTACGATCCGTGGTGCTGAATGCAGCAACAGATATACCGCAGTTATTTTAAACGACCATGACAGCGGCTCCTCAGAAACTTCCGAGGGAAGAACCAGGAAACCGATAGGGCTGTAGAAGCGGCAGTGCCCGGAAGAGCGGTTGACGACAAACATCTGAGCAGAGGGGAGAGCGTGATATCTGAGCAGAGTGGTGGCGGAGAGGCGACCGCACAATAGTAAATAATAGTGTGAAAGTCGTGGATAGCGGTCTGCCTATAATCAGAGTCGCGAGTGGAGTGAAGTGTCTAGTGGATACTGGCAGTACTAACACAATAATGTGTCGGGAGACACTAGAGAGGATGTGTGAAGGAGAGAGGATGCCCCAAATACAGGTATGCTCTTGTAACTTGATCACCCTGGGAGGCCCCTGAAGAGACGAAGGGGAGGCGGTAATAGGGTAATAGGGCTAGATAGATGTGAACAGGGAAAAGGAGGGAGTTCAACGGACGACAGACCTGCAGACATGGAAGATTGGAAAGAGATCATCAATGATTAGCACCGCCAGATAGTCTGGAAGACGTAGAACTTCGGCCCCATGGAGCTAGCATATTATAGCTCTCGACGATCCACCGCGACGACCATATAGTCGGCGCCAGGGGTAAGTAATGGCCAAATTAGTCGTGCCCTCAATGATGCTTCCACGCTTCCACACCAGAGAAGACGATTTATTTACGTCGGAAACGCGACCATATGGGAAAAAAATAAGCGTCGGTAGAGGGCGGAGAAGATTGGGTTTGACCGAGAAATTATACGGTGTACCATGATGGTATAAACCATCCCGGCTGAGCCGATGCCGAAGGAGATCTCGCTAGCGCACCATCAGGGCAAGAGACGGCTCAGGCGTTGAGGCGCACGTATTTCTGGTGGGGAATGCGAAAGACCATTTGGGAGACACTAGCTGCGTGCGAGGTTCTTCACCCAAACAAATATGACAGACACCCACCGACCGGGCAACAAGTAGAGACTCCCACGGCGCAAACACCGCTCACTGACCTTCAAGTGGATACCTTCACTTGGCGGGGACACAAGTGGGTCACCGTGGTTGACCTGTTCAGCAAAACGGCTATGGCATATCCCATTCGGGAAAAGTCATCGTAGGCAGCACTAGGCGCGCTAAGGTGGTGGTTACAATTTAATGGCTTGCCAGATTGACTAGCATCGGACGTGCGGGAGGAGATAAAGGCCCTGGACGTGATATGGGATGTCAGTACCCCAGGGCATCCAAAGATCCAAGGAGGAATTTAGCGGCTCCACAGCACCTTAAGCGATCATCTCTGCGTCTACAATGCCGACAAAGGGTTGGAGCCGAAATAGGCAATGCCTCGTGTGGTCATTGCGTATTACCATTCTGTTCACACGACCACTGAGGTCTCACCCTTTGAAATCCTTTTCGGAACTTGTGGGCGTCGCCGGGACACGAGTAGAAAAGTGGTAGGAGACGAGACGTCCGCACAACTCACCACCAACCGCGTGGAGCTGGGGAAATTGTGGCAACTCTCTCGAGCAGCTAAAGCTTCCAGTGGGTAAGCCCTCTGAATTGGAAATTGACTTTAATTTCCTCACTTCTGCACACATCTCATTGGGTTTTCGGTGCTATTTTTCAGATATATGTTTTTTTTTTATTGTTTTAACCTTTGTACTTCATTTGATAAAGTTATGTTCTGTTTATATGATTGTAAGACAGTGTTGTTCTGCTCTAGGTGAGCAGGAAATTATTATGTCTGAACTATATAATTAGCGTAAGTATTAAGTTTCAGTTCCCAACAGATGGTCAGCAACAGGCAGGGGGAAGTTAAAGCCAGAGGCAAGTTCATGTTGAAAGCTAATACGGTTGCTTACATCCCATGATCTTATGTATGTCGGATTACAAGAGGCAATAAAGCAGTCATTTTACAGAAGTTCGAGGGTGTCGTTCATTTCCCTCTTTCCTATTTTTTCGAAGCTTAACCACCGACTATTAACTTATAAGCACATATATACTCTATACAGCTACATTTAAATGACAATATATATATATATATATATATATATATATATACATAAGACCACATACAAACATGAAATCTATTTTAATGACTTACCAGAGAAAATAAAACTTCAAGAGACTATCAGTAAGAAACAATCTTGGTGGCGGATTAAGGACCAACTGTTATTTTATAAATAAATATCTGAAGAAAAGCTATAGAGAATTATGGAATGATATAATTGCAAATAAATTTATTGTTTAGTTTCTTTTCAATGTTTTTTATTCGTTTTTTTTTTTTGTTCTGCTCTAATAAATAAATTCATTGTTTATTTCTATATGACTTTCTTCATAATAGTTAATACTTACGGAACTTTATTCTCTAATTAATTTTAAATCTATTATGTATAATTTCAACTACATGGAATAGGGAAGACACAAATAAAAACAATACACATATTTTTTATTTAAAATTTGATTCCCCTTGGTTAGTGTGTGGTGTTCCGAGTAGCCAATGTTCCACCAAGTTCGGCCTGTTACTGTGCTGTAGAACACCATTGGTCACATATTAAAACCAACTTTTTGTATTAAATTAATAAAGAAGGAAACATTTTTCCCAGGGATGCTAAAATATTTTATAAAATTACATGTATTCATAACTGCAAAAAATGTGATAATTCAATATGTCCGCTGTATGCCCTATTTAGAAATACCCGGAAGGAGTGAAAGTTTTTAATTAGTACGTATGAGTGTTAATTTTATTCCCCCCCTGATGTAATCGATATACGATGGTATATATATAATTATTATATGGACAGAGTGGTATCTAAAAATTCATTTGAGAGTTATAAATTATTAATAACAATAGAGAAAGGCCGTTTCTTTATAATTGATTTAATCCTATTGAAAATTGTCAAACTAGGTTTAATAATACTTTTTATCTCTTCTTAAGCTTCTAATCCTCCTTTCATACTCCACTCCCTCCTTCCTAAACATTTATTCGACCCAATAATTACCACAGGTAATAGATAAAGCATAAGACACTTATGTAAAAGAATCAATTTTACAATATCTAATTGTTTTATTGCTGGATTGTAAATTTATTACCCTTGAAAACAATATGGGCGGACTCAGCTGATCTTATGGAGAAGAAACTCCCCTGTGTGTTACCCCTGTTTTATTACAGTATGTTATGTTACCCTGTGTGGTTTTTCTGGTTTGTCCAAGATTTCCCGACAAACTCAGCTTATAACATCTTGCGAGCTAGTGGTCTTTAAGAAATTACAATGTTTTAGTCATTAAACTGATCAATGCACCAACAATATTTGTAACCAGTAATCTAAGTGGTGAGGTGGGTATGAGCGGGGTCTCCAAACAACGGATGTCATGGTATTGGTGAGGATGGCTCGACCGCCGGCAGCAGTTCTTAAATTGAGTGTGACGTGAAACAGTTGTTTGATCTGTGCGAGGAAATCACCCACTGGGGCACTGTCTTATAATAAAAGCTGCCGATATATTTCTCATTGCTAGGCACTCATTGACAACTGGCAAAGAAAATATACTATTAAATCAATTTTAGAATGAAAATTCAGGTTTGAATGAACTTTTCATGTGAATAAAGTATAACGTTTCTTGTTATATCAATTAAAATTAGTATTTTTTATATTTAAAATGTACTAAAAACATAAAATAATGATATAAATAAATCAATGTAAGTATATGAGTATATATGAGTAATAAAGAAAGGAAATAAATAGCAAAGCATTACTAAAACACACATATGGTTTAAAACTATGCAAATGCGATCAACAGTTGACTCATGGATGGTATGTGGTTGTAAAAATTGTTTAATGTTTCCTATGATTTTGAATTTTCCATCAAAGCTGTTTTATATTTCCCGAAAAATAGTGATACGGTTACAATTGCATCGCTTCACTTTGTTTTTGTAAACAATTTTCATATTGCATTGTTCTTTCTTAATACTCAATCAATCAAAATTGAAAAAAAAAATATAATGATTTTTACCTTAGATATAGATAAATTCGTATTTTTGTTGCACATATACTGAAGAAATGTCAATATGGGCCATTCATTTTGAATACGCATTCCTATAATTATTTTTATCTATTATCGGTATAATAGCTCAATTTGGGAGAGGTAAGTTTTGAGTTTGCAGGATAAGGGCATCGTTGTCTGGAGGAGTTGAAACAACAGCTGTGCTGGTAAGTAGGAGAAATGTCAGGAGGTATATATAAATAATGTCCAAATGCTTTTAAACATGACAAAATACGTGACACTAAAAAGAGTATTAATGACAAACTATTTATCATACACTATTTTTAGCTGTTGCCAACTGTACACGCTACCTGCTTATTATTTCTTCTCTAAAAATCAATAACTTATGTACATGATTCGACTGTCTTATTAGGTCACTGTAAAAATATTTTAATATCCGGATGCATGTTATTCAGTGGTTTCACTCATGTGCATTTTTAAAACGCGACAATGAGCACTGGTAATTTATTGTATTCTGTAATGTACTGAGCCTGACGGTGAACATCACCCAACGGTTTGGCCAGCTGAAGTGTTTCCCTTGCATCTATTGCGGGAAATGACATTGTGGTACAAGCACTAGACCCCGATGGTTTGTACCTCCATTATGTATCCAATAGTCGTCAACCTATTTGAAAATTACTAGATAGGAAATTTCACTAGTTTAAAGAGAAATAATAAGCCTCACCAATTTTTTTTTAGAACTAAATACATTGCGTTATGCATATTGTATATATATTAGATGCCCAAAAATGATCTTACATAATTTATTAGAGTTGGTATATATATATATATATATAAGTTAAGATGTGACTTACGGGAGTATAGCCACTAATTCCAAACTACCTTGATAAACATTGTAAATACATATATAGAGGATTATAATTTGAATAAAGTCAGTTCTTAACCAGCCTTCAAGAGTGTTATTTCGTTCCCAAATTATTATTTTTTTTATGTTTCACGGTCCGATACACATAAGTGGTGCCGAAACCCGGGAACTTTTTTAACAGTTTCAAAGTGAGAATATATTTTTTTTAACTTCGTGATTCTGTTTTATTTTGTTTTCTATTACGTTGAGGAAGTTAAGCGAGTAAAATTATGAATTAACAAGGACGAAGTATCCTTAGACCAGCAGCGCTGACTCTGGAGCCTCGACAACCAGAACAGGTAAATCCTGAATTCCCACTATTACCATTGTAGCGACCGCTAACTACATAAGTTAAATCACCCTATACTCTGGTGCATATATATAATTTAAATCATTTTAGAAGTTTTAAGCAATAAACCATGCGCGGGACCGGCAGTCGTAAACAAGTCAAACGTAAGAGGGTCGAAACCTGAAAGGTTTAGCCACCTGGCTGCCATAAACAGACCCTTTTTAGACCTGCGACACCTTCCGGCAGGAAAGGGAAACAGTATTTACCCCGGGGCTTTTGGCCCTAAACCCTACTCTCTCCTCATCGCCTCTGAGTCTGTCACCCTGTCTTTTAGTCTCCTTGAAGACCCTCTGACGACTTGTACCTGTGGCGCTGCTGGGCTCCCGCTCGAACTCTGAAAACTGGCCTTATTCTTTATGAAACCTCTGTACTTCTTCTCTTGAACATAGTGCATTGTCGGGGCACATACCTATCATGAATGGAGTCAGATATTGATGCCGTCCTGGAACGATTGTCCAGGTTATTAACTCGAACAATCCGCCCTTGTCAACAAGGTAGGAAGTGATCAGGGACCTCCTAGTGACAACCCGACAACCATCAACAACTTTGGCAATGGCACGGGTGGAATTGGCAGCTCAGGAAGCGAATAGGATAGCACAGGAGATCAACGAACTAGAAAAAATGAAATTAAAGAAGGCGAACGCCCAGGACATACGAAGAGAGATATCAGATCTAGAAAAAATGAATGGGGATATAGGAGAACTAAACCATTTCCTCAAAGGTGGGGACGGAATTATGAGTAGCATTCAAGCCCAGGTTGCAGCGGACCTGCTAGAGGAGTCGGATGCCAAAAGGTTGCGAGCGGCCCTGGCTCGAAGGGTGAGAAGAAGTGTACTGAATTTGATCCAAGCAGACGAAGATACTACGTGGCAGGTGATCAAAGAAAGACTTAAAAAGGCCTATGAAGGGGGCCATGGGCCCCAGAAGAAGCCTATGTTGCAAATGTTCCGGGAGTTGAAAAAAACGAATCAGAGGAATGGCCAGTACGCCGCAGGCCTTCTCGCGAAGCTAAATAAAATAAATAAGAAATTGCGAGAAGTAATGGACACAAGTGCGCTGGAAGCGTGGATGATATTTATGACCACGGTTCTGAAAGTACAGTTAGCTATACGAGGAGAAAGGATGGCCTACCTAGTGAAAAATCATTTACGGAATGTGCACAAGAAATGGTAGACGCGAGTTCCCGTGACGAGCAAGAGAGAGAAGAGATAGAACCAGGATGGAGTAGTGTGTCGTATCAGAGAAATTAAGCAGAAAAGAATAAAGGGCGACAGGATCTGAGAAGAAGAAGAGAGGGAGAGTTCGGGAGAAGAGACAGAATACCGAGAGAAAGAAGGCAAGTTGTGGAGAAGAAGAATGGGAGAAGAGAGGAAAGGAGGTGCCATGAGTGCGGCAAGACAGGACACTTGGTAGCCCAGTGCCCACATACAAGATGTTTTGAATGCCACAATGAGGGACATATGGCCAGATAATGCCCATATATACAGCGCAGGGAGCACGACCGAGGCGAGCCTATGGAGATCAATGCTCAAAGAGTGTGGCAAAGAAGTAGGATTTCGTCAGAATTGGCCAGATCTTCGGAGGCATCAAGATCGGAGACGGAGGGCAGCAAATCAGGTGGCAGAGGAACCTCAAGAAGGAGAAACAAGCAACGGAGCACAGGGCGGAGAACAGAGCAGGTTAGTAAAGAATGAGCATTGTGTGAATGGAGGGGCAACCTTTGTGAATAGTGTTGTATATAAGTGGGACAGGTTGCCTATTATAGAATTCTGTAAAGGGTGAAAATGTTTAGTGGATACGGGGTAAACGGGGGGATACAGGGACCTGTACGTTAGTGAGTAGGGATAAATTAGATGTACTATTTAAAGCGAAGTGTAAACCACCTGTTAAGCCATGTCAATGTAAAGTGGTCACTTTGAGTGGGCCCTGTACTATAGACGGGGAAATCGATTTAGCCCTAGATAAGTGGGGAAAGCAGGGGGAGGTAATGACACTACACGTCGTGAAAAACATGCCGCGGGAGTACGGGGGAATTTTGGGATGCGATCTATTTAACACACTAGGGATACAAATTCGTAGCTCAGGGGGTCAGTAGGTAGTTAGTAGATTGGGAAAAATAGGTACCGGACGAAGCAAGATGTGATGGAAAGAGTTAGATACGTGGGAGTAATCACTAAGGGGGTAGACTGGAGAAAAAGGGTGAGGTATGAATTTGGAGATTCTAAGTCAGTACAACCTGGAAGTGGTATACGAACCAGGAAAAGATAACGTTGTTGCTTATTGGCTATCTCGCGCTTTACAGGTGAGCATGATCGAAACAGAGCTAGGAGAAGGGTCGGGGGATTTACAAAGGTTCGTGCGGGAATGAACGCCAGACGGGGAAGGAGAGCGCAGACCTGAACAACAAAACAATGAGGATCCCTCGGATGATGAGTCGGAAAACGAGAGAACAGCAGAGATGGAGGAGATGGATGAAATAATAAACAACAAATCTCGACAGGTCATCTGGAAGACAAGGACGACGGGGATCGTAAAAATGGAGTTCTCCAAATATGAAAAACATTCCATCATCACCATTTGGTCACAATCTGGAGTTCAAGAAGAGCAAATCTGTCAAGCGCTAAAAGACGCCTCTAAACCAGCAGTAACCCATCATCTGTATGTGGGAAATGCGACGGTGTGGGACAAGTTAAGTAACTGGTGGAGGTATGAAAAATTGGGATGGACATAACATTCATACGATGCCGCTATATGGTAGAGACCATTCGCGATCAGGAGCAGCAAAAGGACGTGTGCATACCATCAAGGGAAGACGCCGGGGGATCAATGAGACGTTGGTGGCACTAAAAAGAAAGTACTATTGGGTAGGGATGTGAAAAACGGTGGAAGAGATCGTGAGAGAATGCGTCATTTGCCATACTACAAAGTATGACCGCCATCCTCCGGTAGGGTTACAAACGGAGACGGGTACTCCTTCAGCACCGTTAACAGACCTGCAGATAGACACTTTTACGTGGAGAGGCTTTAAGTGGGTGACGGTGGTGGATATATTTAGTAAAACAGCCATGGCCCACCCGGTGAAGGAGAAATCGGCAGCGGTGGTGAGTGGCGCACTCCAAACTTGGTTTCAATTCTACGGAGTCCCAGATACAATCTCCTCGGATGGAGGCAGAGAATTTGATAATGCTTAGTTGAGACAAGAGATGAAACGGTTAGGGGTTAAATGGCTTTGGAATACGCCCGGTCATCCCAAAAGTAGGGGAGGGATCGAACGGCTCCATAATACGTTGGGAGAACATCTTCGAGTTTTCCATGCCGAGAAAGGGTTGGAAGCAGATGAGGTGATGCCCCGAGCCATAGCAGCGTATAACCATTCTATTCATATGGCCACGGGGTTTTCCCCGTTCGAAGCTCTTTCCGGTTTAAGCGCACGAAGGAGAAACGAGGGAGAGACGATTGTAGACGAGAGCATGGCGGAACAGTTAGCCACAAATAGAGTAGAGCTCGAGAAACTGCGGGGGAAATCGTATGGACGAATGGTCGCGGAGAAAAGCAAGAGAGTAGCGAGGGAGAATGAGGGGGTAAAAGATATTATGAGGACCGTTAGGATAGGCACTATCCTTTAAAGGAAGATCCTGTCGAATCGTGCAAAAGAGGTTCTGAGGTATGAGGGTCCGTTCAAAGTGATTACGATTAGGGAACACAATCTTGTCACCGTTCAGAGTCTGGCTGAGCCCAGGAAACGGAGAACTGTACATATTGAGCAACTTATGTTTCCAGTGGGAGAAGGCAGACCATAAGAGTGTATTTTCGTACCATCATGTTATGTTACGTTTTTCTAGAACAGAGCAATATATCTTTTATTTTTTTATATAGAGTTTGTGTATTATGTGAAATTCTAAGTTAAGTTAGTTATGTATATAGAGTAAGCTGTAATTTTGTTCCTTTTTATTTTTAACCAACGATGTACAATTTGTTTTTCTTTTCTTTCCTTTTTGTTTGTGAGTTGAGTTTACGAGGATGTTCGTAAACTGGCAGGGGAAGTTAAGATGTGACTTACGGTAGTATAGCCACTAATTCCAAGCTACCTTGATAAACATTGTAAACACATATAGAGGATTATAATTTGAATAAAGTTAGTTCTTAACCAGCCTTCAAGAGTCATATTTCGTTCCCAAATTATTCTTTTTTTTTATGTTTCACGGTCCAATACACATAAGTTATATATATATACCTATTGTTTGTAATCAGTGTAGTATCTCACTAATGTAGAAAACCGAGAGGCTAACTCAAATGTGTAGGGCACTTCGCAGACAACTATGAAAACATTTTATTATTTATATATGTGTACCTATGGCATAGCCTTATAATTTTCCTCATAATATTAACAATTCCAATATACAAATTATCACACATCTATATTCCGTCTATAGTTAGGTATTAGGTTAAAGTTCAGTCAAGATAATTATCTGGAAAATTTACTGCCACCATCACGGATCGTCAATCCGGCGTGACCTGATAGAAGTGTTGCCTGTCACAGTTTAAAAAATAAAGGATTCGTGGGCCAGCAGATGCGCAGCTCGGTAATCACCGAGCCCCACGCGACCAAACCAAAACATTTTAACCAAAACACGGAGCTTCATTTGGATGATAGCACCACTTAACTGTATACCAGCTTTGGCTTAACATCCTAGACACTACTCATGCGACGGTAATGTTCGTTACAATTTACAAAATGGTTTATCAGGGGTAGACTCCCAATTGACAGTTTGTTTTCTCATGCTCGTTCACATCTGTAGAGCTGTTGAGTAAATTCAATACATCCACAATTTAACTCTTCCTTGAGAGAATCCCCAAACGTGGCTAGTCATTGAAAGCAGACACCATTTTCAGATACCACCCTTTTTCTTGCCTCGCATATTTTGTAAATATTGAGCTACTATATGCAAAATTAAATATACATGCATTTCTGAGGAGAATGTCAATGCTACACAACGTGCTTTATTCTAAATTAACATCGTCCGGACCCTCTAAAAGTAAAAGTGAAAATAAGAAAAAAATCCTCACTTTTTTATTGCATCATTCAAATCTGCATTTATATATGATAACTTTCTTTATTTTGATGAACCAATTTGTATTTTATTTTAACTTTAATTATTACTTTACAACATCAACAAATAAATTTTTGAACATTTTGTGGTTTTCATGCTGTTAATGTATACATTTTTTTTGAACCTCAAATTTGAAAAATTAAAGTATAAGAGAAAAATCAATGGAAATTATTTGGAATGAGTGGATCCATTACCTAGGATGGGTGTAGGAAATAACGAGTGTAGGGGGCCTTGGATGAGTAACTAGGGACAGTGGTGAGAGCCCGCCGGAAGTCAAAGCAACTATATATATTTATATTGAACCCGAGTGTGCTAAATAGCGAGAATGAACCTCAGACACCTCTGAGGCCGACCTCAGGTACCGATGGTAGGCAGGGCCCGAGGACTGTTCAAAGGACTTGGATAAGAATCACAATACCTACCAATATTTCATATAACAGCATCGTCGAATTTAAACGAAAAAAAGCACATAAAGAAATTTGTTTTCACACCCCTGAAATATTCTTAACATCGTTCATACTAAATCACTTTTATGAAATATTGAACTTCGTTTGAAAAAATCTCAATCCAGAATCAATAATAATAAGTTAAATACACAACGCTAAAAACGTTGAATGGAAATATTTCAAAATCAATTTTTTGAATATTGGCCAATATTGCAGTCACCTCCTTGACTGTATGCTTCTTTAAATGCGTTAAACTGTAAGGAATTAAAGACCTTTCTTCTCAAAATATTATAAAATCCATTAGACAAAGGTTACTTCCACTGATTTTACAACTCATGAGATAAAAGTTTTTGAGATTTAACTTTTGTGAGATTGTTACAGAAATGTGAATTTAAAAGTTTCTCTTGGAAGTTATCACTTCTTTTGTATGTTTTATTCAAAATCTACCATCAAAATTAAATTCTTATATGTAAAAATATTGCAGATTGGAAAGTGGGTATTGGCGTCCTTCGGTTCCGATTCCTTCAATTCCCACCTTTCCTCTCTGTCTACCAGGGATATAACTAAAACAATCCTTAAGTATCATCCTGTTGCACACCCACTCCGTCGTGATGATGGGTCCTGGACGGCTTCGAATGGGGATACGACGGAGGAATTTGCTCTGAATCTAACGCATACTTTCACACCTTACCTGTCTCATCAAGGACATACTCACAGCGCAACTGTTGAAGATTTCCTCACTTCACCTATTCCTTTCTCTCTTCCATCAAAAGCCGTTAACCCCTCTGAGGGGGATGATTCCCTGCGGAATCTAACTAAAAAAAACCTGAAATATCATCCAGCTTCATAGCCACTCCGTCATGATGATGGGTCATGGTTGGTTTTGGATAGCGAGAGGTCAGAAGAATTCACACTTCATCTTTCTTGTACTTTCATTCCTCTCCTTTTTCTTCGAAACAATACTCATCGCATAGCTGTTGAAGATTTTCTCACTTCACCTATCCCTCTCTCATTTCCACCAAAAGCCGTTAACCCCTCTGAGTTCAAATACCTTCTGAAAAACATACCTTACAAAAAATCCCCTGGATATAAAATTCTTACTCCTCAAATTCTCCAACAACTCCCTCCTAAAGCCATAATCTTCCTAACCTACATATATAATTGCATTATCCAAACGACGCACTTTCCTCTCCTCTAGAAACATTCAATTATTGTCCTATTCGCCAAAGCCGGTAAACCACCCAATGAAGCCTCCTCTTGCCTTCCAATTAGCCTACTCCCTATCCTTTCAAAAATATTTTAGAAACTCCTATTAAAACGTCTACTTCCAATTGCTGAATCCAAAAACCTTTTTTCCTGCGTAAAAAAATATATAATTACGATAAAAACATTAATATAGGAAGTAAACCGCGATTCGAAGTGCAATTCAATATAGTTTGCAAAAAGTACTTTTAGTAGTTAAGTTCCTTTATTGTGCTAAAATTACAATCTGCCTTTTATAAGGCAATAAGTAATTAAGATAAATGCTCTCATTCATACCATATTTACAGTTCATCATTCACTCGCTCATTCATACAATATTTACAGACAGCCCAGAGACCCCCCAAATCCACCGCGAAGAGAAAGCGGAGTCCGTCAGCCGCGTCACCGGATACTAGCCAGTGGAGGCTGACCAAGAGCGCGAGAGCCACAGACGCTCAGGACATGATTGGAGAAACTGGCCATTGCCAGGACTCCCAACAAAAAGTACTTGAATGTTTTTTCGGCCTACTCATCATCTATAATTTCCGAGAAAAAAATATCAAGTATGTTGAGTATAGAAAATTCGTGTTCAAACATAACTTAAATACCGTCAGCGGTCTTAAGGGTCATATTATATCCTATAAACTTTTAAATAATTTTAAATATTAATTCTCTCAGTGTCTGTTAAACTCTCATAGAATATTAAGCTTCATTAATAGTATTTTTTTTTCTTAGCTCTCAAATTTTTAAGATTATAGATAAGGGAAAAATAAAGGTAATTTATTCGGGGTGAGCGGATCCTTTTGCTAGTAGTACCTGTTTGAAGGTGGAGGGAGGGAATTAAGGAGTGTGGGAAGCCTTGGTAGAGGTGGAAATTTGCGGTGCAGTGATGAGAGTCCACTGAAGGCTGAGCCGAGAGTCTCTCTAGGCATGTAGTGGAAGCTCATTCAGTTGGAAAGCAGTGATGGGTGCCCGTCAGAGGCTTGATGTTGGTTGGTCAAGGGCCGTAATGCCCACCATTCGGTCTGCTTTCCCAGATCTAGAGAGTTGCCTTGTTGCCGGTAGTGATGGGGGTGTCAGGTCTTGGAATAGGGGGCAATAGTATTTTGAAGAAGCTTTACAAATAAATAATGAGTTTAATAATCAATAATAATGAGATGCACCTGTATGCTAGCCAGTCGCCATTTTTACATTGCCTTACAGCCAGCCATTTTAATAATATTTTATAAAAATTCATAGTAGGAAACATTGCAAATTCCTAATTCAGATTTAGGTATTTAGTTAGAAGTAATTCAAAAAAAAAATTTAGAAGAAGGTTTTATGGAAAAAAAGGGAACAGTTTCAGAATATGGCACCGCTAAAAATGCCAAATGTACAATAGTTATGTGGCACAGGCAGAGAAAACAAAGCAATAGTTAACGATTTAAAATATTTTTGACAGGTGATATTATATGATAAAGAACATGATGTAGTTTTCACTAAGTACAATGTTAAACAGTTAAGGCATAGATATTAAAAAAGACACGTGTCAAGGGGCTCCAGAGCCATTTGGAATATGTGTGGATGGGATGGACTATTGGTAAAATATTGGGCGTTGGTAAAAGTACTGGTGGTGTTGGATTATACTCTAGATTGTATTCTGGAGAAACAAATATCTAATACTACCCCAGACCCTAGCAAGGGACTTTAGAAGGGACAGTGACGAGACTAGTATTTTAGTCATCAACTACATTTTGAAAAATAACAATAAATATCTCAGAGATATGCTGATCTATAGGTTTTAGATTAAGATAGTGTCTTTAAAATGTGATGTGCTTGGACTTAAGGCGATATGAACTGCAGCTCTAGCTCCTTCATCGATTTAAGTGAAACCGTTCCACTAGACAAAAAAAAATGATGCTATACACAGGACCTTTGCCCACATATATTGACTTATTTTACACAGCTATTATAAAATATCAAAGAATATATATTGAATTTTTATGTCAAGGAAGCCCTTGAGGTGCATTAATTTAAAATCCAAAAATTGTTTACGCTTACTTTCTATGTTTTACTCGAGATCTTGTGTGTTTATAGTTTAACCGTAATCCATTATTTCTATGGATTATTGGATTGAAATAAATGCAAATAAATTATAATCGTTTTTCTTCATAATATATTATTTCTTTTTTGATAGCAAGATTTGAATTTAGTTACATTTTTTTACTTATTATTTATAAGTGATGTTGTTTAATATTTTTATTTGTTGTTCTATTATATTCTAAATCAGAATTTTTTTTTACGTTGTCTTTTTGCCTCGCCACTTGCAGTGTGGAGATTTTTTTTTTACTTCTAGAGCAATTTTTGTAATGTAACCATGTTTTCATATGAATCTGTTATTGAACTATATTTGTATCGTATAATATTTATAATTAATTAACTTAAAAAAGAAAATTTTAAAATTCTTGGGCAAAATACAAGGTTTTTACAGTATGTTTGTAATTTGACATTTTTTCAATTTCATTATAATATCTAAACTATACAATGATTATTTAATGATTAAAACAAAAACGATCAATCTTAAATCCACGTTATTAATTTACAATAGTTTTCGATACATTTCAGATCGATTTAGCTAGAACTATAATAATTAGAAATATTTTTTAATCACATTAACCAATTTTATGAACCGGTATTCAAAACTAGTAGTGCTAAAGAGATGATGCACAATGCGGGTCAACCTCCACCCGCTCATTTATTTATGGAGTCGCTCTCTCCCTCTCCGAGTCCGGGGGTCACCGGTCACCATTTCCAACAATACATCCACGTTGTTGACATCATATTCTCAACCTATATTCATAACATTTCATTATTCAGTGCAAGGGAATAAAAAGTCGTTGAAGTGATTTATATCTATTTAGCTTCTGAAAACTACTTTTGGACCTGAAAAAATCTAACCATTCTCGTTTTGAAATGGGGTAGGCCTCGCTTCAAATTAGTTTTTGGAGGCTTAATACAATTCCATGCTTGACTTGTGCAGATAAATACACATTCGATGAAATGATTCCACAACAATGGATTTAGCGTGAATACAAATGAAGTAATGCCAGCAAAACTACATAGAGCAAATTAAAAAAAATACTTTAATATAAACTGTTAACTAATGAAATGAATTGTACCGCCCCCCCCCCACCTTAAAGTGGCATCGATTAGCATGAATTTGCCACAACAGAATGTGAACTTGTGGGATGCAGCATTTGTTAGATATTGTTAGTGTTATTCAGAGTAGAATAGAAAAAAAATGTTTCTTCTTGAACTATGTCCCCTATGAAAAATAACAACGCACAGACAAACAAAAGAAGAAACGTTACTCTACGTAGGGGTGCAAAATACAATAAAAACATAAGGTATATCTAAAATTATTATTCAAGGGCTTGTTGAAATACAAATCAGGAAATATTACAATACACTATTAAATTATGAAACTTCTTTATTGTGATAAAATTAAATCAGCCTTATTAGGAAATATGTAATTATAATAAATGTTCTCATTCATACCAATATTAAATTAAGAGAAGAAAATAAACTTGAAAAAATAATATTATATACATAAATGTTGGTGGCAACTATTTTAATAGTTTGCAGCTATGAGTTTATTGACAGGCCAGTTAAATGTTAGTAATTTTCTACAATAATACAACAATAATAATAAAACATAATAATATAATAAGAAATACTTTACAGTTTCTACTTTTAGTCCAGTAGCCAAAAAAGCGTCCTTCGATTGAAACTCTATTTCAATCTTACCCAAAAATTTCTTACATATTAAAGAATTAAGATTATTTGAATATGATAATCCTCTGTAGTTAGTATTACACAACTTTGTAAAGTCAAGTGTGGTTCATTAGAAACATTACAAATACAGGGTTTCGGTACAGATTTGAAAACACGTTTAGTCAGCATATATCTCATGCTATTATAAACTTTAAGAATAATTAATTAATAAACTATTCTTATATATATTATTTATCATGACTTCGATACATTTAATTGTATATCCGATTTAACATTTAGCAGTGCTTCATTTTTTAGTTACAAATAATTAATTAGCCAATGAGTTTTGGTGTGTCAAATGAAACTACTAATCATACGAATATGCATCTAAATATAATGCACGTTCAGTTGAAATTGCCAATGCCTGTTTTAGTAAATTTATTTTTCTGTCCCATAAATTTAATTCCGTTCATGAGTAATGCTATGTTATTAGTTTCATTAACAATCCTACATTTCAATTATCTCTAGAGTTCCGACATTCTCTTAAATGAAACACCAACTAAACAAAATCACACAGTACATGAATAGACCAGTAGGATTTCACCATGAATGAAACAATGAATGTGTCCTGCTCTGTTAGAAGCTACGAGGTGTTCCTTCAATTTGATATCATCACTCATCACTAATGATCACTCATCACAGGATGCTTTTCTTCATTACACCTCCTACACGATTTCAACAATTTATCAAGCTCCTCTTGATTATCTGTCGTATTGTTGTATTTATACCTCGTTTCTCTCCAGTGCATTTTTTCAAAGGTTTTAACATCAGTTAATAATATCACACCTATCAAACGCTTATGGTTGATGAATTTCATTATTATTACTAATTCGTTTTTATTTTGATGTACCCCAAGTTTCAAATAACCTGATAGTAAATAACCGGTGTGGGCTATTTTTTTATTCTTTCATATCCCCTTATAAGTTATGAAATCAGTAGAGACTACATAAATGAATCTATTTACAGCAGGCCAATATATGTCCTGTACCTTGCCTACTATTTATACTATATAGTACAATAATTATTTTTAATAATTTTACATTGCGATTTGTGATTGATACAAAAGTATAATGTACATTATACATTGATTTTCTAAACATGTTTAAAAGTGATGGGGCTCACCTTATGAATCATAGACTAAATTAACTTACACCTAACAACAAAGTCTTAACTTAATTTTCCCCTACAATCGATCACATCGATTTGGGAATGGTAGTGGGCTCATGGTGTTGAACATTAGGTTTGTTACGTGCTGCAATAGATGTGTAAGCAACAACCCAATCAATAAGGAGTATTCAAATAAGTTCATGTTAGATGTAATGGGTAGACTACAAACCATGTTCTGGAAATGAAGCCACCATGGATTCATAGGTTTGTTGTTGCTTTGCTGACTGCTAATTTGGCATGGATGCAATACCCATTTTAAATTCCAGAGATATCTTTGGACAGAAGAATGTCACTACATATCAGACGAAATTATGGTCCAAGTGGCTGGTTCAGATTATTAATGGATCCCAAGATATTATTAAATACCTAGAAATCTCAACGCCGATGCTAAAAAGGTTACCAGCTCACTTGAGGTCAAGTTTTTCATAACTTATTGATTGCGGGCCTGCAACAAGGAAAACAATAGAGCGTGCGTTACAAAATGATAGCAAGTGCCATCTTCTCTCTCTGAGAAATGTGGGAGTGGCTTGCATCAACCTCATCACAAGATCTGATCACCTCTAAGCCTAACAGCAAACACCATCTTGGAGTGACCCAAGTTGTGTTCTACTGCACTAGTAAGACTCGACCCTTGATCATCTTCACACCAGTTCTACAGCGAATAACATTAGAACTACTATGCAAGCCAATCCGAAAATAAGAACAGATCACTTGTACGAGACAGCCTGAACCCGAATCATTGTTCGTATCAGTAAAACTAATTTTTTTTACATGTCTTGACAAAAATAATTAAAATGTTTAAAAACAAGAGATTCTATTATTGTCAGTCATATGTTGTCACGATACATTCTAGTTTCAATTAGACTTTTCGGAACGAACATTTCGTTTACATTTCCAAAAAACTAAATCTGAACGTTTTAGTTCTCTCCTGAGGTTATCTAGTTTTTCTTTTAAATATTGCCAAACAAATTTGTTATTAAACGAATGTTTCCAATTAGCATTATAATTTTGTATACTAATTATGGCAATAAAATATAACGGTAAGTAAGACACATCTAAAGACAATATAATTGAAAGAAAGTAAACTCTGAATTATTTTAGCATATTGTCATAAAAGCGCCTCATGTTTATTTTTTTTATGTATGGCACGCAGACGGAAATATGTTTACTGATCATTACTCTTGCATCCATTGGAAAATAGTAAAATATAAAGTTTTATCTTGAAAAAACAGGCATCACTTCCAACTTAGATATTCAAATACTGACCATTCGCATCTTCTATTTAAATACATAATGCTCCTGAATCATAATGCGCGGCAACTCTTTCCAGTTTTTTCTGAAACGTGATATCTTCCGTCTTTATTTCAGCACTTAATACTTTTCTTATATTTACCAACGACCTTTCTGAGAGGGGCATCGTCAAAATGAAAATATTAACGCAGTGTCACTCTTTTCACTGCAATCATCATCAAGTTTAAGTTTGCACAGGTCTTATCGTCTATCGCACTTTTCTAACTTCTCCCAACTTGTCGCTGCTTCTCAAACAAATGATATATAAATGTGTCCTCCGGGCAGTTCTGCTGTAAGGTGTCCCGCTATGTACTCACTTGACTGACAATACAGCTCTAACAGTCTCTAACAGTTCCAGAAGGCGATCATGAGAAAAGTGGTCCGACATACCTCTCTCGAGACGTTATTGAACGCCGTAGCTTGGTGTGCCATCGGTGGGTGAGTTCATACACCGGAGACACATCAAGGTTTTTGGCTCGTTGCAGCACCTCACAAACCCCGTGTTCAATACTATAACCCCACCAACCTTCCCACATTGATGGCAACAGACTGTCAGGGAAATTGGGTTAAGATTTAGTTTACGTTTTTATTGTTAGATGTAAGTTAGTTTTAAGTCTATGATAAATAAGGTGAGTCCCATCACTTTAAATAAATTCAATCCATTAACGTTTTATATTTATATCATTACATTACACTCATTGTACAACGCAGATCACTATTTTGTAAACCAGAATTTGTATAAAATGTAGCCAAGCTCGAGGAAATACAATGAAGGAACTGTCAATGAATTCGTTTGTAGAATCTGTTTTTTGTTCATATATAAATTTGTAATAAGGGTATTATCAACGTCAACCGGTGGCGAATCCCGGATAAAACTTAACCAGCTGAGACATCATCCGTTTATTACTGACCCAGGCCTTGTTTTGCTAACAATAAATCGCCTTCTGCTGACGAATGGCCCAGATAACACCCCACCGGATGAAGCAACATCCACTGATATTTTCCAGGTGGTACTGATCCATTTTTCCCTATATAAGCCCCTCCAGACTTTTACCCACTCTCACTCAGTCCGCCTCACTCACCCAGTCACACTCTATCTGTAAGACAGTACTTTTACTAAACCGTTACATCGTTGTACTTTTGAAATAAATTCTTGAAAAAGTCTATCTGTGTAAACTTCTTTAACTAGGGGATATGGAACAAAAAAAAACAAGCTCATATGTTAACGAACAGTCTAAGGATTGTTCTTACCCCTTGTCACAATATATTATTAGACAAGGATTGAAATGAATTCTTTACAAGTACAGTCTAAAAACTATATATTAACAGTAATTCACTATATTAACTTAACGCAATATATAAAACATGCCTATTGTAAATAGACATGCATTTTCAATTTATTACACTTATAATACATATTTTCAATGTTCCTATAATATATAAAAAATAGTGTATGTTTAACGTTTAAAAATAGTTAAAATGAGCATAGTTTTTGCGCATGCGCTACCTTTTAGAACATCTCTGTACATCGCTCGTCATTCAAACACTATATACTACCGTCTATAGGCCATAGTTCAATTAAAAAATTGTTCCAGCAGGCAACTTGAGGGAGCTGGCCACGAGGGAGCCCTCAAGAGTGAGTAAATTGCTTATTATATTTAGAGTGAAGTGAGAAAAGTGATATCGGATTGAGTAGTCGGCCATTTGCAACGCCCTACTCGACGTTCATTAACGATCGTTCACTGAGCCATTCGGTCTAGTGGCTCAGAGCCAAGACCCGTGACTCGCCACTGGGAGTTGTGAGCTTGAATCCCACGGCGCTACGTACTTCTTTTCCGAATAAAAAACCGTTGTTATGATAAAATGAGATTTTATCAACAACTAATGTCTCAAAATAGGAAAAAAAGATCTAGATCGCTAGGTCCAACTCCAACACCGTCGCCTGTAAAGCGAAAACCAAGAAGGTCGAATAGGAACGTACAAATGACCTCCTCTGCAGCTAGTTCCATGGAGGAGATACCTCCACAGGCCAGCACATCCAAAAAAGAAACAGCCTTAGAGTCCCCTTTTTTCACGCCAAACACCTTTGAGGCTTTGAAAAATATCCCAACAGAAGAAATGGAAGTCAACAAAACTCCAACACAGCCCAAACCGCCTGCTCTTTTTGTACGCAACATTAGCAACTTCAAATTACTATGCTCACAAATGAGCAAAATTGTTGGTACCGGAAAATATACGTGCCTCAATCGCTCTCGGGATACAAAAATTTCCCCAGACACTCCCGATACTTATCGAGCGATTGTTAAATATTTAGATGAAACCAATGCAGACTACCACACCTACCAATTAAAGCAGGAACGATCACTCCGAGTGGTGATCAGAAATTTGCACCCGACCACACCAGCTGACGAAATAGAAGAAGAACTCTCAGCTCTCGGGTACAAGGTTCGCCAAATAACAAACGTGTTGCGCGAGGATAGGCAACAGGATAAAACAATAAAAACGGCATTGCCACTGTTCTTTGTTGATCTCGAGAGGACACCTGGAGTTGAGAAGATATACGACCTAACAAACCTGTACTACACTAGGGTACAGGTTGAAAAACCGTATCCCAATCGCGATATCGTCCAGTGCCATAACTGTCAGGCGTATGGGCATACAAAATCTTACTGCCACCACCCTCCCAGGTGTGTTAAGTGCAGTGGGCAGCACAAAACCGAATTGTGCAAAAAGCCCCTTAAATCACCTGCAGTATGCGTGCTTTGCCAGCAAGGACATCCAGCCAACTACAAGGGCTGCGAGGCATACAGAACGCTGAAGTCCAGGACAGAACAACGTCGACAGCCAGAAGAGAAAAAACTTGCAGCAAGAAGCGGCCCAGCCAGAAATTTGAGGCCTTTTGTCTCTTTTGCCGATGCCGTTTGTAACAGAGAGCAGTCACAGGCACCGCCCACTCCCTGTCCACAAGATCACCTTTCCCAGCATTCCATTCATCCCGTTAACCCTCAAGCTCAATCCCATCCTCAACCACACATCTCGCATATTCCTCCACCTTCAAGTTCTTCGGATCTTACTAGCCTATTAACCTCATTCCTTACAGAGTTCAGAACCCTAATTACCCCTCTCATTTCCCTTCTTACAAATCTTGTCTCCTACCTTATCCCCGTTAAACAAAATCCATAAGTGGATCCTTCCGACTCCTTATCCATTCTCCTTTGGAATGCGAATGGTGTTCGCACCCACACTAACGAACTGACAGCACTACTCCACGACAAAAACATCGACGTAGCTCTCATTACTGAAACAAGACTAACGAGTAAACGACCATTTACTGTTCGACAGTACAAGACTTATCGAACTGATCACCCAGATGGAACAGCTCATGCAGGTACCGCTGTCATTGTCCATAACTCCATATCCCACCACATAGTTCCTCTGGTGGCACATGATTTCCTTCAATCCACTGCAGTGTCAATCACCACCTTCACTTTTCCCCTTACACTAGCATCAGTGTACTGCCCTCCCAATAAATCCATTTCCGACTCCCAATTCATCTCCTTTCTAGACTCCATAGGACATCGTTTCCTTGTGGGTGGGGACTTTAATGCGAAGCACCAACACTGGGGGTCAAGATCCACTAATACACGAGGACGTGCTTTGCTGTCTGCACTCACACGGAAACATTGCTCCACTATCACTCCTGACACAGCCACCTATTGGCCATCTGATCTCAACCGAAATCCTGATCTCCTTGACTTCTTTTTTTACAATAATTTAGGAACACTTAACTATTCACTCACGCGCCTCGATGACCTCTCCTCTGATCATAGTCCTTTATTATTAACCATTTCCCTAAGACCAATTCACAAACTGCCTCCTCCTTCATTTATTAGGGGCCCAGTTGACTGGGACCACTTCCGCCAGCTTCTTACGGAGTCCGTAAACCTCAAATTGTCCCTGAAAACATCCCAAGACCTAGACGATGCAGTGCATTCTTTCACTACTCTGGTCCAGAGGTCGGCTTGGGAGGCATCGTCACCCCATCGTCACCCAAAAATCCATAATCATAATCGTTTACCTCAGCATCTCAAAGACCTAATCCAATCCAAACGCCGCTCCAGAACAGTGTGGCAAAGATCCCGACATCCTGCTGATCGCCGCTCGTACAATCAGTACTGCCGATTGGTAAAGCGGCGATTGGCATCCTTTCGTTCCGATTCTTTCAATTCCTACCTCTCCTCTCTGTCTACCAGGGATAACTCGTTGTGGAATGTAACCAAAAAAATCCTAAAGTATCAACCTGTTTCACATCCACTCCGTCGTGATGATGGGTCCTGGGCGGCTTCGGATGGGGATAGGTCGGAGGAATTTGCTCTGCATCTTACCCATATTTTCACACCTCACCTTTCTCATCAAAGCCATACTCACAGCACAACTGTGGAAGATTTCCTCACTTCACCTATTCCTCTCTCTCTTCCACCAAAAGCCGTTAATCCCTCTGAGGTCAAATACCTTCTGAAAAACTTACCTTACCGAAAATCCCCTGGATATGATCTCCTTACTCCTCAAATTCTCAAACAGCTTCCTCCTAAAGCCATAATCTTTTTAACCTATATATACAATTGCATTATCCGAACGACGCACTTTCCTCTCCTCTGGAAACATTCCATTATTGTCCTATTCGCCAAACCCGGTAAACCACCCAATAATGCCTCATCTTACCGTCCAATTAGCCTACTCCCTATCCTCTCAAAAATATTTGAGAAACTCCTACTAAAACGTCTACTTCCAATTGTTGAATCCAAAAACCTTTTTCCCACACACCAGTTTGGTTTCCGCCAACGACATTCCACTGCTCAACAAGGCCTTCGCGTTGTTGATCACATCTCCTCAGCCCTTGAAACCAAACAGTATTGCACTGCTGCCTTTCTCGATATAGCTCAAGCTTTTGACAGGGTTTGGCACGCAGGTTTGCTCTACAAGCTCAAAAGATATTTACCACAGACCCTTTTCCTAATCCTACAGTCCTACCTTTCAAACCGCTTCTTCCAAGTCCGCTGTGGTTTAGAATACTCTAACTACTATCCCATAAGTGCAGGAGTTCCACAGGGCAGTGTCCTGGGCCCCATCCTCTATAACCTATACACCGCTGATGTCCCCTCTACTCCCAATACCTTCTTGGCCACATTTGCAGATGACACTGCAGTCTTGTCATCCCACCCAGACCCCGACATAGCATCCCATAACCTTCAAAAACACCTTGACGAGATCGAGTATTGGTGCAATCAATGGCGGATCAAAGTTAATGAAGCAAAATGCTCCCACATTACCTTCACCCTTTGTCGCAAGTCTTGTCCACTAGTTTATTTTAATTCTATTCCTCTCCCTGTATCCGAGACAGTACGGTACTTAGGCTTCCATCTTGACAAACGACTGACCTGGAACCCACATACGAGACTAAAAAGACAAGAACTAAACAGACGCTTTGGACAACTGTACAGACTACTTCAAAGGACATCCCATCTCTCAATAGAAAATAAACTACTAATCTACAAAGTTATACTTAAACCAATCTGGACATACGGAATAGAGCTATGGGGGACAGCAAAAAAGTCGAACATCAAGCGTATCCAATCCTTTCAATCAAAAGTCCTGAGAACAATAGTAAATGCCCCTTATTATGTCAGCAACAAAACCCTTCATAACGACCTTAACATACCCTACATTCTAGAACTCATCCCTTCCAAGTTTATGAAATTCCACAGTAGCCTTTCCAACCACCCTAATCCTGTAGCACAGTCATTGCACTGCGCCACTCATCCCTATAATCCTCCTCGGAGACTGAAACGGCAGTGGCCTCGTGACCTGCTATAAACGCGTGACAGTGGGAGTCCTGGCAATGGCCAGTTTCTCCAATCATGTCCTGAGCGTCTGTGGCTCTCGCGCTCTTGGTCAGCCTCCACTGGCTAGTATCCGGTGACGCGGCTGACGGAGGAGCGTGGGGGACTTCCCAGGACTCCGCTTTCTCTTCGCGGTGGATTTGGGGGGTCTCTGGGCTGTCTGTAAATATTGTATGAATGAGCGAGTGAATGATGAACTGTAAATATGGTATGAATGAGAGCATTTATCTTAATTACTTATTGCCTTATAAAAGGCAGATTGTAATTTTAGCACAATAAAGGATTATATATAAAAAAATGAGCATAGACACGAAAAAGATAAACTTTCTGATCAATTCAACAAATAAAATTAACTCCTTTTGATTTCCTTTGATGTTTTTTGGAAACAATTTAACTGTATGCATTTTTTTTAAGACATTTTACTCATCGGGACGGTTTAATCAATAGAATGACCTATTTGAAAAATTTTTAAAATAAAAAACAAACGAGGCTATTTATAGATTTATGGATTAGCTATTTTTCAAGCACACATCTATTAAAATAAGTAAAATGTTAAAAAGCATATAATAAGTTAATCCACTATCAGAAAAATCCATCGATATAAATAGTGTTGAAACACGTTCTTGCTTCCATTCCTTTAAGTGCTGATTCCAAAGTTGGCAATTCGATCCATATCATTTATTGCACAATAGTAAATAGTAAAACTATGCATTTTAATAATATCCGGATTAAAACTGTCTAGGAGCGTCAGGTTATTTCAGCTTTATTGTTATAGGGGACGGACTTGACATACCGAAGGAAACTAAGCAGGAATTTGCGAGTCTTCTTTGATATTTCATGTTTGCTTGGAGTGCTAACACTTCCCTGTAACCAATGGTCAACAAATAGAAAGCAACAGAGTTTTGTTAATTCCACTTGCTTGATGTATTCAATAGCTAACGTTCTTGTCCTATCCATGTTAATTATGCTCAAATTTATCTCTTTCGCAGAGTGGTTGTAGCCTTCAAAATCATAGGCATAAATCCATGAGTAGTTATTTATTGGTTTCACGCCACTATTGCTAAAAAATAAATTATAATGCTAATGGATGGATAGTGGCTAAAAGAAAAAAAAACATCAAATTATTACTTTAAGAAATTATTGAAGGTAAAATATATTTGTAAAATAGTAGGGTTTTAAAAAAATATTTTATATTTTGTAAAAAGAAGATTTTTACACTTTTATAATAATTCCATAGTATATCCCACGAAATAACTATAGGAATACAAATAAAAACAATCCCATAGATGGTTCATGCGCTTTAATTTACATTTTTATCCCAGCAGTAACCAATTACTAAGAGTTTCGGCTGAAAACAACAATACTCATAGATAGGACGTTATAAATTATCATATCATATCATGTATATGTCCATTATACCTATATCCGGAAAAATAAGTTATTCACAAGCAAATAAACGACCAGTCACCAGCAAACGTGAGACCGAAATATTTTCCCTTGAAATGAATACGTTGTGTAAACAGATGACCATATAAGAAGAAGCAGTTGCAAGACTTCTATAATTGATGCAGTGTAATCCCTCCTCTGAGAGAAGGATTTGGGGGGAAGTTGGGAGGTACCATTCCCCCCGCCCCCCAGCCGAGGTCCAACAAGTGTGCGGGGGCCAAAAGAGGCGCCACCGTCGCCGCAGCGCGGCCGCCAGTCAAGTGCCGGACCTCGAGCGATCTCCTTCCACGCTCAGGCAACATGATCATGCTCACTGCGTCTGTATGAGTCTGTCGCAGCCCTGCTTCATGTTCTCACTCAGATATCTATTCAAGGGTAACCACCGTTCTTGTCTCATATTGTGCTCTCTGTAAACTTCATCAGTCTATGCTTTTGCTCCTTTTCGTCTTCATAAAACCCTTTCTCAAATATGAACAAGGAAATAGAAACAATTTTTCAAGGAAAAAATGTTGAACATAACGCTAATAATTTTATTATCACCCTAATTATTCCAAAGTAGTTTCGAATGGCTTATTTAAAACAAAAATAACAACATAATAAATTGGAAAAGTCCAAACACATGAACGCATACTATGATAGAAATCCTTGCTCAAACTTTATTAAATCTTATACTTTGAACGGTATAACAGTTAAAAAAACGCATGAAAAATTAATTCCTCCATACCGGGTGTGTATTTGAACTGTATTGATCCAAACATGAAAAAAATGGTTGGTGGAAAAAAAAGGCCGTTCTATATTTGCAGTCGTTGATTCTAGGGGTGATTGATAACACCAATTTTTTCACGAATAAACAGACAGAGTAGTCGAATAATAAACATTACCACGAAAGCAGAAGTGAGTTCCTTTTTTTTTTAATTTAAATTTAACTAATTATCAAACTTATCAAAATATCGTCAAATACAAATCCTTTTGTAGGAATTTCAATAGCTGATCTCCGTTTTATAATAACACTCCAGCTTAAAATAGTTTAACCATCAACAAAAGTTTAATTAAGATAAAGCGATTATAAACTTCTAGTATAGGACTGATAGGTAATGATGGCAAGCAGCCTGCTTTTCCTCAACTCAGTCTTGAGAATCTTGATATTGATGATCACTCTTAAGTTTTTAGGGTGTTCTTGAGCAGCAAAATCTGGGCGATACAATGGCAAAGAGGCACGAAAAATGAATAGTGATAATTACTTCATAATCAGATTGTTATATGAAGCATTTTGGTTAGGTATCATATAGAAGAGTAACGTTACCAAGTAATTTACTCTCTTTAGATTTCCACCAATTTATTAAATATGCTCCTAATACATATATATATATCATATGTCTTACATTGCCTATAAATTAAATGATAAAAATAACAAGTCAAGTCAGGAATCGAATCCGCAATGAGGTAAGATAACTTCCCCTTTTATATTTGTATAGCACTTCTCAAAAAAAAAAACGATTTATAATTTGTAGTATCATCACAACCAGACACGGGTTTAAAAAAGTGACTACTATTTTAATAGAGAAAGTGGTTTACTATTTATTTTCATATATTATTATGAATACTATCATTCATCAATGTTTTGATAAAATTCAAATTGTTTTCCTTTTGGTTCAAAATTAATTCAAATATAAAAAAATATTATTAATCAATAAATAAAAATTACGAGGGTGGTCTGAAAAGTTTCCGACCTAACAAAGCTTTTATTTTAGCTTTTATTTCACTAGCTTTTATTTATTTTATTATCTTCATGTTGAGGTCGGAAACTTTTCAGACCACCTGTGTAGGTACGCTTGAAATGTTGTTCTTTTGTAAATGTTATTATGTAACATTAAATACCAGCGACCAAGTGACCTTTTCCTTGTTCCCAAACCATGATCCTATGACTCAAGAATAGATAGAACCAAATATTATCATTTTGGTGGTAATAGAAACAAGGTTAATAAGTTCAACCAAATAAATCAATACTACGGTTGGAATATTAGTAGGATCTGCACATGGCCTTGCTGTGACGTCAGACTTTATGACGTTGCATTGCTTATAGTTTCTTTTTTTAAACAAATAAGGCACCTTTTTGGTTAAACCGTTCAAATTTTCGATAGGCTTACAGTATGTCGTCAAGGATTCCTCACTCATTATTCTCCTACATGTTTCTAATATGATATATATATATAGTCCGTAACTAATATTATAATTACAATAAAATTGATCAATATGAAGGGGTACTTCGCCCACTTGTTAATTATTCTTCAAATGTGAGAGTAGTAATAAGGCAATATTTACGGCGCGAGGTCCGACCATTCCGCCATACACACAAGTATTTCGTTTCGGTAGAACGCTATTTGACATTAATTCACCTTCATTATTTAATAATTAAATATAAAAAAATTCCACCAGCAAATTTGACCATTTGATTGGGCTCATTGGGTAGATTTTTAATCTTTTTTCTATTTCTTACCGATTCATATTAGCCCAGTCATGAATTATTATAAGTTCATGAATTATACACACTAGGTTGTGAGTTTATTTTCCATTTCCAGAACCTAGTGGTTATAAAAATAATCTACATGGCCTGACAATAATTTTATTGGTCTGGCTAAAAGAAAAAAAAAAAAAAAAACTGTAAACCGTGCAAATGGTATTAGGAAAATTATCAAGAGTCATTTTTTTGGGAACTGAAGAATATATGAAAAATTTAACCAAGGTAAAACGTGATAAAACACAAATAATAATTTTGAAAATTAGAGCACTCCCGAAGGAAGGCACGGGGTTAAACGATTATGAGGGTTACTATAGAAATCAAGGAGGAAAATAGTGGAAGAATAATGGCCTTTATCTGTCAATCAAGCCTTTTGCAAACAGCCGATAAAACCTCTAATGATAACATTCCCGAGTAAACATTTTGAACGGGGCCCCCTTTCTTAGAAAAGCTCAAATAGGCCCTAATTTGATGGAAGTTTTAACAGTTAATAGCCAATCTCTTGCTTATATATTTAACGAGCGAGCAGGAACATTTTATGCCTAATAATGGGTCAGGAAAGCTATTTTCAAATCTATTATAGTAAGATAAAAATTACTCCAATAAATGTTATGTGAAAACTAAGCTATGTTTGTGTTAGAACTTTCGATTAAAGGCTATATAAAGTGCACCCTCATACATCACATTAAGTTTTATTAACTCCAATCTCGAAAGGAAGAGCCACCCAGGATCATAATTAGTAGTAAAATTTATAAGTAACAAAAAATGTGTGATTGATGAAGTTTGCAGCAAATTTTACATATAATTATTTCATTTCCATCAATAATTAATATATTATTCAGGTGAATGTATCTTTTAGAATTATGGTTAGTTTGAATGAATGTTAGTTTCCCCCGGATTACCTAATATCCCATTCCTGTAAACCTATTAATTTTAGTATGTTTTTCAAGTTACACGAAAATTTCATTCCTTTATAAGAATTAAAAATAAAATTATAAGCTTTTATTATATAAAAGAAAATCAATTAAAACAGCCCAATTTATGTAAACAAATAAAGAAAATATATTAAAACCAATAACAAATATTAAAAGTTTACATAAATTTATTATATTCAAAACACACCAGTGCATTACTTCTACATTACTGACTTTAATACTAAATTACGGGTTTACCTTCATAGTGCATGGCTTATTCTAATTCTAAGTTCCTTTTACGTCCACAGAAGATCTTGATACAAGTAGTCAAAGAAATGTTATAAAGCAGTGTGTGGTGGTTTCTTTTTGTGTTACTTTGCAATTACTTGTATTGATTTTTAATGATGTTTTTAATAAACTTTGAATGTAGGAGATTTTGTTGATTCGTAGGTAGCTTTGGTTCGAAACAAACTGATAAAGACAAAACCAAAGATGCAACTTCATCTGCTACTCCCATATTTGAGTGTGATTCTAGAATTTGTACTTTTAACATTTGATTTAAATTGAACCCTAAGTTTAGCTTCTCGATCATTCATTGATTTTAGAGATGACTGGAACTCTGAAAGTGTTTTTGTCGATAATGAATTTGAGCGCGTTCAATGACAGTTTTAATTGTCTTTTTCGTTATACTTACTTTGCATATTTCATTTGTTTGCAGAGGCATTGACAAATGTTAAGGCAAAGTAGCAAACGGTGTCATTCTGAAGAAAAATTTCCTTATGGAACCGTATTTCTAAAAATCTATCATAACGAAGTGTGATTTTCATTTGTAATGATTTATGTATCGTAATAACCATTTCCCCGCCATTCTTATTAATATATATTTTATTAGGATTTTAGGCTACAAAAGTAGCATTGAATAAAAAGGCGATATAATATAAACTCATAATCATAATCTGGCTGGGTTTGTTTTTACTATATTATACAAACTCCTGAGAAATGGAGGACATTAATCCAATGCACTCGGTTACTTCAAGGGAAAAACAAATTAATATTAGTTAAAAGCTATTATTTTTAGATGATATTTCTCAACTGATTATAGTAATATTTATAAATATAGCTATGCAACCAATTTTAGGCGTAGAAAAAAACCAATGAAAGATAATGGTTTCTGTAGACTGTAGGGCCTCTAGCAAATAGATATCTGATTATTTAATGGAACAAAAAAAGGGTAAAGTGATTTTTATGAACACATACTCAAAATGTTATCGACTGAAGGACGGACGAATGTACCAACCATGAAAGAGAGTACCGGGTCATTTGAACCACCATCTTCTATAAAAACAAAGAGTTTATTATTCTCAATTAAATTTTTATTTGTTTTTATTACCATCTCTACTCATTTAAAAGTATAATAAATGATTGTTGTGATTGAAACGTTATTTAAAAAATGTATAGAATTAACAAAAATTATAACCATTTGTTATTCATAGACGGTACTACCAATTTTCAGATTGTGAAACAGTAATTATTGAAAAATTAAAAACAATATTATTCACACATTTACTACATAACATAACTTTTCGGCTCATTATCCGCAACATTTATTTGCACTTTGCACAAGTATTTGATGATATTTTCATATTATATATATATAATTCCTTTATTGTGCTAAAATTACAATCTGCCTTGCTAGGCAATAAGTAATTAAGATATACGATCATTCATACCATATTTACATTTCATCATTCACTCGCTCATTCATTCAGGACATGATTGGAGAAACTGGCCATTGCCAGGACTCCCACTGTCACTTGATTATAGCAGGTCACGAGGCCACTGCCGTTTCAGTCTCCGAGGAGGATTATAGGGATGAGTGACGCAGTGCAGTGACTGTGCTACAGGATTAGGGTGGTTGGAAAGGCTACTGTGGAATTTCGTAAACTTGGAAGGGATGAGTTCTAGAATGTAGGGTATATTAAGGTCGTTATGAAGGGTTTTGTTGCTGACATAATAAGGGGCATTTACTATTGTTCTCAGGACTTTTGATTGAAAGGATTGGATACGCTTGATGTTCGACTTTTTTGCTGTCCCCCATAGCTCTATTCCGTATGTCCAGATTGGTTTAAGTAAAGCTTTGTAGATTAGTAGTTTATTTTCTATTGAGAGATGGGATGTCCTTTGAAGTAGTCTGTATAGTTGTCCAAAGCGTCTGTTTAGTTCTTGTCTTTTTAGTCTCGTATGTGGGTTCCAGGTCAGTCGTTTATCGAGATGGAAGCCTAAATACCGTACTGTCTCGGATACAGGGAGAGGAATAGAATTAAAATAAACTAGTGGACAAGACTTGCGACAAAGGGTGAAGGTAATGTGGGAACATTTTGCTTCATTAACTTTGATCCGCCATTGGTTGCACCAATAATCGATCTCGTCAAGGTGTTTTTGAAGGTTATGGGATGCTATGTCGGGGTCTGGGTTAGATGACAAGACTGCAGTGTCATCTGCAAATGTGGCCAAGAAGGTATTGGGAGTAGAGGGGACATCAGCGGTGTATAGGTTGTAGAGGATGGGGCCCAGGACACTGCCCTGTGGAACTCCTGCATTTATAGGATAGTAGTTTGAATATTCTAAACCACAGCGGACTTGGAAGAAGCGGTTTGAAAGGTAGGACTGTAGGATTAGGAAAAGGGTCTGTGGTAAATATCTTTTGAGCTTGTAGAGTAAACCTGCGTGCCAAACCCTGTCAAAAGCTTGAGCTATATCAAGAAAGGCAGCAGTGCAATACTGTTTGGTTTCAAGGGCTGAGGAGATGTGATCAACAACGCGAAGGCCTTGTTGAGCAGTGGAATGCCGTTGGCGGAAACCAAATTGGTGTGTAGGAAAAAGGTTTTTGGATTCAATAATTGGAAGTAGACGTTTTAGTAGAAGTTTCTCAAATATTTTTGAGAGGATAGGGAGTAGGCTTATTGGACGGTAAGATGAGGCGTCATTGGGTGGTTTACCGGGTTTGGCGAATAGGACAATAATGGAATGTTTCCAGAGGAGTGGGAAGTGCGTAGTTCGGATAATGCAATTATATATATAGGTTAGGAAGATTATGGCTTTAGGAGGAAGTTGTTTGAGAATTTGAGGAGTAAGGAGATCATATCCAGGGGATTTTCGGTAAGGTAAGTTTTTCAAAAGGTATTTGACCTCAGAGGGATTAACGGCTTTTGGTGGAAGAGAGAGAGGAATAGGTGAAGTGAGGAAATCTTCCACAGTTGTGCTGTGAGTATGGCTTTGATGAGAAAGGTTAGGTGTGAAAGTATGGGTAAGATGCAGAGCAAATTCCTCCGACCTATCCCCATCCGAAGCCGCCCAGGACCCATCATCACGACGGAGCGGATGTGAAACAGGTTGATACTTTAGGATTTTTTTGGTTACATTCCACAAGGAGTTATCCCTGGTAGACAGAGAGGAGAGGTAGGAATTGAAAGAATCGGAACGGAAGGATGCCAATCGCCGCTTTACCAATCGGCAGTACTGATTGTACGAGCGGCGATCGGCAGGATGCCGGGATCTTTGCCACACTGTTCTGGAGCGGCGTTTGGATAGGATTAGATCTTTGAGATGCTGAGGTAAACTATTATGATTATGAATTTTTGGGTGACGATGGGGTGACGATGCCTCCCAAGCCGACCTCTGGACCAGAGTAGTGAAAGAATGCACTGCATCGTCTAGGTCTTGGGATGTTTTCAGGGATAATTTGAGGTTTACGGACTCTGTAAGAAGCTGACGGAAGTGGTCCCAATCGACTGGGCCCCTAATAAATGAAGGAGGAGATAGTTTGTGAATTGGTTTTAGGGAAATGGTTAATAATAAAGGGCTATGATCGGAGGAGAGGTCATCGAGGCGCTTGAGTGAATAGTTTAGTGTTCCTAAACTATTGTAGAAGAAGAAGTCTAGGAGATCTGGATTTCGGTTGGGATCTGATGGCCAATAGGTGGCTGTGTCAGGTGAGATCGTGGAGCAATGTTTCCGTGTGAGTGCAGACAGCAAAGCACGTCCGCGTGTATTCGTGGATCTTGACCCCCAGTGTTGGTGCTTTGCATTAAAGTCCCCACCCACAAGGAAACAATGTCCTATGGAGTCTAGAAAGGAGATGAATTGGGAATCGGAAATGGATTTATTGGGAGGGCAGTACACTGATGCTAGAGTAAGGGGGAAAGGGAAGGTGCTGATTGACACTGCAGTGGGCTGAAGGAAATCATGTGCTACCAAAGGAACTATGTGATGAGAAATGGAATTATGAACAATGACAGCGGTACCTGCATGAGCTCTTCCATCTGGGTGATCAGTTCGGTAAGTATGGTACTGTCGAATCGTAAATGATCGTTTGCTAGTAAGTCTTGTTTCAGTAATGAGAGCTACGTCGATGTTTTTGTCGTGGAGTAGTGCTGTCAGTTCGTTAGTGTGGGTGCGAACACCATTCGCATTCCAAAGGAGAATGGATAAGGAGTCGGAAGGATCCACTTATGGATTTTGTTTAACGGGGATAAGGTAGGAGACCAGATTTGTAAGTAGGGAAATGAGAGGAGTAATTAGGGTTCTGAACTCTGTAAGAAATGAGGTTAAAAGGCTAGTGAGATCCGAAGAATTTGAAGGTGGAGGAATGTACGAGATGTGTGGCTGAGGATGGGATAGAGTTTGTGGGTTGACGGGATGAACGGAATGCTGGGAAAGGTAATCTTGTGTACAGGGGGTGGGTGGTGCCTGTGACTGCTCTCTGTTGCGAACGGCATCGGCGAAAGAGAGAGTAGTCCTCAAGTTTCTGGCTGGGCCGCTTCTTGCTGCAAGTTTTTCCACTTCTGGCTGACGGCGTTTATCGGTCCTCGACTTTAGCGTTCTGTAAGCCTCGCAGCCCTTGTAGTTGGCCGGATGGCCTTGCTTGCAAAGTACGCATACCGCAGGAGATTGTAGGGGTTTTTTGCACAAATCGCTTTTGTGCTGCCCACTACACTTTACACATCTGGGAGGGTGGTGGCAGTAAGATTTCGTGTGCCCATATGCCTGACAATTATGGCACTGGACGATGTCTCGTTTGGGGAACGGTTTTTCAACCTGTACCCTTGTATAGTACAGGTGTGTTAGTTCATAAATCTTCTCTACTCCAGGTGTTCGCTCGAGATCGACGAAGAACAGTGGTAACGCCGTTTTTATTGATCCCTCTTGTTGTTTATCCTCACGTAACACGTTCGTTATTTGACGAACTTTGAATCCAAGAGCAAAGAGTTCATCTTCGATTTCGTCAGCTGGTGTGGTCGGGTGCAAGTTTCTAATTACTACTCGGAGCGAGCGTTCTTGTTTCAGCTGATAGGTGTGAAAGTCAGCATTGGTTTCGTCCAAATATTTGATAATTGCCCGATAAGTATCGGGAGTGTCCGGAGATATTTTCGTGTCCCGAGAGCGATTTAGGCACGTATATTTGCCGGTACCAACAATTTTGCTCATTTGTGAGCATAGTAATTTAAAGTTGCTAATATTGCGTACAAATATAGGAGGCGGCTGGGGCTGTGTTGGAGTTTTGTTGACTTCCATTTCTTCTGCTGGGATATTTTTCAACGCCTCAAAGGTGTTTGGCGTGAAGAAAGGTGACTCTATGGCGGGATCATTATTGGATGTGCTGGCCTGTGGAGGTATCTCTTCCATGGAACTAGCCGCAGAAGAGGTTATTTGTACATTCCTGGTTGATCGTCTTGGTTTACGCTTTACAGGCGACGTTGTCGGGGTTGGACCTAGTGATCTCGATCTTTTTTTTTTTTTTATTTTGAGAGATCACTTGTTGATAAAATTTCATTTTATCATAACAAAGGTTTTTAGTTTGTAGGAAAAAAAGTACGTGGCGCCGGTGGGAATCAAGCTCACAACCTCCAGTGGCGAGTCACGGGTCTTGGCTCTGAGCCACAAGACCGACTGGCTCAGAAACAATTGCTCGACGTTAGTGAACGATCCGAATGGTGCTAATGTCTAATGGCCGACCTCTCCTCTGATTTCACTTCACTTTTGTTCTGCACAAATGTAATAAGCTATTCACTTACGTGTTGAGGGCTTCCTCGTGACCAGCTCACTTAAGTTGCCTGGTAGAACAAAATTTTTTGATGTACTGTGGCCTAAAAACTGTAGAATAAAGTGTTTGAAGGACGAGCGAAGTTGAGAGGTGTTTCAGGATGTAGCGCATGCGCAAAAACTGTTTTTCATATTAAGGCCGAATTCAGCATCGTTTTCTTTTTGCACCCTTTGAGGGGTAATTGAAATAACCTGTAAAATGTCTTCAGTTGTTCCATAAGTGGAATCAATTTCTTCAATTAGTTTCTTTGTGAATATAAGTCTTCTTATTTGTTAAAAACAGCTATATCCAAGATATTTTAAAACACATAAATAGGCATATCATCTAGTCTAACAGAATAATTTCATTTTCACATGCTTCTTGTTGAGTTTTTTTAGTGATTGATGTTTACTGTAAAGAAAATTAAGACCAACTAAAAGGGGGAAAAGAAGGGATCGATACTTTTGCATATTCAATCCAGCAGTAAGTTTTCAGATAAAGATCTGTCAGTAATAGCGTTGAATAAAAATATAAGCTAGAGAAAATGTAGAGAAAATATAGCTAAAGAGGCATAACTGTAGTGTCTGGATTTCCCTGAATCCATAACAACAACAGAAGAGTCAATTATAGATTTAAAAGCAATTATTTTTACTTCTATGGACTTTAGAGGGTTTTAAAAGAAAGAAAAATTAATTTTTATTCTGAGGCCAAAATAGCCCTTTCTTGTCCTAAGTATATCTAGTAGTAAAACACTTTTTTTGAGTTTTTAAAGAATAATAAAGAAAGCAAATAATTTAAATAATAAAAAGCATTAAGGTGCTGATAAGTTCGGCTAATGGGCTAATTTATTTATAATACTTAAATGAAAATACCAATATATAATGTATACATATATGTTGGAAAATATATCTAATATTACGTATGTAATAGTAATATGTATCTATCGATACATATTTCTTTTCATTAACTAGCACATCGTATAATTAAAATATTTTATTTAAGTAATTTAAGGATACTATTCAATTTTTCAACTACTAGATTTGATTGTTCTGTCAAACACTGAGCACAGCATTGATACAATTATGGCCTATAGTAAAAATAAAATTGCTTAATTTTGATTGAATTTAGTCCGGTCAATCAATTAAACCAATTCATTACACTCCAAAAGTAGTGAATCTGGTAAAGTATCATGGTGATCAATGGAAGGAATTCATTTAATCAAATAAAATATATTTCTATTCAAATCTTTGCTGTTTAACATTCTCGAGTAGTTTAATTGATAATAAATATTTATGTTGACAAGTTGGGTTTCAATTGGCAAAGTCTTACGAACCACATGGGTAAAATGATTTTTTGGTGCTAAAAAGAGTGAAAATCCTGCTAAGGTGACGTACGTAAAAAAATCCGTGTGGTAAAATATCCACTTCCAGTATATTGAATTATCTACACAAATGATTTGAATTCCTCAATGAGATACAATTTAACGTAATGAATTTAAATAAATGAAATACTAAATATTAAAATCTATTGCTCACAATATTTCAGTGTCTTCTTTGATGAATAGTTCGGGCACAGATATCCTCAATTAACTTCTCAAAAAGTAAGTATTCTATCCTCGGTTTTGTACCAGCAACAATTGAGAGCGTTCCTCTACTGTCGGGAAAAAAATAGGTTAAGAGTCAGTATGTAAGTTAGTTTTAAGGTTGATCAAAAAGGTTTTTCACTTTTGTTTTCTTTCAAAGCCCCTTTAAATTTACAGATAATTATATATAATTATAGATCTTCAGGCGAATCTATTTTTTTTTTTTTATAATAATGTTTTATAAGTTTGAGAGCTAAGAAAAACGTCCAACGCATAATAAACATCGCATAAAGGGTTAATCATTTATTCATTAGAAATTCTCTCTTCTTACAGGTAATTGCCAATTAAACATAATTACATTTTGGAGCAAATTATGTTTTACAGATTTGATTGGGGAATTTTTTAATCTAGTAAAAACTTTTAAAGTCTATGCTGTAAATAATTAATTTACCTATTACTTGTAACTAATGAAACAATTATTAATATACTTTCGATGTTACCATTGCATCTATGATTCGTGACACTATCGTATTTCAGCTATTTTTTATTTACTATTTCCATGGTTCTCGAGATCTGAAGTATAATAAGACTCCTTAAGGTTCCTCTAATTAGGAAATTCTGTTCCGGAGGAGCCGGAATGAAAAGACTGGATTACTCCCTTATCCTTCTGGTCTCCCGAGCTCATCAGAGGGGACCACTAAACTTTCGAAAGGTGGATTCATCTTTCATGTTGTAGAAAATTGTCATTCTAAGACAACTATAACCAAATACAAGCGTCACGCAAAGAGGTTGTTTGCTACTGATAGTGAATTTACTTCACATTATGTATGCCGCCTGTTCATTGGTGTTTTATACAATACCGCACAATCCGAATAAAATAATTTTTTTTTTTTGTTCCATATCCCCATCCCCTTGTTAGAAATCTATATATGTACAAAATATAGATTCTACAAACTAATCTATTTACAATGCTTCATTGTATTTCCTGTAGTTTGGCTACATTTTATACAAATTCTAGTATACAAAACATTGATCTGCATTGTAAAAAAGTATAATAATGCGCATTATACATTAATGGACTGAATTTATTAAAAGTGATGGGGCTCCCCTTATTTATCACAAACCTAAAACTAACTTACATCTAACAATAAAAACGTAAACTAAATCTTAACCCAATTTCCCTGACAGTCTGTTGCCATCAATGTGGGAAGGGTGGTGGGGCTATAGTGTTGAACACGGGGTTTGTGAGGTGCTGCAACGAGCCAAAAATCTTGATGTGTCTCCGGTGTATGAACTCACCCACCGATGGCACACCAAGCTACGGCGTTCAATAACGTCTCGAGAGAGGTATGTCGGACCACTTTTCCCATGATCGCCTTCTGGAACTGTTAGAGACTGTTATCTAACAATAAAAACTAAATCTTAACCAAATTTTCCCCGACAGTCTGTTGCCATTGATGTGGGAAGGGTGGTGGGCTCATCGTATTAGTTGTAGGGTTTGCGAGGTGCTGCAACGAGTCAGACAAACGTGTCAAAATAAAAGTCAACAAAACAGAACTTGATGTGTCTCCGGTGGATATATTCTTATTACTTTGTATATACACTTAAAAACTGTGTCTCTTCATGAGTAACGTGAATGGACGCCAGTGTTACTTTATAAAAATTAATGTATTGCTTTAGTTGCTGTTTTAACTGCAAATCTCGTATACAATTACATTAGGATCAGTTTCAAACAAATACAAAACATTGCATACAAAAGGTCTTACAATGGAAATTTGCTTTAAAAGCATTATTTTTTTATGAAAGATTTCTTACAGACCAATCTACAAAAAGAAAAAGAAATATTAAAGAAAATAAGTGTCTGGATCATTTCGCTTCAATCCATCAGTGGATACAAATAACGTGAACTTTTTTGCTAACTATTTTTTCCTACTTATAGATGGGCCAAGCTACAATTTTCCTAAAAATATGAGAATTAAACCCAATAAGAGCCTAATATTTGATATGCAATTGATGATTCTATCGTACTCTTACTGCTTTGTGATTCAGGATTTATAAGGCCGGAATATTCAGGTATCTGCATGTTCCCGTTGACATAGCTTGGAACTGTTAGAAAGCTCATTGCATTCAAGACTCAATTTTCACGATTCTCCAATCGATTTTTCCTCGCAAAGGCGTTGGAATATTGTACATTTTCAAAGGAGGGCAAATGGAGAGGAAAACCTTCAAAGGCCTTTGCAAAAACAAACTACTTTTTTGTTTTATGTTTTTTTTTTATAGAACGGTGTACCTGCGGAAGTGCCTTAGAAGTAAGATTAAATCCGACAGAGGCATCACTTTCAAACAGCACCATGGAGCTATCTGAATATATTAAAAGGGTGAAATTCTTCGTGTTAAGTTTTCAATTTAAAGAAGTCCGGTGTAACAAGAGCTTGAGTGCCAAATGTGATCGCTTCACAATTACATTTGTGAGTTAAGTAGCTTGGATCGATAATCTGAAAAAGATCCATTCAATTTTTCTTAACAGGTAAAAACTGGCTGAAGTTTTTTTTTAAGTACCTAAAAAGCAGGCAATATAAATATTTTAAATTTATACTGGAAATGCAACACAATAAACGCCCAGATGTCATACAGACTCTACAGGTCCTATTTGATTAAGCTACAAGAGGCAAAGCTCTCAAAGTATTTGAGAACCTATAAATTATTTATTTGTGAAAGGGGAAAGATAAGAGATTTGGTCTTGGCTAGATGTAGTATAGTAAGTAGTAAATTTTAGTTTATGCCGACAACATAAAATCAAAGTTCTTTAGATCAATATAAATCCATACAGACGTCACGACAGACACGCAAACTTCTTTATATGATAAAAAGTCTTTACATGACAATAAAGATAAACAAACAATCACCATTCCCCAGCACGAAAAACTTCTTTTTTTACTTAGGAGCGCTCCATGGATGCAAAATAAAATACTTAAATAAACCACTCTACAACATTAAGTATGACGAACGCAGCTTGAATGACATGGGCACTTTCAATATAAATCAGTAAGTCATGTGAACAGACAAATGTAATAACATAAATTTACAAATATACAAGAGTATAAAAACGCTGCTGTAAAAAATAAATATACTGAAATCAGTAAAATTAAAATTATACTAGGGCGGAAGAAAGCGAGATGACCTTTTCGGACCTTTACAAAGAAACATTTAGACTATTATAAGGAGTTGGGCTAGTAAGGATTTGTAATTTGATGGTTCAGCTACACACGAGTCTTCGTAATAACAATACTTCATCTGTGTCACAGGACGACCAAAATACAGAGATCGTCCTCGTAATAGAGACGCCTAAACCTCGAGGTGTATAGAAACTGGTTACTCAACAAAAAAATGTGGCGATTATACGACTGAGTACAAACACAAAGAACAAATTGACTACAAAATGTGTACAAAGATAAACAGAGCTCCGTTGTGTATGAACTCGGCTATTACCTATGAGAGATGCCTCCATGAAATCTGTTGACAATACACACAAAACGTGCTCTGGTTGACATCCCCAAAAGGGCGGTAAATTCACTTAGACCTTTACTAACAAAATACAGAATGGTATTATAATGTCTCAATAATGATGCAGAACAAGTAGATGCCATAAAATTTATGGAACTAATACACTTACACGACAAACATTATAATATTCTCCAAGAGTGACTGGATATTGTATAAACTATGAAATCCGGAAATACATCATTTGGAAGAAAATCTACAGCAGACAACTCAAATCGATATTTAAAGGAACATAATTTACTTACATAACAATATGGCTGCCGTCCCCAGGATAGCTCACTCATTAAACCAAGCCTAGTTGTCACCTTAAATTGTCAATAACATCTCACACGGTTTTGTACCCTAAACATTTCAGAGGCACCTGTTCTCTCCAACTTTGGAATAAGTAAAGTAAATGTATGCTACAGTTCAGAATAAAAAATGTTAAACATAATAAAGTGAATTTATTATAAATTATTACTTATGATTGAGTTTATTTTAATAATTAATAAGTAGAAAAAATAATAAAATATGAATGCAAGTTAATTTAAAACAATTTAATTTAAAAAGTGAAATTCTGAGCTCTTAAATTGAATAACGTATTCTAAAATAAAAACAATAGAGTTAAATAAAAACCTTTTCCAGAAACTGACAAGAGAGCTAAAACGTTTTCAATGTTTTAAACTGTCATACTTTTTTGTATTGAGTGGATTAAGGAATTGTGGGAGACTTTTTCAGCATTCTAACACTCCTACATCAAATAATTTTTTGCTGGACTATTCTCCTTAATCAATACAGACTCGAAAAAAACATTCTTTCAATTTGAATCGTTGGACTTTCTAGGATTATATAATCGAGTGTGTCAGCCACCATAGTTTGTGGGAGAGACTAAAGAACTTGCTTTTATACTTTTTATTTGAGTAGCAACTGTTTTTTTTCTTTTATAGTCCGAGCGAAGCTTGTGGAAAAAAAACTAAGACTCATTCCTCAGGAAAACAAATTCTTTCTTACTTCTTACCGGAAAGGTACCTGGTTCTCAATAGTAATCAATCAACTTACTGTGATCATACATCTTTATGATACATCATAATTTACTTAGCTGGCATTCATGAGTAGTGTACTCTTATTTACTTAGTATTTTTACATATTACATATTACATATGTTCACGCCAATATGACGCCATTTTGGTCCAAGGTCACATGCCATCTAGATCTTGTCTGCGTAGTAAAACCCTCATTAGTGACACATATCGGGAGCCTTATTCGCGAGGTATTGTTTTCTTTTTATATTAGCTTGTTATTATAAAACTTGAAGGTGATGTCAAGTAGTTGTGTGCTGAGCCACAACAATGAAAAGTTAGAGGAACATTATTGGCATAGGTACTAGACCAGGTGATATTTCCCTGGTGTGCCAATTTATATTATAAAGTTCACTTATTCAGTCCTAATACCCAGGTAATGGGTGTTTTGGCGTGTAAAACAGATATATATTAAAAAATATAATTATTTAATATTATATTTCATCTCCATTTAATATAGCTCTCCAGTCGAGAATGTATACCTCAGAAAACTGTAACGAAACAAGTATATTTGGATTTTAGAAAGATCGATGGTAAGAGGATTTATCAAAGGCAGTATTTATTTCTGAAGGCCTATTGTACCGATTCAGGAAAACTCTCTGAACAGAAAGTATAATCTCCTTTTAATTTATTCAGAGAAAATATAGCAGGGGCCCCTTGATCACTTCTATGCATGGATTTATTTTGACTTGTACCCTTTATATCTGAATGATCCGATTTTTTGAATGACTAGTAATTAAACTTTATCAACCAGATTTCACTTTGTATTAATGAAAACATTTCTCGTTTCAACTGGAAGTACTACTGGAGATCAGCGATAAATAGTAATGGTGTATAGACTTGCTCTTATTAATAAATTAAAATAAATTGGAACAATTAGTAAAGTTTAATAGTATTAGTAACACGCCAATTCGCCCATATAAATAAATAAAAAAAATTAAATGAAAAAGGCAGAAAGAGTATAGAACGATTGGAATGTAGTAATCATGAATTTTCCGTTTCAATATTTATCCAATAAAGAGGAAAAAAACTCGTCTGTTATGGTTGTGAAGGTAATTTTATTCCAGGGGGTCGGGTGAGGATTTAAAACTTTTGTTGGGCTGACACCCTTATTATTTCTAGTGCATTAGTCTTATTGAATTTATCTATTAATTTTATCATTCTTAAAGTATTGATCGAATGTGTTTCCTCCTAGTTCTATATTTCATTTCTTATTTTTTGTTGTGTAATGTGGAAGGACAAACATACAACGAAATGCAATCAGAATTCGTTTCTACTACATAAGTAACTATTGTACTATACAGAATCCTTAAATCTTTTTTTTTGACACAATAGTTTTTCATCAACAGCCTATTTTCTTTTTCTTTATTAAGGCGTTAATATGGGTGTAGAACCCCGAATTTAATGTTTTGCTACTGATTCGTTCACAAAATGGGCTAATAGAATAAAATAACTACTTTGATAAGGTAGCATACCTCTTTCAAAGTATGAATTACTATCAATCATTTTAAATGTTAAAAAGTTTTTTCACACCATCAATGCGGTCAGGGTTTTTTATTTTTTATTTATTCAGTATTTATGTGCAAATCTTTTGAAATTTCTAATTCTAATTAAAATGGATGAAGCATTTCGGACTTGGTGCAATTCAGAACTGTTGATATTTTAATTATGTCATATTTATTTATATATTAGTGACTAATTACGGAAGGAGTCTTCTGTATAGGTACATTTCAATTAATTTACCAAAGGTAGGGAGAAGGTGGATCTTGAATTCAGTCTCCTTCATCGATTCAATTTTTCGGATCTGGCGCTTTAACTATCGGTACACTTGATAACTTAGTGTACCATGGTGCACCACTATCCTTGGATACGCCAGAATGAAGAAGTCATCATTCATAAAAAGACACCTGCCAAAAAAAGATAACAGAAAAGTACAAAAATCTGACGAAAGCTTTTTTAAATGAACATGAAAAGGTCTCAATGACAAAGACATGGATTAAACTTCAATAATGATCAAAAGGCGGAAAGAACAATCGAACGAGTGTTAGTGGGGAAAAAAACAGAAGTGAACAATGACAAGAATAATGGAGCTGTGAAAGTGAAAATGTTCCATTGGAGAGACTACTGGCTGAATTACTGAGTGCGCGTTTGAACTCTGACAGGCGTATTAGGGCTTCAGCTCTCTACATCTCTCTCTTTAAGCTGTCGAAATATAAAAACCAATTTAACCCGTTTTTACCTTTCGTCCGTTCTGTTCTCCCCTTCGGGCTCTTATCCAACCGGGCACCTTCGTACTCATCTAAGTTGTTGCTTAAAGTTTCCACCCTTTCAAATCAAATCACTTATTGGGCAAAGCGTAAAGTCTACTTCGTCCTATAATATATAACTGAAATTTTATGTTGCTATAAAATTACAATCTGCCTTATTGGGAAATAAGTAATTGTGTTAAATGTTCCTATTTATACAATTTTACAATTTTCATTCACTCGCTCATTCATACAGTATCTACAAACAGCCCAGAGACCTCCCAAATCCATATGGTTGTCACCTCCCTCACATGCAAAAGAGGAAGTAGAGTATTAGGGAGTCCCCACGCTCCACCGTCACAGGATACAAGACAGTGAAGTCGGACCAAGAGCGCGAGAGCCACAGACACTCAGGACATGATTGCAGAACTTGGCCATTGCCAGGACTCCCCCATTCACGTATTTATAGCAGGTCACAAGGCCACTGCCGTTTTAGTCTCCAAGCAGGTTTATAGGGATGAGTAGTGATTCCTAATGACTATGCTACGGGATTAGGATATTATTGAATTTCATGAACTTGGAAGGCATGAGTTTGTGTGAATGAAGTGAGTAAATGAGTGAATGAATGTGGGGTAAATTATGATCGTTATAAAGGGTTTTGCTACTGACGTAATAAGGGGCATTAACTATTGTTCTCAGGACTTTTTATTGAAAGAATAGGATACGCTTGATGTTCGACTTTTTTGCGGTCCCTAATAGCTCTACTTCCGTTTGTTTAGATTGGCTTTAAGTATAACTTTGTAAATTAGAAATTTATTTTCTATGAGGAGATGGGATGCCTTTTGAAGTAGTTTTTACAATTTCCCTAAGCTTCTGCTTGTTTATGTCTTTTTAGCCTTGTATGTGGGTTCCATGTCTGCCTTTTGTCGAGATGGAAGCCTAAGTACCTTACTGTCTCGGATACAGGAAGAGAAATGGATTTTAAAAAAATCCAGTGGGCATGATTTGTGGCAGAGGGTAAAGGTAATTTGAGAACATTTTTTGGGCCAAGATAGTATTAGGGTATAGAGGACATCAGCAGTGTATAGGTTATAGAGTATGGGACCAAGGACAATTCCCTATGGAACTCCTGCTTAGCTTGTGAAACTCCGGGATATCAGTTAGAGTATTCTAAGCCACAGCGGACTATAATAATAATATATTTATTATCCTCAAACTACATCCGTTAATCCCTTAATTGTATGCTCAATTCTAAATCCTTTAGTCAAAGAACTTTCGCTCAATGGAGATATACAGGAGCTTTTATCTATATAAATAGAGCTAAATTCATTCGGTGAAATGTACCCTAAAGGATTAGGATAGCTCAAAGACCGGATAGTTCTTTGTTGGTAAATGGAATAGCAGGACTGTAAAACCGTATTTGGGATGAAGGAAAGAAACTGGTTCAGCTTCATCGCCGTTTACATGGCATTAATGGGTACCAGTATTTGCTATTTTAACATCGATCAGTACATACAGGATTTAACATCGAATTCTACTATTTTTATATGTTGGTTTTATAAAATAGAAATAATAAATTAATTTTAAGTCACACTTATTATAAATTAAAAAAAAAATGTTCATCTAATAAGTGATCATTCTGTCATTTAGTAGTTTTCTCTGTGAAAAGAAATATCAAAGTAAATCTACAAGTTGCCGCTTTATTTGCTGAGTATTTTTCTACTTTAACTGTTTCCGGATGTCAAATGTTTTGAATGTTGAATAACACATCCAAATAATAATGTTTAGTAGTCAAAATGGAGTTTCCTTTATGATGTAGCGGGGCAGACTAAACAGGCAAAAGGGGTGAAGGACAAAAATACTATTTATGCTGCTATCTAAATAATTGTCATTGTGTGATTGGATCAATAATGTCTACCAGTTGCCTCATAACGAATTCATAGACTTCCTGCTTGGATCGATATCTCACTGACGGGTTGACTATAGAAATGTCGGTTGTGTGAAGTACCTGAGATTCAATACCAAATATACGTCAAGATAGATGATCGTAAAAATCAATTACACATCGTTAAACAACTTCCTTATCGAAGTCAGCAAATTATGTCGGCCGATTTTCTCTTTTGTAACTTCTACAAGGGGAAGTAAATTTTTTTCAGAAAGGAGTTTTCCTGTTCTTGGCTGCATCTTTGTACTGATCTTGAACTTACTCCTCACATTTCTTCGGTAAGTTCTTGCCGGTTTCAAAATGAATTATCTTTTAAAACGAAAGAACCAGCCTGTCGGGGCGTCACTAGGGGAGTGCCTGATCACTCTAGCCCTGGTGACAAGTGCGGATCGATGTAGTTTATAACATGTACCATTGTTACATGTCGGCATTTTTATATCTGACTCCATTTATTGATAGGAATGTGTCCCGACAAGACACTATGTTCAAAAGAAAAAGGTAGAGAGGTAGCATAAATGATAATACCGGTTCAGAGTTCACACGGGGCACGGCGGCGTAGCAGACTGAGGGCGGCAGGTGGTCGGAAGACTCGGCAGACAGCGTGACGACCCATAGGACAGCAGGGAGAGAGAGTAGGGTTTTCTCCTTATTCCCTCACCTTTTTATATCATCTCCCCTCCCTCGCGAGAGGTGCAGTTGCTGACAGGGGCATGTTTTATGATACGTGTTGACCACTTTGCTGTATGGCCGTTGGGATAAAAAGGGTGTGTTTATGGCAGGAAGGTGGCTAATTCGTGTAGGTTTATAGCCATGCCCTTTGAGTTGCTGTCTACGACTTCCGACCTCTCTATGATTTATTACCGTCTGTCGGTGTTTGTACTACGTGCCGCGACCCTGATTTATTCCAAAGAAGCTTACAAGATTTACATTATATTATCATACATTATGAACCAGAGTGTAGGGTGATTTACATATATAGTTAGCGGTCGCTATAGAGCTCCCCCAAATTGCCCTACACTCGGTAATTATTGACAGTTTTTTTTTTTTTTTTTTTTTTTTTTTTTTTTTTACATTGCTTACATTATACAAACAGATTTTTATCAATTTTTCTTAAATGCTTACACGTGTGTGTATATTGGAAATTATTTGTCGAACAATTATTACTAATAAACAATTAAATATATGTTATACTACAAAAAAAAAAAAAAAAAATTATCTTTCACATGGGTGACAATAAAAGAATTCATATTTTACTTGATTAAGTACCAAGTTAGCTCATTACAGTGTAACAATTACAAACAGTTAAAAGTATTAAGATACACATATTTACGTACACATTCGACTGACATAATTTTACTCTATTGATCGCTGTTAACATTTACGACGAGAAAAACAAAAAAAAAAAAAAACATATGATATAAATTGAGTTACAGGAGCCAGTGCGAACTTTCGGTCCTAATAAAAATTATTATAGCGTATCTTTCGAAACAACCTACAACAGAGAGAAAAAAAAAAATATTATTAATTATATTTTATCAGTGAGTTCATTTTATATTTACCGTCGTGCTACCGCACTCCTTGTGCAGAGGTATGGTGGTGGAGGGTTTCCTAATTCCTCTGGTTCACCCGGTGGAGGTAAACTTTCGGCTGTGTCTAGCAAATAGGCTGGCTTTACACGGTCTAGGGAGATGCGAGTCTCTTTATTATCTGCCCTTATGACCAAGGTTTTATTTTTCCTGCTGACTACGAGGTGCGGGCCAGTATAAGCCGGTTCTAGGCTACGCCGGTGTTCTTGTCGAACGAAAACGTGAGTGCAGTTGTTGAGGTCCTTGCTGACGAACGTCTTCCTCGTGTCTTTCCGGTGTTGAGTGATGTCGCGTCGGACGTCAAGATCTACTCGTGTTGGCGTAAAGTATTCTCCAGGAAGCCGTAAGGGTTTTTGGTATGTTCGCTCGGCGACACTGCACCCTAGGTCCTCTTTGATTACACTTCGTAGGCCGAGTAGGACTGCTGGCAGGCTTCGCGTCCATTGACGGTGTTGTGAATGGGCGGTTAGTGCGGCTTTAAGCGAGCGGTGCCATCGTTCAATTCGGCCGTTTGACTGTGGATGGTAGGCGGTAGTCCGTATTCTCTCGACACCCAGGAGGCGAGTTAGCCTCGTGAACAGGTCTGATTCAAACTGGCGGCCTTGGTCAGTCGTTATTCGCATAGGTGTGCCGAACCTGGCGACCCAGCCACTAAAGAAGGCGTCGGCTACGGTGGTAGCTTCCATGTTGCCAAGTGGGATTGCTTCCGGCCATCCCGTGGCTCGGTCAATCATGGTGAGGATGTATCGCTTCCCCTCTGACGTTGGCAGTGGTCCTACGAGATCGATATGCACGTGCTCGAACTTTCCCGCGTCCGCGAATCGCCCTGGAGGGGTGATGGTGTGACGGTGTATTTTTGAGGTCTGGCATGCTATACAACATCGCGCCCATCGAGCCACGTCAGCGTTCATACCCGGCCAAAAAAACATCTGGCTCATCATCTTCCGACTTGCTCTTACTCCTGGGTGGCTTAGGCTGTGCAGCTGGTCGAAGGTGGATCTTCGAAAACCCGAAGGCAAGTACGGCCTTGGCTCCCCCAGTGAGGTCTCGCAAATGAGAGAAATGTCGCTGCCGGGGATGTTAACGGGCTCTAGCCTGCATGTGGTGTTCTGTTCCCTGAAGAGTGTTAATTCGTGATCTTCTACTTGAGCCGTGTGTAATTTTTGAAAATTTTCAGGTACGCAGACGGCTTCTATTCGCGAGAGGGCATCCGCCACGACGTTGTCCTCACCCTTACAATAGCGTATTTCTGTCGTGAATTGAGCTATGTAATTTAAGTATCGCATGCGTCGTGGGCAGGAAGTGTCACTTTGTTGGGCCATGGCGTGTGTGAGCGGCTTGTGGTCTGTATAAATGATTACTTCCCGCGCTTCGAGATGCTGTCGAAAATATTTGACTGCTTCGTAGATAGCTAATAGCTCTCTATCGAAGGTGCTGTATTTCGACTGAGCAGTGTTGAAAGCGCGGCTGAAGAAACCAATGGGCCTTAGAGCACCTCCCTCCATCTGTTGTAGTGCCGCACCCATAGCTGTGTCGCTGGCGTCAGCGGCTAGGATGAGCTGCCCGTCTGTTGATGGATGAGCAAGATGGGCGGCGTTTGCCAGAGTCCTGCGGGTTTCCTCGAAGGCGCTAGCAGCTTCTTCGGTCCAGTCGATTATGGTACGGTCATTTTTCTTGGCCCCTTGTAGGTAGGCGTTAAGTACCCTCTGGTGTTCCGCTGCGTTAGGTAAGCACCGGCGATAAAAGTTGATCATACCGAGAAAACGTCTGAGGTCTCGTATCGTAGTTGGTCGGGGGTAGTCTAAGATCACCTGTACTTTAGCTGGCGATGGAACGATGCCCTGGGGTGAGACGTGGTACCCTAGGAATCCGACCTCGGGCTGTCCTAGCACGCATTTCGCGATGTTAAGGGTTAGACTATGAGCCGCCAGACGACCGAAGACTGTTTCCAGGTGACGCTGGTGTTCCTCTTCGTTGGCCGAAGCGATTAGTATGTCATCGAGGTATACGAACACAAATTGTAGATCTCTAAAAATGTTGTCCATATACCTCTGGAACGACTGGGCAGCGTTGCGAAGTCCGAACGTCATTCGGAGGAATTCAAAAAGTCCGAAGGGTGTGATAATAGCCGTCTTGGGGATGTCCTGAGGGTTTACCGGAATGTGATGGTAAGCCCTTTTGATGTCAAGTGTTGAAAATATGGTAGTGCCAAACAACTGGTTGTTAAAGTCTGAAATATTGGGCACACCATAACGGTCTGGGATGGTTTTATTGTTCAGTTGTCGGTAGTCTCCGCAGGGGCGTATTGTTCCGTCCTTTTTCGTAACAATGTGAAGGGGGCTGGCCCACGGGCTGTTGGAGGGCCGACAAATTCCTTCGTCCATCATTCGCCGGAATTCTTCCTTGGCGGCCTGATATTTTGCTGGCGCTAATCGACGAGCCTTGCTGCATACGGGCGGTCCCCGAGTGTCTATGTAGTGCTCTACCTTTGTCGGCGGAATTGAGCCCGTAGGTTGTTGTGGTCGTGTTAGCTGAGGGTAGCGCCGTAAGAGGCCGGCGTATTTGTTGCCGGGTGGTATGTTTGATATCACGGAGAGCGTAGCGACGTGTGTTCTTCCCGTGGTACGACGACCGGTAATGCCATCTATCAGCTGGCGGCTCTGAAGATCTACCAGTAGGTGGTAATGAGCCAGGAAGTCGGCACCTAGAATTGGCTGCTGGACTTCTGCCATAATGAAGTTCCATTTAAAAATTCGCTGCAGGCCTAGATCGAGGTTCCTGTTGACTTCTCCATACGTTGGAATGCAGCTGCCGTTAGCGGCGTAGAGCTGGTAGTCGGAAGATCTAGCCTTTTTTACCTTGGGTGGCGGAAGTACGGAGATAGCTGCTCCCGTATCTATCAAATAATGCTGCCGAGTGCGGACGTCTGTCACGAATAGGCGGCGAAAGGTTAGGCCTGCCATGGGTACCGCTTTGACCGTGGCGACTTTTAGTTTCCTCGTCGGTGTGGTAGCGTCATCAACCCACCTACAGGGCCTGCGACATCGATATGCTTCCTTACCAAATCTGTCGTGGTAGAAGCATAAGCCCTTATTACTAGATCCGGTAGTTGGTTTCGGTCGCTGGTATCGCCGCGCGGGCCCGTTTTCTTCTCGTCTGTTCATGGAATTGGCCAGCACAGTTACTTGTTGGGTGAGCTGTGCGATGGCTGTCTGGCAGTCACAGCTGGAGCGTGGCAGGCTGACCTCGTCGTAAGTTGATGCGGGCTGGACTGCGTGTATCGCGGTTGTTGAACTTAAGTCCATGATTTTGTCCGCGATTAACGTCAGTTTCGATAATTTCGCCTCGTAGTGCGATGCCAGTATTTCGCGGACCCTGTCTGGCAAGGCGCGAAGCCAGAGGGTGCGAATGACGTCCTCAAAGGTCGTGGGTCCTGCCAGTGCTTGCATTTGCCGCAGGAGATGTGAAGGTTTCTGGTCTCCGAGGTGTGTCTCTTCCAATAACCGGATCAGTCGTCTGTAGTGGCTCTGGCTGTATGTTTCGATAAGCCGAGCCTTTAAGTCTTCGTAGGGGCTATCGCTTGGAGAATACGCTAGGTCTGCGACCTGTGTTAGTACCCTGAACGGAAGCTGAGCGTAAATGTGCTCCGATTTGGCCTTAGGCGAAGAGATCCGGCTCGTTAAAAAAATATTTTCGACCTGCAGGAACCACAGTCTTGGGTCTTCTTCATGAAATTCCGGCAGTTTGCACGTCCGAGAAATGGCGTGTACGGTCGCACAGCATGATTCGTCGGACGGAGCTGGTGAGTTGGCCATCGTAAGAAAAGGTTTCTTCTGAGATCACGGTGGTTTCTCGCGGCGGGTTCACCAGTTGTCGCAGTGGCTTGATCGCGTTGAGCTTCTCATTCACGTCGAAGGTTACCAATTGTCGGGGCGTCACTAGGGGAGTGCCTGATCACTCTAGCCCTGGTGACAAGTGCGGATCGATGTAGTTTATAACATGTACCATTGTTACATGTCGGCATTTTTATATCTGACTCTATTTATTGATAGGAATGTGTCCCGACAAGACACTATGTTCAAAAGAAAAAGGTAGAGAGGTAGCATAAATGATAATACCGGTTCAGAGTTCACACGGGGCACGGCGGCGTAGCAGACTGAGGGCGGCAGGTGGTCGGAAGACTCGGCAGACAGCGTGACGACCCATAGGACAGCAGGGAGAGAGAGTAGGGTTTTCTCCTTATTCCCTCACCTTTTTATATCATCTCCCCTCCCTCGCGAGAGGTGCAGTTGCTGACAGGGGCATGTTTTATGATACGTGTTGACCACTTTGCTGTATGGCCGTTGGGATAAAAAGGGTGTGTTTATGGCAGGAAGGTGGCTAATTCGTGTAGGTTTATAGCCATGCCCTTTGAGTTGCTGTCTACGACTTCCGACCTCTCTATGATTTATTACCGTCTGTCGGTGTTTGTACTACGTGCCGCGACCCTGATTTATTCCAAAGAAGCTTACAAGATTTACATTATATTATCATACATTATGAACCAGAGTGTAGGGTGATTTACATATATAGTTAGCGGTCGCTATACAGCCGTTTCACCGATAAATGTGCATACATTCATTGAAACACCTTTGGTTTGAGAACTCAAATCTTTTTAACAAGAGATCCAACTGGAGGATTTCTTCTGAGTTCACGAAGATGAAGCCTGTAGTGTTGTAGACTCCATTATTGCAAAGTCCGATAAAAATTTGCGTCAAAACTAAATAATTCATACTTAATAATGAAAGTAGTGTCGGAAAAGGGTAAACAATTGTCGGAGGTCAACAATTGTCGGGGGGCGTCACTAGGGAAATGCCTGATCACTCTAGCCCTGGTGACAAGTGCGGATTGTTGTAGTTAATAACATGGACCATGTTCCATGTAGGCGTTAATATCTGACTCCATTTATTGATAGGGATGTGTCCTGACAATACACTGTGTTCAGGATGAGGTTCAGAGGTTCATAAAGAATAAGACCAGTTTTCAGAGTTCGGGCGAGAGATCGGCAGCGTAATAGGTACAAGTCGTCAGAGGTCTGCTAGAGGCTGTGAGGCAAGGTGCCGTCGTAGAGGTGTGGCATAGAGAGTGTGGACTAGTAGAAGATTCCAGGGCCCCGGGGCCGTGGAGTATCACGACTTTCGAGATGCAGAGACTGGAGAAGAGTGAAGAGTGAGCCTACCAGGGCCAAGTGGCCCTGATGTAAAGTGACAAGTAGTGTAGCTCAGGAGACTAAGAAACAGAGTGCTTCTCATTGCGAAAACTTACTGATATAAATATTGTACCCCCCTCCCTCGTGGAAGGCGGAGTCTGTCTTCAGGTGGTCCGTTTTATTATCCCGTTGGTCCAAAAGGGTGTGCTTTATGATGTCCCACCTCCCGAGCTACGTGATCTAAACTGTTTCTGGCATAATTTTATGACCACGGGACATGACTGCAGGTCTATTTTAAGGGGCGGTGCGGCCTACCCTAGGTTTTATTGCCATACCCTCGATGTTACTTGTTTACATCTGCCGATCCCTCTATGATTTATTACAAGAAGTTTACACAGATTTGTATTTTTATTATAATACATTATGAAACAGAGTGTAGGGTAATTTACATATATTTAGCACTTCGCTACAAGTAGAACTAATAAAAAAAAGCACAGTGTGAAATTTAAATGACGAGTCAAGTCCAAGCAGGATTAGTGTTATTTAAATTCCATGTCATTAAAGCTTGAATAAATTAAAAGAGAAAAGTCAGAAAAGCACGCAAAATACATTTAAATACCACGGAGTATTTAAATATGAGACAGGTGGGATCGAGCATAACGGAGATATTTAGCAACAAGGGAAAGCGAAGCTGCCACCTACTTGCAGTTAGAAGATTAAAGTTATCCTTTCTTTGGAAATAAGTCCCAAACTTAACTCCCGCCCACTTAATTTGGTGTCCACTACTATCCTCTGCGGCCAATCCTCTGCCTCACGTCAATGAAGATGGAGGTTACAAAGTAAAGATGAGTTATTTGAAGTTCTGCAAATGGTTATAGTGCTTTCCATTTCTCGTTGTGTCTTTCAAGTGAGGTATGTTATAATTTTAGCTTCTTAAAAAGTTTCGGCAAGGTAACGATTATATTATTTTACATGATTATTAAACTCTTGATTTTCTCTAACTCGTTCCTATGGAAAATTCTTTATTTCATCTGTAGATTTAAGTCAAATATACAAATACTGTGAGTTTGTGACTGAATTCTATGGTGTTAATTCAATCGCGTAAGGTCAATAGAAATAAAACCAAAAATGAATAATACAAACGTATTTTTTTACATATCTAAATGTTTGCACAGAAAATTATTAGTTCTCAAGATCATAAGTTATTGCTTAGTAGCTAACGGCAACTTTGATTGTTCCTAATGAACAATCATCAATTAAGTGTACAATCGATGAAGTTCAAAGTTTTTTTTCGAAGATATAAAAATATGAAACTCACTATTCAACCCTCATGAATGAAATCAACCCAGTTATTGGCTCAAACCATACACCTAACAATAGCGGCCGTATTACAGCAATCAGCGTTGTATCAATTCATCGTGACCGCCCATGTAAAATCTCTTGTCACGTTAACGGGCATCCAGATTTGTTCTTATTACTATCGCTATTATTCCTATTACTGTACTTTCCCTTTAACTAGTTACCTGTTATTTATATCAATTTTCAATGCTTATATAGGGAAAACACGAAAAAAAGCGATAAAGGTCACGAAGTTTTAACCTCAACGTTGATCACACTAGTTAGCTTAGCGTAATAAAGAAAAGAACAAGTAAACCAAAATACACCGGCATTCTATAGCTTTGAACAACTTTTATTTTGGATGTCATGTAAAATCAGTACGACTACAAGCATGGACTGTATCATCTAAGCGAGTACACATCATTTCCAATATATATATATATATATATATATATATATATATGTATAATATACTCTCTAGCACCCATTTTTATTGAAAAACAAGAAGCTTATTTAAACAAAATTCACATTAACATATTATGTATATTTGTACGAATAAATCAAACGCTCTATATTTGCGGTTATAAACTTTAAAAAAAGTTCATCACACGCTCACTTAATACATTGTAGTGAAGCGCTAAATATATGTAAATCACCCTACACTCGGGTTAGTAATGTATTATAATATAATGTAAATCTTTGTAAACTTCTTTGAATAAATCAGGGTCGCGGCACGTGGTAGGAAGCCAGGCAGACATAGGGGCACCGACAGACGGTCAAACACACCCTTTTATCCCGACGGTCATATAACTAAGAGGCACTGTCCACCTGCGTATCGTAAAACATACCCCTGTTAGCCAACTGCACCTCTCACGAGGTAGGGGGGGTTATGGTATATAAAGGCCAGGGAATTAAGGACTGATCCCTACTCTGTCTCTGCTGCCTCTATGAGTCGTCACGCTGTCTCACAGTCTTGATGCCTTGCACCTACCACGTTGCTGCGCCCCGTTTGAACTCTGAACCGGTCTTATCCTTTATGCAACCTCTGTACCCTTTTCTTTTGAACATAGTGTATTGTCGGGACACATACCTAGCATACATGGAGTCAGATATGTTATTAACTCGAACAATTCGCACTTATCGCCAGGGTTAGGTGAACAGGCACCTCCTAGTGACACCCCACGACATACATATTAACTGATTTTCTATTAAATGTGAGTAAAAAAAGTACCATTTTGTTTTTTGAAATGTCTGTTGGCATATCATAGTTCTTGGACCGTCACGAAGGTGTCTTGCAGAACTAACCCTGGTGGCGGAGAAAGCGATTACTGGTATATGACATTGACAATGGCTTAGTGATGGGTACCATTATTGATCTATCTGACTCCATTTGTGAAAGGTGTGTGCCCCAACGGTGCTCTAGGTTCAGGAGAAGAGGTAGACATAGGTTAGTTTTGAGGTAGTTTACGCGGTCTTGAAACGCCAAGTTCACACTCGGAATCTAAGGGTAGGCGAAAGTCGTCCTCATAGACTTGAAACGGAAAGAAGCAGGATGAGTGCCACTAAGAAGGTTGTGGTGCCCCAGACACCATTGTATATATGCAAGTTTAGTGGGGCAGAAGCTAGAAAACTTCAATAGGAAATGTGTGAAGGTTGACAAAGTCGGATTAAATCTAGCTGGCTAGGAATACATAGGTGCAATGAAATGACAAGACTTAGAAACATCAGTGCAGTTGCAAATCAGTCCCAAGGTGATCCGTAACTCCACTGCGACGTCATCTCAGACGCAGGGGTATTTATAGCCGGTCGCAGCCAACGAGAGAGTGGTTTATTTTGGCCAATCAGTCTCTGGTTTTCTTCCATAAGTTTGCACTGGTGATCCTATCGGTGGCCGGGTAACTATTTTGCAGCTCGCTATTTATTTGTAAAAACATGTAAAATACACTTTCTTTAGTTTAAAAACTACTTACATTGATAATTTTTCCATATTGCCTATATATAGGGTAACTTAATTGTGTCCGGGGTGAAAATTTTAGCACAACAATTGTGTTTCCGTCTTATTAAACAAAAGATTATGATTTTCACCCGCATTTTCAATAATAATAATAATAAAACTTAGTTTCGAACTTTCATGTGAATTATTTGGGTTTAAAATGAGAGAAAAACTAAAACGATTCCCGATAAGGTCGCGTTTTGGTTTGTTTAATATTATATTTCACCAATAATTTATAACAGAAAATATTCCAGTTCCTTAACAAATAATTTTTACAAAGGGATCAATTTAGTTTTTTTTTTTTTTTTTAACATAACTCTAAAATGTTAATTGTATTTCTAGGTAAAAACACTTTATTTTAGTTCCATTGTGCCACAAACCTTTATGTTTATGTTCTTCTACCTTGATTATAACAGTCAATTTATTACATTACCTCCAAAAAGACCTAATGGGCTGCGAAAAAGGTTATAAATAGTGCTTTCCTGCCACAGACTCACTGAAGAAACTTGAACGTAGGAGACAAAAAGAAGGGAAATGTGTGTAGTAAACTGCGAGTAGCATTTTTATTAAAAGCCTATCTTTTTATATAAAAAGATCAAAACATTGTTATTAAAAGTAAGTTTCGTTTTACTAAACAGATATATTGGTGAATAGTGCACCTTAGAGCAAAATATTTCAAAACGCTCTAAAATGATTATTGAACTAGTTGTAAGTTCTTATTAATCTAAACTGAAGGCAATCAAATAAATTTTCAAATGTTTTATTTCACATTAAAGGACAATGTCATCAACGAAGACCACCACTTAGTCAAGGGGAGCAAGATGCATTAAAATCCAATTGATTGCCTATAAAAACGATGTAGAGTTTAAAACACATCCTTGCGGATTCCCTCTACCATGTGCTGTTTCTTCGGAAAACAACTTCCTTCTCTTTACCGAAAACGTTATTTCTGGGGCATGTTAGAGGGTAACAAGACTTTGCAGTTTTCTGAAAAATAGTAACACAATAACATCGTTCAACGGAAATACTGGAAAAATTTTATTAGTATAGATTTTTCAGCTGCCTTTATTCACTAACTTCTGAGCACTTACGGACAGAAAATTAAAAAAAATTACTCCGAAATACATTCTCTTTTACCTTATCACTAACTTTATTGTCCCTTATCGATTATTAGGTAAACAGGATTTAATGTACACCTGAATTGCAACCTACACCTTCCAAATCCAAGTGAATAACATCCGATTTACCCCGCGTTCACGTTCTCGTTAGGATTTTTAATGATTCACTGAATAAACAGTCTGGCACCTTGAATAAATCATGTTATTTGTTCCTCGTTACCGAGCACATGGCCTCTTTCCGCCCCAACCTTATACCATTTTAATATTTTTGTTACTGCCTATGTGTGTTATTATTTACCAACTTTATTATGATATAATTACAATCTGCCACATTGGGCAATAAGTAATTGTGATAAATGTTTTCATTCATACCATATTTACAATTTTCATTCACTCGCTCATTCATGCAGTATTTACATACAGCCCACAGACCTCCTAAATCCACATGGTTGTCACCTCCCTCGCATGCGTAAGAGAAAGCGGAGTCTTGGGAAGTCCCCCACTCTTCTCCGTCAGCAGCGTCAGTGGATACGAGCCGGTGGAGGCTAATGAAGAGCGCGAGAGCCACATACACTCAGGACATGATGGGAGAAGCTGGCCATTGCCCGGACTCTCACTGTTACGCATCTATAGCAGGTCACGAGGCCACTACCGTTTTAGTCTTCGAGGAGGATTATAGGGATTACAATTAAGCTAAGACTACACTTAATCTAAACTGAAGTATTTTACTCAACAATAAAAGACTTAAGCAGTAAAATTCCAATTCCTTTGCATAAAAAATTGGTACAGAAATGATTTTATTCAGCATAACTAGTGTTATATCTTCTAAGTAAAATATGCTAAAAGCACCTAATATATTACTATTTTTTGTTTTAGAATTTATGTACATGGGCTCATTTCATACAATTGCCAGAGGCCAAAACACCTCGAAACTAAAACTTAAATAAACCTAAAATACCCGCTTATTTGCTTATATGAAGGAGAATAAAAATAAACAAAGGTAATTGTATTGTTGTGCCTAAAGTTTATTAACAGTAATGACATTTTCAGCAAAAAGAAAAGATGGATTGATTAAAATACACACAAACTTTAAATGTACACCATATATTGAAAATAACAGCGGGAGGGGGATTTTATGAGGCGTGCGATGGGAATATACAATAGACTCGCCGTAATGCGATAAGCCACAAAAGACGTATCTACCCACAAAATCTTCATTGTGTCGAAAGGAGGTTCGTTTACCGAGTTGCATATTTGATACAAAAACAAATGAACAAAACAAAGTTCCGATAACCTTTTTCATCATCAATGTTTAATAATATGTTGGTTTAACATTATTAATTATTTAGACTAGCATACACTTATTAAGCTATTAATTAGGTTAAACAATATTTCCATATGACAGAATATTTTGCAAGTAAGTGGCTTATACTTATACTTTTTGAATATAACTCATTAAATAATTTAAAAGATGACTCTTGAATTACCTCTGTTTATTCTTGTAGCGATCCTAACTACATAAGTGTTAAATTGCCCTATGCTCTGGTAGATGTAAAATATGGTAAAAGCTTTTCCTGCCAATAAACGCGGACCGGCTGTCGTAACAAGTCAGGTAACAGCAGCTGCACGGGCTTAAAAGCCACCTGGCTGTCATAAAACAGACCCGGTAGACCTAGGGTTGCCTTATAAAACTTAATGGGTGAGTCCCTAGCAGGCAATAAGCTAAGCAACCCTTGTCTCCGGTCACGCGCCTTGTGACAGAGGTGTAGGTGTGGCATCATAAACATACCCCTAGCAGGCCAGGCTCCGCCTTCCGGTTGATAGGGGAAATAATATTTAAACCAGGGGGTTTCGCCCTGTAGGCCCCGGTTATGGAGGCATTTTAATTGCTATACGCCTTGGTATCAATTGAAAGAAAGTGGCTTCACCACTGACTTAAACTGATCCCAAGCTTCACCACTTAACAGTTAAGGTAAATTTGGGGAGACCCATTTACCTTACCACTCTATGCAGGAGACCGTACGCGTCTCTCCAGGAGTACTCAGCCCTGCTACACGGATGTGCGCAGAGATCTAACCACTGGGTAATGGGAGACCTCAATGCAAGGCACACGATGTGGAATAACACCGCAACAAACATGGCTGGGAGACTCCTGTTGAGAACGCCTTTTACGGTCGTTCACCCCCAGACTTTCACTTTTCGACAAAGGGGTAACCCGCAGGCTACCTCGACGATTGACTTACTACTGACAAAACAACCATACCGTATCACTAGTTGCACCGCCCTTGACTTTATTACGTCTGACCACAGGCCAGTACTGTATGCAGGGGGTGGTCAATTGGCGACCCCTCACCCCACGAGATACGACTACCGTCGTGCCGACTGGGATCTGTATCGGTCGCAGATTTACCATAACCAGCATACGGTGCCAATTCTCCGCACGAAAGGAGAAGTATATCTTCAACTAACTTTCATAACTGATGTGATCATAGACGCAGCAAACACTGCGATCCCGAAGTTCACTCCCATGCCACCGTCTCTGCGAACACCTCCAGACCATATTCTTAAAATTATTGCCTTGCGCCATAATTGGAAGAATAGATGGTACAGAACGAGAGATCAGCAAGCCAAGGTTGTTGTGAATTCTCTCACCACGCAGATCCGGGGCTTGATAAAACTCTGGAAAACAGCGCAGTGGCATGAGAGACTTCGTAGCACTGACGGAGATCACAGAAAGTTTTGGAAGCTGTTGAATACTACAAAAGGCAAGACAGCCACTGTCCGTCTTCACGAAGGGGACAATGTTCTGACTGCTGAGCAACAGGCAACAAAACTGGCCGACCATTACGCTAGGGATATTACGGCTAAGACGGGACACTACCACATGCCTCCTCCGGTAGATGCTGAACAGAACCACATGTTTGTATCACCGAAGCAGCTCAAGGCGATTCTTCGCCGGTGTCAGGGAAACCGAGCACCAGGGCACGACGGGATACAAACAGTGCTGCTCAAACAAATGCTGAGGAGAAGGATAGTACTACTCGCAAACTTATACAACTCTTGTATAAGATTGCGGTACTTTCCTGACCATCTTGTTCCCATTACTAAAGCCAGCCAAGAGCCTAGATCACCCAGCCCACTACCGCCCGATCAGCCTGTTACCTCAGATAGGAAAAATGTTTGAAAAGATTCTTTTGAATTATCTCAAAGATTACTGCTCGGAAAACGACATCATTCCGCCAGAGCAGACTGGATTCCAATCCAGTATGAGCACAGAGCTCCCCCTTCTGAAGGAACAGTCAGAGGCTAGCCATAATATGAATAGAAACATAGCCACGGCTATGATTTCCATTGATTGCACCCAAGCGTTCGACTCGGTGTTTCACGGGACACTGTGTCAAATGCTCTACGACCGGGAATGCCCGGAACAACTCTATTCAATTGGCTAGCTTCCTGAAAAACAGATCGTTGCGGGTGCGGGTGGGTGATAGCTTCTCCGAAGCTGTGCCACTGATCTGTGGAGTACCCCGAGGAGGCGTCTTATCCCCTGTAATATTCAACGTATACACGTCTGAGATTGTTGGAGCCTGTTACAAAAATACTACAGTTACTGCTTTCGCAGATGACATAGCGGTGTACAGTAGCAGCATGAGTGCCAAGGTAGCTCTAAGACCGGCTGAAGTAGCCTGTAACCAGATCAGTGAGAGATTGGGGAGACTCAATATCTCTGTAAACGCAGGTAAGACTGACTGCGTAATTTTCTTTTTCCAAGAGGGAAAAATCCCAATACGTACTAGTTACATAGTAGGAACGGAGGAAAGTTCACCAGCCAACAACCTAGTACATCTGGAAATTGAAATTCACAGACACCTCCATTTTAGTAACCATTTTACGAAGAAGTTGAAGCCAACACGCATGAAGTCTTACCGGCTTACGCACTTATTGACTTCCCCCAATCTATCACTGCGTCTCATGCTACTGATCTACAAGAGCATACTCAGGCCTACTCTGCTGTACGGTGCATTTTCGTTATCTGACGTATACAGCAGCTAAGAAACTCCAACAATTCCAAAACGGTATACAAATGAAAGTGGTCAGAGGTACTTCATTCGAGCAGCGGAGCAACAGTGAGCTTCACGAGATCTTTGAGCTGCCTACGGTGGATGAGTTCATTCAACGTTTTTCAACTCCCTGCAATACCTGACAAACCCGGTGTTTAACACGATAACCCCCGCTCCGTTTCCTCATTGATGGCAGGACGCTGTCGTGGCTGGAACGCTTTAGTCTTCTGTTATACGTTTAGGTTTTAGTGTTAGTGTTTTCCACGGTTGCAAGCTGAAGGTGAGCCTCATCACCTAGTGAGTTTATGTGTATTGGACTTATTAACAACAATCTGAAAGTATTATATTTTATGCACTCCTTAATATGCATCTGCGAATGCAGCACGAGGAGACAGCTGTAATCCAAATTTATTTATTTATTTTTGTCATTGTATATATATTATCAATAAAGAGGTTTTGAAAGAAAAAAAAAAACCTGTAGGCCTACTCCCACTCAGTCTGCGACCCACTCAGTCTTTCCGCCTTGACTCGGACGCTTTACGCCCAGGCCACCAGGCCCGGGAACTCAGTCTTCTACTCTTTTTACCCGCTTTCTGGCGCCTTCTGCCTGTTACGCTGGCGGGCCCCCGCCCGAACTCTGAAAACTTGTCTTATTCTTCATGAAACCTCTGTACCTCTTCTCTTGAACACAGTGCATTGTCGGGAAACATCCTTATCATAAAATAGAGTCAGATATTAACGCCGTCATGGAACATGGTCCATGTTATAAACTACAACAAGCCACACTTGTCACCAGAGCTAGAGTGATTAGACACTCCCCTAGTGGCAACCCGACAATTCTTTTTTGGTTATTATAGTACTTCGTTTAGATATAGATTTTTTTGAATTTTACATAAAGGTTCCATTTGATTTTAAGGTGACATTAAAATACTACTAACGATATATAACAGGATTAAGTGAAATTGATGATAAAATATATACATTTCCCTATTACGTGGAGTAGGCGGTCAAACATTTCATCATCTCGAATATGACACATTTACATTGCAAAAAGTTGTAAATATTGAGCTTCATATATTTTCAGTTGAATATATTCAGAACCCTCACTAAATTGAGCTATGGGTATATAATTTTACGAGGGAATTTCATTTGACACTCGTATGATTCTGAAAGTATAATAATTAATTTACGAGTAACAATATTGGATGTTAATAAAAATATATCATTATTATTATTATGGATTCTGTAATTAAAAAGGTATTATAAATAAAATCATAGTTGTAGTGGCCATTACATATTATATGTAGCCAATTTCGATGAAGATGAAATTATTTAATAACGGTTATTTAAAAGATTTTATTCAAACTAGGAGATGTTATCAAAAGTTGTCAACGTATACTTATTAATTACTTTTTTCCAATAGTAATTGTAATAAATAAAATAAAAGGTGTTTGCAAGGCGCGTTAATATGAAACATAATATCAGGTTGATCCATGTACATGGAGTAGAAGTATGGCCCTTCCTATCTTGTTAACTATCTTAGAACTACTCATTTAAATGATACTATCTAATAATTCTAGGGTGTGGGTGCGGAAATCATTTTGCATTAGAAAATAAAACAATGCAGCTGTGAAAGAGATAGACATTTAAAATTAAATTCCTTACCCAATGCTTGCAATTTCTTAATCTTCTTCTTGAGGTAACCATTGGGTAGAGATGATTTTGAGGAAGCTGGGAGGTGAGGAGTATTTAAGGACGATTACTTATGATACCTGACGACTTGGACTGAGAGAGCATCACATGATGCTTTGAGGAAGGTCTTAACCCCTCTTAGTTTGCCTAAGGGAGGGCAAAATCGATTTTAAAAAAAAGTCCGTTAGTTAGGAAACCGCATTTAGGTAAAGATAGAGGTGAGGTTGCCAGATGTAAATAATATGTATATATATATATGTAAGTTTGAACGCTACCGCCAAACTTCGGCACATATGCGAAATGTCCCTACAGAGCTCGCTAGGATCGAATGATGCTCCGAGTTGTAACCTCCTGAATATGGGTACTCTTGTTAAGACAATGGTCAACACTTATTATCGACAATTGTATTGATTCAGGTTAGTTATAAGTTTTATTTGTTTATTGTAATATTTGTAGCGCTAGCTAATGTGTACATATGTTTAATATTACAGTTCTAAACTGCATCTGCAAGTGTTCGATTTATAACCTGAGAACCTCCACCTCCTTTAAGTTTCTGAATTCGAAACTTACATATATATATATGGTCGTTGTGGCCTAAAACACAATTATTTATCGTTTTCAAATATTTTTGTTTACAAACATCTATATTATAGCATATATGTATGTAAAACTCACTATATTAGAACCTTAGCATACGTGTTTATTTATTAGGAGCTTTTCTGTATCATAAATTAAGTTAGTTTTCTTAGGTGACAACTTGTGCCTTTTACACAACATTTTAGGTGTGTTTTAAGTGTACTTGTTCGAATCGGTCACCTCTTGTAAATTATTGATATCAATAATGATGCTTAAATATAAAGTGACATTGAGTGTGAATAGCCTTCATCCTTTCCCTTATACTAAGGGATACAACTGGGAAAGATGGCGGTATCCGTATTAATTGTGTACATTAGAAAGCCAGCGGTTCAGTATAGCCACAGGTGCGCTCAGCCTAATGAATCTGATTTGTCTGTTTGAACAGCTTAGCTTGTTCTCCGCTTACCTCAGCCGTCTACCTGCCCTCACTAGACCTGGCATCCACTCTTTAATACGTAACCTCAAAAGTGCGTTTTCAAAATCATGATTGTACTTCGGATTTGTGCACTTTGTAGGATGTGGTTGTATGTCTGCCAACAAATCAATTTATTTTATTTTATGTATAAGGCCGTTCTCACTTGTTACGACATCTTCAGAAATACATAAAACTTTGTCAAAGCTAAGAATAAGTTTTATATTTAGATATTAAAACATATATAACATTATCATAAAATTAAAATGATAAAAACGTAATAATACAAAGTAAAGGCATTCATTGCAATAAAATACAGGCATACAATCAAGCGTGGACGAAAAAAAGCGCCACTATGCAGAACATGCTGCTGTTGGTCCAGTTAACGACTGCGCAGTCGTCAGTGCTATCTGTCCAGCGGCAAGAGGACGCACTGTGAAGGTTGTTGCGGCAACGCTGAGCCAGAGCCACGTTGACGACAGCCTTGGTCGGGCTCAGGTATTTGGCGACGCGGTCGATAACGGACTCACAGATGGTGTTGATCCAAATTTTGGACAGCTGCTCGGAGTACACATTGTCCCGGAGCACCTCGTCGAGCACTTTGCCAATCGCAGCCTGCAGATCCCACACCCTAGGGTTCTGGTCGTGGAATTCCTTTTCGGGTACGAACTCTTCCTCATCATCCATGACTGGTGGATTGTGCAGTCAGTAATTCCCAGTAAAAAAATCTCTAAATATCACAATGCATTAGCAGTACTAAAACATATGTATTGGGATCATATGGTACTTCAAATCGTAATGTACGAAAACAGTGGCTCTGAAAACTTACAATACGCTTTCAAGTTTTGAGAGCTTTGGTGTATAAAAGGTTGATATTGTAAAAAAAACCTTGCTATTACCTATAAATAAAGAATATATAAAAAAAAGTGTTTAAAGTGTAAGCAAAACAAAACGTTCCTACAGGAGCTCACACTTGCAAGGACAAAACAACAAACCAGTCGCTCATTTAGTTATTGATTGCATATCAATCAACGCATATATTTTATAGCCACAGACAATAGGTGAGAAAGTAGTTTATGAACGCCGGTATAACCAGGCCTCAATAAGCTGCTGCTCCTTTTCATTGTAAAGTGGGTAAATTAATTATGGCCGGTTTTATTTAAACGATAAAAACTAAAACATTATCTAGTTACATAATTATTGTTATCTAAAAGAAAATGTACTATTATTTAAGAAAAATCTTTTTTCCAGATCTCTAATTAAGAACCGTACCAGCAGATCTAATTCTTTTCATCCTAAGACTATCTTTAAAACAGCTTCCGCCTAAACCATTCATCGATCCTCTCCTCTCCTTAGCATTTTAATTAGCCCTTTATAAGATAAAGTTGTATCAATGGGAATTATGCAGCAAAGTGGTAAACTGTTTTTAGCCACCCCCTCCTCCAAGGGGGGAGCTTTAAATAGAAGTCAGGAGGAGGCTAATAAAAAAAAAGTATAATTAATAACGGGGACTTGCAAGTTTTAACCTAAAACAAACAAATGTATAAATCAATCCTTTTCATTCGTCGCTCAGAAATTCAATTAAATATGTTTTTACACCGATTTACTTCAAGCTTTAAAGGGAAAGGTTTAATATTACACATATAAATTGAGTCTTCTAGAGATCCCTAAACGTCTCTTTAGTATGTGATTGTATGACACCCAGGTGAATGATGATATTGAGAATCTTCTATGTATATTCTACAAGAGGGGTCGTATGTTCCAAAAAACCAAAAATACTTCTAAAAAAAATAAAATATTCAATATTTTGTCATGCGTAAAAGGCAGTTTAAGGAGCACTGAAATAAAAGGAGCGGTCTCCCTACAAAGTGTTTTATGGCACAGCTCTCCAATTTATTTATCTGCTATAATTGATTAGTCAATTTAAGAGACATAAAATGATAAAGATAAAATATCTACTGTGGTTATAAACGTTCTCCACCAAGGATCCACTGAGAATTAGATCCTTAGTTTTCTTTCTTTTTATGTTTTTTAATGTCCAAAGCTACAGACAAACAATTTATGTCAACTTCCCATTTGATTTTTATTGTAGCGTTCATGTATCAAATAATTTTGAATGATGTAATTCGTAGATGTAACCTGCTATAATATTTTATATGCCTGGGAGACGATAAGACGTAAATTTGTTTACAGTGCAATGATATATTCATATGAAATGGTATTGAAATTTTGCTTGGTAACTAATAGATTGGTTTAATACTTATGATGAATAATTAGCTTAAAGGATCTCAAATATTATTTACCCATACGTTAAACATCTTCAGTGTAGGGTGTAGGTCTGTTAGCAGTGTGTATGTAACATTTAGTCCATATGAGAAGATGTGAAAGAGGTCGGGCTAACACGTTCTGACTGGCTGTGAAGAAAGACTGGAATTGTAAAGACGACTGAACAAGTTACTGAAGACATAAAGAGTGAACTGACGGAATGGCAAATCCAGAAGGAAGAATAAACTCGAAACATGTGAGCCATCGGCTTTATTTATTATGGTTCCACCACTTACCTCTTGAATATTTTTTGTTTATTTTTTAAATATTCCTGTTGTATGAAGTCTTCTTACCTGAAGTTGGTCTGTACCATGTTGCATTGTTTTCTGTTTGATTCTTAATTATCGTTACCGCAGAATGGTCGAGTAGAGTTGGGCATTGTAATGATGAATGAGTCGATGAGGTGTCTCAATGGATACACCAGCACCTGATGCAAAATCACTGAGGCAATGAGGATAGCTATATGTCGAGGAATGTTGTCTGAAAGAGATGTTGAAGGTTGGAGCTGGCTGGCTAGACAAATCTCACACAAGAATTTCTCACAATTGGCGCTGATCAACAAAAAAAAGGACCAGTGGGGAGTGCTACATAATTTGACTGATAGCCAGAAACTTTTTGAAATGTTAACTTGAAAAAATGACGGTATCTGAAAACAGAAATTTTACCACATCCATCGTATTTACTTGATGTCTCGCCATCTCACTAATATTTTTTCAGACCTTTTGACGCATTTTTCAAAAAAAATATAAATATTCCTAAACGAAAAGGAGTAAAAATTTTGATATCCCGAATTTATTGATTCATAGCATAAAAGATTTCTGGGTAAAATGTATTGAAGCTAACGGCAGTTAGTTTGAATATAATATAAAAGTAATACACAATACGATAATATAATATATACAAAAGTAATATCGTTAAAGTTAGTTTTCCGTTTTATTTGCCTCAACCCTACATATTATATGTTTCAACCTGATATTTTTTGACATCTGAAAGAGCAATTGAAATAGGCACACTGGCCCAAGATTCTAGTTGCTTTAAAAAAAAAAAAATTCATCATTTCTTAAAAGAACAACGATGTAATACCTTTAGTAAGGCTTGTATTAAGCAGTTTTAAAATTCAGGGAAATAAATGGAATTAGAATAATGAGAAGCGTTATCATGTAAATGTCGTGGCCGGCACGCCAGCGAAAAAAAATATCACAGAATAACGAGCAGGGAAAATTGCTTTCACAGCTGACTTTTTTACAAAGCCGCTTAAGGTATAGGTAATCACACTGTTTCAATATATTATTCCAATAATAATTATTTGTTTAGCAAACTGTACATTTAGTAAAATATTAAAATTTGCAGAGGACAATCCACAGTTGATGTCATATAGTTAGGTACACACCGTCGCTTACAAATTCGTTTGCACCATTTTATAATTTTTTGTGCATTAATCATTTATATCATAAACTAGGACTAGGAGAAAAATAATGCCCGGTGTTTTTCTTAATGTCTAATGTACTCTAAATATTCTTTAAATAAAGAACAATATTAATTAAGATTTATATATTTTTTATTAAAAGAATTATTGAAATTTTAACAATGCGTGTTTGTTGAAGTGGAAGCATCTTAATTTTTTTTTCTACTGATAAAAAGGCATACCTAATGTGAAAGATAAAAAAGAAATGTTGGATTTGTAGTTAAAACTGACTAAAAGTGGACAATAGAATCTTCACTCACAAAGTTGTTTAATTAGGCTACCTTTAGTTTAAAGGACCCTGGCATTAAAATTTTATAAAAGGTTGATAAACTTGCAGTTTATTGCTATGCAGTATAACACTTTGTTGTTTCGATGGATTAATAAATACTAATTTTTTGACAGAGTAAACATTGAAAATATTTTTATTTGTGTGAACGAATTAGAGTCACTGTATACAGATGAATATTCATTGGCAGCTCTAGCATATGCGGTCAGGGTGGGAATATGAAGTTTAAACAGCTTTACAATTTATGTGCGAGCTGTTTCGACATCCTCATACGATTTTGTGACTTAGCCTATAGCATTCCTGTTCCACTCACGTTGTTTTTCTCACCTAGCCACAGATTTGTCGCTGTCATAAAGATTTGAATGTCTTAAAACCCGAGTGACATACTTATATCTAATTGATTCCAGTTTCAGGGAAATCAAGTGGCTCAGTGGTTAGCCTTATAACCCTTCATTTTATAGGCATTGATGGCACTTGTGGTTGATATGCCCTTGTCGGGCACAGATAACTGAGTATCCCCAAAGTGGGGAGGATCTTTAGAAGATGTGTGCCCCGACAAAGCACTATGTTCAGGAGAAGAGGTACAGGGTAGGTTTACAGGTAGTTTACGTGGTCTTGGAATGACCACGAATTCACACTCGGTGTCTAAGGGTAGGCGAAAACCGTCCGGATACCAAAGGCGAGTGTGAACCGGAGAGAAGCAGACTGGATTGCCGTGGGAGACGCTACTCGTAAGTTTGTAGGGCCACGGCAACCGTCGTCCGCAAGGGAGAGGTCTCTCACTAGGAGGTGCTAGATTTAGCGAGACGAAGGCAGAGATTCCCACTAGGAAGTTGTGGGGTCTGACAATGCCAGACTAAAACAAGTGCCAGTGCAGAGAGAGAGAGAGAAGTGTTAAAGGTGCCGGTTTGTTTCTTTCTGATTTTCACCCTCTAGGGCGTTTCTTATATAGCCAGGCTAGTCATGGTGGGAGGCCATCCCCACCAGTGACTGTTCTCCTTACCAACTTTTCTCTCCACTCTCCGAATGACGTCATAAACTTTATTAAACATATAGAAACAGTGATAGATATAATCTGATCGAGAAGAGAGTGACTTATAATTATTTGTCTATATTACTTGTGTACAACGTCGTTCACTTGACTAGTATCGGTGTATTTAGTAAAAATATTTTACTTTGTTAAAAATTAGGTTTTACTTTGTTTTTTATCGTGAATAAACCGCTTTAACAAAAATTGTGAAAATTCTTGTTTATTAACGCTTGGTATCTCCTAAACAATGACCAAACGAAAAAAAAATGAGTTGGGACATTTATAAAGGAAATTTGGTATACTAAATTCTTTTCACTAAAATGACTAGTTTGCGAGATACTGAAAAAAAAAGGAAAAAAAAAAAGAACTTTAAGCTGCCAACCTCCCTTCAGCTCACGCCCCAACATAGGGGACTTTTAGTATGCTTTGCAGGACACTCTCCTCCAAGTGGTATCCAATTTAAGAAATACATAATTGTTTGTCCTTAGTTGCTTAGGCTAATATACTTGTGTATGTTGCAGACTGCCTGATGTTTATGTTTCACTCCCTGTATATTTAATTTTTGAAAGCTCATAGCAATTATAGGATATTTTATCCTAGTCAAAGCTCTTTGTATGTACACTAAGTCAACGAATCGTCCGATGTATCTTTGTTAACTTACAAGAATTTAGTAAGCCCTTTCTTAAGTCCCCGATTCAATGGTTTTCTTCTTCCAAATTTTTCGTTTTTTTTTTTCATTTCGGGCGTCTTTTCATCTATTCTGCCAGTCATATTTCTATGATATGTTCTATGCCTTGTCCTTTTTATTCACTGCTAGTCGACGAAAGTTCTTTGTATCACTAATAATGTTTTAATGTTATTAATAACCCAATAAGTGTGTTAGACCTTAGTGACAACTTCTCTTCCTTATATCATTTTTATTCCTTATCGACCGTTCTAGGATACTCTTATAATAATATAAAATGTAAGTAAAGTATTAGAGTATACATTCTATAACGCGTTTATCTGCTTAACGTATATTGAAATGGATAAACGAGATTGAGGAATAAGATGCTTCGTTTGTGCAACGCTGTTAAATTAGTACCAATTTAACCCACCAAAGTGTTTTTTGAAAATACCTCTGATAAATGAATGGTCGTGGAGACTCGGCGAAATGGTACAGACATTAGAGAAGCCGTTAAGTGAGGGCTGATAAGTTCCCCGAGGCAGGAATTGTTAAAGCGAGGAGGCCCGATCTATATTTAGCCACTCTGTGGTGTTAACGGCTCCGTAATTAGGACTTCAGCGGCAGGCAAGGCTCTGGAAACATTATTCTCATCACATGTCATCAGAGAGATAAACTGTCTTAAACGACTCTCACATATGATTTCTGAATAAGTACGTGAACCCTCAAGCTGTAGCTTACGTTTTTGAAACTTAAGGTATAACAAGATGTTAAACCAAAGATAATATAAAGTAATATTATATCAAAATCTAACCCAAAGGAATACGCACTATTTAGCACTAGTCGAAAAAGAGATAAAATAGGCAAACCTGTGGTCTTTGGCCTTTGGTGGCGGGCTAGTCGGCGGGTAGCGTTATTCGTATTAATCTGACTCCATAAGATTTAGAAGGTGTGCCTCGACAGTGCACTACGTTCAAAAGAAGAAATACAAGTTAGGTATTATTGGTAGTTTATGTGGTCTTGGAATGACCACGAATTCACATTCGATATCTAAGGGTAGGCGAAAACCATTCGGATCCCAAAGGCGAGTGTGAGCCGGATAGGGGCAGACTGGATCGCTGGGGGAGACGCTACTAGGTAAAGTTTGTAATTAAACAGCAACCGGCGTCCGCTATAAAGAGGTCTCTTACAAGGAGACTTTTAGCGAGACGAAGGCAGAGAATCTTACTAGTAAGTTGTGGGGTCTGACAACGCTGGACTAAAACATAGCAAGGTTAGGAAAGAGAGGTTCAGAGGTAGTTGAATAAGAAAGCCAAGGTTCGAGTAGAGCAGCAAGCGCCAGTGCAGAGAAAGAGAGCAATGTTCACTTCAGGTGTCGGGTTCCTAATGAATGGCAAAATCTCCAAATCTCGGCCTTTTGTAGGCAGGTCAGATGCTGTCCGAGCCCTCTACTGGCCTTCAATGTCATGAATCAGGACCCTCCCTCTAACTGACGCCTAAGGTTTTTATTATTAAAATATGGAAACGTAGGTGGTTTTTTTCTGGTAGGAGAAGAGGAGAACTCGCGGTGAAGAAGTTGGTACAACATCAATTAATGTTAGCAACTAATCCCTGACTGTAAGTAGTTTAGAGACTTAAATAGAAACCGCCTCAGAAAAAATACCACCGTAAACACCCCTCTAAAGTCTATTGTAAAAATAAAACCGCCCTACTTAAAATTTGAGAACACCACCAAACACTGACTAATAAAGGTCAGTTCCTTCATACTCAAAGGGACGTTTATGACAAGCAATATTATTTGCAGCAAAGATGTTGGGTATAAATAATAGACGAACAAGAGATCGGTACGATTGGAGGAAGTAGAAAAAAACCTTGTAAACTACCTAATCCTCTCGTTTCCTGATAGTGTCGGCCATAACTTCCGGGTATGGGTACTCCACCCCCTCCCCTCTCATTCTTCTTTAGCAATCTCATCGGAGGTTCTGCCTGTAATCCTCCATCATGATTTTTTCTTACAATTCTCTCTATACCTATATTTATTTCCTTATTATCAATGGCAATGTTGCCAGTCCTATATCCATGACAATCCATACTTGCATAGGGTCCTTCTTCAATACACATTTTTATGCACCAGATTGTCTCATTTATTTTTTTATTTTTTTTGTTCTTCTGTTTCATGGCCAAAAATCCTCGTTTAAAATCTTTTCTAAATTCTAGTTCTTGCTTAACATTTTTTCTTCTCCTTTAATACTCTTTCAAGTCCCCGAATTCTTGGAATATAATGTAAGGTTCCTTGCATTTTTTTATCTGCTTACCTCAACCATAACCTCATTCTTTACATTCAAGCTCCATAGAGCATCTTATTTTTTCAGTTGGCTACATTACACTTAAGTTCAAATCTCCATTTATATGGACCAATCTTCCATTCAGAATATGTCATTTTCTGTTTTCTTTTACCCATGCAACAGCTATCCCTTTAAGTATTATAATATTTTTTGTTGGTCAAGCCTATAGTCGGTTCCTAGCTTAGCACCTTTCAGGAACTAAAATTAAAACTAAAAAACTATTAATAAAATATTTGCTCGGTGTAAAATATAAAGAAATCTGTTGTGCCTAATCTAAGGAAGTCTTGAATTTAAATGTGCCTAATACTAATACTAAGATATCGTTTCCAGGAACCATATTTGTACTAGAGAAAAAAAATTAATGCTGATTAACTAAACTACAAAAGGATTGCATGCCCGGGATTCTCTTTCTAGACTTCATATCCCTGGCAAGTAGCTTTGTCTACCTAGCCTAGCTATTCCTACGAACATTAGCCAATTAATCTCATTAGCTGATATTTTAAATAAGGTAGCACTTACGAATAATCTAAAGATATTAAACAATGAATAGGTTTCGATGAGAACCTGGCCAGAGGAGACCAAGGAGTCAAACGGATGCAAATGATTTATCTAAGCTGTTATTCTTTCAAGAGCGTGGAGCATAGTTGAGCTGTTAAATTATTCACTCGATGGTCTGTTTGTGCAAGGGCTGAGGTATTGGTAGCTTGACACAGCTAAGTAAGCCATGGGAGGCTTAAGGGGCTTTTAAGCTTTCTCTTTGTAGAAAGGTCGGGTACTGTTGATCGACATATCCCGCCGAGCTAGTCAGTCCCATGGGGTTCGGCGCCTAGGCGCGTATTTGGACTGCCAGTTCGTCTGTCACCTATCGCTGATGTCTTCTCCAATGTTCAAGTCAGTCTGTTTTGTTGACTATCAATTGAATATTGTTTTAATGTTCTATCTGTATTCTAGCTGTATTAGAACAAATTAGTGACCGTAAGTAAATAAAAAATGTTGAGCCCCATCTCTAAACTCAATCCAAATCTCCCTTTATTCAATCTTAACTGCTCAATCTTCTATCCAGAACCTTTCAGGCTCTGTATTCGTTTAGTTTAATAACAGCTATCAATTCAAGTATCCGGGCATTATTATAACATATTAGTTCCCGTCATGTAAGTAAATCAAGAAATTTTAGTCCCATCTGTTCTTGTAGGGGGCTAGAGGGAAATTGAGATCAATAACAGATGGGAATAAAAATTCTTGATCCGCTCACATGAAGGTCACTAATTTATCATAACAATGCCAGCAGCTCAATATCAATTATTTATTTTATTTTGTCTTTGAGTTACTTGGACTCGGAAATGCCAAGATATGATAGAGAAACATCTGTCTGCACTCTATTATTAGATGTAACATCATATTAGAAACTAATTAGCCATTATTTTGTTGCGTTCTGCCCATTTTTTTTATGTTAGCAATGCACAACTTCGTTATTTGAGATATTAAAAATAACCCACTAAGGCACAAATTTGATGTGGTGTTTTTTCCCTGTTTGTTTTTTCTTTTTACTGGCAAATACTCTTTATTGGGCTATAATTACAATCTGCCTTTTATAAGACAATCAGTAATCCCTGTTTGTAATACTGGTATTTGCTATGCTCTATGAAAAAATACATGAATCTTTACTATTCATTCATCTACTGTATGTTTTTATTATACTGTATATTTCAAATACCATACTATAACTATACTGTTATATATTATTTTATTATCAACCAAAATTAATCAAATTAGTTAATCTAATTATTCTGATACTGATTGAATTTATATAATACAAACTGCTGTTATTATTTAATAAATAAGCTCATAAAATTGTCTAAAATTTACAGGTGTCAATTAACTTAAGCAGTCTCTGAGAAAATAGGAAAGGGACTGGTTAGCCAGAAGTCAGAAGACAACTGGCTGAAGGCTGCTATCTGAATAGACATAGTAAGCTAACTTCTCCGAGTGATTGACCTCAGACTTATTTAATCATGGATAAGGAACGCCACATCAAGTTTCTTTGTCAGTAATTATTAATTATAGAGGCTACTTTATAGATTCAGTCCCCACTGAAGACAATTAAAAATTAGTAAGGGACACTTAAAATAATAGTGGCCAACTCCAAGAGCCTAGAAAGGCAGAGAAATGTTTGAACTAGACGCTGCATTACCTAGAATATATTGTTTATCCAAGTTCCAAAAGGAAGGTGCAGGACTTATTGTTTAACATTCAGTGCCTGCTGGAATTTCCAGCGCCCCACCTAAGGAGGTAAATAGTTCAATGGTCTATTGCGTGAATTATAAAGGCTACCATTGAGTCATTGACCTGGAATCACGGTTTGCTTAAAGCAAAACTTGGAGTGAGGTCAACAAGGACTTGTGTGGTCTGTACATCAGCACAAAAAATATATGATAAAGATTGTCACTAGGGGAGTGCCTAATCACTCTAGCCCTGGTGACAAGTGCGGATTGTTCAAGTTTATAACCTGGACAATCGTTCCATGTCGGCGTTAATATCTGACTATATTTTTGATAGGTGTGCGCCCCGACAATGCACTATGTTCAAGAAAAAAGGTACAGAGGCTTCATAAAGAATAAGTCAAATTTTCAGAGTTCGAACAGAAGCAAAGTATCACTGAGGAACGGTCGCGGGAGACTGGTTGGCCCGGGCTAGGCGCCTCTGTTAAATATCTATCAGCCTCCAAGAAGAGGCTGAAAAGGTTGCTTAGTGCCTGCGAGATCCAAGCATGTGTTAAGGAGTACCGTGCCGGTCCTAAGTAATCAGTCAGGCGGGATCACTAAGTACCTGCGGTTTCTGCATGTGTTAAGGAGTACCCTGCCGGTCATAAATAACCCCTGGAGGCTGTAAGGGTCTCTCAGATTTATGACTGACAGATGTAGACCCGTCTAGTGTTACTTTGCTTCTGCCTTTATTTATTGGTAATACATTTATAATAATTTAGTTCATGTTATTTTACTTTGCTTACAATATATATGCAATAGAGTATAGGGTGATTTAACTTATGTAGTTAGAATCGCTACAAAGATATTGCATCGGATAAAACGGTGGCTATTGCTAATGGATGTCCCAAAATAATTTGACGTGACACCTGGCTAGAAAAGGATTGTTAGCAAAATCCAAGGAAGCTAGGTTGATGGGCAAATAAAAACATTGTGTTGTTCCTCACCCTTCCGCTGTTCGTTGGTTATATTTCCTTGTCATCAGGTCATCGGCTTACAACGAAAACAACCTTGAAATTTACAAAATATTCTTCAGGGTTGGGTAGTGGGCCCTGTTCCATGATAATATCGCTTGGAAGAATACATTTGTTTCATTCCTTGTCATGTGGAGAATTCGAAATAAAGTAAGAAAGAATAGCTGGTTCTAGGCATATACCAATTATCTTGACTATCAGGATGATCCATACACCAGTTGTTTTATCACCCTACAGATGAAAGATTAGAAACCATTTGAAAATTCAGAAATTGAATCAAACGCTGTTAGTCCAAATGTTTTAAACAAACATGAAGACATAAACTGGACCTGCCTGTTTCTCTATGACCATTTACTTTCTTACACTGGAAGATCGAACAACCCAATGTAGCTGAGAATGAATATTTATAATAGATTTTATGATATCACTAATATTTATCGTATTTTATAATTATAGCTATATCTGTAACAGAATTATATGTGAAAATTTTCAACAATTTAAAAAAAATAATCGTGAAGGTTTTACACAAAACTGCCGATGAGTCCTGGTGTGTTAACAACCTTTTGAAGAACGTTATCTTATGAAAAGGGACTACCTTGCCAGTATCAAGGTCAACCTTCCTTGTGCTGATGATTCTTATAGTTTGACGATTGGCTCAAGTATTTTCATGATCTACTCCTCTCTCCTTTTCGTTAACCCTCCCAGCACCATGTGATGGAAATTACACTAAATATCATGTAGAGTACTTTCGTACGCTACCTTAGTGATTTTGCTATTTTGGCATTTATTTAGTTAATACAAACTCATACGATATTTTTAATTTGATAAAATTGATGGTATATTATTGAGAAGAAGTTGTTCGTAGAAGTTATACAGTTACATCCACTACCAGGGCAAGTTAGTTGATATCTTATCAATCCAATACGTATTCCTTTCCTGATTTAAAGACATCCATGCTATTTCAAATGAAGGAAACCTTGTGTGAATTGCGAGTGGAATGTATGACTGAGCTTTGGCTTGATAAAGAGTTTTTATTGTGCATTTTTAAGGATTGATGATAATGATGATGCAGGGTTCGAGGGCGGAGGGAGGGGGGTGAAGTGATGGCAGGCCGCAATGATGAACAGGGCCGAGGAGGTGGAGCTGTTCAGGAAGTCACGGGAAGTCTCGGTCATCAGGAGCGGCAAAGAGGACCTCGTCCTGAGCGTTCTCAAAGAACCCCTCAGGGCCCTGCCCTCGACCAGCGAGGATGACGAAGACACAAGCAGGGTATGTATGTCTTCAATATCTCTCATCTTGAATTTCATCAGATTTATGTATGAGGCTATTGTTAAGGAAACTGACTCCACCATTCATAATTCATTAATTCATCTAAATTTGCATGCCCCTACATTTTCGCTTTACATGTAAGTGAATTAAAAAGATTCATACAAATTACAGCGATAGTTTCTAAACCGGCTCCATCTCAAACTTCATTTTCTAGAGGGCAGTACTGATGGTAGCACCTACGTTTAGTAGACAATAGAGTTCTTGACCTTTGTACACACACGCACATATCATTATTGATATGTTTACATACAATCATTACGTACTTTTAGCACAATGGTTCAAAGCACTAGTTTTTATATGGTGTTATAGTTTTTATTACTTAAAACAACGTATTAACGCTTATATGGGGTAAAGGCTCATTAGCCTAAACCACTTTACTATTCAACACCGTGCAAGGTTCTCATTAAACAAAGTTGATTTGGAGCAGGTAGCATTAACATATGGTAGTATAAAGTATTAACATATGTATTACGAAGACCAGGGAGACTGGAATGAGACTAGCGTGAATGGTTGTTGATATATAAGGGATCATTGAGTATATTCAACTTCTTGATTCTTGACTATTCTCAAGATCTTTATTGGAGGTCATAAAAATATACTCTAAGAACAGGAAAATGATTTTTTTTTCTATCCAGAATAGTTATCGAAAATTGATGGAGCCAGTTTCTATACTAACAGTCTCTTAATGCTATTGGTTCGACTGATAATACTAAATTCTAAAATGGTCAAAATTGTGTGCAAATCCATTAAAAAAACTGTGATGTGAATATGACATTCGCAATGGTTTTCTTGTTCAATGGTGACAGTTTCTTGATTATTATTTCGATTATAATTGGCTTATTAAATACTGTACAAACGTATAACATTACAAGATTGCGTTATTCTCAAATCCTTAGATGTGCACTCAAGGGCACAACCGAAGTTAAAATTTATATCCACGGAAATTCGGATGAGCAACAATAATCTCCTAAACTCATTCAAGGTTAAACATCTAGCACAAAATGGTTCAGTGCTTAGTGCCAATAACCTTTTTTCTTATCATGACCAAGTATAAGTCATTGTGAAACTCGAAATGAGAGTTTTCCTACATTTATTTTACTTTATGGTCATTAAACAAAGTTAATAATAACCGTGTAAAATCGCAAGAATGTAATATGACAACTTTAATTTCGTACTTAATAAAAGTTTCATAAAAAAACAAAACATAAATTTCAAAATATAAACAGGTTAATATTTTCACAGAAAATTAGCCTTGCAAATACTGTTTAATATCCTGAAAACCGTACACCCTTGAACCAGTATGAATAATAACCAAACTGCTTAGAATAATTGTATTTAATTTTTTTTTCTCTGTTATTTTACTGACGGTTTATATTTCTACGATTTCCATGAATTGAGTCAACAGTCATTCGCCCATGCAATAATTTCCACACCCCCGGGCCGAATGCGAGATAGTACAAGGCACATTAGACCTCGCTCAGGATGTTCTTACATTTTCCGGTTTCAATCAATTTTATTAAGATAAAATTACAATTTGCCTTTTATTAGGCAATGAGTAATTAAGATAAATGTTATCATTCATACCATATTTACAATTCATCATTCACTCGCTCATTCATACAATATTTACAAACAGCCCAGAGGCCCCCCAAGTCCACAAGGTTGTCACCTCCTCGCATGTGAAAAAGGAAGCGGAGTCTGCCGCGTCACTGGATAAGAGCCAGCAGAGGCTGACCAAGAGCGCGAGAGCCACAGACGCTCAGGACATGATTAGAGAAACTGGCTTTGCCAGAACTCCCACTATCACTTAGTTATAGCAGGTCACGAGGCCACTGCCGTTTTAATCTCCGAAGAGGATTATAGGAGTGAGTGTGCTAGGGAATTAGGGTGGTTGGATAGGTTACTATGGAATTTTATGAACTTGGAAGGGATGAGTTTAAGAACATAGGGTATATTCAGATCATTGTGAAGGGTTTTGTTGCTGACGTAATAAGGGGCATTTACTATTGTTCTTAGGACTTCTGATTGAAAGGATTGGATGCGCTTGATGTTCGACTCTTTTGCTGCCCCCCATAGCTCTATTCCGTATAGATTGGCTTAAGTATAACCTTGTAAATAAGTAGTTTGTTTTATATTGAGAGGTGGGATGTCCTTCGAAGTAGTCTGTACAGTTGTCCAAAGCGTCTGTTTAGTTCTTGTCTTTTTAGCCTCGTTGTGGGTTCCATGTCAGTCTTTTGTCGAGAGGGAAGCTCTTACATTTTCAAAATAATACATGATGATAATATTGGTGGTTAGTTGTAACTGGTTTTTTTTTTTTTTGTATTCCGTAAATTATATGCTACTATTCAGGCACACAATCGGGACTGTTATAAATATATGTCACTGTTTTATTCTGTTTGAAGACGAATTAGTCATTCAGCTTTCAGGAAATCTGTTAACCCATATTCTGAAAGGCTTCTGGAGCGGTGAACTCGCCCTTCACATGAGCCCACATGAATATTCCAGCACGGTTTAACGTTTTACAAACAGTGAAATTCCTAACGGAACGGTCAGTACGTCCGAATCCACAACATACTAAATCGACACAGGAAAAACCTTGTACTAACAATATCCACTTAGATTTTATTGGTTTTTTTTTTCGTTTTCTAAATATGCTTGTAAATTATTCATGACCATTAATTTTTAAGTCATATCGAATTTGTTTGATAGTTTTCTATCAAAATACCAAATAATTCGCAATAAATTTGAGCAGAGAAGCAAATAAAAATCCATTACATAAATACTGAAATAAGGCACTTAATCAATGATTAGTTATGGTTTAAATATTTTAAAGGACATTCGCCACAATTAATAACTAATAATAAATAATAATTTCAATAGTTATTAAAACATCATTGTTTAATGCTGATGGTATGAAATATTTGTTAGTAACGTGGTTTTAGCCCTTAAAGTGAAAATACATATCCTGCCTACTGGACATGTGGGACTGGGGTGCCACCTGTCCCCCAGCTGCCCTCAGTGGTGCCAGGGGCTTTGTTCTAACTCCCGTACTTACTCGGATCGATAAGGCGTATTGTTGCAGTGATTAATAGTATAAAACCACATTAATGTTTAATTAAAGGGGATAAGGGGGAAAAAAATTCTAGGAGTGTAACAGAATATTCTATTATAAACAAGCGTATGTATGCGGGCATAAAATACCGCTGTAGTTGACATGCCCTAAAGCCAAAAAGATTCAGTTCTGAAGTCAGTAAGAAGTCTTTATATACCGTTAGTTGCGATCCAAAAACATAAATAAATAATTAAACGCCATTTCGTTTGGTTAACGCCGATAGTTTTTTAGTCTCAACGAGATATAAGATATTATTATTATATATTTTTTCTTAAAAAGAGACATTTACTTTATTCATTAATTTAGTTTTTCGTTAGTCTGTCTATAATTTATCTGTTAACACAATATCATGAAGAACTACAAGTTGGGAACAAGAAACATATAATTACATTAGAGCAAAAGATTTTTGAATAAATCTCCTTGTTTAAAAAATATAATACACAGCAAACATTTAAATGACTAAATACTAAAATTTATAATGGTATAATCTATAATGTATTAAGTGAAAGAAATCGAAAAATAAATAAACAATAAAAATAGTATAAAAACAAATGTGAGTTAGTCTTTGTAATGTTGTATATAGTATAACAAATCCAATTGGGTACACATATAAAATAGTACATCATGTCATTATAGACAACTATCTCAGATTCATTGTTATACTACTTTTTTGTGTATCTATTTTTCCAATATTCCTATTGAATAAACCATATTTCATAATATTACAAGTTTTAGTATTTAGTTATTACAATTTTTAATTTAAATTACCTTTTTTAAACACACGAAATTTGTATACATCTGGTTTCTATAATGAAATTATATAAATCCTGTTTTAAAATTGTAACCCTTGGTGATGACGAGACAGGTAAAACTGTTTAATGATATTTTGAAGAAACTAAAGCTTGATGAACAGTCTATCATGCAAATAAACGAGTATTTGTTTTAAGTAAAGTGGGTTATTTCACAGTACCAGCTCCTTCTAAAGCTCACAATGTAAAATTCAAATATAAAACATTGCAATAAGAAAAATTATAATAAAAAGTTATAATTCATACCGTAATATAATTGTCCACCGAAGTACACTATCGGCTAACACATTAAAGTGACTTAGGACGTGGCCAGGGGTGAATTACGCACAGAGGCTATAGTTAATGGTTCAATACCTCATGTGGGTGAGGCTAAATCACCTGCTCCTGCCCACAGTCCGGCGGCTTCTTTCTGACAAATTGTGTGCCTCCGCTGTGTGGGTTTAGGGAGTGTGGTTGTCTGCATTTCTCAAATAGTGGCTGCTTTCACATATTACCAACTATACTCTAGCTTTCCTTGTAGAGGATCCTGAAGGGACTGGTTCGACTATGACCCAAAATATAGGACTGCCTCATTCCCATCATATTTTATACAATAGTTTTGTAGCATTACTCAAACAATAGCCCAGACGAAATAGTTCAGAGAATGGGGTCGTAAAAATTTGAGTAATTTTGATTTTTAGGTATATTGCATGTATTGACCCCCTCGTGAAAAATCTGAAATAAAGTTTTTCAGTTTATCCTTGGTAACTCGCTTCCAGTGTATTTTAGGCAATTAAATCTATTACAATTTTCAAAGATCTAATCTAATGATTTTAATAGATTTTTTGCAAGTTTTAAATATATCATGTTGGAAAAATCCAATTGGATTTGAAAAACAGGTGAAACCAATGACAAATCTAACTATATGCATTTTTTATATATTTTTGGCAATTTCAAAGCCATGAACTACACTACCTGTAATTCGTACACAAACGCACAAGGGTGGAAGTCAAAAATTTCGATTTTTCACCCCCTGGTACATAGAACATACCTAAAAACCAAAATTACTCCCCGTTTGTATCCCAAAAGATCCAAAATTTACCAGAACAACAACAATTTTTTTTAGTTTAAATCCAATAATCAGAGTTATTGACCTTATGAATAAACGAGAAATAGGTTAGGTCTATGTCACTTACATTCGAGGATCGTCAACTTACAACACGTTAAAAATGGTGACACAAAATAATTTATTTAGAGCGGAAATATAATATCGTTTATTTATTACGTTGTTCTTTTTTAATATTTTTTTTTTATATTAATAGAACTTCTTTATTGTGCTAAAATTACGATCTGCCTTATTAGGCAATAATTAATCGAGATAAATGTTCTCATTCATACCATATTTACAATTCATCATTCACTCGCTCATTCATACAATATTTACAAATAGCCCAGAGGCCTCCCAAATCCACATGGTTGTCACCTCCCTCGCATGCGAAAGAGTCTTGGGAAGTCCCCACCGCCCCTCCGTTAGCCGCGTCACCGAATACGAGCCATATGCTCAGGACATGATTGGAGAAACTGGTCATTGCCAAGACTCCACTGTCACGCATTTAGCTTGACCTGCTGGTCACGAGGCCATTGTCGTTTCAGTCTCCGAAGAGGATTATAGGGATGAGGGGTGCAGTGCAATGACAGTGCTACGGGATTAGGGTCGTTGGATAGGTTACTATGAAATTTTATGAACTTGGAAGGAATAAGCTCAAGAATGTAAGGTATAATAAGATCGTTATGAAGGGTTTTGTTGCTGACGTAATAAGAGGCATGATTGGATACGTTTGATGTTCGACTTTTTTATTAGTAAAAAAGTGTGTAGCGACCGCTAACTACATAAGTTAAATCACCCTTCACTCTATTGCATATATATATTGTAAATTGGTTATAATATGTTGTAAATTAATTTAAGCAAATGTGAATAACATTACTAAACCATAAGTCATTGTAAACAATAAAAGAGGCAGCTGCAAACAAACCAGCTACATGCTGGAAACCCTTACCCTCTACCCAGAGCAGGTGACCTACAACAAGGCGCCACCGCAAACTGGGATACCATTGGCCACAATAACGAGTCACATGATTGGGTACTAACGATGCAAGCCGGGTTCATCAACGATGAATTCCTCATTGGAACGTTTTCAGCAATGGCTTAGGCCCAAGGCATCGAGTTTAGTTTTCATACCGTGACTGTGATAAAACTTATCAACACATCTTGTGTAATGAGATATACCTTCAAAATTTCATACCGATCAATTAATTTTTGTGACTACTATTATAAAACGCCAGTACAAACAGACTGAAAAACGAAAACCAATCGTATCTCAGCAAAAGTAAAACAAAGCCTCTTCCTTATTTTTCCAATTTTTACCGTCCAATAATGAACTTGAAGGAAATATTGTTTTCATCAACAACCTTTTAACTTCCAGCACCTTTCCTTATCGCCCACGATCTCATTTCCCTATCATACAATCGGGATGTCACTATTTTCCTCTCCCAGGAATCCCCTACAGTAACCTCCATTCTTTGACACTCAGGACCATCCAAACTAATCTGGAGACAAATCAATGACATGTCGTATATTCTATTACCTCAATCAATTGAATGGCTGATTTCCTTACGACCAACCCATGCATGTTTCTCTTAATTCTTTCTGAGCCAAACGACCCTGAGCTCTGAGGAAAATTCTGGAAATCAAAGGTGGAATGGAGTAAGAATAAGTTTTATCCACACCAGTCACAAGGAAGATGGATCCTTCTTTAAAACCCATTGCAACCTTACTCAGTCTAAAATCGGCCTTGCCTAAAACTTCTTCCACTAGTCATTATCGTATGTAACAGACTATCACTCCAAATGGGATCTCCCCTGCAAATTTTCTCTCATTGCACCAAACACCTCTCACATATCTGTTCTTGCCATATTTTTACAGATGACCTTAATTCTCTCTTTCTGCCCATCCCAATGGCGTCATTGCGACTCTATCCTTCCAGAACAAGCAACACCACCTATAATTTCTACTCCGACAACATATTTTTTTTCTTAGATTTCTCCTCCCACAACCTCATTTCCTCAATTATGAAATCCTTCAAACTTATATATTTCACATGTATATGATATATTGTGACCTACCTCATTTTTCACTATTTCCCTTTCTACTTTATTTGATCAATTTACCTTAACTAATTTGGCATGTCCGTCATGAGATCTTTAATTCAAATTGTTTTATGTCTTTGACATAGGAATTTATCCCGATTGAATCGCCCGATCTCAAGGCTAATGTTGTAGTTATTAATAAATTTAGAAACTAGGAATTGTGAAATATATTCAAATAAAATGGTTATAGCAAATAATTATAATTAACATAGATTATTGACAAAAGTTTAAAGAAATATTCAATTCCTTCTAAATTAGGATAATTACTACTAATTACAAACATGAATTTGAGCTCAATTTCTTTTAATGGATCCATAATAAAAAAATATAATTATCACCCAATCGATGATCTTCCTGTAATCCAATCAACGTTACTTTCTGCTGTTGGTTCTTCTCCTCTCTTCCTGTATGGTAACCGCCAATTCGGGAGCTTGCTAAGTCCGTTCTTCTCGACGGCTGTGCTAAGACTGCTGGTTTATCTCATCCCCACTCCTAGGAGCATGAGGGAAAATGCTTACCAGATGTGAGGGTTCCTGGTCATTATTCTCAAATATCATGAATGTTACAATATGTATATATATTGTAGCGACAAATAAATAAACCACCTTCTACTCTATATATAATTTTGTATTATTATATTGCAATATACATACTGTATATATAATATGCAATATACTGCGATATATTGTAAATTAGTTATAACATATTGTGAACAAATTTAAATAATATTACTAGACCACAAAATCATATCAGTGTAAATACGGTAAACAATAAATGAAGTAGCTGCAAACGAGTTCAGAGGCTGACAGGGGTAGAAACCTCTATTTCTGGAAGGACTGGGTCCTGTTTTAGAATTTTCAAACCATATCTAGGCATGCAATGCGATTGGATACTTTGGGCAATATACCCCCTAGTTTTAGCCGACTATTCATTCAAGCTACGGGTCGCCTCTGGACTGGTACTTTACACTGATGTTTTAAGATTTAGCCTTCTCATTTATGAAAACCTCTAATCTTCTATCCTAACCTTGCTATGTTTTAGTCCAGGCTTATCCATTTTCCTTTCTCACTAGACCAAAGATCTTATATTTTTATCGGCTAAAATGTTGACACATGAACTAATGAAATAAAGGTCGGAAAAATTGAAAAATTTATGCCCGCCCTCTATAACTCCCTCTCTCCACGGTTCCCGGGTTTCGGCACCATTTAATATTTATCGAACGAAAAACTCAAAAAAAAGGAAAAAGGTTGGCAATAAGAACAGTTAGAAAGTTGTCACTGTTTTACTGCTGCAATGACTTTTTTATTCACGCCAATAATCTTCTATACATGTGTTCGGATGTAAACATATATACATAAGTTTGGGGATTAAGGCTGGACACTAGCGGTGCTCGGGCTTAACATATATATAATGGACGCCGGAGAGGGAAGGTTGCTGAGTAGGAACGGTTGGCAGGTGGAGGGGGCTCAATGGATGACAGGCCTGCGGACACGGAAGAGCGTGAAGAAATCATAAATGATAAGCGCCGGCAGATAGTCTGAAAGACGAAGACCTCGGGGCCCATAAAGATAGCGTACGGTAGCTATCGACGATCCACCACCACGACCATATGATCGTCGCCAGGGGTGAGCAATGACCAAATTTTTCATGCCCTCAAGGATGCTTCCAAACCAGGGAAGACTTACTATCTGCAAGTGGGATACACGACCATTTGGGAAAATATTAGGTGGCTCTGGTGGGCAAACAGATTGGCGTGGATCGAACATTTGTGCGGTGTACCATGATGGTAGAATACATTACGGACGAGACAACTGAGAAGGATATAACGCTGTCTTTACCATCAAGGCAAAACAAATCACAGAGGGAGCACGCGACGAATCAGGCGTTGAAGCGCAAGTATTTCTGGTGGGGGATGCGGACAACTATCATATTTAAGAGACGCTAGCAGCATGCGAGGTCTGCCACCGTACGAAATATGATAGGCACCCACCGATAGGGCTACAAGTCAAGACCCCTACGGCCCAAACACCGCTAACTGACCTTCAAGTGGACACCTTTACCTGGAAGGGACACAAGTGGGTCACGGTGGTTGACCTATTCAGCGAAATGGCCATGCCATACCCTGTTCGGGAAAATTCTTCGGATACAGTGTTGGGAGCGCTGAGGAGGTGGTTCCAATTTTACGGCATCCCCGATTGGATAGCGTCGGACGGTGGGAGGGAGTTTAATAATGCTGACGTCAGGAAGGAAATGAAAGCTCTGGGCATAATACGTCATGTCAATACCCCAGGGCATCCAAAGAGCAGAGGAGGTATTGAGGGTCTCCACAGCACCTTGGGAGATCATCTCCGTGTTTACCATGCCCACTTAGGGTTGGAGCTGGCATAGGCAATGCTCAAGGCGGTGATAGCGTATAATCACTCTGTTCACACAACCACAGTGTTCTCACCCTTTGAAATCGTTTGAAATCGTCGCCGAGACACTAGTTGTACGGTGTACCGAGTAGAACGGTGGTGGGAGTTGAGACGTCAGCACAGCTCGCCAACAACCGTGTGGAGTTAGGGAAGCTGTGGGGGAAAGTCTACGCAAAAATTACAGCCGAAAAGACTAGGAGGGTGGTCAGGGAGAATGCGGGCGTCAAACTGATAGAAGGACGCGTCACGATAGGCAACACCGTGTATCGAAGGATCGGTTCCAATCGGACTAAAGAATTGTCCCGTTATGAGGGACCCTTCAGGGTGATCCCGATTCGCGAACACAATTTAGTGACCATCCAAGGTGTTCATGAACCCGGGAAGCGCAGGACTGTACATGTAGAGCACTTAAAGCTTCCGGTTGGGGAAGCCTTCCGAAGTAGTTTGGCTCGAGTATCCTCACCCCCCACACATCTCCTTAGGGTCATAATTTGGTTTTTTTTTGTGCATAATTTTATAAGGATATTTTTATTTTATTGTTATGCTTTTATTCACCTCTATTATCTTCAGTTTTGTACGAAATTCGATGAGGTTTCTATTTTATTTCTTATGATTGTAAAGCATTGTTGTGCTGTTCTGGGTGAGCATGGAATCATTATTTTCCGACCTATAGGTGATTAGTATATGCTTTAAGTGTGTGTAAGTGGTAAATTGAAGTTCCCGGCGGATGGTCAGGAGCTGGCAGGGGGGAGTTAAAGCCAGAGGCATGACTATTTCGAATATGAATACGATCATAGGATGTGAACAACGCATGATCCTAGGTATGTAGGATTATCATCAACAATAAAACAGTCTTTTACTGGAGTCAGAGTGTGTCGTTGCATTTCCCTCTTTCCTTATTCTTTTTTATCTATCTTAACCGCCGACGATTAACTTATATATATTTTTAACAATCCATGTATAACATAATTTACTAAATGTTGTTAAAAATTCATTTATTTTGATTTTTTTTAAATCTTTTAGAGGTTTACTTTCTATTTTACAATGTCCTTTTCATTTATGATGTAACGGTTTTTTGTTTGCCAGAAATGGGTTTTTAATCTGATCCTCATTATAATTCGTAGTGGTAATTGATTTTCTGTTCTATTCGATATAATTTATTATGAATAATAATTTCGTATAACTCTCAGCTTATAGTTTCCTTGATTTTTTTTTAGTGAAATTGTGTAAAACTCATATTTAAATTCCGGACAGGAGGACACTCATAATGTGGCTCAAGGGACGAATTTTAAAATGGAACCGCTGCCATCACGCAAGGTTTAAAAACCTTGGTTCGCGTGCCACGGTGAGAGAACAATTTGTCCCCCTAATGAAATCTGATTTCTTCATCATAATAGTAACGCTTATATAATTGCATTTTTTTTTTTTTTTTGTCCTTATGGCTATTTCATTCGTACTTTTAATACAATATGATAGTGAATAATGAACTACTTTTGTTTCTAATGTCTTCAATAATCTTTAGTTTTTTCCACGTGTATATGTAGGCAATCATTGGATCCATCCTGGTTAGTAACATGTAACATGTAAGCTTCCATCTAAAACTTAATTACGAAACGTCATTAGAGCTGTTATAATCACGTATACGCAACTGTTTCAAATCAGTGTTATCAGAGCGTTGGCGGTTTTGCAATAAAGTTTTTATTTATAGGCAGAGATGCTAATGACATTTAACTATAGATTCACTCGTAAATAGAAGGGTCTTCCCTTATAAATATTCTCAGTTTTAAGAAATGAAAGTCTTCTCTGCTCAGGAAATTATTTATGAATGTCAGTCATCTTAAGTGCAGGAGATAAATATACTTTGATTACTACATTTACCTTTCATATAATTCTTATTAAAATCTACTTAAAGTGACTATTAAAGAACAGATTATGGCAGTTTAACAGCAGAAAGCGCTTTGCCAGATATGTAACTTTATAAAGAGGCAGGACTTAGTTCATTAAAATTGAAACTCCACAACCAGAACTAATATAGAGCCTCAGTTTGTGTTTATCAACTGCTGCGGTTTCATATACCTATCTTGTTATTGTTTTGTCTTCTTTAGCAAATATTTATTCTAAGCAGTCCACGAGGATTCCATGTAAGTGCGGTAAAATCATCCGGTTTTCATACGATAAGGCCATCTCCACCCCCCCCCCCTTACCTACATCTTAGCCTAAAAATTACAAAAGGTTTATTACATAATCAATTACTTAATATCACCTTATATCTTAAGGTAGTTTATGAAATTATTAATCGTTACATTTTAATTATTAATATATTGTGTGGCTTCAGAAACCTATAACTACAACATTTAAATAATTTACTCGATTTTCCCTCATGGCTTACGCATGAAGTGGTATTCATTTACCATAATTGAAGAACTATACGTAATCAACCCCGTTTTCGCACAGATATAGCTGTTCGGTTTTAGTTGTGGAAACTTAAATACTAATTGCTCATTCATTGAGTTCAATTCACGAATCCAGTTAAAAATTTTAGAATTGGTTATTGCAATACGAAAATGTCGCTTTAACTTCAATAATTATCTCATTATGATCATTATCACTATATTTATGGCAGCATAATATCGTTTAGTACTTTTAACATAGTGTTGTATGTTGTAAGAACATATTTATTTTATGCAAGCTCATAAAAAATAGATACTAGCATTTAAAAATTAGTAGAATTCCTTCAACGCTATTGTAAAGTATCGTTTAGTAATTTATCAGCTGATCAGTGATGGCAATGAATGATGCGTTTAAATTTGCAGTTTTACTTTCAATAACAATGCTGCTCAGGTCCGGGTCTCGAGCCGATCCGATAAATATATTAACACAGAACTCCAGCAGCGATTTGAACATCGAAGTGAGCTTTTTAGAAAAACTTCTCACTTCATCGACCATTTGAAAAAAAAATAGTTTTGTTTTCTACTAGCTGAAGTTCTTACACACTTGCGCGAAAATTATGCGAAAAACGGTGTATATATAAGTATGTATGACCAGTTTTATTGTAAGCCTTACTGAAAGGTGTGTTACTAAGCAACTGTGAAACTCTGATAGCCCATTAAATAAACGATGGACAATTAATTACACAAAAAGAAAAACTCTATAATAAGTAGATATTATAGGAATATCATGAAAACCAATAGATTAAGTATAATTTTTCAGCCAAGAAACGCCATGTAAACTATATTATTTACATGCACTGGAATCGATAGGTAAAGAAAAAGTTTTAGCACCTGCAGAACTATACGATAAGTTATCGTATTCTTTGATAAAAACATGTGGCTATTTTATGAGATTTACACGAGACACAACGTTTTACGGGCCTTGACATAAGTTGAATTATAAATATTTATCCATACCGTAAAATGAATTAAATCGTCTTTTTACAAGCACATGAATCATTACTGATATTCTTGTAGCCTTTTTTCTATCTTTATTCTAAAAATCTGTATGAAAAAAAAATTGTGCCATACGGTACAAAACACAGTTTTCTATATCAACTCGTTGCCCTGATATGGTTTATTTTAGAAAACCATGGTTTTTTGTTTTTAAACCCATTGAAAATTGTTTCTACTTTGTTTTCAACGTTTCACCACATTTCTGTAATAAGCGTCAAATGTTTTATTTTACGTTGTTTTTTCTTCATATCCTCTTGTTATTATAAGTAATGGAATACATGATATAAAGACTACAAACCTGCATCTATTTAAAATAGGTCCATTATATGTCCTGCAGCTTGGCTATATTTTATACTGCAAGATTTAATAATTTTATATTGCAATTTGTGATTTTTACAAAAGTACGTTATAGATTCATTGTCTAAGCATGTTTAACATAGGCTCGCCTTATGAATCATATATTTAAAACTAACTTACACCTAACAACAAAATATCAACCTAATTTTCCCCGACAGCCTGTTGCCATCGATGCTGGAAGGCTGGCGGGGCATAGTATTAAACACCGGGTTCGTGAGACGCTGCAATGAGTAAAAAAACCCGATGTGTCTCCGGTGGATGAACTCAACCACCAACGACACACCAAGCAAGAGAGGTATATCTGACCACTTTTCTCATGACCAAATTCTGAAGACTTTTAGCTGTATTGTCGTCAAATGAGTGTATAGTATAGTGACAAGTATGAGTGTATAGGGCACCGTACAGCATAGCTGACCTGAGGACACATTTATATATCATCAGTTTGAGACGTAGTGACAAGTTGTGTGAAGTTAGCAAGTGTGAAAGGTAGTAAGTAACACCTGTACCATACTTTTTCAATTTTTTTACTAAATTGGGTAAAGAAATTGAGAAAGCCGGTGAGTTCTCTTGCCCTTCTGTTGTTAAGGATTTTGGCAAGGCTTTTTCCTCTTTTAGAGGGAGGATATCATGCAGTCGGTCTTTCAGGCGTTTTACTGATATTTAACTTACCCAGACTGTCACTGATTACATTACAACCTGACTTGGCCTGTGTAAGAGCTCTTTGTGCACACATGCTGCTGCTGAAAACCGCAATGTCGACAGCAAAAGCCGTCACTGTAGCTTCCTAGTAATTTGATCCTACTAAATTTCATGTAAGACCATGTTACTTTTTCTATTTGAAAATAAACATTGACCAACTAAGGGAGCAGCTCGAACATTACAACCATTCAAGAATCAAAAATTCTGAGAATTATTTTATCGTCAACTAATTTTTCTGGAAACTATCGCTTCATAAACTTTCTGTATTAATTAGCTTTTTAATAGCATTCTAAACGTTATGATTCCGGTTTATTAATAAGGAAAATTGAGGTTGGTGGATGGAGGAATAATTTTCAAACGGAAGGGGTTGATTTCGTTAATACTACAAAAATATACATACAGGCGCATTGAATGGGTTAATTTCCAGAGCTCCAACACAATCCTCTCACACATTAATAGAAGGCATTAGCATATTCAACAGGCATTAAGAGCACTTCTCTGGTTTGAAAAATATTTAATATCAATAGTAAATAGTCGTAGAATAGAATTTTCTTTTTACAGTATTTCTTAGGAATCTTATTGTCATATTCATTTTTTATTTTGGTGTACGAGGAATAATTATTGTTAAATTTGGGTATTAATAATTGCTTGACAATTATTGATCATATTTTATGCATCGATATGAAGAGGCTCCTTACAATAGCTCAATGGGCTCGTTTTATTTATTTTTCTATTCACTTTTAGGTACATGGTGTCCCAGAACTAACGCAAGATGTGATTTAAATAGAAAATACAGTTTTTAGTATTTTTGTTTTATTTTTTTATTGCATTGTAAAGTAAATAGAATAGGGTTATTTATATGGAATAAAACACATTGGGCAAATGGCCTCCACGACTTTGCTGGCACATACGTACGCACTTTTTCCATGACCATTTGGCATAAATGTGGTTGAATTTCGTTGATGCAGCGTTGAATTTCCCCTTTTAATGCACGGGTGGATGTGAGCTTTTTGACATACACCTTTGACTTCAAATAACCCCATAAAAGGAAATCTAAAGGTGTTAAATCACACGATCTAGGGTGCCAATTCTGATCACCGAAACGACAGAGTACACGACCTGGAAATGTCTCATGCAGTTTTTGAATTGTTTCATGGGATGTATGGCATGTAGCACCATCATGTTGAAACCACATATTGGCCACATCAATATCATCCAATGTCGGCACAAAGAACTGTGTTATCATGTCGCGATATCGAGCACCAGTAACAGTCACTGCTTGACCAGCCTCATTTGACACTCTCACGCACTGCTTTGATATTGACATTTGAACGGCTTGTTTTTGGTCAACCAGTGTGTTTAGTGTCTCCAACTGATCCAGTCTCCCTAAATTTTTCAATTAATCTCTTCACAGTCGATGTAGTCAAAACACTATTCCTACCATATTTTGTATGACATTTTCGAACTGCGGCCGCCAAACTTTCATTATTAATAGATAATGTTCAACAATAAATACACGTTGTTCTATCGTGTAACGCTCAATTTTTACTAAACTGTCAGCTGTCAAATTGTTATTTTAGGGTTGCCAGCACTTTACTGCACAAATGGCGGAAAATTCAAATCTTGCGTTAATTCTGGGACACCCACTATAACAGTAAGAGGATAGCGTCACACAGTAGCTGGGCGACATAAACACAGTATATCCGAAAACCGGAATTTCTATATAATCTAGGCCTTCTCAGTTGTCATAGGCTATTTCCAAGCTGGGGAGAACAACCGTTATAGTTATTATTATTTTTAATTTTTTACAGGATTTGTAAAAAGGAAAATCTTTCATTTTAGCCATAAAGGTAAGAAGAAATATTTAGGCTATGTAAAGAAAATTAAAAACTACGAAAATTTTATTAATAGCTTATTAATTGTAAAAAACACAATAAACACTTTAAAAAAAAATAAAATAAGGCAGTTTTAGCATGAAAGATTTTTAACATCTTTATGAATTAGTTATTTATACACATATTTGTGGGTTTTTTTGGTTCGGTACGTAAGGTATTTATGAATGGATCCGACGAAACCATAATTAATACACTATTGAAAATCCTAAATACCGGGATTTTTATTCGTGCTTAAACTTTTGAAACATATATAGTTGACCTTAAAAAATATAGTCAAATGTTATTTTCTAGACACCTTTGGAACCGGGGTTTTTGCCACTCCCAGACCACTGTGCGTCTTAATCAATTTTATTTTCCAAAAAAATTAATCGGCCATTCACATAAGACAGCTCTAGCCCATAATTAAATTAAGGAAAATAAATTATACTTATACAAGCGCATTCGGTGGCTATACAAACGTTCTCAAGTTTAAATCATGTCTCCTTCTTGTATGAGCTTGTATGATACATGAGAATCTAGGTATAGAAGAGAGTAGGTAGATGTAGGTATTGTAGAGTGGCTTTGTGTCGGTATATAATAGATTATAGGTATACCATCTACATTTCTTTTCGTAATTCATCTCTTGAATAAGGAAAATCTATATCGGAAATAAACATCCACTTTTCATAGTCTAATAAAAACAAAACAATAAACGGTATCTTCTACCTCAATCAAAATCAATAAATTATTAACAGTACGTCCACTGACTGCATCTTTAGTTACTGACCTGTTGAAAACTCGTTGGCTTTAAATCATTTATTGGCAATGACTGTTAGCAAACCAAACTGCTATATGATAATAAATATATCAACTCGACGAATGCCTTTAGTGGTGTGTATGGGTTTTGTAACTGAGCTTTACCGTTTAATAAAATGTTGGTCCTCCATAAATTGTATTTGAACTATAAAGTTCTAACGAGCAATCAATCGCTTTTAAAGTTTTTAAAAAAATATTGACATTTATTTTTACATTGCCTATTTAGTCAATTTTTAACCTGATATATGGAGAAAATATAAAGCCTTATTTGAAAAGTTTGTTTTTTGACAGTGTATTTTTGGTGTGATAACTATTTACTTGAGCGATAGAAGCTCTGTATAGACATGAAAATAAGCAAACAGAAGTCTGAGTAGAATGTTTTTGCGGTCTGGCCGGCTTATGTTATTCACCTCGTTAAAGCTACACCCCTATGTCGTCCATCATCCATGGTGTGCCATGTGAAGTCATACAGTTTGAGTTATAGCATCGGTGGTCCAGGGGGAAATTGGATTTTTATTTCTTTATTGGCCTTCCCGACATTATGTTGTGTGTATATCACGTAGTATCTTTGCGGCCCTGGAGAGCAATCTCTTCTAGAGCAATCAAACGGCCATGGCCACACAATTAAAACAGCATTCGCTCAAATTTGGTTGGATACATATCAAACTTATCTGATCTTTGGCATAGTACAACTGTGGAGTAACCTATCCTTATCATAAAGACTTTTTTATTACAAATTTAATATTTATTGTGATAAAATTACAATCTGCCTTATTGGGTACTAAGTAATTGTGATAAATGTTCTCATTTATACTATATTTAAAATTGTCATTCACTCGTTTATTCATACAGTATTTACAAACAGGGCAGAGACCTCCCAATTCTGGATGATTGTCACCCTCCTCGCATGCGAAATAGGAAGTGAGGTCTTGGGAAATCCCCCACACTAATCCATCAGCCACGTCACCGGATACAAGTCAGAGGATACTGGTCAAGATCGCGAGAGCCACATACGCTCAGGACATGATTGGAGAAACTGGCCATTTCCAAGTCTCCCACTCTCAAGTATTTGTGGTCTCCAAGCAGGATTATAGGGATTTGTGGCGCACTGTAATGACTGTACTAAGGTATTATGGTCGTTGGATAGGTTACTATGGAATTTTATGAACTTGGAAGCAAAGATTTTTATTATAGAAATGTTTGGTAACTTGAGAAATAATTTTGATAGCAAACTGATAACCTGCTTTTTCCTATGTTTACCCTGCACAAGGCCTCTCAGGTTCATGGACGGGATGCTTAGTTCCTTTCTGTAGCTTCAATACTTGTAATTTTTTATTTTAGGCTTCCAATCAAATCTCGTATATTCAGTGTATTCTACTCAAGAGCCTTGTGTTTGTTTCCTCCAGCTTTTCGTTAATTGTTTTAACAGAGAGTGGAAGGACAGGATTCCAATCCATCCAAATACATAGGCTACGTGATATCTAAGGTTTATCAGTCTTCGTCTGTTCTGTTCACTCACATTTGATTGTTAATGTATTATGAGAAATGCTAACAAGACTTATTGCCGTTCCATGTGTTATAGTTTAAATATTTTCCTGCAATCATCGTGATTGTGTAACAAGCAGATGGGAAAAGCAGATTTTTATCAACTCTTTTTAAATGAAGTAGCAATCACAAGATATAATCGGCTTGATTTTAATTTACATCGATAGTCACATTTGGTTAGCATAATTATCCCTATTTGCCTGCTAATATTACTTATCTAACGAATTAATCCATAATGAACTCCAAATTAGCAAGGATTTTAATCCATTCATCTCCATCACAATAGGCAGGTTAGTGACTATCGTAATACATGCTAAAAGTTTAATATTAGCAGTATGTTTACACATGATTGCATTCATTTATAAGTATATCGGCTTAGGCTGATGAAAACATTAGATAACATTAACATTAGATTGCCATCAAAGTATTTAATGGACAAGATTCTATGCCTGCCTGTATAAAAATATAATTGGGCGAACTAGTAGATGATAAAATACCGTAATTAACCGATAGAAGTTATCAATAATTTACATTAGCACTGTTTTCTTAATATTAAAACAGGTAGTTTTGGGATGGAGAAAATACTTCATGGGCAGTAAGTAGTTCCGGGTTTGTATATTATTTTTAAAAACGTTATTCCTCTCGAAATCTGTCCAATGAATGAAATTGTAACTTAATTAAATCATAATTAAGTATTTATTGCTTACATTTTAGGTTTGCTTATTACTTGTTTTTATTTCATAGAATTAGCAAGGGCATCGTAAATTTTCAATACTTTTAATGTGTCCCTAAATATTTAGTTTTTTTAGCGACGTGACAGAAAGCTAAAGTAGCGGTATTCAGTGTGGGGTTAAACTCTCCCTGAAGGTGTAAATAAGTGTGCGGCCATTGTAATATGAAAAGGTTGTCACCCGTTACTAGCCAACCCCCAGAAAGCGGCTTCCACATAAGAAGTTAGAAGGCATCAGTTAGAAAAGAAAGGGTTTAAATATTCGTGATTCGAGAATAAAAATATTTAAAAAATGATCTAATTTGAATTTTAGTTTTAAGTTTAGAGCTATGGGGGGCAGCAAAAAAGTCGAACATCAAGCGTATCCAATCCTTTCAATCCAAAGTTCTGAGAACAATAGTAAATGCCCCTTATTATCTCAGCAACAAAACCCTTCATAACGACCTTAATATACCCTCCATTCTAGAACTCATCCCTTCCAAGTTTATGAAATTCCACAGTAGCCTTTCCAACCACCCTAATCCTGTAGCACAGTCATTGCACTGCGCCACTCATCCCTATAATCCTCCTCGGAGACTGAAACGGCAGTGTCCTCGTGACCTGCTATAATCGCGTGACAGTGGGATTCCTGGCAATGGCCAATTTCTCCAATCATGTCCTGAGCGTCTGTGGCTCTCGCGCTCTTGGTCAGCCTCCACTGGCTAGTACCCGGTGACGCGGCTGACGGAGGGACTTCCCAAGACTCCACGTTCTCTTCGCATGTGGATTTGGGAGGTGTCTGGGCTGTCTGTGAATATTGTATGAATGAGTGAGTGAATGATGAATTGTAAATGTGGTATGAATGAGAGCGTTTATCGCAATTACTGATTGCCTTATAAAAGGCAGATTGTAATTATAGCCCAATAAAGAGTATAAATCAACTAAATCAATTATTGCCTTATGAAAGGCAGATTGTAATTATAGCACAATAAAGTAAAAAAAAAAAAAGTTTTAAGTTAGGGTAAAATTAAAACTTTACATTCTCAATTAGCCTGGAAAGGTAAATTGTCTTTTTAGAATAACTATTGTCTAGCTGTGGATATAATTTGGGAGCAAAGGACCGATTGTTCACTTTTTTTGGTATAATTATAAAATTACCATAACAGTTTTAGCGGAGAAGTAAAAGGGTAAAACTGTAAAATAATATATTTTTTTTAAATATTTTCTAGCATGAACTCAGTAATATTTTCGGTCCATTCGCAACCACGAGAGTTATTTATAAAAGAAAATGACTTTCCCACAACCTTTTCAATCACCAAGCGCTGGCATGAGAATTCGGAAAAATAAAGGTGTTAGTCTAAATTAGATCAAGCTATTACATTTGTGTGTAAAAATATTAACTAAGGCATAATCTAGTAAATGTATAGTGGCAAGTATCAACATCTTACTCGGCCGTACCTATTTCTAACTGAAAGTAACAGAAAATTGTACGTATAAGAAATAAAATCATAATATCTACGTTATAGTGTAGTTATGAATTAGAACTACTTTTAGTTACTTTATTCAAACAGAATGATGGTTCTTAATATTCAATGACAGATACGAAACCGGAACTGGAATTGTCTCCGCATTGCCTCTAAAAATACCTCGGATATTTGAATTATTCACGCATGTTTTGTTTTTGTTTTTTTGCATAAGTGCGTTGCTTTTTTTCATTCCTTTCGCCGAACATGGATATAATACGTTAAAAGCACCGCTATGAGCACGTGAATACTACTGCTGATAGCATAACTTGCAATTTAATCGTTTGGTTAAGGTTTAGAAGAAATCATAACTATTAAAGAAGATCTCGCCTAAAACATTATCTGCTAGTTAAACGTTTTAATTGCCCATATAACTATTTTTTATTACTGGTCTTCAGCAAATCGTCTATAATTCCATTGACTTATAAAGGTTTGAAGGTCCTTTCTTTACAGCTTAAAGTTTATTTTTTATTTTATGAGACCCATTCGGACTGGTTTTATTGAAGAAAATCCGTTCATTGTCAAATTTACTGCGGAACGTGAAAATTCGATGATAAAAAAAATAAATGGTTGATCCAGCTTTACCGATGGGAAATTTCAAAGAAGGGAAATTAGTCATCCATCCATTCAAGAAACCGACCTCATAGGTCAGTTATCTTAGCTTTAAGAGAGAAAGAAATTTTAATTAAGTAGATTTAATTGTAGAGCTAATTGTATATATCTGTACCTCGGAGGGATACAACACTATGTCCATTTTCATAACTTTACAGGAGAGGAGTTTCAAACTTTTTTTCAACAAAAAGTGTTATTGGCACAGCTATTTATTGAGATGTAAATAACAATAAATAGAATGTTCTGGTAAAATATTGTTTCAACATCTCAATAAATAGCTGTGCCAATGTTGAAAAAAAGTTTAAAACTCCTCTCCTGTAAAGTTATGAAAATGGACATAGTGTTGTATCCCTCTGAGGTACAGATATATTATTAATTATTAAGTGGCTTGGCAGCAATTTATTTACCAAGGGATGGGTAGTTAGTGTTTTTTTTAATTCATGTGCTAGCCTTTAGTGTAATATAGATTGGTCTAGATACCGCTAAATAAATCATATAGTTAATCTTAATAAATAGACATTTAATTTACAACCAGTAAATAGTTTTTTAGTTAAGATAAGATAGCATATTAAGTTAAATAAAACTACGGACACATATAAACGGTATAACAAATACTCATTTTTTTTTTTAAATTCTAACTTCTTTATTGTGCTAAAATTACAATCTGCCTTATTAGGCAATAAGTAATTGAGATAAATGCACTCATTCATACCATATTTACAATTCATCATTCCCTCGCTCTTTCATACAATATATACCAGAGGCCTCCCAAGTCCACATGTTTGTTACCTCCCTCGCATACGAAAGAGGAAGCGGAGTCTTGGGAAGTCCCCCACGCTCCTCCGTCAGCCACGTCACCGGATACAAGCCAGTGTAGGCTGACCAAGAGCGTGAGAGCCACAGACTCTCAGGACATGATTGGAGAAAGTGGCCACTGCCACGCATTTATAGCAGGTCACGAGGCCACTACCGTTTCAGTCTCCGAGGAGAATTATAGGGATGAACTTAGAAGGGATGAGTTCAAGAATGTAAGGTATATTAAGATATTCATGGAGGGTCTTGTTGCTGACGTAATAAGGGGCATTTACTATTGTTCTCAGAACTTTTTATTGAAAGGATTGGATACTATTCTATATCAATAGTATTCTTTTGTTTCATATACTACGTTTTTCTGTGTGATAAAGGGTTTGTGCATATAATTGTATTGTTGACTTTGCGATAAAGCATTTGGGGTCCCATTAAAGATGCTTTAGGTTTACCGACATAAAAAACTAAAACTGCTTTAAAGTAGTACGCATTCAATCAACGATAGTGTATTCACAGATATTCATAGCAATTCAACATATTATTATGACTACAGGCCTCTTTTAAATTACGCTAACCACAAAGAAATATGTGACTTTTTTATTTACAAAATAGTTTATATCAAAATTTAAACAAAAGAACTACATTTAACAGAAAAAATGAAATTTTCCGTAGAAAAATTTCGTCATTTATCAGGGATAGTTTTAAAGTTCAATTGAGGAAAAGTCGACTTACGCGAATTCTTGGTACCATGGGTTTTTGAATGTAGATGGTTAGTGTCTTCATTCTTTGCTGATGGTGCCTTTAAAAGTCGGAACTTCAGGCTTTATTCCCTTTGTTGGTGGTGAATAACGATATCTCTTTCTTTTTAAGGATACGAATCCTAATATCGGTTCATGGTAAATTTCACTTATTAAACTGTTACTTGCACAGATTTGATTTTATTATTACAGACTTTGATAAAAACGGTCGATCGGTTCCAATTTTTCAGTACATAGTAGATCGACATGCAATTGTGTTTACCATCTAGAATCTCACGGAATACTGACGACCTGTGTCAAATGGGAAGGGGTTGGACGCAAACAATACTGTAATAATGAAATGTACAGAACACATATTTTCCAGTAAATAAATTATATATACCACAAATTGTGTTTGAAATGTGTTTTCTGAAAAGGCTCTGAACTACCCCTGTCCATTAAGTGGTTGTCCTTGCAATGTGATCAGTTTTCATACCTCGAATCCTTTACTGAGATCTGGTCCCATAAGATGTTTATCACTTTTCTACGCAGTCAAAAGATATCGTGAAACGGCTCTTCTACTTGGGGTAAATATTATGTTTAGCCACTGTCATACCGTTTTGATTACTAGACATCACAGCACGATGACTCTGTCTGCATGTCAATTTTACTGTCTTGTTCCCGCTGCGCGAGCCCACAAAGAGAGGCGACCACCCAGCCCACTATTGCCCGATCAGTCTCCTCCCTGATTACATGGAAACTGATCTCGAAAAGATAATACTGAACTACCTGAAGGAGTTCTGTTCAGAAAATGCTATCATTCCGTACGAGCAGGCAGGTTTTCAGGCTCATCTGAGTACCGAACATTCCCTTGTGAAGGTACAGACGGAAGCCACCCTCGGTATCAACAAGAATACAGCAACTGCTATGATCTCGTTGGACTGCACGCAGGCTTTCGACTCAGTGTCCCACGGGATGCTGTACCGACAGCTTTGTGACCGGGAATGCCCAGAGCAGCTGTACACCATGTTGGTTTCGTTCTTGAAGAACAGATCGGTACGGGTGGATGATTGCCCCTCTAACCCATTCCCTCTGGCTTGTGGAGTTCCTCAAGGTGCGGTTCTGTCTCCGGTTCTTTTCAGCATGTACACATCTGAAATTGTTGGGACGAACTATAAGAAAGCTACTGTAATCGCTTTCGCCGACGACATTGCGGATTACAGCAGCAGCCTAAATGCACAAAGAGCTCTTACACAGGCCGAGTCAGTTTGTAACGTTATCAGTGACAGACTGGGCATGTTAAACATCAGTGTAAACGCCGGGAAGACCGACTGCGTAATCTTCTCCCTCCAAAAGGGGAACAAATCCTTGCCAAAATCGTATAGCATAGGAGGGCAAGAGAACTCACCAGCTTTCTCAACTCACTATCTGGGTAGAAAAATGGATAGTCATCTCCATTTCTCTACTCATTTTAGTAATAAAATAGAAAAAGTACGACACAGGTCTTACCGGCTATCGCACTTGCTAACTACACCCAACCTGTCGCTTCGTCTCAAACTGATGATATATAAATGTGTCCTCCGGCCAGCTCTGCTGTACGGTGCCCCACTTATTCACTCACTTGATTGACAATACAACTAAATGTCTCAAACATTTCAAGAATGGGATCACGCGAAAAGTGGTCCGACATACCTCTTTCGAGAGTTCATCCGCCGGAGACACATTAAGTTTTTTGACTCGTTGCAGCACCTGTCAAACCCAGTGTTTAACACTATGACCCCACCACCCCTTCCGGAGCAACGGCAACAGACAGTCGGGGAAAAATTAGGTTAAGAATTAGTAAGTTAGTATGTAGTATGTAAGTTCAAGAATGGGATCACGTGAAAAGTGGCCCGACATACCTCTTTCGAGAGTTCATCCGCCGGAGACACATTAAGTTTTTTGACTCGTTGCAGCACCTGACAAACCCAGTATTTAACACTATGACCCCACTACCCCTCCCGGACCGACGGCAACAGACATTCGGGGAAAAATTAGGTTAAGAATTAGTAAGTTAGTATGTAGTATGTAAGTTAGTTTTAAGGTTGACCAAAAAGGTGAGCCCCATCACCTTTATAAGTCAGTTTAGTCCAGTCACGCATAATGTATATCATTATCATTATAAAATAACAAAACGTGTATATAATGTAGTGATGCTACAGGAAATACAAAAATAATTTGTAAATAGATTCGCCTGAGGATCAGCCAACCATACCAAATTTCTTGTAAACCTAACAAATTATACGAAATGTAGCGAGCACAATGTGCATTTATGTAAATATTCCCTATAGTGGAATCTGTAATAATCAATTTTTATGCATTAAATTAAAGGATTTGAGTTTTGAAAAAAACAAGAATAGACTAGTGCCCTATAAATAACAATAATGTACTGATTAATTCAAATCTGGAAAACAAAAAAAACTATTACATCATAAAAAAACACGACAATAAAGTAAACCTCTGCAAGAAAAAAATAAATAAAATATTATTATTTGACTGCATTATCAAATGAAATAATAAAAGGGTCCACATGCAAACAAAAAAAATAACAATATGAAGAATTCTATACAGTAAAGTACGTCATAGGAAAAAAAGTAACGTACAAGCTAAATAAAGTAAACAATGAGATAAAAATAGAAATTTTAACATGAAAATATAATAAAATAGAAGAATCGTTCCGAAACTAGCATTTATTTTGGATGGTGAGGAGTTGTTGGAATAGAAGGGTTCTGAAGGTTCGTAAGAATGAAGCATGGATAATGTTAGGAGGCAGAGAATTCCAGAGGGTAGTGGAGTGAACCAGGAAGGAACGATCATATCCTACAGGTTTGAAGGCAAGAGTATAAAGGTCAGGGAGATGTTATCCTGTGTCCCAGGAGTAGACTGAAGATTCGAACTGTACCATATTGTATAAATTTTATTTTTATATGTGTTTCATCGTTACTGGTTTCTTGCCGAAGCAACTTTGGATGACAAGAAAGCAACTACAATAATATTTTTAGATTATAAATCGGTTGTGGCATCCATTTATCAAATAAATCACATTCTCTAGCCAAAATCAGTTGTATTTTTCCTCTCCTGCTGTGATTACATTTAAAACATTACTAATACATTTCATAAGATTTTTTCCACCAGTCCTAGATGTTTTTGTATATTATTCATCATTTTATGTGTATCAACTGTTAGAAGTTATACATTTCAAACTTTTATGAGATAGTCAGCATAGTTATCGTTCTTTATCTATAGGATATTTACCTATCCTAACCTTGTTTCGTCATCCATCCAAATTATTTCATCCGTGCAAACATATGTGACACTTTTCCTTCCTCGCCAACCACGTTTTCTCTTATTAATATATATCTACAGATAAGAAGGTTCGAATTCCTAGCAGAAAAGAGAATTCCGTTTCCTTTCAAAAGTAATTCCATAATTCACAAGTAGTGAATGACTTCTCAATATAAAAAATCATGCTGGAGTAGATTTTGCCATAAATCATTACTCTCAATGTCATCATTTACTTGCGTTTGCAAATAAAACATATATATAGGAACTAAAATTACTAAGCCCCATCACAATCTGGTGGTCATGCAGTATTATAGATTCCACTAGAGTGGAGAGCCGTTTCCGATTTCCTCCAGGAATTTTCTAACCGGCTCTGGGATTGATTCTCCCCGATGCCCCGGCTGGGGTCCTCTCGGATGCCTATCTCCAATTCTCATTATCTAAACAGAAATTTCATTAGTGTTTCATAAAAAAAAAAAAATTTTTAATTATATCAAATTTATGTGCTGAATTACCTAGAATCATACCAATGATAGGTTAGGTACTGCTGGCTGCAATTAACTCCCTTAGTGTCAGAAAGAAGCACGCAAAGAAGCCAAATGATGTATTTTGTTTTACTTTATATGCTCTATGTAGCTGTGAAACAACAGGACCACATTTTAAATCCAGTGTTTACAATTTTATTTGTTTATATTTTTTTGAGTTTCCACTGCGTTGCGCACATTAGGATAATTTTCAGGGAACGCAGTGGTGGAATACAAAACTCCCTTCTGAATAACAATGACGTACTGATAACGAATTCATTGCTGGAAAACAAAAATAACTTTTACATCACGAAAAAAATAGAATGTGACAGACTGAAGACCTCTAACAGAAAAATAATTACAGTTTTCAATCAATTTTATTAAGATAAAATTACAATCTGTCTTTTATTAGGCAATGAGTAATTGAGATAAATGTTATCATTCATACCATATTTACAATTCATCATTCACTCGCTCATTCATACAAAATTTACAAACAGCCCAGAGGACCCCCAAGTCCACAAGACTGTCACCTCCCTCGAATGCGAAGGAGGAAGCGGAGTCTTGGGGAGTCCCCCACGCTCCTACGTCAGCCGCGTCACTCAATAATAGCCAGCGGAGGCTGACCAAGAGCGCGAGAGCCACATACACTCAGGACATGATTAAAGAAACTGGCCATTGCCAGAACTCCCACTATCACTTAGTTATAGCAGGTCACGAGGCCACTGCCGTTTTAATCTCCGAGGAGGATTATAGGGGTGAGTGGTGCAGTGCAATGACTGTGCTAGGGAATTAGGGTGGTTGGATAGGTTACTATGGAATTTTTTGAACTTGGAAGGGATGAGTTCAAGAATGTAGGGTATATTCAAATCATTATAAAGGGTTTTGTTTCTGACGTTATAAGGGGCATTTACTATTGTTCTCAGGACTTTTGATTAAAAGGATTGGATACGCTTGATTTTCGACTTTTTTTCTGTCTCCCATACTTCTATTCCGTATCTAACCTTGCGCAGAAAAATAATAATAATAAAATAAAAGAGTATTTAACTCCATTTAGAATTTATATATAATTAGTAAATTAAAATATACGTATATAGTTGCCTTAAAAAATACTAAATAATTAATAACAATCCTAAAACTTATGCAACTGCGGGCACAAAACCAGGGCCACAGGATTAATTTTATTACTCACGCCAATCAATAGAATATTAGTTAAAGTGCATGAATGGGTTGTATTAAAGTCATTTAGTTACATCCGCCTGCTTTCAGCAGTTTCTGAAACTGAGATTAATTGATAGGTAAAGCTTGAACGGATGAATTAACTAACAACTATTCCGTGTTAACAACGGCAAAACTTTACACAAGCACTAATGTTCTCACACCGTGCTCAATAACGTATAATATCAGTTCTAATTAGCAATTGAGCAGCTATAAGAATTGATAAGTACAGCTATGGTGTTTTTTTCTTAGTTTATTGTCAATATGCTCAAGTATTCGGCTTCTTGAAACTGATTAGCATTAATTAAGCACAATTAGAACTGTTGTGATGAACATACTGAGAACTCTTCCTTGGGTTTCGGAAGATCTGTCAAGGAAGGAGAGAAAGCGGTCATTTATCGATTGCCAGTATTTCATAGGCTGCTCTTTCAATAGAATCTGATGCAATACTATTAATGACATTATTCCTTAAATAGTGCACAATCTCATTTAAAACCTAATGACCACATAGTCTCATTCCCACCACCGATGGCCTGCTTTCGAAGTTACTCTATTTGTAAGTATACCTTTAGCTTTAGTACGAAAAATTGTATAGATTGATAAAAGCCCTTTTTGTGTCATAGCTGCTACGACTTTTAATTAATAAGTTGCAAAAATGTGGGAACAACTATGTTTAAATTGAATAAATGATGCTGTTATTCAGTCCTAAAACACGTAATATTTTTAGATTATTAACCCTTTATTTAGCCTTTAATATTAGATTATGTTTTGATCCTAGACAAGACAAAAATTAAGATGGCTAATTGAGTGATTTGAAACCTTTGAACATCGCTGCTATGTAGGTTTTGAAGTATCAATTACTTAGGAATTATAGTTCACAAGAGCGTGGCACTTAACTGTTTGTAGTAACTGACTTCTACCAACATGCCTAATATAACTGGCAAGGAAATCCCATGAAGAAGTCTTGTTGTCTTGTCTATTGTCAATGATTATAGGTATGGACCTATGATCATTCTTATTTATAATAATGCACTGCATTGTGTGATTTTGTTGTTTGTGTATGTAGTCTTGTTAGTTAAATAAATAAAACATACAACACAAATATGTAAATGTCAGTGGATTGTTTTTTAGGCAGCATGTTTTTGTCCAAATCGTCCGGTAAGCCCTCGTGTCTTTAAAATGAGAAAGCGTGTCTTTCTTTTCAGACGGATTGGCCGGGGGGGGGGGGGGCTTCCCCGAGGGTGGCTTCAGAAGTGCCTTGTTTTTTTTTTTGTGGCTTTCCTTATTAGTCGGATCCATAAGATGTATAGTTGTTATGTTTAACAGAACCAAAACCTCCAAAACAAATTAACACATTTCTTTCTAAGCACTGTATATTATTAATAAACGTTGAAATAATGAAAATGTCATTGGCATCAAGCACCATAATGGTTTCGATTCCGTAAAACAAAAGAAAAATTAGTACTTCGTAATTTGTATTTGACCGCATTAAATAGCAAACATCAACCTTAAAAATATTGAGTGTGAAGTGACAAATTCCACAGTTCTTGTGGAAGCATGCCATGACTTCATTCTGTTTAAAGTGTCAGAACCAAACATACCAATAAGTGTTTCTTGTTTAATAAATTACTTTTATGAGACTCAGGGGGGGGGGGAGCAACTTGATTACTTTACCACTTCATACATGCAACTTGTTTCATACTTTTTCCTTTATTCATACTTCTCATCCTCTTTGACCTTGTGACCTAAATTATCTTCAAAACTGAATGTAAATGATCTTAACTTACTTGACATAACCCTAAACTGCTCTCCCCTATCTGCTGAAATATCATACATTCAGGAGCTCGAATGGTTAAGGTGACAGACAACAGGTTCAATAGGTATGAAGCCTAGATAATAGCCCTCTCCGCTTCAGAACTCATGTGTTTCGGAATTAATATCAACAGAAAAAATCGCACGGAAATGGTTTCTTTGCATATATTACCTTGAAATTATTATAATTGGTTCAAACTCTATTACAATATGTTCATACGATGCCTTCTAATAAAATATGTCCGGAGGGAGGGGAATCACGGAACATTAAATATTCATTAGCAGTTGCTCATAAAATGTTAATGGCATCTCATGTAGATTTTAAATTTGGTTTCTCTGTAATTAGTTATGATTTTCATCGTATGAAAACATACCTCTAAATGTTTTGTTCACAATAGTCCACTAGTACTGGACTCAGCAATTTCGGTTAAGACAAGAGCAGAAGCTCGAGAATAAAATAAAAATGAATAGAAAAAGTTGGCGAAAGATTCTATGCACATGGAGCAGACATGCCATAAACATAAAATATGATATGTCATTTATGTGAAAGGTTTTTCGAGTTAACCACCGCCTACAATAAAAACCTTTCCACTTCCACTCCACCCTTCTCTTTGAGGATAAAGTCAATAAAAGTAATATAATATATTCAGTTCTTTTTTTTTTGTTAATATTTCTTCTTCACTGTGTTTAAAACCTCCTTTATAATCCTCTAAACTAGTTTGAAGTTAACCTTTCATATTTTATCAATTATGCTATGTAGTTATATTATTAAGGCCCGTTTTAAAAAAATATTTACTATTCATATTGAGTACGACTAAGGTATAAACCATACTCTTGTATGGTATGGTGGATTAAATAATCTCTTGGCAATATTTTTTCTTACACTACATTTTAGGAAGAATACTGAATACGTTGACAGTTGCTAAATTCTTCCCAAATAATAATTAAATGGTTTCAACGAATGAGAGCCCTCCTCCTCCATCCCTGCTTTCACGATGAAAATTTTAATTAAGCTAGTGAGTGGTAAAAAAAAAAAATATATATATATGTAAGTGTGAACGTAACCGCCAAACTTCGGCACATATGCTAATTGTCCCTACAGAGCTCGCTAAGATCGAACGATGCTCCCAGTTGTAACCTCCTGAATATGGGTACGCTTGTTAAGACAATGATCAACACTTATTATCGACAATTGTATTGATTCAGGTTAGTTATAAGTTTTATTTGTTTATTCTAATATTTGTAGCGCTAGCTAATGTGTACATATGGTTAATATTACAGTTTTAAACTACATCTGCAAGTGTTCGATTTATAACCTGAGAACCTCCACCTCCTTTAAGTTTCTGAATTCGAAACTTACAAATCAATACAATAGAGACAAAGCACTGTAGTGAAAGTTACGACGATTCAGCTGGTTGGCCAAACGGAATGTTTTTTATTTCCAAACGATAAAGAGTCTAGCGCTCAGCACAAACAACTCTTCGATACTACAGTAGTGAAGAATGTGGTGAAGAGTTTGAGAATTCGAAACAAATTTCGAAAAATAGTGATAACAATGACTAAAGAGCTCAGTAAGATTTATTTGGACGTAGAAGGTAATATAACAGTTTATGATGAATATTTAGAAGAGGTTATACCTAACACAAACAATGCTATGACAGGTACCATAGAAAATTATATGTGTTCTCGGGTTATAGATATGGTTATTGAAAAATTTAATGGTGAAAATTTAACTGCTAATGCATGGCTAAATTTATTCGTTCAGGAGTGGGGATTACTCAAGACAAATATGCAGAAGCTATAAGATTATTCTTAGAAAAGTCTGCATAAGATTGGTATAATATATTCTGGAAACAGAAATCAATGTTTAATTGAGAAGCTTGGAATAATTCCTTTATTGAAACCTTCTCAGCACAGTCCTGGACCGATATAGCATATGCATATAATTTTAAATATTTAAATGGTTCCCTGTTAGAATATGCGTTAAATAAAAGAAGTTTATTGTTAGAAATAGATGAAAGTATCTCACTAAATACTCAAATTAATCTGATTGTAATTAACTTACCAAATTTTATACAAAATAAATAAGAAAGAAAATCTATTGTCAGCATGGAAAATTTAATGGCAAAATTAAAACAATTTGGTAACTTAAATGACAGAAAAAAAGAGCAAGAAACACAAAAATGTTCAAGCGAGAAAAAACCATGTACTATATGTAAAAAATTAGGTTTTAAGAATTGATTTCATTTAGAGAGTTTGTGTCGTTTAAAAGATAAACAATTGAAAAAAATAAAAAACGAGAATATTAAGATTACAAATAATGGAGAAGTTCAAGATATGATAGCAAGCTCTGAAGGGGCAAAAAACGAGTAGTCCTCCCACTTATTAAAATAAAAATTCTCGCTAATCGAGATCCAGCTATTGGTCATTATGACTCTGGATCTAATATTTCTTTGATAAATTATGAATTTTTAAATAATAATAAAGATATTAAAAAATAATAAGTGGGAGAGATAATATAAAAGGGGTAACAGTAGTAGCAAAAACGGAGGGTACGGTTGTATTAAGAATTAAAATCGGTAATATGGAAGACAATATTCAGTTTTTTATTGTGAAAAGTATTAATTTTAAAGATGATTTTCTATTAGGATTAGATTTAATAAAAAAATTCAAACTATGTCAAGATGAAAACTTAATAATAACACAAAAAGAGATAACAAAACAAGAAGATCGGCAAATTAACAAGACTGAAATATCAGATATAAACAAGATAGAAATTATTATACGAAAAAATAAGGAAATTTTTGCTAAGTCAAAATTCGACATAGGAAAAATAAAAGGTTATGAAGCAACAGTAAAATTAATACAAAATAGATATATTTCGAAGAAACCGTACAGATGCTCATTCCAAGACAAAATTGAAATTGAAACGCAAGTTGATGAATTATTAAAAGCTAGTTTAATTGAAGAATCAAACAGCCCTTATGCAGCTCCTGTCACTATGGTATTTAAGAATGAAGAAGGAAAAAGATCACGCTTTTGTATACTTTAAGGAACTAAATAAAATAATTATGCCAGAAAGTCAACCGTTTCCTAGGATTGATGATCTGACAGTACGCGCCAGAAACTGTAAATTTTTTTCAAAATTGGATGTAAATTTTGTTGTAAAGGATAAATATAAATTGGCTTTCGTTACCCATCATGGTCATTGGCAATGTAACTGCTTGCCATATGGTTTGAAGTCTGCTCCGGCTATATTCCAAAGAGTCTTGTCAAGTGTGATTAGAAGAAATAAAAAAGATAAGTTTGCTGTAAACTACATAGACGATGTATTGATTCATTCGAAGAATTATGAGGACCATGTAAAACATGTAGAATTTGTGTTAAAAGCACTACAGGAACAAGGATTTAAATTAAATGAATCAATGTGTCAGTTTGCACAAAACAAGATAACTTATCTGGGTCATGAAATAGGAAATACCTATATAAAACCAATGAATGACAATCTCACAGCAATTAAAAAGTTTCCTGTACCTCAAACAAAGAAACAGGTTAGACAATTTTTAGGTAAAATAAACTTCTATTTGGAGTATATACCAAAACATACTATTCTGCTAGATCCCTTAAGAAATTTAATAAGGAAAAATGTAGATTTCCATTGGTCAGAACAATGTAAAGATTGTTTCGAGACAACAAACAAATATTTATGCTCAGCTCCGGCACTAGCAATATTTGATCCAGAAGCTCCAACATACATATTCACTGATGCAAGTATTGAAGGAGATGGAGCAATTCTAAAACAACCACAAGAAGACAAATTTCTAAAGTCAGTATTCTTCTTTTATAGAAAACTGACTAATGCTCAGAAAACAAAAAAAGCTATATTTATAGAATGTTTAGCTATTAATGAAGCTATACTTTACTGGCAATATTATCTGATAGGAAAAAAATTTGTGGTATTTACAGACCACAGACCATTAGAAAATTTTAATGTGAAGAAAAGTAGTGATCCAGAACAACTACAAATTTTAAACTATATCTCACAATTTGACTTTGAAATTGTATATAACCCAGGTAAAGAAAATCTGGAGGCAAATTGTCTATCCAGAAATCCAGTTTTAGAATCAAATGAAGAAACAGATGATAATTCTGCGATTAAAACATCAAATTCATTAAAACTGGAAGATTTAAAAAAAAATCAAAAGCTAATAAAATTGGATGACAAATGCATAATTAAAGATAATATAATTTGCAAAATACTGAATAAGAGTGAGGCAATATGGATAACAGAAGAATTTGGTATTTCACTTATTGAAAGTGTACATAAAGATCAAGGTCATATAGGAACAAAACAATTAATCTTAACAATAGGTCACATGTTTTATTTTAAAAACATGTACAAACATATAAGATTGAGTCCTACCTTTCAAACAGCTTCTTCCAAGTCGGCTGTGGTTTGAAATATCCTAACTACTATTCCATAAAAACAGGAGTTCCACAGGGCGTTGTCCTGGGTCCCATCCTTTAAAATCTATTCACCGCTGATGTCCCCTTTACCCCCAATACTTTCTTGGCAATCTTTGCAGATGACACTTCAGTCCGGTCATCCCATCCAGACCCCGATATAGCATCCCATAACCTTCAAAAATTCCTTTATGAGATTGAGTATTGGTGCAACCAATGGCGAATCAAAGTTAATGAAACGAAATGTTCCCACATTACATTTACCCTCTGCCGCAAGTCTTGTACACTAGTTTTTTTTTTTTTAATTCCATTCCTTTTTCTTCATCCGAGACTGCAGTATTTAGGCTTCCATCACGACAAAAGGCTGACATGGAATCCAAACACGAGGCAAGGAAAGGAAAGAACTAAACAGATGCTTTGGACAACTGTACAGACTACTTCAAAGGACATCCCGTCTCTCAATAGAAAATAAACTACTAATCTACAAAGTTATCCTTAAGGCAATCTGCAAATACGGAATAGAGCTATGGGGAACAGCAAAAAAGTCAAACATCAAGTGTATCCAATCCTTTTAATCAAAAGTCCTGAGAACAATAGTAAATGTCCCTAATTACCTCAGCAACAAACCCCTTTATAATGATCTTAATATACCCTACATTTTTGAACTGATCCCCTTAAGGTTCATAAAATTCCATAGTAATCTATCCAACTACCCTAATTCCCTAGCGTAGCTATTATACTGCGCCACTCATCCCTACAATCCTCCTCGGGGACTAAAAGTGGCCTCCTGTCCTGCTGTAAGGGGGGGGGTCGAGGCAAAGGCACGTTTCCCAAATTATGTCCTGAGTGTGTGTGGCTGTCTCACTCTTTGACAGACTCCGCTGGCTCTTATCCAAGTGACGTGGCTGACGGAGGATCGTGGGGGACTTCCAAAGACTCCGCTTCTGCTTTCGCATTGGAGACATCTGGCCTGTTTGTAAATACTGTACGAATGAGCGAGTGAATGAAAAATGTAAATATGGTATCACAGTTACTTATTCCCCAATGATTCAGATTGTAATATTATTATAATAAAGTATTTTTTTTTAGAAATGTCTGCATAAATATTTTTAAATTCATATCTTGAATATTTCTCGAGTTTTTCCTTCATATTTATATCCTCTTATCAGTGAAAACGATTATTTAAAAAATAATTTTATTAGGAAGCAAATATTTCAAGTAAGCCAAATTTTGTATGGAGCAGTGGCTTTAAATGAAAACTTTTTATTGTGGTGTTGGTACCCATATTATTTATAATTATTAAATATTCAATAGTCTGATACTCCACTAACTTAGCTAGTTTTTTACAATATTGGTCCAAGATATTTTTCTACTCAATGGTCACCTAGGACATTAAAATTCACTGCGTTCAATCAAGTACACTTCTTTAGGCTTCATATTCATCATAATTGGAATCGCTTAACGAAACGCTGGAATGCCTCCCTCAACGTTGCTGCCAACTGATGTAGTAAAACTGGTCACCTACTCCTCACTGTCAAGTAAAAGTTCCTCAATCAGTTCATAAACTAGCCTTATTTTATAACACAATATTTGGTTGATTTCGTAATTATATAATCTCATAGTTTATATTCTCTATGAATAAAATATAGTTTATATTCTCTTGTGATTTCTCTAGGAATAAATGAAGTATATTTCGTCCATACAATAAATTTATATCTAATAATAAATTCCCGATCTGCAATCAAACAGCATTGCATAAATATGTGAACCAATTTATCCCAAAGTTCAATGAATGACATTCAATGAAAATAAATATTAAATCGCCATCAAATATTCGAGGAACATTGTTTTTGTTTAATTTACCGTTTAAGTATGCAAACGCTATTTCTCATGACTCTCTTTGTTACCTCCGTTTCCACTGGCACGGTGAATGTTCTCATTTACATAACATGTGTTCTCAAGTTTATTAGTTAACATAAATTTATTTCACTTTGCAACTTTATTATAAGTTTCCCGGCGATGAAAAAGCATGTACTATGGTCTCGTCTAGTTTCATTATAAACATTTCATAGTTTTCCTTACGGTAAGAATTCTTTGAAATTTCAATAACAGGAAACGAAATACTGTTGTTGCGCCAACTTCCTTCTTCACTAGATAAATAGAAGTTACCGATCACCCGAACACACCTGCCTACCTTTCCATATTTTATCAAAAAATAACTAGAGCGAGGTGACCAGTTCACGATCTCGAAACGGTAAGTTCTTACTTAGAGTGCAGGTGTAGCAGCCCCTGATTGACCAAAATGAACGCTCATATCATTGGCCGAAATAAAAAAAGGACCCTTTCCGTGCAGACAACGATCTCTGGTGCCCTAATAGATGTGCCTCGTAGCGTCTCCCCCACCGGTCCAGTCTGCCTCTTTCTGGTTCACACTCGCCTTGATACCGAGTCTGGTGAACTCGTGTCCACTTAAACGCCACGTAAACGACCTAGAATACCTATCCTGTACCTTTTCTCTAGAACATAGTGAACTGTCAGGGCACAAATTCTAAGATCTTATGGAGTCAGATCAATAAATAAATACGAATCGAGCCCTTCTCTTCGACTAGACCGTTAGCAAAGGTCAATGACCGCTGCTTGATTTATCTCTTTCTGACCCCCACCGGGCAGTGGCTGGGTCGAGGAGACCTAACACGGCTGGTGCTCCCGGCCACTGCATTTATAGATATATACATTAAAATATTTCTTAAAGGATATGGATCTAAGCGGTGATTTATTAATAATATTTAAAAATTAAAAGATTAATTACAATCGTTTCATTAAATAATTTAACTGAGACGATTTATCGCACTTAATTAAGAAGATTGGGCTTCTTGGCTATGGTTGATTGACTCAGCCTCCCGAGGGAAAATTATTAGCTGTTTAGGAGCAGTATTAAACGCATAAAACCTAAACAAATCCAGCTAATTGATAACCTAACGATGAAAGTACCTATGTGCCATCTATTAGCACGGTGTAACACTCAGTCGTTCTTATATCTTAATCTAATAGCTATAGTAAAATAAATCAACTGAACATTAAAAGCGATAAAATAAACTAATGAAAATTCATTAGAAATGGATTTGATTCTTATCCATTAATTAATATATGACGGCATGTATCTGTCGGCAAGTTTAAGCATAAGCATAGCTACACTGATGAAAGAGGAATATTAGTTGTTCACCTAACTTAAATTTAAGGATAGCATGTAATTACTAACTATAAAACCATAAAACTATTTTATGAATCACGGAAATAAGTCATTACTTTTGAACCTTATTTGAGCAATTTATAATTTTTTAACATGCAATCATTAAAATATTCCTAAAAAAGAAATTTTTTAAATTCTTACTAAGTATATTCTCTCGTAACAAACTTTCGGCCCCGCGTGAACATGTTCGGATAATGATACGCTGTATATTGCATATGTTTTCTGGCATAATGGAGGAAATAGAAATATAATAACCCTGCCATACATAACAAAAACATTTTGAATGTTTTATAAACATACTCACTAATGGATATGAAGTTGCTTCTCCTAGTTAGTGGAGGAGTTTGTTTTATGTTTACAAGATCCATTAGAAAGCCAAACCAACATTAATTTTAATGAAGCTTGTTTTTATATCAGGTATATTTTTCAGGAATACTTTGAAATAACGATGTAACTTCTTATCCAGTAACATTCATCCTTATATTCCACATCGCTGTCGAAATTGGTGGTGACCTCGCGATCTATTGTCAATAGAAATGTATAGCAAGGGGTCGTGGCGCACTGCTCATCATCCCTACGCCTGTGGATTGCTGAGAGAATTGCTTTCGGAGATGGCAGGGGGGGGGCTCCTTGGGAGAACATGTCTGTATTCTTACATGCTCAACCCCCAACATAGGGAATGTTAACAAATGGAAAATTGTAATGTAATGTTGAGGGGCTGAGATTGTAAAAGTGGAACAAAGGCCGACTGCCATTAAAGACTGGAAGCCGGCATGCAATAAACTTTTCTTTTTTGGTTATGGGCCGATTTCCTCAACAGAAGGCAAGGGAGTCCCATCTGTTGTGGAGTGTTGTGTAGGGGCTGGAGAATTTCTTCGGGCAAAAGTGAGTGCCATGTGGGCAAATTTGAGGTGATCCTTAGAGAGAGTTTGAGTCACGTTTTGACTCATCTTCACAGAACTTCATTTTCAGTAGGGTTCTCGGAAACACTGAAGATTACTAGGAGAATTACGAGGAGTAAAAAATTGTAAAGGAGTAACAAAAGGGGGGGCCCAGGAGTTCGAAAAATAGAGGGGGACGCAGTGAGAGACACTTCCTTAGCAGCTCTGCTGTGCTGACGACGAGGTTTTTCGCTTCTGCCTGGAGCGTAGAAGCATGGAAAAGCATGGTAGCTTTTCTGTAGCCTACATTGCAGCTTTATGACTGTTGACTGAGGACTTGCACCAGCCTCCGCATCTTTTGAAACCATCGATGTACCATAGTAGGGAATAAGTTTATAGTTAGCAAGTAAGTTAGATCTACTATATGTAGATAGTATGATCGATGATATGTAGATTAACTTATACATTATAAGTTCAATCTATTCACCATTTTTTTGTATTAAATTTAATCATTTTCTCATTAAAACATTTTTATAATTGACATTAGTAATACAATACATTAAATATAAATTTCTATTTGAAATAAATGAATACCTCGAATTTTTTATCACCACGTTATTAAGGTAATTAGTTTGGGTGTGGATTCCGATTCGGACAAGAGAAAATTATTTGAGTCAAGTATAATTTAGTATAAATTCACGCGCACGCAATAAGCTCAGGATTTGATAGATGGATCAAATCGGTCAGTACTTTAATTTTGAGATGGCATCCCTAATATTCAAATATTAGTCAACTACAGTATAACATAATGGCGTTTGGGGTTGTAGGGTGAGAAGAAGTTACATCGCTTATAAACTTCCTTACAGAATATTTATTCGGATGCAGCTGAATGTCAGATATATTAGGTATCGATACGCAGAAGTATCTGTCTAAGAAAATCTCATTCGGCGTACGCGACCAGTATATATTGCGTTCCCAACTAGTATATATTGTATGTATGTGAATTTCACATAAGTATGTATGAATCCTTATATTTCAATTAAAAATGATGTACAAGAAAATAGTAATTTTTCAAATACTTATCAGTATAACCCCAAATATCCTACGCTTCCCTAAAATAAGCCTGAAAGTCACGCTGAGCCAGTAAACAAGTTGTTTTCGAAATAGGCCCCGGGTCTATTGTCCGAGCCTAGCTGGGTGGCTATCTAAGAAAGCCTTTAAGAAAGCAATGCCGGGTTTATACGAAGGCTCGGTTTTGCGATGAACACAACTTGGGTCTCATCTAATCCCCTTTTCTTATTTCGCTCCCTCCCACTGCTGGGAGATAATAAACGGATATAACCACCAGTATCTTTTCTTCTCTCGGTTATGTCAGCCTTCTGTCATCCCTTTTACATTTTGCAGTTAAATAGTGGGCGCATTAAAACCGATCTCTCGGCCGTTCTGGGTCACATAAAATCTTCATTCTGCGGTCACGGAGGATATAACTGCTTGCAGGCCATTCTAGGCCTGTCGTATACTCTCAATAGATTTCGAAATTTATGACTGCAAAAGCCTCTTTCTTTTTTTTTTATGAGACCTTTATTAAGCACAGTTTCTTTAGTGCGCAAGTCACAGATAGCCAAATCTAATTTATACAAATACTTTGTATTTTATTATTTTCATTTTATTAAAATGATACATTTGCTATACAATCGAATTCTTCTTGGTCTCTCCACAATACAGTTTATTAAACAATAACGATTTTTAGAGTCCTATGCTTCTTTGAACGTTCTGTATCTTATATAAACTTACATGTTTTGAACTTTAGGACTATTAATTGAATGAGCAGCTATAAGATCTATATTTCATTGTATTTGTATTTATTTTGTCTGTTTTATTGTTTATTGTACTATGCATACATTTATTGTACATGGCAGAGGGTACATTATCAATGTACAGGCAGGCAAATCAATTGCTGAACTTAATTCATTAAGTACCTACCAAATTTATTTTTATGACCACATAATAGTTTGCGATTTTCAAACAATAGCTGACAAAATAGATGCTAAATGTAGATATGTTTCTGAGAGAAGTATAGTAATGCATATTTTTCTTCACCTAAAGGCCCCACCACACATTGGCCAAATCGTTGGGTCAGTCACACAACAAGACGAAATCAACTGTGCACCCTTGCTTTCGGAGACTTTCCAAATCGATTCGGAATTGAGCTACTTGAACGGAACTAATCTGTTGTTGAATTTTGAAGAAAACCGTTTCAAAGGTCTTTACACTACCTCCGTAAGAATAAAAATGCCAGATAACGAATGACCTTATCTTTGACGGACCCGTTCAGCGATAATGAAGCTCCAATCGAAATGAAAAAAAGATCAATAAAGCACTCACTTGTATTATAAAGAAATATGCATAACTTTGCAATTTACAATAGAGCAACAAAAAGGCATTTTCTAATAGGTGTCATGTAATTCTTAACAATTTTGTGAAAAAATACAGCATAGACAAACACAGGTATATTCTATGGTTAGTGCCCAAACAAAAAATAATGGTATTGGCGAAAACAAAATTTGATTTTGAGGGTTATATATTATACCATTATAATTTAAATAGTTTAATTCAAATTCACTAAACTTGTTCCAGCCGCTCCGATTCCTCCGGAAGTAATTTAAGTAGTTCGAATCGACCTTTGATAAGAACTCGAGTTTATCAATTTGTTTCCTCGGTCTAAGAATTATATTAAGTGGGGATAGTTTAGTTTATCGTTGTGTGCAAATAGCGAGAGTGCCTCGTGAGTACTTAGGTAATTGAAAACCTTATTGTTCTGTCCGATTAGTGACGCGATTTATCTTATTGTCATTAGAGCCCCAACGAAATGGCTTTGCATCGCCTTTAATTTATCAGTCCGCCGCAATAAATACCTGCCCGCTAATTGTGTCTAGCCCCCCCCCCCGCAGCGGAAATTGAGCACCATCACCTTTAATGGAAACTATTAACCTAATAAAGCAGATTAAAATTAATTGTTCAACCTAACTCGCGTGTTTATTTTTAAGATACGTTTCAAAAGAAAACGTGATTGAAACGGTGTATCAACTTTAGTACAGTTGCTTCAATCCATTTCTAGCAATATAACTTTGTAAAGAGCGATAAAAAATTATTTCCGATACAACATTAAATAATAACTTAATAGTTGTCATATGTGTTGTGCATATATACATGGTACATTTTGCTATATGTACATCAATTTTCTCCTTCCGTGTTAGTAGAAGATAAAGTCAAGAAGTCTAGATAATCTACAATCGGACTTCTTTATTCGTTTACCAAGAACTTTTAATCAGTAATTATCGAATTCAGAAAAGATATTTATTTGTATATAGGAAAATTTGTATCAGTACTCACAAAACCTATATTATAACTACACACAAATAATCAGTGTCAAGGGACTGTTAAACAACTCCCGACAATTTAAGAATTTGTCTGTACACAAACTGAATCACATTTAAACAAAAAAATAGCTTCTGAAAATCCACCATTACGGGAAATGGTAACAAACAAATTCTCACAAAATTGCTAAACGTCTGTTGCGAAATTAAAATTTTCTTATTCTTATTTACATTAGGAATTCCACAGTCCCAGTACGCAATAGGTTAAACACATTTTTTGCAGCAAAAAAAAAAAACTTTGATCACAATTACCTTAATGATTACTTTAATTAAGTTTTAAATACTTGTATTATATATTAATTGAAACTTCTTTATAGTGCTAAAATCACAATGTGCCTTATTAAACGATAAGTAATTATGATAAACATTGATTTACAGCTCATACCATATTTACAATGCCCAGAGACCTCCCAAATACACATGGTTGTCACCTCCCTGGTATGCGAAATAGGAAGCGGAGTCTTAGCAAGTCCCCCACGCTTCTTCGTTAGCCGCGTCACCGGATTTTTCCTACTTTTTAAAAAGTCATTAGGTAGTACATATGTAACCAATACAACAACAAGTGACATGGTGAATTTTAAGTTAAATTTTAAGTAAGTTTATATACATATATATATATAATAGTTTATAGTGTCATTAATTTGCTGTCCAAATGAAAATATTCCACATTACTGATCGTTTATTACTGTGCTCATTGAAGCTAGAATAAAACTAACTGGTTTGATAATGAAAAGGTTGATTTTTATTACAAAATCAATAACAAAACTGTGCCTCATGCGAAAACTAATCAAACTTGCAAAAATAATAACTCAAATTGAGTTATAATGTTAAAAATTAGTACCTATTCGTTACAAATCGTATATAATTCATTTCTATATAAATTAATCTACATACTTTATAGAAGTAAATCCACGTTAGTTTCGTAGATTCTCACTTAAACAATTTAAATATAACCATGACAACAAAAAGAAACTGTGAGTACAATAATTTTAAAGTGATAACAGACCACTATTGTAAACTCACAGAATAAACAAAGTACCATTGGAAGATTGACGTGGTCTTAAAAACAATAATATTATGATACAACAAGAATATTAAATTATAAAACAGCTTTGTTGTCTTTCCGCGACTGGTAACCTATTGTTTAATCTAATAGCGCAATGGACAGATTTCAACTGTCATCTCCATATATTTCCAATTGGTTATGTGAGGTATATACCTCATCTAAAACAGTAGTATATTTTTATATCTCTAACCAGGGCTGCTAAATCCACGTAAAGTGAGGAGCGTTAAAGATATCAAAAATATACTATTGTTTTAGATGAGTTATATAAACCACATAATTGGAGATAACTGAAGAATATCTATCGATTGCGCTATTAGATTAAGGAAGAGGTTATCAGCTGTGGAAAGACAATAAATCTGTTTTATAATTGTCATTCCACGTTCCGGCAGTAATTTTTTTAATTGAGAATATTTAAATATATTGAAAATTCTATTTTTTTAACAAGAAATCATCGACAAATTCCCACTTTGTAATGTAATCGGAGTTGCTTCCACGACAAGGGTGGAAGAACTGGCATACAATGTTGATCCGAAAACGATAGCTTTGAGAGCTTGCTCCCTTTGGTGGGTAGATGTCAGGCAGTTAGTACTAATTAGAAATGCGGGTACAGCGCCCCCTCCTTCCCCAAAAAACATGAAACTTAGTACTTTATTACAATATTCCTATGTTTTACAAAAATGTTTTGCTCAAAAGGAAAATATTTTGCCATTTTTAACTCTGCATTAGTAAGATTTTCGTATGGTGAACGAATGGTAATGCTGGGCCAATCTTACCCAACAAACATTAATTTAAATTTTGAGGTATTTGGTAGGCGTTTGGTAAAACGATACTCACAAAGCACATTCTAACATATTTATCAACGAAATAATTTCAGTTCTTAGAGATAATTCTTTTACAAATACCTATAATTATGAAAATAGGAAAACTAATGCATTATAAGACAAGTGTTATAGGAACTTTGATCTTTTATCCTCTACACAATCGCAATATGTAAAAAGTTTATAGTGAAATGCAAGATATAAGAAAACTTAAAATTGTATACGAGAGCACAAAATATAAAAAGACTAATGTATAATAAATAATAATGAAGAGTTTTATAAGAATTTTCATTTTTGCTTCAAACTCGTCCTGAATAATTAAAAATCCCAACTACGGAGTAGAATAAAATATATGGAATAGAAAACTATTGAATACTCCTTTAAAGTCTGCCTATTTATAATTAATAAATTTAGTTTGATCCTAGAACAACATTATAATATATCTTTTGATATGGAGTTTTTGGTAAAGGAGTATTAGTAAAAAATCGGCCAAAATCAGACATTTCAATAAGCAGGTCTATAAAAAATCTAATTCAGTCATTAATGACAATTAATTTTCAGATAATCACAATGATAATTATTTATTTAAACTATATGTTACTTAAAAAAATATAATCAATAAAATTTGTATCCTCAAATTTTTTTATTTATGACTTGTGCTCCTTTTACCAAACACTCCTGATATATGATTGTGGTCTAAAATCTACTAAATTACTTTTATGCTGATGAAGCCGTCAGATTGTATCCTTAAATTGATATTTATCCTTCATCGTATGCTATTTATCATTTTTCCTTTTGTTATTCTCAATCTCACTGTAAGGTCCTATGAAGAGCTATTTAAAGTATTCATGGCTTTTATGACCCAGACTCTGACTGCTTAATCTGTGATTCCGGGTCCGTTTCTACGATCCCTTTTATTATTAAGATCTGCACCGTTGATGAATTTTTAAAATTCTATCACTTGACACTTTCATGCCCTCATTGCCCATCCCTTCACGCCCCCTCTCTCACTTATTTACAGCTCAATACACTGAGATTCCTTCTCCGCGGGCGTTTTATATTCTATTATCTACGGACAATTTATTTTAACCGTGGCAGAGATCAACTGGGCCATAGAAGGATTTCGTTAGTGCATAGGTTACGAATAAAAACTTTTAATAAATGAACATCTCTGACAGGTCCACTAAAAAAAAAACTTTATTGTCCTTGCCCTTATAAAATCTGATATGTAGTTGGGGAAAAATGTATTTAAAAAAACCAGCCAGATCTGGTTGATCCCGATGAAACCTTTATGAACACATGTACTATTTACAGCTAATTTGGTTTTAACTTAAACCTTAAATGTAGTATAACTAAAATAAATTATACAATTTATACTTTAAAAATCAAAGTATTCCCAACCGGAGTACTGCCGATAAGAAAATTTGTAATTGATAAGTAACTCTTCTCTTTTAAACATATCACTAATAAGTGGAAGGAAGAGAGACAGAGAGTGTGTGTGTGTGAGAGAGAGTGAGAGAGCGAGAGAGATAGAGAGAGAAGGTCTTGTAACCAATATGGTGTTTTTTTACAGAAATACATGTATAGTGGCTTAAAAATACTGAATTTACAGTAGAATCACCATTTTAAATATAAATAATAAAAAGTGAGAAAATTGCTCTAAAAATACTTAGTATTAATATGCTTTAGTACGAATACGATGAACACAAAACTGGAAACTACTTGTACAAATATATATATTTATTTACAAAATGAGCAATTTTTCCTTACATTTATGAATTAAGTATAATATTTCTGAGATATTACGAGAGTAATCACATCCCCTCCTATAATAGCTCGTGATTATTGTATAATACGTGATTCAAAAGTTGAAAAATATGCTAGAAATTACTTAAATATAATCCATGAAATTCTGAGGTACTACAAATATATGTGTTTTTTCTAAGAAATCGGAAATTTAGCTGAAATTTAGGAATTAGGTCGTGATGATGATTTAGCATTTCTTCAGAACATTAAAAAACTTAGAAAACCAATCAGTATTTTTAATTGCCACTTATTTTCTCTCAATTGAGTTTTTCGTTTTGTAATTTCAAGACACATGACATTGTTCAATGACAGACAATAACCATAAAGAATTTTGCTTCCAATTCATTCATGGAATTATAGATGGCTATTGAGACAAATAATTCTTAAAAATGATCTTTAATAAATGTACATAACTAACTGGGAAAACATTTAAATGCTAAATCATTTTTTTATATATATTCTTTTGTAAATTTTTTTTTTATTATTTATTTTTTTATATTTGTGGACTAAATATAATTTCTTTTCTAGTTTTGAAATCTGTATTTACAAATAAATTTCAAAAGTAACATCAACTTACCTATTTATGATTACAAGAAGAACCAGGAGATATAAACCAGAATTTTCCTCCTGGTGATTTAATATTGTCTGGTAGTCAAATTCTGGAAAGGGCACACCTGCTCACGGGCCTAATATCCTTCAGGTCCAACAGCCAACTTTATTTCACAGAGCCAATGGAATAGAAAAAATACCATACTTTCACGTTCAAAATATTGAAAATAATAAATAAAAAACAGGGGTGTATTTATTTATTACATCAAATTTAATTGGATTCCCACCTTTGATTTTAATATTTTAATTTAATAGTTACTAGACAAAAAAAAAATTAGGGGACCTGGGCTTGAACACAGAGGCAAGGAATAGTTAGATCTATACTTCACAGAACGATTAATAACGGTATTTAGACCATTAAAACGTATTAATCTAATTATTAGCTTCCTATTCAGATAGATTTTAACACTAGCCTAAATCGTGGAAATTGGTATGAAAATCACTCCTTTTGACTTAATAAATGTCCGTATGTAGAGTATGATTATTTCTAATTAAAAATGCTTAGTAATATAACCAATGTATTATTAGATTAATAAGAACACACGAGAAGGTAAGACCAACCCTGGTATCCATTCATAGTAGATAAATATGACTGGAGCTTATTACACTTATAATTTATCTTGTAACTATTATTATGTTTTCAAAATATTCATTAAATCTTTTCTATTGTTAAATATGTAGGTGCTTTTTATCTAATCATTGTCGTTTTAAATTCAATATAAAACTAAATTTTTATGAAAAACACTGGTAATATTCCACTGTTTAAATTGCCCATAGAATACACAATAGAAAGGGACCTTTTTTGTAGCAAGAAACAAATAATAAATATTATTTATTATATGGAACATTTAGAACGAGTTACGGCTGAAGTTACAACTCAGGCTTGGCAATAATTGAGGCAGTAAGTGCAAAAAGGCACTGAAGCAAAAAATGCGTTTTGAAAAAAACGCACTTGACAATTTTAGTTCATTGCCATTTTTTAGTTTTGAGATGTAGATCAATACCGCTATCAAAAATATTTCTTTAACTATCAGTTAAATACATTCGAACAGCATGTTGCTGTTAATCTGAGATTTCAATGATAGAAATACACTTTTCAAAATAATGATTCGCAGAGAACGATAGTCAATTCTTAGAACAGGGATATTTAGTAAAATAAATAACATTTAGCTTACTCAAATAACAATTTATTCGTGATCATATTCACATCTTAATCAACATATTCACCAATTATTATACCAAAGACGAAACAATTTTTAATGTTAAATAATTAGCGTGCCGATCAAAGACATACATATCACTAACAAAGTCGGCCCTAATGTCCCACAAGGTGGTTCATTAACATTTCGCACTACTGCTCTTATCTTTTTTATTGTCTGTTTTATTGTTTTAGTAGTGTGTGTTGAGAGGGGAAATAAAGATGTCACATAAACTCAGACAATAGAGTACCACCTGTCCACTCCGGGTGGCACGTGTATTAGTGTGGCATTTTTTGATATTTTTGTCAAAATTATATGAAAATAAATAATATAATAAGGTTGAATCGATGATTTTAATAAGTAGAGACTTTATTTTCGAGAAGTAAAAAACTCAAAATGTGACAAATCGTGAAGTAAAAGCCCCAAAACGTGTAATATTGTGTATATAACACTTAAAACATAAAAAAAATCATCTTTTTTGTTTAATTTATAATATAAATACAAATATCATCAGTTTGCTTTATATATTGTTGGTATATCAAGTACAAAAGATTTAAAAAATAATAATAATCAAAATAAATACAGTGCTGTGCTATTAAATTTTTTTTCCCACGAAATTTTGTTGTCTGTCACTTAGATGTTTTTAACATTGAAAAGGAACGTTCAACATTTACCAAAGTAATCGGGAAATTTCGTAGCTAGAGATCATTGAAGGTTTATTGAAGAAATTAAAACAAACCTATTCAATACACACATAACAATTTCATTTCTAAATAGAAATTTGATTTCGTTAGTTTTTTTGTTTAAAATTACAAAAAAATTATGTTACACAAAGTTTGTTTCAATTTGTGAAACATAAAATTTGGAAATAAGCTTCCCTAGGCCATAAAACGGATGGATAAATGGTTTAGAAGACGCTATGTGCAATGTGCAATAACAAAGATTAATCAGATCGCTATTAATAAGAATTTACCCAAAATATCCACGGTGATTCTCCCCGACTTTGACATTTTTATTAAATCAAAAAGACAAACGTGTTACGTGAATTTGGAATTGGCTATAGACACATAAAGATACTTCACCTGGTGGTAAAAATTTTAACTGCTAATCCAAAGCTATAAAACAAAACTTCTGAGAATGATGAACTATTTACCATGATGAATTTCCACCACCTGATATAATGAAACATCGCGTGTCAAATACCATTATAATTTGATGTAATATTTAAATGTAAAACTAGATAACAATTTTTTGAATTTTCAATATTAAAAGTGGAAATATGAACTTTGTAAATCAAGGCGAATTAAACCTAAAACGTCTATGGTACAACTGTGCAAATGCTTATGTTTGGGATTTAACTGTTGTGTCAGCGATAGACTGGAACCTCCTAGAAAGCTGTCATGGTAAAATAAATAATAACAAGACGCAAGATATGCTTTATTATAGCCTGTGATATGTGAGGAATATGTCTGGTCATTTGACCCAAAAGGGTTCTACCGAAACACTTTTAACCAGAGTTTTTAAAACTAGAAATCTAGCTGCTATTATAAAACCTCATTTAAGCGCTCTTTTAGTAGGCACTTTTTCATAGTTATAAAGCAGCAATTGAATGTACAGCTGTTTTTATGTTCGTCGTCGCTTTCTGCAATAGTTGAAATAATTTTTTCTGTAAATAAATTGTAGAGTAGTTGGTTAGCTTTTTAATAACATCAATTTCACAAACTTCGCTCTACGAAACTGAATGTTACAGAGGTCTTAAGCACTTTGGAAATTGATGTGTACCCTTAATAATATATAATAGAAAGTCTCATATCGCGAATTCAACCCACTCCTCACCGTTCTTACTTGCTCCAAAGGTCATATCTGGTCTCCACAAATTGTGACCAATGCATCATACAAGTTGAAGTCTCTATTTTAACCTTCCCAAAGTTGTTCAAGTTGGTTTTGCTTGGCCTGCAGTTTCTCATTGCAGTTTCTGTAGAATATTTAATTTATGAGTAAACAAATTGAAATTTAGGATGGTATGGTGTGTTTATTTTACTTAATTGATTTAAATTTCAAAGGAAACCTTCTTGACACTTTGCTGATTCACAGAATAATATAAAGTTTTACCCATATCCTACGACCATTCATTCTTTCTCCAATCGTGGTTACCTATCAAAATCAATGTACCATTATACCAAAAAGATACAGCTGGGTCCTATCATACATACTTGTTCCTCTGATCTAACTTTTGTATTAGAAATATTGAAATTAGAATTATTGAAAAAGGATAACGTAGTTATTTTTGAAAACTACAAAAACAAAATATTTATTTTTATGTCCTTTTTAACTTATCTCTTTTTAAGTGTTATGAAATAATAATATTTAAAAACGTCCCAATCGCCTAAGTGCAGTGATGAAATATATATATATGTTGTCAGTTTACTGATATCAAAAAAATTAAGAAAACTTTTAAACTTATAATTTATTATAACTTTGAACGGTCCTTGCCAACCTAACATTTAATATAAAATAGACAAAAATTAACAATAACACATGTGTTTTTTTTAGTTCTTCACAACATTTCCGTCACGACTTGTCATGCATGTATGTAGTATTGGGTTTTGTTGATCACGACACTCCAAATATAAAGATGCTTCAATGGTCTCCTGTAGATTCTGCCAGTCTGACAAGTAAAGCTGGTACATATATGTATGGGTACATAAATATCAGGAAATACAAAGATATTAAGCTATAAGAAGAAATGAAATAAGAGGTACATGAAAATATAATGTATAACGTGAAAGGAAGTAATACGAGAAAATGAAATAGGAGGCCCCTTATGACAAATATCTTTGACTAACTGCAAACTTTACAGCTCTCTTCCCAAACAATTCCAAACAACTGACAACATTTCCTTTCCAGCACATATAAGCATCTGAATTCCCAGCGTTGAGCTGGGGTGTTAAATTCACTTGTTTTAAATTAAACTTTTTCTAATTTATTTTATATTATTTAATATTTCATATGATAAAATAATTCTTCTTTCCGATTACTCCTGGACCACTAAGCAGAGCCGGATATGCAAGAATACGCGCTACCAACGTCATCTAGGTGGCCGCACCCTCAAACTTGGATAGTCTGTTGGAAGGTTCAGTGGAGTCACTCTGGTTGGGAGACTCGTGGTGTATAGACTGTCCACGAGGGAGCCCGCCTTCTTGGTGTCTTACTCTACTGTTTATAGTTCATCTAATAGTTATCTCGATCATTCCAAACAGTGTTTCTATCATGAATCCTGACCCGGCTATTTCTAATAACCCATTCTCCCAGATTTAAATGCTCTACAAGAAAAAAAAATATATTAGAACACTGATTAGGGTTGGTAATATGATACAGGAAAAATAACCCAATTCCCTAAATAACCCAATTCAGAAAAATAATTATATTTATAATAATTATTAATTGTCAAAAATTTCAAACGAAATGAATTTCACTAATAGTGGTAGTAGACAATTTAATTATAAATTTGTGCTAACCTAGTTGACCTGCAGCTATTGATTCTATAGAGACCGGGTGTCTGTGAATCATAAATTAGTGTTAATTGTGAATGATCCAATCACATGTCCTTCCCTGAATATGTAATGCACTCTCGCCGTTTCTTGCATAAATGTAAATCATCGAGTTTCAACAATTTAATATGTGATTGATTTGAAATATAAGATAAAATCTGTATGACTCTATCCAATGGGAAATGTTGATTTGCTGTCGAACTCAACAAGAGAGGCTTCGCTCTATTAAAAACTTATTTTATAGGATAAATACAAAAACTTTTTAAGATATTTTAGTGAGCAGTTTTGGTTTAATTTATGAGGTATTCTAAGATGATTCACTCTGGGATTTTCATTACCAAGTGTCCTAATTGAATAAAACTAAAACATTTTTGACGGACATATCTAAATGTTTTCAGCAATACCTTATTTTTATTATAATTTTGAAGAATCACGAAACAGGGGTTTGGGCGAGCCCTAACTGATAGCTTCATAACAAAACAGAATTGCAATAACTCTTATATCTGTCAAGAACTGTGCTGACTTGGTTTCAAGGTACAATCTTACTTTTGCCTTAATATTTAAAGGTACAAGAATTTAAAATAGGTTTCTTGTATCTACAAGTTAAAAAGTGAACTTAGCCTAACTGTTGTACCTGTCCTAATTTAATTAAAATGTTTTCAATAAATAGCGACATAATATATATAAGATTTAGAATTTATACATATACATAATAATTAAGCCAGTTTGAACTTACAGGCCTCGTCACGAATATAAAGGTCAGATTATATTCCCATAAGATTGTGTCATTCTACAGGTCCTTGATTCCACGAGCTGCAAACCTCTGGAATTCCCTTCCTGTTTCCATTAGTGACACTTCTTCACTACCTACCTTTAAACATTATCTTTTACATCACCTCCTTACCCTTCTGATACTAGTTATTAAATGTTTTCCTCTTTAAAAATTTGTTATGTAATTTTCAATGCCATAATCAGACTACATAATTTGGATTTGAATGATTCCTCATGGATTTAGTCATAGTATAATTTTTTTTTACATTTATTTTTTTCACTTATTAGGTATCATTACATCAACTTCTTTCTCCCTGCTGGATTTGGGGTCTTCCACTTCTCACCTTGGGTTTTTCATAGCATGTTTTCTCACTCCTTCAACCTCGAACCTGAGCTAATTTCGGTTATTATGATTGTTAAATATGTTACATTTCTTAAAAATATTGTACAAGCCTATCAGCGGATTCAAACCCAGTGATATCTGAATGTGAAGGAGCATATAAAAAAGCCTTCTACGTTCCGCGTTATAAGTACGGTGTGTGCCGGAGGCGGAGTTTTCTAAAGACGAGCTGTAGGCCATTGAAGATTACTCTTGAAAAACACCACGCCGTCCCACAAATAGGACAGCTATGGTCTGACCGACTAACGAGCGTGCTAAACAATGCTTTGGGGGTGGGGGAAGGTTCTTGCAATTTCTCCCAAGCCTCGGACAACACAGTTAATTACTTTCTTCTCTTATTCAGAGCTGTGCACTTATTAACTAGTTCAGTATTGTCTTTGATGCAGTCATACTTTCCAAAAGAAAAGCAGAAATGAATGGTTCAATGCTGCACGGTATAGTCATTCGTAAATTGCCAATCCACTTTCGGAGACAGCATGTTAATTTTTAATGCATATTACACTTTCTGCTTTATTTTTTTGCAAATCCCTTGATTTTGAGAAATTTAAAAGACAACGTCATAGGCTGTAATGATTAACGTGGGTAATTTGTCCCCTAAAACTACCCCACTACCCCAAACAACACAGCCCTTCGTGTACTCTATTGATTTCATATTTATGTACTTCATTCATTAGGTTTGGCCCGTAAGGTTACTGATTGCTAAGAAAGGTTTTACTAAGCAATCAGCCTAGGTCAGTAGAGTAGGTGCAGTCGGTAGTTTATTAGAGGGGATGGTTTTTGACAATCTTTCAATCTTATGAAACAGACCTACGTGAAAAATAATTGGTGACCACTGACCTAGGCAGTGACTTCAATATTCGAATTACTCAAGGATGAAATAGACCTTTATAGAATCGGTGGGTCTGTGAGAAGGAACGTTAGCTCTGGATAGGTGGAACAGTGAACAGTGGGAGGTGCGTGTCTGTCGAGCAGGAGACATCACGGGGACAGCTGCGGTTAATCCAACAGATCTCACTGACATTTCCTCTTAGCGTGTGTTCGAGTAAAGACATTCCGTTTCTGAGCCATTTTATATCAACTATTAACCTTCTGTTAGTCACATGTAGTTCACACTTTCATACCCAATTTTGCTCGTTTTCTACAGGGATTTTCGAATAAATAAGAACATTAAACAATAATAACTAAAGTTAATTATTAAAACAAATAATTTAAAAAACATTTAAATAATTTTGCGAAATTGCTAGATTTAGGTATATGAATTTATTCCTAATCCTCAGAAATCATAATTCTGAAATAAAACAAAAATGTATTATGTTAGGGCTTAGATTGCAACGTATAACTTGTAGAAACCAAAAAAAGGCGATACTCGTTGCGTCCACCTTAAACGTAAAAATAAAGTATTGATATAGGCAGTAAAGAATTATACAAATCAATAAAATTGATAATAATAACAATATGACTGAATCGTAACATAAAGTGCCCAGAATAAAATTACCTAGAGCTACAAAAGCAACTTTAGTTACAGTAATGGTCGCATGTATCCCACAACTGAATAACAATACCTTATGAAAATGACCCATGACAAGATGGTTAGTAGAACCATCACTAAGGGTACACTTACATAAGCACAGACGGAAGTTAGGAAAGTGCGTAGACCGGTATAACCCTAGACACAACCAAGGTTTTCTCATATTGAGGCATGAGACAACTGAACCACCCCCTCCCCTACTCCCAGCCACCTTCACAATACTTATTTCTATGTAGTATAGTCACTTGTTTTTAAAAATATTTTTTCCCCTTTTCTAAATTTTGAGAATATACCTACATAATGAAAACCGGTAATAACTATTACACGTACAATAAAAATGTATGTTTGGGGTAATCCTCTAAAAACTACTTACTTTTAATTTCTCCTAACTCGAAGATAGTTTAGCCTTTCAAAAATTTGACATTATTCCAAAAATTTTGATTTCATTTTTTTAAGGAAATCACTGTAGTAAAAATAATTTTAACTTATAACAGTATTTTAAATTTTTTTCCCTGTTTAAAATACAAAGATAAAACAAAGTGAAATCTTATTTTTTCTCTAAAAATGCCGTATTTTGAAACCTTAAAAAGGTTTTGTGATTATACACATAGAATATTACTGGTAAAATTGACACTAACAGCCTTATAAATAAACGACACAGTTACAAATAAACATTATCCTCCGCAATTAAATTGTGTTGTATTTAGCCTGATAAAATCTAATATGTAATTAGTGAAATTAAAAAAAACCAAACACCTACCCCATCTATATGAGACCTATGTTAATACATATCCTATTTGTTGTGGCCACCTCTTAATTACAAATAATTATAAGTCACCCTCTTCTCGAACAGATCATATCTATCACTTTTATATCATATCTATCACTGTTTTCATTATGTTTAATAAAGGTTATGACGTCAGTGAGAGTGGAAGGAGGGACTGAAGTAGTGGGGGAGACAGTCGTAGGTGGGGAGTTATCCCCACCCTACTGGCTGGCCTCCTATATAAGCCTCGGCCTCAGGCCAAATTAACATACGACCTTTGCTAAACCGAAGGTGAGCCCCATCACCTAGATTTGTTTTCAAGTTATCATATTTTTAACCACAATCTGTATTGTTGAGTAACACGAACTCCTTCAAATGCATCTGCGCATAGCAGAATGAGGAGAAATTTTCAAAGCTTCTTGTAATATTTTTAATTGTATAACTTCAAGGGGTTTGGAAAAAAAAAAAAAAAAAAAAATTAACATAACTAATCGGACCTTCTCTTGGAACACTACTCTCTCCTCTCTCTCTGCACTGGCGCCTGCTGCTCTACTCAAAACCATGGACTTCTCATTCAACTACCTCTGCATCTCTCTTTCCTAACCTCGAAAAAGACTCTTTTCTATAATAAAACCAATTATAAATGGCCAACATGCTCATGTAATGTATTGGTATGTTTGCCAAGTTGAATCCTTTTCCAATCTGAAAAATTGGTTGTTAGTTTTCTGATATTTGGAATAGTTCGCACGTCAAAATTTGTATTGTATCAGCATGAGCAGTTATTAGAATTATTTATTTATTACTGAATATCTTATACTTACTTATACCTTGAAGGATCATAAAAGTGACCAAAATGTATTAAACGTTTCTTCTTACCTATTATTAACCACCTACAGTCAATTAAGTGCCAGGATCGATGAGAAAAGTATAGCCAATCTATACCAGACTTCTGATTTTATGGAATACCCATAACCACGGGTATATTATTAGAAGAATCTATCTGTAAAGTTAGTTTATCTCAATCTTTGACTGTTTGAGGAATTTTTCTAATGCATTTCTTTCACGCAAAGAGAGGGTTCATTACATCTAATTACTATTTAAAATAGGTTTCTTTAAAAAACTTATCCTTTTTTTTAACCCTCCGAATACCGGGATGTAATCGCTGACAGCCACAACATCTTGTTTTTATAATTTAAAATTGTTAAATAATTCTTCCTCAACGGACTTAAGAACATTTGTTCTCGAACCACCTGTATTGATTGGAGGAGAAAACGTATTATTAAAACATAACAATGAATTAATTACGATGTTTTGTAAATAGAAAAGCGTGGCTGGGGCCCCTAAGGAAAATAGAACCAGAACTAACCAAATTTTGATAGCTCTATTGCTGAAATATTGACACCAAAGTCAACAACATGCCATATAAAATTATGATTGTAGGAAATTTATGTGCGAAGGACATCGAAGCTCTACCATTGTATGCAAAGAGTGCAATAACTAAAAAATGTTTTTTTGATAAATAATGATTTGAAACGTCCTAAATTTAACCATCCTTTTTTGGGGGAAGGACTAGGGAATAAAGGAGTGCTGCTGTCCTTCTGAGTAACCACTTAAGACTTTGTTTCACATGTTTACATGGCATTCGGAGGGTTAATGGTGTTATTGCCAGATATTTACGATGGATTAAGGCGATGTAACTGCCGTGATTATTTTGCACTTTCTACTTTTAGTAAAATATTGATCGGACTTTCCGTATTATAGATCTTTATCAATATTGTTAATGATAACTGGCCGAAGCAGGTTGGAATGTATCTCATTTACTCCCAATGAAATCCCCTTGACGGTACCAATTCCCGTTCCAATAACTCAGGAGTGTTCCCTTAATTACCAGATACCTTCTCTCACCAATCATACCCGAAATTTTTCAAAAAATAACTAGTATAACAATTTCTACTTTTTAACCTCTGACCTTCAGTCTTTTCCTGTACCCTATCTAAAGGTTCCACTTTTGCAGTTGTATGTTAGCAGGGCAGCAACAACTCAAAATAATGTTTTCGATAAAAAAAATGATAGATTGATGATGTTGAAAGCTAGAGTTGGAAATATAAAAATTGAACGTTATATAAGGATAAAAATAAAATGAAATGAAACTCTTGGGTCTGATACACAATATTATGTACATATGTAGTTATGTACTAAACTAACGCGCGAAAACGAAAATAGTAAAATAAAAATTTAAACTCTTAACTTAAACCCAGTGCTAAGCTTGTTAGTGATGTAGGTTGCTGGCCAATACTTTTCTTCATAAGACACCCACCTCGTCTGTAGTATCCCAGTTACCCCACCTCTTCGGCCACTATATGATATCTATTTACTTATTATAGAGTGTGAGCTTAATAGGTCATATAAATGAAGAAACGAGGCTGCTTCTAATGTGGCCATAACTTCCAACTTGATCTATACCAAAGCTGTCAGTTGCGAAACTCGACGACATGACCCGTTGGTTGGAAATACTTTGATCATGACATCTTCTGCCCATCCTAATTAACACCTAGCATAAACTAATTTCTCTTCTTCCTTCCAACCGCTTAATTATTTTCTTACAGTCCCTTACTTTAAATTTTATCAAGTAGTTATAACTTCATTTGTCTAAAAGCTATTAGCGAATACGTCCTTTCTTTAAATTCAGTATTTGCAAAAGGACCTTTTTGCTAATAATATCACAATGATTTTACTTCTAATGTATATATATGTATAATACATAACTTAATATATATATTAGATCTTATTATGATATGATTATATTTATTATAATGACGTGTAATGATATATTATCTATTAATATACTTAATATCAAATGTAACAAAGAAATGAAATTGTCGTCAGGATGAGATATGATTTTTTTCTAGATCAACAACTGACAAAGCCTCAAAAGAACGCAGAAAAGCATTACAATTTATTATTCGAAAAGGGCAACATGCGTATTCTGTAAACTCGCTGGAACAATAAACCCTACACAACTTACTTCGAAAACAGACCGAGTTATTAGCAAAGGGTGGAGAAGTGCAAAAGTTTTTTTGTTAAAAATTTATCTCACTACCTTTTTAAACTTCAAGCCTGGCAACATCAGAGGGGGAAAAACGAAACGAGCTCTGTTATGCTTGGGTACAAACTTTACGTAGTCATACCCACAGAAATTCACTGGTAGTGAGGGAACCTTCACAGCCGAACAATGTACACGTAATCATAATTTAATATCACATTGATCTCGCATTACCCAGCGATGCTTTGAAGTGACAACAGGTGTTTGCAGCTGTCTGCTACCATTAGACTCGTCATCGAATGGAATCAATACCAACTCTACACCTCGCAAATTAATATAAATCACTAGGCTAAATAATCAGTCTTCAGGGGCGTATCGTTTCATTTACTTAACTATTAAAGTACTGCGTACGTGAATAGGGAAAATGTCCTAAACAATAATTTTACAAACGGACTGATCAAAAACAATATGTTGATAAGGGCCCATTATACCTACATACACACATTATACTTATCAGTCTAATGTACATTATTAATGTTAATCTACAAATATACTGAGTAACTATATGCATCATAATAAGATATATCTACACAACATAAAAATAGCAATAATTCATTCAAATTGCAATATACTTACATGATATGAAAAAATATTCCATACATAAATGTTTTCCTGATAAATGTATGTAATTCCGAACGGGGCCAGAACAAGTTTCTCTCATCATTAATTATGTCTGTTATATATTAAATATTATTCATATAATTTTTATTGTCTCTGTCGTTCCTTCAGTTGCTAGCTCCTTTAGTTCATTGATGATTTGTCTTCAATATATTTTTATGTTTCACTTAACTAAAAAATGCATCCTACATTAATTGACTATATTATAAATAAATCACTAATAAAGTCAAAATGATGAGTATGAAGTGAATGACAGTCTTAATGGCTTCTAGCAACTATGGAAAAAAATAATACAAATTACAAATCTAAAAACAGTTTGTTGAATTGCTCAACTGAATTTCCTACTAAAAGATATTGATAAATATTTTCTTAGCTTAATAATAACTGATTAACTAATGACGTGTGAGCCTTGTGAAGGTATATATTGGCTCCACAATGCTCTACATATTGTTTGTCATGAAAAGCATACAAACCAGATATAATTTTACAATTGCTTATATAAAATGGGAACACCGTATACAATTTCATGTATCTAGTTTGAAGAACTTTGGAGCTTAAGAAGACCATGACAGACCACTTGACTATCAGGTGAAATCATAAAGGTTTAGAATTGTAGAAAAAAGCACAGTGCCTGTGCTGGCTTAGTGCAGTTAATAATTGTTCAGTTATATGACTAATGTCCATGCTATAAATAATTATAGTAATTAATAGATTGAAACAAAAAACTTCCTTGACTTTTGAACAGAAAAACAAATTCCTAACAGATAAATTCTTAATGCTAACTCGACCTTCAAGATCTGAAGTTGCCGTCGCCAAATTAGCAGCTTCAGGTCAGCATTACATGGCACATACATGGCAAGCACTTCTTCTCTTCTATCCACGTGATCCCTTAATTCGACAATGCCAATCATTAAGCAACAAGCAAATTAGTCACTCTATTATTAAATTGGTCACCCACCCACCCATATGTGGCAACACCGCGCCAAGTAGTTCCTTCATCCCAAACGTCTAATTTCATGACGGTGACTGTAGATCATTGGCAAGCTCTTTGATCTGATGGTTCTATGAATTAGAAGTCCTTGGTTCCTTCATTTGAAATTTTTCCTTTTTGAATCACATCGCAGTTGTGTGACGGCTGTTGCTCAGAGCGAACGTCATGGAAAGTTCAAAGTCCACAAGATGCTGTCAGACCCTCACCTTACAAATTGCGTCATGAGTCATGCCGTTCGAAGAAAAGCACGAGAAATTACGCCGAATGCTTTAACAAATATGTGAATCAGACAGGAGTGTTTCGGAGCGTACTGACGGCGGAAGTGAACAAGAGGTTAAGTGAAGGATCAAAACAAGGACACTGCTACAGACCGGATTTATAAGTTGAAGGTGATCTTCTAGAAGGTGACTCAGCATAAATACGCTTTGAGGGCAAGACCAAATGGAACCAGAACGCACCTAAGATGGCGTCACGATCTTTGCATCGGAACATTAACCCTCATGCAATTGGTACCAAGTTTGAAGCTGGTGATTACTAAGAGCATTTAGAGGATCCAAAAAGTCAAACAATATAAGAATGAGAACAGCCAGTCTCTTCTAGCCAACTCCTTCAGAAGTGCCTTAGCCCCCAAGTCCAGTATTTTAACAAATCCAAGGAAACATGTGATATTTACCCAAGAAATCATAACATTAAAACAAACCTTTTCTGTTACAAATGCTAGAACCGTACGTGCCTTTACCCCGTGGAACAAGTTTGTGGATAATGGTTAGTATCTCTGCCCACCAACAAAGGGATGAATGGGATTCTGATATTTATGAGGTAGGGAGACTAGAAGGCAAACAACTACTGTGATTTTATTATGTTTTCTCGTAACTTCAGGTAATTTTTATAAAAAAGAAAAGCTCATTTTAAAGTTTGAACTCCAGTTCGTTAGTTTAATATACAATATTCAAGTGTGATTTCACCTAAGTCATCAGGTCAGGATTGTCACTGTTATATTTGCTGAATTCACGAAACTTAAAGGTAAATTATGATTTTTTCCTGGTCAAAAAAGTTTATTCATTGAAAAACAAAAATTTTAATTTGCTTCCTTCTTCCTGATTTACCTCAGAAATGTTATGTGGGTTTGAGAGAGCCCCACGTTAATAACATACTTGTGTTATTTTTTCAGACGTTAACAACTACGGATTATGAAAAGTGTCGTTACTAGGCAATACAGCACAACGTGACGGACATGAAGGGTGGGTATAGCCAAAACGCCTGCTTCCCTAGAAACCATCTTGCGCTTGTTTTCGAAACTACAATTGAAGGAACAATTACTGTTTTGTCCTTTAAATGTTATAGTACCGTCATAGTCCGTTTACTACACTCCATAAGCACCGTTCTGAAAAATTGTTCGGAACTTTTTTCACCTTGGGCCACAATGTACCAACAAGCACGGAATTGATAAAATGTGTTCACTTTCCTAAACGTGAGTCACTTATAATAGAGGGGAGTATAATTAAGCTGCTGGGGACTAAACATTCAATAAGTAAACCTTTCAATATACACATTCATCATTATTTATCTTATCTCATTCATCCATATTTACAGTTCACTCATTCATTCTTGAAAAATTACATCATTTCCTTGGTGGTCGGTAGTATAACGGAACCGAATTTTCTTTTTTCTCTAGAGCAAAAACAAATTATCTAAACTAGCAAAATAGAACCAGCTTAGCCACAAAACCTCATAACACCTACATGGGAATAATACAGGCATTTGATAGATATGACTCTGGTGGGTGCGGGATCCTGTAGCGTGTTAGCTCCGAGGAACTAAGAGGATTTTGTTTATTCTATATAGATGAAAATGTTAACCTTGGTACATCGTATTGATGTATCAAAGACGGTTGGGCTTACATGGACATTATCTATCCACGACCTGTGCCCTTAACTAATTTTATATCATTCGCTAGCAATAGATACCGTATACCACCAATTAGTATACCAAAGCACCGTTGGACCTGAGGGACAATGGCGTCTCCAGGGCTCTGATCAGATCAGGCATTGCTCTCGTCTTTTCGGCAGCATTTATTGTCTTCTCAAATGAATGTGAATACGAAAACTAATTTCGTTAGCGACCTTGGTTTTACGCCGAAATAAATCCCAAAAAACGAACAAACAAATTATGTGATGAATATGTTAGCCAATATATTTATAGTCATGAAGATACCTTACATCATTGTTTGCTTTAATCCTTCACTTATAAAGAGAAAAGAATGACATTTTCGTTTATAACCCCGTAACAACTTTTTAAGAAAGTTTAAGGAAAATAACTGAGGTCAAAAGATCAACTTAACTCAATAGGAATTGGTTATCGAAATATGTACGCAATTAATCACAACTCTTAAGGTATACCTAGATCTCCATTAAGTAGTGGAGCAGTCAATACATGTGTGTACTCCCATGCACTAATGATACAGCACAGATTATTTGTAACCAAAACACTCCAAAGATACAATACTATTAATAAAATTACAAAACACTATATTACAAGGAATATTAAGTTGCAGATATTAATACTTATTATTAGCAATCACCGGACCATAATTTGTTATGTTTTATATGGTAGCTCGTTACCCTAATGCACAAAACAATTTACAATCCTATCTTAAAAATAATTAAGCAAAACCAATCCTCAATAAAACAAAATGTAAGATTTCGATTTAAAGCAGTATGCTACAAACCCAGATATAAATTATTATAGTGGATCCGCTCTGTTATTATACACCATATACACGAAACTAACTCAGCCAACACTCTACAATAAATATATACAACCTTCAAATACTACAACAAAGCTTCCTTATCCATTCTTAATAGCGTCCCCCAAACCCTCTCCTCTCAGTCTAGGTTTCCCAAAACAAAGAGCATTGATATCCTGTTGCCACAAGATGTTTAATGGATTCACCTTTTCCAACCTCCTTGTTACGAAAGTTTCATCAAATTTTCATGCCTAATAAACTTTTTTCATTCTTCCAAAATTCTTTGATAGTTTTACTTTGACACTCTGTGTTATATGAAAGTTTTATGGTATGCTGTGTTATAGTGAGCTGGGGACTGCTATTGTCGATCCTACGAAGGAAAAAAAATTATGTTTATGTTAATAAGAACAACTGAAAAATAAATAATATCATTGCCGTATGAGACTGTATTTGGCCCACCCATTCTTTAAAGGTGTTATATATGAGGCAACAGGCGCACGGGTAATAATAGTTGTTTGCCCAACAGAGCTGACCATTTAAGTACGTTAAATGCCTCCTGGCGCTTCTTCAAGTTTGAGCGGGGGACTTCTTCAACTTTGATTGAAAAGTTTTATACGAGTAAGAAGCGGCAAAGACCCCCAGCCCAGGTGGTTTCTTTCAAGACTATTTAAAATTTTCCAGCTGACTCTGTGGTTAGCTCTTTTCGACAGGTGTAACTTTCCCACAGTGCCAGCCGGTCGGGAATAGAATCGTTCTGTACCTCCAAGACCTTGCAGGCTGGAATCATACAATTACTAGAGTGTTGCACATTAAACAGAACATTCACATTTACTTTGTCAATTAAAGCAACTGATAATAATAATAAGAAAGTGACTTATAGTTCTTATTGCCATCAGGTAAATTTATGCCATCCCCACAACCATGCTGCTTACACATTTAGTTCTGTATTCAGGAAAGGTAGATTAAAATCCAGAAAAGTCTTTATTCCTTTAGGCAAGCGGGGTAAGGCTGCACACCAGCTGAAAACGCAATGTAAGTTGTGTAATTATAATATTAGGGGTGTTGTAGCTAACTAACCACCTTTCGTGATAAACTTCCTCTCACCTCTCAAAGCCTCCCTATATCCGTTTCACCATAAACGTTGAATAGCTGTTGTATTTCATAATAATGTTTCATTTTTTCCAAAGTTAATTAATATTTGACTTCCAATTAATTCGCTGATATGTACAATGGATAATTTTTATGAATATTTCAAACACATTTAGACTAACTAAGGGTTATCAAGTGCATCAAGCATAAAAAAAACTAAAAATAAAAATTGTTTGAGATAATAATATTAGTAAAACCCTTCAAGATCTTGGTGATAACGATTCCACGGGGTATTCGGGGCAGAATTTGTCTCGCCAGAAAAATTTCAGAACATAGACAAATAAATTCAATTGGACACTCCTCTGAAAATATTGATATGGCAGTTTCAGAAGATTATTAATAGGTAGTCATCTCATTACCAAAATTAAGACATAATTGCTAGGCCATCACTTACTTTTGGTCTGTAAAAAAACACCATATTGGTTACAAAACCTTCTCTCTCACTCTCAATATTGGTCAGGTTAAACCAGTTTCCAAATCGGCAAACGTTTTTGCGCTTCAGCTTTCTACATTCAACAAATTTCATATGTGATATTACGGCGTTAAAATGATTCATTTTTATCTCCGATGTCTTTGTTCAATTAAAATTTTATAATCATTTTTATTATTAATTTTCGTAATTAAAAGTTATAAAGAACTAGCATTTATTTCTCCCTTGGGATATATAACAATAAAAACATTGCCTTCAATGAAGTTTTAGCCTTTGTTTTGCCATGAAGTGGGTCTCTAACGTGATTGTCGAGCGTGAAATGATGGGTTATTCAGATTTGTAATACTGAATTTTATTCTTTTTCAGGACATGTAATCAGCTGATGTTTAAATATTTGTTCTTACGTCAATATTTTTCAACTTATCATTGGTGCATGGTAAAGCTTTTTCCTATTAATTAATGTGAGCAATGTAGAAGCTTAGACCCCCCTGGGTATTTTACCCAGGTTTACCCTGATAAGGGCTACTCCTCAGTTTTAATATTTTCTAGTGGTTTTTAGAGCAACATTTTTCATAGATTTTGAACATATATTTTGCTATTCCTTCAAAATAAATGATTTCGAGATGTCAATATGCTCCACCATTTTACCATTTATCTTGTTAGTAATGTCATTAGAAATTGGCTCACATTAGAAAGCATATTTCATAAAAAGACATTATTTTTTCCACTACGAATTAGTCTTCAAAAGAAAACTTTTTAACAATGTTGTTATGATAATCTACCTCATTGGGCAATAAAGTAATCGTGATAAATGTTTTTATTCATACCATATTTACAATTTTCATTCACTCGCTCATCCATACAGTATTTACAATCAGCTCAGAGACCTCCCAAATCCACATGGTTGTTACCTCCCTCGCATGCGAAATAGGAGTGAAGTCTTAGGAAGTCCCTCACGCTCCTCTCTCAGCCGCGTCCCGGATACGAGAAAGTGGAGACTGACGAAAAGTGTGAGAGCCACATACGTTCAGGTCATGATTGGAGAAGCTGGCCACTGCCAGGACTCCCACTGTCACGTATTTATATCAGGTCTCAAGGCCACTGCCGTTTTAGTCTCGAAAAGAAAACTGAATAGCAAAGGAAGAAAGAAATATAGTGTAGATTTGTAATATAATTCCACGTGATTATTTATCTTGTTATTGACGCTAATAAATATGAAAAACTTTTAGAAAAAATCAATTCGTTTCATATTGTAATTTCGCAAGAGAAAAAAAAACAAAGGAGACCTAGAACCTAACGAAATTAGGGTAAAGTAGATAAAATTTCCTAACAAGTTCGGTAGATTGTAGAACCCTCTCTCGCGCGTTAGAATTGGCGGCAGAAACATCCCATGACATTTCTTCTTTCAAACAAGTTTATGTTTAATTACGCGAGGCAGAATCAACCTTGGCATTGTCCCATTCTCACTGGGCCACTTCTCCCTCTTACAAGCTTCAACTACTCTAATTAATATTCTGTGGCTGGCTCTCGGGGCCTTAATTCATTTCAATGCTTTAGGTAACTTCCCATTTTCCGAGGGAACTTTGCATGGTAATGCCCCATTTGTGCGTCTCTCGTAACTAAGAGTCACGCCTTCATTTCTTATTTCCAAGCATCACGACGTAAAAAGACTTGGTATATTTTTTCGTGTGAAATAGTAATTTCATAGTTTCTAGATAATTTAAATAAAACATTTTAGTAGTTCCAGCCGTGTTGTAGTATGTTGATTAGGATTTTCTATTTCAATCTACAAACCTTATTCCTTAAATGAGCATATTTAGACTCTTCTAAATATTCAAACGATAAAGCAAAATTCTTCAAACGATAAGATCCTATTAAGCACGAATAGGAATTGGTTAAGTACTTACAAAACCTCAGGAATGAGAGCGAACACCTTTCATGGTCATTTAGCTGTGCTAATGCTTTCATCCCCTTTATAAATTAGTCCTTAAGAGGGATTTTACTCTAGGCATGGATGGACGTGAACACCAGGGTCTGATCCTGCAATTTAGAACCTCAGCTGCGGAAGATACAGTCTCCTACAATGTGAAAGCATTCATTGGAAAAAATAAATTTACAGAGAATGATTTTTCTTGATTAGTCTTAGCTCCAAATTAAAATGGTTAGATCGATTTTTTTCGTACGAATGTTAGAATAAAACTAAAAATGTGAAAATGATAAATGATTTAAAATCCATATTATAGTTTACAAAATCTAAAGCAAACCGGCCAGTTTGAATATTGCTAATGGGCATACATGTAAAAAACTATATCCTACTGATAAGTATTGAGCTGAATCTATTTATCCCCCAAAATTTACTTTGAAACGAAGTTTATGCGATAATTTGAAAGACTGAATATCCGTCATATATAAATCAGAAGCAAAATAAGCTTCCATGAGACTGCAAAGTAATGAATAGAACTTTTTTTTCCATAAAATTATTCATGTATCTAATGGAATTATTATCAGAAAAATGTGACCTGTAGACAGACCCCTTGTAGTTTAGTTTGCTTAAATGATACTAAACTCAATAATTAAACTACTACCCTCGCTACCCACCCTTGGCCAAAATACTAAAATCAGTAAAGTATAGCTGCTGTATGAAAACGTAACGGATATTCTTTTATTGGTTGAATGGGGAGGGGGAGTGTCGGGAAATGTCACTAGGGGAGTGCCCAATCACTCTAGCCCTGGCGACAAGTGCGAATTGTTCAAGTTTGTAACCTGGACAATCGTTCTAGGTCGGCGTTAATATCTGACTCCATTTCTGATAGGTATGTGCCCCGACAATGCACTATGTTCAAGGGGTACAGAGGATTCATAAAGAATAAGTCAAAGTTTCAGAGTTCGAACAGAAGCAAGTATCACGGAGGAACGGTCGCGAAAGACTGGTCGTCCGGGGCTAGCCTCCTCCGTTAAATATGTCCCACGCCTCCTCGGAGGGGCTGAAACAAAAAGGTTGCTTAGTGCTCGGTCAGGCGGCTGACAGGACCACTTAGCCATGTGTTAAGGGTCCCCGCAGGCTGTAAGGGTCTCTCTAATTTATGACTGACAGACGTCGTCCCGTCTCGTGTTACTTGCTTCTGTTTTTCTTTATTGCTAATAGATTTATAATAATTTACTTTTGTTCATGTTATTTACCTTTGTCTATAATATATCTGCAATAACGTATAGGGTGATTTCACTTATATACTAAGAATCGCCACAGGGAGTATCACTTGTGGTACGACGATAATTGATAGCTCTCGATTTATGTTGTCCATTCAGTACTTAAGGGTTTCTTATTCTACTCTATCTCGAATTTTATAGGAAAAAAACCGCTAGAATAAAACATTCTTTACCAAATGTATGTAAGAAAACAAATTTAAATTGTATTCTCACAAAATCTATATAAACAAATAAAACATCTGTCCCTCCTCAGCTTTTTTTCTTTTCACCCGAACGTTTTCGTTTGACTGTGAGTCATTCTCAAGGGATCGAGCTGGTGGTAACTATATCTCATGCCGGCTCAACTCGAGCCCATCAATTCATAGTCTGTCGAAAACGTTCTGCTTGAAATCAATACAGCTGTGGAGAGAAATAATGTGTCATAATTGTTACGATAACATGACGATGGGTGAGCTGCATTTATCATCCTCAAAATTTAAATTATAAACCAGGTCCGGGAGAATGAAGAGCGACTACTAGTTAATTATGATTAGCTAACTTTGGGCCGCATTCCACTTTTGACAGCGAACAAGAACCCTCTCTGCTCGACGTTCTCAGAAAGCTACAGTTATCAGCTATTTCCGTGCCGTCTTGCAAGCTACATCACACGAAATATTTATTAGGAAGTTACCCTGATCAATATCAACTTAACATTAACAACAATTAGAAAGAAATCGTATTTAATTTGCCTTGGGTTTTCTATCGTATAGTAGCCATCAAAATTATGCAATCGATTTGAAGTTCTAAGCTCCTTTGAAAATTGATTGTGTATTCATTGTTTTTATATATAATTGCAATAGTATGAGGAGGAATCTGCTTAAAAACTGACTATTTTAGAGCAAATATGAATTTCTGAATTATCAACTCAGGAGTTATCTGAGATAAATGTTAACATTTACATTTTGAACACTTTCAAGGACCACTTAGTGTCTTAAGTAAGTTTTATTGTCAACAAATTTGTTTTTATGCATGGTAACAGGAAACTTTGGCGCTTAGTGCCTAACTGGAGTTGTTACTCGTACATTTTATTTTTTTTTAGATTGTAGTCCCGAATTAATCCTTTGCTCATCTATAGGACCAGTGGGTAAGTCGATTCGATGACATCTATACTGACCGAGAACGTAGAAGATTTGGAGGGATGATTTAAAGGAGTTTGACAGACATGGGATAACACAAGTTATTAAGATAGTTGACGGGTATAAGTATTTGAGTATACTCATATTGATGGTGTTTAATATGGTGATTAAATCGAAAATAAAATACACTGTTTTATGAGGTGAAACGCAAATGATCAAATTTAATTTATTTATTAGGATTAATTTGACTTTATATGAGTGTGTTTTTGGATGAAATTATCTCACTGAGAGATTAGGTTTGAAAAAAACACTAAATTATCATCAGGGAATGTTGACAGTCAAGAATGGTCAAATAAAGAGAGTCTATTCTCTTCGAAGCAACAGGAGGGTTACTCTCGGTGCAAGTTAAATTTTAATATATTATTAGGGTGAGCTTTTCTAGCACCTGAATCTTCTAATCCTCAATTAATACTCGCATTCTTGCTTCTAATGCATACAATGACTTTGATTGTGAAGGTGATCGTTTTTTATTCTCTAATTTATCGTTTTTCCTTGTATACTAATTTCCATCTTTTTTGAAATAAAATGTTTTAATAGACATCATTGGTACCATCGTAAAATGTATGCATACAAATAAATATTAATTTCCACCCAGTATTGAAGGGATTTATACCGGAGCCCTAGGCTGTAGTAGTGTTTGTACGAACCATAAACCAAGCAGATGCTTCGAGTTATTACAATATTGCGTTGTTAGCGCAGCTATGAACCCCCTAGACGTTAACAATGCTCGTAAAACAGCGAATGGAGGAGGCGCTAGATAAATAGTGGCAGGGCGCTGCAATATATCTGCGATGACACAGGATGTGAGCGGGGAGGTTTGCCTTTCGCCTTTCGACCCTTTGTTTGGTGACGCGGAACTGACTGGAGATTGTGCACAGTTCGTCAGTTCAAGGATGGGAGAAGCGGATTCTCTCTCGCCGAGGAATGCTGTCCACATCGTATATCCCTGCGATTTACCTGGTCCAAGACCGGCAGCTGGCCCGTATAATCGAATAACGGATCCGTGTTCCAGGCCTGAGCACTGTATTGAATTCCTTGACGCCGAGCGATCCGTCATTTTTTCGTATCACCGAAGTGACAAGTACTCTAGATAGCTCTATCGCTCAATAATTTCCCTCAAACTTGGCAATATTATTTTTATATATTTAAATACCGTTATAAGAGATACCGCATCAACCATTACATACTAAATGCACTGTAACTCAAACATTTATAATTTTTACACAAAGATTTATAATTATTACAGAATTCGATGTGGATGCTAGAAATGAATCTGTTTACAATAAATCATTATAATTTTTACATGAGGATACAAATTATACGGTGGTACAAAAATAAAGACAATAATAAATAATGACAAATAAATTAAATTAAACAACACCACTGTAGTCTATTAGAATAAGCAGCGCATTTAACCTGGTTAGGTAGTAAATCATTGACTGTTTCTGTCCCACCTTTCAATATGACCGTTCTTTTCAGTCTGTTCAGTGGTCTACAATGAAGTAGCAAGTCTTTGACGATATTTTTAATAACTTGTAACAAAAAACAAATAATGAATATTTTTTTCTGAAATTTTCCATGAGAAAATAATTATAATCCTATTCGTTATAGAACCGTTGTTCTATGAGTTTTCTGGATAAAAATCGTTTATCAAACGAAACCTTTATATTATAGGTTAGCCTTCGTTAACACACAACTTTTGAGTGTCAAAAATACTCATTAAGCACGTAGTTCATAGTTTGCCGTTAATTATGACTGGTTCAGCTCTGCGAAAGAAGAGCCTAGTAGATTCAATTCAATTCATAAACCATATGTTCATAAATTTCTTTTTTTATTTGAGGAAAAAACATATGTGTTTAGGGATTTCGTCGGTAGAAGGTTAGGGTCGTGTTATTTGCTTATTTTGTGTATTTGCGTTATCATGGTTTTGTCCATTATTCTAAGTTAGGTGATTCCTCTTACCTTTAATAAACATGTTGTGGCGATATATAGCGAAGAGCCAAACATATGTAAATTACCCTACACTCGGGTTCATAATGTATTATAATAGAAATGCAAATCTGTGTAAACTTCTTGTAATAAATCATAGAGAGGTCGGAAGTCGTAAACAAGAAACTCAGAGGGCCCTGCCATAAAACCTAGGGCAAGCACATCTGCCTCTTAGAATAGACCTTCAGTCACTTCCCGTGGTCATAAAATCATGCTAGGAACAGCTTAGGAACCCTTTTGGACCCATGGGATAATAAAACAGACCACCTGCACACAGGCTCCGCCTCCCGGCAGGGAAAGGGCACGGGTATTTATATCAAGGGGTTTTCGCCCTGAGACACTCTGTTTCTTAGTCTCCACAACCGATCACTAGTCGCGATACGCCACAGGGCCCCGGGGCCCTGGGAGTAAGCCCACTCAGCCTTCCGCTAATCTACTCTCGCTATGCCACACCTCTACGACGGCACTTTGCCACACAGCCTCTAGCAGACCTCTGACGACTTGTACTTATTACGCTGCCGATCTCTTGCCCGAACTCTGAAAACTGGTCTTATTCTTTATGAACCTCTAAACCTCATCCTGAACACAGTGACTTTTCGGGACACATTCCTATCAATAAATGGAGTCAGATATTAACCCCTACATGGAACATGGTCCATGTTATTAACTACAACAATCCGACAATTGTTGACCTCCGACAATTGTTCAACCATTCCCAACACATGTCATGGTTCACTTGTATCAGTTATATGTCAAGCATGTATATTTAACCTAATAAAGCATAAACGGCAAGATTAAAGTTTTGATTCCTAATTGTGGATATTTACTACCTACTTATGTACCTATCTGACACGAATCACCACTGGTAAACGAACCAACCTCAGACATGTTTCGTTTTAATTTAACTTCTAATCTATATACGAATTTTATTAAGGGTTGAATCCGTCATAATAGCTGGTAAAGGAACAGTCGGCGATACGATGCCCTGGGAAGCTATACGACAGTAGAGCCTAGGCCCCGAAGTTCACCGCAATTCACCGACCAACTTGTGCTACAGTCCAAATAATCATATTATAAATATAACTAATTACCATTATGTTGTTAGAATAAAAACTATAAAGTGTTAATAGGATGCCAGAGCCCCGAGCTCGACTACTGGGCCATACTCCCCATAAATCATCCTTTCACATTTAAAATAAATAAATAGACCTCTCTTAGCAACATATTTAACATCATGCTCAATTTCTATATCCCAAAGGGTTTGTTAATCAAAGGAATGTTATATGGATATATAAAAGAAAAAAATAATTATAATCTCCATATGTGATATAAAGAAGTATATAGCGACCGCTAACTATATATGTAAATTACCCTACACTCTGGTTCATAATGTATTATAATAGAAAATGTAAATCTATGTAACTTCTGGTAATAAATCATAGAGAGGTCGGAAGTCGTAGACAAGTAACTCAAAGGGTACGGCAATAAACCAAGAGAATTAGCCACCTGACTACCATAAAACCTGGGCAAAGGACACTTACCCCTATTAGAATAGACCTTCAGTCCTTCTGGCAGCCATATAAAACACACCCTTGTACCCCAACGGTCATAAAACTAAAAGGAAGTGACTACCTGTGTATCATAAAACATACTCCGGGCAGACAGACCCAGCCTTCCACGAGGGAGGGGGTTATCATATTTATATCAGTAAATTTCACTCTTCACGCCCACTCTGTCTCTTAGCTTCATAGCCGCACGACTTATCACTTACCCCAGGGCCACCTGGCCCTGGTGGGCTCACTCTGTTTACTAGTCTCCACAGCCGATTACCTCGCGATATGCCAGGGCCTCGGGGCCCTGGGAGTAAGCCCTACTCAGCCTTCCGCTAATCGAGTCTCACTATGCTACACCTATACGACGGCACTTTGCCTCACAGCCTATAGCAGACCCCTGACGACTTGTACTTATTACACTGCCGATCTCTCGCCCGAACTCTGAAAACTGGTCTTATTCTTTATGAACCTCTGAACCTCATCCTGAACACTGTGTCTTGTCGGGACACATTCCTATCGATAAATGGAGTCAGATATTAACGCCTACATGGAACACGGTCCATGTTATTAACTACAGCAATCCGACAATTGTTCACCTTTTCCAACAATTGTTCACCTCCGACAATTGTTCAACCAATATCCCGACAAAGTATTTGTATAGTGTTGAAATAAAACATAATGCTATGCAAAGAGTTATAGTTGATATATGAGAAATAAAAATAAAACTGCGGTATTTCATAAAAACTTACGATTTGTACTGATGGTATCTCCAGTATTTCAATGTATATAGGTGCAACCTGACTCCAAGTTAAATATAAGTCACCATAGACTACCGTAGACTGCTCAGCTAGCGGTGTCCAATCTTGATTCCCAATTCCCAATTTCCGCCAAGTGTGTAAATGTCCCTGCTCAGTCCTAGACCCCCCTTCCATCTGAGGGTTGTCTTTCATTCCTACTTTATTTCCTTTCAAGACGGAGGGTTCACTATACAAAGCACACAAAACTACCTCAGTGTCTTTTCAGGAAATTATCCGTCAACGGAAAGTGGGAATTATCCTCCCCGTCATTGGTCTACCTAACTTGTCGTTATCGTCATCTTTGTTTGTAGGGAAAAAACTGTAGGAATCCCTGGTGACCAGATACCGCGTTCCTCCTTCCAACAAAACGGACTTTTCCTATGGTCCAAAAACCCAAATCTTGGTCAAGAATTCGGTTTCACCATTTACCTAGTTCCGTATTTTGTTAATGAGAACGGAGAAATTACTAACCACTATTTATTAATTGATGTTAAAACATATAACAATATTAAGGACAATTTGTATTCTTAAGGGATGACATGTTTACAGAAAGCTACGAATCGTATTTAACATTTTAATTACCATTATTGGAACAAGTTGATAAAATTATTTTGTGTGACTTCAATGAGACCTCTCACCTATCCGAAACAAAACTAATGATAAAATGACTGTTCGTTAACTAAGCAATTAAAAAAATAATAATATTTTTAAATTTCTCAAAAAATGCATGGTATTAAAATGGTACGCTTAGCAACAATTATTCCTCAATTTTATTAATGCTAGGCAATTTTAATAAATTGACTAACTATACATAGTATATATAATAGTCCTTAGTAGCCTAACTCCGAGAATACTACTGGGAAGTTTAATGTAAATATTTAATAATAAAATCATAATCACAAGGCTAACACGTAGGCAGTAGATGGGGCGTAATAGTGATAAAATAATAAAACCTCCATTGTTTTCATGGTAATTGTATGTTTCTGAATAATGTAAGGTATAATACATCGTCTAAGAATATAACTTAATAGACATATGTATAAGTAATAAATAGATTCATCAGAATTTGTATTTCTATGTTTCTTCAACTATAAATAACTCCCAGTTCAGAGAGGAAATTATGTTTCACAAGTCATTGTCATAAGGTCAAACCTCCCACATCTGTCTGCATTGACCTCATTTTACTAACCAACGCTATTCACGCTGCATTGACCGATTCACTTCATGGAAAGTGCATAATGCAACAGTTTTGTGTTAATGGGTGGTTGCATTTGCGTGCTCCACTAGCTTATTCTAGCCAGTAATTTAATCTCGAGGATTTTGGGTCTTGCAGCCTTGTAATACCGTGCACCTGTGACTTTGACGGTATAACGTGGTTATTTCTAGTTGTTTAATCATGTGTCAAATTAAACGTTTACGAAAGTAAAAAGCATTCTGGGCTATGACAATCAAATCGCAGATTGAGTTTTAAACTTATCAAGCGTGGGACATTAGATCCCTTTGATCGTGTGCATCTTCAGTGTTTTTGACTATATTACACTGGTTGTCGAAATGCGTAACCAGCAAAATATCCCACTGTTAAATTATTATAAACACAAGGGCAACACCTACAATGTACATACATTACTATATCTTAATATCATAGCCTGTGACTGTAGGAGTATGTAACTTGTAGAATGATTAGATCCTCTTTGAACGGGAGTATATTCATTTATTGAATTAATGGTAGTCTGTAAATAATGTGAATTCAGATGAATATTTTTAATATCCATAGTTTAAAGGTGATAGTACTAAAGGGTAAATCGGTGATTATGTGTGGCTGTGCTGTGAGCAGGAGCGGTGGCGAAGGACCCCCCGCTACTGGGAGGCCCACCACAAGCGGGTCCCAACGCCGATGAAGAAGAGGCGGCCCCGCAGGCCACCGGTCCAGAGGCAGGAGTCGGAGGACCCAGCGCCCGCGGTGCCCGCAGTCGGGGTGCCAGACCCATACTACCCCATCTACCTGCCCATCGACCAGGCCTTCAAGGCCAAATATGTATTCCACCAGAGGAGGGGGAAGACGTTCCAGGAGAGGGTCTATGTCTTCCTAGAGCATCCCGGAGGATGGATATGCTTTTTCTACCACTTCACTGTGTAAGTTATTTTTTATCATTATTACATCAGTTATTTATTTTATAAAGTTCTAGGACTCATGGATTTATAATTATTCTTAAGTAACTCTGTTAGAATTCTTCTTTTCACGGCTATTTGTTTTTTTTTTACAAGTAATACATTAGGCCAAATGAAAGGTGATATTTCCCAACAATCTTTTAGTACTTATAGTATTTTAAATTATTGCTGATATAAATTTTTGGGGTTGATCATTGTTTCGCCATGTAAACATGTTTTTTTTATAATTGCCCCTGGTTGCACACTTCCAGATTCAGTTCATAGAGCATTCTCTCCTTTCTACTTGGAATAATGATATACCGTTAGTTATCATGGTCCTGTTTTAACCCTTGTAATTTTGGTCACAAACTGGAGTGTATCAATAGTATTCTTTTTCTCAGTAAGTTAGTGGTCCAGAGTTTGAATGAACTATAGTTGCCGTCATGAAATTAGACGTTTAGGATGAAGGGGCTACTTGGCACGGTGTTGCCCACGGATAGGGAATTAATTGCTAATTTTCTTATTGCAAAATGTTCGACATTATCGTAGGAAAGGGATCAAGTGGATTGAAGATACGTAGTGCCCAAAGCGGCGACAGGACTTGCCATGTATTGGGGCGGGGGTCAAAAGTCGTATCTTAACACTATTGCTCTCCAGTTCTTATACAGTACTGATACTTATACAGAGCTTTCGCTTCAACAGCCACACCACTAACCATTTCACTTGTCAAAATATCAGACTAATCAGTCTTTGTAGAACAAGGTGGGACAAAGGTAGGGGAAACAAGAGATAGGTCCTACATAACTCCTCTTGAAATACAATGCACCCCATTATATTATCTACTGTTTAGATACAATGACAGAGTAATTAGTGTATTTTTAAGTCAATAAAATTTAGATTATGCAAGATTTTTACTTTCAATTAGTACGGTTTTATAGATAAATATTTTATTTTGTTTTTTTATGCATGAACTCCCTCCGGTTTGATTTTGCATGATACAAATAGGTATTCACATATAAATATCCTGATCGTATAAAGATTGCATATAAAAAAACACACCCTAATGTGTTCTAATGCACAACATAATAAACCCTACATAATAAAATAGGAATTTTATGAAAGTCGACCCTCTAACATTAAGACTTGAGGAATTCCAGCTCTTTAATATATAATAGCAAATAAGTAAACAATCTTGTTCCTTGTTTCACCTTATCAATAACAAAGGTTTGCAAAAAAAAAATCAGTGAAATATTGCTAAAGAGCGCTGAATTCAAAAATTACCTCTATTTTCCACTAGCTTTTTTTTTTTTTGCATAATAAGGGAGGTTTGATAAACTATGTACTGAAATTTAAAAAACAGTATTTTATGACTATGAACTACACATACTATTTCTTAATTAATCAAATAATACTAAGAGAATATCATATTCCCATATATCATATATATATATATATATATATATGTTATTATCAATAATTTTCAGTTTTTTGGTAAAACCTTTCGACTTACTAATACTTAATGTCGCTTTCACTTTCTGACCTTGGTTTCTAGCTTGAACATCCAACAGGAGTCAGAAGCATCATGACGTCTCATCTTTCTTAGTTCTTAGTCTCATCTCTCGATATCATAGAAATCCTGATAAAATCATTCGCCCTGATATTCACAATAGGCTCCCAAGTTTTCAGGGAAACAATGCTTTATACACAGCCAGCGTTCGTTGCAAAATTGTTATATTATTGTGTAGGCACGGTCTTTAGTATTTCCCAAAAACTTGAGCACTACGTTGTTGCAAGAGTCTCGCGCTTATTTTACCTTTTCTTCAGTCACCAAAAAGATGAGATCAGATGAATGTTTTCAATTGTCAGGGCCAGTAAAAACTTTTTATTGGGCCAGTTTCGTGACCAAACCGCTATATAGGCCAATGTGAAGAGGTGGTAATAAACTTTTTCTGGTGGTGCCGAGTTCGTATTATTGACGTTTTTTTCCCCGCGGACTAAAGCGTAACCACTTAGTTTTTATTAAATGGAGATCTCTGGCTCTAGTGTCCCACAACCTTAGCATGCAGGGATATTTTGTATAATCTGCCTCCTGGCCCAATAACATAAGTATTATCATTAAGTCTCCACAAAGTATCCATGTATGCTCATGATGTTGGATTTTCTCATGAATCATAGCCAAATCATGCAGTAAGACTGCTCTGAGGCTAGTTTTGGATGGTCAATGAATATCCACCACTCAGATGGATCATATTCTAATTCAAAGCACTTCAGGAGCTCTTAAATACAACTACAAAAAAAATAGATTTCACTCTTTGTAGAAAAGCTGAGTAAATTCTTGCTCTCGATGCCTGTACCAAGAAAATTAGCCCCCGGTGATAGCAGGTTTTTGTTTTTTATCTTCGATCCAAGCATTTAGCTGCATCTTTGGAAAGGGCTAAATCTCTAGGTCAGTGAGCTCACTTTGAGAAAATGTGTCTCCGTCCTCCGACTTATTCAGGATATGATCCAAAGGTGGTTGGCGGCTTTGGAACTGGTAGTTCACAGCTGCAGGACAGTGGACAACTAGCTTAATCAAGTTTAGGGTTATATATTTTATTGTTTGGATTAAATTCTTTTACATCGACCGAATATAAACAGCAAACTTTTCACGCCATATCATAGAAATGCCATAACAAAATGGTTTTTTCTTATCCTTATATAGAAGCCACAAACGAAGATCTCGCATCTTCTGCACCCTTATAAGGAGCCGGTCCATACTTTGGCATGATCCCCAAGTTGAAATTTGAAGTAAGGAAAATAAAATTTCTTCACAAAATCACTTATGTTTCTTTATCGACTTTTTATCTTCTACTCAACACAAATAAAACAAAAGGAATTACACCCATAATCCAGAGATGGAAACACGAGCACAGTAAGGTTTGAAGCTTGTCAAAACATGATCTAAACTAGCAGCAGGTTTGTTTATACTTATTCCTAGTAATCCAGACGGTACATCGAAACATGAACCCACCCCGTAAACTTCCTCACCATTCCCTGTAAACTAATTAAACCTGTTTAAACATGATTATATATAAATAAATTAAATCAATGTGAAAAGTCATGTTTCTATGATGATTTTTAAAATATGTATATATCTTAAAATATAGTATTATATTTTTGATTTTAAAAATCACTATCTATGGGGGACAGCAAAAAAGTTGAACATCAAGCGTATCCAATCCTTTCAATCAAAAGTCCTGAGAACAATATTAAATGCCCCTTATTACGTCAGCAACAAAACCCTTCATAACGACCTTAATATACCCTACATTCTAGAACTCATCCCTTCCAAGTTTACGAAATTCCACAGTAGCCTTTCCAACCACCCTAATCCTGTAGCAGTCATTGCACTGCACCACTCATCCCTATAATCCTCCTCGGAGACTGAAACGGCAGTGGCCTCGAGACCTGCTATAAACGCGTGACAGTAGGAGTCCTGGCAATGGCCAGTCTCTCCAATCATGTCCTGCGCGTCTGTGGCTCTCGCGCTCTTGGTCAGCCTCCACTGGCTAGTATCCGGTGACGCGGCTGACGGAGGAGCGTGGGGGACTTCCCAAGACTCCGCTTTCTCTTCGCGGTGGATTTGGGGGGTCTCTGGGCTGTCTGTAAATATTGTATGAATGAGCGAGTGAATGATGAACTGTAAATATTGTATGAATGAGAGCATATATCTTAATTACTCATTGCCTCATAAAAGGCAGATTTTAATTATTGCACAATAAAAGAATTTAACTGGTAAAAATCACTATAGAAACATGACTTTTCACATTGATTTAATTTATTTATATATAATCATAATAATTTGGTATAACAATCTCACGCTTGACATGATGGAATTTTTTTTCGTATTTTTCCCAGTTTGAGTAAGTTTGGTATTAGCTTACTACTAAAAGCTGTAAGAAAAAGTAAGAAAATCCTATTCTGTATTTTAGTTGCAGACCTGTGTAATGTATTGATGAGAGCCAATTCGTTATTTTAGCCAAGATGAAAATGAAGACTTAAACTACACTCCAGGCTTTGAGAGCCATAGTATAACCTTATTTCATAACCTACAGTTTACCCTCACCTCAGCTTAGGCATAAAGTTTTAAAACCATTCATCTGCCTATCCAAGAGTCATGTTGAATTGGCGAAGTTTACAAAAAGAATAACAACAATTGTGTTTATTTTCTTTATTATTTATTTATCGTAATATACTCTTCTATTTCACTACATAAAGAATTGAAAAATCATATACCTTTTATATACAATGGTATTCGTATAATTTATAAGTATAGTCCTGTAACGATAATTATAATCATTGGACCAGTGGTAGTCAACCTGGACCCTACCACCCATTAGTTGGCGTTCCAGCTTCCACGGCGTGGGGTAGGGGTTTTAAAAGCATCTTCATTTTTTGTTTAGTTCACGTTGTGTAAATAAAACCCGTAGGACTTTGGCTAACGCCACCCATCTCGCTCACCCATCAACAGACGGGCAGCTCATCCAAGCCACTGACGCTAGTGACACAGCAATGGGTGCAGCACTACAACAGATGGAAGGTGTCGCGCTACGACCCATTGGCTTTGAGACATTTGTTTCGTAAGGTCAAACCCTTCCAGTTGGAAATAATCCTGACTATTACGCCACCATTACATGTACACTAATTAAATTACTAACTAAATTATTCTTATAAAAATAAATTAATTCTTTTTGCAGAATTGATTTTTTTCAACCACTTTTGCAATGCACATATTCCACGTGACCATAAAATAAATCGGCAGTGGTGTAATTGTTTTAAGTAAAAAATACAGGAAACCACATACTCTTCGCACGGGCTGTAGCGGGAGAGAGGGAGAGAGGGAAAAGGTTCGGACACTTGATGGATGAGAGCAATTATGGAGCAGATTGAATGAGAATAAAGCGCCGAGAGTTTTGCAACGATCAATAAAAGTGCGATCATATTTATGCTATTTTATGAAATTTAGTATACAGAATGTTTTCGCCTCTCTAAAATGTTATAGATCGTCCTTGTAGTTATGACAAATAATTAAGTGCTGCTAAGAGATGTATGTCTTGTCTAAAGCTGTATACTGATAATGAACATCATCAGTCCAATCGTAATTTTATTTCACATTATAACTAAAAATAATACATTCCAAAACTTTTTCACGTCAATTGCGGACTGGGTCTTATTTTTCAATCATATTTCGATTTTTTTATCACCGATCCTCCCAATCAAACGAACACACGCATTAAAATTAATTAATTAATCACTAATTAAAGGAGTGACGGGTGTCAAATCCCATTAATAGGGTCAAGATAAAGAATCGAATTACACAAAAGTTATCTTATAATTTAGTTGTATCAAAACACTTATGCCGGATTACAAAAGTGCTCTTAATAGTAATAGAACAGTATAAGTAATAATAATAATTGAAACTTGGTATCGGAATAAGCCTTAAGTGTAATATCATAATTGAAATAGAAGATACAAAATATAAGCAGTCAACATGAATTAAATTATACTAACAAACTTCTTATTATACGAATGATAGAAATATATGATACTAATACATTATATTTATAATCTCTAGACTCGTGTTTGGGCACTTGTTCATTACCCTAAAACAGAAAATTATTTACATTCCAGCTTAAATATGAACTGAAGGAACTTATAAACAGTAACAGAACAAATATGCATTAAGACTATATGTCAAATGATAATATTATTTAAAAGAGAACACTATGTCCCACTTTCCATTTATAAGCTGTGTACTTAACGTAACAAACTATATAGTATTTACAAAATTCTACACTTCCTCTATTACCTTGAGAAATCCATCTCACATGCGGTTTGTCTCAACATTGACCAGTATATTTCTCTCCCTGATACTAGATAGCGAAAGTGGATTTCCACAAGTTGTGCCTCCTTACACCAACTGCCTGTTGGTTTGTACACCGTCAATGAATATTTTCTACTGCTTCGCCTATGCATGAGTCCCTTCTTGCTCTTCATTTCATCTTGAAGTGTGCCTTTCAATACTTTTACGTGGTACAAAAAAAAAATTGGAAGCGGGATCGTCCCGACTTTTATCACAATTACGTATTGCCTAATAAGGCAGATTGTAATTTTAGCACAATAAAGATGTTTTAATTCAGAAATCTATCCGATCTGTTATCTCACTTAGTTATGCATCTATATGGCTAATATATTTATTTTCTTTACTGTCTTAAAGAAAGTGTTCGTTATTAGGCTTACAATAACCTCGTATTGATACAGATTTCTGGCATAGGTTAAGGGGAAAAAAAGTTATTTACATTCAACCTAATTATCAGTGAATATCACGAGAGATCCTTCCACAGACCCGGCCGAATATTGGCAATAAGGGATAATGATATCATTAAAAATAACGAGACATATACTTTTTGAAACCATGAAAGGGGGTTGAGCAAGCTGTAGAAGGGTGCTTAGGATCCATTTGTTGCTGCTCATAGAATAACGCGTGGATATTTAACATCAATCACACAGAATGGCCGTTGTTTTAATTCGCTCAGTTATTTCAACTTTCTTCACAATTTTGTACTGGTTTATTTCAATATATCCATTCAATTTCCCGAATGCAAGGCTAGAAAATGGAGGTTTTTGAAATTGTCTGTTTTTTTGCAGTTTTTCAATGAAAAATCCTACACGAAATCAATCAGACAAAGGAGGTTGTTGAAGTAACATATAAGTGTGTATAAATAGTTTTAAACCTTAAAAAAGTACAGAAATAAGGATTCCAACCAAATACACAGACAATTTGAGGTTGTTCAACATAATTACTTTTCAGAGCTATGAAGGATGTGATCTTAACCTGTTGGTGCATTGTTAGATATATTTCTTGATCCCAACGATTTTAAATATTACTACTAGAATGAACTACAAAAACCACGAGGTGTTGAGTTACATGTTGGTTTTATACCCTCACGAATTTTGGCCAACAACGATGAAGAAACAAATATAAACAAAACATATATATTAAAAAAAAATAATACTTCCGGATTGTGGAATGGTACAATCATAAAACTGTTTTATGATAAGTAAGAACAAATATTGGCCTACAATCCAAATTCAAGGGGATCGTAGAACACGAGAAATGATCGATGGGATATTGAGAAAGAGAACAACAATTTATTAAGATAAAATTACAATCTCCCTTTTATTAGGCAATGAGTAATTGAGATAAGTGTCATCATTCATACCATATTTACAATTCGTCATTCACTCGCTCATACATACAATATTTACAAACAGCCCAGAGGCCCGCCAAGTCCACATGGTTGTCACCTCCCTCGCATGCGAAGGAGGAAGCGGAGTCCTGGGGAGTCCCCCACGCTCCTCCGTCAACCGCGTCACTGGATAAGAGCCAGCGGAGGCTGGCCAAGAGCGCGAGAGCCACAGACCCTCAGGACATTATTAGAGTAACTGGCCATTGCCAGGACTCCCCCTGTCACTTATTTATGGCAGGTCACGAGGCCACTGCCGTTTAAGTCTCCAAGGAGGATTATAGGGATGAGTGGTGCAGTGCAATGACTGTGCTAGGGAATTAGAGTGGTTGGATAGGTTACCATGGAATTTAATGAACTTGGAAGGGATGAGTTCAAGAATATAGGGTATATTCAGATCATTGTGAAGGGTTTTGTTGCTGACGTAATAAAGGGAATTTACTATTGTTCTTAGGACTTTTGATTGAAAGGATTGGATGCGCTTGATGTTCGACTTTTTCGCTGTCCCCCATAGCTCTATTCCGTATGTTCAGATTGGCTTAAGTATAACCTTGTAAATAAGTAGTTTGTTTTCTATTGAGAGGTGGGATGTCTTCGAAGTAGTCTGTACAGTTGTCCAAAGCGTCTGTTTAGTTCTTGTCTTTTTAGTCTCGTGTGTGGGTTCCATGTCAGTCTTTTGTCGAGATGGAAGCCTAAATACCGTACTGTCTCAGACACAGGGAGAGGAATTGAATTTAAAAAGACTGGTGGACAGGACTTGCGGCAGAGGGTAAAGGTTATGGGGGAACATTTTCCTTCATTGACTTTGATTCGCCATTGGTTGCACCAATACTCGATCTCGTCAAGGTGTTTTTGAAGGTTTTGGGATGCTATATCAGGGTCTGGATGGGTTGACAGGACTGCAGTGTCGTCTGCAAATGTTGCTAAGAAGGTATTGGGGGTAGAGGGGACATCAGCAATGTATAGATTATAGAGGATGGGACCCAGGACGCTGCCCTGTGGAACTCCTGCTTTAATAGGATAGTAGTTAGAATAATCCAAACCACAGCGGACTTGGAAGAAACGGTTTGAAAGGTAGGATTGTATGATTAGGAATAGGGTTTGCGGTAAATTTACTTTGAGTTTGTAAAGCAAACCTGCGTGCCAGACCCTGTCAAAAGTTTGAGCTATACCAAGAAAGGCAGCAGTTTACTACTGTTTGGTTTCAAGGGCTGAGGAGATGTGATAAACAACGCGAAGGCCTTGTTGAGCAGTGGAATGTCGTTGACAGAAACAAATCTGGAGAATTTTTTTATTTACATTCCACAGGGAGTTGTCCCTGGTAGGCAGAGAGAAGAGGTGGGAACTGAAGGAATCGGAACGGAAGGATGCCGCTTTCCCAATCTGCAGTACTGATTGTAATAGCGGCGATCAGTAGGATGCCGTGATCTTTGCCACACTGTTCTGGAGCGGCGTTTAGATTGGATTAGATCTCTGAAATACTAAGGTAAACGATTATGATTGTGAATTTTTGGATGACCAAGGGGTGATGATGCCTACCAAGCCGACCTCTGGACCTAAGGAGTAAAAGAATGCACTACATCGTCTAGGTCTTGGGATGTTTTCAGGGACATTTTGAGGTCTACGGCATCTGTAAGAAGCTGGTGGAAATGGTCCCAGTCATTTGGGCCCCAATAAATAAAGGAGAAGGCAGTTTGTGAATTGGTCTTAAGGAAATGGTTAATAATAAAGGACTATGGTTGGAGGTGAGGTCATCGAGGCGTGTGAGTGAATAGTTTAGTGTTCCTAAGCTATTGTAGAAGAAAAGGGAAAGGAGATCTGGATTTCGGTTGTGATCTGATGGCCCCGTAGGTGGCTGTGTCAGGAGAGATAATGGAGCAATGTTTTCTTGTGAGTGGAGACAGCAAAGCACGTCCTCCTGTATTCTTGACACCCAATGTTGGTGCCCACTCACAAGGAAACGATGCCCAATGGAGTCTAGAAAGGACATGAATTAGGAATCGGGAATGGATTTATTGGGAGGGCAGTACACTGATGCTAGAGTAAGGGGAAAAATGAGGGTGATGATTGACACTGCAGTGGAAGGAAAGCATGTGCTACCAAAGGAACTATGTGATGGGAAATGGAGTTATGGACAATGACAGCAGTACCTGCATGAGCTCTTCCATCAGGGATAAGTCTGGTACTGCCGAACAGTACATGGTCGTTTACTCGTAAGTTTTGTTTTAGTAATGAGAGTTACGTCGATGTTCTTGTCGTGGAGTAGTGCTGTTCGTTTGTGTGTGTGCGAACACCATTCGCATAACGGGGATGAGGTAGGAGACAAGATTTGTAAGAAGGAAAATGAGAGGGGTAATTAAGGTTCTGAACTCTGTAAGGAAAGAGGTTAAAAGGCTGGTGAGATCCGAAGAACTTGTAGGTTGAGGAATATGCGAGATGTGTGGTTGAGGATGGGATGGAGTTTTGGACGTTGGAGGTAAGGTTTTCAAACTTTTACTCTTGTGTAATACAGACGGGTCAATTCTTAGATTTTTTCTACTCCAGGTGTTCGCTCTAGATCGAAAAAGAACAAGGGCAGTGGTGACATGATCGCTTCGTCTTGTTACCTGTCTTCACGTAAAACGTTTGTTATTTGGCGAACTTTGAAACCGAGAGCTGAGAGTTCTTCTTCAATTTCATCAGCTGGTGTGGTCGGGTGAAGATTTCTGATCACTACTCGTAGCGACCTTTTCTGATTTAATTGGTAAGTATGGAAGTCAGCCTTGGTTTCTTCCAAGTATTTAACTATCGTTCGATATGTATTGGCAGTGTCTGGAAATATTTTCGTGTCCCGAAACCGATCATACATCATCAGACATGTAGTCAGACATACCAAGACTACAAACGTTTTTGATGCACAGTCCTGGATGTTGTAAATGCTTTAGAGTATTAAGGAAAACAAAGTTAGGGAATTCCGCCCAGAACACTATCTGACACGGGCTTATATTTACTAGGATTAAATGAAGCTGAAGTTAATGAAAATTATATAATAACCTCAAAGGCATCGGTTAGGGATCTCCATTATGGGATCTTCCAATAAACGGATGGCCTACTATAGGGTTACAAGCTAGGTTGTGATCAATAAGGATGAGAATGACCTTACGCCTAGATAAGAATGAATATCATAAAAGCCTTGCACTAAAGTACGAACAGCATAGTATGTTCGGGAATAACAAATTTTTTAAAATAAGATCACCCAACCAAGGCAGCAAAAGTGAATTGGAGATATTGCCCTCAACTGCACACCTGCTGGTGATAGTCAAGTATTTACAACCAATTGTAGCATCATCACTCCTCAGGGCAACACGAGTGAGCACCTATTCCAGGCATAGGTAATGAAATATACCCCCCCCCTCCCGTCAAAGTTAGGATATTTTGTGTATACAAGTAATATTATATAATGTATTAGTGCATGAAATAATGTATTAAGACCAGAATGTCCAGATTTGTAGCATTTTCATCAATACCAGTACAACGGTGCATATACAGTGCTTTGCTAGAAACATAATAGCAGCTTAGCCAAATGCTGGTTTTGACGCAAAAAAAATATATTTAGCATATTTACGAAACTGTTGGAAAGAGACAGACTAATCAATTACAATCACGTGGTTGTGGCTTGATTTATTCATTTGGCTGTCGGGAAAAAATAGCTGCGATAAGTTCACTAATGGCAGGTATTGATAATTTACTTGAATAGATTTGGGAACCCAATTTTATGAGCTCAATGCATTTCACATAACAAATAACAATGGTGGTCTTTGGACACATGGGTGTAAACTATACAATGATATCAATACAGTAAAACCATGAATAATATTAATTAATCAACATCTTCAAATCGTTATTTATTATTGTTATGACTTTACTTTCGCTAATAAGTCAAGGGACCAAGAACTGTTACGTGGAAATGGAAGTTCTAAGCCCGCGTATCCATCAGTTTAACAGCAATTGGTGCATGAAGCCACTGACTGATAACGCAACGCAAAGGGTTTTTAAGGTTAGGGTCAGGAATTCCGAATAGCAAGGTCTACAGCTTTAATTTGACTAAATAGATTACAACATTTAACCTTCTTTTTTTTTGGTTAAAATTTTAAATATAATTACGGAGTTATTTAGAATTTGACATGGCTGGTCGAAAAGCTAGTTTTTCTAATTTAAATTGAGTCGAGCTCTACTTAGTTGTTGAAGGTATCAAGAAAATAAATTGAATCATAATATGTTGCTGTATAATTTTTAATATGTAATAACTAATGCAGAAAATTTTACATGTAACAAGCATTTTATAGTCGTTTATCAAAGGCATATTCAAAAGGAACATTAGTAATATAAATTAACATTTTCATAAGACTCCGTGGTAAAAACCATCACATGCACTATTGTCTACCTTACAACGTAGTCGAATTAGATGTTATTGGTTATGAATTCAAAACCTAACAGTTCTACTGCACTGTGTAAAGTAGTCTACTATTATACATATAATCGATAATGCTGAATGAATCAGGTGGTGCCTTGGGTCGAGTTAGGTATAAGGTTTCAGTTATGGGAGCCTCTGCACGACCCTTTTGTGACATATCCATTGGATCTCTGGAAATGCTCTCTAGATAATATCATTAGCTATTTCTTCAAGATATTTGTTACAATAAAATTTATGTTACATACCTTTAATCACCAGTGATCGATAAGAACATTAGAATGAGCATGAGACTACATATATCTTATTTGCAATGAAAATCATATCTTGTGACGACTTTTTACTGTGTTCATATCGAGAAAACAACCTTCAGAACTACTCATTCTACGAGTATAATTCATAGTATGAGTGAATTATTGGAAAAATTATTATTCTGGGTCCACGTGATGATAATTATCATAATGAGCATTAGGTAGTTTTATTCATTAATTTAAAATAATAAAACATATTATTTAATAGGAATAACATAGTTATTTAAAACATATTTACTAAATAGAGTCTGTCTGAAGAATAAAGAATTGAAGAAAGAGATTGGTAAGTAGAAATCAAAGGAGCATCATAAATGAAAATAGAGAGGGAATCCCAGAGGTTTGTGGCTCGGGGAATGAAGGACCTTTTGGACGACCCAGTCTTATAATAAGGAATATAAAGGTCTACGGGACAGGCTCTATGAGTGGATACAGAGTCGAGTTGTTGAGAATGCAGGATGGATTTTTTAAATTCGTTATTTGGAACAGAAATGAGTAAAGGATTTTTTTCTATAGACAGCTAAATAAAGTTAATAAAATCGGGAGTTCAGACTGGTGATTTGACGAAACAGTTCATGAGTCGCTTCAGTCAGCTATCAAGTTCCACCGACAGGACTTTTCTTACAGCACACAACCGTAGTCAAAGCAGGAGAACTTGTAGGAGGAAATTAGTAATTGAGGGGTATTCTGGGGAATATTATACAAGGTTCGGTGCATTTGTTTTAAGTAAGAATCAATTAAAACTTTGAAAGATTTAGGAGTCATCTTGTTTCGCTTGCATGGGTTAGGTCATAGCCATTCTTAGGTTTTTTTTAGGTTTGGAAAAAGGGGATGGGACGAGCATAAATGGTTTGCTTCGAACCATGCACAAATCAAAGGTGAAAAGCCCTGTATTAAGCCAACCAAACCTGCAGGATTTTTCCATACAATTCTTAACAGTAGAATGGTGCCAACATTTGCCAATATGTATAATGTTTATATTGCGTGTCAAGGCCCGGAGAGTGGCTGGCAGTATAAAATAGCTAACATTATTCCAAATAGCATTGGCAATACTATAAAGCATCATGACAACTTTTCGATCGGAGAAGTCTAACGTAGTCAGGGAATACTAATCACACTACTATGCAAGATGTCACTTTAACTCATCGATTTACGGTTATCGTTTTTTGGCAACCTGATTTATTTCGTTTTCAAAAATGAATAGGGCTATGTATGATTATTGAAATGTTTATATTTAACTATTAAATATACACAGCCCGAAGAATGTAGGGTGAGAACAACAATATACCAAAATCTAACTGTCAAATTACTGTAGTACAAACAAATATCGTGGCCACCTTGCAGTATGACTTCACTAACTACTGGAAAATAGTTCACTAGTGTTATTGCTCTACATCTTTCGAAATTTACGGTTAAATCCGTTCCCTATTTCTTTTATTTAATAATGACACTAAATCGTCATTATTTTAGTGGAATGTGGTGTTTCTAGCCATCAGAGTGGTGTAAGGAAACATAATGGTGCTGATATATAACAAAATCCTTTCATATCCTAGAGTTGAAGTACGCCGGAAATCTATTGTCCCAGACCTGACATAGAGAAGGACTCTTGTGTGGTAAATATATTTAGTTACATGTTCTTCTATGAAAGTACACCTTCACTTGGAAACAGTGCTTCAAAAGCTCACATGCAGACGTAATGACACTTAATATAAGTTTTACTGAATGATGATTTTTAAAAAACACTTTATAACCTAAGCCGATATTTGATTCTTTTTTTTTTGCCTACGATTACAATATAAAAATGTTGAAAATTTATCCGGTATTATTTAAGGTAGCTATTATTTAAAAAGGAAATATTAGTGTTCACGTGATGGAATAGTAATTCTGGTTTGTACTATCCTGAGAATATTGTTTTGGCACAATTAACAATAATTATCACAGGAGATCCTGTATGTCTTTCTTTTTCTTTGCAGCAATTCCAAGTTGAATGACTGTTGATAAAATCAATGATATTTTTCCTTCATTAGAGCTCTTAGGTTTCCAGAACTTGAATCTGGAGTATAAGTTTTTCAGCAGCAGATATATTCACGTTCACATCTGATTACTGCATACTTTTGAATGGTAAGGTTATCATCTTTTCGAACAGGGTCAGCTTGAGGTCTAAAAAAGGGAGAAAGCTGACCCGTGTGAAATTCAAATGGTGATCACGATTCTCTCACTTCAACCACAACCGAAAGATGCGGTTATATATGTTCCCTTTTGTTTTTATGTTTGATCTCACAAGACCAAATTAACGTTCATGGATAAAAATTGGAGTGACCTCTAGCAGAGAGCATTAGAACCACTGTCACAGATAATGTTTTTGAAAGCTAAGAGGAGAAAGGTACCATTGTCTAATTCTTAATTTATCCTCCACAGCTATTGGAGAACAGACCGAGATCAGTGCACTCTGAGAACTGCGGAAGTACCTTTAAAAAAAAATTGAGAACAAATGAGGTACCTGAATATGCACCCTTCTTCGAGTAGCCCTCCAGAACATAAAAGATCATCCATCGTCGTGGAAGTGAATTTTTAACGTTTGCAGCCACAACAGTCTTTTATAAAACTCTAAGGTCACAGAAAGCTTCGGTATTGCAAAGTTTTGGCCGTAGTCGAATTCTATAACCAAATGACTGTTATCATTATTTGTTTTTGAGATCTTTTTCTTTCTTCTTTTTCTGTTTTCAGAGTCTTACAGCGATTCACATTTGCTCGAAGAAAACCCAACTCTAGCTTAACAGTGTTGTCAGTACTTTTGACACTTTAATTTGAACTTTAGTACAAATGTCTTGGGTTTCCGGGAGGCTTAGGTAAAGTGGTAGTTGAAGAATTTAAAGTTTTAAGCTATTTTTACAGGAGTTCCAGGCTTCTTCTGGTATAACTCTGGAAATCGCATGAACAACTTCATTACATTAATTTGAAAGTCATCAAAATAATTTAGATTTGTTTTATGACCTCAGTAATGATTTTTTTTTTGTGAGTGATTCAGACGCTCGATCATTTTCCAAAACATTTTCATTTGGCTACTACTATGACGCCCTCTCTTACCACTGATTTGGCAGTGTTTTTTTCTATCGCAATCCTCAAACGTTAAACACCTATTTGAAAAAGTTCCATAAAGAAAGTTCATCAAACTTGGATGGTTTTAGCACCCACAGAAACTGATTAATTCCACACAATGCGTCTAAGTTGTTTATATTCATTAAGAAATGTTCTTTTAATCAACTTCCATGCACGAGGAAAGAAGGTTGGCTTGTATATTTTTGTCTGCAGACTCCCACAACTTCGTGAAGAGCTCTAACTGCTGAATTCTTGTAACTTCCAAGCAACTGGTTTTCTTACAAAAGTTAGTTATTTCAGCAAAAACTTTAACTGGTTGTTTCTTACCTTTGAAGCCAATATACTCCTAACCTGATTGCCTTGCAAGTTTGTTTACTTCTCCCTTCCACCTTCTGCAAAGGTCTTTCTCTCTATTGCCACTCCTTACTAGCCCACTGGTAAAAATAGGCATATTATTTTAGCTAAGTACGAACACAAATAATTTAGAAAAACTAATTTAACCGCCAGGAGATGTTAAATTTTTATGTCTGGAACTATATCAAGAAAAGTGAACTTCAAACAGCTGACTTCTTATCATAAAATATCATACTGAATTTTTGACATATTCAGTTGAAATATGGAAAAACAGTGAAGCTCTATGATTAAAAACCTTACAAACGCAACGAAACAACCGAATTAAATTTTCGAAGTCAAACACCATTTAGGGTGTTAAAAGCTACCTCCTTTTTCCGTCACACATGATACTTATAATTAATTTACATACAAATAAAATTACCCAAACCAATGCCATCGGATTAGGTACTTTGTATTTCCGTTTTCTGATGTTCTTTTCTTGAGTGTTGAGTTAAGTAGTAAGTTACCTTAAAGTCCCGAATTAGGTTCATACTATTATATTTTAATTTCATCATGAGAGAGATGAATTTCACAGTAATTAGTCGATTAATGACAGAAATACCCCTCCAAGTTATCGATTGCGAACCGTAGTAATTAGGGATGAGAGGAAAACTTCCCGGGATGTTCGGGTTGGGGATGAGAGAAGGCTGCCCCCCCCCGGACGATTAGTGATACTGCCTGGCTCAGAGGTGCTGAATCAATTTAGAAGGGAATTTCTCGTAGCGATACACTCAATCTTTGTTTTCAATTTGTCTAACAACACTTTTCGAATCATATTTAATCACGATGAAAAATGGATGGGGACGGGTTGATAAATGGAGCAGTCTAAATCTTACTGGCTCAGTAGCTTATTTTTTTCTTTAAAACTGATTAAATCTGCTAAGTTTAAAATAAGCAATATTTTTCTCAAATCGACCCGAATATTTAAGGACTTGGTGTGCAATAATTAACTTTCCGTTAGAGGCATGTGGTTTTTGGTCATCGATAGTCGCATGCACCTCAGTGCATAACCTTGATTTCTGTATTTTGCCAGGTTTTTTTATCGAATAAATAACAACATTAAAAAAATGATGAATTATTATTAAACATTTATTACTTTTTAAAAGGGCATTAAAGAATAATTTTTTTGTGATGTTTTTTTTAGCCCACATACAGTTATGCCAAATAAAATGCAAACAAGTTTGTAATTATACCTTGCTCTTTTCTATACTTCTAATCTGTCTTTTTTTTTTTACGTTTCTATTGCTTACTAAGTAGAACTGCAAGTAGTAAACAATTATTTATAGTTTATATAATTTTTATCTTTTATTTTTAATTTAATGTATAAATATTTAAGTATAGTCTGTACCGTTAACCTATCTAAATATCGCAGATATTAAGAGTGAATAAATGAATTTTTCTCTTTCTCACTCTGGTGCCATTGTTCATCCATGTCGTATATCTCGATGCATTGGTGCTTGGTACATGTTCATCCATGTCGTATATCTCGATGCATTGGTGCTTGGTACATGTTCGTCCATGTCGTATATCTTGATGCATTGGTGCTTGGTACATGTTCATCCATGTCGTATATCTCGATGCATTGGTGCTTGGTACATGTTCGTCCATGTCGTATATCTTGATGCATTGGTGCTTGGTACATGTTCATCCATGTCGTATATCTCGATGCATTGGTGCTTGGTACATGTTCATCCATGTCGTATATCTCGATGCATTGGTGCTTGGTACATGTTCGTCCATGTCGTATATCTCGATGCATTGGTGCTTGGTACATGTTCGTCCATGTCGTATATCTTGATGCATTGGTGCTTGGTACATGTTCGTCCATGTCGTATATCTCGATGCATTGGTGCTTGGTACATGTTCGTCCATGTCGTATATCTTGATGCATTGGTGCTTGGTACATGTTCGTCCATGTCGTATATCTTGATGCATTGGTGCTTGGTACATGTTCATCCATGTCGTATATCTCGATGCATTGGTGCTTGGTACATGTTCGTCCATGTCGTATATCTCGATGCATTGGTGCTTGGTACATGTTCGTCCATGTCGTATATCTTGATGCATTGGTGCTTGGTACATGTTCGTCCATGTCATATATCTCGATGCATTGGTGCTTGGTACATGTTCATCCATGTCGTATATCTCGATGCATTGGTGCTTGGTACATGTTCGTCCATGTCGTATATCTTGATGCATTGGTGCTTGGTACATGTTCATCCATGTCGTATATCTCGATGCATTGGTGCTTGGTACATGTTCATCCATGTCGTATATCTCGATGCATTGGTGCTTGGTACATGTTCATCCATGTCATATATCTCGATGCATTGGTGCTTGGTACATGTTCATCCATGTCGTATATCTCGATGCATTGGTGCTTGGTACATGTTCATCCATGTCGTATATCTCGATGCATTGGTGCTTGGTACATGTTCATCCATGTCATATATCTCGATGCATTGGTGCTTGGTACATGTTCATCCATGTCGTATATCTCGATGCATTGGTGCTTGGTACATGTTCATCCATGTCGTATATCTCGATGCATTGGTGCTTGGTACATGTTCATCCATGTCGTATATCTCGATGCATTGGTGCTTGGTACATGTTCGTCCATGTCGTATATCTCGATGCATTGGTGCTTGGTACATGTTCATCCATGTCGTATATCTCGATGCATTGGTGCTTGGTACATGTTCGTCCATGTCGTATATCTTGATGCATTGGTGCTTGGTACATGTTCATCCATGTCGTATATCTCGATGCATTGGTGCTTGGTACATGTTCATCCATGTCGTATATCTCGATGCATTGGTGCTTGGTACATGTTCGTCCATGTCGTATATCTTGATGCATTGGTGCTTGGTACATGTTCATCCATGTCGTATATCTCGATGCATTGGTGCTTGGTACATGTTCATCCATGTCGTATATCTCGATGCATTGGTGCTTGGTACATGTTCATCCATGTCATATGTCTCGATGCATTGGTGCTTGGTACATGTTCATCCATGTCGTATATCTCGATGCATTGGTGCTTGGTACATGTTCGTCCATGTCGTATATCTTGATGCATTGGTGCTTGGTACATGTTCATCCATGTCGTATATCTCGATGCATTGGTGCTTGGTACATGTTCATCCATGTCGTATATCTCGATGCATTGGTGCTTGGTACATGTTCGTCCATGTCGTATATCTTGATGCATTGGTGCTTGGTACATGTTCATCCATGTCGTATATCTCGATGCATTGGTGCTTGGTACATGTTCATCCATGTCGTATATCTCGATGCATTGGTGCTTGGTACATGTTCATCCATGTCATATATCTCGATGCATTGGTGCTTGGTAAATGTTCCACCTGAATATTTGAACCTTAATATTGCAAGTTTTATTCGGTCTATTGGGGCAAGTCACTTTATTGAGGGTTCATTACCATACATATGGTAATACCTCGAAATAAAGAGTTGTGTTTGATGCAAGTGCTCGTAGTTGGTGGTTTCAGTATCTGAACCCGATGGTACTAGATACTCCAAATGCATTAAATTTGTTTTAAGATGTCAACCCTATTTCGCATATAGCGCGTTTTGTTTGTAACATGTAACCGTCAGATCATGGATACATAAAAATTACGTGCCTTATCAATGCATTTTTTTTCACGAAGAGTAACCCAAGTCTGATAAGGGATGTCTTGACGACAGTCAACTATGGTGTAAGCCTGGTGGTGATTGAGCCTTGATATTGCATCAAGTTTTTACCCGTTCTCTTACGGCGAGTTATTTATTTTAGAAGGGTTAGTTTCACCTCTCCTGTATATGGGAGAATGGACCGATAAAAACCTACACTCTCTACGGGAGCTTTGGAGCAAAAGACGACTGACCACAGTTAAATGTCCCGAAACCTTGATTTCCTAGATTTTCCTGATTAACTTCCCTCCCCTCACATCCAGGTCTTCCTTCGAGCTTCAGCGTGGGATTGGCGAGTCACCTTTGAGTATCAATTTCTATCTCTCTCTCTCTCTCTCTCTATATATATATATATATATTGAAACCTACCTCATTTTTTACCATCTCTCTTTTTACTTTACTTGATCAATTTAACTTAACTAACTAACTTGGCAGGTCCGTCATGAGATCTTTAATTCAAATTGTTTTATGTCTTTGACATAGGAATTTATCCCGATTGAATCGCCCAATCTCAAGGTTGTGGTTATTAATAAATTGAGAAACTAGGAATTGTGAAATATATTTAAATAAAATATTGACAAAATGTATAAAAAAAATATTGAAACCCTTTTAAATTATGATAGTTACTACTCATTACAAAAAATGAATTTGAGCTCATTTTTTATGAATGTATCCATAATAATAAACAATATTGTTAACACCCACCTACAACTTATCCGCCCATCTGTCTCAACACACCATGGTATTCAATAAATATTGAACTGCTTTTCTTTTCTTCTCTCAATTCAATCGATAATCTTCCTGTAATTCAACCAACGTTACTTTCTACTGTTGGTTCTTCAATAGTATGGCAACTACCAATTCGGGAGCTTGCCGGCTGCGTTTTTCTCGACAGCTGTGCTAAGACTACCCTTTTTAGCTCATCCCCACTCCTAGGAGTATTAGGAAAATGTCCCTTACCATATGTGAGGGTTCATGATAGATATTCTCAAATATCATGAATATTACAATATATATATATTATGTGTTGTAATCACTTCAACCTTTTCTCGTTTCCAGTAAAATTTCGTTTTAATATTATTTTATTTAAAATTGTTTCCAGTTTTTCTAGCTACCAAATAAATTTAGTTTTTGTTTTCAAATATTATGGGCGCATTTTTAATTTTATCGTACTAATGTTTGATTAAGCTCCAGATTTATATTTTGCATTACAGTGAATGGCGAAAGGGTTTCCGGAAAGGGAGTACCAGCCACACTGCCAGAACAGCTATGATTCTGATGACTCATAAGAGAAACGGTTTCATAATAAAATTACGTTTAGCCTTTTAACCAAAAAATAAATTTATATAAATAAGTTAGACATGTCATCTAACCATTTCTACACGTTTACAATTAAAAAGAAATTATTATGGTACTTTTGCACAGTGAAGGTTGTATAAACTATTTTACAATAAATGTGGAGTTTTAAACCACAAGACAAACGAAAGACAATATCTTTACCTGCTTGAATATAAATTTCCTTCTTCCGTAATGGGAAGTAACGATAAAAACACTTGAAAAGAGTAAAACCAGGGCAGAATGTGTATGAATATATTTTATGAATGAAATCTTACTTCCTAACTAATCATATTGTACCAGCAAATTGTATTTTTCAAATAAAGATCTTTTTAAAGATAGTCTAACTGTGTAAAAAAATAATATGATATAAAACCATAAAAATTACATTTTAAATTTATCCAATTAAAAGGGCAAAGAACAGTTATTCTAAGTAGTAATTTCACCATGAACAATAGAACAATTCAGAGGATCGACGAATGAGAAGAATAGCCAGAATGAGGAGGAAAATAGATGATGAAAAGGCACATTTTAACAAAAGAGGCAATCATTCAATTTAACAGAAGAATAAAATAAAAGGGCATGCAGGGTTCGTGGTAACAAATTGTTTCAGATACGAAAGGTTTTCAGTTTCTTTTAAAAACCTGTGTTATTCAGCACCTGTGATAGTGAATTGGCCAAAAAACATTAAGACTTGTGAGTGGTTCAGTGTAATGACTGTGCTACGGAATTAGGGTCCCAAATCCATATGTTGGTCACCTCCCTCGCATGCGAAAGAGGAACCGAATTCTGCGGAAGTCCCCCAGGCTCCTCCGTCAGCCGCGTCACCGGATACGAGCCAGTGGAAGCTAGCGAAGAGCGTGAGAGCCACAGACACTCAGGACATGATTGGAGAAACTGGCCATTGCCAGGGCTCCCACTGTCAAGCATTTATAGCAGGTCACAAGGCCACTGCCTTTCAGTCTCCGAGGAGGATTATAGGGATGAGTGATGCAGTGCAATGACTGTGCTACGGGATTAGGGTGGTTGGATAGGTTACTAATGAATGAACATGTATTCATCACTTGTATTAAACCTTTAGCTGGTCATTTTTATAATTAATTGTTCTGTTAATGCTAGCAAAACATAAAATTAAATGAACTGTCCCAAAACATCATTTTTTTGGAATATCTCTGTAATTCTCTTTGCTTTCCTTAGTTTTTACGATGGCCCTAATTTTCATAATGCACAGGTCCCAATCATTCCAATATCTTACTTTAATTATTTAAGACCTAACCTTTAAAGAACATATAAACTCGAAAACTGAAAAAGAAAAAAAAATTATGCACAAAAATGTCCCCAATTTCAAAAAATAATCTCCGTTAAGTCCCAAAAACCAACTTCTTCTCCACAAATCATTCACCTGATCAAACATAGCCCACACTTCACCAGTATGGAGCACGAGTTTCAAAACCAGCTACAGTAAACTTGAAAGAATCCTAAACCTAGGAATGTGCATCGGAAATAACTACTCTCACTGCACAAACTGACGCACTGTTCTCAAACAATTACAACCCCACCACAATTCAAAAATTTGTTCGTTCTCAAACCGATACATACTTCAACAAAACAATGGCTTCTGTAAATACACTAATACGGGAGGTTGGTGACTTCAGCGAAATTCTTACATAAGATACACTCATATAAGAACTAATAGTCTGTTGCATTTAGAGTAGGGATTTTAAACAAGTATAGACAATGAATGCATAATGTACATGTACAAAGTACGTAATGTACTTTTGTAACAATCCTAATTCACAGTGTAAAGTTGTTACAAAATGTATAAAATGTATCCAAGCTACAGCACATATTGTAAATAGATTCATTTATATAGAATCTATATTGAATTCCATAATTTTTAATAACAAGGGGTTATGAAAAAAAAAATAGTAGGTGTAGTTAATAAATTGTCATAAACAAGGTAGTTAGTGATTCCGAAGTTTAAATAAGTTGCAAATGAGTTTTTAGATTAAATTATTTAGTAAGAAATTTCAGAACCATGTCCGGAGACTCTCAAAAGAATATTAGGTATTCCAGAAGCTCATTCCGAATTCGCAATGACGTCTGGAACTCCGACAGAAACTAATAAAACATTTCGAGGGGAGAGGCAACATGTAGTCGCCACCTTTACGCTCATTAGTAAACTATTGAGTCTGCTTCTGGCTGCAGAACCGGCCATGAGCAATAATAGATTTTCGCATAGATGACAAGCTCCATTATATAATCGATAAAAACTTAAATGATAAATTTTTGACAGGGTGTATAATTAAAATAATACTTATTCGCAAACAGATTAAACACTTTTCCTTGCCACGGTCGAATTTTCAGCACTCCACAGTTTAGCGTTAAAGGAAATTTTCATTAGGAAACATAACGATTTATTTTATCTGGAAGTTAATTAAAAGCCCTATTGATTTTTAAATATAATTTGTAGGGAGACAAGACGTCAATCCGCCGTCTTTGATGAAAACATTTTTCTCAGTAAATTTGAGTTTTTATCTAACGATTGAAAGAAAATAATAAATGACAAATTAATTTATTCACCCTTCAGGTATTTTTTTTTTTAGTTGTGTCACTGACAACAGACGTCATGATTATGCAAAGGCAAACATAAGTCACAGCTATCACCTCCTTCCTACAGAGTTGATAAATAACCATCAATAATTGACTCCGCTTTGCTGAATAGAATCGTGAACACTTGGGAATAGGAACGTGAGCTGCTTAAAGACTAAAAACTTAAATTTTTTTTTTTTTTTTTTTTTTCTAAGCTCTCTAGTTAGAATTTTTGGATGAGGGATAAATATAAAATATTTAGGGTGATCGGATCCTTGTACTAGGAGGACCTGCTTAAAGGTGGTGTCAGAGGAGTAAGGAGTGTGGGAATCCTCGGTGGAGGTTGATTGTTACGGTACAGTGGTGAGAGTCCACTGGTGGCTGGGCCTAGAGTCTTCTCTAGGCATTTAGTGCAGTCGTAGTTAGTCTGATATCCGTGAGGGTGCCCCTTAGAGGCTTGTTGTTGGTGGGCCATGCGCCGTGATGTCAACCATTTCTTCTGCTTTACTCGATCTAGTGAGTTACCATCGTGCCGGTAGCGGTGATGGTGTCATGTCTCGGAAGAGAGGAAAAACTTAAATTAATTTCTACTCACTATTGTCTTGAAACTCTCAATCCGTAATCACGAGAGTAAATAACAAATCATTGGGATAATTGATACAAGTGATTTCATATTTTCAAGGAGCAAATAATTCTTCTAAATACTGTACAGGAATAAAATCTAAAACAATGGCAATACTATTTTTACGAGTAAACACAATGAGAATAAGAGTATTTTGTAATAACAACTTTAAGAAAAATCACAAATTTTCAAAGGGGAGGTTTACAATCTTTCTGAAATTTCAATATTACAATTTGTCTACGTTTCACTTATTCGGGGATCCTCAGGGCAACTATCAAGGTTGGCAAGAAGGTAATTTCAGTTTTTTAGTGTGAAATTTTGTTTGAAGTTTTGCTGTACAAAAAATAAACTTTAGTCCGTCAAATATCTTCCATTCTGTTCTATGACTTTTTGCCATATTTCTGGTAACTTCATGATCCCGCATTCATAGAACTTCTGGTTATCAGCAAAAAACTCAACCAAGGGCGGTTTGAGGTTATTAATGAAATTTTTACCATTTAAGAACTTTCGTAAACTTCGAAATAAATGGTAATCCGATGGTTGAAGGTTGGGGCTGATGGGAGATGTGACATCTTCCCAACCAAGCTCCAATAGTTCCGTACGTGTTTCTCACGTCTTATATGATTTTCAATTGTTGCGTTTAACTATTTTTATTTAATTACATTATTAATTAACTATTTTGGAATATCTCGAATCCATTATGGCATTCATTTTCTTATCATCAACTTCAGAAGGTCAACCAGAACGTTGGTCATCTTTTAGTAAAAAATCTCTAGAAGGATATTTTTTCAACCAACTCTGACACGTGCGTTCTGTTAAACAATCAACATCATAAACTTCACATATCTCATTGTGAGCCTTGGCCACTTTCTTACCTTTATGAAAATAAAATGCTTATTTTTCCACTCCATGTTAAAACAGACCGTAAACCGATAGTTATAAACCAAAGTTCGGTGTTTGGGTTTACATTAAGGTGAAATATGAGGGATGACATTTTATAAACAATACACAGTCTTGATGATGCTTGAATAGGTCGAACGTAGACAAATCGTAAAGAAAAAAATACGGAGAGATTGATTGAATGAAATGCCTTTCAGTGAAAAATTTGTGTTTTTTTCATAAATTTCGAAACAAACGAAAAATGTTAATTCAAAACAAAGATATTTAGGTCGAATGGGCGCTTATATATATATGTATTTTAAAACTAATTATAATTTTAAGACGAAGGGAATTGACACGGAGAGAAATCAATAAGCTCGATTATCCTTATCGGCCAGTGGAACGCAAAACGTTTACGCGCGAATCCCTTCCAAGTGAAAAATAAAATAGGGCCAAGTAAGATCGAATAAACCATTACACTTTCAATATCTCTTCTAAATAGATTTATGTCGTGGTAATAATAAATATCTGCTTCTCAGCCTCTTTAAGCTCTTATTATATTAATAAAGTCTACCATAAACCAATACAAAGTCAATAATTTTTTATGAATTAACATATTTTAATTAAAGTCATGAAGCATATGGATTTTCGATATTTTCATACATACATACATAGGCTTATAACAATACCGAACAAGTTCAATTCCCCAATGTTATGCCAAACATTATGGACAACATTTCAGCGTTGCAAGTTAGTGCTTAATGCAAGTTGCAAGTTGCCATACATTTGTGCGTGGTTAGCCGACATCAACGGTTTGTTTACAGTTGTAACTAACCATCTTATAATAGAACCAAGCCCTGTGAATTTCCGAGAGGCTAACATTGGCTATATATATGCATACAAAGGTAGGTATTTCTCTATAGGTAAGTTGACTTATTTCAAAACAATTCCCAAAAAAGGACTCATCTTTTCTCCATTGTTTTCATTCTTTTTTATTGCGATTCATTTGTTATTGTTACAACAGTTAATAATTTCTTACAAATTAGGTTGTCAATTAAAAATTTAGCGTTAGCTTTTTATTAATTATCATAATTTTAGGATAAATTTGAGAGGTCTCCAGATATAAGGTGCTTTTTAATGTTTAAATTATTTGTAAATACAGAAAATTAAAATCAGTATTCGTTTGAAGTACTTTGAGTTATCCGGTAAAATAAAATTATAAATGAAAATAGTCGGTCTCGTACTGACTCGCTTCCATTCACCGGCTGTTATTAATTGATCACTAAGAAGATATTAAATATTTATCTGATTTCTTCCCAACTTTTATGACATATTTTTGACTTTTTACTTACTTCAGTAGTGCTATGACCTAAAGTGGGTCCTGGTCTTCTCAATGAGCTGCAGCCACGAGCTCTTTCTTGAGCGGTCGCATTCCAATTATTGATTTCCAGGAGACATCTTGCATACAATGGGGAATCAATAACGTAAATTAATCAATTCAGTTGACTGTTTATAATTAAAAATAATGGCTGAATGAAATTCTTAGACTGGTGACATTAATTTGTTCACGCAAAAAATTGTCTGTTTATTCTCTCCTTTCCACAGCATTTAGAAAATCCATTCCATGACTCCTTTCCATACGGTCTCTTCTGGAACTTGGTCTTAAACTGTTCATCACCTGTCCCGAAATACCGAACTTGGCTCACCCCAGTGACATTTTAAGGTTGCAATGTAAGTAATTTGAAAGATGGTCAAAAGTAAATTGAAGTTGTGGACATGTCACCATCCATCCACGTTTCGTGACTTTACACGGAAAAAGTGTTATCATGAATACAGGTTCCTATCATAGGAAACAACGTTAGCAGTCAACCATTGCCATTTACATATTATTATCAGTTTACTTCAGCTACACTGGTTTACAAAAAAATGTTTTGCCTTCAGAATAATTCAAATATTTGCTTCATGGTGAAATTTCGGCTTTCAATTCTTTTTAAATTAATATTTAACGATTTCAGTGATAATAGGCAATAAACATACAAATAAGGGCTATCGATAGAGGTAAACCCCAAAACATATTCAAAAACTAAGCAGAAATTTCTCATCACGAAAAAAAAAATCTTCTAATTATACTTTAGAAAAAAATACATTTTAGTACCAAATAAATCCTCTTCTGACTTGAATAACAGCGTCAAGCCTTCGAGGCATGATTCTCATCCAGTAACTGGGTTGGGGGGGGGGGGGGGTGATCTGTCGTCTTACTCGTCTGCCAAGCTCTGTACTCTATATGATTGGGCTCTATCCCTATAGGCTGGGGGAGCTGGCCACCTTAAAGTACGTATGTATACCCACATCACTGAGGTATTACAAAAGAAACCTTGCATAGTATTGTGCCGCATTAACCTGCACGAATATGAACTTTTCACCAGTAAATAGTACAAATACGATCACGTACTCATGGATAATTTCCCTCACATACAAAGCGACACCAAGGAAAAGCCTTTGAAGCTCTGTGTTCGTCATCAAAGAAATTCCATCTTATACTTTCACTGTAACACCTGCGAATTGAACTCTTCCAGTGACACCTGAGTGTCACGCTAAGCGGACGTAGCGCTTGTTGGGTCTTCGGTCAACTCTCATCCGTCTTTCTGGTGTATATCGAGAGAAGCGTGACTTGTCTAAAAACAACACCCTGCTCCTTTCGTTTTCAGTTCTCATAAAGTGTTCCCGAGCCAATTTTAAACGAGTTCTACGAAGTTCTCAGGACAACAACGGCACTGATACTGGTCTAAATTCTCAGACTCTCTGAGATGCTTAGGTTAAATTCACTCCAGCAAGTATTCTTTTAACCTTTTCTGCACTTATTGCTACTACACAAAATATATCAAGAAGGTGAGCAGTCTCAGTAGCAGATAAAAACCGATGTGTTTATTACAATAATCCGGTCATCTCATGCATCTCTCACTCCTGCCTGAACTGACCTTTCTTTGCTTGTGCACAAACATGCCTCACGATAACCTGTAACTGCTCTCGCAAAAGTAATTTCAGGTGAACCCAGGGCACGGGCTGTATATCTTTGGCTTAGGCCGTCTTCCACTAAAGCACCAACAGGGGCTACTTGCTCGACTGTCAAAACCATATCGAGAGGCCACATTTTTAGAGATCAGTGGCACTAATTTGAAATAGTGAATTAAGATGAACGATGACAAAAGTTTTAGTTTTTGTTTAGTCAATAACATAAAGGATTAAATAAGGTAAACAAAGCCCTTTATTGAAAATAAGACAAGTCACTTCCATTCATAAATTATTTTTTAATGTTGTTTTTATTAAAGAATGAACTTTGTATGTCCTTTTTTTTTATTAACTCGTATACGAAATATTTCTTAGTGCACCATTATTATATATATATATAGCATACCCCGTTTCCAATTTTCTTTTTTCTGGTCGTTCGTATGTCCAATGATTTCTTAAACACGTTGCTTCTTCTTAAAGCGTCCATTATTCTTCAATATATTCAAAATTACCGATAACTTTGAAAGGGAACATGACCCTCACTCAAGGCTTGGCGTAAACTAACCTTTCCCTCTTAAACGCCACCTGGGTCACTCTCATTGCCGAATGAAGAGTTGGAATTTTAAATTACTCTAAATTAAAAATAACAGGTGGTAAATTTCGGAAAGAAGAAATTCAGAACATGTTTATATATATATTGGCTATCAACCAATCGAATTAATGGCCAAATTACCTATTTCCAGTTGTGTTATAAATGTGGATTTGGAATGGGGACACGAAAGATATCCAGGCCAAGTCAGCTCAATCTCAAATTGAATTTAGAAGTTTTTATTGAGGTAAGTGAAAGCAGAAACCTTATTAAACCTCCGAAGTGGGGAGCAAGGTGAAGTTTATAGGAAATCAACTTAGGAACATCACAAATATCTTGGAAATTAAGGTATTGAGGAAAGAGTGGGAAGAAAATCCATTTGAAATTGTATTCTGCACAGTCTGTACTTCTCATTCTGCTTACTAGTACTACTAAAACATCCCTTGTAAAACGTATAAATAAATATGGTCGGGTATAAATATTCCATCTACATTTATTTCGAAAATTATGTACTTCAATTTAGTTTATAATAACCTGAAATAACCAGACAGCTATAAATAGAAAATCATTTACTTACTTTCGCCTTTTTTTTTTTTTCTGTTATCTTTTGATGTTATCGATGCTATTAATATCTGGAGGGAATAAGGGGGAAACGGTTTCAAGACATCTTATTTTCGTAAAGGAAGAGGAGTCTATTCCTTTGGCTAGAATTTATTTCTACAATCCGAAATATTTCTGCTCAAGATAAAATGAGGCATGTCGCAGTTTTATATAAATAGAAAACCACAAGTTTTAACAAATTAGAAATAAATATATTCTTTGTTTTCAAGAAATGCAATCTTCTAGATTCTAGAAGCTAAGTATATCTTATTTTTCATCCCTCAACTTTGCACTAATTACCAATCATCGTAAAATTCAGGTGATCTTTTGGACTGATGTAGCGTTTTCTACATTATTTAAATTAGCTTTGTTTAGCAAAGGGTTTCATCTGAGATCCTCCTAAATTGCATCTTGGTAAAATATTGTGTATAAAGAACCTAGAGCATTTTGTTATTATGGGACATGGTTTTTAATAAAAAAATTTTACATGAAATTGTTCCCAGCGTACTTTGTTAGATTTTTTGTTTTGTTTAGACTGAATATATATAAAACAACTTTATTATGATGAAATTACAATCTGCCTTAATACTTAATAGGAAATAAATAATTGAGATAAATGTGCTCATTCATGCCACATTTACGATTCATCATTCACTCGCACATTCCACACGGTTGTTGCCTCCCTCACATACGAAGGAGGAAGCGGAATCTGGGGAAGTCCCCCACGCTCCTCCGTCCACCGCGTCACCGGATACGAACCAGTGGAGGCTAGCGAAGAGCGCGAGAGCCACAGACACTTAGGGCATGATTGGAGAAACTGGCCATTGCCAGGACACCCACTGTCACGCATTTATAGCAGGTCACGAGACCACAGCCGTTTCAGTCTCCGATGAGGATTATAAGGATGAGTGGAGCAGTGCAATGACTGTGCTACGGGATTAGGGTGGTTGGATAGGTTACTATGGAATTTCATGAATTTGGAAGGGATGAGTTAAAGAATGTAGGGTACATTAAGATCGTTATGAAGGGTTTTGTTGCTGACGTAATAAGGGACATTTACTATTGTTCTCAGGACTTTTGATTGAAAGGATTGGATGCGCTTGATGTAGACTTTTATGCTGTCCCTGATAGCTCTATTCCGTATGTCCTAATTGGCTTAAGTATAACTTTGTCAATAAGTAGTTTATTTTCTATTGAGAGATGGGATGTCCTTCGAAGTAGTCTGTACAGTTGTCCAAAGCGACTGTTTAGTTCTTGTCTTTTTAACCTCGTGTGTTGGTTCCATGTCAGTCTTTTGTCGAGATGGAAGCCTCAATACCGCACTGTCTCAGACACAGGGAGAGGAATCGAATTTAAAAAGACTAGTGGACAGGACTTGCTGCAGAGGGTAAAGGTTATGTGGGAACATTTTGCTTCATTGACCTTGATTCGCCATTGGTAGCACCAATAGTCGATCTCATCTATGTGTTTTTGAAGGTTTTTGGATGCTATATCAGGGTCTGGATGGGTTGACAGGACTGCAGTGTCGTCTGCAAATGTTGCTAAGAAGGTATTGGGGGTAGAGGGGACATCAGCAGTGTATAGATTATAGAGGATGGGACCCAGGACGCTGCCCTGTGGAACTCCTGCTTTAATAGGATAGTAGTTAGAATAATCCAAACCACAGCGGACTTGGAAGAAACGGTTTGAAAGGTGGGAATGCAGGATTAGGAAAGGGTCTGTGGTAAATATGTTTTGAGCTTGTAAATCAAACCTGCGTGCCAAACCTTGCCAAAAGCTTGAGCTATGTCCAGAAATGCAGAAATCCAATACTGTTTGGATTCAGGGGCTGACGATATGTGATCAACAACGCGAAGGCCTTGTTGAGTAGTGGAGTGTTGTTGACGAAAGCCAAGCTGGTGTATAGGAAAAAGGTTTTTGGATTCAACAATTGGAAGTAGACGTTTTAAGAGGCGTTCCTCAAATATTTTTGAGAGAATAGGGAGCTGGCTAATTGGATGGTAAGAGGAAGCGTCATTGGGTGGTTTACCGGGTTTGGCGAATAGGACAATAATGGAATGTTTCCAGAGGAGAAGAAAGTGCGTCGTTCGGATAATGCAATTATATATGTAAGTTAGGAAGATTATGGCTTTAGGAGGAAGTTGTTTGAGAATTGGAGGAGTAAGGAGATCATATCCAGGGGTTTTTCGGTAAGGTATTTGACCTCAGAGGGGTTAACGGCTTGTGGTGGAAGTGAGAGAGTATAGGTGAAGTGAGGAAATCTTCAACAGTTGTGCTGTGAGAATGGTTTTGAGGAGTAAAGTGAGTGTAAAGAGGAGTGAAAGTACGGGAAAGATGCAGTGTGAATTCTTCCGACCTTTCGCCATCCGAAGCCGCCCAAGACCCATCATCCGGGGCGGAAACATCTTCACGACGGAGTGGTTGTGAAACAGGATGATACTTTAGGATTTTTGTAGTTACATCCCACAGGGATTTGTCCGTAGTAGAAAGAGAAGAGAGATGGGAATTGAAAGAGTCGGAACGGAAGGACGCCAATGGCCGCTTTACCAATCTGCAGTAATGATTGTATGAGTGGCGATCAGCAGGATGTTGGGATCTTTGCCATACTGTTCTGGAATGGCGTTTGGATTGGATTAGGTCTTTGAGATGCTGAGGTAAACGATTTTGATTGTGAATTTTCGGATGACGGTGGGGCAACGATGGCTCACAAGCCGACCCTGGACAAGAGTAGTGAAGGAATGCACTGCATCGTCAAGGTCTTAGGATGTTTTCAGGGACACTTTGAGGTCTATGGAGCCTGTAAGAAGCTGACGGAAGTGGTCCCAATCGACTGGGCCCCTAATAAATGAAGGAGGAGGCAGTTTTGAATTGGTATTAGGGAAATGGTTAATAAAAAAGGGCTATGATCGGAGGAGAGGTCATCGAGGCGCTTGAGTGAATAGTTTAGTGTTCTGAAACTATTGTAGAAGAAGAAGTCTAGGAGATCTAGATTTCGGTTGGGATCTGATGGCCAATAGGTGGCTGTGTCAGGAGAGATCGTGGAGTAATGTTTCTGTGTGAGTGCAGACAGCAAAGCACGTCCGCGTGTATTCGTGGATCTTGACCCCCAGTGTTGATGCTTCGCATTAAAGTCCCCACCCACAAGGAAACAATTAGACTGAATAAATAACAAGTAAGCATATACATGTATTCACGTAAACTGCAATTAAAATTAATTTCCAAAAAGGGTTAAACAAAATAAAAACCATTAGAAATATAAAAAACATATATACACATTACATATAAGTTAATAAACAAATAAAAAATGTATTCAATCATTATACGAATTACCCTCCTTCAAATGCATGTTGTGCTATGCAGCAAGAGGAGCCACTGTTCTGTCAATTTGCTATTGTGTTCATATATTTGTAAAAAAAAACGTAAATAAAGGGGTTTTGAAAAAAAAAAGTATGAGTACTTAAAGCTTATTTCGTTATTAAATTTCAAATATTTTTGATTAGGCTCATAATCTCTCATTTATTATTTTTTCTTGATATTCATCTGTTCTATATTTCCCCCATTCAGGTGTCTTCTGGATCATGCATTAAATATCATTTCTGGGCAACATCAAGGCATTACAACTAATTTTACAACCGAGGCGAAACCCTATATTCTGGGTTGTAACGCATTAGTAAAATGTATTAAATATTCTGACCTTATTTTAATAGATATTATACTAACAAATTAATGTATTATTTATAATTTACGATGATGTAAATCTACTACTATTAATTAAACAATCAGTAAATACTTCATCATGTGAACCAACTTCTTCATTATTAATTCTTTGTAAGTAATAAAAAAAACTAATAATAACGAATCTGTATGTTTCAGAATAAACTGTACCATTGGTATACCCTTTATAACCATTCTATTAAGGTCGGAATCCGCTCGCTGTATTATTATTGCCTCGTATTTCATAACAGTTTGGAAGACGTGTGTCACATTTGATCTCCAGCGTCGTCCTTTGACATGCAGCCATGATTCTGAATCCCTCCTGTCATTAGGCAGCACGCTAGGTGAGAATCACCAATCAGAGGGAAATTTCACATGCGCTATCGTAGAACTCTGGTGTTTGCCATCGAAGAAATTCCACCCCACACCAAACTCCCTTAACATTACACTCAGCTCAGCGCTCACCATGCCTTCGGTAAACTGTGGTGTGTAAAGAGAGCAGCGTGACTCATCGGAATACATCACATTGATCCATTCGTTTTCAGACCACATAAGGTGTTCCCGAGGAAAACCCAAATAAGATCTACGATGTTTTCTGGCCCTGATGCAAGCACCAACACGGCTACATGATATACCGCCAAAACCATTTTTAGAGATTAGTTACATATTTACAATAGCCGTAATAGTATAATAAACCGGTCATCTCCTGGCTCTGTCACTCGCGGACGATTGCACAAACCCAATGCATGGGCTGCGTTTCTTCGGTTTTGACTGTCTTCAACTAAAGCAAAAACACTGGCTATTTGCTCTACCATCAAAACCATTTTTTATATTAAAATTAAAAAAAAGAACTTCAAAAGTCCATTTGCTAAATTTATAAATATCAGTCACACAACAGTTCTATTTTTTAAATATATTTAATGGTTTTCACCTTAATATTTATAGCCCTTTTGAAAATGCTTACTTATAATTAAAAAAACACTTGAAACCGGAAGTGATTCATTATTAGGTAGTGAATATTTTTATTTTTCCAAGTGCACCACTTTAGTGAAGCAGTAAAATACACAAAATTATACATATCACGAGGGCCAGGCCTGGGCTTGAATTCTTCATACGTCCTTTCATCATTGATCATATTTTAATATTTTAATTACAATGAAATATCAATCAAATCATATAAAGTATATTTTTTATGTGAAAATATTTCCTGGATAAAATTGTTATTATAATATAAAACTTTATTTACACTTTTCTTAATAAATTCATATTGAATTACTTGTTGATGTCGTAAGATGAAAGAAATGATGCCATGATTCTTTTTATGTTATTGTTTAAAGTAACATACTTACAAAATTTTCTAAAATTTCAAGATACGGTATACGATTTTACACTATTATTCTTGTTAATCCTTATAATGTGTCCAATTTGATTCTCTCTGTAGTGTCCATATTTTAATGGTCCTTAGACTAAACAGCTGTAAAACTACCCAAGCTCTAGAAATGAGCCTTCTAGAGTTTGGGTAGATGCGAACTGACCGTTTCCTAGCCTCTAGTATCATGCCATATTCACTCCTTGATAAATATTTATACTACAGAAATTAATGAAAACTAAAAGAAAATACGTTTGATCAGGATTGATAGTTATGTCCACCTTTCGTTCACCAAAGGTAAATCGTAGCAGAAAGATAAAAAAACAAACCTTTTACTAAGTAGCCTTAGTTATTTATTCAAACTTCTTATAATAAAAGATATTAATAGATTAATATGAATAAATGGGCTTGAGAGATATATAAAAACACAATATAAGAAGAATCATGAACAACAAGATTTAATTAAATAAAAAAAACATTATATATTTATAAAATGAACACAACAACCTTTGTAATGTGTGTGACACATTTTATTATTATTCACTAATGGGAAAACTAAAATATTTTTATCACACCAAACAAAATCGTATTATATATATATATATATATATTAAATAGTACATATATTAAATAGTATATATATTAAATAATAAAATATATATATTTAAACACACATATAAACACTTGGTCTTAATTATTGAATTTCATTCATAAGCATATTTAAACGAATATTGTACTAGAATGTTGTATTTAATCGGCCCTATGGCATGGTATTCACATAAATATGGTACATTACTAATTAAAACTCACTGTGTTTTTTAACGACCAATGCCAACAGTGCTCTCCTAGGCAGGCTCCATCTCTGTTCCATCATCTATAATACAGCACCACATGAGTCTAAAAGTCATCCCCTCCACGTCCAGCCAGAAACTCTTTCAGCTTGAACAGACACTATTTAAGTGGTGGTAACATAGTTCCTATTTGGTTTGCCATGTTCCAGTCCTAATTAGATGTATAAAACGAAAAATGAACTATATGAAGGAAATTGGTGTAAATATTTCCATATTACGCGCTTTCTCTTAAATAGTTTAATCATAACATAAGACTCATAAGCAAATATAGAAAAGCGAAGTGTTTAACATCTGGCCTTATTCAGTCTTTTAACTGGCAAGGCTGGTACCTGCTGGACTCTTTTTTCTAGGTCAACCCTAAACTCTTTTTTAAAAAATATCACGTCACCTACATTCGGTAATTATTAAAAAAACTACACATTCACATTTAACATAAAGTAAAATTATTCGCAAAATAATAATAATAAATAATTCTTTATAAAATATGGGAACACATATTTCACTTTATCGCATAGTGCTACAGTTAAAGGTAACTAGCGTAGACATAATCATAGTATTGAGTTTGGAATTTTGGGAACATTTTACCCGTTATACTATTTTCAATTTTTATAAGTTGATTTTAAATGTTTAATAATATTTTTTTTTATCCTGCAAATGTCAAGCTCATGTGTTATTTATAACTTGTTACAAAGTACACAATCGTCAAACTGTTGATAGAAGTGGCAACTCTCATTACTATCAACGAAAAAAATTCACACACAGAAGAAGCTTCTAAAAAAACAAGTGAACGGTTTCTAAAACAATAATCATGCATCTCACGTTGTAAATGATCAAGTTTTCTCCAGTTTCCTTTTGCTTTGATCACTATCCTATAATGAGATAGATAAGTAGCAGGAGGCAGGGCACATGGACCACGAACAATGTCCAGTCGAAGGTGAACATTTTAGGCAGAAAGTCTGACCAGCAATCAGCTAGATGTCAAAAGAAACCGCACCCCAACAACCCACAGCACCAACAGAAAGCCGCAATTCAAGACGTAAGAACTAAAATTTTAATTTTCACAACACATTTAGGTTGTCAATATCTTTCCTTTCTTTGCAAAACCTAGTCTATTAGAATCAAGCGCAAAGGTTTCATATTATTATTATTATTACTAGCTAACGTATGAGAAACGCAAATTAACTATCGTTTGGTTATTGCACAAATCTATACGAACCTTTCCCCCCTTCAGGAAGAACCAGACCTCGGTAAGAAGGTGCCTACAGTCTGGATGAAGATTCACAACCGTCGTAAAGGAGCCCAGGATCTGTGGCGAGGAGGGGGGTGAAGCAACCTCCTGGGCCCTCCCCCCCTTCCGAAGAACGGGCCATTACTTTTTATCTGGAGCTAAAGGATCTTCCTCCGTCACGGCCATAATCGATATGGGTCGCTCCTTCCCAGGCTCTGTCTAGATCAGGTGTCACCGTTCCATCTGTCAGTTCTATTATCAGTTGGATGATGTGCCTCTGGACCCTGAGCTTGGAAATTATTATTATTTTAAGAAAAGTTTATAATTCAGTAAACTGAAATTTTACTTTGTAGATAATAATTACTATATTTTAATGAAAGTTTCAAAATTTTAAAAGAAAAATAATCAATGTCATAAGAGATTTCCATCTGCCTTTAAAATAAAATGCACCAAAATTTTGGAAAAAGACTAAATATGTACTAAAAGTTTAGCGAATTGACAGCTAACACCTTTGTAGATAATATTACTATATTTTCATGAAACTATCTTATCTTACTTGGATGTAACTGAGCCGCAAGCCTTGTTTTTCTTAGGGTAATTATTTTGCACCCCCTCCCCCCGGGCCTTTTTCAATTATTCTGAAATTCACCGAAACCACAAGTTGTCGTTTTTCAGTACTACTTAAATTTTTGTGTTTTATTTGAGAAAGGTTTTCAGGCATCATAAGCCTCTTATCCTCATTTAATACTCACACCCTTGCTTCCTAATAGGTTTTCTATTAGTTTTAGTATTAGTTTTCTATCTGTAGAAGATTTATTTGTTATATCATTTAATTTTAAATTTCTAAATTATTTCTCAATAAGCACGTTCACGAAATCAATTTCAAATTTTTCAACCGTTTGCTCATAAAAACAAACAATAAATAACTTAACTTAATTTCTATTAATTATGTAATTGTAGACATTTTTTTCAATGACAAAACATAGAAATGAGCAAAGCATTCAACCCATAAAGAGCGGTAAAATCAACTAGAATTTTAATAATAAATAATCACCCTAAATATTTTATAGTTCTCCCTCATCCTCAAATTCTAACTAGAGAGCTTAGAAAAAAAAAACAAAAAAAAACTTTAATATATGAAACACATGCAATTTATTAATTATCATTATTCTTTTAGCTATGTCCACGGCCTAGGGTTTATCACCAACTTCTAACAATGAAATCCTTGTTCGAAACTGTATTTCTTTGAAGAGTTCATAATACATAATCCCAAGCCGGCTTACAAACAAAAATAAAATAATAATTGAGAGTTGAGATCCTTGTGTTAATCCCTCAAGCTGGTGGCAACCCCAACTTGACCTTTTCTTGAGATAATATTATTTATTGGTTCGTTTTTGCTGTATCCATAAGCCAACTTTCCATGTTATATATACATCAGTGTCCGATTTTCACCATGATCTGGACGCTCACCAATTATTTGTTTTATTGAGTCAAATAGATTAGCCTTCACAACTGCTGGAAATATATTTATTCAAAATAAAGGAGGTATATTTGGGCAGGGGTATATAAAAAATTTTTTTTTTTACCAATTCATTCAATTCTGATTTGAACACCGTTGAATACGATTATATATTTAGTCCTCACACACACGAGCACAGGATTGTCACATAACCCTGATAATAAAATAATAAAAATTAATAAAACAGATAATAAAGTATTTTCGCTCAATATTCCTCCTCAGCCAAATTCTTTTACAGAAATACTCAATTTTCGCGATACTTATCATTTTATCGCAACTTCCACAAGACCCTCACTTCCTTTCAGTCTTCGCGCTAAGATTTTCTCTAACTTTCGTTTATAATACGCACATTTTTTCAGTATACTGGCTAAGAAAAAACTGAATCCGTTTTCACCCGTCCTGATTACTGACTTGAGCACAGAGCCTACACATTACTTTAGCAAATGCTCACTGGATGGCACGCGGTAGGTAGATTTTGGCTACTAGTAAGTAGCTGAAATCTGATACTTGCAAAATTACCCGACTTAGTGAGCTACTTAAATTAAACAATCCTAGGAGAACTACAGGCTCATTTTCGTTCCTCCGTGGAACTATATAAGTAGACCAGGCGGTCATCAAAGCTCAAAATATCGTCATTGTATAGTTTTATTCCCTAATTCGTAGATTATTTACGCTGCGTACAAAAACAAAGATATAGAGTATGTTTGATGATAACACTAATTGTCAACTGTGGATAACTAGGATATAAGCAATAAACACAAAATAAGACTGGTAATTATTTACGTTTGGGTTTACACATACAAATAAATCTATGAAAATGAATTATGATTAATCACTATACAAAACGAAATATTTTCGGTTTACAAACAAAATAAAAAAATTAAAACATTTGTGAATCAAAAAAACAAGACAAATTCTAATACAAAAAATGATATCTGGCCGCAACAGTATGAATTCTTAAAATATAATCTGATTCCACAATAATCATTTATTTAAAATTGACTCCTAATTCGTGGCTCTTTGCCTCTCCACAATATTGTTTATTTAAATAACCAAATAGTAACTAATTTACGAATGAACCAGAAACTATTCGTTCTGTTAATGTGCGTCCCGATCCATTGGTTGTTTATGGCTACTAAACACACGAATGGTTTCTAACCGCATACTGCCAGTATCCAATAAGCACTAACTAATCATAAAAAATCCAATGATAGTTATCAAGCTTGTGTTTATTTAGATTATTTAAGGTGAACAAATGAAAATAAGTTTCAAAATCATATAGCAACTTTGTAATTTGTATTTCAAGTCACGCAAGGTAATCTTTTCAACTAATTGGTAATATCGTGGGTACATGGTTCGTTAAAATCTACTTCCAGCCATCAAATGTTGTTTGTTTTATTTGTCAAATTTGTTTTATTATCATTTCAGAGACTTCGTAAAACAAAAAACATATATCTAGGTATTGGATTAATATATAACGTTAAATATTTATGTTTTTACAGTTTTATTTACTAAACAAAAAATGAGTTTTTGTGCGCAATAGATAAATGGTAGTAGATGGCTTATGATCATTGTGTGAACTCCATGCCATGAGCATCCATGGCTCGTGAAAGTAACATACATAAATATTAATATATTCCGATTCCCTTAAGTTTCTAACTCTTATTTACTCATTGCCAAAGTAAAATATTTCGTAACGCTGAAAGGTACGAGAAGTGTAACGGGTAAGTGAAAAGCTTTATCCCGATATCAACGGCTTTCAGTGAGGGTTGCGTGAAAGGGATTAAATCGAAAAGGATTTGGTCGGGCATTAAGGCCAGGTTAAGCGCGGAATATTGTTTTTTTTTCGCCCCTTTGAACTTCCTACAGTGTCATGGCACTAATTGCACCACAACCATCAATAAGCCAAGTGACGGCTTATTGGTAATTCCTCGTCCTTTTATTGACACAGTTCGTTCCAAAGGAATTTTCCTCTACGATATTGTGGATTCCACTTCGTTTTCCGTTTGGTTATTGAGTTTCAATCAATTTTTATAAATGTTTGTTAGAACTGACGTGCTTCATATTTTTCAAATAAATATTTTGAGTAAAACGAATTAGGAAAAGGTTTATAATGAATAGGGAGGCGTAGTATAGGCTCGAAACTTCTCTATGAATACAGAGCCATTAGTCAGGTCATCATTATAATAGTTTAAAAACATTCTTAGTGATCGAAAACCACATTCAAAACATTAGCTAATCCTATTATTTAATTAGGTAACTGTTGAACAATAAAGCTCTATTTTTGTTATTGTTTTAAATAACCAAACAATGAGTCCCAAAATTATTAAAACCTAGTAACGCTTTTCTACATTTCAAAACCATTCTAGCGTAAAATTTGTCATCAGGTTTTAGAAACAACTTCAAAGAAATAGTCATTTTCTGGTAATATATTTTGCAGATGCTCACACTGCCATTTGAGAAAAGTTGACAATGCGTATGTCAACGCTTTAAAGAATTGTCCATTACCTCAATTTCATTAAAAAAATAAAACTGTATTACTCATCACAAGTGTTTTATGGAAATATATTTTCAACAAATTTATGAATGGATAACGTTTCACAATGCAGTGTAGAAAGTGCGCTCTATTTTAAAGAGTTACAGAAATAAATTTGCTTAATATGGGATTAAAATTCTTATAAGTCGGCCTCCCTAAGAATTCATATGGCTAATTCTGGAGTGGGGTTAATTTCGACTTTTAATTAAAACAGAAAGAAAAAAAGGAACTCAGAGTACTTGAATAAGGAAGTATCGAATTGACTATCATGGAAGTGAGGAATATGGTAATTCTGGTTAAACTATTTATCATGTTACATTTTACGTCATGAAGCTAAGTGAGACCAGTGAAAGTCACGCCCTTTGCCAAAACCTCCTTTGTAGAAAAGCCTGTGTTACCTTACCCAGGCAAAATAATCACAAACAAAACGATCAAGATTACGAAAGAAACCCTTTTCCACAAATTTACCAAACAAACACCCTACTAATGGCATGCTCCGCAGTATCACTTTAGTGTTTTTCTTTTAGTGCCAGAAATCTTATAACTACCGTGAATATAAATTATAAAGATTTATTAAATCGTAAGGCCTGTGAGAGTGCCATTCTTAATGAATTTTTCTATACTATCACCTTAGACGTTTCGTGGCGTGACACAAAATTAAGAATACGATGCTGTCGTTAAAAACACTTATTATTTTTAAAATTAAACTATAAAATCTATGACAGTTTGATTTTCATTCACTTTACTTCATTCAAAAGTAAAGCAGTGCCCAGAGTTAAACTTTAATTTAAGATAAGGTGTATAATTAGTTTCATGCCAGAAAATGTATATTAAATAACTGCAGCGAATATATATTATAAAGATTTAATAACTGATCATCAGTTATCGGTAACCTAAGGTCTGCGAGAGTACCAATATTATTGAATTTTTCTCAGATTGAAATAATTAATTAATTATATTACCTTCATAGTAATTAACATTATCACCTTCATTATCTACATACTCCTACAGTGAACAACTGTGCAAATAAAAGTTTATTGTGTGGAACTAATTTTATCATTTGTCCCCACATTAAAGTTAGCCTCATTTTTCATCTAACTTTTTCTTCTTTCCGTTTCTTCTCTTCATTCAGTTGTAAAACAATTCCCATTAAGCATTAATGAGATTAAGTGCTTACGGCGCAAAAGGGGCAAGAGTATCCTAAATCATGTTGTGGATAATTCACCCCATAACTCGGTTTTGGCAAAACCATAAAAAAGTTATAAAACTTTTCATTTCTTGTTTCAGCAACCATCTTTCCCTTTATTCAATATAAACAGAAATCACTTTAGAGCTTATTTCATCCAAGGGAATGAAGCCCTTTAAAAGTTATCAAAGTGGAAATTCGGAATCTGCATTGATTTTGGCAAATCGTGAAATCCAATTTATGATTTTTAAAATAATTTTATTCTCAAATAAATTGCGTAATTGCTCAAGTAAAAGGCGTTATTGAGGAAACGAAAAGTATATATATACCGATAATAATTGTTTGTTACCGATGTACCGATAATAGTTGTTGTCTTTTAGACTTCAATCAGTTAAAATAAAATAGTAAAGCATTACTATAACAGCAAAAAGTTTTCAATTCCTACATTTGTTTAAAGATTTCCCTTATTTCATTATTATTACATATCATTTAATTAAATAATGTATGTGTGCACAGGATCATGGATCCTAGTGATAGAACGCTAGATTGTACTTATCGTAAGATATTTTCCTTATTGAGATGAACGAGCTTAACCTCACATAGGAAACGAGCAGACTTTCTCTTTGATAACAATTAACAATAATATGCAATAGTTCAATTACAATTAACAATAATATGCAATAGGTGAATCACAATTAAACACGAGAAAACGTTTATTATGTTGCCATGTCTGCTATGAATAAAAATAGCAATGCACGTATAAATAAATAGAGCTCTGAACAAGAAAAAAGAACCAATAAATCTCAAAGGGGAATCTTAAAATAATATTGATAACTCAAAGGTAATTTTATATTAAACAACTTTATTATAATAAAATTACAATCTGCCTTAAGAGGCAATAAGTAATTAAGATAAATGTTCTCATTCATACCATATTCACAATTAATCATTCACTTGCTCATTCATACAACATTAACAAACAGCCCAGAGGCCTCCCAAATCCACATGTTTGTCACCTCCCTCGCATGCGAAAGAGGAAGCGGAGTCTTGGGAAGTCCCCCACGCTCCTCCGTCAGCCGCGTCACCGGATAGGAGCTAGTGGAGGTTCACAAAGACCACGAAATCCACATGCGCTCAGGACATGATTGGAGAAACTGGCCATTGCCAGGACCACTGTCACGCATTTATAGCAGGTCACGAGACCACTGCCGTTTCAGTCTCCTAGGAGGATTATAGGGATCGGTAGAGCAATGCAATGACTGTTCTACGGGATTACAGTGGTTGGATAGGTCACTATAGAATTTCATGAACTTGGAAGGGATGAATTCAAGAAGGTAGGGTATATTAATATCGTTATGAAGGGTTTAGTTGCTGACGTAATAAAGGAGATTTACTATTGTTCTCAGGACTTTTGATTAAAAGGATTGAATACGCTTGATGTTCGACTTTTTTGCCGATTGGCTTAAGTATAACTATGTAGATTAGTAATTTATTTTCTATTGAAAGATGGGATGTCCTTTGAAGTACTCTGTATAGTTGTCCAAAGCGTCTGTTTAGTTATAGTCTTTTTAGCCTCGTATGTGGGTTCCAGGTCAGTCGTTTGTCGAGATGGAAGCCTAAGTACCGTACTGTCTCGAATACAGGGAGAGGAATAGAATTAAAATGAACAAGTGGACAAGTCTTGCGACAAAGGGTGAAGGTAATGTGGGAACATTTTGCTTCATTAACTTTGATCCACCATTGGTTGCACCAATACTCGATCTCATCAAGGTGTTTTTGAAGGTTACGGGATGCTATATCGGGGTCTGAGTGGGATGACAAGACTGCAGTGTCATCTGCAAATGTGGCCAAGAAGGTGTTGGAAGTAGAGGGGACATCAGCGGTGTATAGGTTATAGAGGATGGGGCCTAGGACACTGCCCTGTGGAACTCCTGCATTTATGGGATAGTAGTTAGAGTATTCTAAGCCACAGCGGACTTGGAAGAAGCGGTTTGAAAGGTAGTACTGTAGGGTTAGGAAAAGGGTATGTGGTAAATGTCTTTTGAGCTTGTAGAGCAAACCTGCGTGTCAAACCCTGTCAAAAGCTTGAGCTATATCAAGAAAGGCAGCAGTGGAACACTTTTTGGTTTCAAGGGCTGAGGAGATATGATCAACAACGCGAAGGCCTTGTTGAGCAGTGGAATGTCGTTGGCGGAAACCAAACTGGTGTGTGGGGAAAAGGTTTTTGGATTCAACAATTGGAAGTAGACGTTTTAGTAGGAGTTTCTCAAATATTTTTGAGAGGATAGGGAGTAGGCTAATTGGACGGTAAGATGAGGCGTCATTGGGTGGTTTACCGGGTTTGGCGAATAGGACAATAATGGAATGTTTCCAGAGGAGTGGAAAGTGTGTCGTTCGGATAATGCAATTATAGATGTAGGTTAGGAAGATTATAGCTTTAGGAGGAAGTTGTTTGAGAATTTGAGGAGTAAAGAGATCATATCCAGGGGATTTTAGGTAAGGTAAGTTTTTGAGAAGGTATTTGTCCTCAGAGGGGTTAGCGGCTTTTGGTGAAAGTGAGGGAAGTATAGGTGAAGTGAGGAAATCTTCAACAGTTGTGCTGTGAGAATGGTTTTGAGGAGTAATGTGAGGATTGAAAGTACGGGAAAGATGCAGTGCGAATTCTTCCGACCTTTCGCCATCCGAAGCCGCCCCAGAACCATCTTCACGATGGAGTGGGTGTGAAACAGGATGATACTTTAGGATTTTTTTAGTTACATTCCACAGGGAGTTGTCCCTGGTAGACAGAGAGGAGAGGTGGGAATGAAAGGAATCGAAACGGAATGATGCCAATAGCCACTTCACCAATCTGCAGTACTGATTGTACGAGCGGTGATCAGCAGGATGCCGGGATCTTTGCCACACTGTTCTGGAGCGGCGTTTGGATTGGATTAGATAAACGAGTATGATTGTGAATTTTTGGATGACGATGGGGCGACGATGCCTCCCAAGCTGGACCTCTGGACCAGAGTAGTGAAAGAATGCACTGTATCGTCTAGGTCTTGGGATGTTTTCAGGGACATTTTGAGATCAACGGTATCTGTAAGAAACTGGCGGAAGTGGCTCCATTCCATAATAAATGAAACTAAAAAAAGGTATACATAAAAATTTTTTTGAATGTAAAACAAGAAAAAAAGTGATATGAAATTAAAATAAAAGCAAGAAGAAAAAATTAAAGTAGTAAAATTAAATAAATAAATATCAGTTTAAAAGTTCAAAGCTATGGATTTATTAAACGAAAAACTTAAATATCAGTAATCATATATACTAGACTGACTTTATAAAAACAAATAATAAAATAAGAAAATAACAATAATAAAAAAGAAAACGAAGATCCTTAGCAGTGGATTTGGTTCGGAAACCCGAAATAAATATTGAGGGAAAGTGTTTTGGACTGACACTCATTAACTTGACAACGGCAACAACCACTGACAGGTAAAATGGCTGCCTTGATAGGTGCAAAGATGAACGAGTCATGGATTTGTTGATTTGTCTGTAGGCACGAAAACGTATATTTTATTGTCTGTTTTAACTATTTTTACTGTCTTCTTCGTAGTCTTTCATGGCTTTCATCAATGGCTTCATTATCTGAGCGCAGCTATACAATCTTTTCTTATATTTTTTTTTCAGTTATATAGGATTTCTCTTCATTCGAAATAACCTTTGTTTCTTAAGTATGTTTCAACATTCTCTGTACGGTTGGCAACAAAGCAAAGGTCAGGAGCACGAGGAACATGAGAGCTGAAATGTCATCCGGGAGAATGTTATATATCCTGTTTGCCTGATGTTTACACTATCGTACGTTGTACAAGGTATTCCACGTGCAGAAAATGACCGCACACGTCCGAAGTCATTTTCATGCCTTAGACGTGCTCTGTCAATAATTAGGGGTCACGGGATTGTATTGTAAAATTTAAGAAATAATTAACTGGTGACCGATAAATTATCTTAATTTAGTTTGGTTGTTATCATTATTATCAGCTCCTAATATGTTATTTTTATTAATATTAATATTAGTTGTTCTCACATTTTATTTGGTAATATATTGCATTTTGAGTTAATGGCAGTGTGACGTATTCGATTTATTTTAATTTAATTTCGGGATTTTAATGTAACGGCTCGATCTGGGCCGGGGGATTCACTCATAGTCGTTTAGTTACAGTTAAAGGAAGTTTTTAACGTCTTGTTACTTTAGGGGGAAAAGACTATTCAGCCAAAAAGTTAACTTCATTACGTAGTGCTCACTGTAAACAAAATGTAAGCTGGTTTAGAGGTGGTTACCTCCCTCCAGCTTAGGCGTCGCTCTAGGAGGCAAGGGGGTGAGTGTTGAGCATTATCATACAAACTAGGATGGCCAGGGAGGCAGAAATGGTCTTTTTTGCGGGGGCGGCTAGATCTTCAATGAATGGGATTTGAGATTAGTGGGAAGGGTACGGATGTTGGGGAGAGAGCGTTGACTACCGTGCTTAAGATCCTGGATCGGAGGGATTGGATGCGAAGAATGTTAAAGGGCCGGCAATCCCCTAAACTTTTAGTAGGGGATATTTAAAAATAGTACCAAATCGGTTAGAGTATCAGTTTCTTAAACAGTCTCTAGTTGTTTTGTTATTTTTGGACGATTATGCATGAGTATTTTTAATCGTTATTTTAGAAAATCTCTTAAGTCATGTCGATCCTAAATGGTACCGAGGGCCGAATAGTAAATACGACTTTACAATATACACACATTCATCGTAGACATATATACACTAAGAATCACCTGAGTGAGTGTATGCTCCCCAGCAAAGAAGAAATCAAATCACAAGCTGCTTCTGCTTAATAACATCCAGTAACAGATAAGTATCATTCATCTTACAAATAAATATTATAATTACATTGCTTATATGCAACATGTAGAATCCAATCAATACATTATACATACAAAGAATACATTATACTGTTTTATGTAGAAACAATTAGTTCATGTTTTTCGTTGCATACAAGTAGAATTCGTGTATAACAGAGAAAAACAAAAATCAACACAGCTACAATTAGAATTTTCTTTGTTTCATATCCCCTTATTACAAAATTAATATATGTTACAAAATATAGGGATATGGAAAAAAAAAAAAAAATAGTCTGTGATGCTTATTATTTTTATTATAGAATTATATCTACACTTAACCAATTTGTAATTGTATACTCAATCCTCATGTTAGAACAATGATTTTATTGAAATTAGTAAGTAATAATTTATTGCGTTGCTGCCAACCCAAAAGGGAAAGCTCTAGTTTCAAATAGGATCCAGGAAATCTTGTTCCAGATGTCTAATTAGTCACTTGTGATGCTTTGGAAGCAGAAGATCATTTTTAACTCAAGCTGAAATTGAAAATCGGTAAGAGTAATCCGGTACTGAATTTTTTAAATTTCTAGAATGATTCATGGAAAGTTGTGAAATGCAATGAAAATGCAGCGGGAGCTCTCTGCACCAGTCAACTCCCTCTTTGACTTTAAATATTGCGTGGCGGTTTTATTGCTAATTGACTCTAATTAAGGTAACTGAGGGTGGCCTGATACCGGAGGCTGACAGACCTAAATCAATTTGCGCACCTGTGACTGGTTGTTGCTCTTAATTAACGCAGCTTCAAACTTGCTGATCCATTAGTGACGCTTTGGATACGCTCAATTTGGAATTGCCTTCCAGTCATTACCCGTCGTGCAATTCATCTGGCTACTTCACTGATTGAAAGAGAGGAACATCAATTTATTAGATGTCCGTTCTAAAACCTAAATGCATGGTTGTCAATGTCAATTAAAACTACCTACTACTAACTCACTACCGATTTAAAAAAAAAAAACCTATTTCGTACTCTTTGATCAAGATCCAAGAGCAAAATGTTATATAAGCCAAGAACTATAGGTAGTTTTTGCTACTATGAATACGCAGTTTTCAACGCTAGGTTCAATGCTTAGTTACTATTCGGTTCAAGTTATATCGGTTTTAAAATTTTGACGTGTTGTCTACGTGAACGGTTTGGACATAACGTATTATTTAAATTTTGGTCATGGACTAGATTGAAACGTCAACCAATTGATCAACTTTAAGCAGTAATAGACTAACAGGCAACAAACATAGTTTTGATTAATTATAGACAGTGTCACGAAGATTTTTTAAAACCTTCATAGTGAAAACTAACAAAAAATATTATATTGATTATTATTATTTTAAATTTTCGGTAAAGGTAAAAATGTAAAATATAATTGATACGACACTTAGACTCTGTGAAGTTGTATAAAGATGATCTCAAATAAGGTTTCATTATAGTTTTGAGTGGCTACGGCGGGTAAAGAAAAAAATTAAGCAAGTACTTATTTTTTGGGAATCATTTTATTTTAATGAAAAAAAGATATTCGTTGAATTTATTTATGAGGGTAATTTGACCATGCATGTCTACATGAAGCCCTATTTTAAAATGGCCGGGGAATACTAGCTAGATGTCAACAGCTTCATATCTTTTGGTATGTTAAAAATTCATAGTTCTAATATTTTTTTTTTTTTCCAAATAAGTTTTACAAAAGTCGTAATTAAAATCGTATGGCTCCACAATCGAACTGAATAACTAATGAATTATAAACCATTGTTCGCTTAAAAGAAAAGCATTGTATTTTAAAAAAAAAATAAATCATAAGTTTAATAAAAGGAAACAACAAAGGTGAAAAGTCACTTCCTTTTTACACACAGAACTGCAGATGACAGATGAGGAACCCCCGAAACAGCATGCGGACACAGCACAAAGGAAAAATACGATAAGGAACTTAACTCTTGTTTTATGTTCACATTCTTCAATCAGTTATTTCCACATTTCTCTGATCGTTTGTATTCTCGTAGGTCATCTCTTGTACACACCGGTCAAATTCACAGTGGATATTTTTCTTCTTTTAGGTTATTTTACACCAACACTGTGAAGGAAGTGATAGGAGTAAAAACCAAAAAGCACACCTTCGAGGAGCCATGAATTTAATCTCGTGTATACTATTTGATGACCTAATCAAATTTCAGTGGAATGAATGAAAAATTAGAAATCGATTTTAAATTCAAAACTTGCATGTGATAAAATTACAATCTGCCTTATTGGGCAATGAGTGATTGCGATAAATGTTCTCATTCATATCATATTTATGATTTAAATTCGCTCGCTCATTCATACATTATATACTAACAGCTTGGATACCTCTCAAATCCACTTGGTTGTCACCTCTCTTGCACGCGAAAGAACAAGTCGGATGTAGTCGTAGGGAAGATCCCAGTCCTCCGTCAGCAGCGTCACCGGGTTTAGAAATTGGAAAAAAAAAATTTTTTTTAACTTAAGACTAATTAAAATAAAACAAAATTATATTTCTACCAAAACATTCAATATAAAATAAACAGAATCATTTTAGTTAGTAGTAGAGTTAGGTAAGGGACATACGGTAGCTGAACAGATGTACTGTAAGCAACAAAGATCCAGTTTGTGACTTCAGCCCAGAACTGGCATAGAGGCTGTCCTGCCAAGACCCGCAATGTGGTTGGTTAACAGCTTAAGTTAACTTAATTCAATGATACATGAAAGCGACTTTCACAGCATTTACGGATAAACGAGTCAAAACATTTACTTAAGTCGTTCTGTTTCCTATCCATAACCAAGCTTTTGAACATCAACACTGGATATGCGGTGAAGTATCCTAAAAATAATAGCAAACACCATTTATTTATAAATACTCCCAGAACTATTATTCTTTTAAATTTAAAAAGCATTGATTGGCTCAGTTATATTAAACATGAATGTTAAAGATGGTTGTTCGTTTGATAGCAGGTATTGAAAAGTAAACTTTTTTTCCATATCTTGACAGCTTGATTGATAGACTAGGAGCTGTGAGTAAGGATGCAGAATATCAGCATACAAGGTGGATGGAACCGTTGTTGAGAGCGAAGTATCTAGCCTGAACTCTCTAAGCACTTAAAGCCTCAAAGCTACAAGTACGTTTGTAAATACGGTCCAAGGACTCGTCAACTATTCATTATGTCTAGATATTATGTTTGGAAAAATTGCTTTTAATTAGGTAAATAAGTAAATGGGGAACTTTGTCACTATGCAAACAAACCATCTGTTCATTGAGTATATATAAAAAAAAAGGAGTAGGATTCCATCTTCCACATCGATATAGAAGCCAGAATCCTAAGAAAAAATTACCTCTAATAAAAAAATGAAAAATCCTGGGATGAGATAGCTGGACACAATTCGGAATTCAGAATTATTTATGAATGAGTGCAACCCTTAAACATTTCTAGATTTTAAACGCTTTATAATTTAATTAGTATTTATGCTTATTATACAACTTTTCTATGGTTGAACAAATGTGGTATGTGGAATTGTTTAAATAAATCCATAGCTTTAAATAATTTCATAGTTAGCCCTCTCATGAAGAGGAACTACCTTTGGTGGAGCTGAGGTGCTGAAGGAGTGTAATTGACATTAAGGCTTGTTACATCTCAACTTATATAATACTCAAAATATCAATTAATAAATTTAAAGGAACTCCTAGAGCTATAAGCGCATATTTGTATATATTGACTGTGTATATATGTAGTTACCAGGAGATAACTAGTGGTACGTTTTTTGCAAGATGTTTGACCTCGCCTGTTCAAGCGTAGGTCCCTTTGACTAAGAGCCATTCCGACATACATGAAAGCAACACATGTTGTGCGCTCAGTGCACGTTTTTTGGAGATATTAGAGTGCAGTTTTCAGACATCAGAAGTTTTACATCCACCTTTAATACGCACCTCCTTACTTTCTACACCTAATCTATCACCCACAGCATCTGCGGTAAGTGGAGTAGTTTACAATGATTAATTGTTTTATTGTTGCATCGTACTACTTTATATTGCAAAATTAACTCCTTAACTAACCTATAAAGGTACTATAATAAATAATATAACAACTATAATAATAGTAAAATAAACCTATACATCATTCTAAAATATAAATATATATTTGGGTGTGTGAAATATGATATATACCTAAATAAATAACTTGTAAATAATAGTAAATAATAGTAATGGATTCATTTTATCCATGTGTGGTATGCCTAAACATATATATCATATATCCATATTTATCATGCAAATATCATATATATGATCGGCTCATCATTCAAAATAAACATCTTTTCATCTAGTAACCCAACCATTATTCTTTTCAGATCAAACCATATGTTACATAAATAGTATTTCGGAACTCTTTGAGTTAAAGCGATGCATTTCCAAAGAGACTATTCCACAATGAATGAAAGAGAACGAACACAATTCCTTAGGTATAAAAAGAAAAGACAAAAGCAAATTGCAGAAATTCATTTATTGAAAGAGCGGTGGAAAAGAAAAGAGCAATTAGAGAGGAGGGAGATAAGTCGGGGAAAATGATTCTTCGTTCTCATTTTTTTAAAAACATTTTTTTTTCCAGTTGGCTTCATTATTGAATAATTTTGTACGACAATAGTGAATAGTTTAAGCATATATATTATAAATACATATACGTATACATACATCAACGCCGAATGTATTCATCACTTGACTTGTTTGTTTTCTTTAATCAAGAAATTCAAACCATTGTTTGTATTTTATACTCTAAAATCCATTCTAAAACCTGCTATCTGAGGTTTATCAAAGAGGACGAATTGAAAACAGTTAAGAAAGTGTTTTTTTATATATTTGCTATTACTTAACCATCACAACAGTTTAAGAATAATTTCTAAAATTGTTATTACTATAGTTATAATAGGAAATTAAAGCTACAGAAAATCTAGCATAATGATTGAAATGATGCTAATACGAAATGTATTATCGATCATACAACAATAATAATCAATTAATCATTGCTCACATGAGCTATGAGTCTGGGTAACCAACAGAGATGATCCTTGCTAGTTTACTCAGTAGCTGTCCCAATCACTGGTGATCAAATGGAAGTCTTGTAATACATTTATGTCGCAGTGCGTAGTATTTTATTCTTATTATACTTTATAAATTTCTGGTACAATGTGAAAAGTTACGGATATTAAAATAAAAGGCTAACAACTATTTTTATGTCTCACAGATAGACTAATGAGTTGCTTAAATATAAGGTGCTGTTTGAAGACGAATCATTTAATAAATCAATAAATTCGTTTTTCCGTCAAAATTGTGTTGGCAACAAAAGTTCTCAATCATTACCAAGTGCTGTAAAAAAACAAATAACATCTGAAAAATGGCAGTATGTGATAATAGTAGAGAATTTAAAATAATTTTATTCTGGCATCATTTTACTAATATCACTGATCAGCATGAAATCCCGAATAAATTAGATAAAATTGTAGAGGATATAGAAATCCGTTAGTAGTATGATTATAAAAACGCTTTCTTTGATAGTATGATTATTAGATGATTGATGGTATAATTATAAATACCTAATGCTAGTTACAACTTATGAGATTAATTTCCACAGCGCAGGACAAATGAAATATTTGAATGACTAAAATGTATAACATCCTACACTCGGTGAAACCATATGAAAATTCCTTGAAAATATATCCTTATTTTATGAGATAAATCAAACTTAACGACAATTAATCAATTTAATGGTTACCTGTAATTTTTTAACTTCTTTTTGGGGCATATTGCTCCAATGTCATATTGCTGCTTCCTTCAATTAACCAGCTTGTTCTGAATTGTTAACAAGTAATTGGTGAGGTATTAACAACAATATAATTTCCTTTATTTTTAATTTCTTTTCACATTAATATGTATGACAACAATTAAAGTGAACTTCGATTATTATTACTGCATGCCTGCCTATCGCTTTATAAACTGAACACAAGCTAATTGATTCACATTTATAAATGAGCTTTTTAATATTTATTTAACAACTGGTTCTATTTATCTTCTAACTGATGTTTTTCTTTTTCAGGTAAGTATTCCTTGATACAATCAGAAACATTCCCAAACAGGTAATTATAATTATACTATTTTTATCGCACGAAAGGACTTTTTAATTTATCTACCAGGCATTCCTTTAACCACATTACTAGGTCATGGATGATTCGAATAGCATTCTTCATCTACTTCGTGCTAATCGTATTTTCTTATTTTTTTCTTCTCTTACGGTCATTCTTCTTTGGTTTTCTATTTATTTTCTAAGGTTCATCATTTTTTCCATCTATCCCGTGCAGTTCTACTATTTTTTTTTACATTCGTTCCCGATCATTATCCCCCTTTTATTTTTACCTTACTAATGGTATAACAAGGCAAGTTAACTAACTGATAATGATCACTGCTGTCCTTTCCTACACATTTTTCAGTCCCGTCACTTATCTCTGGAAACTTAGATCAAATGACACAATACAAATTAAATTTGAATAGAAAACTTTTTTTAACTTCGAGTTCGTTATTAATAATGACAGTTTTCATAAACGTATTATTCATTTTTTATTCTTATCATCGTTTTTTCATTAATTTGTCTACTCCATAGTATACATCTCCCACACCTGCTCGTAGTTAGGACTAGTTCATATTCCTTCCACCCTCTGTGAAATTGCACGACGTGTACCATGTAACAAGAGAATATCAAGCTTACAAGAAGGAAGCCCAATTAATTAGTCTTCCTTTAGAAATAAACTAAAGATGTGCTAAGGACATTAGAAAATACTATATTTTGATTATATATTTATATCATTCCCGGTTTTTTTTTTTGGGCGATGATAATGAATGTGTTAGTGGCTTGTCGTCAGGAAATATTGTGAGGTTGTGTTAAAGGAGGCCAGTTGTTTGCATAGAATCCAAGAAGGGGCTGTATTAGCTGATACGTCAATATATGAGGTTGAAGAGATACACCCGTTGCAAACTAGTTGAAAATGATCCATCATTGAAAAATAAGTTCTAGAATGTGAATTCAAAGTAGATACTTCTAAAAGAAGTTTTATTCAGAAATTGTCTGTGTTTTTCAAGTTTTATGAATGAGCAGAAGTATTTTTTGAACAAAATGAAATTGTCTATAGAAACTAATAAAATCGACATGTGTCCCAAAAAGGATAATCAATTGCGGTTCGAGTGTCTTCATTGGTCTCCGAAGAGACGTAGGTTTATTGTGTTAGAAGGCAGCTATTGGGCTATTCATATTAATAAATTTACACCTTTCCCTGGTCTACCTTTAATTTTAAATGTTTAAATAATGCGTTATGTCCCCTCATCTGACTGTAAATATAGGAGATGTTATTTAAACTTTCTACTTTAATTATTATTTATTTAAACTTACCATTCTTTCATTGCCATTATAAGATACTTTAGAACCGTAATCTAGCCACTGAAAGATCTGGTATCAGGAAATATTAAATTCTGGGTTGACCAGAGATAGGTGTTCATTTATTACTGCAGGTTTTGTTTCATGGTGAACCCACGTAACGAAAGCCTGTAGTAATGAGCAGGTAACTCATTACTCATTGTACCTAATCTATCTGTCAAAAACCTCATAGTTCCTAGCCTCGCCATTATATAAATGGTTTTATTTTACTTTGACCGACTAAATTGTTTATTACATCCGTTACGAACTAAATTGTGTTTTTTAAATGCATATTTACTTAATTAAACACATGGTGGTTTTCTTGAGAACTTTTTGTTTAAAAAAAACCTATTATTTCATAAACCACCTCAGTCAATTATCACCATTTCAACGAAAAAAATGATTGTAATTAAAGCATTAATATAAAAAAAATACCTATTGAAACTGGCTTGAAATGCAATAAATAAGGGATTTTGTATGGTTGGCTTGCAAAACTTTATTTTTGAGAATAACTTTGGTCTACAGACCGCTAAAATCTTAATAGCTGGGATTAGAAAATCTTAAAAATTATCAAAACGAATAGATGCTTTTTTTAATTAATACATTTTTTTGTTTATTATTATTAAAGCCAGGGGATCCGTGTGGGACCCCTAATCTCGGCCACTGTTAACGGGACCATGGGGTATTTCGTTGTCTGTGGTGCGCGTATTCCAGTTCATCTTTCGTTTTTTCAAGGCTTATATTATATCTTATTGCTATATACAAAGATACTCCAATCCACCTTGGTCCAACGGTGCCTTCTTGATGAGCACCCCTATGTTATGGCTGCTCAACCTGCATCACTCCCCAGGAAATGGTCCGCTGTTCCCTGCGAATCCTTTCACTTCTGGACAGTGATGGGAAAGGCCCTGTAATTATCTTTGTTGTTAACCAGCTACGGCAAGTCTGACTCATGATGTCTGCAAGTCTGACCATGCTATACTGGCCACTTGAGCGAAGCATCCGTGTTCTTGCTTGTTCCAAGGCTTGACAGATGGGCCCGACATTCAATCCGGTATCTCTACAATCCCTGCAATGTGGGCGATTGAGGTACGCAGCTCTTTTATGCTCGTAAAGCTTGGAATAAAATCTGCCATGTCCCGATTTCACCTGGGAACTTCAGTAGTCAGGGGAGATCCCCTTTGCCTTCAGCTTGTCCTTACCCGAGGGGAAGATGGATTGAACTATTCTTATGAATGCAATGTTAGGGCATACTTATAGACAGGCCAAAAAATAGAATTGGCTTGCACCTGAATGAAAATAGAACCTCCTCTTATGGGCTCGGTAACCAATAATATAACATAGTAAAAAAAAAACAAAAAAACTTCATTTACTTACTTACAATTCAAGTCTCTGGCATAAAATTTATTTACTAATATAAACACTGTCAAATATATGTGGCAGTCCATTCAGAAAGAAACCTTAAAAGATCGGCCTCGTTGCTATTGGCATTTGAAGTGGGGTGGATAACATGTATTATGAAAACACTTCATCATTCCTCGATATGTTGGGTGAAATTAAACTAAACACAATTTAACATGTTTTCTTAACCTTATACGTATTTTATTTCTTTTCTAAATAAACGACTAAATACAATTCAGTAAAAGACCTGTGTACAAAACAAAAGCATTTAAAGAACGAAAACAATTGGTGAAGCTGCTTCTTTTTGAAAACTATTGGTGGGAATCGATCATGAAAGACATTGGTTTGTTGATGAATACCAAAAATGTCGTTAAAGTAATACCATAACTACATTGTTTACATTCTTAATCCGGGAGAATTCGCACCGTGAAATTTTCTCTCACGTTCCAAGAAAATCACTTTTCTTTGATTGGTGGGGAGATCGGGCATCCATTTAGATGCGTTTACATTATTTGTTTACAGGATTATCGTAAGTTCTGCGCCTGATCTATGGTGAAATAACAATATATTCATTTCGCTCTGCAAAATAACACTTTTTTACTATCGTTCATAGGAAGTATTTCAGTCGTAACACTGTCTCAACAGACAGTTTACGTGAGCTGTTCACGAGGGAGCCATTTACAAGTGAGTAGATTGAAAACTAGGAGTATATATATATATATACATATAGTGAGTGTCTTAGATTGTTATCCAGCTTGCGTCGAACGTGGTAGCATTGTCGGCTCTGGTAAAAACGTTCGAGACTCACGACCCAACCCACACTTATTTAAAAAAAAAAAAAAAATTTCAAACAGTAATATAGTAATAAATTGTTGATCTACCAACTAATGTCTTAAAATGAAAAACGGTCAAGTTCTCCCAATACCTACTCCATAGCCAATTAGGCAAAAAATATTTCAAACAGACATGCGCAAATAAATGCTTCTTCAGCTTGCTTAATATAGGACTAACCACCGAAGCCAAGAACTTCTAAACAGACAGAAGAAACCGTTGATGAGTCCCCATTCTTCACACCAAATAGTTTCAAGGTGCTGAAACATGCAAGCTATCCAGACACGAAAATAGTCTAAGCCACCATCAATATTCGCCAGAAATTTTAAATTGCTGTGCACCAATACTCGATTTCATCAAGGTGTTTTTGAAGGTTATGGGATGCTATATAAGGGTCTGAGTAGGCTGTCAAGACTGCAGTGTCATCTGCAAATGTTGCCAAGAAGGTATTGGGGTAGAGGGGACATCAGCGGTGTATAGGTTATAACGGATGGGACCAAGGACACTGCCCCGTGGAACTCCTGCTTTTATGGGATAGTAGTTAAAATATTGTAAACCACAGCGGACGTGGAAGAAGCGGTTTAAAAGGTAGGAATTTAGGACTAGGAAAACGGTATGTGGTAAATATCTTTTGAGCTTGTAAAGCAAAACTGCGTGTCAAACCCTGTCAAAAGCTTGAGCTATATCAATAAAGGCAGCAGTGTAATACTGTTTGGATTCAAGGGCTGAGGAAATGTGATCAACAACGTAATGGCCTTGAGTGGTGGATTGTCGTTGACGGAAACCAAACTAGTTTATAGGAAAAAGGTTTTTGGATTCAACAATTGGAAGTAGACGTTTTAATAGGAGTAAATATTTTTGAGAGGATAGGGAGTAGGCTAATTGGACGGTAAGATGAGGCGTCATTGGGTGGTTTACCGGGTTTGGTGAGTAGGACGCCTAAAATGTGTGGTCGTTTAATCACTTTTATTATTTGTGCCTTTTATATCATTACAATTCTAATGTGCAGTGCTTATTTAGTTATTTGATTATACCTCAATTAAATTAATCTAAACTAAGTTTTTTGTTCAACTTACAACCTGACTTATCGATTAATACATTTTTTGTTTGCTCAAATAATCATTTCACTTATTCTTTTATATTTTTAAAATAATATAATTGTTTTATTAGGCGTTTAAAAGGTCAGTGACTGGTGAAAAAAGCAAAAATTTGAGATTTGAGAAAAAGCGTCACGAGTTAGTTCTCTTGTCCCACATTTCCTAGTGAGTTCTAGGAGGGGTTAAGTAGAACTCGATCATTTTCCGTGATCAATTTGAAAATATTTATCAACGCCCGCCAGCAAATCAGTACATTTTATTACGAGCATTAGAACTTTCAGCAGCTGAAGCTGCCGTTCTCAAGTGATAATAAGGCTGCCAATCAGAGAGGTATCTGCTTGGCAGACATTGTTCTTGATGAATAGAAATTTCACCCAAAACCATTACACATTATGAAGATTTATGGAAAAATACAAACTTTTTCTTTGTAAAAATCTTTGAAAATGAAACTAAAAATGCTTGAAAATTAAAATGAAATATCTACCTAAATACACCCACAATTAACAATTAGTTATTCACATATAAATAAATACATGCCTAAGTACCTCCCCTAAATAGATGCAATGAGTAACAGTAAGTACCCTACATAATATAATTAGAATGTAATAAAATTTATTATACTACTCATTTTTTTGTGATCACCATCACTGAATCTCTGAACAGTCTTGTTTTGTACGCAATTGACAAAGGAACGTGGCTAATGGATGTAGAATTTTTCAGTGAATATGTAAATACGAGTATGCTATTTGTCTTCATCTTCAAATTAATATTTTCTATAATTAAATATAATATAGAGAAAAAAATTGTATAATTCCCCAATAGGGCAACTGCTATAAATGATCTCATTAAAACCATGTATATAATATTACATTCACTCTCTCATCCATACCACATACACAATCCTGCCTTCGCACTGTCATTCATACTATATAGTTACATGACGACAATTACTACTAAACATTGACTAATCCATGTTAAGACCTCCTCCTATAAATAGGCTGAGCCTGCGGCTCTCGCCCTCATTCCATTATCAGTTAGTCACGCGTCACAGCTCAAAGTCATTCATAGTTATCTTTCAAGTTTTAAACCTTTTGTATTTTGTGCTTCAATAAAGTGATCTTTTTAAAAAGCCTTTCTCTTCGTGGTCTGATTTAATTGGCGCCCGAACAGGGACCTGAGGGCTGTTCAGACAACTAGAATTTTATTCAATTATAGACGATTCAATAAAATTCCGACCGTCGCTACTCTTGCGAGAAGAACGTCACTGTGGAGCAAGACTCAACACACCGACTTCAAGGAGGAACTGCCGGTATTTTCAAATATCCTAAGCTCAGGTCAACGAACATTATCAACCACCGGAGTAGAGAAGCCTTAAGACACCGCTTAGAACGAAGTACTACAACAGGGTATGAAACCAGCATTATATTATATTTTATTTTAAAACTTATTTTATATTTTATTTTAAAACTTATTTTTATTCTTTATATATGTCTTTGGTCGAAAGATTAAATTCCATTAGAAACATAAACGGAAACGAAACAGATACAGATATGGAACATGAGAAAATTAAAAACAGCGACTGTACATTCATCCCAAGTTACAATGGGAAACCGAAAACCTTATATTATACATTGACAACGTGACTTACTTATTGACTAGATTTTGCCAAGCCGAAAACCCAAATAGAATCAGAAATGAAGGACTTATCCTTATGTGCGCTAAGACCAAGTTAGAGGGGAACGCCAAAATCGCGACGTTCGATAAACAGTTTGGCTCGGTAATGGAACTACTTGAATTCCTGAGACAACATTACCAAGACAACCGGTCAATCTGCGAATTGGCTAGAGAGATTTCCAATACAAAACCCAGACCTAACGAAAACCCCATTGAGTATATCGAACGATTGCAAATAAAAAGATGTGATTTATACTCAAGAATATACACAGATAACGAGATACGAGATAAGGACCAAGAAATGGCACGCTACGACAACGACATTAGTCAAGAAGCTGTTAAAAACTTGCATCCGACGATAGCAATATTTCTACAGCACCTACGCCACCGAACGCTAAACGATGTTTACAACTTTTTGAGGAAACAAGCCTCATTCGTGGTAGAATCGGTATACGGAAACCGTGTATTTAATAAAGATGCAACGGAGGAAAGACCAAGACAACAGTACAATAAACAATCTAATAGACCCCAACAACAATACCGACAAAGATCAAATAACAATTATCAGGGATACAAAGGCAATAACTATAATCCTAATTTTCAGCAATATAGACCACGGTATAATAATAACAACGCGCAACCCCAACAACAACAACAACAAAGGTACGATTACCAATATAACTATAATAATAACAACGCGCAACCCCAAAGATATAATTACCAACAGCAATGGAATCCACAACAACAACATAACTATTTTAACCAACCACGACAAAATCCAGAGTGGAACCAACCGATGAACTACCAACAAAATCAATCCTATCCACAGACAGTTTCCATGCGAACGGCTAGCGATAGAGCACATTATATTGAAGACGATAAGGACAGAATAATCAGAGACTTACAAGAGAAATTAGACCGCTCGGAAAACCGTTTTTTAGACTCAGAGCAAATACAAACCGATCCGCCTCCCTTAGAGGGAAAAGAACAATTTTAGACGAGAATATTGTAAATAATAAAAGTCTAATCAATAATCATAATTTAAATAAAGAGAGAACAAAACAATCCACCTCCCTTAAAGGAGCAGGACCAACCTTAGGTAATAAAAATAGAGACCAAACGCACTCGGAAAATAAATTAAGAAATAATAATAAGAAAAATACGGTGAATAAACAGTGCGAAGAACTGCACTATACCAATGATTTACCATACATCATAGACTTCAAGAAAAACAAATGGTTGATTGATACGGGGGCTACAAAAAACTATATACACCCACCCAGACGTAGTGAAAAGACATAATTTCACATTAAGGAAAAAAGAATTTTCTATCAAAACGCCCACGGGTTACGACGACGGTAATGCAAGCGTTGTGGTAAATATAAAAAATGCACTTGGTATAGACCAACTGACTGAATTTTTAGTCTACCCATTTTCCAATAGGTTCGATATTTTGTTAGGCTTCGAAACGATGAGGAATTTGAAAATGAACATAGATTGTACAGAAAATCACATAGTGATCGGAGACAATACATTTAAATTCAATGACTCAAAGAACGAATTAAACTTGATGGACAACGAACAGGAAATAGACGACGCATTAAGAACGGAACACCTACCGACAGATTTAACTAATAAATTAATAAAAATAATTTCGAATAATGGAGAAGTCATAAAAAAGGACAATGAAAAACTCCAAGCCACTAATTTATTAAAACATCGGATCAATACTAAAAATGATGACCCGATCTACACAAGAAATTATAGGTACCCCGAGCAATTCAAAGGTCAAATTAAAGATGAAGTACAAAAACTGTTAAGGGATGGAATAATCAGAAAGAGCAATTCACCTTATAACTCGCCACTATGGATAGTGCCGAAAAAGATGGATGCTAGTGGGATTAAGAAAGTGAGAATGGTCATAGACTACCGCAAACTTAATCAGCAAACCACGAATGATAAATTCCCCTTACCAAACATAGAAGATGTACTCAATAAATTAAAAGGAGCCAAATATTTCACAACCATCGATCTAAAATCAGGGTTTCATCAAATACCAATGGAGGAAGAATCGGTTTCAAAAACAGCCTTCAGCACAGACGACGGACATTTTGAGTTCCTGAGAATGCCGTTCGGTTTGTGCAATGCACCACCAACTTTCCAACGTATGATAAACATGGCCATAGAGAACACACCAAGAACCATGGCTTATATCGACGATATAATAATTTATTCAAAAAATGAAGAAGAGCACCTGAATGACATTGAAAGGGTGTTACAGACGTTGAAGAAAAACAACTTAAGCATCCAATTGGACAAGACCGAATTTTTCAAAACAGAGTTGAAGTTTCTGGGCTACGTTGTAACGCAGGATGGATTAAAGACGGATCCTATTAAAATAAAGGCTATTTTAGAATTCGAAAAACCTAAAGACGAAAAATCCCTTAGGCGATTTTTGGGTATGACAGGTTATTACCGAAAGTTCATAAGAAATTATGCCAATATGACGAGACCTCTAACTTCAGCCATTAAAACAAAAGATTATGAGTCAAAGGAATTTGAAAACAGTTTTCATCGACTAATTCAGGAAATGACTAATACACCGATACTGGCCTATCCGGATTGGAACGAGGAATTTATATTGACAACGGACGCGAGCGACCAAGCAATCGGTGCAGTGCTTAGCCAGAAAACTGATAACGTAGAACACCCGATTGCCTTCGCATCAAGAGTCTTGTCGCAAACAGAGAAAAATTATAGTACCATAGAAAAAGAGTTATTATCCATAGTTTATGCCACACAACATTTCAAACCATATCTCTATGGAACAAAGTTCCTCCTGTTGACAGACCACAAACCGCTAACGTGGGTATTCAGTATGAAAAATGGAAACAGTAGAATAATGAAGTGGATTTGGAGGCTTCAGGAGTTTGAATTCGAAATTAAGCACATAAACGGAAAAACGAACTATGTCGCTGACTGTCTCTCGAGAAGAAATGAAATCAACACTTTAAAAGGTGATGTAGAAATTAATATTAGCATTCCAGAGGAAGGAACTCAAGAATACGATGATTTCTTAGATCAACTCTTAGAACTTGAGGAAACAAATAATCAAACTACTTTAGAACCAACGGAAGAATTACCGGTATTAACTAACGAAGACTTAGATAGCCTAATAACACAACATTCACAGGCTAGCAACAATGAGCAGGTATGGCTGGTGGATAGCGACAAGTGTATAAACGTTGAAAAAAATCAGATAATAATAAAAAGAGGGACCAATAGGATTACCTACGAAAAAATATTTGAAAAAAATCGTTACACCTTATACATTAATGATCCCGAAAAAATAAATGAACTACTGCTGGAAGTATTACGACCAAACAAAGTCTATGGTATATACTGTCAAACGAACTTCAGAACTTTGAACGAGATTTACGAAGATTATTTCAAACAGATCCAAGAATTAATTGAGAGAGAATACAAAACTGTAATACTCAAGAGATATTGTCTGCTATGTGAAGATATCACTGAGGTGAGTAATCAACAACAGGCGATCCTCGATTATCATTACGGAAAGACCTGCCATCGTGGGATTTTGGAGACTTACGACAGATTAAAAAGAAAAATTTACTTTCCGAATATGAAAGATAAGATCACAGAAATAATAAACCAGTGTGAAATATGTAAAACAAATAAATATGATAGAAAACCAATCAAAAGTAAATTCCTAACAACACCGACTCCCGACAAACCATTTCAGGAGATTATGATGGACTTATTGCAGTTTGACAAAAAAAATAATTTTTACAACCATCGATACCTTCTCGAAACGATTATACACTCAGGTGATCAGCAATAAAAACGCGTTAACTATATGCCAAACCTTGGAACAGTACATCAGCTTATACCCTATACCAGAGCGTATTTGCGCGGACCATGGAAAAGAATTTAACAACATCTTGATTCAACAATTTTGCAAAGCAACGAATATAGAAATCCATTATACAAGTAAAAACTATTCGAATTCATTAGGGATACTAAACAAATGCCATGCCACCTTCAACGAAATAATGAGGATAAACATTAATCAAAACAAGAAGATTAACTTCGAAAGAATCGTACAAACAAGCACGATAGCATACAATAATACTCTTAATCAAAATTTAAAGTTAACTCCAAATTAGATAACATTCGGAAAGACGAAGGACTCGTATGATACACAAGACATTCAAGAGATACATGTCAATAACTATTTTCAACAATTAAAAGACTTACATACGGAAGTAAAACAGAAAATAGAATTCATTAAAGAAACCCGTAATGAGAAACTTAACCAAAACCGTGAAGAACCTCCTGAGCTTAACTCAGAAGAATTCGCCAAAACACCCCGGATCAAACCAAAAAAGAGTTTACTATACAACAAAATAAAAATAGGCGACACGCACATAAACAACATTAAAAGACCGAATAAGCAGAAGAAAAAATATTTTGTTACGGACAATGACGAGGACACTCATCATGATCCAGGTCCTAGTAGCCGCCGCAGTAAGTAATAAACAAGACTTAATAGATATTGACGAAATAATGTAAGGAACTAATAATTTTAATTATTCTTGTATAGGTATAAATGATTGAATAATTAATGGAGTTATTTTCTGGTATTTAAGCGTTTACCAATGTTATAAGAATAAAGCAGATTAATATTGATTTAATAAGAAAATGTTATTTTAATTTTTGTATTTATAATTTGATTCATTAAGATTGATAATAGTAATTTTCATTTCATACTGTATATCTTGATAATGCCATATCAAATACAGTACGATACCATTTAATATCTTTGCTACATTTTGTATAGTATAATTTCTTTAATATTTAATCAAATCGAGGAACCAATAGTAATAATACTATGTTAAGTATAAGTTTCCTCTTACATTTTTAAGCTATTTCTTATGAAATTTTATGTTCGCTTTATGCACCTTTATAAAAATTATTGTACCTTTGGTATACTATACGCATACTGCAAACTTGAATTTACGTACTATAATGATTCTTATTAATTGAGAATTAATAATGCTAGAGCAATGTTACTTCAAGTATGATATCCATTTAAAAATTTATTTATCATTAATACTTTCAACTGAATGTTACTCTGTAAAAACAACTGTGAATGCTGAGTGTGTGCCAAATATCTTGTTAAGTAAAATTAGATTTCTTTTTGCACATTTCCGGAGCAATGCTTAATCTTCGGGAGGGAGGAGTAACATGACGACAATTACTACTAAACATTGACTAATCCATGTTAAGACCTCCTCCTATAAATAGGCTGAGCCTGCGGCTCTCGCCCTCATTCCATTATCAGTTAGTCACGCGTCACAGCTCAAAGTCATTCATAGTTATCTTTCAAGTTTTAAACCTTTTGTATTTTGTGCTTCAATAAAGTGATCTTTTTAAAAAGCCTTTCTCTTCGTGGTCTGATTTAATTATATACAGAATCATTCACGCAGTTATTCATGCAATATACACTATATCGCATTCCCTTTCTCATTCATACAGAATATCTAAATATAGAAAAGGAAGATGGAACGGCAGTGTATTTAAGCCCCCACCCCTACCTGACGATGTGTGTGCCTAACACAAAGATAGTACATCGTTGATTCACTTTATCGTGTATTGAACCATTAAATTATTTACGGTTTCCTGAGGCAGCCCCTATCCTGTATGTGAGAGATTTATTTTCCACTTAACGGCAGCCACCCTCTGTTTTTCCCACGACACCTCATATGCAACCCCCACCCTCCATTCAATACTAATCTCTTCTATTATCGTTCCCTCGGAAAAATTCTTTATATACTCGGCTTATTTCATCATCTCGGGAAATTGTTCTCGAGAGCCACCCTAGCTCTTCCGAGTGGAATCGATCGGGAAAGGGAAAATTATCTTGGCTACTCATCTAAAAAAAGTATTTTTTTTTCTCTAGCTTGCGGAATGAGAGGAGTTACTCCGACATTGCACGCAATGGTTCACAGACTAATGTAAGGATAGTTACAAGACCGATGAAATATTCATTGCATACCAGTAATTTTCTTTCTCGGCTTCCGATTTGCAATTTCATAAGGTGGGGTATCTATAAATATTAATTTTTGGGATTCCAATCCATTTTACTTATTCAGATACTTCATGATTTATATATGTATATATTGTAGTAAACCTTCCTCAATTCAAACAATTTATTTATTAAAACAGAACTCTGTTCAGTCGCTATTTTAATCGGCGTTCATACATCACAATAATTATCCCAGTTTAAAGGAATGTCAGTAAAGTCTCAGGTGCCTCTTTGGAAAGCCGTTTTTATTTAACTTACTTGCACTGAATTCAACCCATATAAGATAATACAAAGCCCTTTTTCAAGAAGTCTGATTTAACGTAAGAACTCTTCATCAAAATGGGGATCAACCAGAGTACTGTTTGACAAATTGACTTTTTGAATTAATTTGATGTAAATATTCAACAGATTGTGAAAACAAATGCCATTCAGCAAACATAAAAATTTAAAAGCTTACGAAAAAATAAACTTGTTAATGGCAATACAATCCATTATATTAATCTTTGAAACAAATTTCGATTTATCTTAATATATCTTTAATACCAGCTTAAGCAGGCATGACAGCCATACACTGATACAATAAAGCTAGATTAAAACATAAGAGCATGGGGAATTGGGTCAATTTACAAGTACAACGTTATGCTAAAATCACACTTTTTTTGTATTAAACGCAAATGAAATTTGTTTGTCAAAAATAAAACCGTGAAACTACAAAAAATATAAATTATGATAATAATGAATATAGTAATGATGATTAGTTTAGTAATGTAGCAATTTAACAATGAAATTTAACGAACAATGATTTTTTTGTTAAGTGGAGCCGGATACACCAATCTTGGATATCAATAGGTTACCAATGTTATGATTGCTTTACAATAGCTAGTAGATATTGGAGACTAGTAACTGTAAACTAGTAGAATACCCATCTTTGCCATCTGCTGGCTATGGAGTTCTAGGGGAACTAGCGGAGGGTGCCCTTAGCTCTTGTGTCTCGTGAGCATTATTCATGTGTGGATGTGAAAGGGAAATGATGTTTTCTAAAATCGTGTTTGGTTATGAGATACGTTTGTAGATATAATTTATAAAGTTTTAATAGTTAGGTTTTTTGTGAATATCTTTATACGTGTGAAAATGATGTGTGTATAGCATAACTCTGGAATGACTGGAGCACAATAGCACCTGTCGGGTTGCCACTAGGGGAGTGCCTAATCACCCTAGCCCTGGTGACTAGTGCGGATTGTTCGAGTTTATAACATGGACCATTGTTCCATGACGCTGTTACTATCTGACTCCATTTATGATAGGTATGTGCCCCGACAATGCACTATGTTCAAGACAAGAGGTACAGAGGTTTCATAAAGAATAAGTCAAGTTTTTAGAGTTCGAGCGGAAGCCCAGCAGTGTCACGGGTACAAGTCGTCAGAGGGTCTACAAGGAAACTAAAAGACAGGCGAGAGACTCAGAGGTGGATGAAGAGAGACTGTAGATCTTCACGATTCACGTGTTGATTGTTTCCATTACCGGTATATAACTGTGCGTGCGGTGATAGCGGGTATCAATACAATTCAAAATAATGTATTTGTGTTATGGTAAAAAATAAATTAAAGTAAATTGAGTGAATCCCAAAAGAAGCTACCCCGAACATTGCAAATATACGATTGGCATGTTTCTATTTCTTATCTTACAATTTTTACAAGCCAAGAGTGTGAGGTAAATTTAAATAAATGTAAAAGCACACTTTTTTTTTACTCTATTAAAGATTTTTTTCCGGAACTGGGTTTCAGTTTTTATTTGCCTTCTAACTCTCTGGGTTAGACAACAAAAACGAAAATTGCATATTATTCTGCATGAGATAAATATAAAGTGAGCCTTAAGTTTTACGATTAATCATGGAGTTTCGGGTACCACCATACCCTGTAAGTTAGCTGACCGTCCCGGCAATGGGACTGTTTTCTTTGACTTGTTTTTCTATGTGCGTTTCCATTAGGGATCGTTCGCAATAATCTTCCCGCTTACGTGTTCTGTTTGGACATCTTGAGCCAGCTCCTACCGCATATTGCAAACTTTGAAGGTATTTATCAAATTTCGTCTGATAAATTCCGTGATAGAAATGATTCCAATAAAATGGGTTGGCCCTAGACAGATCCTTAACCTTCACAGAACCGGTCAACAGGAAAACTGACAACAGACAAATAACTGACAAAACTGAAAGCAGAAACAAATCATATTCAAAAAGTTTAACGAAAAATCTCAGTTAAGTCTTAAATACTTTCACATCAACTGATGCTGTACAAATTAGTTATTCAATCACACACAACCTATGCTTTATCAGCGTGGAGCTCCGCTTGCAAAATCAACCACAGAAAACATAAAAGGTTCCAAAACCACGAATGCATATCACCGTCAACTCGCTACATAAAATGAATGCCATGGCTCAACAACTTACAACTAACTACTCCTGCAATTCAAGAATTTTTCCTTCTATCAAAATAGTTTCTGAAAATCCACCAATTCGGGAGATTGGTAATTTCAGCAAAACTTTTTTCAAAAGATACACTCATATTTTAAATATTTTACTACCCGAAAAAATTCTGATCATGTATAAATAAAAATCCTGATTGCGATGACTGTGAAGGTAATTTTAATTTAAATTGTTATTATTCTAACATTTGTTATTTAATTTGTAAATAAAGTTATCTGTTTCTTTTTGTGTTGAGTAGGTTTTTATTTATTTTTCCTAGTATTTGAAAATTTTAGTAAATAAATAATTAAGCTATAGTCACATGAAATAACATTGAAAGGATTACCGGAGCGTATCATGAGAAAAAAGAAACTCAAGTTGAGTTGTAAATTAGTTTTTTAATAAAGTTGCCTTACCGTATCTTTCTATTTATCTTAATAAATCAATCTGCTGCCTCTATTTGTAAATATTGGTGAAATTTTGAAACCCAAATAAAACATGAAAATGTTTTTGAAACCTTTAGGTACATCCCTGCTTCAAATAACGACTCAGAAGTGCAAAAATGTATTCGTATTCCACGTCTATATGAAATAAATAAAGTATTTCATGATCCATCTAGACCAATAAACTACCTCTCAGCTCCCCTACTGCAAGGAATAAACAAACATTGTCCGTATACCTTTACTAGAGAAAGAAATACTGAAGCTTTCAGTAGAAAATTGGTAAGTTGGTTTAAGAGAATATAGAGAGATTCCAGGCCATCCATCAACCACACGTCAGCATTGGCTGACAACAAATGATGAGGTTATAAGTTACTATCGGCAATATTTATATTGAATTATAGGCAGACAGCAATACAGATCACCTTCTGCTATATTTTCAGAGAATATATTTCTCAATCATAGTCCATATACTATTTCAATTCAAACAATCTTCAATTCCTTTTTAAATAACATTTTGTTTGTTTTAAAAATTGTCTTTTTCAAAGAAATCATTGGGTTTAGGAACCAATAACAAAAGTGGTTAAAGTGGCTTTATTCTTTTATTAGGTTTCTTCAATAGTTAAAACATGGTTTTCTGTAAAAAAAAAAAATTATATTCTAATAAACTTTTACTAATTAAATTTAAATTCCCAAAAAAAACTTTTGGTGAAATGTTTATAATGTTCACATGTACTAAAGACATATGTTTATGCGTCAATAAATAGGACACTCAATGTGGTTAACCAAAACTGAATACTGCATAAAATATTTTAGATATATTAGTACATTATTATAGTAATTTCCAACAAATACTTCCCTTTTTATTAAAAGTGAAAATATTCTTGTAAAAACACACGTAAAAATTGAAGTTTCAGATAATACTAAAGAAACAAAATGTTGGCATTCAATTTATTTTTTTTCTTTACAATTTCCAACCGTACTGTCGAGTTCAAAGTTCACTTAATTTAATTATTCTCTCCTCATTACCAGGTTACTTTCTAGGAACATAAAACATTACCAAAAAACAAGAACTTTCAGGGAATCCAGTTAAATCCAAACGCCTGGACAGTTAAACCTTACTCAACAATTTTTTTTCAACACTATTATGTTTAACAAAACCTTAGCCCTTCAAAGCAATCAGGATGTTTTTCTGGACGTAACACAAGCTTTTGACTAGATTTGGCAAATCTCCACAAACCGTGGAGATTGTGCCCACAATATTCTTAGCGTTCATTGAATCAAATCACCATGATCCTATACTCTTATAACTGTAGCTGATGCAATACAGTTTATTCGTATCTATCTTCGCAGAACACTTGAGATACCAGAAGTAAAGAGACGCCTAAGGCAACTCTGACGAGTTCTTCAAAGGACTTCCCATCTTTTAATAAACAATTTGTGAAATCTACAAAGAATGTTGAACAAAGTCACACATGGAGATCCTCCGACCATTTCAATCATAAGTACTGAGAAAAATATTTTGTGCCTGTTATTAAATCAACAACAGAATCAGTTATAAAGATCCTGATCTCATCTCATTTAAGTTCACCAAGTTCCATGAGAACTTACCCAATCACTCTAATCCCCCAAGACAGTCATTAAACAGGTCAAAATATCCCTAAATCGTCCTCTAATTAAAGTGGCAGTAGTCACGTGACCTGATGTAAATATGATACTTGTGTTGTGCCAACTTCCATGGACGAGTAGAAATCATCCTCTTCATGAATCATAAAACACCCACCTACTTTACAATTTTTTTTTTATCAATAAACTTACAGTGTCAGTGTAGAGATATGGGTCTAGTAGTTCACGATCCCACCACCACGAGTGCAATTGGGACAAAGGACGAACTCTTATCCGATTGCTCTATAGTCAAGGCTACAAAGCCTGGGACACTGAAAAATCATGAAATTGCACATTTTTATCTCGCTTCATCAATAGTTAATTCGTAATTAAGAAGTGACATTTTGTATACTAATTACCTTAGAATAGGTAAGGTTATGAATGTTCTAAAGACTTGAAAATGTTTAGTCCTGGAACAAGAAGAACATATTTACTTACCTTTAATACTCGTATCATTAAATCTTATATCATAATTTTTCTGTTTGATAGTATCCTGCTAAAAACAGTTTATGATAAATCGAAACGAAACTAGAAAGTATATCAACAGAGTCTAGTAGGTAATAATCTCGTACAAGCCGACGCTGGCATAAATTAATTTTGGTAAGTACAATGTCCCTCTAGATGTAAAGATTACTACATCCTAGGTACTATCGCTTCTACCACTAGAGCGAAATATTGCAGGCTTAGCATACCCCAAAATGCATTGTAATGGGCTTAGCATACCTTGAAAGTCCTGAAACCTGCCCGCACCCTTGCCCTCAGCGTCTTCCCTGTCTACACCGTCTTCTGGCTCCCAAATCTTTCCCTCAACCTGGGTGTTAGGAGTAATTTTAGGATATTGTTAGTTATGTTTGCATGTATTCATAGGATAACATATATTGACCCGTTTAGATGATAGGGGCTAGATCAAATTACCGCCCCTCACCTTCAAGGGCCAGTCTGTAAGTAAGGCAGGATGAGGGCCAAAAGTGTGGGCTCGTGCGTCTAGGTAGGTAACTGTATGGCGATCCAATCTACATAAGTGTTAAATCACCCTATACTCTGGTGCATATATAATATATTGTAATTAATGTAAATCATGTTTATAGTTTTAAGCAATAAATCATGCAGGGGCCGGCAGTCGTAACAAGTCAGGTAACAGCAGGTGCACGGCTTAAAAGCCACCTGGCCGTCATAAAACAGACCCGGTAGACCTAGGGTCACCTTCCGGCGGTCATAAAATCTAAAAGCCATGCCATAAAACAGTCCATTAGGGGACGAGGGGTCACGTACCTCGTGGCAGGTTTGCGCATTTCCTAGCCCCCCCTAAGCAGGAACTATATTTAAACCAGTGCGTGTGCCTACTCTTTCTCAGTCTCCCCATCTCTCTTCATCCGCAGCTACTCGGTGCAGCTTTACGCCAGGGCCACTTGGCCCTGGAAGGCAGTCACTTAGACTCCTCGTCAGCATACTTTCTTTTCAGCGCCTCTGAGCCCGTCACCCTATTTCTCAGCCGCCTTGCAGACCCTCTGGCGCCTTATACCTGTTACGCTGCCTGGCCCCCACCCGAACTCTGAAAACTTGAAACCTCTGTACCTCTTCTCTTGAACACAGTGTATTGTCGGGACACATCCCTATCATAAAATGGAGTCAGATATTAACGCCGATATGGAACATGGTCCATGTTATAAACTACAACAATCCGCACTTGTCGCCAGGGCTAGAGTGATTAGGCCCTATACTAGCACACAAAATGAAATTAAAATCGACGTCACAGTTTATTTTCCCTGTGAGTTCCTGTTAAATTAAATAGCCGACCAGTATTTTCGAAAATCCGAGTAAGCCTAATCGCTACCTACCACTTCACGAAGCAAGACATCCGATGACTGTATTTGAGAAAATAACATACAAGATATCTAATCGTTTTTAAAAAAAAAATACGGGGATATCCAAAATCTCATTTTGGAACGGAGGATGAAATATTTATTTCATAAGTAGTGAAAAATTTTCAAGCACGAATTTTTTATAATTAACAAATCAGAACTTTATTGTGAAATAATTACAATCTGCCTTTTATAAGGCAATAATAATACAGATAAATGATCTCATTCATACCATATTTACAGTCATCATTCACTCGCTCATTCATACTAGGACATGATTGGAGAAATTGGCCATTGCCAGGACTCCCACTGTCACGCGATTATAGCAGGTCACGAGGCCACTGCCGTTTCAGTCTCCTAGGAGGATTATAGGGATGAGTGGCGCAGTGCAAAGACTGTGCTACAGGATTAGGGTGGTTGGAAAGGCTACTGTGGAATTTCATAAACTTGGAAGGGATGAGTTCTAGAATGTAGGGTATATTAAGGTCGTTATGAAGGGTTTTGTTGCTGACATAATAAGGGGCATTTACTATTGTTCTCAGGACTTTGGATTGAAAGGATTGGATACGCTTGATGTTCGACTTTTTTGCTGTCCCCCATAGCTCTATTCCGTATGTCCAGATTGGTTTAAGTATAACTTTGTAGATTAGTAGTTTATTTTCTATTGAGAGATGGTATGTCCTTTGAAGTAGTCTGTACAGTTGTCCAAAGCGTCTGTTTAGTTCTTGTCTTTTTAGTCTCGTATGTGGGTTCCAGGTCAGTCGTTTGTCGAGATGGAAGCCTAAGTACCGTACTGTCTCGGTTACTGGGAGAGGAATAGAATTAAAATAAACTAATGGACAAGTCTTGCGACAAAGGGTGAAGGTAATGTGGGAGCATTTTGCTTCATTAACTTTGATCCGCCATTGATTGCACCAATACTCGATCTCGTCAAGGTGTTTTTGAAGGTTATGGGATGCTATGTCGGGGTCTGGGTGGGATGACAAGACTGCAGTGTCATCTGCAAATGTAGCCAAGAAGGTGTTGGAAGTAGAAGGGACATCAGCGGTGTATAGGTTATAGAGGATGGGGCCTAGGACACTGCCCTGTGGAACTCCTGCATTTATGGGATAGTAGTTAGAGTATTCTAAGCCACAGCGGACTTGGAAGAAGCGGTTTGAAAGGTAGGACTGTAGGATTAGGAAAAGGGTCTGTGGTAAATGTCTTTTGAGCTTGTAGAGCAAACCTGCGTGCCAAACCCTGTCAAAAGCTTGAGCTATATCGAGAAAGGCAGCAGTGCAATACTTTTTGGTTTCAAGGGCTGAGGAGATGTGATCAACAACGCGAAGGCCTTGTTGAGCAGTGGAATGTCGTTGGCGGAAACCAAACTGGTGTGTGGGAAAAAGGTTTTTGGATTCAACAATTGGAAGTAGACGTTTTAGTAGGAGTTTCTCAAATATTTTTGAGAGGATAGGGAGTAGGCTAATTGGACGGTAAGATGAGGCGTCATTGGGTGGTTTACCGGGTTTGGCGAATAGGACAATAATGGAATGTTTCCAGAGGAGAGGAAAGTGTGTCGTTCGGATAATGCAATTATATATGTAGGTTAGGAAGGTTATGGCTTTAAGAGGAAGTTGTTTGAGAATTTGAGGAGTTAGGAGATCATATCCAGGGGATTTTCTGTAAGGTAAGTTTTTCAGAAGGTATTTGACCTCAGAGGGATTAACGGCTTTTGGTGGAAGAGAGAGAGGAATAGGTGAAGTGAGGAAATCTTCCACAGTTTTGCTGTGAGTATGGCTTTGATGAGAAAGGTGAGGTGTGAAAGTATGGGTAAGATGCAGAGCAAATTCCTCCGACCTATCTCCATCCGAGGCCGCCCAGGACCCATCATCACGACGGAGTGGATGTGAAACAGGTTGATACTTTAGGATTTTTTTGGTTACATTCCACAAGGAGTTATCCCTGGTAGACAGAGAGGAGAGGTAGGAATTGAAAGAATCAGAACGGAAGGATGCCAATCGCCGCTTTACCAATCGGCAGTACTGATTGTACGAGCGGCGATCAGCAGGATGCCGGGATCTTTGCCACACTGTTCTAGAGCGGCGTTTGGATTTGATTAGATCTTTGAGATGTTGAGGTAAACGATTATGATTGTGGATTCTTGGGTGACGATGGGGTGACGATGCCTCCCAAGCCGACCTCTGGACCAGAGTAGTGAAAGAATGCACTGCATCGTCTAGGTCTTGGGATGTTTTCAGGGATAATTTGAGGTTTACGGACTCTGTAAGAAGCTGACGGAAGTGGTCCCAGTCAACTGGGCCCCTAATAAATGAAGGGGGAGGCAGTTTGTGAATTGGTCTTAGGGAAATGGTTAATAATAAAGGACTATGATCAGAGGAGAGGTCATCGAGGCGCTTGAGTGAATAGTTTAGTGTTCCTAAACTATTGTAGAAGAAAAAGTCAAGGAGATCTGGATTTCGGTTGGGATCTGATGGCCAATAGGTGGCTGTGTCAGGAGAGATAGTGGAGCAATGTCTCCGTGTGAGTGCAGACAGCAAAGCACGTCCTCGTTAAGCACGAATTTAACGGTATTTTTTGTTTAATTATAGCCTAAAAAAGAAAACTCGAGTTACATATCATCAATTCAATATCATTTGTTCGTCACCAAATATTTAAGTACTTATTAATACTTTTATTATGTCTTATGGCCGTCAAATTAAACCATCAGGTAAGATGTTATGTCTCTACGACAAAGTGGTGACTAAAAATGGTCCATTACTTTAAGATGGGTAAGAACATGAGGGCTTCTCATTTGTGATAAAAACGAATGCCTAAATGTTGACATGGGTAAATAAATCATAAAAAACAAAACAAAAAGCATAAATTTCACCTCAGGAACAACAAAAATAATATATTGACATCAACTGTGACATTAGACAGTAGCATATTTTTCAAATCCTAACTGAAAAAACAAAACATTATTGGTCTTTATGTGAAAACTGTTTGCTAATTATCTTAACTTCACAAGAGAACATTGAGTTGCTGGTCACTGCAACTAAGTGACCAGTTGATAGTCATAGATGATATTATCTATTAAATATTACCTATAACAGCAGCAACATTGGTAGGTAGTTCGTCAACCAATAATGACCAATCCTCAGTGGTTGCAACTACATGATTAAAATGGCGTAGTTTATCCTTTCTTTTGAATTTTAAGACATAATAAATATTTAAGCTGATATTTATATTATACGATGGTTCTTAATCCCTAAGAACGTACAGTATACTATTTAGCTCTTGAGGGAAAACTTCAATCCCTTGGAAAATTGGTCTGATAATTTACTTAAAAAATGTTTCTTCGATCAGGACTATCAGCTTGCTGGACCGCTGAGCATCCCACCAAATAGAATGGTGAAAGTTAAATGGAGTTGCTCCATACTTTCAAAGTTTCTAAGCAGACCCGCCATCATTTTACAAACTTCAGTTATTTCTTCGCATTCCGACCTGCCAAGCTCTAACGCTTCGACCACAGGATAAGCGACCTCGTGCCTATCTGTTACGATGATACATAAGAGGTGAAAAAATTTTTCTCCTGTAAAATAAAAGACTATGCCCTCAGTTATCCTGAAAAGAGATAGGATTATCAAAGAAATACAGGTTCATTAATAATAATAATTGGATTAATGCGGATTAAAAATTCAAACCGGGACACTATGATGACCGGGACTTAGCGACAAAAGGCTCAATATTACTTTATTTAATAATCCTAAAGGAGAAACATTTTATTTTTTTTTTGTTCATTCAATCCACAATATGGAATCTTTACATAAATACACTTGCTAATTATATTTACCGTACCAAAGGATATGGTATAGAAATTATAATAAAATAATTATAGAAAACAGATTCACCTGAGGATCTATAATTAAAAATAATTATCTGTAAATTTGAAGGGGCTATGAAAGAAAAAAAAAAAAAAAAAATTTACCGTACCGTAAACACATTTTATAATATAATGTGTGAGGTTTAAAGAATTTTTCTATTGTAGGCTGATGTACAAAATACAAGGCGTGTGAACATTGAATGTTATAGCTCCCACCTTAAGAACGAATGAGATGTGTTAATACTAACTTAAATCTAACTAACTAGAATATCCTAGTTTTCCTGGACAGCCTGTTGCCAACGCTACGGAAATGGGGGTGGGTTCATATGGTTAAACACTGGTATACTTGTCCTAAATATTAACATTTTTTTTTTCATAACCCCTTAAAAACTTTTACAGTGATTATTTCAATTATAGGTTCTCAGTCGAATCTATTTACATATGAGTTTTATATTTTCTGTAGCGTCACTACATTACATACATGGCTTGATAATAATAATAAAATAATGCAATAGAGGTATAATGATACACATTATACTTGACTTGATTGAAAAGACTCTAATATAAGGTGATGAGCCTCACCTTTTTGATCAAAAACTTAAAACTAACTTACATGCTAATTCAACATTTCTTTATTTTTTTTATTTATTTTTTTTCTTAGCTCTCAAATTTATAAAAATAGGATGTGGGAAAAATAAAGGAAAATTATGTTGGGCTAATGAGTGCCTTTCACTAAGGGGAGTCCCCCATTTGAAGGATGCATGAGAAGGATACAGGGTGAGGAATGCCTAAAGGAGGCGGGTGTAATCGGGAAGGTAGTGGGAGTCTACCGAGGGTGGAGCCTAGGGGTACCTAGGCAATGGTTTGTAGTCGGCCAGGTCAAACCTTTAGGTCAGGCAGGGGCCTGAAATAAGTCGGCCTCTCGGCCGGAAGGTCGACCCTGCTTAAACAGGTAGATGGGGTCTTGTAGCTTCGGTTGAGTCGGCCGGGAGATCGGCCTCGATCTCTCGGCTGGATGTAGATCTTTAGTCTCCGTCAGGGGGCTAGGGTTCGATCACGTCCATCTGTCTCCAGGCTTTGGCGGTCCAGCACTGCTTCCATCTGACGGGCATTGGTGGTGGTTGAAGGTCGGAGAATAGTGGGTTATGGCTGATTATTCAAGATTTCATCAGAATGGTGAGCACTTCAAATTTTTTATGCATCTCGTCTGCCTTCATTCGGTCGAACGGGGTATGTTTGAGGGAGGTGCCGGGAACTCTGTTCTGAAATTGCTGGAGCGTTTTGAGAGTGTTAGGAGTCAGATACTTGAAGAGAGGGGTCCCATACATCAAAGCAGGTCTTAGGACGCTCTGGTATATCAGCAGCTTGAGGCGTACCGATAAAGCCGGGCTGTGAAGTAGGTGTCTGAGGCTAAAGAATTTCTTCCTAACACTCTTTAACTTCTTGCCAAGATGTGTTGTGAACGACAAGTGTCTACCGAGGGTAATCCCAAGGTAGCATAGCTTGTTGCTTACATGGCACTCTTTGCCGTCTAAGTCGAAGGATTTAGGGAGCTTCTTTCTTCCGGATTTATAGCTGAATATAATTCCTTGCGTCTTGGCCGGGTTGACTTTAATGTGGACGGCATTGAGTTTCTCGGCGATCTGTTGACTGGCGCTCTCAGTGAATTTCAGGGCTCTGGTGGGATTGATGCTAGTGCTGTAAACACCTATGTCGTCTGCATACGCCGATACCTCGCAGTTGGGGTACGAGGCTCCTACGATGTGGGCGGTGTAAATGTTGAACAGCAGGGGGCCTAGCACCGATCCTTGGGGGACACCGGCAGTGTAATTTCTTCGGGTCGTAGACGTAGTGCCTATACGAACCGAAAAAGTTCTGCCTGTAAGATAGGATCTCATCAGGTTCTGCAGCTGATCCGAGAATTCATATTCCCTCAGACGTTGGAGTAGGATGTAGTGGTCGACAGAGTCGAAAGCTTTCGAACAGTCCAGTGAAATCATAGCGGTAGCTCTGTTGCTCCGGACGTTCGATGCGACGTGGTGTTGCAATCTCACCAGATTGTTGTTCGAACTTAAGCCTGTGCTGAAACCAGTCTGCTCTGGTGGGATGACTTCGTGTGACTCGCAGTGCCCTGAGAGATGTACGTGGATGATTCTCTCGAACAGCTTCGAGAGTTGAGTCAGCAGACTGATGGGTCGGTAATGAGATAGCTCATAACCGCTTTTCGCTGGTTTCAGAAGGGGGACCACTACAGCGTGCTTCCAGTTCTGGGGGAAATAGTGCAGCCTGAAGCAGGAGTTCAACACGTTCGTTATGAATGAGATTCCTTTCCTCGGCAGCTGCTTGAGCAGGATGTTCTGGATGGAATCCTGACCTGGGGCCTTCTTGCCGGTCGTTCTTCGAATGAATGCAGCGCATTGCCGGTGTGAGGTGTAGATTTCGGTTGTGGTGGGGAGGGTGGGGGAGGGAGGGTCGAGGGCTCTTATTGGCTGTCCCTGGCCACGACTGACTTCCTCATAATGGGCCGCCACCGATTTCGATAAACCTTTCTTTAAGGAAACTAGTGAAAAAACTATTTGACGATTAAAAGTAATTTTCATAAAGACTCGTATCCCCGTTTTCAGCACTCCTAAAAACATAAAAGCAAGAATTTTCATGGCATTGAAAAATAAACATTCTTTTTGGGCTTGATTCACCGAGGAAGAAAATTTATTTGTAGTTGAACAGCATCCCGCTAAGCCTTCATAACATGTCTAAATTTTGTCAAAATTCAAAGTTATTACCAGCACTGAAAAGCTAAATTTTTTTTCATTCTGTACAGGTCAACAGCAATTAGGTTTGATGCATTTATAAGTTAATAATCATTAAATCAGCAATTTATTTATTTACATGCCTTTGTGAAATATTTATGTTTCATATTTAACTTACTGGGTATGGAATAAACAAACAAAAATTATTTGTATTATAAATACTTGTTCTGATTATTTTCTTCACTTTCTCTCTTTATAAAAAGATTAATGGTTTTATTTTTGCTGAGTTAATGATTATTAACTTATAAATGCATCAAACCTAATTGCTGTTGACCTGTACAGAATGAAAAAAAATTTAGCTTTTCAGTGCTGGTAATAACTTTGAATTTTGACAAAATTTAGACATGTTATGAAGGCTTAGCGGGATGCTGTTCAACTACAAATAAATTTTCTTCCTCGGTGAATCAAGCCCAAAAAGAATGTTTATTTTTCAATGCCATGAAAATTCTTGCTTTTATGTTTTTAGGAGTGCTGAAAACGGGGATACGAGTCTTTATGAAAATTACTTTTAATCGTCAAATAGTTTTTTCACTAGTTTCCTTAAAGAAAGGTTTATCGAAATCGGTGTACCCCAAGGTCTAAGACCTCTCCATGTCGGAAGTCTTATTCACGTCCACTCGCCACTTTCTCTTTTCTTGTCGAATAGTACCACTTCCCTTATTATTATCCCTTATTATTACTTATTGCCTTATAAAGGCAGATTGTAAATATTGCACAATAAAGGAATTTTACTATACTATTAACAGCCTTCTGAGTGAGAGCTAGAGAATGGCAGCATAGGCTTCTGAAAGCACTTGTGAACAAGAATAAAATACTTGTGGAAAGACAACAAAAAAATCTTTATTTACTTAACGTAAACCCACAACCAGCATGTAAACAGCTGCGTGCCATCTGTTTATTGTTTTTTTTTTTATAACTGTAGATGAAACCTTTGTGATTGCCAGGAATATTTTCTGAATTGACCACCGTAGTAGTAGTGCAACGGTTCCAGTTTATATGTTGCAGACAGCGATCTATACTGGACGACAGCTCGGGCTATTATCTCGCAATCCTACCTGTTGTCCTTCGGCGGCCTTATGTCATCATCAATGTACAATCGGAGGATCGATACATCGATTTACCGATGACGCTGTCCCTTCCTTGTAATCCATCTGATCGTTGTCTAGCCCCTGTCTGCGGAACATAACGCCCCGGCTGTGCACACACTGCCCTGCTTGTCTTCCGTCATCCCTTCATCAAACAGCATTAATGCCCTGAGAGTCTACTGACAAACCAACCCATCAACAAACACTAAATATTTTTAGTGATTAAAAAATTTAAAAATAAATTAAGTTCAATCAGCAACGGATTGATGAGATATCTGCAATGACGATAATTGAATGTTTTTCTATGAAAAAGGGTTTCAGAACCATAATGTCTTTATTATATATTATATTATAAAATTATTTATTATTGTAAAACAAATTCAATTTTAACCCCCATTTATTGCATGATGCCGTGATTCAAATGTAGGACGAGCGTACAAATAATTAGATGATAAAATCCAGTAAAGCATAAGCCCTAACAGACCTTTACACATACACAAATATAGATTCACACTTATGCACACAAAAAAAAATTAATAAGAATGAACTAGAAAAATTAAAATGTGAACTCATTGTTGCTGTGTTTATACATAAATGAGTACGAGGGTTTTGTGGGAGGTCAGAATAGGTCGATAAAAGAGAGTTGTCGATAAAATTCATTATTGGGCAAAGTTTCCACATAATTTGGTTTTGTATCTCTCCATATGTCCATACTATGTCTCCTTTCTTCTCACATAAAGACCTAATGCATATATTCCTAGCATGTCGAAACGTTGTCCATTAGAAATTTCGGGAAAAACCTAATTCTCATGGCAATGAACACATCACTCTCTTGCCATCATTCCCCCAACAAAGTCTAGAAAATTTAGGAACACAAAACGAATCCAAGCCAAACATTTTAATTTATATATTTTTTAACAGTAAGTAATGATTTCAGAAGTAATTAAATACCTCCTCATACAAATTTAGTCTCCAAAATCTATTTTTGATAGCACCACTCTCGTCAAATAGCTCAAATCCTTTAATTTGACTCACAAATTATGGAAAGACACCACCACAACCAAGACATTCCAAACCTTTTCGAAATTATTGTGAAATAATTGCAAACCGTCTTATACATACAGGCAGGCATCCCTGAAAAGCCAGTGTGTCCTATACTGTTGGACACAAGGCCTGGAAGTGGGTCTTATAGTAAATCATAAAACTAATAATAGTCAGAAGTTAAGATTTTAAAAATAACATATTTCGTAAACATAATGATGACTGTAAACAATGGGTCGTTAACCAAGTCATAACGATTAGTGCATTGATAAATACGTTTGAATGAATCTAATGGTCCTCTGGAAAATGTGTGAATACTAATTTAGTACAAAAAATTAATTTCCTTATACCAGCAGATGATCTGTGATTATGTATGTGACGTTCAGTTTCAACAATAATAAAATAATCTTACGTAATTAACTTATTTAGCTAGAGTAAATATACTCTATTATCTATCTATGCCAAGGTTATCTTAACATTGACTTTTTAATCTTCACAAAACTTCATAATTTCTAAATCCGATACCTTTAGGTACTTGCAGCGAAACATATATAACAGTGAATAAAATCGATACAATTTGTTATTTTATGAGTGAATAAATTATTTTATATAAATATTAAAGACATAGCAGTATCTTAGAGACCCTACTTTTGTGTAGTATGCTTCCGCTTTATAACGGTTCCTGTGTCACAATTTACTTTGAATTCACTTTAAATATTGAAGTTCACCTTGATCTACCAAATGCGCATTGCTTTATCAAAACAATTCTGTACAAACGATGCTTCACTGCCTCCACCCTCTGGAATATACTTTACGGGATGATTCTAAATTTATGTAAAATTGTGTGATATAGTTAAATCTACACTATGACACAACTTCATAATATTCAAGGAAATATTTCACCCTCCTATTGAATCAAGATTTGTGTTGAGTCAATCATTCATTCAGCCCAAAGTGACCGGATTATCAATCTATAAATCCATTCAATTTCCGTACTTTCGAAAAAGTGATAATTCCCTTCCTAACATTCAGAACAAAGCTTGTATGACCTAGTTAATAACCACCATGACAAAACACTGAAGTAGAAGCCTTAGCAAAAACTTACTCTTAATGCTCTTTGGTGTTTAGTTATTCCGTTGATATCTACTTTTTCAATACCTTTACTGTGCTAAAATTACAATCACTCTTACTAGGCAATACGTAATTAAGATAAATGCTCTCATTCATAACATATTTACAATTCATCATTCACTCGCTCATTCATACAATATTTAGAGACAGCCCAGAGGCCTCCCAAGTCCACATGCGAAGAGAAAGCGGAGTCTTGGGAAGTCCCCACGCTCCTCCGTCAGCCGCGTCACCAGATACTAGCCAGTGGAGACTGACCAACAGCGCGAGAGCCACAGACGCTCAGGACATGATTGGAGAAACTGGCCATTGCCAGGACTCCCACTGTCACGCGATTATAGCAGGTCACGTGGCTCCAGCCGTTTCAGTCTCCAAGGAGGATTATAGAGATGAGTGGCGCAGTGCAATGACTGTGCTACAGTATTAGGGTGGCTGGAAAGGCTACTGTGGAATTCCATAAACTTGGAAGGGATGAGTTCTAGAATGTAGGGCATATTAAGGTCGGTATGAAGGGTTTTTTTGCTAACATAATAAGGGGAATTTACTATTGTTCTCAGGACTTTTAATTGAAAGGATTGGATACGCTTGATGTTCGACTTTTTTGCTGTCCCCCATAGCTCTATTCCGTATGTCCAGATTGGTTTAAGTATGACTTTGTAGATTAGAAGTTTATTTTCTATTGAGAGATGGGATGTCCTTTGAAGTAGTCTGTACAGTTGTCCAAAGCGTCTGTTTAGTCTTTTTAGTCTCGTATGTGGGTTCCAGATCAGTCGTTTGTCAAGATGAAAGCCTAAGTACCGTACTGTCTTGGATACAGGGGGAGGAATAGAATTAAATTAAATAAGTGGACAACACTTGTGACAAAGGGGGAAGATAATGTGGGAACATTTTGCTTCGTTAACTTTGATCCGCCATTGGTTGCACCAATACCCGATCTCGTCAAGGTATTTTTAAAGGTTATGGGATGCTATATAAGGGTGTGAGTAGGCTGTCAAGACTGCAGTGTCATCTGCAAATGTTGCCAAGAAGGTATTGGGGGTAGAGGGGACATCAGCGGTGTATAGGTTATAACGGATGGGACCAAGGACACTGCCCCGTGGAACTCCTGCTTTTATGGGATAGTAGTTAAAATATTGTAAACCACAGCGGACGTGGAAGAAGCGGTTTAAAAGGTAGGACTGTAGGATTATGAAAAGGGTCTGTGGTAAATATCTTTTGTAGAGCAAACCTGCGTGTCAAACCCTGTCAAAAGCTTGAGCTATATCAAGAAAGGCAGCAGTGGAATACTGTTTGGTTTCAAGGGCTGAGGAGATGTGATCAACAACGCGCAGTGGAGCACTTGTTGAGCAGTGGAATTTTGTTGGCGGAAACCAAACTGGTGTGTGGGAAAAAGGTTTTTGGATTCCACAATTGGAAGTAGACGTTTTAGTAGGAGTTTCTCAAATATTTTTGAAAGGATAGGGAGTAGGCTAATAGGATGGTAAGAGGAGGCGTCATTGGGTGGTTTACCGGGTATGGCGAATAAGACAATAATGGAATGTTTCCAGAGGAGAGGAAAGTGCGTCGTTCGGATAATGCAATTATATATGTAAGTTAGGAAGATTATGGCTTTAGGAGGTTGTTTGAGAATATGAGGAGTAAGGAGATCATATCCAGGGGATTTTCGGTAAGGTAAGTTTTTCAGAAGGTAGAGAGAGAGGAATAGGTGAAGTGAGGAAATCTTCCAAAGTTGTGCTGTGAGTATGGTTCTGTTGAGAAAGGTGAGGTGTGAAAGTATGGGTAAGATGCAGAGCAAATTCCTCCAACCTATCCCCATCCGAAGCCGCCCAGGACCCATCATCACGACGGAGTGGGTGTGAAACAGGTTGATACTTTAGGATTTTTTTGGTTACATTCCACAAGCAGTTATCCCTGGTAGACAGAGAGGAGAGGTAGGAATTAAAAGAATTGGAACGAAAGGATTTACCAATCGGCAGTACTCATTGTACGAGCGGTGATCAGCAGGATGCCGGGATCTTTGCCACACTGTTCTGGAGTGGCGTTTGGATTGGATTAGATCTTTGAGATGCTGAGGTAAACGATTATGATTATGGATTTTCGGGTGACGATGGGGTGACGATGGCTTCCAAGCTTCTGGACCAGAGCAGTGAAGGAATGCACTGCATCGTCTAGGTCTTGGGATGTTTTCAGTTCATTCAGAGGTCTGAATTCTGTAAGGAATGATGTTAATAGGCTAGTGAGATCTGAAGAGCTTGAAGGTGGAGGGATATGCGAGATGTGTGGTTGAGGATGGGATTGGGTTTGCTGGTTGACGGGATGAGCGGAATGCTGGGGAAGAGAAATTTGCAGACGAGTAGTGGGCAATGTCTGTGACTACTCTCTGTTACGAAGGGCATTAGCAAAAGAGACTGAAGGCCTCAAATTTCTGGCGGGGGTGCTTCTTGAGATACCTGTGGCTGGCTTTTGTTCTTCTGGCCGATGACGTTGCTCGCTCCTGGACTTCAGATTTCTATATGCCTCGCAGCCCTTGTAGTTGGCCGAATGGTCTTGCTGGCAGAGCACGCATACAGCAGGCGATTTCAGGGGCTTCTTGCACAATTCGCTTTTGTGCTGCCCACTACACTTTACAAACCTGGGAGGGTGGTGGCAGTACGATTTTGTGTTCCCATATGCCTGGCAATTATGGCATTGGACGATGTTTGGGGTACGGTTTTTCGATAAGGTTCTTGTGTAATACAGGTGTGTTAAATCGTATATTTTGTCCACGCCAGATGTCCGCTCGAGATCTACAAAGAATAACGGTAATTCGTTTTGTTGTTTGTCCTCATGTAGAACGTTGGTTATTTGGTGGACTTTGAATCCCAGAGCTCATAGTTCGTCTTTAATTTTATCAGCTGGTGTGGTCGGGTGCAGATTCCTGAGCACTACTCGTAACGATCTTTCCTGCTTCAACTGGTAGGTATGGATGTCGGCGTTGGTTTCTTCCAAATACTTGATGATTGCTCGATAAGTATCGGGAGTGTCTGGGGAAATTTTCGTATCCCGAGAGCGATTGAGGCACATGTATTTTCCAGTTCCTACAGTTTTTCTCATTTGTGAGCATAATAATTTGAAATTGCTAATATTCCTTACGAATATAGCAGGCGGCTTGGGCTGTGTTGGTGTTTGGATGACTTCCATATCGTCAGGTTTTCTATTTCTTAATGCTTCAATGCTGTTAGGCGTGAAGAATGGAGATTCGTCTACAGTTTCTTCTTTTGAAGTGCTGGCCTGTGGTGGTAGGTCTTCCATAGAGCTGGCGGCAGATGAATGAATTGAAATGTTTCTATTTGATCTTCTAGGCTTTCTCTTAACAGGCGATGGGGTCGGAGTTGGCCCTAAAGATCTTGTTCTTTTTTTTTTATTATCAGACATTATCTGATAGTTAGTGAACGATCCGTTGACGGCTGATGGCAAAGGCATCCCAATATGGCTGACTTCTCGGTCCGATTTCACCTTTATGCTTCCACACAAATGCAATAAGAGATTTACTCACGTTTTGAGGGCTCCCTCGTGACCAGCTCACGTAAGTTGCCTGGTAGAACAATTTTGTGGATGAACTGTGGCCTAAAAACGGTAGTATACAGTATTTGAAGGACGAGCGAAATAGATAGATGGTGTATAAAGTAGCGCATGCGCAAAAACTTCCGTTGATATCAACGGTGTCTAATCCCTTTTGCATCTATCTGTAAAAAGACGCTTCGCACCGTGAACAACCTCTCCTGTGTAAGTGGTGATTCAATGAACATTAAAAAGGCTCTTTATAAATTTTAACCTGTGCCATCATAGGAAAAATTATGTTGGCAAAGGTTATTAATGTTTTTTATTGCACTTCAAGGGCCAATTGAAATATACAGACACGGCCTAAGCAAAGTCAAATTTAATTAAATTAAATAAGCTCCATACAATCACTTTTTTTATATAAGTAAATTATCTCAATGGTGGGGCTCACGAACAAAATTGCTGCGCCCTAAAGAGTTCCTCGCCTCGATCCACCCATCATTTTACATTTACAGTGGTTTCCATCGAGTCAGAACAATGGCTGGAAACAACCGACAAATAAACGAGTAAAAATTGGTTCGGAATTCAGAGAGAGGTTATTATATTCAACAGCGGCGCTCACTTTAATGTCATCTCCCTGGAATATAGACAATTAAACCAATTCTCCTGCCGCCTGTGGCACGAATATTTTTGTCCGATGTTAATGCAGTGTCCCCGGCACGATTCCTTTCTTATTCATAATAAAAGTCAACAGGCGAATTCGAGCCCGTCGAATTATTAAGCAGGTCAAACGAACTGTGGAGGTATTGTGCCAGAAGCTTTATGAATTATGAGATGCGGGGCCCTTCAACCAGACTCAATGGGGGGGAAATACCATCACGGGTCTTACAGTGCAGGAATAAATTATTTTCTCTCAAAAGATATCATTTGGTTAAAATTCAGTCTCTGTCATAAATAAATAAATAAAATCTGCAAGAATACACAATACTCTACTCTATTCCCGACATTTAGTTGACAAAATATTGAAGGGAATAAAACCTATTTAAACCTTTAATTGACATTATTGAAATTATTTTATATCAAATAAGAGTATTTGAAGTCAACTTTTAAGTCAATGAAATCTCTCACATATTGAAAACCAATAATGATACTAAATTTACTTTAGATAAATTAAAATTGCTTTTAAGGCTTATTCTATCTTACAAGGGCGAAGCGTCCCATAAACTTAATTAAAATATTAAGTTAAATTAAATTTAAAAGATTTAAAATTATGAAGATGTGAAGAATACATGTATAACAAATCAAATTTTATCGATTTGGGACCTCGATCGATTTTTATGTCTGCTCCTGATAATTTGATCTGTCAAACTATCTAGGTCACTGGGACACCCCGTCCAACATATTTAAAAAATGTAAATGTCTAAATTTTTGGCATAAAAATGCAATGATATATTAGATTTGAAAATATAATTTAGGTTTTTAAATAACACTGATGCTCGTTTCTCTCCATAAACTTTTCTTTGAACGTTAAGAGCTTTCAACAGCCCACGTCTATCATCTTGAGATGCTGTACAGAACTGTTTTCCGTAGGTTGTAGTGCCTAAGGATGACAGAAGTGGACTGTTAAAAGCTCTTACCAATTAAAGAGAAGCTTATGTGGAGAAGCGAGCGTAGTGGTGATTTAAAACACAACAAGAAAGTCTGTTAAAAACAGATTGAAACACATAAATACATGATTTGTACTGTCAGCTCTCAAAATCCAACTAATATTTCGAGGTGCTATTAAATATAATTTTATAATCTCAGAGCGATTGAATCATACTTGCAACCATACAAAACACCAAACCAACCCCCCTGGATCTGGATTAATATTGACAAATAAATGGATTTTGATCAATTATCGTGGCGATATTGTTACTATGGTCTTAGAAAATATATGTTACACGCCTCAAAGCAAATTCAAGTTTGTAGGTATTTCTGTAGATACATTTCTGAATGAAAGTATAGGTGAGCTACACCTTCCACGTTGATGTCATTCACGAATGACAGCAGCCGGAGGGCCAAGATTTGATTACCGAGGGAGGAGAGGAAATAGGATGAGTCTCCTTCAGCTGCTGGCTGATAACAGGAGTTTGGCGATGCCCATCTTCATTCATCTCTCCCTAAAATCCTCTGTAACACAAACGTTTAGCTAAAGGAATCTCAGTTGGAGATCACAGATATAGTAATTAAAACTAGATAATTAGATATGTGATGATTTTGTGGGTGTAAATTGTGTATTTTAAGAATTATTCAAACGTCATTTGATAGCCAAACTGTTATGTGATACAGTTACTAACCGCTCGAACCATTGAGAAAGGCAGTATAGGCCGTCAAAAACATTCAGGTAGAAATCAATAAAACGGTGGAGATAGGAAAGTGGAGAAAGGAACATTGCCATCAATGTTATAGTGTAATCCCGATATCTCGTATCCCGTTTATTCGTATTTCCGGCTAAATCGTACAAATTTGCCCCCCCGGTAATTATATTATTTTTATGCTCGAGGATAAGATTCTACTGTAGTGATTAAATCAACACCAAACTAACTACAGAGACACGGGTTTGGGGTTTCACATTTTTACTGCATAGGTAAAAGAGAGGTTTACTTAGCCTAATAATAAAAAAAAATTACGTCATTAAAGAAGTAGCGAACTCAGTTTTAAGACCAAATCAGGCATTACAAGGTTCAGTGCCCGCTAATCATTGCCACATTACGAAGGATGGTAATTCTATATTTTGATATAGAATCTGTAACCATCCGAATTTCCTCATGTACTTCTATATTTTCTGTAAAATTTTGTACAGCAGTTCTATAACTGAATGACCCTCGCCGGGTGCGCTACCCGAAGTAACCCGAGCGGGGCGCAGCGGCATCTGGACCCCATTACCGAAATTTACCATTTTACATAGAAATAAGGCAAAACTTCATGTCTTCTTTTGATAGAATAATAAAATAAACTGCTGTCGGGTCGTCACGTGGGTGGTGCCTAGTTACCATAGCCCTAGTGACGAAGTGAGGGCTATGATCTGGACAATTGCTTCATAACGGGTTTTACTACTGTACTGTCTGACTCCATATTTGATTAGTATGTGCCCCGACAGTGCACTATGTTCAGGAGAAGAGGTATAGAGTAGGTATTGTAGGTAGTTTTATGTGGTTTTGGATGATGACCACGAATTCACACTCGGTATCTGAGGGTAGGCGAAAACCGCCCGGATCCCAAAAGCGAGTGTGAACCGGAGAGAGGCAGACTGGATTTCCATGGGAGACACTACTAGCTAAAGTTTGTAGGACCACGGTAACCGTTTTCCGCGAGGGAGAGGTATCTCCCAAGGAGGTGCTAGTTTTAGCGAGAAGAAGGCAGAGAGAGGCCGGACTAAAGCATAGCGAGGTTAGGAAGAGAGATGTAGAGGTTTTCATAAATGAGAAAGCCAAATCTTAAAACATCAGTTCAGCTGCAAGTACCAGTCAGAGAGCCGTAGTTAGAATGATTTATCAGCTAAAACTCGGTGGTATATATAGCCCCAGTAACCAATGATCTGGGATTTTATTCTGACCAACCAAACTGCAGGGCTGCGGTGACGCTTGACTGTTATAGGGGGATTTATCTTATGTAGTTAGTAGTCACTACAACTTTATTAGCACAAAACTAATAAATTAGCTGTCTATTAATAAAAGAGTTGAACACAAATAAGCAATTGAAATGCAGATGGTAATGTGTATCTTCTACATTTCGTCTACTTCATCATTTCTAGTCCCTCGTTATCACTTATAAGAACTCTGGCACATACGAGCCATATTACGAATGATGGTTGCAACAAAAGGCAGTATGTTTGATGATATGACATGAAATATAATGATTGCATGTGCAATTATATTATGTGAGAAAACCCCCATCATTATTATTATATAAGAAACTGTTTACCTCCCCTCCTAGATCCCGAGTTAACCAAGACCAAGCTTACCCAAGCAATTAACCATTCACTATTTCAGATCCTAGAGTGGTAGTTTTCTTCTTTAATTTCTGCGTGACCGTTTTTTATATTCACTTGGTACGCAGTGCTTTATATTTCATATTTTAAAATGTACAGTGTACCTAATGACTATTAATCTCTTTCATCAAACAGAAACTAGTTTTTTTTTTGCAATGCAATGCAAAATTAACGATACTAGTACAAGCAGAGCATAACTAGCGTAGGGTGTAAAACTAGCATACCCTGACATCTAAGGATCTTGTGTTATCTACCACCTGGTGGTAATAATTGGTTAAAAAGATGTTTTGGGATTAGAAATTGAACATTAAGGAAGATAGGACGCTCCTAATGTCTGAAACCCCCTTTAAAATAAACACTACAGAAAATAACGCACATATGGCGATGGAGACCTGAATTCATTCTAAAAACAGAGGCCGAGGGTGGAGGGTTTCCGCATTGCCAAAAAAAATGATAGCCCTGGTGTATCTGATAGGTCTTCGAACCTGAACAATCAATAAACAAGTACGAGGATTCCCCACCCCACCCACCCTAACCATTATCTAATAAATACATTTAGTTTAATAATTAGTTTATTTCATCCTCAAATACAAATAATTACAATAGATATGGCTACGGCCTAAACAGAAACTTATGATAGAACATAGGAATCTCATTCGTCGAAAACTAAGATATCGAGAGTCCTTTATTCAAGTATTCATTTATCTGATAGCGTCGCATATACTTGTACTCTAACAATTTTCCTATTTAAAAAAAGGAGTTCAATTCACAATTGAGAACAAAAAAGAAACGGGAAAACCAAAAAAATGAATAATGAATAATGATCAAGCTCGTGCAGTTTATAGGGTAACCTTAAGATACTGAAGGCTCTTTTCATCCGGTAATAATTTGCCCTTTACGTCAGTCACATTGAACCACTATATTAAGATCTTCGATAAAAGCCTCAACGGCAAACCGCATCTAATCGTCTCACAGGTTCTTAGAGGAAGTCAGTAGTTTTTTTTTTTTTGTTTTTTTAACTCGTGAAATCTAGCTTAATACACTAATAGTGCTAAGAACAAATCGGATTATATTTATCGAGGAATATTCCCAATGGGACGATTCGTTAAATTAATGGAAAGAAAAAAAACAAGCGTTAGATAAATTTTCTAAGTTAAAAAACTCAACAACTGTTTGAAACCACCAATTTGAATTTGAAATCTTATAAATATTGAAATAAAGAGGATATAGGATAATGATAATTTTTTCTAAGTTTCTTTAGGCATATGCATATTGATTGGCCTCTTCCTCCGTTTTAATTAAACTTCTTCGGTCTATAGGAGAATTGACTCTCAATTAAATGGAAGCGAATGAAAGCTTTGATAAATAACCTGATTGTTCCATAATTATTTTGTAATTTATACCCTGAAAAACAATAAAAAAAATAAGAATTTTAACAATTTCAAAAATAATATAAACACATATCTCCGTACAGAACAAATATCTTTATTGTTAAATATGCTGTTTAGATAGCGTTATTGCAATTTAATGAATTCCATTTGGTTTTATATGTTAGATAATTAGTACAACTGTCATAAAATAAGCCGACTCCATTCAAAAACAAACACGAGCTACGTAATTGAGTAACTGTTATACGTAAGTAAATGATTATCACCTTCAGAAAATTTTTAATGATCTCTAAAAACTTGATATTGTTTTTTTTTATAAAAAAAAAGGTAATTTTTTTTATATAATTGTGCTATGATCTTTGAATAATATTGTATTGATAAACACTTCCAGGTAGGAATGAATCTGTCTTATGCTCCATGTTAAGCTTTGTGTCCTTGCCAAATGTGTGTAGCTTAGGTCTTCGGGAGCTGCTAGTTTTCGTCACAGGATTTAATTGCATAAATACTGAATATGCTCTTACTTCCTTGCACTTCATATCAGACTCCGATTTATTAATACGCTTTAAAATGAGACTTTAATATCACGCTAATTAAATGTTAAATAATAATAATCACGCTGCTTTAATTGTAAATGATTCAAAATAAAAACACGGTTTATAAGAGCCATTACTAAAAAACAGAAATTTTAAAATTCTTAACGTCTATTGTCATATCAATGTATTGTTATAATTGAAACTTTCTTTATTGTGATAAAATTACAATCTGCCTTTTCTTATCTTGTGGCTGTAAGATAAAATAATCTTCCCAACATAAATAATTTAATCGTGTACCGCCATGGCATCACGTCACATATACATTATATTACTATATATTAAAGAATGATATTCGCAATTAAACAAATAACCAGCCTAAATGATTGCAATCCCCTTGTTCAGCACACTATTGCTTGGTGGTCAGTTGGTTTCTTCTTCAAGAACATTTTGATCACGATTGCCCTGTAAATTAATATCACGGTCATATTAAAAATCACGGTGTGATTACTAGTAAAACACTAAATGTGGCAGATTTTCAAGCAAGTATCGAAGATTTAAAATGTCATTGGCATCGATGTTTATAAGAAATCAGTCGAAATTCTTCGGAGACATGGATGCTTTTATTTTAAATTATTTTATGGGGTTTACCGTTTTAAGAAGAACTTTGCCGCAAATCCTTGCTCAGAGTTATTTTTGTAGAACAAAACTTTTTGAGAACAGATAAGAGACTTAAATACTAAATAGAGAATACTAAAAAGAGCTACTACAAACGCAAAGGATTTCCGAAAACTGGTAAACCAATAGAAACTGAGAGAAAAAAAGTATCGCTTTTTCAGGAAATATTTCCGATGTTTTTAATGAATCTACATACAACTATCAAGAATACTATCAATTAATTTTGGGTAAAAAATGATGTTTCTAAGAAATCACTGAAAGAATCTAAGCCATCCTTAATCACCCTATATTCTCTAGGAAAGGATTAGTTTAGCAATATAAATTAAATCTTTAGAAAGAAAGACGTTTAGACTGCAAGAATGTGAGTATTAATAGGGGACCCATTAATCAGGAGCAATAGACTGTACACAACGTGTTGGTTAGGTGAATTTCCAGAGAGCATTCTCCATGTTTGGTTAATCTGTAGTGAAATAGCACAAATCCCCACCATAATAAAGTGGTGTCTCTAAAAGGTCCATAGGTAACCTCTTGTTACCTGTACAGAATAAAAACTCTATAAAACTGAAATTCATTCCCGTAAAATCAACTAAGTGCCATCGGTGGGTTCATACACTTCACGTTTTTTGACTCGTTGCACCACCTAACAAACCCAGCGCTTAACATCATGACCCCACCACCATTCCAACCTCGATGGCAACTGACGGAAAACTAGATTAAGATTTTTCTGTTAGGTGTAAGTTAGTTTTAAATCAATGATTCATAAGGTGAGTCCCATCGCTTTAAAACATGTTTAGACAATGAATGTATGATGTGCATTATACTTTTGTAACAATCACAAATCGCTATGCAAAATGATTAAAAATTGTATAAAATGTAGCCAACCTACAGGACATCTAATGATCTACTATGAATAGATTAATTTATGTAGAAGCTGGTTTCCATAATTTATAATAACAAGGGAATATGAAGGAAAAAATTGTTTTCTAAAAATATCATGACAATACATACAACTGAATACGATGCATTGAAAACTGTAGGGTGGCCTGCTGAAAATCCATTAAGTTAAGAGTTCTGTTTTGGTTAAACAAAAATGGATTACTTAATCCTATGTTGGCCAGCCAGTCGTGTAAACGCGAGTAATTACTTGATATAGCGCATCTTTAGTGGAATGGTCCCTGCTACTTCCCTTGGATTAGGATTCCCTCATTAGGAAGATGGTATGTATTCATCCACGTTACCCACCCTTATCTTTGTGCCAAGGGCGGTCAGCGGTGAGGGTTCAAAAGGACAAGAGGTCGGCGCTGGGGGCAATAAAGTACCGTCAGACATTCGATAAAAGGGATAGCCCAATTCATTCCACGGACACCCTAAAGTATTAGGCCCTCACATAGCAATCTTTGGCTTATTTGACTTTGTTGGGAATCATTAATCCTAAAAGAAGCGCCGAATTGCGCCTTATTACATTACAAAGTAATGTAACATCAAAAATATTCAATCATATTGGATTTTTAGGGTTTTGTAATTCTTTATCAAAATCAGAGTCTTTCGCGCTCATCCATGTACCGTCTCACGAGTGCGTCTTGGTCTTTGCGAGTCTCAGGTTAAGATAAAAAAATAATATTTCACATGAGGTCACATTGAACAATGGGAACAAAAATAAGTCTGTCTATAACTCTTGAGTAAGTGTCCTTCAATAATTGATTAAATGGTATATATTTTTCTAAAATTTTAATTAGGGTATACAATTATAAAAATTAAAAAAAAATTCAATAAATTTATGTCCTGATATGTAATATGTTTTACAACTCAAGTTAACTACAATCATTAAATGCTGTAGCGACCGCTAACTACATGAGTTAAATCACCCTATACTCAACTCTCACCCTATATGTATGTAAATCATTCTGAAGTTTTTAGCAATAAATGCGCGGGAGCTGGCAGTCATAAACGTAAGAGGGTCGCCAGCCGTCAGCCATAAACCTGAAAGGGTTAGCCACCTGGCAGCCATAAACCTGAAAGGGTTAGCCACCTGGCAGCCATAACAGACCCTTTTAGACCTTCGCCACCTTCCGGCAGGAAGGGGAAACGATATTTAACCCTGGGCTTCTAGCCCTGAAAATCAGTCTAGTCTCCTCATCCGCCTTTACACGGTGACGCCTTACGCCAGGGCCCCTGGCCTGGAAGTCGTCAGTCTCTCCGTCTCCTCATCCGCCTCTGAGTCTTTCACCTGTATTTTAGTCTCCTTGCAGACCCTCTGACGACTTGTACCAGTGACGCTGCTGGGCTTCCGCTCTAACTCTGAAAACTTGACTCATTCTTTATGAAACCTCTGTACCTCTTCTCTTGAACATAGTGCATTGTCAGGGCACATACCTATCATAAATGGAGTCAGATAGTAACGCCGTCATGGAACAATGGTCCACGTTATAAACAATCTACACTTGTCACCAGGGCTAAGTTGACCAGGCATCTCCCAAGTCTCCTCCCGACAAATTCCATTAAAACTGTAGTCAAATTTTTATTCATAATATCTCCGTAACCACATTTTCACATAAATATATTTTGCTTGAAAATTTTACTTGTTGCCACAAATATACTAACCTATTATCAAGTGACCTAATGAAAAACAATGAAGAACCAGTTTCTTATTAATCAAATAATTATGATTAAAAAATGATTATGTTCCTGCTTTATTAAAGTAAGGTATCTGTTTACGCGGGAGGATTACCGCGAGAGATTTTGGTTTATCTGTAGGGGAAATAGCTCTGGGAGGTGCTGCGCTCTGGCAAGCCAATTCTATAATTCTACAAGTAATACAAGGAAACCGTTTGGGGGAGTAATTGGTCATTGTGTTCTATTAGTTTGAAGAGGCTGGATCTGTGCTCCGATCGAGTGGGGTGTTTGCCAGAACCAGCAAAAGTTATTCCCGGGTTTTTTTATTTTCAAATTTTGCCGATGGTTGGTGCATGGTTTTATTTTCCGTTATAGCTATAGTTTTTCATATGGGTAAAACGATCCTTTCATCGCCAACCACTGGGGAAGAATTGTTCGCTGCTTCTGAATTCTTGGCGTGGTCATCAGGTGGATTCGGGCTTGTCCTAGACTTTCTTTATCCTTTCCTATCCCTCATATTCCTCCTAGAAGCCGAACCGCTCGAGAAAGAAGCTATCCGACCCCAGGTAAGTGTGAACAGTTTTTCGTTATTGGGGGTTTTGAGAGGACGAATAAATATTTGGGTTTTCGATCGTTTGGAAAGCCGATTGATAGTTTTGAAATTCTCAGATTCAATTATTTTATTGATTTGAATAAATTTTTAAACTTTTGCTAATTAATTACAGTCCACTGGCTAAACCATTTGGCCTCCTAAACCGGATTCAAACCGATTTTGGAAAAAAAAAAAAAATTGTTTTTGTTCTTTTCCGTGTTTATGTATTGATTATATTGAAAGTTCGTTGTTTCAATTAATTAAAATACAGTTCCTGATTGAAAGGAGTTCGAAGATGGTTATTGGAAAAATACGATAGTATTATTATGAACTAAATTGGAAAATTAATTTAATTTAAAAAAGTTAGCGACAATCAACTGGCTGGAACTGGTTTCGCGTAAGCCCGGCATATATTATCCCGATTTGGTGGGATATTTATATTTCTAAGCTTTTTGTTTGTTTCGTTTGGTAAAATTATTGCTCAAATTAAAGTAGAAATTATTTATTCTAGATTGCTAATGGTTGATAAGTTAGAATTGATATAAATAAATTTCATTGAGACAGTTTAATTTTGCTACAGTTCAAACTCGTAAAGTTTTAACAATTTTTCTACCCGTCATCCCTTTATATTAACAAGTTTGAGGTTCAGGGTCCAACCGAGGAATTCTATCTCCGGATTGCCCTTTCAACTGATAAGAAAATACCAATAAGGTTATTATTTCTAACTCTAGTGGATTTATGGTTTTCCTTTTAGTCGTTTTTTATTTTATTTTTATTTCCGTATTTGTTTGAATAGTTTATTGGAACTGGTTCGATTAGGAATTGTTCAATAAGGTCGATTTAATTAATAATATAGACAAATCCAATTTGACCGTTTAATTTTGTTGATTTGTTGGCTACTCATTTTTGAAAATGAGCGAGAAAAAGGCTATTGAATCGTCTTTAAAAATTTATAAAGCAAAACAAATAAAACTTTTTCAGCGCATTCAAAGAATTTATGATCTGTCGAAAGGCATTGCGGATAAAAAAGTTTTACAGCAATTTGAAATTACTTACCGTCTAATACCAAAAACCTTGACCGAATATGACGAAGTAGAATTCAAAATTAATGAATTAGAGTTGGAGTTGGATTCGGAATTTACTCCGACCTTTAACGATTCCCATATGGAGATGATTGAGTACATTGAAGAGATGGCTGAGAGCCTTGCGACGAAGAAAAAAGTGGCCGCTACTACCGCGGTTCCTGAAACTCTTTTACCAACCCTGGCGACGAACAAAATTGAAGTACACCTTCCAAAATTAGAGTTACCTTGTTTTAGAGGGGATCAAACGCAATGGTCGGTCTTTTATGAAATGTTTAAATCGTTAGTACATGAAAATAAATCGTTGACCGATCAACATAGAGTTCAATATTTAGTATCAAAGCTTGGTGGGGAAGCCTCGAATATTTGTAAGCACCTGCCACCAGTGGCGGCAAATTACCCAGTGATTTGGGACGCGTTACAGAAACGTTACAATGACCCTAGAGCTCAAGCAGATACCTATTTAGAGCAAATTTTTGAATTCAAACCATTAAAGTCAGAATCAAGGGGGAGTTTAAGCTCAGTATTGGATAAATTTTGTGGGCCCATAACAGCCCTTAAAAGATTAAACACCGGAAATTTGGCTGATTCGATATTTTTAAATCGTGGTTTGAAAATTTTAGACCCCGTGTCCCGCCGGGCGTTCGAAGCCACGGTTCGCGAAAAGGATATTCCTACTTATGAGGATTTTGTAACGTTCGTCGAGAAACAAATTAAAACCCTTCCTTGGGAATATAACTCAATGTCAACGACCAGATCGGAAAAACCGATAAAAAATTACAGACCAAAGGTTTTCGTTGCTCAGTCGGGAGGAAGTACTAGCGATGGTCTTGATAAAACTACAAATTGCTTGAAATGCAATCAGGGATCTCATCAATTAGTTGATTGTAAAGGATTTTTGAAAATGTCTCCTTGGGATAGATTTCGTTTTATTAAACAAAAGGCATGTTGTTTAAAGTGTTTTTCTTCTAACCATTTGGCACCTAATTGTAAAAAAGGGAATCCCTGTTCGCAATGTAATAAGCCCCATCATTCGCTGTTACATTTTGAGTTTTCAAAGAATCCCCCAGACCGTGTAAATTCGGGGGCGGAGGGTCAGCAGAATTCCTCGATCAACTGCTGTTCGATGGCGAATTGTAAAGATCGTTTTTCCGCCCAGCGTTCTTCTATGGTTTTGCTGTCTACTGCGGTAGTAACTATGCAAAATGGCGGGGGAAAACTGCATGATGCGCGGTTTTTGATTGATTCGGGCAGTCAGTGCCATTTTCTAACGGCGAAAACATGCCGAAAACTTAAATTGCCTATTTCGCCTTTAAAAACATCGGTAGTAGGTTTTGGAGGAGCAGTCAATCCGGTTCTAGGGAAGACAGTTTGTAGTTTCAGTTCGAGAATCAATCCGAATATTTCATTTACGATCGAGCCTTTAGTGGTCGATAAGATTGTCGAGAAATTGCCGGCTAGGGAAATTGACCGATCTCAGCTGTCTTATCTATTAAATCTGGAACTTGCAGATGAGACATTTCATTTACCGGGTGATATTGATGGAATCATAGGGGCTGAGCTGGTGCCTCATTTATTGAAAGAAAATAAATACAGAGGAAAACCTCTTCAGTTGATGGCAGTGGATAGTGTTTTGGGTTACATTTTGATGGGAAAAGCCCCAGTTTTGGACCTAACATCCGAGAGTAATAATTGTATGTCTGTTTGCCGTTCATCATTGGATAGTTTGGTGAGACGGTTTTGGGAAATTGAAGAGGTCCCAAACTTAATTACTTCTCTTTCGCCCGGAGAATCAGAATGTGAGAATATTTTTAAATCTTCGGTGCGTCGTTTGGTATCAGGACGGTTTGTTGTGTCGTTGCCTTTCCAGGAGCATCCCGATCGGTTGGGAGATTCATTTGAGATGGCCAAACGAAGATTTATGAACCTAGAAAAGCGCTTAGATCGCTGCCCGGAAAGTCGAGTAGTATATCACGAGGTAATGTTGGACTATTTACAGCAAGGGCACATGTCATTGGTAACAAATCCGATGGATAAACATGGCTATTACATACCACATCATGGTATATTAAAGCCTGGTAGTTCGAGCACGCCTCTAAGAATAGTGTTTGATGCCAGTGCAAAAACTACGGCTCATTTGTCATTAAATGACGTTTTACATGTGGGTCCAAAATTACAAACGGATATCTTCGTATTACTAATGCACTTCCGTTTATTTTCAATAGCATTGACGGCAGATATTAGACAAATGTATCGGCAAATTCTGATTGATGACTCTCACCGAAGATTCCAACGGGTATTATGGAGATTTTCGTCAGAGGATCCAGTGGAGATCTACGAATTAAATTGTGTAGTGTTTGGCATCACCTCGTCACCTTATTTGGCTCTTCGAACTGTTCGTCAATTGGTCGAAGAAGAAGGTAAAAATTTCCCGGCTACCAAAGATCGAATTCCACAGGATATGTATATGGACGATCTTATCACTTCCGTCCCCTCGTTGCAAGATGCTGAACGACTTTATCAGCAAACAAAAAGGTTATTCGAAAATGGAGGTTTTCAGTTTACCAAATGGGCCTCTAATTCTTCCGAAATGCTCACTCTTTTCCCCGACGAGGATAAATCCTTTTCGACAAAGGATTTTGAAACGGGCACTTCTTTAGCGGTTTTGGGTCTTGAGTGGCAACCCAGCACAGATATTTTTTGCTTTCGGGTCAGTCACGAACATAAAGCCGGCACAAAACGAAATATCCTTTCGTCAGTTGCAAGAATTTTCGACCCCTTGGGACTACTGGCCCCCCTGACTTTATTTCTCAAGTGCCTGATTAAGGAACTGTGGCGTTTGGGTTTGGGCTGGGATCAGGTTCCACCAGCTTCTATTAAAATTCGGTGGGAACGTTGTCAAGGGGAATTGGTAGTTTTGTCGAATCTTTCTATTCCGAGACACATTGGAGTGTTGGTTGGTTCGCGAGTTGCGTTGGTTGGGTTTTGTGACGCCTCCGAGATGGGTTATGGAGCCGTGATTTATTTAAAGGGCCTGACGGGAGAGGAAACTGTCAAGGTTTCTTTATTATGTGCAAAATCTAAAGAAGCTCCATCCAAGGTCCTGACTATTCCCCGCTTAGAGCTTTGTGCCGCCCTTTTGTTGGCAAATCTGCTGCAGGCTACAGCATCTACTCTTCGCACACGCTGTAACGTTGAGCGTGTTGTTGCACTGTCTGATTCAACGGTAGCTTTGCATTGGATTAAAGCTGCACCGTCCAGATGGCAGACGTTTGTAGCTCATCGGGTGTCTAAAATCCAAGATTGTGGCATCGATAGTTGGATGCATGTGGCAGGCACCGAGAATCCAGCGGATTGCCTGTCCAGGGGCTTAACGCCATGCGAGCTCGTTGATCATACCCTATGGTGGAATGGACCGCTTTGGCTGGGTTCGGAAGAAACTTGCTGGCCCGTTAAATTAGACTTGGAGGAGCTGGAAACCCCTCCGGAAATTAAAAGCAGCCACATTTTAACAGTGGCGCGATCAGAAAAAATGGAAGAAAACTCCATTTGTGCTCTTGTTGATCGTTGCTCAAGCTACCTACGGTTATTACGAACGATGGTGCTAGTTTTAAAGTTTGTGAAAATATTACCGAACCAAATGAGAGTAGGGGAAAGGGAGTTAGACACAGCGGAAATTTATCTGTGTAGAGTGATCCAGCTACTTCATTTTACACCAGAATTCGATAGGTTAAAGAAGGGGGAAACTTGTTCACCAAAACTTCAACGTTTATCTCCATTTCTCGACCGTGGAATTATTCGAGTCGGTGGTCGTTTGCAGAATGCTGATATAGGGTTTGATAGTTGTCACCCGATTGTCTTGCCAAAGAAGGACCGCTTTGTTATTCGGTTGATTGATTATTATCATCAGGAAAATTGTCATGCCGGACCCCACCTGTTATTATCGTTAATTAGGCAAAAATTTTGGATTATATCCGCCCGAGAAATAATCAGAAGTCGGATAAGAAAATGTAACCGTTGTTTCAGAGTTCGCCCGTCGGTTGTGCCTCCAAAAATGGGTGACCTCCCTACTTGTAGAGTTACACAATGTAAGCCATTCGAACAAACTGGAGTGGACTACGCTGGGCCGATTCGCATTACTATGGCTAGGAGACGAAACCCTTTCATATTTAAGGCGTATATTTGTTTATTTATATGTATGTCGACCAAGGCAGTTCACATTGAACTGGTATCTGACTTGTCTACTCCCATGTTCTTGGCGGCTTTCCGGCGATTTTTGTCGCGCCGTGGTCCATGTAGAATTATATACTCGGATTGCGGGACAAATTTTGTGGGGGCTCATGAGCAATTGTCAAAATGGTTGAATTCTTCCGGGTATCAGGATGCGCTGACTAATCAACTGTCGGAGCATCGAATCGAGTGGAAATTTATTCCACCCGGAGCTCCTCACTTCGGAGGGATCTGGGAAGCTAATGTTAAATCGGTGAAGTCCCACTTATTTCGAGTTATTGGAACCCAGCTTCTGACTTATGAAGAGCTGAACACAGTGTTGGTTCAGATTGAAGCTGTCCTCAATTCGAGGCCCCTTTGCCCCCTAAGTTCTGATCCGCGGGAGCCACTCGCGTTAACCCCTGCTCATTTTTTGAACCTGACTCCACTGAAATATTTTCCTGCTCGAGATGTACAGAACTGCGAAATTAATCGTCTTACCCGCTACGAGCTAGTCGATCAGCTGGTCCGGTCGTTTTGGAATAGGTGGAGAAAAGAGTACCTGCATGAGTTGCAGATTCGACACAAATGGTCAAAGTCCTCTGCTTCGCTCACTGTGGGAACTGTTGTAATCGTGGATCAGCCCAACCTCCTTCCTTTGAAATGGCCAATTGGAGTAGTTGAGGAGGTGTTTCCGGGAACCGATGGGGTCGTGAGAGTGGCACTTGTACGGGTAGCTACGGGTCGGTATAAGAGGCCGGTAACTAAGCTTTACCCTTTACCGTCACAGTAGTACCAGTATTTTGTTTGTTGATATTATTTTATTTTGTTTTTTTTGTTTGTTGTATAGTAAGCTCATGTGTTTCTTTGTATGATTTATGATGATGGATAAGTGTTTTTTTTTTTGTGTGTGTGTATTCTGACCTTATCTGAAAAGAACCTTTCAGAGGCGGGGGGATGTTTACGCGGGAGGATTACCGCGAGAGATTTTGGTTTATCTGTAGGGGAAATAGCTCTGGGAGGTGCTGCGCTCTGGCAAGCCAATTCTATAATTCTACAAGTAATACAAGGAAACCGTTTGGGGGAGTAATTGGTCATTGTGTTCTATTAGTTTGAAGAGGCTGGATCTGTGCTCCGATCGAGTGGGGTGTTTGCCAGAACCAGCAAAAGTTATTCCCGGGTTTTTTTATTTTCAAATTTTGCCGATGGTTGGTGCATGGTTTTATTTTCCGTTATAGCTATAGTTTTTCATATGGGTAAAACGATCCTTTCATCGCCAACCACTGGGGAAGAATTGTTCGCTGCTTCTGAATTCTTGGCGTGGTCATCAGGTGGATTCGGGCTTGTCCTAGACTTTCTTTATCCTTTCCTATCCCTCATATTCCTCCTAGAAGCCGAACCGCTCGAGAAAGAAGCTATCCGACCCCAGGTAAGTGTGAACAGTTTTTCGTTATTGGGGGTTTTGAGAGGACGAATAAATATTTGGGTTTTCGATCGTTTGGAAAGCCGATTGATAGTTTTGAAATTCTCAGATTCAATTATTTTATTGATTTGAATAAATTTTTAAACTTTTGCTAATTAATTACAGTCCACTGGCTAAACCAGTATCAAATTAAAGATCTCGACTTAAAACGCATATTATGTGTTTTAACTTTAATGGACAATTATGACAGTTATTTTGAATTCAAAGTCTTTAGTACTTTCATTAAAATCGATTATAGTAAAAGATGCATTACTGTAAATTGTGTGTTTCAGCACACTTGACTTTTTCATCTGTAATTTACTACAAATTATACAAGTACGACGTTTTTTTCTGGCTGGCGCGGAAATTTATTTCGTACAACTTAGAATATTAGTTCTATTGAATGCAATAAAATACAGTTAAAATAGATATTAAAACAAAATTGCTCCGTATATAGTATAGCATTTTTCTCACAATAACTGTTATTGGCTGGTCATGATAATCTAAGTATATCTCATCCTAACTAAACACACAAAACAAAGGGAAATGGAAAAATATATTATTATAAGGGGAAATTTTGTTGTGAAAAGATATTTGTCGATAGCACTGCTTCAGTGTGGTTTTTATGAATTCGCGAATCTATTGATAGAGATCATTGATTTGGGTTAAATTGAGCTGCAAAAGACACGCTGAATTCTCCTATTATATATTTTCGTATGCAAAGCCATATAAAGTGTAACGCATGTAATATTACACTCCCTTTTACACATCTAATTAGGTTTCTCTGACGAGCGAACGCCCTGAAACAATGTGACCAATAATATGGACAATTACAACTGTGAACAATAGGAACCTGTTACTTAAATCCGGAAAATAATAGTCGAAAAGAAAAACATTATCTTATTAATAATGTTTATTTTGAAAGTCTACTGACATCTAAAAAGTCGTTTTTAACAAACATTAATATAACTCTGGGTTTTACAATAAAAAATGTGTTCATCCTCTGTATCCTACGTTTTAGGGTAATTAGTGATGTAAGCTAACCACATTACTGAATGCATGTTGTAAGAATATATTATTGTTTGTTATAAAGTTCCTAAATAAATAAATATTATTTATTGATAAATATCAAATTAATAAATAAAACTTAAATGCATGAACCGGCAAAAACATTATTCAAATAATTACTGAAACTCATGATAGAAAACAATAACACAATCCTACACGTGTGACAAAACTTCTAATCCAGTATCATCGATTTTATTCAAGCATAGAAGCAAGATTTAAAAGAGTAGGTATGATCATTCTTACAGGTAAATCACGAGTCAATCTATTTGTTTTATTTATTAATTTTATTTCGATCTTTGTAAATGATTTTGGTTCAAATCCTTAATCTACCCCCACCCGAAAAAGATCCTGTATAGAACTGTAAGGCGGGTTCCCACGAGGCGCGAATCACGAAAGTGACTAATACTGATACACTTAATACCGATTAAGGATCTTAATTTCGTTATAATTAATTTTATCTTTACGATTCGTGTGAAAAGCGAAATCGTGCGATTTCTTTTCGTGAGCAGTTTTGAACACAAGCTACTGGCGTGCCTCACTTTCGTGATTCATGCCCCGTGGGAACCGGGCATTATTATACTCCTGCCCACAAAATGGCTGCATAAGATCGGTCTGTCCTGCTCGCTTCACTACCCTCTGAAAATCTCAACACCCTAATATCCTCTATGCTTCTTTCTTACGGACCTTCGAAACCATCCTATTCCAACACCTCCTCATTTTCCAGGCAGGTGCTTGGGGGGGGGTCTGTGAAAGCTCATTTAAGAAAAATTAATTCATTTAATTATATTTTCTTATTTTTATTTTTACATTTCTATTTTTATTTCATTGTCTTCATGAGATATTTGGATGGCACCTTTCTTGGTTTTTACTATTGTATATTTAGCTTGTGCGTAACTTTTTTTTGTAATAATTTAATGCTTGTCATTTATTATCACATTGTATTGTACAGACATCTTCATACTTTTTTTTTTCCTATGTAGAATCATCAATGAGTTTATTTTTTAAAGGCTGTAAATAACGTTTTATCATTATGTTTTTTTAGTTTTAGGAGGTTGGCGCTCTATTTTAAAATATCATTTTTTTCTTTTTTGACGCGTAATAGTCGCTAGATATAAATTTTTCATCTGATCGTTATTATTATCCATAGGAGACTTTGTAACTGGATAATTTTTTTTTTTACCGTTTTCTAAATAAATAAACTATGAATAATATTTATTTTTCGTTGGGTAGGCTAATCACTAAATTATAAATTTAAGAAGGGATGGAAGTATAAATAAAATAATTGTAGCAGGAAGAGGAATGAAGTCTAGAGATAGAAAATATGTTTTTTATGCCTACTCCTCACGTGCCACAGTAAGATAATAAACAAAAAACATGATACGCGTATAAACTGAGAAAAGAGATACACGCATTGAAGTAGACTACTGTTTGCATAAAGGTAGCAGGGGGTGTGGTGTGGGGAGGGGAAAACAATGTGAAGGACGGTACAATATTTCCTTTGAGGGGGCGTGTTAGATCTGCTCTTTGGCTAGATGCAAATACACTTGTTACAGCTTTTTCTCCCTCACGTTTGTGTCCTATAGGATCTGAATTTTGCATTCCCCATTGAAACGGTCGTGATCTTAGTATTTCCACTAAATAGGCACATTAGACTGTTTCTCTCTCGTTAAGTGTAGAAGCATAACAGTTCACCAAAGAATCAGTTGCTTCAGCGTTGTAATATTTTATTTATATATTTTATTTCCGGATTTTCATTTTATTGTCCCTGATTAAAATCGTTAAACATAAATTATAAACTACGAAGAGTTTTCAAAACCCTTTATTTTGATATAGAATCTTTAACGTACCAAATTTCATCAGGAACTTCTATTTTCTATATTGTCTGTAAAATTTTGTACAGCAGTTATAAAACTGAATAACCCTTGGTGGGTGTGCTACCCAAAGTAACACGAGTGGGGCGCAGCGGCATCTGGATCGCATAACCGAAATTTAACATTTTACGTCAAAATATGGCAAAACGTTAACTTCTTTTGACAGATGTAATAAACTTATTGAAACAAAACTAACAGATTAGCTATCTAATAATAAAAGAGTTGAACACAAATAAACAATTGAAATGCAGATGCTAATGTGTATATCTCGTCTAACTCATCATTTTCAGTCTCACGTCATAGATAACAACTCTGGTACACGTGATTTTTCACATACGACTATATTTCTGTTACGATTCTTGCAGGATGTATTTGTTCAATTGTTTTTGTGACTTCCACGTGACTTGTCCACGTTTTTTTTTTTTAATATCGGACATGGTGCAAAGACAAACTGACAGAATGAGATTTTAATGATATTAATTAAGAGTAACGGAAATGACTAACAGGATTGGAATAAGGGCACTAGACAGGTCAAAAGGTCATATGGGAAGGCTATTTATAGATCTCAAATATAGATTTCAATGAGTCCACTGAACAATCTAAAAGTACGACTTGTGCCAAATATTATGACTGTGAAAAATCATTTGAGAACCTGGAACGTAACACTATAACTTAAATGTATTTAAATACACAAGAAATTTACATGTACTGTATTAAGTAAAAAAAAGTCTATTTAATGAAACTATAAGTTACGTCACAACATTTTAAGAAGTTTAAGATTTTTATTAGATCAAATGATTGATGATTGTGAAAGGATACAGAAAAATAATTCAGCTTTTTTGTTGTATCTTTCCACAACTGTTATTTTTCAAAAAGTGCTTTCGACAGCTGTGAGCTGTAATCTTCAGTTATCAAATTGATTATGTGGTCTACTTAAAAGATTTCAGACAATTAACAATACTTTAAATCTTCCGCATCGCTCTTCACTCTAGGACATTTCTGTATTATTGTTTATAATATATGACATTAGCTTAATACTGGTTGTTGTGGAAATTAATCATGGTCTGTCCAAGTGTTCATGAGTGTCCTCTGTTTGAGCTGTAAAGCTTGAAATTTTATACGGAGATTCAATATCATTACCAGACGACATGAAAACGAATTTCCCATCTAAAAAACGTAATTAAGGGTTATTAAATGACTAATTACCTGATAATTAAACACATTTTTTCCTGTCATATTGAGGAGGGTATCTACATTAAAGATCTCGGTGGCACGATTAATAATATATAATAGTTGTTTTTTTTGCTTTTGATGTCCAATGATGATGTGGTTAACTGATTCCGTTAACCAGCAGTTCTGAAGCATGATATTTTGCATGGCAGTGCACAGACTAATACTTGTTTCAGGGTATGTTTGTAAATAGTAGGAGGTGGGCTGCATCATAACTATACGACTGGATTCCACATTATGATTAAACAATGATTTGGCAAGGGCACCTCATTTGGTAGTCAGAACTGCAATTAATATTAGTTTATCCTATCAATATTATATTAAAACTATCTGAAAAATATTAATTGATATTCCGTGAGTTTCTTTCGCGAATATGTCTATAAGGGATCGCCAAAAGCATAGTTCCGGGTTATTCTGGTAATAAATCATATTTAACATATTTAAATGATGAAAAGCCAAAATCAGCGAGGGACATTTTTTTATTGTTTTTTTTTTGATGCATAATAATTATGCAGTATCAATGACATTGTCAACAAACATAATAAGTGACAAAACTCAATTATAAAAACAGATAAAAGAAAATCACCACATTAAACACTTTCTGTAAGTTAAAGTCTAGACAACCGGTAAACTAGACTTAAATGATTCATGAAAGCAAAATAAATAAAAGAATTGATGAAAAAAGTATTGCCTTTGGGGATAAGGTTTTGTATGTGCTTGAAAATAAATGTTGCTTTAACAATTATTAATCAGAATTAGGTAAAATGGAGCCAAGTATAAAAAACTGAAATATAGATCTCAGCAGATGGACTAATACTCTATTGTCCTAGTACGGTAACTAATTAGTAGTTTTATTTTTATTTTCCAATAAAATTAGGAATTTATTACTACTATAAAACATATACAGGTAATATATAACATATACAGAACCTTAGAATTCCTCTAATGTACCAGTGTGATTGTCGACTCTCCACCAACCAAAAAGGAATCAGGGATCAGGAAGATCCCTGGTACAGTAGCTAGTTAGTAATAAGGGGAACAAAGAGAATGTGAGAGCCACTGACTCTCAGGGCATGAGGGGAGTCAACTCCCAGAACACCTAGTGACTCAATGTTTCCAAACTGGGCCGCCTCCGCTTCATCCTCCAGTACACCTCATTCGCACCCTAAATACAATATAGCACTGACTACCACATTCATACGGTATTTTCAATATACAATCATGCCATATATACATAAATAAAAAAAATTAGGAATCCCTCAAAAGTCATTGTGAAAAGTTCTATTGGTAAAATTTAGGTTGGTTTATCTTTAGCTTTAGTGGTTTTAGATTTAGCAAAGCTTTGTTTATGAGATGTTTTTTTTAAGTTGTGCTGAAATTTACTATTAAGTAGTGGAACTGTGTGTTGATAGTCGTAGATGATGTACCTATGAGAAAGTAAAACAAAAATATGCAGAACTATGTACAACTGTATAATTCAAAATGCCATGAAATTAATACAACAGAAAAATAACAATTGGCATACAAGCTTATAGCCGACATCTATGCATATATAGTAAACAATTAAATAAAAATATTAACTAAAATTTATAAAATATAATAAATGAATCATTCCCTGGCTACCAAGCGTCTCTTTGTATGGTGTTGAAGTAGGAGAGCTTTGAAGTATCGTAAGGATGAAGCATGGTGGATATTGGCAGTTAGAGAATTCCAGAGGGTAGTGGAACAAACAAGGAAGGGCTGATCGTATACTGCCGTTTTGTGGGCAGAGAACATAAATGACTAAGACAGAATCAGTGGCGTGAGGGGGATTCACGATACGACATTAAAAAACTGTTAGATAATGTAGAATTGATTTGCTTGCCTAAACATCTGAGCATTTAGTGATATATTTTATCCCTGATGATCACGGGGTAGAATGATGTTTAGGAAGTAAGGAAATTAGTATTTATGAAATAATAGACGCTTCTTATGGTTGAAAACTACTCTAAAATGAACCACAAAAATCTAACTTGTACTGAGAAAACACAAGTTGCTCATGTGCTCACTGGGTATTCAAGCTCTCCCTTTGTCTAGCCGATCTGCTGTTTACAGATACAAACCCTCACATACCCATGTATGTACCTGAAAGTCGTAAACACTCTGTACAGATGATTTTAACTGAAAACTCATTCCCTTAGAATCAACCTAATAATAATAAATGAATTGAATTTGTACATAAACAATCATTACAATATATATGGCTGTGGTCTAAATTAAACTATTTAGTTGTTAATTTTAAAAGGTGACTACATGTATGAATGACTCGAATTCGTTAAATCTAGAAGAGGTTACAAAGCGGTTAGTGCGGCTTTAAGCGAGCGGTGCCATCGTTCGATTCGGCCGTTTGACTGTGGATGGTAGGCGGTGGTCCAAATTCTCTCGATACCCAGGAGGCGAGTCTCGTGAACAGGTCATATTCAAACTGACGGCCTTGGTCAGTCGTTATTCGTATGGGTGTGCCGAACATGGTGACCCAGCCACTAAAGAAGGCGTTGGCTACGGTGCTAGCTTCCATGTTGCTAAGTGGAATTGCTTCAGGCCATCCCGTGGCACGGTCAATCATGGTGAGGATGTATCGCTTCCCCTCTGACGTTGGCAGTGGCCCTACGAGGTCGATATGCACGTGCTTGAACCTCCCCGTGGCCGCGAATCGCCCTGGAGGGGTTATGGTGTGGCGGTGTATTTTTCAGTTCTGGCATGCTATACAACATCGTGCCCATTGGGCCACGTCGGCGTTCATACCCGGCCAAAAAAACCTTTGGCTCATCATTTTTCGACTTGCTCTTACTCCTGAGTGGCTTAGGCTGTGCAGCTGGAAGGTGGATCTTCGAAATCACGAAGGCAAGTACGGCCTTGGCTCCCCCAGTGAGGTCTCGCAAATGAGAGAAATGTCGCTGCCGGGGATGTTAACGGGCTCTAACCTGCATGTGGCGTTCTGTTCCTTGAAAACTGTCAATTCCTGATCTTCTACTTGAGCAGTGTGTAACTTTTGAAAATTTTCTAGAACACAGACGGCTTCTATGCGCGAGAGGGAATCCACCACGACGTTATCCTCACCCTTACAATAGCGTATCTCTGTCGTGAATTGGACTATGTAATTTAGGTCTCTCATACGTCGTGGGCAGGTAGTGTCACTTTGCTGGGCCATGGCGTGTGTGAGCGGCTTGTGGTCTGTGTAAATGATTACTTCCCGCAATTCGAGAAGCTGTTGAAAATATTTGACTGCTTCGTAGATAGCTAATAGCTCTCTATCGAAGGTGCTGTATTTCGACTGAGCAGTGTTAAAAGCGTTGCTGAAGAAGCCGATGGGCTGTAGCGCGCCACCATCCATCTGTTGTAGTGCCGCACCCATAGCTGTGTCACTTGCATCAGTGGCTAGGATGAGCTGCCCGTCTGTTGATGGATGAGCGAGATGTGCGGCGTTTGCCAGAGTCCTACGGGTTTCCTCGAAGGCGCTAGCAGCTTCTTCGGTCCAGTTAATAGTGGCACGGTAATTTTTCTTGGCCCCTTGCTGGTAGGCGTTAAGTTCACTCTGGTGCTCAGCTGCGTTAGGTAAGCATCGGCGATAAAAGTTGACCATTCCGAGAACATGTCTGAGGTCTCGTATCGTAGTAGGTCCGGGGTAATCTAAGATTACCTGCACTTTAGCTGATGATGGAACGATGTCCTGGGGTGAGACATGGTACTCTAGGAATCCGACCTCGGGCTGTCCTAGCACGCATTTCGTGATGTTAAGGGTAAGCCCATGAGCAGCAAGCCAACCGAAGACTGTTTCCAGGTGACGGTGGTGTTCCTCTTCGCTGACCGAAGCGATCAGTATGTCATCGAGGTATACGAACAAAAATTGTAGATCTCTAAAAATATTGTCCATATACCTCTGGAACGACTGGGTGGCGTTGCGAAGGCCGAACGTCATCTGGAGAAATTCAAACAGTCCAAAGGGGGTGATAATAGCTGTTTTGGGGATGTCCTGAGGGTTTACCGGAATGTTATGGTACGCCCTTTTGATATCAAGTGTAAAAATATGGTAGTGCCAAACAACTGGTTGTTGAAGTCTGAAATGATGGGCACGCCCTAACGGTCTGGGATGGTTTTGTTATTCAGTTGTCAGTAGTCTCCACAGGGGCGAATTGTTCCGTCCTTCTTCGTAACAATGTGAAGAGGACTTGCCCAAGGGCCGTTGGAGAGCCAACAAATTCCTTCGTCCATCATGCGCCGGAACTCTTCCTTGGCGGCTTGATATTTTGCTGGCACTAATCGACGAGCCTTGCTGCATACGGGCGGTCCACGAGTGTCTATGTAGTGCTCTACCTTTGTCGGCGGAATTGAGCCTATAGGTTGTTGTGGTCGTGTGAGCTGAGGGTAGCGCAATAAGAGGCCGGTGTATTTGTGTTGTCGGGTGGTATGCTTTATATCACGGAGAGCGTAGCGACGTGTGTTCTTCCCGTGGTACGAGGACCAGTAATGCCATCGATCAGCTGGCGGTGCTGAAGATCTACCAGTAGGTGAACGGGCCTGTGACATCGATATGCATCCTTACCTAATCTGTCGTGGTAGAAGCATAAGCCCTTATTATTAGACTCGGTAGTTGGTTTTGGTCGCTGGTATCGCTGAGTGGACCCGTTTTCTTCTGTTCTGCTCATTGAATTGGCCAGCACGGTTACTTGTTGGGTAAGCTGTGCGATGGCTGTCTGGCAGTCACAGCTGGAGCGTGGCAGGCTGGCCTTGGGAGTCGATGCGGACTGGACTTTATGTACTGTGGTAGCTGAACTTAAGTCCATGATTTTGTCCGCTATTAACGTCAGTTTCGACAATTTCTCCTCGTAGTGCGATGCCAGTATGTTGCTGACCCTGTCTGGCAAAGCGCGTAGCCAGAGTGTGCGAATGACGTCCTCAGAGGTCGTGGGTCCTGCCAGTGACTGCATTTGACGCAGGAGATGTGACGGTTTCTAGTCTTCGAGGTGTGTCTCTTCCAATAACCGGATCAGTCGTCTGTCGTGGCTCTGGCTGTACGTTTCAATAAGACGAGCCTTTAAATCTTCGTAGGGACTATTACTTGGAGAATACGCTAGGTCTGCGACCTGTGTTAGTACCCTGAGCGTGAATATGCTCCGATTTGGCCTTAGACGAAGAGATCCGGCTTGTTGAAAAAATATTTTCAGCCTGCAGGAACCGTAGTCTTGGGTCTTCTTCGTGAAACTCAGGTAGTTTGCACGTCCGAGAAATGGCGTGTACAGTTGCACAGCATGCTTCGTCGGGCGGGGCTGGTGGGTCGGCCATCATAAGAAATGGTTTCTTCTATCTTCTCGATCACGTCGGGGTCACCAGTTGTCGGGTCGTCACTAGGGGGGTGTCTGGTCACCCTAGCCTTGGTGACAAGTGCAGATTGTTAGAGTTTATAACCTAGACAATCGTTTTATGATGGCGTTACTATCTGACTCCATTTTTGATAGGTATGTGCCCCGACAATGCACTATGTTCAAGAGAAGAGGTACAGAGGTTTTTCATAAAGAATTAGTCAAGTTTTCAGGATTCGAACCGAAACCAAGCTTAAACGAGTAAAGGTCACGAAAGACTAATTAACAGGACTAGGAGCCCGCCTGGGTGATTTATCTTATGTAGTTAGCGGTCACTACAGTGCTCATTGGGTATTCAAGCTCTCCCTTTGTCTAGCCGATCTGCTGTTTACAGATACAAACCCTCACATACCCATGTATGTACCTGAAAGTCGTAAACACTCTGTACAGATGATTTTAACTGAAAACTCATTCCCTTAGAATCAACCTAATAATAATAAATGAATTGAATTTGTACATAAACAAATCATTACTTTTTTACAAATCATATCGATTGTTGCAACTAAACTTGAAACATTCAAAAAGGTTATATTCTCTAGAAATTAACCTAGCTCTCGTTGTGTTAAAACTTAATGCGTGCTTTCTGAACAACAAGAGACGCTATCCATCTTCCATTGTGGCAAGAGCTCAAATCCGGTAAAATTTTGATATTTTAGTCAGTGGCACTTTGTTCCCATGAAGACAGGTGAGTGCTTTTGATTATTATAAGTGGGGCTCTCCCCCCCTAACTGGACGTGCGTCGCACGGACCTTTGCAGGGTATGGCAAGCCGTAGGGGTACGTAGGGCCGTATGATGAATTTCAACATCCAAAAAGAGTATGCCGCAAGCGTACTCTCCCCCAGGCCCCAGAGGTTAAAACCTCTAACTCCTTCACCCCCCTAAACTCGGCATCCCAGTCCGAGGCCAGTACATCCGCCGCCCCTTCTGCCCCTAAATCGCCACCCCCCCTTATATTAGGGCGCATCAACAGCTATGACCTCACGAGGTTATTAGCCGATTACCACATTAAAAACCACAAAATAGTGCAGACGCAGCAGGACACTAAGGTGTTCTGCAACTGCATACTAGACCAACAGCAAACAATTGCTGCAATCAGGGATTTAAAGATCCCATTTCACACGTTTGCCCCCCGTGGTACCAAGCCCAATAAGAATTACTTACTTCATGGATTCGATCTCTCTCATCCGATCGAGGAGATAAAAGCCCACATTAAAAGCGTGGGTAGCAACGTAATCGATGTATATCGATTACGGCGCTCCGACCAAAATGGCGCTAAGACAGAGATCGAACCGATACTAGTGATAGGGGATCACACATTGAAGACGGAGACCTTGAAGCAGCTCCGGCATATAAATAATGTGCTTTTTCGAGTGAGCATTTTTCACGAAAAAAGAGGGATCCCGATGTGCCTGAACTGCCAGGAATACGGCCATACCAGACGGTACTGTTTCAAGCAAGCCAAGTGCGTGAGGTGCAGCGAGCCTCACGACATAAAAGACTGCCCGAGAGACGCTTCAATTCCCCTCAAATGTGCCATTTGCGGGGGAAATCATGTCGCGTCGTACCGACAGTGCCCGTACAGGGTAAAACTTCTAGAGACTGCAGAGATAAAAAAGCAGGCACAGAATATTACAGCCGGGCCGAGAAGGGCCACATACATGCCTGCCCCCCCTCCACCACGACAGACTGCCTCCTATGCTCAGATGGCATCCGGAAACACCAGGGCTCCGGAAGTTCTCCCAGAGCCCCTACCTCAACCTACTAACAGTAATAATGATGCCTTGATGGGTATCTTGGGCAGCATGATGAACATGTTGAGCAGCATGACCGCTGCCATGAATAAACTCACCGAGGCGGTAACGCAGATGATGTCAGAATTCAAAAAATCAAAAATCTAAATGATGGGGCACGTAATTTTAAATTACAACGTCTGCGGCCTTCGCCCCAAACAAGCCGACGTAGAAGTAATTCTACGGTGCCATTCGCCAGACGTTGTCGTTCTCACCGATACCCGGTTGAAGAAAATACACTTCTGCCGCTTCCCGGGTTATACTGCTTACCGCCAAGACACCGAAACTATCTCTGGAGGAGTAGCTGTGTTAGTTAAAAACGGAATACCCTGTAGGAGACTGCCCCCACCCGTCAGCCTAGTCCCCGACCAATACATAGTTACGCTCCAGCTACGGCTCACGAACAACATCATCGTGTCAGGAGTCTACAGAAGACCGAAAGCCGTCTGCGACCCGTATAAGCTCCTGCTCACTACGATAGCTCATGACCGAAGGCACGTCATCGTGGGTGACCTAAATGCGAACCACAGCTGGTGGAGCAGTACTACGGCAAACGCCCTAGGCCGTTACATCACTAAAACTCCATTTACGGTCATCCACCCAGGATTGCCGACCTTCCGTCATTTTGCTAACCCAGACAGAACCTCCACGCCTGACCTGCTCCTGACACAACAGCCACACCGGGTCACCGGATGCTCGGCCTTAGATTTCACCACCTCCGACCATCGGCCTGTTCACTATGAACTAGAAGGCGACATGCCAGAGCCGCCTGCTTCTAGGTACAGGTACGATGAGGCCAAATGGGACCTCTACAAGCATCTCATCAAGACCGAGTTGCCCACAATCACGCCCCTGAGACACACTTGGGACATAGATTACGCTATCTATCAGCTACAGGACGTCATCGATCGAGCTGCCGATGCATCGATCCCGAAATTTTCTCCGAAGCCCCCTTCTCTGAGAAAACCTCCGGATCACATCCTACAACTGATTAGACAGCGTAATAACATCAAGAACAGGTGGTTTAGGACCAAAAACAGGGACTTAAAACCGGTTTTAAATGCTCTCACAAACCAAGTTAAGTCCCTGATGGCCCAGTGGAAAAATTCGATTTGGGAAGATCGCCTCACCAGTCTCCACGGTGACCACAAGCAATTGTGGAAGCTTGTGAAGACCTGCAGGTCCAAAAAGAACGGTGTAAGGCTGGCCGTGAACGGGCAGTTCATTCCCACCACCGAACAAGCGGACATCTTGGCGGCCCATTATGAGGAAGTCAGTCGTGGCCAGGGACAGCCAATAGGAGCCCTCGACCACCCCTCCCCCACCCTCCCCACCACTACCGAAATCTACACCTCACACCGGCAATGCGCTGCATTCATTCGAACAACGACCGGCAAGAAGGCCCCAGGTCAGGATTCCATCCAGAACATCCTACTCAAGCAGCTGCCGAGAAAAGGAATCTCATTCATAACGAACGTGTTGAACTCCTGCTTCAGGCTGCACTATTTCCCCCAGAACTGGAAGCACGCTGTAGTGGTCCCCCTTCTGAAACCAGCAAAAAGCGGTTATGAGCCATCTCATTACCGCCCCATCAGTCTGCTGACTCAACTCTCGAAGCTGTTCGAGAGAATCATCCACGTACATCTCTCCGGGCACTGCGAGTCACTAGAAGTCATCCCACCAGAGCAGACTGGTTTCAGCACAGGCTTAAGCGCGAACAACAACCTGGTGAGATTGCAACACCACGTCGCATCAAACGTCCGGAGCAACAGAGCTACCGCTATGATTTCTCTGGACTGTTCGAAAGCTTTCGACTCTGTGGACCACTACATCCTACTCCAACGTCTGAGGGAATACGAATTCTCGGATCAGCTGCAGAACCTGATAAGATCCTACCTTACAGGCAGAACTTTTTCGGTTCGTATAGGCACTACGTCTACGACCCGAAGAAACTACACTGCCGGTGACCCCCAAGGATCGGTGCTAGGCCCCCTGCTGTTCAAAATTTACACCGCCCACATCGTAGGAGCCTCGTACCCCAACTGCGAGGCATCCGCGTATGCAGACGATATAGGTGTTTACAGCACAAGCATCAATTCCTCCAGAGCCCTGAAATTCGCTGAGAGCGCTAGTCAACGGATCTCCGAGAAACTCGATGCCGTCCACATTCAAGTCAACCCGGCCAAGACGCAAGGAATTATATTCAGTTACAAATCCGGAAAAAAGAAGCTCCCGAAATCCTTCGTCTTAAGCGGCAAAGAGTGCCCTGTAAGCAACAAGCTGTGCTACCTCGGGATTACCCTCGGTAGGCACTTGTCGTTCACAACGCATCTCGGCAAGAAATTAAAGAGTGTTACGAAGAAATTCTTCAGCCTCGGACACCTACTTCAAAGCCCGGCTTTATCGGTACGCCTCAAGCTGCTTATATACCAGAGCGTCCTAAGACCTGCTTTGATGTATGGGACCCCTCTCTTCAAGTATCTGACTCCTAACACTCTCCAAACGCTCCAGCAATTTCAGAACAGAGTTCTCCGCACCTCCCTCAAACATACCCCGTTCGACCGAATGAAGGCAGACGAGATGCATAAAAAATTTGAAGTGCTCACCATTCAAGACTTTATCAAGAGAAGGCACATCAAATTTTTTGACTCACTCAGACATAGCCACAACCCACTATTCTCCGACCTTCAACCACCACCAATGCCCGTCAGGTGGAAGCACTGTTGGACCGCCGAAGCCTGGAGGATGATCGACGTCATTGAACCCGATGACTGAACGAACTACACCCAGCCGAGATATCGAGGCCGATCTCCCGGCCGACTCAACCGAAGCTACAAGACCCCATCTACCTGTTTAAGCAGGGTAGACCTTCCGGCCGAGTGGCCGACTTATTTCAGCCCCCTGCCGGGGCGGGCCAGGCTTGACCTGGCCGACTACAAACCATTGCCTAGGTACCCCTAGGCTCCACCCTCGGTAGACTCTCACTACCTTCCTGAATCCACCCGCCTCCTTCAGGCATTCCACACCCTATATCCTTCTCATACACCCTTCAAATGGGGGACTCCCCTTAGTGAAAGGCACTCATTAGCCCAAAATAATTTTCCTTTATTTTTCCCACATCCTATTTTATAAGTTTGAGAGCTAAGGGATAAAAAAAAAAAAAAAAAAAAAAAAATCATTACAATATATATGGCTGTGGTCTAAATTAAACTATTTAGTTGTTAATTTTAAAAGGTGACTACATGTATGAATGACTCGAATTCGTTAAATCTAGAAGAGGTTACAAGGCGGTTAGTGCGGCTTTAAGCGAGCGGTGCCATCGTTCGATTCGGCCGTTTGACTGTGGATGGTAGGCGAGTCTCGTGAACAGGTCTGATTCAAACTGACGGCCTTGGTCAGTCGTTATTCGTATGGGTGTGCCGAACATGGTGACCCAGCCACTAAAGAAGGCGTTGGCTACGGTGCTAGCTTCCATGTTGCTAAGTGGAATTGCTTCAGGCCATCCTGTGGCACGGTCAATCATGGTGAGGATGTATCGCTTCCCCTCTGACGTTGGGGCAGTGGCCCTACGAGGTCGATATGCACGTGCTTGAACCTCCCCGTGGCCGCGAATCTCCCTGGAGGGGTTATGGTGTGGCGGTGTATTTTTCAGTTCTGGCATGCTATACAACATCGTGCCCATTGGGCCACGTCGGCGTTCATACCCGGCCAAAAAAACCTTTGGCTCATCATTTTTCGACTTGCTCTTACTCCTTAGTGGCTTAGGCTGTGCAGCTGGTTGAAGGTGGATCTTCGAAATCACGAAGGCAAGTACGGCCTTGGCTCCCCCAGTGAGGTCTCGCAAATGAGAGAAATGTCGCTGCCGGGGATGTTAACGGGCTCTAACCTGCATGTGGCGTTCTGTTCCTTGAAAACTGTCAATTCCTGATCTTCTACTTGAGCAGTGTGTAACATTTGAAAATTTTCTAGAACACAGACGGCTTCTATTCGCGAGAGGGCATCCGCCACGACGTTATCCTCATCCTTACAATAGCGTATCTCTGTCATGACACATGTATGAATGACTCGAATTCGTTAAATCTAGAAGAGGTTAGGACCACGTTGTTATTCAAAGCCACTCTATATGTATTTAAACATCTCATAACTGAGGTCTTACATTAAAAAGTGAAATACATACAAACACAGATGCAAAAATTACTTCCTTATAGCCCAAATTGATGTTATTGGAGCGATTTCAACTTAGCAATAAACGTGGGCAGTAGTTATTAAATGGTCAAAGTCCCATGCTTTAATACTAGCTTTTGCAATACTCAAAGGTTTCATCCAGGAATTATAATTTGCATAATGTAATGTTTATGAATTATCTAGTTTTTTTAATGTATCATCTCTCTCTCTCAACTACTACTATTTCAGACTTACATCTTTCCCAGTTTTCACCTATTGTGTAATTCAAGAGGCAATGCGACAATTATTGGCCGTTCACGTCTTCATTAACTTGAGCCCCCATTCCCAAGGTCTAAAAGAATCGGCAGTATACTGCAGCGTACTTTGCCAGAATTTTTTTTACGAGTAAATCTCAAATATACGATTAGACTTAAAACGTACAGTTACCGACAACACCTGAGAAGCACGTCCATTAGGGGGCAAACGGATGAAGATGATTAATTATAGGCTGCATCAATTTTGCAAGGTTTATACTCCAGGGCTAAGACGACGTTTGAAATAATTAATTACATCTCCGGCAAACCCTACCTCGCCCCTGCGCGGAAATTTACAAGTCAAAGTAGCTGCTGTTGGGCATCACTTACTTCTGAATCTGGTGAAGGGAGTTGCTTCCTTCGAACGCCTCTTTTAAATTTAAGCGGTAGCTCGTTCCGGAAAATGAAAATTGGTCAAATTTACCGAAGAATGTAGACCCTATTGGAAAGCTGGTTGAAATAAAAAAACTCTATTCTGGGACCCTGTCCGCTAAGAATACAAAAAAAAAAATAGAAATGTCTAGCTAAAAAAAATAAATAACATTACATTATAGTAAAATGATAAATTTATAAATAGAAAATGGCTGTGTAATGTATGATGACCAAATGAACCAACAACCAAAGTTCGAAATAAAAAACATTAATGAGTAGAAATGAAAAAATAAATAATATATAGGAATTATCTCAGGAGAGAAACATTTTGTAGAAGGTAGCGGGACTAGATGTGAGAATAAGGAATGAACCAGATCAATAACAAAATAAACAATAATAGTAATAACGGTGAATTAGGAATTATTAGATTGATGGGAGACAAGGAACTGGTAAAGTCCAGCTTCAAAGATTGGTATAGTTGACGAAGGACGAATATCTATAGGAAAGAGCTCCACGTTATAGCGATTCGTGGCAAGAATAATAAAAGAGCTGGCAAATGAAGCAGATTGTGAGAAAGGTCCCTCAATAAATAATGCCTCCTATTGTTATGCAGTCAGGTATGTTAATGTTAACTAGTATTTAGACTATTTATTAGGTATTTGTTCGATACATTGTTTAAACATTTCACTATAATTATTCAACATTTAGAATTGTATGTCCTATTTTATTATTTCAGATATAAGCTACTTGAAAATGGTTTTATAGCCCCGAAAGCGCTATAAACTGTTAGACGACCAGAGAAGATGTACAATTTTTTTTTTTTGTTTCATATTCCCTTGTTACAAAATTAATATATGTTACAAAATATAGATTCTACGAACGAATCTATTTACAATAGCTTCATTATATAGAGAAAGTATACAATTCATGAAGCACATGCTCATTCAGTAATGAAAGTAAATTGCAGTGAGATGAAACAAGATGAAAAAAGATTTTAGTATGTAAATTATACTGTAATTTCCATAAGAAAAACGTCTAATTAATTACGTGCGTGGGGATCTCCCTTACCCCCCTGCTTCCTTCTCCTTATCTGGGGGGCGTTGAATCCCACTTGTAACTTTGGGGGATTTCTAGGTTCTGTATTTACATCCATATTACATAATTATAATAGTAAATAATTAATTTTAAAACTTAAACTGAATTATACATATTGTTGTGATTTTTGATGGTGTTTTTGAGATAAACTCGAAAAAGCGACAGTTGATGAACAATATACGACTCGTGTACCACGATTCACGAATGTTTAAACACTATTCGTTGCGTGTATCTACCATTAATATTTATAATAAAAATAAGATCAATAATTAAATATAAATATTTAATATTCATATAACTTCAAACAAGAAAAGTAATCATATTTGAGCCAAAGAGGATTAAACAACCAAAGAGGTCAAGAGATCAAGATGGCAGCGAAAAGTCACTTGCATCCAACCCGGCCATGAGGCCACAGGGTCACTCTTGCACTGACGGCCCGACTGAGAAGACCCGGGAGACGAGATCATGATCACCACGAGGTAGCAACCCTTTTCACTTTCACCCGACGTGACAAGAAAGGAAGACGATCTGGACCACGCTATGCTCAAGACAAAGAAGGACGCAACACAAAGAACACTGGCCAGTAACGCGCGTTTAATAATTAAGGTACATTTTAATTTTAGTTTTTAATAATGTTAATTTATCACGTACGTACTTATTTGTATGAAAATTTAAAACAATTTGTGTAAATAAACCATTATTCCTTTTGCCAGAAGTTTCCTATTTTTATTAACAGAACCTTAAGATAAAGTATAAGTTAAATATAAAGATTAAGAATAAAATATAAATTATATAAAAAATATATGAATAATAAATATCGTAATAATATATATGTAGAAAGACGAAATAAAGACAAAATAATAGAAAAGTAGCAACATCGCTACTTACTACTAAATACCATACTAGCAACAGGGTACTCGTACCTTATTTATATCATTCATATTAATTTTAATACTTATTTGATCCGTGTTCAATTCTACGCTTTGTCAGCGAGGTGATGACATTATCCTTCTAAAAGTTCTTTTGATTCTTCTAATTCGTCGTCTTTAAAAACTATTGCATCAATACCCTGTTTAGAAGACTTTTCCCGACCCATCTTCAGAACATAACTGAACAACCCTAGATGTGAACCTTTTGTAGTGCATATTAGTGGTACTCTGTCGAGTAAAATTCTAATACTACTTACTAAAGGGCTGTGAAAACAACTTTAAAATAACCACAAAAGTATAACTTGTTCTGACAGCAACCGCATATTGCTCGACGGAGGTCTGAAGTAACTCAAAGCTAAGCCAAGTGTCAAAAAAAGTATTAGTGAAAAAAAAAGTATACCTACTACTATCAAGTAAAACAACCTGGGGGCTCCATTACCTCTAGATAAATAATAAAATAAATAAAATTATGGATGAGGCCTATACAAAATAACTTAGTATTGCATTTTTTTTTTTTTTTTTTGGCCTTCTCAGTCATCAAAAATTGCTTTATTACGTATCAATATCTAAAATTTTAATTATAAAGTAAGTCTCCAAACACATTTATTAAACAATTTCTATTGTAGACTCATAGATTGAGATCAGCAGGCCTCAGACCAGATATCCAGGCTGTGAACCCCTAAGCATTTGAGAATAACAATTGAAAGATTATCACAATAACAGAAAATAATCTTGGTAGACACATTTTTTTATCTCTTGTACCAAGTATGTTGGAAAAGGTAAATCCACTACCCCATCTTGTGGGAAGGGGAAAGAACTGCTAGTCTTTTTTGGGGGGAACCTAGCGTTATGTAAGGAGGAATTGGACACCATTGAAGAAACTTTGATTGTTTGCGAAGCTTTTATTTGTAGTTATTTAGTAAGTATTTATCATAGTGTTTTGGTTAAGTTTTTTTAATCCCGTTCTGTATCGATCCCAAGAAGGGTGAAAAAAAAAGAAGAAATTCTCCGAGAAATGATCTGAAAATTGTATCAGATTTCAGAACACTATTTCGTTCTTCTCAAATATCAATATTGTAAATATCATGCTACTTACAAAGAAAATATAAATCTAATAAATGTGCAGTTTATTAAAAACAAAACAAAAAATCAGTATAATAAAAAGCTATTTACATTTGTTATTATACACAAATTTTATAAATTATAAAAAGGAAAAATAACACAAATAATAATCAACAATCTAATAAGAATAGAACCTCCTCAATAAGAATAGGATTCAATGTAAATAAATAATGGACTAACTATTTTTTGTGTTATTTTTCCTTTTTAGAAATTTCTTTACAATAATGTTTTTATTGTTTTGTGTGTGTGTGTGCAGATGTAAGTAACAAATTACCCAAGTTTTAGAACTATTTAAGATGTTCAATTGAACATTGTGCTAAAAATAATACAGAATTAGGAAATTGTACAATAAAAAATGAGCTAAGAAAAAAACTATTGAATAAGTTAAGTATATGTGTATAGTCTACCAAAGAGAGTGCATAAACTATAATTTAATTGATTTCAAAAAGCAAGCCAACATTTAGTTTTAATGCTGATTGGACCTGTTACCATGGTTAATTCATTAGTTTATGTTTAAGATAATACTGTAAATAGTTTTATGTATTAGGGTAATACCAGGTTAAATGCCTTTTTTTTAATTCAGTTATTTCCCTCGAACCCATTAGTTGGATATGGCGTTTCTTTTTCAGATTATTGTGTTGGTACTATTATCCTGGTCCACCATCCATAATATTCCGCCTAAAACTAGTACATCATTAGAAATAACGTTTCTCATCAACGTTTTTAATTAATCCTTAACCACGAAGAAAACAAAAACATTATCTCCAAAATTACTCTAAACTGTAATTGTAGAAACCTTTTGTTTTGTTTTTTTAAGACATATCAACCACTATATATGGAATTGATGCTAAGAATTTAGAAATTTAGAAATACTGAGGCGTTCTAGCTTTTAATTTTGATACTTATGGAATAGAGCTATAGGTGACAGCAAAAAAGTCGAACACCAAGCCTATCCAGTCCTTTCAATCAAATGTCCTGAGAACTATTGTTAATCTCCCTAGTTACGTCAGCAACAAAACCCTTCATAACGATCTTAATATACCCCACATTCTTAAACTCAACCTTTCCAAGCTCATGAAATTCCATAGTAACCTATCCAACCACCTTAATTCCCTAGCACAGTCATTGCACTGCGCCAATTATTCCCGTAATACTCTTCGGAGACTAAAGCAACAGAGGCCCCGTGGCCTGCTATAAATACGCGATAGTGGGAGTCCTTGGCATTGGCCAGTTTCTCCAATCATGTCCTGAGCGTCTGTGGCTCTTGTTCAGCCTCCGGCTAGAATCCGGTGGCACGGTTGACGGCTGAGCGTGGGGAACTTCCCAAGACTCCGTTTCCTCTTTCGCATGCGAGGGAGGTGGCAAGCTTGTAGATTTGGGAGGTCTCTGGGCTGTTTGTAAATATGTTGTGAATGCGAACATTTATTAGAATTACTTAATGGCGGATTGTAATTTTATCACAATAAAGAAGGGTAAAAATCTTGTTACTCATACTGTTGTTTATAAATTTTTGATCAATAGATTCATATTTATGACCTTTGCACCCTCTTTAGAAATCACAGAGAGCAGACAGCAGTCAGAATGAGAGAGTGACAGATAAACAAAAGACGATTGCTCCTCCCCATCTCTGTTCAAAAGTAAAGAAGGCTCAGTAAATATTTTTAGCATGAGAAATGTTATATTTGTTTTCACCGTCCCCTCGTTATCCCTTAGTGAGTTTTGTATATTATTTTCTCAGCGTATTAGACATTTCTGGAATACATGTTTAACTGATCTCGTTGTTCCGGAGTACACAAATATCTAATCCTATCCATATATATATTTAAATCCATGCATAAATGTTTTATATGAGTACTCTATAAACATAAAAATTGAAACAAACAAGTTCGTAAATAAAAATAAAAATTTCGGCATACAATAATAATTTCATTTTTTTTTTTTTGTTAGCTTAGTATCATTAGTTGATTTGTAGTTTTGTTTATTTTTCTCAAACATTCAACTATTTTTGAAAGGCATTAACATCCACGGAAATATTGTAGCAGACAAATTACATTAAATTAACATTAAATGGCACCGCCATAAATTTTTATCGACATCAATACGTTTCCAAAGGTCTACAAGCCTTGAGAAATGATTTACCATTCACCTTGAACAATTATACATGCGTTAGTCCAAATTATATAGTACCTTCTCAAAATATTCTTTTACACATTTGCCGAAGCTTTTTTTTTTTTTTAAATATTCCGATTTTTTTTTTCCGGAAGGAAACGAGCCATTTTATCACGAGTGTTTTCCCGATTCCGGTTATATCCGGTAAATCATTTGATGCTCCAATGCATAGCGACAGAGCATATTGATGAAAACTTCGCGTCGCATAAAATATGTACGGTCAGCACTCAACATCATAAATTCAAATACCCTGTGGAGCCACCATTAGAATATCAAAAGGAGCTTATAATAATATTCACAACTTTTTAACTCCAGGAAAAATATGTAGTGTATTAAAAGTTCTCTAAAAACTGTTAACTCTAGTGAAATAATCTAAAAAATTAATTTATGGAGTACAGAAAACCATTGGACTACAATCTATAATGAATTCATGACATCGCGCAGGTGGCCCTAGTAAAGGAACGGGCAGGGTTGGGAGTGCCACTTTTTTTCGTAATGAGGTTGTCAAAAATTGAATTCTGAATAATGCTTCTGGCTCCCATTTTTTTCATATTAATTAATTTTTAATTAATCTTCTTTTCACCGATAATTCAAATGACAAATTAATAAATCATATCATTACAATAATTGGTAGAGAGATAAAACATTTTATTAATCCATAAAACTAAGCCAATAACCAGGATAACAGAGAACTATTAATTTTTCAGTTAGTTCAATTTTATTTTACATTCTATGATTTTCACAAAAAATATGGGTTTTATAAGTTTCAGGGGGCTAGAAATTGTTGTGTCATATAATGAAGTTTTATTAAATATATTTTTGTTTTTATTGCTGATATAGTTTATTAAATATTATTCAGAAAGATTCCTAAATAGACCAAAAAGATTAGAAGCCTAATCAAGAATATAATTTTTCGACGACCTCATAAAAAGTGTCTCTGTAGTATTACTCACATGTTTTGATTAGTTATTATTTTGTTTCGAACACAAGGTGTCATAATTTTATTATTAGTTTAAACGTTATAATTTTAATGCTGTATGGCTTGCAATATTTAAGGTATTGAGTGAAATGCATAACCGCCAGAAATGTAACCAATAACAGGCATATTCCAGCTTATAATTATCCTTAAATGTTTTTTCATTTAAGATTCGAAGTGTCACATTGTCATAGAATTACCTACTGACATTAAAACCAAAAACCTGCTCCCAGGACTGATCGCACTAGTGACAAAATTTCGGGCTTTTTTTTATTTGACGGATTAAGGGAATCTCAATTATTCAGCTTAATCTATTGACCCATTTTATTCACCGGTTCAGATGGATGTTTGGCTGAACAGAAACCAAATGACCCCGGGTTCAAATAACGGGCTTGTAGGCTATTTCTATTTCCATAATGAAAGAGGACATTTAGCACAATTACTTATTACCCAATAAGGCATATTATAATTTTATCACAATAAAGAACTATTTTATTTTCATCAATATTTCCAATCGATCCAATATTACAGTTTTAAAAATCAGTTTCCGTATCAAATGTATTTTATATAATCACATTATATTACATTTACAGCTCTACTGCAGCTATAAAGAAAAATCCCTACAGTTTTATACGTTGTAACAAAGTGAGGATGGGTAAAGTTCGCTATAACTCAAAGCAACTTTTTATACTTTAAAGGTTACCTGACGGCAAACTTTAAAAGTTTAATTTTTTTTTCAGGAAATTCTAATATGATCCTGTCCCCTTGTAACCTTTGTCTTCACATTATAGGCATACTTTCTTAAGAGACGTTATTCTTTTACCTTAAGAAAATTCATTATAATACGTTAAGGGATGGATGTTAACAAGAGTTTTCTTTGTATGGATGATTTAAGTGGGGATATATTTTCCTAATATAAATTCACAAGGGAAATTGAAAAAAAATCATTTCCAAATAAATAAAGGAACAATTTATATGTGTTTGACAATTAGGTTTCTCTCCCACTGTAAAATAATGATAAAAATTATATCCTTTCATCAAATAATTTAATTCTACTAAGTAAAAAAAAAATAAAAGTAATAAAAAGTAAAGTTTAAAACAGATTCATACTTTGAATCATCAAGATTCATATAGTAAAATGACTAGAGTTGTTTAGTTTTAGTTTACAAAAATTGATTAGCTTTTGTCATTTTAAAACCAAAAAATAAGACTAGGTTATAACTACCAAAATACTATGAAAACATTACAATGCATATTACTTAGGTGTATTCTGCCTAATGTAATAAACTGAATTTGGACAACAAAAATTAAAATATAACTTATATAAATAAACTGACAGCCACCCTGTACTCCAAATGATTTTCAAAAATTACTATACCAAATGAAATCTTTATACTAAAATATATTTTATAAAATTATAAAATCACAAAAATATTCAAGGTAAAATATTTTGGCAGAATTCGGTGTACATTTTATAAAAAGAATTGAATAGCTTAAGACTGAAAAATATACTAAGACATTCCAGGGATTGAAACACATGGGTGACGATATTCAATCATTCAGACCTAATTATGTTGTGTTTTATTTCAAATATGGTTAATATGAGATCGTAAATATTAATTATACAGCTTGGTAGGTCAAGTTCTTGGTGTTTTTTGTATTGGTGTATTTATAAAAGGGAAGTAGATCCAATGAAATTTATTGTGTTGTTACATTTAATTCCCATCTAATATTTATTTAAATTTTTTTTCGGCTAGATAAAACTTTATTTACGATTTTCTTTACAATTCATATTTAAGTACTTGTTTTATTTACATAATACGGTATTCCTAATCATATATTGATATTTAGCATAGATTTATACCTTATCTTATTTTATTTTAGTGTTACACAAATTCTCAATGTATAGGGGTAAGAAAGCATACTAGATTAAATAGAAAAAATGTCTAAATATTAGTCTGGAATTTGATAGTACTTACAAACTTATTTTTTATTATTCTTATTTTTATTAATACAACTCTCTTCTAATAAAAAGTTTTTTTGTATACAATTGAACTAATTCCAACGCTTGTATATTATCTTTCTTTTTTATTATTGATATTATATTTTTGGATTGTTCCAGAACCCAGTTTTGGTAATCATTATTTCATCTTGTATTGTTAGTCTATCGGGATATACATATATTGAATTTCTACAGTTTAATGACATGCAAAGTGTTGTACCTGATGGTTTTGGATTGATGTAAGGGTTTTAATACAACCACCACCATGTTGATTAAGTTCCTTCCCTCCAACCCATAAGTGGAACCTGGCGTTCGTTAGTCTTTAATTATTAATTAGTTCATTAATTATAATGTATTGGTTTTCCTTGGGGCAGAGGTATGAAGAAAGGGTTACTGGTTTTCAGTATACCGCTTCATCAACGAAACCGTAACATTAACTTTATTATTAACTCATTAAGAAATATTATACCACCGAGACTTGTAAATATAAAAGTTCAGACGATAACCACCACGAGATCCCAGAGAAGAACATTGCTATTACTTGCTCGAGAGGCCTGCTTTGGCTTGTAAGCAGCAGAAAACAAGCGCCTACGCAGGCTGGGTGGGACCTGTTGATTCCGTTTTAGGCTCTCACCACGCTCTCAATGCCACTCACTTTATCACTCTAACCAACTTAATCTGACCGACCCGGTTTTTGGCACCTGAAAAAAACATCTGCCCAAAGGAATAAACTGGTACTTCTTGGATCTATTAAATAAAATAGACACATCAAATGAATTACCGTTGCAGATTATAATTATTATTTACTTCGATTACGCTTGGAAAAAAATTAGACGACAGGGAAATACCAATATTTTTTGAATACTTAGCATAAATTTGGATTAAGACACGGATAAATTAGAGTAATAATTACTGTTTGAAGTGCCAGCATTGAAGGAATTACTTCATGAAGGAATTTGCGTGAATCGAGTTTGATGGTTCATAGCGATACAAGATCGTCACAAGAGACATAATCGTATACAATATATACGATTATGGAGAATTATTACATGTCCTTGTTCTTCATGCCGTCGTGGTTTTTTTATTTTATAGTGCAGTTTACGTTCACTGATTGGTTTATGAACTAATAAGTTTTTAAGACAGCAGAAATGCCCCCCTCCCCTTTTCAGTTCATTGTGTAGCTGCTAGGAAATGTCAAAATGCGGCAACACTGATCACAGTTAACAAGACAGTGGCAACACTTATTGGTGTCAAAACGTGAGTGAAAGTTGGTCACGTGCACTGGTGAGATCTATTTCCGTATCGAAATAAGCAGACAAATGTATTTTCTGCTTTGCTTACTCTTCCGAAATAAGCCAGGCGCTACAATTGACGGCAGGGACGCAGGAAAAAAATTGACGATGAAAAAGGGCATACAATACAAATCGACACCCACAGAAATTCAACAACTACAGTCAAGATGAAAAATATTAATTTTCTTGTATCGATTTGTTCCGCAGAATTTTAGTCTGAAAATGTCTTTGCTGATCATAAAATATAAAGAATATCAAGCCCATGACTTATTTTACATTATTAAAACAATCAATCTTCATAACCCGGCCTTCAGACCAATACTATTAGTCACTTAAAAAATTTTAGTTGTTTTTTTTTAATAATAATTATACTGTAAATATGGCATGAATGAGAACATTGATCACATTTACTTATTGCCCAATATAAGGCAGATTAGAAATTTAATCGCAATAAAGATTGTTGAATAATAAACAAAGTATATGTTCCAACGCTGCTTCCACAAGGTTGGAACTACACAGCTGGGATTTCATTTAACAATGGAATCGTTTACTTTAGAAGGACGCTAAGATTCCGGAAAACAAAGAAAAACCTTCTATCTTTAATATCAATTTAGATTTTGCTTTAAAACAATTAGGATATTAGAGTATGCGTCTTGTCAAAAGGGATATTCTTGTAATTAAATTATAACGTTTATCCCAAATTTTATATAGTATATATATATATATATATATATATATATATATATATAAAGTTAACCGGCAATAAGACGATTACAAAGGTAAACAATAAGCACGAACTAAGATAAGGGTTGAGCCCTACCCTAACTGGATATATAGGGGCGAAAGATAATAATGCCAGTTAAGTTCTATCATTGTCTCATGGTTACTACCTCACAACCCCCTCCCCTTTTTACGTATCAGATTCGGTCTAATCATAATTAAATTTTATACATATATATATATATATATATATATATATATATATATTATATTTTTATATATTATTTTATAAAAAATTATAATAATTTTTGCAATTAATGGGTTTCTGCAATAAAAAGATATACCTTTTTGAAGTCAACCCCCTAATAATTTGTTGTAATATTTGGATTATTCATTAACCGATACAACATGAAAACTATATATTTTTTTTTATTTGAACGCAGAATAATACGCTAAAATATGAAAATAAAATATTATTAACTCGAATCACTGTTTTCAGTCTACGGATCTACTCACCTTCGTAGTCACTGTCTACCTTGAGCTCTGATTCCGTAGTTGGCCACTGGAAGATGTTACTTTAGAAAATCTTATATCCTTTAGTGTAGTTACTCACCTTCTCCAGATTATCAATTATTTTGTTATCGACGGGGGATTTTTCCAGGGCGGTACGCTCCACTACTGGGAGTTCAGAAACGTTCTTATACTTTTGTAAGGCAAACGTAGAGGATTACTAAAGCAACGTTATCAAGGTCAGCTTTCTTGCACTCAAATTGTTTTAGGATGAAACTTTGAATGGTATTCTTTGGTTCTAGGGAACAGCTCGTCCAAATGAGTTAATTTTTTTTTTGTAAAGCTAAGGCCATCAAAATTTGATGCTGGATAGGTTCTCACTGGTTATTTAGTCAACGAAAAAACGCCCACTTTTACTGGATTTTAGAATCAGCTCCGCCTACTGTTCTCTTGTGTATACTTTATCCACTTCCCGCAAAACTCATTTTATGGATCCTAAATCACAATCGCAGGGTATAAAAGGATGCCCTTACTGAAACATAGTGAGTCACAGTCTCAAATGTTTCACTATCACAAAGGTTCATTAAGAATCACACAACAGTCTGGTTTTTATTTTGACTTTTCTGTCACTGAAGAAACTAATTTTTTTACTCCTCCTCAAACTTTGTTTTTTAAGATAGTCCAATGAGAGTGAGCTAAGGTCAAGGCTTTCACTTGAATCCTCTTGATCTTTATTTGTTTTCAATCTAGGTTTAATGTCCCTTACCTTTATTAATGTTTGTAAATAAATAGCTTGATTATTTTTAGTACGTAATGAATAAAAATAATTCCAAAGCTCATGTTTGATTTTGTCATCGATAGATAAACAGTATTTACATTTGTACCGAACAGAGGTTCAACCACTTTACCATTTCAACCTACACCTTTCGTTCTTGCTCTTCTTATTGTGTATATGCCTCTTTATTGGTAATACTTCGTTTCGTTTTTGATTGATGTTTATCTTCTAAACTACTTCCACACAAAGCACTGCAATAATAGTAGTTACAACCACAATAATGTACTTTAATTTTTAAACGACATCTTAATATTTACACTTTACACCATACACAGTCAAAAAATAAAAACAGATTTTGAGTTGAATTGAAGAGATTCACAGATTTTGTGGTTTTGTTAAAACAGATACAGAGCTACGGAAAGAGAAAACAAAGTGCCCATAATAGTGTAGTGCAATCAATGGAATGAATGAAAGTTAGATTTACTGCAGAAACACGGATTTTTGCACTAAACTTAATATCGACTAAAATTGTAAAGTATCAAACGGAATAAAAGATGGTGGATTTAAGGATAAAATTATGTTTATACCACAAGAGATATTGATTTCGTAGTAACGCAAAATCCGTAAAAATGTCTTTTGACGGGTTTTTGTAATAGACGATTCAATTGTGAATCAATAAAAACAGACGAAAAAAAAACTGAATACATAAAACTCACTGGCATTTGCTTAGACGACAGCATAACAAGGAATTAGTTGTTCCCTAGTGCTTTAAATATAGTTGTAAAAATACTCTAAAATAAGTCTGGTGAAGTACCTTAAAGGTACTTGTAGATTAATTCTCCTTAAATTAATCCCCTCTCCCATCTGAAGAACACCAAAACTGAAGCTCAAATCATAAAAGAAAACTTGTTTGCCTCCATAGGAAGAAATAATGTGACCACGAAAAGGACAAAGGTAGAGTCTTTGCGGCAATCAAGAATGTATTCAAGCTCAAATACATAGTGGGGGGGATGATAAAGGAAACTGGGTTTGTAAGAAAAGCTCAAATACTCTTTTGATAAACTTAAGAACGTTACTTAATCATAGCTCCCTTTAGTCCCAACATATGATGAATATAATTAGTTGTAACATCACAATCTTTAACTTAAAACCCTACTCAATATGGTTGTAAAATATTTATTTTTTACCATTGATTAATGTCAAGTAACTTCCGTTATATTTCATCGTGCTTATATTATTTTTAGCATCATTGGATAGTCAATTAGACGACAGCTGGTGACTATAAAGTCGAACTAAACAGTGCTAATTTGATAGCCCCCCGATATAACTCGATTGCTCTAACTTTAGTCTTGTAGTAACTTCTTCAAAAAACTTGTAGTAACTTTTAGATAACCCTACACTTAGCTAGAGAATATCCATTAGTTTAAAAGCATCATTAGTTTTACATATGATATACGTTTAATAAAATTTTTTTTTTGGCAGGATAGGGATAGCGAACACTTGTACCGACTTCCAAAAATTATTAGGAAGTTTTTAGTCATTGATAAATTGTACACAGGATCTGTAAAAAGCTTTTTTATTTAGGGTACTATGTTCACCATTTTCCCCTCCCGTTTAAAGTAGATGCGGCCTACTATTCCTCAAATGACATTTATTAATTCACATTCCCTCTTGGGATATGAACCTTCCCTTGAGCCCTGCAATGGCTTCATATTTTTTACTGTTCCTGAAATATTATAGTAAGTGACAATTTATCCTCTACTTAAGTTATACATCGTATAACTAAACCATATGCTGCCTTACGAATTAAGCTAATTAAGATCCTTTAGTCCTATTATTGACAATTTAACAAATCATTTCATTCGCAAATGTCCACTACATGCGCAACTTCAATTCTTTACCAACTATGAATAATGAGATTTATAATAATAGTTTTATTTGGTTATGGTTTTATTGCTGGTTGTGGGTTTCAATTAAATTAAACTGCCAATAAATGCAAATCTGTCTTCCAACCAGTTTCATAAATAAAATAGATATACAAACACCTATAAGAACATCTAGTAGGGTTCAATATCACATGGCAGGAGATTTCGCGGAGTTATGAGAGTTGGTCAATGACCTCAATTTTCACTTGAAAATAACATAATTTTCTGCTGAAAGAACAAGTAAAATAGAAATACCCAGTGCAGGGAAGGCAAAATTGTACGCTATTTTACCACTATTGCATTGTCCGGAAATCATTGCAGTGTGATTGTCTTAGACAAAAAAAAAAAACTTCTATTTTAAAAAAGATTTGATCAACCGAAATAGGCTCCATTACAACCCATGCACTTATCAAACATATTCAGTATAAGGAGGAGTGAACTAAAATACACCGATGATTGTTCTTACCAAGATGCGTTTTACTGTAACAGTATTTAGTATGCAATGACGACGCGTTTTCAAACTAATGTATTTTACTCTGTGTATTTTATGATTTATTTATATCTTCACTCTCGATAATCGACTACTTTTATGCAATCGAAGATCAGATATGGTACAGGTACTTCATGATATGAATATTCCGGGATGAAATCCATATAGGCTTAGTAAAGTCACTCACACTGGTATATTGACACGCATTAACAGTTATTTGAGCATTTATTACAATTATAAGTGAATTACTAATTGTCTGCCCGAAATATAAAGCATCAACCCTTGTCAAACGATTGTGTAATGGCAGCACCTGGAGCTCTATAATATCCTAATGCAAGGTAGATTAATAACTACGGAATGAAACAGGGGAAAAATTCCTATTCATGAGGGAAGGTGATAATATGTAATATAATAGAGTATATATCGACCCTTGGACTGTCCAAAGCACCTGTTGATGGCTTCCTAATTGTCCTTACTATTAGCAGCCGCTCCTGCGAGCCCCACTCCAATATAATTCCCTTACTGGGACCGGCCAACAATTAAAACCTGCCACTAAACAATCGTTAGCGATAATTAAAAACCTGTTCCGACAATTTTCCCTATGTCCTGGGCAATTTACCCTCCCCTAAGTGAGACAATTATTCAATAAACTTGAATATCTAATTGCGAAAATAGTTTATCAGGGCCTTTTTGGAGAGTTGTTACCTTAGGCCGGTATTTCCGATGCCTGTACACAAGGGACATCTATTATATTTTCAAAGGACGTTTCATTAAATGTTTAAATACCTAGGGTAAGTCTTATGGCAACTAACCACTGATTGTGCCTATTGATAATTAATATGAACAAACAAATAATATAGGCTTTTGTTTAATAAATTACAATTTGAATCAATTGCACTTTTGATTGGACTGTAATGAATGAATTAATCGTTACGTTCAATTCATTTTCATACCAACATTCATACAATATACACCTATGATATCTACCTGTCTCCCAAGGCAATTGCCCCAGTAAGTTAGTGGAAGGTCCGGGAACAGCGGAGCTCCCTTGCTGCGCTCTCTGACCGTTCCGTCATGTGATCTAGAGTCTCTGAAGACCAGAGAGAGAGCAACAGAACCATTGACGCTAAGGACAAGACCAGAGATGATGGCCAGTGCTCCACGACTCGTGATGAACATTTATATCTACAATAGATCGCCTGCCCACACTGAAAGTTACTAGATTAGGTGTTGTGGTGGTGTGGATAAAAGATGATCCGGATCAGGGAATAGCATTTTGTATGAGGTCAAAGACAGTTGGTGCATAGAAATAATAAATAAATACAACATCTGTACTTTAAGTTATTAGACTTAACAATAGTAATAAACTATTGTTCCAGTGAGATCATGAAATTCCAATTACAGTAATAAATGAAAAGATTATTTGAAAATAACTAAACAAATCTTTCAGAGAAATAAATATTACAGTTCCACAAACATTTTTATCAATATTTTTCAAAAATGCTTGTAGAATATCAAAGTTGAACTTCTATTAACTTATGCATCCCCAATATGAATATATGAACTTTTTTGAGCTCTGGATAATACAGAATTAGTTTCTGGGAATAATAAAAAACTCTCTTAGCTGTACTACCACTCCTGAATAGATGATACCACTGACCTTGACTATATTTATATCATGGTAAAAAAAATCACTCAAAGTTTTCTTGAAAACGCCACTTAATTTGTTTGAAGCATTTAAAAACTTTATAGTTGCATATAGATTAACTGCCTAGCACTGAAATGATACAAAAGTAAAACACGGGGAAAACGAATGACAGGAGAGGAAAAATATTAAAGAGAAAAACATCAACCCTACGATCCAGCATACCCTCATAATATCCAGACTATGTGGCAAAATATTGATGATGTAAATAAGCGTATATACCCCAAAAATACAAACCATTTTAATGAGCTTACTTTGCAACCATGTGTGGAAGAAACGTTTAAGATTTTTAACTGCATATATTTAATAATTCAACAATGTTTCACTTAAATAATGCATTTAACTTTTTAGTGGAACCAATTTCAATTGTATGTGTTGACATAACACTCGACAGAATACAATACGTAACAGTTTCCCAATAAACTAATAGTACATAAAACAAATTTTATTTTAAATGTTTATATGTAGGTGCGTAATAATGTATTATATTACTTAATGATTAAAGTACAATTATGACTAATAGTTATCCAGAATGAAAAAGAAACCTCATAGAAATCGGAAAATGCATTTAACGAAATGGTAAAGCAAGATAGAAGAAGCAAATGCTTAACAAATACACAAAACTGCATGATAAGAACAATTAATCTCTCTCTCTCTCAACTTTATTACACAAGTGGCGAATTTATCGAGAATCATTCAATGACATTATCAATATTATTATTAGTGCTTCACGTACACCATACATATGCCATAGCATGGCAGCGGAGGAAAACGATGAGGCTTGGTCAAGGCCGAATAGATGGTAAAGATATTTTTGAAACTATTATGAAAGAATGTGTTCCAAAAGTTTGGTGCTCTGTTTTAAATATTTTATACATGAAATTTAAAATATTACGCAGAAAGTTTTTATATAGTTTACTTAATAAATTATTACGCTTAGAACTTTCTAAATTAGTAAATTGAGTATCTAGTTTATTTAAGGAATATTGATCCATTGTCAATTACTGGTGTATTTAATGGTTAGGTGGTGTTTTGTATTAAATCATGTATTAGCATTTTGTATAAAGTAGATTTCTCTGTTACTGATTATTATCTCTGATCCGGTCATATTATGTTTGAGTTTCGGTCTCTAAATAGCTTATGTCTTATGGTAATAACATACCAGGTTAAACGCAACAAATGCCCAAACTCTAGTCCGGTGAGTGTAAATATCAATTAAAATATATCGTACTTCATTAACTACGTATTCCTTTGTAATAAACTGTTGTATATAATTAATTATATGTAATTTAACTGCATATATTTTGTACCTTTTAATTTTCTAGGGATTTATACTTGTAGATTGTTTCCGGGACCAAGTTTCAATTAGTATTATTCCCTCATATGCCAATAGTGCGATGGTATATATGATACTTGCATTAACTAGTATATAACTAGTATCTTGCACTTCTATTATTGCATTTTTACTTGTAATAATGAGCTCAGTTAATGTTTTCTTTTCTCTTCTATTTTATTAATGAAAATATATTTTGGAATTTTCCAAAACCCAGTTTTGTGCTATGTTTTTCTGTCTTATTATTGAGGTTATATATATTATACATGTAAGGTAGTACATACATATCGTCGCCTAAGCCGTGATACCTCTTAAGCTCGAAAAGTATTTAAATATTTTTTGTTTGTTAAAAAGAGAACCTTACATTACCAATTTAAACAACAAAACCCTGCATAACATTTTTAATGTACTCTAGACTCTCCCCTTCCAAGTTCATGAAATTCCATAGTAACCTATCCAACCACCTTAATTCTGTAGCACAGTCATTACACAGCGCCAATCATCCCTATAATCCTTCTCGGAGACTTAAGCGGCAGTGACCTGCTATAAATACGTGACAGTGGGAGTACTGGTCATGACTCTTTCTCGAATCACGTCCTGAGTGTCTGTGGCTCTCGCGCTCTTGGTCAGTATACACTTGTGCGTACAGTAGTGACTTGGCTGATGCAGGAGCGTGGGAGACTTTCTAATACTCAGCTTCCTCTTTCTTATGCAAAGGAATTTGGGTTTGGAGGTCCCTGGGCTGTTTGTAAATACTGTATGAATGAGCAAATTAATGAAAATTGTAAAAAGGGTATAAATAAGAACATTAACCACAATTAATTATTACAATTTTATCACAATAAAGAAATTTATATTTATACGTTACCATTTAGTACCAAATTTAAGGTTTTAACAGTTTTTTCCCCTGTAAAGTTGTGGGTTTTGACCTACGTGCCATCACGGCTATTTTACGATATTTTACTAATATACTATGTGAATGGTTTGTGATTCAGCATAAGGGTTTCAATGACAACCACCCTGGTAGCTTCCACATATCAAGCAATGCACTTTGGGTTTGTTTTGCGCAATGCGCAATTGGCCTGAATATGAAAGGAATAGATGTTACTATGACATTCTGGCATAATTCTGTTTTTGGAAGTATGCTTCTAGCGTAATTATTACCATAGTGAACCTCCATCAGAGGAGAATGCTTTACAAAACTTATTTCTTTGCAGAGAAGACTTACTATCGATTCCTAGACTCATAAATTTTTTTCATAGAAAAATGCGTTTTTTTATCTCTCAATTGAGAAAAAACCATTGAGTAGGTTATGATTTAATTTATTGAAATTTATTCGATTTATGATCTAAAAACTCTGATCATTGGTGGTTATTTAAAACATTAGTAATACTTGTAATCTGTATTGCTGTTATACTTTTTTCGTTGAATTACTTCAAGTTTTGCCAAAGTTCGTCATGATGTATTACCACAGCCGATTACAGTAAGTTCTCACCTTACCCTAGTATCGCGGCGCTAAAACACTATTTTGCATGACTTAACGGTCTTGCGTGATGGTGTCTCAAACTTTCCCATCCTTAAAAGAATAACCCGTCAATGACACTTGCAATTGAAGTGTTCTGGAAGAAGCTCTTCGGGACTAGGGTATATTCCCGTTACATATGTAATGCCCTCGAATCATAGAAGACTCAAAACAAATAATTATTCCATAATTTTGTGTGCCGAATTAAATAAATGAAAACATTTCCCGAAACCGACATTTCTTTTTATATTGTTCACAACACAATCGAAAAAATATCAGCTATATATTTACTTACTCCAATAAAAACGGAAATTTAATGAAAAAACTGTAGCTTATGGACAAAACATGCAGTTTAATTAAGAAGCTTGTTCATCGTATTGCCTTGTGTTCTTCATGGTTTTTCAAAGAGATAGATGATTACTAGATCTTTATTAACACATCATTACATAATATCTATTATATGGACAAAGGAATGAAACACTCTACAATGGCATTAATTACCTGTTGAATGAGTGTATTACAATAAAAAATCTAATTTAATTACATATTAATTATTTACGAATAGCAGTGCAACTTATTATTTGCATAAACATCACAGGTTTTACTCAACGAGAGGAATAAGTCAAAATATAAATAAACACAACAAAATTAGTACAAATTAATTATGGTCTTAATGTACACAATGCGTCACCAGATAGCGTCTCTCAAACAGATCGTACTTATGGACCTCAGGGATCAACTGCACTTCTGATCCTTCATAGAAGAGAATGTGATTGTAGTCACACCTTTACATCCATTAAATACCATTAATTCATACGTTTATATTGGTCCGAAACAATATTCATAGAAGATAACAAATAATTAAGATATTCCTAAGATAAATCAGTGAAAGGTAATTTTCCAAGAGTTCTTTAGTAGGCATTGTTTTGTTTTTTTAAGCAATCTGAGTGACACACAACCTGATTCGATTTGATATAACCAAAAAAGCACGAGACATACGCACGTGTCAAATCTTTATGGAATTCACTTTGGTGAGAAGAGGATGCGTTCTTCGAGGATACCCCTCCGTGCTCGGCAGAAAATTGAATTCCTACAGAAGGGCGTGACGGGCATAAATATTATTAAATAATAAATCTTGTATATTTCCACAATATGTAATTTAGACAATATTTCGAGTCGTAGAGTAAAGTGAAGAGGTAGTAAACCTGTTTTAGGGTTTAAATTATTGTAAATGTATATAAGTTTTTTCACACCAACAGTTAGCAACTGAAGATGGCAGCTATAAGCTGCCAAAAACGTTGTTGGTGATGACATAGTATATTCTGGAAATAAGATTTATTATTTAATCATACCTTTCAACAAACGGCACTGATCGTTAAATAAATATTTGTGTTTAGCGAAAGGAGGAGATAATGTTTTTTTTTACACAATCGCTGCCATTTTCTAACTTCTGTTCTATAATACAAATTCTTTTGAAATGTGACATCTTTAGTTTTCTGTACGTTCAATTTACCTGGATTTATTGGGATTTACATGGAACTCTATATTGTATGCTTGTAGATTATCAATATTGCATGAATGTCATAGTAATTGAGATATTTTATATAACTCAGAAATTCCCATCTCCAATAACATACGATTTCTACGAGTACATCTAGACAAAAAACTAACTTTCATCCACTACGTCAAATTAAAATCTTTAAAAAATAAAGCAATAATGTACAAAATCTACTCATATTCTGATAATTATCCCGAAATTTCATCAGAAAAACTATATAAATTATTCCTTCTTATAACATTTATAGTCAGATGCGTGGAGCTTCTCCAATAAACAAAATTGAAAGAAAATACAAAACAAATATTTCGGGATCAGAAATAATACCCTGATTACACCACAGTTACAAGAACGCATGACGAATTAAATATTCTATTTATTAAGCAATTAACTAAAAACTAAACATGTTTTTCACAAATAAAACACAAACTAAAGATATAGGAAATTATACTAAATTCACATCCAAAGGTTAAATCTAGATAAGAAACAAAATTAGATTTCAAAAGTACAACCGGACAAACAAAAATATACATATTCTTACATAGTTAAATATTTTATTTTTACATGTATCGTTCGCCTTACAGTAATTACCTATCATTTATAAGCATTATGCTGCTATTTAGTTTCGCTTTTTTATAGTTTTCTTAATATGGTAAATTTCTGTAGTAAAATTGTTTAAACTGCAGATTAATATAATAGTGAACAGTGTATTAATGGTAAGCCACCACACAGTTGCGATTATTACTGCATATATTGTATTTGAAATGTAATATAGATTTTGTGATTATTAAAAAGATATATGTTTTATATATATAACTATAAGTTAAGGTCCGGGCACCGGCAGTGGCCAGCCTTAATCCCTAAACTTCTGGAAACAAGCCGAGCATGTAAGCATCCCGAATGTATAGATACAGCATTAAGAACTAACATCCATGCGTATCTGTTCTATTACCCTTCTCCTTTTTCTTCGAGTCCTAAAACCGACGAATGTTAACTTATATATAAATAAATGTTAATATATATAGTTTTCTCAATTATCTATTGCTCTATGACGAATTTTTTTTTTTTTTATATAAAGAAAAAATATATTACTTCTGATACTTTAAAAATATTATATTGCTTAAAAAGGTATAATTTTTAAGGTTCATTAAATTGGTAACAAAAAAACGATTCACTTTGGCTGTATTAAAGTTGAACTTAATCGCGAAAGTTCAGCAATTAATTTAATTGGATCGGATGATCAATCGTTTATTTTTAATGAGTTTTATTTTTATCCCCATACTTTTTGCAGAAAAAAAAAATGTAAATTATTAATGATACGAAGCTGTGTAAATACAGAGCTCCTATACACGGCAGCCTAATTATGAGCTACACAAGCCACGGGGTAAAATCTTGCTTTACTTAATTTCGGTGGTTTTGTTCCAAGGGGTGTCTTACCTTAGCATTCCTTTCATAATTTTGTTAATTAATGCTTGAATACTCCGCTATATTGATTTTCATCGTCTCGTGCGTTCGTTGGTGTCAATGTTAAAATTGAAAAATTCTTTTCCTTCTATTCAAAATTTCATACAATTTAAATAAAAATAATGTGTAGTTATGAAATGTACAAGTTTTCCTCGAAGGGTGGAGCAGAGAAATTTGTCAGAGGTTGATAGAGAAGTAAGTAGAAATTGAAGGTTTCTGATGTATTTGTTATGTAAATATACATCAGGGGTAGCCAATCTTTTTATACCTACCCCCCCCACTTTTCTATCTCTGTTAGTAGTAAAATATTCTAACTACCCACCCGTTACAACAAAGCATATAATAATAATTTCATACGAAATACTTTATGTCGGGCTTTCACTAAGTTTGGCAGAATAAATCTTGACAAAAAACTTGTTATAGTTAAATCTTTCTTTTTAATTATACTTTGCAAACATAGAAGCATGAAGTCTGATGAAACTACATTTAATTAATTAAATTACTAATGATCTCTGAAGCTGATGCTGTAAAAATAAATACTTGATATCTGTCTCAATTTATATATGGAACAATGGAAGGTCAACTCTTTCGGAAATGTTCAGGTGATTTCTTTCTTTGGTCATGATATGATTAACAGCACCTAACCCTGATCCCACAAAATGTGAGGTAGCGGAAGGAATCAACAAACTGTATATCATTTTCCACATATTTGGGTATAAGACAGGAATTTATTTATTTTTTCATAGGTTTTCTTATCCACCACTATCGAATTTATGTTTACTTTCTTCATTATATCTAATTTCTAAAAGCCCCTCTTGGCAAGTTGTATTATTTCGCACTATAGCGTCATTTAGTTTCACTTACGTAACGTGATCTAAACTTATGCGCGGGTGTTAAAAATAATACATTTTCTTATCTTGTCACACTTCTGAAATTGTCAGAGGGAATATTATGAAAAACCTATTGAAGATGTTTCTAAAACCCTTACTACCCACCATGAATGGCTGGTGATGTACATTATTCATATAATTTCATGTAATTGTTAGGATGGTGTTGTTGTGAACATGTAAAAACAGCAAGGCATCAATGTCGGAAGTATTTCGAAAGTATACAATTTTGGAATTTTTTATTCCAGTAAAGTTTATTCACAATATTTAGTTTGCTGTTTATTTTTATTTCCGTGTTTGTATTTGTAACTTGTAATTTTTGTAACATTAACATCAAATAATTTAATAACATTGACTTGCTTGTAAGCTTCTCTTTGTTTTAAAATTTTCACCCGATATTTGTTATTATCAATTATAATAATGCTTAAGTGTGACAGGAAAAGGTTAAAAATAGATAAGTGCAAAAAACATCTTTAAAAATATAGGCAGGGCGTGAATGGTCTCTAACCTTAATACTTTATTTTGTCATCCCCTATTATATTAATTAATTTATTTCATTACGTTAAATGTTGTAACAGTAGTCAAACGTTTATAGTAAAATTTTATTTGAACAAGAATTAACGTCAGGGATTGCAACTATCACACGTGGAGCCCATATGAAGAAATTCAATGTCAATAGAGTGAAACAAAACATTCATTGAAAAAACACTATTAAAGATATAAGATACTTCACAGGTTAATTTAACTTATTTCAAGCCATGAAGCTTTGAAGCTGAAAAAAAAACGAATGATGGGTAGCGTTCAGAGCTGCATACTAACTCGTAACGATCACAGGCGAATATTCTAGTAAGGACATGATACAGCACTATTGAGGGGAAAATTCCCCGTTTGGCGGATGATCAACTCGATTTACCCGCTTTCGAATTTTTTAGCAAACCTCATTAACTTTATGGGGCTCTAGTCATTACCGAGTCAGCAAGATCTACTCATTTCCCGTCAATGTCAGGTTTATTCGATGTTTATAGTTCCCAGTTATCAGATAGAAGTGTTCCAGTAAATTTGAACAAAAGGCAACATGATCTTGTAAACAACTCAGGTCGTGCGTGAGTTTCCATTGCTCATTTTCTCCGTTCTTTATTTAGTGAACATATTATATATACACATATAGTTTATTATTTTAAATGCCAGAATAAGGCTAAATAATATATACCTATTATAATTATTCTAAGGGGGCTTAGTCAATAATAAAGTTTTTTTTCATTTTATGTACAGCCTTAAATGTTCAGTGTGATTCTATTAAAAAACTGAACGGGCATCATGGAGAAATATTGCCACTATTGGTGAACTGTGGGCGGTACACGCCTTACAGTGCATGTTTTCCATATTGCCTGCAGTACCACTCGAGAACAATAATTCTGTTGTTTGATTCAGTTCGATCTGCTTCAGTCTCGTTGGGAACAACTTCATCTTCAAGGAAAGTCATATTTTCTGGTATCTAATTGATGGTCTCCCAAAACAAATGAAAATTGACTTGGCCAAACTTTTTTTCAAAAAGAAAAAAAATGATTTCACACTGGCTTTCTTTCCAAAATAATTTTGAACATTATAAAATTAGTGTTTTGAAAGAAAAGGACCCTCTCATAGGATACTTTGTGTCAGAAATACCTCGGGTGTGTGCTCAGCGTGAACCCGAGAAGATCCTATACCTCCACAGTGATGTAGTTAAGCCTTCTTCCCTCTTCCCACTTACCCGCCGGGTCAATCATGACTCTCTCTATACAGAGAAAATAAGGAAAATCCCTCTGGGGTTCCGCTATGCCCTGATCATAATAGATGATGTCTTTTTCATTATTTCAATAGTACAACGGGTCATGCTCAAGTATATATAATCGTACGAAGTTTAATATATTATTCTTACTAACTATTTTCTTAACTATACCCGTTATTTTTTATTTAGTAGACTTTTGAAGAATTTCCCCAACATGAAAAAAATTGTCGGAGATTGCTGATTGTGATAAGCCACCAAACCATTGTAAATATATTATATGTATATGCTGGTACATTATAGACAATATATTAGCTCTTGAACGAAGCAATCCTCTACATATGTTTTTTTTTTCATTATGTGGACAAAGGGAGTGAATATACTCCTATAAAGTATAGCATATTCCTCCAGAAACACCGTTTGATAACTGTGGATCCACGTATTCCATTATTATTGGTTGTGTTGTGGTTGACTACTAACTACTATGAAATATAACACTTCCGTTTTTAGAAAACAGCTTTGGAGAGACTAAAGTGGTTTTATTTTATTTATTCCGTTACTCTAATAAGAACTTACTCTGAAGGACGAGCACTCTGACGAGATTTTAAAAATTAAAACGAAAGCTGGGAGGATTACCTGGTACTTACCCTGTTAGTCTTCATTGCCACCAGTCAATTATATCGATTTGGCACATTATTGCAACGAAATATCTCCTGCGATACGACCATTGAGTGGTTACAAATGGGTTTCGGTAAGCATCCGATAGATTTAGGAATGCGTAGTTACACTGATGGATGCATTGACATCCTAAACTTCATCACTAATTTTTTGCCTCACTGTTACTAAATCAGTGTAAGGAGGAAAATAGCTCAACTGGATATCAAATGGAACACGTCTATTTTGATTTGAGAACATTATAGCCATGACCGTGTTTCGCCAATCTATTTCATTGAAATTACCGAAGTGGTAAAATTAATCCAATTGATCTGACATTATGATAACGAATGTTTCCTGATTCATAGTATAAAAAAAAAGCTTTGAAGTAATGACTTAAAGAAATGGCAGTGCCACAAGGCTAGGATTTGTCCATGTTACCCTTTAATATAATAAAAAGAACAGAATCGCAAAAAGAGTGGTAAAATTACTATAGGAGAAAACTCAAGCAGAATGCGAAGAAGAACTCTAAACAAGTTTCACTCGGAATAAAAGAAAGTTTTGGAGCACCCTGAATAGATTACTTTGGTAGGATGGAAAGCAAGTGAGAAATTTCACTATTGAGATATCAGACTACTGAAAAAAAAAAATGTAAGCCTAAAAGTACGGTTTTTAGCTTTTTCAGTGAGGATAATAATATTTTGGATTAATATTACTACTCCAGTAAGAGTAGTAACGATGACACGATAAATTTAAGCACTTGATAATCTCACACCTAGCGAGCGATACGTGACCGCTCGTCCCCTATAGAACTGTTTATTGGCATGGCTTTTAGATTTTATGACTGCCGGAAGTGACTGAAGGTCTGCCCGGTCTATTTATGGCAGTCAGGTGGCTAATCCTCTTAGGTTTATTGCAGGACCTTCGTCCCTCTGTTACCTGTTTCACGACTACCGACCTCTCTATGATTTATTACAAGAAGTTTACACAGATTTGCATTTCTATTATAATACATTATGAACCAGAGTGTAGGGTAATTTACATATATAGTTAGCGCTTTGCTACAAATAACAAAAATGAATTAACATAAATTGTTTACCAAACAAGCATAAAGCCATGTTTTATTTTTTACTGTTGACCGTATTGTCTACCTCAGATTAACAAATAAAAAGTTTTAACAAGTAAAATGTAAATTGAGAACAAAGGAGAGTAGTGGAGTGGTTTATGGTGGTGTCAAAAAATGGTTCAAGAGAAGTGAGAACTGTTTCAGTACTGTTACGTGTAGTTGGATGCGTATCATTAATTAGGAGTCTGAACTAGTCATGTTAAGAGGTTAGTGTGATGACAGAATAATGAATATATATGTGCTTCCAACAAGGCAATGTCATAATTCTCAAAAGAGAATTAAAGATTAGGAATAAAATTGACACTGATATAAACACCAATTGAGTTAATATGTATAAGCACTATAAAAAGAGAAAATCTTAGAGCCCATGCAACACATATTTCGACTCAACAAGAATTATATTAACTTGGGACGGCATATATTCAAAAATTCTATGAAACATTAGGTTTCCTTGATTAAAAAAAAACATAAACAAGAAATATTACTTAAGACGTAACGCAAAAGGTGTGACGTATATATACATGAAAAAAGTAATTATGTACATAAATATTTGTAATCCAAAGGTTTTATATCTGGTAGATATTTGTGGCCAAATCTCACAATGAGAAATAGTAACCAATACTTGATAAGGTAAAACTACTGTAATCTACAAAAAACTTTTCTCTTTATTGTTAGTTTATTCCTGTTCTTTTTATTTTTTCGGAGTGAACTCATGTTTATCTCCTTCGCGGAAGGTCGTGACTTTTTTTATCCCATATTTCCTAACAGGATAACACAAAATAAAAAAACCGAAAGCTCTTTTGCCTTATTCAGAGCTTTTCCAGTTATTTATTCGTGTACACACTTTTTTTCCTCCTAGGTTCATAACACGATATACTATGTACATGAACGTGTTGAAGCAAACATCGCATCCCCATGACTTGGATATGCGGTTCGTAATGAGCTATTAGCTTGAGCGGGCCAAATTGATCAAGAGTGATTGGCCACCTTATAATTAACTACCATTATACTAGCAATTAGTCGGCTAAATTAATTCTGCCTATTGGGTCAAACCGAAACGGGACGAAAGAACAGTTTAGCCCTGGAATGTATCGACTTGAGCTCTGACCTTCTTATAATTAATGACCCAGGGGCGACCTCCACGTTAATGTTTTATGTAACAGGCAATATCTTTTCTTCGGATATGAAGAGATTTCTGCTGATGGCCCAAACACGACGGTCATTACTGGGTGAAAATCTATCATGTTATCGTGGTGGATCGTCCGAGAGGAGTACATCGATTCGCAAACTTTACAGTAAGGAGTTGCACAATTTAAATATGCTTTATTACCAAGCAATCAGGTTTTTTTATAATTAAAAGCGTCGTTAACAATACCTTGTCGATATAAATTATCACTTAATGATTTCGATTAACTTAGCACTTAGCTTGAAGTGAGAGAGGAACTCCTAGATACACGATTAAAAATATTTAAATTAGATTAATTCTTGATATGCCACCTATCAGGTATGAAGCAAGCTGAGGTTACTAGCGCAGTCAGTAGAATACGCTTAGCTCTATCAAAGTGAGGCTTAGGTAGTCCTCACGGCCTTTAGTTTCGGTTTTCTAGGTCGTCGATTTTACATTACTCCTTTACACTCAAGGTGAGATAAGCACTTATCAGACCCATTCTCTTCTTCTTCATTCCCACATACGGAATAGAGCTATGGGGGACAGCAAAAAAGTCGAACATCAAGCGCATCCAATCCTTTCAATCAAAAGTCCTAAAAACAATAGTAAATGCCCCTTATTACGTCAGCAATAAAACCCTTCACAATGATCTGAATATACCCTATATTCTTGAACTCATCCCTTCCAAGTTCATTAAATTCCATGGTAACCTATCCAACCACCCTAATTCCCTAGCACAGTCATTGCACTGCACCACTCATCCCTATAATCCTCCTCGGAGACTTAAACGGCAGTGGCCTCGTGACCTGCTATAAAGAAGTGGCAGTGGGAGTCCTGGAAATGGCCAGTTTCTCCAATCATGTCCTGAGCGACTGTGGCTCTCGCGCTCTTGGTACAGCCTCCACTGGCTCTTATCCAGTGACGTGGCTGAAGTAGGGGCGTGGGGGACTCCCCAAGACTCCGCTTCCTCCTTCGCATGCGAGGGGGGTGACAACCATGTGGACTTGGGTGGGGGGCCTCTGGGCTGTTTGTAAATATTGTATGAATGAGCGAGTGAATGATGAATTGTAAATATGGTATGAATGATGACACTTATCTCAATTACTCATTGCCTAATAAAAGGCAGATTGTAATTTTATCTTAATAAATTGTTGTTCTCTCTCTTCATTCCCATTCTTTTTCAAAGGGATCAAGGTTCATACCTGGGTGGAAATTCAAACAATTAAAAGCACCTAATGCCTACTAAGCCGTTGTTCCGCGGCGTTGGCTTTTCTTTTTACACTCCAAACGTGTTTAAAATTGAATGACAATGTTCAAAAATCAAAGAGCACATAAATGTTGTTCATATTTATTTATTTTTTTCTATTATTTACCCAGTATTTTTGTCCCTTCGTACATTTTGTCGTTGCGTTTAATTTACTTTAGACAGGTTTGCCGGGTAACTTACTAGGAAATAATGATCATTAAACTATCACTTACAACCACCTGAGATCTCGTATCACATACTCATCAGAAATAGAAGTTATTTATTCAAAAAACCATATCAAAATATATTATTAAATCAAAACTGTACCAGCCAGGAGACGGGTATTACTTACTATATCTGCTAATGGTGTAGCTCACAAGACTGAATCCACCTGAAAATTCCCAAGACGAAGTCGAGGGATTAGCACTGTATGTATCACTCCCTTTTAATCTTCTAAAATTATATCTGATGACAATACCTAAGAGGTTCTCGAGCCGATAAAGACCACTGAATTAGGAAATTTTGGATTAACTTGTTTATCTATTGTATTTTTAGCTATTTACACAACATAAAACAGAATGAATATCAAGCTAATCCTGGTGTAAAGGTATATAGTTTCTTGGTCCTTCGCATATGAAATTGTACGCTAATACTAGGTATTTGTAGAATGTGTTATAAGGTAGCACATTTGAAATATGTTTGAATTATTATACGTGTGATATAGATGAAGCAGTTGGTTTTAATGAAGGCGTGAAAAAAACTTGTCTTAACTTTATGAATCCCCTACTCAAGGCAAAGACCGTGAAGGGCCTATCGGATATTGTGAAGACTCTAAAAGTACAGCCATTTCCATAAAACATGATTGTCTACTTCCTAATTTTTTTTTTACTACCTGTGTTATTTGGTATTTAAGAACAAATTATTTCTATAATCTTGATTAGGGTATCAATTTAAATGGTGCTACTTTTTTTTTTGTTTAGAAACTATAATTTTAATGACATGATTTTAAAAGTACAAAAATCATTTGTACTGTAATTAAAATCGTTTTAAAGTCCGAAACGGCCTCCTTTATTGTGAGATGCATCAATTGACTAGATTTTTTTTTTATTTTATGGTGTTGCAAATCACTTGCTTTAAAGAGACGTGCCCAGAAACTTCTGACTTCTCTGAGAGAAGTCACCCTAACCGCAGCCATTAGTGAGCGAGCTCATTGAATGTGGAAGCACAAATGGCTTGGCGAACACGAAGATGCTTTGGAGTCACTACCAGCAGGCGGGCTGATATCCTGATCTTTGAGGCATGGCTTATCGCCTTATAGTAGACTTGATTCAAAATACGGCCACGGGGCCTTTGTGATCAGTAATGTTCACGGTCAGGGGAGATCCTCCTCGAACAAAGCAATCAGGGAAATGGACATTAACATGTTTTCTATACATAATTAGCTGAAAACTGTGCTTTCATATACTTAAGTAGGCGCATTAACAGCGCCGCACACAGGGAGTTTCATGTCAATGCGTTACATCCAATCCAATCAGTTACGTAAATGGACCCTTATCATTATTATCATTATCATATTTATTATATCAAAGCTCGGTAGTAAAAGGAGGATTTTTTACTTCTCAGTGGAAAGAATCGTGGCACATTTTAAAATGAAAATTAAGTTATAGTGATGAGACTCCAGCAAGCATTACTTTACTGCAACTTCAATAGAGTAATTTACTTAATGTTTCGCATGTTTACTGTTCACGTACTCAATATTGGCCTGCTTCTAGATTTATCAACAGGTCTAAGACATCAAATAGTATCCGACTGAATATTTGGTATTGACTTTGACCGAAAATTTGCATTTAATTTTTCGTGAAGGTTCCAATCTTGGGTAAGTTTAGCTGTACTTGGCTTAGACAATGCTTTCAAGCATTCATAGGGCACATAGAGTTTATATTAGCAATACTGCTGAAGGCTGCTATGAAGGGGTAAGTCTAGGACAGGCCAGATTTTAACACTTTGTTAGCCACTGGAGAAGAACAACAATGATAGGATTAAGACACACTTTATTATAAAAGATTTTAAGAACATATACTCAGCTGTGGGAGACCTTTAGAACCGACAAACTAATAGCGCTGTGTCGGTCAACACTATGTTAAAATGTGTAAAGCGTGTCCAAGAAACACAAATCAGCAAATTTTAATTCTGAGAAAGGTCTCGTTTATCTCCTCTTATTATTTGGCCTTAGAAGGGTGTTCGTGACTCTAAGATACAAATTACTAAAACAATTTTGGATCACATCATATGCTTATGACCGTTATGATATTAAAGGCAGATCCTTCCAGACAATCACAAAAGCATTCCTAGTGCTTGAACACTACAATAAGGCTTCAGTTTACAGTTAATGAAACAAAAATTAAGTACATGGTACAGTTAAGCATTCATAAACACCTCTCGGCAGAAGTAAAGAGGAGGATCTTTGTAACAGACATTTCTTAAGACTGTAATCCCATTTGCAGAGAAAAGTAATTTTGAGAAGCCGAAAAAGGCTTTGTTGGATGGGATATGTGGTCAGTAGAGGGGATGCAGTTAGCCCAAACAAAGATGGAACAGCTTCATGGCAGAAGAAGAAACTATGCCAGATAGATCTTATCGTTATTAAAAAACACCTTTTGGAAGTTTGGAATTAGATGATCGCAAAAATTAATTTAGACTATATCTTGAAGCTGGTGTTAGAAGCCTTCACTCAGCAATGGATTGTCAACTGCTGTTTGTGAACAAATATTATCAGTTACTGTCAGAAAACAAGGAATTCAATATTTGAAATCCACAATAAAAACATTAAATTGGGCCGGTTTTTATTGTTTTGTTTTCATCAATCAAACTTTTTTTAAGAATTGTTTAATAGCTGCAAAAAAAAAAAAAAAATTGATGAGAAATTCAAGTATTTGTTTCTTGTTTAAGGTTCCCAGACACATTTTTTTGAAGACCTTATAGCCTATAAATGTTAACATACTTATAAATATCTAAACACAATGTGATTTGATTTATGTTCTGTAATTTCTTAGGGGAAACTTTTGGTTATGATTAAATAAAATGTGATTACTTAGTTCATAGCTGATACCACACAAATGTAGTCAGCAAGAATATAGATTAGCTTAATGTTAGATATTAATCCATAAATAATCCTTAAATCTGATAGTAATAGAATGCTTTTACTGATAAGAATATTACTCATGCTGCTTCACCTAATGCAAGCCTCAAATGTATATTTTTAATAACGATAAGCACACATCACATAAGTTCTAATTTTATTCTAATATTTCTGCCATAAACGTTCATGGAGAATTACTATTAAATCTATTTTTTTTTTCTCTGTTGCAGATTCATGGTTGTGCTTGTGTGCCTCATATTCAGTGTTCTCTCAACCATAGAAGCGTACTCGAATTTTGCAAACAAAACACTCTTTTGGATGGTAAATATCTTCAAGGCATATATGGACATTTTGTAACAATATGTTTATAAAATTTTAATATCCTGGCCAATAGAGTTAAATAATACTGATCAAATAGTTTAATCAAAGTAATCATAACTTGATCGGCTCAAAACGCCAGGTTTGAGTTGTTCATTGTATTGGCTGGCCGATTTGAAAATGGATAGTTCTTCAGGATAGTAAAAACAACCAATGTTACAGGAGTGTCATCTCTTTTAATATTTTGGTTTATTGGTGTCATTTCTGATTCTTGAATATTTTACTTCTTGATGAAGGTACCTGATGAGTCCATAATTGGTCCTGCCAAGGTAGTAAATACTGGTCACTTAACTTCCAGCAAAAGAATAGTCTCGTAATGTGTAAAATTATTTTCAAACATCTAAATTCCGCAGTGATGAATGAAAATATAGGGGCATTTATTTTATTTATTTCAATTATTCCTATATAGCAATTATTTTTTAATGTTTAGCAAGTCAATGCTTAGTAAACTTAAAGATTTTTTTAACTTATGTTACATTTAAAAAGTAACGGTAGAGATGTTTAAGACTTGTAAAAATTAATGTTACAATGGTGATAAAATAAACTTTAAAACTTGATATATTTATTGATATTAATTCTTATTTTTCTATCCATAAACATTATCAATGACTGTTATAACATTGGCTATCACTTCCCTCAAAGTTAATAAATGCTTGATAGTATCAAACAAACAATAATACATAATAAAATAGTTACAGATAACAATGATTTATTATGTATAAATATAATATCCATTAATAACAATAAAACAAGTACAGACAAATATTCCCTTTAACAAAGCCGTTATTGCATAAAAAATGTTTCTTTAAAGAGTTTGATGTATATTTATGTGTTTGAATGAATACCCAAAAAAAGAAAAGACTCACCTAAATGCTTATTCAAATAAGAAAAAAAGAAGCTTTAAAGTAATTGTTTTTTCTGCAAGGTATGACAAATATGCAGGTATATAACTAAAGTCTTAAGACTGCAGTGAAAACTAATAAATAAATACAATTTTTCTTGACTTGTATTTCCTTGACTCTAGTGAAATTTAATATCATTTGATGAAGAAATTCTGTAAACCTCAGAAAGTTGAAGAATATTGGAAAGTCTTTCAAACTTACTCATTATCAAATCTATGTCTGTTTGTTCTAATTCACTCTCATCTTCAATATCCTCTGTAATTTGTATTAATTTATTATGAATCCAGTGGTAAAATATTTAAAAAATTACCCATTTGGTTAAGTTAAATAATTCACCTTCAAGGACGAGAATAGTTGTATATATCATTTTAACACATACTCTGTACTTGTTGAGGAATGAAATCAAAAGTTGTTTCACATGGCATGCGCTTAGGTCTTGCCTTGAATCTTTTATTTTCATAGCCATTTTAATGAGGATACTACAAATGCATTCAAAAACCTGAAGAGCAGTTTTCCGTTAATAAAATAGTAATAATACTTAATCGCTAACTATGTATTTAGGTCTATTACTAAATGATTGTCCTTAAACCATTTTTTTTCCACATTAAATAAAATTAAATTCAATAAGTGTACAAAGGAAAAAAGTATGCTTTTGTCAAACACTAATTTAAGACACCGTAAAAAAATGATTATGTATTTTGGTTTTGGGGTATGATTAAGTTATCTGATAAAATTGTAAAGTTAACCAATGTGCCAATTCGATAAGATTGATTTAGCATCATACATAACATATTGATAAAAAAATAAACCTTTATGCTAGGTGCTTATTTCCTTACCAATACAAAAAAATGATAATACGCCATGTAAAAAGAAACAACTTATTACTATTAAAAATAAGAACTTACTAGGCAGCTCTCCGGGATGAATGTGCTACTTAAAATCTAAAAAATTCAAACAGATTAGTATCGCAGAATATGAGTTTAAAAAGGCAGGAAATGAGATTTCTCAAAGGCATACTTACCAACTCTCCATTGCAACGTAGATATTTAATAAGCCTTGTTATGACTGCTAATTTATGTATAGCAAAATAATGTTCATCGACTAAATTTTCTAAAATGCTTAATATTCTTAAGACATAGTATAAATTTTGAAAAAAATGTCTTTTGTCCTCGTAACTTATTGAAAGCCAGCTAAATAAATAGGAAAGAAAAATATTGAACCAGGATATTTTAACAAGTTAACCATATCATGTTTAACAGTTACAATCATGTTTTAACAGTTACAATATCATGAACAACTAAAAATCTACAAAATAAATTTTAAGCACATTTAAAAAAAGGAAGCCAACTGGGATAGGGTCAATGTCCTGCATTTTAGGAATCTACTGAATACAATTAACTATTCATGCTAGATGTTGGTAAAATGTTCATTGGATATTACTGTTATAACTTAAAAACTTCTTTTTTTTTAAGGCGAAGAAATTCTCATGTTGTAATCACTGAGTAACTAACATTTAAACCCAACAAATAAACTACTCGTTTTGATTTGATGTACAAAATGTTTAACAAATCACAGAAAGCAGACACAAATATTTTATCATTTAATTCACGATTTTGTCAGATTACACTCAAAATTAAAAATGCATTACGTAACAATTATACGTACCATAGAATAAATACTTACTGTAGACAATACTGGATGCCATTTAGCTCAATGAAAAGTGATTTGTACTCACTTTGCTTGGACATGAGATAATTCATTGTGTTTGTCAAAGTTAAAGCATATCCACTATTGTTAGGATTTCTAGCAAAATCAAAGCCTTTCTTTGACCTCAGAAAAACCAGAGTCTGAAAAATAAATAAATTAAAAATATTTTTCTTTTATCTGATACATAAAGTATAAATATAAGTACGTGGGTACTCGTAAAGGCTTCTAAACTAATAGAGATATTTGGTAAGCTACTCTATTACTTTTATTGTTGTATTCACACCAAATTTGAGACAAATACTGGCTATCTTACTAATATAGCAATGCTCGAGATAGTGTGACTCCAAGTAAACTCTACCAATGATGTGATGTTTTATAAAAGGTAACTACCTAATGTAAGAAATTCCTGGGTTGCAGGTATAAACATGAAAATACCCTCTAAAAGGAAACTAATAGGTTTCATAATTTTATTTTTGAAAACTTTTACCTGTTCAAAGAAGGATTTACCAACAGATGAGAGTGTCTTGTAATTTTCATTGTGTAAGCAAAATTTTCGGAAATATTTGGAAATATTAGCAAAGACTAGTGATAATAAACAATTGTCATCAATTTCTTCCTGGAAAATATAAATAAAATAAGCCTGTTACAGAAGAATAATTATTTTATCAGTGGAACAATTCAAAAGATAACAGTAGAAACTCCATATTGAAGTATATTGATTGGAGTTTGAATGTTTTATAGATTTTGTAAATAATACTTCATAGCCTCCATAAAATAGTTTCATTTAATAAGCACTTTTGATAACTCGATAATGCCATCTTCAGACTCAGCAATGAGTGTGTACCACTTCCCCACTCCTGTTACACTCAGATTTCACAGAGTATTTCCGGGAGGGATATAGCACGATAGCCCTTTGGTTTTGAGTGGTGAAAACAACAAAGCGCAGCAAGGACTGAACTGTATCCCACCCATGTGGGACCTCTTGAATTTAGTGTTCTTAGTCTGTTGTAACACAAACAAAATACTCACCAGGACATCTGAAGTTAAGGTGTGCTTGTTGGTTATACAGCTTAATAAAATTTGTTTTAATCTTTCTCAGCTCTCCTCAAACACAGTAGCTTGGTGTTAGTCAAGTATCTGTCATAATAGTTTGACGTAATTTGATCAAACCCATCAGACTGTGAATAGCTTAAGTTTTATTTGTCAAAATCATTTAATAAGTATCTAAGAAACAAAAGTGGGAAATATTTACTTGTCAATATGGTTTTATTTTCAAAGTCCATTATTTCATTCATAATTTAAAAAACACAATCTAGTTCATAATTGATGTAAAACGTTCTAGTCATTTTTTTAAATAATGAAAATAATATGATGACGCAACTGATCCTTGAATTAACAAGTATTATTATTACTAATTAATTTTAATGAATACTATTACTAACCTGATTCTGTTCTTTTAAATAATTTAAGCAACTGGAATAAATTCTCATCACTTCATTAAAATATCCACATTCTGACAATGTGTTATATTTCAGCTCTGGCACTGCATCTGACATAAGCAACATCAGCTTTAAATTTTTTATAATTTCTTTTGTAGGTTTTTTGGGATCCCATCTTGTTAAATGTGTTACTAAAGATTTAAGTGATTCATGTGACAGCAAAATAGTTTTTACTTCATCCTGTAAATGTTGTAAATTTTTTTTATGAGACAAAAAATAAAAGAAATACAAATTTTATTTTTAAATGTGTTCTTCACTTAACTGTGACATTGTATCCATGAGTCCACAACTGCATTGTTTCACTCTTTGAAGATGAAACTTTCAATGAAGAAAATGCATAATTTAATAAACTTTCAGGGTCCATAGTATGAAATTTCACTCTGCAAATATAGGTTCAGTAAAATGCATAAAATTATAAAATCTTATATAGAAAATATTTTAAAAAATAAAGTAAAAAAAAAATAGTACTTCAGTGATAATATTAAATTTATAACTTCATGCAAATGAAAATAAAATTTCTGGCCCTGAAAAGTAAGGTTTTCCTTTAACAAAGGATATCTTGGGTAAAATAAATAGCTATAAAGGCATAAATAGTTAAAATTGATCTAAAACTTTAAAGATATATCGGGAAACAATTTGGATCTTGCTGTTTATTTCTAGGGTACAATACAATAATGGGCTGCCTGAAAATTAAATTAAGCATGGAAATAAATAATATACCACATTATATACACACTAATTATACATGATATAAACAGACTTCATAGAATTAATCATTTGATTTTCATTTAGAGTTTTATTGTTTATTTCAAAACCAGAACTCTTATTTTGTATTAAGGTTATATTAATGATCATACATTGTTATAATTTGTTACAGGAAATATGGCTAGTTGTTTTTTTCGGTGTGGAATACTGTGTGAGGCTTTGGTCTGCAGGTTGTAGATCAAAGTACATGGGTTGCTGTGGAAGATTCAGATTTGTGAGAAAACCTATTTGTATTATAGGTAATAATTGATCTTAAAAGCTTGCAATTACTTATCATTAAAAAATTAATATATTTGATTAGGACTATTGCCTAACTACGAAGTAGGTATATAATAAAATGTAACCTTGGTTATTATTTTGTTTTTAGATTTGATTGTTGTGGTCGCATCGATAGTGGTATTATCAGTAGGTTCAAATGGCCAAGTTTTTGCAACATCGGCTATCAGAGGAATTCGATTTCTCCAAATTCTTCGAATGCTTCATGTGGACAGGCAAGGTGGTACTTGGAGGTTATTGGGTTCTGTCGTTTTCATTCACAGACAGGTAAATATATGTTGTTTGCAGTAAATCATAGCCAACATTTTCTAAAACTGACACTTTAAAAATGAAGAATCTCACTCAATCACTCTATCTATCTCATTTGCGAATATCAATTTGCTGATTTTAATTACAAACATTTGTAAAATGAATACAGTTACAACACATATCTTGAAACCTAGTCATTAAAAATTACATGATGCTTTATACATATATATATATAATCGTTTTATTAATTGTAGTACTTTTATTCTAGCAATGGTACTTACTTCTGGCCAGAAATGTAGATTTTTTAAAGCATAGGGCAAGTTATAAAAATAAAATCATGTCTCACAAGTTAACTTGATTAAACCATATTATTATAAAACATAATTTTTGAAAACTTACCTCTGTTTAACACTAGAAAAACTAGTAAATAACAAATACTTTTTAGGAATTTCAACAATAAGTACTGTTTGTTGTAGGAGCTGATAACAACATTATACATTGGTTTTCTCGGGCTCATCTTCAGCAGTTATTTTGTTTATTTAGCTGAAAAAGATGCAGTCGGGCCAGATGGCAAGACTGGAGATTTTGCAAGTTATGCTGATGCTTTATGGTGGGGAGTGGTAAGTTTATAATAAATTTTCTATTTTTAAAAAAGTTTTGTTTTAGAAAAATTTATAATTAACAGCAGTGATTTTATCATTATTAACAGAGAACTTTTCATTAATTTCCTCTTAATGACAGCTAGATTTACAAATCAAAACTCTGTTTCAGATAACAGTAACAACTATAGGATATGGTGATGCAGTCCCCCAGACATGGATGGGGAAAATCGTGGCATCTTGTTTCAGCGTCTTTGCTATATCATTTTTCGCCTTGCCCGCAGTAAGAACAGTAATATATTAAAGTCAAATTATTACAAAAATTTACCTCAAATCATGTTCTCAAATTAAATTCTCTAAAAAAATAGGGGATCTTAGGATCTGGATTTGCTTTGAAAGTACAACAAAAGCAGAGACAAAAGCATTTCAACAGGCAAATACCTGCTGCAGCAATGCTCATTCAGTGCTTATGGCGCTGCTATGCGGCAGATAAGTCATTCAAAGGAAATGCCACATGGAACATATACCTAACTAAGGAAACTACGGGCAAGCTGGATGCACCACCTTCTTCAAAAGTAAGTCCAAACAGATAATTTAAATCATCAAAGTGTCAAGCAGTTTACGAGCACTAAAAAAAAAGAGAGTTAATAGAGATTTTTGTTAGCAATAGTAAATTAATTATTTGCTGAGTTCTAAGGAAGAGCTTTACTTTCAGAAAGTTACAGAATGAACCATTGTACTATGATAGCAGCAATAGATATGATGTGATTAATCTCAAATTTTAAAGTTATATTCAACTAATAACAAAGAGATTTTTAGGGGTGAGCATTGTTCTATCTATTAATATTGCACAAACCACTCAGCACTCAGCGCTTCTAACTAACTGGCAGTTTTTAGTTTGGTTTATGTCAGTTTCGCTGATTGGTAATCTAGTTAAACTTAGAATCTCACTATCTTTCCTTAATAAATTTCAGAATTTAAATCTTCACCACTTTTTTGGTGGGCAGAAGCACATACAATTTTTAAAGACTAGTCCCATGTGGTGAAGGCACATATAGTTTTGGTATTTGTAGCAGAAAAATTTTGTTTTGGTTTCTTGGTCAAATAGTGCCTCTCCCCTTGGATTTGTTTGAATGAGGGATAAGGCACTTCTGAAGAAGGCGGCTTGGAGTGGTTGGCTGCTCTCATTCTTATATTTTTTGCAAATTTGGATGAAGATGCTCTAAATGCTAGAGCTCTTAGCATTACCAGCTTCAAACTTGGTACCTGGTAGATGAATGCAGATTCATGTTGATTCCGAATTAAAGCATGTTGAGATGTCTTCTTAGCAGTGTTTTGTCTCCATTTGTCACTTGTCTTTATCAAACATATACTAGCTATGTTGATTAGCACCAAACATATCTTGTCTGGGCTTGAGTCACCTTCCTTGTTCACATCAGACTGTTCTGTACCAGTGTCCCAGTTCTGATCTTCAATTTTAACCTCTCCAAAACCTTTAGCCTCTCACTCCAAAACACTCCCACTTCCACACACACTGGTTAAAACAGTCAGTGTAGTACTCCCTGCTCTTCTTCTTACAACATGACTCAGAATGCAAGTGATAACATGGGGGTCTGACTGTGGACTTAGAACTTTTTCAGACGTTCACTGAGCAACAGCAGATGCACAACTCCTATACAATTCAAAAAGGGAAACCTTCAAGGGAAGGTACTGAGGATTTCAAATTCGTGAAATTGCAAAATCAAAGGAGCTGGCAATTCTAAGAATTTTTGGGTTCATCATACCCCCACGTTATAAACTAAAGGTGAAACAGAATAAATGATTACATAAAATTGACGACAAAAACAGAAAAATATAAAGCTATTCATTTTCTGGATCTAACAGTGAGTAGAAGTAGGACAAAACTTGGATTCAATATTTATGAGAAAGACGCAATGCCCGATGTAGTGATTAACAATAATTTTTTGCGCCATCAGTCACAAGAAATCAATGTTCCACTTCCTCATAAACAGGTTAAATAACAACAACCAACTAGACAAACACATCAATATGCTAGAGCTCAGCCATATACAGCACATAGCAATAGCCAAAGGGTATTTGATGGTAAACACAGTATCGAAAATCAAAAGAAAATTAGAATACAGAAGACAAATGAAAAAGGCTGGAAATATTTTATAGGATAAAGCCCCAACTGACTAGTTTAACAGTTTGATTCTGAATAAGAATAACATGTAAATTTTTTCATGCCATCAATTGAGCGAGTAGCCAAAAGATTAATGTATTATTGTGTTTTTATTTTATTAGTGATTTTTTTATACTATGATATATAAAATGGATAGAACATTTCTAACAGTGCAATTCAGCACTTTTAAATAGGTTTTATATATTTATTTTTGTTTACTGTTCCTTTTAATAATTGATTTTTTATTTGTCTCCTTATGTACAGTTGATGGTTTTATCATATGGCTTTTCATTTTAGCAACTGAAGATGAGCACTTAGTGCAGTTGAAAACGGTTTCATTTGTATAAACAATGTAGTGGGAGGACAGGAGATTGGTTATTTTAATAAACAATTAATTCAATTATAAATGGAAGTAAACAATTAAAATTTAGCTAAAATGACCTAAATGACCTGCAAAAATTATTAACTAAATAAATATTAAGGTTGGCAAGAAAGTAATTTCGGTTTTCTAGTGTGAAATAAAACTCAATTTTTTCTTTACAAAAAATTAACTTTAATCAGTCAAATATCTTCCATTCTGTTCGATGACCTTTTGTATCTTTCTGGTAACTTCATGATCCCATGGTCATAAATCTTCTGGTCCTTATCAGCAAAAACCTCAACCAAGTGTGATTTGAGGTCATCATCATTACTGAAATTTTTACCATTTAAGAAGTCTAGTAAACTTCGAAATAAATGATAATCCGATGGTGCAAGGTCAGGGCTGTATGGGGGATGCGACATCACTTCCCAACCAAACTCCAATAGTTTCATATGCCTTGCTAAAGATGTGAGAGGCCTCGCATTCTCGTGGTGGAACCCAAATATTGAGCTTCTTAACATGTCCAAGACGTCATATATGATTTTCAATTGTTGTGTGTGATACATTTAACTGTTTTGAAATCTCTTGCACAGTTATATGATGATTTGATTCAATTATGGCTTTCATTTTGTCATCATCAACTTCAGAAGGTCGACTAGAACGTGGGTCATCTTTCAGTGAAAAATCTCGAGAAAGAAATTTTTTGAACCAATTCTGACACGTGTGTTCTGTTAAACAATCAACACCATAAACTTCACATATCTCTTTGTGAGCCCCTATATGAAAATAAAAATGTAAAATGCGTCGAAAATGCTTAATTTTGCACTCCATGTGAAAACTGATCATAAACTGACAGTTGTAAACAAAATTACATGGAATTTCTCTCTATAGCAACCTAAAGGTATCGACTACCAAATCTCAAAAGAAAAAAATTCTAACATGACAAAAGAATAACGAAACAAACATAACGCTATCTACTGGTGCAAACCAAAATCACTTTCTTGCCAACCTAATATAAATGAAGGATCTCATATCATGTTGTGGTGAGCATAACTGCTTCATAATATGAAGATTTAAATCTCCAATTGGAAAATAATTTTATTTCATTTCTGTAAACAGTTATGTGTTGTTTCCAATATGATAATCTCCTGTTCATCCCTAAATGGGAGAAAACAAAGGTGTAAATATTAAACAATCGTCAAACATAGCTGTTAGCATCGCTGTTGGCATCAGTAGTAAAAATAAAAAAAATATTTTTATTTTATTTTAATTCAGGAATAAACTATTAAAAAAACATTTTTCTGGTCTACAGTCCACAATTGGGTTAACCCACAACCGTCACATGTTTCTTTTTCTTTTCCAACAATAGTTCAGTATGAATAATTAGATTGTCGTTTCAATATCTTCTCATTCCATTTATTTAACCCACCTTGTATCATTTGTTTCAATGAGATGTTGTTAACCACCGCATTAAACAAATTGGTGAGTCAGCTCCATTAAAAACCGACTATATAAACTCTGTTAAAACCGCCTTAAAATGCTATAAGAGTGTTATTAGTAGCCTTCAAAACTGCAGTGACAATCGCAGCAGTAAATCTGATGTGTGTGTCATTGGCCATACTTTGGATTACAGTGTTTATATTTTGGCTAAATATATTAGTAAACAGTGTAAAAAAATAATAATAATAATTCCTTTTTCCTTGCTTTCTTCAGTCTCAGAAAAAAAAAAACTATTTAAAATTTATAGTTCTTATTTTTTCCGCAAGGTTAAGGATACACTAAAGACAATAACACAAAAAGACTTCCCATCCCCCCTCCAAAAAAAGACAACAAGACAAATGCCCCTCTTCTCACGACAAACAGATTCCAATAATTTTTTTTTTAATATTTTATTTATTTACTTTTATTTTTAATGATTTTCAGTGAAAAATAAAATCAACTATTTTTGGTTTAAAATACTTAGTACATTTTGACCATTATTTTATTAATGTTTAAAAAATCTAGGACCCTGCCTACTGCCTAGAAGTTATGTAGGTCTGACTGGATAAATTTCATTCAAATTACTTAAACTTGTATGTTTAAGTGTTTCTAAAAATTTAAACACACAATATTTAAATTCTATAGCCTATTTAAATAAATGAATGCCTATGTAAATACAAACTAGCTTTCATCCTTAATTTTTTTGAAGTAGTTAACTGAATATTTCAATATAATATTTAATATTTTGCAAGACTAAAATTAGAATGCGCCTAAAATATATCATCCCATGACAATAATATTCTTACAGCAATCGCTGATGCTGCAAGTTGCAAAAAAAGCAAGTGTTCTGAAGAGACGAAAATCTAAAAATAAAATGGAGCCTCCTCCACCTGCACCATTACCAGCTCCAAATGAGTTCAATAATTCTGGAAGGAGGGATAGTGAAGGGGATGTAGTTTTTTACATTGAAGAGCCTAAAGCTGGTAAAATTTTAATTTCATTTCTTAATTTTTTTTAAACCAACAATCTTAATTCAACATTTTTTTTTGTGGTGAACAGGAACACCAAACAGAGTGAGAAGGAATGGAGTACCTTTCAGAGGGCTTACTAGCCAAACTAGCAGTGTAACTGAAGTTGCAAGTGATGAAATGGACCTCGACACCGAACCAGAGAGAATCACAGTGTAAATATTACTTTTAACTAGAGATAATATCAATTGTTCTAAAAAATATTATTCATAGTTCACTACAAGCAAATATTTAGAGACAATATTTAGATATTCCAAATCCAAAATATCTAGATGCAAATTGTTTGTTTATTATGCCCAGGTTGACCGAAGTTCATAAAAATGCCATTAGAGCAATAAGAAAAATAAAATACTTTGTAGCGAGGAGAAAATTCCAACAGGCCAGAAAACCTTATGATGTCAGAGATGTTATTGAACAATACAGTCAAGGGCATCTTAACATGATGGTTAGAATTAAGGTAAACTCAACTTTGAGAAGAATCACATCTATTAATTAAAAACATTATCGATGTTCTCACTAATTTCTTCTGTTATCAGGAGTTGCAAAGGAGGTTAGATCAAACTTTAGGTAAACCAGGTAGTTATCTTGGAGGAATTGACAGATCTGGCAATGTCAAACCTATGACAATTGGAGCGAGACTGTGTAGAGTAGAACAGCAGGTAAGTTTCAGTACTTTTAAAATAACTTTAGATAATCATAAAATATTTTACATAGTATTTTAAAGGGTATTTAAAGTAGATTTTAGTTAAATTCTTGGCCGCATAATTTCCCCACTTATTTGGTGTTGTGAAGTTGCCATTGCACCCTGATAGAGGCTGTTTCTGTATGTGGGGAGAAGAAGGGTATATAGTCATCATTAGTTACTCAAATAGTTATAACAAGTAACACTCTTGGGGTTGAGAGCCAGTTGTCCTTTTGATTCATAGCTGTTTCTGTGGCATGAATATCTTATACACCATGTGATCAAGGAGTTCTTTCAGTTGTCAGGATATAGTAATCGTGTGAGTATTTTATACACCTTCTGACCAAGGTCTTCTTTTATTTGTCTAGTTGGATCAACCCATTATTTTGTTTCATTTAGCAGAATGAAGACAGAAGTCTTCGCTCAGAAGATTTTTAAATGTTAATTCATACATTATTTAGAAGTCTAATACCTACATAAACTTTTCCTACCCTTTTACCAATACATGTTTGCCAATCGCAGTTGTAAGAATTGTTTATTTATTACAGCCCATATTCTTTCCCATTGCTAACAAGAGTTATATTCACATATATATATCGAATCACCCTTTCATCCATTTTATTTCTAATATATATTATATGATTTATTGTATATTGGTTCCTTAAGTTAATCATATCATTATTACAGCCAATGTACAGAATTTACTACTGTATCTGTCTCTTTTTAATTTACCTGTTTTTAATAAAGTAAATCTGGCAGAAATCACTAACAGAGGTCTAAGTGTTTTAATTACTTACATTGCCTGTTCATATTTGTATATTTATAACCAACCAAAACTCGACACAGAACAATTAGTCACCAAAAAACCATTCCTTTTTATAAATAATAATTTCCATGAATGACACCTCCGGGGAATGTGAATCTTTTTCTCATTGTTCATTTTATTGAAAGTTTTTCAATCATTTTTATCGCAGTTTTCTCCTTGAATGATGCATCATAAGTGTCATGTTATTTTTTTATAATGAGGCAATAAAGGCAGAAAGTTGGTGCAATAATCTTAAGGAAATGAGGATACTTATCAGTGCTCATCAACCTGCTCGCTCGAGTGATTATGTGTCCACAATCTGTTTTCTCATTCTGTAATTAAATTAAGTTAATAAATTCTGTTTCATTGGCAGAAAATTCACTCTAAATGATACTTATTTTTATTCATACTCATGAAAGCCAAACATATCAGTAATTAATATGTAGAGGAGCATGCTCCATTGGCAAGACTATAATCTCTCAAAAGTCTTCCATACTCCCTAGCAAACCGAGCATCAACTGTTGGTAGCTCCACAACTACACAAGTGTTGTTGAGCTAGCTCTACCTATCTCCAATTGTAAAATAAGCCATGTTTGGCCAAAACTCCTAAATAACTGCATTTGTGATTATATACAGGAGAGGGATGGTTCAAACTGTGCTACTTCACACAAGGATTGTCTGCTACAATTTCGTAATTGTTGAAGTATTGACCTGATTAAACCAGTTCTCTTAGCGGGAATACTTTTGTTTGTGTTATTCCCTTCCCTCAAAACCCAATACACAGTAAGTAATTATTAAGTGTTTTTTCATAAACTAGGCTCCATATATTTCCGAAAATGTCTTCAACCTAAGGCCATTTTCTTTTATATCTCAGATGTCAAATTAGTTTCCTTCCAAATTTTCTTTGTCTGATTTTATCTCATAAGACTACACCTGCCATATACACCATCCTAGCATTTACCGATGACCTGGTTGACTAAATCACAAGGGAGAGGACACTCTCTTTTCTTTCTTTTCTTTGACTCTGATGGTCAAATTTCAGTAGAGTCTTTGACTGGCAGTCAAAAAGGCAGCTGACTTTGGCTAAGAACATAAGGAAGCAGCTTGGTAGAAAGCCTGACATGCCTAAAGAAGATCATTTAAAAATGACACTATTATATATTTTACTGTGATTGAGGAGATTGTAAGTTTCACAAATAGCTTAATTTTGCAGAGTTTTTTGTAGTGAGGAGTTATCATGCTATGATTAAATTTTCAAAATAATACGATAAAATTTATTATTTTTATACACTACAATTTTTAAAATATAAATTATTTACATCTTTGATGTAGTATATAATTCAACACGTACAAAATAAATAAACAATAACTACAAACTATCTTTTTTTTTATTTTTAGGTCACAACTATGGACAGAAAACTTGACCAGATTATATATATACTCAACGCACAGGTGCACAAACACCCAATAGAAGAACAAGTTTGATCACTTGAAAGAGCAACATACCAATATATTGTTATCTTAATTAATTGATTAAGGAAACTAAAAATGAATACATATATATGAATGAATATATTATTCATGACATCCGGGTTAGGAAGCCTTAGGCATTACATTGAGCTGGTAGTTATGTAATGTTGGATGAAATGCAGTCGCCGAATTACCTAAATCGAGACAGTAAAAAATGGACACGATAAATGTTACATTTCCTAACATAGTGTCCTTTATTAATTACGCATAAATACATGAAAAGTGAAAAAAAGCTCCTTCAAATTATTAAAAGACTTTAACTTATACATTGTCATATAATAATGGAGCTAACTATAAAATATAGCTAATTCAAGTAGCTATAAATATGTAGCTAATGTTTTATAACATTTACCTTATAAGTAATCTCCTTCCTATTAATTTGTTTGTTTTGTTTTTTTCAGATTTTCCATTACCTATGCGTAAATTAGCTTTTTACAGAATTTTAAAATACTTACATTGATGAATAATTTAGGTCCAAGTCATAAAATTTTTGATGTACTTACTAAAAATTTAAACATCACTTTATATTTTTTAGATTATTATCCTAATATTGGGAAAATTGTAAATTATAAAGAGCTTGAAAGCCTTTGTCATAATGATAACGTAATTAAAAAGAAATTACTAAAATGCAATTAAAACTTGTTTATTATAATTATTAGTAAAATACTAAATTAAAATTTTACCTCCGTTGGCAAAAGTCATTTTTTAATGTAATTTTATCTTTATAGATGGAAAATTCCAAAAGATTAGTTTGCTTGTTTGATATAAAAAAGATTTAAAAAAAAATTTGAAATCGTTTCTATAAATTTAATTTAAAAAAAAAAAAGAACAGTTTATAGACAATCATTCATTACACTCATCACTATCCAGTATACTCTTTACTTTCAATATTTTCCAAAAATAGAAAAACAAAATTTTAATTACCGATTCTAAAAGGAAAAATATAACAATTAGATATATTATAAGGAATCAGTTTCATAGCCAGAATATAATTTGTCAATTAATGTACACAGTATTAATACAGGCTTCCAAATTCTCTATTAACTTTTCGTTAGTCGTGTTTCTTTTAAAAATATATATGTTTGCAGTTTATGGGCTATTTTCTTCAAAGTGGTATAAAACATTTTTTTACACAAATGCTTGCAGAGTACTGGAATTGTTAAGAGTCTTTTAATTCTTAGCAGGGAGAAGAGGGGTTTATAGGTATAATCTTAGGTATATTTATTTGCGTCTATTGTAAACCAGTTGTTAGGAGTTGTAAAATCTTCCGAGGGTATCAGTAGATGTCTAATAGTTAAAGAGAGATTTCCCTTAAGAGGCTTAAGGTATCCTAATTACTGAATCCCAAAGGTCCCTACTTCTCATTTGGATTTCTTAATTTTTCTCTCCAACTATTTCATACATAGTACACAGTTGCATTTTGTTTAACAGATTTGTGATTATAAGTAATATTCTGTATTCAAGGCTGTTAATTTTCTTTTGAACTACTTTGATTAATATTTTATCAATTAGGTTCTCATTCAATATCTCATCTTTAAATAAAGTTTCTAATCAATTTTTTTTAAGTTGTTGATAATTACTTAGTAATACCATTTCATATAAAGTTTATTGTTTTACTGCTTAATTGATGTATTTTTACTAAACAAAAATATTATCTTCATAAAAAAGTATATCCAGTTGCTTAATGATAATTATCAGTCATATACAAGTCTGACTTGGAAATTGATCTGAAAGTAGTACTGACTCATATTACAAGAAAGGGATGTTTCTCGTATCAGTGGCACATGCTAGGGATTAAAATTATATTGGACTTTAACTTTTAAAAAAACACATTATCAAATCTTATAAAAAGCTTATGCTTTCCATCTGGAGTCTCTCTAAGATACTCTAAACCACATGAAATCCTTATTTACACGGTCTCCAAATAATGGAGGTCATTTTAAACTTTGAAATCGATTCTATGTAGCTATTGAGCAAAGGGAAAATATTACACTAAATATCACAACTATATACCTTTGAGAACTATGACTAATGGAGGATTAAATAATCAGATATTCTTTCACTATTTAAATGTGCCATTATAATTTTCAAAAAATATCTTATATTTGTGAAGTCACCGAAATATATTCTCTTGATGATTCAAAAGTCACAGAGGCTTAAACGTACAACAATTTAATTAGGTTAACTAAACTATGCTGCAATGAAACAAGGTTTTTTCCCCAGCAAGAATCCTTAAAAGATTCTAAATATTACCAGTTGATTTCCTCCTAATAGGAAAAAAAAATTGCATCATTCCCTATTTGAAATCCATTTATGCTCTGACATAATCTGCCTTAATTATAATACTTATATATGGTTATTGAGTTGCGGTTTAATTACATTATATGAAATAGAATCTTATATATTAACATAGGATTTAATTAATAAATCCTATGATTATCGACTCTCAATTTTATATTGTCTCATCATTAGACACAAGAAAGACCATTTGAATATTACATTATCAATAGTAAAATATATAATTTAAAGAATAATTATCAAATGATCTGATGATGCTGTGTACATTACTGCGACGCTATGAAATGATAAAAACCACAAGAACAAGTTTCTCCGTTCACGATTTAATTTCATGTGCTACAAGGTAGGATCAACCAACGACAAAACATCTACTGTGAAAGCTATTAACTTAAATTACAGATATTCATTGTATTTCTTTCTTTTTAAGACTTAGGTTTATTAGTCAAATTTAATGATAAATTATAGATGTTGAGATTTTTGGTGGAATATTGAAAGAAAGCATCATGAATGATTAGCTTAAGGAGGAAAAATTTGAAGTTTTATTTTATGCCGGCAATAATCCCAATGCAATGAAAAGATAAATCTATTTGGGTTTAAAAATAATCATACTTTCGAAATAACAAAGCAGAAAATTTGGTTACACAATCTACTTATACCATTTCATACATTTAATAACTAATACATATTACATAAAATAAAATTTTCCTAGTTTATTTTTAATATAACCTTTTTTAAATAAATAAAAAAAAAAATTTTTAGCTAGTATTTTAGTCATTAAAATGAATCACCTTGTATTATGTGTGATTTTATTATAGTCTAAATCATAAAAAACACAAATATAATTCACCATGTTTAGACCTACTTCCACAACACCATTTTCATAAATAAATATAAATATATATTTAAAATCAAATTTTTAAAAATATATGTAGTTGTTTTCTTATGATATTAAGATATATGAATAAGGCTAATTTTCATACGAATTTAGTATTAATACTTCTTTTTTTTTTCTTCAATAATACAAATGAAATGTCATTTGCAACTACTTGTATTTCAACATGGTTCCATGAGTTTTTAATTACAGTTACTATTAATTTTTTTAAAACAAAAATATAAAAAATGCTTCTTTTATTCATTGATTGAATAGTAAGTTAATCTTAGATTAACTATTATAACTTTAACAAATTAATCTGTTCATTTATGACTTTTGGGATAGGGATCATAAAATAATTACATTAAGGGGTGTTCAATATTTTTATACGTATTGAACTTAAGTGCACTTTTGAACTGATGGAATCATGGGACTTCTTTCTACGGTTCAGGAATTTGATAGTAGTATAGATTTTCCAGGTCACGTAGTCGTCTTGTTGAAATAAATCTTAGGGTCCAATTTACAACTACTATCTGTATTATATTGTAAAAATGTATTCATGAGGATTGTATATTCAAGTGAAACAGAGTCATAGATTTTATTGAGGCTAAAAGTGCTTAATAAAATGTACAGAGAATCTTACTTGCATTTAAGAAGCTAGATCAGTGATTACTTGTTGCTTGTAAGTGATACAGATATATAATCCTCATGAGCTGTTCCTTTCGTGCCTCTGTACATAAGAATTGAGATTATTATATTATCTTTTGTACATACGATTTCTGAAATAGTGATAATAATATGGATAATAACTTAATTAATTAACTTAGTTATAATCAAATAATTCTATATAGCAGTAAAAAACAATTTACCAACTGTTGAGTGTTTGTTTATGGCTTAGTTTGAATCATTTTGTCACTTTTACGTGCATTATTATTTTTCGAAAATTTATCTCAAAGTACTCCATGTTTTTTTATATCACATAATTACTAAAAAGCTGATCTGCTCGTTTGTGGTTATACTTTGTTTTTATTTAACAAGTACAGTGACCGCTATCAGGTTCAGCTAATTTGTAATAAACTAACTTATAAAAATTTAATTTCCGGTAAAAGGAGGAAATCAGCTGAAGTTCAGTTGAAAATTTCAATTTTATGTAAGCCATAAATAAACATTTAACCAGCTGTTGATAGTCTGTGCTGTTTGGGAGCAATAATACATATCTTTGCACAACTTAGCTGTTAAGCAAAATTCTTTCTATTTCATTTACTTAGGGTCTCCTACTTACTATTTCATTTTGAAGTAAATAAACTAAAATAATAACTTTTAAAATTGAAGAAGTATAATATAAAGTAAAAACTACAAAAGTTTAATATTTGAACTCAAATTTTCTTAAAAATCACAAAATAATTGTGGAACTACTGTCTTCATAACATTTTTAATGTATATCACTAAACATATTTTTCAGTAATACAATTAGTTCTCTCATTTTCCATCAATAATTTAAAGTTATTTAAAATCAGTAAATGGTCCAGGGATTGCTAATCGATAATTATTGAAAAGCACGTTAGGTTTATAAACTTCCTAAAGTTTAATTTAAATTTGTAAAAAAATATTGCTGAATATCAAGTGTTTGTCTCACATGTAGTAAACCAGTACACTCAATTTTGCAGGATTAGGCCAAAAAGTTAGGTTACTTTTCGAAGTTTATTAGTTACTACCAAAAGAATATTATACAGACAATATATCTAAAAATAAACATGCTTATAAGACAACATGTTCAAACGACACTTCTCCTTACTTCTATAAAAAAAAAAAAAATAATATAACAATATTCAAGAACAATGTAATTCAAAATGGTTATCATTATATTGGGACAAATTAAGTATATCGTTGACCAACCAGAACTTGGCTTATCCAGAATGATTTCAAGACTAAGTAGAAACGTTTTATTAAATAAATGAAACATCGTTAATAATATTAGTTAATATTTTAATTCAGTTATGCAAAAATTGACTAATTGAGGGAGATTAAATAGAGTACCTCTAAAAGAAAGGAGTGTCTGTTGAATCCCACTTTAAAAATTAAAGTTTTAAAATATCAATAATGGTTCATCTTAGCTAATGATGCAATGATTTTTTACATCTTGTTCTTAGAAAATTTTCAAAGATAATCAAATAATCATGTCAATATGTAAACGAAGGTTCGTTTGGGGGCCTTTAGGTAAAGGCCATCAGTAAAATTCAGAAGGGGGAAGAATTACATAATGTAAACGCTTCTTGAATTTTCGATAAAGATTGGTCATTGTAGAATTTTCATTATTTAGTCGAGCATACAACATCCATATCATATTTAAATGTAGTCTTCAGTAAATGTTTGTGAAAAAATAAGGTGTCTATCCAATGCATCCTTTGTTATTTGGAATGCTTTCACCATGTCATTTAGAATAGTTTGGAATCTACTGTATTTGATACAAAATATCAATAAAAGATTTAGAAATACCACATATACCTGCTTCAGGTCTTCATATGACATGGGATGAAAGTAGGAAGTGAAGATTTATCCCATTTCATTGAACTAGTAGTTTAATTAACCATTTACATCTTACTCCCATCTCCAATCCATCTCATATGCCCTAATGCATTACTTAGTATGTCAAAATATCATCCATAAATATAAATTTAATGAAAATATACCATCTTTCTTTCATCAATCCAAGCCGATATCCCAACAAATCTAAATTCGTAGCTAAGCATGAACTCAAAGCAATTTTGCTTATATTGTCTGTAAATGTTTTAATAACCTTTTATTTTTTTAATTCCAATTATGTATTCTTCAACAACATACACCCAAAATCATAAAAAAAAAAAAAATGAAACAAAATATAAAGAGTATCATCGAAGCAATTATTCCATCCATATCAACAAATAAGTAGGTAATCAATATTTTAATTCTCAATTGTTTTTCTATACAACACTGTTCACAGAATTCATTTTGAAAATTTTTACCTTTGGCGGCAGCTATAATAAATTAGGTTAGAAAAAAATATTGAGCTTTTATTGCTGCCAGATTCCAATAATAATTCTCCAATAAGCATTCAAAATTGTATTAAGCTGAACATATGTTAGCTGAAAGAAGATAACATACATCTTTTTTTTTTAACTAATTTAATCAATTGTTTGGTTTAGAATAGTTCAGTTTCTTTTTTGGATATGAAGTACACAATAGGTAAATGTAGTATTTTTGGCCTATATGTGCTAGTATGCCATAGCTTCTTTTAATTAACTAATATATACTTATAAATATATATATAGATTTATACATATTGCTCCAGATGTAAATTTCCTTTTGTGTACATATATCTATGTTTTGTTTTTCTAAATAGCTGTAAGAGATATAAATCTTTTTATTAAATAATATTCCTGCACTGTGATAAAACTTATGATAATTGGTGTATCTTTGATGTATAAATGGCATTCTTCGGATGAGAGTATATTTTACAGTTACTTTAAATTAGAGATAAAAGCAATAAATTGTTAGCTATGTAATTCCGAAATATTCTAATAAGTAGTCAAATAATTTAGAGGAAATTATCTAATTTAATATCCGAAGATTATAAATATATTGCATTGTCCCACTATTCGATTTACTTCACACTTATTCAAATTAAATTACAACTAGTCAAATAATAACTATTTTTAAAACAGCTCTTGTTATTAATTAACAAATGAGCTATATTGAATTTCACACCACTGATTTCAGCTAGATTTCTTCAATGACACCTAATGTTAATAATCTGTGCATTCACAATTTTTATATTAAGGCTTTACCTTTGTCTATTATATTTAATTTTCTGTTTTTATATGTACTTTATGGAAGTGCAACGGTATTATGCTTTATATTAAGGTTACATGAGCCATATAGATGGCCTGTGGCTCAGACTAAATTTAAAATTAGGTACTATTTATAAATTCTATTCAGATGACTTAGGTAATAAATAAAATGACATAGAATTAGCTTATCTTTTTCTTTTCAATAATAATTTTAAAAGTAACGTTTACAGTTTCAGAATGAAACACTAATAAACTTGTCTTCATTAATAGAATAATTCAAAGCGAATATATAAATATAGATATACTATGTACTAATGAATATTGTATTACTTTGAATTGCTGATTTATAAAACTGTTTTAGATTTGATAAGTTAAAATAGTATAATTTGTAGTTTTGAAATTTATAAAATGTAGTAAGATGCCTAAAATATATTGTACTTCTTTAAAAGCTATAAATACAAAACATAATTTGTTAAAAGTAAGTAATTTGTTTCCCATCAATGAAACCTACTTAGGATTAAGGTAATAAAGATAAATAATTTAAATATATAAATATATGTGTGCAGTGGCATAGCTATATCATCTGGGGCCCGTGGCAAATTCCTTTAATGAGGGCCCTATCATTAAGCTTTATTATACTTACGAGTAGTTTAGTTACCCACAACCAATAACAATTTTCAATTGAAAAGAACATGGGTTTATATATTTACAATAAAATATTAAAACAATATTTCTGAGCTCGCGGCCACTTGGGCCGGGGCCCTCTTGGGTCGGGGGCCCGTGGCATTTTGCCAGCCCTGCCACCCTGTAGTTACGCCACTGTTACATAATGTGTGTGTATATAACAAAGTATAAGTTAAGGTTCGGACATCGTAGGTAGCCAGCCTAATCCTCAAGTCATCGGTGAACATCCCGAATGTATATAGAGAGGCTTTAAAAGGCTCAATAAACAGTCTCGTGACAACTTTCGATCTGTGCTTTCATTCAACCTCTTTTCTATTTCTTCAAGTTTTTCGTTGACGATCATTAACTTATAAATATATATATAAGTTAACATTCGTGAGAATTAAAACTAAAAAAATATTGAGAAAGAGGTAATAGAAATGATAAGATCAAACGTTAGTACAAGCCTGCTTTATTCGTAGCTCTTAATCCTATACACATACCATTGGTATGTTTATATCCCGAGGATTTTGTATTAACACTGTATACCAACAGTGCCCAGTTGGAAGGAATTGTTGACTACCCCGTGACGTCTCGCCGTCCTCAATGGCATTTGTCATAGTGGCACGCGACAGCCAGTCTGCCACGACATTATCCTTCCCTGGCTTATACACAATCTCCATGTTGTATTGTGACAGGAACTCCTTCCACCGTGTCACGCGTGCGGTTGATTCGTTTAATTTCCCCCACCCATTGCCGTGGTCTGTGATCTGTGTGGACTTTAAATTTTCTCCTAAATATGTATGGGCGGAAGTGACCAATGGCCCAGATGATACCCAGTAGTTCCCGGTCAAGGGCACTGTACCACGCCTCTGTGTCAGCTAATCGTCTGCTCACATATGCCACCGGCCAGTCCCCATCGATTCCCTCCTGGGACAATACCGCTTCCAAGGCGTACTAACTTGCGTCGGTTGTGAGAGTAAACGCCTTCTCAAAATATGGAAACGCCAAGATAGGTGCTTCTTGCAACCGTTCCATACATTTCTTGATATTTTTCTCAGTGAGCAGCGTGATTATCACTCGTGCCCCTTTGCATAACAAATTTCTAATAAGGTACGAATCGGCGATAGTAATAGAGCGTCCCCAACAACCGCCGAATTCCTTTAACATCTTTTGGCACCACCATTCTTCGGACCGCGTCTTTTTTCATGGAGTCCGGTTGGATTCCCTCCCGAGATATGGTATATCCCAGAAAACTAATGGTATCCTGACCCAGGGACGACATTTCTATCGATAATTTCAGCCCGAATCCCTGTAACCTCTTAAAAACGCCCCGAAGGTGCTCTATATGTTCCGATTCGGTACGGCTGAAGATTAAGAGGTCGTCCATATAGATCTGGCAGATGTTTTCATCAATTCCCCTCAGGAGTTCATCCACTAGCCGCTGGAATGTTATCGGGGCGTTTTTCAAACCGAACGGCATCCTTGTAAACTCGTAATGACCTCGTTCGAATGAAATCATCATCTAATCATTCGCATGCAGTCTAATCTGATGATATCCCACTTGCAGATCTAACGTACTGAAGATTTTCGCTCCACTCAGCCTATCCAGTATATCTTCGAAGCGTGGAATCGGATATTTCTCGTCTAGAGTGTTTTCATTGAGCTTTCTAAAGTCTATCACTATTCTGTATCGTTCCTCTTCCTCGCCTGGTCTATTTTTTTCCTTTACCATCCACAGGGGACTATTGTACGGCGAAGTGCTATTTTTGATAATCCCTTGACGCTTTAATTCTTCGATTTCCCTTGGATGTGTTGACGAAGTGCCTCCGGATATCGCCTTTCTTTAACATAAGTTACGCGCTCCACTTTTAGTGGTATCTCATGCTCTGTCTTCCCCGTTGCTCTTAACAGATCTCCCTCTACGAAAAAAATATCTCTGAATTCATCACGCAAGCTCTCCGTCCAATCCTCTACTTTCTTTACCACCCCAATTTGTACCTTTCAGTCCCGCACTGTCTCCTGACTCCGATACGTTAAATCCCCTAACCTAATGTTCCAGTTCTTTTCTTCGTTCATTATGCGCGCGCCTACCCGTCCCAACAAATCACCTCCCACAATTATTTGATAGTCGCGCGTCATCTCCTCCACGACGTGCACCCATATTTCCCCTCCTACCTTTGCCCATTTTTTTAGTCCTACAACAAAATTTCCCCAGACTGAGTTCCTTAATTTCTTACTATCTCTGCGACTCCCGGGTTTCGGCACCAGTTAACGTTCGTGAGAATTAAAACTAAAAAAAGATCGAGTAAGAGGTAATAGAAATAATGAGATCAAACCTTAGTACAAGACTGCTTTATTCGTAGCTCTTAATCCTATACACATACAATCGGGATGTTTACATCCCAAGGTTTTGGTATTAAGACTGTACACCAACAGTGTCCAGGCTTGAACTTATATATATATATATAGGATTAAGTAATCCTCAAATGAAACAGACTACGAGTCCTATTTTACAGCGATCTAATTAATAAGGAGCTTTATTTTAGTCAAAACTGGAAGAAGGGTATTGACTTAAAAGGTTGCAAAGCAAGTTTTCTACTAAGGTAATTGGTTTGTTGTTCTGTGGTAACATATCTCAAAATACTTTTAATAGTTATTAATGAAGATAGTTCACAGTACTATAATGAATAAAACTGTAAATAATCAAAATGAAGACGTCAGAAAACGAATCCCATCCTAAATCTGTAGTTAAGACCTACCTCTTAGCAAAATAAAGATGCTTTCTTACCTCCATTGGCAAATACTATCTCATAGACTTGCCAGTAAGCTTATCATAACCTGATCCGATCGAAACTTCCCAAACAGTAAAACCTAATGCTGAACAAATCATTTTGAACCCAACAAAAACAAAATCAAGCACCTTGGTCTAATCATGGGCAAACGGCTTTTATGGAATGTTCTTATTGTGACAAAAAAACGGGAAGAAAATAAGTACTGCAAAGGTAAAACTTGTGTTGTAACTGTGTCTAACGTCTTGGAAAAGTTGACTTTTTTTCTTTATACTTTGAAATAAAAACATCAAACCAGCCGAAACATCTACTTCGTAAAAACCCCTTCAAAATTTATGCTAAATTTTAAAACACATTTCAGTACTCCATCTAGGAAGAGGATTCATGATCACCCAGAAAGTTGAAAAAAAAAAGGAAGATCTAAGATTAACTTGAACAATAAGATTGATATTTGTCAGAAGAAGAGATAGAACAGGGATCAATGGATGAACATACTAGAAGAGGTTCTTGGATGACTGAGAACTGGAGTAATGAACTAATTAATCAGATCATTTTGAAAAAGATCGAGTGAACACCTGCCCCATATAGTGAGGATATGGATTAATATCTGCTCATTATTCTTGAATTTCATTAATATCTGCTGAATTGTTCTGAACATTAACAAGATCTTTGATGACATATCATGATATTGTAGAATATCATTTTCCAATAAGCAAGGCATGTTTCCAACATGGATAATGATGTAATACCATATCAGCTTATAATTATTACTAAATAAGTAATACAGGTGAAAGTTTGTGGTTTATAATTAAGTCTTTACAGAGATAATTGATTTTATGTGAGATAACAAGCTAAAAAAAAAATGTTTACACAAAAATGCAATACCACATCGATCACTTGGAAGAAATGTGACATAAATTTCTCGAAAGTCACCTTTTATTGTATAAACCTTCAAAAAGGTATTTACTTTCCCGAGCAGTCATAAAGTGAAGTAACCGTTTCACTCAGGTAGCAGTTTTGTCGTTTTGCCTCTCTATGGTAAGTCTAAGCCAGTTGTATAAAGAGAGTCAGAGACAGTTGATGTTCTGGTTCCCTCCGTGGAAGTTTTAGAGAAAAACTAACAACTTAAATATAAGCTGGAAGGGAGAGTTTAATTTAATGGAAAATTGGCATCTTTCTTCTTACTATAAATTTTATTTAAACGTTTTAATTTTGTCACACAAGTGTCATATATTGAAATGTGTCCTTTTATCTGTAAAAATAATTAGTTCCTAAATTTTTTATGTTGCATTTTTTTGAGATGTGATAGATTTTACTTTAGGAAAAGTATCATAAAAAACGGAGGATTGCTATTATGGAAAGAAAACGTACAAGGTTGACATTAAAGTTATCCAAAAACAAATATATTACTTACAATTTTGATGTAAATGAATCTTGGGAAGCTTTAACAAATAACATTTCTTTTATGAGTATGATGAATAGATGAGTAATTTTTTGATAGAGGAAAAAATCAGTATCCACTAAATGGCTTGCCCGAAAAAACTGTTGAAGGTGAGTTACCATTCTAAAATTGATGTCATTGTTTCGGTACAGTCTCTACAGTACTATCATTTTTTTTTTTTTATTCTGATTACATAGATAAGGATTCTGATTATTCTGAGGTTGGTGTTGTTATTGAATCACTTGGTGTTTTCTAAACTAAGAAAAGAATTGATGAAGAAAAAATTATTAAAGAAAGAAAAAAAAATGAAATGAATCTAGATGGATTAAAAACATTAAGAAAGAGCTAAGGAACAAAGGTAAGTCTTATGTATCAACGTGAAAACTAATACTGTTTGGCGTTTTATTCGGCACAAGCGGGAGGCACTTCGTGGAGCAAGCAAATTAGTTTCCTTCCTGTGTTTTAAAATACATACATTCATAATAAGTCACAATTAGTATATTCTGGTGAACCCTTACTTATTGTGTTCTACAGTGATCATTGTTGAGGCAAAAAAATAATCGATTTCTTATACCTTTTCCTTAAAAAGATATGAATATTTATGCTGTAATAATTTCATCAGGGCCAATACAAAAAAAAAAAAAGGGTTAACCATACAAAGTGTTCGAGTTATGTCATGAAGATATTGTTGATTTAAAGGATCTAGAAGATAATATTGGTATTAGTGTATTGAAAAATTCAGAAAATCAAACTGTAAAAATTAGTAATATTAAAATACTTAAAATTAAAAAAGAATTTCCTATAAAATTATTTTACAAGACAGGATATGATGAAGACAGTGTTCATGGAGTAATTTTAAATGAAAGATGATCACCAGGAAGAAAAAGCCCGAGATGTTTCTGCAATTGTTTTAAAGACCACTTATATTAAAAAACAAAAGCTTGGGCTACTAGAACTTGTTAATAAAAATCACATTCCAAAAATATACAAGGAGTTCTATCAAAATCTGCATCATTATTTAACTATAAATAATTAGTTTTGTTTGAATGGTAATAATAAATTTTCTATTATTCACAACATTTTTTGACAATTTATGAACCCCTTTGGTGAGTGCAATTTCAAGGAATACTATTTGTATTTACCTACTGAAAACAGCGTAAAAATATATTTTTTTGATTATGTAATTAATATTGTGCGAATGTGATAAAATTGACACAAAAAAACAGTCAAAGTTATTCAAAAATAGTATTTTTAAAGGGTAAAAAATGTAAACAAATCATAATAATGGTAAAATTATTTTAATTCAAAGAGCAATACATTTAGTATAAAACAGAAAAAAAATCAGCAAAAAGTGGTTTGGTCAAATTGAAAATTTTTAAATTGCTCTACTGTAATGTTCACATATTTCAACTGATGTCACTTTTCTTCCATGTGAGCGATATATGATATGGAATGCATTGAATACCACTAAGTAGAAAATATAAAAGCTGAAAAATAAAATTAAACATTTCAAAAGTTAATGAAACTTTTCTCTTACCTACAACCAATTGCTTGTTAACATCAGTAATAGAGAAACAAAAGAGTAAAGCAATTAGCTGCATTCTTTTTTTTTTTTATTGCCATTCATCTATCAATGAACCATTTGCTTCAGGACATATGTGACTGTACTGATGTTATTCTGATTATTATGTGAAATGACAGTTGAAATAAACTTAAAAGGGTGAATAACAGTTAAAAATATTCTTTGTTTTTTAAATAAAGAAGTGATAGTCCTTGTTTGGGGGAATGGGGGGGGGGGGCGTTCTTAGGATAACAAATTTGCATCCTTGCACAACCTTACCTTGCAATGATGTCGTTGGAAATTGATTCTTCAATTGAACACAATTAATTTTCAGTGATAATTGGTAGAAAATCAATTGTTGGTGATAACTCAAAATACCTTTGTAAAAAAATTAAATCAAAGAAAAAGAAATGGGAATATTTTATGGTGAAATACCAGTTTATTTTTTAAATAATTTATTGATACTTCAAGGTACAAATCAATTTACTCTGAGAAACCTCAAAAAAAAAAAAAAGATGTATGTTAAAATAAAAAAACAAAAAACATACTATAGAATATAGCAGAATAAAATACCATTATTTTTACTGACATAAATAAATAACAACGAACCTTAAAACACTCATTTGAAATCCTATTTAAAATATTTTTAAGTAAATTTATATTTTTGTTTGATCTAACTTAAAATAAATTAATATTTCTCTATAAGTTAAAATATGTAATCAGCTGAGTCTTTCATTTCTCGAAAACTCCATTATTAACAAATATCCTCGCTTGATGTGAAAATACGTCCTTCATCCAATTGAATATTTTTTGTAAATATTGTTGTGCTTGAAATGAGAGAATGTTTTCTGTAAATGAGCTCATAAATAATTGTTTAATTAAGTGAGTGTGAAGGTAAATACCCTAGGTCATCACTCGATGTAGTGGCGATCGTATCACGAACGTCGGGCGAGTGGTGTAAGAGCCTTAGGCCCATCTGGTGGTGGGGAATAACCCAGTCCCGTCTCCGAATTGCCGTTAACCGATCGTTTGATTGGAAAATTAATCGTGTAAGTATAAAACTATCAATGATAAAAAATGATTGAAGTCATTGGCGACTTTCACAAACAAAAACGATTTCATCAATGTTCTCACTATGAAGGGACAAATGAACATACAAAAATGTTTGTTCAAGACAACAGTCAAAGGCCTACTACAGATTTAATCCAATCCACAAACAAGGAGGGCGAGAAGTGAACACGGTCCGCATATACAATAAGATTCTCAATTGATAAACCTACCTGTTATTCTAATCTGGGTTTAGCGTTAGCAAAACACGATCAATTTTCTTTTAATTTATTAATTTTAATTCACAATTTTAAAGTTAATACAACAATTTATATTTAATCTAATTAAATTTCCTGTGTTTTTTCTTTTTCCACATCTTTAACTAATAAGAATAGAATGTTCAAAATGTTTAAAAACAATTTTGGTTTTCAATTAATAATAAATTGTACTGTATTTTCTTTTGGTCAGCTCAATCATTTTTAAAACAGAAAATATTTATGACACACTTCGTAAAGAATAAAATGCCTTAACAGTCCTAAATATCTAAAAAAATTAAAAATTTGGTTCCCACTTCTATTCAGCCCCAAACCATTCATATTCTGTAACAATTTGATATTTGTAAATCTCTCTATAGACACCTTTTTTTATGGTGTTTATTTGCCCCCCCCCCTTCCTGAAGCCTTATGTTATCATTGCCAGTGTTTGTCTTGGTGAGCCTTATTCTAGCTAGAAAAATAAAAGTTTCTTTTGATGAAAGGAAGATATGAAAAATATACAAATCTCCATAAGACACGATTGTGCATATAATTAATTAATTACTTGGTGTTAAAAAATTATCTGTAATATAGAGTAGGATGTGAAATTAATTTTATTAATTTCACATCCTACTCTAAATTAATAATAATAGGCTTCCTTATTAATAATATGCATTTTTTAACAATAATTACAAATAACCAATTAATTTGTGATCAAAGCTGTGTTTCCAATTTCAACTCAAATGTTTGTTTTTAACAGGCATGAAATTTTGTAAGGTAGCTCCATTTGATGATTCAAAGGCGCTAAAAATGAAAGCAAATCATGAAAAATAATGATAGTTCATTAATAAATTATATTTCCAAAATAAATATTTTTCTCTCTGAGTACCAGGGTTTCGAATCAAATATTACAACATCCTGAATAATTACATGTAATTATCTGTTTTTTGGGGGTTTTAGTGGACTATAATTACAAAAATTCATTTTAACATTCACTCAACTAGTTTTCACAAAACCATTAATTGTGTTCATTCATTCATTGGCTTAATATATTTGCTTATTTGTCACAGTTTTGTTATAAACAAAAAAATGAAATTCCCTTCACTAGAATTACCAAATATACTAGCTACATAGACAACTTAGCTTAAAATTATATCTTGGAAGCTAAATAAAAGTAACTACATAATAGTAAATATATAATAGAAAAACTTAATTGGTTAATTTTAGATTATTTCTAGAAAACGAAAGTATTTGAGGTTTCACCATGTTTTATCGATAAATCTTAGATTTTTATTTATACTAAGATGTTGTTTAAACAGTATAAACTTAATAGCGGTCCTCCGCACCAGAAACAGAATTTCAGGTATTTTCTCAGTTTCTGTCAAGAGTGTGAACTTAATTGCCTGAATTTAGAAACACTTCACTTACATAATATAAATACTATAGCAGTTTGATAACTGTGGAGTTAATATCCCTCTTGTAACACACATCCAATTTGAATTTTTTAAATGTTTTATATGTCGTGACATTCAGTAGGTGAATAGCTATCAGATATATGAGTATACTTACTGTTAAGTTATAGTAACTATAGTAAGTATAAATTGGCATTAACAATTAAATTCTAAAAGTTTCAATTATGACCACGACAAGTTTTATATATGTAAGCATTAAATTAATCTGACAGATTAAATTAGTGATAAGTTTTTAAAAAATATAACTTACAATATAAAAAAACTGATACTTCTATGCAATTTTGCATAATGTATGTGGATTGTTTTATGTGGTTTAGTGAGTTTGATAAATAGGACTTACTTATTATAAAATATTATGTTGTTAAATATAAATTAGTGCTCTAACAAACAAAGAATATTGATATAAAACAAATGTGATTGATGATGGGTAATTGTAACTATGTTATTATATATTAATTAACCCATTCATAGTTAACAATATAATTACAATTACCCATCATCAATCACATTTGTTTTATATCAATATTATTTGTTTGTTAGAGCACCTTCATGATTGTGTACCACAATCGAAAGCTCTTCTGTTCTAATTAAAATTTTGTAGATAAATATAATTATTGATTTATTAAAAAAAACTTTGTTTACTTTTTGTTCAGGAATATTAGCATACATTTTTTTTTTGAGCAGAAAGGAGAGGCTTGAATTTCGAAACAGAATTTACTGTACATCACCATGTAATAAATATACTGTTATTTATTAGCTGAAATTTAATAACAGGAAGTTTGAAAAAAAAAGCCAAATGTAAATAGTATCATAGTTTCTTCCCATTTCGTGCAATCATAAGCCCCACTGGGTATTTAAACACAGTTTTGAATTCATGGGGTATTCATCTAGTACGTATGTGGGCAACAGCCGGCCCGCGGGCCGGATCCGGCCCGCTGTAAGATTTGATCCGGCCCGCGAGACATTTTGAAAAACCCAATTTAAAAAAAAAAAATACACTACTTACTCATACTCATGGAATCAAGTGAGCGAGCAAGCCGAGTGGCGGTGATCATCAAAGAGTGAGGCGGCAAACATCAAAGTTCAAAGCCATTGATGTTTGCCGCCACACTGGCGGCGCAACAAAGGATTATTGCTTCGCAATTGTATTGTTCTACACTAGACGATTCTAGATCATTCCTTCATTTTGCCTATATAAGCGGGTGGATGGCCGGAACTTAGTTCAGTCCTATTCGAGCTACCGTGGTGATAAGTTTGCTTTGTGACTTTGTGTGCATCTTGAGTGCTTACTAATTATACCTATTTTCTTATTAAGTTTATCGAACGATAAGTAAATGAAAATGATGTCTGGTGGAAGGAAACGAAAAGTAGATGCAGAGGGTCGCCAGTTTCAAGAAAAATGGACTGAAGAATTCTTCTTTATCTTGCACAATGGTAAGCCTATTTGTTTGATGTGTAATGAATCCATTTCGGTGATGAAAGAATCCAATATAAAGAGGCATTACTCAACTAAGCATCCTACGCTGCTCTCACTGACAGGACAAATAAGAAAAGACAAAATCCAGAAACTTACCGCAAATTTGGAAAAACAGCAGCAAATATTTCATAGACAAAGAACACAACTTGATAATGTTGTGAAAGCTAGTTTTATAGTTAGTTCAAAATTGGCAAAGTCATTGAAACCATTTGCCGAAGGAGAATTTATCAAGGAGTGTATGTCAGAAGTTTGCAGTGTTTTGTGTCCTGAAAAGAAAAATGAATTTGAAAAAATTAGTTTGTCAAGACGAACCGTTGTACGACGTATAGAAATGATGGCTAATGATATAAAAACAACATTGACTGGCCGTATGACTGGTATTGAATCATTTTCCATAGCATTAGACGAGAGCACCGATTTGTCTGACATAGCTCAACTGGCCATATTTATTCGAGGTGTTGATAAAGAATTCACTATTACTGAGGAATTGCTTGCTTTACAGCCGCTAAAAGGAACCACTACAGGAGAGGACATTTTTAATGAAGTTCAAAAGGTATTCACAAGTTTTGGCTTGCCATGGTCGAAATTAGTTGGAGTATGCACAGATGGTGCACCTTCTATGGTCGGCTTACGTAAAGGTTTCATCGGAATTTTGAATGAAAAAGCAACTGAATTAAATGTGCAAAAAGATGGTTTGATAGTCCTTCATTGCATTATCCACCAACAGAACTTGTGTTCTAAGTCCATTCGACTCCAGAATGTTATGAATGTGGTAGTAAAAACCATCAATTTTATTCGATCCCGAGGGCTTAACCATCGTCAGTTCAAGGCGTTTTTGGATGAAATATCAGCCGAGTATGACGACGTAACATATTATTGTGAAGTCAGATGGCTAAGCAAAGGGAAAATGCTGAAACGGTTTTACGAGCTTAGAAATGAGATAGCAGAATTTATGCAAATAAAAGATAAACCACTATCTGAATTGAGTGACGCAAAATGGATATGTGACTTAGCATTTCTTGTCGACCTTACAGGCCATTTGAATGATTTAAATTTGAAACTTCAAAAACAAGGACAGTTAGTAAATGATTTGTACAGCCATTTGAAAGCGTTTCAGAACAAAATCCGCTTGTGGGAGGCACATATGCTGTCTGGTAACAGTTACCATTTCACCACGCTCTCTGCGTATGAAAATATTGCTTACGCTCAATATGCTGAAGAACTCAAGTTACTGTCGGAGCAATTTTCGATCAGATTTAGCGATTTCAAACACATGGAAGACTGTTTCAATTTATTTGCTACTCCAACAAAAAGTAATGTACAAAATGCTCCAATACACTTGCAAATGGAGTTGATCGAGATTCAAGAAAACTCACTCCTAAAATCTAAATTTGAAGACGTGGAGTTGTGCGATTTCTACAAAAAATACCTCGAAGAAGACCATTTTCCGCAGCTTAGAAAATTTGCAAGAAGATTGATTTGTGCGTTTGGCAGTACTTATAAATGCGAACAGTTCTTTTCATTGATGAAAGTTAATAAATCAAAACATCGTACAAGGCTGACTGACGATAATTTGGAAAATTCTTTACGTCTTTGTACCAGTGGAATTAATCCAAACATCGATGAATTAGTTTCCCAAATTCAAGCTCAAGTGTCTCATTGATTTCGGTGTCGCTATTTAACTTTCGTAGTTTGTAACAATTCTAAATTTAACGATTTAATTTAATGCTGTAGGTACCTATTTTTTCATTTCATTTTGTTATTTTAATAAATTGTGTTGTAATAACATTGTCGTATTATTTCATGGCTGACTGATATCTATCGCTAAAAATTATGAACACTACTTTAAAATGCACTACTTTAAAATGCACTACTTTTAAACGCGGCCCGCGAACGTATTTGCACACTAAAGTTTGGCCCATAACATGTCAAAGGTTGCCCATACCTGATCTAGTAGAAGCTAACTTTTCGAAGGTTACAATGATTGTTGCCTGTGCCAACATTAGCAATTAGGCCGGCATTGTTTGTTTTTCTTAAGCAGGGGGGCTGTTGTGGTTCGTTTACTCTGTTTGAGAACAACTACAATATGGCGAACCTTTCACATTGTTGTGATTGTGAAAAGTAATAAACATTCCATTTTTGTAACAGACTACATTTGTGTACTAATTACAACCCGACAGTCAAGGTTGAATCACGTTATATTGTAAACTCCTTATTCCTATGTAATGCAAATGCACTCAGTCAAAAGGTTATTTGAGAAAATTATTACTATGGTTTTCACTTTAGCTCATTAGACAAAGACAAAGTGTTTTGTCGATCTCGCCACTACCTACACAATTGGAAGTTGCCCTCTCCTCTGCTATGAACAAACCAATGTTATATATCGTGAATTAAAGTACTACAATAATCAATATAAATAATTTACGTTCAAAACCGACTATTGTATATACGCGAGATCGGTGGTACATCGGTACGTAATTGTAATACATATCGTATTTAATATAATCAGCTGACTTTTCTAATTCATAGGCTGCGACGATGCAGATAATCATGTGACCGATTCTGTTTGGTCCACTTTGACTGGGGTGCCTTCCTACACTATAGGAACACAGCAGAACTCCCAAGCAAACAACCTCGTATATTTGGGCATAAAAATGGACCGACATCTCCGTTTTTGTGGCCATTTCCGAGGAAATTGATGCAACAACGCACAAAAATTTAGAGCTCCCTGTGGTGGATGAGTTCATTCACCGAAAACCTAAAATTCTTTGATTCGCTTCAATATTTAACAAGCACCTTGCTTAACACGACACCTTCCCCCTTGGTTTCCCTATCGATAGCAGCAGGCAGTCAAGGCGGGAACAGATTAGGTTTAAGTTAGTTTTAAGATAGTTTTAGGTCCCCATATGTAGTCCGAAGGTGAGCCCATCACCTAGCCCTTTAGCTTGTACAATTTTCTAGCAATAAAGAGATAGATATATGTATAGTATGCAATACTAGGAACCACGCGTTATTGTATATTCAATTTTTAATCAATATAAAATTAGGGGTTAAGAAAAGAATAAAAGAAAGTTATAGTCCTAAAGTTACCACCATCACCTGGTCCTCTTTGCATTGTTAGTTAAGTTTTAACCGTAATCAGATATTTGTTATTTTTATAACTGTTTAAAATGCATGTTAGTATTGCAGCACAAGAATCCCAATGCAGCTCAATACATCTTATTTAGAATAAATAAAAAATAGGAGTTAAGAATAGATAAACTCATGTCAGTCTTCGGGCTACCTTTGAACTGGTCACTTCAGTTGCTTGCTGCTCTACTCGAACCCTGACTTTCTTATTCATTTACCTCTTCCTTTCTAATTCATTCTAACCCGCTAGATCTAGTCTTGGTTATGTCGGCGTTCACATCCTTCCCAGTAGAATTTTCCGGCATGTATCCGCTATATAAGCATTTCCTTGGAAGGGACTTCTTCCACGCGGACTATGGGTTCTGGGTGATCACGACCTTCCTAGTTTGTTTCAGTCAGCCACTTTCCGGTTCATCCTTGTCATTTGGATCCGGATGATTTTCCCCTACCCTTAGATACCGAGGGTGAATTCATGGTTATTCCAAGACGACGTAAACGACCTCAACCTAAACACCTGCCCCTGTTCTCCTGAGCATCGGGCACTGTCGGGGCCTACGATCGATTGGAGACAGATCATTACACAGAAATTATCACTTTCTCCGCCAACCACCAGGGTTAGGTCAGCAAAGGCCCCTCGGCGGGCCCAACATATAGTATTATGCTTCTAATACCTAATCATAATAAAACTAGTCTGCCGCTAATCTCCCACATGAATCAATCCTTCAAGTCAATAGTGAATGAAATAATGATGAACAATTTATTAATGGAGATGTTAAAGAGAAATTAAATTCTTAATATTATTTTCTTACAGTATGAGGGCATTTCTAATCTTCTTTTAGAAGCGAAAATTACATTTACAACGCAGTTAAAACTTAATATTATTCATGCCTCTCGAGTTTATCTTTGATAGTTCGAGTTATTCATTCGTATAAAACGTCAAAATTTATTCTTATTTTAGTTACTGTTATGCCATAGTTGTAAATAAACGAGTTTATGGAACCTTCTCTTTCTAAAATAATTTATTGTATATTTAAGGTTAAAAAAATAATCATTGCAGTTTTACAGCACCAATAACGATAGTATTGGGCAGTTGAAGGTGTACAGTACAGTACAATATAATTTCATTCACCGGCGAGATAAGTTTATTCACAATTCAATTTAATTCCTGTAATTGGCTATAATTGGTCATAACATAATGAATGATATATGTATGTTGTGGTGATATTGCTATTAACGGTAACATAGAATGTATCCTGATATAAAAACCCCAATTTAACTTACTGTAATTTGACCCTCTTAACCTTTTCGGGTTGTAAAGTTAATGTAATGAATAAGTGAGCCTACTATGCTGCACGCATTATATCAAATCCTCAATACAATCTTTCTATTTGGCGAAACTTTGAAACGTCTTCGTTACAAACAAATACTAATAGCAGGTTGTTGTGGCCAACTCTTAATCACAAATAATTATAAGTCACCCTCTTCTCATATCAGACCTTGTAACTATATCATCAAATAATATCAGATAATATGTATCTATTTTTCATTATGTTAATAAAGATTATGACGTCAGTGAGAGTAGGAGGAGGAGTGGGGGCCCATCCCCACTTCCTCTCTAGCCGCCTGGTGGGGGCCCACCCCCACCACGACTAGCCGGCTATATAAACTTTGCGCCCTCAGTCCGACGACTATCATATGCTTGGCAAAACCCACTTTACAAGCTGTTCCAGAGCAGTAATGAAGACAGAGATGCCCCCTCCACGTCGAGAGCTGCCCCCTCCACGTCTAGAGCGGCCTACAGAACTTCGGAGGACACTTCAGAAAATACTAACTGTAAGTACCTAGATCCTAGGCTAAAGTTTTTGACAAACGACCAGCGCCAAGACCTTGAATGTGCACCGAAATGGGTAACTGCCCTAGTCGACTTCTGTAGTCAAATGCTCATGGCTATGATATCTGGTAAACATCAACAATGGTAGATTATCAAGTGTTAAATTTTAACGTTGATGGTCTCCTGACCAAAATAGATGAGGTAGAAGTGCTGCTAGCTCTCTACCGACCAGATATCGTAGTTTTGACAGACACTAGGGGATCTACACAATCGTTCCCCATTAAAGGTTATTCAACTGCCATTGAAAGGGTTAACGGTTACGGAGGCGTTTTAATTGCTATACGCCTTGGCATCAATTGGAAGATAGTGGCTTCACCACTGACTACAACTGATCCCAAGCTTCACCACTTGACAGTTAAGGTAAATTTGGAGAGACCCATTTACCTTACCGCCCTGTACAGAAGACCGTACGCGTCTCTACAGCAGTACTCAGCCTTGCTACACGCATGCACGCAGAGATCTAACCACTGGGTGGTGGGAGATCTCAACGCAAAACATACCATGTGGTACAACACCGTAACAAACAAGGCTGGGAAACTCCTGTTGAGAACGCCATTCACGGTCGTTCACCCCCAGACTTTTACTTTTCGACATAGAGGTAACCCACATAGAGGCTACCTCGACGATTGACTTACTACTGACAAAACAACCCCACCGTATCACTAGTTGCACCGCCCTTGACTTTATTACCTCTGACCACAGGCCAGTACTGTATGCAGTGGATGGTAAAGCGGCGACCCCACGCCCCACGAAATACGACTATCGTCGTGCCGACTGGGATCTGTATCGGTCGCAGATTTACCATAACCTGCATACGGTACCCACTCTCCGCACGAAAGAAGAAGTAGATCTTCAACTAGCTTTCATAACTGATGTGATCATAGACGCAGCAAACACTGCGATCCCGAAGTACACTCCCATGCCACCGTCTCTGCGACCACCTCCAGACCATATTCTTAAACTTATTGCCTTGCGCCATAATTGGAAGAATAGATGGTACAGAACGAGAGATCAGCAAGCAAAGGTCGTTGTGAATTCTCGCACAACGCAGATCCGGGGCTTGATGAAACTCTGGAAAACAGCGCAGTGGCATGAGAGACCTCGTAGCACTCACGGAGATCACAGAAAGTTTTGGAAGCTGTCTTACCGGCTTACGCACTTATTGACTTCCCCCAATCTATCACTGCGTCTCAAGCTACTGATGTACAAGAGCATACTCAGGCCTACTCTACTGTATGGTGCACCGCTATTTCGTTATCTGACGTATACGACAGCTATGAAACTCCAACAATTACAAAACGGTATACTGATGAAAGTGGTCAGAGGTACTTCATTCGAGCAGCGAAGAAACAGTGAACTGCATGAGATATTTGAGCTGCCTACGGTGGATGAATTCATCCAGCGTAGACATATCAAATTTTTCGACTCATTACAATATTTGACAAACCCGGTGTTTAACACTATAACCCCCGCTCCGTTCCCCCATCGATGGCAGGACGCTGTCGTGGCTGGAACGCTTTAAAACGCTGGAAAAAATAGAACGCTAGGTTCTAGGTATAGTTTTTTAGTTTGTAAGTCTTTTCTCCCATTTTTAAACTGAAGGTGAGCCCATCACCTAGATTTGTATTCATGTTATTTTCCTATTAACCACAACCTGTATTGTTGAGTAGCACGAACTCCTTCAAATGCATCTGCGCATAGCAGAATAAGGAGAAATTCGCAAAGTTTCTTATAATATTTTCATTATATAACTTCAAGGGGTTTAGGAAAAAAAAAAAAAAAAAATCCAACAATTTATTGATTTATTTATTTATTTTTGTCATTGTATATATATATTATCAATAAAGAGGTTTTGAAAAAAAAAAAAAAAAAAATCCGACGACATTATCGGTAGACTCTCACTACCTTCCTGATTCCACCCACTTCCTTTAGGCATTACACAGCCTATATCCTTCTCATACATCCTTCAAATGGGGGACTCCCCTTAGTGAAAGGCACCCATTAGCCCAAAATAATTTTCCTTTATTTTTCCCACATCCTATTTTTATAAGTTTGAGAGCTAAGAAAAAAAACAAACAAAAACAAAACCGACATTATTGGTAGACTCTCACTACCTTCCTGATTCCACCCGCTCCTTTAGGCATTCCACAGCCTATATCCTTCTCATACATCCTTCAAATGGGGGACTCCCTTTATTGAAAGGCACCCATTAGCCCAAAACAATTTTCCTTTATTTTTACCACATCCTATTTTTAAAGTTTGAGAGCTAAGAAGAAAAAAAAAAAAACCGACGACATGACATATCAATTTTTTCTACTCATTTTCACACTCGCCTTTGGGATCCGGACGGTTTTCGCCAACCCTTAGACACCGAGTGTGAATTCGTGGTCATTCCATGACCACATAAACTACCAATAAACCTACTTTGTACCTCTTCTCCTGAACATAGTGCTTTGTCGGGGCACACACACCTTCTAAAGATCTTATGGAGTCAGATCAAAGCGAATTATGCTGCCCGCCGACTAGGTCAGCAGCCAGGGTGAAAGACCATAGTTCCACCAGCTCTATCTCTTTCTGGGCGCTCACCGGACGGGGGCTAAGAGGTTGTAGTGACCCTAGCCCACGGTGGGCGTCTCCTCCCCACTTTGGGGATACTCAGGTATAAAACCGAGCCCGACACAGGTTTCAATAATATTAATAATAAAACAACTTTATTAAACGTTGATTTTATTTATACATTTACTTCAATTTCTTTATTCTTTTAATGATCATCTCAGGATTACAGACAGTCATAATTGTGTGTCTCTATCTTAGGGAAAAGTAACTAGTTGTGGTACTCACAGTTTTCGTCTTGGAGTATGCAAATTGTTCCTATAATTACTTGATGAAAAAAGGATTTTTTAATCCATTTCGAACGTCTTGCTCGTGTCAACCCTTCTCAACCATGAATGCTCAACAGTATTCAAGATTCCCACACTTCGTCTAACACATTCTGTCATGTCTTGCAAGCGTCTACTCGTGATCGCCGTCAATGTTGCCTCCTCGGGTCTTTCTTGAAAACTTTTTCTCCCTTGACGCTCGTGGCATCCCACGATCACCGTTCATCGTCTTGGCCCCGTTCTAACTACGTCGCGGGTTTTATTGGCAACGTTCTTTTTCATTGCCTAAGGGCCATTTTCCTACGTCACGTGTTTTTAATATTTTGTGAGCTAACCAAACGACTTTTATGTTCGATTCTGTTTCGTATAACACATCAGAAGTTTCTTTTGGGTGCACAAACTATATTTAACCTATTTTGTGTTGGATTATGGAATCCCTAATCTATATACAACAGAAAATTATAATGTTTTAACAGATCTTTCGTTATTTTATGGGTGTATCTTATAAAATAACTTTTGTTGTAATTGCCAAGTATTAGTGGATTTTGTGAGTCCATGGTTTTGTTAAAATATGTTTCATTTTGAGAAAGGACATATACTTGAATTGTGGTTGAGCATAGTGATTGTTATTGTAAGGCGAGGGTAGTTATTGATAATACGCAATCTTGGGTTTTGAAATTATGTTTAACCTGTTCACTTTGGTGTCCATGCAGTACGATGATGTATATAAAGCTGTGTCATTATCGTATCGGGGTCTTGTTTTGTTTTTCTCGGGTGTGTTGGGAAATCAGAAAGAGACCTAGTATTCAGACTAGTTACAACAGTCTGAGAAAATATTTTTTATTTAGTCAATCCATAATCGAAGTGTTTTTGTTGGTATGAATTTTTTTTTCATTTAATGCTTTTAAACATTGATATTTTTAAATAACGAACCTTTTATTTAAATATTTGTCATGTTAAATCTCTCATGTACGCCATTAAGTTGCATATCTATAAATAAGTAGGGTACAACCTCATTATTTAATTAATTCAATGGTAAATAAAATTAAGAGGTAGAAGACACAATTTATTTGTTTTTAATTTATAACTAAGAGATCTAAAATATTAACCTAGTACATAAATAATCTAAATATGAATATGGTTTTCTTTCTTGATGGCTTTACAAATATTATTCCTTTAGAATAGTAAATTACATTTCAAGGCACAAAAACTCTTAACATTTAATGTTATTCAAATGTCTCTCAAGTTTATTCTTCATTGTAATTGGTATTCCTACACAATGGTCAAAATCCTCTTTCATTTTTGTCACTATTATACGTGCATTATGAATGAATGGTACATTCTCCCTCCTTAAATAATTAATTGTATCTTTAAGTTTTAACAAATTACTGTTGTAACATGGCAATATCTTCAAGAAACTGAGTGACGGGCAGTCTAAGATGCTATTTCCAATATCTCCAACAGTCTCTGATATGTTCAGGGCAATGACTGCACCTTTCATTGCTAAATCTGCCCCTATGTTCCAGTCATCAGTGAGGTTTACACAGCTATCTAAGTCCCACTTGTCAAAAAATGAGAAATGCTTCAGTAAATTTTCATTTTGACACTCCTTGGGTATTTTTGCCAGTTTTTCTTCGAGTTGTTTCTTGTGTACTTCCAGCTCTTGCCTTTTTATTTCTAGTTCTACTATATTAGCTTCAAGTTTTTTAGTTACTTCATAAAGTGGTTGCATGGCTTGTGATGTATAGGATCCCATTGTTTCTTCCAACCACTCTCCTTTTGCTTGCTGAAAAAAAAATTAAGCAAAGAATTATTAGCATTTTCTGAATAAGATAATAACTTTAATATGTATAAGCTTGTCGTTGTTTTTAGTATTGTCGGGCACTCCCAATGGGATTGTCTCTTCGGCTTAGCCACAAAATGGTGCGGAAGAGAAAGAGACAAATAAACCTGTGGTTTTTGACCTTTGCTGATGGCTTAGTCGGCGGCCAGATAGATTTATGTTTGTTTGTTTAGATCTGACTCCATATGATCTTAGAAGGTGTGCCCTGGCAGTGCAATGTTCAAGATAATCGTAGTTCACATGGTTTTGGAATGACCACGAGTTCTCATTCAGTATTGGAGTGTAAGCGAAAACCATCGAGATTCCAAAGATGAGTGTGAAACGGAATGAGACAGACGGGATAGCTAGGGGAGACGCTACTAGGTACATTTGTATGGCCACATAACATCGTCTGCATGGTCAGAACCAATGTGTTGCTAGTTAAACGGGTTACAGGCGGTCCCTCAGCAACTGTCTGCTGAGATAGCGGAGGTTGGGATATCATTTGAACAACGGATTGGTTCGGAATTGTCAATGAATTTGATATGCAATCGTCGAATGAACTCACCCACCGTAGGCAGCTCAAAGTCTTCGTGCATTTCACGATTTCTCCGATGTTGTATTGAACTATGTCGTATGAGTATACCATTATGAAATCAATAGAGCCACTTTTTTGTCGCTTTTTCCAGATTACTGAAAAGTGGAGAAATGTACAACAGAGCCGCTCTGAGTACGTTCGTATTATTCGTCAACTTTAGGCGTATTGATAGTTTGGGGGATGTCAGCAAGTGTGTGAGCTGGTGAGATTTCAAGCTTACTTGTTTCGGTTTTTGTCCAGTAAAATGACCATAAAAATGGACACGTTGGTCCATTTTTATCCCAAAGTATACGATGGTGTTAGCGGGAGAATTTTGGGTTGGTGGTGGTCCCCTGTCCTAGACGTGTTGTCCCCAGATTTGTGGTCGATCAGTTTCTACACTTGTAGCTCCACAGTAAGAAGAGTGTCGCCTTTCTGAAGGCGGAAAGTAGAGAAGGGTTTTTTTTTCCTTCTGAAGTATGTTTTTTTCTAAGGCTTTTCAATAGATAAAACTTTGTACTTGGAGAGTGATATCGGCCACTTACCAATGAGAATAAAGCAGCTAAGAAGCAGTAGGTACCCTACTATGTTACCTCATTTCCTGGATAGATGGGAAGTGGATGTCGTACAGGTCTATTCATGGGTTGTTCTTTCTCCTTTCTGACGATTCAAGATATAGACAACAATTAATTCATGACTTGGCTACCCCTTTACAAAGAAGATAATTGATGAAATAAATTTCTATTTAGTATCACGGTAAACAACAATAAGCCACACCAAGGATCTCAAAATTCGTTTAAATAATGTAAAAATTAGTGTTAATAAATAAATACCATCTTTCTGATGTACCTACAAGTGTTGCCTGTTTCACATTAGAAAAAAAAAAAACATTTGATCTCAGCTTAAATACATTTATTGATGTCAGCGAAAATTGAATAAAATAGAGTAGTTTACCTGAAAGTAGGAGGCTACTCCAACAATACATAAGTATAAAGAAAACATCATGCTCGCAGCTTATAGTTCACAGAATGCCATTTGATTAAGAGCTGTTATATTAATGCCATCTCACTATCTTATCATCTTACTACTAATTTAAAGTGTCTCTTCAATATTCTTTGGTTTCAAGTCAATTGATATTTAAAATACAACATAAATATTAGAAATATAAATGTAAGAAAAGCTTTTACTTTCAATATTTTTGTTATTATTTATTTTGGCTTAATGATAAATTATGCACCCAGGCTTAGTGTTATTTAAAGCTCATCACTATTTTACAGCCACAATGGTAGTACTAGTGGTCAGGCGCAGAGAAAGTTCTTTCTCTGGTTCGATTCCAATTCAAACCTCTGGTCCATACAGGATTACTAAACTGATGGACTAGACCACTCAACAGTTTTGGAGCAAATAATAAAAAGGAGAAAAATGTTTGTTTATTAACATAAAATAAAGTAATATTTTCTATTTTGAAGGATGTCAATGTATATTAAATGTCACAAAGTGTGTTTAATATCCTTCTGTATTGCTTTTTTTTTATTGAGTCTATTATCAACCAATCCATGTCATGTTGTTCAATTTAAATAATTAATAATAAAAATTAAATAGATCACTAAATACTATCAATATATAAAAAAATAAAATATGTTTTAGGAGTGGTTGCATCTAAGTCAGCCCTATCTGTCTCTAGAAGTTAGTTCATTGTTCGGATATACCACCAAATGTTTATTTAGTTCTAAGTCTTTTTGATGGGAAATTTTTAAAATGAATAATCTTACAAGGGACAATAACAACGATGAGTAATAAACACACTTCAAGTAACCTTAGGGCTGCAATGCATTGCATTGTTGAAACTGATATTTTAAAAGAATTTTGCCTTGCAATTTTTTATATTTGCAAGCATATGAGCTTGAAGTTATGGGAAAGAAATTTTATAACCATAACAAGATATTATTAATTATAGTTAACCTTTATAGATTTAAGTATAAACAGAGACATTTACTTATGTATATTTGTTTATCGAGTTGTTCATCAAGCTTTCATATCTAAAAAGTATTTTATTTTATATTTAAATGTTATTTTAAAACAATATTTTGGAGAGAATAAACCTAGATGAACAACTTAAAACACAAATATAAAAAGATAAAGTCACTATATCTACAAATAACTATACTGAGTTGTGTAATTTTGTATGTAATTTTATATATGTACCTTAACTATATTTTATAGCATTCTTTAAATTTTTTTGTTCATTCTTGAATATTGCAACTATTTCAATAACCTTTGTTTTCAAACCAGCTTTATTAGTCATGCAAGATATTCTTATTATTTATGGTTAGTAAAGGATATAGATAATATTGGTGTTATTTATAGTTAAAAACATGTTACCCTTAGATACTGCAGTGCATGAAATGCAGGATATTCTATTAGAGGTCACATTCATATAATTAAATGAATTTCACTGTTTAGTTTATTGATTTTTGCTTAATATCCACCTTTTCATAGTAGTCCACTAATGAAAGTGTGACTCCTTTTTGATTCTGGCAATTATTATAAATAGGTGAGGCTCCCTACCATGATGAAATACTTTTAGTAAGCTAATGAGTCCACTCTTACCCTTCGGGAGCACCAGTGAAATCTTGATGAGAAATACAAGGCCCTCATATGGAAGTTAGTAGCTTCATAACTTTGTATGCTATATTGTATTGCTCAAAACAAGTGTTTTACTACAGGGTTGGATGTCGGAAGACAGGAATCATCGATGGAGGAGGAGTTAATGCTCATTTTACCTAATAGGCCCTTGGAGGAGGATAAGTGCCCAATTAGGCCCAAACAAGTAGGTAGATCTCCTTCCCTGCTGGATGTTAGGGACCTCTTCTAGGACCAAAAGACAAAGAGGGAGAGGGCAGCGAAAAAAAAAATTATTATAACTATGACTTATTCTTATATAGCCAATAGAAACCAGGTGTTTGGGAATATCATTACATATAATTCTTTAAAAGCTTTGTTTGCCGAGGAGATGAGGTAATTTAAAAGGAGTGAGTTAGTTTTTGTGATTATCTCTGTTTAGGAATTATTATTTTATAATAATTTTATAATTATCCTATCCCGTCTTTTGATGTAACATTGGTGGATATATCCATTGAGTTTGATGTAAATAGATAGTATTCCCATAAATCCGGGAACTAGTTCTACCCTAGATAGAGATATATAAGGATACATAGTTTTGCCCAAGGCCCTGATATTCACACATTATATTACTTAAAATAAAATTCTGCAGTTGATGAATTTAACAGTAAATAAAATAAAATAGTGTTTTGATAAACAATTTATTTTATAAACTTAAAAATTATGAGATTTTGTATAACATAATATATACATAATTTAAAATTATTTCCTTTCAATATGAGAGTATTTCTTCTATCCTTCCTTTAGAAAAAAGAGCTGTATTATCAAGTCATGGAACAGTTAACAATTAATATTACTCATATGCCTCTCAAGTTTATTCTTTATCGTAATTGGTATTCCTACACAATGGTCAAAATCCTCTTTCATTTTTGTCACTATTATACGTGCATTACGAATGAACGGTAAATTCGTTTTTCTAAAATAACTGATCGTATCTTTAAGTCTTAACAAATTATTATTATAGCATGGCAACACTTTCAATACAGGTTGAGACGGGCAGTCTAAGAGGCTATTTCCAATATCTCCAACAGTCTCTGATATGTTCAGGGCAATGGCAGCACCTTTCATTGCTAAATCTGCCCCTATGTTCCAGTCATCAGTTAGGTTTACACAGCTATCTAAGTCCCACTTGTCAAAAAATGAGAAATGCTTCAGTAAATTTTCATTTTGACACTCCTTGGGTATTTTTGCCAGTTTTTCTTCGAGTTGCTTCTTGTGTACTTCCAGCTCTTGCCTTTTTATTTCTAGTTCTACTATATTAGCTTCAAGTTTTTTAGTTACTTCATAAAGTGGTTGCATGGCTGGTGATGTATAGGATCCCATTGTTTCTTCCAACCACTCTCCTTTCCCTTGCTAAAAAAAAGGAAAAAATTATTAGAATTTTCTGAATTCCTTTAATTTTAATAATTTGTAATTGCTTTTAATGAAAAATGAGTATACCTAATGAAAAGATAATTTTATACTTATTCATTATCATGTTCACATTGCGAAAGGCACCACTGTTGACGAAATACAATAAAACCATCTACATAAGTTACCTGTCAGGTTAAACATCTGAATATAAATACCTAACAGTTTATCAAGGCATCTATAGAATATTCTTGAAAAAGAAGTCTTAAAAAAAGAGCACTTTTGGAGGGAGGACTGAACTTGCAAAAGAAGGACGGTCCTCCCTAAAGGAGGGCGATTGCCCTCTTTACTTTAACGCTAAGGCGTACATTTATAAATAATATATATTATGTGGTTAAATTGAAACCCTCAAATCCTTTTTCAACAATTACGAAGGCCAACACGTGTTTTGGTACCCAGAGGATTTGGAGCTGATGTAATATGAACTTTTGAATGGCCAGAATTGAAATATGGCTTTAGTTTTTGCCTAAGGACTCAAATTTCTAAGATATAACATTTTAGTGAAATATACGTTACGCTATTCTAAGTTAAATCCATGGATCAAATAAAAGAAAGTAAACACAGAATTTTTATTATTATATTATAAAAATTTTATTAAATACAAAGATATTGGAAAAAGTCATCGACGACTAGTGGCTGAACACTTAGGAAACTCCTTTTCCATGGCATTTTTGAATGCATTTTGGAACAGTCCCCATTCAAACTCCAGCAGTAATCTGCCATCATGTGCGTATCCCACCAGTCTTGGTAGCGGGCCTCTATAGTTTTAATATCCTGGTGAAATCTTTCTCCTTGTTCCTCGTTGGTGTTTCCTAAATTTTCAGCAAAACAGTCTGAGCAGCTGTGTAAATAGCACAAATACTGTAATAGTGTAAATTCTCATGTTAAAACTAAGGTATTTGAAACTGTTAAGCACCTCATTTACCAGTTAAACATAGTTTTCAGATTTGCGTTGCGAATTTCCGAAAACTGCAACAAATGAAGTCCAGAATTTTCGCTCAGCCTCATTCAGCGAATCTACAAATGCAAGATCCTTAATGGGCTGTCTTATTTGTGGGGCGTCAAATATTCCTGCTTTAATTTACTAATTAGCATCGTATAGGAGGACACATTTGAAACTTCCAATAATAAGGCGCCAATCGTCTGGAAAATTGTCAGGAAGACCCATTTTTTCCAGGAGTCGTCTAATATCGTGACAAAATATAAGATTGTCTTCTTAGTAGCAGACCTTTTTCTCTTGTGCGGTAAAACGTAATTTTGGTTTCTTGTTCCAGGAAATTTTTGTCCTTCAACCTGCGAGCCAGTAATTCAGAAACATCTTTTAACAGATCGAGGTAACTGGTGACGTCATATAACTTATCCTGGTTGAAACATTGAGGAATCGATGACATGGCCTCATAATTACTGTGACCTTTATTAGTACCATAAGGGTGATAACAGGGACAGAGCTCTGGTTGTTAGTAAAACATTGGGATCGGCAATTCCTTTAAGTGAGGGACGTCTTGCAGAAACTAAATCAGGATAAGTCCATTTACTACGATTCAATGCAGAAATATTTACTAAGCAGTAATAGTAGTGGCTTTCGGGTTCTTTCCAAACCATCGTTACGCTGAATTTCAGACTTTTTCTTTTCCCGGCAGTCCACTATCAGAAATGTTCTGTACAACTTTTACAGATATGGTACACAATTTTTATAGATATGGCAGGATGGTTCCCAGGTTTTATCTTGATCACCGAGTCTAACACCAAATTATCCAAGATAAGCTCTCTTTACAAGGTCACTAACAGTTTTTCAGTTTTCTCTTAACGTTTATTCTCCACATATATGGTAAACCACATCAGTATAATTTACACAACTTCTTCTACATGAACTTATTTTATTTATGTTCTACAACACAGTACAAGGTTACAAACACAGTTTTAGGTTAACAACTCTTTCCTAAACACAAATATCACGCGAGGCCAACTTTGATCTACCCTGCGCGGTGAGAACTCACAAACTCTTGTTGAAGCGTTGAAGTTACCGGATGCTTACTCTATCTAGTGGATTTTCCTTGAACTAACTAGACATGAGGCTGACAATAGGGTTAATATGTGACAATCCTTGCATATATAATTTAGAACTACACAAAATGTAGTTAGAACTGCACGTTATATTAAAAATCTGAACTGAAAAAGTAGAGCAGATAGAGAAAAACTGATTCCATATTTAGATTCAGCGCCCAATATGTAGCTAAAATCAGATTAAAATCCTAGACAAGAAAACAATTTTTTTTTCTTGTAGGCCTGTTTTATTGAATAAGAACAATGTTTAACTCTTTTTGTGGTTATCCTCCATGTGTTCATAACAGCCAAACCAGAAATATACGTCACTGAAATATAATTAGGTATTAGTTTACATTTTTGAGTACATGCTATGTACATTTTTCAAGCCGATTTAAGTAGGGCGTTACTGGCCAATACCTATGTTAGCAATTCACAATGTGTTTATTTGTTAAGTTTTAAAGACGATGCACAGTCATTAACAATGTGAAGCTGGAGTTTCTAATGGGGTGATTCAGTCTGTTTTATCAAATAATTTAATCAATATGGCAGCTGAATGTAAACAATGTTCAAAGATTTGAGTGTTGTAAGTCGTTATCTGTTCAGTAACAATATAATGTAAAAGTATAAGTTTCGTAACACGTTTATTACAATATATTAGTGGTAGCATTTGTAGCAAGCAGGTGACCGGTCAACCCGGGGATAAAACAAACAAGTATCATTGCAATTATTTCTTCTGCGTCATTTATTTCGTTTTTCTATTCATTTTTTTAATATATTTTAGTTAATAATTAACAAAATAACAAAAAATGCTTAGATACGATTGAAATAAATTCTTGGATCAAATATATTTGCCACAACGAAGTTAGAAGCTTGAGGCCCCCAATACATGGCAAGCCCTGTTTCCGTTCTGTGCACTGCTTCTCTTCTATCCATATGATTCTTTTACTTCAATAATGTAAATTATTAAGCAATAAGCAAATTACTGATTAGTCCCCACCCGTCTGTATGTGGCAACACTGCGCAAAGTAGCCCCTTCATCCTAAGCGTCTAATTTCATGATGGCGATTAAAGGCCGATTTAGTTAGACAAAATAAATAAATAAAATCCATTTTATTTGTTCATGCGTTTGAATTTGATTTCGAAGCGTGCCCTACATTCACGACCGAGTTATATAACTAATTATCCAATAATAATGAATTTAACAATTATTGATCTAAAATCCATGTTACCTACCATCTTAATTGTACTGAATATGATGACTATCTTTAAGTCAAACCCTTTCGCCCTAATTACCCTCTTTATCGTTATATTTAACCCTAGCTATCTTTAGACTATAATATCAAGCAATCTTTGTATTTATATCTCAAGCCCAAAACATGACGAAGAAAATAATTCACGATACAATTAAAATTAAAATTGAAAAAGAAAAGATACAACCAACGGAAAAACTAAATAAGGCGAGAGGAGACTCAGATGAAACCAATATGGTAAATTGTGAAAACTCATAAAAATACAAAGAGTGAAAACCTTTAAAAACCCATAACACATATGGAAGTAACAACATATGCAGACAATCTACAAAGAAAAGGAACAGATTATGGCAACTCTAACCTTGTAAAACATGGAAAATAAATTAGATTTATTAATAACAAAACGTAACAAGAGAGGAATAATAAACGGACTTGGTAATGCGGTAACAGGATCACAGGCAACATGGACGCTGAAGATAAGGCTCACTATTACAGGATCATTAGTGACATAGAAAGGAACTCCTACCATTTACAACATAAACAATGCCGTGATATATATATCTATGATATATATCTACTAATTATTATTGCAATCGATTTAAAGAAACTAAAAACACTTGTTTATCAAATATCATATGGAAAGGAAGAAATAACTCCTTGTAAAAGTACAAAAATTAAAAACGATTCTTATGTAACCACATTGAAACTCTGAATATGTGTATTAGTTTATAATTCAAAATATATGGTAGATTGTAAAATCTATAAATTATATACTAATATAAGCAATAAGAGCTTTGCCTTATTAGAAGGACCTAGAATACCAGATCTATCTTTAGAAACCCTAGAAACTTATTCAATATTACCACACGAAATAATATGATATATAACCCTTAAACCTGTGTGTGACTTAATATTATTCGTTTTATAAATATAAAATTTTGTAACAAAACAAAGGACAAGCATAGCGCATCATAAGAGGTTACCTTGTACCAATTTGACCCTCTGAATATACCTTTGGCGGGGCTCAGGCATTAAAAAGGGTAGGAGTTATACAACTAATTAATGGTTAATAATGAATGTAACAATTATTGACCTAAAATTCATGTTAATTATACAGTTTATGATAATACTATCTTTTAATTCAAACCCTTTACATCCTATTATCGTTATAATTAACCATAGATATCTTTAGACTATAATATTAAACATTATTTTATTTAAATCTGCACTAAAGCCCTGTGGGAACCAACATAACTTTAATAAATATTATCTCCTCATAAAGACTCAAGTTCCTAAGCTAGTACTGTTGATATGCTCTCATAAGTTATGTATATATCGCTGATGTACTTTTTGTATATTCTATCATATAGAATGTAAATATATGAATTGTTTTTTAAAAAGTCTAACTGTTGATTAGAGAATTTAACTCTGCATTATCAATATTTTCGTACTTATTAGGCGTGCTTACGCTTCATTATAGCGTAAGCTAATTTCTATTAAGTAGACCTTAGCAGTTAAATAGAAGCTTAGAGGCTGATAGTGATCATGTATCCATTCACTTATGTATCCCAGGCTAAGAGTTGGACACCGTTATATCTAGTCTCATACTCCTGGGGCTTTGTGATTTGGATTGATAATACTTACATTACACATCTGTTTATTTGAGTGCAATTTGCTTATTTTTTTGACCAGATATCTCAAGATACAGAAAACACTTTGAATTCTTCCTCGCAAGTAAAACGTTAAGAAAAATAAAGTAGAATATAGATAAATATGTTGTGAATCAGAAAGTAGTCTAAAATACTCATTTCACATTTAAGTCAATGAAAAGTTACTGTTGTTATGATAATTTTTTTTTCTTAAGCTGTATAATTTATTGTTATTAAACAACAATTTGATGTCAATAAAATGATGTACCTGAAAAAGGGAAGCAACTCCAAAAATACACAAGTGTATCAGCGCCATATTCTCAGTAGCGGTCAGCTAAATGATTTTCCTTGGAGAGCTGTTACTTTTATGAGATCTCATTATCTTATCATCTTAGCACATACTCATAGTAACTCTCCAAAAATAATGTAATTTATTTTCAAGTCAACTCATATCTACAAGAAGCTAACAAACACTCAAGTCCTAGTCAGGGGGCTCACATTACAATTCACAAACATACAGCATAGACATATTTACAAAGCCCAGGGATCCCCAAAATTGGTGGCCACATCCTCAGCAAAGGAGAAGGAAGCAGGGACCAGGGAGCGAAACGAACCATGTGCAGCAGGTTCCAGAATATACTTCCAGAAAACACAGGAGAAGATCCCGGCCACGACCACTTCTAGCACAACCAACACCTGGGAGAAGCCGCTAGTATTAACTTACCCGTACACCTCTCAACCTTACCCTAGACTAGCAAATCCGTGGAAGGGACCCTTCCCATGTACCCTTCACGGTGCTTTACGAACGTACATAATATAAGTCAGTTATATAATACTCATTTAGTAGAAACGTGTACCTCAGTTGAGACTGATGTGAACAAAGACAATCCATCAACAAACCATAACAAGACATTAGTCAAAACGAACAACAAAGAGAGAACCAAACTGTCTCCATGAGAACCGCGAGTAACAGAGTTCATTATACGGAAAACGATAAAGACAATCAAATACAATTACTTACTGAACGTTTAAATTACTTAGAAGCTCAACAAAATGATTTTTTTTAACTACGGCACGAACAACAACGATCCGACTCCTTTATACCAGAATATCATTTAAATTACACGGATTCGGTACCGAAAATTAAAGATAAAAAAGGCAAAACTTGGCTAATTGACTCCGGAACTTCTAAAACTTATATTAATTCAAATGCATTATAGGAAGACTTCGAACAAATGGGAATTACACCAACAGAAAATGACCCGATAAGTACAAGCGGAGCAACGATACATTCACAAAAATCATCAACTGATCAAATCTGGATTGTAAACGACGAAAAAATAGTTAATATAGAAAAACACCAACTAATCGTAAAAAAAGGGAAACAAAGACATGAACTGACGATACAAAACCAGCAAGACATACAAGATGTGTGTTCAACAAATTTTACAACCGAAAACCACTTATTGAATCTACTGTGACTCATTCTTACCCATACTGAATACTTGGTACGACGAAACGTTTGAGATAATATCACGAATGATACAAGACAATTACCCAACTGTGAAATTAAAGAGATACAACAATATAGCAAAAGACATAGAAAACAAAGAAGAACAATTAAAATTAATAACCAACTATCACACAGGAAAAACTGGACACAGAGGAACTCTTGAAACTTACAACAAACTGAGAAAATCACACTACTTCCCCTTAATGAAAGAAATTATCAATGACTTAGTAAAGACAAAAAAAATAAAAGAAAAAAGTGATCGAACAGAAAAACTAAACCAAAATCGGAAAGACATTCCGACAATTTCTGATGAACAATTAATGATAAAAACTACTACCCACGAAAAGCATGATAATTCTTATAAACCAGTTGTCAAATATAGAGATAAAAATAAAATAAAGAAATCGCATGCTAACAATATTAAACAACCTCGCAAGAAATATCTGGCACACCGAAAATCTGTTTCACATAACAATAAAGACACTTGCGCTGATTCGGACAATTCTATGGACTGTAAAAAAACTTCTCTAAAAGTAAATAACCTGACTAAAATTAACGGAATGGTACACTACACATTAAACAATGTAAAAGTAATTGAAAAATACTTCAAAACCTACTACTTTTATATACATAAGCCTATTAGACCCAGAACTAACTAATTTACAAAAACATACTCTACTTTATAATAACAACCTACCCTTTGATAGTAGAAATGATACATTAAACTAAGAATAAAATTGACTTACTGAGAAATCATAATAGAAGACAAAGACGTGGATTGATAAATGGACTAGGAATGGCTATTAGCTGGCTAAATGGTACTATGGGCGCTACGGACAATCAATATTATGACAATGTCATAAGTGAAGTTGAACGTAACAACTATAATACCAAACATAATATGGAACAGGCAGTAAGTATGAATAAACAAATTATAGAGACTTTTAAGACTGATATTAAATTGATAAACGACAATTTTAATAAGGGTAGAGGCAATATGATAAATATTGGTAAAGAAGTAGCCTTTCATGATATTTACATAACTTTAACACACTTATGTAACAAAATAAATGACCCGACACTAACAATGGAACTGTGTAAACACGCTCTTCCCCTATATCTCAAATACTACATGACATACACCAAAATGAACTTTAGCTTCAAGAAAAACAGAAATATTATGGCTTATGAGCAAAATACATTGTATTAAGCATGAGGAAATACTCCATGTTTTGTATACCGGCCACTAGCTGAACTAAATGAAAGAACCTCTTTGCTCATACCAATGTCTGTAAATAAAACTAATCTTTATTATTCTATTGATATACAAAAAACACTAGTACTAAGAAAAAAATGATAATCTTTATAACATTAATTTTAACTATCTTATGAATAACTATTATTGTACTAACCCTACTTTACTGCTTAATGAATGTGTGAAAAAAAAAATTATATTATTAGGTTCCAAAGCTCAATGTAATTATACTCAACATAAAATTCAACATAAACTATCCATTATTAATTATATTGACGATATAAATTCATATAGTATTATTAACAATTCTAAGTTAGACAATAGCAACAAACATAATACTATTTACTTACCTCTTATATCCCTTGTAAATATGTCTAATAACTAATGTTTTTCAGAGCTTCCTAAGATACCCATGCATATTGTAGACTCTGAATATAAAACAATTTACCAAGAACCTTATAAAATAACAATTTATAATATTTCCGAATTAATAAATCCTAATATAACTCAAATTATGTTAATCAAATTACCACCTATAATCCTACCTTAGCATCTACACAAATATCTTCCACCAGCAGATTTTACCACACTCAAGCTCAACTTAAACTCCCTATGCGCCTAATTCTTGATGGAACAAGAATCTTAAAAAATGGAGGAGTTATATAATACTCATTTAGTAGAAACGTGTACCTTAGTTGAGACTTATGGTCTCCTTTTTTTTTGTCTTTTAACCATTCTCCTAACCCTAACCCTTTGCTACCTGCTAGGGCCAAGACACACTCAATCGTGCCTTAGCCTTCCCAAAAGTATGTTGTAACGCTGTAACTGATTAATATTTGATATATACCAGTGTTTTGATTGTTATTCATAATAAGGTTTTTTTTAAAAGACTCTCCTCTACAAGATTATTTAACTGGTCCCTAGCGGTCCAGTCTGGTCCTTTCCGATTCACACCCACCTTTGGGATCCTTTTTATACGGATGGTTTTCCTCTGTCAGGTTTATCGCTTACCGGGCTTTGACTAGGTCAACAAGACCTCCCCTAGTGTGCGTGCCCGACAAAACGGTTTAATGTTACTTGTTGAGAGGTTAGTTTGGATTGATGAAAAAGAGTTGTTATGTTTTCATCGCCACAAGTCAATTTTACAACTAAAAACCTTAAGCTCGTCTATACACCCACGGCTATGCTAATTAAACCGCAGCATTAGAATAAAAGTTGTGTTTTCCAATTTTTGGCAGTTTTTTTTAAAGAAATAGTTATGGAATTTTATCTGTTCTTTTCTTGAGTTTCTGAGGGTTTTCAAAACTGGTATCAGTTTATAACATTATAATTGGTGCTTGGTTGGGTCTTGTGGGTGGGTGTTTTGTGACCTAACGGTTAGGTCTGTGGAATTTTCGCTGGTTGAGATTGAGCCTTACTTGTTTTTTCGATTAAAATTATGCTTAACCGTTAAACCGTGAACTTTCTCCGCTATGTCAATTGTAAACATTTTCGAATGGAATGTGAAGAGGAGTCTAAATAAAAATTTCTCTACCTTCATTGTTACAAAGTTCAATTAATTGATCGCGTGCTAATAACAATAATATTTCTCCAAATGCAGCCTCTACGATTATCCTGTACTTGTGTGTGATTGATAAGGTCGTTATCACTCATATGCAAGCTTGTATCATTTGACTTAATTTTTTTCGCTAATAGTTGCCTATTGAACCTTAATCTGTTAAGTGCTAGATGATTTTGATATAAAAATATATTTACAAGTATGTGATGTACGTCACATTCACTTAATACAAATAAAACTTTGGTAGCTAAAATAGAGATACGATTTTTTTCCCCTCAGGATGCACGTATAGATAGTAATGACACTAGTCCTATAAAACTTGGATGCTAATTTAGAAGTAATCACATTGAAAATTCATTATGGGAGTAATAACACCAATACATATGAGTGAACATATAAGAAAAATTAGCATACTTTACTGTAAATACGTCGCGAAGATCTTTAAGTAGGCTACTAAGAAAAATCCTTATTTTTCTTCAAAAACATAATTGACTTTAGAATTATATTTAAACAATGCCAACTATTGAAATTTGATATTGAAATAATTTAATCAATTTAGTGAAATAAACAGGTCTGTTTATCATGCTTGCGTCACTATAATTAACTCATCGAATTTCTAAAAGAGTAAATAAACCACTTGATTTAAATTATGAACTACCTGACCTGTTGGTTCCATAAATGGAAAGTCTCCATTGAAAACAACACAATTAAATCAATCATCAATTCAAGTACCTCATAGTCAAAAAAAAAACTTTTCTGGTATGATTTCAATTTAAAATTATTGTCATAAATAATCTTTTTTTTTTGTAGTGATTTCCATAAAGAAGAAGTGGCGTGTTGTGTCATTATCATCCCTTTCGCTTTATTCTAGTTTTTTATGTTGAACTGAAGTTTTGAATGTTGAACTGATGCTTTAATATTTTCCAGGATTATTTTCCAGGATTCTCATAATCTTCATATGGTTCAATAATGTTTCCTGGTAGTCCATTTTCCACGATAATTACATGAATATATAATTACATATCTAGAAAAAAACTTGACATCATATCAGATTGTTCATTTACTTTATTTTTCGTTTAAAAACTTAATCTCCATGACTTCAATTTGGCTTTTGAGGAATACAAGTAAGAATAATCATATAATAATTGCGAAAAGATAAATTTTTCTGAGACGATTTTTTCCCTCTTTAATTTTGTTGTTTTCCCATGTTATATCTTCTGTAATCAATAACTATCAAGTATAACTGTAATCATGATGTATAGAGAATGCTTGCTTTGATTTCCCAAGTAAACTTTTCCTACTGAGTACTCCCTGGTACTGAAATTTCTTCATTTATTGCAGCTTTTTTCGAACGTCATTTTATGATGCTGGTAAACATTTAGCTCTATGATTCTTTTAGTGGAAATCCTTAAAATGAAATTAGGAGGTCTGGACATCGTTCTTAAATACTAAGCTGTGCACAGTGAAAGTTGATGACCTGGTACATATTCCCATATCCAGCTTGGAATAGTCTCATTCTATAACTATGCAAAGGAGTTGTAGAAGGCGAATTAGACATCCGTGTCTATTACACCTTCATTCGAAGTTGCATGTCTGTTTTCTCAGAATTTGTGAGGCCAGATGTCGTTTGATAATCAACTCGATAGGTGATAAAGTTACCAACAGCTCGAATTCTTTTTGAATTGAGGATGACGGCCTAGTTCCTCTAAAACGTTCTGGTAAAAACCAGGTAGAGAGACAGATGTGGGCTTTATTTCTTAATATACCAACTCCAAACGGGTACCATACTATCAAAAATTATGACTTCTTTATACCTTATTTCCTTGCCCTGCCAAGCGCTTACGTTTCCGTTCCCTCAGCAGGTCATGTGATATGAAGTATAAATAATAAAGTAATCCTTTTTTTAAAGAATTCGGAATAAAAAAAAAACGTTTTTTAATATTTTATTAAGCTTACTAATTACATTAATCATTTATTCATCACACTACACCTTTAACCCAAAACAAACATCAATCACTATTGACTATTTCTTAACTGAGATATTTGATTTTACAAGAGCAGGATGAAGTGGATTTTTTAATTAATTAATTGTAAACATTATATTTTCCATCACACGATAGATCTTGAGTGGTAAGGCGCCAAGACCTCGAAGAAAGAAAAAAAGTGGTCAAAATAACAACAATTATCAAACAAGGAATCAGTACGTGACGACGACTGTGTTCATTTTTTTGTGTGTGTTGGGAATTGGTTTCTAAATATTTGATTCTGGATGCGACATGTTCAGTCTAGTGATCTTTTGGTCTCTTCTAGTGCATCATTATTTAGAAATTTATTTAATATCAAAGTGTCAATAGTTTAGGAACACTAAACTATTCACTCAAACGCCTCGATGACCTCTCCTCCGACCATAGTCCCTTATTATTAACCATTTCCCTAAATCCAATTCACGAACTGCCTCCTCCTTCATTTATTGGGTCACTGGGACCACTTCCGTCAGATTCTTACGGACTCTGTAGACCTCAAAGTACCTCTGAAAACATCCCAAGACCTAGATGATGCAGTGCATTCCTTCACTACTCTGATCCAGAGGTCGGCCTGGGAGGCATCGTCACCCCATCGTCACCTAAAAATTCACAATCAAAATCCTTTACCTCAGTATCTCAAAGACCTAATCAAATCCAAACGCCACTCCAGAACAGTGTGGCAAAGATCCCGACATCCTGCTGATCGTCGCTCATACAATCAGTACTGCAGGCTTGTAAAGCGGCAATTGGCATCCTTCCGTTCCGATTCTTTCAATTCCTACCTCTCCTCCCTGTCTACCAGGGACAACTCCCTGTGGAATGTAACTAAGAAAATCCTAAAATATCATCCTGTTTCACACCCACTCCGTCGTGATGGGCGGCTTCGGATGGCGAGAGGGCGGAGGAATTTGCACTGCATCTTTCCCGTACTTTCACTCCTCATCTTACCCCTCAAAACAATAATCACCGTCCAACTGTCAAAGATTTTCTCACTTCCCCTATCCCTCTCTCACTACCACCAAAAGCCGTTAACCCCTCTGAGGTTAAATATCTTCTGAAAAAATTACCTTACCGAAAATCTCCAGGATATGATCTCCTTACTCCTCGAATCCTCCAACAACTTCCTCTTAAAGCCATAATCTTCTTAACCTATATATATAATTGCATTATCCGAACGACGCACTTTCCTCTCCTCTGGAAACATTCCATTATTGTCCTATTCGCCAAACCCGGCAAACCACCCAATGACGCCTCATCTTACCGTCCAATTAGTCTATTCCCTATCCTCTCAAAAATTTTTGAAAAACTCCTATTAAAACGCCTACTTCCAATCGTTGAATCCAAAAACCTTTACCCTACTCACCAGTTTGGTTTCCGCCAACGACATTCCACAGCTCAACAAGGCCTTCGCGTTGTTGATCACATATCCTCAGCCCTTGAAACCAAACAGTATTGCACTGCTGCCTTTCTGGACATAGCTCAAGCTTTTGACAGGGTCTGGCACGCAGGTTTGCTTTACAAACTCAAAGGAAATTTACCGCAAACCCTATTCCTAATCCTACAATCCTACCTTTCAAACCGTTTCTTCCAAGTCCGCTGTGGTTTGGAATATTCTAACTACTATCCCATTAAAGCAGGAGTTCCACAGGGCAGCGTCCTGGGTCCCATCCTCTATAATCTATACACTGCTGATGTCCCCTCTACTACCAATACCTTCTTGGCAACATATAGCATCCCAAAACCTTCAAAAACACCTTGACGAGATCGAGTATTGGTGTAACCAATGGCGAATCAAAGTCAACGAAGGAAAATGTTCCCACATAACCTTTACCCTCTGCCGCAAGTCCTGTCCGCCAGTCTTTTTAAATTCAATTCCTCTCCCTGTGTCTGAGACAGTACGGTATTTAGGCTTCCATCTCGACAAGAGACTGACATGGAACCCACACACGAGACTAAAAAGACAAGAACTAAACAGACGCTTTGGACAACTGTACAGACTACTTCGAAGGACATCCCACCTCTCAATAGAAAACAAACTACTTATCTACAAGGTTATACTTAAGCCAATCTGGACATACGGAATAGAGCTATGGGGGACAGCAAAAAAGTCGAACATCAAGCGCATCCAATCCTTTCAATCAAAAGTCCTAAGAACAATAGTAAATGCCCCTTATTACGTCAGCAACAAAACCCTTCACAATGATCTGAATATACCCTATATTCTTGAACTCATCCCTTCCAAGTTCATTAAATTCCATGGTAACCTATCCAACCACCCTAATTCCCTAGCACAGTCATTGCACTGCACCACTCATCCCTATAATCCTCCTCGGAGACTTAAACGGCAGTGGCCTCGCGACCTGCTATAAATAAGTGATAGTGGGAGTTCTGGCAATGGCCAGTTTCTCCAATCATGTTCTGAGTGTCTGTGGCTCTCGCGCTCTTGGTCAGCCTCCGCTGGCTCTTATCCAGTGACGCGGCTGAAGTAGGGGCGTGGGGGACTCCCCAAGACTCCGCTTCCTCCTTCGCATGCGAGGGAGGTGACAACCATGTGGACTTAGGGGGCCTCTGGGCTGTTTGTAAATATTGTATGAATGAGCGAGTGAATGATGAATTGTAAATATGGTATGAATGATGACACTTATCTCAATTACTCATTGCCTAATAAAAGTCATATTGTAATTTTATCTTAATAAATTGTTGTTTTCTCTCTCTCTAAAAAAAAAAAAAAATATCAAAGTGTCATATTTTGCTAATATTCACTGATAAATCTCTTTAAACAGTCCCAACAGCCGCTAACGTAGACACGCTCAGTGATGGCACCAAATCATTGGACGATAGGAATTTGTTTTATGTACTCCCGATAAGTGTACGCTGAGGTGTGGCGTGAACTTACGAGATGTCAATTTGTTTGTCATATGGGAATATCAAATTAATTAGACATCTTGAGATCGAAGCAAACGATTTGGAATTTGAAAAATGATAATTACTTTTATTTATCTACATTAAACTACCAAATATGTACATAGGCGGTCTGAAAAGTTCCCGACCTCAACATGAAGATGATAATAAAATAAATAAAAGCTAGTGAAATAAAAGCTTTGTTAGGTCGGAAACTTTTCGGCCGTCCTCGTATTATCCACTGGAGAACCGTCAAGAATCATTCAATACTTAATAAAATGTTACATAGAACACTATGTACATAAATGCATCGTTAATGTCATGATGAACCCTCTCGTTGGCGAAATAGTAGAAAACGCCTTAGGGGTTATTTAGAGTACTGATTCCAATATTCACATGGGATATCTTGTGAAATATGAAAGTATTCGCTGATTTTCCATGGAATGACGACACGATTGTAAGATTAATTTAGACTCCTCTCATTTTATGTTACAGATTAAATGTGTATTTTAGATTACCAGATGCCCCCCTCTATTCCACCTTGTTTAAAGCCAAGGGTGTGTGTAAACCAGAGCGTGTATGACTTAATAACTGCACAGACATGAGAAGACATGAAACAGTGGCAAGAATAGGTTTTTTTCATCCTAGAGCGATCCCCAATTTGCCACACTTTTTAAGTCAATCAAAAGAGTGTTTATTTCTGTAATAAGTAACCTATTTGATGTAACCTAAATGCCAATTTAGTTCATGTCTGAGTCTTGTAGTCAAAGATAATATAATCCAGTTATTATTGAAGATGTATTGGTTTATAAAATAACCAACGACAATTATTGCAGTTATTAAATTTACTAAACATAAATATTATGCAAGTAATGTACTATTTTTGTCTTCCCACAAGTTATTTTTCTCCTATTCACAAGCACTTTTAACTGCCTTGTTCATTGTAATTCTAATGTGCCCAGAATTTTGTTTATTTCGTGTCTGTCTTGCTGCCATTAACATCATTCTAAGCACTTGATAATGCACAGTATAGGCTGCTGAAAGCCTTTCTGAATAAGAAATAGTGTTTACTTAATATAAACTCAAAACTACCCATTAAACCATAAAAAACAATACTGTAATAAACGTATTAAGGGTGGAAAAAAAAGAGGGTGAAAGAATACAATTTTGTTTCTCCTCCGGGTTATGTAATTGTGATAAACGTTATTTGTGTTGTAGATAATACATTACCACATCTGGTTTACATGTCCAGATTATATGGGCTAGGTTGACCTGACAAATAAGTACATCTAAAACGCGAATTGAAAACGATCACCTTAAAATGAGTATTACACAGGTGGTCTGAAAAGTTTCCGACCTCAACATGAAGATGATAATAAAATAAATAAAAGCTAGTGAAATAAAAACTTTGTTAGGTCGGAAACTTTTCAGACCACCCTCGTACATAAGTTAAGAAAGACAATATTTTAGACCGTTTAAAGTTGGTTGTTTATTCACATCCTGTCGGGTCGTCACGAGAGGGGTGTCTAGTTACCCTAGCCCTAGTGACGAAGTGAGAGTTGATTCGGCTATGACCTGGACAATTGCTTCATGACGGGTCTTACTACTGTACTATCTGACTCCATATTTGATAGGTATGTGCCCCAACAGTGCACTATGTTCAGGAGAAGAGGTATAAGGTAGGCATTGTAGGTAGTTTATGTGGTCTTGGAATGACCATGAATTCACACTCGGTATCTGAGGGTAGGCGAAAACCGTCCGGATCCCAAAAGCGAATGTGAACCGGAGAGAGGCAGACTGGATTGCCGTGTGAGACACTGCTAGGCAAAGTTTGTATGGCCGCGGCAACCGTTGTCCGCGAGGGAGAGGCCTCTCCCAAGGAGGTGCTAGTTTTAGCGAGACGAAGGCAAAGTGTGGGGTCTGACGAGGCTGGACTAAAACATAGCGAGGTTAGGAAGAGAGATGTAGAGGTTTTCATAAATGAGAAGGCCAAATCTTGATACATCAGTTCAGCTGCAAGTACCAGTCACAGAGCCGTAGTTAGAATGATTTATTGGCTCAAACTAGGGGGTATATATAGCCCCAGTAACCAATGATCTGGGGTTTTACTCTGACCAACCAAACCGCAGGGTTGCGGTGACGCTTGCCTGTTCTAGACTGGGACCCACCCAGCCTCCTAGCCACTACCTGACTCTCCCTTCAAGTGCCTCTGACTAGTTTTTTGCAGCTGCGTCTTTTATTGTTTACAATATTTGCACTGGTATGCCTTATGGTTTGGTAATTTTATTTACATTTGTTTAAATTAATTTACAACATATTATAACCAACTTACTATAAGTTAAGTCCAGGCGCCGCTAATCCCCAAACAAATGTTATCTGTATATGTTTACAGGTAATACCTATAGATACAGGTATCTTGGACTAAATAAAGCAGTCTTGTTATAACGTTCTACGTGTTCTTATTACCAATCTTTCTTAGCTTGTAATTCAATAAACATTAACTGGTGCCGAAACCCGGGAACCGTGGAGAAAGAGAGTTATCGAGTGCGAGCTTAATTTTTTTTTGTTTTTTTTTTCTTCTATACGCGAAAGAGAGAAGATGACTGAAGGAGGAGTTTTGAGACAGCCCGTCTTGAATCTCGTAGAGGGAGCAGATATTAGAAGAGTGGGAACTATGCCAGAAGTTCATGCCACGGCGCTCGCGCTGATGAGGGTAAAAGCGATGAATACCCAGGATCTGAGGAAGGCTGTTTCGGAGCTGGAGAGATTCACTGGCGAACTGGGGGAGCTGAACCATTTCCTAAAAGGAGGAGACCGTCTCACAGCTTTAATTGGAGCTAAAGTAGAAGAAAATTTAATAGATCCCAGAGACGCGGAATCGTTGAAGGCGGCCCTGATATGTCGGGTCAAGAGAAGTATACTGAATCAAATTCAGGCAGATGAAGAAACCCCGTGGGAAGTAATTAAGATGAGATTGAAGAAGGCGTACGGAGGAGGACGATGGACTCCCGAGGAGGACATATTCCAAATGTTTAGGGAGACAAAGTCCCCAAGACAAAGTAACGGGCAATATGCTGCGGGGTTAGTAGTCCGTTTCAATAAGATAACGGAGAAGATGAGAGAGTCGATAAGTGTAGAAGAGGTGGAGGGTAGAATGGGATTCTTATCCACAATTCTAAAAGTGCAACTGGCCAAGGAGACAGGAAGAAAGGAAGGATTCTCTGATGAGCGCTCGTTCTCGGAGTGTGCACAATCAATGATCGACACTAGTGCCAAGGAGGAAGAAGTGAGGGTGCAAGACGTCGACAATGAGTGGAGCCGAGTTGCATACAAAAGAACCCGGACCCTGAAACCAACCTGGAGGAGACCAGAAACGTCCGTTATTGGCAGAGACAAGGGAACGACAGGAGAAAGAAGATTCAGAGGAACGAGACCGAGGTATGCCCCGCCCAGGGAAGAAAGAAAATGCCACGGATGTAGGAAGGCAGGACATTTAGTGGCACAGTGTCCTAGAACGAAATGTTTTGAGTGTGGCGAGGAAGGACACATCGCGAGGCATTGCCCGTATATCTTCCGGAGGAGAGAATACCAACGACCAGAACCGATGGAGGTAAACACTCAAGAAGTAAGAGAGAGACGGAGTATGACACATGGGGAGAGTGGATCATCAGAAGATGAGTCATCAGGGACTTCGGGAACTGAAGGAGAAGAAGCGAGGCGCAGCAGAAACAGGAGACAGACAGGACAGAAGGTCGAGTCACGTAGATGGGAGCAACGTGATGAAGCCTGAGGAGCGTGTCGGCAGAGAGGCGACCGCATCCTGAGATGTAATGCAATTCGGGAGAGGATGTGTGTGTGCGTTGCCAATAATTAGGGTCAAAGGAGGAGAGATGTGTCTGGTGGACACGGGAAGCACCAACACCATTATGTCCCGCGGAGCGCTGGAGAGGCTGTATGGCGGAGAGAGGGCACTCCAGATTCAGGTATGTAATTGTAGTTTAATCACCCTGGGAGGCCCTTGCGAGGTAGTGGGAGAGTTAGTCATAGGCCTAAATAGGTGGGCGAAGAAAGGGGGAGATCTAAAGATACATATCGTAGGAAACATGCCGCGGGAGTACCAGGTGATAGTTGGGTGCAACATGTTAGGGAAGGTAGGCGCGCGTGTGGAGAATATCGGGGAAAAATGGAACATTAAGTTGGGGAAAGTGGATTATAAATGTCAAGGGACTATATAGGACGGAAGAGCGCGAATAGGGGCGGTTAATAAAATAGAGGGCTGGAGGGAAGGCCTACTGAGGGAGTTTGAGGATATTTTTTACGTAGAGGGAGACACGCTAGGAGCGACCGGGAAGACGGTCCACGAGATCCAGTTAAAGAAAGAACGAGTGACATACGTGAAAGAGAGACGATATCCGCAGGCGCTACGTAGGCATATTAGAGAGGAGCTAGAGAGTCTCAAACGGCAAGGGATTATAATTGATAGCACTTCGCCATATAACAGTCCTCTATGGGCAGTGAGGAAGAAAAATAGACCTGGGGACGAGACGGAGAAATACAGGGTAATTATCGATTATCGGAAGTTAAACGAGAACACGACGGACGAGAAGTATCCTATTCCCCGATTTGAGGACATATTAGACAGATTGAACGGGGCGACAATATTTAGTACCCTAGATCTATAGGCAGGCTATCACCAGATCAAGATGAGCGCGAACGACCAAGACAAAACGGCCTTTACATTTGAGAGGGGGCATTATCAATTTACCAGGATGCCATTTGGACTGAAAAATGCCCCGATTACCTTTCAACGCCTAATGGATGAATTTTTGAGGGGAATAGACGAAGCGGTATGCCAGGTCTACATGGACGATCTGTTAGTTTTCAGCAGAACGGAGGCAGAGCACGTTGAGCACCTAAGAAGTGTATTTCAAAGAGTCCGCGAATTCGGATTAAAATTGTCCATGGAGAAGTCTCTGTTGGGGAAGAAAAAAATCAATTTTTTGGGCCACACCATCTCACAGGAGGGGGTTAAGCCAGACTCTACGAAGGTCGAGGCGATTAGAAGGATGGTGGTGCCCACAGATGTAAAGGGGATCCGTCGACTTCTGGGGACGCTTAATTATTACAGAAGATTTGTGCCGGACATGGCGGCATACCTGGTGCCTATTAATAATTTACTGCGAAAGGGAGCGAGGGTGGTAATTACCCCAATCATGGAGCAGAACATCCGGAAATGTATGTCTAGCTTACAAGAGGAACCAATATTAGCATTTCCCGATTTCCAACATCCTTTCACAATCACCACTGATGCCAGCGAATACGCACTGGGGGCAGTGTTGTCGCAGGAGGGAGACGGTGGGGAGCGCCGGTGGCGTACGCTAGTCGACGGCTCACAGAAACGGAAGCGCGGTATAGTGCTCTAGAGAGAGAGCTCCTAGGTATCGTCTGGGCTATAGACCATTTCCGCCCATATGTCTTCGGCAGAAAATTCCGTGTTCGCACCGACCACAGACCCCTACAATGGGTAGGAAAGTTAAAGGAGTCCTCGGCGCGGGTCACGAGGTGGAAAGAGTTTTTGTCCCAGTACAATATGGAGATCATATATAAACCCGGGAAAGAGAACGTAGTGGCAGACTGGCTGTCCAGAGCCATTACTGTGAATGCATTGGAAGAAGGGGAACCATCCGGGGAAATCCAACAGTTTCTCCGGGAATGGACACCCGGGGAGGATGGAAGCCTCGGTACGCGAGGAGATAGCGAAGGCGAGGAAACCCTTGAAGAGGAAGGTTCCGCCGCCGAAAGACCTGTTGAAATGGAAGTAACAGAAGGGATCGTGAACGACAAAAGACGGCAGATCATTTGGAAATCCAAGACCTCAGGGCGGCTGCAGATCGCATATGACAGTTATGGGAGAAGTAAAATCGCGACGATTTGGTCGCCACCAGGGGTTAGGAACGACCAAATTTGCCGTGCATTGAAAGATGCCTCGGAACCCGGAAAGACCCATCATGTATTTGTAGGGAATGCCACTATTTGGGAGAAAATTCATAGACTTTGGCGAACGGAACAACTTGGAGTGGATAGGGTATTTATTCGGTGCACGTCGATGGTGGAGACACTCAAAGACAGAGAACAGCAGCTGGAAGTGACGCTGGCCTATCACCAAGGAAAAACGAACCACCGCGGAGTTCAGGAAACGTTGCAAGCGTTGCGGAGGAGGTACTTTTGGTGGGGAATGAAAAAGAGCATACAAGAAATGACAGGGGCATGTGCAGTCTGTCTCACTACGAAGTATGACAGACATCCGCCACAGGGGCGACAAGAAGAATTGTCCACCGCCAAGACACCGTTGAGTGACTTACAAGTGGATACCTTCACTTGGAGGGGGTATAAGTGGGTTACCACAATCGACAGCTTTAGCAAAGTGGCCATGGCGCACCCGGTGCAAGAACGGTCATCAGACGCGGTAATGCTGGCATTAAATACCTGGTTCCAGTTTTACGGAGTACCAGACCGGATCTTGTCGGATGGGGGCAGAGAATTCGACAATGCCAACATCCGAAAAGAAATGAAGACTCTCGATGTCTCTTGGCATCTTAATACCCCAGGGCACCCTAAGAGTAGAGGAGGGATAGAAAGATTGCACAGCACCCTGAGTGACCACCTGCGGGTATATCACGCGGAAAAGGGTCTGCCGGCGAATGAGGCGATGCCGAAGGCGGTGGCCGCTTACAATCATTCGATCCACACCGCGACGGGGTTCTCCCCGTTCGAGATCCTCTTTGGGCTGCGCGAAAGACGGAGAAATAGGGCAGAGACGGTAGCAGACGAGGGAATGGTGGAGAAAATGGCGAGTAATACTGTCGGTTTGAGGAAAATATGTGACAAAGTCCGAGAAAGGATAACGAGGGACAAAGCGAGACGAGTGGAACGGGAAAACCTCAAAGTCCGGGATCGAATGGGGGAACTTAAAATCGGGACTATCGTCTATAAAAAGCTAGGGTCAAATAGGAGCAAAGAGCTGGTGCGATATGAGGGCCCATTTAAAGTGGTCGTGATTAGGGAACACAACGTCGTGACAATTGAGAGTATACGACCCCCTAAGAAGCGGCGAAATGTCCACATAGAACAATTAAAGCTTCCACCAGGGGGGGAGGTTGTAGATCAGGAATGAGCTGGAGTGTCCTCGCAGCATACACGCGAGGAACATTGTAAATAGTTATAGTTATGTGATTTTTCCCACAAAAGTATTGTTTTTTTTTCAAAGTCAAAGTTTTCTTTTATGTTTTTTGTTTACAAGTGACAGTTGGTTTTTACGTTTTATAGGATTAGAGCTTAATGTGAGGGATTACAGGCTGTGTACGGGCGGGGTTGGCCTTTGCTCCTTTGTAACATTAGCGGAGCATTATTTGAATGGACTAAGACGTCCGAGTGTTGGACTTCAAAGTTTGCGAATGGGTGTTCGTAAACTGGTGGGGGGGAGTTAAGTCCAGGCGCCGCTAGTGCCCAGCCTTAATCCCCAAACAAATGTTATCTGTATATGTTTACAGGTAATACCTATAGATACAGGTATCTTGGACTAAATAAAGCAGTCTTGTTATAACGTTCTACGTGTTCTTATTACCAATCTTTCTTAGCTTGTAATTCAATAAACATTAACTTGCATATATATATATATACAATAGAGTATAGGGTGATTTATCTTATGTAGTTAGCGGTCGCTACACATCCCTTGTGTGTTCAGGTAGGAAAGGTTAGCTGTCCTAACCTATAGGAAACCACCAATTTCTATTTATAGACGTGGGAAAAAACAAACAATTTTTTAAGGGATTTGGACCCAAAACCATCACATCAAAAAACTTTTCTCTTTATTTTGAAATGTTGACTTTCTTAAAAAACTAATATTGTTAGACACCAGTATCTATAGGTTGCAGGTATGCTTTAACCATACACTAAATGGGTCTCTATTTAAAGTTTGAGTGATTTCATCGGGGATTGGGCCATATTTGGTGTAATATGATCTACGCAAAGATAAAAACAATCTTTTCACAATAATGTTATTTTGCCATCCATTAAATCAACGACAGATTGTTGCACTTATACCTAGTCCTCCTGGCCATTACATGCAATGGTACACTTAATAATCAGAAAGATCAAATAAAGTAATATTAAAAAATAAATTAATTAAAAGGTTTGAGTTGTGGTACTTGTTTGATTTGCATTGAGTGCTAACCATTTTGATTTGTGATATCTTTAAAAGTCTAAATACGTTATATAATCCATGTAAATGGGATGTGGTACCTTGAGTTCTCCCTCACCCCCATGCTAACAACAGCAAACTTATTGCAAAAAGACTGCATAATTCCGTTCTTTGCACATTGTTGTTCCTTAAGTCTTCTCAAATTCCGGCGTTTCCCTGTTTTTCTTGATCGAAAATATGTCTCTGTCAATCTGAGTTACCATTTTTTAATTGTTTTAATGATTTTTTTTAAACGTAAACTGATCTTCTCAAGGACTTTTAATTGACATTACGCTGTTAAAGACCACCAAGAGTACTTTATGCAATCTAACGATATTCTGTGAATGCCGATCCATTAGTAGATAAAACCCAAATGATCCTTTGACGCAAAACATCGGCGACATTAAAAGTGAATCAGCCGACTTGTATTCAGAACTGTTTTCTGCAAATGGATAATAAATAAGACGGAATAGATTCATTATGTAAGCTGAGTAGTTCAGATCTGTATGAGGGTTTGTTTGTTCGCTTGGATTTATTTGGTGTAAAACCTAAAAGTCATCAACCTGGTTGTTGGTATTATATTTAAACACATTTGGGTATCCCACTGATGGGAGCCCAGGGTAGTAAACGGCCGAGAAGGTACCTCGTCATAACCTGTTGGGACCACGGAGGCGTCCCAGGCCCACATGTCAGGTAGTGGTTATTGATATTGATCCATACGCTATGGCCTACGTCAACTTCCTGGAACATTACAAAAATCTGTTACCATACAAAATCTAATGAATAATCTTATTTGGCGTTAGTAACAATTACAAATTCATTAGCCTCAGTTTAAAATTGTTTACTGCATAAGTTAAGAAAGACAATATTTTAGACCGTTTAAAGTTGGTTGTTTATTTAAATCCCTTGTGTTCAGGTAGGAAAGGTTAGCTGTCCTAACCTATAGGGAACCACCAATTTCTATTTATAGATATAAATAGAAATAGAGACGTGGAAAAAAACAGTTTTTCAATGGATTTGAACCCAAAACCACCATATCACAAAACTTTTCTCTTTATTTTGAAATTTCGACATCCTTAAAAAACTAATATTGTTAGACGCCTGTATCTATAGGTTGCAGGTATGCTTTAACCATACACTAAATGGATCTCTATTTAAAGTTTGAGTGATTTCATCAGTGATTGGGCAATATTTGGTGTAAGCAAGTCCAGAAGGGCTTCTATATTTCTTATAGAAATACTTATATTAATATAAGAATAGAAAGGTTCTATTTACATTTTTAAAATGATATATAAATACTTATTGGCAACTAGAATGTAGAACTACATATTTCTTTAAGGGTGAAGTCTATGTTCAAGGCTTCAAATACCCTATAATGAGAAAATTTTTAAACCATATCAGACAATGCTTACTGAGGAAGGAAAATGCCTTTTTGTAAGATCATATTAAGTATTTGGGTCAGGGGTTTCTTGTTTTGACGGAAAAACAATGAAACCCTAAAAAAGTTGTAAATGAACACTCAGTTTACTTAATAACTCTCTCTCAAAAAAAAAAAAGTATTTGAAAAGAAATGTTACTATGTTAAATATAATAATGTAATAAAGACAGAGACTTGAATACTGGAAATTCTCCAAGAGTTGATTCACCTACTTTAAGGAACTTCTCCGCACAAGACCGGAAAATAGAAGGAAACCCCAGTAGAACCACTATTAAAACCTCACTTAAATGGTCATATAATATGGTCATAATACTATTAGAATACAATATAAATATATTATATTATATAATACATATATAATACAGTAGAAATAATAATAATAAGAAGTTTTCATACCAACAGAGGCTTGTAATTAACAAATTTCTGTTTGTTATTTTGTATATTTATATAACAATTTAGTTTATGTTATTGTACTAGTGAAAAGAGTTAACTTAGTTTTAAAAATCCTAATCACTGCTAATAATAATATTTGTATTGACTGCATTGCATTTATTAAAATAAAAAGTGAAGGGTTCTCTTGAATGGTAAAATTTTAGCATGTCATTAGATCTATCTCTCAATTTGTACTGCTCTCCTTTGTTATTTTACTTAATTGAAATTAATAAGCCTCCCTAGTTGCACTTTGCAAAATGTGGTCAATTTTATCTTTTAGTGAATATATTTTAAATAGTTAGCATAATTATAATTATTATGGTTTTAATTTTTATTGACACCTTTACATGATGGAATCTTTAATCTTTGCCGCTGTTTTATAAATAATGAAATTAATTTTTTCAGAACAAGATTAAGAAGAAAAAATTAAGACAAGCAAACTTAATGACATGGCTATCCACTCAACTGGAGTCATCTAAAAAAATGAAATTTTTATCAAATAAAATCTTATGAGAGTCATCATCCATCCTGGTGTATTTTATGATCTACAGGTGTTCTAATTGAAGAGCTTAAAAGGAAAAACTTAAACCTTTTGAAACAAAGTTGATTATATGATAAGGGTAGAAGCAATATTAATTAAAAGTTTATGTAAAATTAAAGTTTGTTTTTAGGTTTTCCTAAGCTCTTAGCTTGAGTATGGCTTACTCAACAGTAAGCAGGTACTAGCTTGTACCAATCACACTATGCTGGAAACCGGACTATTTCTCCTTATTGTACGTATATCATTTATATTCACACTAAACATCCCAGGCTGTATATTCGCTGACAATTCAGCTTGTCGGTTTACATAATCAAAAGGAGCATTTCCTCTGTTGCTCTAAGGCACATTTTGAATCAAAGATGGTAAACTAGGCCATAGAATACTAATTAAATGAGTGATGACCAGGAACTAACATGATGAATATAGAAATAACCTGGCACTGTTTAGGCTAGAAATATGTCACTGTGTTGCCCCAATACTGACTTGTACTACACAAGATCCCAAACAGGTTTGGGCAAAAGAAAACAATGGTTCAATCCATTCTCGGAGAAGATGAAACTTGTCCTAAAAAATTTTTTTCGATGGTGAGGGAGGTCACCAAGCAGCATTAAGAAAGGGAATGATACCCTATAAAAAAATGTTATTTGTGTGGGTGGGTGGTATCATGCAATTAAAGGTTTCAATGGTCTTATTAATTAGTCTCTGATTGATTTACTAAGTTTTGATGAATTATTTTTACTAACTTAAACATTGGAAACATTTTCTTTAACCAGGCCTATTGATTGCTAATGTACACACCAATTAGTCGCTGTGACTACTGACATTTTATATAAATATTTCAAAAAAATTGTAATCAATCTGATTTTATGTGTTTTTTGTAGTTATAGTCTAATAAACCCTCAACATGATATATTCCTAATTGACATAGTGAGATCTTTAATTTGACATCTGACACAATATGTCAGGGAAAAAAAAATTGTTTTTTCATTACACATTAGTTATCTGATCAATTACACTTATTATTTTTCATAGGATTACATTTGTTTTTAGTATTTTTGAGCAACAAACTGGAAGAACCATGCAAAATATCATACCTCTAAATAAATCACCTCTTGAGTTTAAGTAGCGATGTGACCGTAAAGTTAGGTTAAAGTTAATATCACCTTAAAGGATTTCCTTATAGTACACCATTTGATTATTATAATTTTTAAGACAGTTGTGAGATTAAATTTCAAAAATAAAAATGAGAAAAAAATGTTATTATTATTATCAGGGCATGAAGATCTTTAATTTGATACCTTATTCAATATAATAAGAAAATATGTCTTTAATTACAAATCAAATAATTAATTAATTATGAAATGTTGTAATATATCATGGGATGGGTTTTATTTTTAGCTCTATTACATAGAACTAATGTGCTAAATCTTACTGTGTATAACATGCCAGGCGAGTTAAAATTGTAAACATAGTTTTAATGACTGTATAATTACAGTTCAAAAATAAAAAAAAAAGCGAAAACTACATATTACTAATCAAGGACACAAGCTCTTTAATTTGATAAAAATTATCAAGTAATTAATTAATAACCCTTGAATTATATCATATGGAGCTGAAAATATTTTTCAGGTTGTCAGGTCATTAATTGAAATTTCAATATGATATTTAATGTTTACAGATCAAGTAGGGATACAATCCCTAGGTAAAAACGTAACGGTTTCAATAATGAAAAAAAAGAACGGATTCCTAAAAATGGCACGAACAATGTTGCAACTTTTCTTTCATGTTGCACTAAGTTCCTTACCGGACTCAAGTTCTTGTTAACAAAAACCTCTGTACAAATATAAACCATATAAAGTTTTTATGAATGTGTGCCTGAAAGGAACCACATATAGACCAGCGAGAGGAAGCCAGCATGAGAGCAGGAAGCGAGTCAACGAGACCACCACCCATCCCCCAACAAGAAAGGATGTTTCCATGCTATATTATATCATTGTCTATATTAAGAAACTTTGATTTGAACTTTACATAAAATTCTGTATCCAATTATGTTATTATGAAATATGTATTTAAAACTGGAATCCAATGCTCTGAGATCATATTAATTAAAACTGGTAAAATAAACTAATATTCATAGTTATAAAAAGTTTATAAATGTCCATTTACTCCTTATGACAAACCAAGTACAATATTAGCAAAGATGTTATAAATTGCAAAAATAAACCCCATATTTCCTAAATTCCTAATGGTCAACTACCCTTAAACTATTCAATCATTCTCTCTATCTCCTTCCACACCCTACGTGACAACTCCTGGTATCCACCCTCACTATAGACAGTTGTTTGGTATATGGGGGTCTCTTTATAGGACTCTAGGACAGGTTGAAGCGAGTCCTGAACTGTTTTATTAGACTTGTACTTGGAACACCACAGTGTTCCTGCGTATCACATCACTATGTTGAACTAAAGTGGCTTTTCTCCTTCTGCAGACAATGCTACCTTGATCCTCCCCTTTTCCAAGCTATTCACAATCATTACACCCCTTATATTTACAATATCCTACGATTTAAGTCCTCAGTCTACTCCTAGAATTTTACGCCCCTTCCCACATATCAGCAGCATCCGACTATTCCTTTTTTGCTCACCACACCACTCTCTGGAATTCTTTCCCTCTTATTAACCCCCATGCTCATCCTTAAATACTTTCAATACCCTTCTATTTTAACACCTCCTTGTCACCCAGACTGACACTTGCTAACCTAGAAATTAAGTATTGATTAATACTATTCTGCTTTACTTTTCATACATATTGAAATGATTCTTATTATTAGTTAAGTAAATTATTATTGTTTATTAGACTGAATTTAAAAAGATGATTTCCCTGCTGAGAGCAAGAAAAAGAAAGAAAAGAGGAGAGTTTGGACCTGATCCAAGGCCTGGGACCCTGGTCATAAAACTAAGGTACCTGAAACCTGAGTTTAGAGGTTGTTCTAAAAGCCAGGCAGGTAGACAGGAATTTCCTATGATACATCGGAATAACTCAATTTTTACAATAACCAGCAGCATTGAATAGTCATATTTTCCAGCATTTATTATTTTTATATTCAATGGTGATTATGAAACCTTTAAATAGTAGAAAGCTACTATTTCTAGCTAAAGATGCATGCACCAACAATCATTATTTATGCACCCTGAGATATATTTAAATTTTTAATAAACTGGTATTTGTTACAAAGTCTTTTCTTCCTTACCTCTTACTAAAGAAAATATTAAAAATTTATATATCGTGAATAGTAGGAATCACAACAATATATTATTATATATTGTGAAAAACTACTTGATATATTTGCCCCAAAATACTTACTTTTGTTTGTTAAACCATTTCGTTCACCCAAGAACTTCAACCAAGAAAAAAATTGTAAGTAGCTTATAAGTATACTTGGTTTTTGGGGATATTTTTTTTTAATTTGAGAAAGATTTAAAATATGGGCCCGTTATTAGAAACGAGGCCAACCTTTTTTGCATTTAATTGATTTTCTCATATTTCCCATATTAATAAATATACAGCCTAGCCAGGGGATATTTTAAATGAACTTTTGAAATTTCAAATCTGTAGGATCATTTTTATAGCTGCTATCTTAGAATCTACAGACTCAAATAAACAGATGAATGGCAATCACTCTTTACCTTTGAAATTAGAGTTTCTCCATCCAGGCTCAGAAAATGTAAAGGTATACAAATTACAAATTTTATCTGGAGAAAGGTAAACTAAGATGGATTCAAATTTTTAACTTTTATCAAAATAAATACTAATCCAGTTAAATCTGCTGGCAAGTTCAATAAATCCAAATAAAATATTTCAAATTTTATCTTTACAAGAGTACTTCATTTGAAAAACTCATTAATAATGGGACAGAAAATTAATAAAACTAAATGTTATCTAGTCCAATACACTTCTTAAAATATGCTGGGCATGCAAAAAAATAATAAAACACTAAATGTATTGAAAAAAGTTAATCTTATCTCAATAGATGTGCTCATTTATGAGAATACCGATTTGAAATAATTGTTTAAATGCAAGATTGTGATGTTATAAGTGATCTTCGAGTATAACCAATTTATCTTTCTTATGTATCATTTATTATTTTTTACATCAATAATGTTATCTCAAATAAATGTTATGTACATGATTGAAGAGTGATATTGAAAATGTCAAGGACATAATATATTTTTGCTTTTTTTTCTAAGAGCAAACAAATCGGTAAAGTATAGAACGATAATAAATTTTAATTCTACTATCTAAATCTCAAAAGAATCTGAATTCCCTAAAAGCTTCTGAACCAGACAGTTTCACAGAAAATTTAGTATAATTATTATGGAAGCGGGGTTTGGGGAGTTTATTAAACCCATCATTCTGCCACCAAATCTACTATAGTGAAATTGTAGCCTTATACCTTTGGATTTCGGCAAGATTAAAACAATATTGAACAACGGAAACCTGTATGATATAAATGCAAATTATAATTTGATCAAATGTAATAAGTAAATTAAGTTTAATATTGTTTTACAATTAGTAAAACTGATACTACTAGTATTGGCATTAAATTTAAATGTTTTGCATTTTAAGTTCATTGTTTTTTGTGGTACCTTTTTCTTCAAAACCACTCACCCTTTTGTTTTTGCTGCCCTCCTCATCTGACTGTCTATTTTGGATATTTTAATTCTATTTTATAACATTATAATTATAATTAATTCTATTTTGGGTTAGTGGGAGATCGAGCTTCCATTTAGCTGTGTTTATATTATTTGTTTACATGATCATCACCCTCAGTCTATGTTTCAGTGTCCTTAGTCCTCGCAAAAGAGAATTTTTGTGGAAAAATCTATACCGTGAGAGATTCTCTTCTTACAGCAAATGTTTTTGTTGGTACCAAAATTTGATTTTTTATTCATTTCATTTGTTTGTGTGCTTATAATATTACTGTTTTTTATTAGATTTTTCCATAAAGAGTCATATAAGTTTCTTTACATAAAATTATATAAAATCTCTCATGTAAGCTGAGAATGAGTGCGAAAAGAATAGGTTGACTTAAAAATGATCTATTTCCAAAAATAGAGTGTGTGAGAAGTTTCTTATTCATTCTGTCAATGAAGGATAAATTAAATATCAAGGAAAGTGTGCAAAAAATGCCATATAACTATATGACCTTCACACTCTAATTATATGTGCCAGAAATGTTTTGGGGATAGTTACTTTTATGTTATCACAATTTTAATGTTCGATGTTTATCTAATTAAATGATGACATCTTACTAAAAAGAAACCAAAATTTGTTTTTATTACACTTACTTTGTAGTTATTGATTAAAATAATTTTTGTCAGTTCGTAATATCATTTTACTTTATCTTTTGAAAATAATATAATAATTTTGTTTGGCATTTAAAAGTTCATTCATCATGTGATGAAAAAAGCCAAAATATGAGATGTGAGAGAAGGTCTCATGCACACTTTTCCTAGCAAGTTCTGCAGGGTTAATGAATCAAAAACATGAAAAATGTTGCAAAATCTATTAAAAACAATAAAAATAACAATTAATCACCAGGTCATTAAAAAAACACCTATAATGTTAGGTAACATATCAAATAAAATATTTCAGTTTCCCTATTACTAACATATAATATTTGTTTGTACTTTTGAGGATTATAATAACAAATCATCATTGAAATTGTGAAAATGTTGTGATTACAGCATTTTCATAGCCACTATTTCACCTGCAGGCATGAAAGTTCCACTTAATGTCCTTAAGAAGCTATCGCATACAAAATAATTCAATAAAAAATTTTGCAATTTTAATACATTGCATGCAATGGAACCTGAATGGTGTAGCATACTTGAACCAGAGGAATTCGATATTTTCTGAACTTATTTCAGAAAAACATTAAATATCCATCATCTTTATTTTATTTTACCAAAGTTTATTTATTTTATACAACTGATTGAACAATTAAGGAAACAATTATTTATGCGGACCACTCACACAAATCTAACCACAAAACTAACACTAAAACTAACTGGAATCTTCACAACAAATAAATAAATTTGGTTCCTTAATTTTAAGTACCATTTATTTTTTTTTTTCATAAAACAAAGTTACATTGTTGTGTTGGGGTTGAATATTAAGACATATTTCTAATTCTTCTTTAAGTTCTGAAATGTAGTGAATTTCAGGTTGAAATTTTTCACTGATACTGTAAAGCAGTGCTCTAATTTTAATCAGAGTATCGTGTACACACGTTAACCCTTCCACGAATCCTTTCTTTGGACAATCCTTAATAGCTGTCAATATGTATCCTAAAAATTCAGCGCCAATACTTTCCAAAGTTTTGGTGAAGTTTCGTGCAACAGATGGTAATTCTTTTGATATACTAATGAACTGAAGGCACTCATTGAACATCTTGCTAAAAGAAGTCACCTGGTTGGATGAAAATAGAAGTGGTACCGGTATCTCTTCATTGTTCCCGGATCCTATTTTAGTGGGGTCCTCTAAACTGAATAGTCTAATTGATGAGTTTTGCGGTACTAGAGCTGCCTCAGGAATCTGAAATAGAATTGTTAAATAAAAGGTTTTTTTTTTTTTTAATGTGGGTCTATAGTCTCTTCTTAGTTATTTTTTATTTGTATACAATCATTTGAGTAGTCTACGTGTCACCTATTCAGCCATCTTCTGGATATTTAATTACATAACCAACCATTGACTGTAATTATCATTGAAAAATAAAATCTATGAGTATCTCTGCTGTTATTGTATAAATAATGTAATTTTCTGTAATAAAATTCAAATTGTCAATGTCCAATAAAGTATTTGTTAGTTCAGACATTATTTTGTATTAAGCTATTAAAAAGTAGTTTATTTTCATGACATAGACTATCTGTTTGATTTCTCTTAGAAATTTCTTACCTGGTCTGAAAAGATGCTAACTATAGTAAGGAAAAATACAATCATTGCTCCACTTGTACTATTAGGAGTGGAAGATAAGCTACATACAGATTCTTAAAATGAGAAGATAATCCTAGATTATGAAAATGGGCGGCAAAATCATGCTTATATATTAGAATAAAGCCTGACTCAAGATAAAAAGATTTATATGATCTAACATTCAAACAAATATAGATTTTTATCTTATGAGTTTCAGTAATTATTTTTTATGATTTTATTGTTAAATCATATGGAAACCAATGGAATCAGCTACATAATAAGGAAGGCAATGTAGTTTACGTGTTTAATCATTAGTTATACTATACAATTAAGTTTTCTTCATGTATTATGCACCCATGTAGATCAATAATGACCTGACTGTAGAAATGCGGTTAATGGAAGAGGTACCAAAAGATTGAAAGGTAGCTGTCTATGTTATGTGTAAAAAAAATGTCCACAAAAATGAAACCAACGAAGATTTCCAAACAAACAAGCTGATGGGCAATGGACATTCCATGATGAGCTAATCTCAATGGGATTCTGGGTTTGTCAATACATATTCACCACAAGAGCTCAAAGAATAGAGGGATTGGAAAATGCCTTTACCCCTAATTTTTGTCGAAATTGAACCTTCCACGGGTGCCATATAACTATATGACCTCAAGTCCTTGGATTACACAAGAGTACAATAAGCCTTACAACAGGTGTGATATAGAGAAAAGTCAGAACTGTCAGGCATGCAAATCACGGTGAATTGAAGAAGCCGCGGACTGGAGAAAGACTCACAAATCACTTGTAACCTGATATTTCTGTTCTCAGGTCCACCCAGCCAACTACAACAGATACCAGGCATACAAAATACTGAAGAGCAGGCTTTCAATCTCCACGCACACAGGTCAAACTTGCACCAAGGGGAACCAGAAAAATTTTCCGAATGGATAACCCAGCAGTCATTTGCTCAGGCTCTTTATCTGAGAGACCAGCCAAAACAAGTCAGTGCTATGATCGAATTTCTGCCCCATCCAGGGACCAGGGGTTGAGGTTCTTCAACCTCTCAAATTCCTGAATCTCAATGAGCTTGATATTATAACAAAAATATCAGTGAGGGGCTAACACACACTAGAAGAGCTACATCTACTATTAAATTATTAATAATTATCCATTACTTTTGCATATCCAGGAGTAAGGGGAGATGAGTGAAAAATGAAATATATGGCAATGACTAGAAATGATTGTAAATTCAAGTGGGACAAATTATAATTTTGAATCAGTGGAGCAGTTTAAAATACATTAGCTCAATAGTTACCACATAAAATGCCGTAGCAGGTGACATTGCTCCAAGACTTAGTACTAATACTTGATAAGAATTCTTGTTTTCTACTTGAACAACCCTATTGAGGAAAGTCAACGTTACCACATATGACTGTGCTACATTCTCAGGGTGTTTGTACTGCTGCGATAGGAAATTATTCAGATAAATATAACAAATACCGGATAAGGAAGAACCAAAAGTAGAAATTTGTAGTCACCATAAAGTAGAGAAGGCTTAGATGTTTAGGACACCTTCACAGAATAGATCTAAGAAAATGACCAAGATAGACTTTCAAAGACAATACCTAACCTGAGGTAGCTTCAGAATATGTAGGAAGATTTTGTCGGGTTGGGAGCAACAGATGGAGGCAAAGGAGCCAGATGGACTATTTTACTAATCCTTGACGATAGAGTTAAAAATTTCTGTGGGTATATTTGCATAGGCTAAGTGCTACAAAGTTAGTAGACTATTTACTTCACTTTTTTTTTTAGTAGTTACTGCTCATATTAGTCCAAAAAGTTTCTTTTCTATTATCTAATTGGAATCCTGTGATAAAACAAAACTTAGCACTCAGCTCATACATTTCATACATTGCATTCATGCTCGTACATGTATAAATGTTGCTTCTCTCCATCCAGAGTTTCATTTGATGATTGATTAATGCTAGTTCATTGCAATGGCCTGAAATGCCTTTGATTCTTCTAATATTTATATAATTAATTTCTATGAGTTGAGCTCAATACTGTAAGCTACTGTATAAAGCTAAGGTCGGGGAAAGAAGGGTAAGTAAGCTATAGGGAACCGATCTTTGCCAAAGTGTTAATGCCGTGACTCCTTGAAGTCATAAGATCATCATGTCTTTCTCCCACTTGAGAGTAGTGCATACATCCTTACATCCTTGCGGTTCACATAATTACTTGGCTAACACTCAAGCCATATTGGCTAAATCTAAACCTCTAACTTCTATGATCCATCTAATCTTATTTAGTTTTAAGCATAACAAACAGAAATAGAAAAATATTTGTTTGCAAATAAATTATACAAAATATTATGTAGTTCCAAAAAAAGTAAAACATATTATGGATGGGTTTTATAAAAGTGTCAATTGATTGGTTAAAGTTTTCATGACTTCCAGATCTTCTTCCTCTTCTTTCTCCTGACAATTAACCATGTCCTATAAAGCCCTCCTGGATTCAGTAACCTTGTGAAGCAACTGTACAAAACCAGTTAAGTATCAAGTGTGACTCTTAAACTGCCAAATTTATTATATTTAATATTTTAGCTATGCAAAAGTTTTAGAATATGACAGAGAAAGAAACACAGGGACAAAGAAAACATCAAAAGGAAAAAAACACTAGAAATATAATTTAGAATAAATAAATAAATACATGGCAATAATATGTAGCTGAATGGAAAGAGATCAATTATGTAAATATTTGGAGATATTTTAAGGAAATTTATAAGAATTTGATAAATGTAAGATAACATTGCTAAAATGAAAAGTTTAAAATATATTGAGCATAAAATTTCTTGTTTAATGAGTTTTCATAGCCTTTTAATACAGTGAATAAACTTATTTACAATATCTTCTATATTTTTAGCAGCTGCTGCTTCCTTTTTCATTAAATCAACCTTATAATCAAGGTAAATGTTGCGTACATCTTGTGCTTTATGTGCCGAGCAGGAAATGGCAGAGAAAATTTTGATTGTCAAACAGGTAGGAGACCTGTTAATAACAACAGCCATCTTTTGTAACACTTCAACCAAAAGAACTGTAGCATTATTTACAGTATTTTGGGCATTAGACATAGTATCCAGAAGTTCCAGACATGTATCATTTTCGTTTGTTGAAACTTTTTGACTTAACCCTCTAAGCTTATTCAATTTGGAATCTATCCTCTCCCCATTTTGGTCATAACGTGTCCAGTAGTCTTGTATGGTCTGATTCAATTCCTTTGTCTTTTCTATCAGTGGCTTTACTAGTTCATTTGCATAAATATGCAATGGTTCTTCTCCAAACCTTGATTGATCCAGCCACCCATGAGCAATCTGAAACAAATAAGGAAAATTAATAACTATTCATTTAACTTAAGATATGTTAGTTGAATTTGGTAATTTTATATCATCTAGCATAAAAAAATTACAGCATTAGCTATTGCAAAGCTTTTGTAATAAATATGAGGCTGGAAGGATTTTATGGCTTTTAAAATAAAAATAAATAAATAGGGAATTCCCATTATTCTAGACCATTATGAGGGAGAAAAGTATAACCACATTTCTTGGTTTTTTTTATGGGTTTTCGTATAACAAGAAATTCTAAATTTTTTGTAGATGACATGATCACATTCAAAATACTGAGAACAACAAATAAAAAGTAAATAAAGCAGTTGATAGTTATTTGATTTTTCCCCTGTCAGGTTAGTTAAGATACCAAATAAAATTTCTCGGAACTTTAGGTGGTAATTCTAGGAACACAAACTCCCTGGGTACATGTATTACATTATATTACCTAGTCACATTGACCTTCTAGGTAGAGATTAGATCAAAGGGCTTGATTTAGAATTGGAGTAGATTGGTGCAGAAATAACCACATATTAAAGTTAATTAATATTAATCATCCGTCCAAACCCACAGACCAACAGAATTGGAGATAATAAAAATCTGCTATTATCAAAATTACTTAAAATTGATTACATGTCATTGTTTAACAGTTTATTGTGTTAACAAAATTAATGAGGTGCTGTTGGATGATTCACCTCTACCTACGCCCATATAGCCCTAGTACCAGATCAACCACACCTTAGTTTTTCTTCAGATGTGTTACATGGGTCTTCCAACTTTCTCTTACTATCTGCACCTACATCAAGAATCTACAATCAAATGATTGGGTTGGTATAAAACACCGTTCCATGGGCAGGGTCCCGATTTAATTGCAATGAACTGGCTCACAGGGGCCCCCTCTGGATCTACTAGAAAATAATTCTGGCACTAGAGATGTCAGAAAAATCTCACAATCCTGACGTTCAGATTATGAAAAATTCTCTTGGAAATTTCACTGCTTGTCATGGATAGACAATTTATATTTTAGATGTGGAAAAAACTCTCATGGAGCAAACAACTGCTTGGTGGATCCAAAAAAAAAAAAATACACAGCCTATCAATTTTGGCTAAGGACCATTTCGCTAAAGTGTGCATCAAATCATTGGCAAAATCTGATGATTTTATTACTTTATTATTATTATTATTATTTACAAACAAGTAAATTATGAATCGGATTGTAGTGGCTCAGATCATTCAACTATGTCTTATTGATGCAATGCCATTTCACAAGTGACTTCCAGGATTGTTGACTCATAAGAACCAACTTCTTTTTGTGGGAATCATGTTGTTACATTTTCAATGTATGTTAGCCCTTATAAATAAAAGTAGACCCCAGATAAAATTTCCAAATCTTCCAAAAGATCAACTATAGCACTTTAGTATCAAAAAATACATCATACATGCCAATAGAAACTTCAGAGCTTTTTCAAAGGACCTAGCTCGTTATGAAGGGAAGAAAGTACAGGTAGCAGTTAACTGCATGATAAAACATAAACTCCCAACAAAGTTTTGCTGAAATTTCAAAAAATTCAACAACCTTTTTGAGAGCAGGATTACAATTTTAAGATTGATTATATTACAAACTACGAGAAGAAGTTTATGTAATTCACATCATATTTGTACAACAATGTAAGAGGAATGATTACAAAAAATTACTATCTAGTATATTTGTGAAATAAATTTGAAACACTATTTGTAAAGCTGGTTCTGGTGGGATCAAAACATTAACCAAACATGAGTTTAAATTTGACAGCTGATGTTTTTTTTTTTGCTTTAAAACAACAATATAGTACTGTTTTTTCAATTAATGATGACACTTTATTATCACAATATCATCATGAGTGCCAGAAATTTCATTATACTATGTATTTTATTAATTTGAAACATATTTCAACAAACATTAAAAAATATAATATATTGTATATAGTATATAAATGCTGTAGTCCTTTATAGAAAATAATGAAATAAGAAAAATCTCAAGCTTATTTCCAAGTTAAATCTTCTAAATAGTTTCTAAAGTTTCTTTCATAGCTAGCAAAAATAATCCTTTTAATTATTCAGAAAATACAGATGAATTTCATACCTTTAATTCGATGACTCCGAGAAGTACTAAAAATATTGGAAATTTCATGATCAAAATTGCTAGCTACTTAGGCAAGGCAGATGTTCATGCAATGTGGTTATAGCCATAAATATAAAGGACTACTTGAATCACTTATCTAATCTTAAAACCTGCGGTGTGTAGTTTGAAAAAGACCGAGAGATTTAATAGACTCTGCTTGAAAGGATTATTTGAGTGGTGATTCTGTTCTAAATCAATATTTACATTCAAAACTTTTTGTTCGTTGGGCTATAAATGGAGTTTATATAAATGAACTAGTGAATAGTAATATTAAATGTTCCATTTAGCACTTGACATATAATTTTTTGTTTAAACCAGATTAATCAATTGATTTTTACACTAAATGGATAGATTATATAGTCAATCTCATATTCTCACATGACACGTTTGGATTAAAATATCTCAAATTTCACAGTCTTAACTTTGGATTCAAAATTTAAAGAAGTAGATGTTTTATTGATTTATAATTACTTTTTTGTCTGATGAATTACAAACGAAATATCATCAACATAATGTTCCCACATTACAACATAAATCTTAGCTAAGTCCCAAAAACAAATGTATAATTTACAAATCAATCATCCAATCACACACAATATAATATAATGCTTCATCAGATGGAGTTCCACTTATAAAACTAACCACAGAAAACGTGAAAGGATCCAAAACCTAGGAATGCGTATTATCAACCATAATGCTCAACTACTTGCAACTATCCACAATTAAAGAATTTATCCTATCCCAAACTAAAACCTATTTAAACAAAAACAATAGCTTCTCAAATTTATTAATGTGTGCAATTATTAATTACAGCAAAATTTTTCTCAAACGATACTCTCACAAAAGAACAAAACATGTGTTGATAAATTAAAATTTTCTGCTTTTATTTGAGTAGAGATTCCACAATATTCTAATGAAATAGATTAAAAATATTCTGTTTATACAAAAAATTGCAGATTATGTGATGGGTATCCTGATTATGTATGCATGGATAAATAAAAATCTTGATTATTTTTTTTTTAATTGAGTATGTTTTTATTTATTTATTAATTAATGGAATCTCTAGTTAAGCTAAGTGAAGCTGGAAGGTAATTTTGCACCAAAAGATTAATTACTAGGAGGATGAAAGAGTAAAGAGTAAAGAGAGGGGAAACTACTTTGTGTGATGGGTGAGTGGTGGGGATGGTAGTTCCGGGAGGCAACCATGTGTGGTACTCAAGTTGAGTGTTTATATTATTATTCTCTTCTGAAAAGTGCTTCGTTTTTAAATCTTTGTTTTTAGGACAATAATTTCATAATTGCACTAACTTTGTTTTCATTCAGCAATATTTAAAAAAAAAACTTTGTAAATAAACATCATTTAAGAATCGGGCACCGTTTTCTTGATATTGTACAAAAAATTATTTTGATATTTTTTTCCCTAAATTTTTGTTTAATTTAATAAAGTTTTTCAAGTTCTTCAATAATAGCCATTCCGGAAGAGCACTTCGGGGTTCCTATATATTTTCCTTCCGGAAGTCTATGTATCTTTTACTCGCTTGACCGCATGATCAGATCACTTTTTTTTTTTACAGCTATAATATAATATAAGATATAATATAATATGGCTTCACAATTTGCTAATAAACGATTTTATGATACCTACCAACCTATTACATGTAATTTTGTTAATGATTTTCTTATTAAGTATACATTAATTATTGTTATAAAACTATTTCCCTTAACTACTTTACCTGCGCATACAGCTATTTTTTTTAAAAATTCTAAAATTATATTTTCTGTTTTCCTCCCTCTTTTAGAAATAAAACCAAGTTTTTCTTTATCAGTAATTATTCTTTAAGTTTAAGATGTAAATTTGAAGTAAACAAGGATTTAGGGAAAAGTTTTCAAAAAAGTTTATTGATAAAATCGATGCTTATAAAAGCTTCCTTTATATTATTCTCGAATAAGGCAATAATTTTGTATCAATTAGTTATGTTTTTTGTGAAATGTTTACAAATATATTACATTTTTGTGTGAACTTTTGTAAAACCTAAATGTAAATAATTATTGTAAAGTAAGATTTTGTAAAAGATTTGGTTTAAACCATATTTGTAAAAATATATTATTTAATCAGACCTGCAGTTTTTATACTCTCCGTTCTGTCATCCCATAAAACTTTCAATTGGTAAAGCAGAAATTGTGATAAAACTATCTGTAACAATTAAAACAATTACAAAACTGATGGAAGAACAGGCCAACCCCTATTAACCTTCTAAGGGGGGTCCAAAGGGGGTGTGGCCGGACCTCTAGTCTATCCCCTCCAATTTTTATACCCATATATTTAGTACATTTGTACTATTGTATTGATATGTTTGTTTAAAAAGGAGTTCCTTCACGTATTGCGAAACTCAGTATGTATATTAGAATAGCAGCGGAGCTATTTAGGATTCTCCAGCAGACAATTATTTGCAATCTTCAAGGTAATTACACAAAAAAAGTGGGCCCACCTACTGTATTTTAAACTGAAGAAGAGGAAAAAGTTTGTCTCTTGCATTGAAAAAATGTCTGAATATGGATTTCTTTTAGCAAAATGTGATCTTACTATGATCATAGAAAATTATTTATCAGAGATGGGACGAACTGTATAAATTTTCAAGGAACATAAGCCGAGTAAGGCGTGGATGGAGGGATTTATAAAAAGGCACCTGGAACTAACTGTTTGATGCCATCAATATTAAACGAAGTCATGCAATAGTTTCTTCTGATGTCCTGAAGTCATACCAATCTCTTTCAAAGGAGTTGGAAGGGGTCCCACCAACTAGAATACATCAGGAACATATCTAAAATTGGAATTTCGCTTATGTTTGCCAGCAGTGGAAGTGATGGGTTCTTACCACCATTTGTGGTAATTACAACTCCACCCAAATGTGGAGCACTTGGATGGAAAACGAACATTCAGGTGCAAGATTCTAATCCAAGTGGATGGCTCGACTCGTGTAGTTTCCTTGAATGGTGTGAGCTTCTCCTGATCCCAAGGCTTAAAGAATCGGAAGAAAGAAAAGTTGTGCTCTGTAAAGTGTTTGTTTATTATTATGCCGGATTTGATATAGAGAGGTTTTTAGCTTCTTTAAATCATCATCATATTTGATATTTTTTTCCTTTTGTGGGACCATGGCAGGGTCTCAGGATGTTTCCTAGCGATCAATGAGGAGTTTACCTCCACTATCTGATTAAGATCCGGAAGGGAGGGAAACTTAAGAGTGAACTTCATCCAACTCAAGAAACTCTTGAATCTTGAGATTGTTGTTGTAAACCCTAGTAGGAGTGTGATGTTCCAGTAAAAATCTGCTACTGCTCCAACTACTATGACACCATTGTAGCAGTGATAAATTACGAGCACCAGTCTGATGAAAATGACAAAACTCTTGACCTTATCACATCTCGGAACGAAAACATTCCTTCAATTTTTTTTTCTTGTTTTTGATTTTTATAATTTGACATATTTCAGTTTTATATCATTTATCATATTTTACATTCATATTTTTTCGTTTTATTTTTATTTATATATAACCTATGTCAGGCACACCCCTCAGAGAAGTTTTTGTCGAACTAGCCACTGTCCTGCGTCAGAAAGAAAGACAAACCTGTGGTCTTTGACCTTTGCTGGCGGCCTAGTCGTTGGACTTCATTTGTATTTGTTAGGGTATGTCTTATGGGGAGAGAGAGAGAGAGAGAGAGAGAGAGAGAGAGAGAGAGAGAGAGAGAGAGAGAGAGAGAGAGAGAGAGAGAGAGAGAGGGAGAGAGAGAGAGAGGGAGAGAGGGAGAGAGGGAGAGAGGGAGAGAGGGAGAGATGGAGAGAGAGAGAGAGGGAGAGAGAGAGAGAGGGAGGAAGAGAGGGAGAGGGAGAGAGGGAGAGGGAGAGAGGGGGAGGGAGAGAGGGAGAGGGAGAGAGAGAGGGGGAGAGAGGGAGAGGGAGAGAGGGAGAGAGGGAGAGAGGGAGAGAGAGAGAGAGAGAGAGAGAGAGAGAGAGAGAGAGAGAGAGAGAGAGAGAGAGAGAGAGAGAGAGAGAGAGAGAGAGAGAGAGAGAGAGAGAGAGAGAGAGAGAGAGGAGAGGGAGAGAGGGAGAGAGGGAGGAGAGAGAGAGGGAGAGAGGGGGAGAGAGAGAGAGGGAGAGAGGGAGAGGGAGAGAGAGAGGGGGAGAGAGACTGTATACAAAAGCTCAGAATTTCTGCCTTATAGAGGCAGGTCATTCCTACGTACAGCAAATTAGAGAGCGGTTTATTTCAGCCAATCAGGGGTTACTACGCCAGGGCCCCAAGTGAGCGCTTGCGTTGTTGATATCGTTAACTGGTCCCACCTCTCGATACTGACGTCGAAAATATATTGATATAAAATATGGAAAGATACACAGGTGGTCTCAAAAGTTTCCAACCTCAACATGAAGATAAATAATAAAATAATTATAATAAAATAAATAAAAGCTAGTGAAATAAAAGCTTTGTTAGGTCGGAAACTTTTCAGACCACCTAGGTGGGTGTTCTCTGATCCGTGAAGAGGGTAAATTCAAATAAAAAAATTTGATATGTCTACGGCGAATGAATTAATCCACCGTAAGCAGCTCAAAATCTTCGTGGAGCTCACTGTTTCTCCGCTGCTGGAATGTAGGTTGTATGTCGGATCCCGTTTTGAAATTGTTTGAGTCGCTTTGTTGTCACTTCAGTCAGATGCCTAAAAAGCGGTGCACCGTACAACAGAGCATGACTGAGTATGCTCTTGCAAATAATAAGCTTGAGTCGCAGAGATATATTGAGGGAATTCAGCAAGTGTGTAAGTCGATAAGACTTCGTACTTGTTTGTTTTAACTTCCTCGCAAAATTTATCGCTGATCTGATTAAGCCGTCTAAGAACTCTCTTGGCGCTCATTCTGCTACTATACACGTTGAAAAGTACTGGGGAGAGCACGGCTCCTTGAGGTAATCCACAGGTCAGAGGCACAGCTTCAGAGCCGTTTATATCACGTCGTGCCCTAGTGTTCGGTTTCCCTGACATCGGCGAAATAATTACCGTGAGGTGCTTCGGAGATACAAACATGTGGTTCTGTTCCGTTTCTAGCAAGAGGAGGATTAGGGAGTTTCTTTGCCTGTAGCTCAGCAGTAAGAGGTTTGTCGCCTTCGTGAAGACAAACAGTGGCTGTCTTACTTTTTGTGGGTCTTCCAGAACTTTCTGTGATCGCTGTGAGTGCTGAGAAGTCACTCATGATACTATGCCGTCTTCCAGATTTGCATCAAGCTTCGGATTTGCGTTGTGAGAGAATTCATAACTACCTTGGCTTGATGGTCTCTGGTCCTGTACCATTTGTTCTTCCAAGTATTGCGCAAGGCAATAAGTTTCAGATTGTGGTGTGGATGTGGTTGCAGTGTCAGTGGCATGGGGCTGTACTTCGGGATAGCAGTGTCAGCGGCGTTGACGATCACTTCAAAGCCAAATACTCAGCCCTCTGGCCAAGTGGCAGACCAGTACGCCAGGAAGCCCGACACCACAAAGACCAGTAATTACCCCAGAAGTAGTCAAATGATTAACGTTTCAAAGATTCTTGACTTCTGAGTTGCTTTGTTTTATTATTGTGTTGTATTGTAATTACTTGAGTTATATTGTTGTGTTTATAATATTGAGTTATAGTTCGTAATTAGTTGACTTATCTGTTATATTATGGTAATTAATTCACCTTTTGTGAAGAAGGGTGAAGTCGAGGGATTTAAGATATATTTGTACCTTGGAGGCAGTGATTGTAACCTGCCGGTAACCTTTGTGTTTGCAATATTACAATTACTTACTTGCTAAGATGCTTTCTTCTTTCCCAGCTCTCTCAAGCAATTATTAGCAAGTGATATTATACAATGTTAATGACAAGACATTTGTTCTAGGAAATAGTTTGTTACCTATGATATGATTGACTAAAAGTAAATAAGCAAATCTACTTTTTTTTTTTCTAACCATTATAATTCTACAAACAAGACCTATTAGATAATCATAATGATAATCACTAAGTTAAGTTAAAGTTTTATTTTAAAAAAATAAATAGAATCGATAAAATCTGACCACTGAAAATTTTGCACTTATCCCTTATACTACTTTTACCAAAAACTCCATATATTATAAAGGTTATTGCTCATTTTATTGATTTATACAGTTTAACAGTCCTATTGAAAACATAAAACGGCTATTAAAGTCTGGACAATTTATTAAAGTACTAGCTTTTTCTTTTTTGTCATTAAATGAAATATGTACAATTTGAGACATCAGTCTTCAAGTTGGCTATTAAGATATTTGACCAAGTCCATTAACTGCAAGGTGTTGGAGAAGCTCCAAGTCCCTGTGCACTTAGTAGAATACTTCGAGTACTGAGTAATAAGTTTCGCTACGTCAGCTCGTACTGTGAAAGAATGTTGTACCAACGATACTATCTCTTTGTAACCTGCCGCAAGTACCCTGGAAGAAAAAAAATAATATTTTGTAATAAACAGTAATTAAGTACATGTTTTTATTGTTGTGACCCAATTAGGAGGTTAGCAGTTGACTACTAGTTGACTAGAGGGTTTGATGGTAATGTGCTGAGTTGGTTGTGAATGTTTTGTCCCAACATATGGTGGATCAGTGCATTTTGAGGTTTGCGGATAAAATAAAAATTAGAATTGATGAAAAAAATGAAAATTGATATCTTAAAAAAGGTTTAGTTACATGATCCAAGTCACGTGTTCATTTCCGTTTCGGTTCTCACTCTGTATATCGGGGAAAGTAGAAAATGGTAAAAAAAGAATAAGAGGATTCCAGAAATGAATTTATGGAAATTGTTATATCAGACTTTAATTAATTTTTAAAAAAAAATTGGGACAAAAATAGTCCATTGACAAATTTTCAAAGAATTTTGGTTGCAAGAATTATAACGTTTCCAGAAAACAAAAGGCTTACCAGACTTGTCACGTGATGGAAAGCCTCTAGTCTGTTTAATGATCCACTATTACCTAGTAAACTTATTTTGGTTTTCTAGGACAGATTTGTATTCAAGTAGCAATTCACTTTTTGAACTGAGTGAGCCCTGACCAGAACCAAAAAGATCCTTAGGGAGCCCGATTCTTCATAACGTGCCAACCACTAAACCACAGAGACTTTCACAGAGATCTTTCATTAATTTAGTTTATTTATATTGTTTTTGTTTTGATATTTCGCATTGCTTGGATTTTTGCAAATATAATTGTAGCGACTGCTAACTACATAAGATAAATCACCCTATACTATATTGCATATATATTGTAAGCAAAAGTAAAATAACATGAACTAAATGTATTATAAACAAATATAAATCATTGTGAATGTGTTAAGCAATAAAAGGCGGAAGCCAACTAAGTCACACGAGAAAGGGTCACCAGCTGGCAGTCATAAACTTAACAACTTTTGGGGGCCTCTCTACCTCCAGGGCTTGTCCCCGGGTCGGGTAAGCAGGTGGCCGTCACGTGCCTCACCACCGGTCACGTTCCTCGCCACAGGTGTGCGTGTGAACCGCCGCCGGATTAGACCCTTGCAGCCTCCTAGCAGGAAGTAGAGAGGGTACTTAAGGCAGGGCTACTGGCCCTGTTAGTTAGTCTCTTAGTCTCTCGTGGCCTTTACTCGTGACGCTTGCTTGGTTTCCACTCGAACTCTGAAAACTTGACTAATTCTTTATGAAACCTCTGTACCTCTTCTCTTGAACATAGTGCATTGTCGGGGCACATACCTGCCATAAATGGAGTCAGATAGTAACGCCGTCATGGAACGGTTGTCCAGGTTATAAACTCGAACAATCCGCACTTGACACAAGGGCTAGGGTGATTAGGCACCCCCTAGTGACGACCCGACAATAATTTTATAAGCTGTTAATTAGCAGAAAAATCCAAGTGAAACCACTAAATTACATTCAATTTTATTAGAGATAGTTAAATAAAATAAAACACTTATACACTGCCTACTAGGCCATGAATAAGACAGTTATATGAATTTTTTTTTAGCTGTCAAATAAATCTGAGAAAATGACCTTTAAGACTTTGACAATGATCCGCCACGGTAGATTTGGTTGGTGTCATGAAATCATTGAAGTTGGGGCACTGCGGTCCATCCTTAAGTTCTAATTTTTTTTTTTTTGAATTTTGATAGACAATGGTTTAACAATGAAATTTTCAGTTTTAGCATGTCTTTTTTCTGTTCTCAAATTTAAGTGGGTACGGATATAGGTGCCATCAGATAAAAACTTCCATGATTCAAAAACTCAACCTGTATTCTGTTCTAAAAGCTATTTTCTTGACGAAATTAGCACTTTTACCTTTAAAGGGATGTTGGTCTTAGCCATAAAAAAACAACAAAAAAAAACCGAATTTTTCGACACTTATACCCTTTTACATTTCCACGCTTCAATTATTCTACTAGCTTTTTGCTTTAGGTAAGCAATTTGTAATTAATAATTTTAGTTCCTGATATCCTAATCCTTACTAAGAGTAGGCTTATGTTTTTTATTATTTGTTTTAATTTGTTTGACTCATTAGCCTACAAATAGTTAAGGATTAGGATAAGTATTTTATTAATTGTGTCACCTTAAGAAGCACTTTAGTGTCGAAACTGGATTCAATGACAAATGGCACTGGTTCTTTTCGCTGTCAGTTAAATCTGCAAAAATGCCCCTAAAGTCCTTGGCAATCTGGGCAAGATCCGCCACGGTATTTTTGGTTGCGGTCATGACATCATCGAAGTCGGGGCACTGCGGTCCATCCTTGAGTTCTGCAACTTGGTAGTCGTCCTTTTTGGCCACTGCGAAATTGTTGCCTCTGAAGCCATTGTGGCTCCCTAGGTTTACATCCGTGACTTCGTTTTCATTGTACTTTATATCGTTTAGTTTACTTTCTAACTTGTCTCTAACAACATCTTTTTGATCACTAGCGAGCATGGCATTATCGCTCTAAAAAAAAAACATAAAAACATTTATTGAAAGTAAAACCTTTTGAAATTCATACATAATTTTAAAATACAAAAAACAATATGTGCTATTTATGATCATAACATATAAGAGTTTATACCAAATACTTTTAGAATCTAACTTTTGTTATCCTTATATTATAATAATGTTTAAATGTAATCATTGATGTAGTGTGGGATGGCTGCTTACACATGATGATGTTGCAATTTTTAAGTTAAAATATTAATTTTATAATTTTTACATGTGTATTGTTTGTTGAGTTGTAGTCTAAGGTGAGTCAGTCTGGGTCCTTTTAGGGTTCCGATTGACATTGGGGGGATAGAATCCATGATAAATTGTGATTGTTACTGTGTTTTTCAGATATGAATTTGGTTTTTGAATGCTTGTTGGAAGTAGTAGGAATATAGTTGAAAGTACTTTTACCAAATTAATATATTTCGAAGTAATATAAAATAATATTGTGTTGGAACGGCTGAAATGTCAGATGAAAATTATTTATTGAAATTAAAAACTGGCGAGACTATTACAGTGGTCTATAATTGTTCAGAAATAGAATAATTTAATAAAAAACTGAAAGAAAAAGTTCCACTCCTTGACAGCATGAGAGGACCGATACTTCTTCTTGACAATGCCCGACCACATGTTTGTCAGTAACTTCAAACAACTTACCTGATCTGGAAAGGTTTTACCCCATAAACATAATTACCTGACTTGTCGCCAGCTGATTATCATTTTTTCAGAGCTTTAGATGCATTTTTAAAATACGAAATATTCCAAAATGAAAAAGGTAAAATTTTCATTTCTCAAATTTATCGCTTCAAAGCCCAAACATGATCTTGAACAAGAGACGAAAAACCTTGTTAGCGTGAAGGGAGAAATGTGTTGAAGCTAACGGAAGCAGTTTTGAATTAAAATAATATCTTTGCAGTTTGTTTTTTTTCTTTCATTTGCCTGATACTCTAAAAACTGACATTTCATACGTTCCAATCCATTAATAATAAAAAACATTATTACTCTAGTAGCTGAAACAGCATAAAAGGGGGAAAAGTACTAGTGGACAAGTAAGGGATATCCTGGGGATTATCCCATGGGAAACTGTTACGGAGGACTAAGAATAATCCACTATCTAGAAATACAAGGCTAACATAACCATGTAGAGCAATGGAACTTTTAATGTTTTAGCTATCAGTGGAGAGGCCTTGTTTTCTTAATTGAAAAGTTTTTACTTAAAAATACTAAGAGCCACATAGATCTCCCCCAGCTATTGGAACTGGATTGGAGTTAGGGCCGAAGGTTACTAAATGATGGTCTATATTTTTGATCCAAAATACTGAAAATCGAATAGCCATGGGTGAAACCTCTACGTAAATGTAATATAGAAGATGGTAAAATGCAGGGGTGTGAATCGTCTGCGAGCAGAGTGGACTAACATAGAATAGGGTTGCATACAAGCAATAAACCGTTGTCATGGCCTACAGTAAAAAAAAACAGGACGTATGTCCCTCATGCTGGAAGGAAAAGCTACATAATATAAAATAAAACCCCCTCTACAGTAAATATAACCCCTTCTAAAGTAATAAACTATATATAACCATTCTATGTCGTGGGAGAAGTTATATACAGGAAAAAGGGTCGAATGGGCTTAAGAGCAAAATGGTCTCCAAAAAGGTGTTGGTCACATATTCACTCGAGTCTAAAGAGTAGCTAAGATAAAACAACCCTTTTGAACAGAGGAAAGAGCCGCATTTAGATAATTAAATTCAATAGTTAAGATCAAATGTTTACGACTGCCTTTTATTCGTATCATAAACTAGTTATACATTTTGTTTGATATAATAATATATAGTATTATTTATATTTTCTATTGGAAGGGAATAATTTATTTAATCTCTTATGCATATTAATAATTGTTGCTTTGTTCATTTTCTCCATCTGTAATATTTCTCTTTTATTTAATAAAATCTTATTGCCATGGATTTTCACATTTCGTATGATTTATTTCTTAAATACACTTTTAGTTGATATCTTATCCTGATAGCTAGAAATAATTTAAGGTAATATTAGAGCTTTTGATTATTAATTGAGGATACCCAAAACAATTTTTTTTTTAATTTTATTATTTGTTCTGGCATTTGTGCACCGCGGCCTCACTGAGACCTATTGTGCGCCGTCCATGTCTCTGTCCTAAATATGTGACAGGCCCACGGCCTTTGCAAATCTGAGGATACTGAATGGATCGATCAGTTCACATAGTTTGGGGTCTACAATGCGATCACTACCAAAGTGAAAGTATCGCCTTCTAGCTAAGTTATCACAGTCACATATTATATGACGTGCCGTTTCTCCCTCTTTCTTGCAGAATCTGCAGATTGGTGATCCCACTATCCCCAAATTAAAGAGGTGTTTATTTAACCGACAGTGACCTGTATAGAGTCCTGTCACACTTTTGAGTGTCCACCTGTCCATTGATAGAAGTGCTGAGCTTCTTCTCTTACAGGGTCCATTAAGAAACAGTTTCGAGTGTTCCTGTTTCTTAGTTTCTCTCCAAGAGAGTCTTGCCTTGTCCTCTATAGCTAATTTTATACGCCTTTTAGCGTAGCTGAGGCATATACCACATATGGGTTCAGGTGCAAGAGGTGTCTGTTCTGAGCCCACCCTTGCAAGGCCATCTGCCTTCTCATTGCCTGTGATGCCTGTATGTCCTGGCACCCAGTCGATTCTAACCTTATTGGCGAGCGAGAGTGTGTACCCAAAACAATACTTGTGTAAAAAAAAAAAAAATGGACCAAATTATCGGTCCCAATCAAACATATTTCCTTTTTGTATTAATTTTTCTATTTGATTAAAAAGTAATACCAAGTATTATTAAGGGCTCAATGTGCAATAATGTGGCGTGGAAGATTCAGCTGACATAAGTCCCTTTAGAACCGTAAGCGATTTTACGACGACAGAGCTTAAGCAAAAATCCATTTAAAACTAGCTTTTTTCAGATTTCAGATTGGTTTAAGCATATCATTTCTCAAATTTCTATAGTGCATCAAAAAAAAAATAAAATAAAAATCTAACAATAAACCCAAGTGATTTTTATTTCAGGAAGTTTGGTTGGTTGATTGGAATTCGATCTTCATTATTAATTTTATTAATTTTTTATTTAGGTGTAGTAATGAAGGACTCTTGATTGTTGCTCTTCACTGTTTATTAAAAAGATATCCGTTATCATGCTTTTGTAGGAATTCCTTTTGATACTCAATTGTTTGTTATCAATTTAAAAACTTTATCTAATTGAGTTCTAAGAAATTTAATTTATCTAAAAGGTAAAATCCTTTCAATTGAGATGTGTAGCAATATCAAAAATAAAATATCATGAGCAATGAGCTGGATTTTACAAATATTGATGGATTTTTTAAAAATCTTAAATCTATTGGTTATATTTTGCTTATTTTCAGTCGTTTGTTATGTCAATCGGTATGTACGAAGGGGTCAATAAGGGTCACACAAGGTTCCATCTGATTTCGTCTGACTTTCTCTCTCAATGTTTGCATCTATGTCAGTATGCTATAGCGATCTTCAAAATGACTCATTCATTTTGAAATTTGAAAGGTATATTTCAAAACACATACGCTGGTAATGTGTTGGTAAAAGTACAATTATGAGGGCTAAGAAAAAAAAATTAAATTTTAACATTTCTCTAGACGGTAGTAGGAAACTCGTTTTGGTTTAAAGATCTGACTTTTTCCCTGTATTTAAGTACACAATAGAGACGGCAATGGAAATTAATGCAGATTATTTTATGCTTCATTTTTTATTCGTCAATAACGCAAATTTTATTTATACAGATGGTTCAAAAACAAAGTGAAGTACTTTTGATCAATAATATGGAGTAGCATATCATCAATTGATAAGCGTTTCAAAAACGCAATACCGCTGCCCCTTAAGAGTCTCCATACCTTATTCCTTTACTTAATGTGTCTTTTATTTGATTTATATAATAACAATAATATTATGTTAATAATATACTGGTACTATTTATTTTAAGAAAAAAAAATTTATTTAATATAAAGTGGTATCTTTGACAATAGTATTCCCGCTAATATTTACTATAAACAGAGAAATAAAAAATGCTTTAAAAAAATTAAATTAAATAATAAAAGACAAAAGTATATTTTAACGAATTCGGTTAAGATCGTCATTAGTTCATAATTGACGTAAAAGCACTTTCATTCAGTAAAACAAATCTGTGGTGTAAAAAAAATCGAAGTTTCATATGAGCTAGTATTAGAAAGAAACAGTAATCCCTATAAGAGCTTTTATTTGCACCAAAATGTCATATGGTATTGCCTTACACCTTAAAACGAAAAAAAAACAACCCTTGTTTTGAGAATAATTAGCTAAAAGACGTTTTTCGGGTGGCGAATTCGAATTTTAAATAAATTTCTGGCTCAGTTCTGAGTGAACTCCTGTTCTAACAAATGTTATATTCTTTTCTATATTATCAATTGTTAGTAGGTCTTAGTAAGACTAATGATGACAACATAGTGAGAAAATTTCCGATAAATATAGGCTGCAATCACTTGAATAAGCCTGATTCAAAAAACGTTTTGCTGTCATATTACAAGCTATTTGTAATATAGACGTCGACGTATTGGATATGTACGCCAAAGAACCTCCAGAGTTGCTCAAGGAGGTTATGGAATAAGTCTATGCTTGCAAAAAACTGATTTATAGTGGGCGAATGGAACTTGATTCTCTAGTCATTGTGAAGCTTTTATCTCATAATAATAAACGGAATAGACACACCATTCTCACTCTGACTGGCAAAGGGTGTTACGCTATGAATAAACATCTCTTTATTCTTTTTTTTCTCACGTATCATATATTTTCTTTTAAATTTTCACTACCAAAAGGTTCCAAAATAACCGTAAAGTAGATAAAAAGAAAAGGAACAGTGCAGTCAAAGTTAAATCATTATGTAAGAAAACTAATCGGTAATAATACTTTAATTTTTGTATCAACTCGGTCACTGAAGATCTCCATTTCAAAATCTAAATCAAATGACAAATATCTAAATTATTGTCCAAACAAATCGGCTGTAACGACATTAAATACACAATGACTATTGTGGCTTTCCAAAAGTTTTTAGAATATATTTAAAAATCTCTATTGTTTCTTCAACCATAAAAAAACCTTTTAATCTAAAATAGCTTTTTAGCTGCGACTTGTGAAAGATTGACTGTTTTCCCCAATTTAATATAGCTTGCATAACTCCCGTTATTATAACTTAATAAAAAATATGTAAATTAGGCCATGATTTAATTTTTAAGTTTACAATGAAAATTCCAGATTGTGTCATTTTTGCACTTACGCAGGTGAATATTTTTGTCATAACAGGTGAGGGAGAGTACCAAAAAGTCGTGAAAAAAAAACAAAAAACCTTTTACTACCCGATGACGTTTAGGCTGTTTTATTTAGAGCCAGTAAGTAAAGTGACATAGGTTAACTAATTTAGGGAATATCTTTAGATACTAAGTATGGAATAAGTTTCGCTATTCGTTAATCTATTCATGACTATCAATTACAGTTCTTTAACACATTTTATGACTTATTAACTGTTCGGTAGCATTTTTAACTTTTTTAATTAAATGATTGACTGATTATATAATATTGCATTACACATGATACTCTAAGATTTTTTGGTCATTTAAGAAATATTTTTTTTTATCCAATGCAAATTGTTTCGCACATAAATAATTCTGTTAAATATATGTGTAAATATTGTATAATTTTTACTGTGGTTATCTAAATAAATACTGGGACGTTCACTTTGTACCTGTTCTTTCTTTTTGCTATTTATATTATGAATGTATGAATAAAAACTTTATCCTGTAACATAGCTCCCTTAGATTTTTTTTTTTTTATAGCCCCTTTAAATTTACAGATAATAATATATAATTATAGATCCTCAGGCGAATCTATTTACAAATTATTTCCTGTAGCATCGCTCCATTATAAAGAGGTTTTGTTATTTTATAAAAATTATGTGATAAATAATCAAGTATAATGATACACATTATACGTGACTGGACTAAACTGACTAATAAAGGTGATGGGGCTCACCTTAAAACATAAGCTCTGTTAGAATAATTAATAAACTTATAATAATATAAGTCTTATTCTGGAATTGAAAATAGTAAAACAAATTCTTCGGGAGAAATAATATATACGGCAGAGCTCAAAAGATCTTTTATTTCCCAAGCCACAAACCTCTGGAGTTCCATCCGTATTTCCATTCGTGAGATGATATCAATTTCAAATCAACTATTTGATCGTTTCCAAATAAGTACCTAAAAATTACTATTTTCATTCAAGTAAATAACGTACCTTAGCCGCTGAGACAGCTAAAAGAAGCAGACAAATGTAGCTCAGAAGGACCATGTTGCTGCACAATTGAACGATACAGTAACGGACGTACCAATTTTTTTATCGCTTTATCTGAAATCCTTGTTGATAAGCAGCCTAGGAAGTGTGTGGTTAGTATATTTGTCAATTAATACTCAGGTGTATGTGATTTTATCTTCGGCGGTCATTTAATACAGGGAAAATTGTTACGTAATTAGTAGTATGGAATCCTTTCTTAGCTGTCATGATCATCGCAAAAGACTAAAAGAAAAGCTAATTTTGTTTAGGGTTTCCGATTTTGACTTATTCAGGGTGTAACGTAAATAATGTACGAAACTTAAGGAAGTGATAGCAGACCCCAAATGCAAAACAAAAGTTTATTTGGGCTACGGTCCATTTCCGAACAGGGAAGGAGTGAATTCAAATTTGTGTTTTTTAAGACTGTCAATTTTGTTAAATCGGAAGCGATAATTTAAAAAATTTCCAAGATAGGTAATTCCCGATTGCATCGTAAACTATACCGAATTTCCTTTAAACAAAAGTAGAATTTGCTTTTGTAAAAACCATTTGAAAGTGGCTAAATTACACTGTTTTTCGTAAAATCAGTGGACTTGTTTTGTCTCCTACAGGACTAAAGATTCCCTACTTTTAGAAAAAGTTCCTTGTTTGATAAACTTCAAGTCCATGTTAATTATGTTTCGGTCTGTAACAGAATAAGCTAAGATTCACCAACAGTTCTGTAAAACAATTATGTGATGTGAAAATCTGTCTCCTCAAAGTACCAGTGTTTTCAGGAATTAATCATTACAATCAATTATTACAAAGGTTTCATTTCATCACTGCAGGATGAGTTGATAGAATTTAAACAAATGAAACAAAAATGGATATCAGGAATCACTTTTGAATCACTAATTCCAGTATTTTATCTGGGTTTTTGCATTCCTTCGTCATATGTAGCCAAAACAGGAATGGACTACCAAAGAAAAGAAATAGATTGTCAATAGCGAAAAACGGTGATTTAAGATTGTTGGTGACAAATATGGGATAAAATAACGAATGATTCGATTCATGTCACCTGGTGAGCATGTTGGGAAGGGATGTGCTCCTTCACCATAAAATAATATTATATTTATTTGTATTTTTTAAATAATAATCTTTGTTGTCAGCGTTTACGAAATTGCTTTATTTACATTGTTTACAAAGAACAATCTCATCAGTAATGTTATTCGTGCAATAGTTTACACAAACAATATTTGTACTATTGTAGGAAAAAATAAAAAAAAAAACCTACACAACTTTAAAGCCGGTGAAATACTAAATTGGCCTAATTGAGCCTACACTAGTAGCACTAGAGGCAACACTAGTCTATTGCAGATACATATACAATGTATACTAAATCAGAAGTATATGCTTGGTCCGTGTATGTATCTCTTTAATAATTTTTTTCCGTGATTACCTATACCCATAATTAACGGGTTTGTGGATAGTGGTGTGTTTTCAAAAAGTATTGCAGTTTGTTGATGTATGTGGTCTGGAATGCTTGGTAGGTCTAATTATCTTAGCGTTATTTGTGATTCTCATGCAACGGTTTTAAATGACTTCAAGTTTTTTGTAATTGGACAAAAACGGTTTAAACGTTAAGTGGAATCCACAACATCAATATTTCATTTATTGTAAGTTTTATGTATTTAAATGAATCATTGAATTACAGGGGTACCATCTGACTATTCAAATACAAACAGATTTAATTCCTACACCAAATCCTAAGCGTATTGCATTAGAGTAAAGTTATCCGAAATTACCTTTTCTTAAAATATTTAAATTACTGTTGGTCCCAATGGAATCTAAATCCAATCCAATTTATGTTCATACGTGGTTGTAGCGACCGCTAACTACATAAGATAAATCACCCTATACTCTATTGCATATGTATTGTAAGCAAAAGTAAATAACATGAACTAAATGTATTACAGACAAAATGTAAATAACATGAACAAATATAAATCATTGTAAATGTGTTAAGCAATAAAAGATGGGGGCCAAGCAAGTAACACGAGAAGGGTCACCAGCTGTCAGTCATAAACATTAACAACCCTTTTGCAGCCTCTACCCTCCAGGGGTCGGGTATCAGGCGGTGGTCGCGGTTCATCACCACATGTGTGGAACCCCAACCACCGGCCTAGGCCCTTGCAACCCTCCCAGAGAGGGTACTTAGGCCAGGGCTCCTGGCCCTGTTAATTAGTCTCTCGTGACCTTTACTCGTTGATGCTTGGTTTCCGCTCGAACTCTGAAAACTTGACTAATTCTTTATGAAAAACCTATGTACCTCTTCTCTTGAACATAGTGCATTGTTGGGGCACATACCTATCATAAATGGAGTCAGGTAGTAACACCGTCATGAAACGATTGTCCAGGTTATAAACTCGAACAATCCACCCTTGTCACCCGGGCTAGGGTGAACAGGCACCCCCCTAGTGACGTCCCGATCCACGTCCAGTGATGATCAAAATTGAAGGGATTTTATTATTTAAAATAGAAATAAATTTTAATAAAAATGCTTGTAATTGTTTTTAATGAAAAAAATGGTTGAATTTAATGCTAATATGAATGATAAAAGGATTACAATGATCTTACTTACTACTTATTTAAATCCTCCTCACTATTGTACATCGATGTCTTCAGTCTTAGGTGGTGCAAACTCAAACCAATTTCCTCAGTCAGACTCCAGAGATGACCCAGAGAAACGTGAAGTGTCCAAGGAAGTTCCTTGGGCTGCTTCATTCGATTGTTTATATTTTGTCCTATAGGTTCAAGTTCTTTCCATCAGTGAGGGTGGTCTTAATTTTCTGACCGTTTGTGTTTAAGAAAATATTACTTCACACTAGGCTACAAAGAGATAAGGGCTTGCCTCAAACACTGTCTTTATGAGGGACCATAAAAGAATCAACTGGGTTTATTTGGACCCTTCGAAAGCATATCTATGCCTTATAGTCGTCTCTTAGTGCTAAAGTTTTCCCCTCACAAATTCTATCTCTTAATATTAATTCTAATGTTACATTACCCTCACATGTTAGGGTAGCCTACCACGTAACAACATAAAGAAACGTGGTAAATAGATTTTTTTTTGTAATTGAGTTAGTGGCAGTTATGTATTATCAGAACTAATCAACACTTCACAATGGTTTTTAATCTATTAACAAGTAGTATTCAAAACTATTTGTCCACTACAAGCTGGGAGTATTTCTTTGCTTGTACTCATGTAGATTAAAATAAATCATTTATAAGTGTTTATGGAAGGAATCCTAACCTCAAAGTTAGTATTTATTAATATCCCCCAACTCTTTATCTCACCAAAGCATATCTCAGCGTCACAAATGAGAATTCTCCAGCAATTTTAACTTTGACAGGTGTTGGTGCTGCTACCTGGTAGGTAATTTCTCCTCTTTTCAAACTATAACCCTAAAAGAGGCTGGATCTCTGACAGCTTGGCAAGTGACTCAGGCTGGAGCTTGCCGGTATATATTATTTCTACTTTATGCTCATCATAAAATACATTCACTGAGCGGAGTGATGAAGGAGGAGAGATGGATTGGCCAATCACCGAGCAAAGTTTCATTCCAAACTTCAATGAACCTAGATGCCGATCAGCCGAAATGAATGCGAATTAACCCAAGTCATCAGCCTTCAGCTTCATTATTTGCGTTAACACCCGCCATTCCTTCTGTACTATTTATTATTTTTATTTTAGTATTCATTATGGTATGAATGAGAACATTTATCACAATTACTTATTGCCCAATAAGGCAGATTGTAATTTTATGACAACAAAGAAATTAAATATATATAAAAAAAGTATTCATTAAAAACGAAAAGACCAACATTTTCTTTACTTGCCCGCTAGCCCAATATTTTATTCTGATTTTGACCATTAAACCCCATTATAACTATCAAAATATTTAATTTAATTATACATATCGTTTATTATTTGTTCCATTATTATTTATTCCATATCATTTATCCTGAGCCACTGTCCACTACCACTTTGAGTACCTACCAGTGTAGTACGCTTTGTGGTAATATCTATATATTGATTGATTGTGGTATATCTGCCCTCCACCAATTATCATAATTAAACAATAATAATGTATTAGTCAAAATGATTAATATTTTAGAAATCAAATCCACACACTTTATATTAAAATATTATTAAATTTGGCTTGGTACATGTAAGTTATACTAACATTTCTGTTCATAAAACTCTAATTATTTAAAGTGTTCTATCCAACTGCGATACAGATTCGTGATTTATTAATGTAAAAATTAGTATTTGAATCTAATATTTTATACATATATTCCTTTATCATTAATTTGTATAATTCAGAAAATTGCAGTGATTTATTTCTTTCCATAGCTTGGAAACCTTGTATTTGGTTCTACACATTCTGTATATCTACACACATCATTCTATTTCTACACACATTGACTTATTGTCTTGCGATAGCTTCTATGGTATAATACATTAAAACGAATGGTAATTAATGTAATAATTGATAAGAAAAATGATTTCATGCAAAAATTATTACACTCCTTATATTAATTGTATATATAGTTGAATTATCTTTTACCCGGATGACCTTATTAAAAAAACTTTATTTGAAAGAACAACAAATTTACAAGGACTGTCTTACACATGAGAGAGTCTTACACACTTTATAAAATAATGAAAAATAATAATACTGGTAGCGAGCGCGAGAAGAATAGGATTAAGTAGAGCCAGGAGAGCCTATATGTAGGAGAGGAACGTGGATTAGGATGTTTGGGGTTTAGGACTAGTTAAGGGCTTCAAATCCTCCCTTGCCGAAATTTAACATTACTCCGGGAATGTTTAGGAAATTTTTAACAATGTGCAAAAAAACATAATCTTACTAACTAAGATTCCTGACATAATTAGAGCATTTATAGTTGCTCTTACAGAGTAACATTAGTTGACACTATTAATAATAAGCATACATTTTAAATGGATACCACACTTGAAGTAACATTGCTCTAGCATTATTAATTCTTAATTAATAATAATCATTATAACACGTAAATTTAAGTTTGCAATATGCGTATAGTTCCAGAGGTATAATAATTTTTACAAAAGTGCATAAAGCGAACATAAAATTTCATCAAAAATAACTTTAAAATGTTAGAGGAAAATTATACTTGACATAGTATTATTATTAGTTCCTCGATTTGATAAAATATTAAAGAAATTCTCTTATATAAAATGTATCAAAAATATAGTAAATGGTATATTACAGTATTCGATATGGCATTATTAAGATATACAGTATGAGATGAAAATTACTATTATCAGTCAGTAGTTTTAATGAATCAAAATTATGCATACAAATTAAAATAACATTTTCTTATTAAATCATTATTAGTATGCTTTATTTTTATAACATGGGTAAACACTTAAATACTAGCAAAGAATTTTATTAATCCTTCAAGCATAAACAATGTGTGCTCTCTAATCTTGCAAACAAGAATAATTAAAATTATTAGCTTCTTAAATTATATCTCGTTAACAGGTTGAAAACTATTGGAGATATTTACAAATTTTCTCACACATAGATAAAATATTAATTACAAGTTATCTCGTTGTTCAGAATGTATTCTAGAAATATTTTATAGGTTACATTGTAATGGAAAATTTTTCAACTTATGATTAATAGCTCTTACTTAATTATAAATATGGATAATTATTCCTTTAATATAGTTAGATTATATAAATGACAAACAATTAACGATTAATTTCATGTTTAATAGGTGTTGCTGCTACTAGGACCTGGAGCAGGATGAATGTCCGTATTATTATTAACAAAATGTGCTTTTATCTTTTGGTTAGGTCTTTTTACGTTATTAATGTGTGTATTGCCTATTTTTATTCTATTATACAATGGATTCTTTTTAGGTTTAATCCTAGATGTTTTGACAAATTCTTCTGAGTTAAGCTCAGGAGGTTCTTCACGGTTTTAATATAATCTATCAGTTCTTTGTTCTTTAATATATTCAATTTTTTGTTTAAATGTGTTGTGCAAATCTCGTAATTGTTGAAAATAATCATTAACACATGTTTCCTCTATGTCGTCAGTTTCATAGGTATCTCTGATTTTTTCCGAACGTAATTTCATTTGGAGTTAGTTTTAAATTTTGATTTAGAGTGTTGTTATAAGCTATCGTACTTGTTTGTGGAATTCTTTCAAATTTGATATTCTTATTTTGATTAATGTTTATTCGCATAATTTCATTTAGCGTTGCATGGTATTTATTCAGGATTCCTAGTGAATTAGAATGATTTGTACTGGTATAATGAATTGTTATGCCAGTGGCTTTGCAAAATTGCTGAACCAAAATATTATTGAATTCTTTACCATGGTCTGCGCAAATACGCTCTGGTATAGGGTATAGACTAATGTATTGCTCCAAACTTTGGCAAATGGTTAAGGCATTTTTGTTATTAATCACCTGTGCATATAGACGTTTTGAAAAGGTGCCAATGGTTGTAAAGATTATCATTTTGTCAACTTGTAATAAATCCATCATAATTTCTTGAAATGGTCTATTAGGAGTTGGTGTTACCATAAATTTGCATTGTATCGGGTTCCTGTCGTATTTATTTGTTTTACAAATATCACATTGGCTTATAATTTCTGTGATCTTATCCTCCCTGTTCGGAAAGTAAATTTTTCTCTTTAATTTATTGTAAGTCTCCAAAATCCCACGATGGCAAGTCTTACCGTATTGCCTGTTGTTGGTCACTTAATTAAGTAATATCTTCACATAATAGAAAGTATCTTTTAAGTTTTACTGTTTTGTATTCTTTTTCAATTAATTTTTGTATCTGTTTAAAATAGTCTTCGTAAATCTCATTTAAAGTTTTGAAGTTTGTTTGACAGTATATAGCGTAAACTTTGTTTGGTCGTAATACCTCCAATAGTAATTCATTTATCTTTTCGATATTATTAATGTGTAAGGTGTAACGATTCTTCTAAAATATTTTTTCATAGGTAATCTTATTGGTTCCTCTTTTTATTAAGATCTGATTCTTCTCAATGTTTAAAAACTTGTCACTATCTACCAGCCATACTTGTTCACTATTACTGGCCTGTGAATATTGTGTTATTAGACTCTCTAAGTCTTTGTTACTTAATATTGGTAATTATTCTTCTGATTCTAAGGTATTTTGATTGTTTGTTTCCTCAAGTTCCAAGAGATAATTTATAAAAGCATCGTATTCTTGAGTTTCTTCTTTTGGAAGGTTAATATTAATTTCAATATCACTTTCTAAAGCGTTAAATTCGTTTCTTCTTGAGAGACAGTCAGCGACATAATTTGTTTTTCCTTGTATGTGCTTTATTTCGAATTCAAACTCTTGTAATTTCCAGATCCATTTCATGATCCTACTGTTCTCGTTCTTCATCGTAAAAACCCATGTTAATGGTTTGTGGTCTGTTAACAAAAGGAACTTTGTTCCATAAAGATACGGTTTAAAGTGCTGCGTGGAATAAACTATAGATAATAATTCTTTCTCTATAGTGCTGTAGTTTTCCTCTGTTTTTGATAAAACTCTAGATGCGAAAGCAATTGGGTGTTCTACGTCATCTACTTTCTGACTAAGTACTGCACCGATTGCTTGCGTCAGTTGTTAATATGAATTTTTTGTTCCAGTCTGGATACGCTAGTATTGGTGTATTGGTTATTTGCTGAAGATAATTGATGAGATCCATTTTTAAATTCTTCCGAATCATAACTCTTTGTCTTAATGGCTGCACTGAGAGGTCTTGTTATCTTGGCATAATTGTTTATAAATTTGTGGTAGTATTTTTAATTCTGAGATTGCTTTGATTTTATTTGGATCAGTTTTTGGCCCGTTCTGGCTCACAATGTATCCTAAAAATTTTAGCTCTGTTTTGAAAAATTCAGTTTTGTCGAATTGTATGCTTAGATTATTCTTTTTTAATATTTCCAACACCTTTTCTACGTCATTCAGGTGCTCTTCTTCATTTTTAGAGTATATTATGATATCGCCAATATACGCCGTAGTCCTAGGTAAATTTTCTATGGCCATATTAATCATGCGTTGGAAGGTTGGTGGTGCATTGCACAAACCGAACGGCATTCTCAAGAACTCATAATGTCCATCCTCCGTGCTAAAGGCTGTTTTCGGAATTGAATCTTCTTCCATTACCATCTGATGGAAACCCGAAGTCAAATCTATAGTTGCAAAATACTTTGCTCCTTTAAGTCTATTCAGTAAATCTTCTATATAAGGTAAGGGGAATTTATCATTAGTGGTTTCTAAATTAAGTTTGCGGTAGTCTATGACCATTCTCACTTTCTTAATTCCACTTGCATCCATCTTTTTTGGCACTATCCATAGTGGTGAATTATAAGGTGAATTACTTCCTCTGATTATTCCATCCCTTAATAGTTTCTGTACTTCTTCTTTTATTTGACTTTAAAATTGTTCGGGGTACCGATAATTCCGTGTATAAATTGGGTCATTATTTTTAGTACTTATCCGATGTTTTATTAGATTAGTAGCTCGAAGCTTTTCGTTATCTTTTTTAATTATTTCTCCATTGTTAGAAATTGTTTTCATTAATTTGTTCGTTATTTCATTTGGTATATGTTCCGTCCTTAATATTTGTTTTATTTCATTTTCGTTATTTATTATATTTAATTCGTTTTCTTTATCTTTAAATTTGAACTTATTGCTACCGATTACTATGTTAGTTCCATTGCAATTAACGTTCATCTTTAAATTTTTCAAATCCAAGTAAAATGTCAAAACGATCGGAAAAGGGGTAAACTAACAATTCTGTCCGTTGATCTATGCCCACTAGATTCCTCAAGTTTAACGTTACACTAAGACTACCATTATCATATCCCGTAGGGGTTTTTATTGAAAATTCTTTTGTCTTTGTCTTATAATTATTTTTATTTACTAAGCTAGGGTGAATGTAATTTTTCGTTGCTCCTGTGTCGGTGAGCCATTTATTATTTTTAAAATCTATTATATACGGTAAATCATTTGTGTGATGCAATTCTTCACATTGTTTAGTCACCGTATTATTTATTTTATTATTGATATTTAAAATTGGTCCTGCTCCTCTTACGGAGGTGAATTGGTTTGGATCGTTGCTATGTTGATTTAATTTTCTTATAATACGAATTCTTATAATAATCATCTTCTAAATGATGCGCTCTGTCGCTAACAGTACGCATTAATACAGTTTGCGGTTGATTATTTTGACGAGGTTGGTTAAAATAATTATATTGGTCTCGTGGATACCAAGGTCGTTGGTGATTATTTCTTGGTCTAAAGAATGTCTTGTCTTTGATTATAAGAATTATAACTAGTTCCTTGGTAATTATAGTTCGGTTGATTATAATAATGTTGTTGCCTTCGATTATTAGGATTATATTGTCTGTTATCGTTATAATTCGGTCGGTAATGCTTTTCTTTATTTTCACATCTTCTCTCTTTGTAACCCCTTCCGTATAACCGTTGAACAATATGAGATGCCTCATTTCTAAGTATATTGTCTAGGTCTTCTAACGTTCTAACTTTTAAGTGGTAAATAAAATCAGTAAGCATAGGATGTAAATTCTAAATTCTGGATCGCATCTCTTCTCAGTCAGTCTTGAGATATACAATATCGGTTTTAGTTATTAAATGGCTTTGTCGTGAGTAGTTCGGCTATTTACTGTTCCCTCAATCTGGAATCCTGATATTTACGCTTTAAGAAATTGAACAATTCTTCTATTGATCGAAAGTACTTGTCAAATGTCGCCGTTTCCGCGTCCCCTTCAAGCTTTTGCGTTGCTTGCATAATTATTTTAGCGTTGTTAACCTCGAGATATGCATTATCCGCTTTACAGTACGTAATCGTATAGAAGTTGCACTACCCTTATAAATTTAATCAGTTTCTTTGGATTTCCGTCGTATGACGGGATTGATTTGAACTAACTTGCGTTTATTTCCATATTTGTGTTCATCGTTTCTTGAAAGTTTCTATTGGTGTTAAGTCTGTCCGTTATAGACATATAAAAAATACAAAATAGAGAAAATAATTTCAAACCTTGTTTTCTTTCCGTCTGCTTAAGAGGTGTTCCGATGGGTAGGAAGATCAATCAACTTGATTTCCGGTTCAGTATACCTTGGAGATCTATATCAAAATATACCAGCGTTCTACTGTTCCTGAAGTCCTGTTAATATTTCGTCGTTCACATGGAACGAGTAGAGGATGTCTCGGGTCTTGCCTAGCCAAGTACGGGATCGCAAAATGGGGAGATTCTACCGAAGTTACACGTACGCCCAAAGTAACCTGTTCGGGTGCCAGTTGAATTATCTTTCACCCGGATGACCTTTTTAAAAAAACTTTATCGGAAAGAACAACAAATTTACAAGTGGGACTGTCTTACGCATGAGAGAGTCTTATACACTTTATAAAAGGATAATAATAAGAGTACTAACTGGAAGCGAGCGCGAGAGGAATAGAATTAAGTAGACCCAGCAGAGCCTATATATAGGAGAGGGACGTGGATTAGGATGTTCGGGGTTTAGGACTAGTTAAGGGCTTCAACTATATATATATAAATTAAAGCCAGAGGCTTGACTATGTCGACACTAATACGATCATGGAAGGTAAACAACCCATAATCCTATGTATGTCGGATTGTCATCAATAATAAAGCAGTCCTTTACTGGAGTCAGAGTTTGCCGGTCCATTTCCCTCTTTCTCATTCTTTTTTTATCTATCCTAACCGCCGTTGATTAACTTATATATATCAAAAAACTAGTACGATACGAGGGTCCTTTCTGGGTTATCGCCCTCCGCGAACATAACGTGGTCACGATCGAGAGCATCACACCCCCGATAAAACGAAGGACGGTGCATTTTGAGCAGCTGAAGTTTCTAGCGGCGGAATCGGAGTGTCCCGGCGCTGAAAGCTAATTCCGGTCTGAGCTTGTGAGTGAAGGGTCTAAAATTCCGATACACCGAATCGGCGTATCACGCACTCAAGTTGACCTCGATTGACGGAAGACGTATTTATATGTTTATTTTGACGGTAGTGTCGTTTTTCGTTTCTTTTTTCTCTCTTCGTGTGAGTATTATAATTTTTTTGTGTACAATGGAAGAACATTTTTGTTTTGCTTGTCTTTTTATTGTATCAGTTTCCAAATTTCATTTCTCTTGTAAAAAAAAATTTTATTTGTATTAATTATGTACGTATAAGTTTACGGGGAATGCCCGTAAACTGGTAGGGGGTTGTTATGGCTAGTAGCAAGACAATGTTAAGCCTAATACTACAGGGCCTAATGTATACAAAGCCTGTGAATAGATAGAGGATGAGAAAATAATAAAGCCAGTTAACAATCGTACCTGTGTGTAATATTACCATCCTTATTCCCTCATTTTTGATTGTCTACAGCCGGGAGATGATAACTTATATATATATATAATTATGATAAAAAGTACCAATATCTTTTTTGACATTGCATATTTACAAAATGTATAGAATGATTTAAATGGATACAGCGTCAATGGATGTACATTTTATTCCATAACGTCACCATAAACTGCCAGATTGAACATATATAAAATATATCTATATACATTATATGGCCATTTTGGATTGTTATGGATTTTAGCATAATTATTACAACGAGAAATTACCATAATTTTACAACAGTGGGTTTATATGCTAGACTTATTCGATTCGCAAAGAAACGTGTTCTTAACCAGTGTACTAACAGCTATTCAACAAGCAATCAGTCTTAATATCATCCCATAAATTCCACACAATTGTCAAGGGTTATATCAGCACGTTGTGTGGAGTACTTTTAACCTTTGATCGACCCTTATGTTGGGAAGAATTTGCTTCTATATATATAGAAGCAACTATATAGAGCTATATATATAGCTTCTATATATTACTATGTAGCTCATTGTGTGCGAGTAAATGAATTTCTTATTGTACAGCAATAAAAAAATACACATATATATGTATATGTGTATTTTTACATCCATTGACGCTATATTCATTTAAATCATTATATACTTTTTGTAAATATGCAATGTCAAAAAAGGTATTGGTACTTTTTATCAGAATTATCAAACCATTTGGTATGGTCGAATAAAAACAACAAATTTCAACTGTCGTCAATATTTTCCGGTGGTTGAAAATTGCTAGAAATTGAAAATTTCTGCCTCTTCCTCATTGTGTCTTTAAATAAATTGATCTATCATAAATATTTTTTATTTTGCACCCATAACAATGCGCGGAGAACGCCCAGCGATCCCTTACCCATATTGAAGTAACATTTTGATTTAGTAAGTTTTTTAGTTTTAACGTTCTTAAATTTATAGTCTTAAATTTTACTGTCTTATTGTGTATTATTACGTATGTCCCTGTACACACATAACTGGTGCAAAGTCTTCATTGATTCGACATTAAAATATATGTAATATGTAAAGTAAAGGTAAAACCAAAAAAATAGGATGAATGATTTTCGAAGCTACTTATTTTACATACGTATTTAGAAACAGAAGTTATACCAGATTTGATGTTTTATCTTCAGAAGATAATTTAGTTTGTTAGTAACAATGAATTAATAGTAACACGATTTAACTTAGAAAGTTTTGCAGTAGTTCCTTACTGTTGGTTTTTACAAATGTTCAGGTCATCTTTTTTAATTTTCACTTGACTAGTTACTTCTTCCTTGTGCGAATCATACTGAAAATTATAGAGAAAGTAACTAATTTTGAAAATGAATTGATTCCATGAACCATTCCCAGATAAATATAGACTTATAAAAAACCGAATTAGAGTATACTTCTAATACCTTATTTTCCTATTATTTTTTCGAAATTTTGTAATCGTCAGTCAAAAATAATGAGTAAATAGTAAATTTTGAAACTCTCTCCAATCTAAAAAATATTAATTGTCTCAACGAAACAAAATTATTCGTTTTTAAAGAAATAAATATTCTTATATCAAAATGTCTTCTTTGTAATGATTATTCAAAAAAATTTAACTTATTTCACACTGGAATTCAAATTAGTTCAATTATTGTTTAACATGCTCACAATATGATCTTATAATGTGCATTTATCATTTTTTTTTGGTTAAGCATATTTCAATGGTTCACAAGTCAGTTATTGGTTGACAAATTATGATTTTTTTTTTCTTCATAGCCCCTTTAAATTTACAGATAATCATATAGAATTATAGATCCTCAGGCGATATTTTATAAAATTTATATAATGAATTAACAAGTATAATGATATACATTATACGTGACTGGACTAAACTAACTAATAAAGGTGATGGGGCTCACCTTTTTGATCAAACTTAAAACTAACTTACATACTAATTCTTAACCTAATTTTTCCCCAACAGTCTGTTGCCATCGATGCGGGAGGGGTGGTGGGGTCATAGTGTTAAACACAAGGTTGGTTAGGTGCTGCAACCAGTCAAAAAACTTGATGTGTCTCCGGCAGATGAACTCACCCAACGACGGCCCACCAAGCAACGGGTGCAGGTCAGCGTTCTTCAACCTCACGAGAGAGGTACGTCGGACCACTTTTCCCATGATCCCATTCTGGAAATGTTGGAGACATTTGGCTGTTTATTCAGTCAAGTGGGTAAATAGCGGGGCACCGTACAGCAGAGCTGGCCGGAGGACACATTTATAGATCATCAGTTTGAGACGAAGCGACAGGTTGGGTGAAGTGCGATAGCCGGTAAGACCTGTGTCGTACTTTTTCTATTTTATTACTAAAATGAGTAGAGAAATGGAGATGCCTATTCATTTTAATGCCCAGATAATTTAGAAAGCTGGTGAATTCTCTTGACCTCCTATACTATACGATTTTGGCAAGGACGTTTTCCCCTTCTGGAGGGAGAAATTTACGCAAAAAAAAAATTTTGATTGATTATATGGAATGCTAAGTACACATCAGTGGTCATATTGTGAGAGGGAATGAAATAAAAAAAGTTAATTAATTCTAATTTGTATTAATTATCAAATATTTAGAGTCATTGGGTATAGATCGTACATACACCCACCCACAAACACACACACACGTATGGTGTTCATTAAATTAAATTAAAATATTAAAAATTGAGAATAGGCCCTATCTATACAGAGAGGAAGGCTCGCCTTCTTATAGGCAATGTGTGACTTTTTTTTAATGGCCTTAGCTGACTACTGCTGCCAGTTTCCATACTATATAAACATAATATTTTACCCATGTTCAAGAATTAGGAGATACCCCAATAAAAATTTCTCATTTAGAGACGAAAAGTGTTGTAAAACCAATTTACCCAAAAACAATATTTTGCGGTTGCTACCCGAAGACAGAGGCAATATTTTACAAGTTCCGCCCCGAAATGACTATGAAAGTGGACTGTGGTGTCAAGATAGAAGCCTTTTGCAAGTTCCCCCAGCCTCCATCCTGTGAGCTTAGGCTCACAACTGCTCCCAGGGACTCCGGTGACTTAACTTCGGGTCGGTTGTTTCGTCACCTCATAGCGGCAGACCAGGCAGGTCCATCTTCATGCAGTTTATTCATACTTTTTATTTAGTCAACATCCCACGCCAAAGAGTCATGCAACGTTTGGGATATCTAAGATTTATCTACTAATGCACACTGCAGAGAAACAATTGTACATACTCTTTTATTTAAGAGATAATTTTAACATCTATAAATCATTCCAACATAGATAGATGTATGAATATAGTTTATAATATTTAACCAGGCAATTCCAGATATATAATAAATTATTAGTTATTTAAAATACGATTTGGTATTAGCACGAAACCTCAAAATGATTTTTAGATCAGGGACAATCTTTTAGATAAATCCTCATAAAAGTGTTAGGGTACACGAGCATCTCAAACTTGGGACTATTTGAATTAATGATATTTAAATTTAATAGTGGTTTGAACATTACAACATTTAGCTATGTTGTTTCTTATTTACTTATTTCTTACCATGGTCTCTCGCCATGAGAGATTTTTATTACGTTAATTTACTATTTAAATATTTTTGTTTTGCAAATCCCATAAAATAGAAACATTGTTTATAAAGCGTATTCTATACTGAACGTGAGAAAGTTAATGGGCACTGTAGTGACTCAACTACATAAGTGTTAAATCACCCTATACTCTGGTGCATATATCATGTATTATAATTAGATGTAAAACATACTTTTCTGGTAATAAATCATGGAGAGGCCGGTAGTCATGAAACAAGTAACAGAGGGTCAAAGCTCCTGCAATAAAACCTGAGAGGGTAAGCCACCTGCCCCTAATAAAACCAACATGGTTTATACGGTTATTACTAACACCTCTGGTCACCGTCCGGCGGTCATAAAATCATGCCATAAACAGTCCTTTAGGGGACGAGCGATCACGTACCTCGGTAGGTGTGACATCATAAAACACACCCTTTTAGACCAACAGTCAATAAAATCAAGGGGGATTGGCCACCTGGGCATCATAAAACATTCCCCCTTTCAGCCGGCTCCGCCTTCCACTAGGAAGGGGAAATTATATTTAAATCAGGAAGTTTCGCCCTGTAGAGACACTCTTTCCCAGGCTCCTCATCTACACAGCCGCTATCACTCGTCGCGATACGCCAAGGCCCCGGGGCCCTGGTAGTAAGTCCACTCAGCCTTCCACTGGTCTACACTCTCTCTGCCACACCTCTGCTCCGGCACCTTGTCTCACAGCCTCTAGCAGACCCTCTGACGACTTGTACTATTACGCTGCCGATCTCCCGCCCGAACTCTGAAAACTGGTCTTATTCTTTATGAAACCTCTGAACCTCTCTCCTGAACACAGTGTATTGTCGAGACACATCCCTGTCAATAGATGGAGTCAGATATTAACGCCTACATGGAACATGGTCCATGTTATAAACTACAACAATCCGCACTTGTCACCAGGGCTAGAGTGATTAGGCACTCCCCTAGTGACGCCTCCGACAGGCACTAAACTAAATTGATTTTTAGTTGGTTTAGGTTGAGAACGATGCTACCGGAAAAAATGGACACTACTCGGGGATGGGTGGATGGATGGTTACAAAATGATAGAATGACAATATAAAATAACACCCTACAATTAGTCTACTCCCAGAGTGAGTTGAAATTTGTAATAGATAAGGTTTATCTTGATTAAATATCAATAGATTATCAATCATTAATCCAAAAGAAAACAATGAGTTAAAAACTGGAAGAAGGAAATAAAACATTTATGATTTTATGGCGTTGCATTTGAAGTATGCATGATCATTGTATAAGTACGTTTTCCTGTTCAATGTTTTGTTTTTATTTTTCAAAAGCAGAAACGCTTACGTTTCCTACAAGGCTTCTATCAGCTCTGATACTACTGAGCCCTGCATTTTTATTGTTAAATATTGCTAATACATGCGACTTCTCCTATTAGTATGAGTAATAAAATAACTCAGTGTTGTTCATTTCATTGTAGTGGCGTCTTATAGCACTGCAAGCAATGTCGTTATGTCCCTAGTAGATCTCGCTGGTGAATATTCAAGAGAATGTTTTCGTCAGTAGGTTAATCGGTCTTTATGAAGAGGAATCGCATTTTGGTTTGGCAAGTTTCAGTATTATCCTACCGATTAATATCTTACACAGTATGAAAAGTAAGTTAGTTCAAAGTATCAAGTTATATGCTTGTCCTTTCCTGGCAGCTGTCTGCAAATTTCATGATTAATGAAGTCATGTCAAGGAGACTTTTTGTCTTCAGTGTCTTCGTATTCAAAATCTCTATAAATCTTTCCTCCATCCTATAGGCTTCAACCCCCAAGCCATTAAGTAGCCTGATAGGTGGTGAAGTACATCTATTGGTATATAGTGTTTTTCCTTCTGTAACTATATACAGACTGTATCTGTTAGTTTTAAGTTGGTACAGTTCATTCGTGAACATCTGTTAAATGTAAGTTTATCTGTGAGGAATCCACTATTCTACCATATATATCTCGCCGATATTTTCTTTTTTATTAGATTTAGAGTTTGAATTTGCAGTGGTTTGTTATTGTGTGACAGTTTTGTTGGCATAGTCGGCTTCTAGTTTCTCTCTTGTAATACTGTAATAACATCCTTGGCAAAACGTCATGAGTTCTGGATATCAATTAAGTTAATTGAACTGTCTATATGGTATTCAAACCAGTCAATATGATAGAGGTTGTTGTGATAGTGGTAGTGATTTTTACGGTATACTTCCACAAGCATTTGGAAATAATTGGACGATTAGTTTTAAAGACCTACTGCTAGCGTCGTAGTCTCTTAATTAAAGTACGTGCGTTCGAAGCTACCTTCTACTACAGATTTTTTATTTAAAAAAAAATACATGAAAGTTCAGAAAATATTGTTGATGATGAAACATGCGTTTATATCAACAAGTGATGTCAGAAAATAAAAAAAAAACGCTCAAGGTCTCTGGGACCAACACCTACTCCGTCGCCAATCAAACTTAAGCCACCGCAATCTAATGGAAATGTTGTGCCTGTAAATTCTTCAGCAACCAGCAGCTCTATGGAAGAATTACCACCACCACAACCTAGCACAACATAACAGACAACACCCCATGAGTCTCCATTTTTTAGGCCCATCAGTAATGAGGTGTTGAAAAATATTGAAGAAGAGGACATGGACTCTACAAAGACACCCACACAGCCCTAGCCACCAGCGACATTTGAACGCAATATTAGTAATTTTAAAATGCTATGTACTCATAGTAATGTATGTGCTATGTATGTAAATGAGTAAAATCGTTGGTACATGTAAATACACGTGCCTCAATCAGTCTCGGGACACAAAAATTTCTCCAGTCACTCCCGATACATATCGAGCGATAATCGAATACTTTGAAGAGACTAAGGCCACTTCCATACTTATCACTTAAAGCAGTAAAGATCGCTACGGGTGGTGATTAGAAACCTGCATCCCACTACACCAGCAGACCAGATAGAAAAGGAGCTCTTAGGTTTAGGATACAAGGTTCACTAAATTACCAACGTACTCCGTGAGGAAAGGCAAGAAGACAAAACGATCAAGACACCACTGCCCTTGTTCTTTGTTGATCTAGAGCGAACACCTGGAGTAGAATAAATCTACGAGCATACACACATGTATTAAACATGAGTACAGGTCAAAAAACCTTACCCCAAACATGACATAGTCCAATGCCATAATTGCCAGGTATATAGGCACACGAAATCATGCTGTTACCACCCTCACAGGTGTGTTAAGTGCAGTGGACAGCACAAAAGTGGAATGTGCAAGAAGCCCCTAAAATCGCCTGCAGTATGGGATCTCTGCAATTAAGGCCACCCGGCCAACTATGAAGAATGGGAGGCTTACAGAATTCTGAAGTCCAGGAGCAAACAACCTCGTCGGCCAGAAGAAGAGAAGCCAGCCACAGGTAGCTCAAGAAGCACCCCCGCCAGAAATTTGAGGCCTTCAGTCTCTTTTTCTGATGCCGTTTGGAACAGAGAGCAGTAACAGGCATTGCCCACTCCTCGTCCGCAAGTTCTTCCCCAGCACTCCATTCATCCCAGCAACCAGCAGACTCAATCCCATCCTCAACCACAAATCACGCATATTCCTCCACCTTCAAGCTCTTCAGATCTCACTAGCCTATTAACACCATTCCTTACACAGTTCAGAACCCTAATTACCCCTCTCATTTCCCTTCTTACAAATCTTTATTGTGAATTGGTCTTAGGAAAATGGCTAATAATAAGGGGCTATAATCGGAGGAAAGGTCATCGAGGCGCGTGATCGAATAGTTTAGTGTTCCTAAACTATTGTAGAAGAAAAAGTCAAGGAGATCTGGATTTCGGTTGGGATCTGATGGCCAATAGGTGGCTGTGTCAGGAGAGATAGTGGAGCAATGTTTCCGTGTGAGTGCAGACAGCAAAGCACGTCCTCTTGTATTTGTGTATTTCAAGCCCGAATGTTGGTGCTTTTCGTTAAAGTCCCCACCCACAAGGAAACGATGCCCGATGGAGTCTACAAAGGAGATGAATTGGGAATGAGAAACGGATTTATTATGGATTGGATTGGGAGGGCAGTACACTGATGCTAGAGTAAGGGAAAAAAATAAGGTGCTGATTGACACTGAAGGAAGTCATGTGCTACCAAAGAAACTGTTTGATGGGAAATGGAGTTATGGACAATGACAGCGGTGCGTGCATATGCTCTTCCATCTGGGTGATCAGTTCGATAAGTCTGGTACTGTCGAACTGTAAAAGGTCGTTTACTCCTAAGTCATGATTCTATCACTAAGCAAATTTCACTTCCCTATGATATCACTTTTTTTAAACTATTTCTCTTCACACAATTTTAATTTTAACGAACGGATTGAATAATTAATGTCAATAATAAATGAAGATAAGATCATTTGAATGTTTTTATAATGAATGATTTAATTGTTCCTTGAATAATTTATATTTACAATAACGATTTACTAATATACCATACCATAATACTATGTATACAAATGATTATGTTCCAATGTGTCAATTTAACATGGAAAGGATGTAGTAGGAATGTGTAATAATAGTAACTGAATGGTTTTTTTCTCATAATTTTGTAACTCAATTATGTGTTTTTTTACAGGTATGGCATTTTAAACTCAATTTTATGATCCTGATTGACATTATGAATCACCTATTGGAACTTTAATTTAAGCCATTCTTTTGCAAATGGGACTGTTACTTAGCAGGAGGTTTACCTGGTTTCCCATGTACACTAAAAATAAAGGCAACCACATAAGACGTAATGGAGGATAATTAATTAATCAATTACTTTTGGTTAAACAATAATTATTTTCCAATCACAGCAATAGGAAATAAAGTTGTGTCAAAACCCTTAATTTTTTAACACTACGCTTGACTAGAATGTTTAAGCAAAATAATATTTGAACACTGATGATACCATTTATTACTTTACTACCAAATAAATAGGACGGTTAAGGTGCAGTGTGTATACCGAGCAATTTGTTTATGTTTATTGTATCATAATCATAATGATGAATTATCCTTTCTACTTCCTTGTGTTTCTGAGTGCATTATTTGTAGGAATGTTGGCTTTGGTTGACGAAACAAGGATGTTAGCTTTTCATCAAATTTATTAGTACACCGCATTTCTACGTCCTAAGTTTGCCCGCAGCTGGTCTTATTGTTATAGCCGTAAGATGTAGACATATTACATCTTATTAAATCCACTAATAAATATGTTCTCCCGCTAATATAATATAATTTTCTGAAAACCTTTTATGGATATATTTATTTCATCAACCTAAGCTACTAACCCTGCACATAGGGGAGAACCATTAGAATTTTCGGTTCGATCACTAGGTCAATAGCCCTATTTATCAACCTCTATATTATAGCCATACCGCGCTCCTATTCCTCCTAGAATCTATCTCCTAGAACAAAGTTAAGGATTGACCTCCATTTGATGAGTTAAGTACTTCTAATATCCTGTAACCAAGTAATAGTAATGGGACACGACATCAAAAAATACTCCCATACATCTTATGTAGAATGCGCCTTTCTGAGATAGATTTCAGCTTATTGTGCAGTGTCCATATCTTTAATGAATCATCCTTTCTACTACCTTATATTGCAGAGTGCCTCATTTGTTGGAATACTTTGGTTGACGAAAGTAGATATTGGATTTTCATCAAATTCATCAGTGGACCACATTTCGACATCCTAAGTATGTCTGCAGTGGGCCCACTAGTTTAAACGTTTAGTGTGAAATACTTCGAAGTTGTTATTTTCGCTTATACGCCTTTATGTATTTTAAACAGGAAAGACATGATGATGCCTGTCGGGTTGTCACTAGGAGGTGCCTGATCACCTAGCCCTGGTGACAAGTGCGGGTTGTTTGAGTTAATATCATATCTGACTCCATTTTATGATAGGTCTGTGCCCCGACAATGAACTATGTTCAAGAGAAGAGGTACATAGGTTTCATAAAGAATAAGACAAGTTTTCAGAGCGGAAGCCAAGCAGCGTCATGGGTACAGGGTGCCAGAGAGTCTGCAAGGAGACTGGCGAGGAGACTGAGAGACTCACGAGGAGACTCCACGAGGGAGACTAGGAGACTGACGAGGAGTCTAAGAGACTGACTTCCAGGGCCAGTGGCCCTGGCGTAAAGCGTCACCGAGTAAAAGCGGATGAGGAGACTCGGAGGCTGATGAGGAGACTAGACTTACAGGGCCAAACGCCCTGGTTTAAATATTGTTCCTGCTTGAGGGGGGGGGGCTTGGCCGGCGTGTGAAAATGCGATCGCTGACCCATTACGTGACCCTTCGACCCCTAAAGGACTGTTTATGACTGTTTTATGGCTGCTAGATGTTACCCCTGCACACCTGCACCGAGGCACGTGACCGATAGAGATGCACTAAAAGGGTTGCCTGTTTATGGCATGCCTTGGCCGATGTGTACCTGGTTGTTCTCGGCTGACCCTTTTAGTTATAAGACTTCCGGCTTCCGTATTTATTGCTAAAAACTTTTACCATGATTTACATTTAATTACAATACATTTAATTCCTGTTATTTTACTTTAACTTACAATATATATGCACCAGAGTATAGGGTGATTTAACTTATGTAGTTAGCGGTCACTACAATGCCATTTGTGATCCATTCACGCCCTCTATTCAAGGATGGCTACAAGTAAAACGAAAATCCATTAAATGTTCAGTGATTCGATTCTTTTGATAGTTAAAAATAAATTGTGTTCTTACGCAACTAGATATCACTATCCTTCACGAAGTCTTGACATACAGCATAAATACTAGCATACCACCCTATAACTTCTTCAGTCGAATGCATCGTGAATCCATGGATGAGGATACAGGGTAATTGTCATACACAAATCAAATATGTTTTGGAACTATCAAGATTTATTTATAGTCATCAAAAGATTAAATATCATAGCTAATATGAAGTATTTATAAAAGATTTATGTACCATACCAGATGTATCACAGCGTGTTCAACGATGATTATATTCATATTTCCTATAATTGAAACGGGTAAACAATGTTGTGGTGTGTTTGGTAATGGCAGATTACCTCCCTATAATGCGTTAACAGGTAACAAGGAGCTGACAAACCTTTTGACCGATTTTATGCAGATTTAAAAAGCCTAATAATGACGTATGACTTCAAGTATACGGAAGAGGTGTTCCTAAAAGTGCACTTGATACTTGGAATAAAAGCTGCAGCATCAAGGGAGAGGTTCTTGTGTGAAGATCCAATCCTTAAGAGGACGGTGAATTTTTTTAGGTCAGCGGAAAGTCAGGAAAGTACATGTACATAGCTGATTTATTATCGAGAAATATGGAAGACATATCAGAACCCGATGACTTAACAAAGGACGATACAGTTCTTACAGTACCAGTCAATATAAAATTCTCTGAAAAAGAATTTCTCAGAACTGCAACAAAAATTGATCCTGCTTTCGCAAAAGTTCTATCAAAAGGTATGACCTAAAAAACGTTATGTAAATTGCTCATACCTGATGCATGGTTTTTCAAAATCTGCAATGTCATGGGTAGAAAATGGCTTAGTATGTTCCAATGAATCAAGCTCAATAATGGTTATATTCGTATTTCCAATAACTGAAACAGATAAACAATGTTGCGGTGTAGACAGAGAAGACAATTGTGTTTGTGCTGTTATGCCGAACAATTAGTGATGGTGTCGACCACTTGGAGTTTGTGAAGCAGAGCTTGCGCCTTAGATTTCTGCAAACAACTGCTAATCTGTTTCCTGAAATCGCCGATGAGAGAGCCCATATTCTTGTTGAACTCGCCGATGGCCTTGATTGTGCTGTATACGTCGGTCACTGATTCTCTTACCCAGTTGAAGGTACACCAGAAGAACTTGATGGGGTTCCAGGTGTTGCATCGAGTGAAGCCGTTGATAATCCCATCACCAGTTACCAAAAGATGAGATGACAACTTGGCTATTTCCAGCACCATATAACCGATGTCATTTATGCCGGCTGTGAGGTTGCCGCATTGTGAGAAGTTCTCTAGGTTGGGCTTTCTCAGTTGCATAAGCTCCAGTTGTCCAGCGGTGATGCACTTTTGTGGTGCGGGAAGTGTTTCAACTTGCTGCAGAGCCTCTGCGTAGAGCATGATCAGTTGTCCCTTTCCGTCTTCCAGGAGAGCGTTAGGAAGCAGTTGTAGGGTGTTGTTCGCTTGGTCTAGTTCCTCTTTCATATTCTGTGACATGTCCACCATCCATTTTTTCATGTCGTTCAAGAACCTTTTGTGATCTTTAACGTGCGCTTTCATAAATAACTTTTCGTCAGCCTCGTCATCATTAACTGCTTTTCCCTAAAACAAACATAAAAGATGCTAATGCAAATAATTTAACAGTTTCTAAAAATAAATATTTATAAGTTTCTTCCAATCGTCACTGGCACATGTCCCCAGGTTAAACCACAGTTAGTTCTCCAAGTGCAATGAATATAAAATAAATTACTTTGGGTAGTTATGTAATATCGTTTCCAGATAATAAGCAAGCCGATTGGGCAAGATGTGTGAAGAACGAGATGGATGATGGTAGAAAGTGTTGTGACTGCATCTGCGTGATATTACATTCCGATTGCATTAGTGTTAGTAGATCATCATTTTAAATAAAACAAATTGGTTTGTAGCAGGGTTTTAAGAAGTAATTCTATAGGAAATTCATAAAATTCTATTGAACTTTTCCCGATTTAAAGGGATTTGAATCTGTTCCTTCTACCAGTAACTTTTTATTATATTTTATAACTGTTCTAGTTACGAAGAATGAAATCAAGCTCCAATCGCCAAGAAATCAGTTACGAATTACAATTTTGGCTGGTGTGAGGAAATCGAGTTAAGGAGGTTGCGAGGAATAAAAAAATGCTTATAGATTATGGAAAATAATTAAAAAGTAATATATAGTGAATATTCTAAATATATTTCCTCGTTTAAAATGTTACAGTAGGTATAGCAACTTTAGGAGAGGTTTTTTTTTAAGATATCAAATTAATTGACGATGCTTTATTATTACATTAATTTTTTAATATAAATTATAACATTTTTTACTAAATATATGTGTTCTTATAGGGAGAGTTTACCGGACGAAAAAATCTAAAAATAAATCTATTTCTTATTCAAGATATGGTATTTACAAAGTATGATGAAAAAGTCTTCAAATATAGTTCAATGAATGTTCTTTTTTAAAAATCGTAATACGTTTTGGATAATATTCTTTTATCATTTACTGGATTACAAACCATATCAGTCAAAGTGGGTAATCATAGTTGGAAGGCTTGTATCCTAGAAATAATCCTACAATCACATTATCTGGAATGGAATAATCATCATGGAATCCATTGTAAATTGTTAAATCAGTTATTATTGCTTACTTTGTCAGACTTCATTAATTTATTAGCGTAAACTTTGATCATTTAAACTTATGTCAAATAATAATGGTTTAATCAGTAAAATTCTTGTTCTCAAACCTGGATTGCGAGGATCGAAAGTGAGCAGATTACGACAATAATCGTCTTCATTTTTGGCATATACTGCAGCAAGTGATAGAACCTGTAAATATATGAATCTCTTAGACAGGTGTGGTAGATAAAGCTTATCTTGCATATTGTTTTACGACATGATTTCTCCTCATCTAATTAATTAACTTATGGTAGGAGATAGTAAACTAATTGTTAGTCAACTTACCAATACATTTATTTTAACATAACAAATAATCAATACATAGTTTGCATACCCTTGGTATTTTACTGCAATATAACCAATATTCTCGACATTTTAGACTTTTGTTTAAATATAATCACGTTTGTGTAGAGTACTGCTTCTTTCCACTTAATAAAAGTGATTAATCGTCATACCTCTCAAAAAATACATGTACTGATAAAAAATAATTATAGACTGGCAGATGCTGTCAACTTCTAATCATTTTTCTTTCAGCAAGGCATGCAACACAAGGTTATGGATACCTGAAAGCATCAGATCATTACCTGTTTCAGTTTGTTATTAATATTTGAATTTAAATAGAACTTTAAATTTATAATAGTCATCTATTTACTAAACGTTACTAAACGACCACTCGTGTATTTCTCTTTTTTTTTTTTTTGGACTATGCCACCTATTGAATAATAAATAATATGCTACAGACAAATGAATTTAATTTGGCTAACATAAAATAAGTACTTGTAGAGCTCAAAAAGAACCGTCTAAGTAAGATAGATTATGCAGCTCTGTTATAAAAAGAATTCTTAGTTCTGCAAAACCTTACAGCAAATAAATTATTAAAATTAAAAAGCAATTAAATCATTAAATTTTACGCTGCAAATTTTCACTCGCTTCAATCCCTCCCCTAGTCATACCAAGAACCTAAAATACATTAGTACACAAAATTAACGCACCACCCTGGAATTGTTTAATATACGTAACTAAAACCCTGCTGTTTAAATGAGATTTTCCGTGATTGAAAGCACACTAATTTAAGGAATGTTTGATAGGAGAAAATTTAAAAATGTACAATTTAATTTAGAAGAAAATTAAAAAAGCATAAAAAATAAACGATACATCCATAATTAAATTAAGCATGTTCATTCGCTTTCCAAATGAGTTCAGTATTTCGTGTTTCCTCCTTTGGAATAATCACAATTAATCGTCTTTGTGTTTTCTGCATTGGATCCTAAATGAAATCCTGTGACACACACATCGCTTGAGGTTATCCCAAATAAGCTCGATGGGATTCAGGTTCGGGCTATGAGGTGGCCACCCCAGATACTGCGGTACCAACCTCCTCAAGGTATTCATTCACAAACTGTGATCTATGCGGTGGGGTGCTATTGTGCATCAGGAGCAATTTTCCTCCAATGTAGGGAGGAAATAACACTATGTGATCTTGTACGATGTCTTCCAAATTAAATCATTACTCTGACAGACAGACACTAATGTGACCAATGACTTTGCATCTCCTTGTTTGGGTAAGTCAGGTTTGTATGTTGTTGGAGGCACGATTCCCAAGTTCACATCAATAAGACGTTTGCTCAATTTATTCTTGGTAATGAACCTTATCAATGCTTGAAAATGATTGTCGGCGTGAATATGTAGGCCCGGATAATATTCCAAGTGTTAAAAATAAGTTCACATTTGTTTTCCTCCACATTTATATATTAGCACAACGAAGTTCAAATTTAGAGCTCTACAATTCTTTTTTATTTTTTTTTTAATCCAGCAATTGTATTTCAAAGTTGCTAATGACAATATTTAAGGGAGAAATTTTTCATTCTGTTACAGTAGGATTAAAAGGTTTGATAACAAAGGCAAGTGTACCTTGCTCTGTTATCACGTGTACGTAGAATCTGAATTCAACAAACCTGTTGAAAAAAGCTTCCCTTATATATAAAAGTGTTGGTTTGAAACAACATGTTATCAATATCAGAAGTATTTTCTTGGCAATATTTCAACAGGCTTGGAAAGTAAAATAAAGGTATCTCTTTCAAAATCTTGAGCAAAAAGAGATATTTTGTTTCCGGACAAAATTACTTCTAAATTAAAAAAAAAAAAAGTATTTCCTTTCCCCTGTAGTTTACGACTAAGCCGATTTAAATGAGAAATACCACCTACCATGGAATGACATTTTTGGATCCACTGGTCGTGCAATAGTTGTGGATAGTAACCATTCTTCTCAAGGAGAAAGCCTTCAATTTCTGTTAATAAGAATGTGAAACCTTTCCTCTGGATGGCTAACGCACCTTGTTATGCAACAGATGATCTGCGTACTCGCTCTCCATATCATCTAAAAATTCTTTAAATTGGTTCCAATTTTAGTATATGTACCACCGAAGCGAGTACAAATATAATATAAGAATGCTGCTATGCTGCTATAATCGAGTGACAGTGGGAGTCCTGGCAATGGCCAGTTTCTCCAATCATGTACTGAGCGTCTGTGGCTCTCGCGCTCTTGGTCAGTCTCCACTGGCTAGTATCCGGTGACGCGGCTGACGGAGGAGCGTGGGGGACTTCCCAAGACTCCGCTTTCTCTTTTGTGGACTTGGGAGGCCTCTGGGCTGTCTGTAAATATTGTATGAATGAGCGAGGGAATGATGAATTGTAAATATGGTATGAATGATAGTATATCTTAATTACTTATTGCCTAGCAAGGCAGATTGTAATTTTAGCACAATAAAGGAATTATCAACTGTTAAAATTGGTGATGATTAAGAGCTATAGCTATGATGGAGTTGATAATTTTAGTACCATTTCCATAACTTTGAAAATTTCTTCTGGAAATGCGCACAAAGCGGTTCTTGGCAAATGATGCAATGGTAAGTATCTCGTGATTATTTTTTATTTTTAGAATAGCAACAAATCCGTTTCTTACGCCGGTCTATGACTTTTCGCCTCGTCTCACAGTGAGTCAAAGCCTAATTTAGGTTGACAAAAACATTTTATTCTACGATTTGATTGGCCTGGTCATGATAAATAATATTTATTTTTTTATTGAATAATTACGCATTTTATGATAATTTAGAAGATTGGGGAATATTTATATTAAAATAGTTAAGTACGGAATAAAAAATTTACTAAACTAGTATTGTAATAACTAAAAAACATGTACGCAATAAACAACATAAATTATAGAATACAATTTACTCATACTAGTTATAATTTAGACTATAGAAATAAACGACATTAAATTAAACTAGCTGTAGCGACCGCTAACTACATAAGATAAATCAACCTATACCCTCACTTTTATATAACTATAAGGCTTTATTTTATGTAAATTAACTTAAACAAATGTAAATAACATTACCGAACCATAAATCATTGTAAATGTTGTAAACAATAAAGACGCAACCACAAGCCAACTAGTTATATGAGCTGGGGCACTCACTACCCGTAGCAGGTACTAAGCGACCCAAACCGCCAGGCCGGCCGATAGGGCCGGAGACCCTTACCTGGGTCAGGTATCAGTGGCTCAAAGGCCACCAATGTCAGAGAATAAAGGGCCACCACATACTCAAATGACATTGGGTACAATAAAGCCGAAGCTGATTGGCTACTGACGAAGCTCGCTAAGTATTTAAGACCGGCGGTTTGGGCCTGTAATTCATTCTCCTGACGACGGCTAACTGATGGCTTGTGGCTGCGCTGATGTTCAAAGCTTGGCCTTCTCATTTATGAAAACCGCTGCATCTCTCTCTCCTAACCTCGTTATGTTAAAGTCCAGCGTTGTCAGACCCCACACTCTCCTAGTGGGAATCTCTGCCTTCCTCTAGCTAAATCTAGCACCTCTTTGGGAGAGACTTCTACCTAGTAGACAACGGTTGTCGTGGCCCTGCAAACTTACCAAGCAGTGTTTCCCACGGCGATCCAGTCTGCCTCTCTCCGGTTCACACTCGCCTTTGGGATCCGGACGGATTTCGCCTACCCTCAGATACCGAGTATGAATTCGTGGTCATTCCAAGACCACACAAACTACCTAGACTACCTACCCTATCTTCTCCTTAACATAGTGCATTGTCGGGGCACATGCCTATCACATATGGAGTCAGATAGTAAGACCGCCACGAAACGATTGTCCAGGTCATAACCTAATCAACCCTCACTTCGTCACCAGGGCTAGGGTAGCTAGGCACCCCCCTCGTGACGACCCGACACAAGCAAATAATTATGATCAAATGACTCATCATCAATCTTACTATCAAAGGAATCGGGTACTAAGTACTTAAGTAATATAAACATCACTTGTATTGAAGGCGGAATAATTAAATTTAGAACTTCCTCCAGTAATTTCTTGGTTCTCTTTCTAGGGACTTCTCTGAGAGAGTTGATTACAGAATCGGACATTACCAAGACATATTCCGAAAATTTATATTCGTGGAAATTCCATTTTTGTAAAAGAGCGCACAGGTTTTGAAAAATATAAATTAAATAAGATTGGGGATTGATGTGCTATTCGATTTTATATCATTGTCCAGCTTAGGATTTTCACCTGGATAAATGCGAATAATAAAAACTGAATACGTCGAAAAATAAAAACGAAAACAAATAATAAAATTTTTACGTAGTTATTCAAACCCTATTATAAGAAATGTTGTCTATCATTTGAATCAAATTTCATCAATGAAAAAAATGATGTATTAGCTCCAACCGTTCCAGCTCCGCCAGCGTATTAGGTTACGTAAAGCGTCCCAACTCCAAATTGCTTCAAGTTTCAATTCAACTAATTAACTAACTCATCGCCAGCCCTCGTATTTAATTTCTTTTATTTATTTTATTTATTTCTTATTTACACATTTCAACTCTGGAATTCATAAGAATCAAAATCTTCCAATTTAATATAAAAAAAAATAGTACTTTGAAACGTTGCAATAAACATACATTATTGATGGTAGAAGGCACCAACCAATCAATTGGACACCATCGGATGGAATCAGCACAACCGACAAATAAGCTTAATTTAAATAGGCTAAAAAAGTAATATGAATTTAAAAGACAACGATAATTAGAATAAATTTTTGAATACTTTAAAATCCTTTATGCTTTTATCAATTTTGTTCTCTCTACTCAACTATATTACCTTTTATTACGAGACAGCAACTCTTAGAAGTTCCTACCGTAGCAAACTAGTGAAGTGGGGGGGGGGAGGGAGTACTCGTCCTGGAGCTAAAACACTAACAAATACGCTCACGGCTCAGGATACGTCTCAAGCTCCAGCCGGAATCAACTATCCAAGCTGAAAACTGTGAGAAACATTATGGGGTTTATGTTGGTGCTGTTCCAAACGGCTTCGAATGCGTATTAGGATCCGTGGAGTAGCTCCACCAGTTCCGAACCATCCCTACACTCAAGGGGTCAAAGAACATGAGGCTCGCGAGCCGTGGTTTGCCAAACACTGGCTTAAGAGTACCTACAGACCGTCAGCAGATTTGGAAGATATGGTGCTTTCAGGTGGGGTTGGTCCAATAGCAATGCTTTTATTTAACACAGGAACAGTAAATGGTAGGAAGTTCATTAAGGATTAAGCAATAATTGATTAATTCATGATGGGGGATATTTGAACTGAAGCCCAATTCATCCCTTTAAACACACGTCGCCACAACTAAAACTACATCAACAATTACAACTCATTATTTTAATGTAAAGTTTACATTTTTTCAACGTGATTTCTTTTATCAAATATAAAACCTGTTAGGAAATCATTTAACTTAAATTTTTTTTTTTTCAGTTAGTGATTTTTTTAAGATTAGTATCTAGGCTGGAGGTTGAATAATGAGTATTTTATTTACACAGTACTTGAACAGTTTGATTTAATAATTATTGACATACAGTCAGTAACTCTGAGATCTTAAAATCTTTGAAATCATTTAATTATTAATTTCAAGTACGCAATGAATATGATATTATATGTCGGAGTGACGTATTGAGTCAGCACTGTAGGAATGTTGTTAATTACTGGGAGTGTATGAGTACAGTTTTTTTTATTAATCAAAAATCTTTATTGTGATAAAATTACAACCTGCCTTAGTGGGAAATAAGTAATTGCGACCAATGTTCTCATTCACACCATATTTATAATTCTTTATTCGCTCGCTCATTCGAAGTGTTTACAAGCAGCCCAGAGACCTCCCTAACCCACATGGTTGTCACCTCCCTCGCATGCAAAAAAAGGCTTGGGTAGTCCCTCACGTGCATCCATCAGCCGCGCCACCGGATACAAGCCAGTGGAGGCTGACCAATAGCGCAAGAGCCACAGACGCTCACTGAGTATAGCATGTGAGTTATTTTAATTTGTGATCTTAGCACAGAATGGCAGTCAAATATCAATGACCTTCCCTTATCTGTTCTTAGCTCAGTAAAAAACTCATGAATTAAGTGCTTTGGGCATGATTGAGATCACAAACGGTCTCATCGAAGCGGCGTTATCGGTGAGCAACATCCTGGACAACGTACTCATGTTTCAAAACTTGACTCAAAAGTGGAGTATGGAAGTTACGAATTCTAAATCAAAAAAAGAGTAATGCTTGAGATGTCGACTTATATCATAGACCTATACTAATATTAACTCAAAAAATATTGACAAATTATTTATGTTTTAAGTAGATATATGACTTTTCCAAATTTAAGGTTCTATTTAAATTCAAAAATGAATACATTTATTGATCTTCTGATGTTCACGGGTGTCCGTAATCCTCGATAAACTACATTCTGGACAACGCACTTATGTTTCGAAAGTTGATTTAAAAGTGGTAATAATGTTATAGCAAAATAATACAAAAATTTATATTAGAATCTTATTAGGTGTCCTGTATAAATTGCATATATAAATGATTTTTTTTTATGGGCTATTTATGTCTATTTACGTTATGGTTCTAATTAGATACTTTTTTTTAATTATGATGTGCATGATTTAATGCCATCAGTACCAACTCAATTAATGATGATGAAAAATTATTAACTGAAATTACTAAATATAAAAGCTTTCCTAAGTGCTTAAATTAACTATGTCAGTAATCTTTAACTAGACCAAAACGGAATGAGCACTGGCGTTATACATAATATTTGAACCGCAAAAATTCGATCTTTACATTAACAAAAGAAATATTATGGAGTATTTAGCATTAAAATTTTTTTTTGTAATTTCGATAATTACTCATTACGTGATACGCCAACTTATATCATAGACCTATACTAATAAGTACTCATAAATTACGAACAAATTATTTACGTTTTGAGTAGAGCTACGACTATTACAAATTTAAAGTTCTATTTAAATTCAAAAAATTTATATAGTTATTGATCTTCTGAAGCTCTTAGGTATCCTTAATTGTTGGCATGCCTTTACAAAATTAAAATATTGAAATTTAAAATGCTTGCCTATATTTCCTGTATCCCAGCCAACTACTGCGTCAAACGAAGAAGTACACATAGTATCAAGAAGAAATAGTCCACACAAATACAGATGGCAAAAGTCTAAGATGTCCAGATGAGCAGTTATATTGTATTGAAAAATCAATAGAACGCAAATTATGTATTGATTGTGTTAAAATAAATTTATAGCTAATTTGACTAAAAATTAGTGCATTATCATTTCTTTTTAAATCAATTTTACATAGTTAGATGAAGAGAAATCATGTCGTAAAACAATACACAAGATAAGCTTTATCTACCGCACCTATCCAAGAGTTTTATATATTTAAAGGTGCTGCCACTTGCTTCAGTAGCTTTGAAAAATGAAGACGATTATTGCTGTCGTAATCTGCTCACTTTCGATCCTTGCAATACAGGTTTGAGAACAATATAATGCAATATTTTATTGACTGATCATATATAGATATACTTAAATCATTAAGAAATTAAGTTTCTGTGATCGAAGTTTAAATTAATGAATTCTGACAGACTAACTAATAATAACTTATTTAACAATTTACTTTGATAAATCACTATCACATGAGACAGATATCATGGTAGGATTAATACTAGGATACAACCGTTCCAACCATGATCACTTAATTTGACTGGTACAGTTTGTAATCATGTAAATGATAAAATATTAGTTTTCAAAACTTATTACCAATTTATAAAAGAATTTTCTGTTATCTTTGAAGACGTTTTCATATTACTTTATGAACAATATACCTTGAATATGAAATAGATATATTTTTAAATTTTTTTGCTGGGGAAATTTCCCCGTAAGCCCACATATATTTAGTAAAAAATGTTATATTTTTTTCCAAAATAAAATGTAATAATAATAAAGCATAATCGATTAATATGATATGAATAAAAACTTTAAAAAAATAAAAGTTGCTGAGAGAATAATTTTTTATCTATATATGATAGTGAATGATAATTTGATGAAATCTGTATTGCAGTTTATTAAATTTAATTTTAATTATTTTCCTATATTCTATAATGCATCGGTTGCCTATGGTGGCATTTTTCGATGGATCTCGATTTTTTGATTTTTTTACACCAGCCGAAATCGTAATTAGGTAATAGCTGATGTCTTGTGGGTGTCTGAAATTTTCGCGGCTACTATTAAATTTCCACTCATTAGTTGTCTATAAGTTAGATGGCTCACTTTTACATTTCTATACAAAATAGCACAGACACACAAGTCATAGAACCACCAATTAGCCACGAGTCAAACTTCGATACGGAGATAAGGTTGAAATGAATAGTGATAAAATAAAATAAAAGCCCACAAGAGAGAAATCTCTTTAAATCGGGAAATCCTCAATTGAGATGGCAAATCAAATAGAATTACTTATTAAAATTTAGCTCCGAACTGATCTGTCTTGTTTCATATTATCAACAACTATCAATCTTGTAATTTAGCAGGTAGATACTGCATTATCACCCATTAATAGTGTTTGAGGCGAAAACAAGTTAGGCAGTCCATGATCTAGTAACAATGATACTATCAGAATGTAATCATATCACAGAGATACGGTCACTGAAGATAAACACTTTCTACCATGACCCATCTCGATCTTCACACATCTTGCCCAATCGGCTTGCTTATTATTTGGAAACAATATGTAACCCATATCCAAAGTAATGTATCTTTTGTTGATTTCAATAAACAATTGCTTAACAAACACCGGGTTGACCAGTAGATGTTTAGAAGGACCTTCTTATAAATTATTTAGAAACTCATCATATATCAGCTTCTTTTATGTTGTTTTAGGGAAAAGCAGTCAATGATGATGAGGCTGACGAAAAGTTATTCATGAAAAATCACATTAAGGATCATGAAAGGTTCTTGAACGAGATGAAGAAATGGCTGGTGAACATGTCGCAGAATATGAAAGAGGAACTAGACAGAGCAAACAACACCCTACAACTGCTTCCTAACGCCCTCCTGGAAGACGGGAAGGGAAAACTGATCATGTTCTACGCAGAGGCTCTGCAACAAGTAGAGAAACTGCCTGCACAACAGAAGTGCATCACCGCTGGACAACTGGAGCTGATGCAGCTGAGAAAGACCGGCCTTGAGGGCTTCATCGGTTGTGCCAACATCTCTACCGGCTTGAAAGACATCGGTCATATGGTGTTTGAAGTGGCCAAGTTGGGAGGACAACTGGTGATCACTGGTGACGAGATTATCAACGGTTTTCCTCGCTGCACCACCTGGAACCCCATCAAGTTCTTCTGGTGTACTTTCAACTGGGTCAAAGATTCGGTGACTGATGTGTACGACTCAATCAAGGCCATCGGCGAGTTCAACAAGAATATGGGCTCTCTCATCGTCGATCTCAAGGAACAGATCAGCAGTTGCTTCCACAAATCCAAGGCGCAAGCTCTGCTCCATCAACTCCAAGTGGTAGACACCATCAACAAATGTTCGGCATAATAGCGAAACATAATTTTCTTCACTCTTTACACCACAACATTGCTTATTTGTTTCAATTATATGAAATATAAATATAGTCATAAGTGCTGCTGTGATCTCCTATTGTACATAAAAATTTTGTAACTACATTACGTAATCTGTGATAATTAATCTTCTGATCATTAAAAAAATAAATCTTTAGGGTTGCGAAACATTGATATTTGTATGAACATTACCTTTTATCCTCATCCATGGTTCAGGATGCAATGGAATAAAAAACTTCTGGTAGGATGGCATACTGGCATATATACTGAATTTAATGACTATCTGAAGGACAGGGATATTTAGTTATATCAGACAACAATTTATTTTAAACTATTAAAAGTGCTCTCCCATGATGTGTTAATAGTTACTAAAGAAACAATACACAATTAGATCTATGATATTTAAAAATAATCAAGTAAGTACAGTTTAAAAAAAAAATTACGCTATGTAAAAAAAATCATCTGCAGCAGCACATGTTACAAATGAATAGTATAAATAAAAAAAAAAATTTCTAGTTGACTACTTAGAATTGATGTGGATTGCTCCCAAACAACAATAGAACCCTTACTGGCCTATTCACTTCTCGTACCAATAAGTGTTCAGGAGGATTTTTATTTTCACATTTTAATAACAGCAGCAAGATACCAAGTGGGGGGAACCCAATAAAGGGATAACTGTGATCAACGAGATAATTAGGCAGATTTGATTTGCAGCTCATGAGCACTTACCACATCTGCGGTACTTCAATGTGAAGCTCCTGTAAAAACCAATGGCTTAGTTGTGTGCAACAACCATCCCTACCTGATCGTATTAATTTGGCTTGTCAATTGCTGCTTAATATCTTAATTTTTCAATAATTTGCTTATCAATTGAGGTCTTAGCTTTATGCCAAACTGGTTTATTTGTTTTACTATCGGGTCTATCTGTTTTCAGGTGCTGTTAATGCGAGCAGCCACAAATTATTCTGATTAATACAACACAGCATTAGACTTTGCCATTGAAAACACACTGCAAAAATTTCAAGATTAATCAATTTCAAAAAGATTTCTAGCTACAAAGACTTGACAATTTTGATATCTGTCAAATATAGTTATTTCCAAGAACATATTAAATCATTTCATTGAAAATAATAGAGTGTTAAACAAAGAGGTTGTCATAATCACTGACAATCTTCTTTTAAATACATTTCTTCAGATTTCTAGTGTTACAACTCTTTAATCCTTAAACCCCTTGAGTCAACATCTGCAGTTTATGCTACTAATCTTTCAATCAAGCATTTTCTTCAATGTATGTGCCAACATGTATCTTCTGCATCATAATGCAAACAACTCTCTTTCAGTTCAGGATCTTTTTAGAATAAAAAATACTGTTTACCTTTTCAATAAAATTTCTTTAAGAATTGTAAAATAATTACACATTATATTGTCAATAATTGAGGTCTTAGTCTAAATAAGCTATAGCATAAAGTACATAAATAATATTAAATAACAAATAAGTTGTCAATTGAAATCATTCATTTACATTATGGGGACATATGGCGTCTTCCAATAGGGACTTCCGAAATTGGACAGTTGATAGTGGTCATATTGTTGAAGCTGCATCTGTGAAATTGGCTGTCATATATTCAGTCTTTTTTGCCAAATCACCATGGACGGATATAGCGTTCAACAACACATGCAAATGATAAATTTTTTTTTATCAATATGGGTGTTCTGTTCGGGCACCGTTCCGTGGTCGCCATATCCGTCCTACCAAGAGGACTATTCGTAGTGTGGTGGATAAATTTTGGAACTGGTTCAGTAAACAATCGACCAATAGCCGTACGTCGACGAAACGCAAGATCTGCCGAAAACATTGCCGGTGTCCGTGAGGGTGTGCAGGAGAATCCGAGGCAGTCGTTTTCGCGTCGCTCACAAGAACTCGGTCTTTCACAGTCCACAACTTGGTGAATTTTGTGTCGTGACTTGGGCCTGCACCCGTACAAAATTCAACTGACCCAGGAGCTGAAGGTAAACGAAGATAGACAATGACGTGTGGTTAACTCATGTGGAGGTGATGTGAACTGGCCATCACGAGCTCGTGCGATTTGATCCCGTTGGACTTTTTCTTGTGGGGTTTTCTTAAGTCGCAGGTCTATGCGAATAAACCAAAAATCACAGCGGTCCTCAAAGCCAACATAACCCATGCCATCAGTCAAATTCAGCCTGATTTATGCGCCAGAGTCATGGAAAATTGTACATTTCGGATGCACTCCACCCAGCGAAGCCGCAGTGGACATTTGCACGATGTTATATTCCATAAATAATGGCATCAATAGGCCTTTCAAATGAATAAAAAATGTCGTTGATATTTCACACACTTTGTTTTATTTAAATTTAAAGATAGAAAGCGCTTAATAAAAGATCCTATAGAAATTACATTTTTAACCAATGGCATATTGGTTAATTGTATTTTTATGCAGATCATTGAGTTTTAACTGCTAAAACTAACGTTAGTTAAAAACAATATTTTAGATTTGATTTCAAGTACCCACTTCTCTTGGAAGATACAGGTCAAACCATTGAAGATGATGGTTTATATGTTAATATAAGCAATATGTTTGTTAATAAAAGAAATGCAGAACCTTTTCTGTGCGAATAGAAGCCATATCAACCACCAGAAGAGATTTCGTCGTCGGAGTTCCGCAAGGGTCAGTGCTAGGACCACTACTCTTCGAAGAGATTTCGTCGTCGGAGTTCCGCAAGGGTCAGTGCTAGGACCACTACTCTTCAACATCTACACCGCGCACATAGTTGGAGCATCATACTCCAATTGTGAGGTAGTGGCATATGCGGACGATATAGGGGTCTACAGCACCAGCCTCAACCCAGTGAAAGCTTTAAAGGCTGCAGAGGGCGCCGGTCAGTTAATCACCGACAGGCTACGAGCGGTCCATATTCAGGTGAACCCGGCTAAAACTCAAGGGATTGTCTTCTCCTTCCAGCATGGAAAACGGAAGCGTCCAACCAGCTTCACCATAGACGGGACTGAATGCAAACTTTCCAACATTATATGCTACCTCGGCACCTAGGCACACACATGACGTTCTACACACACCTGCAGAAGAAGTTGAAAAGAGTACGTAGGACTTACTACTCTCTCCAGCATCTCATCACAAGCCCGGCTATATCCCTGAAGCTGAAACTGTTAATATATAAGAGCGTCCTGAGGCCAGCTCTACTGTTTGGAACACCACTCTTCCGATTCCTACACACTAGCGCAATAACTCGACTCCAGAGCTTCCAGAACAAAATCCTGCGCACGTCACTATGTCATATCCCTTTTCGTGATATGAAGGCTCCCGACATCCACGAAAAGTTCGAAGTCCCCACCATCACCGAAGCCATCCAAAGAAGACACATCAAGTTCTTTGACTCGATGAAACATAGCCAAAACCCTCTATTCCGAGACATGACACCCCACCGCTACCGGTAAGATGGTAACTCTCAAGATCTGGTAAAGCAGACCAAATGGTGGACATCACGGCGCTTGGCCCACCAACAGCAAGCCTCTAACGGGCACCCAACACTGCTATCCAACTAAATAAGACTGCACTACATGCCTAGAGGGACTCTAGGCCCAGCCACCAGTGGACTCCTAGTACAAGGATCCGCTCAACCCAAATATCCCTTTATTTTTCCCTCATCCTTAATCTTATAATTAGAGAGCTAAGAAAAAATAAAAGAAATGTGCTAAAAATAAATTAGTAGATAAATAAATTAATACTCCATGTCAACTTTGGGTTGAATTGATCCCTTAACATTAGGGGCAATTTAAAGCACTCTTTAATTACATAATTACTTTATTATTGAGTAAAACATGTCATCGAATCCCCAATCTAACATAAATCACACAAAAATTTCCTAATTTGTAGTTTTTAAACACCACCTAGTCTAGTGAATGTTAATTATCTATGAAAATGTAATAAATGATCTTAATCAATAGAATATTCATAAAATAAGTGTCACTGTTTTAAAAACATAGTGGAAATATTTCTTGCCATAATGCTTTGACTTACATGTCCTTGCGATCAATGCAGTGGCTTTTTTTTTGGGGGGGGGGAGGTGGTAGGGGTATGGTGTATGTGTTTTTGGGGACTTGTATTTCATTTGTATATTTATTTGTGGGGGGAGACTTTAATAGAAAATCAGCATTTTTTATGAAAACTAAATTGGAAATAAATATTTATGTATTAACTAATGATTCTGGAACAGTTTTGTGATGCTCAAGTTCAGCTTCATAAATTTCTTGATCTGAATCTGAGCTAGTGGATGATCTACTAGAAATCATATGGAAATGATGGATCTACAACTTTATCAACATTTATCATTATTTTCTAAAAGCTTGTTTATCAATTGGAAATCTTTCAAATATGATAAATTAAAATACCTTTTATATAAGCGAGCCATGTTGCAAATAAGTCATGTTAACGGGAATGTTATGTCTGATTCACCCTTCACCAACTTTGAGGAAGAATAATGCACCATGTGTGACCAACTGAATCTAATCAATGCCAGCTATTTATTATGTTTTAATTTGAAGGCAGACTGATAGATACTAATTCGGTTTTGTTAGAAGCGCTCTCCATAGATGTCGCTGGGTCTCATGGATTCCCACTGACTGGTAAATAATAATGAAAAAAAAAGAGGTCTGTATTACCACAGCATTACATTACATAGCACATTATAACATTATTCCTCAAGAAAAATGAGGGTATAGTGATGATAGTAATAGTTGAAACAATATTTTGATTTTACAAACTGATGTTAATCCCTCACTATCTCAATATATGCTACTTTTCAAAGAGCGTTTAAATTTTACAAATAAAATTAGTTGCTTCAGGATTTAAAAATTCAATCCACTTACTATAATGATAAAATGATATTAATTATGGTATATCCGAATAGGTTTTTAGTGAAGGGAAAGCGTAATCCTGAAGAAACAGTAGCTTCTTTAGTTAGTTATTTGCTTATAATTTGTTAAAAGATTGTGAAAAAAAATAAGGTATTTTTGATCAAACATATTCCATTGGAAACATAGTCCAAAGGTGAAATGAAGTTATAAAGTATGGGAAGTTTTTTAATTAATAAACCTTGTTGATCACTTATAACTTCGAACTTCTAAGTTGGTGGTTTACATCATTTTTATCTACATCCTCTGAACATACCTCATGTTCTATAAAACACTATCTTTAACCACTGCCTGACATGTGGGACTGCAAATTCCCACTAATGACTATTTTTTACAATGTGACCAGCTCTGAAAAATATTTTAATTTATCAGATCATGAAAGATGTCAAAATAATGCACGATCTTTCAGAAAATAATGATTTTTTGTCAAGTGATGATAAAGTTGTAGATCCATCATTTGAACTAGGAAGTTTACAAAGTTCAGATTCTGAACAATAAATTGACAAAGCTGAACTAGAGCTTTAAGAAACTGCTCCAGAACCTTTAGTTAATACATAAATATTTTTTTGCAATTTAATTTTCTTAAACAATGCTGAATTTGTATTAAAGCCCCCCCCCCAAAAAAATAGGCAAGGTAAAATTCTTTAAAAACAGATTAACCTTCTCCCCCCCCCCCTAATAAAAAGGGGTCATTTCATCGGTTGCAAGGAAATCATTATAGCGAGAAATACTTCCATTATGTTTTTTAAACCATGCAAACGTACTGTGTCAGTGTTGTAAGTGTTAAAACTCCAGTTAACCCTTTAATAGCTCTTGGACAGAAATCCTGAACACCTTGGACATCGTCCAAGAAGAACGTCATAAATAGGTTGGTAAGGATTCTGTAGTAGGTTAGAGGAAATGAATATCAATGCTAATGTGTCAGCTAAATACAAAAATGTTTATTCATTGTTGTTTTATTCAAACACACCCATGAAAAAACTTATTTATTATTAATAATTCACATAACCATATTGGAGTGTAAACATGCCAATACTAGATCAACAACACCCACCGATAACCTCTCCTTTTTTGTAGTAGCCAGTGTTAGTAGTAGTCAAACTGTCTTCACTGCACCCACCCACCCCTAACTTTAAGTAATGCCAAATATGTGGAATAAATTAAATCCCACAGATCAAGTTTTTTTGGTTTGTTAATCATTCTTAAAAAGCAACTAGCCTGACCCTTTTCTTTCACTGCACTTCTTTCCAACAGCTGTTCTGGTTGATGTTACATTTCGCTCTCTTTTGTTCTATTTTTTCCATCTCACTTTTCTGGTTGCTTCTTCTCGGTTTTCAACTTCTGCTCTACTTCTTCCAATAGTTCTCTTTCATGTCTCCTCCGGCTGATTCTCTCTGCTTTCCACACTTTATAAGTGTCTTCTTCCTTTGAAAATTCTTTCATCTGTCTCCGTCATGATCTACTGATGATCATACAGCCGTGATGACTGATGATCTACACCCAGCCGAGAGATCGAGGCCGATCTCCAAAGCAACAAGACCCCATCTACCTGTTTAAGCAGGGTTGACCTTCCGGCCGAGAGGCCGACTTATTTCAGGCCCCTGCCGGGGTGGGCCAGGGTTGACCTGGCCGACTACAAACCATTGCTTAGGTACCCCTAGGCTCCACCCTCGGTAGACTCTCACTACCTTCCCGAACCCACCCGCCTCCTTTAGGCATTCCACACCCTATATCCTTCTCATACATCCTTCAAATGGGGGACTCCCCTTAGTGAAAGGAACTCATTAGCCCAAATTAGTTTTCCTTTATTTTCCCACATCCTATTTTAAAAGTTTGAGAGCTAAGAAAAAAAAAATAAAAATAAAAAAATTCTTTGACAATCTTTCTTCAGGTGGCTTCTTTTTCGATGATATCTCCTCCTTTCTCATTCCACCAAATATGACCATGAATCCATGGACTTCAACACTCCTGGTGTGTGATATCAGAACATCTATTCTGTTAAGATTCATTAACACTCTTACAGACTCACCCATCATGAGTGACAGCAAATCTCTTGCTGATCAGTTATTTCTTTTTATATCATTTTTTTTCTCCAGTTGTTCCTGAATTGCCTCATATATGACTTCCTGCTTCAATCCTTGTTTGGTGTGTAATGTAGTCTTTGTGCTGGATTAGTCCCCATACCTGCTATTGGGGTATTTATCCATATCAGTAATGCTGCTTCCACATTTTCTCCTTTTTATTTTATCTTTAACAATTTCTTTACTTGCTGAACTGGTGACTCGACCTTTCCATTGGACTGATGATGGCATGGCGATAACGTTTTCAATGTAAAATTCCACTCTCTAGTTCTAAATTCTATGGAGCTGTAGTATGTGCCTTCATCGGAATAGACCACCTCCAATACATCCTATTATAAATATATAGAAATCCTACTCACCAGTTTGGTTTACGCCATTCCACTGCCCCACAAGTACTTTGCGTTGTTAATCACATATCCTCAGCCATTGAAACCAAATAGTATTGCACTAGTACCTTTCTGGACATAGCACAAGCTTTTGACAGGGTTTGTTTTAAAAACTCATAAGATATTTACCACAGACCCTTTTTCTAATCCTACAGTCTTACCTTTCAAACCACTTCTTCCAAGTCTGCTGTGGTTTAGAATATTCCAACTACTAACCCGTAAAACCATGAGTTCCACAGGGCAGTGTCCTGGGTCCTGGGCAGTGTCCACCTATACACCATTGATGTCCCCTCTACTCCCAATACCTTTTTGGTGTTGATGACACTGCAGTCCATTCAGCCCACCCAGATACATTATCCCGTAATCTTCAAAAACACCTTGATGAGATTGAGTACTGGAGTAACCAATGGTGGATCAAAGATAATAAAGCATAATTTGCCGGCATTACCTTTACTGTCTGCAGTGAGCCCTGTAGATATTTTTTAATTCCATCCCTTTTCCGGTACACACAAGGCCAAAAAGACAAGAACTAAACTGACACATTGGAAAACTTTGTAGACAGCTTTGAAGGACATCCCAACTTTCAATAGATTACTAATTTACAAAGCTATACTAAACCCAATCGGAACATATGGAATAGAGCTATGGGGGACGAAAAAAAAGTCGAACATTAAGCATATCCAATCCTTTCAATCAAAAGACCGGAGAACAATAGTTAATGCCCCTTATTAAGTCAGCAACAAAACCCTTCATAACGATCTTAATATATCCTACATTCTAGAGCTCATCCCCTTCAAGTTCATGAAATTCCATCGAAACCTATCCAACCACCCTAATCCCCTAGCACATAACACTGTGCCAAATATCCCTATAACTCACCTTGGAGACTAAAGTGTCAGTGGCCTCGTAATCTTCTATAAATGGGACAATGGGAGTCTTGGCTATGGCCAGTTTCTTCAAACATGTCCTGAGAGTTTGTGACTCTCGCACTCTTGGTCAGGATCCACAGGCTCATATCTAGTGACACAGAGAGCATTGGGGACTTTCCAAGACTCCACTTCCTCTTTCCCATACTAGGGAGGTGAGAACTATGTGGATTTGGGAGATTTCTTGGCTCTTTGTAAATACTGTATGAATGAGCGAATGAATGAAGAACTGTAAATATGGTATGAATGAGAACATTCATCAAGTAGGTCATCACATCACTTAGCCATCACAATTACTTAATTTTATCACAATAAAAGATTGTTGTGAAAAAAAAAAAAATTTCTATTCTCTGTAACTTTTGTTAATTTTTTTTCTCTCTCCAACTTTTAGATGACTCACATAATGAAACTGCACTTTTGTGAACCTCCAACTATCAAGTACCTATGTCCCCAATCTCATTTTCCACAAATATTAGTGGAAATTCACAATATCTATCTTATTAATCAAAACCTCCTTACCTGAAGTGATCAATGCCATTTTTAGAGAAGCATTTAATCCCAATATAATTCCTTTTGCTGAGTTACATACAATATTACTTTATAAAGCATTTCTTTTCACTTCCATTTCTAAGAGAACCTCACCATCAACCATCTCTTTCTCTTTATTGTAACATGTTAGTACTTGACTGGGCCTACTTACTTTTGAATCTAGCTTCATTATACATACGTCTCTCCAATCAATTACATTGCATGTCACACCAGTATCTGTTTCTTGAGAATCTTAACTGTAACTTTCACTTCTTTCAACAATTTTAATACTCTCCTTGAAGTTGCAATATTAAGCACACTGTCTGTTTCTATGGTTCTATCTAGCTCTTTTTCTAAATTTTTAATACACATATTACATATTATTTTAAATAGTTTAATTTTGAACATTTTAAACTATTTTTACCATACCCTGGACACTTTTCTTTCATAAATGGGATTCTAATTCTGTTACTATTCATTTTTTCTTTTATCTACCTCAAATTTATTCCAACTTAAAATTCATTTTCATTGTTTCAATCATCTTAAGTTTCCTGAACTGTCATTGCTTCATCGATTGCTTTCTAAAGAGTTAAATTCCCCTGTCTTAACAGGCCTTTACTAAATCATAATATTTTATTCCTAGTATAAACCGATCCCTTATCATGTTATATTGTAAATCTTAGAAGCTCTTTCTTTTAAGATTTGAATAAAGTTACTAAAATCCATTTGTTCATCTTGTACAGTTGTAAAAAAAATACATACCTTTCATATATGATGTATTTGCAGGGTACAATCTTCTCATCCAATTGCTTTATTATTTTGTCTACTCAAGTTTCTTTATTTGCACCTTTATGTGGTAACAATCGCATTCCTTCCAATCTGATCAGGTATAATTAGAAGGAATGCTGTGAAAAATTGATGTCTGTATATGAGCATTCCATGTGTCATTTATCCAAGGTAGTTGACTTTGTCTTTGTTAGGTATCACAGTTTCATTCAAAATAATTAGTAGAGAAGATGATTTGTTTAGCAGTGCTGTAAGTTTGTTGTCAGAGTTAATTTTGTTTTCAAACGTACTGCAAAGTGGTGGCTAATTAACCTCACCTGAAATCTGTACATGTTTTGCTGGAGAAGGCGTGGGCTGAGTGTTTAGATTTAGTATAATTGGGCTGTGGTCAGAGGCATTGAAGTATTCTCCCATGAGAATGTTTGGACCAAAAGATTGAGAAAAAGAATTTAATTGTGATCGAGACATTGCATCAGGGAATTCCTCATAGAAGTAAGAGGGCAGTTGTTACTGCTATGTAAAAAGGTATGGAAGTAGCTGAAAACATAATAATAATGACTTGTATTGAATCAGTTGGAAAGGTTGGAATTTTAACTTGTTATAAAGATTATGGACAACTATAAGCTTTCGAATATAATATGGCAAGTATTGTCACCGAGTACTGTCCTGTGTGGTCAGCTCTATAAGTTATGTAGTAATGCATAGGTAAGTTATGTCTGTCAGTGAAATGTGTTTCCGTGGTTGAAGCAACGTCATTGTCTTGCAAGAATTCGTGGTCAATCCATTGGTTGGAAAGAAGAATTATGAGTAAATATTTAAAAAGAGTTTATAAACTGTTTTTGAGTATTAGAGAAAATATAAGAGGTTGAAGCGCATACTTTTTCTGTAAGATCAGAATTAAGAAAAAAATACTTTTCATCATTATTAGTCAAAGTTGAAAAAGAGGAATCAATAATATATAAGGCTCGTTGACAGGATTCCAGTAAAGTAAGGACAAATAAATAATTGTATAAAATAATTTGTAATAGATTGTTATGCTCATTGATAAATAAAAACAATATTAGTTTTTGTACTCTTTATAATTTTTTGTCTCCTACTAATGTACACTTATGAACTCGGCTCAAAACATTGACAGTGTGCACATCTGCTAATCGCTTGCTCTCTTTCATGCAGTAGTCATATTGGGCTTTGATGTCATCGATTAGTGGCTGAACACTAGACATGAATCCCTTAACGTCTTTGAGGCTCTTGAAGGACTCAACTATTGCCTCCTTCAAGTATTTAAAGCTGCACCAGAAGAACTTCATCGGGTTCCATGACTTGCAGCCCGAATATCCATTCATCAACTCATCTACTGTTGACAGCAGCTGAGCGGACAGTTTGCCAGCATTGAAACCCATTTTCACAATATCTTGTGCTGCGATGGTCAGGTTCGGGCACTGGATAAACCCTTGGTAGTTGGTGTCCTGGAAGTTCTGCAGCACTTCCTCTCCGAGGGACACACAATCTGGAGGAAGGCTCATGATGGCCAGTTGGTTTTTGCTTACCTCATAACGATCTACTATTTCTGATCTACTCTTCTCTTGGAGGCTGTTCTGTAGGTCCCTCACTTGGCTTACACCCTTAGACAGTTCTTCTCTGAGTGTGCTCACAGTATCGAGGAACCAGTCTTTTGCTTGTATAAATAGCTTATCTTCATCTATCTCTTCTACTATTGGTGAAGTACTCTCCACAGTATCGGTCTTTCCCTGTAAATAAAGATTTTTGTCAAAAAAAATAAACAATTAAAATATAGCTACAAGCATTTAAAATAATTAGTAAAAATTTGAATTTAAAGATTGTATAATCTCTAAAAAGAAGTTTAGCATCTTTAATTCAACTAGTGGAACAATTAAGTGTGCTACAATTAACACATAAAACTAACTTAAAGTAGCTTATTTATATGATATGACTACATAGAGGTGGGAATATAGAGGATAGATGCCCTGAAATTCTTAAAATTAGAAATTATTAAAAAATTATATGAGATAACAACACTTCAAAGGCATTAATCAGACTTCATTATTCATTCATAACATACATTTAAAGGAAAAGATTGAACTTTAAAAATTTAAATATATTGGCACATTTAGGTTTTTAGTCCATTTTCTGAAAATCTATTTCTGTCTAAAATGATATTCATGTCTAATCTTAATGCATTGTCTTCAGCTGGTTCTACCATATATTTTATATTATGATTATAGTTATTAAATTTGTTAAAATGTTCTTCATAATGGGCTTCTAATTTTTTTTGTAATTTATTGATAATTAATAAAGTTTTATTTGATATAGTTTTTTAATTGTCAATAAATTAACTTATTAAGATGTATGCCACTTATACTCTCTGACATTCTACCTCTCATCATTAACCCATCAATTTTCTTATAAAAACTTCCTTTATATATAAAGTAATTCATGTGGTACATAGTTTTACTCCTTCTATAAATAATTTTTTGTCTTTAATTGGAGCATGTTCGATTATTTTATCCCGATTGTCTACAGTTATTTTGATTCTCTCTCTCTCTCTCTCTCTCTCTCTCTCTCTCTCTCTCTCTCTCTCTCTCTCTCTCTCTCTCTCTCTCTCTCTCTCTCTCTCTCTCTCTCTTTCTCTCTCTCTTTCTCTCTCTCTTTCATCAACCTAAGCCAATTTACTAAAAATCAATTAATATTGATTATATTTTTGGTTCCATTTGATCTTTGATTTTTATTTGTTTTGTATTATTTGTTAGAAATATTTACTAGTGGTGACATGGCTGCAAGAACAACATGGGGAATCTCCCAAGTCCTCCCCTCTATTGCCAGGCAAGTGACAATACTGCAGGTGAATCGGAGAATCCCTGGACTATGTATGAATGGCCTATATTGTTTGAATGTATATTGCAAATATGGTATGAATGAAAGAGTAAATGTAATATTGTAAGTATGGTATTAAATGCAATCTTCTATCATAATTATCTATTGGCCTTTTGGGGCAGATAGAAATTTACTAAGGATTTTAGAATTTTATAAGGGTTTAGGAATTTATAAATGCAATTAATGGAAAACAAATGGAGAAAAGAAAATTGAAGATATTTTTCTTTATTTAATTGTTTCGCATACCATATGAAAAGGTTTGTTATCTATTAGCTACCACCCTTGCTAGAGAGATTGAAAATGATGAATTTATCTTGTGATTCTGCATCGAGATGAAATCTGCCATTCCATATGAGAATTAAACTCATGTTATCCTGGTTTAAGTGAGCTGTGACCTTTTTGTCTTTAAAAAGTTAAGGTCTTTTTTTTAAGACTCTTTTTAAAGTCTTTATTATGTTAAGGTTATAATTTAAAATATTTTCCGAATTGAAGTCCATAATTCTTTCTCATTAGTGTGTACTTAATTAAAACATATTAAATATGTCAATGTTTTGCCCATTCAGATACTCCAACAAATAATGCAAACAAACAATTTTTTTATCAATCAAAACAGTATATGTGAACACAATTTAATAGTTTTCAAGATTTTTTTTTAAATTATACTACATTAAAGCTCCAAACATAATAAAATTAACTGATCACGATGTCAGGACCATTAATTTTATACCCGGCTTATCAGAAGACCAAGCCTGTTTAACTATTTTTGAACCCGGTTCATAGACTCTTTTGTTAATGAATTTTGCAGCTAAATAAATATTATTAATAAAAATAAAAATATCACCTGAGAATGATTGATATAAAAATATGCATGATGAAAGTTCTGTTTTGATTTTATTAGAAATAACTCTTATTGACAAACATACCCAGGATTAACTGTTGTTAGTAAATGTTTTTTTTTAAATCATGACCCGGGAAATGATGGCACTGAATTTTACATGGAATTGTTCACTTTTCAGTAATATAGGATTCTGTATCATTCATTATCACATTAATCATGGAAAAAATAAAATGGCAATAAAGTTATTTCACTTCTTTAACACATATGAAACATCTTGAACAATTTATGCATCCATCAAAGGGCAATCTCTATAGATAAATGTTTGTTATTTAGCATATAACATGTGTATTATGATGGTATACTAATATATATTACCAACCAAATAGAATTTTAGGAAGAGCATAAGAATAGAGATATTTTACACATTACTGCTACAATGCTTGTGTCAATAATAAGCAATTCTTAATAAGGGTTGAATTGAACCTAGAATGGGAAGGGCTTAGGAATCACACCCTTTTCTAGCTAGGGTGGAAATGATAAATTTATCTGGCAAGACACTGAAATTAAATCTGTGTTAATTTGGTAAGAATCTAACTCGTGCCTTCTTTTCAGATTTGATTAGGGCCTACTGCAGCATACTCTGCCAATGTGGGAAATTAGTTTTTTAATAAATAAACCTCTGATTATTTATAGAAACGTTGTCTTATCACATGGATCACCTTAACTGCTATGATTAATCCTTAAGTAAATGTCGAAAAGCAATAAATAAAAAATAGATTCAAAACGCATGTACATATATATGTGATTGAATAATACCTTGACTGAGAGAAGTAGAAGAGGCAGAAAAAGAATGGAGGAGTGCATATCGGCGATGGTAGGTAGTGAAGACTAATTTCATTAGCTCGTTTTATGTGTTATCCCATAAGAGCTTTCTGATAAAACTGATAGCTTTATCTTTAATAATTTAAAATCATTTGCTCATTGTTCGGGGTCAATCGGGGTGGCGGCACGATTGATATTCGGCAATGTACAAACAAGTCCCACAAAAACACAAAACAAAAACAGGGTAGCTCCGTTATACGGCGGCGTCTTATGCCCATAGCAAGGATTAAGAACTTATAATAAAATAGGCCAGTAGGGAGGGAGTTGAATTCAGAAATAATTCAAACAAAGGTGGAAACTTATTTAATCATTTTATTTTAGGTGAAATATGAATATCTTCAGTTTTCACCGTCCGCCGAGGCGAGCTCTCAAAAAATGCAGTGAAAAAGAGATGTTTCTTCAGTCCCTTCAAAATAAATAAAAAAACGATTCATCCAATCAAAGGAATTATCTGTATACATTTTTTAGAAGATTACATTCTCTATAAAATGAGTACCAAAACATAAAAATGACTTCGGCTATGAGTTTACTACCGAATCCAGAAGTTGCCGTCATTTTTTCAACTTTTGCTAGAAAGTGCGATTTTCGCTATAATTGTATTTTTAGGGGTATGGACGTGTTTGAAGAAAAAATAGCTCTGAGTAAATGTTGTGGACCATTTAATTGTGCGTTCAATGTGTACTAATACACGAAAAGTAAAAACATAAGGGTATACAGGTGATTGGCATTGTAATTTGTTTTTACAAACCTATATTTACTTAACAAAATAACAATAAGTAAAAGTATGTGGTTATAAGAGTTTGAAAATCATTAATGAAGGACATGGAGAGAACAATTCAAGAGACTAAACATAGGTCATTACACATTATACATAGAACATTACACATTATACATAGGTCATTACACATTATACATAGAACATTACACATTATACATAGAACATTACACATTATACATCCAATATTATATATAGAACATTAGTTCAGTTCAACTTATTCTAGTATCACTCGAGTTTTTCACGTTTTTATGGGTTGGCTCTGGGTCACCCTCTTTTGGGCCATCTTCATCCTCACTCAATCTTTCCAATTGTTTCTGCAGTAAGACATTATCCTGTTCTACGCTAGTCTCAGCGTAAATGGCTAGCGGAAAGTTGTTGGACGACTTTCCTTTCCAGGTAATGTGCAAAACGGAACACCGAATCCTTGCTGTTCTACAGCTGCACGCTGATTTGCACCCTTCGGTGCATTTGCATCGTATTGTTTTGATGTAGGGATTGAGGAGCTGGTGGTTTATTTAGGGTCACTGGATGTAAGCCAAAGTTTGTGCTTCTACATCCCCAATCTAATATATTTTTCAAGTTTCCATTTCATGTTTGAACTTGTAGATATGATCTCAAATAATGGTAATATGCATCGTGTGTTTGGGTCAAGGGAAGCCAAATTAAAATTGGGTTTTACTGGTGATTTGGCAAAAGGTTTATACCTCATGGCATTCAATGACTCATCCATGAGGCATCCGGGTTCATTAAAAGCTGAACAAAAGTTTCTCATCCTTCAAAACCAATTGAACAATTTTTTTTTACCTTGACTAAATTTTGACACAACGGCTAAATACTCAAAGAAACAGGAGGCTGTTTTTGTCCATATTCATATTTAATCTAAAACAAAGTGATTATAGAAAAGTCTCCACCTTTGTTTGAATTATTTCCGATTCAGGGATTCTCCTCCCCCCCTTGCTACTGGCCCATAAATGGAAATAGTATTTATGTTTCAAAAAAGATAACAAAACTGCTTTTCGAAAATACACACATGAGAAGTAGTTAAGGTGGTAGGTACATAGGCAGAGAAGCTCAATTACTTACATCAATATTGCAATTATGTCAACAACTATTGCATTAGTCGACCTATCTATGAAGCATTAATGGGAAACGTCGGCATTGATGTGTTATTGTTAAATTTACCATCGCTTTTGGATATGATTGAGTAAACATTCTTTTGCAAACACTTAATCTTGAAAGTGTCCGTCCGTCAATTGACACTTTTACGGATATCGTTTATTATTGAAAGATTTGTTTATTAGAATCATATATAACCCAGCTGATCGGAGCATCAGAGGCTACGTTGGTTTCTTTCATTATATAAACAAATATTATTTATTTTTTAAAACTGTGATAGGTATATATTTATTAAATAAACCATGACCTAAATTTTATATTTAAAGCGTATGCACAGATTCGATGTTGAGAGATGTACAGGATTCAACGTTTGGACGTTTTTTGAATATTAATAATATAATTGTTTTTAATTTCATTAACGCAACAAATCCCTTCATAACGAACTTTATATACCTTACATTCTTGAACACATCCCTCCCAAGTTCATGAAATTCCATAGCAACCTATCCAACCACCCTAATCCCATAGCACTATCATTATACTGCACCACTCGTCCCTATAATCCTCCTCGGAGACCAAAACGGCAGTGGCCTCGTGACCCACTATAAATAGATGACAGTGGGAGTCCTGGCAATGACCAGTTTCTCCAATCATGCCCTGAGCGTATGTGGCTCTCACCACTGGCCTCTACTGGCTCGTATCCGGTGACGCAGCTGACGGAGGAGCGTGGGCGACTTCCCATGACTCCGCTTCCTCTTTTGCATGCGAGGTAACACCCATGTGGATTTGGGAGGTCTCTGGGCTGTTTGTAAATACTGTATGAATGAAAATTGTAAATATGGTATGAATGAGAACATTTATCACAATTACTACTTGCCTAATGAGGCAGATTGTAATTTTGTCACAGTGAAGAAGTATTAAATGAATAAAATTTCATTAATATTTATTTTGTTTGTCTGATTTACCATTCCAAATTTATAAAATAATGATAAAAAAATATCTATTAAAATTGGATTGGAAGTGTGGAAGGAGCCGTTTGTATCAATAAAACAGTCATATAATAATAATAATAAAACAGACTAAAAAATCTACTTTAGAATAGTGGATTCCTAAAAAATCCTAGACTTTCTTATTTGAAAGGGAAAAAAATATGAAAGTTGGATACTATTATTACTCAACATTATATTAAGTTTAAATTTTCATTCACTATTTTTCATATACCATAGAACATTCAACCATTTATTTTGTTTTCGACCAGTCGTTGGTGAATCTCTCATTACCTCCATGCATTCATACATTTGTCTTTGCCAGGTATCCAAGCTTGGAATCGAAATTGATTGGTAGGTGAATCCAAGGTGCTTTGAGGTTTATCCTCGATAATGTACTAATCTGTGATATTAGTTCATATTTCCCTTCGATACCTTTTAATGCTTACATCAAATGTTTCTAATTGTGATTAGTCGTAGAGGAACTCTACGGCTATTAGTAGCCGCACATTTGTAAATTGTATATAGCAATATATGACATTCCCTCTCAATTTAAATTTTAGAGATTTATTGAATAAGATATTTCATAAAATGATACTTAATGTCTTTATGTCTAGTTTTTTTTTACTATTTTCATAGCTTTCACTACTTCATACTTTTTTGTAGTGCAATTGATAGGAAAATTCTTATTGTTGGACGTTGGGTGACTGGTGCATATATGTTAAAAGTAGCTTCTTCTTGAAATTCCTTAGCGACTAGACGCCTTTTTGGTACTTTCGCTTGCAAACGTAAATCCTTTTATTCGGCATTCATCTTATCCACCCTTAAATAAAAAAATTCCTATGGTAATTCCGGGATCAAACCCCGGTTTATTATTTAAAAGCAATCTCTCTAGCTCGTCTAGAAAAATTTATTTGGATGTATAAAGCTATGTAGGACTGAGATCTTTGCTAATCCAATATTTTGGGTTCCTCTACTGCGACGACGGGTAATGTATGGCCTGGAAAGCGTTCTCTTCGGGCTCTTCGTCCTACGTCCCAAGGTACCCCGTTCGGTCCCTGAGCAGTCAACTTCTGCTGTTCGGTGGCCTCCTTCTTCCGGGACCACTTCCCTTGCCATTCACTGCCACTGCTTCTGTCTAATGGAAAGTTCAGATCCATCGGAAGGTATCTGAGTCGGCAGACTTCAAAGTCTTCTTTTTATTGGATTGCGGATCTCACAAACTTCTTCTTTTGTTCCTTTTATTCTTCTTTCTTCGTTCACATTTTCTTTATCAAATCAAGCAGGAACAGAGGAGGCTTCTTATCACAGATTCATCTACCGGTTAGCTTTAACTGATTTAGCAAGCTCCTGTACATCTTTTTTCCGTCCAACGAAACATCTCCTGTGTTCAATATATAATTTTAAAAAACACTGGATCCTTAATACAAACAAAAATAGTCCTGAAAAGTAAATAATTAGTTAAAATACAGGATTAGAGTAGTTGAATGAGATATGGTAGTTGAATGAGTTATCTTTATTAATTATTCCTTAATGTTATAATTTTTGCTTATTAAGAAATCGGTTTGGTAGTACTTTTGGTTGAGATTCTATCGTTTAACGTGAAAGTTTCATATTATAATTTTTTTCCGGTTGCTCCACAAGGTATTTTGGAAATGTATGCATGAACTTCCAGTCTTCATTGTTTTCGACCATTTGTCGAAAGATTTGTCCTTTTTGAGGGTCGTATGAATGTTGTATTCTTGTGATTTAGCTTCAGAGGTATTGTTGCAAGTGGGGTTTTTTTTTTACTGGTGACATTACCGGTGAAATGAATTGGAAGGGTTTCAGAGATTATTTCTGGGGGTGAAGAGGTTTAAGGGTTTTCACCAAGTGGACAGTTTTTGCCAATGTTACCTTCGTCACCACTCAAGGGTTCGTTTCTCTAAGTACTGCTGTCTTAGTTTACCAGGATAATAACAGGTAGGATTATTAATGCAGCCATCTGGGTAAATGCATGTATCTTCTATAAACGATCCTCAGGATCCATGCGATAAAATAAGCGAAATATACCTTTAAAATAACTGCTGAAGCGGATATGTTTTACCACTTGTGTAGTACTTGCAGGTAAACATACATACAGTACAGACAATAGACCCGTACCTGTTTCAAAATGAATTCTTTCCAACGGGCTCGGCAAAAAGTCATCATATGTAATCATAGTTTTTGATGAATAATTTATTGCAGGTCTATGCTTTCGGCGTTGTTCTGTTTTCAGATAAATAAAGAACGAAAACAGTTTTTACTAATTTTTAATTGGCACCGTTGGGACCCAAACATGGAAAATTCATAACTTCAGCCCTATATAGGGCTGCCATCTCTAAAACCTGCTCCCCGGACCGGAAGCGTAAGTTCCCCGGATTTTGGAGCTATCACCCCGGACATTTCAAAACTTTTTTTCATTCACTTACATCTTGATTAAAATATATTTTACTCCGTACTGGATAGAAGAAAACTTTGATTTGAAGCCTCTTTTGTTGCATGAAATAGTGTGTTTAATCGTTCTTGTGACGACAAGTTATTAATTTTGCTTTATTTTTTAACCTTCTTAGCTTAGGTATTAAATAAAAAATAAACAAACCCAATATTAGTTACTCAGTTAATAAAATTAAATGAAAACTTGTTTAACTTTTTATTTTCCATACAATTTACAATATTTAGTTTTAAAACAACTTAAATCTTAAATAAAATTCAGAAATTTATAATAACTTATACTAAGGAACAGCCTTACATTTTGCTTTATATTTCAAGAAAGAAAACACAATTTGTCGTTTTCATCCATAGATCTATGTAACTAAATTAAATCAATATTTAAATCAAATAAAACTATACTTCTTAATTATTTGGCAACTTTTAAAGTAATAACATTAAAATGTCTTCAAATTTTAAACTTAAATTACTACATTATTAATTTGAACTTTTTGGTAACACTTAATGTACCCAAATAAATAAACACTGAAACAAATACTGTAGTTCTCTATTGAACTAAATTAAATCAGTCTTTAATTTGTGTTTATTTATGTCAAATAATGATGCTTTTAATGTTTTGGTAATTCTTTATTGCGTTTTCTTTATTGCTAAAAGATTTATAATAATTTACTTTTGTTCATGTTATTTACCTTGTCTATAATATATCTGCAATAGCGTATAGGGTGATTTCCTATATACTAAGAATCGCCACACACGTCTACACATCTAATATTTTGCTACGCAGCTAAATAGATCGCTCGCGCTCGCCATTCACCAGATCACGCCATGCGTCGGTCAAGCGCGCCCCACCCCCGCTCGCCGCTCGCGTAGTAAAATAGCGTCGGCAGCGCGTGCGGTGAAATACCTAATCCATAGTTTTTATTTACATAAATTATGGGAACGGATCTGATCGAAAACCCGGACTTTTATTATAGTCCGGGTTGCACCCAGACTACAATTTAAACCCCGCCCGGACGCTCCCCGGACGTCTTCAAAACTAGGACAAATCCGGGGAAACCCGGACGGATGGCAGCCCTAGCCCTATAAAATGCAATTAAGAAGATTGCACAATTTTTTTTATAACATCACTTAATATAATGCAGCTCCATGCAAGGACATGATTACGGATGCTTATATATATATATATATATATATATATATATAGTGAAAACCTTTATTATGACACATGATTGAACTCTTAAGGTTTGCTGTCTGATTTCATATCCATGATAAGTTCAAAATAACCAATCATATTTTTCTATTTTCTTAAAAATATAGACACATAAATTTATGAATGTTATATATATTATTATCTAAAGAATTAAATCAAAGTTCTAAAAATTGAGTAAAATGATATAACGAAACCATTATCCCTTATTATTATATAATTATAATATATTAGTAATCTTACTCCAATAATGTTCCAACAAATATTTATGATCACTAGCACACGAATAAAAAGCCCTTTCAGCTTGTATGGTTTTGGGCAAGGTGCATAGGATAAGTTGTTTGGATCCTAATTCATTACGTTTTATTTGGTTTTACTAAACCAGAAACCATGATGTTTTCAAGCCCTGTCTGATCGTAGCGAGTAACCAGTAATTGTAATTGTTATGGATTAGCATAGACATTAATTTTTTTAATCTTAAAAGAGTTTTTTTTCGTTACATTGTCCAACGATACGAAAAGCGATTCTCACTTTATAGGACATGAACAAGTGTCGCCAATTAATGTTATATTGATGCTACAACTCTAGAAAATCAGACAGATGTTAGTATATCTGAATTTTAGCATATTAATGAAACACTAAGTAGGATAATATTGAAAGGTTATTTTAACCATTATATCCTGATATGTATATTTGTGGCTACAGAAGATAAGGTTAATGATGTGAATGAGAGCTGATATGATGAACGCAAGTTAATACAAGAGTGCAACACTGTGATTTGGTGGTATAAATATACCTGGGAAAAGGTTGCATTCATTCAATATACCAGATTTTGGTCCAAAAGCAACATTTATCGATGGTGTGGTGGGACGAAACTGTGACCTATATGTGAGTTCATTAAAATATTCACAAAATCCAGAGCAGAAAAAGCCAAAATAATGAAATGGAAAGTGGAGAAATTACATCATACGGAGAAAGTCAAACATACTACGAGAGGATTCATGATGAGTACATTGTCCGGTTCGGGAAAGCTCAAGACTGCAATGGTTGTGCCATATTGATATAATGGCCAAATTTAGGATGGCAAAGAAAACGTTCAAAGGGAGATGGAAAATTAGAAGGAGAAGGATTAACAGAGAAGGAGAATGGTAAAATGTACTGTGCATACTAGAGGATGGCGAGTAATGAGTGTTTTCTCAACATACTAAGTAAGGTGTCACATTAATGTTCTCTGATAAAAATATGCATCATTTGTTGCAACGTTTTTGAACTATAGTTCCCTAACGCAAATTTTATCTCCTTGTTCACATGACAGCATCTCTTCCGATCCTCATATTTTTTGCTTTCCTAACACTGTAGATCGTTCTTATACAATGGAGTTATTCTCGGAGGACGCAGAGAAAAAGCTGAATATTCCTGGAGTTACTGACGAATAAAACAAGGTCATCTACAAGGCTGAAGAGGTTAGACATAAAATTCCTCAGTTGTAAGGCCTCATCCATAGCCGTTCTTCATAGGAATGATTGGAACGAATAGTAGAGAACTAAGACTGCATCCTTGTACGATGTCTTATAGTTTGGAACTTCTTTGAGCTGTGTAATTCGTGATTAAAATTTAATATTTTCCTATCATATCGATGAAGGCGTAAAATTAAAAAAACCTTACGTCAGAAATATCTGTTTTCCTTTGGAATTTAGTGGACTTATAAGTTAGAATTTAATAACTAAACAATCAATAGAACTATGTTTGCAAATGTTTTTCAGTAGCTGAACAAACAAACACTTGAAAATCACAGCGTTTGAATTTTTTTCTAGACCACTGCATTGAATCTTACCATTATGTTTATTTTTCTTACTTATTTTACTAAATAGAAAATTGTATTTCTATGTAACATTATAAGTTGATTCTAAAAATTTTAAGCAATATGCTTGTCAGCTAAAATTATTCAGAAGCTTTTGCTGTCTTACTTAATTTTCGTTATGTATAAAATAAAATAAAAAATAAGTTAATGATAAAGAAATATTTATTTGCCACAATTTTTTTTTTTATTATTACTATAGCTTTTCAAGATTCAAAACTATAGTTTTCAATGTTCTATGCTAGTCACACCTTTTAAGGGCTAAACTGTATCAAATTGACTTCAGACAAAACCGACTAATCTAAATTATATGTTTAGTAAGTTTACTTTATGTATAACTATGCCAAAAAACAGAGTTTACCTCATGTCAAACCTTTGACCAAAGTATAAGTATCTATTATTATGGTTTACGGTGCGGAAATATTTGTTTTCAAGAAGCGAGAAGTGCTCATATCAATCAATGGTTCAGCGCTATCAGTACAGATAAGTTACGTCACCTCGATAAGAGAGAACCAGGAATGTTCAAGTACCTTTATTCGAACCAAGCCAACCAACATGGATGCGAATCTCAGGTCTGACCTGGCCGACTTCCATAAACAGATCCAACTCTCTTATGCCAGAAACAGGAGGGATCTGAACGAGATGAAAACAGAGCTGGACTCGTGCTTCGAAAAATTTGCAACTCTGGGAAGAAGAGTAGAAATAAGTCGCACTTTGGCCAAATTTGCAGATGAAATGGAAAAATTAAAAAACTACAATTGTGCAAGCATAAGAAAATTGAACTACCTCAAGGACCAATTAGTTCAAGAAAGGAAATATTCCGAACATAAAAAATGAAATTTTTACCTAACTATTATTGTATTATTTTAATTATTTTACATACTGTAATTATATTTTCATAAAAACCAAATAAATCAATTTTAAAAACAATTGTTTACTTTTTTATACACATAATTTTATACTAGTACACAACTTGTGTGTTCAATATTCCAATGTATTTTTTTTTATAAAACAATTTAAAATCTTTATTGTGATAAAATTACAATCTGCCTTATTGGGCAATAAGCAATTGTGGGTAATGATCTCTGTCGGGTTGTCACGAGGGAGTGTCTAGTTACCCTAGCCCTAGTGACGAAGTGAGAGTTGATTAGGCTATGACCTGGACAATTGCTTCATGAGGGTCTTACTACTGTTCTATATGACTCCATATTTGATAGGTATGTGCCCCGACAGTGCACTATGTTCAGGAGAAGAGGTATAGGGTAGGTATTATAGGTAGTTTATGTGGTCTTGGAATGACCACGAATTCACTCTCGGTATCTGAGGGTAGGCGAAAACCGTCCGGATCGCAAAAGCGTGTGTGAACCGGAGAGAGACAGACTGGATTGCCGTGGGAGACACTACTAGGTAAAGTTTGTAGGGCCACGGCAACCGTCGTGTGCGAGGAAGAGGTCTCTTCCAAGGAGGTGCTAGTTTTAGTGAGACGAAGGCAGAGAATCCCACTAGGAAAGTGTGGGGTCTGACGAGGCCGGACTAAAACATAGCGAGGTTAGGAAGAGAGATGTAGAGGTTTTCATAAATGAGAAAGCCAAATCTTGAAACATCAGTGCAGCTGCAAGTACCAGTCAGAGAGCCGTAGTCAGAATGATTTATCGGCTAAAACTAGGAGGTATATAGCCCCCATAACCAATGATCTGGGGTCTTATTCTGACCAACCAAACCACAGGGTTGCGGTGACGCTTTACTGTTCTAGACTGGGACCCACCCAGCCTCCAGCCGCTACCTTCAAGTGCTTCTGAATAGTTTTTTGCAGCTGCGTCTTTTATTGTTTACAATATTTACACTGGTACGACTTATGGTTTTGTAATGTTATTTACATTTGTTTAAATTAATTTACTACATATTATGACCAATTTACAGTATATATACAATAGACTATAGGGTGATTTATCTTATGTAGTTAGCGTTTGCTACAAACTCATTCATACCATATTTACAATTCTTCATTTACTCGCTCATTCATACAGTATTTACAAACAGCCAAAAGACCTCCCAAATTCACATGGTTGTCACCTTATTCGCATGCAAAAGAGGAAGTCTTGGGAAGTCCCCCACGCTCCTTCGTCAGCCACGTCACCGGATACGAGCCAGTGGAGGCTGACGAAGAGCGTGAGAGCCACAGACACTTAGGGAATAATCAGAGAAACTGGCCATTGCCAGTACTCGCACTGGCATATATTTATAGCAGTTCACGAGGCCACTGTCGCTTTAGTGTCCGAGGAGGATTATAGGGATGTTTGGCGCAGTGTAATAGCTATGCTAGGAGATTAGGGTGGTTGGATAGGTTCTATGGAATTTCATGAACTTGGAAGGAATGAACCATTTACATAACTAAATTTCAATTAGCAAACCGACCTAGCTCAGTTTCTGTATAAGAAAGTTGGCAAAATAGCTTTTACATTTTCATTATTTTAGGGACGTGTTTTCCCCCTTACTTAAAGGTCCCAATTATCATTTCCTTACCATTGTAAGTTTAGGTAATGCATGTTTGTTGTTATTGTCCGCATCCATACTAAGTGGGATCAATTCTTTTTGCTATATTTCCAAGAAATGATTACCAAGAACTTGTAAAAAATGAGATATATAAGCGTATACGCACTTTTGGTATACATACACGGCGAATCAGGTCATTTGAAGGATGAGACACATTAAATGACCGAAAATACTACTCTAGTGTGTATAATATTTTTTACTTTAATCTCATGAGTTCCATTAGTACTCTGTTGCAGGCCATCAAACTATGGTAAAATAGTTAGGTTGTTGAACTCAGTGTTCGCAAGTCTCACTCTAATGATTTGAAGACAGCAACTTAAGCGGTTACCTTTTACCCCGTAGATCTGACCTGCTGTCACGCTATTATTAATTATTTAGCAAGGATAAAGGACAACTTCCATACCTATCAACTCCGAAATAAGAAGAAATAGAATCAAAGGCATTGGTTTTACGGGAAGGAATAGCTATTTCCGCAACCTGTCGTATAACAAAGCGTTTTAGCTAATGTATTTTATTGACATGGAGCCAGAAACGTTTTATGTAAACCATTTCAAGTACAAGAAGTTTTTCACACACTAGAGCTGCATACAAAACTCATGTAGTGAAATTTGATTGGTGTCAGGTCTTTGTCCATACTAAAACCTACTGTAGGCATCCATTTAAATATATATATCTGATGTGGAGGGCAGCACATTTCTGGGGAATGATAATAATCAAAAGATATAAAACTTGTGCCATTATTTTACAAACACATCAACTTGACGATGTTACGATTCGACGATAGTCGCAACGGACGAAGGTCCAACTCAAGCTTCGCTAACACGTCAAAATTACTTGACTCAGTTCAGCTTATGGCGTACGATCTTGAAATTTAAAATTAATGTTACTTACTCCTTACACATAACGTTCAACTTTACACGGGTCAAATTAGTCACTTAATTGTTTAAAACTAGCCTTCATACAAATTGATGCGATTAAACCCTTAGGACTGAAGTGGAAACCACACAAGGAATTGAAACGACTAACAATCAAGACTAAAACTGTTGAAGAATTGACTGGACCAATGTACAAAATTCCTTTGTACCAGCGACTAGTAACAAACAAACTTCTACTTGAAACCCATTTGGACAGACTGAAACCAATTTACAGTTGCACTAAAAAGTGCTATAAGATTTTATCACTGATTTTATGTACAAAATCCCAACCTTCACACTAGTCTAAATATTTCTCAAGAACACGAATGCATTAGAACATTTTATGGCATATTTTACGACAACAAAAGCCACAAGGACTGTCTGTCTAAACCTGGCATTCAATGACGACTGGAGAGACGTTGGAATAGAGATCAATGACAATAACATTATCAATAACAATGACATTCCGTCAAAGTTAGCTTCTACAATATAGCGAAGTTATTGGAGGATGTCCTCTACCTTACCAATTTGTCATATTTACTTCACATTCGCTGGTTGTGACAACAGTAGTGAATCAATAAGTAACGTTTAAGAAAAATATTACACGCCACAACCAATAATTGTTTAAAAGAAACTATATTCTTTGTACTAAGAAATAATCTCTGAATGGTCTAAGTATTTTGTTGTAACTCTCGGTTTTGTTAGTTTAACTTGATCTAATGGTTTTGGTTTTGAGGCGCGGTTCCCATTTCTAAATTGGCGACGAAGCAGCTTGTTAAAAAGTAAAAATATAAAAAATAGCGCTTTCATCATTTTTTTTTTTTTTTTTTTTTTTTTTAAACTGGGCCAGGAAATTAAGTTTGTCCAATCCAATCTACCTTACACGTTGAATGTGCTGAATCGACATCAAAAAAAAAAGAATTCATTTGTTGGACGTATAAAAATGCTTTATGTATACTTTTTGCGTTTAGCAACAGCTTTTTCTGAGTAAAATGAAATTTTTATGTTCATTTAGTTTGTGTGATTGATAATTTTTGCCACAATTGAAATCACAATGTATTTTTCTGATTCACAGAAATTTAAACAAAAAAACTGAAACAGAGCAGTTAAAAACGTGTCTCTATTTTTCCTTCCATCTTTTATTCTGTTAAGATAGTTTCTACTATTTCAGATAAAGCAACATAAAGGTATCATCTGCTTTTAAAGTTTTGAATGAATCGTATATTCTATGATTAACCTAATCAGGAGAAAAGAAACCAGCTAGCAACCTAGACTATACGGTGATTCATTTGTTTTCCTGATTTAATTCAATTTGTTTGCAAAATAATCACCTTAAAATCAATTAAATAACAAAAAAATATTGTTCGTATATAAATTTCATTACGTTTTTATTATGGTTAGGCCACGTAAGATTGGCTAAATCCAAGTTTGGTTTAGTTTTTAAATCTGCTGTAACTGTCGACATTGAAAAATAGGGTTGTTAAAAATGAATTAAAAGAGGACCACTCCAAAAACAAAATACAATATTAAGACTTTTTTTCACAGTTTTCTAATATTATTCCATTAAAGCTGGTATATAAAATCTCCAATTCCTTTTAATAATAAAAGTATCACATGATGGTTGATAAATCACACACGCCTGTAATGTGTTATTTGAGTTATATCTTTTTGATATTTGTATTATTTATAGGTTGTAGTAATTATGAATCTATCAATATGCTTAACAAGTGCTTTTCACGAACCTTTTTATTTATTTATTTTTACTGTACTCATTCATCCTACCTGAACATCTTACCAAAATATGCACGAAATTCGGTATATATTTTGGTTCCATCACAAAACTAAACAGTTTTCGTATAGGTTCGTTCAGTCCCCCAAAATGTTGTGTAACATGTCTGTCAGTTGATGTGTTCTTCTTGTGTCTGTGGATTATGATTTATTGTGTGAGTACGTCTTCAACTGATAGTGTGTACATCCCAATGATCAAAGCACATTGGCTGTAAAGTCAATTAAAGGCAAGTAAGTCATGCCAAGTAATCTTTATCTCTCTTTCTAGGTATTAAAGGTAGTAATCAGGTGTTGACAGTTGTCTTGACTCTTTGTTTTGACTGAAAATTACTTTGGACTCTCTCTGCTAACTTCTGACCCTTCCAATCCTATATGGTTGTGAGATTGAGGAGCTCCGTGTTGTCAGGGTGGTTTGCTTTACATTTTGCTTGTCTGTCTTATGTGATGTAATCCCTGCTATTACCAATTCTTCGTACTCAAGAAATTGTACAAGGGTTGTTTTGGGTTACTAAATTCTCTATTTTTTAGAGCTCCCCAAACGAATTTAAATTTCTATTGAACTTCGAGGAATCCGTACATACCTGTATATAAGAAGGTGTTTTCCTTCCCTTTCTTCGAAGAGTTATTTTACAACTTTTGCGCTGGTGTCTGATTTTTGGAATACTAATAGATTTTTCTCAAATTTTGAGTCAAATTGATATGCGCTGTAATGATCGGTGGGTTATTTCTATTTTTGGCGAATGTATTAAACGACTGTTGAATATTATTTTACTTCGTTTCATGAGGTTATTAACTTGTTTTGGGACTTTTCGGTATCAATCAGTGTGATAGTTATCTTAGAACCTACTGTAGCGACTTTGGCCAACTGAGTGGAGGTTTTTCTCTCCGCATATACATACTAATATTGTTGCATACAAACAAAGATTACGCTGTCGCTCTAATTACTAGAAACAAGCTACGTAATATAAACGTTTGGTTGTAGATATTTCTGCCAAGATTAACATTAGTAAGTGGGATTATTTTAAAAAAGAATGGTGGCAATCGCTTTTGGTCTGCAGGGTCGTCTGAATAATTTAATCTCTCTGAAATATTAATTTAATTTACTTATTGTTCCCTAACACATCGAAATACCCTAATTAAATTCAGTAAAGACATGATGATAGATACTTCAAAGTTTAAGGTAAATTTGAAAAAAGGTTTTTTTTTAAGAACATCTGAAATATTTGTCAAGATACATCTCAACAAGCATTTACAATTCTGACTTTCAACATTGGCTCAAGATAAGTGTGTAAAGCTAAAATCAAACTTATTTTAGGGAGCCAAAAATCAGTATATTCCAAAATTTAAGTCAGTTTTAATAGGATATCATTGGTCAATATTTTAGTTAGTTACAACTTGCAAAATGTGCACACATTACCTTTACCCTCTGCCGCAGGTCCTGTCCACTAGTTTTTTTTTAATTCCATCCTTCTTCCTGTATCCAAGACAGTACGGTATTTAGGCTCCCATCTCGATAAAAGGCTGATATGGAACTAATGTACGAGGCTATAGTTACAAGAACTAAACAGACGCCTAGGACAACTGTTCAGACTACTTCGAAGGGCATAAAAAGGAAGAAAAATAAAACACTAATTTAAAAATTTATACTAAAGAAATTTGGACATATGGAATTGAGATATGGGGCCTAAAGAAAATCAAAACATCAAGCATATCCAATATTTTCAATCAAGAGTCCTGAAAACAATAGTTAATGCCCCTTATTAGGCTAGCAACAAAACCCTTCAAAACAGTCTTAATATACCCTACATTCTTGAACTCATCCTTTTCAAGTTAATGAAATTCCATCGAAATCTATCCAACCACCCAAATCCCCTAGCACAGTCATTACACTTCACCACACATTCCTACAATCCATATAAAAAAAACAGTGACCTCGTAACCTGCTATAAATACGTTAAAGTGGGAGTCCTGTCCTGTCCAGTCTTTCCAATCATGTCCTGAGCGTCTGTGGCTATCACTCTCTTGATCAGCCTCCACTGATCGTATCTGGTGACGTGGTTGATGGAGGAGTGAGGGGGACTTCCCAAAACTCCACTTCCTCTTACGTATGCGAGGGAGGTGACAACCAAGCTCAGATTTTTTATGCTACATGCCATTCTTATATTATTGTTATTTTAGATTTTTTTATTTGTTGTTTTTTGTTTTTTTTAAAGGCTCTAGCCTCGGTATTGTTGGCACCCCCATTTACTTTACTTGCACAGTCTGTAGACATTTTAAAAATTTATTGTATTGCCCAGTATACCATTGTGGGTGCCCACACTTACGCCACACATTTCCCTCTCACAATAATCAAGCTATGATTCTTACCAGCTCATTTTCATACTACTATAATTGTGGGCTCTTATTATTATCATTGCGAATGTTCTTCTATTCTTTATTATTATTATTATTATTATTATTATGTTCTTTCTATGTCTTTCTAATTCTTTTCTACTATAAATCCAAAGGCTTTTAGTACAGAGAAGTCAGTTTTCCAGATAAAGGGCTATTGTATGCCAATTGTTGTTGTTTTAGGTTTCTACCCGAATAAGCACCCCTGTTATCAGTTTTTCTATTAGTGGACGCACGGTTAAACGTCTGTTGTGTGCTAGGTAGAGTATGAATTCTTCATTTCATCATGTTACTATAGAACATGATGGATTGATACAATATGTTACCCTTATTTTGTGGTGTAGTCTTGCAACCCAGCCCTTGCCGTAGATGTAATTAATATAACTCCATTGGACTTCCCTCCGGGAACTTTCATTCTGGATGAGATGAAAGTTGTACTCACTGTAACATATGTTGAAGGCATCGAGCATTAGCCAATGGAGGAAATGCTCCAAGTTCCAATAGTAAAGTGAGGTGGAGGAGGCGGCTAAGAGATTAAGATTGATCGGAAGCATCCGGGATAAGATCCAGTGGAACAATCTAGTAATGCAGGAGGCTTCGCACACCACACACCTTCGAAGAGATATAGGAGGGGGCGGTAATGGGGATCAGCCCCCCCCCCGTACGCTCATTACTATTTTACGGTATCCTATCGTAAAAACCTGCCCCGGCGGAACACCTATTTTGACGGTTCCACGGACTTATAGGCGGCATTAAAAATACTGCCGGCGGATGGTCAGTAAATGGCCTGTAACATAAACTGAGGCGGCAGTTCCCTTGATTGCTTGTACCCTAATCTCACTTCTCTCAAGCAATTAGACATATAGCAAAATTCTAATGTTTCTCGTAATCATTTTGCTCCTAATTACTTAATAATATTCCTTTTACAACCCGAATTTGTCACATATGTATTAAAGCATGCACAAGTAGTTTCCTTGTTTATGTATTCGCAATGCACTATCCAAACATATGTGAATGTTTACTATTTCTTTACCTGGATGGGATAGCTGGATATTACAATTTTATTATCAATCAAATTTTCAGGCTAGAGGATTATTTAAAAGTGTTTTTTATTTTCAATTGATAAATTATTAATCCTCAACTGTACAGTACAAATGATCATAACTATAAGGACCTAAAATAATTTTATGGTAAAGCAATAACCTTTTTTAATCTGTTATAATTTACATAAAAAGCTTCTTAAACAAAAAGATTGTTTGTGACCTCTGTGAAACGACGTAATTTTTTTTTGTTGTCGAACACTTGAATATTAACCATAACGTAAATTATCACAGTTTATAATTCAGTACCGTTAATTTCTTTTGTGAAAAATAGATATTATTATGTGGCAGTATTTCATCTTTCTAACAGCTCTTATCAATGAGGTTCCGTTGCAAGGTCAAGAAGGTAGCTTCGCTCCGCCCAAAACAGCCTGTGAAGTCGTTGATTGTATCCTTCACCAAGGTTTGAATGTATTCCACCAATTCCACTGTTTTTGTTTTAGTAGTCTCGAGATCAGCTATGGTGCCATGTAAGCCATCGTATGAGCACACGAGCTAGAAAACAGGAAAAAAACAAAACACTTTTGAAATGAATTTAAAAAAAAGGTTAGAAAAATCTTATGTATTGTACAAATGTCACTATTCAATCCATGCCAGTCAATAGAACTTGATAGCAGATTTTGGGAGCAGTAAAACTGGTGGCTTTGTTTTTCTTTTCAGGGCCAAGATTTGTAATGGATTGATAAAAAACTCAATAGTACATACATTTCCATTTTCAAAAAAGTATACAAAACTCCATTCTATATTTACTTTGGCTGCAGTTTATATAATTCATGATATTTTATAGACAAGAATATTAAATAAAAAAATGTCGTTATACAATGTAACGTTTTAGTAGATGGAGTTGATAGCTCCTTTGTCAACAATTATTACGCATCGCAGTAAGAGGAGATAATTGTTAACTTCAATTTGTGAATTGTAAATTCAACCGTAAATTCAAATTGTAAAAAATAGAACTTACCGAACCGGCACCTTGAACACTTCTCTCCCTCTCTCTGCACTGGCGCATGCTGCTCTACTCAAAACCATGGTCTTCTCATTCAACTACCTCTGCATCTCTCTCTACTGAACCTCGCTAAGTTTTAGTCGGGCGTTGTCAGGCCCCACACTTTCCTAGTGGGAATCACTGCCTTCGTCTCCCTAAAACTAGCACCTCCTTGGAAAAGACCTCTCCCTCGTGGACGATGGTTGCCGTACAAATTTACCTGGTAGCGTCTCCCACGGCAATCCAGTCTGTTTCTCTCCGATTCACACACCTCTGGGATCCGAACGGTTTTCACATACCTTTAGACACCGAGTGTGAATTCGTGGTCATTCCGAGACCACATAAACCACCTATAAACCTACCCTATTCCTCTTCTCCTGAACATAGTGCTTTGTCGGGGCACACCTTCTAAGATCTTATGGAGTCAGTTCAAAACGAATTAGGCTGTCCGCCGACTAGGCCGACAGCCAGGGTGATAGACATTAAATATGATATTCGAAAATGTCTAACCCGACACTCATATTTCATAAAGATTTGAAAAATCTTTGTGTCACTAACATAAGCCGATAACCTGACAAATACATTTAAACATAAATAAGCTAACTATGAATTTTCATCATTAAGTGTTAAAGTTCCACAAATAATTCTAAATATTAACTGATGAATGCATTTATTTTTAATTATTAATTTTTAAAAAAATCGATGTAGCAGTGCCCTATGAAGAATTAAGGCCGATCGAAGAAGTGCCTTATACAACAGTAATTTCGAATCTCCTACTTATATATTCAAGCTGCTACTCATTTACCTTCCCGTAACTTATTTAGTTCCAACCACAAAAAAAATTGGAAATCCGGGACTTGAACTCGAGTCTCCGAATTAAGAAGTCAGCATACTAATTACCTATATGAAAATTATTTATCTCTTATGGAATTTTTTTTCATCAGGCCCAGCACATTCATGTTTCTAAATGGAAAGAAAGGTCACTGTCCATTGCAGGAAATGATGGACAACCAGGTGCAGGTCTTTGATTTTGAAAAACAATTAAACAAAAAAAAATAGGTATGTGTATAAAATTATAACCTTATCAAGACTTGATGCAAATTCGTCTGTCAGGCAAAGGCTCACATTATTGGCACCGTAGCAAATCATTGGTCGTATTTTCAGGTATTCCTTGTAGATGTCCATAGTAAAATTTTCGAAGTTGACGATTTTTTGCGTAAGATTTATGCACCTATCAAACCTGAAAAAAATAAAAATGTAAATTGTTTGTTTCACTTAGTGATGTAAAAGGTAACTATACATTTTAGAATTTGTAAAAAAAAAAAAAGTCCAGCACAATATCATGAAACGTTTTGATTTTAAATTTACCTAGTGAATTACCTGTCTGTCCAGCTTTCCGATTGGCTATTGAGCTTTAGCAATGTTGGTACTTGACACTTCCTGTTGTTGGCCAGCCTGAGCAGTGCCTCTGAGTTCGCCTTGTGCTTCTCCAAAACGTGAGCCTCCTCCATTTCATAGACTCGTTCAAGAGTCGTCCTGGCGCTTATCTCCAGGGACTGAAGCCCTGAGACGTAGTCGTCTAGCTCGTGGTGGAGGTCTTCAACCATGTGGTAGTCATTGCCGAAGCTCGTCAGTGCCTTGAGGACGGGAGGAAACGTTAAAAACAAATATTGATGTGAAATTATTTCAGTATTCTCTCGTTATTCAAGAATACAGTTTCCAGAGAATTGTAGTTATTTCGTTGTGATTATGGAGTTTTGATTGGTGATACTGACTTACGAACTATTGATTCCGCACCTACTACCTCACCTAGCCGACCAACTCATGCTTACAATTCCCAGAGGCGAAAGTTGCAGTGGTTTCGTAACCTATTGTGAACTGAGCGTCTGAGTATCTCTTACCTTATCATCTTCATCCCGTTCTGGAGGATTGAGAAGGCTGAAGAGAGCCACATGGTAGTCCAGAGTGTTAAGAGAATAGTTTTGGGTGTACTTATTGTGTATGGATTCTGGTGTGAAGAAAGTTGAGAAGAAATTGAATATACTTACTGTATAAGTGAGATATTAATTACAGTTACATGCGTAAATTAAATACATTTAAATTTTAACTTAATTTTTAACCAGTGTTTTATGACTATCTGGCAACTACACTGCATCATGGAACTAAGCAAAGTTTGGTGAGTTTTTAGTTATTAATTAATATGAAACGTTAAATATCCTTGCCTTGCTTTGCTGAGCTGTGTCGGGAAAGGGGTGTAGTGATAATGTAACTTGGCTAGATAATAATGAGAGCTGCTAGGTGGAAATAAGCTGGTTGGCGGATTGAGCTAGCTATACGGCAAGGATTAACAAGTTGAAAGCAATCAAACTTTATAATGTCAACCCCCTACCCGTGGATTTTGATTACTTTAGTGAATCAACAGAATTTCATTCTGTCTCTTCTACTGTTCTAGCGTCGACCCAATTCTGAACGTATATGTAGATATGTTGAAATTGGTATAACGCATTTCCAGAGAATTCTCTTTAACAATAGAGACTGTGGTTTTTGTTTTACTTAAACAAGTAATTATTTCTATGCAGAAAGAATAGAGAAAAATCTTTATTCTGTGACCATGTCCACTACGAATAAAAACAATGGACATACTAAGTTTTTAAAAAATGTGTATAATACTCTCTTGTATAAAATTCGTTATTTTCGTTGGGAGGTTTCGGAAACCATTAGTCCATCACCATGAATATATTTCGTCGCGTTACTAAATTAAAAACAATATTAAAAAAGATAAATAAATTAACATTGTCACTTAATATTTCCGGGCTAAGAATATTTCATATCAAAATGTCTAAATAACACATGTCAGTTATTGCACAATTAATTAAAAAAATATTATATACTTGCACATCCTTTAATATCCCATATTTTACTAATATTATAATAATGTAAAAATAAGTAAATACAACTCAGGCCATTAAAACAGAAACAATACTTCAAATAAGGGGAGAAAAAGAAATAAAAGGTATATAATAAGTAACAATTAATAATAAATATACAATAAATAGTAATAATTAAGCAGTTCTTAATAAAGCTTTCCTTAATTTCCTATTTATAATTGCATATTATTATTGCATCATCTTGTCCAATAATTAACCCTTACTAAAAGTAAATTCAAATCAACTCTTCGCTAACCCTTTATATTCCTAGACAAGCAACCAAGATAATTAGGTAAGTAACTAAACAAACGAGTTAGAATTTCATGACTAGTGCGGTTCGTCAAAAATCATGGAAGTGGGAATGCAATTTGTAATGATAACATTTTGGTAAGCAACAAAGTCTACAAAACAAGTGGCAATATTTATAAACGTTCAACTTTACCTACAGGCTAGAGTTAACCATCTTGAAACAGACTAACAGACGAAACAATAGCCTCAATAAAATCTTCTATCAGGAATTTCATTTATTCCATGCCCTATCTTGACTACACAAAACATTGGCAGAAACAAATACTCCCAGATTCCTACAAATATTGGCTACGCAAATACTTGAAAATTAAAAGCATACTGGACGACACTGAAATTTCTTTATTATCTGAATATTATCTCTGATTATTTAATTGGTTTCATATTTTCTCAAGATAAGCCAGTTAAAGAGCTTGTATGTGACCGTGGAGTAAACCTTATTTAATGAATGACATTTTTTTTTCTTTATTGTTAATAGTGACGCAGGTCTGCAACTAAAAAACTGCAGGCGATTTTTTTGCCAGATACTTATACATTTCTGGTTGCTAAAACCGGGAAAATACTCAAAAAAATCCATCGCGTCAGGTTTTCTTGCAACACCGATTACAACTTCTGTTAGGTAGAAGTGAAATGTTTTAGTACACAAATTGTTCAAAATATCCATCGATATTATTATTAATAAATAAAATAATTAGTAATTGTTTCAGAGACGTATGAGTGAATGCTTCATTATTCTAATTAAATTGGGTTAGAACGCAGAAAAATATATTTGTGTTTTACTATAGTAAGTAGTGATTTTTTCATGACTCTAGTTCTTTTCAATGCAAACCCTGCTTGATATGAAAAAAAAAACTTAACGTAATGGGAAAAAACGGAAGTAATTTTCTAATTCACCACAACAAATAATCTAAAGGTTATCTAAAAAATCCCAGGCAGTAGTTCAAAAACTGTTTTAGCAAACCTGTATGATTAACCATTGGCGCCCGTATGCCAATGTCAAAGTCTTATTTTATGCGGATGGTTGCACAATTGACCATACTGCTAACCATCTGGCATCATCAATTCATGATAAAGCAAATAAAAAAATATGCGTTCCAAACCATACTACAAACATTATAAAAATGATAAGATAAAACAATCGCTGGTAATGGACTAAGTTAAGCAGGTTGATCAATTACTTGATAACGTTCTACCATCTCCCATCTGTAGCACATGTATTTTCATTTTAAATAATTGGAATTATTTTGTAATCAATCTTCTTTTCGTCCAATTAGGGCTATCAGAACTGAATCACGAAATGGTGAAATGTAAATGAAAAGAAAATATTGCATTTGAAAGCCTTTAGAACAAGAAAACAAGGAAAGTGTTCAGCCGATGCCATTCTCTATTATAAAATAATTTGAATTGATCTATAATAATAGACAAATGAAAGGAAGTTGAAATGACAGAGCGTGTTAGCCCTGAGGAGCTTGTAGGATTTGCACTTGTTCAAGCGTGTGAAAATGTAATCATTGGTGGATTTTACTGATGTATGTAAGTTAAGTGGTTCACATAGTTTTTATCTACAACCTCTGATTATAACTGGAGGCATTAATATACTAATTGTAACCACCAGTGGTGATAGTGGGGTCCGGCTTCAATTCAATTGCTGCCTTCCCTCTTCTCTTGTATTATTTTTGATTTTGTTAAAACTAAAAAAAGAAGAGCGTTAATAAGCTGAGGGTTTGACGTAAAAGTAAAGCCAATTCAATCTTTCGTTATCAATCATTAAATTTAAATATAATGCCATTACGATCAGAAATCGTTATACCATCAGAAATACTAATTATTAAGCCTTAATAATTAATAATTAATTATTATTAAGGATTACTAAGCCCTAATTTAAACTTTCATTAAGGATTATATAAGGTCACAATAAATTAGGAATCACTGATGTTTTGATTTTGTTTTTGTCGGAAATTAGATAGACCTTATTAAAAAAATAAAAATGCTGTTGATAGATTGTACTGGGTGACGTTAATCGCGGTTGACGTTTGGGTTATTCGAGAACTGGACAGTGTCCTTTACTTTTGACTTTAGAACCATTCAGGTGGACTCAATGAAGCGGGCTGTCAATAAGTAAAAAAATACTCATCATGAAATCAGCAAGTGGAACAAATGATCATAATATATATATAAATGAAAACTAACTTAGAAAGGTAGAGGAAAAATTATTTACGATGGTTACAGTGGTCTTAGACAGTAAGACAGTAGACAGTAAAAAATTCAAACTATTGGAAAATAAAGAGCAAGTAAAATATGTCATAACTTCATACCTGAGCTGCGCAGGCAAAGGTGAGTAAAACCCAAACGCTGGTTGTCATCGTTACTTTCTGATTGTTCATTATCTCAAGAAAGGTAGGTATATATAACAACCTGATAAGCAATCATTACTGATTTACTGATAGAATACTGAAGTGCCACATTACTTCATTGCACCAAAATGAACCTAATATCGTTCTTCTATGTTAAATGTGTTTAATAAACCTACCGTTCGTTCTCCTATCAAGTAATAGTTTATCTCAGAAAAGTATTTATTGTGTTGTGGGCAAAAGAATTTCGGTTCACCTTTCTTCACTGACTTGAATATTTGTTTGCCAGCTACTCTACAAATATTCGAAAAGTATTTTCTTCTCGAAATCTGACGTGGAAGTCAATGTTTCTGTAATCTGAACGATTTTCAGGAAAACATTACTCATCCTTCCCCCAAAAGCCGAGTTAGTTAGGGATTACAAAAGTTCAGTTAGGGAAGTAGTACATACTTCTAGTCAGTTTTAAGAATCTAAGGCCAATTCAAGAGTTAATAGCTCATTTGTTTACAATTCAAACCAACATTTCAAATATTTGGCATGAATTCATGGCTTCTTGGTAGCCCTCACTTGAGTATTTAAGTGGTACCTCTTATTTCTAAGAGTCGTTTGGTTACAAGGACTTCTGGTGGATTTTCGGCCTTTTAAATTAATATCTAAACTGTAAAACATCGTTGGGCTGTTCGATGAGAACGGTTGCAATTACATTACAAAGGCATCCCTTCTCATTGATATCAATGTACCTACAGTTCTAGATCAGCGAAGCGGTCGGAATGACACACGGGTGCAGTTTTACTATGGGAACCCCAGGAAGCAACGCTTTTGTAGGTACATATTGTATGAATGATGGAATGAGCGTAAACTGTGCATATTGAGTGAGTAGAATCGTGTTCAAGGTAAGAATGAGCTCTTACATCATAATTATTACAGCTAGATAAGCAAATTGTAATTTAACAAATGAAGACCTTTATGGAATAAAATTAGTTAGAACATGGACACTAAAAACTGAACTTTGAGTTTCCCCCCCATTTTGAAGAATTTCATAAATCTACTTCACTTGAAAGACTAACCTTGAAAATACAAATTATTTAAGATAGATCTCTATGAAAAAACTCAGAGATGCAAAATTCACGAATTTGTATTGTAATTTACTCTAATTTTAACGAAGGTCTTATGAAGGAATTCCATCGTGTCTACAGAGATTAGGAACTAAGGATTTACCCTGGTCCTATTCCATTCACTACCTAGGAGTAACCTTATACCGTTCCCCATTTTCACGTACGACGTAAAAAATAAATACAGCGAAAGTAAAACCCTCATCAGCAAAATGTCAGAAGAAATCAAAACTGTCACCTGAAAACGAATTAACACTACATAAAGCAGTAATACACTCTTCAATGACATATAATGCACCAGTTGTACTTCAAATTACAGGAAATTCGAAGTCGTACAAAACATGAGTACGCGCATAATTAACAATTACCCTCATTATCACAGATATCCACCAAGGTAAAATTCCTACAATTACCCACAAACCAGCAGTACACACACACAAAATGAGAATTTCTTCTTTTTTTTTAAACTTCAATATCCAAAACTCATTAATAAGAGAAATATTTAATATAATATTATACTAAGCGTACCCGTCATATATACTAGATATATCCACAAAGACATAAAACAATATTGAAGTACATTAAATTAAATTTATAATTTACTTAATTTTATTTATTATTACTATATTTGTTTGTTTTGTTATGTAGTTTTTTGTTACGTTTCTTCCTACTGTTAGATCTGGACAGACGGAATAGAGCTATGGGGGCAGCAAAAAAGTCGAACATCAAGCGTATCCAATCCTTTCAATCAAGTCCTGTTAACAATATTAAATGACCCTTATTACATCAACAACAAAAGTCTTCATAATGATCTTAATATACCTTATATTCTTGAACTCATCCCTGCCAAATTCTTGAAATTCCATAGTAACCTATCCAACCACCCTAATCCTATAGCATAGTCATTACACTGCGCCACTCATTTCTATAAACCTCCTTGGAGACTAAAACGGCAGTGGCTTCGTGACCTGCTATAAATAAATGACAGTGGTAGTCCTGGCAATGATCAGTTTCTCCAATGATGTCCTGAGTGTCAGTGGCCCTCGCGTACTTCGTCGGCCTCCACTGGCTCGTATCCAGCGACGCGGTCCGTCCGGAGGAGCATGGGGGATTCCCAAGACTACTTTACTTTTCTCATGCGAGGGAGGTGACAACAAGGTAGATTCGGGAGGTCTCTGGGCAGTTTGTAAATACTGAATGAATTAGCAAGTGAATGAAAGTTGCAAATATGGTATGAATGAATTGCTTATTGCCCAATAAGGCAGATTGTAATATTTTCACAGTCAAAAATAAAAAATAGAACTAAGGACAAATATGGGGTTATTTATTAGATCCTCAGTATTCAAACATTGAAAATGTGTATTATGCCTTAGGGTATTGCTCGGAATGACAGAAGGATGAGAAGCCAGCGGGCGCAGCTGAAAGAGGGCCGACATGCAATAAAGCGGCCGGTTACATGGAAGGCGGGGCCCAGAGAGCAAGGCAGTTATACTGCGGCAGATATGAGGGCGATAAAGCCAAGATTAGACTCCGGAGCCGTTTAAAATGGAAATTGGCAAAATGGGGCTGTTAGTTATTAAATTGATTTCGGCACAGTCTCACAGGGAGGAGTTATAAAAGAATATTGCACCTTTGATAAGTAACGACTATATGGATGATGGGCCTGCGGGACCCAGGCAGGCTCGCGACTTTACGGCCCCGAGAACGGTTTAATATGTAAGCAGAAATAAACAGTGTTTATTTTATCTCGATTCATATTAAGTTACGTGACAGGGATTTATGATCTTACCGCCCTACCCGGGCATGTCTGGGAGATCTCGCTCTCACGGATATGCGCACGAACACGCTACCTAATGACAAGAGAATAGATCATGCGGATATTAACTAATTATAACCGGGTTATAAGCTATTTCTGGTTATTGATTAACTATGGGCTTTACAACTTGAACAATGGATTCATTGTAACAAAATCACTTATTGACAACACACTTCTACCCTAGATGATTGATAGATGTATGACCCTGGGTGTATGTTGGTGGAAATTAAAAACAGTTAGAAGTTAATACAATTTAGAATCCACTGTATACAAAGGTGTTTAAATAGTTTTAGAAAAGGCCCGGGATTTGTATGACAAACAATAAAATAAGTACATCTAGTTACAATTTGCTTATCTATATCTTTGCGAATCAACTCATTCTCAATCTTTTAGCAAATTTTTTTGTTGGATATTCCACCACTAATTAGTATTTAACGCATTTTTGGGCTTAAAATAGATATATTATGTATATTTTGAGATTGCCTATTTTATCAAAGAGCCTTTTTATATGAGTTCTGGAACTTTTTTTATTAGGTTTGCTCTACTGTTGGACCTCTGTTAGTAACCTGCCAGTAAACAATTAAAATGATAACACATAATATTGTAACTTTACAATGACCTCGTAGCCTAGTGGTTACTCTAGATGATGTCTAATATGGAGACTCGGAGTCCCTACTTCTTCCATTAGGGGTTTGTCTGGTCGGATTTTTATCGGCATCACGAGGAAAAATGTGTAGCTGTTTGACAAAAAAGTAGCGAACAGATGAGAACATGGTTTGAGGTTGACTGGTAATGCCTATTGCTAAAAGAGATGGTTAGCGTTATTACACTAGAACCTCTGTGACAACTACCAACTTCGGTAACAATATTTGGACTGTTGTTCATGAGGTTACTACGTTTGGACACCGAGGCAAGAAGGGAAAAATATAAATAACATAAAATAAATACCCATCTATTGAACAGATCCTTATCCGGTGGCCAAGCCTCTTACACTATGCTCAAGCAAATAAGGCAATACATTGAATGAACTTTTCCCTGGATGAAACTTACTTGTTGACTCTATTGATTTGATTAATTTATCTAACTCTTAACGTACTTCATTGGGATTAAAGTTTTATCGCAATTAATTCTTTATTCAACAGGTAAATCTCGTGTTGATCAATAGCAGGAAGTTTGATATTGAAATTGAATAAAGGGAAATAATTTAAATTACGTTAGGAACAGAGATTTATTAAAATTAGATATACTTAAAAACAAAATATACATCACTTATCTTACTCAGTAATACAAGGAAGTCTTGAGAAAGTTTTCATGGACGACTCTCCGTTGGGTAGCCTCGGGTCTCCACCTCAGTTCTATTCTCCTCTTAAACAACTGCACCTTGATTCCTCCTCTATGTTTTTCCTTGAACCCTATTTATTTATTTATCAAAAATTAAATAATACATATTGAGCTGAAGTGGGCTACTTGTACTGTAATGCTAACATGCATTTTAAGCATTTCTGCTATGAGTATAACACATATTTCCCAAATAAATTTATTAATATAAGTATGAATTATGAATTCACAGTGTATGGTTAAATAGACGGAAGGATTTTGTCAGTGGTCATAAAAAAGGAACGTGCCTGATAGTATATAACCCTTTGCTGCCATAAAAATGGTCCAATTTTCCTGAATTTATGGAGGTTAATTTTAGTAGGGTCATATTATACATATTTTATTTAAGATTATAGTTAAATTGTACATGAGAAAATTATCCACTGATATTCATTAACTAGCCCACCACTCAAGAATATTTAAAACTTTGATTTTTCCTGTTCCTGTCACACTGCTCCTTGTGAGTCCCCTCTTAACTACAGAATTTTTTTTTTTTTCTTTCAAAACCTCTTTATTGATAATATATATACAATGACAAAAATAAATAAATAAATTTGGAATTACAGTTGTCTCATCGTGCTGCATTCGCAGATGCATTCGAAGGAGTGCATAAAATATAATACTTTCAGATTGTTGTTATAAGACCAATACACATAAACTCACTAGGTGATGAGGCTCACCTTCAGCCTGCAACCGTGGAAAACACTAACACTAAACCTAAACCTAGAACAGAAAGCGTTCCAGCCGTGACAGCGTCCTGCCATCGATGAGGAAATAGAGCGGGCGTTATCGTGTTAAACACCGGGTTTGTCAGGTATTGCAGGGAGTCGAAAAATTTGATATGTCTACGTTGGATAAATTCATCCACCGTAGTAGGCAGCTCAAACATCTCGTGAAGGTCACTGTTGCTCCGCTGCTCGAATGAAGTACCTCTGACCACTTTCATTAGTATACCGTTTTGGATTTGTTGGAGTCACCGAGCTGTCGTATACGTCAGATAACGAAAAAGCGGTGCACCGTACGGCAGAGTAGGCCTGAGTATACTCTTGTACATCAGTAGCTTGAGACGCAGTGATAGATTGGGGGAAGTCAGCAAGTGTGTAAGCCGGTAAGGCTTCGTGCGTGTTTGCTTCAACTTCTTCGTAAAATGGTTACTAAAATGGAGGTGTGTAACTACAGAAGTACGATTTTCATATTATAGTATTTTTCCGAAAAAGGATTACGTTCGGGAGGGGAGGGGCCCTGTTGAAAACCAAGCACCATATACTAAATTTTTTGAAAAAAAAAACCCAAAAAACAGATGGACAATATTGATTGCACTGGGTGCACAACAATCGATTTTTATAATCACTAATTAGTCAACATAACTATATAGGTTGGGGCAAGGGTACCGCCTGAGTTTGGACCTCCAAGATGCTTGGTTTGTTCACATGTCTAGATTTTTCAAGACCCTAAGCGTTTCTTTTTCCTCCCAAACAACAAAAACAAACCAATAGTGGGGCTGTTATCTCTCAACTTTGGGCGTTTCAAGAACGGATACACTAGGTATTAATTCATCTAGTTATTCGTTTTCCCTCACTAGGCCGAGATAAGCTCGAGGGACCTATTTTCGTGCAAAATAAAGGGCTTTGAAGGGATACTTTTCGTATGATAAAAAAATAGCTTATTTAAATGATTATAAATATGATCTGTAAATTTTATAGAACACTGGATATTATAATCCTGGCCTTTTTCATACGGGCACATATCAAATTAAGGCAAATAAAAGGAAGATATTCAAAGCTTTAGCCCAAGAAAATAAGATATATTGTTGTTAATAAAAGAAGAGCGTACTGTTGGGAAATACATTTTTCTACCCTTTGGTTATTAAACGCTGCTGAAATATGCCGGAGCTCTTTTCCCCTATATAGATATAATTCACGTAGTCTGTCTGAAATATAGGCAATATACTTGTACCTACACGGATATATTAGTTCAATCCTTATTGAACTATCTCCTAGGCTTTGTCTAGTTTAGGTTTTTCTGAACAGCATGCCAAGTTTTAAATCGTTTCTTTGTAAAGAGATTTCTACGGGCAAAATGTTAGTTTTCTCAAAATATCTTTAGGATATTAATTATGTTATTGCACAGTCCCTTGGCGGGGTATTACTCTCCGTAATTTCTCCGTAATTTTTTCAAGTTGAATTCTTATTTACACAATACCTGTTTTTATGGCAAACCAAACATAAGCGTAATAAAACAGATATATTAAACTTTATTGGATTCAGTAATTATTCGTTATACTTATATGTGTTTATAAAAATTGTTTGATCAGTAGTCATGTCCATCATTATTATGGATTTTTTTTTTTAATTTTGAGTTGACTGCGACCCTCGTCCCAGAAGAACGAACTTCGCCTCACAGGGCAATTTGTCAATAAAGAAAGTGTACTCTTTCAAGTATTTTGGGATGAACGCCGTTCACACTGTCCGGAAATTTTTGAGCACAACTTTGATTTCTTTGGACAAAATGTAAAATTACTTTATATATCATATTATGATATTTAATATGGTAGCTTTTAAAAACAACATGGTAAGGTCTAAACAAATTCTAAACAGTGAGTTAATAAGAAATGGAGTTGTTTTTTTGTTCACAAAAGTGCTTCAACTAGGCTTTATTCAATATTCGTTCAATATACATTCAGACAATTTTACATTATTCAAGTAATTTTTACGCTTTAAAGATCTAATAAAGAATTCATTTTTTTTTTTTTTTTTTCCTTCATAGCCCCTTTTAATTTACAGATAATTATATATAATTATAGATCCTCAGGCGAATCTATTTACAAATTATTTTGTATTTCCTGTAGCATCACTACATTATATACAGGTTTTGTTATTTTATAGAAATTATATAATGAATAAACAAGTATAATGATATACATTCTACGTGACTTGAATAAACTGACTAATAAGGTGATGGGGCTCACCTTTTTGATCAACCTTAAAACTAACTTACATACTAATTCTTATCCTAATTTTTCCCCGACAGTCTGTTGCCATCGATGCGGGAGGGGTGGTTGGGCCATAGTGTTAAACACTGGATTTGTCAGGTGCTTCAATGAGTCAAAAAACTTAATGTGTCTCCGGCGGATGAACTCACCCACCGACGGCACACCAAGCAACGGGTGCAGGTCAGCGTTCTTCAACCTCTCAAGAGGTATGTCGGACCACTTTTCGCATGATTCCATTCTGGAAGTGTTGGAGACATTTGGCTGTATTGTCAGTCAAGTGGGTAAAGAATTCATTTCCAGTTAACCTCTGACCCAAGTACCTACATAAAAAGTTTAGTGACATGGGAATGTATAGGGTTCAGGGAGCACGGTTGGAAAGGTTCGAGAATAAATTTCATCGATATTTATTTGATCTAGTGTGTCATACAGCTAGTGCTTATTAACTTTACAGTGAGATAAACCTAGGTGCTTATTGAAGAGATTTTCGGAAAAACCTTCGATGCTCAGACGAAGGCAAAGAATTTGAGATCGGTGTATCTCGTGATTAGGGGTTCCCATATTGTAAGATGTACTGACACAGCCTCCCAGGTAGACGTGGAACAGACTGAGGAGGGAGCGGAATGAAATGCTATATTTTCGTAATTAATTTATTATTAAATAAAAGGAGTAGGATTTAAAAAAATTACATAACATACATAAATACCATTACATAAAATACAAAGATCGGAAAAACTATACGCTATATCCAGGAATTAGGCATAAATTCTTAAAAACAGTTCATAACAAATTAATTTTATTCGTTTTATTGGTTAATTTGACAATTTTCTTTTTGAGAGTTAAAAATTAAATCAAGCAGCTAGGATATTAAATCTATTAAAACTGGCTTGGTACATATGAAACGTTCAATTTTTATCGTAGAATATAAATTTTCTAATTAAAAATCTATTTTCGCTTTGACGTCACATTGTTGATAATCTCAACAAAAATATTAGAACTTAGCTGCAAGGATCTGTGGAACGTATCATTAAAATTTCCAATCATTTCATAATTATAAAACAGTTTTATTGTTTTTCCAAAACTGATAACCTCTTTTTTACGTAATGTAGTAGCGCTTTCGCCATCTCTAAGCTGTCATCTTCAGTCATCTCCTATTGGTTTTGTGGGATTTTTAAGTTATCTAAAACAATATTATAATTTTATTTATTTAACCAATGTGGATTTGGGAGGTCTCTGAGCAGTTTGTAAATACTTTATGAATTAGCGAGTGGATGAAAATTGTAAATATGGTACGAATGAGAACATTTATCACAATTACTTATTGCCTAATAAAGCAGGTTGTAATTTTAGCACAATAAAGAAGTTTTAATAAAAATAATTTATTTAACCAGGGATGCTTATTGGTCAAATGCTTCTTACTTTACGACATTATTGCTATCCAAAACCATAGGATGAATTATATTGCCCACATAACCGATTGAAAATGACAGCTTAGAGCTCTATTACATTAAAGAAGAGGTTATCACTAGTAGAAAGTCAATAAAAATGTTTTATAATTATTCCAATCCACAATGCGGCAGTAATTATTATTTATCAGATCGATTTATTGGTTTCTTTCGATTTCTGTATACCGAAAATTTTTTTTAAAATGTTTAGCCAATGTATCACCCAGGTTTCCCCCACAATTCTTGCACTGACGGAAGGGGGGGGGGGGTAGTGCCCTCCGGAGCTAAGGGCTGCTCTGGGCTAGTGGTGGAATGCTGCTAATTACGGCAACTTGACCGAGGCCCGAGCAGTAATGTTGTTGCCGCTGTTTTAATTACTTGCATGCCTTTTCAGTCAAGGATTATGAACAGGGCTCCCGCGGAGGGGAGAAGGTGGGCACGACCTACGCTAATGAAAAAACTTTCCCTTCAGTATTAATTTACGCTTCTTGTTGGATATTAAAATTTCCTAGCTCAGCGGGTGGCAGTGCGTTTTTTTTTATTTTTTAATTTCCTAAAACGGGAGCCGATGTCAAACGATATCCAACGGTGGACCTCCTCCAGTGATTTGAGTGTAATCTACGTAATATCCTTATTAACGGGCTCCTAGCCGAGATTGCTTTTCTTCTTACAAATTACGAAGGGGAGGTGACCCCGCAGCTTATTAACGCAAAGGGAAATTATGCCCCACCACACTTTCCCTCATTATTCTCCAGGTGAGTTTTTCTTCAATTTTTTTTTCTCTTCCTTTTTTCCTCTTTTACTCGCCTTTCTTAATTATCAGGAATACGTTGAAAATTAAAAAGTAAGTTCCCTTCTTCCCTTCCCTTGGCCCTTGGGCAACTCTCCTCTTTGAAGCCTGTTTTATAAATTAATAGCCCTAAGATCTTTATTTTGCCCTTTGTCACACCGTCCAACATCCCCCGCGCTACTAAATTGGACGTAAATTCAGGGAGGATCTGATGGGGGGGGGGGGGTCGATGTAATATGGAGACGGTGGAAGTGGAACGATGGAGGGCGCCGGCCGGCTTCCCCATTACAGAAATTAAACCAAATAACGGATTTGGCAAACTGCTCCATCAGAGATAAACGAATTTCTTAAAAGAGCAGTTTCGCTTAATGGCTTCTGTCTCCTGATTAATTAATTTTCTCTCTTCTCATGAATTTTACTAACATTTTAATTGCTATTTTTAATACCGCCCCATCCATTTTACAGTAGGACATTATTAGACTTTAATTTATGTTATAAAATTTATCCTGATTAAATCATTTTAATTCAGAATTCTGAAATTACTAAGACCTGAAGGAGCAGCATTAGTTTGAAAGAGTGCTATTGATTATGACGTGTATATCTTTTATGTATTTGGCCAGTTTGAATCCACGTAATAGAAAAGATCCATCCCCATTTCCTCATGTCCGTCTAATCTGATACATTTTGAGTAAAGAGAAAAAACTATAACTTCATTTGAAGTAAAGCAAACGTAAATACTTTATAACAGTAGAAATCGATGGACAATACTGGAAAGTCGTCTGCATAGCTTCGAGGAGTCTCTAGTGTGCTTTTATTCTGATCAAAGAAACCATTTCTGTCTTTCAGCATAATTGAATATCGACCGCTTTATTTATTACGCTATAGTGCGTCCTAAGTGGGGGAAAGGATAGGATTCCGATGAACGATACAAAGAAATGTAAGATTTCCCAAAGCAATCTACAAGCCATTCTTTCATGAGGGACATATACGTAATTAACAGACGTTTCAATCCCATTGTACTGTTCAATTATATTTGCCCTGAGTAATAAGCCAGTGATTGTTTTTTTTTTCATATTGATCAATATAGGTAATTTACTCCATTCAAAATGGGTTTCTATACTATCTAGTTAGGGTTAGCCAATCCACTAATCAGTGTTTAATTTCAATCCGATGGAATAAACGACTTGAGATGTAATGTAGTGTGTGTGATTTGAAGGTTGTATTCAAATCAGCTGTTAAGCATTTTAATTTTATTTCTATCCCCCCTGTAAACAATTTAATTTGTCATAATGTTCATGGCATGGCCAACGAAAACAAACCATTAATTACTATATTTTTACATAAAATACCCATTAATATGATATGATTTAAATACAATAATACGTTCGTTACAACAGATGGCACTAAGTTTCTTAATATCGTTAAAATGCAAATATATACATTTTTTTGAAAAGCTAAAATAATGACATTCTTAAAGCAATGCTAAAACATTTCCTGAAAATTCGGATAAGCCTAAATAAGGCAAAATCAATTATTAATGGCTACTGAAATTAAGTCTTCCCATCATTCATTTTTTTAAAAAATATAAACGTTTATTATTTATAGACAATTTTTGTTGTATAAAATATATTGATACCGTATCGCAATTGATATTAGTATAGCATGGCTCAAATCACCTCTTCTCTTGCTTCCACTTTTTTTTTTTTTTTTTTTTTTTTTTTTTTTTTTTTTTTTCCCCTTCCTGAGGCTGAGCCTCAAACGGGCTTACCCAACGAGCCCGTGAAGCGAGCTCATGGGGTTACGTAGCCTGTGGTGCGCGTATTCCGGTGCAATGGGATTGTTGCACCGGTCAGCGCACCTTGAGTAATGCTGTTTTCGTTCTTTATTTTCCAAAATAAACACTTCCAAAGAAAACAAAATAAAATAAAATCTTTTCCTTAAATCTACTTTGTACAATCCTTACTAGCTTTTTTTTTTTTTTTTTTTGCTCTTTTTTTTTTCTCTTGGTTCCACTGGACTGTCTTAGCCGAAACTTGCTTGAGAGAGGATATGGTGTGTCAACTCTTCTCAGAACAGCAGTCCCTTGGCCAAGTATCTCCAATGGGGAGACGTAATCGAATAAGATGGTTGCACCAGTATCTCCATTGGGGTGTCGGATTCCGTACGCAACTAGAGAGTAGCCGAAATACCAGCTTCTGGTTGGACAGAAATATTACTTTTATTTCATATTTTTATTGTTTTTTCGCCATTTAATGGATGTTAATTTCAATCTTTATCCTATTGGTTGTCATTATATTATTATAGTTAATTTTAATATTTGTTAATTTCTGGGCGGCCACTCTTTTCTTTCATTATTGTTCATTTGTATCTTTAAATGTGCCATATTATCGGTTACTGTCAGTTTGAACTATTGCCCATATAGTCTACAATCGTCGTTTTTTTTTGTTTTTTTTTCTATATCTATAATCCTACACATTAACGCATTGAAATAATTTGATTTTAAAATTTGTTAATTTCCGGGCGGCCACTCTTTTCTTTCATTATTGTTCATTTGTATCTTTAAATATGCCGTATTATCGGTTACTGACAGTTTGAAATATTACCCATATAGTCTGATAACGTTTTTTTTTTGTTTCTATTGATCTATGATCCTCTGCATTAACAGGAAATAATCGTAATGTACATTTATGTTGAAAATGGCATACTTTGGTCATACTGTTAATTAAAAGTACTTTAAGTATTGGATTAGGGTTGAAGATTGTAAAAAAAAATAACAGTCTTCAACATTTATCATTTTTCTTCTTTCATTTCGCCTGACAAGTCTAAATTCGCACTGGGCCGCAACCAGTACCCCGAAGTGTTGGAGCCATTTTTCACTCGGCTCAAAGGCTGCTGATTGTGATCAAACAACTGGTAGTGGTGTCACTATAGAAAAAGCACTGCTTTGACAGATGGAAGTATCGACGCGGAGATTCAGTGCGCTAAGAAGGAGTCCGATAATTACGGGCCGGGGGGGCGTAGCTCCCTGGGGCCCTCTAGAGTCCCTGACGGATGGACGGGCGAAGGAGGGTTTTTACTTGGCAATGATCCCTCTCCGGGCCCTATCGCTACTTAGGGAATAGCCTCGTTGGGTCCGGCTCATAGCGAATCCATTCCACGGCCATTTGTCCTGTTCGGTCATTAGGAAACCGCAGTGCTGGCCAATTTCTCTTGGCGTTGCGGGTCCTAGGAGACATCAAACACTCAATTGTAATCTTTTTTGGTTTTTGATTGGTGGACTTTTTATAGTGGTTATTTAACCAATGATGTAAGGCTGCCGTAGTGGTCAGCACGGACCAGAGTAATTTATCACGCAAATAATAATTACGCAGTTATTAAAAAAAAAAGAAAAGTTACTGTTTTTATGCATTTTTTTAATTAGAGTGTAGAGTAATGTAACGAGTTAGAGAAAGGTTTAGAATAAAAATAACAATCTCTCTATATGAGGTTTATTAGATTTAAGTAAATATTAGGATTACATTTCAAATTATTAGAAACACTATTTCTATGGAAGTACTCTATCCTCTCCAGACGCTAACGAAGCGGGCCACTTAATACTCTGAGCTGGATGTAAACAAATATCTCTTTTCAGCAGCTACCACACAATAATAAAATCGATTCGTTTGAGCAATGTTAAAGTTTTATAAAATTGGTTTTGATTTATTCTTAACTTCACAGAGTATGTTATAAATTAAATTATTGTAGCGACCGCTAACTTACTCTATTATAATACTCTATTGTAAATATATTGTAAACGAATGTAAATAACATGACCAAAATATAAATCATGGTTTTTTTTCCCCTTAGCTCTTTAATTAGAAGATTAAGGATGAGGGAAAAATGAAGGAAGATTTGGGTTGAGCGGATCCTTGTACTAGGAGTACCTGCTTGAAGGTGGTGTGAGAGAATTAAGGAGTGTAGGAAGCCTCGGTAGAGGTTGGTTGTTGCGGTACAGTGGTGAGAGTCGACTGGTGGCTGGGCCTAGAGTCTCTCTAGGCATATAGTGCAGTGGGACCCCGTAGACGCTTGTTGTTGGTGGGCCAAGCGCCGTGATGTCCACCATTTGTCTATTTTACTCGATCTTGTGAGATGCCATCGTGCCGGTAGCGGTGGGGGTTCCATGTCTCGGAATAGACTATGTTTCATCGAGTCGAAGAACTTGATGTGTCTTCTTTTGATGGCTTCGGTGATGTTGGGGACCTCGAACTTTTCGTGCATGTCGGAAGCGTTCATTTCACGAAAATTGCCGTGCGCAGGATGTTGTTCTGGAAGCTCTGGAGTCGAGTTATGGTGCCGGCGTCTAAGAATCGAAAGAGTGGTGTCCCAAACAGTAGAGGTGGCCTCAGGACGCTCTTATATATTAGGAGTTTCAGCCAAAGGGATATAGCCGGGCTTGTGATGAGATGCTGGAGAGAGTAGTAAGTCTTACGTACTCTTTTTAACTTCTTCTGCAGTATGCCTAGGTAGCATAAGCTGTTGTCAAGTTTGCATTCAGTCATGTCTATGGTGAAGCTGGGTGGTGGACGCTTTCTTTTCCCATGCTGGAAAGAGAAGATGATACCTTGAGTCTTGGCTGGGTTCACCTGAATGTGGACCCTCTCTCGCTCGCAGCCTGCCGGTGATTAATTGACTGGCGCCCTCTCCAGCCTTTAGAGCTTTCGCTGGGTTGAGGCTGGTGCTGTAGACCCCTGTATCGTCCTAAATTATTATAAATGTGTCAAACAATAAAAATTGCGGGGAGCCAATTAGTAATATGAGCCGGGACACCAGCTGTCAAGCAGGTATAAGACCCAAACGCCGGGAGAGTCTCATGGCTCTGTCAGGGAACAAAGGAAAGCCACATTATTGGGAACTAAATTAGCGATGCTTATTGGCTACTGGCAAGGCCAGCTGGGTATTTAAGCCCGGAGATTTGGGTCCTGTATATCATTCTCCTGTCAACTACCGGCTCGTGGCTACCCTGCTTGAAACCCTAAAAGTTGACTGCTTCTTTATTTAAAACCTTTACGTCTCTTTCTCTCCTCACCTCGCTACGTTTTAGTCCGGCGTTATAAGACCCCACGCCTTCCTAGTGGGAATCTCTGCCTTCGTCTCACTAAATCTAGCACCTCCTTGGGAGAGACCTCTCCCTAGTGGACAACGGTTGTCGTGGCCCTGCAAACTTACCAAGCAGTGTCTCCCGCGATAATTCAGTCTGCCTCTCTCCGGTTCACACACGCCTTTTGGATCCGGAGGATTTCGCCTACCCTCAGATACCGAGTGTGAATTCGTGGTCATTCCAAGACCACATAAACTACCTACCTACCTACCCTATACCTCTTTTCCTGAACATAGTGCACTGTCGGGGCACATACCTATCAAAAAATAGAGTCAGATAATAAAGCCGAAACGATTGTCCAGGTTACTACTATTTACTGTAATTATTCAGATTAATCTTTTTTATAATTATAATTATTGTTTACGCCATTTGCGTAAAATTAATTTCATTTAATTTGAATTTGCTATTCAATCAGTAATCACCCGAAACCATTCGGTATTTCAGTGAATCACAGACGCTGGCGCTGCCTGCCGGCTCGATCAGAGTTTTTCCTCCCACTTTTGACACTCGACTGGTAACTTCATGTACACTATAGCGTCCTTTTTTGTCTTCAACAGTTGTCATTTTTTCACACTGTTTTTCAAGCGTATTATCAACGCCATTATCTTTATTTAGTCATTATTCAATTCGCTATTACGCAGTCTTGGAGAGGCGACATTTCAGATTAAACGCAGACAGCTATTGGATGAATCGGGACTTGGATAAATCTGGAGTTTGGGCCCAAATCTCTAGGTTGTCGGAGTTCAAGAAGGGAGATTCGCACGCTGTCGTCACATCGCATCAGGAAGGAATTTACATTACTGTGTTTACATTTGATATTGTCATTTCTCTAACGAGACTCTCAAATAATTACAGTCCACTTAAAACTCAAACGTATAGCTAATTATCCCCAGGCTAATTAGTTTCTCAAATCAGTCGCCTCGTTTGCCGGTTGCGATTTCAACTGGTGAAATTTCAAACAATTATAATTATAATTAGCAATGAAAAACATTAATTAATTTTACTTTTTTTACATTGAAACTATGAAGATAATGAATTTCTGGGCACAAGAATCCGTCGGAAACAAACATAGCCGGAGGAAGAGAAAAATAAACGGGAGGGGGAAACTTCAACACAACAAGTTCAAGGTGTTACTAGGTACCACAAAAATCCGATTTCAATATATCTATACCGGTGACGCGGCTGACGGAGGAGCGTGGGGGACTTCCCAAGACTCCGCTTTCTCTTCGCGGTGGATTTGGGGGGTCTCTGGGCTGTCTGTAAATATTGTATGAATGAGCGAGTGAATGATGAACTGTAAATATTGTATGAATGAGAGCATTTATCTTAATTACTTATTGCCTTATAAAAGGCAGATTGTAATTTTAGCACAATAAAGGATTATATATAATATAATAAATATATCTATGAGATGCACGCGCCTATGGAAATGTTAATCAAAAGGATCGGGTTAAACGTCAATTTAAGTTCCATTCAAAAAGTAGAAAAGGCTTATTTCTAAGTAAATAAATTAATTTTAGTGGTTATGACTATGTTTTCCGTGCCATCCAACAGCAAATAGGACATATAAACGTTCAATTTTTTTTTCGATGTAACAAAATGTAATCTACATCAACCTTTAGAAGACTTTTTATCATGTGGTGCATAAAACTATTTAGAGTGAGATTAAACAAAAATCTCTTAAAAAACTACATGATACTTCTAAAATGATAAGAAGGAGTTAATATTTTCATTATACAGGTATTTATCAAATTACGCCTCTCATTTCCCTTCTTTTAAATCTTCTCTCCTACCTTATCCGCTTTAAACAAAACCCATAAATGGATCCTTCTGACTCCTTATCCATTCTCCTTTGGAATACGAATGGTGTTTGCACCCATACTGACGAACTAACAGCACTACTCCACGACAAGAACATTGACGTAGCTCTCATTACTGAAACAAGACTTAGGAGTAAACGACCATTTACAGTTCGACAGTACATTGTCGAACAGTTCACCCAAATTGAAGAGCACATGCAGGTACTGCTGTCATTATCCATAACTCCATTTGCCATCACATAGCAACTTTGGTAGCACACGATTTCCTTCAGTTGACTTCTGTATCAATCAGCACCTTCACTTTCCCCCTTACTCTAGCATCAGTGTTCTGCCATCCCAATAAATCCATTCCCGAGTCCCAATTCATCTCCTTTCTAGACTCCATCGGGCATCGTTTTCTTCTGGGTGGGGGCTTTGAAAGTTGGGACTCGAGATCGACAAATGCACGAGGGCGTGCTTTGCTCTCTGCACTCACACATTGCTCCACTATCTCTCCTGACACAGCCACCTATTACCACGTACAATCAGTACTGCAATATTGTATATAAATTGGTAAATAGGCAATTGTCATCCTACCGTTCCGATTCTTTTAATTCCCCACCTATCCTCTATGTTTACCAGGGATAACTCCTTGTGGAATCTAACTAAAAAAATCCTAAAATATCATCCTGTTTTGCACCCAGTCCGTCGTGATGATGGGTCCTGGGTGGCTACGGATGGTGAAAGGTCGGAAGAATTCACACAACAACTTTCCGGTACTTTCACTCCTCACCTTACTTTTCAACTGTTGAAGATTTTCTCATTTCACCTATCCCTCTCTGACACCACCAAAAGCCGTTAACCCCTCTGAGGTCAAATACCTTCTGAAAAACCTACGTTACCGAAAATCCCTTAGATATGATCTCATTACTCCTCAAATTCTCCAACAACTTCCTCCTAAATCCATAATCTTCCTAACCTACATTTATAATTGCATTATCCCAACGACGCACTTTCCTCTCATCTGGAAACATTCCATTATCCTCCTATTCAGCAAACTCAGTAAACCACCCAACGACGCCTCATCTTACCTTCCAATTAGCCTAATCCCTATCCTCTTCAAAATAGTCGAAAAAGTCCTATCAAAACGTCTACTTACAATTGTTGAATCCTAAAACCTTTGTCCTACTCACCAGTTTGGTTTTTGTCAAGGACATTCCACTGCTCAACAAGGCCTTTGCGTTGAAGAACGCTGACCTGCACCCGTTGCTTGGTGTGCCGTCAGTGGGTGAGTTCATCCGCCGGAGACACATTAAATTTTTTGACTCGTTGTAGCACCTGACAAACTCAGTGTTTAACAGTATGACCCCACCACCCCTCCCGCATCCATGACAACAGACTGTTGGGGAAACATTAGGATAAGAATTAGTATGTAAGTTAGTTTTTAGTTTGATCAAAAAGGTGAGCCCCATCACCTTTATTAGTCAGTTTAGACCAGTCACGTATAATTTATATCATTATACTTGTTTATTCATTATATAATTTGTATAAAATAACAAAACCTGTATATAATGTAGTGATGCTACAGGAAATACAAAATAATTTGTAATTAGATTCACCTGAGGATCTATAATTATATATAATTATCTGTAAACTTAAAGGGGCTATGAAAGAAAAAAAAAAAAAAAAAAAAAAAAAAAATGCATAAAGCTTTCGAAAGTTTGATCAAACATAATCTCTTAAACTATTAGATGGTACTTCTAAAATGATAAAAATGAGTTAATATTTTTATTACACTGGTATTTATCAAGTAGATCATAAATATTCCTCTACCACCTATAACACTCTCAGAAATTTTAGTTGAGGAATAGAATCAGTAAATACCAGGTATAAAAAATAATTGCCATAATTGATTTTAACAGATTTTAATCATTCAAGAAAGGATTCGAATCTCGAGATTAATTATTTCTTGAGTCAACATTATCATTTAGCGACTGTAGATGGCGTAAGACAGTGGAACCTCTTTAGGCGCATGATCAAAAACTGTAATCTAGGCGAGACCGCTTTAATGTGCACTAGGCTAGAGAATGTTCAAGACCTGGCCGAAAGGATAAAAGAAGTGTAAAAACAAAAATAGCCATAGAGGTGCAATAACATTAAACGAGCACTCACCAGATTGCCATCGATCAGAGGCACAGTTGAAAACAGTCTTTCGAGAATTACAAACAGGAAAAATGGTCTCCCCTTTGAATAGAACATTGATGAGGAACAACTGTAAAGGCGAGTTAAATGGATGATGTCCCTGTGGAGGCTATGGCTTCTCGCCTTCAAGTCTGCATCAATCATGGCTCCTGTTTGATTTTCTATTTGCCCATCTGGTCTTCAAAAGTAGTTCAAAACAATGGATTATATTTATAATTGAAAATTATTATTCCTTATCAAATTCCAGTTTTGATTACACTGAAAAATATTCTTCCAAATACACTTATATATTTATATCGTTTACCTAATTCCTAAATGTCAAATATTTATGCAATGCTTTAATCTAATAAAATTACAAAGATTAATTTTTTTAATGATTTTTTTAAACCGAGGATGAAATACTAAAAAACATATAGCAACAAATTAATTATCTTCATGCCAATGAATAAAATAATATGAAAATGTCCAATGATCCTGAGTTAGGGTGGCTCTTCTCCACCCACCTTTTCAAATAATCAACTCCCGGAAGACAAGACCATCACTCCACTATCCTCTGGAATCCTTGTGCCTCTTAAGATTCACCATGGTTCATCCTTACTAATAATAGATAGGTATCGTCTGTTTGTCAGATAGAGTTGGAGTAACCTGAGCCGGAGGTTTTTATTTTAAAAAGTAATACCCACTTCCACGAGTAGTTAATCTATTTTAGGTACCTGAAAAGCTTCAAGAAGCAGAAATGGCTATTTGATTGTCTATTACGCTGTTACTACTCATGGTAGAGCTTAGCATTAACTGCTGGAAGTAGGAGGACATACCCAAAAGTAACCGAACTGATGTAGTTTGTTTAATAGTATTTGAATTACCAGGTTTCACCAATAGGACCGTTGTAAACCATCTTTTCATCAGCCCGTATGCCAAGTTACGTCACTGGAGAAGGTTCCGTTCTTCTTGGGTCAGTTTTTTTGTGACATTTGTTTTACGCGCTCGTCCGTCAGCGCGTAGTTTTTCTTCCTGCTCGGAAAACCGCCACAGAAACTCTTGAAATGTTAAAAGCGGCCTACAAGGATGATGCAACGAGGAAAATGCAAGCGTTGGAATGGTTTCCCCGTTTTAAAAGTGGGGAAATGTTAATTATTGATCAATCTCGCTCTGGACGTCCTTCAACAACCCGATCCAAAGAGAATGTCAAATAAATTCGCAAATTCTTCGTCCTGGAAGATCGATAATCGACCATCGAAGAAGTTCTGGAAAAATCTAGAGTGACTTGGAGTTCAGTACAGCGAATTTTAAGTGAAGTATTGGTGATGAGAAGGCCCCCGATCACACAGCCCTCTCTGTTTGCCGATTATTGGCCGTAAAATGGTATTACCGCTGTGCCTCATCCTTCCTGTGCACCCGATCTAGCCTTGGATCGGAAAAGATGGCGTTTTGCGGACGTTGAAGAAGTTAAGACAAAAATTACGGAGGCGCTTGCACTGCAAAAGAGGAATTTGTTTCGAACACTGGAATAATAGATTGGAAGAGTGTATTGACTCCAATGAGTCAAGAGCACTTTGAAGGAGAATAAAGGCTTCTTGTCAAGAAACTAAAGATTGTTAAGCATTAAATACATTTGATGTTTGATAACATTTAATAAATTGTTAAAAAATTAAATTCATTGTCAAACTTTCATGGGGCAATAATTTAAGTCTTCTTGCCCCTCCACCACTCTAACAAATTCTCCTACCTACTCTGCTAACCTTGGTTAACCTCTCCCTCTCCCATAACTACACCCCGTAAAATCAGTTGTTTTCTTACATGAAAAACATAATGATTAACAGTGTGTATAAATAACATAACAAAGTAAATAAATAACATAACAAGTGTATAAATAACAATTCAATTTTTTATAACGACTTTTAAAATACTAGAAAATAAATAAAAAGTAGAGATAAATTCAAAAAGAATACTCACTGAAGTCAATTGTGATTAATTTTCATTAGGAAAAATAGCACATTTTCTTTTGAACCACCTCCTGGTCAAGCTGATGCTCATCAAAAAGTCAAGGTGGAAATATGTACCGGTTCTTAGTTATGTTCGTTTTTGGGAATGCTGCTTCACACCCATAAGCTGAACCGAAGATGGTACCGTTTATGGCTTTAGTTTATGGCTTTATGAACGTTTATGGCTATTAGTTCTGGATAATTTTTTTCACAAGCATGTTTAATATAAAATTGGTCACTCCCGAGAGTTTTTTGAATTTGGCCATGAATGTCCTTTAAAAAAACAGCTACTTGGAAATAGCTAATTATTTCCAATTGTAGGGCAGCTTTGTTGTTCTCAAAAACACTGACCGTCTCACTGGTTCATACACCATTAGGCCTAAGTGAAAAACTGTTGTTTTCGAGCTGCACAAATTTATTTTTTTTTTCCTATTCAGTAAATCTTTCTTAAAATTCATATTTAAGTTTTTACGAAATGCCTGATATCAACTCCTTCATTACCGTTACAAACTGATTTCAAGTATGGAAAGTGTAAACGTTTGCTGGAGAGAGGTCAATCTTTCTGAGTAACTTTTTACTTCAGATTGAAGTTTGCTCAAAAGTTTATCTTTGCCTTATATTTTTAGGTTTAATAGATTCAGGTGCCTAAATGGATCAGCTCAGCAGAAATCTTAAATGCTAACATGCGCCTAGATCAATAGTTGAAAGAAACTGGTATGGTCCAATGTACCATACTTGCATTACATACAGTAGTGCTATGAATCTTCCAAGTAGCAGTGTTTAGTTAGCCATCTTTTACGTCAAGTGTAATATGTGAGGCCTATCCACTCCGGCGAATTATTCCCGCTTCCTCTCTTGATGTCCTCGAAATGTATGCTTTCCACTGTTTTCTTTGTTTGTATGTCAGTTTTTTTATACCTTAAATGTCGAGGATGATTGATTTATAAATATAAAACTATTATATTAAAAAAACAACACTTTTTTTCCTTATATTGCTTTTAATATCACTCATAATAAATATAACTTCTGTATATTTTGCCCATAGCATGATAAAAGTCTCTTTTTATTAACACCATTATGAAAGGGTTGTTAATAAGACATCAAAATAGAATTCTCATGAGGAAACTGAAAGCTTATCTTAGATATTTTTGTTATCTATAACAGTGGATTAATACAAGTAGGCTGGGAGAAAAATGTTAAAGTTGAAAAAAAAATAATGTTGAATTTAGCAATAAATGAGAAATAATTTATAATAATTATTATTCATAAAAACACATGCCAGGCACGTATTTGACTGACTGCTAATCACATGTTTTTGTTTACGCAATTACGATTCTTTCAGTTGACTTTTTTTTATCAAAGCCGTGTATTTTTGTTGTTTTTTTTAGATTAGTAATTATTAATAATAAACTGTCAAAGAAAAAAAATATTGGCGAAATTTGGACTACACATAGTTAAAAAAATAGATAGATAATCATCTATTGGGGTCTCATTTTTCAACAGCTCAGAGGCCCCCCAAGTCCACATGGTTGTCACCTCCCTCGCGTGCGAAGGAGGAAGCGGAGTCTTGAGATTTTTTTTTTTCTTAGCTCTCAAACTTATAAAATAGGATGTGGGAAATTTACTTTGGGCTAATGAGTGCCTTTCACTAAGGGGAGTCCCCCATTTGAAGGATGTATGAGAAGGATATAGGGTGGGGTATGCCTAAAGGAGGCGGGTGGAATCAGGAAGGTAGTGAGAGTCTACCGAGGGTGTAGTGAGAGTCTTGGGAAGTCCCCCACGCTCCTACTTCAGCCGCGTCACTGGACAAGAGCCAGCGGAGGCTGACCAAGAGCGCGCGAGCCACAGACGCTCAGGACATGATTAGAGAAACTGGTCATTGCCAGAACTCCCACTGTCACTTATTTATAGCAGGTCTCGAGGGTCTTTACTTTTGCAAAAACTGTACACAACTATCCGATAGCCACAGGAGAGAGTGGCAAGAAGGTGTCACCACTAAGTTCATTTTCCATTCACTAAGTTCGTTAAGAAATGAATGAAAATGTTAGAAATATTGTAATAATCGTTTTTAAATGAGACATTTTTGTAGTGTTATTTTTTTTTTTAATTGAAACTGGGGTTATTACAATACTACGGTTAACAGGTATTGTAAGAAATTTAATGAATAGATTATTTTGCTTAAACGTTAAGATACATAAGTGATGATCTGAAATGCACGAGTAAAAAGTACACTTTTTTGCAAAATGAGTGCCATTGTAAGATGTATATGAATATTGTCACATATTATATGGGTAAATTCTAACCTATATATTGTGAATTCTCCTGTAAGTGACTACTTCAAAACGTTCTTCTGCTACAATTCATTATATCTTTTGATTACTTTAAGTTTTTTTTTTTATTACGCCACTGCTAAATAATTACCACCTAATGCTGATATAACATAACTCTGTGGTCAATGTTATTGCAACTGAGACGAAAAAATAGAGATGAACAACACCATTTATAACATCAGTCCCATCAAATCCCTCAGTTTTTAGATTGTGACCAGTAATCTGCCGAAGATGGAAGTGGGGTGGGTGATATTGCGGGTGTGCTTCCTCCCCCTAGATCGACTTCTTTAATCCAGCCATTAACGATGACTCACGGTGTCCATTCTGCTGGCCCCTCTAAGAATGACGCAGTCAGGGCAATTATACCCGGGAAAACCATGTACCGGTAATATTACTTAGTTTCATCAACAATGCACAAGAGCGAACAGAATGAAGTTTTTCTAGTGGTTATATCTGCTTTTCACTTTCATTTTGGTTTTCGAGTACAAACAAATAAATTATTCTAGTTTTTGTATAAACTTGTGAATTTTATGAGAATAGTTAAGTAAAATTAGGACTCGCTCGACATACTGGGGTAGATTAAATAAAAGATATTTTAGGAGTTTCGTGTCAAAACCATCTCGATCCATTTCCAGAAATTTTACCGGAATGACAAAAAACAAACATATCTGATACGTGGATGCACTTATTAAGTCTGGGTCTGGTCTTCATCAGGATCACTCACCAAGGTTATAGAATAGACCTAATACTCGAAAAAAAAAACTAACAAAATTCAGTACTGAAATTTTTTTTTATCAATAATACGTCAAATCTCCTGGCGTTGGAAAAAACACCTTGATATAGAATCTGTTATTAAATATCAGTTAATTGCTTTCAGAAAATCGCAGTCGAACCTCTTTCGGCTTGGAAAACTGGAAGATAAGAAAGTGATATTGTTTTGAAAGTGTTGAAAGACATGTTAAGTTTATGTAGTTAATGTACACCTTTCAAGGACAACTGATTCTGAAATTTAGTAGGAATATTTATGCTGGAATCTAAACGATTTGAGGAATTGCAACTAATCCATTAGCCATGGAGCATTCTAAGCTTGTTTAAAAGTGAATTCTGTTTGAAATTTTGGAAAAAGAATATGATTGTTCATTTCGATGGCTAATCGTTTCGAACAGTTCACCTTGAAGGCAAAAACAAAAAAAAAACATTATGATCAATACAAACGTGATAGTATATAAATACATTATTTTAGGCTAATGGAATAGCAAATACTGCATTTGTAGAATACCACCATGAACATAATATAACATGATAGTATATGCGATGACGATGTACGATTTTATTAATCGTACCATACTTATAGTTACCTCAGCTTGACCAATACGTTGCCAGTTATGTAGAAAACGTAAGGCTTAAAACTTCACTAAATGAGATTGCATGACGAAAAATACAATGGGAGAAGTTAGAATGAATTGAAATATATAAAATATCGATAATTATTAGCTATGCTACTAGTCCCATTGTTTAGACCCAATTAAAATTCTATAATTTAGCCATTACTAGCCAAAGAAACAATATAATATAGTTTTGAACCCAGGACCATCCGATTTCCGCGGTCAGGTGCTCTTTCTTTGAGCTACTGCTTAACAAATTCAGTCAATATGAGATAGACAGAAGAATGGTTATTTAATTTAACAATATAGAATATATATGAAATCAAATATTTTTTCTTCAGCTACTATTTTTGTTTTTAAATGTAAAAGTGAGTGATAATCGTACCGTTATAAGCCGAGGATATATTTGCTGGCTAACAAATACCTAACATGAAACACCGAGGAATAAAACATCGCAAAAAAATAAAACAATTAACTTTTATCAAGAAACGGAGAAAAAAAGCAACGTCTACTTACCATTGATGACCACTGACCGACAGAACCAGTTTCATTTGAAATTTTAAACGTAGTAATTAACGAACTATCGGTGAAAAGTTTTCTGGAACATAGGCTAATAAACATTTGCATTTTACATATATAATTTTAAGCAATACTCATTCAAATGTATAGCCCATCTTAAAAGTATATAATAGCTTATATTATATCTGTAGAAGACAGAATGCGCTATGAGCGTTCTTAGTTAGTTGCCGGAGTAGCCACCAGAGAACAGGACACTCGCCACCCCACAGTTGTGAACCCCAGTAGAGCTGATGTTATTAAGATCCCCTATTAGGACCGCAATCGTTAAGCGCTATCTTGGCAGATATCTATACCACTCAGCTACCCCACTAGTGGCCTTTTGCAATTCCCCATCAATATTTGCTTCATCTCCTTAACATCTTCTGTCATCTGTAATAGACAATTTATGTTCTGGGGGGGGGGGGGGAACGAGATAACATAGCCAGCATGAATAAGAAAGCATAATCAAAACATTTATTAACGGCTGCGAACCCGAATTGAATGACGTTTCAAGTCCCAACATACTTTAACGTGTCCATTCTTCTTTTTTCTTTTTTTTTTTTATATAAACGACTTTACTGGTCAAAATAGAAAAAAAATATCTAATATGATAAATCTATACTTGCTATGATAATATTATTAGAAATAATAGTTTCAAATATTTTTCATTTTCTAACATTCAATATAGTCTGTCACCAATGAGCTAATCTGAAATTCTTCCGGTGCCAACGTGTAGCTCAAAATCTTTCCTCGATTATATTTCATATTATGAATTATAACGCTTAGATAATATATTTGATGCAGGTAAATATTTACATTAAAATTAAAATTATTATTTTCTTGCACATATTGCCCGTTTTTATTTCTTATTAAAGCAACTAATTTCGTATATATTAATAATTTATTAACATATAATGTATAAAAACTAAAAACTGGCAATTTCAGTAAGTGGTTAATCAAGTCTTCTAATACCGTTTCACCGATAAAGCTCCATTTAACGAATTATAACCGTTTTGTCACTGACAAAAAAAAAGAAAGTATCCCACAATTAAGGGTTTCGTTGATCTTACTAATGCCTCACCCTAAGTTAGCCTAATTTTCATTGGATCATTTTAATTAGTATCCAAATCAAAAAGCATATGTATAACTCAGATTACAGTTATCATTAGTTGCGAAGATCATTTTTATAGTTTTAATGACTTCGAGTTACAAATGTTTTTTTATTTATTACTGGGTAATTGATTGCCTCTTAATTATGTTTTGTGAAGTCGAAACCATTTTTTATGTGGTCGGGTAATCAAATGGAACCTCCGTGTTAAATTTCGTGTTTATAGGTCTGTAGCGAGCGCTAACAATATATGTAAATTACTCTATACTCTGGTGCATAATGTATTATAATAAATGCAAATCCTTGTAAACTTTTGGTAATAAATCATAGAGAGGTCGTCAGTCGTGAAACAAGTAACAGAGGGCCGAAGGTCCTGCAATAAAACCTGAGAGGGTAAGCATTCTGCCATAATAAAACCAACACGGTTTTACACGGGTATAACTAAGACCTTCAGTCACTTTCCGGCGGTCATAAAATCATGCCAGAAACAGTCTTTTAGGGGACGAGCGGTCACATCGCTCGGTAGGTGTGACATCATAAAACACACCCTTTCAGGCCAACGGTCATAAAACTTAAGGGGGATTAGCCACCTGGGCATCAATAAACATTCCCCCTTTCAACCGACTCCGCCTTCCACGAGGGAGGGGGGTACAATATGTATATCAGGAAGTTTCGCCCTGAAAACCCACTCTGTTTCTTAGCCTCCTCAGCCACACTACTTGTCACTTTACGCCAGAGCCGCTTGGCCCTGGTAGGCTCACTCTTCACTCTTTCCTAGTCTCTTCAACCAGATAGCCGCTATCACTCGTCGCGATACGCCAGGGTCCCGGGGCCCTGGGAGTAAGCCCACTTAGCCTTCCACTAGTCTCTCTGGGCAGTCACCTCACAGCTTCTAGCAGACCTCTGACAACTTGTACTATTACGCTGCCGATCTCTCGCCCGAACTCTGAAAACTGGTCTTATTCTTTATGAACCTCTGAACCTCATCCTGAACACAGTGTATTTTTGGGACACATCCCTATCAATAAAATGGAGTCAGATATTAACGCCGACATGGAACATGGTCCATGTTATTAACTACAACAATCCGCACTTGTCACCAGGGCTAGAGTGATCAGGCACTCCCCTAGTGACGCCCCCCGACAATTGTTGACACCCGACAAGGTCAAAAAAAGTACTCACAATCTCAGTGACATACATAAGGACTTTTAAGACGAAGACAAGGATTTGGAACAAACCAATAACGCTTCTGTAAATATGTCTGAAAACCACTCTAAAATAAAAATCTAACTAGTACTAAGAGTACACTACGTGCTGTTTTGGCGAATGCTAGGCAATCTCTAGCTTAGAAAGATCTACGGTCTAAAATAGCACCGCCAGTCCCTGATTAGAATAACCTTAAATAAGTTGGGCCTGGACGTTCGATTACCTCGAGGTAAATACAGTATAGTTTGTTCAAGTGCTTATCTTGCTACAATATATTAAATAAAAATAAAGTAAACATAAAAATATTGTTAAAAGGATAGACTAGACACACAAAGGAATATGGAGCCTACAGGGACAATGTACTGCCCTTGTTTATCGCTTTACCTGCAGAGCTGTGGATGTTTCCAGATTTCACCTGAAGACAGAAGAGAACAATAAAACAATTTTGCTAGGAGCAAGAGCTACTACTTCATGGAGACACGGATGGACCGACACCTACGTTTTGTTGCCATTTTGTGAGAAAGTCAGAACAAACACGCACCTTCTTATAGTCTTACCGGCGTAAGCAGTAAGGTGTTTGAACACCTGCTGACTCCACCCAATCTACTCGTATATCTGCGCCTCGAGCTCATGATTTACATGTGCATACCGGCTCTGCTGTAAGGTGCACCACTTTTTAGTCATCTGACTGAGGTGACAGCAAAGCAACTCCAATAATTGCAAAACGGGATACTCATGAAAATGGTCCACATAGTTCTTTCCAGCAGCTCCACGAAGATTTTGAACTGCCTACGGTGGATGAATTCATTCAAATTGAGCCGTGGATCAAATTCTTTGATAGGGCTGCAATTCATCGCCAACCCCGTGTTCAACGTCGATCCCCCCCCCATGATCAATTGATACCCCCCGCGTTTCTCTATCGATGTCAGTAGTCAGTCGAGGCGGGAACGCTCTAGTCTTAGCCTTTTACGTTATATAATTATGTAACAATAAAAAGACAGATAATAGTTAAATAATAACTGCTTACATTGCGTAGTATGCAGTAGAAGGAGCCATTTACATCTTAATTTATATGTATTTTCTATAGGTTTAGTTTTGGAAAAAATATTTCACCATAGGGGAAAAAAATCTCCCTCGTTCTTCGCCCAAGAGGCTGAAGTGGCCCAGGACCCACAACTGCTGCCCTGAGGGTCTAACACTCTGGGGCTGGACTTGGAGTCCACCTTCTGCCAGTAGCCCAGGCTATATACCGAGTCAGCTCGGTCATCTTTATATTCAGCAGCATTGCACATTTAAGAGTTATGTATTAATGTACACTACAATAAGACAATTGTATGTATTTACACTTAATTATTCTTTATGAACATATAGCCTATTAATTGACCATTTACACACTTAGTGTATATTTTTTAACCAGGCAACCCTCCTGGGGTTATACCAACATGGTATATTATATATTTATTTAAAAATAGATTTGAGGCAAACAGTCAACCTCAAACTTTTAGACAAGGGACAATCTCTTAGATAAATCCCAAATAAAAGCGTTTAGAAAAGTGAATGCTACATTTAATATATGATTTAAATTTGACACAGTTAGTACAACAAACTGCCGTAGAGAGTTTTTTTAATAGTTAGAAATAGCCTAAAGAATGGCGGGGAAAACTGTAACTTTTTCCTCTCCCAGGGCACAAATGGAGTGAAAACAATCCAGGAGGAGAGTTATTTATAGTAAAATGGAATCCAGAGCGAGGGGAAGGAGCAGATTGGCCGATGAATCTGGGGAATAACAAGGTTGGTTAGGTCGGAGCCGGGCCGTTCTTTACCAATCCGGCAAATCTCCTGGTGTCTGGCTACTAGGGGAGCCTTCAATTTTCTAAGGGTTTACTACCGGACCCGGCAACTTCGCCCAACAGTTTTACAATCGGTGGGTGCAATCCGTACCACCGATTCCACTCCACTCTAAGCTCTTGGTTCCTGACTTAACGAAACCAATAACATGTGGAATGTTAAATAAAAGTGTAATAATTAACGTTAGCTGTTAAAAATACCTGTTAATAATAATAATATCTTCATTATCCTGATACTATGGAGCGTAAGAACAGTTATTCAACACAAAATGAGCTCTTGATAGTATCTGTCCTCACTAAAATTTACAATGTACAAAAAAACTTTTTTCAAATTTGAAAAGGAGGAATGGGGAAAAATAAAATAAAATGAAAATGATAGGAGTGAAAGGAAAGGAAGAAACATTACTACGAGGGACCTTTTTTGAAGGTTAGGTCTACTAAAATGAAATAACAAAATATACAATAAAACATGTACACCTAAAAGCGACATATTTATTTGGGATTAAACATTTAAAATGATATCAATGTCTAATATTAGTTAGCACTTGATGCAATTAGACATTTGTTTGTGGTAGCTAATAACTAAATAATCTTGTGATTGCGATCACTATAAAGTGATTGTTTAGTAATTAAGAGCTGTGGGGGTGTATTGACAACAGTGATAAACTTAAATATATGTTTTTGCTTGAACTGCCCACCGTAGTGGTTGGTAGTGTCCGCTGGTAGTTACAAAGTAGGAAACGGAATCAATGACTGTTTCTGATACAAGCGAGAGTGATTTAAGCTAATTTTCACTTTGATTTAATTTAGTCAATCAGCTATTCGATCACCCAATAATGCTGTGGGTGAGACGTAACGAAATGTCCTGTTCCATTTGCTTCGGGTGTCAAGCTGCTCAATGTCGTTCCATCTATTGAAATAAAACTCGGTTTCTGTTACTCAAACAAGCTCACACCACCGTTCTATAGCGCTTTTTTGAAATTCTATTAAAAGGGAAAATGGTCGATTGTATAAGCGACTATTCATCGAACATAACATTACCAAAAAGTCATCGGTTCTTATCATTACACAAACAGCCTGAGCGATTTACTTGGCGTAACGCATCATTAAACAGCTATTTACCCCGCGCACATTTGCAGGCCGAATAGAAATCTGGGAAACGACAATAATAAGGTCAACAAAAGGGCCTAACACCCTACAAACAATAGTGAACAATCCCTTGGAGCGGGTTCCATTTTAACAGGCACGTGCCGGCAACTCTGCTCTAGCATCGCTACACTTATTGGCCATTTCCATTTCCTACACATAAAGATTTAACTCGAATGAATGTTTATCAATTGTGAGAAGCTGGAAGGAGGGAAATGCAGAGAACATGCAGCCACTGAAGTGATTACAGATATTTTGGGATGCTAACGGCTGATAATCAAAGTAGAATTATACTGTGTAGAACCTCTAAAACTAATGAAACAGAACTAAAGAGCGGCCCTTGTAGAATTAAGATAATTTTTTTGGGTGTACTTGTTAAACTGCTACCTGCTATCATTCACCAAAATCATTCTGTTTAATTATTTTGATTTTATTCAAATTTTTTCCTAAGGGTTTATCGACTACTTTGTACTTGATAATTGCTTACCTCACTTCAATTCAGATAATTTATTACGTGTACACCTGTCTCTGTTCTACCGACAATTCATTTTGTACTGATTCGAGCACTTATGTTGGAAATGCCACCATTTTCAAGTATCTTTTAGTTAAAATGAATATGAAAGTATAAAATGATAAAATAGGACATAAATGTTTAAAACGTTCAAATTAAATTTAAAACTATAATAATGCCTCCAATAGTTCTGGAGTAATGGGAGTAAACTTAAACTATTCACTTTAATTTTAATTAGCCCACAACTAGCCTTCTAACGCGATATACTTATCGTCAAATCTCCAAAACTAACGCTAATGTGCCAAACACCTTGGCTGGTAGGAACGCAAGCAGCGAGCGTCGAACACTCCTCACAATGAACGCAGAGGGCGGTAATAGGCTGCTAATCCTGAGGGAGCTCGGCTAAAAGGTTCTCACACTGCGTGCCGACAAAGGGCACGTGCCGCACCGGCACCGATTTGTGCGGTTGTCCATTATCGAGGCTATCCCCGAGCTCCTGTCATCCGGTCCTATTGTCTCCCGTCTTCCGCACTTTGAGGGGAGTGGGAGCGAGCGGAGTGGGGAGCATGGGAGAGATTTGTGCATAACATATCTCCTAACAGTGTCATTCAATTATAACTATACGGGTGGATTGGCGAGTCGCGTCCAGCTGTCAGTTACTGCAGTCATCGCGGCCGAGTGGTTCCGATATATCCGTGGGATAGGATATCTCTTTCATCATTGCTTCGACTTCACTGGGCAATTGTATTTCAACCAAACCCTGATGGGTTGTTTAGAACGGTTGGCATTCCAATATCGTTAAATTACTGTTCTTTAAGATTTGGTACAAAGGAACAAATGCAACTAAATTGGGTATTAACTTCAACGCAAGTCGTATTCAACAGGGAAAATAAACTTTAAATTTTCATATTAGATTGTATTTATTACCAAATTCTTTGAATTACGTTGCTACATTCGGCAAACTGAGGTTTTTATTTAAATAGAAGGGATACTTACCGCATAACGATACACAAATGTATCCGATAAACAGAAAAAGTAAGGCAGGGTGCCCTTACGAAGGGTTGATGACTAATAAGGGGTATAAACTATTGTTCTCATGACATTTGATTGAAAGAAATGGATACGCTTGATGTTCGACATTTTCGCTGTCCGCTCTATTCCGTATGTCCGATCTGGACCAGTATGGTATGATAAGCCAATCTGGCTTTAGTATAAGTTTCTAAATTAGTAATTTATTGAGATATGGGATGTCCTTCGAAGTAGCCTGTACAGTAGTCCAAAATGATGTGTGGGTTCCATGCCAGCCTTCTGTCGAGATGGATGTCTCAATACCGCACTGTCTCAGATACAGGATGAGGGAAGGAATTAAAAAAAAGCGGCACGATTTGCTACAGAGGGTAATGTGGGTATATTTTGCGTCATTAGCTTTGATCTGCTATTGATTGCACCAATACTCGATCTCATTTAGGTTTACTGTATCGTTGTCAGGGTGGGATGACAGGACTTCTGAAGAATGTTCTAAATTGTTTTTCATGAAAAATTAATAAATCTCTTATGACAACTAGCTGCAAAGGAAGTGTGATTCGCTCCGGGCAGATGCCCAAATCGATGTTCCGTGTATGAAAATGTAAACATTGGTGGATTGTACGGTTTTATATTAGCGGGTTTACGAAGTGTTATCTACATCCTTCGATCGGACCTCGTTTTTTATAAAATCACCCCTTGACATTTTGGGCCCCGGCCAGGTCTGGGAATCAGTACTCTGCTCTCATCCTTAAACTTCTTCGGGCTCTCATCGGTAGGCTCGTCAAATGAGTTCAAATAATAAGCATTGATGACATGAGAGTTTTGCGCCTAAATAAATCCCCAAGACAAACAAACAATATCCTTTCCTCTGGACATTAGGACGTAATATCCCTTGATACTCATTTCGAATCATCATGCAGCCACCTTTTACTGGTTCAAATCTTGCAGAGGCAACCAACCTTGTCCAAGATTCAATTTCCTACAAGGCTCATACAACATATTTGTAATATAATGTAACTAATATATAATATAAGTATTTTTAATCAGTCGGAATAGACTCCGAGATATGTTGAATTAATAGTTTTAATGAAAGTGGACTGGAAAATGCAAATATTACCCTCTGCTCAAGTTATAAATTCTGAATTGATGTAAGTAATATATGTAAACTTTGGGTTAATGGATCCGCTCAACCCAAATATCCCTTTATTTTTCCCTTATCCTTAATCTTATAATTAGAGAGCTAAGAAAAAAAAAAAAAAAATTGGGTTAATAACTTTTTTTGATAAAGATCTCAGATTTTATTTTAATGATCTTAGTAAATCTTCTATGTGTTAGATGTGTTAGATACCAAAACCTACATCCAATTCTCTTCAAAGTTGGTAAAAAAAGCCTTTACCTAAAATACACTGGAAGATAGTTTTTGAGGATTATCTGGAAAAAAAATTGCCTTTACTTCGCGGTTAAGATGGTGGATAACGGTAGGGGGGGGGGTCGAAAACTTTTTTACAGGGATTTAATACATAAGACAAACCTGAAAATCAAAATCACTCCACATTTTGCAAGGGAAAATACTAGCTGTGCTGGGCTATTGGGTGATCCCTCTTTATGTGAACTCTTCCTTTACACATCTTTTTTGTGAACCAAGTTTTTACATTGTAATTAAGGACGAATCGCCATGGGCAGGAATTCATTTCATTTTCAATGGATCAAGTGTGATGGTCGCATACAAAACTAAGTCTGCCTGTGAAGTGTCCCCAGAGAAGAAGTGGATCTGACGCTGATCTTCTTTGTGATAGACCTTCCCTTCTCCCTCCTCTTGGTGATGAAAAATCTCTGTACTTCAGTAATCAAGCTTTGAAGGCCTAAAGCTATTGATTGCTTGGTTGTTGAGTGCTTGGAAGCATTGTGGCCTATTGTTTCTTGAATTTGACACCACCCTCGAGTTTGCTATCTCGAGCACCTCCAACTTTTCGTAAACATTTTGATTACTTTAATTAAAATCATTAATTATCTATCTACCTATTGTATTAATTTTGAATGACGTTCCGAACCATTTAGAGATTTTACTCGGAGAATACCCATCTTATTATTTTTTCTAATTTTTTGAAATAATTCAAATTGCGAACATATTAATCTGAGAAAATCACTAGACAGCTAAAGATTTTCAGCTGCATAAACTTTGACCATTAAACTTTTTTAAACAGTTTTTGTTAATGCATATGATTTCATAACAGGCAGGTGATCCTTCTTTTAGTGTTGAATACTACAGGCGTGTTTAGGCGTGGCAATTATTTTGACAAGGGGTCTGGATGGTTCATGATCGAAAAAAAAATTTATATCAAATCAAAACACAGTATTAACTAATTACTATATACTGTAATGGAATAAGAAAAACTGATAGTCTAGATCTCAATAACCATTATGCATGAGTGCTTATTTACAAATTTTACTCAAAACTGACACAAATTAATCTACGTCTCCTTGATAAATGTGTATACTCTAGACTGTTCACAAAACACGTAAACATTAAATTCAATAAAACTAAAAACCTCAACAGTAAAATGTCACCCTACTTCCAACAAAAATCAAAACTGACACCTGAAAACTAATTAATACTAAATAAAGCATTAATACACACCACAATAACATAAAATAAACTTTACAATGCGATTTGAAGTTAGCCTTGTACTTCAAATTACAGAAAATTGTAAGTCGTACACAACATCAGTATGTGCTTAATTAACAACTACTCACAATGCAGTAGTTTGTACATACCCAGACAGAGAATTTCTTTTTCAAAACTTTCATATCCAAAAACCCATTAATAAAAAAAAATAGACAGCTACAATAAGCATTCACTAAAAATACAAAACACATTGTTAAAATTACAAAGAAACTCTCATCACATCTGCCTACAAAATTATGGATTTTTACAAAACAATGGTGCAACTGCAAAACATTACCCTAAAGAATCCAGAATATGTTCAGGAAAAGAAGAAAAATTACAAGGAAAGGCATGCTAAAGCTAGAATATACTGACCTAATAAAGACCATCAGAAAAAAGATCAATGAATGGTTACAGGAAAGACCATTTCGATCATGGAAAAAGCTGTTACAGATGGAGGAAAATCAAAATTGAAGACAAGAAATAGAGGTTTGACAACAATACTTGGCGAAAACAACCACATTGTCACGAAGGATGCAGAAATTATAAATTGGATTAAAACTATGATTATAAACTGAGCGAAAAAAACTATGAGGCCCTATGTCATGGTGGAAATGACCCGTATTTGGTGCTAACACGAGGAATATTAGAATGGTGTAACGGAAATATTAAGTATTCATCAAGTTTATTTGTGGACAACATGTCGGTACATTATGTTACTAAAGGAGATATTTTTATTCCCTGCTTTGTAAAAGTACATAGTAACATCTTCACAACCATCTCAGTCTGATGATGATGTGAAATCTAACTGTGGAGTATTGAAGGGCGTTTCATGCTTACAATCCACGCTTGTCAAGTCCATACTGTACCAAGGGTGAAAACGGTCAGTGATACTGAGTATCCATTAAACAGGGGGTGAAGAAGTAAGAGGTTGCTGTCGAATGAAACCTAATTTTTCTTCCATCTGTGATGTCCTCGGGAGTTGGCTCATTTCCCGGGCAATCCCCGGATCTTCTTGGCGAGATGGCGAGGGCGAAAGGAAATAATTTTCGAATTGTGGGGAAAACGGCTGAGAAGGGAATCTACTTATTTATGCGAGATTGGGGATCTTCCGCAATTACTATCGGAGCCCCCGCCTCGAGAAACTTGTTTATAAACTGACTGATGCCTGCTACTGATTTGATTCAGTTTCGCTGCCAGTAATGGAATCTCGCCCCAAAAACCTGTACTTATTAAAAATTCCTCCCCTCCTGTCCTGCTACCCTTTAAAATGGAAAATAAGATAACTTCTCGGGAGTCCATTTTTCATTTTTTTTTTTCATCCCCTTAATAACCAAAGTCAAATCAAAACTCATTTGTTTTATTATTTTTTAGGTACTTCTTGGGACTAGAATGAAATCTTGGAATTCACATTGGTCAGCAGTTGGTTTACTAACGTTGTAATATTGGACCGCAGAAAGCCTATATTTTAATTGGTTTTTCAATAAATATATCATGATGTGTAATTTTTAAGTAACATGCGGTTTACCCTTACTAAGTTTCTGTCTCTAATACCCATCTTGTAATCATTAATCAATAACTATGGCATGCACTAGTAAAAGAGTTAATTTTTCAATATAAAAAAAAAACGATGCAGCTATGACATTGTTAAACAATATAAAATGGATTCACTTACCTCAATGTCTGGTGCTCTATACAGTGCCTGCTTGATATTTTACCTGCGGTATCATCTGGCAGAATGGAACTAAAAGAGGTCTAAATCTGGTGCATTAAAAGAGTATTAAAAACCGCTGATATCTAAAACGCCCACTATAATATTTAAACTTGAACTGAGAATACGCCATCTGTGGCTTAGACGAAAATCTTTATCTTTTTTTTGTCAATCTCCTATTTATCGGTAACCCCTCCCCCATAATAAACTTGGTTTTTCTAAAATGTCCAAGGAGTAACATAAACATTTCTACTAAAAAGGACCTAATTCCTAAAAATTCTACACAGATGGTTTCAACTGTTTTCAAACCTCCCTTAAACTCAACCTAATAAATGAATTTCATTTCATCCCGAAAATATTACTGCAATTTATAAGTCTTCGGCTTAAACAATATGTAATACATATAATGCATTTAATTGCAAACAAGCATTTCCAAATTTCGACTAGACTATAATGCATTCTTATTACAAAAATATGACTCCAGTGAGGTTCTCTGAGAGTAAATGACCCGTTAAAAATATTGGATATTGACTCGGCTGTTGGTTCTACATTGAATTTCTCGGTTGGAGGAGTGCCTGGCTGATAGGAGGGTCCCGGATTCCAATCTCTGCCTCGTATCCATTGTTTTTTCTTCGGATAATTATTAAAAGACACCGCTTGATAATTGATCATTTTTAATACGCGGTGGAATATCCATTCATTAAAACAAAAATCAAATGATTCAGTAAAGCAATGCGAAATGGTTCAATGAGGTACAGAGGTCCTGCTAAGTAAGGGTGCGGTATTTAGCCAACAGGCAATTAAAGCTATACAGCGGAGGCAGTAAGTGAGTAAGTGCTGCCGGTGAACCGTACAACTAAATGCACTCAACGGATCAGACTGATCCTTCCAGTGAACAACAGGGCTTCACAGTTGGGTTGCAACTTTTACTTAACTACACGCCTTAATTTAGCTTAACACGCAGGTTATGGTTAACAGGAACCCTGTATGTTTAAATAATTAGCAATTTACGCTATGAGCCTGGGACAAGAGTCAGACCTAAATTGGGCATTTGAGCACTACTTTATTTGAGCTACTAAACCACCGGTAACTAATAAAAAAAATTTAATACAAGCAAAACTTTAATACAAAACAAAAAACGATTGAAACCAGTCAATAATATTATTTAAGAAATTTGTATTGTTGCCTTTAATTTCATTTTATGTTTTCGCCTTTTAAGTGTTTTTAACTGTTAAGGTCCTGATTAACATACTGAAAGTCCCTGAAGGTAGTGAGCACGGGAGGGGGGGAGCTGTTTTTACGTCACAATAGGCGACTTTTTATGTTTTTTCGCTAAACCTATTGTTTTCAAAACAATAGGTCTTAGATAAAACGTACTTATTTGACAAATTAAAGCTTATTAGTTTGCCTGCAGTAATGGTATTTTAAGTTTTTTCGTACCTTTTTTTTTGCTACCGAGAAAATCAACATCGGCGACTGATTTTTTTTTCCAGATTCGCTAAACGACTTGAGAAAAACTAAGAGAACTTGAGAAGGTATTCTCTTGATACCTCATCTAAAGGGGTTTATTATTATTTTATTATGACAGATGTCATAGATGCCACGTTATTGCATTATTTACCATTTTAGTTTTACTGGAAGAAACTTAACCTACTGGAATCTGTCAAGAGATTTTTAGTCTACCTCAATGCAAGTGCACCAGCCTGCTTTACTAAATTGGTTTAATTGGTGTGAAAACAGGTAGAATAAATAATAAATTCAAGAAAAAAATTATTATTTCATTATTGAAAATGTGACAACCAGTATAGTAATTTATAAAACTAACAAAAAAAAAATAATGATAATTGAAAATTCAGATTTTCTCCCTCTTCAAACAGTAAAGCTCATTATCCAGTTTTTTTTTTAATCTGAAGCGATGAGAGTACTGCCACTACTTTTTTCTGTTATAATTTGCTCTTAGTTGTCCAACAGATAAAATCATCTCGTGCTTTTCTTCAGGTAATACACCAACTTGAAAGAGAATGGTCTGTGCTAAAGCTTGCCTCTGACAGCTCTGCTGACCACCAATGTTATGAAAGCATTCAACTGTTTTTCAAGTAATGCTGCTGAAGATTATGTGTTCACAACACAGCTTTATGTTTTAATGGTAGCTAGTGTTGGTTTATCATCTGAAACCTGTTCAATATACTCCTCTTATCAATATTACAGTCATCTTTAGTATCCAGAATCGATCAATCTCCATTGCTTTAGAAACTGACTCATCCTCAGGGTGACGTTTTTTCCCCTTCAATTGTTGTTTCATAACTGACTTGTCAAATTAAATTGATTGAACTGCAAATATATGTCGACGCTTTTTGGTGTTTTTTTTTTGCATAAAACTCTTCATCAATAGTTTAAGAGCGGAATGGACATTTACTTTTAAAATGGAACTGAGTTTGTGACAATTTTGAAAAGGAAGTGAAAGCTTATGTCGAAGGTTTGATAAACTTGCAATAGTTTGATGTCTAGTGTAGCGTTTTCTCCAATTATAATGTACTAAATGATTTTTCTAAAATATCCATCTTTGGCAACTCTTCTTGTCATACTGGGAACAATTAACGTTTTTCAATGACAAGGCACTCATTGCTAACTACATCATGTTTGCAAATGCAAAACTTTTCAGCAAGTAATTTGGTATCAAGAGAATATTTTCAAGAGTTCATTAGAGTCATTTAGCGTGTTTGTATATATTATTTAGCGTATGTGGGGAAAAAGTCAAATAAGCTGTCTATTTACTAAGATACAAAAAAATGAATCAGACTATTACCGTTGGAAATTTAATGAGCTCTAATGTTTCATATGACCTTTTGGTTGTAAGTAATACGTGAGAACACAGAAAAAGTCACATCTATTGTGGCTTAAAAAAATAATAAATAAAGTTATTTTTTCCTGTAATCACTTATTAGTAGTATATTTCACATCTTTGGACCTCTAGACCTTCACGTAGGATACAATCACCGAAATTGAACTTGCTAAAACCTGACTGCTTTCAAAAGTTGAGGAGATGGTGGGATTTAGGGATAGGATATGATAAAAACTTGTTATGTACATGTTCTGAGAATTTGCAGAAGATTTCAATTGAATGGATGTCAAGATGAGTTATTAGCTTACAAAGAAGATATGAAAAAGTCGATCTGTATATATTATCTCTTTTAGTCATGTATGAATTAATGCAGTTTCCTTTTAAGATTGAACAGAGCATGTAGATGTAAACAAATAGGAACAATAAATCAGAACTAGATGACGTCAAACAAGGCACATTCAAAACCGACATTTCAGAGTGAGTGATAGATAAAGGAATGTTTGTTCTGATTGCCATAATAGCCTTTGAAATATCATTTTTGAAAATGCTCGATCATTGCGCCGGCAATGTTTGAACGGCTAACACGCGTAGCGTTTGCGTTAGTATGGTTGCCTATCGTACAGGTTGAAGATTGGAAAGCGTAGGACTCAATTTTCACGCAATCAAAGGTTAATTTTCTCTTATTATAATATTATCCAATAGGTAAATGGTTATTGTAATAATATTTGATCAAAAAAATAAGTTAGTTTCATATCATAATCAGTGTGGGAGGCAGTTGGTATTCGTTTAAAAATAAATAGTTGGTTATTATTTGCTAAACGTTTGTTGAATATTTTTGCCAATGTTTAAGTACTATGCATTAATTGAAATAGGTTTTGCTTCTTATTACTTGCTGTAACCTATTCGTATTCGTTATTGTGCATTGTAGCGATTCTAACTACATAAGTTAAATCACCCTATACTCTATTGCATATATATTGTAAGCAAAGTAAAATAACATGAGCTAAATATATTATGAACAAAAATAAATTATTATAAATGTATTAGCAATAAAAAAAAAGGCAGAAGCAAAGTAACACTAGACGGGTCTACATCTGTCAGTCATAAATCTGAGAGACCCTTACAGCCTTATTTAGGACCGCCAGGGTACTCCTTAACGCATGCAGAAACCGCAGGTGCTAAGTGATCCCGTCAGCCTCTTCTCGGAGGCTGGTTAGATACTTAACGGAGACGCCTAGCCCGGGCCAACCAGTCTTTCGCGACCGTTACTCAGTGATACTTTGCTTCTGTTCGAACTCTGAAAATTTGACTTATTCTTTATGAAACCTCTGCACCTTTTCTCTTAAACATAGTGCATTGTCGGGGCGCACACCTATCAGAAATGGAGTCTGATATTAACGCCGACATGGAACGATTGTCCAGGTTAAAAACTTGAACAATCCGCACTTGTCACCAGGGCTAGGGTGATTAGGCACTCCCCTAGTGACAAGCCCGACATGCATATTCTGTATAATCATGCGCAGAACGATATATTCCTGTGCCGTCAGTGTTTTATGGACCCTCAACATTGGGGTGTGATTAGATGTCGGAGAAATATAGGTTAAATTTGGTAGGAATGGACAAGAGCCTTAAAGGAGTCCTGATTAAAGATGACAAGTTGCTAAAGGAGCTGATACGTAAAAGGATCTATTGAACAGATTGGAAAAGGTCTATTAGCTTAGGTGTCTACTGTAATTGATAAGTTTATGAATCTTCCCGGTGTCAAATGCTTTTTCAATATCAAGATTCATCGTTCCGACATGCCTGTTCTCGTTAAATGCTTTATTTGGATAATCCGTTAACCTAGCAAACAACCAGTCTATCTAAACTGTTCATTCATTATTTAATTGTTTCTATCTGTGTGAGTTAAGATTTTTTTGAGCATATTTATCAAATATGTTTGGTAACGAGTTCAATAGACTGATTGTCTACAATTTCTTATGTATGCTTTGGTTTTTGTTTGGTTACGGTATCATAATAATTCCTTTGAAAGAATTTGGGTTTTGACATTTATTTTTTATTCGGTTTTGATTTCTATTCAGTGCTTTTAAAAGGGTAGGCAGTTGGTTTGAAGCTTTGAGGATGGCTTTTATCGTTGCAAAGTTTGTTACCTCTTTTAATTGTGTTTTGCCAATATCAGATAATTGTAAATGGAGGGGTTAAAATCAATTATCCAACAATTTTAGGAATTCTTTGCAGCTACGTTTTTTTTTATTATGATAAAATTACAATATGCCTGACTGGGCTATAAGTAATTGTGACAAATGATCTCATCCATACCAATTTACAATTTTCATTCACTCGCTCATTCATACTATATATACAAACAGCCCAGAGCCCCCCCCCCCAGTCCACATGGTTGTCACCTCCCTCGCGTGCGAAGGAGGAAGCGGAGTCTTGGGAAGTCCCCCACGCTCCTACGTCAAAAGCTTGAGCTATGTTTACGTTTTTAAAGAAGAATTTTCAGTTATTTTTCATTCAATGCGGTTTCAACAGGTCGTGCCACATAAATAGTTCATGGTTTAAATAAAAAATTGTTAAATGGGTTATTTAAATGGGTGGTGTAATTCGATGTTCTGCCTTGCAAAAATATTTTTGAGAATTTTACCATTTTGTTTGTATTGTGGAATACCACTGCATATTTTCGGGTCTAGTTCTTCGAAAACTGATGTGTCCTCGTCCTAATTACTAAAAACAACATAACTATTTAATTTATTATGAGGGATGTTAGTAGCGATCTCTTTTAGATTCTTATTAAAACTACAGTTATGCGGTATCAAAACTAATGACATGGAAGTGCATCAAGGCAGTCCTCACTCTCGCACTCTCTTTAATTTGGCTATTGATTTCCCATACTGTACATTGTTGACCCCTTTTTGCCAAAATTTTCTTCACGGTGGTTAACACCGTGTGATTCTAGCAGGATTTGCAGATAACCAAGTAATTACAGAGCTTGGTTGAAATGGTTATAGCCCGGTTCAAAATACGTTAAGAAAATTGGGCTTGGGGTAAACATAATGAAAAGCACAGCAATAATACTCATGAAGAGGAACTTAAGATGAAGAAGTTAAAAATGAAAGATGGGAACTCTGTTCGATCAACTAATTGTGATGATTTGTATTCAATGGCATCATAATCATCACGCTTAATCAGAATTTAAGCTTACCGTTGAAAGCCTTGAGGAACGAATACAAATTCCCAACTGTTACATAGCCTCTGCAAACAACATTACTGATAAAGATTAGGCCTCAATTTTTTCTCAGAAATAGGTGACATATTCGTAAAAAGAAGAACTAATGCAGCGACTGGTCTTCAAGCATATGCATTACGCTCCTCGACGTTATCGGGCTTAAGCTTACTTCGCTGAGGAACCTCTCTTCCTAAGTTAAAACAGTCATCGAACAATGACGTATAATTTCATACCATTTTTGCCTATAATGCAGAACTTAAAGAACGTGGGAAAGTACTGTGCACTGAAGGGATTTCATTTGCAGATTCAAGCCAAGATACTAACAATATTAGGCAGTCTATAGATGCAACTTAATTTATTCCATTTAAAGTAATTCCGAAAAGAAACTCACTTATCTAAAATAAACAGATTCTCTCAGGATCCTAATAGATTGAACCAATCAACTTCAATTGCAATTATGCACCCCTTCGCGCTGTTCCCGGAGTCGGAACTCCAGATGTTAGATCCCTCTGTCACAGATGTGGTTTAGGAACTCAAACACAAGTTCATGTGACCGCACAACGTGCTCCTCATAATGTAAAGAACAATGATTCAAAAGAATGGATTTTCATGCCATCACCTGGATCTCCACTGGTCAGCTCGGTTTGGTGACATCGCAGCTTGATTAATTGATTAATGTAACTTAGTCATTTATGGGGATGGTGGGGTTTTCTTGTCACCGCAGCACCAAATAAGACCTTTAGGTAAAATTCCATATTATCTATAGTCACCGGCATGTAATTAGACACTCGGGACGAAGAGGCTACTTGACGCAGTGTTACCACATACAAGCGGGCTAATCACTAATTTGCTTATTGATTAATGATTGAACATTATCGAAGTAAGGGGAGCACGTGGGTAGAAGAGAAGTGGTACACAGAGCGGCAACCGGGCTTGCTATGCGTGGAGGGTTCTCAAGCTTCTAATTTTATGGCGGCAACTATAGGTGAAACAAGGGTTAAAAACAATATAACAGAACCTGCCATCAATTTTTGTTTGGATTGACTAGTTATTTTTGTGTTAAAAAAATGAAATGACATCTCGAGTGCGGATGTCGCTTACGATATAATTAAGGTGGAGTTTCGATAAAAGATGGCCGTGGCTCACAGAGGGCCGAAGATGAGCCGACACGAGACATAGAAGGGCCATTACCCGAAGCCTGTTCGGCCAGCTCCCTCGTTAGCAACTAAAACCTCGGCCAAAGCTCCGCCACTTGACTGACTTTTAACGAGATATGGCGGCCAGGGGCGAGGGAAAATCAACTCTTAATCGGGGGCCCGCCTACCCCTCCCCCGCCTATCATAATTATCGGGCATGAAACCACCGGTTCCTTTAGCGAGCCCTCCGTTTTATACCTCACTCACCTTTCATCCCTCTGTGTACATATATATATATAGGAGCCCGCACGTTTTACTATCGCCTTCCTCGTTCATCCGAGCTTCCTTAATATCACCTTTAATTTGTCTACTACAAAAGAGGAGAGGGGTCGATGAGGAAATACATAAGTTTCCAAAAGACGTAAACTGAGAATATTGGTTCGTTGCCCCTTCCAGTACTGTTGTAAAAGTTGCTTTGGATTTTTCAACAAACAAACTCAAAGAGCTTTAAACTTTTTATTTATTTTATTGTTAAAATAAATACTATTTTATCAAAAAATAACGTCCTTTACCAGCAATAGTTTTGAGTCAACAGGCCTGATAATTCATATTATCTTGTATCTGATAATCTTGGTTCCTGCTTGTTGTAGATGGTTGGCCAATCGTCATTGATCTGCAGTGTTTGTAGTCCCTTTGTGGATGGTGAACAACAACTGCTTGTTTTAGGAAATAGACTATTATCTTGATATGTGTTGTTTGTACTGATTTCTCGTTATTCTAAAGTGCATTAGAACAATATGGTCACAATTGTACCAATATTTTAGTAATCTCAATAATAATATTGACTGCCAATCGTTTTTTGCATCATGGTCGTCAAAGACTCTCTTAGCCTGTGGCTAGAAGGAGAAGGAACGCGGAAACCAACATCACTGCACCCTACACAAACAACTCTTACAATTTTTCGGAGAAGTAATGGCACATGAAACTAATTTTGTTTTAAACGTGTTTCCTGAACAGCAGTTCGTTTTTAAACCATATATAAAAACAAAGTAAGTACTTTCTGAGCGTTCAAATATAATTTTATGGTCAGAAAAAATATATAGAAATACCATTTATCAAAGAAATAATAGCAGGTGATAACTTCAATGGTGCTGGTCCACTATATTTGGATGAATAACAGTACACCATTTTAGATGATCCAAGGATTAGTAGCTTCGACAATTTCTTTAATACAATGAAAATATTTCACTGACAATTTTTTTTTACATCCATTTGGAATTAATCTTGTACTTTTTTGAATAATAATTGGAAACAAAATGAAGGATATTAAAAGGTACGATACAATATCAAAACGTGGATTCAGGTGTGAAATAAAAACAAATTGTTATGGAATAACTTCCCGGTGTTTCTTACGAAAAACTGGTTTAATAGAATAGCGTTATACAATCTTGATCAAAAAACAAATCTATACAGCTAAAATATTGGCACAAAAAACTTATCAAAACCGGTTATGGACGGATTTATTAGTTAAACACTTTTTAGATCTGTGCAATTATGTAGCCATTAATCTATCATTAATAAGCCTCAGATTTGAAGTTCTTTATTTTCCACAGTGTAGATAAAAAAAAATTGTTTTCGGATCTAATTACTTAGCAATTTTTAATGGCACTAGGTATGAAGAAGTCTCCAATTATTTATGTTCAGGACTATGAATGATATAATTTTTCATAACCATTGTTCACATTTTTGTACCATTGCACAACGAATGATTTGAAAATAATTGTATTTTTTTCTGCCGTAATCACCGAGCTTTTTGAATAGGGTATCTTTCTTCTGAGTGCAGCAAAAAGCTTTGAATAATTGTCTTAGTGCTTCTAAACCCGTTATCCTTCCCAATTGTTTCTATTGACTTGGAATGCCTTATAAGAGAACAAATTTGTGTGATGATTCAGCATACTACAGATGAAGTTAAGTTTCAAATGATTTATGTATCATCTCCTTAGGAGTACGTTGCAACCAACCCATATTGGCTTTGCCATAATCGCAAATTGCCCCGAGCTTGAGTGAATGTAGTTGAGGAAGCAAGAATATGGTATTTAAATTATTAATGGTGCGCATAGGTCAGATTGCGCGACAGAGTAGTGAGGCAGTTGCAATTATGAGCAAGACTGGTAGCTCATTAGAAGGGTGTAGGCTCGTTAGTCCCCGCCCTTACTTCATTACCAGCGATCCCCGTCCGTGGCTTGATCCTGTAATAGATGTGTGCCTCTGTAGCTTGCCCCGCTTCGATCCTCTTCCTTATTGGTCCTGGTTGAGGATTACGTTTTGAAAATGTAGCGCACAATTGCAACATAACAGATCCATTCGAAATTCTGCACTCTAGTATTTTGGAAGAACTGTTAAAAAAGAAAAATTGGAAGAACTGTTGGACCAATTTTTTTAATGCATTCTTAGCCTATTATTGATTCCTCCCCCCCCCCCCCCTTAGCTCTCTAATTATAAGATTAAGGATGAGGGAAAAATAAAGGAATATTTGGGTTGAGGGGATCCTTGTAATAGATGGTGTGAGGGAATTAAGGAATGTGGGAAGCCTCGGTAGAGGTTGATATTTGCGGTACAGTGGTGAGAGTCCACTGATGGCTGGGCCCAGAGTCTCTCTAGGCATGTAGTGCAGTCTTATTTAGTTGGATAGCAGTGATGGGTGCCCGTTAGAGGCTTGTTGTTGGTGGGCCAAGCACCACCAGGTTTATGAAATTCTAGATTAAAGGGTTGTCTGTCTACTTAAACGCAAACTTTATTGGCAACATTATAGGCAGTACATTTTGTTTAACATCCAGGGTTTGCGATCCGATGGCATGAAAACAATCACCTAACGAAAAACAAATCTTTGGTACAGCGGTAAGTTCCAGACTGTGGTTTACCTGAGCTTGGTTTGCTTAAACTCCATATCCTACATAAGTTTCTCTTTAGAAGTTATAATATGTAGTAAGTTACAAGATAAGTTTCGGTGCAGGAAAAGTTCAGTTTTAATCATATAAATTTTTCAGAATGTGATGGACATTTCAATCTCAAAATCTTTATGATATTTTTTTATTTTAATAGCAGTTTGAGTCACTTTAGTTAGGTTAAATCTGTTTGTTCATAGGTTATAGAAAGTTGTGAAGAACGGTATTAACTTTAGAATGGTATTATTAGCACTAGGTTCAACACGGCTACAACCTAAATTAGATTTACACAGATCACCAAATCATCTTTACTAGGCGTTTCAAAGAAATGTCACTTCACTTCGTTAACAAGGAGACGAATGCAAGAAATTTCTTATATTCACAAATAAAGATATAACTAGTCCAGATATCAGTGTTTTAAGTTTTTCAATTGATCATATTTTATTTTTCATAAAGTTTTTTAAAGCTTTGAGTACGAAGTGCAGAAGATTTTTCAGTTTCTCCTTCTTCATCTACTCAATTGGTTGATTTGTAAATGAAATATTATGACTTTAATGTATTTTAATTCACTGGACACAATGGTGTCTATGCTCTTCGACATTTTATCTGTATATGCTGAGTAGAACTGCCTTCCAATCTCCTCCATTATTTTTCAAAAAGGATACGTTTAATTCTTTTATTTGTTTGCTAGTGGAGCCAGGTAAGATTCCTGCAATCTGCAAAGTCCTGTGGTGGAAAACAATACTCCACTGCATATTTTTCCCCACAATGGGGGCTGATCTGATTGTTTGCCCTCTTATGTACTCGGAAATCTTCTATGGGCTCTCTCACTATGGAATAGGCCGTGTTCTAGATCATCGAGTTCCAATAGGAAGAATGGGCTTACCTTTGACTAGGGAGCTCCAGTTGTTACATCAGGAGTTCCTGATCCTTTCCAGTTTTTAACGAATCAGCAGAATAAGAAAATGATTTTAGTGTATTAAACATGGACGATTCCAAACCATCTTGGAATCTCGGAGCTAAACAATATATCAGCTACAAAACCATGGGCCCAACCCTAAAAGCCAATCTGATACCCATGGGGAGCCAATAGGAAGCAAAATATTTATTTACAATGCTATTCTTAAAAAAAGTTAAACCCTTTCCATGATCAATAAAACACTTTGTACTGACTGATATTTTTGATGGCGTATTTTTGTAGATGTTAAGCGTAGTTTTTCGGAATGATTTACTCAAGATAATACATATTTTAGGAATCCGGCAATGAACCCACACGGACCATGTCTTGATTACTGATATCCCAAGTGCTTTTAATTACTTCCTAAAACTAAGTAAGTCCTAGGTATTTCCTAAGTGGCTATATATTTCTTGAAATATATAATTTTATTCTAAACAATTGACAAAATTAAAGTCTGTAAAATGGAAAAATATAACTATTTAGTTATAAATAAATAAAATAGCCCGTACATAGATCAATGGATTCAACTTTTTACAGATTCACAAAGGGTACTTACTATAGAGGCCTGCTGCAACTCATTAGTTCTACTAATAAAAAAAAAGAAAAAAGACTCAAGTAAAAAACCGGAAAGCCGCAATAACACGAGTACAGTTCATTCAACATGGCCTCAAAACTGTTAACATACCCCACGGAACGTTTTGAAAAAGTAAAATAAAATAACAAAGGGAGGGGAAGAAAAAGTTGATATATTCAAACTAGTGAGGCTCATTAGTGGAGGCTGTAGCTCGTTAAGTCGGCTTCATTACAGGCGTTGGTCCGCTCCCATCTCTCACATCTACTAATTGACGTCTTTGTACTTGTTTAATTGTAAACAGGAGAAAAAAAAAAGATTCTCCTTGTTCTGCTATGAGCAGGGACGTCACCAATAATTCTGAATATGGAGGAAGGATATAACTGCTCGTATCAAGGAATTTCTATCTGAACATGAAACCACACCTTATTACCAGATAAGGAAGATGAGGTGAACATAAAATATTCTTCAAATAATGGTCGTTTGTTTAAGTATCAATGCATTAAAGGTACATCGTCAACCAGAAAAGAGGGTTCACTACTTAGACATATTATACCTGTAGAACCCTATAATATTCGAAAATGATGCTACCCTGGAAATAATCTCTTTTGAAAGTATTGTAGCAAAGTTTTGTCCGCCATTGAGTCCAAAAACCTGCAGATTGTGCTCTTTGTAGGAATTCTAGTCTTCATGCAAAATAATTTATTCGTTGTCAAAATAAGTTTTTCTTGTGTAATGTCCTTCATAATGTTGGTCTAGTTTTGTTACTTGAAAAAAAAAAAAAATACGAATGATTTGTAGTTTTGAATCAGCGCTTTTCTTTCCAAGGTTGAGTAGCGACTGCACACATAGCATAAGGAGGTTCTTCATGGAATTGCATCAGCAAACAAATGGTTTCATGAAATGACCCATGATTGTAATATGGGTAGTTCACGTTATTTGATGTTCCTGTGGACAGTTTCTAGAAATCCACGTTGCATTGTTCTATATAGCTATAACATTTTTATTATTTTGTAAATTTTATAATAGCACCTAACCAGACATAGGACCATTAGGCCAGTAGTAGCCGAATCAGAATCGTGCACCCCACTTCTTCAGTGGTGTTCGTCTGGACATGAAAGGTTATATTTGTTCAAGTTTTGTTTAAGCCATAGTCAGACTTCAATTACTATTCTTTAGTAATTTAAATTTAATTTAGTGTCAAAGTGTAGTCCTAGTTGTTTGCTTTGTTTTTGCAAACAATGAAACTGTTGCTTAATCATCACTTCCTTTGTGGTTTGCATGTTAAACTCTTTCAGTCTAAATATTTTTTGTGTCTGTCATAGTGTAGTTCAGTATAAGTTTCCATTTCGTATCACACAAGACTATCCTATAAACAACGTGCATATGCTGGCAACCTGGCCAATTCCTCTTCAACAATGTCTTAGGTATAATTAATTGCTGTTCCGAGGTATTCCAATGAGCTACTCTTGCAGAAATTGCGTTCCCGAACCCTTTCAAAGTTTCCCCGCTATATATTGAGTATTTGCCTCATTTATATTGAGACCAATGTTTTTAGAAACTCATTAGGACCCATGATAATGCTGCCATGGTCCAAGGTGAGATCACCTAATCGTCCGCAGACATCATACTCTGCGTCACCTAGTCCAAAATTGGGCCTTATTGTTGACAGATCATGCGGTTTTCTCCAGTTCCATATTAAATAGATCTATTGAGATTGTCTCTGATAAAGATGGCTTTCAAAACATTTCGTTATAGCTTAACACCGCATGTATTTGCCGATTTATTAGTAGCTAAGCTAAAGAACTTGCAGTCTATCGCTAAATCTCGCATGTTTTAAGCAGCTTTTGTGTATTGACGCTATCATTTACTGTCGTAAAATTTATTGTTGGGCCGTCACCAAGAATAGATACTGACCTGACCCATGTGATAAAGGAAGAAATAAGTGTGTGTGGGTGTTTGTGCCTTGCTGGCGGCCTAGTCTATGACCGGCTAGTTGTATTTCCATATTCCAAGAGCTTGTTGTACGATTGCATAAGACTGTAGATGGTGTGCCCTGATGGTGCGCAGTACAAAGTAGGTAAGGAAAACATTGAGATAGAGGTAGTTTACGTTGTTTTGGTATGACAACGAATTAACAGTCGGTGTCTAAGAGCAGTTGCAAACCGTCCCGATTACAAAGGCGAGTGTGAATTGAAAACAGATATTCAGACTGGGCCACGAGGGGAATTGCTCCCACGAAGCCATTTTTTGAAGGAAGGAGTTCCTTCCCACTTGACGGGGGGAGCTTGACGGGCAGAATATGGGAACATCTACTGGGAAAGTTTCGGAGACCGTCGGTGGGTCTATTTAGTAAGGAATTAGAAAAGTAATAGAAAATTAAGTAAATAAAAAGCCATGGTTCAAATTGAGCACCAGTCAGTGCCGCTAAAAGTGACCACTTCAATGGTGAGCCAAAGAGTGGTTCTGGAAATTCCGGTCAAAGGTGGTTTTCCATTATATTTTCAGAAGGCGTTGACTCTTCAAAATTGTAATCGGCTAATTCAGAATAATATGTGTTGTGGCCACCTCTTAACCATGAATAATTAAAAGTTCCCCTCTTCTTGAATCACATTATACCTGTCTATGTTTCCATATTTGTTGGTAATAAAGATTATGACGTCAGTGAGAGTAGGGGAGGAGCTAGTGGAGTGGGGGCGTATCCCCACTTCCTCTGGCCACCTGGTGGGGGCCCATCCCCTCCAGGGCGAGCCGGATATATAAACCTCGCGTCCTCAGACAGAGGGCACGGTACAATTCTTTCTATTGGGGAACCTTCCCAATTTAATGCTCGAAAAAACACTGCACTAGCAAAAGGTTTAGAAAACGTTTACCTTAATAGGCGTCACCTGAGTCTAAACCGGCGTAGCGTGGTGATGACGTCGAGGAAAGACACAACGGCAGCTAAAATAATCGGAACTCTTATCGGAACAATGGAGATGGAAGTGGACGCTTCCAGGATGCGACCGGCTTCCCTAACAGCCACCACGGACAGTGAAGAAGAGGGTTTCGAATACCCTAAAATTACTGTCAAGGTCCAGCGACCTACTAGAGCGAAAAACCCGACGAAGATCGGCAATAAATTTCAGGCTCTTGCGAGCGAGACGCAAGAAAGTCTAAACCCCGCAGCTCCAGTGACTAGGAAGCCACCGCCAATTGTTGTCTCGGGAGAGACAACAACCGATTTAACACAGAAGCTCAAAAGAGCAAATATAAATAGTTTCGCCCTCAGGAAGACGAAGGAGGGAGTTACAATTTACCCTGATCAGGAAGAGGAACGAGTAAAGATATTGGAAATACTCGAAACAGGCGGGAAGGAGTGGCCAAAAGAAACCAAGAGGTGGCAAAAGAAACAAGAAGTACTTAACTCTCGGACTTGATGTCCAGGAGGACATCAAGAAAATTTCAGATGTAATAGAAGAGAACATACCGGAAGTCGTCGATGTGCGACGTCTGGGAAAAAGTGACCCAACCGGTCACAAAGAGGACATTGCGCCAGTGCTGGTAACAGCTAATGCCAGCGTTACATTGAAGTCAATGAAAAAGATACGCACCATTAACCACGTCATAGTTCGTGTCGTGACGTTCAAGGAACAGAGAGGCACCCCGCAATGTCATCAATGTCAAGAATTTGGCCACACACGAAACCACTACGGCCGGAAATTAAAGTGTGATAGATGTGCGGGTCCCCACGAGGTAACGCAATGTCCAAGGAATGATTCAGCCCCGCTCAAGTGCTCCAACTGCGGCGAGGTTCACCCTACAGAGGCTGCACATAGCGAAAGGAAATACTAGCCAGAATGAAACCAGCCCTCGACAGAATGCAGCCCCAGCAGAAGAAACGCCACCAGAACGAGCCAAGAATGAGGTCGGCTCCACTGCCCTCCACCAGCGCTTGGAGGAACCCGCTCTTTAAGCGGTTCCAGGACAGGTATGAAGAACCGGCTCACCCCTCCACGTTGAGAGCCAAATATTCATGGCTGTAACATCTGGAGAGGGATAGTACAACTCGCAAACTTATACAACGCTTGTATAAGATTGCGGTACTTTCCTGACATATGGAAAGAAGCCATCTTGTTCCCATTACTAAAGCCAGCCAAGAGCGGAGATCATCCAGCCCACTACCACCCGATCAGGCTGTTACCTCAGATGGGATAAAATTTTCGAGAATATTCTCTTGAATTATCTCAAAGATTACTGCTCGGAAAACTACATCGATCCGCCAGAGCAGACTGGATTCCAATCCAGTATGAGCACAGAGCACCCCCTTCTGAAGGTACAGTCAGAACCTAGCCATAATATGAATAGAAACATAGCCACAGCTATGATTTCCATTGATTGCACCCAAGCGTTCGACTCGGTGTCTCACGGGACATTGTGTCAAACGCTCTGCGACCGGGAATGCCCGGAACAACTCTATTCAATTCTGGCTAGCTTCATGAAAAACAGATCGTTGCGGGTGCGGGTGGGTGATAGCTTCTCCGAAGCTGTGCTACTGACCTGTGGAATACTGCGTAATTTTCTCTTTTCAAAAGGGAAAAAGCCCACTCCCTACTAGTTACATAGTAGGAACGGAGGAAAATTCACCAGCCAACGACCTAGTATATCTGGGAATTAAAATGGACAGACACCTCCATTTTGCGAAGAAGTTGAAGCATACACGCTTGAAGTCTTACCGGCTTATGCATCTATTGACTTCCCCCAATCTATCACTACGTCTAATGCTACTGATCTACAAGAGCATACTCAGGCCTACTCTGCTGTACGGTGCATTTTCGTTATCTGACGTATACAACAGCTAAGAAACTCCAACAATTCCAAAACGGTATACTAATGAAAGTGGTCAGAGGTACTTCATTCAAGCAGCGGAGCAACAGTGACCTTCACGAAATCTTTGATCTACCTACGGTGAATGAGTTCATCTAACATAGACATATCAAATTTTTCGACTCCCTGCAATACTTGACAAACCCGGTGTTTAACACGATAACCCCCGCTCCGTTCCCCCATCGATGGCAGGACCTATCGCGGCTGGAACGCGTTAGTGTTTTCCACGGTCGCAAGCTGAATGTGAGCCTCATCACCTAGTGAGTGTATGTGTATTGGACTTATTAACAACAATCTGAAAGTATTATATTTTATGCACTCCTTATTGTGCATCTGCGAATGCAGCTCGAGGAGACAGCTGTAATTCCAAATTTATTTATTTATTTTTGTCATTGTATATATATTATCAATAATGAGGTTTTGAAAGAAAAAAAAACAGAGGGCAGAAAGAAACAAACCGGCACCTTGAAAGCTTCTCCCTCCCTCTCTCTGCACTGGCATTTGCTGATGCTGCTCAGGCTACTCAAAACCATGGTCTTCTCATTCAACTACCTCTGCATCTCTCTCTCCTAAACTCGCTATGTTTTAGTCCGGCGTTGTCAGACCCCACATCTTCCTAGTGGGAATCTATGCCTTCGTTTCGCTAAAACTAGCACCTCCTTGGGAGAGACCTCACTCTAGTGGACAACGGTTGTCGTGGCCCTTACCAGCAGTGACCTGTGAACAAGTACTCAGCTAGTTGCTAATAGAACACAAAATATTTTACAAGGACCTACTGTGGAACTATTTATTCACGTACGTATAACAATCCGTTTGTTCAGTTCACAGGAGATGGTAGCTTCTAGTGTGGTCATCATAACTATTAAAACATGTTGGAGGTTCACGTCGTGTTTTTAATCATTTGGCACACGAAATATATTCAGTTAGTAGTCGACCGTTCTTGTATAAATCTACATAAGCAGTCGGTTAATACTCATTATTAATTTTTTAATTAATCTTAATCCACACAATCAAGGTACTTAATTTTGAAATTCATTATTTCATAAGCTGCTTGTATTTAGACTTGGTACTGTCATACCTGGTGCATTTCTTCTTTCTTTCATGCCACCATTTTGAGGTAACAAATTTGCTTAAGTAATTCCAGCTCTTCATTCTAAAGAACCACGAGGAATTCCAGCAATTGTGATTTCATGGTGCAGAAATTATTCACTTAATTTATTATTTAGATAACCACTATAAGCTCTGTTATTTCTTCTTAAAAAAGTGTTCAAAATATTCATTCGTTTGAGCCAACTCTTATCTAGAAGATTCTAAATGCGGTGGACCCAAATGTCTAGCACCAACTTCAGGAATAATATTTATATTCTAATCTTCATCTTGATAGAACTCTTTTTTCGGTTGTTAAATTTACTTAGCTAGTTTTTTACCTATGAATAATTTAGGTTGTTATTGGATTCAAACTATTTTTTACACTTTCTATGCTCCCCCCCTTTTTCTTTTCTTTTAGTGGCAATCTGTTTCGCCATTTTTTTTCACTGCTAAATGTTGCGCACACTCTCCATTTTTACTTGATTTCTTGTATGACCTTTTCGTCCTCCTGGTCATTATCAGTCCCTTGTTAGGTAATGTTTGAATACGGATATGTTACTAAGTGCAGGGGGCTTTTCCAAGGTTTTCGTTGTTTGAACCATTACCAAACTAGTAGTCCCTTATGCCCCACTCTCTCTTCTTCACCAACCGACTCTACTTGCACACCTCCCTGCACGAACCACGAAGTCGGGGTAAGTAAAAATCATCAATGACTGCTAAAATTAATCAGAATTATTTTCATTCCTCCAAGTCAATCAAAAGGTATGGAATATGGATCATACGCCATTTGGTAATTAGGAGCTGAACAGGTGGAGAACAGATGAAGTTGGTGGCCAGCAATCACCCGCAGTAATTGCAGCTTCACAAGGGATATATGAATCGACCTCTATTCCATTAAACTATTTCAGTTTATTATTTTTTTGTAATGTAAATGCATCGGATCAATTAAGCCCGTAGCTATGATAAGATCTAAAATTTACCATAGCAGACAAACTAACACAAAATAGGCGGCACCAGCGGTCAACTCATCAATGTATTAGAATCTAAAATACATAGAAGTTTGATAGAAAAAATAATAAAATTCACAATGAAGTAGAGAGTCCTTGAATTATTTCAGAGCTGTGAAGTTACTCCTACAATTTTAAAATTTCTTTTACAGGAGGGATAAGAATGGTACCTGCTGAGTGCTAAGTGGATGATGGCCTAGTAGGAAATGGAGCGACAAAGTGGCACCGCTAGTTCTCAAAAGCCACCCCCTGCCGCTTTATCATATTTCACTTTTTATCATCCCTTCATGAGTTGCTGCTTTATTCTTTTCCGGCTTCTGAGTGCTTTCAGTTCTTTTATGAATATTAACGGAGGTAATATTCCAACCAGTACTGTGAAGGGATTCAAAATCGACTGCGCCCATTCAAAGTAGCTAATGGTTCAGATAATTCCACTATTTTAAAATTAACGACATCTAACATGCAGTAATCAATTAGTTTATCTGTATAAACTGAGACACGGATGTACTAAAAAATGGTTTATACGACTATAATAATAATAAGTTTTCAAAAACCAATTGCTTGGTTTGTGTCACTCGAAACAAATAACCAGCACATTTTTTTCTATCCCATAAAGTGAAGAGGAGGAAATTTATACTTTCGGTAGAGCTGGATATTTTTTTGAACACCAAAAAGACACTCTAATAGTCTTTGAAAATTAAACACATAAATGGAAAATTTTTGGAGAGCATGGGTGAAGCTAAATGGGCCGTAATAATAATAAAATGAGTCTTATCCTTATAACTGCAAGCATGTATTGTAACAGAGACAGGAAAAGGTAAAGATGATTTGGGATTATGAAGGATTCGTTACTCAGCCTTTCTATTGCACAAGCATTTTCGTATTTAAAGTTTCTTCTTACTAGCTAAATGCTAAACTGAATCGGTACTGTTTTTTATTCAAAAATACTTGTAGTACTTAAAAAAAAATACTGAATCGAGCTGTCACCGTTGTTGATATGTCACGGGAGGCGAAGAAAGAGTTAGATCGTCCAGGACCTTGACAACGGCTTAGTGAAGGGTAACATGTGTGATCTATCTAACTCCATCCTAAGATATTCTGACGTCAAAATTAAAAGTTCAAATCTTAGGATAAAAAAAAGTTCAAAAGAAATATATAATATGAAAAACGGACGAAAAGCAAACAAGATTTCTTCCTGAAACTTAATGGGTGGAAATAGATAACTGTTTTTGTTAGCGATCTTTTCTGAGATATTAAATTCGCCTGTATTCTGGCGAACATCTTTTCTCACCGATAATCTAACCAACCATAATGGTCTCATAGAGACGTCAACATTTTTACTCAATAACAAAGATAAATACTGCAAATTTTAGCAATAGACTTTTTTTATAATACCATGTTATTATAAATTATGGAAATCAGTATAGACTACATAAATGAATCTATTTACAATAGGATTTATATACTGTAGTTTGGCTACATTTTATACAATTTTTAATAATTTTACATTGCGATTTCTGATTGTTACAAAAGTAAAAGGTACATTGTATATTCATTATCTATACATGTTTAAAAGTGATGGAGCTCACCTTATGAATCATTCTCTTAAAACTAACTTACATCTATTAACAAAATCAAAACCTAATATTCCCCGACAGACCGTTGCCATGGATGCGGGAAGGTTGGTGGGGTCGTAGTGTTAAACACTGGGTTTGTTAGATGCTGCAACGAGTCAAAAAACTTGATGTGTCTCCAGTGGATTCCCATGATCCCATTCTTAAATTGTTGTGGACTTTTGGCTGTATTGCCAGTCAAGTGAGTATGGTGAGTGAGAGTGAGTTATAGACGAATAGACAATTGGAATTTAAAGTTTCCCTATATAGAATGAAACTGACTTCACGATTCGGTGTAGTTAGATTGAGCCCGGTTGGACCATTTTTTTTGTTTGAACAGTGAACTGTTCATGTAATGAAATTTGATACCTTTTCTCCTAAGTTTTTATGAAACGTTGAAATATTGCAGTTTTCACGTTGACTACCGCTAAAATATTGTTTAAAGTTTCACTTCTATTTCTCCATGCTCTTACCATCGTTTTATCTAAGTGCATTTTTGCATTTTGCAAAATTTTACCTAAATACGTTTATAACAAATGGATACATCTCAATTTAGTGACTACATTCGACATCCTACATAACAATTTTTATTTTATATTTTTTTGTTTGATTGTTGTTAATAACAATAAATTATCTTCAACAATAAAGGAGATGTCTTCTGCTTTCATTTCAAACATACCATTTTGTCTTATTTACAGCATATTCAGTAGTTGTGGTGCAAGACACAGTTCTTAATAATTAGATGGAGTGACAAAATAATAAATAAATGGATGTATGTATGTATATAATAATAAAAATCTTCTGTATTTATTTTCCATTTTATACATGTTTTTTAGACCTTAGGGATGTAACCTACCTACCTTAGGAATGAATACTATTTGGTAATTTCTTCAATTCGTTTCCAAATCCTGCACAGTAGTAAGGCAAGAGAACTCCCCAACAGTCTCAATATGCTATCTGGTCACAAAAATGGTTCCATGTAGGAACAAATAGAAAAACTCACCTCAAGCATTTCCAGCTTTGCACTTATTAAATTGACTCCCAATGAATATACAAAAAATGGTCACTATGTCTCAAATTGCAGATATATAAATGTCTTCAAGACTCGGCCAGGTTTGCATAGGGTACCTAGCTATATAGCTGACTGACAGCACAGATCCAACAATTTCAAACAGCTGTGATATGAACGCCGACCTGCACCCGTTGCTTGACGTGCTGACATGAGGGGAGTTCTTTCTGGAGACATATCACGTTTTTCAAATCGTTTAAATACTTTACAAGCCGGATGTTTAGCACCATGACTTCACTACGCATCCCGCATCAATGACACATTCTGTCCGGGAGACTTAGGTTAAGTTAGTTTATCTTTTAAGGTAGTATTACTCACTTACTTCCCCCATTTTTCAATCTGAATTTTTCAAAGGGATGGGATTTTTTTCTTGCCTCTTGTTCTCCTGATACCTAACCTGCGAAAAGGTCGTCAAAACGTTGAATTTTCAGTGTTTTTGCTAAAATGGTGAGCTTCTCAGGCCTCCTGTTATCCTGACCCCTAACCTGAGAAAAAGAATGTCAAAAAGTTTCATTTTTTAAAGAGATGGGTAAGTATTACTTATTAATAATCATTCTGAGATCCTAGGGGATCCCCATCACTAAGTTCTCAAAAATCCTTCTATGTATATCAGATTTTTAAGAGAACAAGGACTGTATATTAATAAAAACTTTATAAAACGTGGCTAGGCCACAGTAAATACAATAATCACTAAGTGGAAGTGTTAGTTAATAGATTAAAAACCTTGTACATTTTATAATAGTAAAAAAAAATACTACCCAGTGATGAATTCATTGCAATGATGTTGATGATGAGGTGACTCACCCCGGGCAATGAGCATGAACATGCAGCGAGAGGCCATAAGGCCAGTTCTATTAACAGGTCTGCTAGAGTGGCCGTATGTAATACCGTAATGGACCAGAGCCAGCTCGTCGATACGGGACCAGTTAATGTTAATTCATCATCACTAATACAGGAAATTGTCGAATCCGCTTTAATTCAGGGGAGAGAGAGGAGCCGTCAATGGCCAGGAACTACGGCTCGCCCTGTGAATGGCAGGGTGGGGTCTCTAACCTGTTTCACCGACAATGAGCCCTCGACTCGATTAATAAACAAATTCGTTTGTGGGGGTTCGTTGAACCGTGACTTAGTACAGCAGTACGCCCGAAAGAGATTAACATATAACAACTTTACTCTTCTCGGCAAATCCACTAAGCATTTGCACTACACCTTGAAAAGAGTAGTATTCTAAACCTAACTGACTCTACGGTAGAGAACGTAAGGGTGTTTAACGAAATTAATTATCTCCCTCCCTATTATCTTACAATTTTTATTAACCTTCCAATCTGACTATTCATACATGATTCCCCGTTATTATTCTTTTTATTTCCTATTTTAATACATTACAGCAACCTTTCCTCCAAGGGTTATCCTGTCGGGAGCCAACCCCTTTTGTTTATAAAATTGAAATTAGGGATTTCAATACAAAAACGTTATATCTTACCTTAGATTTTTACTCCGGATCCCCAGAGACCAATTTATAAGCAGTTCTGGTTTGTAAGGATGTACCGGCTGCCCGTTGTTACCACTTCCTAGGATAACGCCACTTTTGCACTATCATTTCTAAAAAGCCTCCTTACCTTTACAACCTCCTCCAATTTAAATCACCTTTTGACCTGTATTTCTCACAAATCTGCTTCCTTTAACCATTATTTTCATACCCGTGCCGCAAAACTGTGGAACTTGAATCTAGATTATACCAGTTCCTTATCTCCTTTCAATCTAATGATCACAATTGGCCATTATTAGTTTTTTTTATTAATTTTGTTCATTTCTTATTTTAAGACATCCCTGTAATAATTCATATATTTTATCAATTCTCTTCTACTCATTTATGGTTTTTGTTCAGTATTTCGCTGTTTGTTCGTTGTATGTACACATCACATATGTACTTAGACCCATTAGTATTTATAAGTTATTCATACCCGTGTGGTGTTATCTATTTTTCCTTTTTTTTTGCCAGCTACACCTATGTGTTTTGTTTTTTAGAGGGAAAAGTTCCAGAAGAAAGTTTGTTTTGTTCATTCATTGGAACAGTATTCACTGTTGGACTTTATTGTATATGTTTTCACTGAGATAAAATAAATAGGAATATGAAAAAAACAAAACAATCTTGATTAAAATAACAATAGTTGACCTCGATGTCTATTAACCTACACCCTTCTCTCAGATTTTTATGTTTTCTAAAACCAATAGTTACAAGATGATTTAGGAGACAAAAAGAAAAGTCGACGATATATCAAAAAAATTAGGATTTAGGAACTTAAACCAATTCCAAGTCACAACCCATTTATTTATTTATTAGGCTATTTCAGTGGTTTTATACGGTTAGATAAACTTTTCATTTCAAAACATTCGTTACATTTAATAATATTTCGCATCTTCTACACCCTTAGTTTCCATTCAGCATATCCAGTAGTCAAAATTTATTAGATAATTATTTTTTTCGAAAAAAAACACGGAGGAACTAAAGTGTGAAGGGTGAATAATTAAAAGATAAATATGAATAATTTTAGTACCTATAACAAAACTTTGATATAATTTAGTGTGGAGGGTTAGGTATTTATCTCCCTAGACAAGTGAAATAGTGCTCTATAAAAAAAAGAGATGAAAGTTTATTGATTGCATTGGCTGTGTCTTGGGTTCTACTCCTAATCAAGACGATACAGTTTTGATTGCGAGTACTGCGGTACGAGAATCCTGAATCCAGACCTAAAATTTCATTAGGGCCCCTTGTGAGGGATGAAAACGCCCTATTTAACGCCTAATGTCGCAGCAGAAGGAAGCGATTTTAAAGAGGTTGATTAGAACGATTCATAGGGGGAAACATCCCCCCTCCCTCGACTCGCTGATTGGTGGAATTCGGGTATTGCCTTAATGAGGGCCTATTGAAAGTACAGGATAGGGGAGGGGGTGTTGGGCCCGGGGACGTACAAGAGCACACACGTACCCGGGTCAGAGTATGAATTTCCCGTTTAGGTGTTATTTACCCAGCATTGTGGACGGACAATGTCGCTGATTGTTGTCAACAATGGATAATCCACCAATCAGAGCGAGCATTGTGGCCCGCCCCAATGCTCACTTGATTAACAATACTGGCCTAAATGGACGCAAGATACATAACCTGCGACGCCTAATGCCCCATTGTGCCCCAAAAGCCCATTTGTTTGCTCGCACCTATTTACGTCTTCATTACCCGCCTCTTTCGAGTCAGTTCCCTTTCATGCAGACATAGAGGTGATGTTTAGCTGGGTATTAATGGCCCGATCCTCCGGCCGCCGCTCTCTACCTCCTCCTTTGTCTCACCATCAGCTCTTCTCTCGAGTATATTACGCTATTAAAGGATTTGCATCTTCATCCGGATAGGCATAAACACTTGGAATGCCGTAACGTTAAATATGGAGTATCTTTCTGTTATGTGTATAGCGATCTATTGTAGGCAATGCGCATGCATCATTCATGGAATACTAAAATACTGGCTGATCTGAGTTCAATGCTCTCGCTAATTATGTCCCTTGTACCATTATTTTCCTTTTGATATATAGCTAAAGGACGTAGAAAGTATGATAAGAAATATCATTGATATGCGTCTGCTTTCAGAATGGAGTCTCCAAGTCAGTTTGTTGAAAATTAATTAAATGAAAAACTACTTCATTTTTCACTACACCAGGCTACTGCCAAAAAAATTTTTTTTTTGAACTGCCGCATTTTGAATGTTTCCCCTATTGAGAATTAAATCTTAACTTGCTTCTGAGCCGCTACCTACTTTAAAAAAATCAGAATGAATTAGCCGTCAGTACTGGTTCATAATTTTGTTGATGGGCAAACGTTTTTCATGTTTAATCATTTTAAATATATTTCAGTTGATTCCATTTAGCTCAAAACATTTACAGCGTAGGTCAGTATATCATTGATCAAAACCGTAAAACGAATCCAATTTATCTCAAATTTTAAAATTATGTTTAACAACACCGTAAATTAGCTGTGTTATTAGATTTAGACGAAATTAGATTTGAAAATAGCTTGAATAGGTCCCTCATGTCCCAGTTCAAAATATTTGTTTTGTTTTTTCCTGATATATGGATTATAACGGAGAAATAATTAGAAGAGAATCCCCAAAAAATAAAGTTTTTTGAGTTAAAACGTATATTATGTTGTTTTAGCCTTCTTTTAAAGTTATATAATAAACCATAATACCCCCAATATCCCCCAACACATTAGGTATGTCCTTTCCAAACGTTTACTAATAATGATTGTCATTCTAAATTATTAGCGTTTGATATAAATCATTTTAGTATGTTAATATCAGTTTATTATATACCTGTTTGTAAATGGTTTTCGCATTTTGAATAGTTTCTTTGTAAAGTGATATTGATTTACTAAGTTAAATAAGAATTTGAAGATATTATCATTCACAGGTGTGTTGGTTTATTTCCTTGTTCCAATTAAGTTTTTTGTATGTTGTAATTGTCACGTATAGGTAGTACGTTTCTTGTCCGTATTGCAGTATTGGAATTCTCAGAACTGCTGATGACATACCAATTATAAAAGCTATGTTGGGAAAGTCTTCAAGCTATTTTTATTGCAACATAAATATAATCACACATTTACGTTGTTTATTTTATATGTTTATTAATTTTTTATGATGTTCATTTTAATACCGACCTTCCGGAAAGGTCTTCTCTTCTTTCAGTTGGTAAAAGGAGAAATCGTCATTCCCCAGAACCTTCCGGAAAAATGAGAAAATACTAATACTGCTAAGAGCCATAAACCGTGAAAATTAATAGGAAAAAAACTATTTGCAGACAAATATATATTTTTAGGAGTATTTGCCACAGTTTTTTTTTATTTCTATAAGTACTATCGATTTCAAGGTTTTAGCCAGTAGTGCTTAGAAGAGATGCTACTTGCCAAGGGTCGCAGTGTTGCAGCCGTGGATCATCTCTTCTAAGATGATGATGGTTTAAGCGATCGAGTAAGCACTAGTATTTTTAGAAGTAAATTAAACTGTGGGCAGGCAGAATTTGATTTAATTCAATTATATGCATATTTTTATAATCTAAAAATTTAATGATTCGCTATTATGTGGATATAACTCCATATTATGTGGAAGAGGCTGAGATAGTGATGTATCGCCCAACCAATTACCTTTATGTGCAATCCTGTAAGCTGATCCTCCCATGAAGAACATCATTACCCGGAGCGAACCTGGACAATGTTTGAATAAATCGCTGATCCCCTCGTCTTTAACAAAGGCAATTATACCACGGGCAGCGATTTAGACAATTTACGTCCGTTATATTTCGTGGAATTAATTGAACCGAACTGGCTAACTGTTCCATTAATTAGGATCAGCTAGGTTTTGACATATATCAAGGGGAGACGCCGTCGTTAAAGCCTGAAACATGCTGTTTACATTTGGATAATGACTGTCAAGGAACAGGGCCTGGTGTGAGATTTACTCTGAGTCGTTATCGTTACATGTACGCCCCAGCGGTGTCTTCTAAATGATTCCAAAATTTACAATTCCCCACAATTCAAAAATTTGTCCTTCCTCAAACTGTCACATATTAACAAAACAGTACCTGTCCGAATGGTAAAATCCATGACCACGGGAGATTGGTAATTACTGGAGACTGGATTTTCGTACAGTCAAAATGTGCAAAAAAATGCTAAGCAGGTTAAACCTGGTTTGAATCAGAGAAAATTCAAAATAAACTTTTATTTGTGTAATAAATAAATAAATATTACCTGATGCAAGAAAAAGATCTACATATTATAAATTTGCTTTACACATTGTTAGGATATTAAGTAAAAAATATTTAAAAAATAATAACAATAAAAATATATAAAATATTTATTGGCAAAGTTAATTTTTAACACTTGTTGTTACTCAAGACGTTATTTAACATTGAAACTGAAGTAATCGGGCAATTTTTGTAGCATTCGATTATCGAGGGTTCATGCTGAATGGCGTCATCATCAGTTATGTTGTTTCCGTCAATGCAGTCATTCAATTGTTTTAAGCGAATGTTGCGTTTTTTTTTCAATTACAGAGTCAAATTTTGCATTTAAAATTCTTCCCTCGTCATCATTTTTTCTTAGGACCTCAGTTACAACAATTTCAATCTATGAATTTAAGTGGTGATTTCTGGATTCCAACCATGCATTTGATAGGTGTGATTAAATAAATGTTAAATTGGATGTAATCGATATGTGGTGAATTAAGAAGGTTTTTACTTTTATGATCGATTGAACATTGCTCTATATTTTAAATTGCTAGCCGAATCAAATAAAATGAATATATACCTGTTTATTATAAACATAATAATTTCATTTCTAAATAGAAATTTAATTCAGTTGATTTTTTCATTTTTTGTTTTAAAATTAAAATATATGAAATTCGATCAATTGTGCAATTTGGCACAAAATGTGCAAATTAAAATTTGGAAATAAGATCCTTGGGCCATGAGACGGATGGTTTATAAGACGCTAAACGCAAGCAAACAAAACTTGCAATAACATAAATTCGCTCTCTAGTGATTACAGTTAAACTTCGCACAAACGAACCGCTCACAAAAGAACAAAACCAATGTTGTTAGAGTAAATTTTTTTGTTTTTATTTTAGTAAGGATTCCACATTCTAAGTAATGAAATATGCTAAAAATATATTCACTATCCAAAACATTGGTGATGATATACATATATAGAATAAAAACCTTTGTGATGATGACCTTAAAGATTAATTTAATTTTGTTTTGCCAACATTTTGATTTAATTTTTTTTATTTCGTAATTGAGTAGGTTTTCGTTATTTTACCTAATATAGGAAAAGTTTGTAAATATATTATTATGACATAGTTATGCAATATAAAGTAAAAATGATTACTGAATCGTGTAAATACAAGTGATTAAATTTGAATTTGTAAGGAATTACGTAAATAAAGTTTAATCTTATCTTTCTAATAATTCCATAAATAATTTCTCACTGCTTATATAATTCGACAGTGGGAGTCCTGACAAGTTTGTCTAATCATGTCCTGAGCTTCTATGGCTCTCGCGCTCTAGGTCAGCCACCGCTGGCTCTTATCCAGTGACGCGGCTGACGTAGGAGCGTGGGGGACTTCCCAAGACTCCGCTTCCTCCTTCGCATGCGAGGGAGGTTACAACCATGTGGACTTGGGGGCCTCTGGGCTGTTTGTATATATAGTATGAATGAGCGAGTGAATGAAAATTGTAAATTGGTATGAATGATATCATTTAGCACAATTACTTATAGCCAAATCAGGCAGATTGTAATTTATCAAAGTTGAAATAAGTATATAATTTGTAGAAATGATCGGTTTCTCGAAATATATCAAAAATAAACTCTTATTGTTTATACACTCCATGTTAATTTCACGGTAATCAAAGTTATTGTAAGAAATAAAATAATAAGAAACAACTCCGTTTGTCATTTCAGTTAAAAAAGAAAATATTAATTCATTTTTTAAAAATTAAACCTTTTATATCTTAAAAAGCAAGCACTTAAAAAATTGATATCTATCTTTTTATATTACACTATGCAATTTTTTTAAAAAGGTATAAGAGTCTCTTAAAAAATCTTTTAGATTATCAAACAACGTTTAGCCTTTTTCAGGCATCCTCATTACTAAAAATAGAACACATTACATCTAAAATAACATCCAAATATTTAAATTAAATTGAAATAATAAAATTGAATAGTAATGCAAACAATAAAACAAGAGATCTAAGAAAACGGTATAGCCTTTTAAAATTATTGTCCCGCTATTTTATTGTTGCATACCAAATTGGTAACTTCTATGAAAAATCTATAATGGTAACTCATAATAAATTAAAAAGTAACTTTTTAAATAAGATCATTCATAAACCCAAAATATAGAAAATTTTGCAATGAAAGAACAAAACATATCTATTGTCCATCTAATTGGAAAACTGTTCCTTGGGAAGGCTGTAAAGACTTAAGAAGAAATATTAACCCTTGCCCCAAGACAGTGAATGTTATTAGTTACTGAACTCAACAAACTCCACCTCATCATAAAAATCAAAAATCGCAAAAAAACAAAACATTTTTTTAAAGGCAAATACATATGTAATTGCTCTTTGGGGAATTTCTTTTATTTGTTCGAAGCTGAAACCGGTTATGAAAACTATTAGAAGTTTTTAAAATATAAGAAGATATTAGAGAAACAGACATAGTTTGTGCAATAAATTTATTATTATTTATTACAACCACTTTACCGAACAAATGTAGGCTCAAGTGTATATATGGTTTATTTCTCACAGTTGTTTGACCCGATTTGTGCCTTTTTATTTTTCATTAGATTTGACAGGTATGTATCATGGAAAATTCTTGCTTAAATGATTGATATGTTCTATTCTTCCAATGGTCAACCATTGATCTATAATTATATTCTTCCAATGGTCAACCATTGATCTATAATTCTATTCTTCCAATGGTCAACCATTGATCTATAATTCTTTTCCGAATTTTGTTCATTCATTGTAAGAATGATAGTTAACTCTCATTGATGATCACTATTACACTATGAATACTATAAGTAGTCTTTTGAATAATACAGTGGAAAGGCTTAATTTGTCTTCCGTATTATGTTAAAAAGCCGGACGCCTTTTTGAAAACGTGTAAATAGCAACACTGGATCTGGGCTGGATATGTAGTGACTTTAGTTACTATATTATGATTTTTGGTTCATTATTTCATTTCTGTTGGAAAGAAAATAATTTATTTAGAATGGCTACTTACTCGCTTTATAGAGCTTTAGTCTGTATAAAGGTGTCCACTGAATGAAGGGATGATGACTTCCATGTTGTTAACATTGGAAAATTTGTAAAAATATTATGAAACTTTGCTGTTTATCATTTATTTGACGGAAGGTAAACGATATTTCTGCCGGACGTTAGGCAGAAGATTGGCATAACTGAATTGTGAAAATTCCTCCCTACTTCTATAGGGCCCCTGAGACTCGTTTTGGCAATCGGAGGCCGATTGAAAGAGTTGAAACTGAATTGAAGACCAGCCGGCGGGTTTAATTTCAATCTTTTTCCCCCCACCCACCACCCCCAGGAGGGGGCCATTAAAGTTGTAAGGGTCGTTTGGGTTTGGCCTGTATTCGATTAGAGGCCGCTTCAACAAAACCCTTCTTTAAATTATGACCCGGGCTCGCTAAACCTTAAAATTAAAGGCCCTCCTGATTGTTGGGAGTAATCTGCGAGCCCCCCCCCCATCCCCACCCCCGGGACCTCCTTTAAACCCGGGGCTAAATTGCTCTAAGAACATTTAGAAGATCGATGAATTCATTAAGTACCGTAAAACGGTGCCCGCTTTGACGTTTTCCGGCTACTTTGGCAGCTGGGAATTTTGGCAGATTTCTTTCTCCTCTGTGACACAAAGTGGCTTTTCATCATCCAAGCTATAATGCCACTTTTAATCTTACTTGTTTTTTTGATTTTTACACTTTTTTGGGGGGTAGAGGTTATTAACACCATTTTATGTACGCAGTATTATATTTACTGCATAAGCACCGACTTCTAAAAAAACACTACCAGGAGGAAAAATAAAACGCTCTTAAATGTAGGCAGGAAACTCCTGGGCAGAAAAACAAAGTGGAAAGAAATGTTCATTTATTTTTACATTTACTGTACCTCTGCAAAGTAATCTTGAATGTTTCTCGCCAGTCTTCAAGTTGTCATATTATTCTCAGACTTGAGTTTCATTTTGTTTTTTGTCACTAAATGTAATTTTTACCAATTAATGTTTCCTGAATTATGGACAATATTTAATATTTTGAAGTACAATTTACAATCAAATAAAAGACTTAGCGAGTAATGGAACAGTATCAAAGCCTGTCCTAGGCATATTTAAAATAAAAAAAATTGGTAGGAATAGGGTATAATTATATATTTTTCTCTCAATAAAATATAGCTTTTATGCCTCTGAAATTATTTTTCAAATCTTAAATAACTTCAATTCTTTCACTTGAGAAGTGAAAATCACTTGAGAAACAGGGTCTAAATCTGTTAAGCTTTGGATTTGAACCAGCGCATAGACATCATTTGATTCGTTAATAATATGTCTTTAAATGTTGGTTGATTCACTATCACAGTACATTCATAAATACTCAAAATACCGACATATTTTAAAATGAATTCTCTAATAATTTAGCATAAGTAAAACATTTAATGCTATATCAGAATTATGTTCTTTTAGGAAAATCTTTCGGGGGAGGGGGGGCTCTTGGGGAGATTTATTATGTACATATTTTATGAATGATGGTATAACTGTGAGCTCTACATTATAAGTGTTTGCAATTTTTAATAGAGATCTTTGTCGAATTTTAGTGCGATTCAAGTAATTGAAAATAATTTAAGCCATTTTACAAAATACTATATACTATATACTAATACTATATAAAATAAAAATAAAGAGAAAATGATGTCCTCTGTGAGTGGTACACATACCATGAGACTGACTGAACACTAAACTTCCAAACTATAAACAAAGTTTCTGTTGAGTGCATAAGCATGCAAAGTCAAAGGTGGTAACTGTTATCTGTAACTGTGTACTTCCGGCATACTCTGCGGACAGTTATGAATAAAATGTCTGCGGCATGTTGGCAGCAATGTCCTCTGCAATGAATAAGAGGAAACCACAAATAGTCGGCCAGGAGTTCCGTCACCGTAGAATGTTTTTAGCCTTATGTAGTCTATGTTGTATACGACATAGCGACGAAGTCGGGGAAATGCACTTGTTGGCCGAGCTTTCTTGAGTCTTTGATCATGCAGGAAGAATGCTCAAACCATTACGAATACGTAGATTATCTCAAGAATACAACTAAACCTGCACAAATTAATTTGACAATTACACAGGAATAAACGAAATATGAATATTACATATATAGAATATTATTTGGATAAAAGGACAGTCGGTGAAGAGTTTTAAACTTGCAAGATTTATAAATGTACCAATAAACTTTAAATAATATCATTTTTGGCAATGCTTTGGTCAAATTACCATTCCAAAATCACAGGCGACCATTAAGTCAAAAAAACATGGCTTGACAAAAATCAGACAAAGGACATTTCTAAATCACTTTGTAACTTAATCAAGAGTCATATTACATATAACTAAATTGTGCTAACGGGCTTTTTTAACACAGATAATAACAGGACTTCATTAGAAAACTTTACAAATCGAACCTGACTGACTCAATAACACGCCATGCAAAGGTCAAAGAAACAAATGTAAAGTATTTTATGACGATTTATATCAATATGAATTAGCAAACTATAAGCGTGGTAGAAAATATGGTCTTGAGGCAGGTGACGGATTACACTCGGGATCCCCATAGACTGTCCCATTTCGCAGCTCAACCCGTCGCCAACACTTCCTAGGATCCCTCTTCTTCAGTAATATCATGAATTTAAAGCCTCCTTATTTATGCAACTTCCTTAGATTCAAATTCCCACAATACCCCGCCCTTCCTACCTGTTTTTCCCTTCTCAAAAATCTGCTTTCTTTGACCGTTCTTTCATTATCCGTACCAAAACTTCATGTCAAAGAAAACGCCTAGGAATCTTCAAATTTCACGAGAACGGCAGCTTTTACATATACAAAAATGCTCATTAATTCAAAATAATCAATTTCATTAAACGGAATATTAAAATTAGATATATGTTTAATTAAAATAAACAATTTCTTTACAAAAATATTTTTTATTTGTATACGGTTACAATGGCATTTATTGCAAGTATTTCCTCCTCTGGGTTTAATGACAGCTTCGATCCTTTTAGGCATACTCATAAAAAGTATTTTAATAAAATCTTAGGGGATTTTGTCCCACTCTTCCAATAGAGCTGTTTTATGCGTTTCAAGCGTAGGAGGAGGATCACACATGTTTGAAACACGATGAACATGTTTGATTTGATTCAGCTCTGTACTTCTTGCTCGCCACTTTAGGTTTCGGATACCTGTTGTGTTCAGGTACTCATAAACTTATGTGGCCGGGCATTATCATGCATAAGCAATGATTCAGCGCCAATAAAAGGCATGTAAGGCCTCCATATACCTTAAATCATTCAAGGCCCCTACGTTGGGTTTACCAACCCGGTACGTGTCTCCCAAGAAATGCCACCCCATAACACGACAGACACCTTCAAAATGCCACAATTTTGGAGATTTTGGGAACCGCAGGACTGACGTTACCATTCTCCAGGGTTTCTCCATCCTCTCTCAGGGTCATCTGAACTGCTAAGGGCCATTTTTATCTTAATAGTAAACAGGATATTTTTCCATTCCTCTCCACTACAAGATTGGTGTTCTCTTGCAAATCTTAGTCTCTGTCTACGTACTGTTCTACGCAGTAGGAAGGAGTCCTTTTTTTGAGCTAAGGAAATGGAGCTTTGAGCTGTTGAATTGTGTTTCTTAATCGCTTGCATTTTAATAATGTGGTCATCAATGGGATCGGTGACTTTTGGAGGTCCTGAATTCGGTTGTCTTGCGTCACTCCCAGTCTGTTAGCACGTTTTTATGGCCTTTGAAACTGAGTAATGAAAACGAAGGTGGTTACCGATAACGCAATGATTTTTCTTCTTCGTGAAGAGTAATTATTCTTAATGAATCATCGTGGCTTAGTCGACTCATTATCACAATTATCACAACAAACACAATAAAGAGGTAAAATAGACATTGGTGTACGTAGCAAACAAAAGGTGAATGACAAAAGGGTGATTGAAACCAATCGATAAAAAAAATCCTTCGTTTGATGACAATAATATGAATAATCCTTTATGTCTCTTATGTAACTAATCCTATTATTAATACTTAGTCTTATTACTGTAAATAAAATAAAATGGGTTAGGCTCCAAAAAATCTCAAGTTTTGAAAGTGTTGCAATTGTTGACAGGGAGTGTATAATCCAATCAATATTTGTCAGTTATAGAATTAGACTCATCCCAAGACAAAGAAAATTATGTCACGTCCTTTTTCTTCCACTATATACCCCCACTATGAACAAAAGCGATTCCCATTTTGTAAACCGAAGGTGAGCCCCATCACCTAGTCCAGTTTATTGATTTTCTAAATTTTACCTGTGAAAATATAACTGTTTTTGTATTTCTACCATAAAAAAAAATCAAAAAAATCAAAAGCGATTACCCTTTTTCCCTTTTTTATACTTATGAAACGGAACACTGTTACTATTCTTATTTTTTATTCAATATTGTATTCAAAATATACTTTTCTTTTTAAAAAAATCTACCTTTGTCTAAGCTTATTTAATTGTCGTTCATTGACTCTCACCAAATCATGAAATCTAGATTTGACCTGTTTTTTATCACCATTCATATTCACTACTATTCACAATCCGCCATTATTATTTTATTTATTTATTGTTCCTTATTATTCATTTTACTATACATCATTATTCATTATAATACATGTCTCAGACTAACTAAACTCGTTGTTTCCGGGCTCGTTTCTAGTGGCGCAGCTGGTGGAGGTGCTTGTGTGACTTCCCAAGACTCAGCTTCCTTTTTCGCATGTGAGGGAGGTGACAACCATGTAGATTAGCGAGGTCTCAAGGCTCTTTGTAAATACTGTATGGATAAGCGAGTGAATGAAGAATTTTAAATATGGTATGAGTGAGAGCATTGAACACAATTACTTATTGCCCAATAAGACAGATTGTAATTATATCAGAATAAATATTTGATTTGTTGTTGTTAATACATATCAGAAACCTTTTCCAATTGTAATAATTACTATATTTTCTTTATTTCTTTTAAATAAATACATTCATGGTTTCAAAGAACCAATATTCCTTTTACAACCGCACTTACAGTATACAATCCTGTTTTTGTTTTAGTAGTTAGCTGTTGGTTCATTGTACTCATCGAAAGTGTACGTAGGTCCTTTATTAAGCTAATCATATAAGTTTAAAGTTATGATCTACCTTTGGATCCTTTTTCTTAATGTCCCACAATGTATATATTTTTTTCTTTTATATATATATATATAATTTATTTTTATACATATATCTTTTCTCCGTTTCCGTAGTAACCATGTTCTGTAAACAGTGTACAGCACATTTTGACACCCTTTCCTCTTCTTCGTATATCTTGGGCTAAGCTTAAAACCTATTCAATTTTTTCACACAGAAGACAAGACACGAGTTTGAAATTAGTTAAAGGTTTTGAATTTTCATGAAGAATATGCAGGGAGATATATAGGTATATATATATATATACATATCTGTGCTGAATACAAATATACGGGACAAATGTAACATAGAATTGCAGTTCAATAGACGGGGCTCACGGCATCGTAGGTTGGTAATTATTATAAAAAAAAGGCACTCCAACCGCCAAAGAGAGGGTTACTGCCTGTTCCCTGATTAGCTATGGGGCTATAGTCACTATCCTTAGGCTGTTGTTAATGAGTTGTGCCCCACGGCGGGCCCAATTACCACTCGCCCAATATTACTCCAACCACCCCACCATTAATACTGCACAAGATCGTTAGTTGTTCTGACGTATGTTCCACTAGTTCATTTTCGTCCATTAGATAACAATATTTATACTTTTACTATTCTACAGGTATAATCCGAGTAGATGTTTAGTTTACAGCCAAACGCAAGACAATATTGTTATGATCAAATGAAATTCATTTATTAGAATTAGTTCTATTTTAAAGTAGTGAGTTTTCAGTTGAAATTATCTGGATAGAGTAGTTTTATAGCTGAATAGGTGCACCTAAGGGTCACCTCATAGACCTTTTGGAAAACGTTATGATGGGGGTTTGTTGTCGGAAGAGTGAACCAAACTGTCTATCCATGATCGTTTCAGCTGTTCAGACATTCGTCAAAGCAACACTCTAAGAGCAAGTTTTTTTTATTATTTTATTGTAGTTTTGAGATCCCATAAGCTTCTAATTATCATTTAATACTCACCCCTTTCATTACAAGATTACAATCTGCTTTATTGAGCCATAACTAATTGTGTTCAATGTTCTCATTCATACCATATTTACAATTTTTCATTCACTCGCACATTCATACAGTATTTACGAACAGCCCCGAGACTTTTCAAATCCACATCGTTGCCACCCACCCCCCCCCCCCACGCATGCGAAAGAGGAAGCGGAGTCTTGGGAAGTCCCCCATGCTCTTACATCAGCCGCGTAACGGAATACGAGCCAGTGATGGCTGACCAAGAGCGCAAGAGCCACTGATGCTCACCACATGATCAGAGAAACTGGCCATTGCCAGGACCGAGGAAGATTATTGCGATGTGTACTGCTGTGCAACTAATGGCTGTGCTGACTGAATTAGGATGGTTGGATAGGTTACTATGGAATTTCATGAACCTGGAAGGGATGAGTTTAAGAATCTAGGTTATATGAAGCTCGTTATGAAGGGTTTTGTTGCTGACGTAATAAGGAGCATTGACTATGTTTCTATCCAATTATTATTATTAGCAATTATATAAGAGGTAAAGTTAGCGGATTGGGTATGTAATGATTTCTGAAGCTGCACGTGATAGAAATATTCACAGCTCATCCAAATCTTTGAAACAAAACAAAGTCCTATACATCAAATAGCATATATTAATCTAACCCAGGACTCGTAGCTTAAAACATGATTCTCTCTAGCGTGAAGGAGGTGATGATAACCGCTTTATAAAAGATAATATCAGTTCAATCAATGAATTATGTAAAGTTCACGGTAACAGTTTGAATAAAAAGTTATAATACAAGTTAAAGTTCATTTAGAAAATTAAAATTTTCTCCAACCAATTAACATAATTGTATATTTTTCTGGGCATATATGGATTTTTGGACTAATATAGAAGGCATCTTCTGAAGTACAGCTGTAGCACACTTATAGGGCCGTCTAAAGGTTAGTTGATCCTGAGGCAATCAAGTCAAAATGTTTCTGTTTTTTTAATCCTCTTTTTAGTCTTTTATTGATTTCCATTTCCTTGTTCGGCTAACTTCTTCCCTTAAAATTAAATTATTGCTGTTGAAGGTATTTTTATATCAACTCCTGAATCAATAATCAGTATTTATTATTAGGAAAGAAAATGTATTTAATTGAATAGTTTAGTTAATTAATTTAATAATGTATAATTATGTAAGTAAAATATATTTCTGTGACCTCATGGTGGTCGATTTCAGGATGTAGGTCATAGATCCTCTGTATCTACTCCTTCTCACAAGGTGTAAAGATAATCCTGCGATCGGTCATGTTTGCTTTTTAACGTAAACATTAGCATTCGAAAATCGTTTGAAATAAACTTTGAATATCATCAAATATTCTATTTATATTTATAGTTCCTTTAACACTTTAGTTTTAAAAAAAATTCCAATGAAATCATTTTTGGGTCCCCATCTTTAAGGTGCCATAACAAATGTGGGAAAACAAAACTTCAAATCTTAAATAGCTTCGGAATGGGGACTTGACTAATCTTATTATATTATATCTTACTTTTTCATTTAATCATTTTATTCGTTTGCATACATTTTGTTATTGTATTTTAATCAGGAAATACTTTTTTTTTTTTTTTTTTTTTTCTTAGCTCTCGAACTTATAAAATAGGATGTGGGAAAATTACTTTGGGCTAATGAGTGCCTTTCACTAAGGGGATTCCCCCATTTGAAGGATGTATGAGAATGATATAGGGTGGGGTCTGCCTAAAGGAGGCGGGTGGAATCAGTAAGGTAGTGAGAGTCTACCGAGGGTGGAGCCTAGGGGTACCTAGGCAAGGGTTTGTAGTCGGCCAGGTCAAGCCTGGCCAGCCCCGGCAGGGGCCTGAAATAAGTCGGCCTCTCGGCCGGAAGGTCGACCCTGCTTAAACAGGTAGATGGGGTCTTGTAGCTTCGGAGATCGGCCTCGATCTCTCGGCTGGGTGTAGATCTTCAGTCTCCGTCAGGGGGCTAGGGTTCGATCACGTCCATCTGTCTCCAGGCTTCGGCGGTCCAGCAGTGCTTCCATCTGACGGGGATTGGTGGTGGTTGAAGGTCGGAGAATAGTGGGTTGTGGCTGTGTCGGAGTGAGTCGAAAAATTTGATGTGTCTTCTCTTGATAAAATCTTGAATGGTGAGCACTTCAAATTTTTTATGCATCTCGTCCGCCTTCATTCGGTCGAACGGGGTATGTTTGAGGGAGGTGCGGAGAACTCTGTTCTGAAATTGCTGGAGCTTTTTGAGAGTGTTAGGAGTCAGATACTTGAAGAGAGGGGTCCCATACATTAAAGCAGGTCTTAGGACGCTCTGGTATATCAGCAGCTTGAGGCGTACCGATAAAGCTGGGCTGTGAAGTAGGTGTCCGAGGCTGAAGAATTTCTTCCTAACACTCTTCAACTTCTTGCCGAGATGTGTTGTGAACGACAAGTGTCTAACGAGGGTAATCCCAAGGTAGCATAGCTTGTTGCTTACATGGCACTCTTTGCCGTCTAAGACGAAGGATTTCGGGAGCTTCTTTCTTCCGGATTTATAGCTGAATATAATTCCTTGCGTCTTGGCCGGGTTGACTTTAATGTGGACGGCATCGAGTTTCTCGGCGATCTGTTGACTGGCGCTCTCAGCGAATTTCAGGGCTCTGGTGGGATTGATGCTAGTGCTGTAAACACCAATGTCGTCTGCATACGCCGATACCTCGCAGTTGGGGTACGAGGCTCCTACGATGTGGGCGGTGTAAATGTTGAACAGCAGGGGGCCTAGCACCGATCCTTGGGGGACACCGGCAGTGTAATTTCTTCGGGTCGTAGACGTAGTGCCTATACGAACCGAAAAAAGTTCTGCCTGTAAGATAGGATCTCATCAGGTTCTGCAGCTGATCCGAGAATTCATATTCCCTCAGACGTTGGAGTAGGATGTGGTGGTCGACAGAGTCGAAAGCTTTCGAACAGTCCAGTGAAATCATAGCGGTAGCTCTGTTGCTCCGGACGTTCGATGCGACGTGGTGTGGCAATCTCACCAGGTTGTTGTTCGCACTTAAGCCTGTGCTGAAACCAGTCTGCTCTGGTGGGATAACTTCTTGTGACTCACAGTGCCCTGAGAGATGTACGTGGATGATTCTCTCGAACAGCTTCGAGAGTTGAGTCAGCAGACTGATGGGGTGGTAATGAGATGGCCCATAACCGCTTTTCGCTGGTTTCAGAAGAGGGACCACTACAGCGTGCTTCCAGCTCTGGGGGAAATAGTGCAGCCTGAAGAAGGAGTTTAACACGTTCGTTATGAATGAGATTCCTTTCCTCGGCAGCTGCTTGAGTAGGATGTTCTGGATGGAATCCTGACCTGGGGCCTTCTTGCCGGTCGTTCTTCGAATGAATGCAGCGCATTGCAGGTGTGAGGTGTAGATTTTGATAATGGTGGGGAGGGTGGGGGAGGGGGGGTCAAGGGCTCCTATTGGCTGTTCCTGGCCACGACTGACTTCCTCATAATGGGCCGCCAAGATGTCCGCTTGCTCGGTGGTGGGAATGAACTGCCCGTTCTCGGCCAGCCTTACACCGTTCTTTTTGGACCTGCAGGTCTTCACAAGCTTCCACAATTGCTTGTGGTCACCATGGAGACTGGTGAGGCGATCTTCCCAAATCGAATTTTTCCACTGGGCCATCAGGGACTTAACTTGGTTTGTGAGAGCATTTAAAACCGGTTTTAAGTCCCTGTTTTTGGTCCTAAACCACCTGTTCTTGATGTTATTACGCTGTCTAATCAGTTGTAGGATGTGATCCGGAGGTTTTCTCAGAGAAGGGGGCTTCGGAGAAAATGTCGGGATCGATGACGTCCTGTAGCTGATAGATAGCGTAATCTATGTCCCAAGTGTGTCTCAGGGGCGCAATTGTGGGCAATTCGGTATTGATGAGATGCTTGCAGAGGTCCCACTGGGCCTCATCGTACCTGTATCTAGAAGCAGGCGGCTCTGGCAGGTCACCTTCTAGTTCGTAGAGCACAGGCCGATGGTCGGAGGTGGTAAAGTCCAAGGCGGAGCACCCAGTGACTCGGTGTGGCTGTTGAGTCAGGAGTAGATCGGGCGTGGAGGTCTTGTCGGGGTTTACGAAGTGACGGAAGGTTGGCAATCCTGGGCGGATGACCGTAAATGGTGTCTTTGTGATGTAACGGCCGAGGGCGTTAGCCCTCGTACTGCTCCACCAACTGTGGTTCGCATTTAGGTCACCCACGATGGAGTGTCTTCGGTCCTGAGCTATTGTAGTGAGCAGGAGCTTGTCCGAGTCGCAATTGGCTCTCGGTCTTCTGTAGACTCCTGACACTATCATGTTTTTTGTGAGCCGTAACTGGAGCGTTACGATGTAGTGGGAGGGGCCTAGGGACACGGGTGGGGGTAGTCTTCTACAGGGCACTCCGTTCCTCACTAACACTGCTACTCCTCCAGAGATGGTCTCAGTGTCGTGGCGGTAGTCTTGAATTACAGGGAATACTCATCAAGTTTCGAGTTTTCAATGTTTAGGGCCGTTGTTTACATGCGAGTTGGGAAGTGATTTTCCAATATTAAACGTAACGATGGTAATATAAAAAAGGTAAGCAATGTAAAATTAATTCACTTAATATTTGTGGAAAGATTGGGGACATAGGCACTTGGTAGTTGGAGGTTCACAAAGATGCATTTTCAGTATGTGAGTCACCTAAGAGTTGGAGAGAGAAAAAAAATTTAACAAAAGTTACAGAGAATAGAAATTGTTTTTTTTTGCAACAATCTTTTATTGTGATCAAATTACAATCTGCCTTTTATCAGGCATTAAGTAACTGTGATCAATGTTCTCATTCATACCATATTTACAGTTCTTCATTCATTCGCTCATTCATAAAACATTTACAAACAGCCAAGATACCTCCCAAATCCACATGGTTTTCACCTCCTTTGTATGCAAAAGAGGAAGTGGAGTCTTGGGCAGTCCCCCACGCTCCTCCATCAGCTGTGCTACTAGATATGAGCCTGTGGATGCTGACCAAGAGTGCGAGAGTCATAGCCAAGACTCCCATTGTCACGTGTGATGTCTTAAGGGATTAGTGTAGTTGGATAGGTTTCGATGTAATTTCATAAACTTGGAAGGGATGAGTTCCAGAATGTAGGGTATATTAAGATCATTATGAAGGGTTTTGTTGCTGACGTAATAAGTGGCATTTACTATTGTTCTCAGGACTTTTGATTGAAAGGATTGAATAAGCTTGATGTTCGACTTTGCTGTCCCCCATAGCTCTATTCCGTATGTCCAGATTGGCTTAAGTATAACTTTGTAGATTAGTAATTTATTTTCTATTGAGAGATGAGATGTCCTTTGAAGTAGTTTGTACAGTTGTCCAAAGCGTCTGTTTAGTTCTTGTCTTTTTAGCCTCGTATGTGGGTTCCAGGTCAGCCGTTTGACAAGATGGAACCTTAAGTACCCTACAGTACCACACAGGGAGAGGAATGGTATTAAAATAAACTAGTGGACAAGACTTGCGGCAGAGGGTGAATGAAGGTAATGTGGGAGCATTTTGTTTCACCAACTTTGATCTGCCATTGGTTACACCAATACTCGATCAAAGTGTTTGACTCGAACAAAATACCTCTCATCAAGGTGTTTTTGAAGATTATGGGATGCTATATCGGGGTCTGGGTGGGATGACAAGACTGCAGTGTCATCTGCCAATGTTGCTGTAGCGACCACTAACTACATAAGATAAATCACCCTATACTCTATTGCATATATATTGTAAGCAAAAGGAAAATAACATAAACTAAATGTATTATAAACAAATATAAATCATTGTGAATATGTTAAGCAATAAAAGGCGGAAGCCAACTAAGTCACACGAGACAGGTCATAAACATAACAACCCTTTTGGGCCCTCTCTACCTCCAGGGCTTGTCCCCTGGGCGGGTAATAAGGTGGCGGTCACGTCCCTCAACCACAGGTGTGCGTGGGACCAACCGCCGGCTTAGACCCTTGCAACCTCCCAGCAGGCAAGGGGAGAGTGTACTTAAGCCAGAGCTCCTGGCCCTGAAAATGAGTCTCTTGTGGCCTTTCCTCGTGTCGCTTGCTTGGTTTCCGCTCGAACTCTGAAAACTTGACTAATTCTTTATGAAACCTCTGTACCTCTTCTCTTGAACATAGTGCATTGTTGGGGCACATCCCTATCATAAATGGAGTCAGATAGTAACGCCGTCATGGGACGATTGTCCAGGTTATAAACTCGAACAATCCGCACTTGTCACCAGGGCTAGGGTGATCATGCTCCCCCTAGTGACGACCCGACTGTTGCTAAGAATGTATTGGGGGTAGAGAGGGAATCAGCAGTGTATAGGTTGCAGAGGATGGGGCCCAGGACACTGCCCATTGGAACTCCTGCTTTAATGGGATATTATTTAGAATATTCTAAACCACAGCGGACTTGGAAAAAGCAGTTTGAAAGGTAGGACTGTAGGATTAGGAATATATCTGTGGTAAATATCTTTTGACCTTGTAAAGCAAACCGAATCTAAATTAAACACTCAAGTCAAACTTGTGATGAGAGAACACAGCGTGTTCCTTTGTGAGTTTTAGAATAAGCCTAGCCTTTGGCTGAGCTATGCTAGCTAAGGGGTGAGGTCTGACCCTTAAAGGTGAACGCTCCGGAATAAGTAATCTATACAAATGATTTTAACTGAAAAGCTCGCTTAAAATCCACCTGATTCTAATAAATAAATTAATTTTGATTCTTGAAATCCTATTATAGTATGTGTGACTGTGGCTTAAGCCGCTATCTTCGAACATTCATAAATACATGCATTCAAGAAGGCCCTCTAGCTTTTGCCATTTATATGCAGTAGTGCTTGAAATGAAGTTAACGCCAAGAAGGATTAAGTTGCACCTTTCTACAGATCCAATTCACAACTTGTTATTTATTCACCGACACCGGTGTAAAAAAAGAAGGTTATTTATGTTGTATGGTCATTCGTGGGGGCTTACATAAGTGACCAGTAAAAGGGAAGAGCCACTAAAGCTCACAGATACAGCCGCAATCTAAGTGCTCCGCCAATCAGTTGAGTGGGGCATTTATTGCACCAGCCAATCGCCGCCTTAGTGAAATATTAAACTCGACCAATCTCATTTGAGCTACTGCCTAAGCCCAAAACACTCGCACCATTTGGGGAGTGGCAATCTTGGAAATGCATTAAAGATCCATTACATTTCACCCTCGTAAAACATAGAAACAAAGGGTAAAATTCTTGGCACAAACATTTATGCAGTGTTCATTTTGGTTTTGGGGTGTGCATCACGATTCAATCATTCTTCTTGAAATAGTCGATCATTGTTGATTCATAAAAAAAACTTATACTAAGTTAAATGTCCCGTTGTTCATTCAATAATTTATTCACACAATATAATCAGCATACAGAGGTCACACTTTTTTCTGTTTCTTATATCTAATTTATTACACAAATAAATTATCACAATAATTACACCAACTAGCGATTCCCAAACTTACTAAGGCAAAACTCAATGAATCATACATAGAAATAGCCTGAGCTTCAATCGGAAAATACCAATTTTATTGCAATATGATTGAATCCCATTGTCGTGCGCTTTCAAAAGTAATAATAATAATTATATATTACGCTGATACTATGTCCTTTAAGAAGAAACATATATTTAGCATACAGTAGCTTCTTTGGCAGTATCAATCCCGAATTCACAATGTCCAGGGATATAAAATTAAAAAAAAATGAAATTAAATATATAATAAAAATGTAAGTATAAAATTAAAAGACATATATCCTTAAAATTAAAAACAAAAAAGTCAACAAATATGTACAAAAACAATATGAACAAAGTAAAACAAGAGCTGTCCTGAAAAAAAAAAAAATGTATACATACTAATTTATAATTGTCACATATAAATACCTACATACCTAGAACTACGTATAAATTGAATAAAAATACTTTTAGTAGATGTGCAATACGAATGAATAACAGTAGCTTACATTATATAATAAGACAAAATGAGAAAAGTAAACTCTTTAACATCAGAGAGCAGTTTAAACTACTCATTTGTTTGTAATGACAAATAACTAAAAAATATTCTTTCTAACAGATGTAATGAAGGTACTTGAAGGGGGGAGGGGAGGGCTAGAGGGATTATGTAGTATTGTAATTTTATTGGAGTAAGGACATAGGATGGATTGTCTGGAGTTGCTGAAGTTACTTATCTAATGAAATCATTTAATCAGGGCATTGAGTCTTGTTGGGTGACAAGGATTAACTTATTCGTCATAATAATAAAAATGAATTGTGGATGAAACTATTCCAAGATCAGTCATATTTAGACATTGTTGCACTTCCCTTACGGGCACGCTTTATTCCTGAATGGGTTTGAAGATTCGCCATAGGACTGCTAGGATTCTTAGGATGAAAAGGTACGGATAGATATTGATTGAGGATATGGGAGGACCCTCTCTGGGCAATATCTTAGAGAGGAGGGAGGGAGCATGTGATTATTCCCGACAGCAATATCCCAGAGCTACCGGGCCCCTGTGTCTTGTGCAGCTTTACACATGATTACTGGCCCTCACAAAGGCACAATCACCGGGATTGCTCGCTACCGTTGAAAGCGCTAATTACCATTCCGTACACTCTCAGCCTCCGCCGGGTACACTTGGATAATTACTTAACGGATAAAAGTAGTGCCCGGCCGGCGAATGACGGCGATCGATAGGACCGCAATTAAGTAAGTGACGCGTTTATTGGCGCCCCAACTCTTCTTCGGCCATTAGTGAAATATTAAACTCTTCCAATCCACTGGAAGCTTCCTGGGTCCTTCACGCAGGGCTCACCCGTCCAAATGTAATTAGGGTTAGAACACAAGATTACATCTCCCTCTCTGAGTGAGGCCGGCTCCAGGATTAATTTTTTTTTCTTTCTCGCAATCCCGGTAATAGTGAACCCGGGCCTGTCCGTTAGGGAATTTACGAAAGGACTTGCACTGTTAAAAAAAAAATTGATGAACAGAATTTTTGCTCTTTGAAATCCACGCCACATATTGGACAAATGTGAACATACATCGATGGAGGTATTTGTACTGGCATCCTTGGTTTTTTCGTCAAATTAATTTATTCACAACTAAATGCAGGACATAAATGATACAACTAGTCAATGAAATGCTGGAAAGAACATTCAATGATGTCTCCCAATATGAAAAATCCCTACTCCAGTTCATCCAAAGTTGTGGGATGTCAGGTAAGCCTTGTATTGCTAGTCTAAGTATGTGAGGCTTCGGGTGTCTATATATATATATAGATATATACCACAGGGCCTAGTGTAAACAAAACCTGGGTTGATAGAGGATGAGAACAGAATAAAACCAGTTAACAATCGAACCAGTGTGCATTATTATCATCCATATTCTATCTTTTTCTTTGATCGTCTACAGCCGGGAGACGATAACTTATATATGTATATGTAGATTTTGATATAATTATCTGTACAGAGGCTTGATGTGGAATTCGAATTCCGTGCGTAGAGTCGTATGTCTGAGGTACATACACTACCGATAAGTAGAAGTTTTTATTGAAGTCCTTCTACTATCGCTAGGTTTGATTATTTGGTTGCCTCGTAAATATGTGCAGACGTCCAAAATTGTCATGGTAGTAAAATGCTAAACGGTACATTTTCAGTTTTTGTGTTAACGGTAGACGTGATCGTATTTTCAGCGTGTAGTATTAGCTTAAGCAATAGTCTTTAGTTTAATGTTGGTATTTTTAATCGAGATTGTGGGTCATATATTATACTTATATATGGTATACTTTCAATTTGAGATAGAGGATGAATCTCTAAAAAAAAAAATCAAAGTGTAATGCCCACGATGGAGTGTACGAGGGTGGTCTGAAAAGTTTCCGACCTAACACAGCTTTTATTTCACTAGCTTTTATTTATTTTATTATCATCTTCATGTTGAGGTTGCAAACTTGTCATGTGTACATGTCATATGTAATGATTTTGTGATGTTGATTTTTTACTTTCCATGTAATGCGCCATTCATGTAGATATGTAACCGAGACTAGTGTTGTATCTCTACTTTGTACACTGTCTGAAATAACTGTTAAAATTCATGGTAAAAGAAAGAAATATCTATATCTATTGTTTAAGTAAATAAAAACAACAGTAAATCTCAACCTCCTTGGGTTGACTCGCTTCTAAGTTTTCACACTTAAATTAAAATGTTATGATAAAAATAAAATAGAAATGCATTTCTAACCTAAGCAACCCAAACCAAAATGGAGTTAAGTGGATGAGAGTAGAAATGCCAAACATGCATGTTTACTATTTGAATTATTCTGACCACTCCATAAAGACAAGCTGTAACTAACATAAATACCCATCCAAAGAAATAAATGGCATTTTCCGATTCATTGACTTCGAAAACCCTCTAAATCAGTTGTGATTTCTTGAGTTACACAACATCCCTTTGTGTTCCCAGCCAAGTTCGCTTAGCGCTAACTTAAGTCCTTGTTCTTATCCAAAAAAAAAATTCTTTGAATCTGTTATTAGTAATAAAGATGACATAACCTGCCACAAAATTGATGAACATAATATGTCATTTTAAGGACGGCTTATTGTACCCACTCCACCAACACAGTCTCGGAGGTAACTGATCGGTGTCGGTTTTGGTATCGGTTATAAATTTCAATCAGGCCACACATTCACTATTCTAACACAATACTAAAGAGGGAGGGTGGTGCAATGTTTTGAATTGGCCAGCTTACACCAGGGGCCAGTTTACATATATATATAAATGGTTGCAAACATTTAGTCTTAAATAATAATGGTTGAAATAAAAAATTGTCTAGATTTACATGTATATTTTATAGCTTCCATGAGCTTCAGTTTTCGCACAGAAAACTGGGTAAATACTATAAATATATCACAGCAACACAATGAATTCCTAGAGACTTGACTGCCTCGCCGTCAGTTCAAGGTATTTGTTCGCAGTTTATAATTGATTCGGATGGGTTTACCGGAAATCTTGAGAAGAAAATCTTAGCACTTAATAGCATTCAAGGTAATTTTTCAAGTTTAAAAAGGTTGGAGTCGTAACAGAAATGGTAATGTGTTTAATGTCTTAAAAGCCGACTTCATTTTTTTCAAATGTAGACACCAATTTAAACAAATCAAGACAATTGAGCCCCGAAAAGTATATTTTCGATAAAAAACCTAGTATTTTTAACCCAGTTATTTAACACATTTTTAAGAAATACTGTTATTCATAAATAGGCACTTAAGATCACATTGATGTAATCTAATTTAGAACGTAAAATCTCAATTCTGCACAGGAATAAATTACGAGGCGTGATTCTCACAATGATGATCATGAGTGGTCTTATTTGTCATAAATCAGCTTGGGAGGGGAGTGATAAAAAAGTTTTATCTATTTATCCAATACTATGTATAGCTTTGTGATGATTTTGGTGAGAATAATTCTGAGTATAAAAACAAGTGAACATTTTTAACACCCGGCATAAAATGTTATCCATAACTAAACCCGATCAAAATATAACATATAAACTGATTTTTTTTTTTTGTTTTTCAAAATAAAAAAAACCCTAAATTTCCATTCTTTTATCATTATGTCTGTCTGTACTGGTCTTTATAACTCCCTCCTCGCTAGAGAAATTAATTTATTTGGAGGTCCCTTTAGGCAAGACACCATTAAAACTTCCATTTGCATGGTTTTCGCTTACAGAAAGAAAACCTTAATTGAATCGCAGAAAAAAAAATTTTAAATCGAGTATTTGTATTTTGTATTTTTTTTTTTACACGCTTCAGTTGCTACAAAAACACCACGTCCGTATTTTTAAAAACCCCGTTCGATTGCTTACAAAACCTCGTTCATACACACTTCATATTGTTCCGTCTTCTATATCAAATTTGACCGATATTAGTTGAAGAGTGAAGAATGGTAGATCCAGAATAAGAAGAAAATTAGTGCATAATATAATTAAAATATGTTTCTGTAAATTACTTTTAAACATCTGTTTTGACGAATTTTTATTCGGTTCATAAAAGTCTGCTTTGTTGATTTTTACCTCTATCTAAACATAAAACTACTTTAAACATAAAAATAGTAAAAAAATTTTAAAATTGATTTGATTGCAGTTACCCTTCACAGCAGAGAGTGGGTAATTTTTCATATCCCCAGACCTTATACATAGTTAATATATGACAAATAATGCAGAGCGTAATTTACTCTCAGAAATTTTCCCGAAAAACGTGTTTGTTTTTAGTGAAGTGAAATGTTTTAAATAATTTCCCGAAAAAAATTAAATAGTGGCCTTATAGGGTTTCTACAAGATGCACACACATTTTTTTTTTTATCAGCCAAAGTCAATAACCAACTGCATATATAATAACAAATACACCAACTCCAAATTTATGTATAAATACGTAAAACAGTTCATGTATTTCTTCTTGATGTATGGATCTACACGCTTCAATTACTACGAAAACCCGATGTCCGTCTTTTTTTCAACACCCCATTCGATTACTTACAAAAGCTCTTTCATGCACACCACAGATTGTTGTGACTTATACTGTACCAAATTTGACCGATATGTATTTATATTATCTATATACCGATATGTATAATTATATTACCCATTTAGCATAGTGTAAGAAACTATTACTCTAAGTAGCTGAGTTAACCTAGAGATTGCTCTCCTTTCATACCCTAGGTTTTAGTTTATGTCATCACGGCATTACACCGTCCCATAAGTATCCAATAATTAGTTTGAGCTATTATAAATATGAGTGGATTATTTGTTAGCATATCAGAGTTGGCAGATTCTTTTCCAATTTATTGATAGACGTTTCGAGGTACTACGTATTTCTGCATCTGTTCGTAGTGAGTGATGGTTAGAAGCTGGAAGTAAGCTGTGCCCTGTTCACCACATATTTGAGATTTAAAAAAAAAAAAAGTGTAGAACATTTTATTAACAATAGAAGGACGGTAGGATTTACATACAGGACGGGATCGGGTCATTTGATCTAAAGATAAATTTTGTTCAAGTGACGACCTGGTGTTAAAACAAATCCTCCCAGAGAAGCAGCAGTGTTACCAAATGTATTTCTGCTCTCTTGTTTTCTTATTTGGCAGCTCTTTAGTGATTCAGCTTGTCGCGCCGACACTTCCACTTAAGTCGGAGTGTTGTAGAGTGTCCAAGGTGTCACGGACTCTCCAATTGAATAATTCTGCAATTTAATCCCGTGTATCAATGATTGAATACTTCCTTTACACGTGTGAGGCACAAGTGAGCCACTCTTGCAGGACTATCCCATGTTAAATAAGTAATGTATTGAATATTTACTTGATGTTTCTGACTCTTCAACCACCTGAAGCTGTTAATAATGTAATTTTTGAATCCGCCCTTTTGTTTAGAAGTTTGTTTTTCAAAACTCCTTTATTTTGATTTATAATATTTAGAATCTGTAAGGAACTGAATAAAGTACAATTTCACCTAGTATATTGTAAACAATATAAATAAATAGTTAAACTGACTTATTTATAGGGTCTCATCCTATAAAATGATCGTAAACTAAAACTTCATCTATGTTTCCCGTACACCGTGTATATTTTCAGGCTCCCACCAATCGGGGATAACTGAAGATGACAGCATAAAACTGTCAAAAGCGCTATTACATTAAATAAGAAGTTATAAGTTGTGGAAAGGCAATGAAAGGTTTTTATAATTATACCATTCCTCAATCCGGCAATTTTAATAACATGTGATTGTTGTTAATTGATGTAACGTGTGTGATCGTCATGAGTAAACCATCGATTATCATCTAAACATACCCTCCATCTGCAAAAATGTCATCCATTTTTTAAGCCATTATCTTAAATCACTTAAGCTCCCTTATTATTAATAATTGTATCAAACTATTAATCAATTATTTTCATTTCAGCATGTTAACTACAGCATTTATCAATTATTTTTACGTGGCATATCATAGTTTTCCAAACAATTTTTTAACTCTAAAAACTTCGGTTTTAAAAAGATTTGACGCTGTAATTAGCAAATTGAAAGTCAGGCACAAGGCGCAAGATTATTTAAGGGAGCATAAAATAAATTAATTAACAAACTGTAATAAAATAAGAGAACAAAACCACTCTGCTTTGTTTAACTTGTGCTCTGTGCTAAGACCTCGGGCAACCACTATGTTTGCATACTCGTCATAGTACTCCCGAACTTATCTTTCTCAATTTCTCACGCTTGCTATCTACAGCAAATATTGAGTCAATTAAATAAATACAATCGTGTAAGTGTATCAAATAACTTTGTGATTATGAGTTACTCCTAGTAAGGACTCAATATTAGATTTTCTTGAAATTCGTAGGATTGGCTTATAATGATAATAATGATAAAAATAAAACTTTGTCATAGATATTAAAAAATCATGCAATTCTTAGGTAAATCACTAAATCAAGACTTGCTAACCAAACTTATTTTAAATCTATTTCAATGAATAAAAAGGGTCTTAAACACCGGTGATAAGTAAATCATAATATAATCTTAATTAACAATTTTAATTGTGCCTGTATACAGGTCATTTGCTGTATTTCGAAAGACAAGTTATAACGAATTTTCATACATAATCGGTATAAGATACAGGATCGCGATTTGTGTATTTATTTATTTTTTTGCTTTTGCTAATTAATTTTTTTTGTCTTGGCAATGCACGTTTAATATTTTTTATCGTATGACTCTTTACTTTTTATTTTAGTAACTTGTCTTAGAGCTGCCAATTATTTTTTAATAATAAAAAATATTACATAAAAATAAAAAAGATATAATAATGAAATCAACACCATCAATGATTAGAATACGTGTGAAATTTAACAAAAATGAGTGCTGACCTCTTCGACATCTTTTACGCTTAATTCATGAAAAAATAAAAGACGTGTGCCATAAATTTCGTATTTGCGATGATCACTTAAAGTTACGTCGCTTGTTGGCAAAAATTCGAACCACTTAAGATAGTAATTTTGAAAGGGCCACTTGTTAACAGAGAATTGTTACATTTTTGGTTTCATTTCAAAATATAGATAGAGAAAAATAAATATTTTAACACTTTTGTATTTTATCATCATGTACACTATCTTTGAACAAAATAAATAAAAAAATTTATTTATTTATGTTTATTAATTGTTAATAACCACACTTGACGGCGATTGACCTGGAAAGGGGGAGGGGCAATTAAGGTGGAAAAAGCTCTATATACGTGACTGAATATATCTTTCTACAACAGGTACCTGGTTGCTATACGAGGTTTGATCAAAAGTAATGAGAATTTTATAATCACTGTTTTTTTTTTCGATTTCAATGGTGTAGGGCATCGTGAGTTCAGTCGTACGGTCAATAAAGTACATTACTTATTGTTAAATAATGCCCCGTTCAAGTGAAGCGATCTAACGATAACGACCGGTATTGTGGCAAAACAATTCGTGGAAATTGTATCACGATAACGCTACCACTCACACCTCACTAATTGTTCGTAATTTTTCAGCAAAAAGCAGCATTGTTGTGTTACCTTAGCCACTGTGTTCGCCGGACATGGCTCCCTGCAACTTCTTTTTGTTCCCGAATTTGAAAAAAACCCTGAATGGACGACGTTTTGACACCATTGATGAGATAATAGAAGAATCGCTGACGGAGCTAAGAGCTATCGAAAAGCGAGTTTGAAAAGTGCTTCGAAGATTGGAAAAAGCGCTGGCACAGGCATAAGTGTATTATACCTGAAGGGGACAAAATTGCTATCGATGAATAAATGAAAAAGTTTAAGATATACAAAAACTCTGGTTACTTTTTGACCGTATGCTGTGGTAAAATAATACTCACAAAATCCGTATTAAGCGATTAAAGAGTATTTATAATATAAAGTATTAGGTATGCAAATGGGTGAGTTGGCAGCTGTAATCTGCGATCATCGGTTCCCATGACACTCAGACGTCAACTCGTCCGGATTATAATCCCATTAAATCTGGGCCACCCTCAGGCCACCCCACAGTCCCCACAGTGTACCCCCACAATAGCCGTGCCCATTGTGCTGCGACAAAGGGAAGCGCTACAATATATATTTCATAGGGTGTCTCCCTTTCACCCCCCAGCGGTCATGCAGACTCTTAGCCAAATAGCCGCTGATTCTTTCTCTTTTTGGCTGTGACATTTTTCGGAGCTGGCTGGCGCCTTGTCGTCCCTGCCCCTGTCATAATATCAGGTCCTCTTCTACAGCTTCACCAACTTATTTGTTTACTACTTTCACAATAGCACATATTTATAAATGTGCTTTGTGTTATATCGTCACCGACTTCAAAGTAGGTAGATAGAAAATGTATATAAGCAGCAGAATTATACAGTACATGTCAAGGCTCCCATGAATGGATAATATAGTATAATATACACATATATGTAAGTAATTTTATTTTAATTAAAAAAAAAAAAGCTTTTTTCTCCAATCCATCTATTTTTTTTATATAACCTCCTAAGTCAACATCTTTCCTCAGGATTTCAATTTAGAACAATAAACATAATTTTACACTTTAATAAATATTATCATGGAAAATAACAGAGTATAACAACAAACCTATAAATGAAATTATGATTTGTATCTCAAGTGTTATTTGTAGTCTAATTATAATTGTGTAAAGGTTAATTAATATTTCTTCCTTAAGTTATATAACCTCCCCCAAAACAATTATGTTTGTTTTGCTTGGAAAATATCTTTTGCATTTTGAATTACTCATGTAAGTTTTTATGTACCTCACATTTGTAATATAATTTTTGTCTTAAGTCCTGATGATGCTTGAATAGGCCAGACTTCTATTCAGGACGTTGTATCAACAAAAACGATATATCGAAAGAAACGTTTTTTTCTAACATGTATAAATACCTCTGTATATGACCGTTTGAGTGCTACTATTCCAAATAATAATTATATATGTATATATATATATATAAATAAATTCGTGTTTTTTCAGACTCACTGTATATATCTAGTTCAATTAAGTCCTCAACGCGCTGATTTCAAGGGATTGAGGTATTGTTTGAACTGTAAACAAAGACACTCTTTCATTGCGATCGGGGTTACTATTTTAAATTAAAAATCTTTATTAAGATAAAATTACAATCTGCCTTGTTGGGCAACAAGTAAAAAACAACGCAGATCGTTGTGCAATAAGTAATTGAGATAAATGTTCTCATCCATGACAAGAGACCTATGAAATCCAAATGGTTGTCACCTCCCTCACACGCGAAAGAGGAAGCGGAGTCTTGGGAAGTCCATACTTGGCATACGAGTCAGTAAAGGCTAACCAAGAGTCACAGACGCTCAGGGCATGATTGGAGAAAGTGGCCATTGCCAGGACTCCCACTGTAACGTATTTATAGCAGCTCACATATATATATATATATATATATATATATATATATATATACATATAAGTTAAAGCCAGAGGCCGGATTACGTCGAATAATAATACGATCATGGAATGTAAACAACCATGATCATATGTATGTCTGATTATCTTCAACAATAAAGCAGTCTTTTACTGAAGTCAGAGTATGTCGGTGCTTTTTCCTCTTTCATTATTATCTTTTTATCAAACTTAACCGCCGGTGATTAACTGGTGCCGAAACCCGGGAAATTACGGGAACCTCGTACGGCGGCGTAGAAAGTAATTGTTTTTTTTTCTCTTTCTCTCTAATTTTTTTTTCTTAATCGTCTTCTCTCTTTTACGTTTTTTTTATAATAACATGCCAGAGGGAGTGTTACGACCCACGGTGCTGAGTGGAGCTGCAGATATACCGCAGTTGCCTCAAACGGCTCACGCGACTACATTAGCGTGGATAAAGATTCAAGCGATCACGGCTCAGGATATGAGGAAGTACATTTCCGATCTGGAGAGATTCGCAGGTGAGACCGGGGAACTGAATCATTTCTTTAAGGGGGGTGACTGGCTGATGATGCGGATAGAAGGAAAACGGACGGAGGACTTAATAACTGAAGGAGATGCCGAGTCACTGAGAGCAGCTCTGGTGTGCAGAGTTAAGCGGAGTATTCTGAATATGATCAAGGCTGACGAGGAGACCTCATGGACCATAGTGAAGGAGTGGCTGAAGAAAAGATGGCGGGGGAAGATGGACCCCGGAAGAGGATACTTTTAAAATGTTCCGGGAGACGTAGAGACACCGACAGACAAACGGGCAGTACGCTGGAACACTGCTGGCCCAATACAATGGCATCACGGAGAAGATGTGGGAGACATTGACCGCGGCAGAAGTAGAGGGCAGGATGGCGTTTTTGTCTACAATACTGAAGGTGCAGCCTAGCGAAGGGAACAGGAAGAAAGAAGGCGTTACCTAGAGAGCGCACGTTTCTAGAATGCTCTCAAGAAATGGTGGACACCAGCGCCAGAGAGGAGGAAATTACAGCTGGCGAGGAAGAAGGTCACATGGAGGAAGAAGGAGGCGGAGTACGGTAGAAGAGAGAGAGCAGCAGTGGGAGAAAGGAGCCGAGGAAACGTGGGACGCCCCAGGAGAAGAGAAGGGAAGACAGGAAGTGTTATGAGTGTGGGAAGACAGGACACCTGGTAGCAAAGTGCCCACGCACTAGGTGCTTCGAGTGTGCCACGGAGGGTCACGTAGCAAGACAGTGCCCATATATGAGCCCACGCAGAAACGTGAACCGTCCCGAGCCAATGGAAATCAATGCTCAGAGAGTGTGGAGGAGGGAGAGACATCAGTCGGAGGCTTCAGAAACTTCGGAAACCTCCGAAACGGACAACGAAAGGGAAGAACCAGGAAGCGGAGTGGGCTGTGGAAGCGGCAGTGCCCGGAGGAGCGGTTGACGACAGGCGAAGGAGGAGAGGGGAGAACGCGAGATCTGAGAAGAGTGGTAGTGGAGAGGTGACCGCACGTTAATAAATAATATTGTAAAAGGCACACATGGCGGTCTGCCTATAATTAGAGTCGCGAGTGGAGTGCAGTGCTTAGTGGATACTGGGAGTACCAACACAATAATGTGTCGGGAGACACTAGAGAACATGTGTGGAGGAGGGAGGATGCCTCAAATGCAGGTATGTTCTTGTAGCTTGGTCACCCTGGGGGGCCCCTGCAGGGTCGAAGGGGAAGCGATAATAGGGTTGGAAAGATGGGATCGTAGCGAGGAGAAATTACGGGTCCATGTGGTGGAAAAGATGCCCCGAGAATACGGAGGGATCATAGGATGTGATCTGTTGGGGAAAATTGGAGCGAAGATTAGGAACAGGGAAGGGAAATGGGACATTCGCTTAGGTAAGAAAACATATAGGTGCCTGAGACCAGGGAGGGACGTAGGGAGAGACGGTAGGGCGCGAGTAGGGGCGATTAGGCGAGCGGAGGATTGGAGAGTGGATCTCAAGGGAGAATATACGGACATCTTCTTTAAGGAAGGGGAGAGATTGGGGGTCACAGGAAAAACAGTACATGAGATTCCGCTCAAGCAGGACCGACTAAGCTACGTGAAGGAGAGCAGATACCCACAGGCTCTGAGACACCATATTAGGGAGGAGCTGGACAACTTGAAGAAACAGGGGATCATCGAAGATAGCACGTCACCATATAATAGCCCCTTATGGGCTGTTAAGAAAAAGTGCACGGAAATTGGGGTCCCAGATAAGTATAGAGTGGTAGTAGTCTACCGGAAGCTCAATGAGAATACGGTGGACGAGAGGTACCCAATTCCCAGGTTCGACGACATTCTGGACAGGCTGAATGGGGCCAGGATCTTCAGCACCCTGGATCTCAAAGCGGGGTATCACCAGATACGGATGCATCCTGGGGGCCAGCCTTCACTTTTGAGAGAGGTCACTACGAGTTCACCAGGATGCCATTTGGATTGAAAAATGCACCCATCACATTCCAAAGGCTCATGGATGAGTTGCTACGTGGAGTAGATGAGTCCGTTTGCCAAATATACATGGACGACCTCTTAGTATTCAGCGCGACCGAGGCCAACATGTAGATCACCTGAGGACAGTTTTTGACCGAGTGCGACAATTCGGCCTGAAATTGTCGGAGGAAAAGTCCCATCTGGGTCAGGAGGTCATCAGTTTTTTGTTGCACACCATATCCAAAGAAGGAGTCCGATCAGATGCCGGGAAGGTGGCAGCAATCCAGAAGATGGCGGTTCCACCGGACGTAAAAGGGATACGGCGGTTGATGGGAACACTGAACTACTACAGGCGATTCATCCCAGAAATGGCAGCATACCTGGTACCTCTTAACAACCTCCTCAAAAAGGGAACAAAAGGTAGTCATCACCCCCGACCTAGAGGCGAACATTCGCAAGTGCATGGGACGACTACAAGGACATCCTGTACTGGCTTTTCCTGATTTCACAAAGCAATTCACTATAACGACGGATGCCAGTGAATATGCCTTGGGAGCGGTTCTTTCACAGGCGGGGGGCACAGGGGACCGTCCAGTAGCGTACGCCAGTAGGCGCCTCACAGAGGCGGAAAGTCGGTATATCGCGCTGGAACGCGAGTTACTTGGGATAGTCTGGGCGATCGATCACTTCCGGCCCTATGTGTTCGGGAGAAGGTTCCGGGTGCACACAGACCACCGACCGCTACAGTGGGTCGGCAAACTGAAGGAATCGTCGGCGAGGGTCACTCGGTGGAAAGAGTTCCTCGCTCAATATAACTTGGAGGTAGTGTATAAGCCCGGTAAAGAGAACGTTGTGGTGGACTGGTGTCCCGGGCGATGACAGTCAACGCACTATAAGAGGATCAGGGGGAATCGACCAGGCAGTTCTTGCGGGAATGGACGCCGGAGAGGGAAGGAGACCAACACGAGTCTGCTGAAGAGGAAAGGTCGGCACGAGGAGGGATGGATGACAGATCTGCGTACATGGAAGAGCGTGAAGAAACCATAAACGATAAGCGCCGCCAGATAGTCTGGAAGACTAAAACTACCACGATCATATGGTCGTCGCCAGGGGTGAATAATGAGGAAATTTGTCGTGCCCTCAAGGATGCTTCCAACCCAGCCAAGACGCACTATTTGTACGTAGGAAACACGACCATTTGGGATAAGATCAGGCGGCTGTGGCGGACGGAACAGATTGGCGTGGATCGAATATTTGTGCGGTGTACCATGATGGTAGAAACCATCACGGACGAGACAACTCTAGAAGGAGATAACGCTGGCGTACCATCAGGGCAAAACTAATCACCGGGGGGGGGACGCGAAACGGCTCAGGCGTTGAAGCACAAGTATTTCTGGTGGGGAGAAGGAAGACTATCCAGGAGACGCTAGGGGCATGCAAGGTCTACCACCGTACAAAATATGACAGGCACCCACCAATAGGGCTACAGGTCAAGACTCCCACGGCGCAAAAACCGCTAACGGACCTTCAAGTGGACATCTTTACCTGGAAGGGACACAAGTGGGTCACAGTGGTTGACCTATTTAGTAAAATGGCTATGGCATACCCCGCTCGGGAAAAGTCTTCGGAGGCGGTATTAGGAGCGCTGAGGAGGTGGTTCCAATTCTATGGAGTCCCCGATCGTATAGCGTTGGACGGCGGGAGGGAGTTTGATAACGCCAACGTGAGAGAGGAGATGAAAGCTCTTGACGTGATATGGCATGTCAATACCCCAGGGCATCCAAAGAGCAGAGGGGGAATTGAGCGTCTCCATAGCACCTTGGGAGATCATCTCCGTGTTTACCATGCCGACAAAGGGTTGGAGCCGGCAGAGGCAATGCATAAGGCGGTGATAGCCTATAATCACTCCGTTCACACGACTACAGGGTTCTCACCATTTGAAATCGTTTTCGGTCTAGACATTAGTAGTACGGTGGTGGGAGATGAGACGTCAGCACAGCTCGCCAACAACCGCGTGGAGTTGGGGAAACTGGGGGGAAAATCCTACGCGAGAATTACAGCCGAAAAGACTAGGAGGGAGGTCAGGGAGAATGCAGGCGTCAAACCTATAGAAGGACGCGTTACGATAGGCACCATCGTGTATCGAAGGATCGGCAATCGGACTAAAGAATTGTCCCGTTATGAGGGACCCTTCAGGGTGATCGCGATTCGCGAACACAATTTAGTTACCATACAAAGTGTTCGTGAACCCGGGAAGCGCAGGACTGTACATGTAGAGCAGTTAAAGCTTCCGGTGGGTTAGCCTACCGAAGTTATATAGTTTGGCTCTAGTATCCTTGACCTCCACACATCTCATTTGAGCCATAATTTTTTTTTTTTGTATATAGTTTTACCAGGACATTTTTATTTTATTGTCATTCTTTTATTATTTTCTGACCTACCGGTAATTTGTATATGCTTTAAGTGTGTAAAAGTGGTAAATTTGAGTTCCCGGCGGATGGTCAGGAACTGCCAGGGGGGAGTTAAGCCAGGGGCCGGACTACGTCGAATACTAATACGATCATAGAATGTAAACAACCATGATCCTATGTATGTCTGATTATCTTCCACAATAAAGCAGTCTTTTACTGAAGTCAGAGTGTGTCGGTGCTTTTTCCTCTTTCATTATTATCTTTTTATCAAACTTAACTGCCCGCGATTAACTTATATATATATATATATATATATATATATATATATATATATATATATATATATATATATATATATATACAACTTTTATACACAAAGCGATTTATTCAATCAATGATAATTTGTTGATGATAATGGTTTTCAACACTCGATTTGGATATTTTGAGGATAACTGTGATCTCCCTAGTTGTATAACGGAGATTGGTGTCAACTAATTCCTTCACTTTGTCGATGCTAATCTCAGTAGGCCGGCCAGAGTGAGGTGCGTCTTGAAACGAAAAATTTCCACGTAGCCAAATTGCCGTTTTGTTCCAGTATCTTCTGCTATCTCATGGGGAGATTCATAATTCCATGCTCAAAGAATTTCCTGTCTTTACTGGCAAAAAAATTTTCCAAGTGGAAATTGACATCTTCTTCAGAGTTGAAGGTCTGTCCAGTCAATGAATTTTGAAGAGACCGTAAACAGGTGTAAATCTGAAGGTGCGGTCGGGTGAATATGGAGGGTGCGGCAAACTTCCCAGCCAAACTCCAGTAACTTCTGCCGCGTCTGCAAAGAAGTGTGCGGTCTGGCATTGTCGTGATGGAAGACAATCCCCTTACGGTTGGCTAGTTCTGGACGCTTCGGGTGGATCGCTGCATTTAATTTGTCCAGCTGGTCACAGTACACATCCGAATTGATGGTCCTGTTCGTGGAAAGAAGTTCGTATAAGACAACACCCATCCAATCCCACCAAATCGAGAGCATAACCTTCTTTGGGTGAAGTCCTGCTTTGGGGGTTGTTTGTGGTAATTCGCCGCGCTTCCCCCATGAGCGTTTGCGCTCCATATTGTTATAGGCAATCTACTTATCGTCCCCTGTCATCATTATCTTCAAAAAAGGATCGTTTTCTTCACGTTTCCGCAACGAATCGCAGATGGAAATCCTTTGGGCGAGGTTAGCCTCACTAAGTTGACGGGGAACCCAAACATCGAGCCTGCTCACGTAGCCAAATTGATGGAGATGGTTTTCAACACTCGATTTGGATATTTTGAGGATAACTGCGATCTCCCTAGTTGTATAACGAGGATTGGTGTCAACTAATTCCTTCACTTTGTCGATGTTAATCTCAGTTGGCCGGCCAGAGTGAGGTGCGTCTTGAAACGAAAAATTTCCTGATCGAAATCTTGAAAACCACTTCTGGCACACACGTTCTGTAACAGCATCCTCTCCGTATACAGCGCATATCTTCCTGCAAGTTTCCACTGCTTTCTTGCCTTTTAAAAAAAAAAAAGCATAAGGTGTTCGTTTTGGTTTTCCATTTTCAGGATGATCCAAAATACAATCAGCCTCGTCGGAATTTTGCGTCAAACTACGTTGAAGTGTCTAGTATCCGACGGATACTCGCAAGGGACGGACTGAAGTTAGCTACATATTAGACTGCTTGAAGTTTCGTGATGACAAAAACCGAACGGACTTTTTGGCCAACTGATATATATATATTTACATATATTTATATATATATATTTTTTATAAATGTTAATAGCGTTCCAGGTCATGATGTGTGAAACAATTGATATTGATAAATTTACAGTGGCATTGAATATAATTCAATCGAACCAAAATTTAACAGTATATTCTACAGCACCTAGGCATATGTTAATTAGATTTAGATCAAAGTGAAATCATAAAATAAACTATATCTTACAGTTTCTATAGTACTTCCTCCTTAAGATAACTTTTTCCACTTTTATGCCACCAATCTTCCTTGCCATTTGCTAATAAATTATTGATCTACAAAGATGCATTTCATCTGTTTCTTACATTTTCCAGCCCTTTCTGTAGTTCAACATGAGCTGCAAACTAACTGTGCCAAGCTTCAGATAACGAAAAACACGTAATTTTTGGTACACGAGGATTTTTGAATCCCACTTATAAGTGATTATGAAAGAGAACAGAGTTTATATTTATTTTTTTATTAGAGGTGTTATATAATTAACTTATCGGCAGTATCAGTTTAGGCTATATAAATGTTAATCTTATACATTATTTTAGTTGTATTAGATTTTAAGTTAAGAATAAGTATAGATCTACTTAATATAATTGTTGGGGGGGGGTGAAGGGTGTCCCTAATCACACATAAGATTTTATTCGGTGAATTATAAGAAAATTTGGTTGCAGAGGATTTATTTGTCACTGGGCCCTTTATTTCAAGCTGTCATTGTGGTATAAAATTTTCCAAATAAAATTCTTTTTCATCTTGTTCCTATTTCCCTAATATATCTAAGTCCCACATAAAATAATCTGTTTAAGTTTTAAATTTTTGATTTTTTCCCCGAGGTTACTTTTTTTTATCTGCTGAAATGGAAATGTTTAGTGATCGATATGGTATAACGATTACTTTTAGTCAAAAATAGCGATTAATATATTTTCTAACTTTTCAATGATTTAAAAAAAAAACAAGTTACTTAAATTTAATATTTGATTGAAATTTTCAGATCATAGAATAATTGATGGAAATCAATTTTTTTTGTGGTTGTTAATAGTATTATTTTATATTTCTTGGTAAACCCAGTGGAACTCCCATGGAAATTTTATGTCCCTTAATCCCAACAAATATTAATAAAGAGCCCTAAACATTTGTAGGTAATACATACCCCCCCCACACACATACTGAAAAGTTTCCGACCTCAACATGAAGATGATAATAAAATAAATATAAACTAGTGAAATAAAAGCTAAAATAAAAGCTTTGTTAGGTTGGAAACTTTTCAGACCACCCTTGTATACATATATATGAGTTAAAGTAAGATACACCTCTGTATTGGAAACTAACGCGATCATGGGACGTAAACAACCCATGATCCCATATATGTCGGATTACGGATAGAAATATTAGGCACTCTATTTCGAGAATTTGATTTAGTCTTTTGTTCCTGTTTTCCTTCTCTTTTCTTTATCACATCTTACCCGGTGGTGAATAACTTATAGAAAATGAAAAGAGGTTGAATGAAATCACAGATCGAAAGTTGTCACAAGACTGTTTATTGAGCCTTTTGAATTCCCTCTATATATAAATTCTTGATGACTTAGGGATTAGGCTGGATTCCTACGATATCCGAACCTTAACTCTCCCTGTATGCAAGTTTACGCATATCTCTTCGTAATCCAAGGTCAGGTGAACGCAGCACACAGCCTGTAATCCCTGACATCACGCTTACGGTCTAATACATTCTTAGTCCTCAGAGCTCTCTGGCACGACATTACATAACCAAACAACAGAACTTAAAGAAAAAGAGATAACAAAGAAATAAAATAAGACTAATAAAATAAAATACATTCACTCGTGACCCGGCAACTGCCAGGTGAAAACATAACAATGGAACTTATCCACAATATAAAGTATGAAAATAAATACTCTTTCTGAGCTTCACATGTGAAGTATATGATTCCGGATTAGTTGCTCCGTATCGGATCGAGGGCACACCATCTTACGCAAATTCAACACCCCCCCCCCCCCCATGTGGTGGGAGTTTCAACTGTTCAATGTGAACGGTTCGCCTCTTCTTTGGGGAGGTCATGGTCTCGATGGTCACGAGATTATGTTCCCCAATTATGATGACCTTTAAGGGCCCCTCGTACCGAACCAGTTCCTTACTACGATTTGACGCAACTTTTCTGTACACGGTCCCAATCGATATTGCCCCCATGCAATCCTGCACCTTCAAATTTTCCCGCGCCATGCGCCTGGATTTCTTGCGCATAATCCTATCACGTACCTTGTGCCACATCTTCCCGAGGTGTATGTGGGTGTTTTGGAGCTGTGCCGCCATCCCCTCATCCACCACCGTCTCTGGTCAGTTCCTCGGTATCACTTGTAATCCGGACAAAATTTCAAAGGGTGCGATCCCCGTCGTGGTGTGTATCGAGTGGTTGTATGCCACCTCCGCCACGGGCATCGCTACGTTCGCCGACAGGCCTTTATCCACCTGATACACGCGTAAGTGGTCACTGAGGGTGCTGTGCAATCTTTTGATGGTTCCCCTGCTCTTGAGATGCCCGGGGGTATGAAAATGCCATACCACATCATGCTTTTGCATTTCGGCTCTCACGGTTGCATTGTCAAACTCCCGTCCCCCGTCCGACGAGATCCTCTCCTGTATGCCGTAGAATTAAAACCACGTATTGAGGGCTTGTAATATGACATCTGATGACTTGTCTCCCACCGCGTAGGACATAGCCACTTTGCTAAATGGGTTGATGATAGTGACCCACTTAAAACCCCATCACATGAAGGTGTCCACTTGAATATCCGTCAATAGTGCTTCTGCCGTGGGTGATTCTTCCTGGCGTCCCTGCAGGGGATGTCTATCATATTTTGTCTTTCTGCAAACCTCGCATGCTCCAATCACCTCCTGAATAGTCCGATGCATTCCCCACCAGAAATAGCGCCTTCGTAGTGCTTGTGCCGTCTTCTGCCCACTGCGGTGGTTGGTTTTCCTTTGGTGATCCACGCCAGTGTTGCCTCGCGTTGCTGCTCCTCGTCACGCAGGGTCTGGACCGTGGAAAGACACCGATTGAACGAGCGATCCACCCCCAACAGCTCTTTCTGCCACAGCTTTTTAATTTTGTCCCACACGGTCGTGTTGCCCACGAATAAATGATGCGTTTTGCCAGGTATCGACATGTCCTTCAGAGCCTGACAAATTTGATCTCCCCGAACTTCCGGTGGTGACCAAATCGTCGCGATCTGACTCCTACCGTACTTACTGTGGAGTATTTTCAGAGAACTGATGTTTTTGTCTTCTAAATGATCTACCTCCGCTTATCATTGATGATCTCATACGTCGTCTCCATATCCCGCGGCCTATCCCCTATAGACTCGTCTGATAGGTCGACACTCCTGTCACTATCTTCCCGCGTGCTGCTTTTGCCCACTACTCCAGGCGTCCATTCCTCAATAAATTGCCCCATACCACTCAATGTTTCCCCTTCCTCTATCGCGTTCACCATAATAGCCCACGGCAGCCAATCTGCCACGACGTTGTCTTTTCCTGGCTTATATATGATATCCAGATTGTAGAATTTCTTCCACCTCGTTATCCTTACCCTCGGTTACGAGGAGGATCCTTTCCAACCCATTGAAGAGGTTGGTGGTCCGTATGTATTCAAAACCTTCTGCCGAAAACATACAGATGGAAGTGCCTAATAGCCTATACTATCCCGAGGAGTTCTCGTTCCAGAGCGCTGTAACGCTCCTCCGTGTCCGTCAGGCGTCTGCTCGCGTAAGCCACCGGTCTTTCCCGTCCACACCTTCCTGTGACAATACTGCCCCCAAAGTAACTTGCGTCGGTGGTGATCGTGAACTCTTTCTCGAAGTTGGGGAAAGCCAAAATCGGCACCTCCTGCAAATGCGCAAAGTATTTGCGGATATTCTGCTCTATCAGGGCGTGATCATTATCCGTCTTCCTTTCCGTAGTAAATTGTTATGTTGCTAACATAACCTTTTCTATCTGATAACTGCTGCTCCATCTGGTGGGGGCCAGTGGAAGCAGCATGGCAAATTCAAATTAAAGAGAGAATACTTTCATTACATATATCTATACACCCCTCCACATCATTGAAAAATAAAATAAAACAGTAGCTCACGAATGAAGTTGGAAAGCTGAAATAAATATTCAATATTTCTCAATTTATTTTTTCAATCTTAGCTAAACCCTTAATTGTCTGATGTATCACACTTGACTTTAAATTTTGCGATCAGTCCAGAGAAGCACCCCTTGGAAACATCAAACTATATTAATATTAAAAGGACTGAGAGAAAAAAAACAATAGGGGTCACCATTGAGGAATCGCTATTTAAAAACTCATCCATTATGCCTAATATAATAGCGGGCTGACGCAGCAGCCCTGACATAAGCCGATGCTAATATGTGGAAGGGCAGATCTCGCCGTGGGAACTGCTCCCTGCTACTTATTTATGGATGTAAGGCGGTTCAAGGGGACATCATTTGAAATTATAATGTATGCGAATGCACCGAATAATTAATGGATGCAGTCTTATCGAGGGAGAAGTTTATTCGAAAAAAAATTAAGTAGTACCATACCCAGCACTACTTCTCAACTAATGAGCCAAGCAGTACGAAAATTATACCAATCGCTGACAAAAATAGTTTTAGGAAAATGTCATAGCGAAACGAAAGTGATTTTGACGGTTTGTAGTTCAAATGAAATGAAAATAAAGTACAAATTTATCGTACGACTTATCGTAAGACAATTTTATTGCCAGTTCATTATTAAGATTATTTTTTTTTTTTTAAATAGGCAAAAACCAAACAATAAGGATCGGAGGCAGGTTCTCGTGTAATGTTTATTTAATTCTGAGCTCATAATTATCGCATACCAGCTATCTTATCTACTTAAGATTTTTTACTCTCTAGATGAATTTAAGCATTCTTTATTTTCCATATTGTTTCGCATTTTGGCAAAGTAATATAATTTATTAATAGTTCGTTTTTTTAGATACAAAAAAAACAAAATTTTATCATTAAAACAACTAGTTTTTATAGAATCATATTTTCCAGTATAATATGGAGTGGGGAAAGTACGGTGAAGCATAAGTAGTTAGTTTCCATAGCCAGTTGTGTGCAGTTCCAATGAGATAAATTTCGATTCTGGTTCAAAATGTTGTACAGAGAAAATCTGAAAACTTAGAAGACTAGTTGAAAGCATAGTACATGTGACCACTAAGAACCATTAATAAATCAACCGTAACAGCCGAAGGAATTTTTAGCACAAAAACAAAATCAAGGACTAAAAACAAAGAAGGTTAACCATTGAGCTATAGGAATATATGTTATAAAAAAGGCTTCAAGGAACGAAATTTGTATCAAATTATATAAATACTGTTGATTTAATCGAAATAGGGAGTGTAGGTACTATATCATTTATCAATTGATTACCATACCATAATAAATTTTGTGAAATCGTAAAAGTGGATCGCATCCAGTATCTATAAAAATATTAATAATGTTAAGTTAATTAAAACAACTGTTCACCAATTCTCATTTACATATTTCTTTTTTTTTTGTAATTACAAGAATCCGCACACTTTAGCTTTTAAGGAAACTGGTCCAAAGGATTTAATACAACATTCCTGAACATCTACTTGGTGGAAGTTTGGTTTAAATTAAAGAAACGATTGATAATATTTGCGTTCGATCATTCTAAATTTGTTATAAAACTTTTAATTTTTTTTTTGTTCACAAACTACCAAAATTTCAATGTGTCAGTCTATCTATGGTATCTATTGGTTGAGGTATGCGATTAAAAATTCGGTTGTGACATCAAATGTGAACTCACAGGAAATTCTGAAATTACCTGCACATTTGAAGCTGGGTCCAACAAAAGGGTCTAAAGCAACCGACTCAACTCCCAAAAAAAATGAAAATTGGAACTAAATTATCAATAATTCACAAACTTTTTTTTAAAATGACTAAACTAAATTATAAGCTTCTGAAAGGTTCATTTTTTTTAAGGGGTTATTATAGGGTTTTTAGCGGGATATTATAGGCATAATGGATGAATTTTTAAATAGCGTTAATAATAATGGTCCTATTTTTTTTTCTCTTCATCCTTTTGATATTAATATACTCATAGTTTGTTGTTTCCGAGGGGTGCTTCTCTGAAATAATTGAAAATTTTCAAGTCAAGTGTGATACATCATACAATTAAGGGTCTTGTTAAAATTGAAAAAATGACAAAACGGTTGAAATAAATAAATTGAAAAATATTCTTTGTAGCTTTTAAACTTTATTCGTGAGTTACTATTTTTTCGATGGCTTCTTGTGCAGGGGTATATGTATATGACATGTGTGTGTATATATTAGCTCCAAATGTTTAGGGGTCTTTTTCAACAGCTGTTACGATTAAGTTTAAATGTAAAATTTGCATGTGAGCTCCACTGGGTTTACCAAAACGTATAAAATAATATTATTAACAACCACACAAAAAAAAAAATTTATTTCCACCCATTATTCTATGATTTGGAAATTTCAATAAAATAGTAAATATGGGTAGTTTTATTAAAAATCACTTAAATGTTAGTGAGTATATTTTTTGCTATTTTTATCTAAAAATAATTTATTTCATTTGTTAAATCATATCGGTCACTTTTGAATTTCCATTTCAGCAAATAAACTAAATTTGGCGAAAAATTTTAAATCTTAACTAGATTATTTAATATCGGACTTAGATATATTGGGGGAATAGATACAAGATGGAAAAGAATTCTATTTGAAAAATTTTATACGAAAATAACATTGTGAAACAAACGGCACAGTGCCAAATAAACTTTATCCTCTCCAACTAAATTTTATTGTACTTCACCGAATAAAATCTTATGTGCAATAAGGGAAACTCTCCACCTCCATAAAGAACTGCACCTCCCCAATCTAAATGAAACCTATATTAATACCAAACTTCGCTTAAAATCACTAAACTCAATTACAAGGTTCTAAAAGCTTTGAAGCAGAACTACTTTACTAGTTGGAACACACACAAAAAAAAAACTGCTCTGACATGGCACCAACATGGACCAGATGCTGTGCAACTAAGGGAACTCAACAATCATTACTGCGGCAATTGTTCGAGTGGTCGGCATATCGGATTTTTTCACTCTTAACCCTTGTCAGTTTTCAGATCAGGCGCGTCTGCTTTCTTGTGTAGCTGCTACCATCTACGTCAGCGAAGTTTCTTTTTGCGTCCTCCGTCGACTACCAGTTTGATACGTTTGTCCACATGTGGTTCATAGCATTGTACTTTCTACGGGCTCCTTCATTCCAATTCAGAGGAGTCAGGCTCTCGTATCGGCAACCATCCGATTTGATTTACGGAAGAATGCCACCTGAGATATTCAAACAGATGGCTTTCATAAGATGGCTACTCATGTAATCATACTTTATACAACCTCCTAAATTTCGCTTTTCAGACGATGAGCAGTTAGTTGATTTGAATAATTATGTGTAAATATATAGATACTGTGTTTTCAATGTGTTTGTGGGCATTAAAGTCTCCTATAGGTAGAACTGGTCTAGACTTATAATTAAAAAACCAAAAAATAAAATATTAAATGTGGTTCTACTGTATATTAAGTTGTTTAATTTAATAACCTATTTAATTCGATAGTCAAGTTGCATGGAGTTGAAAATATCTTTTATTCCGTCAGGTATTCAAATTGTACCTCCGTATAAAATTTAATATTTATAAGTCAAACAAGGGACATATAAAATATCCAGACACACAGACAACAAGTGAAAACTTTTATAATTTTGAAAAATATCATACATTGTAAATATATAAAACATTTTATGTAAATTACTCAAAATCACACACATTTGTTTGTTTTTTCAATACTGATTAATTAATGACAATTAATAAGTTTAATGGACATGTCTATGATTTGCATATTTACTTTATCTAAAATAAGTCTTATATAATTGAACCGGTTACTCACAGAGAGCAGATAACCCATATGGGTTTCTGAATAAAAAGTGTAAACCAAAAACTAACTGTTGCTCTCTGTCCTCAAAAGTAATAGACTCAAAGTGCACATAATCTTAAAACCATAAAGTTCTATAAGAATACTGATCAACTGTTTCATACTACGTAAACATGTTTGGAAAATTAACTACAAATTATCATAATATAACTCGTTTTAATTCTCATTTTCTTTGCCAATACTTAAGTAACATTTACCTTTATGTTTAAACATTCGATAGGTGCTATTAATTTTGTATTAGATGTCGATAAATATTCTATGTTAATGCATAATTAAAGTTCCTCAGACCGGCTTAATTGCCTCTGAAAAATGCCATTTTTACCGTGGTCAAATTACACAGGCAATCAGGCCCAAACACGCGAGCTCTGTCCAGAATTCTTCCTAATAATCGAGTTAATATATTCAAATGTCCTCCCTAAAATGCAAATAGCTTAGCTAAAGAGGAGACTATTAAATCTTATTATTCTTTAGGAAGATTAAATATTAAGTAAATAAGGATGGAAAATTATAAATGTGTGCGACCAAGGGCCCATTGTCTGAAATGTTTCAGAGCATTTAATATTTTTATTCAATTTATATCAAGGTCGGTAAAGTAAAGTATTGAACTCATTCAACTTCTTTTATAAGGGTTTTAGTCAATACCAATTGAAATTGCGTCGGCATAAATTTTTAAATTTTTCATGAAAAATCAACTATCAAAAACTAAATTTGCCTAAAATAATCAAGTGGGTCACGTAATTGACTGTTAGGTGACACAACTTTTTTTTTTATGCTTTGATGCACTCACATTTAGGTTGAAAAATGGTTTATCCTTTCCCTTTCTTAACGCGTTTATATTCATGAAAGAAAAATTAGAAATTTTAATGCGAAACATTTATATCTTAACTCAGATTTTCACTCCGGATCCCCAAACCGTCGCCAATACTTTCTAGTATCCCTTTTCTTCAGCCCTAGTAAAATTACCTGTTAAAATTATCTTAAATTTTACAACCTCCTTTAATTATAATTAGCTGTCAAACGCAGCAATACCCATTAGCAGTCCCACCCTTCCGACCTGTTTTTCCTTTTTCACAAATCAGCCTCTTTTGACTGTCATTCAGAGTATCTTGCACCTACAATAACAGGGACTATGTTTTGTAGGGATGAATTCCCTAATGGGCGTTTCACGTAGAGAATGCCACTAGATTTAGAATCGTGCGAGATTGAAAAAAGTATCTCTACGTAACAGTAAATGGTTCATAGCTCCCAGAATATTGAGAAGTGATAGCGTATTAGTTTTGTTGATATCCCGATTTTCTTTTCAATGCTGGAAGGAATCTAATAGAGTTATCCTCCAGAAAAACATGTCTACAATTACAGTAAGCGTGATAACTAATGAAGCTATAGGATTGCACAAGGCCGCAACATTGCTTTGAACGTCAATACAAAGATTCTAGGAAGGAAAATAGGCGTTCACATAAAATATGTATTCATATAAGGATATATTTCATTTCCTGTAGGAACAGTTCCTGGGGAAAAATAAATTAATAACTTGGGTAACGCAGTAAACTGCGCTTTAAAGGATAATGAATCCTGTTTAGCCAGAATGAAACAACATGATGCCACAGTACTAAACGAAATCAACGTGATCGCAGTGTAGCTGGAAGCATAAACCGTTTTGAAAATTGAATAAAACAATGGAACAAACAGCCATCAAACGTTGACAGCATCAACCTGAATGGAAAGCCTAGAACACATCCAACATGAAAAATCGAGAAAATAATGAACTGAGCTTACCTAACTAAGCATTGGGTACACACAACATATACATATAATGACATTCACTTAATATGATCACTACCAAATTTGTACATAATGTAACACCTTGCTTTGTCTACGCTTAATTAAAGAATGCACGTTTTATGCTGACACCAGAAGCAATTACAGAATTCCTATCTCCCTACACAAAATTACTTCTAGAAACGAGGAAACTACCATAAAAATTTACTTGTTTGCATAACTGTAACAAACAACAATGTATATAATATGTATATCATGTTGACTTGGAAGGGGTGAAATCGGTACCAATAAATAACCAAAATATATTTCTAGTCCTGAATTATCAATCATAATCGAGGTTGGTGAGAAGTTATTTAATGTTATCTTTACATAAGAAATATAAAAACTCCGAAAAGAAAAATAGACTTATCCATTATTATCCTTTAAATAACCACTGTCTTATCAATGAAAAGTCTTATCACTAAAAATCAAATTACAATCGGATCGAATAGTAGATCGTTGATCTCCAGATCTTTGAGAATGTCAATAATCCCTTCCTTAGGGACAAACAATTCATCCTCACTGAAGTCTTGCAGTTCCTCAAGTTTTTCCAATTTTATTAAATCTTCTGTATCCGTCGGCCTAATCAAGTCGAAAACCTCTGCTAATTTCTTTACATCACTTTCTTCCAGTTGCTGAGATTTTGGAATGATATCATCATAGCTATCTGCATGTTCTTGGAAGAAGAATAGATCGTCGTTTTCTTCGTCTTCACACGAAAAAGTAATTACCTTCTTCGTTTTCTTCTTTCTCTTTCTATAAACAACCTTCTTTTTCACCGAAGGACTAGTGTTAATTTGCCCAGATATCAAATTTTTGACATCCGCCAGGGGTTTGATCTTATATGATGATTTCTTAGACCTTTTTAAAACATTTTCGGTGTCTTCAGGACGTTTTGACTTCACGCTGTAGCAGTTTTCAATATCACATTTCAGAACATTCATTATGAACGCTGCTTAGGTTATCTCATGTAAAAAACACATGGAGTAGATCATTTTTATGTAGAACCATATGTTAATTTAGGTCAAGTGTTCGTATCGAAAATTTTGTTGTCAAATAACGAGCTACTCAAACTTCTGAAAGGAAGGTTTATCTTCACATTTCAATCCATTTCCAGCTTGGAAATCTCTCTAATGCCGTCATGAGTTAAAATGTGCTGAGGCAGGCTAGAATCGACCTAAGACACTCCAACAACCAAGATTACTTTTAAAAATTTATGTTTCTAGGATGTACTTGAAATAGTAAATTATACTGAGGCAGAATTTATAATTATTATTATTAATGGGCCTATCATTCCCAGCCAAACATGCAACGCTTAATCTAAATAGGAATTTATAAGGGCGTTGAACTATTAAAAACAAAATACCAATGATAGATTGCTATTGACGCAGGTCAGATTAATGAAGGTGCTTCGAACCCATTAATGGGTATTCTGAACTTGATAGAAACTTCTTGCTCACTTTGTAAAACTTGATTTGTTAATCACGTGGAAATAATTAAGGACGTCGAATAAAGCCCACCTAAACACAAAGTTTATATTCTAGGGCTTTGTCATTTTTGTGATTTATATTATTGAACAGTTGAAGAATGTAACAGAAAAATTCCATTGGTTTAAATAAACAAATGTTTCACAAACATGTATAACAGGAAGTTATCATGCCACAACGGTCAAAATCACAACAAACACTATAACAAAAATACAAAATTTAATCAAATAATTAATTTCCACGGCCTAAGTGATAGACTCTACTATCAAACAGGTACGAAGCAATTGCCTGACGTGGTAAAATTATTTAATCAATCTGAAAATTTAAATATATATCGCATACACATCATAATCTGTTTGTTGTTTTTTAAGCTAAATACAACAAAGGAAAGGAAGGGGGGGGGCAATTAACATAGACCACAAAAGATTTCAAAAAGAGTTTTGGTTTGATAACTAATAGGTATCTTATACATAACGTGCACGCTCTCTCTCTCTCTCTCTCTCTCTCTCTCTCTCTCTCTCTCTCTCTCTCTCTCTCTCTCTCTCTCTCTCTCTCTCTCTCTCTCTCTCTCTCTCTCAATCTCTCTCTTTCTTTTCAACAGAGGGATAATAAATGGATAGAACTAATTAGATGCCTTGAATGGTCACAGGACCGTCAAGTACCTGATATAGATCTATAGAAGAGATGACATTATACTAATTTGCCAGCAAACATGATAAAATCTTTACATACATCCAAAAATATAGTGTAGCTTACAATTTATCTAAAATACACAATATGCGATTGAAAACAACAGTTTCACAAACTCAGAATCGGGAGCACTATCGCTCATATCTCTCCCCTAAGACCGACTCAGACTCGAAGCTCACTACAATGAGACGCTAGGTTGGCCCGGACCACACAGGACGTGGCCCGGTGCACACATGAAAGAGCTCGAGGGTCGCGCCTATGTTTGAGCTGATACAGACGGGTTATTGTGCCGCCGGAGTGACTAGGTAATGGTATCGGAGGCAGCTGTATCTTGTGTCAACAGGTTCGGCAAACAGTCCTATCAATGGCTGCCTTTTACCTGAGCACACACAGTTCCGGGGCCTAAAGTGGACCTTCGGCCGGCTGCCGGTGTCTTATCTCATCTCCGGCTCCCAGTGGATAACTCATTTAGCAGGATAGAGTGAATGGACAGTGTTGAGGCCATAAAGGTAGGCAGAGATGACACAAACGTTGCTATGTTGCCACTCGTAGAATACCGTGGACTAGTTGACACTTATTATTTCGGCAAATAATGGCCCGTTCACCTCCAGAATCTCCATTTCTCTACCTATTTTAGCAACAAAATAGAAAAAAGTACGACACAGACCTTACCGGCTTTACTACTTGCTAACTTGACCCTACTTGTCGCTGCGTCTCAAACTGATGACATATAAATATGTCTTCCGGCCTGCTATGCTGTACGGTGCCCCACTATATATTCACTTGACTGACAATACAGCTAAAAGTATCCAGCAATTTCAGAATGGGATCATGGGAAAAGTGGCATCAGAGAGGTTAAAGAACCCCGACCTGCACCTGTTGCTTGGTGTGCCGTCGGCGGGTGAGTTTATCCACCGGAGACTCGTCAAGATTTTGACTCGTTCCAGCCAAACCCAGTGTTTAACACTATGACCCTTCCCGCTTTGATGGCAACTTGCTGACAGAAAAAATGAGGTTAAGGTGTGTTGTTAGATGTGAGTTAGTCTTAAGTCTATGGTTAATAAGGCGAGCCCCATCACCTTTAAACATCTTTAGAAAATTAATGTACAATGTACATCATTATACTTTAGTTATAAGCACAAATCGGATTGTAAAATAATTTAAATTAATCTAAAAATAGCCAAGGTACAGGATTGACCTATTGTAAATAGACTCATTTATGTAGAATCTATATTGAATTCTTTGATATTGTAATAACAAGATGATATGGGGAAAACAAAAAGAAAAAAGCCCGTTTATCATCATGAAATTCGATATTTCGTTCCTACATGTTCATTGTGGACAACGTTTTGAAATAATAAGTTTCATCCATAGTACACAAAACGAAATACGCAAAGTAGTGGATTGACACAGAAGTAGTATAATGATTATCGGGTAGATTTCGTTCGCATGGTGAAAACTTTCTACTTTGGACCTACCCCAAGATAATAAATCAACAGTACTCAGGTTAGCTTATTAGCTTACTAATTCTTATCCAGAAGTTGCTAACTGGCTTCCAAGCGTATTCTATCTTGAAGGGCTGGAGCTGGAACAATTTGTATATTTCCTTAGTTGATTCAAAATTATTTGGATATACCACTATTATATATTTCGGTTGCCACATTTACCTAATGTACATAAGGGGGACAAACGTTTAGGAATATTCCATTTCGCCTAGCAAAATTGTATACTTTTTTTGCGATGCTCTGTATCGTTGTAACATCTCCATTCCTTGATCATTTGATGATAACTAGGGATAATTGTGATGGATATAAAATGAAGGGTTTCGTCATGACTGTGAAAACTGTTTAGGTTATGGTTTCAATGATTTTCTTTTGTAATTATTGTCCACTGATGTTCCACTGATGATGATTACATATTAATGAGGAAGAGCTGATCTTTGTTTTTTTATAATAGACAATATGATGAGAAATTTTTTTTATGGTCTACTTACTATATGGTGAGATCGCTTGCCCCTGCTCCGTTTTAATTGCTTTATGTATTTTAATAAAGTTTGTAATGATTACTCAAACTATATGTTTAGCCATACAAAAACAACTAATTTAGTTTTATTGAAATTTCAAAATGTGAGAAATGTTCATCTCAGTAACTTCTTAGTTTTAATTAATGATTAACGATAAAATTAAAAATTATTTTTTTTAAGCAGTGCTTGGCCATTTTAACTGAATTCGTATCAATTTATTGTATTTTTTATATCAAATGAAGACAAGAAATATATTTAATATCTTGAAAATAATCAATACCTCCTTTTAAGTGCAGTTTTTATGGAATTATTTATTATAATGGTCATAAGTTCTTATGTAAGCTTCATTCACCATTAACTGATGAGTCCTTAACGATTGATGAGGTACGTTTTCTTTATTTTCAGTGCAGTTAAGTCCCTTTTAGCTAAACAGATATTCTTCAAATTTCGTAGAACAAAGGACCCTTTGAAGGTCAGATATGAGCGAATTTCGTATTTCCGCCAGTTCACCTGTGACTCTAAAAACAAATATATTTTTGTCATCAATTATCTCTGTTCAATGGATGTTGGTTTAAATCTACCTTAAGAGGTTTAACAATTGGTAAAAACAGATCAGGAAGTTTTTATCGGATGTTGATTGTAAATATTTTTACTAAATTCTTCATATGTGTGTGGTGTCATTTTTATAAGAACTTTTGTCCCAAAATAATATTTTGTAGACTCCGTCCAACGTATTGTAGTGTTGTTTGTTTTCATATATTACTAGCTGGAGAATTATTTTCCTTTTCATTAATTTTCCTCTACTGCTATCTGTTTCTGTGTATATTTATCATTACAGTGTCATTTATTTAATTGTAATGTTAGTTAGGTATTTAAGTCACAGTAATTTTAGACTCTTTTTAGTCTCTACTATTTCGATGATAAAAAAAACCCTTTGCTTCTATTGATTAATACTATCTATGAAACTATATTCGTCAATTGGGAAACATCCTTGACCCGTTGCAGCACGCAACGGTATGTACGCCTGCCTCAGATTCTTATGTAAAGTGAGGAAGGTAAGGTGAATCAATAGTCAATGAAATTCATGAACACTTAGAAAATTTGGCTACTTGGTGAAAAAACAGCAATTATACTTTTTTGTGACTATAGTCTATTAGTGACTATTGATAGAAACTATAATTGATGATACGTTATTCAATTAGTGAAAATTATATACAATTTTTTTTTTTTTAAATGCTGGGCAATTAATTAATTTTTGATGACTTCTCTCCTGTTTATTTAATGACTCAACGGTGACCCATCATTTTAATGTATTAAGTGTTATGAGTCAAACTGATGTGATACTAAAAACTTATAAACTTAAAGCATAAAATAACTAAAGTCATCGCATTTTTTTTTTTTGTCGTAGCTCTAGCGAAATGCCACTTTTCCCTGTATGTAATTCAGTAAAATAATTTATATTTCAATTCTAATTTCCTGATACTTATGAAGTCATTAGGCTTCAACTTCCTTCCATTGAGAACCCTCCATAAGCTATTATCTCTTCGAACGTTTATTGTTTAATTTAATTGTATAATTTATCTTAAAACCAATCAAAAATTAAATTCGAAAATTCTTGTATTGAGACTATTTATTTAATGGGATATTACGCTAACAACCGGCTCACTATACAGTCAGTATTTGCAATGTACTATAAGTATTTACCAATTTCTTTTCGATTACTTAATTTTAGCCACATTAGCTTTAAGAGTTAGCCACATACACCTCTCAAAAGCAGCAAAGTCACGCCTTGACAATTCTGAAAGTGCTTCATTGTAGAATTATGAAATGTATTGTTTTTCAAGTTAATTTAACGTAGTTAGGTAACTGCCAATTTTTTTTTCTTTTGTTAATTTTATTTTTCGTGCCCAGCTTGGTTTTGATAGATTATTTCCCCCACATAGCCCAATCTGAGAAAAGAGTGTTAAACAACTACTTAGTGCCTTAGAATAATTAATGCCAATGCGATTTAAGAGGTTTTAAGATTTTCGCAGTTTCTATTCCTCCTTTAATAATCAGCTCCTTACATCCTTTTTAGCACAGGTAGGAGCCAAAGGTAGAATAGAACTAAGGTAATATCTTTACAATGCTTCATTTTTTCTTGTTTTATCATGTGATGATAATTACTCCCTAAGGTTTTTATTCTATATTTGAGTAAAATTACAATCTGTGCTAGAAGGGCAATAAATAATTGTAATAAAATATCGCATTCGTACCATTACCTCACAAACTAACGCATACATTATGGTATCCCAATTTATCCGCAGATACGGTTCTATTTCTTATCCCATGAACGAAAAATGTCTCAAAGACAGGGCAGTCAGTTATAAGGTGATCTGTCATTATTGGTACAGAAAAACTTCTCGACAAGATTCCCTCTATTTTCTCCATATTAACAGTGGAGGAAGCATGTTAATAACAACAATTGAACAATTGTTCCATATTGAAACATTGTTCCATCCGACAAAGAAGTAATTACCAACAATGCTCCGTGTCACCGATTAAATAATCTTTGTAGAGAAGAGTCTTTTAAAAGAAAATAAAGAAATACTTTACTATGAAGTACAAGCAAAACACTGATATATACAAATATTAAGAGTTGTGTTACTACATACTGGGTTGGATGTTGGGGAACGAGTGCCGGTGAACAAGTGGGGACTGGGGCTAAAGCTGAGACATGTGTATAATAGATGGGTAATTCTGGAATAGGGAGTGAGGTCTTGGAGGGATGCGGTCGCTTACTTAAAAAATAACAGGAAACACCAGTGACTTCCATGAAGTCACTTCCATGGCAGGTATACACTAGAAGGGGCTTGCTCCTACTTTTAGCATTATATATAATATTAGCATTACGATATTCTTAGCATTATATAACTACCGATTCAAGGAGTTTTCTCCTCGCAATAGATGGCTAATACACAATCGAGTACTTGATTGTCCACTACAGGTTTACTTTTAACGAAGTCTTATCTTACTTCAAAATAAGAGGGAAAAAATACCACGAAAAAACAGCAACAAAAAATCTCAACCTACACACCATTACATGCCTCATTCCCGTACATTTATCAATTAAAACATTTAATGAAACTTCATTTATGCACTGTACAATAAACAATGCAATAGTTTTCGCTGTAGATAAAGCTAAAATAGACATTGCTCATAAGGTCTTGGAGCTAACTCCGAGAAATTACAGACCCTTTTCACTTTAATGAAGCAGTTACATTGCTTCAAGGAAATGAAACCAATTACTACAGATCCTGCCTCATATCTATATGTTAAATGGAAATTTCACAAGCTTACTGTATGCATCAATAAGAATATTTAAACAATAAATGAAAATTGTATTTGTATATCGCTTTATGCTGAATTTAAGAACTTTTTTATGCCAGAGTTGCCGTCTGAACTTTTGTTCTACTTTGCTTCATTGTGTACTCGTTTCATTTGCGCATAGAATTTTCTTTTATGATTTCTCTCTAATCGTAGCTTAAGCCTTCAGCAATCGGCTTCGTTCTATTTCGTTATTTTTTCCATTAGTATTGAGCTGTCTTTTTTTAATAGTTCTTAGACCATGAGTAAGTATAAAGCCCAGTCCAGGACTCAAACCCTTAGCCTCACCAATATCTGGTCGATTATATGAAAAATATGAATTACCAAGACTCTCATAAACAGTGTGGAGTGGATGGAAAGAGGTATGGTAATTATGTAACTAAAATTGTCTAGGAAGACTTCTTAGTTTTATTCTCGAAGAAAACTGTGTAAAATCCAAGTAGGATGTCTTTAAAACGTGGACGATAACAAATGCATTTTCGACGAGGCAGTTGACCAGATTATTGACTATTTTGAAGCTCGAAATAATTAACATGGAAAAAAAATGCAGCATAAGAACAGAGGTTAGAAAAATCAAATCTGAGAACAAAAAAACGAAGCTGATAACAGACTACAAACTATTTGAATTAATTTGGGTATATTTTTTTTTTCTATATGTATGTGCTTTTTGAAAATAAAAATAGGTTTGTCAGTGGGAAATTGATGTATTTTTATTTTTATCTACCTCAAATTGAAGCTGTTTTATTTTTATTATCCCGCTATACTCTCCCGCCATTAACCCGCATGATTGTACATTGCACGATGATTGTTGTACAGTACGTATGCACTGTACTAAACGGATGTTTAGTATATTTAAACGCGCCGAAAACATTTCCCTACCCATATGAATGCGTATTGTCTTCTCAATCGCACGGTTTGCAAGTATTAATGGCGGGCACTAGTGTAGCTTGAGTTGATCCTTCCTAAAAATCATTCTCCCAATCTGTTTAGTAAACTCTCTGAAACATATTGTTATATTATAGCTATGCCTCATTTTATTTGTTATTATTCCTATAAATATTTTTATACTTTGAAAATAAAAATCGACCACAGATTGGCCCGTGGGCCAAGATGATTGCTTTACCTTTACCTGATACCTTTTGATTCGAGTAGTCTATAAATTGCTATAGACTGACAAACTACATGGGATTTAAGGGCAGCTCAACTCGAGTTTAGACCCCATGCTGTGAAAGAACCAAATGGGACTGCGCAAGGCATAGAGGGGTAGAGGGAGTGTAGATTTCATTAGAATAAGGGATGTAAGGGGAGCTGGCAGCAATTAGAGGGTGCCTTGATTACCTCTTCGTGCGTGAGGCAGTACTCGCTTCTTTTAATTGTCCTCAGGCCTGTTACCAGTCTGCAGTATATCTTCTTGACTGAGTCAGATTGCTCTTGATTTAAGTTCCATCCCTGCACAGTATATATAGTCATCAAATGATACTAAACCATTAAATAAACGTCGTTTTTAGGGTTTCCTTAATTTTTTTCGAAACCACAAACCATTATGTTTACAACTGTCCGACTGTAAATTGATGGCATGATTAGCATTCTCACAAGAAATTGACATCTTTTTTATATTATGCTGAGGGCTTTCAACTTATAAATGCCACTCTCAAAGGCTAAAACGAAAAACCAAGCACTTAAACAATTGATTGAATGACAAAATGTTAATATAATATGACAAGCTCGTAAAACAATTAAAATAAACTACACGCAATAATCAAAACATATATATAACTAGAACAACGTTAAATAATCAGAAACCAGCTAGCCCTAAATAAAAATTAAAGGATAAAAAATAGTATAATAATAAATAGTTTAAAAAATCAAGTGGCTTTCTTTTATTTCAATTGTTTCACTTTGACCATCTTGACTTAAATAACATTACAAGTTATGAAACTTCAGTGCCTATGCTCCTACTTTATGAGATATATATATAAGTTAAAGATTATGAACTTGAAAACTTAAAAAGAAAAGAAAAGGCAGTTGAAATAAGCAAGCATGAAAGTTGTCACAAGACCGTTTTATTCTCAGTATTAATCATCTATATATACAATCGGGATGTTTAAATCCCGATAATTGGTGATTAAGGCTGTATATTGGTGCCGTTCGGATCTTAACTCCCCTGCACCAGTTTGCTTGCGTCCGCACGCAAATTCTGCCATAAACATCACACAAACAACCATCTCTACAGCCTAGGCACGACAGACACTGCCACGTCTCACTGGAGCAACGGTCCGTACACCCAATACCCAGCCTGTAATCCTTTAACACATAATAGTCACTCGAGCCTATCGTAGAGTCCACAAGAGCGTCGAGGTTCTACATTGGACTTGGTTATGACTCCGGTCCTGCCAAGAGCACAAAAACAACAAAAAGAGAAAAATAAAAATAAGATACCATACTCGAGAGATATGTACATAAAAATAAACAACAAATAAAAAACATAGATCTGGTAGTTAATCCTTATTACTAATAGTTGAAAACAAAACAAAAATACATCCTTAATGTCCAATACTACACAACTAAAAGAACAATACATTATCCGAGTCAAACAACCGAACAAAACAACAACAACAAACAAAACCGAGACCTTGTACAGATCGTTCTTACACTTACTACTCCCAAATCGAGCGCTCCGGGGAAGAACGAGATCACACCAGCCTATTCGCCTTAGACCCACCCTCTCCCCTCCTTCTGGTGGGAGTCTTAATTGTTGGATATGAACGGTCTGCCTTTTAATGGGCGAGTCTGACCGTCACCTTGAAGGCACCCTCGTACCGAATTGGTTCCTTGGATCGGTTAGATCCTAGCCTGCGGTAAACAAGCGTTCCGATGGAAATAGCCCCCATTATATCCCGCACCTTTATATTATCTTTCGCAACCCGCCTGGCTTATTCCTGCATATCCAGATCCACGTGCACATTAACAACCCGATCCGCCATCTCTTCGTCTGCCACTGTCTTCGACCAGTTGCACGTTCGCGCCCGTAAACCGAAGAGCATCTAAAACCGCGCAAAGCCTGTTGTCGCATGGATTGAGTGGTTATAAGCCGCCACTGCCATCGGCATTGTGTCCTACGCCTGCAGACCCTTATCTACCGGATACACTCTGAGATGGTAACTGATGGTGCTGTGGAAGCGCTTAATGGCTCTTCTACTTTTGAGATGACCGGGGGCATTTACGTGCCACTTGACGTCTCTCTTTGCCATCTCCGTACGCACCGTTTCGTTGTCGATTCCCGCCCTCCATCCGGGAGATCCGCTCTGGCATGCCGTAAAATTGGAAGCAGAGATTTAGTGTGCATAGTATAATCTCCATCGACTTGTCCTGTACTTCGTGTGCCGCGGCTACCTTGCTACACGTGTTGATGACCCACTTGACGCCGCGTCACGTGAAGATCATCCTGTAGAACTTCCGCTGTAATACCTGCAGTTTTTCCTGTATACCGCGGTGGTTCGTCTTCCCTTGATGGTATGCTAACGTCACTTCCCGCTGTTCCACAAAGTTTGGACTGCAACCATACACCGAATAAACTAACGATCCAGCCCCAACTGTTCCCTCTGCCAGAGTTTTTTAATTTGGTCCCAGATTGTTTCAATACCAACGAACAAATTGTATGTCTTTCCTGGCTTCGTTGCGTCCTTTAGCGCTCTACAAATCTGATCCTCTCGGACTCCCGGTGGTGACCAGATTGTAGTAATACTACTCTTCCCATATTTGTAATACGTTGCCATCAACAATCCTGTCTTCGTTTTCCAGATGATCTGGCACCGTATGTCATTCAGTATGCCTTCTATTATCTCCATTTCCCTGGGTCGTTCCCCAACAGACCCCTTTGATGTCGAGTTTTCGCTTCCGGTTCTATCTTCCAGTTCCACATCCTCCTCGGCTTCTCCCGGCGTCCATTCTTCTATGAACTGACGTAGACCACCAAATGGTTCCCTTCGCCCACGGCGTTTACCATAATGGCTCGCGACAGCCAATCTGCCATTATGTTCTCTGTTACGCACTTATACACAATGTCAATATTGTACTGCGCTAGGAACTCCTTCCACCTAGTCACCCTTGAGGGCGACTCCTTCATTTTGCTGACCCATTGCAGCGGTCTGTGGTACGTAAGTACCATTGCCTCCTGCAGACAATCCATGCAGCGACGGATGTTTTGTTTCATGCTTGGTGTGATGTTGACGCGCCCCTTTTTGCAACAAGTTATTTATGGGTTTACTAGGCACTCAGCCATGTCCGGCACAAACCGGTGATAGTAGTTGAGTGTACCTAGCAATCTCCTAATACCCTTAACATCCCGTAGTCTCCGCTCCTTCGGTACCCAATGTCTCACAAGATTCTTCACCTGATGATCCACGCTCTCTGGGCGTCCTACTTCGCTTCCTCCTTACCCCTTGAGCATTTACTTCCATGGGTTCTGGTCGTGGGTATTCCCTCCTTCGGAAAATATGTGGGCAATGTCTTGCTATGTGCCCTTTCTTGCCGCACTGAAAACACTTCGTGCGGGGAGATTTGGCCACCAGTTTTCCTGTCTTACCTCATCCGTGACAGTTTCTCTCTTCTCTGCGTGTCGCATATCTTGGTCTTGCCCCTCCGAATCTTCTTTCCTCTGTAACACACCTGCCTAAACCACCAGACGACATTTCGGGTCTCCTCCACACTGTTTTTGGGGTTCAGATTCTTTTATGCGTGACTCGGCTCCAATCGTTGACGATATCTCGTACCCTCACTTCCTTCTCCTTAGACTGGCATCTATCATGGTTTGCGCGACTTCCAGAAACGAGAGCTCCTCGGGGAATCTTTTCTTCCAGTCTCTTTGGCCAATTGCACCTTCAGGATCGCGGATAGAAATCCCATTCTCCCTTCCACTTCTTCCATGTTCATGGTGGTCTCCCCTTTTAAGAAGTAGTTCAGTTCACCTAGTTCTCCGGTGAACCTCTCCATGAGGTTAGGCATGAGCCTAGGCATAGTTCCTACTAGTCTGATGTCATATCCCTCAGTGAGATTTACGACTGGCTGTCTCAGTATCCCTTCTTTAGCCATCTCCCTCCTTTTGCGAACGAAAATAGAAAAACAACAAAAAAGAAATTTTTATGTTACACTCTTTTCACAGTCCCGGGTTTCGGTACCAGTTAAAGATTATGAACTCGAAAGCTCAAAAAAAAAAAAGAAGAAAGGTAGTTAAAATAAGCATACATGAAAGTTGTCAAAGGACTGTTTTATTATCAGTATTAATCCTCTATATATACAATTGGGATGTTTACATCCCGATAATTGGGGATTAAGGCTGTATATTGGTGCGATCCGGATCTTAACTTATATATGTATGATACGGTTATGGTGGGGGTGAGTGAATGTTTGATATTATAATTTATCCTTAAATAACAGGGAGAAACGTTTAAAGGATATTATATTTTATATTAGAGGATCTTCTCATATACTAGATGATAACATGAATGGTAGCCATGGTGTAGATATTTTATTTGTTACCTTCAAGCTTTTTTTTTTTATTTTTCTTCTTGTGGTTTTTGTTTGCATTTTTTTAATTTTATATTTTTAATTTTTGGAGAATATGTGTTTGGTATTTTTAAGTTATTATAGGGCAGTTATTAAATTGTAACGGAGTTTCCGGAAGTGTCAGGCCAGAACGCGCCTCGGACGTTTTTCCATATACATTGGCGGTAAGCGCTAGTCTGTGGTGAACCTTACACCGCTCAATGGGTACATACCATAACAAGTCGTGGTCAACTTATATATTGGTATTTGTCTTGTGGTCAGTGTGTTCAATGGCCGTGGTCGGTATTTGTATGCGCACGAGATGATCGATGTGTAACAGAAACGTAAGTAATGAACCCTTTTAGTCATTTGCTTGTGTTGTGTCAACCTCTTTATTAGAAGTTCCCCTCTTCTCGGCCCAGATAATATCTATCTATGATTTCATATTTTAAGAAAGACCTGAATGCGTCAAGTAAGAGAGAGGAGGAAGCTAGTGGGGGAAACAGCCGTTGATGGGGGGCCCCCTTCCCCCACCACGGCGGCCTGCCTAAATAACTGCCCTGTCTTGGGGCAAACACCTCTCTACACCATCACCGAAGCCATCAAAAGAAGACACATCAAGTTCTTCGACTCTATGAAATACAGTCTAAACACTCTATTCCGAGACATGACACGACCATCCAATGTAAACCATACCAAATGGTGGACATCGCGGCGCTTGATCCACCAACAACAAGCCTCTAAGGGGCACCCATCACTGACGTCAGACTAAATATGACTACACTACATGCCTAGAGAGACTCTAGGCACAGCCACCAGTGGACTCTCACCACTGTACCACAACAACCAACCTCCACCGAGGCTTCTCACACTCCTTAATCCTCTCACACCACTTTCAAGCAGGTACTCCTAGTACAAGAATCCGCACAACCAAAATATTCCTTATTTGTCCCTCATCCTGAATTTCTAACTATAGATCTTATAAAAAAAAAAAAAAAAAAAGCAAACACCTCTTGGACAGATCGGTGAGGGTAAGGGTGGGTGATTGCAGTCTGCTTCTCTCCGGTTCACACTCACCTTTGGGATTCGGACGGTTTTCGCCTACCCTTAGATACTGAGTGTGAATTCGTGGTCATTCCAAGACCACATAAACTACCTATAAACCGACCCTGTTCCTCTTCTTCAGAACATAGTGCTTTGTCGGGACACATCTTCTAAGATCTTATGGAGTCAGACAAAAACAAATTAAGCTGCCCGCCAGCAAGGGTGAAAGACCACCAGTCTCTTTCTAGGTGCTCACCGGACGGTGGCTAGAGGTTGTAGCGACCCTAGCCCACGGCGGACGTCCTCTCCTTTCGGATCCTCACATCTGATAACTTCCCGACAGCATGTGTTCATTGTAGAGTTTCAATACGTATTACACGCATTTGAAGGTTGCAGTTGTAAAATGTAAGCTTCATTGCATTCACCCATACACTCATCTTGTACCTGACATACCAGTACAACATATTTTACATGCTCAACCTGTACTTACCAGAACCCAGTATGGAGAAATGTTATCCCCCACTCAATTAATTCAATATCGATTAAACAATCATTTTCTTCTTTGAATGCTTTAATTGCTTATTGGCTATTTAGATAAGAGAATAAGCATGCCCTGATAATCCCAGTGTACTCGAATGTAGCTCCCAGACGGGGATGCAGTCTGTAATCAGTCTAAGATCCCTTTTGAAAATAAAACGGAACTACAAATAAGACCGGCTATAAGTAAATTCAAATAACGACAGGAATCAGATAAACTGGAAATGAACTCTGCCCTATAAATCGGTCCCAGGGCCTCCTCTCCCCCAGGCATCTTATCAGATAATTCTCAGAGAGCTAGGAAAAATACACAAGGAGCAATTTTATTTTCTAGGTTAACAACGTTGTCATGTAAGTCCAATATCCGCTGTCAGTGCGGAAGGGGAGGGGGCCGTCAAATGAGTCATCAAATAATGTAATTTACCTTTTTTAAACGGTCGGGTTACGGTGAAGAATAAAAGTAAATTTTTACAAGGGTCATTAAGCCGTAAAAGGCAGCCGCTGTAAAAGTGTATGAAAAGCCCCGGAGCGGGTTGATGAGCAGAAATGTTATGGAGCCTACTTCAGATTGGATCTTGGTTCGGTAATTGAAGCGCCTTCTTAGATAAGCCCCTTTGATGACTTTTAGCAACAAATAACACACTTGACTAGCAGCAACCAATGTTGTCGTTGGAAGCTTTTTTCAACAATTTCGATCGCTAATGATATAGATGTGCCGTTGTCCTTACGTGATTAAATCTATGCGACACTGTTATGTATAATTAAAACTAATAACTATTTATTATAATTTTACATCCTTATCATGTAACCATTTTTTGTAACCTTGATGTAACCTTCATATAATATACTTCATGTTCTCGCTCCAAGCCACGTGTACCTTATCAATTATGTTATTACCGTTTTTATTTCCCTATGATTTATCTAATCATAACAATTGGCGACGAGAAAAAACTGATTAAACTATCCGAGTTCAAGTTCGCGGACATTGCCGGTAGTTCGTATTCCTTGTATACGCGGTAAGTCGTAATTTTTACCGCGAGTGCTTTTCCGTTGTACTTTTTCGCTGTTTTATCCGTTTTCTGTTTATTTATCGTTCGGATTAATTATCAAGATCATCAAGAATGGATGCACAACAATTTCAAGAATTCATGGGTGTGCTTACATCACTTCTAAGCTCTCAAACATCAAGTAAACAAGACCCCAAGTCAGACACGAACAACCTCGCGAATGTGAGTATTTTTGAAAACTTTGATTCAAAAAAAGAGAAATTTTCATGTTATATGGAACGTTTTGAGAATTATTGCACAATGAAAAATTTAGTCGATCCCACAAAGAAAGCTCAGCTCTTGTGTGGTTCTGTGGGTAGTATACATTACAATGCACTCACCGTATTCCTAGGACCAGAAAAACCTGTCACGTCCCTTGATTATAAGACACTTGTTTCCAATCTCATGACCATGCTGACCCCTAAACGTAGCGCAATTGTGACCCAACACTATTTCTTGAACATTACCCAGAAAGAAAATCAGTCAATTTCCGAATTTGTTGCTGCGTTACAGCGAGACATAGGAGATTGTGAATTCAAAGTAGAATGTAATTCCGACTCGTGTAAAAATTCAGAGGGGAAGAAAACAAGTATCTCGGTGAATGATATTTTCCTCAGAGCTCAGTTCATTCGAGGATTACGTCATAACTGGATAAGGGAACAGCTTCTGCAGTCAACTGTGACTGGTTTTGATCAAATTTTAGCCAAAGCCACTGCACTAGAGGCCGCTCATATTGAGAGTGCGGAATTTTCAAAGCAGTCTAATACAGGTACTTCATCTTTCTCCAGTGACATGTATCACCTATCTGGGTCATCAAATCATCCACAAACGGATAGGGAGTCTCAATTTCGAAGAAAATCGCTAGACCGTTCGTCCAACCGCCCTGATTCTTGTAATAAATTTCATTCATCAGGAGCCAAAAATAGATCCCACAGCCGAAGTAGAATAGATTATAAAGCATTAGGGATTCAAGACCTATGTACAAGGTGTGCTAGAAATAATCATAGACGAGCAGACTGTCGCGTTGATTATGATAAAGTTCATTGCACGTCATGTAACCGTAAGGGACACGTTTCACGAGTTTGTATCACCACCCTGTCACAAAATAAAAACCCTAGTTACGCATCATCTGCAAATGCAATTTCTCATGTCAACGCTGAACATCAATACGGCATTTCATATCTTGTAGACCTTTTCGAAGTAAACCCCGACTCCGATAAATATATCGTTACCGTCCAAATCAATGGAAAACCCCAGCTCATGGAGGTCGATTCGGGAGCAAGATTTTCTCTCCTAAACGAGGATGATTTTAGGAAATTGAATTTGGAACTAGAAATCCAACCAACAAATACCATTTTTCGAGCGTACTCAGGCAACGAAATTCTTCCGAGAGGAAAAGTGGAGGTAACAGCCACATATAAAGGTAGAAATGCGTGTGGTGACCTGTATATTGTTCCGTCTGGCCATACAGCATTGCTTGGGCGTCAATGGATTAGAGATTTAATGATTGAATTGAGAGAAATTGATACCACCAAAAACCATATGTCAAGTGTACTTGCGGTGGGCTGTGTCGCTGCGCCTGGCGAGATAGTAGCTGAGTTCCCAACTGTCTTTACCGAGGAAGTTGGTTGCATTCCAGATTATGAAGTTAAGTTACAGCTACGACAAGGGGCAAAACCTAGTTTCACAAGAGAACGCCATTTACCTTATGCTCTACGAGAACGTGTTGAAAAAGAATTGGATTCCCTGGAAGCTGCTGGAATAATTTCGCCGGTTACCACGAGTGATTGGGGATCTCCATTAGTTGTTATCCCAAAACCAGATGGTGGTGTACGCTTGTGCGTTGATTATAAATCAGGTATCAATGAAAGATTAATTTCAGCTAACTTTCCCATACGAAAAATAGAAGATGTGTTACACAGTCTACGCAATTCAAGGTATTTTTGTAAAATTGATTTATATAAGGCGTACTTGCATGTAAAAGTCTGTCCAGATAGTGCAATGATCCAAACCATAGCAACACACCGTGGCATGTATAGAATGAACCGCCTCAGTTTTGGCATCAAGTCTGCACCAGCCGAGTTCAATCGCATAATGTCTCAAGTTCTTCAGGGGTTGCCAAAATCAGAAGCATATTTTGACGACATAATATGCCATGGAGCAACTTTGGAAGAATGTACTCAAAATTTGCGCGCCTGCCTCAAACGTCTTGCTGACCACGACCTACATGTCAACCAAAGTAAGTGTTCTTTCTTTGAAGAAAAAATTGAGTACCTAGGTCATGTTGTGGAGCACAACCAGATTCGAAAATCCCCTGAAAAAGTTCGAGCTGTCAACAATATGCCATGCCCTAAAGATGCTGACGGAGTTCGTAGATTTCTGGGACTTCTTACATACTACTCACGATTCATTCCACAATTTTCAGCCTTGTCATTCCCCCTCCGCAGGTTGTTGCAGAACAATCAACGATTTTCATGGACAAGTGATTGTGAAGCCTCCTTTTTGAAATTAAAGGCAGAGCTTTGTAGTGACCGCGTTCTGATTCCATTTGACCCTACTTTACCAGTCATTCTTACATGTGATGCAAGCCCAGATGGCGTTGCAGCAGTCCTAAGCCACCCCGTAGATGATGCTGAAAGACCTATTGCCTATGCTTCCCGCTCACTCTCATCTTCAGAAGCTAATTATAGCCAGCTAGACAGGGAAGCTCTTGCTATTATTTTTGGAGTAAATCATTTTTATGATTATGTTTTTGGCAAACAGTTCACCCTAGTAACTGACAATCAACCACTATCAAGAATTTTTCAGCATAATAAACAATTGCCACGCATGACAAGCGCACGATTGTTGCGATACGCCTCATTCCTGTCAGGATTTGATTATAAAGTAAAATTCAAATCTGGCGAAGAAAATAAGAATGTTGATTGCCTTTCACGAGCTCCTGCTCATGCTATACATACATCAACGGACACCTTGATGGGAGAAGAAGTTCACCAAATTTTTTCTGAACAGATTGTTCATATCTCAAGCAATAAAGTTACATTTGAGACTATTCAAGAGGAAACCAAGAAGGATCCGGAACTCAAGAAAATCATCGAGTCACTAAAAAACGACTGCGTGGACTCAGAATTTACACTGCATGAAGATGTCATCTTCCGCCAAGATCGTATTGTCATCCCTACATCCCTTCGAAGTCAAGTTATATCAGAACTTCATGAAACACATCTAGGGATCATGAAAATGAAACAATTAGCCCGAAAATATGTTTACTGGCCTGGAATTGACAGTCAGATTGAGCGACTTGTCAAGAGTTGTGAGCAGTGCGCCCTTACAAGATCGGCTCCACCAAAAGTACCAGTTCACCCTTGGGATGAACCATCCGAGAATTGGGAACGAGTCCATATAGATTATGCTGGACCGTTCCAGGGCCATTATTTCCTTGTTTGCATAGATGCTAAGTCAAAATGGGCGGAAGTGGAACCTATCAAAGAAGCACCTACCACGTCCTCAACCATAAATCTTCTCAGAAAGATATTTTCAACGCATGGATTCCCAAATCAGCTTGTTTCAGATAACGCTAGCATTTTCCAGAGCGAAGAGTTTCATCTTTTTTGCCACACAAACGGAATTTTTCAAAAATTTATAGCCCCTGGCCATCCAGCAACTAATGGCCTTGCTGAACGCAATGTGCGGACACTTAAGGATAAGTTGCGGGCCTTGTCAAATGACGATACCCCTATGCCAGAAAAAGTCACAAATATCCTATTTCATTACAGATCAACTCCCCTTGCTAATGGCTCCTCACCTGCTGAGTTATATTTGAAAAGAAAATTCCGAATCCGCCTGGATGCCTTGTTACCAACCAAACCACACTCTTCTCAGTCAACGCGAGTTACCAGAAGATTTTTTCATGTGGGGGAGAGAGTGCAAATCCGTGTCTTCAAAAATAACAAACCAAAGTGGGAGTTTGGTGAGGTTACGCAAAGGTTGGGTCAACAACATTACCTTGTCCGCCTGGACGAATCAAGGAGAATTTTCAAGCGTCACATAAATCAACTGAGAAACACCCTTGTACAAGCAAAAAAGACTGTTTCATTTGGCCCTTCTCAGTCTTATGAAATTCCTCGAGCTCCAGGTCCACCTCAGGAACCTCACACTCAATTTACACCTCATGATCTTCCAGACTCATCTCCAACCGAGCCAGCTTCAGCTGTGCCTCCTCATGATCTTCCAGATTCATCTTCAACAGAGCCTTTTCTTCAGACTCCTCTATGTCCCATCAACAGACCTGTTCGTCAGAGAAGACTCCCAGAAAGGTTTCGAGATCCTAACATATTACTTCAGTATTGATGTCCCCTCACAAGACATATACTTTTTGATTCATGCTACTATTTTTAATGTTAATAATTCTTGAATAGTGGGGGAGACTGTTATGTATAATTAAAACTAATAACTATTTATTATAATTTTACATCCTTATCATGTAACCATTTTTTGTAACCTTGATGTAACCTTCATATAATATACTTCATGTTCTCGCTCCAAGCCACGTGTACCTTATCAATTATGTTATTACCGTTTTTATTTCCCTATGATTTATCTAATCATAACAGACACCTTATAATATTAATGCTTGTTCACTTAATTTCATAAATCTATATTATTATTGTGTAAATTTTTCATTTAAATCACCTGTGTGTTTAAATCAATTGTACACCCAGACATTTAGAAAAAAGCGGAGGCAAAAACCTTTCTAAATGGGTTAGATTTTTGTTTTTTTTTCCTAAAAAAAAGTATTTGAAAATACCTTGAAAACATCTACAATAAATAATAAAATAACCAACATCTTTTAAATACAAAAAAAGTAATTAAACATCAGAAAAGGTTTATTTAAAAGAAAAAGTATTTTTGAGCTAAACTTTCTTGGAGACTAAAGCAGAAGAGGGCCCTTGACCTGCTATAAATAGTGACAGTGGGTGTACGGGAAATAGCCAATTTCTCCAATCATGTCCTGAGCGTCTGTGGCTCTCACGGTCTTGGTCAGCCTCCACTGGCTCGTATTTGGTGACCCTGCTCTTTCGCATGCGAGGAAGGGGACGGCTGTCTCACATGGCTATGTGGATTGGGAGGTCTCTGGGCTGTTTGTAAATACTGCATGAATGAGCGAGTGAATGAAGAACTGTAAATATGGTATGAATGTGAACATTGATTACAATTGCTTATTGCCCAATAAGGCAGATCGTAATTTTATAACAATAATGTTGGTTTTTAATGTTAAAGAAAAAAAGTATTTTGAACAAATTGCGTCATTAACTGGCAATTAGTAATTTTAATTTTGAAGTAATGACATATGAGGTCTCAAAAATCCAAAACCTTCAATTCCAGATACCATCTTAGTAAAAGAGGAATGGAACAACGAATTTAAATCTAATGTCGTTCATGGGGCGATGTATTATTGTTTGATTTGTTACCCATTTTATTATTTATTAACATATAATCAAATTCTCTCTTTGGACACGTAAAAAGTCTCTTTTTGGAGTGTTTTATCTTTAAAACATACTTAAAAGTTAATGAAGTGTTTTATATAACGTTACAGAACAGTTTGTTTTTATAAAGAAAACATCATCAAACGTTTCATAATAATTTTTCATTCCTGAAAAATCCTGAATTAGTGAAAACGTACAAGCCTGATATTGTATTATTGATACTCATATTGAAGAGTTTTAAGGTCTATTATTATCATTAACACTTCCTTGAGGTCTAACTTTTTCTATTTATGGAGTTATACTCCATTATTGCTTTTTCAACCCCAGCAAATCTCTTGATTGTGTTAAATATCACATTTGACCGACTTTTCAGAAAATATTTCTCTAATTTTTTTAATTCAGCAGAAATTTGTTCCAAGAACACATTTAAAATAAAATCAATCATCTACATACAACAACCAGGAATCCATATTCAGCCGCTTTCTTTCCATGTTCGTTTCAAAACTATCCTTGAAAAAGGATGCATTTTTTGTGTAGTGTTTTTCTTTTTTTTAACACTTCAGTCTTCACCGGTTCTTACCCAATGTCTAGGCTGATGGAGGAACATAGGGGACGTCCCAAGACTCCGCTTCCTCTTTCGCATGCGAAGGGGTGACAACCGTGTGAATTTGGGAGGTCTCTGGGCTGTTTGTAAATACTGCATGAATGAGGGAATGAATGAAGCAATTTTTAATATGGTTTGAATGAGAACATTAAACACAGTTACTTATCGTCCAATAAGGCAAATTGTAATTTGATCACAATAAATATTTGATTTGTAAATACAAAAAAATTAACCCTAATCAAAAATTTCATACAAACTAGTTTGTATGTATAAAAGATGTCTCGAGATATGATATATTTAATGTAAATATACACCAGATTTGATTAAATATATACTAGTTTAAAGTTCTTTGAGTTGTTTGTTGTTAAATCCAAAGCATCTTTAACATTCTTCAATAAAGTTCATAAAATGTTTGAGACATTAATTAAATACTTGAGGGATATTACACAACAGTGGCTACCGTGAGCGATTACAGTAGAATTGTAAAATAGATGGTTTGAATAAATGGAGAAGAAAACTATGCAGTGACATTAATCCGGCCATGAACCGGCGGGAGGGGAAATGCAAAAAAAAGTCTCTTTACTCAAAGGCATTTCGTTGCCGTTTCCAATATAGCCGGTCGGGCATTTGTTTTCACGGCTTGGTGGCGGCCGGGTAGTCTACTAAAATTGGATAACAACTGCTCAACCTCCCAAGTTACTCTGTGGGGCCCACTTCCAATTGGACGTGTACAGACAGAGCAGGTGACAAGGGACATTAGGAATTGGGAGATAGTAGTTGAGCGAGGGCATCACTACACATCTGTAGGACTTGAGGGCGCCTTTCCCTTTGGGGATTTAGGGATCATTTTGTTTATGACGACTGTTCCCCTCCGAATCAGTGTTTATAGCATGAGACAACCCACGTCTTATTACACATAAAACATTGTATAGAGTGTCTCTGTTCAGGCCAGACATGCTTTTGAATCCTAAACTAAAATATCCATTTTATATAAACTAAGGTGTCAAATTAAAAGACATGGTGCCATGATTCATATTATTTAGCATGCTTCAAGTCATGTCCATATTCTGCCTTTTTTTATTTCATGCCGCAAGTTACTTTGAGTAGAACGTCTCTTATATCAAAGCGCAACAAGCAACGATTCTCAAACCCAATATATTAAGGCACATACGCTGGTAACGTTGTATGCTGCAGCCGTACGTAACTAGTGCTAAGGACAACCTTAAAGAACATAAACAAAGTAACGTAAATCTTGGTGTTCACGCCAATCGACATGATTCTAGGTCAAGTCACATGCCACCTGGTGAAGGGTGAAGTGGGGTTGGTCACCTGTGAATAACCATCTTGTCTGCGTAATAAAACCCTCATTAGTGATATATATCGGGAGTGTCGTATTGTTTTTCCCGTTGTATTACTTTGATATTATAGCACTGAATGGTGGTGTCAAGCGGCGGTGTGCTGAGCCGTAGCAACGAGAAGTAAGAGGAACATAATTGGCAGAAGTGCTAGATTGAAATCTTTTCTCAATCTCCCCGGTGTGGCAGTCCATATTATACAATCCACTTATCAAGTCTGAATTCCCAGGTACTGGGAGTCTACACTTGGGTTTGTAGATATTTTCGAAATTTCTTCGTTTTCCACTTACACTCAGAGAATATAAGACAAAAAAACTTTGAATTTGTCCGCCTTCGCATCTTGTCCATCTCTCATCATTTAATGACTTTTACAAAAATGATTTGTTGATTGCTACAAAACCACGAATTTTCTTTAATCGTCAATAAAATCAAGGGCATTTTCCTTGTCCTAGTCCATCACAAAACGAGTTAACTATGAGTTAAGAGTTAATTATGTGTAAAGTTATGCACGAAAAGTGGTTGGAAAATGATGTCGATTAAAAAGGGGAGCCATCACGGGGGCATGTCTCTTCCTTGCGCAATGAAACATACGTATTGTTGCACGATAAGACGCAACATCTATTCGAGCCTTTAGTCAAATGTTAGAACAGTAACTAGAAGTTTCAATAAAACCGTTTTGAAAACTTGATGGAGCCCTTGGATTCTGTAGTTTGTATTATATTTTACAATCATTTTTGCTAGCTGTACGACCATCATCAAGTGCTCGAAATGTTGCTTATATTGAGCAATAAGTCTTACACACGTAATATTAATGAATCCCTCAAACCAGCAATTAAACTTTGGATTGTGTAAAACTGTAAAAAGGATCACACATTACTCCAACATATCTTTATAACTCTACAGTGGCTGTTTTCGGTGTATTCAATGTTTTTATGAGTACAAAAAGGTGCTTGATAAGAAGTCCATAATAATGATGTTTTGTAACCTTTCAAATATGGCCCTAAGCTCCAACGGTTTCAATGGTAGGAACTGAAATGAACAGCTTCAATGCTATGAAAAATAAATAAGAGAAATGGAAGAATCTCCTCAAATCAAATATTTTAAAGGCACAGCCAATTTCATTGCTATAGGCATTGTTTGCTGTAAAAAGGTGTCTTTTGGCTAGCTCGAAGAAAAACGCTCTACATAAAAAATTTGCTTGTGACAGCTTTTTTTTTTGTAAATACCTTATATATTCGCAATATTTTAGCAACGTACAATTTAGTTCATAATTTTTTAACAGAATAAAATTAAAAAGAGGAAGGCTAGTGCTCTCTGGAATAACCACTATTGATTATTTTTATCATTATTTGTACTTCTTACTTGGATTTTGTTTTTATTTTATCCATCGTTGCCCCCCCCCCCGTGTCTTTGGGTGATCCCATGCCAGCGGGTTCCATTTCAAGCGATAATTTTTAATTTACAAAACTAAAGGATAGAGTACAATTAGTTTAGATAAGATAATTATTCCTGACATAAACCAAGGCCAATATCAAGTCTGTTACTGGTAATCCCAAACGCTTCCTTAAGCTAAGGTACGAGTATATTGGCCTTGCAAACAGGATCAGTAGGCGCTACAGGCTGTAGCGTTTGGACCGAGATGACATTAAGTACATGACACCGATAGGGCAGTCGTATTGCATTAATTACAGTGCATTGTTACATTAATAACTGGTGCATAATGGAGAGGGTGTACATAACCGCAGAGGGCCAGCTACATGATCCGCCAATAGGCGCTACATGAGAGGACCGGATGCACTACACGGCCGGCAGAACAGCCTGTAATTAGCGATGACACTGCCACGGAAGCTAATTAATTGAATGAATGTCCTGCTTTGATAGATACCGCTCTAACTAGGGCTTTGTCCCCCAGGTCGGCTAAAACGCTCTACCGTAGTCGCTTTAATCGTATCGAAGGACTTATGAAGAAGTTGCAGAGATTTGTACAGGCTTCAGTATGGCGTGAGTTTGGGAGCCATCTTTTTTTTTTTTTGAATTTCCTGATTATTTTTTCAATTTAACGCTGCCCCTGTGGGGTTGGTGGCGTACCTAGAGCTATCGCCAATCACGATAGCTCCTAATTAAGCCATCACTCGTCGTGACTGAAAGATGATTGGTTTTGTGTTTCATTTAACTCAGTACCATTGTTTCAAAATTAAAATTCCGTAAAAAAAATTAATTTCAGGAAATATTCTGAGAAGAGTAACTGGTACTAGCAATGGTAATTAACAATTACAGAACATAAATAAATTAAAAAAAAAGATTTGTTCTGCTTAATCAGATTGTACACATAATGATAAAATTTAAGCGTGTTTATACAATATTTATTCTCAATAAAAACTATAAGGAAAAACTAAACAAATTTTGCACTGGACGGTTCAAAGCCTTTTTAATATTTTTATTTTTACAGTGTGTCACACTGTTTCGCATATTTTAGGCATCATTACGCCTGTGTACATATAAGATATGCAATTGTTATAGTAACAGATTTGTAAAAAAATTGTTTTTTTTTAAACAGAGGTTATTCAGATATCCCCGCTTAAGCCGAAACACAATGGAAGTCCCAAAACCACAACTTTACAAGAAACAAGAAAAACTTTTTAAATATTTACTTTTGCATCAAAAAGTTTTATGGGTTTTAGTAAATTTTAATTAAATTAACCCTACGGTGGTACGTTTTCTTTCGGATAAAGAAAAATTATTTGAGTAATTCTCGGGTTTTCGTGTCATCACAGCTAAGGCGGCGATATACAAGTTCATTCGTTAGATTTAGAGTTATTAGAAAAGGCTGAAATTGCATTGTCAAAATTCATATCATCTGCTGGTTGTTTTTTCTACTCAAAGAATTAAATTACCATCATGTGACAAATTTTTATGTGGCCATCGCAAATTCCAAATTTACAGCACATGTGTTTTATTTTTTCACTGATCAAGAGTAAAAATGTCGACATCGAGTTGGGCCAGCGGGGTCAGTATTTTTTTAAATAACATAATTCTTGTAACGATTTATTCTGCAGATTACAACATTATTATACTGTTTATTTTTATATAATGTAGACAAAACTACAAAAAAAAAAAAAAAATTAGTGACACCCTCGGGGGACCAACTACTTACTACCTATGGTAGTATAGTATCCCCCCTCCCTATTTGCAGTGGATTACACCCCTGGCAACTAACCACTGAGATCTGAATTCCCAGCTACTTTTAATCTTTTCTTTTCTAGACGGAGTTAACTCATAAAGATATTAAATAAATATTGTAGAAATACTGCACCCGGTTACAAAAAAAACCTAAATGCATATAACCTTTTTTTTTTTAGCTCAGTTAGCAGGTGAGCGATGAATTTAATGCATTTTTTTTTTTTTTTAAATAGATTCAGCCCTTTATTTAACTTCAGTAGGATTACACATTCTAATAAAGCTAAGATGGCTACCCTTACTTGCTCATACCGTTACCCTATGTATTAATGTATGTATTACATTCATATTCAATTTTGATGAATCATGAGAACATTTTTTTTGTTTCAAAACCCTTTATACAGAGTTGGTTACTGATTCCAGTAACTGGAGTCTTTATATAAATACACATCGTGCTAATTATATTTGCTGTGGCGTGGCTACATTTTATATACTGTGTGAGGTTAAAAAAAATTTTCTATGGCACGTTGATGTACATATTTCATTCATTTACAGATTGTTTGTTGATAGTAATCAACTAAAATCATAACGCATATTAATAGATAGTTTTTTTAATTACTAAATAGTTAATTATTTATGACACGTTCTAATTTTCCATGAAGTCGCTTTTATTTTCTGCACCGTCGGGGTACGGAAACTAATATGCAAACTATTATCCCTTTATATACAAGTCGTGTTGAGTAAAAAGTAACAGTTGTAATGACATCGCGTAATTACAGTGTAACAAATACAAAACAAAAATTATATATTATTAATCAATATCTCAGAAACTTCAGCTAGATTTATTACTCAATAATGGTAAAATTTGTTTATTACTAAGAAATTAATTATGTTTGATAGAGTTGAAAATATTTTTTATGTAGTCGAGTGAACCAATGGGATTTCCGTTTACGATTTCATATTTATATATAGCATCATTATTTTGGAAAAAAGATAATTGGTCGTTATGGACAGAAACTGTCCATGTAGTGAATATTTAATTTGATGTCCACAGGTTATACAAATAATAAAAAAAGAAAATATGATTTTTTTGGTTTGCTTGAATCATCAGTTTAACTATTACATTCCCTAATCGTTAAATTGGCAACTCATTGATTAATAAACACGTTATATGCTTATATTACACTTATGATTTTAGCGCTATGTTGTAAATTCCAGACTTCTAGGGATAATACAGCCATTGACGACATACCCCTAGGATAATTGCGTGGGGATGCACTACACCCATTGATCTGGTGCACCCCACTGTAAGTAGCTCAGTTCCCACAACGAATACCGTTGGGGTTGGTTGCCCCCAGAAGAAGGGATGATATAATCAGAAACAAATACCGGACCACTTTATGTCTTCTGTTCCCGTCACCCTCCGCATGTGATCTTTGGCGTTCAGTTTTGAGTGCTATCAGCTCATCCGTGGCACCCTGCACTTAGATACCCCTGCTTCGTTTACTCTTAGGGTAAAATATATAGACAATTCTCTTAGCAGCAAATGGTCAGCGTGCTAAGGATAAGGAAATAGATAATTCTTCTGCTTATGAGTGATTTCCACATTGCTTAACGTGTGATGACGCGCAAACTTTAACTACTCACTCTGAAATTATTAGTCGGTTATCATGAAGTACTATACGTAAACCAGCTTTTTTTGAAGCGTAGCTACTCCACCTTTTTAACGTGGATTTAGACACGAGAACGCTCCTCTTTACCCAGAAGAACTTGAACACTTGTAAACATTGGTGGATTGTACAGATGTATCTAAGTTAGGCGATATACTTGTTTTTATCTACATCCTCCAACCTTACGTGTTCTATGAAAAGCTATCTTTAATTACCAACCTTTGTGCGATAAATTTTTATTGTTATTTTAATATCAATACATTGTAAAACTGTGCATCTAAAGCTGGTGATATACAAGAGCATTGGATATTTTCCATAAGCTCACTTGATATTGCAACAGGATGTTAACTACGGTTTCCAAATAAGATTCATCTGTAAGTCGTACACTAATATGATTCTAGATGTCAATGAATTTGTTAACAATTTTCAATGATTACAAGCCAATTATCATTAATTCTGCGACCATTTCAATGAGAAATCCATTATGAAATGACCTGAAATATCACAACTAGCTTTCGACTGAGGAGTAATTCAAAAATTAACCAATTCTGTTGCGATCAATAGGTAGAGAAACTTACTAAAGCACGGGGACATTTACCCTTAAATATGGAGAAAAGGTACAAAGAGTTTGTAAAGGAAGAATGTGGAATCTTTCACCACTATCAGCAATTATGTTTTTAAGGAGAAGCAGTTTAATTTAACGAAGGATGAATGTTAGAGTTCGGACGATAAGTTTCTGAAGCGTTCCAGCTTTTGTGACGGCCGCCACGTGACATTTTAAAGGCCAATAATTCTCGGACGGTCCATTGGTCCATTAAAGGTGTATAGAGAACTGCGAAAACCTTTCCACGCCACCCTAGAGCCTAAGCGGACCGTACCGGTGTCCCGTTAAAACCTAATTCTTCCCGGGTCCCTGAAGGACTCAACAAAGGTGGCGCTGACGGCTGATACTCTAATGGCTTTCAGTGTCCGTGCCCCTGTAGTCGACTACCAACTTTAAAGTGCTTCTGAAAGTCACTCTGACAGTTTAATTGCTAATTTTATGAGTTACCCCTCTGTTAGCATAATCGGACTCCTTGCGACCTCACCTTGATTGAGCTTGGAATTTGCTTTCCAGCTAACCCCATTAGTGCCGTATCAGGGTTGAACAAGAGTAATATTCCATCCCTCATTTGACGCCATTGATCATCTTGTTTTCTATTATTTCTGACTTAAAATAAATTAATGAATATCATCTGTAACTGTACTAAAAAATATCAAATGAAATAATAATATCTTTGTTATCCTGGGACTATGTCCCTTAAGAGCAAATATATATTTAACATAAAGCGGGCAAATTCAACATAAATTATCAAACGTCACAAACACATTGTACAAATAAAATGAAATATGAAAAAATATACATTAACACATAAAACACAAATATTTATTAGGAATTATATAAATATATTTAAATGAAGTAAATCTATACCAAACAATATGATGAAATTAATTCAAATAATATACGCCCAAACATTGGGTATTCGCCCATAAATATGTAAAAAAAATTAATGAAATTTTTTAAACTTATAATTTATTGTATCTCAGGAGGGTCCTTGACAACCAAACATTTACATAAAGTAAATAAAAAATGATATATACTGTTTTTAAGTTCTTTACAATGTTGCCACCCCGACTTGTCTTGCTCTAGCTCAAGTATTTAATTTTGCTGATCCCGACGCTACAAATATAATCCTGCATCAAAGGCCTCCTGTTCTTCGAGGATATTAGGAATACGAAGAAATTAAATAAGAGGTTCATGCAAATATGATGTATGAGGTGATATGGTGGTATGCCAAGATACGAGGTAATACGAAGAAATAAAATAAGAGGGCCCTCACGAAAAATATCTTCGACTATCTGAAAACTCAACAACTCTCTTCTCAAACAATTGAGAACAACTGACAACCTCTCCTTTCAAGTATCTATAAACAACAGAATTCCTAGCAGTCCTCTCAGCTGTTCCAATTAGTGACAAACTTCCCAGCTGTTACATTCACTTGTTTGAAATTACCCTTTTTATAATTTATTTTATATCATTTAATATTTTTTATAATAAAGTAATCCTTCCCTAAAATTACTCCTTAAAAATATCATTAAAATAAATATAATTAATTTATTTTATGTAATTAAAGTAAAAAAATAACTGTTACTGCGTACGAGTAACCTGTATAATTAGAATGCTATACAAATCAACACACTTTCATTAGCTAATCTTATGCAACTATTTATTTGTTTGTGATAGCTTTAACTCAATAATATTGTTTTGAACACACTTTATAAAGGAGTTTGGCCTATGGGAGAAGGAGTTGGGAGCTACAAAAGGATTTAGTGATCATGATATAATATAAGATAAGAACATAATATAAATTGTCAGAAGCAGGTTTGGTGTAAATGAACGGCTAAAGGTCCCCTATTTAGTTTGAAATCTAACCTCCACCAATTGGCACCAAAATGAACAAAATTTTAATTACCTCTAAAAGCCAAGTGAGAGATCAGATTTTAGATCTGAAAACCACTTAGTGTTTGTTTCTCACATATGATTGATGGAAATTATGTACGATTTAACAATTAATATTCAGGAAAATCCCATTTTTGAATGATTTTAAATGTCAAAAAAAGTATTTTGTAGACAAATCGAAAAACATTTAAATCACAAAAACTAATTTGTGTGGAAAATGTAAATTTATACCAGGCTATAATCGAAAAAGTTTAGAATATGATTTCATAAAGTGCGGATCTTAATCATAAAATTGGAAGAATTTGTTAACAATTTTCAATGATTACAAGCCAATTATCATTAATTCTGCGACCATTTCAATGAGAAATCCATTATAAAATGACCTGAAATATCACAACTAGCTTTCGACTGAGGAGTAATTCAAAAATTAACCAATTCTGTTGCGATCACTAGATAGAGAAACTTACTAAAGCACGGGAACATTTACCCTTGAATATGGAGAAAAGATACAAAGAGTTTGTAGAGGAAGGTACCAAGGAAGTATTTGCAACTATGGTATGGAGCAAGCCAGTTCAACTCAGAATTATAGGGGCTCGCTCCTGAATGTGTAGGGAAACCCAGTGGGAATTTGCATGCGTTGACCACTCCATCATATACCATGGTTACATCGATATTTATCTAATAACATAGGGCGATGAGCTGAAGGTCTAAAATTTTAAGATTACTAGGATGTGTGTGATGTTTATGGGTTAAGTTTATATTCATCAACAACAATGTCTCCCCACAAATATTTCATTAAATGCACTTGCACTTTCAACAGCTCACGTTGCTATTCTTAAGTGCTGTTGATGCTCAGGGCATCATGGCATCATGATGTTTATTCCTTCTGGCATCATGGCAGTTATTTGATCTCCTATGAGCAGGAGATTGTTAAAATATTAATGCTTTTCTGATTAAAATCTTGATGTTTCCCTATTGAATACCAGTGCTTAAAAAAAAAGGACCATCTCTTTAGAAAAATGTAAATGCTTAAAGATAAAAACACCAATACCAAAATTTGTAATCTAAAATATTAATTTTTCTTTCTCTCTCCAAGATAGCTTGCTTAGGTGACTTAAATAACCAGACCAGTCCAGAAACCTTAGTGTCGATGGTCAGAAAAAGTTTATTATTACCCCACAATAGTTATGTCTTTTGTGTCTTCAGAACTAAAAAACAAGAAAAGTTTCAGATTGAACGGGAAGGCTAAACTGGATTTTACTTCTCCTGTTAATAATTAAAGCCTCTCCATTCGGGCTGGACAATTATTATACTTTACTAAACACTTAAATTGGATATACGTACATATTGCTGAATTTCACTAGTCTCCTACCGTTGTATGTGTACAGTTTCCGTCTACTCCTTGCAGGCCCTTATTACATCCTTTTAGTTCTAGCTATTAAATTCTAAAGTTCTAGCTAACTATTACATTTAATATTTTCAACTATTCATAATCAATTAATGTTTTCATTTCAGGCAATAGACGCTCTAGACCTAACGTTTTCAACCCTGCCAATAGCTGAAAGCGTATGACAAAGCGTGTTAATTAAAGTGAGCATTAATTAAGTAAATTCTAGGAGAGATGTTTGGCGCAATTAGGGTGGTGAAGCGGGGAGTGGGGGGTAGCTCTAAAAACGGGACAACCATGAACACAGTTCTGATTAATTAGACTGGATTCGTGTTTGCCAAAGGGCCTCCCTACACAGGGCCCTTAAGTGTGTATCCTTTTGCAACTTACTAACCTTCCAAGCCGGGTCGAGTGCTTTAATTATTTATTTAATGACGCTCTGTGAGTCTTTGAGTCTTTGTGAGCCCTAGTCGGCTGCTTCGTTAGGAGTGCCGTCGCACAAACCATTAGTGAATCAATGTTCTCAACGGCTAGCTCCTCTCCATCGATCTACTGTAGTCCTTTACTTTCCTAGGCTTCTCGCCACCCCCTCCTCCTCTTCTCCACCTCTCTCCCCCCCCCTCGCTCACTCTCTCTCTCTTATGCTTTTTCTCTGAGCACCCTAGTCAGTTTCATAGCCAGGTGTAAATTGGCTCTATTGCTTTACAATGAGCCCTAGCTGAGGACGTTCAATTAATCAAAACGATCATAAACGATGACTTTAATAGCATTATTCAAAGTCAAATTAATACCTACTCCTTAGTAAAACAGACTGTTATATTTTGAGTTTGAATAAAGACGTTTTTTCCAGCAGTCGAACATGCAGCTTTTGTCACATTCTGCCTTAAGCAATAATTAGAAATACACTTTATGCTGAAACCTTGAGAATTAATCAATGAAAACTTAACATCTTCTAATTTTGATGTTGAAGCCCGTCTGGCGATACAGTATACTCAAGTTTATGTGTGGTAGAATGAAGGCCAGCACTAGTTAAGCCTTAGGAAATGTAAACCGGTAACATTCATGTGGTACCTGATTACTGGTAGAATTAAAGTTGCGAACCATAGAATCGTAGTTTGGAAAAACAAATTGCAAGTTTTATATCGCCAGTAAGGATATCTTTGATTTCATACCCTACTAAAATAATAATAATCATTATCAAAAGAGGCTTCTAAGTAAAATCTCATTGATTCTACTTGTATAGGGGCTCACAAACAATAGTATGGACATGCACACATCATAAATAAACTTAAGGATTTCCTAATTTGATTAAGATCTTTTTATTAAATATATATGTGGTAAATACTCAGACAAATATGACATAAGTTAAGGTATAAATTTATGTGTTACATGTTCCACTTTGAATATAATAATAAATAAATGATTGACTTTTAATACCTCATTTGACATTTTGTTATTATTTCGTTCTCCCTTATCCTACTTGTTCATAAGCTCATAGTTGTTTCTTTTTTATGTATAATACTGAAAGCATATGACTTGTTGCTCTGTTGTAATTTCATAACATTCATTGATAGACAACCTTTAAAAGTAAAGTATTAGCCAAAATAAGGGAGGCCCTTAAATGGCCGAAGAGTTGGAGAAATGTTGTCCATTAGCAAAAGTGATGAAAATTCAAAATTTATTTTTATTGACTTGATTGCCAATACATCTACTCGTATCTAATTCACTCTCATGCACACGAATACAGTTTGTGGAATTAAGATAAGAAAATAAAAGACAATACATTGCATCAGGGGAAAATTAAGGAGCAAGTGCTCTCATCTTAATTAGTCCTATTCAGAGTGAAATCTGCAATACAAATGGCATGTTTGAGGGAGCCACCAGTCTGAGTGATTCCCTGGAAGTTGGTTTGGATTAGTCAAGTGGAAGGGGAAGTAGCCTTGCCAACTGATTCGGCATTCCTTGAGAAAACAGCCTGAGGATTACTTGAACAGTCGTTAAAACATAGAAGCTTAACATTTTTTTTTGTTTCTAGAATGGCCCAGTGCTGATAAATAATCAAAGTGATTTTTTAGTTAACGGTTTCTTTATCTTGATCTGACCTTACGCTTCAACAAACATCGTTCTAAGACATATGTTGAGAAATGAGAAATGGCAGGGCTCCGCATTCTAATAATTTGTGCTAAGCTAAATTTATAGAAAGATAGCTAATTGGTAAATTGGTAAGGACCATAAGCAATCGTTACATTGTTATCCAACAATACCTATCCCTATGGGGTCGGCCTTGTGCAATGCATTTGAGCCATTTATGATTGTTGGCTAAGAATTACTGAGCCATGAATGCTCAGTAAATAAGATTATGTGGCATGTATCAGATAATAAGATTATCTTAAAAGTTTATTTTAATCATATAAGTTAATGTTTATAAAGATCTTGTATATTTTTTCTTTGGTTTCAGATCAGACCATCTGCCACAACATACATCTTAATAAATTGGGAAATTTTCACCTCGATCATTCTCTTCAGTTTCGATTAGAAATCATAAATTTGAACAGCTCCAGGACATTCAACTATGTTTGGAGTTTCAGTACTATCGTCAGTTGGTCAGTATTTGTGTTCTATATGGAAAAAAAATAAAGGTGAATCAATTTAGACCTTATCCTTTTTTTCAAGTCTGTAAAAGTTACACTTTCCGTCATGTTTAAGGTAAAATACGGTGATGTAAAACCTAATGATATTTCAGAAAATAAACTTGTGGACGTCTTAATAGAAATCGTTAGTTCAATGTTATTCCAGCTGATTTATTTTAAAATATTCATAATTTTTTTTATTTTTGGAAAAGGGCTTGAAAGTATTACGATGTGAATTTGATGTGAATAAAACATTAAATGTATATACACAAAATTTATTATTGCAATGAAATAAAACAAAATCAAAGAAAAAGAAACCCTTTATTCAACTAAATATAATACAATTTTTTTTGTAGTAAGTGCAGAATAGAAAATTCTAGCAATGAACTTTCACCCAATCAGCTTAACCCCAGATGGTACTTACTGTATGGCGTGTAATGGTATCGTTTTGCATCTATGCATGAGTCTCCGACTCGAGATCCAGAAAAACTCTGTGTTTTACAGTTGTATGCTAAAACACACATCCAAAAAATTCTTCTCAGGTCTTATCCTGACATACAGTTTCCTTCCGGAATCAAAAATTTCAAATGTGTCCATAAAACTTAACTCCATTCTTCTTCCGTCCTATTGTCGTGTTCATCAGGTATTGAACATTTGAATGACAAATATAATTATTTTAGTATGTTTAAAAGATAAAGCAATAACTAAATTTTTAGGTTTTATTAACTAACAAAAACTATTTAAACCAATTAACCACAAGGTAAGTTTAACAAAAATATTAATTCAATTCTATTCAGTAATGTATAATCATATAATCAAATAAACATTGCACATTAAGATTTTGATGATAGAAATGTAAAACAAATAAAAGCGATCATAAGCACTGCTAAGTTAGGCGAATGGGCGTTTATTCTTATTTTCATACTAATATACTTAGCAAAAATCTTTATGTGGTACTTATTGGGCAATAAGTAATTGTGATAAATGTTCTCATTCATACCATATTTACCAATAAACTAATGTATCTACTATATCAACTGTATCCAAATAGTTAAAATTGTAAGAAGATATATAAGGGATGTATCTTCCTACGGATTTATATGTCATTTTTATAACTACCTCACTTGACCCCAACACCACCCCGATACACTCAAGGTGAATAATTAGAATATTTGGTTTACTGGTACGCCATTTAAATATTCAACTACAAACAGATTTGATTCCTCTATCAAATCCTGAGCCAATCGATTTAGCCTCAAGTGATATTACAAATATATTTTACCCAATTGCTTCTAATTCAAATTAATTTACCATAATGAATTAACGTCGTGATCAATGAAATATATTTCATTTATATAAAATAGAATTGTCAACATAATATTCTTTATTTAACTATTTAATGAATTATAATTAAAAAATGGTATGATGTCCCGGCTTCTGAATTACCAGTGATTTTCTTTAAACATGAGAGAAAATCTCGAGGTGCGAGTTCTCCCGGGTTAGGGCCAATTGATAGAAGTTTCCTTCTGACCTGGGTAAAGACATAATTTAAATTTTGTTCAGCAGCAGGGATTAGTTTTTTTAGACCTGCATGATCGTTTGAAGTCCACAGTTTGGTCGTTTTTTTTTTAAATTTTTGACAGCATAATGAATTTCAGGAAAAGAATCTTTTAATTCTAATTGAATTTCCTTGATTGTAAGTCATTGTTGGTGCAAAATGGAATGTTTTGTTTACCAAAAAAAAAAAAATGGAACAATTCCTATATTAGAACAATTTTCACAGATCTACTCAGCTGTTTATTCGACGGATCTTGACCCTTTACGACCAAGAGTAATGACCGAAGTGGATTAAAAAGTGGTAAAATGTAAACAGTAAGGTAGGATCATTGAGAAAAAAAGTCCACACAACGAATTGATCTCTTGGCTCGTAGTTGATTGATAACAAACAACACATATTTAAAATTATATAATGTCAACAATATTTGAAAGTATAAATAAATTTACTATTAAAGAGGATTATATATGTGTCTTCCATTAGAGTAATAAAATAAAAACAATAATTTATATCAACAATAATATTCTAAGCGATATTTCCAGCGACTTGACTCAAGAGGAGAGATGCATTGTGTTGAAGCATGATATAGGCCACCCTCCAAGTTACAAAAAACCTGACACTCCATTAGGAAGTGCAGTTTTAGATAAGTTTCGTTACTATTCAACTGCTAAATATAAATTTCTTATCTTCCTCTACGAAACGTACAGATTTTTGATCTGATCGAGAATCCGCGGTCGGATTTTAGACGTTTTACACTGCTTCCGCTTCTACCGCAAATGTTCGACTGAAGGCGGTATTTTTGATCTACCATAAATCCCGATGGAATTTCGAAAATAACACTGGAAATAAAATACCTAAAAAAAAGTTCTTTTATTTCCTTCGATTAGCACATTCGTTTTCATTATTTTTTTCCATTTCCAAAATTAAAATTAAACAAACGGAGCCCTAATCCTTTAAATTGAACCTTCCAGCATCGATCTCGTGCCGGCCTTTTCTCCTATCAATTACACCTCCTCTTCGTCATGTAGTTTTAGATAAAAGGAAATGGATTACTCACAAAATTCTATTTATAGTAAATTTTAATGAATCTATGCAATAAATCCCGTTCTCAAAGTAATGGCAAGTCGTTGTCCAGCTCCTGCTCTTCTTGTATTGAATCGTAAGCAAAACTGCTCTTCGCAACATTTCCTTTCCAAATTTTTTAAGTCATAAAATTGCTTTGATGCAAGAAGCTATGATAAGGGTCTCAGCTACTTCACTGCTATCGCAGCCGCTACAAAAATACGTGATAAGAGTCAAACAAGCAGAGAACCAAATGGTGCTTATCATCCTACAACATAACTCCATTAACACCATTCTCTATCCTCTCTAGATCCATTCTCCTTTAGCTTCTAAATATCGATCGCTCCGTCTAAGAAAATGAACAAAACCATTTAAATCATTATCGTTAAAATTTTAATGTTAAAGTTTTCATGCATTGAAAGAGATCGGATCATCACTTCCTACGCTCACGAGTAATTTATGCCTAATTGGCATCTATATAAAACAGTATAATGTAATATCTCTTCATCTTAAATGACATTTTTGGTTAATCTCCATTTTATTTCTTCTAATAAGATCCGTAAGCAGTAGACAGACAAGTGATAAAATTCTTGGAGTGGTTGGTATTTATTAATTATATCGATATAAGAGGGCTGAGGGAGAGAGAAAAAAAGAGAGGGAGAAAGAGATGGAGGAGCCGATACCTCACGCGGGAGTGTGGCTCCAATAACCGGGGGCCGGTGGTGGGGGAAAGTAATTCCCGAGATAAGGAACGGCCTGACAATCTACAAAATCAATAACATAATTATAATTAACCCAGGCAATTTCTGCGGGAAGGGGGTGGCTGGTTCGCTCTCGTTCCCGTTCACTCACTCTCTCTCTCTCCCTCTCTCTCACTCTCACTCTCTCATTCTCTCTCTCTGGATGGGGGTGGGCAGGGGGGGGGAGTATAAAAGTAATCTCATTTAGAGCCGGGGGTGGTGGGGGTGGTTGCGGCACGCGCCGGCAGGCGGCACTCGCTGCCCTGCGCCTGCGCCGCCCCCACCTCCGACTCGCGGTGAGGAGCCAGCTTCATTCAGTCGCCCCAGGAACGAGAGAGGAAATAGTGTTAGTGTGTCTCATGATCGCTTGTTAGTGTCCGAGTATTTGACGTACTTTGTGTACCTGTACAACCGTGACGGGTACCAGCCGACATATGATCACCACAACAGAGAGCAGGCTGCAGGCCTCTGCGCAGGTCCAGCAGCAAGGTGAGTCTCACCACTATATCTACACGAGTAATTAGCTGTTAATCATTAATTGTCTTGGATCAAAACAAATCACTGAGGTAATAACCAAGCTTTCAGACATTGCACCTCGTATCTCCAAATCCTTCCAATTCAACCATTCAGCATACATCAAAAATAAAAACTTAATCCAATTCTAAGTGTTTGAGTAATAGGTATATATAACAACTGCATATCAGTCATCTATTTAATAACTTCACTGTTTTATCTGAATTTATACTTTCAATTAACTAAACTTAATTATTCTAAACTTATAAAAACTTGATACAGAATATCATCATTTTGCCAAAAACGTTAGAACATCATTTTTAAAGTTCATGTATCCTAGTTTATTTTACCCTGGAAATAAAACACAATATTCAAACAATAACTACTAAACCAGATTTATAATAATTAATAGAGAACCAATTATGAACGTCAAACGAATTTTCGCCCATAAAACCAGCATTCTGCAATTTAAATGTAAGTATCCTGCCTGTTTAATTATTAATTGTTTTTTTCTGTCGAAAAATACGTTTTGGTTGATTTTCATTATTCGAATTTATCAACACGCTTACTTTTGGCGCGCATTCTGGTGATCACATGGCTACTGATAATACTCCGTGGTGTCGAAGGTTTCGCGCGGTTAATTTAAATATTTCAACTTGCCAATGGGTGGATTTCGCCTACGTTCACACAAGCAAGAGTGCATCATGTCTGACGCTAGTGCTTGTCACACGACAGGTATCAGCTGGATCCCGAGTCTTTGGAACCATCCCTCTTAATCAATGGTTTACATAGTTAAACAAACTACTTAGCTTATGATGTGGTTGATTGTATGTCACAAAAAATTACATTACGCGCACGATTGTCGTTTTCTTTCAGCACATCATTTTGCTTGGTATCATGCGCATATCGGCTATTTAAAATCTATCATTACGTACATCCTTCAGTTCAGCTCTAGTCGTGAAAAATTGTTCACCTTATTTGAGTGGATTGCTTGTTGATATTATCTAGGCAGTTCTTAAATATGTTAACCAGACATTTTTCATCCTCTGACTAACGCTCATCTGATGCAGACATCCATACCATGTCGAAACTCCGGTCACTAATACATCTGATGGAAATCTTGAATCCTTCTTTCCTTAGTAAAGTCCGATATCTCAAAAAAACCGTTCAAATCTAGAGTAGATGCCAAAAGTTTCTGGACACTTATTTTTTTATTTATGTTTTTGGACTTAAGCAACAGATTTCCTCCTATCAATTATTTATATTAATTATTATAATTTTTTTTAGTAGCCTTCCACACCTTAATCGGGCACTCAAACCGTGAATTATATTTTTTTAATAAATCTCTTACAGTATTTTACCAACTTTTAACATTTCAGGTTAAATTGTCAATTCAACAAGATATTCCTTCAAGTTAAAATCTAATTATTCTTTCACGGATACCTACCTAAATTAAAATATTGTTTTGTATAACCGTAATAAGGATTAGTGGGAAAACAAAATTACCCACACCGTAAATAATTTTCTTATTTCAAAAATAAATTTGATCGATCTATTAGTTGTTTTTTTAAACTAATTATGTTCTTATTTAATTCTGTAAAAGAAAATTGTCAAGTCATCTCGATAGTTTCTGAGTATTAAGAAACATATGAACTGCCCTGAAACTTTTGACCACAACTGTAATTTCACACATTACTACTCCAGGTTTAGCTTCATACTTAATAAAATCTTCTTCAAGAGCTAAACATATTAAAAATATAATGACATTTAAAGCCGAGGTTGGTATAATAACATTAATTTATGTTGTTGAGTAGTCAAATTTGTTAAACTCTTCTAATGAACACCAATTCAGCAAAATGTTTTAAAGGATGGAAAAGTTTGTTATGATTCATAGATTTAAGAATCACAAATCATTTCTTTCTATAAATATGATTTTTAAAATATAACATTGAAATATTTAATAAAATAATTTCAATATTATACTATATAAAGATAGAACGGATTAAAATATAAAATTTGCTACTAAAACTACTTTTAGCACAGTTAAGCCTACTATCTCAGAGTAGAAACATTTTATAATAGCCAGCACACTAGAGAGAGGAATCTTTACAACTAACAACGAAATTCTTGCGAAGATTAGATAATTTAACTAAACGGTTTTACTTCTCAATTACTCTTCATTGTGAATTCCATCCTAGATATAAAAGGGAACTACTAGAGGGGCCAACTTGCAGTGAACAAGATATATATTCGTTGCTGGGACTATTAGATCTTCAATTTACAATTTGTTCATCAAGAGAACTAAGAACTGTAGGCAGGTTTATGACATCAATACTAAACTGTTTTCTGTAATAAGATAACCAAGAGACTGCCTTGACGCAGGAATTACGCTATACAATACAATTCATTTTCATTTCTAGATGAAAATAATTAATATTAGCTAAATATATGGTCTTGTTTCAAAGAGGAATATCAGATGGGTTATTGATACTTACAAGAATACAAGAATAATTGTCAATCCTGTAATGCTTATTTATTTTATTATTCGTGCAGTCTAAATGGAATTATTCAAAGGAAATGATAGCTTGTCTGTAGGTTGTCTTAGGTGACACAAGATGCAAAATAAATTGGTGGTGTTCTTGACATAGGCCACATTTTGGTTATGTGAATAGGAATAAATATATTAAAGGCTGTATTGATATTGAAGGTTATTAAATTGTTTACAACTTTGATAATTATTATTTTCCCTGGTAATAGTTGTCATTGAGATATCAATCAAACTTTTTTTGTTTTTACATAAACTTTCATGACACTGTTATGTGATTATACGTTTCTTAAATTACTGCTTTTTACCTTTCTCGTGATATCGGCCACTTAAGTTGTCAGTTTATTATCTACATATTTATATATGTATGTACATCGGTCAAACTTTAAATACCAAAAAAAAAATTCGTCGCCTCTATAATTTTATAGGCATTTCCAGTTGACACATAATAAGGTAAACTACATAGATGGGCTTACCCCGTGATCAACCCGAGTATGTGGCGAAACCTTTGTCACTAACCCAAAAAAAGAGTTGCCTTTTGTAGAATTTAATGAGGTTCTGATGATAGGAACCAATTTATAGCCTTTTAATTAAATCTCTTTCAGAAGAAGAGATTTCATCGTAAGCCCTGGCCCCATACGGTCTTTTAACAAACGCCTGGTCGAAGCTAAATCGGTTTTCAGGAGGTAAGTATTACTTGTGAGCATTTGAAGGTGGTAAAATTGCAATAGATAAACATTTCATTAGTGAATCGACCGTTCAGTGTAACTTTCCCCCGGCAATCAATATACTGTGTCAATTTTATACACCCCAATAATGTCAATAAATATTAATGACATTCAACACAGACTATCAATATTTACCGTTTGGTCATTCGATCACTGGCCTTACGATTTTTATCCGTCATTAATGGAGTAAACTTACTTCACTCATAATGCAAATTGTTTGAATTGTAAATATTCAACAAACAACGAGAGAGCTCGTTCCGTTGAGTCTCTGATCCCTGTCAACCGGCTGACATGTGTTTTGCTACCGGAGAATTTGTAGCAGATTTCATAAGAATTGGATACCCTGAATTCAAATATGGCAATTAGTTTTTGCCTAGGAGCTCAAATTTTTAAGATATAACATTTTAGAGAAATATATCTAAAACTATTTTAAGTTAAATCCATGGATCAAATACAAAAACTAAACACAGCATTTTTATTATACAAATATGGAGGTATTATATATTATATACAAAGATATAGAAAAAAGTCATCGATGAAACCAACTAATGGAGAACATTTCGTAAACTTCTTTTCCGTGACATTCATGAATGCATTTTGGAACAATCCCTTTCAAGCAGTAATCTGCCTTCATGTGTGTATCCCGTCTTCCTTGCTAGCGGGCCTCCATATTTTATATCCTGGTATAATGTTTCACCTTGTTACTCACTAGTGTCCTAAATTTTCAGGAAAACGCTCTAAGTGGCTGCGTGAATAGTGCACCTTAATATTCACGTTACACCCGAGGGATTTGAAACTGTTACTCGTTTACCAGTTCAACATAGATTTTAGCTTTTTGTTTGCCCAGAAAATTTCCCACAACTGCCACAAATGAAGTACAGGGTTTTCGCTCAGCCTCATTTATCGAATTTACGAAGGAAGGATCCTTAATGAGTTGCCTTATTTGTGGGCAGTCCAATATTCTTGCTTTAATTTGTTCCGCATAGATATTTTTCCCCTATATCTGTAAAGACATGATCCGTACTTCACAAACTGCTTCATAAGGCGAAGTTTTATATGCACTGGAGGAAAAGAGATTTTCTCTCGTGCAACTAAGAGGTCGTTGATGGCATTCTTCTCCCCAATGTTCATTTTTTATCTGTTATGCCACTCTTTTCTAACCAAGTGGTGTGGTTTGTCTCAGGTATCCCAGAGGCACAAGAAGCAAGGATATTTGATGTGGCCACTTTGCTGTGCAAGGAAGATGTTTACAATTTTTATGTCCACACAAATCACCCATTGATGTTCATGATATTTAATCTTCTCCAAGACAAAAACTGCGGTGTTATATTCTTCTTTCATTTTCTTTGAGGAGCAATTGGTATTGAACCACATTCCTATTGTGTAGAAGGACACATTTCAAACTTCACTGTGAGCTGTTAATAAATAGGTGCTATTGATCTAGAAAATATTCAGGAAAACCTTTTTTTTTCATAAGTCCTCGAAATTTCATGACAAAATACCAGATTGTCTTCTTGAGAGAAGAAGGGAGAAGCATAATATAGGAACCAATCCTTGTATATGTGATTTAGAACTGCACGTTAAAAAAAAAAATGATCTAAAAATGGTGAGCAGACCCAGAAAAATTTATTTCATATTTAGATTCATAACCCGTCCTATCCTATGCCGGCATCTTGGTTGATGGATACAATGGAATCGGAAATCATTTAACAAAACATTATTTTACTTAACCAATAATAAACAAAAAAATATAAATGTAGATAAACAATTTATATTGTTAAGGGCTGATATGTCAAAAGAAAGTTAGTTTTAGGTAACCCACTGTCGAACTGGGAGGTGAGCTCCATCACATGGAGTTGTGGAGTTATCTTAACATTTTAATTCATTTTTTTCTCCGATCCTTGTTAGCTTGTAAGGCCATCTTAAAATAGAGCTACAAAGTGCAATGAATAAATTTGCAGGGGTTTAGGGAAATGTTGGCAGAATATCTACGAGGTTGAAACTTATTTAACATGGAACAATATTAAATTCAAACAGAACAACGAATGTTTTTCTTCAAGACAAGCTCTACGAAGTTAAACATTAACTCAAAGAACAAATTGATCTCATTATTTTATGCAGTGGTCGACTTAAATGATATTTTTCACATATAGTAATTCAAAAATGACGCTAAAATTATTTTAAAACATATTCCAATTGACTTCATGGCATATTTTATCTTAAAGAGAAACCTCTCTTATGCTTACTACATCGATTAAAGATTAGGAACATGTGAGGCCGGACTACAAACCCTCACGTTTGTTTGCACTTTCCGCTTATTGCACCACATTGAGGTGAGTTTCTGTACATGTGGCCTCAAGGCTCACTTATCTTTGAAGTACTTTCTCTTAGGCCATAAATATTTATTACCGATGCTAAAGTACTGCTATTATCTTCATCATACACTTCATTATTTGTCTAAATGAGGACAACGCTTCAATCTGCAATGAATATTACGGTTCTTGTTTCCTTCTATTCGACAAAAAACATTTTTACTTTAATAATAGCGATGGTACTCAAATTATGCCAAACAGAATTCCAAAATTCTTTAAACTTTTATTTCATTTGGAAATGAAATAGATTAAGATCAACTGCCCATAAACTTCTCCATAAAGAAGTACCCAAGCTTGAATCCAATTTGACCAACTTCTTTTGTAACTGATGGATGTGCACTTACTTACTTAAGATCCCGTATACTCCAAGTGCCCTTTTTTCTGTTGCCGCAGCGGTGCTAAAATTTCTTGCATAAACAGTTTGACACTCACAGGCTAACTCCCTCGCACTCAAACTCTAAACTTTCGTGACAGGCAACTGATCTGTTGACTCGCCAAAGAAAACATGTTTACAGGACACAGACTGCGTTTAGAGTGGTGTTTTGAATCATTTGTTGGAAGCGTCTAGTTGGAATATGCTGATGCTTTGGAAGGTATTTGCATCCTAATATCAATGAAAATCTTAAGCGACAATATGGAGGCTATATAATCCTCTTAAACGCCGCTTCGAGCTGAGAAGGTCGATCCGGACGAATTTCACTTTTAGAGGATTATGTAATGCGGATGTTAGAAGATCGTAATCTTTACGACACTCATTAAAAAAAAAAACTGGTGACATGCCCTTATTGAGAATTAACTCATGAGAATAAATTCTAGTAAGTAGATGATGTCTAAAATATTTAAATCTAATTATGTAAATAATAAACAATTATTTGTTGTAAACATCGAGTCACGGATATCTGAGAAATCTCTTCTGGTTTCGCAGGTCAGAGGAAAATACATATCTGAAGTATTTGATAAAAGTAGTATAAGTCACAAAATCAAAATTTTTAGTAGAGACATTTTATTTGTCCTAATTATTTAACTATATATTATTTAAACGAAAATGAATGATATTTTTTAATATCTACACTGGTTGGACCAATATAAATATAGATTTCTTTTAGGTCTGCTGATATGGGATATTGACCAGTTACTCTCTTCAGAGATATATTATATTTCTGAAGAGAATACGATTACTCAGAAACAGTTTCAAAGATATTCCGAAAATTATAGTTTTGACAGGTAACAATAGAAATATATTATTTAATACGTACAACAGGCGATTTTCAGTGAACGAGATGGTTCAAAAAATAACAGGGAGCACATTTTAGGAACACTATCGCGAAGTTCTTTCACAATCGCTTCATAAATTTTAAAGAAACAACCCAGAAAGAGACATCATATCCTCTATAACTAACCAATCCTCACAAAAGTGTTTCCACACATAGTCCTGAAGCAGTTTCACAACAATGCTATTCTATTATATATTTTTTTCTTAGCTCTCTAATTATAAGATTAAGAATGAGGGGAAAAAAAAATAAAGGAATATTTTTGTCGAGCGGATCCTTGTACTAGGAGTACCTGCTTGAAGTTGGTGTGAGGGAAAATTGGATATATTACATATATTGGAAGACTTTAATATACTATCATTCTTAGGTATCTTATAAATAAAACGAGTAAATACCACTTAAAAGTTTAAAAATAAAAATCATAGTTAAAAGTTAAATGAAAAGCGTTCGTATCATTGTAAATTAACTATAGGTAAACCGGAGCGAGTGTGTATTTATTAATGCTATTCAATGTAAAAATTGTCAGGATGGGGGTTAATGAACCGCCCAAAGTATCTAAAAGCATAGTTGTCAGAGGTTGTTTATAGTTTAAATGAGTGTTTATAAATAGCCGGGTAGATAAAAACCACTTAATTTGCATAGGACCAGGGTGAAGAAGAGGAAGCGTGAGTGCCTCAATAAAGCAAGAAAGAAGGCAGTGAATGGCTGGAGGTGGAGTCCCATCACCTTGAGGTAGGACAAAGCAGAGGCAACTAAAGAGAACGAGTTTGCTCTCCCGAAAGAAACAGAAAAAAAGACAATCTCGTCAAAGAAAGAGGATTATAGAGGTAACCGACAAAATCGTTAATGTTGAGCGTGACCGGATTGGTCGTTGGATGGCAGAGGGCCGAAGGATGGCAGCTCATTATGAAGGAGCCGGTATCGAAGAAGTAGAGATCCAGCTGGGGGGCGGGCGACCGGAAAATTGTTTTAATTCAGTTCACTTGGCACGACCCCTCCAACCCCGTCTCCTCACCTTTACCGGCCCTCGCCGTCCTCTTGTCTGTGTGTAAACAGTTTTCCTGTGCCTACTGCTACCTCAAAGATCACCGAATAATTTGTGACTGGGTCAATGCAGATGAGCCTAATTTCAGTAGGATAAAAACATCAACCTTCTTTAAGGCGAGTTGTTACGAATCAAGTTTAATTGACCGATTATAACAAAAGTATAATATAACATGAATCAGTTATTGTTCGCATATTCGACTTCCATGGTGATTTGAGAGGTCTCTGGGCTGTTTGTAAATACTGTGTGAATGAACAATAGTAAATATGGTATGAATGAACAATAGTAAATATGGTATGAATGATAACGTTGAACACAGTTAATTATTGCCAAATAAGGCAGATTTGATTTGAGATACTTTCACACATTTTAACAGATACTGATTCAATACAAAAACAGTTTCAAGAATTCAATTAAGTCGAAAGCAGTTGTGCGTGAAGTTGTGGGTACAGTTACAGTTTTTTTCAAAGAAGAACTAAAAGCAATTATAGTTAACACGAGTAAAAATCATAAACAAAACATCATGTTTTGGTGAGGCAATGGATATAAAGAAGAAATCGATTGGAAGCATCAGACGCTTTGCTAAAGAAACTAGCATCAGAAGAAAAAGAAATATACAGCAATCATTTAGGAATATCTGAAGAAAAAAATATAAATAGACGTATATTTACTCTGTTCCCATTCCACGTTTTTTTTTATTTGCAAACCAACGAATGTTCTTTTTTATACACCGTTCTAATTGTTTTAATTTTGTTCTTCAGATCAGCAGTACTAAGACAATCGATCTCCATTTCTGTGGCAATAGGACCCAAAAGTATCATAAAAAAAATCAAAAAAAGACAATCATGCTTAGGAATAAAATTCTAAGACCTTTATTATCACACTTTCAGACCACTTGAGGCTCATTTCAAAAATTAAAAACACTACTCAAAATACGAAACATATGACGAGTAGCGTGGAAACGAACTGAAGATCACACGTGTCAAGACAGGTGTCAATTTAAAAGCAATTGTCAGGCCACTCATCACTTGAAAGATAAAGTTTGATTGGATTAAACTTGCCTTGGTACACTTAAAAGTTGTCCAGTTATATTAAAATAAAGATTCTCACTACAGATTTCATTTAACTTTGGTTGATAAACTATCAAATATTAGTCAATGAAACTTGATTCGTGAGAACGCGCCTTTACCTACTCTCATTCTGAATAATAGCGCCTCTAGACTAATTCTGCAGTCTAAAATATCGAGATTCAACTACATCAGAGAGTGCACATCGATAAAAACCTGTATTATCTTCACTGTGTTTTATCTTTGTTCCTATAATACGTATGAAGCGTACCATATCCTTGTAAATCCCTTATTATTTATTATGCCTCTATAATTGATACATCGCAATACAAATTATGAATTTCAATATTAAACGCCCATTTCAATTTTAGTGCAGTGACGCCCTCTTGATGAAGTCGTCAAATCACGTAGAGGGGATTGACACTTGCAAGTTAAGCACGAGCAATGGTGACCTCACTATCAACTTGCCGACACATACTTGTGTCACAAAGGTCAAAAGATTATAATAAGACCGAAATTGGATTTGGCATCTTTTGGTCATATTGAAGGGTGATGGTATATATAAACTAGGTCAATACCACCCATATATTTAATCTGAGTCACTTAACTTTCCTCCACTTCATTTACTGTCAAACATAATTACTTGCGACACTGATCATAACGATTAATGAACAGTTTTATTTTAATGATTTGCCTTATTTCTCCCAGATATGTTTTTGTCCTATACAGATGACGAGGGCATATCATTCTTAGGGTTACCTTCTTATTCCGTTTTCAACCATTCTTCCAATTCATGTTAAACAGTCCTTTCCTTGTTGTTTACAGAACTCCATTTATTCAAATCAACTGTTTACTCAAGACTTGTTTAAAAAAAAATTATCTTTTGCCCAGTGACTCATCCTATTGTCCCTTTCAAGTAGTGAACAACTTTCGTATTTGTTTTATTTTCTTTATTTTCATTTATTTTCCTCCGAATTATTATATACTTTAAGCTCATAGGTCCTATTTTGTAACTCTTGTTACTCTGAGAAAAGAGTAGTCCAAGAAAAAGCAAACAACCATCATTATTAAAACTTCCCTTTCTCATATTCAGGATAAATACTCAACCTTAATGTATGTATATGTACTAGGGCACAAGTTATGTATTAGAAGCAGAGGTTAGCATCTAAATCAGTGCTTTGGTTGTAATAGTGAAAAATTGATTGGGCGATGATAAATCAAATTGGACTTACTAGCTTTGAAATTGGAAACATTTGACTTAAAAAGTCAGTTATTATTGGGAATGGAATTCGAAAGATTACGTAGATTTGCGAGGAGAGGTCAAAACGGTTTTTTTACCAGGAAAGACTGTTCGGAGGTGGAAATGGTAGTGGAAGGGAAGGAGGATTGTTGATTAGATAACAATTTTAAAATTTGATTGTAGGCATATGTATATCAAGGATAGATTCGTAGGTAAATCTGCTATTTTATGCTCAACGACCACTCACATTGCAGGATTGGGTCCAATGTTATACCTGCATGGTATGCCTTCCAGATGGAGCACCACATCAATATGTGGAGGGGTTTGACTTTCAATAGTGAGGGCATGTTCATTTTTTATCTCGCTATCAAGATACCTAACTATATTCGTGTCATATATCTTAAAACATCCGACAAAAACGAAATCAGATATGGCAGATTTTATCCATTTTCAAAGGCGATTGTATGCATAATGTCCAAAAATGTAATCTGTCAATTTTAAAAAATAATTTAGGTACGGTACGATAACTAATTGATGCCACAGGCTTGCTAGAAGTTAATTAACCTTTTACACATCTGAAGAGGGAAAAACAAAAATGCCAATTAACGATTTAATTATTACCCGGATCATTTACCCAATCAAAAATAGCGTAAATTTTTAATTTTTTTTTACATTTCCCACGATGTCTGTGTAATCGAAAAAACAAAACAACCTTTGTATGGTGGTAATTAAATGCTTAATAACGCCAGGGTTTCAAGTGATAGTCGATTTTAATTAATTCGTCATTATTTCCAATTAAATTCCTAATCGGTGTGTCACTTTTAATTAAACAATGACGGAAGTATAATCTGTACGCCGTTGCAAATTAATTATTTTTTTTTTCTGGTTTATCGTTTCAACAGGGACCGTTTTGAATATTGTCAATCGACTGCTGGCATCAACCAAAAATATTGTTTACATTATAAGTAAGGAGGGGATCAACAAATGAGTCACACGTGTCCTAAATGTTAAAACAATCTACTCAAATTACTTATGTTCTGGTAACAGATTTAATTGTAATCTCATTGAGGTCATTGCTTCATGACAAACTGATCAATTCCTATGGTGGCTACTTAACTGTGATAGATAATTATTTCTGCCTTAGCTTAGGATAGGTAGGCAATGGCTTATATTACCTACTGAATATAAAATTATTCAGATGTATGTATCTATTACAGTTGAATAATGTATAGTGAAGAAGAGGAATAAATACTTCGTGATTGGCAATGGAAAACTTAGTTTTGGTGAATATTCTAATAAATCAATAAAATAAAAATAAATATTTAGATAATAAATTGTTTTGTGATCATTGAAAAATACTTCTATAAACTTTTTATCTTTTTATAATATATTTCATTAATACGATCTACAACATCATTTAAAAACTTTTGTTGTTTGTTTTCTTAAACATATTATCCCAATCGACCTGTTTAAATCACAGTTATTGTTTAAAAGTCTACCGTTATTATTCAATAAAAAATGTAGGTAATTCCAAAAATGTTTATAATAAAGCAAAAATAGGAATTAGACAAGTTTTACTAAACAATTACCCTTATTCCAACCTCATTTTGAATATTCAATTGATTCCCAGCAATAAACTGGTGACTAGATTATTGATAACAATGTCTCTAGAAAATCCTTTCGTTGCTCAAAGCGAGAAAGGAGAAAACCGTACACAAACCCCGCTAGTAAAGCAGGACGAAAGTTGAAATGTTCTAGCCAGATTGGTTAAAACAAACAACTACACAGCATGAGTTTTCGCTTTTGTTTAATATTTCAGAGAAATACGTGAAGAAGCAGTGGATTATAGTTGGATTTTATTAACCTAATAAATAATATTTGTTAGCAGATCAAAAATAATCGACTTAACGGCCCCTAAAACGTACTAGCAGAAAATGTTAGTCGCATATATATCATACTGTCTCTATTTAATTTTAATTATAGAAAAAATCAAATCTCTAGACGACAATTATTATCTGGCTTTTTAATTACAAAAGCAATACTATTGTAATTGTACTTTAACCAACACATAATCAGTATATTCGCTAAAGGGAACTTCGACGGCAATGGTGACTGATACATACGAGGAGGGTAAAGTCAAAGTGATGTCAGTCACATTCTCAACCATTCTTGACTTTGAAGTCCAGAACTACTATCAAGATGGGCGAAACTGTTAAAAGAATATGGAAACAATGTGACACACGCTTGTGAACCTCAGAAATATTATTCATTTTCTTGCAAAAATTGCGCCGTCATTATAGGAAACGTACGTTGTTGAAACGGAACTAGACTGTATTATGTAAGGTTTATTTATTACTGTTAATCTCGCATGCGACGGAAGTAGACAACCATGTGTATTTGGGCTCTGAGCTGTTTGTAAATACTGTTTGAGTGAACGAGGGTATAAAGAATTGTAAATATGGCATGAATGAGAATTTTGAACACAATTACGTATCGCCCAATAAGGAACATTGTAATTTTATCACAATAAAGATGTTTACACTTACTACTGCCAATCAATCAGATTACCATTGGATAATAGAAATTTATTATTAGCAATTTTGTTTGTGTTTAGCAGTTTTCACAATTAATAATAATTAACAGCAAAAGAAAAAATATTCTGGGAGGTTCGGGATTCCATCGTGGGACTTGCCCGATATCTAGTCAGGTGCTCTACCGACTGTGCTAGCCTGCACGAGTGTTATATTCTATATGTTCTATATATAGGTATCTATATTTAGGTATATTATATAGAGGTATATTCTTGTATCCTAGCCAAGGAGGACTCATTGGGAGGGTCCCATGTACAGGCTAGCCCAGTAGGTAGAGCGCCTGACTAGGTATTAGCTAGGTATTGGCTTTGTGGCACAAACCTGCCTGTGTATGTTATTAATATATATGATATGTATGACATATATTATACCTATGAAATGTGTTGTAGCATCTAAGTTTAACTCATATTAAATGTATATCTCTTTTTTTTCTATCTCAACTAATTAAAACCGTAATTCATCTCTTAGTATTTTTGGCTCTATGAATAATTAAAAAGTAAATAAAACTTTTAATTGGTGTTAAATAAGTTAGTGCCTGAAATTAGAATAGAGCCAACAAAAAGACTTACTCCAAGTCTGAAAGGCGTGACATGACGGGATCATAAAAATGTGCAGGACATCTTTCATATATTTTTTGTTTGATTTCTGCTGACGTGGAATGGAAATAGTAGACGGTCTGAGAACCATTCATGCACCATCTGCTGTATCTTTGTCAATTTTTTTTTTCCTTTTGTTTCTCACTACATCTGTAACTTGTGTTTTCTCGTTCCGCTATGGCCGGCCGTTCGTTATATTTCTGGTATAGCTCAGAACTGCTCTTCTTCGCCTTGTGTTATTTCAGAGTGCGCTCATTTCGAGATGATTACAGTCTGACAAAGCGGAACTCCATTAAGTGTTCTCAAGAGGAGTTCTATTTTAGAGTCATTAACAGGGATGGAGTAGGTGTCTATTTGTGGTGGGGCTGTGATACCTGGTCCATTGCTGGCGCTAGTTTCTGTAACAGTAAACCACATATCGGACAGGTAGAGTATTTTTAGTGGTGTGCTTGTACCGGTCCTGTGTTTAGAGTGGCTAGGAGTGTTCGTTCGTGAGTCACCCGAGGTGAAAACATTTGTGCAGTTCGGCGACCCGATACTGTTCAATCCGCCTCGCCTGTCTTTGCTGCATGTCAAGTACTCAAATAATGAGTATTATGCAGAAATCGGTTTTTTTTTGGAACTTTACTGCGTCTCATTGTAATAACCACGTCTCAAGAAGTCTACTGCAATTCGTGTAAGTTATTCAAAATCAGTAGAAATTACTTGATCCAAGGTTCAGTAGCCTCACTATTTAAGTTTTTACTACTGAATAATTTTTATATCAATTGAAAATAAGGATATGTATACTGGGAATCCCAGTTGAGGGTGGGTCATATTCTGGATCAAAAACTTGTCCGCGCATTTTTTATTCGCAGTTATTGTATTTGTAGCAATTATTTCCGACAAGCTTTACCAAGGAAAATGGACAAATTATAACGATTACACAATTTACAAATATTTTATTTCATCTATTTATATAAACAACCGTGTTTATATTTATTGGAATTTGCCCACTTTAACACCTGAATATATAAGTAACTTGAATCAAAGTACTTTTGCTGCGAATAAGAACTAGTGTAGGCAGACAACTTTTTCTATTAGAAAAATAGCTAAATTGTTTGTTTTTTTGTATAAAACAAAAAATAAATTAAAAATAAAGAAATACTGCTCCGGGAAATAGGTCTTGGTATCATTTTCTTAAAGACATGTACAATATAATGATCGTGAAAAAATATGCGCTATTTTATTTATCAAAAATACTTCATTTTAGTGGTTAAACAACAATTTAAAAAAATAACAATCGTAAATATTGACAAAAACAACTTAACGATGTTTGAACGAGGAGAGTAACTTCGTTTTCTGTAATATCATTTAATTTACTTTTGGAGTCTAAAATCTGTCCTTAAGTACAGAGAAGAAAATTATTACGTTTTACTCATGTTGTTTAGCATTTTATGTGAGCAGTGACCTCAAATTATTTTATTACTCAGATAGTATACGCGAAACCGATTTTTTTTTTTCATTTTTTACACGATTTTCGTAATTATGTCTTAAAACTTTTTTGTGTTAAATATACCTTCCGATTAATTTCAAGCACCAGAAGTTTCTTTGAATCGATATAAACATTTTTGAGTAGACAAGTAATATGTGTTTATTAATTCATGATGAATATTGACTATGTGAAGTTTTTATTTTCATTTTTTTTATTAGAGTGTTTGTGATGAATGCATTCAATTGTCGCTGTGTGTAAGCTACATGGAATTATAATGGTATCGAGTGTTAAAAAAAAATTGGTTAATAATAATTGATATGTACTTCAAATCACTTTAAATGCATTGGAAATACAGAGATAATTGATGGCGTACTTACACGTGAAACATTCATGTAATAACACAATTGTTGATTGACTTTAAATTTTACAGGTAAACTAACTGACCTACTTGACATTTAATTAATTTTTTTTTTATTTGTCCGACAGAAAAGTAACTGGCAACCCCCCGCAGTGGCGTTGTTCATTTTTCCTCGTTTGAGGATAGTAAGTTACTTGACGTTATCTGTTTTCTAATTAAAGCGATATTTGACGTTTCCTAACAAATGAAGAAGCGATTTCCTCTCGAACTCATAAAGTGCTCCTATTAATCAATGCCTCAATCTATGGATCGTGAGCTCAAAAGAATAATTTCTGTCTATGTTAAGAGCTGTTTTTTACCTTTTTTTTTTTTTTTTCAATATTTATGCTTCTGCCTGCTCGTACATGTCATTTTGTGTAACTTAATATGACATCCAGATTTAGGTGGAACCACCATAATGCTTGGATGACATGATAATTTTGGCATTGATCAATTGCTTCGGATCTCAGTAAAGCATCTCGTATTTAAGACCTTTATAAAATTATAATTGTATTTTATTTCGTATTATGATTCTAAAAAAGCTATTCGCAAATTTAATTCAATCCTTACTTTTTAGAGGCATGATATTTCTCACAGTAGTTTCATTTGATGCCGAATTTCCCATTCTTAAAATAAAAGTAACCTTATGAAAAACAATGAAGTTTAATTAATCATATAAACTAGTACCTATTTAAAAATTAATTTCTTCGTATGATACACAGTGGGTAATCAAAAATGTGCCACGTCATGATTAATAGTAAGTCATTGGACTTGATTGCATGCAATTACAAAAAAGTAATTAAAAGTGTCTTTAGATTCTTATGGTTTAATTGCTAGTCGTGGGTCTAGGTTAAGTAAATAATAACCACTAATATTTCTATTTCACGAGCGTTTCCAGCATGTTACCATTCTCAAGTGTTCAGAATGATGACAGTGTCTTGCTGCTGCTAGCATACTAACATAGCACTTGAGAATGACATTTGGGGCTTGTGAAATAGAAAGCATGTGGGAAGACATAATCTATTTTAGCTCGATTGTTAGCGTTGACGATTTCTGCTAACGTCGCCCTGTTTTTTTTTTCTTTTACTATGCAATTAAATAAATGCTCCAAGAGCAGATGCCCCGACGGAGGAAACGCCTACCAGAGATAATGACAAAGCAGAAAAACCAGCCGGCAATCATAGTGACATTAGCTAAACTTGCTTCACCGCAGGCGTTAAAAAAAAAAAAAGGCCCGCCGACAAATGAGTCACAGAGAGCCATGTACTATAGCGGGAGCGTGGGTACGGGGTATTTTTCCAGGCGAGCTGTCCTAATTAACACAGTGTCCGATCATGTAGGTAACTGCGAGCAGTCGTCGTGTCACGGCCTAACGCTTGGCGTGATTTAGGGTGAGGATGGACACAGTTATGGCCATGTCAAGCAAATAGTCCATGAGTGATCTTCCAAAGAAATAGTCAGGCTAGTACCAAATTTTTGTAGTCGCAAAAAATAGCAGCAAGTATACAAGAAATAAATTTATATATACAAGAAATAAATTTATATTTTGAGTTAAAACATGTAACTGATTACCTGTACCGTTTAGTAAATCATAGAAATATGAAATTGTACCTTAAAAAAAATATACAATAAAAAAAAGGATTAATTTTTAGGTGAGGGAACAGAGTTACATCAGTACAAGTAGTCAGTACAATCCACATTTTTCATAGTTACCACTGTACTAGTACTGTTACCAAGCCTTGTCATGGAAACTATTAACTGTGCAAAAACTCAAACTTCTCCTTCAAAATTTATGAAAATACAGTGCTACTACGAACGTTCAACTAAAATAACGATTTTAATTTTAAAAAGGCAGATTTAAAACAAGGTTGCGGTGTTTGATCATCACAAAGTTATTTGGTTCTCGTAACGTTAATACCGCCAGTATCTAAATTACTGTGTTTATAAATCTGAGCTCAATTACACCCCATACAATATTCCGTTTCACCTTACCCATTACCTGCACTAAATTGATGTCTGATTACATCACATTAATATAAACAATTACTTTAGAGTAGAATAAGGGTGGTGCTAATTGAAAGCTCTAAAGTCTGAGAGTGAAAACTATCAAAGCACACTTTCAATTTTCATATTAACGTTAAAACCTCTGAAAACCTCTCAAAGATCGCTGTGTTAAAAATAGTTAATGTTTTATGGAAGGAGGGGTTAAGGCACAAAGATTTTTTAATTACTCTTTACCTGAGAAAAATTAAAAACCAACCATTTTCCATTAAAGAGTTTATAAATGAAGCACTTAAATTTCTCCAATAATAACACTGAGACAAACACAATTAATTTTTTTTTTTATCCTCTCCCTACAATACCCATCTCATCTTCTGTGCTGCTTTCTTGTTTGTTCAACTGATTGGCTGATACCTCTATTGTCAGAAAATGTTTGGAGTTTAATGGGATTTTGATTTCTGTTTTTAGTTTTACAACGCACATGCCAACAACTCAACATCAGAAAGTTCAGAGATCAGACACAGCCTTGATGGGTAACATCAGCATCTCATGAGAATGGCAGCGTGTGAGGTGTTAAAAGCACTTGTGTGTTCAATGATTACTGATTTGTGAGCATACATTGTTCATGATAAATATAAATTTAAATGACAACCAGCTCACACATTTAATGTAGTTGCCAATAATTACGGGTTTTATCAATGAAAGAAGATGATATTCAATGTCTTCACTTAACGGCAAAAGTTACAATGAATACAAGTTAAACAAGTATCGTTAAAAATTGAAAAAAATATCTGCATAAAAAAAAAAAAATCCATGTAATTTGCTAACAGTCTTTTTATACTTGATGACAAAAATGGACTTGACAAAACTTTATCTTATTGCTGTATGGGTTTCAGGTAAGGTGACAAAAAGGAAAAGTTTTAATTATAAGAGAGGTTAGCTATTATTTGAAAAGTTGGAAAACTTCTACTCCTCGGATGACTTGGCTTTTTAGCTCGTGTAACTGGATGCCTCTTCTAAAAAGTTGAAGAAGTTTCTTATAGTGTCTATATATATATATATATATATATATTATATTCCCTTCCCGTATTGTATTACAATGTTCCACTAATGAAAATCTACCCTGCTAAGTTCTTAATAAGGAAATCTTTATAGCTCCCCACCATCACCGAAGCCATCAGACGACGTCACATCAAGTTCTTCGACTCGATGAAGCACAGTCTAAACCCTCTCTTTGAGACATTACACCACCACCGCTACCGGCACGATGGCAACTCACAAGATCGAGTAAAGCAGAAGAAATGGTTGACATCACGGCGCTTGGCCCACCAACAACAAGCCTCTAAGGGGCACCCTCACTGATATCAGACTAACTACGACTACACTACATGCCTAGAGAAGACTCTAGGCCCAGCCACCAGTGGACTCTCACCACTGTACCGTAACAATCAACTTCTGAGGATTCCCACACTCCTTACTCCTCTCACACCACCTTCAAGCAGGTCCTCCTAGTACAAGGATCCGATCACCCCAAATATTTTATATTTCTCCCTCATCCTAAAATTCTAACTAGAGATTAGATATATAGGATACTGTCATGTATGGAACTACCACGTAAATGTAATGTACAGCGGTGTTGTTTCCATTGTTTCAATTGGAATGGATGTTGTTGATGTTTGCGTTGTTGTGTAGTCATGGACGAGACTGTGAGCAGTGGATCCAGGTGACATAGGCTTCGGGGAAATTCAAAGTAAAACAGCAGCACAACTCAGACTAGCACAACAGTATCTCTGGTGGAGATTTTCGACACGGCTTTCACATCTGATTTCGATGCTTCCCAAAATGCAGACCTCATTATTGGAGAAATGGACGTTGAACCGCTGCTCGCTGAACAAGATGAGTATCCTTTAAGGACTCAAACAGTACAATACATAGTAATCAAAAACCAAATATTTTCCTGTCCATTTGTGTAAATTATCAAATTCCAGATCAAAGTCCATATTTATACCATGAAATATCTTTTATGATTTAAATTGAATTAAATCACTAATAGTCGATAAAAAGGTTACTCAAATCTTGTTTGCATTTGTAACAGAATATTTTACTGTGTGATACAATTACACGACTTTGATTTATCGTTATCATTGTGAGAAGATGTAAGGAAAAACAAGGGACATAAGGAATTATCAATTTATTATTAAGTATCCCGAGTCTATTAATATGCAATCATTAAAGTCGCTTAGTTATTTTACCACGGCATAGCTCAGGAACACCAGTTACCAGTATACACCAGTTACTGACACCTATGATGTAATTTAATTTAGCGTGAAGCTTACACTAAACCGGCGTAAAGTGGTCCACATAGATTCTACACATTATCCAAATCTAAAGCTGCTAGTGGTTCGTCTTAATTTGTATGCGAGAATCTAGGCAATTGGTTGCCTTCTATCACAAAAGGCCCAGTAGTGCCAAGCCCACGTGCTCCAGAATTGACTTTCCCAAATTAGCAGTCTAATAACTTGGTTAATTTATTTTCACTGTGTTTACTCTGCGGGTTACATTTGGGTCTTGTCGCTCCACTTGCTCCCCACACCTGTCTCCCTGTGTGTGTTTTTAATTTTCTCAAACCTCTTTCTATTTTCCACCTTGATAAATTATTTTTCATCTCATTTTTTGAGTATGGATTTTACGTCTATAATGTTGGACTTAATTCATTAATGTCTGTGGTTATTAGAACATTGAAATAGCATAAACCTGTTGTTTTAATAGTTATAATATCATAAAAATACGGTTTCTTTGCAAAAACTTCCACCGATTAAATTTTGGGTCGCGTGTGTAGGTTCCAAGTCTGTATTTTGTCGTGGTGGAATTCACGGTATCGTTCTATGTAAGACGTCGGGAGAAGTAGGTTATTGAATTAACTAGTAATCACTGTGCACTTTTATTCCCCGTAGGTTGCACTAATGCTCAACTTTGCTGAGGTGAATTTAGAGGTTATTGGTTTCTGTGCAAGTTTCTGAATGGGTTGAGAGAACTCTTGTGTCATCAGGTAGAAGTGAAATGGGGTTAGTAGGAATGTGTTGAGGAAGAGGCCATAGGACACGCCTGCAGCTTAACTGGAAAGTAGTTAGAATTGCCGTCGCGGATTCTAACTACCGGTTAGATAGGTAGCAGCGAATAATGAGGTAGGAGAGTTTTTTTGGGTAGGATGGATCAAATGCGTGCTACACCCAACAATGGACTTGTAACACACTCCAGAGCTCAGGCAATGTGGACAACGCGAAGACCCTGCGCTGCAAGGAATTGTTTTAGTTGGAAGTCAAACATGTCAAGAAGAGAGAAGAATTTTATTAAGATCTTCTTGAAAATCTTGGGAGAGTTGGAATATGGTTAATGGGGATGGTGAATGGTAAATGAACGATTAGATTCGGTGCTTAACCTAGTTGGAGGAATAGAACATTACTCATAGATAAAATAGATAATTTCCAAAGAAGAATGACGTGTCTTACTTTCATGTTGCAGATAAAAGCTCATAGCATTTTGTGGAAGTGGCTGTGGATTAGTTGAGCTGAAAGTCGTGTTCAGTAGATTTATGTTTTGGTTGCTTGTAAAGGAAGTATTTGATCTCTGAGGGACGAACTGTTTTAGGAATTTAAGGATATCAATAATCATGAATAGTTGGTCTTTCTGAGCCTGGATAAGGATTGAAGGTGTGGTGCCATCTGACGGGGCCTAAGATCCATCGTCAAGACGTAGAAGGTTGGGAAATATTTTTTATATATCAGGAATTTTGTTTTGGAGAAGAGGAACTCATCAGTGGTGGTTAGTGAAGATAGTTGCGAGATATATGAGACGAAGAAACAGTATTTCCTCCCGATATCAACCTAATTGCTATTGACGATGGTCATAAAATTTGATATTTTATTTGTAACCCATTTACAGTCAAGACCAGCTGTGGCACTTCTACCTTCTCTAAGGTCCAATCACGCAAAGAGGTTCCCTATAATTATGATTAATTTTATTTATATTTAATATATACATTTGCATTAATAATATACTACCCGTTATCGAATTATGTGGAAATTCAATAAATTTATCAGCTATTTGTGATTAGTTAACTTTATTAGTAGTCTATTGAGGCTGATATATCTTATAGTAGAACAATAGATTATTATAAATGACGATACATAGCCCATAATACAGGGTCAACTCAATTACATAATTGAGGTTTGGTTTCGATCAAAATGTTCATCTTTCTTTCTTAACTACCTTTTAGACATCTAGTTTGAAAAAATATTCTTTCCGACGCTTTTATTTTGGAGAATTAAAATTATCTTGAATCCTGTTATGTTCTTTGAGTGAAAAAAATATACATGTATATTTTAATGTCTAATTTTGTAAATAAATAACTTTGATTAACCATGTCCAGTTTCAAAAGCAATACATTTTAAAAAAGAGTGAAATATCGTGTATTTTCATTCGCATAATTACTGGTTCTGATAAATTCAAGTTGTATGATTTAAATGTATAAGAAAAAATAAAATCAGGGACTATTTCGATAAGCATTGTACATTTGTCCGCTTATTGGTTTATTCCCAGTTTAATGAAATTTAAAGTTTATCATTACACATGATTGATGCCCAAAACTTTTTTTTTTTTCCTTTAATAATAATGCTTAAGATAAAATATAAATAACTAAGTGTCATTAGTGATTGATGAATTCTCGAGCCCTACATACAATATACGTATATATTTTAATTAAACACCAGAGAGACCTGATTGATTGATAACATCAAATAATGTTTATCAATTAACCAGATTTACAAATGAAAATGATACTTATAACCTAATTAAAAAATCCTATCATTAGAAAATGATTAGCTTCATTTATTTAATGATAAGGAAAATAACTGTCATGTGTGTTTTTTTTTTCATTATATAACGAGTAGTATCAAATAGCTTTCGTTCTTAATTAAATTCAAATTCTTTGAAAACATCCTTTCGCGATATAGGAAAAAAACACACTAGTTTTTTACTAATTTATTAATTTCCAATTTATTTAGGTAGTCATGATAAAATTGGAAAATATTTACAGTATTTATGCCAAAGCCATACATAGTATTTTTATTTACTTTAAACCTCCTAGCCTAGCCTCGGAGTTTACTTTTAGGCTGAGTTTGGAAAATTAAGTATCACTTGGTTTCCCCGAGTGTGAGTTAAATGATTATTGTGATGTAAGGGCGTGGATTCAGTTTTTTATCCTTCTTTAATACTGGCTCCTTTGCTTTCTAAAATGTCCAAAAATGTACCCAATGATTACCACAGATTGTTAGCCATTGGGCATATGGCACACCACCGATGTCATTTTACAATAGCATTGCTCATTTTATTTTCAATTGTAATATTCATTCTTCAACAATCGCATACAATTAGAATTTTGGCCTAGAACTTTCATACTGTGAAGCAGAGGCTCTATCGCACTTTAAGAGGTTTACTTATAACAAAAACTGTAATAAACTCGCACTGTACACCCCGAAAAAAATATAATAAATATAAATTTTAATTAAACTTACCTGTATCGAAACGAGGAGCTTCCGTAAAATCGTTATTAAAATGTAATAAGCCGATATGTCGAAGCAGAGTTACTGACGATACAAGGAAGGAGGTAACAAGAGACAGTTACCCCCCCCCCCCTGCCTTGTAAGGACTACCTCTCTAATGAGCGGTTTGGCTGGGTACGAATCATGACCCTCCTACTGCCCGGTCGCAATATCGTTACCAATATTATAACTTATATGTATAATAATTGTCCAGGCTGTAGAAGGATATAATCAGATAACAAATCTTATGCCTCTCCGCAATATAGTTCATTCTAGAAAAACATTTTCAACACTTCTAGGTTGTCTCTTATATAGCTAAAAGTGAAAAACCCTATAACAAATAACATCAACAAGGCAAACAAAATCAGTCATTAAAAGCGACAATAAATGAAATAAACAAAACCAATATAAAAATTTAATAGTTCTGAAGTGCACTATAGCCACCGTCATGAAATTAGATGTATGGGATGAAGGCGCTATTTGGTGCTGTTTGCCCGCTGTTGGGCCGGTGATGCACTTAATCACTAAATTACTTATTGCTTAATGATTAACATCATCTTAGTAAAGGGATCACGTGGATAGAAGAGAAGTTGTGCCCAGACCACCAACAGGGCTTGCCATGCATTGCGGGTCCAAGCTTCTAATTACGTGATGGCAGCTATAAGTCAGGAAAGTTCCATTCATTTTATTTATTAAACTGTAAAAAATTTGATACATAAAAAAACACAACAATGCATTAATCCTATATTTACCTACACGATGATATGGGAAATTTAATACATTTAAATTGTAAAATTGTAATGCTAACATAAATGTTAATGACAACATGAAACTGTAAATTTAAAGGGGCTATGAAAAAAAAAAATTATAATAGAAGGTGAGAGAACGCCGTGGACTTTCTTAATGTACTATCTGGGAATAAAAATGGGTAAACATCTCCAATTCTCTAACCCATTTTAGAAACAAAATAGAAAAGTACGCCACAAGTCTTACCAACTTTCGCACTTGTTAACTTGTTATGTTATATAAATGTGTCCTCCGGCTAAAAGCCTGCAACAATTTCAAAACGATATTATGAGAAAAGTGGGCAGACATACCTCCTCTCTCTAGAGCTGAAAGAACGCCGACTTGCACCCGTTGGCTGGTGTGCCGTCTAGTGAGTTCATCTACCGGAGACACATCCAGTTTTTCGACTCGTTGCAGCACCTGACGAACTCAGTGTTTTAACACCCCCATTCCCGTATCGATGGCAACAGACTGTCCGGGAAAAATAGGTTGTTAGTTAGATATAGATTAGTATTAGCACAACTCATTCTTAAGGAGACACTTATCAATTTCCATGTTCACACGCCTTGTATTCTTTACATCATACTACTATACGAAAATTCTTTAAACCTCAAACATTACATAAATCTTAGCTTCAGTAAATATAATTAGCATGATGTGCGTTTTTGTAAAGATTCCATATTGTGGAATCTGTAGCTCACTTTATGTATATTAAATGAGAGAGGTTTTGAAAAAAAAAAAAAAAGTAAAATTGAATACAAAATTATTAACCCTCTGGAACGGTTAAAAGAGGTTGGTCACTTTTACTTACTCTAGGACTGGCTGAGAAGGTTCGAAGGGGGTGGGTTTCTTAGCATAAGTATTCACTATTTCTTCTTTTTTATTTATATTTTCCGATGTTAGGGAATCTAATTTCTATGCTTTCCAGGCTGTTGATTAATTTTTTATCATTGTTATGGTGTAACAAGGCATCTCTACGTAGTCCATCATGGTGCCCTTCCTTCTGTCAATGCTGGTAGAATTCGCTTGTTTTCCTCTTAACCATCGTAGTTCATTGCATCTAATAAGTAATCTTCGATTTATTTCCGACCCCAATCTCTTCTTATTTTATAATCATATACAGATGTCATAGACACCACACGTCTTCATTTGGACCACTTTTATTTTATCAATAAAAATGGATCAGTTGTTAACAGGATAGCGTGACAGTACAGAGGCAATGAGCTCGTCAGAGCCGAAATTTATTTAACTTTTATTTTGTATTTAAATTAACGTATCCTATAGAAAAAATTAGAAAAAAAAAGCCAATTGTAAAAATGAAGCTGGAAGACATAAATGTCCATAACAGATGGAATGATTTGTTTTGAAAAAAAGTATTTTGCAAAAAATAAAAGGCTATATGTTACATATAATTATTTTCTTTCGTCAATTTTTTAAATTATGATTTTTTTTTGGAAAAGCTGCATCATGATAAGTATCACATATCACTGAGCAAATAAATGTTGTCAGACTTTTATGATGAACAAAAAACACTAAACTAAAACCACAGATAGTGATGATCACAATTTACTTCTTTTTTTTGTGGTAAAATGATGTTTTTTGTATTTCAATTTCGAAGAAATAATGCTTGAAATAATTAAGTCTACTCTCTAATTGCAACTACCGTATTTTTCCTTACGCTACTTAAAAATTCATTGAATCGCCTCTAGGAGATGACTATAGCAAACAGATGAACTTTAGCTTGATTCATTTCTGATGGTTTTATAATAGCAAGAAGGTTAGTCCAGCGCTAGGGGTTTCTTTTTTCCTGGATATTTCATCTAACCTTTTCTTTTTATTTTAGTTTTTTGTATTTTATGTGCACTTATCTCGAGGATGTTGGCTTTCTGAGAATTAACTCCCAACCTGTAGTTACTGTTTTTTCTCGTGTCGGTATCGGGTTTTGTTGTCTCATCCGTCCGTTAATTTCACCCATTTATTGATCGTAAAGAACGGGCGTTTTAGAGAAAATAATCATTGGCCAAACCGAGAAATGACAATCCCTTCCGCAGTTATTTCTTGTGCTTGTAGCCGCCATTCTATGTTAGCTTAAAGGCTTTTTTGTACTATCGTTAAAAGCTTAAACGCTTTTTTCTATTGAATTTGAAAAAGAATCATTAAATTAATAAGTATCACCAAATCGTAAAAGCTTTTGACGGTCGAAGAGGACAATTAATTTATAAAGACTGGTTATTAGCCAAAAAAAAAAAGTATTGTCAGTGGTGGGATCCGAACCCGGTACCGCCTGGTCTCCTATTTATCTATTAATATTTATTTTTATTGTACGCACCTTAATAATATATGATTTCAGGTATTTGACTTCGTATTTGCTAAATAAAAATGCAAAGCCTGGTAGCCTATAAATTGTTACCCTTTTCATGACATGCAATGACATGTTTGCTGTGAATCACTTTACTGAGGATTCATTTCATTTCCATGTTAATTACATGATCGTATAAAATAGCCAAGTAAACTTTGACATGTTGACGTTTTGATATGCCTGCATGAGGTACCTGCATGAGGTGCTCGTAAAAGTATGATGAACACTGCTCAACTCATATCGGAAATCGTAACGCAGGGGTAGTATTTTGGAACGTTTTCCATTAATAAACATCGACCGACCTAATCGATTACCATTATTTAACAATGTAAGACCCTCTACCTCCATTGTAAATGTATTATTTATAAAAGTGACATTTTGTATCTATTTTGATGACATCATGTTTTGGTGTGTGGCTGAGCCTTTAGAAAAGCGCTCCAAAAACGAGTTGTTATTTCACATTAAGATTTTGTTTTATGGATATTGAAGGATATTGCCTAGGTTCTTTCAGTGAATCCCAATGCAACTTGCAGTCTAGGGTTCAACGGTATTACATTTCTTATGGCCGATTTGTACGTCACTTATTCCAAATGTGAATTGAAGCTTAAGAAAATAATAGCTTAACTTATCTGCTGTACACTGTAAACTTGTTTGGCAAGGCAGGTAATTACTTGTTTTCACAATGATTTGTTATTTGGCTGGGATAAAGTTTTCAATTTTTAATGATCATATTATTTAGAAAGCCATTAACGAGCCACGATGTAGGAAAATACATTAGTAGCGTTTAAAAACGGTCGTTACCCGCGCAGGAAACAAGGAAAGGGCATAAGGGAGAAGGGAGATAACGAGACAGAAGCCGAAAGACAGCGGGCAAAGGGAAAAATGACTAATTGGGGCTTTCATCTTGCCGTTGGTTCCACGTGGAGCGCACAGCAATTAGGGTCCATGGTAGGCAGGCAAGCAGGGGAGGGTGGTTGTCCGTAGTAACGAACGACAAGTCAAGACGGTCGTTAATTTCGTTAATTATATTTGGCGAGGATGGAAGGGCTGGTTTAATTGCAGATACCCCCGGTGGCAGCAGTGCCAGCCGGGCTGTATGTTAATAAGGGCTGTTTGAGATGGCTGTATCGGACTGTTCGTTAGTATCCATAGGGCTCATTAGTGCACTGCCATTGGTCAGGCTAACCTCCTCGTTACGCCAGCTTCCTAGGGGTGGGTCTTTCATACGGTCCTCTTTCATAGCCCCGGCATACAGTGAAATGTTTTCACCGGAATAGCCACTCTTATTATATTTACTTTTCATTTCGTCAGCGGCGCGGGCAAATTGAATGATCCTTAACAATGTGTACATCATTAGGGGGGCCCCCAATCAAAGGGGCCTTGTTAAATGTTTGCTTTTGTTGTTAGACTAATTCTATGCGCGACTTCTAATTAACGTGGCTAATTTAAGGTGGCTTATATGCGCTGCTGCGTTCCCTGTCGGAGATCACCCTTCAAGATGGCATTCACAATTCTAGATTGTCTCGTCTCAAGATGTTATACCATTCCATTATTGAAAACAAAAGGTCTTATGCTCGTGGCTGTGACGAAAACAAACAGAAACGAAACCATTCCTGGCAAGGCAAGGAAGGAAATTCCGGTGAGCGAGGAGCTAACCCTAATTTTAATCCTTAGTATACAACTGTTGACAGGTGCGTTCCTAGAGGATTTGGGGCCTGGGACGGTCTCCTATTTGGAAGCTTGTAAATGTATTTATTTTTTTAGCATAAATGTCTTGAATAACATCATCAAAATTAATATCATCTGATAGTTGTTTTTCTATCGCTAGATCTCCATTTAACGCCAAGCGATGTAACTCTATGTGACGTTTAACTCTAAGTTTTTTTCACTAATTAAGTGTATAAATGTTAACGTTATCTTATGTATGCTTATCATAATCATTGATTCTGTTGCTGACAACATTATTGTATTGTTTATTTTTATACGATTCAGTAAACATAGAAAACAAATTCTGCCCTAAAATACGTGTCGCCCTGGGCGGACGGACCCCCTCCCCCCGTGTTCACTACTGAAACAGACAAGTGTCACAGCATTGTCCTTCTATTGATTGTAATTATTTTTATTACTTCTCTAAACAATTAACAACTAGGCTATGATGAAGAGATATTATCATAGTAGAGAATCTCTTTCGCAACTGTTGAGACAGAGGGGGCTAGAAATAAAAAACTTAATCAGCTAATTTGTAATGATTTTTTCCCGATGAAGAGGTTAATTAAGGAATTAGTCAATATTTGGAGAAATAAACGGTCTTAGCTCGTTGAGTGTCTGGGGGTTCCGAGGACCTCAAAAGACCCCATCTTCCCAACCGACTTTCCACCCTCTCCTTTCCTTTGCCCTTCCCTCGGTCTAATTAATTGGGAAATTCTACTTGGCCGCTTTAGCGGAGCTGCTGCTGATTCATTAATACCACTGTGGGTTCGAGATTTTTATTTTCTAATTGATTAATTTGTTCATGTATATATTTGTATATATTGATCATATTACCTGATCCTTCATGTTCAGCTTTGGCCACACGTGTGAAGTGGCTGTGCTTTCTTCTTAAGTTTTCAATGGACCTTGTTGATCGTTCGCATCTGCCACGCTTCAACTCCCATAGCCGCATGTAGAGCAGGGTGTATATTTTTTATTATGAATAGATCACACCCAGTTTTCTAAGACAAATAAAGTTTTTTAGATAAAGTAACAATGCTTTTCAGGAGTGAATTTGTTAGATTTTTCATTGAAAAAATAAGTTGTTAATGAAGTGGTTAAAAAATTAAACAATATAGTTTTTTATTTAAAAAAAAAAAACAGAGTAGTCGTAATTTCAAATTACGGGTAAAATCACCAAAACCAGGGACTTGCACTCAGACCCATCTACGTTTTATATCCATTTTATTTAAATTGAGAAACAATAATAAATAAACGTTACTCCAATTTTTCATTTATTTATCAAATGCACATCCTCAACATCGAATAAATAATTATTTAAAAAATAGTATTGCCATTTGTATAAACGGAGTTCACCTGGGTCACGGCAATACTGACTGGCAATTTCACATGACTCGCTAGCTGACTGCCATCATTACTAGCAGTTAGTGCTGTCTGTCACCCCTGAACCCTAAACGAGGATGAGCAGGTCCTCAGCGCTAACCGCTTTAGGGGTTGTATGTGGTCTGCAGGTTCTGAAGGGGGGCCTCCCCCACCAGAACAGGTTAACAGGAGTCATCTTGGGAGGTAACGTTCCCACGAGAATCTCCTCACTGTAATAGAATGCCAATATTATTTTTAAATTTGAGATTGAAGGTGAATGCTGAACCTTCTACTGATGTATTCTCAAGAAATAAGAATTCAGAGTTTCAAAAATTAATTTTAAAAAAGGCATATGACCGTAGTACAAGATATGTAAGAAATTGAATCGTCATTGTGTAATAGGTCCTTCGGACAAGCGAGTGGTATATACACAGCTGGATAAAAGGGGTTACTCCCAGGTTTGAGAGTTCTATACAGAATAATTACTCACCTCATAAAAAAGTAGCGGGTGCCCGAACGTTATTACCGAAAGTAACTATTGTCATCAAACACTAACACTCCTAGTGTCTCCCTAGTGTTATCAACACTTGGCGTTGCCTCTCAAACCTTCTATTCAGTTCTGTTATTTGATTAGCTACTTTTTTGTTCAAGTAGCCGCTCGTTCATAGTCACGAGGATGAGTCAACCCCTAAGACTCATCCCCTAAAGAGAAAATTCTTAGGACGAGACGGGGATCGATTCTGGGTCTCCGCAGTTCAAAGTCACCAGTTTATAGTGTACTATATTTACGTCTATTTACATCACAACATTTATATAATTTTCAAATTTGGCACACACAGATGTTCATTATAGACAAATATCTTAGACCTTGATGATGCCTGAAAAGTCGAAACATTGACGGTTTTATGATATTGTCTGTCTAAAAGAATTATGAAGAGACTAAAACTTAATTGAACAAATCGTAGTGCGAATATACAAGAGTAACCATCAGTTCATCGATCACATTTCTAATTGTGTGTGTCATCGTAGTAAGAGGTAAATTTTTATTTGCTAAAATTGATCACATATTTGACTTAAAATTTAATAAGTGAATTATTCTACCTTTAAGGATTTATTAAATAAGCTATGATGTGTTATTGCGTTCAGAAACAGGGTTATGATGTCATGAGTTCCTAATTTAAATTATGACAGTCACGAAATAATTAATGTAATCAATCGCAAGGTACAAATGTAACTTTTGATGGAAAAATAAGCATTTAGGTGGACATCAAAGTTAATTAAGGATTTAAATATATGATATTTTGTATGTAATTTATTTTCTCCAGAAGGAATTCATTACCAACACAATCACCCAACTTGCACATACAGAGTTCTAATCCCGGGCTTTAGTGAACGGCAAGAAGTATCTCGAATAATCGAGGAAGGCTTCTCTCTCAAAAGGAAGCCTCTAGCGAGCATGAATAATTTTATAGTTTTACAAGACGCCTCGGGAGGGTGCAAGAGTGAGTGGCCTGTCACACTCGTTAGCCCGGGAGCTAATAATGGCCCCTGCGAACAGCCAAGGGTTCGAGACCAAAGAGCTCGCTTATTAGAGAAACTAAATCACTGGATTGTGTATTCATGAGGGCAGAGCATCCCTTAATTACTCTCCTTTCCTGCCAACTTTGAACCCAAATAATTACTTAGCTAGCGGTAGGGTGGAGGGCACCCAATGGGAGTCACTCCGGCACCCAACCCACTCTCAACGCCATGAATTTATAATATTATTAATTTTAAACCCGTATTCCTCAAAACCTCATCCTCCCGCTCTCTTGGAGGCTCTTTCTTCGGCCCATGAATAAATATCGGATCTTCTGAAACCTACCCCGCCATCCATGAGCCCCATAGGCCTCGCAGAACCTTTGAACATTCACACAGAGAAATTAAAATTTCCTGCATTATTTACGAATAATCTGTACATGATGCAATACAGCAACATACACTCTTAATGGGCAACTAATACCTACGTAACGCCGCGTTATCGTATTTAAAGTGATCGGGTGATGACTTAGTTGTGTTACCGGCTTAGGTTGACAAAAGAGAGGTGGAAGTTTGTCTTTAGAGGTTTAAGTCAAGCTTGAGGCATATCGTTACAATAATTAGGATCCTTCCAGTGCTTAATCAAATTTATGAAGGACTAAAAATACACGTTTTTAATATTTATGTTAATATCTCCATTAAATTTTCTATAATTTGTAATTTATGTAAGGAAGGAATCGAAAAACGAGAATATGTGTTATTGTTCGGATAAAATAAAGTAAAATCTCGGTGATCCATAAATCCGGATTATTCGCAATAAACCGCTAGTCCCTCGGAAAAATCGTATTTATTTGTAAAAAAAAATGCGTTTCGGCCGCCTCAGCAATTGGTAATGATTTTCGTACCCAATACCACTTAATCGTCTTATAATTCGTAAGATGCTGTTGCCAAACCCGTTTAGTAAAAAAAAAAAAGTATCATTCCCTCTTTTTAATTCTCATAATCACGTTTGATTACATTTGATTTGATATCCTTTATTTTTACTTCAGTTCAGTCTGGTTCCAAAATCAAAATTCGGTGCTAGTAGTTTCGTAAAGGAAGTACTACTTTCATCTGATGATGATGACCATAATGTATCAATTGGTATAGACCCTTTGGAATGGAATCGACTGCCTCAAAGTGAAGAAATCACATTTGATGATGTTCACTTTGACGACGACGTTGCTGTTGCAGGTCATTTTGACGCTGCCAGGAGAAGATGAATAAAACATCGATGATGACAGAGAGGATGACAGAGAAGCTAAAGGTTACATCAATTTTATGACCATTATTATTAATTAAATTATGTAATTTGTCTTTTGTAGTGTACATACATGGAATTTTAATAAAAACGAATATTGTCGTTACTTTGAATTTAGCTTTTTTTAAACTTCAATAATTCGTAGTCCAGCTATGTCCCAAATCCATTACGAATCATCGGGATTGTACTGTACCTAGGTTTTATTCCATTAAAATAGATTAATAAAAGAAAAAATAATTAGGGTATTCTAAATCTCCTGTAGAAATCGAAGTTGTAAGAATATTTAGTTAATATGACATAATTACACATAAACAAATCTATTTTGACTACGGGTAGATTACATTATTACCCGAAACAACGACAAATACTACAAGGTGGGGTTCCCGGTCCGCTTCCTTCTATGGCTTTCCTTTGAATGAAGTATCATATCGTGTTTGTTGGAAAACTTCATCACTATGGATACCATATCGAGGATTTTCAGCCACTCGATTCTATCCGTATCACTGAATCCGTTTATATGTCCCTTTACGTGAACGTAACTATACTGATCATAAACTTTGGAAAATTCAAAAGCCTTAACAATGTCAAGGTTAAGGTTTATCACGTGGGACTTTAAGTCGCATTTTAACAATGTTCTTATATCAGTTACGACTGGTTATCTGTTCAGATGGTAACAATTTTATTACGAATGGAGGGAGGGAGGGGGTTGGATTTGTAGCAGTTCGACCAGGGAAGAAACAGACAAGTTCTAGAAAACTGGATGGCTATTTCTTGGAGCTTGAAGGCAACGAGTAGTTGAGATCAGTTAAGTTTTATCAGTTAGCTCAGGGGGACAGTTAGCTTTTTTTTTTTTTCATTTAAGCTGCAATTATCTAAAAGTCAATAAATTATCGCGCTATGCCATCTAAATTCAAATCAAACCTTGCATTGACGTTAATTAAATACTAATTAGTTCGTTGGCTGAATCTCGGCTGAGCAAAAGCGACTGGCATGTTGCCGAGTGATTAACATTTCCTCGATCTGGTTGCATACAGCCAGCTGCGTCCAACAGCATGTAGCTCGTTAGCCCTTCCTAGGCCCACATATCGGCTCTCATTAGATAGCACAATGTTCGTTCCTCTTCTCCGAACTGCTATTGATATCCTACGTTGTATTTTTATATCCGTCGGGGAGACCTGGGACAAACATGGGCAGAAGTTTTGTCCTATTTGCAACCAGCCAAGTGTCGATACTTAGATCGGAGATGTCCTTTGGACAAATGCAGGTGCGTATTTATATGAGGTTGGTCCTTCACTGGGTTGTCGTTTTATTTTCTTTACTGAAAATGGGCACGACCTAACAAAATCAGTACTTAATAGCTTTAACAGCTTCTGAACTGATAGTTTTATAGACCAGAGAGAGGTGTATTTTTATTAATATGAATAGCCTATAACCAGTCATCTCAAGAATATGCCTTTAAAGTTTTTGAAAAAAAATTGGAATCATGGATTTGGATCAACTATTAAATATCAACGTACTTCATTCGAAAATTAAAGCTATTGTCAATTTGAACCCACTTTTTTTTAACCGTCTAGCATCCCGTGCTTACGTTGACTTTTTTTGAAGTTCCTATTACCCACAGAAACTCACATTAGTCAGCTGAGATCAAGATTTTGAGGACCATTTATGATATTAGTTTATCATTATTTAAAGATAATTGTACCTGCCCTAGGAGGGCAGTATAATAAAATACCGCATTATTATCATATTTACAAATTCACATTTCCTCTATCATTCATACTTTTTTACCCCTACCGCAGGATTCAGTTATTTTTTTATACCCGTTTTATTTTAAAACCTCCTTTTTTTGTTTGACTTGAACTTATAACTGTTCCAGTTCTAATGATACATACATACAGCTTCATTCTTTGTCGTAAAAATATTTACATAAGTTAATTTTTAATAGTACATTTTTGACTAGATTCTTAATCTAATTTCGAACAGTGCCTTTTCGCCATCTTTTTACAACAGTGTCTTCGTTGCGTTGTAACTGTTTTCAGTACTGTAGCTGGTTACGGTTGCTCGTCTTGGGTGGTTCACTGGTGGTCGTAGTGGAGATGGTGAAGTGCCCTGGTCCTTGCAGCTCCAGTCACTTCTGGATAAAGAGGAGAAGATCCTGAAAGTTCCCTCATTATCTACCTGCGGCGGAACCCGTTCTTTTCCACCTATACTGGCAGAATGAGAAAAGTGCCTCTGTTTCATTCCACATTTGTAATATCTCCCAGAGATCCCCAATCCGGCTGCAAAATTGGGGCTTCCTTTTCCCTATGAAGAAGGGGGCCAGGATTGTGGAGACGCAACCTCATATAGCAGTAGAGGAAGGAGAGCGTGAGAGGCGCAGACGCTCATGTGCTGAGAGTGGAGAAAACTTACCGGAGCGAGATACTCCTGGTTACTAGTAATTTACAAAAGATCACTCCAATTATTTTTTAAGTAAAATATTTAGTATGGTTATATACGTAATGGTTGAAAATAATAGCAGCTGTCCGTTTTCTGAATCTGCCAGTAACTAACGCTGGATTACTGAATCCTTCAAGAAATAGTCCACTGTTTTGCTTAGATGAGGACAGTCAGGAATAACTGCGACGACGATTAGAGCCGCTCTTGTGCTCAGGTGCCAGTGTAAGTTACGTTGCCGGTAGCCGTTAAGTGGCCGAAGATAACTGCAGATAGGAACCTATTAGTGGGGCGGCTCCACTAATTGCCGGGGGGGTCCTGACCCCCAAAACCCCCCTAAACCTCCCTTCGTCTCCCCCCCTCCACTAATCCCAACAGCCTCTAACAGGGCCGCTAACGATATTGACCTTGCCTCTAGCCTCCTTGTTAACTGATACCGCCCTCCCTATATCCCATATCCAACTATTCCATTGTTAAAACCCCCAATCCGATCTCGGCAGCCCCCACGTCCAAATGGCGAAGTTCTCAATCCTAAGAAGGTTTCTTGCTCTTCAAAGAACCATCGCGGATATTTGAATTAAAAAAAAAATGTGTGTGTGAATCCTCAAAGTGAAGCCTTTCGTTCTGTATTCAACCGATGCAGACATAAAATAATAACGCTCTCAAGATATTTTCTTTTGTTTTCGGCTTCATGATGTCATGAACTGCTTTGAAATCCATTGAGAGAAAATATGTCTGAAACTTGTAACTCTGTTAACGACCTATGTGGGGGTGGACGTGACTATCCTTTTGTTAAGGCTGTCAATTCAGACGTTGTTACTAAAGAGGTGACTAAGTAATATAATTAAAAAATAACAATATGATAAATTAAATTTATTTAAGGAGATGTGAATTTATTCCACCTGTTAACTGGGGAATTCCCTTTTTAATTACGCAGCATATAACGGGCGCGAACTCTTTCACTAGGACGTGTAAATACGTCATGCCCGGAGGACGTAATTTCATATTATTATTTTTTTTATTTATGCTTAAAATAAATGAAAAGAGTATGAAATATACATTTTTTCGTTTATTTATATATAAAGCACAAAGGAAAATACAAAATTACAAACAAATAGAAAAGAATACCACCAAAAAAATCTTCATTTCAGCTTCATTTGCACCCTTCCATTTTCGAATTCTTGAACGTGGTTTCAATTCAGGATCATTATCAAAAAATTGAGCGGCGTACAAATTCGTTTGCTCTGTAATTAATTTGATAAATTCCTCATCTAAAAACTTCTCAAGATAAAACGAAGGAACTTTTTTTGGAGGAGTATCGAAAGTTTTTCCAGAATGTGGAGTGAAGGGAAATGGTGGTTTTTCTGCATTTTGAGGTAGCCATTCTTCAGAAACAATGCTGTTGCTAGGACCAACTTCTTCACCATCTTCATTCTTAGTATCGCTCAATTCCGTGTCGTAGTCGACATTACTGTCAGATGACTCCGATGACGAACTCATAATACGTCTCCTTACATTGATTTAGTCATCGCTGATATCGCTTTCATTCATTTTGACTGATACTTATAAAAATTTATTCTAAAATAAAAAGGTTGGAAATATAAAAAATATAAGTAAATAATATATAATACGAAAATAGGTAGGTAAGTGTAAGTACGTACCCGCCACTGCTCACCCAGAACACATCCACCACTCTCAATAGCGAAATGATACTGATTCCCTCCGTGTCTTAAATTCATATCGAGACATGTATGGATGACTAATAACTTATTTGTTCGAAAATATATGTCCCACCCGTTCCAGAGCGCAACATATATTTCAAGGACGTATTCATATGCCCTACCCGTACCCGATATTGTTTACGTTTGACGTATTTATACGCCCAGCTCGGTTAACAGGTTAAGATAGAATGACATTATATTTTACATTGTAAACTCACTTCGTCACCTTTTGGTGTATTAATTCCAAAATAATAATTATTTATTACATTATTTTGAATATTGACTTTGCGATGTCTCTTGTATCATCAACATTAAGGTCAAAAACAAGAAAAAAAGTTATTCAAGTGTGGATTATCAAAAATTAAGAGTTTCTTTGATGTACCGATCACTAATTACTCCTTCTTCAAGTTTTATTCACTTACATGCCACCTTGATTGGAAAAGGACATTGGACTTGTGACTTTGTCACCAAGGCCAAATCTGTTTAATTTTAAGATTAAACGAACACCGTCCAGTATCTAAAAGGGATTAAGATCATCAACGACCCATGAACCCAATAGTCGTCACCAGTAACTACTAAAGTTGACGCTTCATTAGATATAACCAAAGAAATATTCTGAGTTAGCAAACAAAATCACCATGCCCCAAAGTTTTTCGGTGGACCAAAAACTGTGTGATTGCATCTTGGGAAAATAATGGTTGTTTGCATTATATTCAAGATAAACTCATAAAAAAAAAAGTTATATATATATATACATTTTCTAAAAAGGGAAAAGATACATGTACATGTATGCCGGTTCCAGGCGGCCACATAAAGTTTTTAAATACTAATAAATTGTTAAAACACTACTAGTAATTTCGTCCAGAAATTTTTAACTCTGTACTTACAACAGCTTGCAAATAAATAAAAAGCAATAGTAATTTGCTAAATTATTGAATGAAATATGAATGACAGAAAGTGACTCTGAAGGTGCGACTCGAAAGAGGACGGATATTTTTCTTCTTAATTTATTTTTTACAGTTCATTATTTGAGGGCTAATTTCCATAAACTTGTTGTGATTAGTTTAATATTTTACAAAGATGCCATTTTTACATGTGTCAATGTAAAGTACATTCAGGCAGACATACACTTGTGTCCTCCAGTAGTTGATTTAACGTGACTCTCTCTCTCTCTCTCTGCCTTCGTGCTCAGCAAAAATTCGTAATAACTCTTGGAAGGTTTATTAACAAAAACAGTTGTGTTCGGTAAGGTGGATTGGTCATTTCAAAGTGCCAACAGTCAGCACAGCTTTTTCTACAGCTGAGTGGCTACTTTCAAGGGGTTGAACAGAAAACAAAGAATTGGAAAAAAAAAATATATTCTTGAAGGACATACCATGACAGTGTAATCTGCGAAAATAGATTTTGAGCACATTGTCCCTCGGGCCCCCGCAGAGGCTTGAGAATTGGCGCCTTCTCACGGTCAGAGCCCATCGGGACGGCCACTTGCATTGTGAAAACATCTGCTGTTATCTTAACCGGTCCCCAGATGGACGGATGCACATATTTACCCAGCTCATTAGTTATACCCAATTTATGTGAGTGAGCCACCCACTTCGCCGGGCTCAGACCCAAATGGAAAGAAAACACTCTTGGTGTGCATTATGTCTGCTTCATAGCACGTGCGTCATCCTGTTGGTCTAGGTGAAGGGCTGATTCATAACTTTTGGGAGGGAATGAGGTTTCCATTGTTCTCAATAAATATTTCAGATGGTTAATATAAACTATCTGAGCCAAATATAACTTTTTTCGCTGTATTATTTGTTCGTTGTTCATTAATTTTTTTTTTTTTCAGTTAAGTAAACGTACATTTCTGTAGGATTAAATCATTAGCTGAAGCAAATTACGCTCTGCCATAGAATAGCAATATAATAAAAGATCACATTCATAGCATATTTATTATTTTATTCATTCCCTATTTACAAGATGAGCTCAACGCGATACCAATAGTTTAGCAACCAAGTCAGCAATATTAGTACCCCCCTTTATATAGGCCCCATTTTCCTGTCTCTATCTTCCTAATGATGTTAACTTTGACTGTTAGTCGTTAATTATTAGAAATATATTTTGTTTTAAATTCGTACGAACTGAAAAAAGAACGTGGCTAAAAAAAATCGAGAGTTACTTGTGTTTATTTGTCATGTCGAATTTATTTCGGAGTAAAGCTCTTGAGTAATCAACACCAGTATTGTTTATTTAAACTCATGTGTGTTCCTCACCGATCCGAACCCGAGATATTACAAGAACGAGACCCCGGGCTCCCCGGAACAAGCCAGGGCCAGGAGGCACCCCAGTCCCACATGTCAGGTGTTGGTTACAGATAGTATTTTATAGGACATGAGGTGGATCGAAGGATGTGGACAAAAACTATGTAAGCCATCCAAATCAGATAAACTAATGACTAATTTAAATATAAACTTATTATAATAGAGAAACTTCCACGCGACTTAAGGTTCAATCTTTTTTTCTTAATCGGTTATAAGATTGTATTCTTTGCTCCCAAATTTTCTTTATTTTGAAACTCTTGGCTGTTAAGTGTAAGTATCTTACTATGTAATTAAATTAAATGGTGTGAAAAATTTTAATGGGTTTCCTTTAAGTTCGCAATCAGGTATATTGCTACTAACAATAAATAAATACATGTTAAACATATAAATTTACATTTTTTTTTTAAATTCATTTAATAATTCCATTAAATCTTGAAGAGCTTATGAGCCTTCTCGAATCACTGAGGATTAAAAGTCAGATAAACAGTCAGAGAGAAGAGGTCAGTTAACTGATTGATACCTGGCTGTTTGATGTTCAGTTTTATTTTTCACTTAGTTTCCATTATTATTTCTAGCAAAAACGTACACATTCGTCGTGTTGTGGAATATATTTGTTTTTATCCTTGCTTTGATTGCCCCACACCTGTGAAAAAGTAGAGCCCTTCGGACTTGGTAGTTACTCAAGTGTAATGAAGCACTTGAATACCTTTCTAAAATAGTCTGCTGCTATAGAATACACAAATAGTTTCGTGAGGAATTTACATGACTGATGGTGCTGTGTAACATTTTTTCAAAGGCCAAATAAATATCTTATTTGTTAAGAAATAGATTAAATCAATCCTGTCCATCGCTACGATAAAAAAAAAAATAGAAATAGTTGGGTTTTCACCATCTATTGTTCAGTCGCCCACATAAATTTGACAGGATGTTTTTAATTAATTCAGAACAAGAATCGTTCGTTATATTATGCAATTGTTGTTTACAATAGGTGATTGGTAGACTAATTGTCTGGGGGAATAATGAGTCTTTGTTAAAAAAGCTATTTACCTTCTAAACGACGTTAGTTTATTTATGCATACCCGCACATCCGTTATCCTAAAAGAGTTATCACCTGATTATGGAATTTAACACAAAAAAAACAACTTTCAGTACGAAAAAATTAAGCATATTCATTCCATGTCTGCTTTGCGGTTTACGCTCGTTCAACGTCCTTCAAAAGAAGGGTCTTGCCACGCACTAAACGATTATTCTGGTTCTATCGAGTGATACCAAGTTTCATTCTTGTTTCATTGGTTCTGTTCATTGGAGTCATGAGTTGTCTCAAAATATCCAATTCTTATCCAGTCATCTGATGCCAATCTAGACTATGCTCGAGGAGTGTTTCTCCCACCATTCTTTTTCTACGTCACGTCACCAGTCATTTTCTAAGTCAGTATATTTTTTTCGATGTGACGATGACCTTGGTGGCTTGGTTTACCTTTCCCTGGTAAAATCCGAATCAGGAAAGTGCTTTGACAATGCTGTAAGCTTCTTTAAAACCACTGTTAGTCATTAGAGTTATACAATAGAGATTGTGAAACGATATTATGGTTTAGGGTTACCTTCACGGATTAAACCAGTCGACTTCAACGCTACTGTTCTTCCCATCACACACAGTGCGATACTTTGATTCCGCATTTAAAAAGATTAACCTGGAACACTCATTCGGAACTTAAAAGACAAGAACTCAACAGAAGGGTAGGGAAACTGGAAATCCTACCTCATACTAGAAAACAAAATACTCATATGTTAAGCAAAACTAAATCCAATCTTGAAGAATGGGGATCATTAAAAATATCAAGCGCATTAAATCCTAAACTGCTTAGGACATTCAAGATAAACTTGAAGAAAATTTTGTTTTTATCTTTAGCTTCTTTCTTAATGGAAGACACCTGTTCATCAAAATACCCTTTTCTCGAATAATTGATTGTATTTTATTTCCAGAAATTATATTTTTAGGGTCACTGTTTTCTTATGTTTATGCACATAGTGAGCTAGTGGTTTATTGATATTAAGAAAATGAGTTTGTGTAAATAATAATATTAAGAATTTATATTTTATTTAAGTTCTTAATTGAAGTGATTCAAAATGCTTTATTACATTTTTCACGACACCTTTCCTTGCTCTGGCTTGGAGAACATACTGATAAATAAAGAACGACGCCATCCTGTTAACAATTTAAATTACTCTCCGCTGAATATAATCGCATTAAGGGCCCCCTTAATCCCCACCACCTAATCCTAGATTATCTGTTTAATTACAATAAACAGGGATAACGGCTATTAACCGGCTGGAGGATGCATTTAAATTGGTTTTAATACCCGGCCTGGGCGAACACACAAAAACACCTCCGTGCCACTTCCGTTGCCTCCGCTCTGATTGATGACCGTTGGGACACTAATTTATTCGCCAACGCTCATCGAATGTTTGTTTAGAATTCCCCGCACCACCCCCTCCCCAACCACCCTCCCTCCCTCCCAGCCAGCCAGATTAACAAGTGAGCCCACCTAGCTCTCTGTTTGTTGTGTCAAATTAATTGTATTAATACCGAGCACAGAGCTCGGAGCTCTCCCAAGCTTACATAGCTTAACAAGCTATCGACCTCTTACGGTGCGAGTGGCAGGCCCAAGATTAATTTATTGTTATAATTCGCGTCGCGGATGTCCTCGGCCAGAGAGGATAATTGGATCCGCGGGTCAATAAATTATTTATCCCACGAGCATATATCTCCCAGGCGGCCTTTCAATCGGGTTAACAAATTCACTCCGGCAATTAATTAGCAAATGACAGTAATGAGGTTAATCCAGAACCCTCTAATTGTCAAATAAGCCCCTGTGTGCTTTTATTTATAAATCGAATTAGCCTTTGAAGCGTTCATACATCAAATAAATTGATATAATGAAATTCGTTGATTTTACCTGTTAAAGTATTTTTCATGCCTGTAGGGTTGCCTTGTTGAAATAATGAACAATAACCCGTACTGCTTATAGTCGAGTAATTTATAAATATGTAAAATATACTTAGTAAATAATACAATGGTTTTATACTGTAGTTTAATAATTATTCTAAAATAGCACAAATATTATTTACCCCAACGTATATCTTCAGTGTATAGTGTGGATCTGCTAGTGAAGAAGTAGGGAAGCGGGCTGAAGCGCCAGACTCAATGAACTGACGTCTTAAGTCCAGAAGGAAGAGAAGAAACTGAGCTCGGAGACCACATTTTATTTTATTATACTTATTGTTCATTATACTCATTTACTGCTGTGCAAACAATTTTACGTTGATTTATTATACTTGATGGCCTAATTCAACGATTCAGCTACAGGCAATTATGCAAACAGTTCTTTGTCTACTTTCTACGAAAACATAACATTCCGTTTTTTTATGCTTTTTGTATGTCTTTCATTGAGATTTTTTTGTATTTTTATAATAATAAATATTTTGGTTCTCATTACTATTGCATCAATTTATGAGTATTGAATGAGTTTGCTTCATTTAAATCAACTCAAATATAAAAATTCGCCAAACAATTAAGAATAGTCAATAAGTACCCAACCCGGTATTCAGTGCAGTTTTCTTTACCTGAGGTTAGGCGTGTTATATGATAGAGGAGATAGGACCTCAGGTACCGGTGCATAAGTGACTCTAATTCTAACCTTGCGAAAACCAAGCAGTTAAACCCTGAGGGTAACGAGTTAATGTTACAGAATAGGAAAAAACTACCATACAAAGAAAGCTATAGGCGATTTGAAGTATCTGCCAGCAGGTACTAAGGGAAATTAGGGAAGAAAGGCGTTTCCTTCACCTGGTCAATTACAACTGCTATAGTCTGAACAGGGAGGAAACGGTTGGAGTCCCTGAAGCAGGCAACACGATTGGCTAGAAGAAAAAAACTGGTGAAACATGGTTTTTGATAAATTGATAACATAAAGAGAGAAGTTAAGATGCCATTTTAACCATAATGTACTTTCTACTAACATAAAAATTTTTTGGTCCATTCTTTGTTTAGTCATTCTGAAGTAATTCTCTGGTTATTCTATGTATATGTTTTGGTACAGGGGTCGTATAAATGATTAGCTCGATTCAAAATTTTAAAGGAATATTCCACAACTAACTAATTATGGCATTCATTAAAATTATAATTACAGATTAAGTTCTGTTACCCGTGTTATCATCATAATTACCGTGTAGCATGAAATCAGCTGTTACAACAATATAAATGCAGTGATAATAAATATGTTCTTTACTTATTTAAATTTACAATTTCATCGACGAGGGTCATATGTATGTTAATTATACAATAATCAGAAGTCTAATGACAATATGATTTATGTAAATATTTCTATAGTAATTCATATATTCGTTTAAATAGATGTAATTATGCGATTTTTTTGTAACTGATCTCTATTCAACTTATGCAGATCGGTTTGGGAGAAGCAATAAATTATTAATGAGACATTTTTATGTGATGAAACAATCCGACATTTCATAATTAATCACTTTTGCATCTATAATCAGTATTGCTCATAGGAAACTTCCTCTTTTTGTTGCTCTGCGTGTCAGCGATGAGCTCGAGGCTCTCTCTAGTTCTACCAAGCTTCCATATTTCAATATTTTATATCTCCATATATTCAAATATTTCAAACAGATCTTATTCCTTTCGGCTTATCCTCAATGTATCATTTCGAGGCATGCTGCTCTTGAGTAAATCCCAATTCATTTTATTATTATTGATTTTGATGTTCAATTTTACTAAATATTAAATGTAAGTAAATGAGATTTTGTTCTACATGTACAATTAAAATGATCTCATCTACGGAATGAATGAATGGAAGCTTAAGGCGCCTTATTAATTTTACATTACTCTGTATTAAAACGATTTAAGAATTATGACCTATGTTCAATTTATGGTTTAGAGAACGAGGTAAAAACATTGATACACTCTTACAACACTAATGTTTTTTTAATCTCAATGTTTCAATACAGATAACATCTATTATGGAGGAGTCAAGGATTGGTTGGTCTGAGTATTGAACTTTTCTGTATCAGATACAAAAGAGTATTACTTGTATAAAGATAGTGTCGAGTTTAAGGGGGGCACCCGATGTGGGCTAGGGTCTCTTCGACCAGGCCTCTACCCGGTGGGCGTCAAGAAACTGTTCAAACCTGTGGTCTTTGACCTTTGCTGGTGGCCTAGTCAGTGTGCAGCTTTATTTGTATTAATGCGACTCCATTAGAAGGTGTCCATGTTCAGGAGAAGAGGTACAGGGTAGGTATTGTAGAGAGTTTATGTGGTCTTGGAATGACCACGAATTGACACTCGGTATCTAAGGTTAGGCGAAAACCGTCCGGATCCCAAAGGTGAATGTGAACCGGAGAGAGGGAAACTGGATGGATCGTTGGGGGAAAAGCTACTAGGTTTGTAGGGCCCTGGAGACCGTCGTCGCCATGGAAGATATTCTTCCAGGGGCGTGCTAGTTTTAGCGAGTCGAAGGCTGAGAATCCCACTAGGAAGGTGTGTCTGACAACGCCGTACTAAAACATAGCGAAGTTAGGAAAGAGACGTGCAAAGGTGATTGAATAAGAAAGCCATTCTTCGAGTACAGAAGCAAGCACCAGTGTAGAGAGGGAGAGCAGAATTCACTTCATGTACCGGGTTCTGAATGAATGAAAAAAGCTCCGAATTACGGCATTATATAGGCAGGTCAGAGGCCGGGCTACACTCTTGCCCTCTCTGGCTTCAGCTGTCTAGTGAACCAGTCCCTCCTCTCTAATTGACGCCTAAGGATTTTATTATTAAAATATAGAAACATAGGTGGGTATTTTCTGGTACGTTAAGAGGAGAACTTCTATTTATTCATGGTGAAGAAGTTGGTACAACACTACCATCTACCCATGCCTAATGTGCATCTCCTCTTCATTTGTCATTTCCTGGTTGCGTTATCCGTTCTATTATTCTATGTCTATAATACTTTTGTCTAGGTATTTCTTGTAACTGGCGATGAGCACGGTGAAATTCTCATGTATGTGACAAGGTTGCGTTTCTGGTGAATCTTAATGCACCCTAAGAGTCAAAGATGGTCGGATATTTTGCACATCATGCGTAATGAAAGTGTATCACCCTGAGTCTGACTTTTTGGTTGGTAATAAGCTTAATCCTGCTTTGTATGTTATACAAATGTGATTCGTAGCATTTCTTTATAAATCCAAATGTACCTGCATGAGGCAAAAACACCGGTTGTTTTTCAAGGCTATAGTTAGAATGGTTGTATTCCCATTCCTATGGAGTTTGAACGTGATAAAATGATAACTATTTTTCACTAAATTTTACGATTGCTGGTGAGATATCATTTTACATTCCTTGAGTTCATGCGCGTCAGGGCTTATTCAATCTTTTTTTTTTATGCAGTCATCCAAACTCCTCTTGCTCATATTATTCTTGAACGACCTGGGAAAGTTCGCCTAGTATCCTTCTATCGTATATTCTCCTCTGAATCTTTGAATAATTCTAACTGTTTTTCCGCTAGAATAATCTTCAAAGTACTCCCAAAATTTATATTGTTCTCAATTTACTGGAGAACATTTTTTTTTTGTACTGGGTAGTTATTTTCTTGGTAAACTGAATAAAACGTAAATAACATGTGGGACTTGGTTGACTACGGCACAAATATTCTTTTGATCAGAGATTGTCGTTCTTAACTCTAGAAAGAGTGGACTAATGTCCATGGTAATCCATAAATTTAATGTGACAAGCTATAAAATGTTTGTACAATGTGTTGGAAATGAGCATTATATGGTTCACAGCTCGGACCACTGGTCGGTAAAGGTGTTTGTGCTGTTGCAGTTTAGCACCTCTGCCCGGCCGGAGTTTGTCCAACCAACCACTCTTTACAAACAGATCCGTGTAGATGCGGCTCGGCCACTTGGAGGGCGTCCTAATTGCCGAAGTGAAAAAGTGTGTATCTGTACGAGCTGTGCCCTTGCTCTCCGGCTAAAAGGGAAATATTGTACAATGGCCGTGGACAGGGAGTTCCCACTCCTCCGGTCCTTTTTACATTGAGATTAATACGAGTTTTTCGAATCCCACACAGTACAGCACTCTGCCCTGGCTGAATATTCTATGTTTTTCGACGAAATATAGCAACTTTCCATTACCCCTGTCCCGCTAACTGAGTGGAAAGGGTTGTTCTTGTCCCCCGACGATGCCTACCTCTTCCCTTAATTTCATCACCGGCGGAATATGACGTCCGACTTATGTATGACCGTCTTAAGTGCCCGCCCTGCTCTAATTGTTACTTTTGATTATGATTTTTTTTTTGGATAAATTAAGTTGGAAAAAATGATTTTTCAAAAGGGGGAGCATACATAATGTAGAAGATTCTAGATCATGAAAATATAATAATTGTTCAGGTGAGAATATCATCCTGGACCTATAGTTTTCAGAGATAGTGGACTGTGAAAGATTATAGGGAAGTGTGTGTTACAGTCACAATTAGGTTATGTTAAGTTTTATGCAGAATCAGTCTGAAGAAAGAAGAAAACTCATTGAAGTGTGTTACATTGCTGAAGAATGCAAGTTTATTATGTTAAAACAATTTATCAGTATGTTTGTTCAAATAATTTATCAGTATGTTTGTTCAAATAATTTATTTCAAATAATTTAGGTTTTAGTAACCAAATCTTTTGATATGAAGAAATAATTGTAACACCAGAAAAATTCATAAATCCGGATTCTGTAATTTTTACTATAAATACTCAATAGCCATATTATTTATTTTTGTTTTTTTTTCCTTCGTATCCTCTTGTTATTATAAATTAAGGAAATAAGTATAGATTCTGCATAAGTGAATCATATTTATTTATTTAGATTAATAATTATTAAAGATGAATATTAATTAAATAAATCAAAGTAATTCCAACAAAATACAGCATTGGTCTAATTTAAAAAAATTATTACCTGAGGTTGAATTAGATAATTTAGGCATTATTTTATATGTTTCTCTAAATTATATAAAAATAAATAATATAATAACTTAATCAATGATTATGATAAGTTTGCAATTCAACGAGCATGCCCGGTGACCCGGTTCGACGCCGGCATTGTGATTGGTGTAGAAAGGCCGGTGAATCGGGGACCTCCCCAGGTGCCAAAGACTCTAGGTTTTTCACTGCTTTGGTAATTAAGAAACCTCCTGTTGAACTACTGGATGTAGTTACAGTACATTTTTTCAGTTTTGTAACTTCATCAAGTTTTATTGTTATAACTTAAGAAGAAAATCAAAAGAACTTGAAGGGTGCATTTGAATTAATTTAATTTCTTTATTTCATCGATTTTTACTCTTGGGCACAATTGGCCAGTATAGTTTGGATGAGTCAGACTTTTCGTTGCTGGTAGACTACGAGGAGACTTACTGGGCCTTCGTCATATTTGTCCAGAAGTGGAAGGAGCTTCAGGGACCAGCGCACTTTACCATCTCCAAGGAAGTGATGCTGCCTGAGCAGCCATAATATTGGGGGTGCTCATCAAGAAGGCACCGTTGGACCAAGGTGGATTGGAGTCACTTTGTATATACCAATAAGTTAGCCTTAAGAAGAAAAAATATAGGTGTAGTCCAGATGAAATGATAATCGGTGATACAAGTTCCTCGATGAGACAAGCCTGATCGGATGTTTGGCGAGAAGCAGTAAAAATCTAGCCTGTAAACCAAGCGATCCCTGTTAGGCAATCATCGGGACCTCCAACGAGGGCTCTGCAGTTATTTAGTATGCATTCCCGGTATTACTTCAGGACTGGACAGCCTCCCCTGCTTGCCAAGCTGTAATTGGAGAGGGCTGATTGCGATTTAATTGACGGATGGCAAGTGTTGATTTGTTCCCGGCCTCCTATCGAATTGATTGATTGATAGGGTGGGTTCTGCCGTGAGGTACAGCCAATCAGCAACAGAATCGAAAATAAACTCGAACCTAGTTGGAAAGTTCTGTCGGTCCACGACAAGTAAACTATTGTATGGTTTGCAAGCACTCCTGGATAGGAAAAAAACCGATTGATCTTCGTGCAAGACCTCCAGAATTTGAGCTTACAGTCAAGCAAATTTTGGTCTAGTGTACTAAGAGAGAGAAATAGCTGGGAACATTTCTTTCTTTATCACTGAAGCCCTTACCAATTCGGAAGTACAAATTACACCTAATTGTCTAGATTCCAGAAGATCACATCTATATATTTACGTGCTTTTATTTCAGGTATTTATTACCTTTTATTTTTTTATTCCTCTTTCTTTTCATTAAATCATATTATCCGTTTTACTCTTGCCATTACATCAAAAGGTTTTCAAAATTTTATTTTTCAACAATCATTTGTTACTTTTAATTCTTATCAATTGTTAGTTTTTCTAACAATCTACAGACTTGGACTTCGGTCACTTCTCGTTGAATAGGGTGGTTGTTACTTGTGGCCGGTTCGTTTTGTTCCAAGATACTGTCACAATTCGAGCTTACTATTATAATTATTTAAACATCGATAGAGTGTGCGGATGTATGAAATAGTATGACTTTTAACCACATCCTTCACACCTCGTGATCTTGTTATCTAAGCATATGTAGTAATAGCCTGCCTCCTTGGAGTTGCCCAGCTGAAGTGTTACCAGTCGGCCTCCGAGGAACGTGTGCTCTGTTCTCGCTATCGTGCTCTCGATTTGTTTCTGTTGTTTTATACACATTCAACGATCATTTTAACATTACACCCACTCTCTGTAAATAATAGTTAATAACAATATAAATTAACCGTACGATCATTTTGTATATGGGTATCTTTGAATCCTGAACTTCTATGCTGGATTTAGTAGTAAATCTTCAGATCAACCAACCAACTTTTCCATCTGGCGATGATGACACCTGATGATCGTAAAGCGTATTTTCCTCCTTCCTTTTTCTTGCTGATGGACCTAAAGAGATAGTTGGATGTTGGAGATAATTTAAATCAAATCAAGAAATCCAATTTGTCCCGTTTGACGGATTCAGTGGCTCATCATATTGGGCACAGAAGCGGTCAGGGAGGCGGCAAATGGGGCCACTGCGATATATCATACCACGGTCAGATGATTGGTCGGATAGTCGCTCTCTTGCCGTGCCTGCCAGCCAATCACAATAGTGATCCGCCCTTAACCCCCCTGCACACACAGTGAGATGTGCGAGGACGCCAGGGTACGGCATCAAGAAGCTACAAATCCCCGGAGAACAGAGGCTGACATGGGAGAGGAAGGGAAGGGAGAGGGAGACAGTCTATCAAAGGAGGATCTGTAGGAGGGGAAGGACGAAGCAATTTCAGGTTGAAAATTGAAAATGGATCGCGGATGTAGATAGGGAAGGCCCCCCCTTCGCCCCCACCCCTTTGGACATTATGGCCCTAGCCAACTTTAACTTCTTATAACCGTTTTGATATATTTTACCGGCAGCTCCCTTCACATTATACTCGGCCCTCTTATTTGACTTATGTTAGTTTATAAACAATGTTAGGCCTCTAGCCCTTTGTGGGAGGGGGGGGGGGGAGCATGTGCACTTATTAGGTTTGAGTCCACACTGTTTGTTACTTAGAGGTGCTGTATCTATTTATTGATCTATAATTGATATGCTATTTCTGCAATGCTGCTGTACGGAATTGTAATGATCGCAATCATTGAAACCAAAATATTTACTTTTGTATGTAGATCAATAGTTATTTTGACAATAGGCACCAATCTGCTAGAAAACTACAAATCTTCAATGGATATTCTGAATAATTTAATAATTATATAAAATTCTGAAGAACCCATTGGTTAAATCAACAATGGTGTTCTTGGGTCTGCATACTAGCTCAAACAATAACTGTAGGTTTATTTCATAATAATATTGTGTTTTTAGCAACATGATATAATCTAAATACTCAAATAATAACATTTATCTAAGTTTAAATAATTAGTTACTTAAGATAATGCGTTTTCGATAGGCGCCAGTTTATTTTTTCGCCGATGTACCTTCTAGCTTAATAATTTTGTGTTATTGTTAATTAAAACCCTAAACAATTTCGGACAACCAATACAGCAGCATGCTGGGCATCATACAGTACTTAAGTAATTGTTTTAATACCAGACCATCACTGGGATCGATTCGTGTTTAGAGTTGACACAATTTGTGCTTTGCTACAAGCAGACTGAGTGTTCTGGTGCCAATACAGACCTCGAAACCCCCTTTTATGTTTGCAAAGGCTGGAAATGGGTTCGAGAGTCGAGATGGGGAAACAACTCGACTGAGAACTAACACCCAAACGGATTCAATTAAATTTCATTCAAGTTAGAAATTGGGTTCTCTTGTTTGTTTGTGGCCATTACTAATTCAGGTTAGACCTGGTCACCGGCTTAAGTGCTTCGCTCCCGGAGCCGCGAGCCAGATAAATTGCAAGAGATAGATAGTTTTGTCTCAGCCATAAATGGGGAAAGAGCCGTTGTAATGAAATTAGTTCTGAATTTTTTATTGTTTAACATATCTATGTTTTTGCGTAATATATCTTATGTTTTATACTAAACTGAAAAAGGATGATAGGAAATAGACAGCAAATAGAAGCGGTTCGTAATTCTAGTAGTAAGTCCATAAATTGGGCCAGTTTCAAGGTTGTGTGTCACGATGATGAATCCTATTAATGTTTTTTGACGAAAATTAGTCTTTTAATTTAAATACCTTAGTTTCTTTCAAGAAAACATAAAGTTTGCTTTTAAAGTGACTACACCTAATATATTTTGTTTCAATGGGTAAAAAATTTGGCTACAAGAACTTATAAACCTATACTATACTTATAAAACTTGATTGAGCTTTTACAGCTTAGCTTATAAAAAAAAAAATACACAAAATATTTGATCATGAATTGATATTGAGACTGGTTAGGCTTTGTTATTATGTTAACATAAATAATATTCTGTTCTCACTATAAGGCTTATAGTTTGTTTTTCACAGAATTAGGCATGTATTATCGTTACTCAGGTTTAAATAAAATAACACTGTCTGCATTTAAGATTTACACGCAGTATTTTAAACAGTACTTCAGTTTTTTAACGTCTTGTTCCTTTTTCGGGGGAAAATACTTATTACCCAAAATTGCTTAACTTGGAAATTTAGTAAAAAAATACTAGAGTTAGTATTTGAAATACTATAATATGATATGTTTCCAAAAACCCTTAAAATTCCTAACTATTGCTAAATAAACTCATCACATGCACTATTTACTGTCAGCTGAGAATAATTTCAGTAAATTGTTATTTTTTCTCCATCACTCGCCTCGTATATACTGAGGCAAACAGAATACTCTGCTGCCAGCCCCCCGGTGAACCAGACCACTCAATGATGTGTTATTAACCTTTAACGACCATCACCCAATGAAGACCAATATTGGTCAATAAAAAGAGTTCCAGTATACTTTTTTCCACAGAACATATTTGTGATGAGGTAAAGTAAAATTATATCATAATGAAATGTAAAGAGACATAAAGAATATGGCAAGGGTACCTGCATGAAATACATGGGGGGTAATTAAAATCATGCGATTCCAAAAATTCCATTACAAAATCCCCAGAACTCTATTTTACATTACGATCGCTCATCCCTTTACAGAGATCTCCATGTGCCAACTAACCTTAATATTATCTGAGCTCCACAAGAGCCTATCCGCTCATACAGAATATGTGTGTACATACTGTATGAATGTTCTTATGAATTCTTATACATCCCAAATAATAATGATGTACAAGTAAATTGTAATTTTTCAAATAAAGATCTTATAGTAAAGTAATTAAAGTAAACATTTATTTATTTTTTCACTCGTTTTCGTAATTAAATCTCTTGAACAAAACTCGTATTATATTTCATATTTTCTTTACGGATTCACTAATATTTAAGCCTAAGAGTCAATAAAATCATAATTGAATAGGCACGTGACCTTTAATCAAATGAAATCAATTAACTGGGATACGTTAAACAAACATTGCAACGGAAAATGTAAAAGGTTACGTTTCTATTACGGCCATTTTAGCAATTATTTATAGACAACAAAAAGGGGAAACAAAGCTACCCTTAGAATCGTTAACCTGCCCTAAGCCCCGGTCTTCCAACTCCCAATAAAACATCCTTTCCCTCCTGGCCCTTATTTTATTTATTTTTTTGTTTTTGTTTCAACATTTTACTCGCCCATTATATTTTCTTTACCATTGGCCATTATCCCTCGACTCTAGTTTACGCCTCTCCTTTACAAAACAGTGTTATCAGCTCCCCCCCCCCCCCCTTCTCTTCCTGCAGTAGTAATGGAAGTAAATAACGTAATTCAACGGGACAAATAAGCTGGGGGGGGGGGAGTTATATCTTCTTTTGGGATCATTCCTTTTTACTTATTTATGTGTGTAGGTTTCTCCTTTTGCTAGAGGCAGTATACCCCCCCCCCCAACCCCACCCCTAGCTCCAAGGAAGAGGTCATATAAAACTAGGCGGTCGTACAGAAAAACCAATCACATTCCTCTCCAGTAATACCCGACTTGGGCAGAACGTCACTCTTAAATAAAACATATGAAAGCGGACCCTTGAAAAAGTACTACTTCCCAAGTTGGTCCAACGAGCAGGATAAAAAGGGGAATGGCTGTCCCTTAAGTTTTGCAGGATCACATCTGAATGGGGTGACTCACACTGTAATTTATTTTACAATATGTTACAAGTTTCAAAAAAGGTTACCGTTTCCAAACTACGTATTTTGTTTGATAGTTGCTGAAAATAATTTATAATAAATTAGGACATGTGCGTGTTCAGCTTTGCGATATCGGGGTCAACATTTCACTAAAATGAAACCAATCTTAAACAGCTCTCGTTCTCACTGGACTGAAGATTTTTTCCATTTGGGAATCGGTCCATACAGGTTTTACACAGCTTGGAGGGAAATATGTAATAACTCTTTGAAAACATAATTAGAACATTTGCTTAGCTCTCTGCTAACAATCAAACTTATCATGTTGACAATTGACATTGACTCTAGCCTCTCTCAAGGATTTTCTACACCAATCATGACGGTAAATTATGCATATCTTGTGTAAGTTTTATCTCTTGCATCCCATCCACCCCTAACTTACAGGATTGCCACTTCCTTCAACAAATATTGTATTAATGGTCTCGCATTCTCGAGAGTTTGAGCTGATGGTAATCACCTTTGCCGGCTTGGCTATCGTCTCTATGTATAAAAACCTAGAGAACGACGGCATAGACTGTCAAAAACATTATAGTAAAATACGATTGATTAATATTGAACAAATTTGATTTTTGTTTCAAATAAATTTCGTGTTGATCACTGGAAGGAATTTAGACATTGATATGGACTAAAAGTAAAGTATAATTTAATTTACGATAAGGCAAATAGACAAGTAATGTATTTAGATTTTACCCCGAGACCCAGTGTGCCTTCTCGTCCTTCCTTGTCCCTAACTCTTGTCATTTCCCTTTCTGCTTCATGAAACTCTCTTCTAACTCTTTTCCGGACCAACCGTGTTGTTCTGTGCCAGGCAAGTCTTGTCAAGCTTTACATATTCGTACGTGCTCCGCCGAGCATAGCCCCAACCCAACTGTATGAGAACTTAATGACCTTTTTATCTTTATCCTCTACTTGCTAAAAGCCCGCCTGTTCCTTGGTGAAAAAAACGGATATTTATCACTGGTACGTCATCTAGTATATCAAACCCCTTTTCCGACCGCTGACAAAGACACTTATAAGCTCCAGGCATATCTTAATTGTATATTATGTGGCATGTATATTTTTTTTTATGGTGTGATTTAATAGTAAGAAGTTGATAAGTAAGTTGATACCGATGGATCTGTATTATTTACGTGGTTTTAATGTTTTGTTTTTTCCTACATTGATTGCTACTTGTTTATTTCATAATTACTGCTCAAAAAACAAACCTTAGCGTTATAAAAGCATATTTATTTCATACATTTTTTGACTAGTAATTTCATAAATCATAAACTAGTAGATTCAATGCCTTTGAAATATATACCTTGCCTGCTGGCCCAAAAAATTTAAATTTAGAAATGTCAAATAATAATGAACAATCTTGGTTACTTGATGTAAGTTCCAGGAGTCACCATTAAGTTACGGTATTACACAGGAAAATTTTTTTTTCACCTGAAACAAAAAAAATATCAGTACATTTTAAACTCCTCTTATAAGCCTTGTAGCCTTATAGGCCGACTATGTCACAAAGAGACAAACATAAAATGAAAGTTTACACTAAGCAATTTATTTGGCCAATGTTTGAGCAATCTACAACTTTTTTTTTATTTAAAATACTGAGAGAATTTTTTTCATATCATTTGATAACTATTTTCGAAACTCTATTGGAGAAAGTTTAGTTTTCTCATATGTTCATATTTTCAGACCCTTTAACTACTCAATTTTATATGAATAAATATGAAGAAATACGTTTGTTTCCCGTATTTTTTCAACAAAATTTTCTAGATCACTCAATACGCCTACTTTCTGCTTAGGCTTGAGGAAGCTAGGTTGGTTTAAAACTAATTGAATTAGTTATAACATAAAATAAAACCCTGGAAAGACAAAAAATAAGTTTATTACACGTAATTACTTTAATTGGCCATAGCCGACCAGGCATTAGAATTAAGAATTGCTCTAAGACTGTTTTTTTGTTCAATAGACAGGGACGTTTTCCTACTACTAATATACATATTTATGTATTTTTTTAAAAAGTATTTGGAAACTTAATGCAATTTTTTTGCGTAAGAAAGATAGCAAGTTTATTTCACGTTCCGTAGATAAATATTCAACCAACCGTACCAATGTAACTTATACTTGTCTTTATTCATGCACATGTCTCAGACTCGTTATAATAACCGTTTAATATTCCGAGCGCGGGTATAAAAACGGAATTTATGGTATATTACTGCGCTTTTATTAGGGGGCGCCACCTCGGGACTAAATACAAAACAAAACAGAGGGTTATATTCCGTGATCGCGGGCAATAAACCCAGGGTAGGGGCTTTCTTATTCTTTCCGATTATTATCAAACCATCGCGAGCTCTTTTAATAAAAACTCACGACCGCATTTCTAATAATATCGTTGAAATGTCCTTTGAAGAGAATTATAACGGTTTCAGGGTAGGCATATACAATATGCATTGAGAGATGAATCTACAAAGATTAGAAAACGGCAAAATAAAATAAGAGTTTTCTAGTAGCATTAGGTAAGGAGAGCTGATGAATTAAAATAATAAAGCTTACTTTGAGGTACCTGCTAAAGCTGATAACAAAAGGGTAGAAATGCAGCCTTTGGAAGGAATTGAGGGAAGAAGAGGGAGGAAAGAAGGGAAAGGAGTTGACAGGAGAGAAAACGCTTGTAAACTGTTGCCACAACTCGAAAAATAACACTCAGACATTAGCTGTATCGGAAGGTAGTCTATACTTTGACCGCTATTCAAGAGAACGTGGTGAAAAAAACACGGGATTTGGCAGCCACTCAGAAACTAATCGATTCAGTGCCTCTTTGATTTTTTCCTTGTCCGCCGAAGCGAAACGTTTATATTTATAAATGTCAAATAAAAATAACAAGGTATGTTACTTGATTTAAATACAAAAATTACATGGTGTAATTCTTTTGAAACACAAAAATTAGTATATTTTAAGCACTTTCTATATTTTATGATTATATAGTAGAGACATTTCAAGCGCTTATGTTTTTAGTTAATGAATTGTTTTTTTATAAATGCATTGGGAGTCAAATAATTTATTAATTGTTTGTAACATTGCAAGAAAGGGGTATAAATAATAATACAACTAACGTGGTACGGAAGTGTTTTGTTAAAAGAGCAACTGAAGTAGTGTATACTTGCCAATGGCGTACGCAAGATAGCAATTCTAGCCAAAGCACGTACAACGGAGGTGTGAAAAGACGCACTTTTAGTTTTTCTGACAGTGAAGTTCATAAAGCCTCTTGGACATAGAGATAGATGAAAGAAAAAAAAAGAACTCTTATTGGACCGAGGAAAGGCGAAATGGCAGAACAAAAAAAAACGCTGGTTCCGGAAGAAGGATTTCTAAAAAACGAGAGTTTGGGCATTCGGTTTAAGTTTTTGGATAGAATAGATTCAGACGAGAGTTGGGGAGACGACATGAAACAGTCAGGCCTGTAGAATTCATTTTCGAGAAGAAAGGTATAAGATTTTTTCAGGGCTGATTATGAGGTCAGTTCAAGATTCTCCTAGAAAACAACGTTTTAAAATAATATTCTATATCATCCATTTTAATATTTAGTTTATAATTTGAATGCATTCATATCGATTATTTAATTTTATTTTATCTTAATAAATCACTTGTCTTAATTTTAAAGTAAATTACGTTTTATCTTCCATGTACCATAGTATTGAACTGAAACCTTCCATTGATCAACAATAAATTTACTTAGAGAGCCAGAAATTAAGTTGCAGCCATGTTAATAAATTTTATTTTAATGTTAACTTAAACGTCATTGCTGCGAGGTCTATAAATTAATCTATACCTGTAGAGTCCACAAGTAACTGGTAGATCAAAATTCAATTCAATGCCTTATTTTATTTGTTGACCCTAGCGTAGAGGTGTATGCCACGGGGTAAGATAGGTAAATACATATATTTATCGATACATGTATATATTTTATTGCATTTAAAATGTTTATTCCACGGTGACCGAACATAGCAAAAGCTCAGAATCTTTTATTGCTACGTATCTTTTATTATGTTAATAAACCACCCAAAGTCAACGATTTGCCTTTTAGGCATCTTCGGGACTACAATTTAGAACAATAAAGATATATTCAAATATTTAGAAGAACAATAAACGCGAAAGTGTTCGATTTAATAAATAATAAGATTGGAAACAATAAAAATAGCATAATATTATATTATCTTCTCAATTTGTATTAATCGATTATAATATAAAGAATCAGTAACTATATTGCTAAAAGAAATTGTAGCGACCGCTACCCTAAATTCTATATAACCCTATACTAAACTCTAAAATCACCCTATACTCTATTGTATATATATATTGTAAATTGGTTATAATATGTTGTAAATTAATTTTAAAAAATGTAAATAACATTACCAAACCATAATTTATACCAATGTAAATATTGTAAACAATAAAAGACTCAGCTGCAAAAAACTAGTCTGAGGCTGGAAGGAAAAAGCAGGTAGCAAGCGACCCAGACCGAGGCCTGGGTCACTGCCTAGCACAAAGCGTCACCGCAACTCTGCGGTATGGTTGCTGATAATAACGCCTCAGATCATTGGCTACTGACAGCCACCATGACTATAAGTAGGGCCAGGTTTTGGACTGTATATCATTCTAAACAACGGCTCTCTGGCTGGTGGACCTGCAGCAGCGCTGATGTTTCAAGACTTGGCCTCCTCATTTATGAAAACCTCTGGATCTCTCTTCCTAACCTCGCTATGTTTTAGTTCGTCCTTGTGAAACCCCACACTCTCTTAGTGGGATTCTCTACCTTCGTCTCGCTAAAACTAGCACCTCCTTGGGGGAGACCTCTTCCTCGCGGACAACGGTTGCCGTGGACCTACAAACTTTACCTAGTAGTGTCTCCCACGGAAATTCATTCTGCCTCTCTGTGGTTCACGCTTGCCTTTGGGATCCGGACAGTTTTCGCCTACCCTCAGATACCGAGTGTGAATCCGAGGTCATTCAAAGACCACATAAGCTACCTACAATACCTAGCCTGTACCTCTTCTCCCGGACATAGTGCCTTGTCGGGGCACATTCCTATCAAATATGGAGTCAGATAGTGCAGTAGTAATAAGCAATTGTCCAGGTCATAGCCTAATCAACCCTCACTTCGTCACTAGGGCTAGGGTAACTAGGCACCCCCCTCGTTACGACCCGACACAAATTGATTTTTTTTTTAATAAGATACGATTCCATTCATATCAACAGTCATAAAATGTATACATACACACCTCCCTCCAAAAAAAACAAAAAAACTCCCTTTTCTAGTGTTAGGTTACAGTTTCTGTAAGTCTGTATTAATGTCCAAACCATCTGATCAATTCTTTTCTTTTAAGTCGCGAGTGAGAGTTCGAAGTCAGCTTTAACAGAGATAAAAACCTTGCTATGTAATAGTATTGGACATAAATTTAAACTTTTAAAAAAATAAATAAATACTGCATTAATAAATAGTTCAGTTAAAACAAAAACCATTTTGTAATATGTTTGAGTTGCCATCTACAATATGTCATTATCAATGGGGTAAATTCATGACTTTGGATGATAAATGTACTCATAACTGTAGCTCGAGAAGAGTTAGTGATTCTGGAACGAAATTTTAAAAAAAAACAGCATAAGCAAACCCGAATCTATGAGAAAAATTTCAAAAGTAAGAAGTAACATACATTATTGAAAATCCTTCAGAAAGCAAAAACTAGCTCTTGTAATGAACATCGCCTACTGGCTTATTAAGAATACTCAGCCACCTACTCAAATTCTATTCATTGGCCTGAATAATCACTATCCTACGCTTCTGGCGTGTTTCTGACTGACGAGATAATTAACAATAGGACTCTCCTAATCCCGACACACAGACGGACCGGATATGGATTCCAACCGGATGCTTTGTGATTTCAAGGTCGATGGCCATTGATGAACCAAGCTAAATTAAACCTATACCTCAAAGTATTGCTTAGTGACTGCTATAAAATGTCTGGAAGTATTAGTCTAATAACCTATAATAACCTATTTTTGAATATAGAAAAGTAAAAATGAATTAGAACCATCCAGTTGCTTGGTTTATATGTACTTGATAGAATATATTATAAAAAAGGTGTAATAACGGCGAGTGTGAGGGCAAAATTAAACGTAAAAATAATAAGTCGGATTTGTGTAATGTTTTCCATCCGATTTAAAAAGCAATTTTAGGATTATTGTTGAAATAGCTTTATTTAGTGACCATGATAGTTTATTAAGTAAAATGAAATCAATTTTTGGCAAAAAAAAATGCCGATAGCTATCCACAAACATAACATATCTCATTTAAATATAATTTTTCATAAAAACAAAATGCGAGACTACAGGTCCATCAACTAGTTAGATTAATGTCATATATTTATTAAGAGAACATATGAAACAGAAAACAAATGGGAGATTGAAAAATAATGCATTAAGCTTAAGTTGGGGATCTTAAGTTTTCTTATTTTATTACGTGGAAATATGTTAAACGGTTTATCTCTAATATACTTTCTTCTCAGATCTATGGTTGAAGGTGCACTTCCACGGAGGCCTTGAGTGGACATACCTCGCCGCTATGGGTCCACATAAGGCCGGCAGGCGTTAGCAATGATGCTGATGGTAGCTACAGTAAATCTAAAAGCAGGCTAGGGAGCTGAGGATGGGGGCAGCACTTAAACCGGAATGGTTGCACCTACCTACACCTGGCTATATTCGGCAGCCCATATCCTTAATCCCGTTGCCTCTCACCTGCAGATGGGAAGCAGGGGCACAGGTATCCGTCTTGCCCGGCCGGTGGAAGGCCGCTCCTTGGGGGGAGGGGGGATTAAACATTGCCAACAATCGCCGCAATATATATGTTAATGGCCTTGGCTCATTTGTGGGACTTTCTCACGCTACTGGTGCCGTGGGGCTACCGCGGGCGAAAGGTCGATCGCATCGATCAGCCCGCTCATCCGCTCTTCTTTTATGTATCTTTCATGAGAAGAACAATAACACTTTAAGAGGTCCGCTTTATTTTATAAATTATTCATGCACGACGGCCGAACGTGTGTAAAAGAGGCACTGGCCGCGGGGCCAACAGTGACAGTATGCGGTGACCTTTTTCGACTATCCTTTCAAATTGGCCCCTTAGCAAGTTTAAGTGCTCTGACCACATCCGCTCCCCTGCACCGTGGCATCAATATATTAAATCTAGCTTACCAGGCGTCATATGAACCGTTAGCAAACATCTCTGGCCCTCCTGAATCGTTTTACATTTATAAAATTTATTTTTTTGTGTTACAGGAAATAGCTTGTGGCGTTTTATGCCCACCAATAGTGGCTATAATAATGAATTATTCAACATTACGGTAACTGATGAACTAAACATCGATTCTAAAAGTCAAATTACAACGCACATCTTTCCTAAAACATTTTCTTGGGTATCTATTCATTAACCAATATCTTTCATTGTATTCCTTAATTCATTACATAGTCGTAAATACTTTTAATTGTAATAATTAAAGAACAAAATAATCATCAAGATTCCCAACCGAATCTTCATTGTTGTCATTTAACTCAACACGTGTATTTAGAATTTTTGGTATTTTTTGATTTTTTTCAATATAACTCATCAAGAGAGATGTGGTTCGTTTCTGTATGATTTTAAAAGCGATCAAATTCTGAGTACTTCAATCGCTCACACACTTTTAACTGTTGTACTTATCTAGATATTGTAATCTTAAGTTCCAAAAAGTTAACTTCTGACAAATTAACATTTTTTGTTTATTGGTATATTGACTGTTTTCTGCGCTTAAATATGATATATATACATATATTGGTTTATTTCAGAACCAAACATTTTCAATGAAATTGCAATACTGATTGAGGATTATTTGTTAAACAACTGTTTAATAACCTGTCGAAAATAACTATATTTTTTCTCAGGTCGTAATTGGTTTGGCAATATCTCAAAAATAATGCACCTTTTGACTGAGGTAAAGCTTTGTCATGCTGAGCTCTGTTGCGATACCAACGGCATGTACAATTATTGACGGTTAATCATTGATTTCTCAAGTCATTTGGGTATCTTAATTACTGTAATGGTTTTCAAGTAACGACCACTAGTTCTATTAATTGTATATCTTTGGTATACTATTTGTTTCCTTGAAAATTTGGATATACTAGATTATTAAAATTCCATCAGTCAGAATTTTTTATTATTACGACTAACTCAGTGTCAAAATATTAAAAGCAATTATGATATTAATAGATAACTCCCTAGACTCTATTAAGCTTTTGTAATATATCACTTGTGAAATTGTAGTTACCCCAGGGACATGGCAGTGGCTAATGTCAAAACTATATTTAAGCGGAAAGAGGAAGTTAATAACAGTTTGGAGACAGTTTAATTAAGAAGTAATTTTCCCGCGGACTAATCTAGGAGGCTGTGGATCCAGGCCAATGACAACTAAAACCCAGCCAATTCAATTAAATTTCATTCAAGCGCCGGCAATGGTTCCAGTAGCCTCCGGGCTTCTCGAGGCCATCATAGGGTGGTTCCGTGCGATCAAATCTGACTAAAAAGTATGCACATTTATCCTTGTTTCCCCGACGCAGAGCTTGGCGAGTCAGTAAGTTTGCGATGCAACTGAAAAACAGTATAAGAACTCTATCTGGCAAAAAGGAATTATTCAAAACAAAATGGTGTCATTTCTTCCGTTGGCTTCTTTTAAAACTCACCACTAAATAGTACAACCACTGCGACACAAACTATTTTCTGTTCACTGTCCGATTCAAAAACTTCATTGATTTAGAACAACGACACAAATGACACTAAAGAAGAGACGTCAGACAACTGCGTGTTGAGTATAGGAGGGGGGGTTGAGATTGGTCAAATCATACGCCGTGGCAGTGGTTCCCGGTAGTTATTCGACCTACCACATAGTCCTAAAGTACTAACTTCGACTATTGCAAGGTTCGTCTTACGTCACACGCCAAGAGAACAAGGCTTTACAAATCCTAAACTGGCCAATTGTTCATAAAACCTAACTTTCTTTGTCTGCTCCATTTTGAATTTGTGGTGCGAAACAGTCGCTCTGTAGATCTCGAGAATCGTATAAAGCGTCCGATCATTCTCTTAGAATTCTGCGCTTTGACCCGTAATGAAACATTAGGTTTTGTAAAGCAACAAGTAATGTGCTGGACCAGTTGCCTAGTCCTAAGTCCGTTTGCCCACAATGCCACTTAACCCACTATTGATGTTCTATTGTATCCTTATACGAGACATATGCAGGTGTTACAATAACATTTTACTTATTTACCCGCTTCTGAGCTTTAGTAGGAGTTTATATACCCCCATCTGTTACCCTACCGTCCTCGCCTGTTTGTATCTTGGTAGGCTACGATAATATCACGTACTAGGTTACGACAACTAGCTATTGCAATGTATAATAAACTACACATATCTGATCAGCCAATGTTGTTGATGAGTGGTTTTCTATTGCACAAATTATTGCTAGTGTATCTTAAAATTTGATGTCTCCAGAGCAAAATACATAAATCTAATCAAACAAAATTGTACCAGCCTGAGTCGATTTTAATAGGCTGGCTATTTTTGAAATATTTTAATTCATTAACACTTATTTAGTAATTTCCAATTTAGTTTTATAACATTATTGAAAAAAAAAACAATTAGACTAATTTAACTAACACTTTTTTAACTAACGATTTTTTTTTTAAATATATTTTATAAGGTCTCGTATAGTTTCAGGTACTTTGGTGATTACTTTGAAGATTACTTTTTTTGGTCCAGCACGGATGCATGTAGTTTCTATTCAGACCTAATCTAGTTTCACCCAGGAGAGAAGTCAAGTAGTATAACATTTTTTTTATTTTTATGCTATATACATTTCGTACTTAGTTGATATATTTTTATTAGACCTCTCATGCTTGATCACAGGATGAATCATGAAGTATAATCCTCTGTAGTGTAATCTTATATCGATTGAAATAAACAAATACATCATTTCTTGAACCGCTATGATATCGTTGAACTGCATTCTCGATATTGACTTTGTGTCCTATGTGACACAGTTCTCCTCTACGATACTGTGCTATTTAGCCATTTCACTTAAAGTACAGCACCGAATAGTGTACATAAAAATGGTATGGTTATTATACCGTAAAAAGGAGAGTGGCGAGTTTGAAATGCCTACTGTGGTCGCTGAATCCCCCGAGAAGCCCTGGTAGAGCTGGGTCTTCTCTAGCTTTCCCCCATCGATGACTACAGAAGTTCGTCGATGAAATCTTGGATAGGTTTCCCCACTATTGCAAATCCAAATGATCTCCAGAGTACTTCTTATTCAAACAAGATAGACTCCGCTACTTTTAATTCTGCTCGCAACCACATACCAGGAGTATGTAAATGTTGTACTACAATGTGTTTTTCTTTCTAAAATAAAAGTTTTGGGTTGGGAAACTTTAATAAACCGGTATGGTTTCAGTTCTAAATCCATTAATATTCATAACATCAATTACTATATAGTAAGGTTACAAGTTAAACACACTCAGTTAAAAAAACACGATTTTGAGAGAACGTTGATCGAAGATATTTTATTTTAACATTTTTGGCACCAATGTTATTTTAGTGAATTAAGTTATATAACTTGAGTCTTGACTGTCATGCGGTTATTTTGTATTATTATTCTTGGGCATATCACTTGTACAAACTGCTAGGCTAGAGTTCTTAGGGTGGATACAAAACTGAAAAAAAAATAAAAATAATGAAGATATGACTTAGTGGGTTTCACTAGTCAAAATATCTCCTTTTTGTTATCAAGAAAAGCTGAAATCCGAAAATAGGTAAGTTTTTAGCGGGCTCAACCCCACCACATAGTTCAAGCTTTATGATAGAACTAAATGTTTATTTTCCAAATAACCAGTAAGTATCCCACGGATTTCATTGTAACCAAACGGTACAGAAATCAGGCCTGCCTAATTCATACGCTCGTTTGATTAGGAAAGAAAACTAGCAAATGACGCATTATTAATAAATATAAGGAAAGTTGCATTAACATAATTACATTGCGAAATTGGATGTATAAGAAGGGAAGATATCCCTTCGGCCAATGGGAGTGCAGGGAATGAATCCCGGTCTATCCCTTGCCATCGTGTCCTGCCCCGTGTCCAGATAAGCCATGGATATTGGAAGAATCGCCTCCAGTCGCCCAGCATTAAATATAGCCGATACTCTATTAACTTGCAGGGGCTTCAAGTCTTATATTGAGTACATTCATAAATTCAATTTCAATTTTCTCTCTTATTGTATGTATTGATACTCGTAGACTGTACCACCGGGCCCTGTACGCTAATATTATATTTATATTATACATTTATGATTTTACACTTCCATCACACCACCTTCAAGGTACTCCTAGTACAAGGATCCGCTCAACCCAAATATTCCTTTATTTTCCCCTCATCCTTAATCTTATAATTAGAGAGCTAAGGAAAAAAAAAAAAAAAAGATTTTGCACCGCTTTATTTGTCAATCTAGTTATCTTTGGGGGGAGATAAAAATAGAAACATTTGTAAGTGAACTAGTTGTAGATTCATAGTTCAGTGGCCTCTTACATAATTTTTATGTATATAACTGAATCCTAAATTCATTCTTTATTATTGGAATGTATCATATACAAAATATTGTATAATATATCATATTAGGACTTTATTTAAAATTCTAATGCGTTTCTACCCTTTTAACGAGGTTATTGTACGCAATACATAAACAAATGGTTTTTGTATCCACATGTTTTGTTTTTTATTCCATTTGTCTACTGCTGATACTGTTCTGACTGTTATATTCGATCTACCAAGTCAAAAACCATAAGACACCTCAAATATATCTCCTTAATTAACGTCCTAGAAATTTCATTAAGACCTCATTTCAACGGGGGAGTTGAAATCTGGGCGAAATATTTTATCAGGCTTACAAAGTGTTTTCCGAGCTATTTTGTATGAACTTTTTCATTATTTTGATAAAGTGAATATTTATTAGTTTATAAATTTTATCTTATTTTTATATTAGTTTATAATTTGATTTCAAATCAGAATACCTTTTAATTGAACCATAAGTTACATGCTATTATCACAATGGATCTCGTGAACTGTCTAAAAATATCAATGTTATATAACACCACAAGGACTCGAAAAAAATTGTAAAACTACTTTTAGTGTCCGCTAATATGAAGAAATAAGAAACATAAAAAAAATAAGTATAAATATAAGAAAATTTTTTTTTTAATTTGCGATGGTTTCAGTGAGTTAATAATATTTTGTTAAATATATTACTTTTAAGTGTTTTCAATACATTTTATTCTTTTGTTAAAAACTGACCGAAACTGCCCAAATGCTTTCATCATTTGTTGTTAATACGTAATATTTAAATACTATGTCCCGGATTGCTTAGATAACAATGCTTGTAGAAGAGTTAAAGGTAGTTAAGCATATTAGCCACTCCTTTAATTTATTTATAAACTTCAACAATAACTTTTTTTTTGCTCTAAGTGACGAAAACAACTATAATGGAGGTACAATAAATAAAATACAAAATAATGTTAATACGTACTTTCATTAAAGGTGCTTTGAGGTGGGGTAGGATTATACTGTCACTTAATTCTGAAAAGGTCAGAGGCCCCTTCGTTTAATTAAACTTCTCCAATTAGCTTGTATATTGTATTTTGTATTAGCATTTCTTATACAGTATCATGATTAACGCCTCAGACTTTGTCAAAATATTTTCACCCGTTACCTTTTTTATAGTGTAATTTGGAGTAGATTGTAAGTCCCGTCCTTAGAATTACAAAAAAAAAATGTAGACACAATTTTCCTGCCATTTAAATATGTCTTTTTTTAATTATTAAGTATTTGAGGGTATGCGACGTTAAACGAAATTATACGATCCTAGTTAAAATGAACTATATTAGTAGTTATTCCAAAAAAATAAAATTAACCTAAACTGAAAGGTATAAGTACCGATGATAAAAGTTTTTTGGCAACTTTCATTAGTTTTAAGGAATAAAGTTTATTAAAAGGGCTCAAAAGTAATATGTTTAATAAGATTTCGTCATGAATACAATTAACTGGTTTCAACAAAGACTTCAAATGTACAGAATATTAAATTTCTATGAATAAAAGGATAATACAAACATTGCTCTCAGTGAATATTTATTGTATATTTAGACTTCCTCAAAAATTGATTGATTAATTAATATACATTCCATTCTCCATAAAGTAGCTTTTGTTTTTATTAAGATCGGGGAATTAACAGAAACTACCACACAAAATAACATACCTGTTGATGTTAGTTTGAAAGGATTTTTGTAATAGTTTAGAAATACAAAAAGCGAATTGCTGTATTGTTAATCGGGATTTCCATATCTTCAATATTTCTTAATCAATTTTGTTTAAGTGTTACTAATTAGTAAATTAATGTCATTATGGATACGGCCAATGCTTGCATTTTCTAAGTCAAATGTTATGGCTATAGTTCGTTCATGGAACACACAGATACTAGAATAGACAGACCATGGTACGTGTGAAAAAATAAAAACGTGAATGAATTGCCGCAATAATAGAATAAAACGATATTAAATATAGACGCTATTTATTCGTAAATATTTCGATCCTCCTTGTTTTTCCTCTTTTCTCATAGCTTTGATGTTGTTGTTTTTTTGAGCTCTCTAAAATTAGTTAGAGGACGAAAAATGTTTCAAAATCCTTTGATGCCGAGGCAATCTGTTAGTTTATGAGCGAAGAGGATGTTTACCCCTCCTGTGCCCCGGGGGACCTGCGGTGTGACTGGAGGGATAATAATTAGTAACGATTACCATGTGTCCCCATAGGGGTTAAAAATACAGCTGCTTAAAGGGATGATTTAGATATCCTGGCGGGGCGTCAGGTGGTGGGACGCACTAAATACCGACTCGACAAACGAGGGTATGATACAGTTTACAAAACAAACCAACCGCCGAGTTATAAATGCCGCTTATTTTACCCCCAGAGGGTTGAGGATGCCACAGGGGGACCGGCCACACAGATTAGTCTTTCAAACGGTTTCATTGCCGTCGTAAATAAGAGGGAGTCCTATCATATTTCAAGGTAATATAAAAATATTCTTGGCTTTGGCATCACTCACTTGGTTTATTATTATATTCTTAAAGAATACATAAAAACTGTAAAAAACAAAATAAATTTTTTAAGCAAGCCTTGTTGACAGCCTCTTCAAATTTTGTATTTTGTCAACGTTTCCCCTATTTAGGGATCCACAAGATTAAAACTAAAAACGTATAACATGTAAAACAACTTAAAAAATTTAATAAATAATGGGATCAGTATCAATCCAACGAATGAAAACAGACCTGTGAATTATGTAAAATCATTCATCTTCCACATTATACTAACGTCATATATCGAATCGATATTTTCCTACAATCTTAAATAAGTTGTATCTGTTTGTTACATGTTAAGGCACTTTGATTAATTCTTGATATAAATTAGAAACCACCTTTGAAATCTAGTCATACTCTGTAGGGAGTGGTCTCATACACTTGGGAAGGGGATTATTAACCTTTTTCCCCTAAACAAGGAATGATAATGGATATTTTTAATAACTGTACAACGAACTTTTCTTTATTTTGAATCCAACTCGCTAATGTTTTAATACATTCTGAACACAAGTGCATCTTATTAAAGTGTTTAATCTTTAGCGTAGTATTGAAGAATGTGTTTATTGAAGACCAATTAGTGGTATACGAATTTGTCTTTTATTAATTGGTAGTGTAGTTCTATCGAAATAGTCCAGTCTTGATATTTTTGACTTTCTGGATATTTGCATCATCAACTTCGTTTTAGTTTTTTCAGAGGAAATAAATAAGATGATATATACTAATATTAGCAGAATACGGTGTCTAGTGCCCTCAGATCTAAAAAAACAACAACAATTATATAAAACGTTTTTGATTTAATATTGATAAGTTTTAATGAAAGTCTTGATGCTAAATCTTATATGTGGTTCATCACCATCATATTTTATTATCATATCATAAAAAGGGGTTTCTCAGGCAATTTCATTTATAATTTTCTAAATTTTTAATATTGAAATGAAATCGATGTCGTTTGAACTAGGAACTATTTAGACCATAAGATATTTTTTTATCGGAATCTTAATCTTCAAAATGAAACATGCCAAAATTCACATTTATTCTTGCACAAATATCAATTAATTTGAAAGTAATGTTGCCATATATTATAATGTTATTCTTGATAGCAAAATTATTGTGAGCTTGGTGCAGTAGTTGAAACATTTAAAGGCCTTCAGAAAATGTTTTTTTGTTTTTTTCAGAAGGTTCTTGTTTAAGTAAATTTAAAATTTGCTTATGCAGCATTAATAATTATGATTAAATAGGCCTATCTCGCAGGCAGAACCTTTTCTGTGCGAATAGGATCCATTTCAACCACCAGAAGAGATTTCATCGTCGGAGTTCCCCAAGGGTCGGTGCTGGGAACCCTACTCTTCAACTTCTACACCGCTCACATAGTAGGAGCATCATACTCCAACTGTGAGGTAGTGGCGTATGCGGGCGACATAGGAGTCTACAGCACCAGTCTCAACCCAGCGAAAGCGATAAAGGCTGCTGAGAGCGCCAGTCAGTTAATCACCGACAGGCTACGAGCTGACCACATTCGGGTAAACCCAGCCAAGACGCAAGGGATCGTTTTCTCGTTCTAGCAAAGGAAATGAAAGCTTCCACCCAGCTTCAACATAGACGGGGCTGATTGCAAACTTGCCAAAAGCATATGCTACCTAGACATCAACCTAAGCAGACACATGAAGTTCGGCACACACCTGCAGAAGAAGCTGAAAAGAGTACGTAGGACTTACTACTCTCTCCAGCATCTCATCACAAGTCCGGCTATATCCCTGAAGCTGAAGCTGCACATATATCAGAGCGTCCTGAGGGACACTGCTGTTTGGAACTCCGCTTTTCCGTTTTCTCCACACCAGCACCAGAACTAGACTCCAGAGCTTCCAGAATAACATCCTGCGCACGGCACTATGGCATACCCCTTTTCGTGAAATGACATCCACGAAAAAATCGAGGTCCCCACCATCACCGAAGCCATCAGAAGAAGACACATCAAATTCTTCGACTTGATGAAACATTGCCAAAACACCCTATTCCAAGACCTGAAACCCCCACCACTACCGGCAAGATGGCAACTCTCTAGATCTGGGAAAGCTGACCAAAAGGTGGACATTACGGCTCTTGGCCAAGCAACAACAACAAGCCTCTGACGGGCACCCATCACTGCTATCCAATTCTTCATAGCTGACTGCACACCGGATATACACCACCCACCCACGCTACCAATTGTTTGGATAGTGAACATCGCGAAGAATTTTTCGTCTCCACTTTGGGATCTTTGGTAAGAGGTTATTTTATTATTACACACACCAATTATCTCCAGATTCAGCTCACACCATCCTTCTACCTGCAAGAATAGAAGGCTATTGACTTTTGGTGATTGACACTATTAAGTTTAGTAAATATAGAATTTAATTCATTTTTATTTTTATTAAAGCGAAAAGACATTTATATTTTCGTTATCTATGTTTCTTTCATTTTATTTTTAGATTACTAACCCAGTTGCTAACATTACTTTTTTTTTGTTTATATATTCGATTTTGAAAAAAAAGTGTACTTTTAATGTTCATTACATATGTATTGCCATTTTATAATTTTAGTTTTTTTGTATAATCTTTCCTCGATTATATTTTGTGTACACAATCTTGTTTTGTTTTTTTTCTCTCTCTCTCTAGATAACCAATAGTTTTTTTTTTCTATTTTCCTTTTGTTTTTTGTTGTTTTTCTGGGAAAATGCAGGCACCCATTCTTGAACTTTTTTGCTGAATTTCACAGCCGGTAATTTGCAAGGGACAGAAGTTCGGTGACGTAATTTTACTAGCCCCTTCTTCCACACACCGTCTTTTATTGGGCAATAAGTAACTGTGTTTCACAATGTTCTCACTCATACCATATTCTTCATTCACTCGTTCATTCATACATTATTTACAAACAGCCCAGAGATCTCTTAAATACAAATGGTTGTCACCTCCCTCGCATGCGAAGAAGAAAGCAGAGTTGACTATTCTATAAATTTTTAGTTTACTATTTACCAACCCAAGGATACTATGTTTCTAACTGATGTTTTCTCAGTCTCATGTGGAATCCCAAAAAAGACTATTAAGAAATGTATGATTTCGCACTATTTCTACTTGTATTTTAACGTGAGATTTTTATTTATTTTTTCTTTCCTAGCCCCTTTAAATTTACAGATAATTATATATAATTATAGATCCTCAAGCGAATCTATTTACAAATTATCTTTGTATTTCCTGAGATTTTCATTAAGAAAGATTTTTGTGGGTCTATGTTAATGCATGATAATGTACATAGATCGCCTTTCTTTATTGCTATCAGCTATTGTTTTGTTTATTATTGTCGTTAATAAAGCCATAGGGCCAGGAGACAGAGGTAAATGAAGGGAAATGGACAGAAGAGATACGCTGATGGAAAACTGCCTTGTGCACTTAAGGAGTGCAATCTCAACATAGCCCGTGAAGATAGGAGCGATGAACGTATGATGTCCTTACTCGTACACCATCGAGAACAGATATTTTCCAAGACCGAACACGTTCGTCTTGTCTCTCATGCGGGGGCACATACAGGGTTTAGCAATTAGATACATATTTGTGTAGGGGTTGTGATGGAAGTGCGATGTCGTCATTCACGCAGTACACTAAGGAAGTCGCTACTCGTGTGTTTTGGTCGTATCGTCTGTGACATACCTGATCTCGAGAAACAGGTTTTTTAGAGGAAAATATTTTTTTATACCTCGCAAATGTGTAAAGAGTGTTTTTTAATGAGTTTTAAATGTTCCTCTTACAAATTAACAGGCATATTGGGCAGTTGTAGGTGGGGTTAGCAGGGCAGAAGCGAACCTATGCACCATCGTTCTATGAAATTCATTAGTTTACATGTTATGGTATGGTTGTCATATTTTGTAAATGTGGATAATATCTCTATTATCTATTATCTCAATTATATATTGAAAAAAAAATGTAGAAAAAAGAAAAATATATTTAAAAAAAAGAAAAATATATTAAAAAAAAAAAAAAAAATATATTTAAAAAAATGCTTTCTCTGGCTAATCATTGTGTACAATTAAATAGGAAAATATGAAGCTAAAAAGACATCCTTTTATCATTAAAAAAAAAACCATTAGTGTTTAAACGATTTTATTGTTTTAGACAATTTGGAGATCATAACATCATTTTAAATATTCCAAAAATTTTAGTTTATATTTAACCACCCCAAAGGTATTAAGTTACTAACTGATATTTTCTCAGTCATGTAGTGTTTCCGAGAATCGTGCAATGTAGAATCCCAAGAAATACGATTAACAAATGATAAACATGTTTAATTAAAGATTTTTTTTTAATAGTTTTAAATGTTATTAGATTTTTCCCTTGCAAATTAACAGGCATGTTGCGCAGTTGTAGCAAAGCACAAGCGAAATTTGTGTACTATGATGCCGAGAAACTTACAATCCTGACATGAAAATTTTTAAAATGTTAAGAAGAGACATTTTAAACTATAAACTGTAGTCATTTGATCATTTTCTAAAAAAGATATAAAATAATGCACAATAACTAAATTGTATTTTTTAATAAGATAAAAAGGAAACCATTTCAAGACAGCGCTTCTTCTGATGAGATGACGCGAAGGCATAAGGAAATTATGTTTTGGATTTGCTCGATCCAGAGAAAGTCAATTAGGAGCATCACCATCATTATTTGATAAAATTATTTAATTTGTTTTATCTAGTGATAATTTAATCCATTTTTGTCTAGTTTTTTTCTTAGGTATGATAAATGTTTGTTATTTTTTTTTTGGTACTTTCTAATGTCTATATTACATGCGTACCAATTTATAGTAAACTGAGACGTTGTTGGTTTACAAAGTGGGAAAAATTGGCTATATGAACATGTATGTTTTGTTGCGGCTTTTGGGCGATCCACTAAACGAAAATAGTTTTTATTTTCGCTGAGCATTTCATACTAAAAACTATTCAATTGTATTTAATTCAAAACATCCTGTCTGTGGTTTTGAAAGATATAACATTCCAGTTTTCTCTCTTTAGTTCTCTCTGAGATTTCTCAGATTTTGTATTGCCAGAGCCTTCTAGGTTGGCTATTGACTCCAGGACCAGGACAGGGAACCCAATAAATAAAGTCTGGGATAATTTCCTGAGCCCCTCCCGTTCCAGTTTCGGTTACCTGAAAGGCGTGCTGAGTGACAGATGCGGCCTAGCCCGAGAATGTGTGGCCATCTGGTTAAATATTTCGGCAGAGCCGACAATAACTCGAGCGACAATAGCCACGTAATCAGCTAACGAGATCCTGACGGCCCTAATCAAAATTTATGTCTGAATCTCTCCACTTAGAGCTGATTGTAGGAGCGCCTGAGCCGGGGCGCTAATGAACCTACGGCACTGGGGCTCATTGTGCCTCTTGTTTGTCTCCACACCCTCTGGTCTCCGTTCTTGTCCTTGCCAACATGTTTTTTTCGGGTTCTGTTATCGATATATGGCGCATGGAGTCGTTATCCGCGTTGATAGATTCGTCATGTTAGCTGTTGGTAATATACTCGTACATCAGGTATGGTGGACGTGTGACAATCAAATGTAAATGTGAGCCTGTAGTAATAAACTGAATGATTCTGCCGATCTACAATTTTGAAGACTTAAAAAAAAATCCTCGAACTATGGTGTATATATTTCGCTTAATATACAATTACATCGAAACCTATACAACCACCCTAATTCCTTAGCTCAGTCATTACACTGTGCCACATATCCCTATAATCCTCCTAAGAGACTATAGCTGCAATGACCTTGTGACCTGCTATGAATACGTGACAGTGGGAGTCCTGGCAATGGCCAGTTTCTCCAATCGTGTCCTGAGCGTCTGTGGCTCTGGCGCTCTAGGTCAGCCTTCAATGGCTCGTATCTGATGCTGCTAAAGGAGGAGAGTGGGGACTTCCCCTCACTCCGCTTCCTCTTTCGTATGTGAGGGAGGTGGTATCCGTGTGGATTTGGGATGTCTCTGGGCTGATTGTAAATATGGTATAAATTACATTTATCAGAATAGACCCAATAAGACACATTGCAATTTTATCACAATAAAGAAGTTTTCAATCTAATATACAATAAAGGGAAGGATGTGAATCACAGCTCCAAATTTAGGTTTAATGTATTAATTTATTTACATATGGTAAAGTTACCAAAAATTACGTTGACAGAAATAGAAATTTAATTTGTGCATATTTTCGTTTGCAAATACTTTAATAGTGTTAGTTTCCCTGAAAAAAAACTCATTTTGCTATTGAAAATAGACGTTTTAAAAATTTGCTAACAGAATCTTTTAGTTTGACAAGTTCTAGGAAGTCAAATATCTTTCTTTGCCCTCTTAACCAGGAACAGACACTGTAATTTTGTTAGGAAGACATTATTACTATAAAGTAATATTTTTGTTGCTTTAATTATGTATGCCGAGTAGGTCCAAAAACATAAAATAATAAGTTTTTTATATTATTATAGTTATTAAACATAGCATTAAAATCATGAAAATTTACATTAAAAACAATTTTTTTGTATTAGAATAGAAGAAACACTTATTACGTTATAATTGCTGTGACACAATGTGATTCTAAGTACCAACAAAAAGAAACAATAAAGAATGAACGCAAGGCACTGATATCATTTATTGTTATATCGATAACATCAAGGAGATGATGTTCAGGAATCTTTCAAAATGTGTTACATTACATTATCTTTTTTCTGTATACTCATTAATTTGTTGTAGATACTGTTGTTGATCATGCCTAGTGATTAAACTACTATAGAGTCATTCATAATTTCCCCAAGGTACTAATAGTGATGAATGTGTGATTTTGATTTATAAAAAAGTTTCCCCAGATGATATAGCTCTCAATCGAACATCTCTTAATAGTACTATTCCTTAAGCTCTTCAAGTATGTATTTACTTTTGTTCATATATATTGCTCATGTAACTGAAATAAGAAAAGTTATTTGGTTCAAATTAATCTTTGAAATAATAATTGGAAAGAAATAGCTCAACTAAAACTATACTGTTCTAAGATCTGGCCTTTTCGACTTCATACGAATTCCAGAAAGATTTTTAATTTTAGTACTGTAAAATAACGTTGGTGTGGGGCCATATTACATTTATTTTTACAATTGATGTCTATTTTCAGCACAATTTAGTAATTCTATTGTAATTAATGTTTTGTTTGATTATTTGTAATTAATAGGCGAAAATTTGCCGTAGCAGCAGTCTTTCACAGCTACCTAACATTGCAAGTTACCTAATAATACTAATCCGAATTGCATCCTTCACATTTAAGTAATTAACGTCCAATTTTCTCTTACCAAAAATTTTTATCTGGCATTCTCAAGTGCTCAGATTGCTAGTAATGTTTGCAGTGTCTTGGTACTATCCTATTCGTTTGGTTCATGACAAGTTTATTTGTTTAAGAAGTTTTTTTAAGGCTTACCTAAATTATGATTTACATTACAAAAAAAATATAATAGGTCATGCATGTCAAATTGGATCTGATATAATTCCTCTATCCTCAATGGCTCAACACTCCGTGGAATATTAATTGTGACAATACAATTGTAAGAAAAAAATATACAAACGTTTGTGTTAAAAAATACTGTTAGAAAAAGACTGGACTTAATACAGTTGTTTCTCGCCGGTGTGACATTAGGGATTGAAACAAAAAAGAAATCTTACAGGGAATTTTCCCTCGATGGTTTGACCGGGCCGGAAACGTTCATAATAGCCCCGGACGGTGGCTAGCGATGAAAATAAGCACCTAGTTATACTCTCTTGTAAAGCTTGTACACGAAACCACTCCAAAGGACACCGAGGCCTATAATTCGGCCGGTACCAGCATTACGGACGAGGGCCAACAAGCAACAATTGCTACAATTAAATGTCTAGCATGGTAATAGTGGAGGCAATCAGTTTGGGCTCTAATCAGCCGGTAATTAGGTTTTGAATTAGTAGGCAACGAACGGTTTTAATGACTTCATGAAAATGGACTTGGGGTTCTGATCATCCTCCCTGTGTCTGCAAGAGCAACGAAAATGAATCTATTTGAATTTTCATTATATTCCAAGGTAGAAAGAAACCGTCCTTTTTCTGTTTGGACCCGAAGCTGGATAGATATTGCCTTTATGAATTTCCAGCTGTACATGTAAGTTTTTAGTTTTAATTTATAGCTTTAATATATCTTAATATAACGTACTCTAACTTCTTACAGAGACCGTTATAATCTAACTCCCTCTTTGAGGAACTTTTCCGGTTCCTCCAAGTGATCAGTTGTGGTTTCAAGATATTCTAAAATTTTCAGCATTAGTTCTTAATCAAGATTACTTCTTTAATTTAACAAAAATCCATGCTGATCCCTTTGGCCCGACTCAACAGTTTTACGCTTAATCAGTGATAAAGTAAAACACGCGATCCGCAAATTCGGAGTAGGCGATTGCCATATAAATATGGTGATATAATAAAGATCTAGCGCTACTTTCGATAGAAAACCACAAGGTTATGTAAACGTTGACAATACCTTTTCAATTAAAAATATTATAATAAAAAATATAAAATCGCAAATTAAAAATATAGGCACACCTACATTTCATCATTACACGAACAATCCGTTTGGACAAAAGACATAGATGTTTTTATTTACATCCAGTAATTACTAATAATCATTCATAAATTTGAAGGCTTTGGAAAGGGCGACAAATTTGGGACCCCTCTAGTTGGGAAATGCCTAGGTTTGCGATAAAAGTACAATATGCCTTTTGGGGCAAGTAGTGATTGCGTTCAACAGTCTCATTAATAACATGTTTACAATTCATTCTTCGTTCATTCGCTCATTCATTATTTACAAACAGCCCAGAGACCTCCAAAATCCACATGTTTGTCATATCCATCGCATGCGAAATAGGAGTCTGGGGAAGTCCTCCACGCTCCTACATCAGCCGCGTCACATGATACGAGCCAGTGGAGGTTGTTCAAGAGTTTGAGAGCCACAGACGTTCAGGACATGATTGGATAAACTGACCATTGCCAGGACTCGCACTGTCACCCATTTATAGCAGGTCAAGAGGTCATTACAGTTGAGTTTTATGACTATGTAATTATTATAAATATTTATACACATAGTAAGTTGACTCTTTAAGATCACGTTCTTTAAAACCATACTATGTCGATCATCATCCTTGGGTCAGTTTAGCCAATAGGAGATGATCAATTTAAAAATAAGCTATAGCGCTACACGGGAGAGAACCAATCTGACCGAAGAGCACAAGCCCTAAGAAGGAGTTGGGATCCCCCCCTCCCCTGCCAGTGACAAATTGTTATGGGAAATTGTATTTTACCGACGGAGCTTTATTTGATGGCCTATCAGGGATAGGACCAATCCTCCCAATGGTGTATTACCCTAGGCCATTACCCCTTTGATCATATTACCCCAGCCCTTCCAGTACCACTCCCAATCCCCCGGTCCAAGTAGTTACTTCTCAAATTGCCTTTCATTTTTTTTCTCTTTTTTTTTTCCTGATTCCATTCCATTCTGATAATTACAACTCTTCATAAACCCCATTCGTTTCGGCCACGATCAAAAAAGCGTTCGTTCTGATTAATCAAAGAAAGCAGTTTCTCATCCCGAATGTTCGATTAGATCGAATAATCAGTAACAGTGCTGTTATATGATCAGATTTTCGCTGATCACTTTTATTCTAGTATTTGTCAAAAGTATGCCAATTGTTAAAAAAAGTAATCAAATAACATCCTATTTTTGTCTTCCTACAAGCGATTTATTTCTTATTTACATACGCTTTTAGAAGCCTACACTCGAGTGCTCACATTATTGTTAACGAAAGCAAATCTGGCACATCTACCATTAATCTGATCACTTGAAAACTTGTTTGAATGTGTTAAAATAGTTATTTACTTAATCTGAACCAACCACCAGCAATGTACCAAATCAGATCTCGAAAGACATTTTAATTTCATATAATACTTACTAATTTTATAATAATACTTAAGTAGCATTACTATAAATAAGCACATAATCAATTCATAACAAATTATTAGATATTCCACAAAAATGAAAAAGGAACGGGAGTATTTGACTACCTCATATGATTGTTATTTAGTAGTTAATGTTTACTCATTTTCTGACCAGAAGTTAAGCTGTTTCATGAAGGCTACATACCACAAACACAGGACAAAAAAGAGAAAGTAGAAGCATGGGAAAATCGTTACCTATATAAGTGATTGAAACTAAAAGACTTTTTAGTTATGGTCCTACTTTGAGGATAGCTGAAAAAAGATGGCCAAGGAAAGTGCGTTTACTCGCCTTAGCAGGAGTAAAAAAAGGAAGCGTAGAAGAACAAGAAAGTATTCTATCTTAGGAGTTGGGAAGGGAAATAGCTTTGAGAGATTAGTTAAATTGGAAATTTTCTTTTTTAATTGTTTTGTCTTGCAGTAACAGGAGCTAGGGTAGTCCCATTAAAGATCCTACTTAAGTAAATAAATTACATTACTATTTGTGTCCACTTTATGATTTAATATTATTATAACGTAATAATGGTGGCCGTTAGAAAATTGAAAAACTCACGAAAGTCACAAGTAGACGAAATTGAAAGTACCAGTTTTTTACTTGCTATTAGAAATTCACTTTTGGCTTAAAACTCCTAAATCATTACCGCCGTTGTTGTGTATTTTAAACTTCTTTTGGGGACCTACCGACCGATGTGAGCCTAAGATAGTGAAGGGTTAGAGCACAGCCGTAGACTCCCCTAAATTGACTGGAACCTAGGGGGTACACCAGTGCCAAACGCAATGGACCTTAACGGTACATACAAGTCCTCGACTTTGACTTAACAGAAGCTACTGTTAATGTTTATCTGATACCTGCTTTGGTGGTAAAAATATGTTACAGATTTTGGTTCCCGAAGTAGGGGAGACGGGGTTATTTGGCATAGATTTTGGATTTCGATTTTTTTCTGTGGTTTTTGTCAGTAAATTTGATTTTTCCTGCGGACAGATTAACTTCTCAGCTATCAATTTGTACAGACTCCCCTCCCAAAAAAAAGGTATCCTCGAAGATAAAACTGAACCCTAGGATGGGGTTAGTTGGTATACCCGATAGGAGTTAGTTAGCAGAGCAATGTTTATTTCATGAAAAATATATTTCATTTTGCCAAAACAGTTGCAATGAATTCAGGTAAACATTGAACATAATTAAACGAAATAATAAAGTAAACCCAATTCAAACCGTCTACCTATCAAATACAAAAACACATAAAAAAATATATTTCTATTTTTTTTTTTTGCCACTTATGGGGTTGACCAAAAAGCAATTCATTTATGTGCCCCATCCGTACAATAAAATTATGCGAGCACTATTTTCTACTTTGAAACGTGGCTAAAAAGTAAAGACGTTAGGAGCCGTGACCGTCCTCGGAAGAGAGCAATCTGCGGAGGGCACTATCGGCCGCAAGGGCGGGCCTAAATCAATCCAGCAGGCCGCAGGGAGGACCGTTTCCAATTAAAGCTAGCCGAAGAGAAATATATTCACCGACAAGGAGGGCCCGGGCCCACGGGAGTCTCCGGAAAATTGGATGGGGAGGGTGGGATCCCTCCCTGTCACACCTATCATACTTAGCTTATATCGGTCGCCTCCTCCGATCTGGGCTGGTCACTGCCTCGAGGGGGGGGGGGGCAGAATCCCTGCGGTCAGGAGAAACTTTTTGAATGTGGCCATCTTAGCTCAGGAGTCATTCTTAGTTAGCAATAAAAACGGTTAGGTTGGTGCGTATGTTGGATTTTCTTTAAATGTGAACGTTTGTCTCCCTGTTTTTGTTATGCTTTTGTTTTTGACATAACCTGGTTTATAGTCGTACTGTCCATTGCCAGAGTCACATTTTAGAAAAGAAGATTTTCTCAAAAGTGTTCCCATTTGCTTTGAATTTTGCACCGATATGAATTCAACCGATATTCGTGTAATTTTCTTATATGAGTATAAACTTGGTAATAATGCTGAAAAAGCTGCACGCAATACAAACCAGGCTTTTGGGGAGAATACTGTAAACGATCGAAAAGTGCAGCGTTAGTTTGAAAAATTTCGGTCTGGTGATTTTTCCCTGCAAAATGAACCGCGTGGAAGACTCGAAACGTCTGTGAAAAATGATGCTCTGAAAGCATTGGTGGAAACGAATCCAACTGTTTCTTCAAGGGAACTTGCTGCCAGAATGGAAGTTGACCATACAACAATATTGCGACATCTTTCTGAAATTGGCAAGGTGGAAAAAATGGATAAGTGGATGCCGCACGAACTAACCGAGTGAAATAAGCTCGGTAATAAATTTAATAAAATTAAATTAATTAAAATATGAAATATTGCAGCACCCACCTTATTCGTCAACCGAATTCCATTTATTTAAACATTTAGAACTGTTTTTACGGTCTAAACAGTACGAAAATGAAGACAGTCTGAAAAATGCCATATCAGAGTTCATTGATTCTAAAGATCAGAATTTCTTCAAGACAGGCATCTATGCATTAAAATCTCGTTGGGAAAAGTGTATTGAAGTAAATGGAGCTTATTTTGATTAAATACACAGCTTTCGGAAATAGATGCGCAGTTTAATATATTCACTTAAAGAATCTGTCATTTCATTCGCACCAACCTAATTAAAAATACAAATTACCAATAAATTTGTTTGGTAACATCCTGTACAGGATTAGCTACTAGTAAAAATATTTCTAACAGCTCTAAGATGTCAACTTCAGTTATTGAAAGGACTGTCAACATCATTTTATTATTTGAAATATTCACTAATGACAATGAAAGGACATTATAGAGGAATGAAAAGTATCATGGAAATTGTATATCTGATCATTTATCGAGTAGAAGGGTATTTTGGGAAATGGGCTTGGATTAATGAAGTAGAGTTGCTAAAAATTATTAATAAAATTCACAGAATGCTCAAAGTCAAGCAAGAACTGGCCAGAAAGCAAGAACTTATTAAATAAACAGAAAAACATAAATGAAATACAAATAAAAATAAAAATTGACTAATGCCCCTCATCAACTCTTTTACTCATCTATTTATACACTGCTTACAATAAACGCACAGTGTTAAATTAATAATAATAATTCTAACAACAATTTCACTGTTGTATTATAGATTACGAGTACATTAAATACAACTCGGCTCAATAGCAATAGTTAGTAATTACTGAGTTACCCCCTCCGACTTTTTTAATTAAGAGAAGAATCGGTCTAAATCGATCTATGGTAACCAACCAATAACTTGCCTCACTTCGGCCAAGCGTGTGTTGATCCCTGATTAATGTCGTTTGTATATTGGAGCTCAAGACACCTTCTTTAACTTTAAGAATATTTGGCGTCTAAACCATGGTTTGTATGGTTTGCATGGTTTCTCAACCATGGATGCGTTATTGCTTCATCTGTGGGCATTCTGCATTTAAGGTGTCTTGGTGTCTTGATTAACCGTTTCCTCTTTCGGTGGCATGTCAAAATCCATTTATTTTACTTCACAAGTTTGGACGACTTATTGAACTCTCTAATAGAACGAAAATCCGATTGATTGATCCATTTCTTTAAGCACGCAAGTCGCAACAAACCGAAAATGGTACCCTTAACCAAAACACCGAACATACGGATCTATAACCATTTAAGTTTTCTATAGCAGCTGTTGCATTTCGTATAGGTTTCTTATCTTATAAAGTAGTAGTGAAACTTCCGGTCTCAACAACGAATACCAAACCTTTTTATTATTATAAAAACCTTGGTTCACATAATCCTTCTCAGTCTTATTCATAACATGGCCATAAAGCTGGACAATCTGCTTACTTATGTGATATAGTAATTTAATTTTTAAAAACACAAATCAAATATTTATTGTGATAAAATTACAATCTGCCTTATTGGGCAATAAGTAATTGTGTTCGATGTTCTCATTCATGCCATATTTACGATTCTTCATTTACTCGCTTATTCTTGCAGTATTTACAAACAGCTCAGAGACTCGCCACAACCACATGGTTGTCACCTCCCTCACATGCGAAAGAAGATGGGAAGTATTAGGAAGTAGTCCACGCTCTTCCATCAACCGCGTCACCGGATGCGAGCAAGTGGAGGCTGACCAAGAATTTAATTTATAAGATATAGTTTTCAATGCACTTTTATTTTATAAAAATATTACAAATATCGCAATATATAATTACAAGTTTTACAATCAAATTTTGATTCAATAGTAAAAACACAAATTGAAACATAGTAAGCATACTTTCTTTCTACGAAGTAAGTGAAAGAAAATAACTAAAATCAGTTAGAACATATCAGTTGTTCAGAAGAAACAGAGCTGGTCTAAAGGTTGCAGTAAAGAGGCCAACCTGTTTTAAACTGAACATTTACAAAATAGTTATGAATATTTAGGTATAAATTAGTAGTAATTTTCAACTCATCTGTCAAACCATTATTTGTTACTATTCGTGAATAATTTCGTGGTTAGCCGTAACATACTTACATTTTGGATGAATGTTCTGAGTACTCCCTTTCTTAATATAATATTAGCTCTAAGAGGTATATTTTTTACCATAATAATAGGCATAACTACGTCTAAACGCAAGTTTAATTAGCTCGTTTTTAACCGGGCAAATGAACGCTCCGCCGAAACCTTTTCTGATGCAAATTCTAACTAATTTTTCAAAAGTAAATTTCGTTAAACGAGCCGCAGTTGTTCAAAAACTAGTTTGCCTCGTCGGAATAATATTTGCCAATTTTTAAAGACTAGGTAAAAGGTAATTGGTTCTGCCTCTGGTGATTTTTCATCCGTGCGGTCCTCCGTTAAAGTAGGCACAGCGCTTATTGTTTCTACCGGCTCGATTTATCAAAGCCTGCAAGTTAGAGTGCTCAGTCCCACCTTCTGACCAATATACCCGGGCTAAGCAATACCCTTTTAGGCAAATTGAATGCTGGCAATTTGTCAGATTTTTTTTTTTATTCTCCTCCGTGTCGGATCCAGACCGTTGAATTTCATGAGCATTATTCCTCACTTCGGTGTGTTAGTTGAATGCTTCAAGTGACCGGTGAAGTAGGTGAGTTGTGTTTCCTATTTATTTCAGTTTTGAGAAATTAGAGTGGTACAGTTCCTGTATAAAGTTTTACCACTGGAACACAAAATAACGGAAGTGATTAGAAGTGGGCCTTATGAAAAAATTACCTGATGCTTGCTCCTTTGAGGGGTGTCCTAGAACGGTGGAGGGTCATTTGAACGAAAATTTGAGCATTCCGGAATCGGTGAAAATCCTTCTAGAGCAAACAATGAGATGTCAGTCAGTACCTTAAGACCAGCTCGACAACCGCCTGTACTAATACATCTTGGTTGCTAGTCAAAGTCTAAGAAAGCTAGTTTCAAATTGATATAATCCATTAATTATTAACGTTCAAATCATACTCAGTAAAATAATGCTCAAATATTAGCAATTAATGAAAGGTGCCCTCCCATTCATTCATTCATTCCACAACCTAACTTAGCGTTAACTTTTCTCAGATATTTGTTTTTCTCGGTTTGGGTCTCATGATTAAATATTCGAAATATCTCCGTGAAATAATTATTCGTCCTATACGAGACTCCAGTTAATTTGATTTAATACACACTTACTATACATACGTACAATTGTCAATTAACTAACACAAGTGTATTTGTTTATTTAGTTTGGATTATATATAGCTTTAATAGCCCGTATATTAAATGTTTGTTTATGTAAATGTTAAAGATAATGTTTATATTCAACTATGGATTCCTTAATATTCTCAATATAAGGTTTAAAATAAAGTAAATTTAGTTGTTATAAACTATTCAACGTATAAACAATATCTGAATAGACAGTCGCATTTCTTCACTTGTGGGTTGATGCTTCAAGGTTTAAATGTTGATTTCATTTAAAATTTTTGTCAAGACAATTCACTTCACGAAGCAAGCGACAATTTACAACGATATTTGTTGAACAATTTGTCTTTCACAATGACACTCACGGTCTACAGTATTCATTATAACATAATAGATGGCTCGTCGTGCAATTTGTAATTTCATATCACCCAATAAGGGGTGATGGGGGGGGGGGTAGAGTGCTCCATCCGGAATTGATTGCGAGCCAATATGGCAACTTAATTAAACCATTAGCTGACACAAAATTGATGGGAAAGTAAAAATTCTATTCGCTACCATCGCATAATTGCCTAACTATAAATTATTAATTAATTCTAGACTCTGTTCCCGGTTGAGATGTAATATGCACTGAACGTTTTCCGTTTCAATTCCACAATGTTTCTGCAGTTGTTTATAATAGATCTGAGAAAATTGCTGTTCTAGTGGATCATATTTCATATTTTTAGAGGGATTCACATATTTTGATATGCTCAGTTACTAGCTCACGCATTTTATTAATTTTTTAGTGGGGTTTTCCCACTGATTTTCCCAAAGTCCCACTGCTATTTTGTAAATGATACCACTCCTGAGAAATATTTCTTAAATTATGCATAAGCAACTTTTTTATTGCCATAATCTTTAAATATCTAGCTTTTATTGCTCACTTTTTCAACGTGACTTCTCGCACCTTAATAATTTATTAATTATTAATGATATACTAATTTATTATACTTTCTTCCAGACTTTTTTATCAGGGGTTTTATTATTTGCATTTTTAATATGACCGGTATAAATTAGCATTGCTATATAATTATCGTTTTTTATATACACCGTCTTTATTTATGTTAGTATTATTTTGTTGCACTTATGGAAATGTCAGATTTATTTATTTTGATGATTAAAGTAAGAATCCATCTCTTGTTTACAAACACTAACGCACTCGATATTAAATTAATCTGTAGAGATTTATCTTTCATTTTCATGCTATATCTTTCAGTTTATTGTGTTTTGGTGATGGTGCAGTAATTGAAAGAACTGTATATCGGTGGTTCTCTAGGTTTCAATCCGACAATACAAGTCTCAAGAATAAATCGCATGGACGGTCAGAAACAAAGCCAAATGATGATGAATCAAAGACTTTAGTAGAAGCCAATCCACATCAGACAAGTAGAGAACTTTGAAAACACTTTAAAGTCAGCCATATTTCTGTCCTGACACCTTCATGCTGTTTCTCTTAACAAAGAATAAAAAACCTTGTTGGGCGTAAAGAGAAATGTATTGCATCAAACGAGTTATTTTGAGTAAAATTAATATTGTTAAAGTTTGTATTTATTTACATGATTAAACAAAACAAGCCCTAAACAATCGACAAATCATATTTATCTTACCTAGTCAATTGGTTTCTGTGTCTGCTTTTCTTGTGCATCTGCAATAGGTGATTGCGCATTTTTTATTCATTTATTGTCATTACTTTTTATTTGGACAGATTATGATCTGCATTTCTTAAATTATTTCTATTACTTAACGCCATACTGATAAACTAATACTTTATATAATAGTATTTCATAGATATTTGATGTATCTTATTATTTGGTCTTTTGTTTACTAGTTAATTTCAAGTATGTCAACCTAATATGGTCATTAGTACTGAACCATATTTTCCATGTTAGAAATGTTGAGAATTATCTAATTGATGGTCTGATTATTTCCACAAACTAATTGAAATAAAATTCATCTTGAAATTGATACTATGATATCTTACTAACTGGAAGGGCAGGGCTGCGTACTCACGTGGTCCCGGCGCGTAGTAGTTCCCTCGGCACTTGGGATATTAATCGGTTATTGTATCGCATAAAGGTTTTTTATAAAAATGAATTAAAATTTTCGGCTTTGGTTGATGAAAAAGAGTTGTAAGGTTTTCTTCAACTTGATTCCTTCAATCTTCTTGTTTATTCCTTAACAGTCCAGGAATTTTATCAACCCGACAAAACCTTTAACTCATGTATAATAATTTTGGACAGTTGAATGGAACAGTTTATTACTATTACACCCCATTATATGTGAGCAATAACTTATTTGTTAAATTATTTTGAAGTTTTTTTATTCAAATCAACTTCGAAAACTGTTATACGACTTCTATTAAAATTCCACATTTCACTGCTATTTAATAGCAACAGCTTACACCTACACGGTACCCCAGAAAAATATGTTACGAATTCTCGGAAGATGGGGAAGATGGAATTCTTGGAGAATAGACTGTGAAGGATGTCTGTTATGACCCCGAACATGAATCGTTACCAACCATGTGTATTAATAGACAAACAAGAAAACTTAAAATTTACAATTCAACTTGTACAAATTGTAATACATGTTCCGATATACCTTCCAGTGTTATTGTATTGACTATAACATAATGATATATGCACTTACAAATAGTCGGAATGTAACCAAGCTACAGGAAATATAATGAAGCAATTGTAAATAAATTCGTTTGTAGAATCCATATTTTGTAACATATATTAATTTTGTAACAAGAGAGTACGAAATACAAAAACAAAATAGTCGGAAAAAATAAAATACAAACCTACACAAGAAAAAAAGTAAAATAAAGCAACAATAACATTAATTAAAAACTAAATAAAAACGTTTACAAGTTCAATAAGACTATTTACAGTGTAATAAAAATATTTAAAATTAAATCGTAAGGTAAGGTAGTAAAGTTTTTTTTTTTGTGTTTTAGCTATACTTATCCTATTCCGTATTTGGATTCCCTACTCTATATGTAACAGAAAACTTTAATTTCGTAACAACAAACAGTTGTGTTGTTTCAATTTATCTTTTGAGAGAGATTTTGCTATAGTAGCGGACAAAGCTTCTTGTAACTTATGTGGAGTTGTAAGTGGTTGAGTATGTGGTAGTTATTGATGATACTCATGCCTAGATTTTGGATTCTGTCTCATTTATTGTGGTAGGTCCAGCAAGCGGTGCTCTATCCTGGCGAAGCATAAAAAATTCGAAGCTGGCAACATACGAGACAGTTCAGCAGATATCTTTGAAGCTCACTTCGCGCCCTGAAGGCAATCTAGACGTTGTCGTGGTCTGTGATTAAACTGTTTTTGTCCTGGTGGCCTTGTTAGATCCCAGCTATTACAACGGTCTAAATTAAATTCCTCAACCGTTGAGGGGGGATTTTTTTAATTTATTTACAAACTGTTTAATTCTCTTATATATTATAAATTGGACTCTCGGCCGGATCGAAGAAGGAGAAAAAAAAAAACAACGGCCTTCAAAGTAATCGGCTTGGGCATAAATTGAAAAAGAAATCGTTTTATCTGGCGCAGTGTGAGCGTTGAATGAAATCGTAACCAATCAAGCGGAAATAATTTATTTTCCAGCTAATGATTTATGATCCGTGTGATGTCTTTGTTGACTGATCATTTATTATAGTTTTCAGTTTAGTTTAGGATCCGCATTGATAATTTAAACGGTTATGAAGATCTATAAAAAGTGGAGATAAATAAAAATCCATTCGGATAGATTGGGTGCAGTTTTGTTTTAAATATTTATATAACCCTCAAGGTTGTTGTCCTGGTGATTTTTATCGTATAGGCATCAAGACCTAACATTAATTAGTCATTATACACAATAATGATATTAGTTGATCCAAGGATCAGTGGTGTAGGTAGACTCATTTCATTCCGGAAACTTTTCGTCTTTGCGAGTCTCCTCTTTAAGGTAGTCAAATGGATTTTCACAAAGGCCATTTTGATGTACGGAAACCATGAAAAATTTGCCCGTTCCCTTAAATCACGAACGAAAATTTATAAAATTGGAAAGGTACCCATCAATCCAAAATAATTTTCCTTTTATTTTTCCTATATTTTATACGTTTAAGAGCTATGGGGGGGGGAAGCTCCCTTTCGGTGCCCCTGCAGCCATATTACAGCTAGATAGTTGTTGTACTGACAGAGAGTGTGAGAGCCACAGTGGTTAATGTAAATTTTGCCATTTTGTTGAGGTGGGATTAAGATGTGTGAGTGTATTTGTAGCAGATTTTAGAGATTTAAAGGAAATCCGTTTAAATATAAAGAAAATGTTAAAGTCAGTATGGAGGGTCTTATTGGTTACATAGAATGGAGCATTTAGTATCTAGCCGAGGATTTTGGATCAGATAAATTTAATAAGATGTTGGAGTGTTTTGATGTCCCCTTGAACTCAAATCCATAAGTAAAAATTGGTTTTAAGAAGGTTTTGTCTGCATTATTGTCGGTTGAGTTTTTGTGTGGGTTCGTTACTTCTTTGTTGAAGTGGAACCCTGCGTATTTTTGTCAGACTGCGTCAGATCTTGGGAGGGGCAAACAAATTTTTGATTTATAGACTCCTTAAAATAACAACATAATATTTTAAAATAGTATGTGTGCTATCAAGACATAAAGTCTTAGTTAAAAATATTTCTTACGCAACCAGTAAAGAGAGTTCAAGTCCATGAGTACAAATTGGTTTTAAGAAGGTTTTGTGAATTACAATTGGTTTCATATTGGGTGGTGGTGGAATGTGGAGATGGTGGAATTCCTTTGTGTCATAATATTTATGTGTGGGGGGGGGGGCTATCGTGGACTATTACAACAAATCGTCAATTAAATGTGTTAAATCTGTTTGCGGCTGTAAACTCTTTTATTTCTTTCACCGAACTCTGTAAGAAAACCATTGCACGTGTGATGAAACACACTTGACTTGATTTTTAATGGTTTCTTTTTTATCGTATTGCATGTGGTGGCAACATACACTCGTAGACGATCGCACCGTCCCTATTTGAAAGTATAGCCCATCTCTTCACGCTTTTTTTTATTATTTTTTTTCACAATATTTTTTTCTTTAACCCACTATTGTCAAAAGTCGCTGAAAGGTTTCCCAGTGGCTGAATGGTGCCGGAAGGACTTGACATTTAGTCGGCAGGATAACCAATCATCTTCCTCCGTAATGAATGGGATTAGAGGCTGTTGAATGATCTAAGTTGGACGTACGATGAGCAACAATAGAATGAAAAAAGGTCCGCTAGGAAGCGTTGACACGGGCGAGAAGGAAACTATAAATAAAGGTCCCTAATCCAGCTGTGCGCAGCATTAGCTTCCATTGAGCTGGTGCCATTCATACTCCAGCTGTGAGCCGCTCACGTTAATCCTCTGACAGCCAGCCCCCCCCCCCCTCCCACGGCCGAGTAAAAACTGGGCCCTGCTCCTTCGTTTCAGGGCCCATTTCACAATCCCAGGATTAAGCAGACAAGGTGTCGCAAGTCTAGCAGAGCATGCAATTGGTCGGATGATTAGCTCGGATCAGTTGTGAAGGGGTGAATCATGGCATAATAGCTTCGAATCATGGCATAATAGCTTCATATCATTTTTTTTTTTCCAGTGAATCTAAAATACAATGGTCACAGAAGAAAATCTTTTGTAATTTTCAAGAAATTTATCGTTGTATGAACCTTAATACGACGAAAAAGTTCCTGTAACGGTGCAAATAAGGATTGTAGCATTTTGTTGGAATTTTTTTTTTGGATACGCAATCTGCTTGAGCCCTAAAAAATATAAGTTATTAATCAGCTGTTGACACCTTGTACAAAAAAAAAAAAAAGGATTTGTGAGACAACAATTTAGATAGATTGTTTTTAATGCCATTTGAGCTGATTGTCAACATTGTGATTTCACTCAGTGATGATCTCATTGTTATCGAGTAAGATGACAAAATATCAAAGTAATAATGATAAGTAAACAACTTTTTTCTTGATTTTTTATATAAAGTATTTTTTACCTGCTGTTTATTTACTTTTGTTTCGTTTATGTATATTTAGCAAAATTTATTTTATGACTGATATAAAAAGTAGTCCAGTAAACTTTACTTTTTTATTCCTTTATTTTTTTGCATTAATACATGTTCCATTAGTGAACAATCAGCTATTGTGCTGTCAGTATAATAGGTTTTATTCTGATATATATATATATATATATTTTTGGGTATTATTGGCATAATGCATATGCGAGTGAGGTATACATTACCTTTGGTCATTGGAGCGTTTACAACTTAAGTAAGGATCCCTCTTCTAGCTCCTTTTCGACTTTATTTTTGTTATGTCTGGTGTCTGTAGAGTGTGCATGTGGATTTTATAAAATGTGTTATATATAATATATATTATAGTCTTTTGTATGCTCTTCGTATATGCTCTTACATTGTTAAAACATTCAAATCATTGTAAAGAATCCTGCTGTTTGCGTAAGATTGTAGATTGGTATCAGCAAGTGTTTGTGTTGCGTTTGCATTCCTATTTTCTGAACTAGTGAATATAGCAATTATAATGTGTTCTCGAGAGTCTGTTTTTATGTCTTGTTTGTGGATTCTAGTAAAATACGTAAATCAATTTAACTATCTTGAGGTTATTGCCGATTTTTGTAGGCTTGGTGTAATTTTAATTTCGTAAAGTCAAAAGTGGTTGCCACTTAAATTCCGTGCAACTGGGTTGAACGAATTGGTTTTGTAACAGTCAAAACAGACATCTTACCTGAAACGTAATTATTTTTTGTTTTGAAAAGTAATAAATATCCCGATCATTCTGTTATAATAAGTACTCTTTTTAGAGGCTATTATATTTCTTGTTACAAAGAAGCTATAAAAAATAAATCTACCAGATACGACACCAACGACGGAGGCCTCGATCCAGGAGTTTGTTAATCCAGGGAATAGCTGACACGAAAGAGTACGGAAATTAATTTTTTCATTGTAAACTTAGGATTAACCTAAAGGAAAACTGCGTTGTTACAAAACCAATGATCATATCCAGCAGGATTATCCGTTAAGTCAACAAAGGGCTCTCCGTTATCAAACTGATGAAAATGTATTTTCGGAAATGAGTTGGCGATAACACCGGGAAAATGATTTCAACTTCATCAGTCAGTTTATCGCTCATGAAATCGTAACTGCATCTATTCTCCCGCTTGGAATTTCGTGGCTTTAAGTCTGAATGTCTGACAGCGCTCGGTGTAGATAATATCTGAATTTTTCACTTCATGCTAAACACTATTACGTTTTTTTCATAGCAATAAATAATTGAAGAAATATATAGTCAAATATCATTGTCGGGGGCTGCCACTAGGGGAGTGCCTAATTACTCTAGCCCTGGTGACAAGTGCGGATTGTTGTTGTTTATAACATGGACCAGGTTCCATGTCGGCGTTAATATCTGACTCCATTTTATTGATAGGGATGTGTCCCGACAATACACTGTGATCAGGAGAGAGGTTCAGAGGTTTCATAAAGAATAAGACCAGTTTTCAGAGTTCGGGTGGGAGATCGGCAGCTGAGAAATCGGGTGACGGGCTCAGCGGCGCTGAAGAGAGAGTAGGCTGACGAGGAGTCTAAGTCTGCCCTCCAGGGCCAAGCGGCCCTGGCGTAAAGCGACCGAGTAGTGCAGCTGAGGAGATGAAGAGACTGGGAAAGAGTGTGTCTACAGGGCGAAACTCCCTGATTTAAATATAATTTCCCCTTCCTAGTGGAAGGCGGAGTCGGCTGAAAGGTTTTTTTTTATGATGCCCAGGTGGCCAATCCCCCTTAAGTTATTGACTGTTGGTCTAAAAGGGTGTGTTTTATAGCGTCTAGGGACTCACCTACTTAAGTTTTATGACCGCCGGAAGGTGACCAAAGGTCTACCGTGTTGGTTTTATTAGGGGCAGGTGGCTTACCCTCACAGGTTTTATTGCAGGACCTTCGACCCTCTGTTACTTGTTTCACGACTACCGGCCTCTCCATGATTTATTACTAGAAAACCATGTCTTACATCTAATTACAATACATTAGTTGCACCAGAGTATAGGGTAATTTACATATATGGTTGGCGCTCACTACAATCATTTTATTATTTATTTTTTTCTAAAAGTCTAAAAGTACTGCAGCTTGTAGTGTCTAACATCAAATAATTGTGCTCTTAAAAAAAGATGTTAGCTTTGTATAGATTGAAGTTTTCCCTGTACATCTGCACCAAGTTTCCTAATGCTATGAAGCAAGAGTAAGTTTTATGAATTGATTATCCAGTGTGACAAAAAACAAATTCTCTTTAAATTTCAGTTAAGTTAAAGATTTTGTCTTATTTATTTATTTATTAAATAAATTTAGATTTATAGAATTCATAAAATAATAACATAATAATATTTTTAAATAATTAGAGAGCTTTCAAGATATAAAGTCTTAATTAAAAATATTTCTTATGCAGCTAGCAAAGCGGTATTACAATTTTTCTGGGCATGGTCAGATTGGCTTATCTTTTTGATATTTTTTGTCGTGCTGTAGGAAAAATCATGTTTTCATAAAAAAAATTTCATTTAAATGTAAAAACCCAAAATAAAATGTTAAAATTAAAATTAATTTCTATTGCGTAATCATGAAAAAAATATCTGTTTAAATAAACACTCCTCGGAATCCTCGAGCCGCTAAAATAAAAAGTTTTATGATAAAAATGAACGTGCCTGTGGAGACAAACAAAATTAATCATTAAAAGCAACAATCAATAAATACAACTAACATATAAAAATTAATAGTGCTGAACTGCACATAAAATATACTAAGTCAGTAATAGGCACAATTAATGGTCTTAAATTTAAAAAAAAATGTAAATATACGTAAGAAACAGGACGTTTAGAAAAGGGTTGTTATTGATACTGACTTTATGACTAGCTTTATTTTATAGGTAAAATATTTATTACTATCAACTATAAAAATTGCCTTAAAAGATTCATAGCTAAAGTTTTGCCTTTCTTTTAAATATCATTCAAATCTAATTTCACTGCTCTGAGCTACGAGGTCACAGCACAATATTTATAGTGATTGAAACTTGATATTATCCATTCAGAATTTTTTTGTTTCCATCTGATGGTCTCATCTTAAGAAGGGCCCTCCAAGAATAGCCCTTCCATCTGACCTTTGTATTCCTTCCCATAAGACTCCATCGTTTAAAAGGTCCTTCAATCTCTGAACCGCAAACCTCTGTATTTCCATTAGCCATGCTCCTTCACTTCCTACTTCGAAGCCCGTTTCTTTCTTCCGCTCCCTTTAGACGTTCATATAATTGTTAAAAATTGTTTTACTTATTCTCCATGTATGTTATTGCCCATGTTCATTAAAACTATTTGAAGGGGACAGTTTTAAGTTGTTTTTTTATTCATTAGTAATAAAGAACAGCAGAAATGATTCACAGGTATCCATCACACACCTGTCTGAAATCAGTGTCTGCTGGTCACTTAGTCTCATGATCGGCACCTGTCATACGGTCTGCTCTGCGTGAGGGCTTCAGGGCGGTTGTGGGCCCTGCGGGGTGTGAACTAACTTACAGCTGGCCGAGGCCGGTCTCGTACCCAGAAGGGAGAGGAGTCCGCAACAAAGGATCCTTTCGGCCAGAGGGTTGCCCCTTCTTCTGCCACCAGCGGGAGGCAGGAGGAGGAGGAGGAAGGGAGGAAGCTCAGTCTGTCGCTAGCAGCCAAGCTGGCTGGTTCTCCTCAGTGTTTCTAGTCTGTTAGTGGTGTCACGTCTAATCTGTGGTGTGTGTGCTTGCGGGTCAAGGATGACTGCCGGGCTCGAACAAGTTCAACTCGCTGATCAAGGTTGGTTTCATATGCATCATTAGCAAACAATCGTTAACGTGATTACTTAAAATGGATGTCCACCAACCATAGTCAAATCCTTCTTTAATATTTAAAGATAAAATTGCCAAGTTATGGATGTAATTCTCGAATAACAAACTTTTTTCAAGAGTAAATTGGAGGAATTATGATAATCTCTTTTGAACAATTTTTACTCAACTTTTCTTTGGTTGTTGGTCCAATTGATGCTATATCTACATCGTTCTCTTCTGTTGATGCAGTGCCATGCTATGCATACAATTTTAATAGATTTAATTACTTTGGAAAAAACAGAAAATAAAACAAATGAATGTTAACACGTTGAAATCCAAGTGACATTTACTAGATTTCCTATGTCAGAAAAATTCAAAAAAGTTTTTTGGGTAAAGTTATCTTTTGCAGCTTTAGGAATATTTTTGAACGGTGCTAGTATGCTACTATGCCAGTAACAATAGTGGAACGATTGTCAATATTTCTCTTATTTACACGTCAAACTTCAGATGACGTTTTTTTTTTTTTCATCATATGTCTGTGGTCGAGCTAATACCAAAAAAAAATACCGAATTGAGTGAATAAAATACTGAATTGGTTGTGACCCTGAGAACAGTGCTAAATTTATTTGTTTTTGAAGCACTTAAGTATATATTTTTTTAAAATACGTTTTAACCGTCTTATTTTATTCCAGCTGATGTGCATAACTTTGTGTCGTCAGTGTTTAGTGATTTTTTTACTTTCGGGTAACTTAGGTGATTGACTAACCTAACCGGTGATTCACTGAAACATATTGGTAGGATTATAGTAGCTCCTGTGGAGATTTGTTTCGATTTATACAAGTTACGGTAGGATTTATAGATTTTAGAAAGGTCTTAGGTGCTACTCGATGCATAAATGAGTTTTTGGGAGATCATGATTGAATGAAAATTGTTACGTTTTCATTCAATTTATTAATGGACTGCATCATACTACGTAACCTACTCGTCTGTTCATTGATAAAATCACAGCTAACAATGAACTCGAATTATTCATTTTAACTTCAGGTACAGTATTTTAAGTAGAACTTATTGTATAAAACGATACCATAATAGTGCCTATTTTTCGTTTTTATTAATCTCGTTTCAGCCATGGTTTAGTGTATTCATCCTACAATAATCATATAAAAGAACATCAGCCAAATTTCCGAGCATACAAGCCTATTTTTTCTTCTATTTATATTTAGGGCGAAATAAAACCAATAAGTGTTAATTATCAATTCATGGTTGAGATTACATGTTATGCGCATTAATTCTCGAAAAGCATTTCGTAAAACAAAAATGTTTACCTACTTCTAAATGATTTATTTAAGAAAAATACATGTTTTTTCTCACAAAATAAAAAAAAATCGTGTTTTCCACCAAGATCATTCGTTTTTAGTTCATAGAATATTACCAGATATAACATGCTAAAATAACTTCGATGCTGTAAATTAACTACTTATTAACTACTCTTCAAAGGGGGGGAGGGATGTCAATTCAGGAACCTTGCACCTCGAGACCATGCTTACTTGGTGCAGTAGACGAACCGATTTTCAACGATTGGTTGACGCTTAACTTGACCAGCTCTGCAACCAGTTATATAACTTGCCAGCGGCCAGACGTATCGGATGTGATTAATCTTCTGGTTAATTAATTAATTAAACTAGGGGAATTGATTGGCAATCGAAGTAAAAGGATAAACGGAGAGGGGGGATAGAGCTATCTGATTTAATAGGTTATTATTGAAGGGTGGGCCCCAGGCCCGGTGTACAGAAAGCTCTCCGCTGGGAAATTGAAGGAGATTGAGCCGGGCCACTATTGCTGACCTTATTGATCAATATTAATTACGATAGAGCCAACACTGAGCTGATTTTACCCTCCCCCCTACTCCATCCTAAAGCTACCCCCACCCCCTATCTCGTTAGGACCACTCTCCGTGTATAAGTTATCTCTTTGTGGGGTACACGGCAATCCGTCCTCCTGGCCTCCTGGCTCTGACAGCTCTCGCGGACTTATCTCCACTCAGGGGTATCTCTCTATTAACATTTATTATTGATACTGCGGTCCTCGAGCGTGGCCAGTCACCGGTGCCAATCCAGCGCTCTCCGGGACATTCATCAAGAGCTGGATGAATGAATCTATTTGATATCTTGTTCAGCATTGTATAATAAACGGTTCTTAATAATATTTGCGTTTTTAAGTTCATTTGTCAGCAGTCTATACATGATAGTCCAGCAAAATTATAGAAATATTTTAGCTAATTTTATGCTTATTGGAAGAGGTCAAGGCAAGATATGCGAAGAATATTTTCTAGACTTTGTTTATATATTTAGAACAAATGATAAAAAAACAGTTTAATGACTCCAACTTCATTCCTTTTAATGCTGTTTCAAAGAAATACATAGGTCTCAAGTTTCACTCAACCTTACATCTATTAAGCTCTCACAATATGACACGCATTTTTCATAGTGAACAATAGTTTATTTTTTATGAAAATTCGATTTGAATTAATAATAACATTTAAATTTTTTCAATGATTTATTATTCAATCATAATTTTTTAACAGCATAACAAATACAGTCTTCTAACAAAAAAATTGATCTCAACTAGTCAAGAAAAAGTAATTTGTTCCGTTCCTTTACGCATTGACTATTTGTATATATAATTATTTGTCTTTGTCTTTTCTAATCGAGGAATAAAAAAACGATTTTTTCATGGAGTATTTGTTGACAACCAATTTCTTGCATATCGGCAGATGAATTTTTTTTTCTAGTTCACATGAATACATCGTGTAAACTAATTTATCTAACTGTAGCCTGAGAACAGTGGATTAGATGATGATATTGATGGAGGATGGCTGGTGGTCCTAGGTTTTGATAGTGGCACTGTTGGAGGAGCACTCCTGATCTGGCAGCTAGGCGGATCAATATTAATTATAACGGAGCTAACATTTGGCTTGTTAGCCCCGAGCCCTCCCCCACCCCTACAGCGGGGGCACTACAAGGAGTCTGCATTTAACGAAATGCATAATGAATGTAAGGGTTGCATTCATTCACTGGCTCTCAGGACGTCACCCACCGTCTTCACCAATAATAATTCACCATTGAAATTAGTTTCAGCTTAGACCTTAGGGCCGGCGGGGGTGGCGAGTCGGCCGGTTTGGGGGGGGGGAGGTGCGCCCTATGATTGTTCCCAAACTCAATTTATATAATACAATGAAGGCAATTATTTTTCTCTGTTAAGGGACCGGGGGTGTATTGTTGGGAGGGGTCCGGTAAATTGGTAGGGGTTTTAATTCCTTTCCACCCCTCCGGAGTGGGGGGTCGGAGGGGTGGCAACATAAATAGAATTTGTAACGAGAAGAGGGGCAAACTCCCCGCTCTGATTGCGGCTCCGGGTTTATCACCTTTATAACCCGCTAATGGAACAAAAGCAATTTTTACTTTCAACATTTTCTGCTTTCTTTAAATTTTTTACGGATTTAATCTTTTTCAATTTCGCTGCTATGCCTCCCCTGGGCCTACGGGAGTGTTGCTATCGAACGGTCCCACAGAACGCCAAGAATTAATACACAATCCAAATGGCTAAATATGTCCCAAGAACGTGATACAGCCGCCATCCCAAATTATATAACTAAATCAACGTCCTGGATTAGTTTGTTCCTCAAATCAAGCATTTTTTCTAAATTTAATAATATATAAAGATTCTTTAATAACACCGATATTTGCAATAATATTCATTATTAATATTCCCTGGTACATTAATCCGCATTATCTTGATTGGTTGAGTAGTTTTGAAATTTTCAAAAATTGTTATGAATTACACGAACTCAATCGATGTTCTCCCCCTTACTTGTTGCTTATTATGTATGCATTGGAGCTGAAAACCAAACTGTCACTTAGATATTTTGCGCCATTTGTTCCTAACCTTTAACGAAAATAACTTTCTAATAACACACCTACTAATTGGCAGTAATTGAAAAACAATTTCACAACCTGTCATTAATCTGAACGAAATTTAAGTGTTCTGTAACCCTGACTGGGTTGTCTCGCGTAATAACCATATCCGTTTTTCTATCATGGTTAATTTGTTTGTTTTTTTAGAAGCTGGCAATCAACTTTGTTTTTATACACGGAAAAAAAACGCACAATAATTTAGGTTGTCTTAAGTTAATTTTATATTTCACTAAAATTATTCGAAATCGTTTGCGTCATATATTTTTTAATTTATTTGTATAATAGTGCAAAAATTAAAAAAAAAATTAGCAAACGGAAAATTTTTCTTTTTTCTTTTTTAGTAATTATTTATGGCCTTTAAAAAAAATTATTAATTGATACAGTCGAAAACAAAGAAAATATCTAATGATAGATTTACAAAACAGAAAAAAACATACTTTAACCTTCGAAAAGGTGTAATCCAACATTTCAACGAAATTTTTTCAATTATGTCTGTTACCTCCTTTTGCCTTAATTGCCTACCTTTTTCTATATAATCTCCTTATTATGTTTTTTCTTCTTGGGTTATTGCAACTCGTTCTTCAACTTTATTCTGTGGCCATGTCCTTTCGGGATAATAACAATGCAAAAATAAATAAATACAGCTCTGGTCAACAAAATAGAAACGGGACAAAATTAAAAGATTAGGGACAGAAAATAAAATATTAATAAAAACTAATGGTTATAGCTCAGATTAAAAATAAACTTTCATGAATTCTTTTAGATACATAAAAAGGAAAAAAACACAATAAAATACAAAAAATACATACCAGTGGTTACTAATTTAAAAGTTTGCGGGTGTTTATTGGCAGAAAAGTTAAATGGTAGTGCTCGCATATACTTAATATAAATAATAAAATAAGATAATAATAATAATAAAAAACAGCTCCTGTCTTAAGGAATTGGAGGGTTATAAAAGTGCGTAAGGATGAAGCATGATAAATATTGAGAAAGAAAAATAATTTCAGAGTGGTGGAACGATCAAGAAAGAAGTCGTCGAATGCTGTAGTTTTATGGGAAACGGTATAAAGGTGAAAAATATTTTAATTCAGGAAAAACTTTACATTTTTTATTAACACCGGCCATTACAACTATCTCAGAAAAACACCACCTAATATCTGCCATGCTTCATACTTACGAACCGAAATCCCTCTCCAGTTCCAACAGTTCATCATCCACAAAGACGCCCGTTAGTCTAGGAACGATTCTTTCATTATATTAATTTTCATACTTTTATCTTTGCATTTATATTTTTATTTAATTGTTTTATATAGATATAAATGTTTCACTGGCAACTTCCTTAATTTTTACCATTGTTTATTCAGCTTGTGTGTTACTTTTTTTTCGTATTAATTTAATGGTTTTAATTTTATGACATTAAATTTTATTCTATTATAGCTAAACAACCTTTTTTTTTTATCTTTTCTTATAAAAGCTTTTTTTAACAACATAGTCTTTTTTTAAGATGGAATAGCTTCTTTTTATTTACCATAGATTTACCACAGATGATTTTTTTTTATGCCACCCTAGGACAATTCGCTGTAAAAAAAGAAAGAAAAGATCTAGTGCACTCCTTTAGGAAACAGAATTATCTTCTTTGAGGTGTTTTGACTATGGTTTCTAGAGTCAATCCGAAGCTCCGGGGGAAACGAACGCTCCCCAGTCGAAAGCACCTAAACGATTATAAACGCGTGGAAGGGGGGGGCTCATTACAGTAGGACCTCATTACCGACGGTGAGTCAATCAGTCCCACAGATGTAGGACTAGTTTTTAGTGAATCCTTCAATCAGCGGTTCTTTCTTTAATTAGGCTTTCTTTTATTTATGGCATCGGTGTGTTTCTCCTTAATTGACTCCCTCCCTCTCCCCTTTTGGTCATTTCCATTTTGGTTCGGTATAATAACCGCTTAGAGCCGCATTGATATCTGCTTAAGGACAACCGGAGCTGTTTTTTTTTTTGTTTTTTTCTCCCCAAGAAATGAAATAATTGCAAAACGGTTGTGATTTCCAAAACGCGATACACACTGTTTTTGTTTTGCTTTAAATCGAATTCGTCGTAAAGCTGTGTGGTTCTCTGAATAAACAACGACCAATTCTGGTCCTGGCAAAAATGGTGTAAATCTGTACGTGCAGATTCCGATGGGGGGAAAAATCTTAAGCCTCTTTTGGCGAAAGTTGGCCGTAGAAGTTATTTATAATATTCACACATGAATATTTTGATTTTTCGACCCAAGCTGTGGTTGGAGGGTAGAGTGCTCGACTCACATGGTGGTAGTGTGGGTTCGAACGATCAAATATTATCTTTTCTTGCTCACCACTCTGGTATTTTCACTATTTTAATACCCGCCATACATAATCATTATGAACCTGAAGATGAAACCTCCTCACCATCCAGACAGACTCAGGATAAATTGGGAATTATTTATTTTTTTATACTTTTGGACTATTTTTTTTACTATACACAACCTGATTGTTGATTGGCTGGTAGGTTCTTGTATGTAACAATTTGAAGATTTTCTTTTAATTTAATATTTGATTTTTCTTATTTTTTTCAAAATAATCTGTCTGATCTGTTTTTTTTCTTAATTGATAATTACAATTATTTTATTTTGTTATTTTTTTTCTATTTATGTAGTATCTGTAGCCAGAAATGAATTTTGCTGTTTTTACTTTATTAATATTCATACAGGACTTACATTTTTTTTCGATCTATCTATATAGCTTTTAGAGAATGCTCCAATTACTTTGAGAATTAATGATGTACTTCTATACGTAATTTCTACTTTTATAACCTTTGATTCATTTATCGTCCCTAATGGGAAATAAAGTATAAAAAAAAAATGCCTATTTCGAAACACCTCTCACTCGGAAAGAAGCATACCTAAGGAAATACAACCTAAGAGTTCTCAACCACTTTAAATGTTCCTCTCGAATCGAAAGTTAATTAATCATTTCAACTAATGGTACTTTGAATAATTATTATATCCATTTAATGGACGTTATTTATTATTCCGCAGCTATTACGTCATCCATCTATTCCGTTTTCATTGCATTTACAATATTGCGTCGGCGGGCCTATCAATATTGTTGATTAAACCAGGTGATGAAAGGGCGACCGCAAACAGAAATGAGTCATTCATTGCTTGATTGAAGTTTCCATGGCAATAAGTTTTCGTGTTTTCATCTCGTTAATTTTTACTAACAAGTTAATTAAAACGTATCAATGTTTGTCAAAAATACGTTCAAAGATTCCATATTGCGGAATCTGTAACTCACTCTGTAATATATATCATACAAAGGTTTTGAATAAAAAATAAGTTCGTTGGAAATTCATGTCAAAATGTCTATCGTGGCAATATGATGAAAGAACATTCAGAACCATTAACACATAATGTTATTATGTAATTAAGGTTTCCCTTATATGTTACAAATTTATTTTTGAGAACTGGTAGTTTCAGGTGCTTATTTATTATGTTATTCCTTAAAACTAACTTCTATTTATTTATCATAGGTTACACATAACGAAGATGATGTTTGATTATATAAGACAATGGCCCATAACAGTAATTTTATAAGCTTTACAGCAAATACAGCAAATATTACACGACACTAATTAATTTCGGTATTATTCATGGTACATAATATTTTTGGTAATATATTCAGTATTATGTCTAACTAACTTTTTATGTGTTATGATAAAAAAATGGTATAAGATGTTAAAGAAAAAGTTTTTTTTAATTTTATTTACAAGTAATACCAAGTTAGGCCGATACAAGTAGTAACCCTTAAACTGTATTTAGCTTCGAATGCCAAATATGAGTTAAGTTGGTTTTATTTACTAGGCAGATAGCTCAAGATAGTTTCGTTTCGTTTTTTGTTTTTTTTCGAAACTATTGACAGCCTCTAGCGGTTTTAAGGAAATACCAAATTATTAATAGAGGTTCGCCTAGACTCTATGGCGTAAAAAACAGTGTCAAGCCTAGGGTATTAATTAAATAATTAATTTGAAAGACGATTTCCCTGTCATGCCGAATAGAGTAGCAAGTTTCTTATTATACTCTTATTAATCTATTGTAATATTTACTGGATTCAGGTGATTATTATTACTATAGGGTCGTTATTATATCAGTAATAAAATGTTTGAAAACTTGCTAAAATGCATGAGTCACACGAGGATTCTTGATAAATTCAGGCTTTGTCTACTGAATAAACTGATTTAATCTATTTTTTTCATCCGTCACAGCGATAGTTTGTTACACATTGAATTCATTCTTCATCTTTCTCATCCTGGCAGTAATAGCGAGGCCTATTATGCTTCCGCTGTTACACTTTAATATTACAAATCCATGTGTATCGCGTTGATATAATTAATTATTTTTTCTAATCGTTCTTTATTGAATTCCTAATGAAATATAATGAGCAGTCGTAGGAGTCACGCCTGCTCAGTTGAGTCTTTGTACCGAAGGTTTTTAATCAGTGTTCTACCGATCACCTGCAATAGGTCAGTTTTTGATATTCCTGTCAACCTCTTTGCCTTATTGACAATCTTGATAATTGCCATTATCAAATTCTTCTTGGTAAGGTTTCACGCCTGAATGGTGTAGTTTTCTAGCGTGTATCGTGCGATGATCCCACCAGCGTAACCAGAGCTTTTGCCGTCCTTATTATGTCAACATTGGTCATTAATGATTACTGAGCATAAATGAAAAAATGTATTTTTGTTATTTAAACAGATTATACACTTAATTGTAAAATTTAAGCGTGTTTATATATTAAATGTCTTGAATAACATTGTCAAAATTTATATCATTTGTCAGTTGTTTTGGTATGGAAAATATCGCTAGATCTCGATTTTACCACCAAAAGACGTATCTTTATATGGCCATCGCCAATTCCAAATTAATTGTTTTCTCTGTGATGTTGGGTCCGCAGTCAGCACGCATTTTTATTAAATAGCATATTTACTATAATAATTTATTTTGTTGGTTACAACATTATCATATTTTTACAGTTTTCTATAATTTAGACAAAAAAACATGCTACCCGGAACGAACTGCCCCCATCACCCCCACCCATCTTCAGGTACGCTACTGCTTAGACTCAACCATACGGTAATTGATAATTACCAAAAGGTAAACTCACTGCAAGAAAAATTAATTCATTTTATTACAATTGTTTATTACTACAATTAGGCCCCTATTATTACAATTTCTATTATTAGCCTTGGTAAAATGCACTATTGGAAGAACCGGACCTTAAACCCGGAACCTCCTAACGTGTAGTCGGGTAATCCTTCGACTGAGCCATCCATGCAATCCCTTTGCCTAGTTATTTAGACCAGATCGACAATTATCCAAAGAATCCCAAAATATAGTTTATTTACCGTACACAGGAGGACTACAAAATAATAATTACCGTTAGTCTTATCTTACTACATACTTATTATAATCATTACAATCGTTATAATATCTTGATTAAATCATCATTATATTGTTTATTTTCATTTATATACAATTTAAACAAAAATGTGGCAACACAATGTGTGATGCCCGGGGTGAACCACCCCCACAGTTACCCTCACCCCTGAGGTTCGCTATTTCCCTAAAAAAAAACACGACATTACTAATCATATCACCTGCATTGATATGAAAATCATAGAAAAAGGCGAGTGATATTCCTAACAAAACCAAGTAAGGAGTATTAATAACGATCCAGAAATGTGAACCAGGTTTAGTAGTTAATGGCCTTATGATTCAGAAATATTTCGAAATAGTTAATCGCTCCGTGGATCTTATTGCTGGTAAACTGTTAGGAATTATCATAAACATCGGGGCCGGTTAGTCCTGAGCGGACCAATTACCTGTTGAAAAAAAAAATAATTAGCTGCTGTGAGAACGGTTTAAATTACCTTCGTTCCCTCATGACAGTCCAGATCAACGGTAGCTCTGCATATTGATAACTAATGGTCTCGTGGAATCCGGAAGATAAGCACCCTCAAATGAAAAGATTTACATATCTATAATATTATTACACGAATCCTTCTTGTCTGCCCTTATTTCACTATTCTAAAATTAAATTAATTGATTGTAATTAACTTTTGTTAATTACTTTACTAATTATGTTAGTTGTCTTGTATGTGGCTGAATATGTTCCTTGAGTGAATAGTTGATTTGAATTTATATTTAATTAGGGGTAACTATTTAATAATAAGTAGGATTTAAGGAAAGCTTTATTAAGAACTGCATTAATTATTACTATTTATTATATACTTATAAATTTGAAATCGAATTTAATTAATGATTTGAAATAAATTTCAATACTATTAAGTCTAATTTATTATTGTAAATGATAATTATGTTACAAAAAATATGAAAAATGTTGGCTTGGTCACTGCTGCCATCTAATGGGAAAATTGGACATAGTATTAAGCGACTTAGTACTAACCGGTAGATGTCCGCTACCTGTTTCTTGGCCCTATCGGCAAGACCCTTAATAAAAGCCTCTTTTGAGAGATACAATTTGCCAGTACAGCATCATTAATTGGGTTGGGAAAATTCATTCGTACTATTATGAATTTCAATTCATACCAACATTTAAACGATAAACACATTCATATCCCCCACCCCCAATCAAAAAAGGCAGTGGAAGGACCATAAGCAGTGGCCTTTCACCCTCTCTGACCATTTGATGACCGCTTTTGTGAAGTATATAAACCGACAAGTAGACCAAAGGATCTGTTGCACCGGTTGAAATTACGAGCTTACATAAATACATATAGTTTATGTTAATGAATATACACTTGATGTAGGACAGTACATAGTTTTCTGTTGGTAGTAAAAAATTGAAAATATGTTAGTCCGAATATTGTAAATATATGTTATTTAGTATATTTTTATTTCTATTACTACATATTTCTTTGTAGTAAGAGGTTAACACACACACACGTGTTCATTATAAATGCTTTGATTTTTTAATCGTCTACTTTAATTAAAGATACATTTATTGATTGTCCCGGAAACAAGATGTAATCATTATTTTCCTTCTTACATCACTAATTCATCGGGATACTTGTATATTGAATATTATGCTGCATATATAAATGTATTGTAATGTTAAACTAAGGGCACCCTTAGGCATGAGGGTCTCGACACGACCACCTCTGTTTATTAGTTTACCTGGTTGTGTGACTGATTTCGAGTTCTTTTGATTCCATTAACGGGGTTGATCTTCGTACACTGCACTTGTTAAAAAGTGGAGCCTGTCTCTCCGGGGTCAATTATTCTGTAATAATTTTAATTTTTTTCAGTTCAATTTGGAAATGGAGATTATGGCTGGTTTAATGCTGGCAATGGTTACATTGCTCACCTATGCATCGCCTGGTGCTCCCCCCCTCCCTGCCGCCTCAGTCGCCTGTAGGTGCAGTAATATGCAAATCCGGGCGGGCCTGTAATGAAGGCGCTAGTGTGTTGATCGGTGGCGGAGGTGTGTCGTGGGAATACAGAGCGATCGGCCAACGAGCTCATTGAGGCGTTATTACTCCTCTAAGTCAAATGCAAATCCCCCCCCCTCCAGCTACGGTTACCGTACCTTCACAGCTTGCTTTTAGTCACTTTTTTTTCCTTTTACCAGTCATTTTTTATACTCGAGTCAATCTCTTTCCGTTTCATATGCTAATAAAAATTCTATAGAGTTTCTTAATAGGTTTTTTCCTACTCCTTATGCGGGTAAGGCGTGTCGTGCAGGCGATTTCATGGATTGAGTCATTAATTAATCTTCTGCTGAACGAGGAAGTGTGATAGCATGATATTCATTAGATGTGGCTGAGTCGTGCTTATTAAACGTATATATTCTATAACTTATTCTTATTAAATTGTTATTAAACTAATAATTATTTAAATTATTACGTCGATATGCACAATGAATGCTTATTGTCTATATATATACATATTTATATACGTTTATAAATTTATATTATACAAATTTTGTAGTTTATAGGTTTTCAAAATGTGTTAAAAATTTTCTTTTTAATAACAAATTAATTTTAATACACCTGTTTTTCCCATTCACCACCCACACGTTAAGCTGATTTAATGATGACTTATATATTTTACTTATTATTCATAAATTTAATGAAAAGAATTCGTAATAGAATTTATGGGAAGTTTGAATAAATTACACTGAAACAATGCGGGGATTGATTGCAACTGTGCGTGTTTATTGAAAATATATAAGGTGGAACCACATAAAATATTCTTAGCTGGTTTTTAATTAACTCGAGCTAAAAGCAGTAGTACATTAAATCAGCAAATTTAGAATTAAAAAAAAATCTATGTTGGTAGAATTTATTAATCTACATAAAATTAACATAATTCCAAAGGAGATGGCCACGTTATGTGATGGAAGTCTGTTCGAGGGGTCTAAACTACGATTTCTTTTGACCGGTATTCCCCCTAGCATATGGCATGTGGTGGCAACCAATTACTCTCCAAAAACTATTTGCGGAAGGGATTCAAAAACCTTTTACAAAACGAGCATACTATATTGAGAAGTGTTTGTAGAGCCTAGGTGGCAGATGGTGCCTAACAGAGGTGCCCTGAGGCACCCCTTCGTTTTTCCTCTCCACCCCCAGGCACTGGTTGTGTGTGTTAGCGGACGTCTGTAAGTGGACCTCCAGCTGTGCAGCAAGTTATTCTGCTGTTGATACATTACAATTATGGAATATAATACTGGATCCTCAAGGAGTATCGTAGAAATTTTTCTGTTTCCCGAGATACCTTAATTCTATTCCACACAGACCATTGAAGATTCCATCGACGCCTTACACAGGAATCTAGTACTTTTTAGTTAAAAATATGGATGTAACGTCTTAATACTTAATAAACTGAATTCTGACACTACGAAGACTATAAATGCAGGAGTTCCACAGGGCAGTGTCCTGGGCCCTATCCTCTATAACCTATACACCGCTGATGCCCCCTCTACTCCCAATACCTTCTTGGCCACATTTGCAGATGACACTGCAGTCTTGTCATCCCACCCAGACCCCGACATAGCATCCCATAACCTTCAAAAACACCTTGACGAGATCGAGTATTGGTGCAATCAATGGCGGATCAAAGTTAATGAAGCAAAATGCTCCCACATTACCTTCACCCTTTGTCGCAAGACTTGTCCACTAGTTTATTTTAATTCTATTCCTCTCCCTGTATCCAAGACAGTACGGTACTTAGGCTTCCATCTTGACAAACGACTGACCTGGAACCCACATACGAGACTAAAAAGACAAGAACTAAACAGACGCTTAGGACAACTGTACAGACTACTTCAAAGGACATCCCATCTCTTAATAGAAAATAAACTACTAATCTACAAAGTTATACTTAAACCAATCTGGACATACGGAATAGAGCTATGGGGGACAGCAAAAAAGTTGAACATCAAGCGTATCCAATCCTTTCAATCAAAAGTCCTGAGAACAATAGTAAATGCCCCTTATTATGTCAGCAACAAAACCCTTCATGACGATCTTAATATACCCTACATTCTAAAACTCATCCCTTCCAAGTTTATGAAATTCCATAGCAGCCTTTCCAACCACCCTAATCCTGTAGCACAGTCATTGCACTGCGCCACTCATCCCTATAATCCTCCTCGGAGACTGAAACGGCAGTGGCCTCGTGACCTGCTATAAGCGCGTGACAGTGGGAGTCCTGGCAATGGCCAGTTTCTCCAATTATGTCCTGAGCGTCTGTGGCTCTCGCGCTCTTGGTCAGCCTCCACTGGCTAGCATCCGGTGACGCGGCTGACGGAGGAGCGTGGGGGACTTCCCAAGACTCCACTTTCTCTTCGCATGTGGATTTGGGAGGTCTCTGGGCTGTCTGTAAATATTGTGTGAATGAGCGAGTGAATGATGAACTGTAAATATGGTATGAATGAGAGCATTTATCTTATTACTTATTGCTTTATAAAAGGCAGATTGTAATTATAGCACAATAAAGGAGTATATCAATCAATCAATAATAGTAATAGTAATAGTTCTCTATTATTAGGTGAATTAGGTGAAACCATCTGCTAGAGACTCTAGCATAGAATGGGCCAAGTCCTATTGTTATTATTTTGTTTTATATTGTTGTCCAGATATAATGTTATTATGAATGATTCATTCTTTTTTGTATATCATCCATTCCCTGTTTATTTGTAGGACCCATATTCTCTCTTCACATTTTGCTGGACCGTTTATATCGTTAGCCGTAGATCTGATGTTAGTAACCAACCGTAATTTTTCTGTAAGATTCTGGATGCATTCGTCACAACGATGCCCTGCAATCGTAGTCATGCCACTAATCCGTCTCTTACAAGTTTAACCAGTCCCTCATTGGGCATGTTTCTGAGCCTCAGAAGAGAACTTCACACACTACCAACATTCCTTTTTATTCCCTACACCCATTTCAACTGTAACACTTCCAGATGACCTAGATTTTTTTCTAAAAGATCTCACTAGCCTGTGTTTTTAAATTTACCTTGAATTTATTTCAGCACTCGCCAGCATGTGGTCAAAAGGTACTTGGCATAACGTTGTCGGTAGGAAATATCGTTTCATTACATCAGAACTGTCACTCATAATTCAACAAATAACCATGCCAATGCAAATTTAAATTTATAAATCGCTGATTATACATTCCATAAATATTCGGCCGTTCTCGTGGGAACAAACAGGTAGGGGGTTCTGCTCCCCAATTAGACACCATTCACTGAGTGGACCAGCTTCCTATACAGTGATGCAAATCCTCTCGCTCTAAGAGCAAGCCTTAATTTGCATCGGATATAAGCCGCCACTGGAGGGCGTAACCTGGAAAAAGCTCCTTAAGGACATAAATCAGGAATCAGTTTTTTAAATTAGCCCTTGATTAGGGCGGCAGTGGCCCGGGGGGAGATTGCCCTACAATAGGATTCAATTAACCCCCTCCCCTCGATTCGGGGGGAAGCCCCTCTTCTTTTCTTACTTCCGTCCGGCCTTTTGGACCCAAGGCTTTTTCCGGTTCGAATTTTATACAATCTTGTTCGTTTAACGCGCTTTAGATTAATTTATTAATGTTTTCAAGCTTTTTTTTTTCATAAGGGACAAATCTTCAGTACTGTGGATTAGTTCAGTAATTATCTATGACCTCCAGGTATTCCTTGCCCATATTAAGTTCCTATTACTAGTTTAAGGATTAAGGAAGGTATAAATTAGGAAGGGTTTGTAGAAAAGGTACCAAGAAAGTATTTTTAACGATGGTTTGGGGTAAGCCATTTTAATTGAGAATAAAAGAGGGCCATTCTAGAATCTCTTGAACAACCCAGAGGGAATCTAATGGATGTGTTGACCACTCATCCCAACTTTTTCTATAAGGGTACTCTTAAGTCCATAGTACACAAATGAACAATAGTGTATGAAAGAAAAGATGCGGTAGTAAAAAAAATTGATTCACCTCTGCCGAACGTTTATACATAATTTCACAAAGAAAATAATTCATAAAACAAAATAGCATTTTGAAAATTATTAATGATAAAATTTAATCTACTAATTTAACTATTAGCCCAAGTATAAATATCTTGAAAGGGCTCGAACCCGTCTCTGGTTGGGTGCTCTACCAACTACCTCTGATCTAGTGACGAATCTGTCATAACTAATTCTCTTGGCTAATCTCATAGAGGTTGTTTTAATTAGTTAGCTTTTCTATGATCGTCTTTACTGGAGACAGATGGACGTGATCGAACCCTAGCCCCCTGACGGAGACTAAAGATCTACACCCAGCCCGGCCGATTTAACCAAAGCTACAAGACCCCATCTACCTGTTTAAGCAGGGTCGACCTTCCGGCCGAGAGGCCGACTTATTTCACTGGGCGGGCCAGGCTTGACCTGGCCGACTACAAACCATTGCCTAGGTACCCCTAGGCTCCACCCTCGGTAGACTCTCACTACCTTCCTGATTCCACCCGCCTCCTTTAGGCATTCCACACCCTATATCCTTCTCATATATCCTTCAAATGGGGAACTCCCCTTAGTGAAAGGCACTCATTAGCACAAAATAAATTTTCTTTATTTTTCGCACATCCTATTTTTATAAGTTTGAGAGCTAAGAAAAAAAAAATAAAAAAGAAATTCATGAAAGGACTCTCCAATTTACCCCTGTTTTCTGTTACAGTATTAAACAAAAAAAATTTTTTGACTAGTAGGCAGTCGTGTCTTTTTCAAAAGTTTTTTCAGTCTGATGCGTAGGCAAGTACGGCTTAAGCTCCCGGCGTTCAGTTAGAACCGAGGTGTATATAAGTGTATTTATAATTTCACAAAGGTTTAATGGTTTTATCATCATGGCACTATCATTAACAACATGGAAGAAATTATCTAGGAGACTTTATGTCATTGTGCCATTTTGAGAACCATTCAGCAGTGGTAGATTCGTGTTTGCGGGGAAAAAATGGATCCAACCCTTTATTGGCCAGACAGTTCATCTTTTATGGGACTCCTTTATTCCTATAATAGAGGAGTTGACGAAGTGTCCTCCTACATCGAGACCAATCACAACAGCTCGATACCTCCTCCAACCTTTTAATTTTTTTTTTCATTTCACCCCTTACAACCCCCCCCCTCAGTGAGCCTTCGTATTGTGATTGTTGAAAAGGGGTGGGGAGGTTTCAATTTAGTCCTCAAGCCTGGCTAACACCATCTCGATTGTTGGTCTCTCCTAAGTAGTAAAGTATACGGTATAAGGTCACACCGGAAATAGCTTTTCCTTTTTTTTTTTACATTTTACTTTTAAAAAGATCACCCCCCTCCCCCCCTCCCGCGTTCTGTGTAATAGAAAAAGTTGTCCTGGGGTTTTGTTGGCTGGAGACTCCTCTTGGCTCTACTGCGTAACTGAGAGGATTGTTTAGAACGCTGATTAGCAAGCTCGTGATTGAGGACACAATTAATAAGCCAAACAAGTAACAATTTAGCTATAAAATTCAATGCAATAAAAAAAAAATCAAGAACAGTAAATTCGCTGGAACATAGAGCTAAAAGAGTATAGAGCAATACAATTGTATGCTTGTCTTGAGGGGAGAAGACATCAGCCAAATAACCTGGGATGTATTAAGAGTTATGTTTATAAATACGTGACAGTGGGAGTGCTGACAATTGCCAGTTTCTCCAAGCCATGTCCTGAGCGTCTGTGGCTCTCGCTCTCTCGATATTGATGAATTTTAATGCTTATTAATATATGGCTTAAAATTAAACAGTAAAAAATATTGCCGCCTAACAAACAAAGTAAACTCGTTCAAATGTAGATAAACAATTTTAGTGATAAATTATGAGATTATTTATTTTGGTTTCACATTTAAAATAAAAAACGCGTCTCCTAATATTATGTTTAACGTTTAAGAATCTAGATTATTCAAATAGGCGTGATTCAATATTTCGCATGTTTTATTATTTTAATCTTGCACCGCAAACTTTTCGATCTAGTAAAGGTGACGATTAAAAAACAAATATATTTTAACGAATTGATTGAGCGACGGAGAATGCTCAGGTTAGCAACGCTCGTCCTGTTATGTTTTAACGTTGCAAGCAATGGAAACATTCGGAATCGACAGAGTAAGAAGCCTTAAGGTTGTAATCCGATTTCCGATACAGCATGAAACCTCACGTTGGTCTCAGATCTCAAATGAACGAGTTAGCTTTCTTTAGCGTTTAACACATCTTAATAATGGTCTGGAAGAAAAACGACTTCTTCCAAAAGTAGAATACAATAATAATTCCAATGCAGTATTGATAAAATTCCGTTTATCCTAAAGCGATATACTGGTTACAATGCTAAACAAAAATTAAACATGAAAAAAGTTGGTAGTTTAATGATTCAAAAGCTATATCTGAATTTTAAACCTTTTCATTTCAAGCGACCGTTATGTTTAAGATATGTCTGTCTGTGCTAGTCGTCGTTTGTTGTGATGGCAATAAAAGTAATGACATCATTATTAAACACGATTGTGTATCATTAAATAATTAGTTATTTGATGGTAAAAATTGTCTAAAATTTTAAGTAACCAAATATTAATGATCTCGATTTCCTGATAACCAATTGCAAAGCATATTAAAAACCGTAATTAAAATGGTTTGTTTTCTAGCTCAAAAAAAAATTTTCCCAGCCCCGGTTTCGCAAAGAGGGATAATATTTTTAAAAGGGAATTTGGCCTTGTAAAATATTAAAGTGAAATTAATTAATCAGCTTGTAGTTAAATTATAAATAATTTTGTATCGTACCAAGCTATAAAATTAATGATCTGGACGTCCTCATTAATAGTATGTAACAGGTGTTATACAGACTATAATTAATTCCCGAAAACTCCAATTAAAATTGTTTTGAATTAATAAATTTAACTGAGCTAGGAGATACCGTGTAATACACAGCTTATTCTGAACTGCACTTTGCGTTGTTATTTTTCTCTGTACTTAAACCAAAAAATGCATGCACCTCCATAATTGCGTAGTTAACTTTATAAGTCGTTATTATTTAAAGTTTTATGATTACCCACCTGATTCGATTTCCCCCTTGTGAAATAATAATTGGGCGCTTAAGTATCGTTTGAAGAAAGTTGGGTATTTATTTGGGCTTAATTGCAAAGGGGCCTTGGTCATTATTAGGCCGTTAAACATTTTTGGTCACAAACCCATTACTGGCCCGTGTAGATTAGATTATTTTTGTTACGAAAATGTTCGGGAAAAAAAAAAGCGGCCCTGGGAAGCGGGCCTGTTTTTCTTTAGACTTATAAATTATTCATATAGTCAACGTTAATTTGAAAAATTATCTCTAATTAAAAAAAAACAATTATACCGTTGATTTTTCCTAACTTCATTGGTCAAAATTTATGACGTGAGGAAACAGAATCAATAAATCCACACTAAAATTTCCAATAAAATCCAGTGTAACTAATATTGCTGGAGGGGTGTCTGTGCATTAACTAAAGTGTTAGACTGAAACCTCCAGTTCCAAGCATCGGAACAGAACAGGGTAATCTGTTGGAAGAAAACCATCATGGATCTTATTTGTGCCCCTAAATTGATAAGTCTTCCATAAAACCATCATAAAAAGAAAGCCCAAAGATTTATCAACGGAAATGTATAGGGGAACATTGCGAGATTACATTTTTCTTGTACGTTTATTTTTGTGTGATCCATACTTACATAGGTACTGTTACAATGTTAATGTATGTGGGGTTTGTGAGGTTATTTATTAAAAATTTAGGAGTGTGAATATGACCGTCTACCACAATCACCCTTTGCTCAAATATGGCAGATTTTAATTAATTAAAGTAAAGCACCTTATACGACCATTTTTGACGCAATATACCACTATCAGCGAACCACTTGTGATGCCCTAAAGAAGTACAAAGTGGAAGATAGTATTAAAGCAAAAAATAAGAATCAGCAAAAGCATATGATCACTTAACACCTTTTACCACACAAGAGAAATGGAAACTACACCTAAAATATAACAAATATATACTTGATGAGTGACTTTAATAACAGCGCGTAAGTAACTTCAATTCGTATTATAGCGTAACGGTCCAAATTTCATTGTAGTGATCCAACTGACAAGATAAACTTGGCCTTGCAGTAATTTAACTATTGTAACATATAATATTTTCCCATATCATTTCTATCACCACAGCTCCCATAAAGATAGAGTATATTGTATTAAAAGCGTAAATATTTTATTTTAAATCATTATTATTTTATGACTGCTGATTTTCCCCTCACTGTAGATAGATCGTATGAAGGAATTTCATGCCCTTAGTTCCTAGAATGCGTCATTACGTTGCAATAGTATATGACTGTCAGGATTACTAATTGGAGTGAAAAACATGAAATACAGTGCATCATTTATTGTACTCGGGCCGGAGTGGTTTCCGTAGAGATATGTATTGCACAGTTCAAATATTCTGGACTAATTATTTTTACTGTAAACAACTTGTGAACAATTTTCCAGAACCAATAGTTACTAAGATACCGTTAGTACGGAAAAATAAGCCAGACTATGTTGTATTCTATGGGGTCAGGATTTTGACTCCAAAACCATAGTCATGTAACCGTATTCCGTGATTTCGTCCATCTCACCTACACCTTCCTCCCAACACATCATCTTCCTGTGTCTGTTCTTATTGCCGATTTGAGCTTCTAACCTACAAAACACTATTTCTAAAAATATCTGCCGATGTCTTTTGTTACTTTAATCCATTATCTGAAGCTCCTACTGGCCCTCCATACATCCCAAGCCAACGGCAAAAGTACTTTCGGATGAAAACCACTTTCGAAACACAATATTTGGAAACATTCGGGGGGGGGGGAGGGGGGAATTGGGACTTATATTCTTACTTTATTTTTTTATTTATATTAAGGCTCTTTATTCTATCATCTACGTTTTTTTTAGTTCTTCAAGCTAAACAAATTATCGAGCACGCTTTCCCTACTTTTAGGGGACTAACGTCACAAATCAACTGATGTTTTGTTTTATTCATTTGATGCAAGGGTTTGAAACTGAACATCAAAAAATTGATCGGGTGGCTGTCATAGTTATAAGTTTATCGCTAAATTTCGTAGTATGTATTTTCAAATGGTCCTGTGTCGTTTCCGACCCAACAATAATTATAAATTGAATACTGTACATTTGTACACATTGTATCTAATTTAATTAATTGGCATTAAGGTAACAACAGGAACAATTGTTCTACTAAGGTTTTAGCAGCCTATACCAACAGGTGACAATTATCAACAATGACAGTGACGAAATAAACACCCTCCAATTAGGGTGATGCTAGTCAAGTGTAGTGATGTGGCGTTTCCAGAATATTGCAGTACAGGAATCATCCATTCTACCTCTGAACATGATTGCATCCACCCGTTCAGTTTTCTGTAGGAAAGGGGGGGGGGGAGAGACGAGAGAGAGAGAGAGAGAGAGAGAGAGAGAGAGAGATTTGTAATATTTTAAGTTACAGGGCCTCATTACATGTAGCTGCCAGACTCCAGATCGCCTCTAAACTAAGAATAATATACAATCGATGCGAAAAATTTTAAATTTCCTCGTATGCAGGAAAGCAGAAAGAAGAAAAAAAACATTTTATGGATTTGACTTATGATTCACTAATAAGTATTAGAAGAATATTAAGCTGTTTCATTCCTATTGAAAAAAAAATCCGTGAAAAGCTCCCTACTATATTAATAACGAGTTTATTACACCACTTGTTAAATCATTGATTTTTATTATACTCACTCCCTTGCAAAACCTCTAGCTGAGGGCATTCACGCGTCTTTTCTCTGACCCAAAACGTTTGTAAGGAATCCACCCGACCTAAAATCCTTTTTGGGTTTCAAGTAACGATGACATCGCTCCAGTTAACAGTTGATTTCATTACTAATAGTAAATTACAATCAATTTCAATTTACAACCTAGCCCAAGAGTGAGTTGTTAATTTTAATAAAATTTGGTAAAAAATAAAAAAGTAGGTGCTCAGTGGGAAGAGGGTTAACTGACTCACGATTGAATGAGTAGATTAGTCAGGAATGCATCTCAGGTTTAAATATTTCCCCAATCGTTAATTAATACACTTTCAAAACACCGTCTCAAATCAATGTGTTTTAAAAAATTACTAATGACATACGTCATATGATATCATATATCAATACGTCTTCTAATGACATTATCAAGCATCGAACTTGTTAAATTCTGTTTAACAAAGTTAATTGTGAAATCCTGTAGGCCCCCGTGCGGTAAGGTTTTGGACCCCGGACCACCTGCCAATTAGAGATCATTTGGTATTCTTGCAAAATTAAGGTTGCCCAAAAAAAGTACCCATCCACTAGTTCTGCCGTATTTAACAAGGAGTAAATAAGTTACTTAGATTTTCTTACATGGGGATGAGTTTTTCTTCATTCATCCATATTTATGAGGGAACAATAAAGGGATTTCAGGACTCACGTCAAATAATAATCAGTTATTATATATGTATTAACTTCTAACTGTATTTTACAGTTCTCTCGCAATTATGAAAAAATCCGGATAAGTGGATCAACGTTATTTTCTCAAATATATTCTTTTCAAAAGTTAATTTCCCCATCATCGTCATCATGTCAGTTTCCCAGACGATGATACTGCTCATAGGCGAGGTCGAAATCATAGTAATTGCCCAGAACCGATCAATTGTTGCAATTACCCGGAATAATCTGGCATAATTAGCCTGACGAGCCAAGCGGATTACACCAACACGTATAAAATCGATCACGCCGATATATCCATTAAGGGGATACACAATTAGCGTAATTACTAATTATCTCCAGAGTAATTATTATAATACGGTAGAATCAATCATTGATTACTGTACAAGGAATTAAAATTATTCCGTTCATTGTCTCTTGACAGGTCATATTGCTATTAAGTTTTTTTTATTAGAAAGTGCTTCCGTATTTCTTTTTTATTACAATCGTGACAAATTACAGAATTTTCGCACAAAAAAAAAAATGTAATTTATTTTGTGAAATACCCCTAAAACTGTATATGGCATTAACAGTAATGGACATTGAGTACCTTTTTACAAGCATATATTTGATAGAGGTCACAAACTGGGTAGCGTCACTATTATGATTCTTAAAACAATTTTTCCCCAGAAATGTGAAAACAAAACTAAAAACAACTATACATATTGCCATAGATTCGAATCAGTGTTGATAGATTCTTAGTTGCGTAGAATAGAAAAAACACTAAATCAAAAATCAATACTTAATACAGCTAAATACTGGCCTACAAAACAGAAACAATACTTCACATAGAGGGATAAAACGAAAAATTCGTATACATTCAATTAAAAACCATCATTTAAGAATTTGTTGTAGTATAAAATAATAATATAACACAGAATCGCATTAGTGATTTATTTTTAAATAAATAATAAAATACTAGTAATTGTTGACTTTTCTAATGTTTACAATACTAGTATGGCATAACTTGTTGGCTTATATGTTAGATCATGACATATTCTATTATCTGAACATTATACAAATAAAAAAAGTTCTTTAAACATTTATTTACCTAACATCAATGATTACTTATAATTCTGATGCATTAATCAAGTTTCCCTAAAGAGCTGTAAATAGTAATGTGGCATTTCTAAGAAAATTTAATAAATATAAATAGGTTTTTTTTTTTTAACACGTATATTTGCATTAATATTCACTGTGTTTAAATTTTATCTAATTTTGTTTCAGGTAAATTGAGGCTGATTCAATGAAGATGGTTAATGTTTGGAAACCCTCACTTATTGTATGCAGGTATGATAAACCAACATTTTTATAAAATAGGAGTGTCTTATGGCACCCTATGCAAGAAGTTTGCAAACATTGCACCAAAGGAGTGGAATAAAATGAGATTTCGTAATCTCACCATAAAAAATATGCAATGGTACGATTATAGAATGAAGCATTTGAACTATTAGAAAGTTTATAGCCTGCTGAATTATCACTGTAGAGGTTTTTTGGAAAGGGAATGATCTAGGCGAAATGAGTTAAGCCTAATTAAAAACGGTGAGTTCGCCTCTCCCATCCCGCCTGAGAGATTTTGATCGATGGTGACAAGCTATTAATAAGTATCGAATTGTTTAATAAACAAACACTTGTTTAAAACGGTTATCTTGATTAGCCCTTGGAGGGGAGGGTTCCAATCGTCATTTATCGTCGTCACTGAATGACAGCACGAATACCAACATCCGGCGGGTTCAAAAGGGCAAAATTTGTTTTTTTCTCCATCCGTCTTCATCGGTACAAGCGAGGCCATTCATTTGTCAATTTTAAATTACGAAATTTCAAGCTGGAGATTAAATGTAGTATTTATTTTATATTAAAATTAGCTTTACAAAAAAAACAAAAAAGCTTTCAAGTCACTCCCAAAATATCTTTTTTTATTAATATCGTCTATTCTTCTTCAAGTAAAATCGATTGGTGTCATATTATTTTGGGAGTAAGCTGAACCTTAATAAAAATAATTCTCACACTACATAAATTTTAACATACAATTTTCTCTGATTTAGTGTAACTCTGAAGAGTAATACATTTGTGCTTAGCAATAAGGTTTAGTTTCAAATCTTAGTACAAAATGTAATTTAATATATAATACTGGCCTTCACAATCGCGTTAGGTCAATAAAGTCAAACGCATTTTTTATTGCGGTTATAAATTAAGGAATTTAACTCATTAACTACCCTATTTGCATAACATGCGAATTGCTGTGGGGACATACATGATTTTTTGAATTATTTAATTATTATTAAGGGCTGATTTGGTTGATTTTGTTTTGTTGACCTCTTGTATATTTCTGTTTCTAAGTTTTGGTTAAAATACAATTCATTCTGTTGTAGCATGTCTAAATTCTGATGTCACTATTTCTTTTAGTTTTGGTTTGCCCCCTTGTCTAGATTGTTTTATGTACGGAATAAAACCATATGCACTAAAATATATATTATATATCTGTACCTCGGAGGGATACAACACGAGCTCCTTTGGATTCGTCCCACATAATACAATGAACTGACGAATCAGAAGAATCAAAAAGGGTGTAATTCAACGTCCAAAGTTTTCTCTTGTAAAAGCTTATGCAATTTGTTATAAGGGGTGACGGCAAACATTTTTGAAGATCACCCGTTAATACCTTAAGTGTTGTATCCCTCCGAGGTACAGATATATGCTCAACTATTAAACAATTATAATATCCAATGATAATAAATAAGATTAAAACTCTCTTTTAGCATAGTGGTTAGCTTTAGTTTGAAATTTATTTCATTTCTATAAATAGAAGTGTGTGATTCCCGATAGGATAGTACTCTACAACTTTCAGTCCTTAAAGCATATGTATAAAGGCTTAAATAAGTAAACAAACAAAAAAAGATTGACAAATATCCATAGAGTATTGTTGCTTTAAATTCAATCTAAAAATACTTAAATTCAAATTAAAAAATCATGCAAACAATCAGAAGTAGTAGAGTGTCGCACAGATACATATTATTATTATACAGGATCCTTGCCTGCCGTTGAAAATCATTCGAATTTCAAAAAAATAACAAGCTTCTGTCTCTTGACAGGTACACTACCTGGAAAACACGTTTTTATTATTATAAGTATTTTTATTATTGAAAGACATAGTTTTGGGATTAATAGCTTTTGAGTCGGAGACAGGGAAATAATCAACAAAGCTGCAAGACACCATCCAAGTCGCTGTAATGACTGCCGCGGCTGACTGACGACTGGAATTGATCCGACAACACAGGCAACAACACTGGAGCTGGCTGGAGCTGGAGGCATGAAAGAGGTAATTGGGCGGGCTCACCGGCAACGGGCCGACAACTAATTAAACGCCCCCCCCCACCACCCTCTCCTCCAGGCCCCTTTAAAATTCGGATCAGTTAATTAAAGGAGTTTAATTATAACAGTAGGGGAGGTTATCCCTTGGCTGACTGTTTCCCGATCTCGTAAATCCAGAGTGTGGTGGAGCTCCTGGGTCTTGGGCTCTAGAGTGTTTAATGTTGTACCATAACACAGTTAGCAACTATAAAATGTTAGTAATTACATCAGCGGAGTTAATAAACTGGTAAATGTTCTATGCTCTTAACACACATTATTCATGTTGTTACGCTGACGTTGTTTTTTTGTTATTAGAGGTTTATTTCGATGTAAAATCACCAGATCATCATTGTTTGCATATTTAAATTCATCAGTGGAGCCCGAGATAGTACGAGGGCGAGAGCCGAACCCAGGGTCCCCGGAACCGACCGAGACCCAGGAGGCACCCCAGTCCTACATGTCAGATGGTGTATAGATACTGTTTTATAAGACACGAGGCATGATCTTAGGGTGTTGATAAGTCATATAAACTGCCTAATTTAACATCAGTGTAATCCACCCATGTTTACATTTTCACACAAATGGGAAAGTCACCAGATGACATTTTATCATTTAATTCCTGTATGAGTGTAATTATGTTTCATTCTGTTAACGAGTTCAGGCTGATTATTAAAACAAAATTAAGTACTTATAAACTTGGTATTATTGTCATGAAATATTACTGTACTAAGGACTACGAGAGTATTGACATGACTTTTTTTTTTTTTTAATTAAATGTGTGCAATTCGTTGACGTAAATATGTAATTCAAAAACAAACTCATGTCAATATGCCCGTCGTCCCGAGTAAAGGCACATTAAATTGATGATGTAAGGATAAAAGTTGAACGTGATAACTGATTCAAATGTCAACTTTCTCTTTAAATAGGCTCAATCAACCGCGTGAGGCAAATGTTGTGTACGAGGTTTGATAAAAAAGTAACGAGAATTTTATAATCACTTTTTTTTTTTCCATTTGATTGGCCTAGTGCATTATGAGCTCCTTCCAGAAGGCCATACGGTTAATAAAGTATATTACTTGGACGTGGTGAGCCGTTTACCTTAGGTGGTACCGGAATTGTGGAAAAATTCGTAGAAATTGAATGACGATAATGCCCCCGTTCACACCTCACTGATTGATCTTTTTTTTTAACAAAAAAACAAACTATGAATAAACTATGTATGTATATCATTTACTTATTGTATAATATAAGACAGAAATTTGCCGATATTTACTAAACATAAATTATTTTCAACCTGGAAGGGGTGGGAACGATGTCGCGAAATTAGCTTTACCCCCAGCTAGGTTGGGATGGAGGATGCGTGATAGCGACGCATCGTTATACCTTTTACTTCAACAAAAAACTCATTACATCTTTCCTACACATCCCGTTATTGTATTATAACCAAAAACACATTTTAAGGTAATGTTGTAATCCCAATTTAACAAACTGTTTAATATTTACAACTTCATTTAAATTTAATTCTGAGCTGTTCGAGAAAATCATCCACTTACATCTCTCCGAGCACTGCGAGATGCAAGAAGTCATCCCACCAGAACCGACTGGTTACAGCACAGGCTTAAGTGCGGAGTAACACCACGTCGCATTGAACGTCCGGAGCAACATAGCTACCGCTATGATTTCACTGGACTGTTCGAAAGCTTTCGACTCAGTGGACCACTAAACCCTACTCCAACGTCTGAGGGAATATGAATTCTCAGATCAGCTGCAGAACCTGATGAGATCATATCATAACAGGCAGAACTTTTTTGGTTCGTATAGGCACCACGTCTACGACCCGAAGAAATTACACTGCCGGTGTCCCCCAAGGAGGAGCCTCGTACCCCCCAACTGCGAGGTATCGGCGTATGCAGACGACATAGGGGTTTACAGCACCAGCATCAATCCCGCCAGAGCCCTGAAATTTGCTGAGAGCGCCAGTCAACACATTGCCGAGAAATTCGATGCCGTCAACATCAAATTCAACCCGGCCAAGACGCAAGGAATTATATTTAGTTATAAATCCGGAAGAAAGAAGCTACCTAAATTGCTAAATCCTTCGTCTTAGACGGCAAAGAGTGCCCTGTGAGCAACAAGCTATGCTACCTTGGGATCACCCTCGGTAGACACTTGTCGTTCACAACACATCTCTCGGTAAGCAATTAAAGAGTGTTAGGGAAAAATTCTACAGCCTTGGACACCTACTTCACAGCCCGGCTTTATCGGTACGCCTCAAGCTGCTGATATACCAGAGCGTCCTGAGACCTGCTTTGATGTATGGGACCCCACTTTTCAAGTATCTAACTCCTAACACTCTAAAAACGCTCCAGCAATTTCAGAACAGAGTTCTCCGCACCTCCCTCAAACATCTATAATGGTAAAATGGTTAAAAACCTCTATTAAAAACTGTTAACTACACTCACTATTATTTTCATAGTCCATTATGATATAGATTAATACGATACAATTGTATCAATGTTTGATTAAACTGCGTAATGGGTTTACTGGCAATGTTTTACTGCTCGTCGACTAACCTGAAAGAAGCGAGAGGAAGGAGGAACACTATAAAAAAGAAAATAACATTTACGACTTTGAAAGGACACACAAATAATATACTATCATATATTATATTAAAATTGTTTATCGATTGACTTCGTACAAAACATTCATTAAATTGATTAAAATGTCGCTGGTTGTCTCGAAACGATTTCTGATTCAACTGTGACAGGTCCGCCGGTGGCAGACGGCGCTAGCCGGTCACCGTGACCCCTCTGGGACCCGGTATAAATAACCCCATGAAGGAGACGTGGACTGGGGAGTGAGGAAAAAACCACCTTTTGCACTTATCTTATAGAGAGCGCTGTGTAAGATAGGAGGAGGAGAAGTTTTGTCGTGGAAGGGCTGTCCAGTGGGTGGATGGAACGCATTCAAGGGAATTAGACTACAGGGAAACTACATTACAGTTGCTAAGGAGTAGCCTAGGGAGCATTAGGCATCTCTCTATCTCCCTCTAGAGCTATAGCAGCTGGGGATTTACGCTCTTACTAACTGCTTCTGCTACTTGTGCACGGCCTCCTCTAACTAATGCGCGTATTAGCGATATCTAATGCCGTTTGATGGGTCCTGGGGATTTGCGCACTAAAAAGCGTGGAGAAGGTGAACTATGAAAGGTTGAGGGGGCTATTAGATGTAACATACATATGTAATTAGTGTTAAACAATTTTGTATTTTTTTTTACTTTTTATCCCCTTGTTATTAAAAATTATGGAATTCAATATCGATACTATATAAATGAATCTATTTACAATAGGTAAATTATTATATGTCCTGTAGCTTGGCTACATTTTATACAATTTTCTTAACATCATCTAACCTAAATCCTAGCCTAATTTCCTCCGACAGTCTGTTGCCATCGATGCGGGATCGGTTGCGGGGTCATAGTGTTTAACACTGGGTTTGTTTGACGCTGCTACGAGTCAAAAAAATTCTGTGTCTCCGGTTAAAGGACTCACCTACCGACGGCACACCAACCAACGGGTGCAGGACGGCGTTCTTTACCACTTTTCTCCACCACCACTTTTCTCATGATACCGGTCTGAACTCGAGACTTTTAGCTGTATTGTCAGTCAAGTGAGTATATAGTAGGACACCGTACCGCAGAACTGGCTGGATGATTAAAACCATCATTTAAGATATTAGTATTGGTGCTTAATTTTAATATCTTAAATAAAGGTTTAATTTTTATGTTCATTTGAAATAAGAACTTCGCGAAGACGATCAGAATCAATGAAGGGTCAACAGTCAAATTTGTTTTACATGGTTATATATATTTGTTCTATTTTTATGACGCTAAACATTTTGAGAAAATAAATCGTCGTTTATTCATAAAATTATGCGTTAATTTTTTATTATTGTCTATCTTATTAATTAGATACATATATCCTCATATATGTAAAGGTAATAATTATGCATATTAAATATCTCAGCTATATTTTTATCTGTCTTCCACAATACACCTTAGGGGAATGAAAAAGGGACATAATAATAATAAAAGATTCATAAAGGGATATTCTAATTTTAGGAATTTGGGAGGAAAGAATACTTTATATCGCAAGGAACAAAAGGTCATTTTAGTAGCAGTAATTTAAGGTGGCATCTCTTTTAATTATAATTATTTTGGCCCATAAACCGGTCAGTTGATTCTTCAAGTGATAATTACCCAGCAATATAATTCACATGATAATAAGGTTATATGAAAAAGCTCCTTTCAGTCTATTTTCAGACTACTGTTTCAACCGTACGTTTTGGGCTACATGTTTTTTTCAGATAGGTAGTACGTACATCTTTTAGCCCTTTTTGTAATAATTTTTATTCTTGAATCAGTAAGTGGATTGTTCATGATGAATGCGACTTCAGTGTCAATTCACAGCCATGTGTTCATTAAAGTCCCCTGTAGGTATGTAAGTCCCCTGTAGGTCGCCGTGTAGGTATATTAGTAGGTGGTTTTGCACACGTAGTGTTAACTCACTGGAGTGTTAACAGGGACTTAAAAAATCTTAAAAGCTAGCGAAACTGACTAACATTCTTCACTTTTAAAAGGATTTTGCACTATCTAGAAGGGCGCTATTTTATTGTACCATAATAATAATAATAATAATAATAAAACCATAATCCGGATAATTTATGGTGCTAGGATATAAACCATTGAATTAATTGTCAATTTGAATTAAATGGCGATTGACTTGAAACTAACCAGGCTGTTTTTTAGAAGTACTGCCCGAACTAGGGATATTAAATGGTCAGTTTGTTAATATATTTGAAATTTATAAGTCAGTGATAGATATTCTTAAAAAAATTGAAATTATACATCGATGTTTTATTCAACTACAAAACAGGCCTATTTAGTATATTACTAATTTGGTTGACAATTTTTGTCCAAAGCATTTTATTAGAAGTTTTAAATCATAATCTGTATGAAGTATTTCATAGTCACCGTTAGCCAATCTGATATTTTGCAAGGTTGCCAAAAACAGCTCATTAAAAATTAATCATCCGAAACCAGTTTACAACATAATTACTTTTTTTTAATTTATATACTACCCTTTTGCAATTTAATGAAAAATGAGCAGTTATTATTTCTAGAACCACTTCGTTATAGTTTAATGATTATTATTAAAATTAAATGTAACGGCATCTGTTCTACTTCGGCCTGAACGAGCCGGCCCCGACGTGTCTTTTTTGAGTCGGTTAACCTTCACATTTGGACAAGCAAAACAAAAAAACGAAACTCTAATTTGGAACACAAAATTACTTTTAATTATATTAGAGCGTGGACGTGTTGACTTGTACGCGCCAAGATTAGATAAGTGTGGACGTCGCATTACTGTAGTATATGGGATCTATATATATATAGTAAGTGGCAACCAAGGCCTGTCTAAACCAGTCGTGGTGGATAGGGGCCACTCCTGAAAATGATTTGTGCTCGTCCTGTAATTGCTTTTTGAGTATGAGTATATTTTATATCGGAAAGCCAATTTATGTAAAAAAAATTTGAAAAAAACGTTTTTTAATGGCTTTTCATAATTAAAAAAGACTTAAGACCTAACACATGTCGATCACGGTGAAAAATTAGTTAATTTCAAATCCTACTCGGTATGACGTACAACTTTTCTTTTTACTATTTAATTACAAATCAAATCTGTATTGTTTTAATGGGCAATATGTAATTGTGTTCTCATTCATACCATATTTACAATTCTTCATTCGCTCGCTCATTCGTACAGTATTTGCAAGCAGCCCAGATACCTCCCATATCCGCATGATTGTCAACCGCGTCGCATGCAAAACAGGTACCGGAGTCTTGGGAAGTCCCCACGTTCCTCCATCACCTGTGTGAACGGATACGAGCCAGTGTCGGCTGGCCAAAAGCGTGAGAGCCACAGACGTTCAGGACATGATTGGAGAAACTGGCCATTGTCAGCGCTCCGACTGTCACGTATTTACAGCAGGGCACGAGGCCACTGCCACTTTAGTCTCCGAGGTGGATTATAGGAATGTCTGGCGCAGTGTAATGACTGTGCTAGGGATTAGGATAGTTGGATAGGTTTCGATGAAATTTCTTGTACTTGAAAGGGAATTCAAGAATGTAAGGTATATTAAGATCGTTCTAAAGGATTTTGTTGCTGAGGTAATTAGGAGCATTGACTATTGTTCTAAGCACTTTTGATTGAAAGCTTTGATGTTCGACTTTTTTCTGTCTCCTAATTCAATTGACTAAAATTCCCAACTCCATTGGTCCAGTCTATTAGTAAAATGACACCCTGCTAGAAAATAAATATTAACACCCGAAAACAGATAATGGTACATAAAGCAGTAATCAGCTCTAAATATGCTGTACCGTGTTGTAGTTACATGTGCACCTCAAATAATTAGAAATTGTAAGACGGTACAAAACATCAGTATGCGCTTATTGACAACTACCCTCGATACACCATGATAAGCACCATGCTAGCAGACCTACAATTACCCACAATCAAATATGTAGGTATTGTTAGAATATAATCTTCCTAATTAAATTTATACCTACTTAATTCATTTTGTTTACATATCTCTTTATTATATTATTTGGTATTATGTAGGATATTTTTTTCCTAATGTTAAATCTGTCCTTATTACATTATCAATTAAAAAGCAAAACACAGTTAACAGATCTATAAGGTCTCAGTTAACAAGTCATGTATTATTTTACTTGGTAAATTTTTATTACAATTTACATAAATTGTGAATTATGTAATAATAAACTTTAAAAAAGAGTTATTACTGACCCTTTATTTTTTTTAATGGATTCGTATTTCTTTTAGCAACATGGGGGCCATAAACTGGAACTACCTTGCTAAATATTATGCCATGAAGTCACAAACGTTATTGACAACTTTAATTAATTTGTATTATAGTAGCTCGAAAGAACAAAACAGGAATCGCATGTTGGTAATGTGGACGTCAAGATTATAGATACTTTTTTTTTCACCTTATTTTATACGGTTGAAAAATTTCTCATCTTGTTGCGGCTTGATGACCACGTGAATTTTATCATACCAGAGTGAACAGAGCACATCGAAAAATCAGACCAAGAGAACACAAACACAAAGTTGAAAATATTAGGGTATATGGTTTTGAAATTAACGAAACCCTGGCAGAAATGTTTTCTTACCCTAATATATATGCACCAGTTCCCAAATTTGACAGAGGGAATGACAACAAAAAAACACTCTGAATGAAGACTGAGTATACTGGTTAAAAAGTTTTGTTTTTTTGCGTATCCTTAGTCTGCGTTTTTCAAACTACACCTAAACGCTAATCGAATCTATGAAATGAAATAAAAAAACTGATTGGAGCGGATATTAAAAAAAAAAAACACTTTGAAGTTTTTTCATTATATGGCAACGATATGTATTATTCCTAGAAGGTCGAAGCGCGAGTTATCAAGTGAACTAAGAGAAATATTAATGGTTTTCTGGTTTTTTTACTTAACTACAGAAACTTGTTTAATTAAATGATTTTTTTTCTTTAATTACTTCGGTTTATTATTCCATGGATTCGTATAGTATACAACCGTATGTTTATACGTTGACTTCAATCGTGTTGTTCAATCACATTTTTATTACCGATATAGTAAATTAAATTGTGGCGACTTTGATTATCAAGGAAAGGGGTGGATCTATTACTTGTTCAGGGCCGCAGCAAAGTCTGATGTCACGTCCTGAGTGCTATAGACTTATTTTTATAAATCATATTTAATGATTTAATTCACTGGATCAAGTTTTACGATCCATTCTCTGTCAGCCAACAAGTGGTTCCTTGACCAGCTGTTTAGATTCCCAAGTTGCGTAAGAATTTGTTTCATCGGGACGAGTTACGGTTTACTCGTCATTATTAAGACAAATAAATAGATACTTGAATATTTATTAACGTCATCTCTTCACCAACTACGAGGATACACCTCGTTATGGGGGATTGCGCCTTAAAAAAACTTGGGGTCTACTAGACTCAAGAACGAAATAGACTTTTTCAATATAAATGTTTAGTCGTCCACCTGACTAATTCCAAGAGCATGCTGAAGTACTTTAGGTATGTATTATGTTGTAAAAGGCAAATTAATAAATGTAAAAGACTCCTTCCATAAATCTAGTTCATTATCTTCTTTACATCTCAAAATTAACTTAATCGAAATTCAAAGGCACCAATTGGGGTGAAAACTTTTTGACTAGAATACTAGAAAATTCAAGTCAAGCACGGTACATCAATCAATTTTGGGGGTTCATTACGCTTGTGAAAATGTAACGAAAATTTTAAAGACTTTATGACTTTGGAAATAAAATTAATTGATTATTAATTGAGATTTCATTTAGCTTCATAACGTTTTTATTGTTAGCATCTCCGTGACGTTGTCGAAAACTTTCTTGCGACGCTACCTCTTTGTAAAACTGAGGTTACAGCAAAATTTCGACTACACTTATGGTACACCTTTAACGTATTTGCGTATATGACTTCCTCTTAAGCCCCAACTCTTAGCAAATTATATAACACAACTCAAATGCCTTTAATTTATTAGCCTACTTATGATAATTGACAAATATTCGATGTACCTTAAACGGAGGGCTCACGGGCCCCTGGGTTAAAAAAAAAAATTAATGAATCTCTAAAAATAAATAAATATTACTACTGTAATGTCAAAGGATCCAGCTCACAGATTAGAACTGGCCGGGCGGTCTAACTAGAAGGAAGGGCCGTCGGAAAGGCCGTAACCACATCCCCTAATACCGACCTGACAATAACCACCCCTAACCGCGACCTGCCGTATATATCAGGATCTGTACCCTCCTCTTAGTCACAATTACCAGGGGTTGGTGGCTGTAAGCGGATTTGGTCTTCCGGCTATATCTCGTTATGGCGGTGTCCTGCACCGGAGCTCTTATGTCCTCCTACCTCCCACAAGACAGAATATAATTAGAATAATCATTCCTCGTCATCCTTGTATATAGTCTTGCTGACGTGACCTAATAAATAACTCTGAATTCAGGATATGTGGAGCGATCAAAATGACTCTTGTTCTTATTGAAAAATAAAAAGTCAATTATGTTTTCCCCATACTTCCCCTTATTAGCTGTTAATTATTCAGCATATCTCTAGGTGTTGTTGAAGCGTATTATTAATATTTCAGATAGATTTTATGCTTTATCTGACTGTTATATTAGAACATGCAGGTTTTTGATTGGTGATTAAATTAGTGTTTCTCCAATCTTGCTTCGAAAAAAGTCATGGAACTATGATTTTTTTTTTTTTTTAGTTTATTAATTGTAGGGACTGCTAGACAAGAATTCCCACTTCACACTAGAAAATCAAATACTCATAAATAAAGTCATAATAAAACCAGCCTGGAGTGGTGGACCGAAATTATGGGGATCGGCAAAGCCCTCAAACATCAAGCGCACCCAATTGTTCCTATCTAAAGTCCTATGATCATCAATCAGGTGATGCACCTTCTTAAGCCAAGCATAAAACCACCGTAGTGACCTTTAAATCTCCATTATAGAAGATCAAATTGCCTCAAAATCCATTAAGTTCCATCAAATGTTATTTGACCACCCAAATCCCCTAGCGATCACTTTCAATCAGTATAACCCATCTTTACAACCTTCCTTGGAGACCGACGGATCTTTGAAAAAAAACAACGAAGTTTTGGGAGCACATTAGAGACGATCACAAATATTAATCTACCCAATCCAGTGTTTAGTCATTTTTTGTTTGTTTTTAAACTTGATTATACTCAAATAAGATTATTTGTTTCCCAATTACAGTTTCATTGCTGATTCTGAATCTTTTCTTCTAAGGTGATGCTATCCATATATTGAGGATATTATTTATGAGTGTATTTTTGTTTATAAAAATCTGTAAGCGTTATTATTTTTAATGTTAAAATCCTAGCAATTTGTGGCACTAATTTCTCACGTTGGTGTATCTTCCTTAAATGAATAAAGTGCTGGGTACAAAATTATTAATTTTGCTATCGTTATATACGTTTACTGTTTTCATATTATTTTTAAACCGGATATGTTTCCCCGAGACGCTATAATAAACTTTTGAGAGCATAGTGTAATCCAAACAGCTCCAGAGACGTATACGCCGCTGGTTGAGCAACCATATTAATGGTTGTTAATGGATATGACCCCGGCCTAAGTGGCAACGTTAAGTGTCCCCCTATTGAGTGAGGGTTCTGTACTCTCCGTTCCAAGTCCCTAATACCCTGAGTGAAAACATCTGTTTTCGGTCCGATCCATCCGACCTAGCTACTTCAGTTTTAGCCCTTCTAATGGCTTCGGCTAGTTCGCCATCCATTTTCTTCCCCAAGATCTCTCTCTCTCTCTCTCTCTCTCTCTCTCTCTCTCTCTCTCTCTCTCTCTCTCTCTCTCTCTCTCTCTCTCTCTCTCTCTCTCTCTCTCTCTCTCTCTCTCTCTTTCTCAGTTGTGATCAGCAGCCACAATTGTACTTCTTATTTTCTTACCTGCATCATTACAGCTACTTCAATGCGCTGCGCTTCATTCTTCTCTACTAAATTTAAGTATTTTTGCTGTATAATTTTTTAATGACAAAAATTTATTAAAGATAAAATATTAGTTGGAAAGTGGAATATTTATTTCGTTCTTATGCTAAGAATTGTATTTTTTGGAATTAAAACGTTTCGAATTCGAAATGGTATAGACCAGACCAATAGGTTTTTTTTTCCACGTGTCCTTGAAATGTTTTATTATTAAGATTCGTACTAGCACAGTAAAAAATGGCAAACCGACCATAAATACTATTATATAATTTCTCTAGATAACTAATCTACTCTTTAATATGTAATATTTGACATCATCAATAACAAACATTATAATTATAATTACTATTATCTATTTGTTTCCTTCATACATAAGGCTTAGCTTGTCCTCAGAGACCTAATTATACCCATATGGTAATCAAATGTTAAAATTGCTCCTGCTGCTGTGGGTGTGGGATGGTTGGAATGGTCGGTGTCCTGGTAACCCTTGGGTTGCATTCTGGGGCATCGCTGGTCTCACAGAGCGTGTTAGCTCCGAGGTACTTTAAGGGATTTGGATTTTACCATCCATATCAATTGAGCTGATGTATTTAAGCAAGACGAATAAATGGTTTTTATTCAAATCCGTCGATCAGGATTCGTGTCCTGTAAAAAAATTTCTATTACATGTGGGACTGGGATGCCACCTGGGCCCCAGCCGGTTCTTTAGAACCTGGGCTCTTTTTTCGAACTTGCACTATTTTGGACTACCATTGCTGCCAGGATCCCCGAAATGACTAAGGATGTCCCTGAAGGCTAAGCGCTACCACCATGCTGTTTATCTACGAAAAACAACATAAGACAGTTATCTACGAAGAAATTCATAAAACTGACAAAGCTTTATTAAAAACAAGGACAGATAAACTAGGAATTCATTATTTACACCATGTGATGGCTTTAGAGCCTTTCCAAAAAATCGTGAAGATATTCTTTTCGCCAATTCAGGGCTATGAACGGTATGATTTTTCAAAATCGTTGTTACACTCTTCATTGCATACTGAATTGCTACATTATTTATAGAATAAGAAGAGACCTATTTTTTTTTTATTTCAGTTTTATAAAAAAGTTCATGTACATCTTGGTGATTTTACCAATTACTCTAGACCCTTTTTAGAAAAAATTGTTTTTTCTGATAGCGTAAATTTTGAGATACAGTTGTCATTTTCCGGAGTGTTAAATAATATCTATTATTTGTAGTAAATTCAAAACACATTTGTAACATCTAAACATGATAAATTCATAATTGAGTACCACCACTTTGTCATGAGGAGTGTATAAACTCAGGGATATGATTAAATTAAAGGTATAAATTAGTTCGGCACTCTCGCAAGTTCTAAGACTTGGTGGTATCAAAGATTTATATAATGAACTGTTTTTTTATCGATTTTAATTTTTATATGTAGCTTCAATGTAAAATAGAACCACTTGAGTAATAAAATTTGTAGATTAGCTTAGTTTATACCGGGGAAGTCTTACAAATGCCCTCTATAAACATCAAAGGTCTATTAAGGGACAACCTTTGATCTTTTCGATGGCCCTTCTCCTGCTAGGCCCAACATCTCTCTTGCTGTTCCTATAAAAAAAATTGTAAGTATCCAACACTTCAGAAGAAAGTTCTGTAGCTGATTACATTTCTTGTATTATGTTGTCGAGAATGGTTTGCAGTTTATGATATGATTATTTGCTGATTGATATAATTTAATATCAAGTAAACAACAAATCCTTATTATGCGTTATTTTTTTAGTTAGAAGTTGAAAGGAGTCATCCTCAGAAACTAAAGGCATTGCATGAACATATACATTACAAATAAAATAAATATTATTCAAAGGGGACTTCATCCCGGGATAAAATTGTTTTCCAATATATTCTATAAAAAATAGTTTTGTAAACATTAATATATTTATGTGTTTGGTTAATTAAATTTCATTTATACGTTCATGGACATAAATTATAATAATAGAACAACATAGGAAAACTGGGAATCGACCCATTGCCTACGTTGTTTTAATCAGGACCAACATCCACTAGGCATTGGTGATGGCTTATTAAAATAATCACTTATGGAAAAATAAATTTATTTGAAATGCATATAAAGTAAAGTCATAAAAATTATCTTAATTCATTATTTCCATTTCGTTGCCTGTTAGCTTTAAGATAAATAAAATAAATAGAAATCATTTAGTATAAACGTATCCAAAGCCTGATCGCCTATAACTATTAAGTAAAGATTTTATAAAGTTTACGATTGCAATTTGAACGGCGTTCTTTTATTATTCTTAAGAGTTAACACTCCAGAAAAGACGCCTGATATCTTTAAACATTTACTATGTGGAAAAACAACTTTATTCAGAAAAGGCTTTAGAGTCTACAAAAATATTGTCATACTCTGAATTATATTATTAATCAAAATCTTCCACACTTGCATACCAAATTAGTAACTTCTCGAAGAAATTTGACAAGCAATTGCTCGTTTTCTAGTTGGATGGAGAATTTAAATATTGTTTTAATAATTATAGGTTTTTAAAATAATTTTTCATATATCTGGGAGACGTAGTAGATGCAATTGCAATGTAAGGGTGGAACACTGATTTCATAAAATAATAAAGTCCTGACAATGCCTGAAGAGATGAAACTTCGACTGGTACAGAGTACATCTTACAACGGTTCGCACCCTTGTGTACAGATGTTTCACAGGCAGGGATTTGTGAAACTAGCCTTCACTTGATGAGACTGCTGGGCTTAGCCAACAAGTGGCCGGAGCCTGGAGCAGATACCCGCGTCATCCGAAACTTACCCGTCGTAAACCGCGAGTCGCATGTCGCGCTCTTTCACACGGGCTTGTGTTACAGCTTCCCACGCGGTGCTTATGTTATATGTTGTATCCATTCGTCTGTAATAACATATCCATTATGTAATAAGAAGGCTCTTCAATTACTAAGAGCTCAGAGGATGTGGTCGAACTAAACCAATAAACAGACGAAAGCGGTCAATCGTAGTTCCTTGTCCAGAAGGACTTTCCTTGAAGTTTCTTTTTCTCCAAGGGAAGTCCACGTTTATGTTCTCGGTTTACCCTTCCAATAAAACTGTATCTATTTCTTCGCTTGGAATTTCATTAGGTTTAATTGTGATTCTTATGGCATTTGGTGTAGTTAATACTAATGTATCACTTTGGACAGTGTAAGTTAAAAATTATTGCGTACGAGATTTTTTATCATTGGAATAAATAGAAATATTATGAAGAAATTAGGGAGTTTCGCTTGTTGTTTTTTACCAAAATTTCCAAGTGATTCAACTAGCAAACTGTATAACAACATGTAACTATTTATGTAGCAAAAAAAAAACAACAGTTGGCTGATCATTACATTAATTTTTTGACTTACCCTATTCGTCTACATCAGGTTTCCTAATGAGGATTTAATTTAAAAAGTTTGATACAAGTTAAATAAATTTAATAGCAGCGTAATTTTTTAGGGGTTGGATGATTTTTTCTCTGAATCAGATACACTATGCTTTCACCTGTTTGTATTTGTTTTCGTCAACCCCTCTGAGCTAAATACAAGAAATTTTACATGAGGTTTCCATTTGATATTAAGATGATATGACTAATACTATAATAATAATAGCTTCATAAAACGGAGCGTTAATTAATGAGTTGGTATTAAAATAAAAAAATGGCTTCTAATCTTTCGATTCTGGATGGTGGTCTAAGATGTACGTACAAGAAACTTAAAGGTCAAAACCCAAGAGACCAATCAGAAGAAATTTATCTCTTAAGCTAACGCAAATATTGATATTTATAAACATTTAGTTGTTAATAAGTTTTACCATGACTTATTTATTATTAAATATTTATATCAGTTTCCCCAGGTCGTTTTTAGTATTTCAGTAATTTTTTACCTAAGCCAGAAATCCTCATGTTTTCAACCCTGTCGGGCTGTTACAAAGTATACATCATTAATTATTTATTTAGCAACTTTGTGACTGAGAGTTCGCATATAAACTGCTACCTAATTACCATTAAGATCCTCCTTACGAAATCGACCAAAAAGTGAAGAAGTAGAACTGCAATGATGTCATTTATACATTGAACCTAATGCCGTAAAACCAAATCCAAAAACAGTCAACATTCGTAGACAGCAGACACCGTTAGGAAGTTATTTTTGTCTGTCCGCCTTCTATGGCAAGTGTTTATTCCATCGGCACACACCACTTCACACAAGTGCTCACTACGCCCATAAGTGGTGGGCGTTGGTACTCGGACAAAAACTACAGACTAAACAAATCGCCTTTTTTTTTTATGCTTTGTTACCTATAGTGCGACCAAGGAGACATGAGCTGCATCTTTTCGTAACATGCCGTGTGTACTATCTGTTCAGCTAACATTAACAGCGGTCTTTACTGGTCTTGGTCTTTGTTCAAACTTGTGCAGTGACTGATTCTGAAGTTAGCATTACGACAAGCTTATGAAACACTCTGGGTTAATGAAAACTTGAAACTTGAAAGAATATTACTAAGAATATATTTATATACAATTTATAACCTTCTTAAGCAGCGAAAGTTACAATGTAAATTATTATTCTTTTTTTGTGAAAATAGGTTTACGATAATCATTCATTTTACCGCAAAAAATTATAAACAATTTTGTCACTGTCTGTAACGATTATAGTAATGATGTTATGAATGGGATTTATCCTCTTAGACGTGTTTAATGTGGCTAAAACATACATTGTAACGTGATGAATATTTAAAAAAAATAATTGAACTGTAACAATAATATGCATTACAAAAACGTTGAACTGAGTAATAACATTAAAAAAATAAAAGGATTCAATCGAAGCAATTGAATGAGGATATAAAGGGGCTTGCTGCTAAAGATTTTCCCCTCAAATAAAACTGATTTTCCTCAGAGTTTAATTAAAGCCTGCCCTAAACTATAAGATAATTAACTTTCCTAAAGTAACTAACTAACCTCACGAAAATGCAGTTTCTCATTTAGCTAACAGAGAGAGAGAGAGAGAGAGAGAGAGAGGAGGAAAGGAGAGGGGGTGAGCGAGGAGGGGTCTTGGAAGTAAAATAAACTAATTTAAAATAGAGGAAGGTAATTAATATTCAAATGAAAGGTCAAATTAACTTTTTTAATTTAACTTCTCCAGGTTATATCGGATACCTTTTCATCCACTTACATCTTCATCCTTGATTAAAGATAAAACCTTTTATGCATACTCAAGTGAATTAATTTCTCAGAACGATTTTTGAATCTTGTAGAAGGCAGGGGAAATAGCGCTTACTCCAATGCGGAAAGAAATATGGGATTCAATTCTCAGACAAAACAAAACCCTTATATTAATGTTTTTTTTCGATGCGATTAATCTTCACTGTTTAATAATAAACGAAGAGGTTATTACATTCGCCGTGTCATTATTAGATAATGATGTAAAATAAGTTACGAGAGTTGGGACAAATCATACGTATATAATTAAAAATCAGGTATTATACAAAATTAGTGCTGCACAGTTTATCAAAATGTTCGTTTCATTTATCGCTTAGCCATACCAAATATGTACTTTTACGTAAGGTGTTTCATGGTTATATAACTACAGATATACGGATAGCGACTAACTTGTTTTCAAACCTTGTTGAACGGAGAAAGGCGAGTCATTCACTGACTGATTTTTCTATGTATACACGAATTCGTTGTCAGTGTCAACTTGTGTATGTCTCGAACCTTTTTTTTGTATTTTTTAGATGTTTGTGACTTGTCTTTTTTTTCTGGAGCCGCACGAGAATCCTCAAAACCCATACTGAAAGGGGGGAAGAGTTCAGAACTCAGAACATTGTTATATTAATTAACACATTTATTATTTTAAAAATTGATTGTGGAATAAATCTGTAATTTTTAATCAACAATGTCGAGGGTAGAACCTTAATATGCACATTTCCTTAAAAATATTCCATTTTCTGATATCATAAATAGCAATTATAATTTACTTTTTGTATGTTCAATTGCAAGTTTTGGGTTTATTAAGTAAGTAAGCAAACCTCCTATTTTTGTCTTCCCTCAAGTCGTTTATTTCGTAATCACAGGCGCTTTCAGGAAAATAAACTTCCATTTTCAAATGATCAAAATGTTGTAATTGATAGCGATGGATACCAATACCAATACCTTACGAATAAGGAATACATAAAAATGTATGCAGTGGGGATATACAAATAGGACGTTATTTACAATTAATTTTCTATAACTGGTATATGATTTTTTAAACTGCATGGCTGTGTTCTTTTTTGATCTAATTTTATTGTTTTTTTTTTAATAAATAAAAATGTTTTTGGAAAAAAATTATCTATAGTATATTCAATGAAATACGGGCGTCAGCGATATATTTGTTACATTTTCGGCTCCAAAGATGCAAAGATAAAGGCAATTCCATGAATAATTAAGAGTTAATAATCAATTTGAATGGTTAAAATTGAAAAATGAATATTTGAATATCGATTAGGATTTCATATCAAATACCTCTCCGTTATGCTTAAAATAATGTAATATATTATAAATTGGGGCTATGATCACAAAAGGTATTAAAATCATGTTCGTAGACTGTTTGAAATTTCACCAGTTGAAATCTCAACCGGCAAACGAGGCGACTGATTCGAGAAACTAATTAGCCTGGGGATAATTAGCTATACGTTTGAGTTTTAAGTGGACTGTAATTATTTGAGAGTCTCGTTAGAGAAATGACAATATCAAATGTAAACACAGTAATGTAAATTCCTACCTGCTGCGATGTGACGACAGCGTGCGAATCTCCCTTCTTGAACTCCGACAACCTAGAGATTTGGGCCCAAACTCCAGATTTATCCAAGTCCCGATTCATCCAATAGCTGTCTGCGTTTAATCTGAAATGTCGCCTCTCCAAGACTGCGTAATAGTGAATTGAATAATGACTAAATAAAGATAATGGCGTTGAGAATACGCTTGAAAAACAGTGTGAAAAAATGACAACTGTTGAAGACAAAAAAGACGCTATAGTGAACATGAAGTTACCAGTTGAGAGTCAAAAAGTGGGGGGAAAAACTCTGATCGAGCCGGCAGGCAGCGCCAGCGTCTGTGATTCACTGAAATACCGAATGGTTTCGGGTAATTACTTATTGAATAGCAAATTCAAATTAAATGAAATTAATTTTACGCAAATGGCGTAAACTTAGACTTTTTTTCTAAGTATAACAACACCCTTATTTGTTTAACTTGTAAGCTCTGCTTTACACGATATAAATGCCATATAATACATATAGGGATTACAAACCCCATATGAGGCTTAACATACATCACCCCAAAGTTGATGTTGGTCCTAGGAACAGTAGATGCTCTCTGAACGACACCAAGCCTATTTATCCTGACGAGATCTCGCCGACAGCGTATTGCCGTTTTTATTCCTGCGGGGAGGTCAGGCCATGCGGAGGAACCGCAGCCCAGAACCCATAACCCTCTGAGCTCAGTTTTTATCTTTATGATCCATATCTGTGCCGAGATCAGGCCCTTTTAGCTCCAGTGCTTGATGCTCGAACCCGCACTCAGCCAGCATAAGCCCAGCCGGTGAGTGCTTACCGCCCGTAGTCGCTTCTTTATAGCGACAGCCAACCGCATTCGGACAGGTGTAGGGTTCCATTTCTGGGTCCACTCGAGGCCAAATTTTCTACCAGTTTCCTTGTTTTTAGGGTCATAATCAAATTAATTTTGTTGCTAGTGTCAGTAACGAATAAATCTAATAACCTCCAAGCAACTATGAACATATAACGTGCGGTAAGGTTCGGCATTTAACAGTAAATACAAAAAAACACACACTTCCTAAGTAATGACATGGATAGATACCAATAGATCAGTATCTTGCTCCGCAGATCTCATAAGTTTTAATTAATAACGGAAACTTTTATTTATCCGGAGATTGGAGTAGCAATGAAAAGCACTGCAATTTAGTTTGTTTTATTCAATGGACGTAATATATTTTAATCCACTAGTGCTACCAATATATTCATTTTTTACAACGGTTTTGATACATTTAAAAAATTGTAATGTTAATCATATGTTGGTTTATTTTCTGAGCTTGAATACTGAAAATTGTTTTAATAATTAGTGGCCAACGAGAAATCACTACAATGAGCATTTAAAATATTCGAATCGTTAAAATTTTCACTATTAATTCACAATCTAAATGATTTAAGTTTGTTAAATCTGACAGCACTTTTCACACAATCAAACAGATAGACTAATTTCAGAATAATAATTAGGCGTATATTTTGTTACTTCAGCTAGTAAATATAGCACAAGAAAATTAAAAAAAAAAAAATTCTTGTCTGTAAGATAAAAGGAACAATGCACGCTTTCTCCTAATTAGTGAGTATTTGCTTTCGCATTTTGTCTTTGGAAACAATTTCAATTAGAGGGGCCTCACCCCATTGTAATGAGTTCTAAATTTATGTTAGCCAGCGGAAACTTTTGTCTGCCCTATAATTAACGCCACTCCTGTAATTTTCTACTCTCCGTGGTATAATGCCGTCACTTTTGTGAGCGATATCCCTTCATTTAAGACTAAAGGGGTGATTAGCATCTTTTAAAACTCCACACATAGTTAAATTCACTAGTTCAAGGGGATTGTAGAACTGGCTTAGTGGTGTAGCATTTGATGACAGATTTTAATTAAACCTTGCTGCTTCTACAGGCTTGAATTGCGTTGAACCTCTTATAAACTAATTATTGCCGAGTCCAAAAGGAGAGGTTTTATTTTCAAACATGCATAGACAGTTGTCCCTCTTCTGTTATGTACGTTCTGCGACATCAATCAACCTAAAATTGGAAAAGTATTGTAAAAAAAGAACCCTGTCCTGTGTGAAATGTTCTGATTACGTGTTGGTTAAAATATAATAACGGCAGATATGAAAAAAAATAGTAAGCGTGCTTTTTTTCTTAGGGATTACATCATTTTTTTTAATAAAATCGTAAAAAAAAACATGAAAAATGAAAGTCAGAGAAGGGAACTTTCCTTAGCTGTTTCAAAGTAAAGTAGAAAACTTCAGGCTAATCAAGTAGTTTGAATTCCAAAGTATCATTTTTTAATCTAGTAATCATTACCTTATTCTTGAATAAAAATAGGCTGCTAGTGTTTATTGCACGATTTAGTATTCGGAGGTGAAATAAACTTTTTTGAGACAAGGGATGGGGCACATCAACATTGTTAGTGACCCGTGAACCAATTCAAAAGTTAGCTATTATGGAATGAAAAACAAACAAAACATTAAACTTCTATGGAAATGTGGAGCCGTGATACTTGAGGTGTAATGAGCAATTGAGTAAAAATACACAAAATTAACTCAGTTATTATCTTTCGGGTTTACGACAAAATTTGACTTAATTTCATTTCCGTTCGAAGGCAAAAACAAAAGATAACTGAATGTTTCATGCCGATAACAATGTTTCGGTCATAAAACTAAAAATTTCAAGAGGAGGGGAAGAGAGACTTATTTTCGTTATGCTAATGTTTGACCTTAAAATTTATATTTTTTTATGTTGCAGGTACGTTCCGAAATACATGCACATACTAGTTCTTTTGGTGCGGTTGAAGTAGAATGAGGTAAGATTCATTACACGCATTTCCATTTGCACCAGTGTCGCTTGCTTTTTAGGATTATATCTTTGAAAAGTAAATTTAATAATTTATGGAACACGAGTACATAAATTCAGTCATATTATGCTCTTTTCATGGCATACTGAATACCTTCCACCAGTTTATAAGCACTTCTTTTAATTATTCTGTTGTCAGGAAAAATGATTATTAAAAGATAAATAGCAAACTTGAAGAACATTTATTTTATTAGCATGCGTGGGCCTTTAAATTAAGAAAACCCAATTTGACTGATAATTGGATGCCTGTATATATTTCTAATTTGAAATCTACCTCAAGCTTGACTACGAAATGTGATAAGCTGTGGGAGATTCGAATCAAATCTTCCGTAGTAATACTCTGCCATCAAAATTTTAAATAAAAGATTTGATTATTCTTTGGTTGGTTGGTTTACATTGCGTTTATGTATAGTTTTAGATTAGTAATGTATAGACAAACGATTAGTAATCACCAGTTGTGATATGTAACCCCACTGGGTTTTTAATTACTAGTCAATGAAAAATGGTTTTGTTGCAGACGTGCCACAAACGTTTCTCGATAAATTTAATATATAATTATAAGAATCACACTTTATATACAGTAATTATTGATTTTACAGTCAATTGAACTTGATAATTTCCTTTGATATATTCTTTCTCCAACCTCAGATGTTTGAAAGTTTGTACGGGTTCGGCTAAATGTAAAGATTATAAATAGACCAGGTTTACACTCCTTTACAGATAACTCCTCTGGCAGAGTGTCTGTCCAAAGACCAGGAGGAAGCGGGTTCGAATCCAGGACATATCCATTGTCTTTTTTTCTTTGGCTAAAACGTATTTTACGAACATTATATATTCAGATTTATAAACTTCATTAGAATGATAATCTTTTAATTTTTGGGTTTTAGCTTTTGCTCTGAATTGAAAAAAAAGTTTAATTTAATTTTGAATTACCCAACCTTTCAAAGTATTATCCACGTGCCAACAATCCCTCAAAATTTTTCCAAATTCCACTTGAACCTACCTTTACAATCCTCCTCGTGGCCTAAAATGGCAGTGACTTCGTGGTTTATAATAAATTGTGAAACCTTTAGGAAAGGAAGGCGGGGGATGGGGTTTTGATGAAATGAATTAGCTTGTTTGAGGATTCGCCATATTTGTTGGATAGAATGTGTATGTATCTATTGTATAAATGAGAATTGTACATACTTATGAATGAATCTTCACACCCCAATCTATAGTGGTGGGCAAGCATTGTAATTTTACTAACAAAGAGATTTAATTTTAAATCCACTGTAACCTTCTGTAACCGGAAATTCTGAGAGGGGTAACCTTATAACGAAAATATTGATTTCTATAACCGACCTTCTTGTGACTACTCATCCCGCATGCATATGAACCTAAATATTCCTTTAAAAAACTTCTTTATATATAGGATTAATCCGGTTTTTTTTTAGATTTTTTATGATTAAGACAACTGCAACACTGCCTAAATCGTTGTATGTTTAAACACCGTTTGTGAATTTAATCAGATAATTGTAAACTAGAGAAAGCAAAGGAAAGAGGTCGTAGTGCAATTTGCAAAGTGAAAGGATGGAAGAGATGAATAAGGAATAGATCCAAAGTCACTTGGGCCTCGCGCGATGTAGATGTTAGAGGGTGGGCGTATAAATCCGAAAATGTGGCCTTCACTCTAACATTTGAAAAAGAGGCCTCAGTCTCCTATAAACAGAAGCTAAGAGTGTCTTCTCAGCCACATAAATTATGTATCAAGCTTTTAAGGTTCCTCCGAGTAAAGGAGTGGAGTGAGGGGTGGGTCTCTGGAGGCAAAGGGACTGCCAGAGAGCGAGAGGGCTGCGTGACTGAGAGGTAGTGAGATAGAGAGAGAGGAAGGGAGAGAGGGATGGAGGGAGGACAGCCCTTCCCTTTTATTTAATATAGTTTAAGGGAATGTGCGGGAAGGGACGGCCGGCTAAGAGGTGTCGGCTCCGAATATTAAAGCCTGAAAAGTCCGAGTCAGGCGGCGGTAGAGCGAGGAGGAGAGATGGAGAGTGACGAAGAGAAAGGGAGAGTGCGAGTGAGAAAGAGTGAGGGTGGGATAAGAAATCCATTAGCACGAGGTCCGGAGGCTGGTTGCCAAGGCAACTGTTTACACTGGCCACATGCGACCCCCCACACGTCATGACCTCAACCAGTCTTAGCACCTCACGACCTTCCCAAATCGATTCAGCTGACTTTCAGTAGACTCCTTGGACCCTAATGTACAGTACAGCATGTACAGTACATATCTATTTATTATATTTTTTGAAAAAATAACGAAAAAAATACTTTTACTTTTCAGAGCATTAATAGAAACATTTTACGCGGGTATTTTTATATGTTTTGTAGTAAGCGTCAAGTCTCTCCTTGATTAATCTTTTTATTTACATAACATATTCTACTGTCAACGTTTCGCCTATTCAGAAATTATCAGTACCGCAAGTTAGAATAAGATAATATAATACAAAAGTATAATGAGATTTAATTAAATAAAACAAAAAATTGGAATAAAATTAAAAAGAATATAATAACAAACTTAAGTTAGAGAAGCTTATTAAATTAAAAAAAAATGATTTATTTTATAATTAATTTATTTTTGTGTAGACTCGACCCCTTGGTCGAGTATTATTATACAGTAGTACCTTATCTTCCTAGGGTATTTTTATTTATCTATTTTTTTTTTTTTTTAAATCTAGGTATATATGGATTTACCTTACGTCCGAATACCCATTTTTTCTATATTTTTTTTTTATTTTTCAAGCAAGTACTCCTTTTATTTTCTTCATATTGTTTCAGTTTACGTTTATTTCAATTTATATTTATATTCCTTATAAATATGGCTCTTTTATTTTTTATTAGTTTTCTCTTAAGTAATATTTTTTTTTTATTGTGAATTTTAACGGAGACTGTAAATAACGAAAATTATGTTAATGTAATATGTTCTTATGGGTAATAGTCTCATGTTAATAAATATGTTATTATTTCTCTTATAAGATTGTACATCTTTATCATTACCCTCACTGATATACAATATACTATACTACTATAGGGCAATATTTTCTTTGTGCTTTGGGGTATATATTTAAAATTTTAGACGCATTGAATCATTTTTATGACTGTTATTATAGAATATATAGATAGTAGGTCCGGTCGAATCTGCACGAAGGTGGAGTTCTGGCTTCAACTACAAATACGATGTTAATCATAGATGATACAGTGCAATAAAACTTTTATTGTAATGATTAATTTTTAAAATAAATAAAGGAAAAATCATATTTTTTGTACATTTTAATTATAGTATTCGTACCTGACCTAACTGTTTTAAACCTCTCAGTTTCTATTAGAAGTACTATGATATATTTGGATGAATACAGTTTAATTAATCAGGTTTTTCTATCACAAATCTTAATGTAGATGATTTCGTGAAAATATTCATGATGAGAGGTATATATTACTTCTTAAATTGACGGTTCCCCGGTGAATTTAGGTAGTCGCAAGTAATAAGCGTCGGCTATAAAGTACTTTAATTACGGGTATTACTTAATTAATTCTTTTTAATGAAATCGTAAGTATTCTTAAACGTTATTAGGTTCTGGGAAGGCCCGTTGAGACAGTGTCATTTAAGAATATCATAAAATCTTTAATTAGTAACCTTTATATTGCAGGCGTTTAATTAACCCTGCTTGTTTTATTTTTTAATCAAAGTAAATCTTTCGATTTATTATATTTGTTAAGAAGTAAATAAATACTGTGACGATAGTGATTCTAGTGTTGGTGGATAATATTTTTTTTTAATTGCATTTATATAAATGGTCTCGTGACATATAGTTCTTAGAAGTCAGAGTGATTCTAAACCAAAATATTTTGCTCTGATAGAGAAGGCAAAACATTCAAATCCACACAAAATAAGAATAAAAACATGACAATTAGATTGGAAGAGGTGGTATAGTTAAAGTTTTAAGTAACACCAATGTTCGTTTCTCATAATTTATTCACCAACACTTTCAACTATCAACTACTGTCATACTCAGGACGTGACAATTATATATATCATACAAGGAAAACATTAAAAACGATAAAACCGGTTTTAAATATGTAACGTTTATTTTCAAAACCCTTGTGCAACCTCAAGACATGGACTTTTTAATGGAAGTTCATCTCGAACTCATTATGACTGAATTTCAATTTTAATGCGTGAAATAATAGGTGAATGTATTATTATTTTTAGGAATTTATTATTTATTATCTGCAGTTTAAGAGAGTACCTAGTGATGGCGATGCATAGGTTTAGAGGTCTGACAACCATTTTATAAAATATTGCTTTAGATTGTACTGGAAATGTAAATGTTTTGCGAAGGAATGGTAAGAGCAATGGCCTTATCTTTTGCGCTGATAGAATTTATGTAAGGTGGTAAAGGTTAAGCCTGTATCAAAATACGCTGGATTTCAATTTGTTTAGTTGCTCTGTGGAATAAGTTGGTGATATGAATATCGCTCAGACATGAGTACTGGGTTCCATGAATGCATATTGCACTCAATGCATTTAGTACCGGTTGGACAGAGCCCTGAAGGAAGAACCCGGTGATCGAATGCCCCTCGCCTACTTATACCGTCTGACGAGGCGTCCGTTAATGCACTGGGACCATTCCTTAAGGGATGACAACTCTTGGGAATGGGACTCGCACCGCGCCCATTTCAGCTGAGTGGATAATGGTGTAAATTGCAATCTGTCCGGGCGGTCGCAGTATTCATTAGCCTGGCCTCCTAAGGAACGTTCCCTTCTTTAAGCGGGCCCATGCCGGTTTGTGAGCGTGAAGTATACGGTATACCTCATGCGGTATAAGGCGGACTGTATTTTTTTTTCGTAACAGGGACCCTGAGTAATAACGCTGAATTTCAATTATAAAGCGTGTACTGGAGAAGTTATAGCGGTGAAAATAATTAAGTGTAGGCCATGCGCAGCAACTAGGCTTTTCTATAGAGCAGCTGGATATTTGCCGATGTTTCACGCCTTTCTGCAGTCCATTATACCCTTTAAGTTATACTTGGAGGATTATTGCCCTTCTTCAACAAACAGGTTAACCTTTCAAGACCTAAGACATGCAGAATATATTTATGCAACTGGTAAGGATGATGTAAAGGTTGCAATACAGTTCATTGGCAATTATGAAAAGGAAAGAAGGGACATGACTAGGCATTGTACAAACATCTATTATAATATGATGTGGTGTAATATTTATCCACCCAAATGGTTGCCGCAAAACTAACTAACCTTTCCTAGCCCAGTTTCACGTGGAGAACGGGACAATAAGCGTACGAAGCAAGCAGCCAAGTAAAACTTGTGCCATATGGTTTACTAATGGTTAAATTATAATGCGTAAAATGTAAATAATATTACCACGAACCTAGTATTAGGAAATCATGAGACAATCTGAATCAGTTGGTGCACCAGATTAATGTGGTAATAACACAAGTTTTTTTTTTAATTAAGAAAAATCAACAAGGACACTGTTTAATTATATAATACAAATAAACAATGACATTAGTGCTAATTGAAAAGTATGAAAACATTCTGAAAAAGACTTGTTTTATTACTTTTCCCGTTGAAAATTTTAACTTTATAGTCATCGAATCACAGGTGTATACGAACATTTATCTTATTCATTAATTAAACCTCGCTATCTCTGAAGCTGTTACTAACCCGGAGTTTTAATTAATAAAAATATTTTCATTATGAACGAGAGTAATACCGATCCAATTGACCGATTCCAATTAAGAACTGATTAGACAGGACTGGGATTGTAATTAAAATTTTGTTAATTGGTTTCGGGGAGTTAGAATGGTCTAGGGGGAAGCTTATTACTCCATACAAAGTTGGTGTGATAGGTTGAGTTTCAGAAATAGCAATTTTGACCGGCTAATGGCCAATATCAACTGAGAGCACAAAGCCAAGACCACTTTCATCATTCAGGCTCGTCGTCAAAACCGTACAACTATTCTTGTAAATCCTCAAATATCACAGATCCAATTATCCCAAATGTAATTGGTATTGGAGGGGGACACACAAACCTCGTCTTGATTCATATCCGACAGTAATTATACTGTAGCGTCACGATTTAGAAATAATCACTTAGATTTATATCTGGTAATTAGCCTTTTAAATTTCTTCTTACAAAACGCTAACTGTAAATTCTAATAATGTAGCTATAAACGTGCAAGGTGCTCTATCCAGAGTGTACCAGGAATTAATTAATGGCGAATCATGGATATGCCTCCCAAAAAAGTGGGGATCTGTGGCAAAAGTATTCGTGTTCAAAAATGATCATAATTTTTTTGTCTTAGTTTTGAATACCTTCTATTTATTATTAATTATGTGTCAGTGCAGTATTAGCAGCCCAGGGAATAGTTATTCTTAGCTTCATCGTCTTTAAAAAAAATATAATATTCGTTATCCACATAATTGACTCCTTAGGACAATTAAAATCAGCCCTTGAGTAGAGTGGTTTCCTTTTGGCTCTGCCAGTAGAGTCGGGCGGGAGCAATTTGCGGGAAGGGGGCGCTGGTTGGTTCAAGAAAGGACGAGAAAGATTTATTTCTGTTGCAGGCCCTGAGGAAGGCCTAATAGCAAGGATCTAAACTTTAACTACTTACTCCCGGGTGACGTTAAACCTTAGACATTCCCTTGTCCCCTTCTTATGTCTTTTCCTTTTCCAGCTTTATCAAGACTCCGGTGAATGTGTCTTAAAGAAACCTTAGAGATAACCTTCAGATCTAATGTAACTCACCTTTGACTGATTTAGTCAAACGACAAAAAACGGCGATAGAGATCTCCTAGAATCGATACAGCAATCTGAATGGTTGAAATGATTTTTTAATTATAATCTTGTTCGAAAAACTGTGGGAAACATCAATTAGAAACAAAGTGGTGAAGACATCACTCTTGCTAGTCTGTATATAGAACTTACACATTCTTATCTTAAAATTTCTTGCAAATATGCATGCCGGTTTCATTAAACGCTAACCTTTTTTGTTTAAACCCTACCACGGGATCTGTGTCCCAGACGGGGTCATCATGGTCTCGCTTACCGTTGACGGGACCATGGGGTATTTTATTGCCTATGGTGAGCGTATTCCAGTGAAATTGGGTGTGCTGCTCTGGACAGCGCACCTTATGTTCTTTTAATCCGGTTTTATTGTATTCAATTTGTTTTCTTCTCTTTAAGGTTAAATTATTACTATTTACAAAAGGACTCCAATCCTTCTTGGTCCAACGGTGCCTCCTTGATGAGAACCCTAATATTATGGCTGCTCAATTTGTGAAATCCTGATGAAGACCCTGTAATTCTACTCGTTGTCTATCAACAAAGTCGGACAATATCAGTATGTTCAATACTATTAAATGAAAACTACTTTACTACCGAATAGCAATGTGTGAAAACCAAAAGAAGAAAATAATTTGTCATTTTAATTATAAATAATGGCAACAAACTAACCTACTATTCAAATTACTTTTTGGCCTCATGAACAATTATTCTAAAATATCGATAGAAAAGAAGAGAGTGGTCTAAACAACAATACTTAAACCTACCTGGCTCTAGTGTCAGGGGAAAGCCTTCAATATTTTTCCTATCCAGCCCTTGCAATCCAGAACCCTCCGCAAGATAGCCATTGCTCTCTTCTACACCAACAATCGTACCCTTTATTCTCAACATCTCATTTATTAGCAGAATACCCATCTGCCTAGACATCCTGGTCCGTATGCTAATGATCCATCTTAGTCCCGGTGACTCAGAGCCACATCTCAGGTGGACTCGTGAACTAATCCATACCCGATAGCATTTTGTTTGAATTGAGCTCTTTGGTAATTACTACAGCAAAAGGGGTTTGCCTAATGACCGTTTTTCCTCAAAGATATAACAATACATAATTAACTGAAGTTCTGAACTCAGCTGGAAGGCTGAAGTTGGAAACTCTTTTTGGGTCAAGAGATATGCAATTTCGCATTGGAGTACCATTCAATGTCCCAAAGGTGGAAATTGACAGTACTGTAAATATAAAAGTAATGAAGAGTCGATTGCTTATTTTGAATTTATTGTGCTATTGGTGATCATTGCACTTCATTTAATAAAAACGGTTTTAAAGTTTGGCTAGTTTCTGCAATCATGCCCTGAGCGTCTGTGGCTCCCGCGCTCTTGGTCAGTTTACACTGGCTCGTAACCGGTGACACGGCTGATGGAGGAGCGTGAGAGATTTTATAATACTCGGCTTCCTATTTCGCATGCGACGTGAGTGACCATCATGTGGATTTGGGAGGTCTCTGGGCTGTTTGTAAATGCTTTAGGAATGAGCGAGTGAATGAAGAATTGTAATTACGATATGAATGAGAAACTTGATCACAATTACTTATTGCCTAAAAAGGCAGATTGTAATTTTATCACTATAAACGATTGAATATTTTGAATAAAAACAATTTCTTTTAAAGTTCATGGAAATAGTGCGTTATATGGATTATACGTCACTCCATTTTAAATATTTCAAATGATTATTCCTATAATCAATCCTGAAATTTTTTTAGCCTTAATTAACAACAAGACAAAAAATTTGCGTTTCTTCGGTTCAATAGCTCATAAAATTAAATTTTCTTGTCACAGTTCAGTTCGATATTTCAAAGATTAACTGTGTATATTTCATGAAAAAACTACATACGAAAATATAATATTTGATTATTTCAAATTAGCAATTTTTGTTATGGTGTAGTCCCCACTATCATTATAAATTATAATAATTAACATCCAAATAAAAAAAGTAGTGGCAAGAACGGGGCTCGAAACTAGGGCCTCAACCAATATCTAGCAGGGTCTCTACCGAATGGGGGATCATAATAGGTCATCTACCAGGCTATCTCATTTGGTAATACCCCAACTTGATAATGGGAAGGTCTTGTGTTCAAGTGCTATGTTTTCTTTGACTGTTATTAATGGTTATGCTTGTTGAATATGTTTTACTGATAAAATCCCTAACAAAGGATTTAATATGGCTAATTGTAATTCAAACATAAAGAAAGGTAGCTATAATTATATAATTGGCAATTCCTGGTGTGTTCCTGCATGGCAATGCCTTCAATATGAAAGATGTATTCCCAGAAGATCGTTTCACAGGCGTCGAATACAGAAAAACATCTTTAAGTAAACTCGCTCATTTAGTTTTTCTGAGACCGGTTCCATAAATTTTTCATTAGTACAAAATTCACTTTGAACCATCTCCCCCCTACTCGGCAGTAGAGAGAGAGAGAGAGAGAAAAAAAAGGTATATTTCATTAACTTTTTCATTACGAAATTATAAGTCTGTATTTAATTGAAGGCAGTGGAAATATAAAAAGGGATATAAAAAAAGAAAAAAAGAAAAAAAAAGGAAAAATGTCTTTAATGAAAGACGACCCGTTCGTGAAGGCACATTTGGTTTCTTTATATGGCGCCTTCCCACCCTTCGTTTTCGCTAAGCGGCTAGGAGCCATCTTCGTAGCAATTATTTAATCGGACAGATAGCTTTAATGGCTCTAATTGAGATAATTAATATAATTTCTCAAGTGCTCCGATGAGATGTCCGGCTTCGATTAGCCCACAGCAGCTAAGTGGTATTTGTGGTGGATACCGCTTTAATGATCATCGCACCATTTATTCAGAGAATTCCACTAATCGTAAATAACATGCAATTAAATAATACTACGGATTCACGAATGAAACGTCATGAAAATTTGTGCAAATCGCTATATCTATATAATAATAATAATAATAGTGGATTTGGGAGGTCTCTGGTCTGTCTGTAAATATTGTATGAATGAGCGAGTGAATGATGAACTGTAAATATGGTATGAATGAGAGCATTTATCTTAATTACTTATTGCCTTATAAAAGGCAGATTGTAATTATAGCACAATAAAGGAATATAACCCTTAAAAATAATAATAAAAAAAAAAATTCCTTGATACATTGTGGGTTTTTTTAGAAGGACGAGCTTGGTTGGTCCTCTCCCCCCAACCTTTTCGTAAACCCTCCTAAATACTTGAACTCTACCACAGAGCTAACAACTACTCTACTAACATAGTACATGATTTGCTTATTAAATTTTTTTATTGAAATCAGTTATAATCTAACGTCAAAAACACAATGGATGCCAAAAAAAAATTGTTTTTTTTTATAACAATGACTGGTTAATGTTTAAAGGGAAAAAAGAAACTTTTAATTAGGAATAATCGTTCTGAAATTTGGGTTCAAGCGGGTGCAGCTGATCCTCATCAAGCTGTTGATGTGGTCGTCTGGGCCGAGTTCTGTAGCGGTTTTTAATGAAGTTAATTCCGGAGAAGGTTGCTTCACGCACACATGAGTTGGACCAAATATGTTACCTAATTTTACAGCTAAAGTTTTGAGTTCTGAATTTTTTCACAAACATGTTTTATCCGACACTTCCAATAGTTTTTTGAACTTGAGCATAAATGCCCTTTAAGTCGGCGTATGCCGCTTCACTGGCACGTAAACCATTATGTATAAGTGAAAAACTTTACCAGCTGGCTTAAAAAGTCAATAATGAATTACGTCGAATAGTGTCAACGATTTCCTTTTTCATTGTCAAACCCTGCATCGAGCTTGTACTCTTTTGCAATTTTTGCATCACTATATGACTTGGTATGTTTGCCGTGAGTCCAAGAAGTAAAGAAATCTCTGAACATTTTTCTTGTTTAGTCATAGATTGGGTCATGATTAGTAATTTAAACATACACTCTGAATTTTTACTTTTCCAGTGGTTAATTGTTATCGGGGGATGAGTTACCCCCGCGTCGAGCTACGTCTTCGATTACAGCCTGTTTGGTAAGCTGAAACATTATTATTTTTTGTTATTCACAATTTTGCCGTGGTCTCTACAAACCTTGCCCGATGTCGGGTGACCTCAGGTATAGAAAATTATAAATACCCTGACTTTGCTACACCTTGGAACCTTTGATAAACCCATGATCAGTTGCTAGCACTCTTTGCCTTGTCTTTTCAAGAAATCTTAAGTCACGGATTTATTTTCCATTGAAGGTGCCTTAGAACAATCGAATTTATTGTTTAAACAATTAAATTAAATAGGGATTCTGTTTATTATTTAGACTTTATATTATTGAAGGCCTTTATAAGCCATTCCTCCTATTTGATATAGTCCATTTGGTTCTTTAAACCCTTGGCCGAAAATCTAAATGTGCTAACACCATTCAGCATATGCTTATACGTAATATGATACACAATTGATTATTATTACTACTATGCATAATTTCTTCAAGTGCTAAGCTAATAGGGTCTTTACAAGTGTGCATGAATTTCCTATCCGTTTCGTCGGTCCAACACAAATCGAAGCAAATCATATTCTATTAAAGGATTCTTGTCTTGTATTATTTGCCTGAGTCACTCTTCCCTCTAAGATCTGAAGCAAAGTTCTTTATCGGGAGAGGAGCTAGGGGAGCCTACTACGTTGCAAGGAGCAGTTTATTTGTTCAGTACAATTTAAGCTCCATCAAAGAGCCCTTTTGAAACGAAAAATCCTTCCCCTTTGAGTCAACAAGATCAAACTGCATGAGAGAAAGAGAGAGAGCGAGAGGTCCTGGACTAATCAAAGAGCACAAAGCAATCAGTAAATGTGATTATCGATCGTTCAGGAAGTTACTGGAGAGTGTATAATTATTTGCTAGATTAAGTTTATACTTTGTGGTGATGTCTAGGAGCCTGATTGCTTGTGAGACTAGCCTTGATACTCTATCTATTTTTTTTTTCATTTTATACTTTATTCATTAATATTATTAAGCAGTAAAATTAATTACTGATTAAATTTCCTGAACCATAGATTTTATTATATTTTGGTTATTTTTATGCATTCAGATTGATTATTCAATTGATATGACAGTGTTGGCATAAAGGGATCAAAGTAAGCATTATTGAAGCTGAGCAAATCGAACCATCTCCTAGTCAAACCTAGAGCCAAAAAGTTGTTTTTTGAGTGTTATGATGCGTTGTGCCGTTCCTATCATCATTCGTATGCCCTTATTCCACTATTGGATTGTGCCTTATTTTTTGCCAATGAAGCATTAATGGAGAAAATATTTTATTTGCCATTTTGTTTTTATATGGATGAAGGATTATAGTACAGGTGGTGAGTAGAAACTGTTACTCTGAAAATAGAGCCAGAAGAAATTGAATGGGAACCGAATAAAGTACGGATTCTCGGGGATGGCTCGGTTCAATATTCTGTTTCAATCAAATTTGTATGATCCTGTCGAGAAAAAAAAAAAACTCATTTGAATATCGGTCGAGTTCATTCTAACCCATATACGCTGTTTAGTCAGGAGGCAGAGGTGAGCAGGGGTGGGTAATATTAAAATTGACAGACTAGCTTAACAATATTGGATGTCTTGGAGAGTGGTTTGGCCAGAGCTAATCCAATAGAGATGGCCTCAGGGTATATTTGTTATTACACGCTCCAGTGGAAGAGTATGAAATGTGGTCTCCAAGGCTTTATTGGATTACCGCACTTTCGATAATGATATTGGGTTTTGCTCTCTATCTCTCAGGTCCCCTCATTTTTAATTTTTATTGACTCTCCACCCCTGCCACGCCGCTTCCCCACTCCTCTGATCGGTAGTGGTAGTGGGGGCAAGTGATATTAGTGTCGGTGGTGGGGAGGGATGTTAGCAATGCGGAGGAGGAGAGTTAATAACAAAAAAAGTGGCCGTGAGAGAAAGAGAGAGCCCTGGCAAAAGGGAGACGAATGTTTAATCTTGTGATTATGTTTTAATCCAATATGGCGGGGTGTGGCCTGGGCAATCTACCCTTATTGCCATTAAACAAATTGAAACAAACCCCGGGCAGACTTTGGCGGGGGCAGGGGGTGGGGAGCAATTTCCTTAAAAGGAACAACCCATGAATTATAGAACAACTCCGGCCGGTTAAGGGGAAAGGTTTCTTCGGCAGTGGCCCAGCCTTACACCACCTCACCTTCATATTCATATGAAATTGCTAACATTATTCCGATCACCATTGATCCGTTTCTGGCCTTACCACCTTTCCTAGTTTGATGAGGAGGAGCCAGTAAATGGCCTTCTTCCCGGGTATTACTACATGTAGAGCTAACATTGGACGCTATCATTGAAAATTAGAGGGCTGATGGTCCAGCGTTGTTAGGGGAGGATCACAAGAATATTAGATCCAGTTATACATTTTATACATACAGACAAAACCTCCATCTAATCCTAAAATAAAACGTTTTTTCTATAAAATGTACTATCAAGTGTGATCAAAACTTATCTCATATTAAGACCAATTGTTGTGCCATTTGTGACATAAACCACTTCCACATCAAAAAATTCTCAGCTTTTATATAAATAACAGAAAATAACGGGTAAAAAAGTATCACACTCCAAGATTGAGAGCAATTAAACTGTCTCAATGATTAGAAACTCCTTATTTAATTGATATTCGTAAAATATAAATTACGAGAGAAATTGACGTTTGCCTTAAAAGGCAGAAACCACTTGAGGAAAACACACGGTGGCCGGGGCAGAGGGAACGCAAGCCATGAGACGCTAATCACTGATGATAACCCAACCATTTGCCAGTTCACTGTTAATTAACGATAATGCCCTGAAGTTAATTGGGAAACGTCATGGTCATCAAAGTAGATGTTGCAGATTACAGGTGTGATCCGTCAAGATTGACTTGTGTATCCTATGAATCCAGTTAATTGGAGAGTATGTATCATATCTCCTAATTGTGGACGTGTTTGTGTGTGCGTGCGTGTGTGTGTGACGCCGTAGGAAACAGTTTTTAATGGCGATTTGTGAATGAGCTATAAATATTGAGACTGAGGTTCCTGTTTTTGATTTTCACTCCATGGGAATCCCTGTCCACACCAAGAGAGAGAAAATGCACCATCAAACCAGTAGTTAATGGAGTAGTAATCACCCGGGCTAATCATGGGAACTATTGGGCATGCACTTAATCATAGTAATGCATTTAATATTTGAATGTTATTTATTTATGGCATTGTAATGCCCACTCCAAAGTTGTTGCAAACGTACAGGCGACTATGGTCCGTTCCTCCTTATATAACTTCCACAAAAGGAATATACTGGGCAGACTTCTCAACAAGGTTCTGGGCCGAGTAGCCCAGTATCGTGCTAAGCTAATAGGCCAGAAGTGAGGGGAAACGAAATGGGAATTTAAGCCTGTTTCTTCAGTAACATCTATTGTATCTATCAGTGGCCAACTACAATATACCAACCGCAGAAGTCATTTCTTTCATTTCACTGGTAGCACAGCTCGGTTTTATCGATATCGATAATTGTAACTGAACAGTGACTCGAATAGTTATCCTATGAAAATTTAGTAGGGATCACTTTGACTATTGGTACAGATTATTCGTGTGTTTATATTTGAATTTTAATTATGACTATCGATGAACTTGAAATGAGCTCCACTGTATTTTTTTGATGTATTTAAAGATAATTATTTGTTAGCAGAATTCTAGGCGAATTCCCCACGTTTCAGGGTTGAGAATCAGAGCGCCTGGGACGCTTTTTCCTATTTTTGGCGGGAAACGTTAAGTTCCTGCGGTTGGTCCTTTCTATACACTGTCGTGGTCGCCGTGTGTATACCTTGTCAAGGTGTTCTGTTAGTCTTTGGACATACCAAAGAGTCTCACTGTCTAGCGCACCACTAGGTTATTTTTTTACATCTCATGGTTGAGGAGCTCTGGTTTTGTGCAATGTCTATAATTTAGTTTAACATGCTGTGCAATGGAAAAACTCTCTATGACGAATTATTTCTAGCCGAAACATTAAGTAACAAATCTTTATTAATCAAAATAGCTAGAAGTGCTTTTTTTTGTTACATATACGTGTTTTCTGTTTGAACACAAAAAGTTTTTTTTTTGGTTATGCTACTATAGCTCTGCCTGTGATCACCAGATATATTCTATTTTTATAAGTAGGTAGTTTTATGTTTTATGATTTTTTTAAAATTAGGAGTCAGTGTGTTCATGGCCGTTTGCTTTGATTATTCTATTCCTCTCCCTGTAACCGAGGCAGTACGGTACTTAGGCTTCCATCTCGACAAACGGCTGACCTGGAACCCACATACGAGACTAAAAAGACAAGAACTAAACAGACGCTTTGGACAACTGTACAGACTACTTCTAAGGACATCCCATCTCTCAATAAAAAATAAACTACTAATCTACAAAGTTATACTCAAATCAATCTGGACATACGGAATAGAGCTATGGGGGACAGCAAAAAAGTCGAACATCAAGCGTATCCAATCCTTTCAATCCAAAGTCCTGAGAACAATAGTAAATGCCCCTTATTATGTCAGCTACAAAACCCTTCATAACGAACTTAATATACCCTACATTCTAGAACTCATCCCTTCCAAGTTTATGAGATTCCACAGTAGCCTTTCCAACCACCCTAATCCTGTAGCACAGTCTTTGCATTGCGTCACTCATCCCTATACTCCTCCTCGGAGACTGAAACGGCAGTGGCCTCGTGACCTGCTATAATCGCGTGACAGTGGGAGTCCTTTAGGACTCTCACTACCTTCCTGATTCCACCCGCCTCCTTTAGGCGTTCCACATCCTATATCCTTCTCATACATCCTTCAAATGGGGGACTCCCCTTAGTGAAAGGCACTCATTAGCCCAAAATAATTTTCCCACATCCTATTTTATAAGTTTGAGAGCTAAGAAAAAAAAAAAAACAAAAAAAAAAAACAGTGGGAGACCTGGCAATGGCCAGTTTCTCCAATCATGTCCTATTGTATGAATGAGTTATGGTATGAATGAGATCATTTATCTGTATTATTATTGCCTTATAAAAGGCAGATTGTAATTATTGCACAATAAAGATATTTTAATTTAAGTTCATCAACCGAACGTAAACTCCCTAAGGGTCTCTATTCATCAATATTTATCATTACCCGAATATCTTTAATCCACGTACGCTGATATCGTGTATCGTATTTAAGTTTGACATTTGAAATCGGCAGTCGTTAACGTTTTTATTAGTTAAGAAATATTACTTCTGCAGATTGCCTTCCTTAGATGCAGCCCGAGATGGGCTGGTTGAGTGATGCACATGTGGGATATTGAGCCTGTGGAGCTGTCAGGGAAGAGGCAGGCTGGGAATATCGATGGAATCTGTGCACGAGGGATGACCCGGCTATATTAAAGTGGTCCTCATAAGTGAACAGTCCTGTGTCTAGTGTGGACATGGCGGCAATATCTCCGCCTCCCTCAGTCCTCACTTTCATTAGTAATCCTCCCTCTATATAAGAATTTCAATTTAGTTTAGTCCGACAGAGGGGCGGGGGAAATTAATTTTTCTTTCGGTGTCTCTTGAATAAGGGGGTGAGGGGGCATTCTCCCCAGTATATTGTGGGGAGTTATGAATCGCATATTTGATATTCGTTAATATAAAATATATATAAATATTACCAGTGTAGGGGATATTCGCGCAATAAGTCATCCTGCCCCTCAGGTGCCGAGGATAAATATCGTAAAATATTTTATAGCAGAAACCCATAAAAGTGATGGATTGGCCTCTCGTGATAGGTATCTGGATAAAGCAGCTTACCGTGTAATCAGCTTTCGGTGCGTGAGTATAATGCACTTTGCTTTGTTGGCTCAAACCAGTTATTGAAATTTTAGGATTTAATGCAAGGTTATTCATTCTATGTTTTCGTAAAATAAGGATAAATAGGATAGAGCGTAGTATATAACTACTAATATAAGTCAGGATTGAGACCTCCAGGACATAATGTACAGACAATGAATGTGTAACGTACATTATACCTTCGTAACAATCGCATATCACACTGTTAAATTGTATAACACTTTGTCAAGCTCCAGGACATCCGATATCGACCTATTGTAAATAGATTCATTTATATAGACTCTACATTGGAATTCCATAAGTTTTAATAAAAAAGGGTGTCCTTAGCGTGTGTGGCTCTCGCGCTCATTGTCAGTCTCCACTGTCTCGTATCCAGTGACGCGGGTGACGGCGGAGCGTGGGGGACTTCCAAACACTCCGCTTCTTCTTTCGTATGCGAGGGAGGTGACAACCATGAGGATTTGGGAGGTCTCTGGGCTGTTTGTTGCCCAGTAAGGCAGATTGTAATATTATCACAATGAGGGGGGGGCGGCAAAAAACAAGGTTTGTTTGGTGACCGTCATTCGTGAGCTCGGTATCGTCCATCCCAGGGTAACATCCCATGATCCATTGGTCTATAGCAACCGGTCAGCGATAAAAATTTTAATGCGTAAATTACTTCTTTCGTTATATGATAGTAAATAAAAAGTTCAGATATATTTTGTCCTTGTTAAAACATGAATCAGCATATATATAATACAGCTGGTATTATATCTTTAATACATAACGGTTTCGACTAAATAAGGGGGTGAGGGGGCGTTCTACCAGTATATTACGGGGATTAAGGAATCGCGTATTTGATATCCGTTAATATAAAAAAAAAAAATACTATAACAGAGGATATTTGCGCAATAAGTCATCTGGTACGTATTATATTACAATAATATAATACGGAGCGATTTAGACATGCCAATAACTTATGACTATTTTTTTATTTACAATTTACTTCAGGCATTATAATCAAGATGTTTACAGTGTACAATAATACTATCTGTGAACATTTACCAGGAAAAATAACAGATTTATAAAATATGCTCACCGTAATTGCGAGGGAGACTGTAATAAAATGATTGCATGGCTTGAATGAAAAACCAACAATCACCGTTAAATAATATTCTCTTTATAGACACATAAGAAATTACGTCGCTGAGATGGATTACATTTTTAATAGGTCGTTAGATGTCTTATATAGGTTGACTGTTAAACATAAATAACATTCGAGATGTTAAAGCTTCTTCAGCTCGCGATTAATTCTTCATTATCCATTTATTACATTGATTTCATACAAGAGGAAAATTTGGATTTGATTATCTAAGGCACTAGACTATGAAACTCATTATTTTGATCGGAGAAAATTCTCGAGTGGTTTCGCTTTTCCTGAAAGCGGATTATTGACTCATTCAAAAGGGTCAGTTTGAAAAATAAAAATAAAAACTGGGAGGGCGAGGAAAGAGAGGGAATTGAAAAAAAAAAGTATTTCATTTCTCATATACAGATGCTCTCCATCCAAATTTAATCAAAACTTATTAAAGCTCCCCCCTCCCCTGCGTTCCCTCATATGAGATTGTTAAAACCAATATTTTTCCCCTCGGGTTTATTTGAACTCGCTGACAACAGATGTGTAGGAAAAGGTCGGACGAGGATGAATTTAATTAAATCAAACAGTACGGGAGGAGGGGGATATGGGGGGAAGAGGAGGGGGTGCGGTCAGTCCGTCTGTTGTTTATGGGGTAGCTAAAGGGTAATAATCGACTTGAAGAATTGTTTAGGAAATGGATTTGATATTCCGTAGCTGTAAAGAAGACAATGGAAAAACACACACACGCAATGCGCGTATACGACTCTTTATGCCAAGCACTTTAATACCCAGGCCAGAATCTGACTTATGAGTTCAATATGGCATATTAAAGCCCTTGTTTGCGTTGGATGTCTCATATCTTCCACAGCCGTAGTTTGCCAATAATGGTCATTTCCTACGGTGGTTTTGTAAACCACTTCCTAATTTTGAAATTTGAGTTTTTCTATGTGAATTTAATCTTCACATACTGCGCATTATAAACCCAGAAAATGTCTCTAAAGGTGTGTGTGGAAAATATCATGTGTGATTGTCAATGTATCAACCTTCAACTGAAGAATTATAAGAAATACTTCACTTCATCAGTGAATCAGTAGCCAAACAATTTTTTTTCTATTTTTCAAGGATTTTTTTTTTATAGATAATATTCTAAACTAAACGAAAGACTTGGAAATTTAAAAAAAAACCGGTATCGATAATTAAGAGACTCCATTTTATTTATTATTAAAAACCAAAATCGCCAAACAAACCTGTAAATATTGACATTTAAGTAGGAATAAAAATTCATTAAATGCGTGATTTCGATTGTTATGATAAATTTCTCCTGAAACGTGTTTTTGAAATTATTAATTATGGAACCTTAAAAAGGGAAAAAAATTAGACCGAGAAATCTAAGAAGAACTAGTGAAATGGTTTTGTAGCACGGTTACTTTCCCCCCCCCCCTTAATCCATGTAATTCTATTTCAGTCAAAATAGATGGGAAATATGCGTTTAAATTTTCAATTCGATTATTTATCATAAAACATACAGATAGGCTAGGTACGTAGATGTTTAAAAATATAACCGTTTGGAATTGGCAAAAAAAATAACTTGACATTAGGCAACTGATACGTAAACGTATTAAATATAAATGGCAACATTACTAGTTAATATCTTATTACAGTACCTAAAAATAAGGATACCTCTGAAAGAAATTGGGGTTGATATTAAGTCGCTAGTTTAGACGCCCTTTATGAGCTTATACATTTCCAAAATGTTTTCTTGATTAAACGTAAAGCACTGTCCTCTCCACTGGGTGCCTTAATCTCACACTTTCTTCCATTATGTTAGCTCAGGTAGGAATGGCAAGTTTTTCAATTTGCCGAAACAAAAATTACATTTAGAACTTCATTCTCAATGCATTAAAGGCAGGGCCATGGGGAGGGGGTGGGAGACGTTGTCACAATAATGGAAATTTTTATTATTCCGCGCAAATATTGCAAAGGAACATTGTTCCAGATAGAATATGTCCCCTTCTTCCGTTCTCTATCGAATGACTTTCTGTTAAGAAAACATTTCGAAGTTTTTTATTGGTGGTTTTCCTACTTGTGTTGTTATTTTGGTCTACTTTTATTCAAACCAAAACTTTTCTCTCTATCGTGATGGAAATGCCGAGGTTTTTAAAGTATCGATACACCATAGGAGCGAAAACTATAGAAGTCTTATAATTAGCATCATTAGGGAAAATTATCAGCCCTTTTTTTTAATAAAGATGTAACGTATCTGGTTAGAAAACAGTAACGAAGGAACTGGCAAATGAGATATTGTGTGGTTTTCTTCAAGTTATTTTGCATTACTATTCAATTTGCAAAGGATTTGCTTAATTTATTATATTCTAAAGAGACACTTGTATTTAAATAATTAGATTTGGGGATAATTTTTCAAAAAAAACGTTAGTTATTCGAAAAAAAACTAATCATTCAACCATACTCAGGACTAAAATTCAAACACATGCATGTGAAACAAAAACTAAATACCTAATTTTTACAGACATAAAATAATAAATGAAATTGGCAATAATCCAAATAATAAAACAGATATTATTAATAATACTACCTTTTAAAACTTTTGTTTCACTGTTCCACTACTAAACAGCTAATTGGTCACTTATTTGCAAATAATTAATATTATCATTTTCAATATTAAGGGAGAGAGAAATAAGGAGCTTATTTAAAATACCCATAGATGAAAACTATATTGTCTCTGTGCCCAACCATATGTTGGTGTTTTGGACCCAGGGGGTTCAAACGAGACGAATGATCATGCAAGATGAAACGGGAACGGGATGTAAGGTAACCTCAATCACATCGTAGACCGCGTTGCGCAGTCGCCGCCAATTCGACAGACTGCCACAAGATCTAACGAAAAGAAGAAGAAAAAAAAAGGCGAGATTCGATTCCCGAAGACATTTCAAAAGTTTGCCACGGGTCACCGGACAGCCGTTGCGGTATCAATTTCCCTTCGCTGTCCTCGAGGAGGAATGGACACGGTGGTAGGCTTCTTGTGCATGAATGGCTGTGGTCTCAATTCATTTCAGGGCCCGCGGGTCTGTGGCTAGAGATTTGTTAGAGGATGACGAAAAAATGCCGTGGTACAGAATGCAACGGATATAACAAGGAGGAAGAAACGATTAAATGAAAGTTATATTCAGTTGTTTTTTTTCCGTTCTTTATTGATATCAGCACACCGAAACAGTTTTGGAACAGCTCGAAATCTGTCACGATTACACATGCTACAGCAACACTGAAAAATATTGCATGAGAAAAAAAATGTTTATTTGTGAAATTGCATCTATATGACATCCAAAAGAAAAGTCAATGATTGTTGTCAATGACCTTCATCTGACCCAATTTTTTATCAAATTAATAATATACAATTATGGCTTATGATGTTTATTAGGCGGACAATCGTTTTCAATAGTTTAAACCACAAAAAAATTTTAATTAACCTTATTATTCAAAAATTATTGTTATTATTGAATTATTCAAAAACAAAATAAGATTGCCATTTACAATTCACATAGGTCGTAAAAATTTTTAATTTCAAACTATAAATTAAATAATTAAAATCATAGTTAAAATCAATGTAACAAAAAAAATTTACACAAAAGTTAAAATAAAAGGTTTAAAACTCCAAAAAGTTTTAAGTGTTCAAATGATGGATAAAATAATGTGTCAATGACACAAGACTATTCATTTAATAATTAAATTTCAACTTACAACTGGAAAATAAAAAGAGATTTGTTTACATCACTGATAAGGTTTAAGGAGTAACTGTAATTTACAAGAAATTTATACAGGAGAAAGTATCAGCTATTTCATTCATTCATTGAAATCAAATTTACAAGAAAATACCTGTACCTGAATTGTACCAAAGTTCCTTGTCAAGTTGGGCCTTCTTAATGGCACTAAATCAATTTCGGTGATAATCTGAGAATTCAATAATACAACAGCTCAAGTTGTCTGTAAATGGCGTTTCGGAAAGTCGACGTCCAATAATATGTCCTGGTGAAGGTATGATATAGATGGCAGAATTAGTTGCCTATCCTAGAGCCAAATCATCAATAATGACATAATTAGTGCATAACTACGGAGACTAGTGGTATATTAATTAACGTTTAGTATAATTACCCCCGTGGGAGATTCCCCGAAGCCCTGATAGATCTAATCAGCAGATTAGTATGCTTAGAGAGTCAACGTAGGCTAGAGGTCAGCATGGTGAACATTATGTACAGCGGTAATTAATTATACGACAATTGTGCAATTGCAAAAATGGTCTTATAATATTATTGATGCGTCGGCTTATATTCAGTCTACTCGACCGAACACGTTGGTCGGTTAATGGATTAGAACGGAGTGGCAGCAATCAATTGATGGCAAACCTCGCTTTGCATGATTAGTGTAACTAATCTAGGACTTTTGTGATGGCTGTGGTTTAATTTTATATTCATCAACAACTAAGTCTGTTTAGAAACGCTTTCAGCAGCTCACACCGCTTTACTAGTATCAATTTTTTTAACGAATTATTTGTTACCAAGGCTACAAGACATGAAGTAGTTTGCCAGAAAAGCTCCTCGTTCTTGTGGGTAATTTCCCACGTTGGGATTGGAAGCAATGAACCAGCCAAGCTCACTCAATGAAGCCACAATCAATGAACTACCTTGCAATCTAGTACTAAGAAAATAGAAATAAAGAATGGAAAGCAGTAAGCTTAAAAGATTTAAGGGACTTCAATGTATAAATCACGTGATGGACACTTCCATCGTCCCTGTCAAGAAAAGACAGCAGCGAGTTAAATAGGCTTGGCAACTACAAGGTGACGCATCTATATGTTCTTGTAGGACTCCACGAGTCTACATGCGAATCAAATGACAACTCCACACTCACAGTCGAACATTTGTTTAGTAGTCAAACTACATGCTCAAAATATATAAAGGAACTAAGTAAAAACGACATCAAAACTTCAACTCCATTAGCCCAAGAAAGCCAAGTATTGACATCCAAAAAGCACCTGAAAGAGGTCAAGATCATCAATGATTTATAAACCCAAGTAATGAATAAATTTCAAAAAATAACGTATCCGATGATTTATCCTCGCTTTGATGGTATGTCATAAAAATAACCCGCAATAACTCTCATTTACGCACAATTGAACCCCCTTACATCACTCATTGAACTTTATTGATTAGGGATAGCCAACTGTATGGACTGAGAGCCTACAGAGCTGCATTAAATTAAAGCCGGCTGGTGCTGACCCTAGGATTGTCCGGTAATCGGCGGGCAATGTACACGCCTGGGGAGAGGCTCTATCAGTAGTCCTATTCAATAACAGTAGGTATTGTTGCCCTATCGACGGACAATAGATCCACAGATTATATAACTCCGATCATATCGGCGCCGGGTATCGGTTACCGATGCCTCTCCTGCTTCTGTCTCTGCTGACGGCTGTCTCCGAGTGCCAACTTTTCGGCCCTTTGTCGATGGTGTGGTAGAAATTGAAGTCAAAAATATACATTATGATTAGATCATTTGAAACAGCTACTTCAGTCCATTTGAAATGCCAAGAAAATCTGATAACTGGGGAATTTAAATGTTGGATACAAGAAGAGGACTGCCGATCATTTTGAGGAATAGGTTTTTATAAGATAGATAATAAATCTAGGAGTGATCTATCACCCAAAAGCACCTGTGACTTCCATCTATGGTATGGAAGTTAGAGGTCCAAATACGGGTTGTAGGAATGGACGGAGGGTTTTAACTGGAAGAGTTGGAATAAGAGCTGTAGAATTCTGGTGATATGTCTGTGATGTAAGTCTAAGACTAACATTTTTTTTTAAGAGCAGTTTTTAATACTGTTTACTTTTATTACTCTGTCCTAATAACACTACATGATTAAAGCATTTTTATAAATTTAAACTCTACAAATAGGCTAGAAAATTGAAGAATATTCTCATCTGCCGACTCTTCTCAAGATACATGATCATTAAGAGAAAAAAATGACTTATGGGATAATATGTCTTTATCCTCACTAACCCTGCTCTTATTGCAAGTATAATTTTCGCGGCGCTTAGTTTGGCAGAGTGTCAAAGAGGAGACGCTTGTCAATGCTTGGTTTCAGTTTGGAAATCGCGGCAATACGTGACGTTGTCTCCAGAACAATGAAACGGCGATGAGATCCTTCGGTTATTGCATTACGTTTTTCCTTTCGACTGACTTGTAACTTTATACCATCTGCTGACCTTCCACCGGAGCAACAAACGAAAATTGAATCTCTAGCCGGGATTTATTGATCAGATTGGGCCGGACTCATAGTTGGTCGCTGGTAGGTAGGAAGGTAGGTGGGTCGAAGCAGTCAGGATTCCAATCAAATTCCATAAAACCTTATTGTGCCAGTTGGATTAGCCCTTATTGTTCGCTAGCTGAGCGGCCAAATCGTACCTCCATGCCGCTCCCAGTTTTAATGTGTTATGTCCCATTTCAATCGAAACTTTACTGGATTGGATCATCCCCCGGACCGGGAGTGAGTTAAACCTTGAGGAAAACTCCATTAAGCTTTTGTGTACCGCCGTGTTTGTGCTCGTAGCTGTAATGGCTTTGCAGGAAATAAGTCCTCCTGTCCAATAATGGGCCGGGATAATAATCGTTTCTCTCTCTTTTTTTCCTTTTTTTTTTTTTTTTTTATTGCTTTTCGGTTTCGGATCGGTTCTATAAAAGTTCGGGAGTGGGGGGTTGTTATGAAAAACAAGGATTTACCACGGGCGGGTTTAATAAATGCTGGAAAGTTATTTTATGACCGCATCCGATTTCGGTAATAAACATCGGAATCGCCCCTGAATAAAAATATGAATTCCATTTCGATTAGTAATAAAAACTTTTTTTTTTTATATTATGGCCATAAAAGGAAATCATTTTTCTTCAGAGCTTGATATTAATTTAAATTATATTTATGACTCAATAGGGGACTATACATGTTTCATATGAAAAATAGTATTTATGAATCTCTTACGATTGTGAACTAGATAAAAAATTGAGAGCTACTAAAATAGCACCCAAATTTAGTAAATATTTATACAATAATTATGAGAATTACTAAATTAAAAAATTCAAATTACTTTTTAGATAACAAACAAAAATTTTCAAAGTTTTACAATCAAAATCTTGAATAATTCTGAATGTATTGTTATTTTAAAAATTAACTTTATGCCCTCAAATGTGTCTCCTCTTAATTGTTTTCATTTTGGTTTTAATAATATATTATTTTTCTAACATTTATTTTTGTTTCCATTGCAGGTGTGTACCAGTTATGGTAAATTCTCTCTTCTGGGGGCGGATTTTGGCGTATAAATAAGTATGGTTTAATTAGGCCACCCAGGTAACTGTATTTATTCATTGTGATTAACTTTATTTAATTAATAAATTATTATTTTTAATCATTTCCCTTAATTCCGCTAAAAGAAATGCTTATTTAAATTAATGTGAAAACTTAAATTTTGAAATATTCACACCTTGATCTTATTCCTGTTATTTCACAAAAAAAAATTGTTTATTCTTAATATTTAATGAGCTTTTATTGCTTAGACCGCCCTAAGGATGTATGGCACCCCTTGCAATAGTCCTACTTTCGCTTACTGGCCCTTTTTCACTTCTCTATAATCACTTTGGATTTTCAATTACTACTTTTTTCCCCATACAATCGACAATCAATTCCCAGTTCACCGTATCGAAAGCCTTTTCCAGGTCGATGAGCACAGCAATTGTTTTCTGATTGGGCATCTTTTCTTGTCCTTAAAACCATCCGACTATACAAAACAGCTTGTCTCTACCAAAACCAGGTTTATATTTGCTGGGATAATGCTTCTTTTTTTTTTTTTTTAACGTTATCTCTATTGGCTATCGCAGACGTTCCATGTGTCTTGAAATAAAATGATTTAATAAGTGTCGTCAGCGAAGGTTAACAAGTATATTTTCAAACAAAAACAAAAAAAAAATGCCCCTACAAACGTTTTACAACTAATTAATAATAATAATTTAATTATATTGGAAGGCTGGTCGTGGACTGTTCATATAAATAAACATTCAGTCCATACCAGAGTATGCCCACAATTTATTTTATACTGATACAAGCGCTGTCGTATATTATTCTGCCATTCTCATGTATCATGTGAATATGAACAAAGAACAAATATAAGTTAACTGTCTCTAAATCTGACGCAATCGGATCTGTTACCGAACTTGCTGGAAGGATATTGATCATAATTTTATGCTTATTATTTCTATAAGCAGTTATATTTTTTTTGGAGAACTTTATCTTCTGTAGGATTTAGTTCAGTCATATTTTAAATTAGCTGTTTCATTCTAAAATTGTTGCTCCACTCCGACAATTCGCTCCTTGTATGGGAATAGAAGGCTCCCGGCTAAGATGAAGAAAGTGGTTCACTAAAGGCGGACAATACCGATTGATATGGATGGCTCATGTACTCATTGTGTAGTCCCGTTCAGTCAATTTTTTTTTTTCCTTTTTCTATTTCTTGTCTAAAACGGCTTGGCAACTAAAGTTTTTCTTATGCGCTTTGCTGGGTCGTACCGTCGAAAATTTCCCCCCTGGGTGAATTCCCACGCTGACTCTGTTTTTTAGTTTTCAATGGTTTTCTAACGTTTTTAAGAACTTTGATCGTTTCCATTTTCGTTGTTTTTTTTTTTGTTTTTTGCTAGCTACTGGATATATATAGGAAAACACTGTACATTTTCTTATAAGGCTTTCTTCAAGACGATATTTTACTGCAGTTCTTATTAATGCATTGAACCCGTTGATCTAAAGAACAATGTCCCGTCAGACAAAATATGCTCCTATTTAAACAAATAGTTAAATACTATTAATAAACTTTAAATATATAAATAGTGTATCCGACCAATAATGTGTTACGCATGCGTGGTTTTGCGCTCAATGGGCAAATGAAATCACAAAAACCTTCATGATCTCCAAAACCGCTGTTTAAGGATAGCAGGAAACGGAGACTACCACATCAAAATTCAACCTTCCCATCAATAGGAGGGTTACGAAAAAAAACATTAAAAGTGATATGTTCACCAAAGAAGAACACGTATATTCTTGTAAATATAATCCCTTGCTTATAGATTGTGCTATTAGGAAAGATAATGCCTTTCAAGAATAATCTCCCTCCCTCTTTCCCTCCCTCCCTCCCTCTCTCTCTCCCTCCCTCTCTCTCCCTCCCCCCTCCTCTCTCTCTCTCTCTCTCTCTCTCTCTCTCTCTCTCTCTCTCTCTCTCTCTCTCTCTCTCTCTCTCTCTCTCTCTCTCTCTCTCTCTCTCTCCTTCCTCCCTTCCTCTCTCTCCTTCCTTCTCCCTCTCCCTCTCATTTTAATTTGACATTTAGGCTGTTGCTGTGCCTATTGCCCAATAGGGATAGCTCAGCTGGAAGATCACGTGGCCAAAGATCACAAGGTCCCCAGGTTTGTAGCCGATATTTTGGAAGTAAGTGTAATCAAAATTAAGGGCGTAGGAAGTTTGGGTATGTTTCCATGCACCAGCTTATAAAAAAAAAGTGCTACTACAGCACACGCTAATAAGTTATTGACTTGTCTGAATACTTATTTTGTTTGATAGTCTTCCATGGCAGACTAAGTGTGCTCTTTGGTTATATTCTATTTCCACGTAGTTCTACACTGGTTCTCTTCTGGTGGCTGAAATATGCCCGAACTTGAAAGAACTTGTTTCGCTGGAAGGAGGAACCAATTTCAAGTTAAAGTGTACATCTTAAACTTAAAACCTAAGTCTCCTTAATTGTTGGGGTTGATAAAACAAACTCGTTTAAGTGTTACACAATCTTCTGCGGAGTTATTTCACGTTACTTGGACGGGTTTTACTATGAATTAATTTAGTTTTGAAAAAGAATTCCATTTCTATTTTGTTATTACATGTATGTTGTTAGCTCCGAAACATTTCAATGGAACCATGTCCTTTGCTCCAGTTTGTTACATTGGTTTTGTTTTAGCTCACTGAAGGATTTTTCCAATAATAAAAAAGTAAAAAAAAACTTTCTCTGAAATATGATACTACAGGTTTATGTATTATTGGTATTTTATTGATTTTTACCACGTTTTTTTTTTTTTTTGAATGATTTTTTTCTTAGGTTTAGTAAATATAACGGACTGAAAAAGTCTATTTTTTATAAAATCATTGCGTGAATTCTTCTTTCCCATTTTGCAGTTCAGGCACTCGTAGTTGGATTTCATTTCTTTAAACATATCCCACCCTACATGCTATATATGAGCCGTATTAGAAATGACTTTGGTATTACACCACTATGTTTATGGTCATAGCAGTTTTGTAATTAAGTGATTTTTAAAAATTAAATGGACATTAAGAAAAGGCTCTAAAATGTGATTATAAACAAATATTTACGACTAGCAGTGAAATGACGGTATAAAATCACTATGATTGATAGCGTAGAATGAAATAACATCAATTTCGCCGGATAGTTAATAAAAATCGAATGTTGCTATTACCACTACGACACCAATAGAGAGAAAACGTCGTTTGTTTTAATTAATTTAATTTATTCAAAGGGCACAATATCAGGAATGAGTAATTAAAAACCAATCCCCACTACCGAAATTAAAAACAGAAATGATTCCTCCGCAGTAATTAATTCCAAGCGACGAGCTTGCAGACGAATTTTTAATTAAAGGACATTTACTAAACAACTTGGCAACTGTTTAGTAATTAAAAAAAATCAGCTGCACTAGACTAGACTGGGCAGTCATCAGGGGGCTGAATTATATCCTCGATTAAGTAATGAGTGCTAGGACAGCTTTTAAGCCTGAGAAGATAATAAGAATTAGATGGAACCAAAGTAAATAAGAGGGGAAGGTAGGGCGGGTTGTAATTAAGGTAAGTGTTACTTTACGTAATTAGAATAAAACGAATTAAAAGAAAACAGTTACAGGGAGATATTAATGCGTTTCATGTCAGGGGAAAATTGGATCCGTTCATTAGGATGAGTAACTAATTAAAATAGATGTTTTACTTGACGTAATTGTCAATTCGGGAGCCGGGGGCCCTTCCATCTTTTAAATTGTCAAATATAAAGTTGATCAAGGAGCTCTGTCGGGAGGTATTAGATAAAAACAATAGAAGAGGGATCGATAAGGGTGGAGGGGGGATTTAGCACTGTTCCCTGGCGGCTTTTGTTGCCAAAGTGGCTGGCTTTGTAGAGTTAGACCCTTATAGAGCCCGCTGCAGATGTTAACATTTTACTAAGATAATGTCAATATAACAACTATTTAATTAATAGAGATGAGTCATTTGAATTCAAAACCCCATATTTTGTATATTGCATTTCCAACTCAGAATTCTCCAGATCAAATTCAGAATTTTCCAAATCAAATTCAGAAATTTTCAAACCAAATTATGAGTTTTCCAAATCAAATTAAGAATTTTTTCGGTTGTAAAATCTTTTAATGCCATAAGAATTGTTACGTAAAACAGAAAGAGATACATGACAATTTCAGTTGTATTGAACTTCCATTTATGTATATGCATAAACATAATATATTATTATATCATTATATTACTTTTGGTAATTTATTAATTAATACACAATCCAAAATTCTAAAACAACAGCTGAAATCCAAAAAAATTGAATTGAACGGATTCCATAATTTAATAGCACTGAGTTCATTCCTTTTGAAATTCAGATGTGAATTGTTTTTGGTATTTTTTAAATTATGTGCTGATTAATAAGTTATACATTTTAATATAATGCAATTTTATTATATTTATTTAATATATTTATAGGTGTAAGTTGGTTTAATAATTCAACAACTGATTTTATTAATCTGTAAAGGTTACAGGTTTGTTTACCATGGTATTAGAATTAAAAGCACCAAACTATTGAACAATATAAAATAAACGAAATAAACATACCTGTAAAGATTAATTAAATTACACGTTATTTACCAGGTATTCTAGTGGATAGTCACAAGACATAAGTAAACAATAAAAAATAAGTCTTATCTTGAAAGTAACCTTCACACACCTAACACAGCTAGCTAGATCCTTAGCTGTAGTTTAAATATGTTTAGTGCGAACATTGAACTGTTTTGTTTGCCTAACCGTTTTAATGTACAATTGGAACAAAAATAACATAAATTGATTTAGAAAATTCTGAATTTAGTTCTCGGAATATCAATTTTTTTTAATAGCTTACTTGCTGGTGATTTAAATGTTATAGTAATTTTGGCAATTTTTAGTGCTTTTTTGGGGGAAAATGTATTGTCTCCTTCTCTAACCTCAATTGGCAAACGTAACATGAAAGTATGATACCTAGAGTGTACAACGAGGTACACACAACATACATTATAGATATGTATTATAATTATGATAATGTATCTGATACGTGATGGTGTTCCGTAGGTTAAAATGAATTCTAAAAATGAATACTGAATGCAATGACCCACAACGATATACACATGACCATTGTCAAATGAAGAGACTGACGGTAGGTCTGTGTATGAATGAACTCTTGAAGAATAACAAATAGAAACTATGGAAACATTTATTAAAGATTTTTCATTTAAAAAATATCCATCCCCACTTAGTGAACCCTCTTATGAACAAAAAAAAAATCATTAAATCGATATGTTTACAGAAGGACGAACCATATATTCTTGTAAATATAATATCTTCCCTTATGTAAATATTTATTACAAGCTAACATTAAATATTATAGTCTGTGCTTTTAAAAAAGATTACTATTTATAACCATTATGATTATATTGATTATTATTTTATCTACATATTGCGTTCTCATCATCGTACATAAATGTATATAATAAAATTGAAATCTCTCTCTCTCTCTCTCTCTCTCTCTCTCTCTCTCTCTCTCTCTCTCTCTCTCTCTCTCTCTCTCTCTCTCTCTCTCTCTCTCACTCTCTCTTTTTTTTTGACCTCCTATGAATAATACCTTATAAGCTCAGTGTTGAGGCTCGATTCGACGAAGTGACAAGGCAGTTAGTTGGAATTGACTGCGTGGTCATGTCCCCTAGTAACACCCACTCGTTCACATGCCACTTAGAAAATTACCAATTTGTGAAAATTGGCCGGTTCCGATAACATTGGCAGCGGGCCAATCGATCTGACGCGCCCTCAAATCTGCTAATTCATTGTCCTGATTAAGGCCCACTAATTACCTTGCGACATGGACTTATCCCATTAGCTCTAAATTAAAATGTTGGTATTAATCTTTATCCCTTGGTTGGTATTGGCATATTATATATTATTAAAATCGCCTATTATATTGACCTGAAAAAAAACATTGCCCAAAAAAAATTAATAGATTTTTTATACTATTTCAGAAAAGGAAATAATTTTTTTTTGTGGGGTAGGTGAATTATTCTTTCTCTAAGCAATATACAAATTGTTTCTTGCTCTCTCTTACTAACACCAGTATTGAGTTACGTAAGCTCCTGAAGGAAATTGTTTTGTCAGAATTTATTTATTTTAAACTTGTTAAAAGGATATAGGTGTGTACATTAAAAAAACATACCGAATGGTTAATTTATTTACTCCTTTTTAATTAGAAACGTCTATTAATGAAAATATTTTTTATTGGATTGCACAGCACATAATTAATTTAGTTGAGTTATTTGATTTCTAATTTAAAATAATTAATATACGGGGGCTTTGATACAGTCCTCCTTATCTAAAGTCAATTACAAAGTGTTATCGTCGAGCTCCTTATCTCTTCCTAGAAGCTTGGCACTTATTAAGCTGTAAATTTTTGGGCCAGTCGCCTGTCGTTCAAACGCGGTGTGTTGTTTGGATTTTTGCCTTGTATTCCTGCACTGTGGAAATCATACACGATGTACAACGATGGAGAAAATGTGCATCACTGTGAGTACGGTGTTTTTAGGATATCAGATCTTTTAGAAAATGTAATTTGGCCAACATTCTTTAGCGTGTTTTGTTAATGCTTTGGGGTTTGAAAATGACCTTTACCATAATCTTTTAAACAGGAAGGCCTCCCCGGATGTGCTTTCTCGTATGCCATTCATTCCTGTTTGTTGTATAGTATTATTAATTATAGTATTGCCATTCACTCACTATCTCATTCATTGGTTGTATCAATAATTTTCGGCACACATATGTGAATAAATCAGTATCACAAAAACAAAGTCTCTTATAATGCGATAAAAATGCAGATAAAACAAGTCTAGCCCATTTATTAGGTTCATAAGGTTCTTCTATAGGTTACTTTCAGGCATTTTAAAAGAGAGGAAGAAGATATGTTCAGTAACCAATGAAGTTTAACATGTAATTATGTTAAATTAATTACAATTAGTAGAAACGTTGCTTTGGTCAAGTAAATTAATTTATATATAGAAAGTTTGTTTTAATCTTTCCAAAAAACAGCAAATTAGCTTTTGATGAACGAGAGTGAGAACGAAGCCCCAAGCCCTCTGGAGGCCAATCAGTTATTGTAAGGACGTGGCTGTGCAAATACTGATCAGAGGATCCAGATAAACACCAAGACACCTACTAATATTATCCGATGTTACTTTGCTGTTGTACTTATGGAAAATTACCGATCGTCCCGAGCCCTCAAACGCTCACAATGGGACCGGAAGCGTCACCTGAAAACTCCCGATGTTACTGCCTCGGGGCTAAGGACCCCGGATCCATTAGCACGCAGTTAGCTTCGCATCGGGATCAATCGAATTATAACATGTATTCCATTCTCTAGCCTAAGACTTATTTGCTCTAGGCTTATTTTTGGTAATGGAGCTCTAGTAGCATTGCTTACTTGTACATTGTACATCGATACATTGTAGCAGGGATGAGGGAAATGCAATTGGTTAAATTTAATAATTAAATATAGTCACTGATTTGGGCAACAATTAATGATGTATCTATCAAATATGTTGAATCTGAATGCAAGTGACTCAAATAGTTTGATCATGCGCTAAATTAATGTGGAGTTCTATCCCTGCTCGATGAACTTTCTCCAACACTGGTATTGGCAACGCAATATCAAAACTGACTCATTAAGAATTATTTACCTGAGTTTACTAAATAAAATCAGTCAAAATAAGTTATATGTAGTAGTCCAGAGGAAATATTTATGATAATTACTCTTAAGATAATCGAATCTACAAAATAAAAACTAAGGTCAATATTTAATAAATAAGCTTATGTAACCTGATGGAGTCTACGCGAGAGTTCTTAGGTGATACGATAAATTTTTGAAAACTTGACTGTACAGCGACTTCCTCGAACGCTGGAACACGTGTAAACGTCAAGACCATTGCCACCCCCACTCCTGTGTGACTGTTTTCAATGTGTGAAAGGTCGGCAGTAGCGCCTGGCTAATTTTATTCCAATTATCGAATCACCAGATTCGCTTCCATAAAGTCCTGTTATTTCAAACCCGATTTATATTGGTTACGACACAGGTTTGCGTACATTAGTGTTAAATTTGTTTACCGTTTTGTTTAATATCCTGCTGCCTGAGATGGATTGAACCAATATATTATGCATCCACTCAGCAGCATTCAGGGGTTTTCAGATGTGTACAAGAACATTTACATTTTGATGTTGTTTTTGATGTTTTGAAAAGGATAAATCAATTAAGTGCTACAGGTAACCGATCAAATGTTCCTTGATATGAGGCTTCCTCGTGTACCATTTCCAATTTGAGCGGTGGCTAAATCCCAGTTGCCTTGCCTGAAATGGAAAGGTGCAGATGATATGAAGGAGAAACAGTGGAGCCACTGCCTTAAGAGCCAGCCGAGTGAGTGACCAATCGGAGTGTACACACCGCTAGATTACAGTCTATGCTGTTTAGACAAACCTCCCGACCTAAACCAACAGATATTTACAGTGGCTAATGCTTTCTACTATTTACATAAGGGTCCGAGGGGCTGGCTTGAATTTGATGTTCTGAGGGGGTTAAACTTCCCCGAGCTACTGACTCTCTCCTCCAATCAATAGCCGTTCATTAGGACTTGTGGCGGATGTGTCCGGGTCCGATCCCCGCCCGTCCGAGCTCATCCTTGCCCGCAGACTCCTCCTGCTCAAGCGAAGAGCAATTACTCCCAAGTGGTGTATTCGCCGGTGATTTGCTTGGAGATTAGAGTGCTTTCCAGTCAATAGGAAGCCGCAAATACGACAGGAGATTCTAGACAACCGCATTACATTAATTACCGTAATCCATTCAAATAAACCGATGGCGGTGGTAATCTAGATGATGGGTTTCCTGGGAAGTACTCCATTTACCACTGATAATGTTTATAAAAATGCAACAAAGTCACATGAACCTTCGGAATACATAAGATTAAGAATACCCCATCAGAACCACCTTTGGTGTCATTCTCATTCATTGGTGATTTCTGATATATTTCTTCCGACTGTTACCTTTCCAAATGCCGAAGGGATAAAGCTCCTGATAGTAACTCGCATATCATATAAAAAAAAAATATCAATTGACCTACCACTCTGAAGTTTTAGCTTACTCAAGTAACAGCGAAGGAAATTTCAAGATTTAATGTTATGATGTTTCTCTTATAGTCAAAGATCCATTGCAATGCAAAAAGACATTCATAGACATTCCAAAAAAAATCTTCGGGAGCCGACAATGTTCGGGTATCTTTATCGATTAATATATTAACTATTTACATTTTTTTTTTTCCGATTTGTTGAAACATGATTTTCTATGATCTATCATCGGGTAATCAGCGAGCACGTCAGTGTAAACTTTCATATCCGTCATATTTGATTTTGCCTAGGACACGAAACAGCTAAGTGCTATTTGAAGAGAGTAGTTAATAACCCTTTTTTAAAGCTCCCTTCCTGCTGCTGAGTAAGAATATAAATATTTCCAAACGAAAACTACTTGATCCGCCAATGAACTAGTAATAAAATCGATACTATGGTACTAAGACCTCCCTAGTAAACATAATTACTATTTAAATACAGATCGGGCTTGTTGGCTTTTTCCTTTCAGCGTATTTTTAATCCAGCTATCCGGGACTATAAACTGTTTTAAGGGACGTTATCGTCAATTTTGCATTTTTTTTTTATACGTATAATTTTGGCTTCATTTCTCTTGATCAACTATTAATTTTTTTTCTTGTTTGATTTTTTTTGTTATTTATTGTTTATATTAGTTAATTATTCAACAATCATAGTATACATTAAGTGCTTCGTATATGCGTATAATTGGAACGTGTGGGTAAAAAAGGTTCTTACTTTGAAAAAAACAAGGTAAACCAAAAAAAAATTATAATTTCTGCCGTTATGAGGGATTTTTAACAACTCTATACATCTTTACAACTTTATTTATTTGACTTTTTCGTCGAGACCTTAATACTGCCTTAAGTTATATGTGAGCAACCGCTCAGAATAGCATGCTGCACGCACTACCTCTATTGTCACCAAATATGGTTGTTATTAACAATTCCTGTCCAAATGCCACTTAAGTGCCACCATTTGAGTAACGCAAGACTTTCAGATATGTAAATAAGCATGAATTTACGAAATGTCATTTTCGCCTAGAACCGTACCCGAAATGTTATATTTGTCATCCGAAGAGATCGTAAACTGAGAGCTGTCAGTATTTCACATCTTTTTAGAGCAGCTATTACATGATTTGAATTTTTGAAATATAGTGTAATGTTTTCTGATTTGTTTGTACATAATTGACGAATAATTGTTTACAGTTGGCTTTATTGATTTGATAAATCAATTTGGTTTATTGAAAATTAATCATTTTCTGATGATGTGTGAAGTGTACATTATTGAAATGATTCGAAGCCACTTCGGGAAATATAATGAATTTTTCAGTTTGTTATTTTCCTTACCATCAAATGAATATTATCTACTGGTTGTTTTCAGAAAGCATTCCCTTGAAAAGTACTTACTAATGCCCAGTGCATAATAGTCCCGTGGATTTTAAGGCGGAAAAAGGATTGTGTGTTGCTTCTAATGCAAAATTTGATTTTAGTCAAGGCATTTGATTTTAGGCTGAATTTAGTCACGTTTACTTACTTAAGGTTTTTATATTGTTTATTTATTATTTTGCTTATGGGCATGTCAAACATTAGAACTTATAATTTTTTTCACACTCATTCCATTAATTTTTTTTTGTTTCCGGTTTTCCTCTGTTATACAAAATCATCATTAAGGAAACTACAACATTAGTTAAAAATTTTATGATGGATACTTAACAGATTGAGTTATTCTGTGATATTTGACGATTCCATGGCATGCGAGAGGCATGTCTGTAATATCTTAATACAAAGATTAAATTTTTCATAGAGCATTACATTGACAACGGCGATCCATATGCTTAAGTGATATGTTCATTCACCTTTTGTCGGTTCGTTGGACTGCTCTCACGAGCCTTTGATTATCGTTGTTGAGGTAGGTGCAATAATATTCAGCAAAGCTCATAACAACCTACAAAACTCCCCAAAATAAAGTTTTCAGATATCGTGTTGCCAAGTTGTTTAATCCTGTAAATTCATTAGTTAGACAAGTTCTCAAATGCAGGGGTCGATGCTATACAATTACTTTCCGAACCTTTATTTGAGTTTCTTAGATCGCAATATTTTTACTTAGGTAGCTTCTCAACTTTTCTCAACAGGCGTATTGGATCCCCTCTTCAACATTGAAAACTATTCAATAATAATGAGGGTTTATTATTGGTTGTGAATTTACAAATGAGTTGATGAATAAGTTGGGATAGACCGAAGACAGAGCGTTAAATGTTGATTCTTCATAAAATTTAAGAATAAATTTTCGACACATCAGGTCCTGATAACGAGAAAATAATGGGTAGATGTTAAACATTGTCACAATAAATATTGAGATAAAAAGTAAGAGTGTATTATTTTGGGAAAAAATTCACCCACAGAATTATTTTAACGGCTGTAGCTAATATCTATAAATATCAAATCGATGTGAGAAGTACAGTCAGTTAAAAATTTTATGAGAGTGGAATAAAAGTATCCAACAAAATTGTCGATAATGGCATAGTAATCAATGAATAAGAAAATGAATTAGACATACCTATAATGTCGAAACATTGTCCATTAATAAATTCGACAAGAATCAAAAACAAACATAACTTCTTAGAAGGAGAAGTGAAAATCTCCTTGGCAGTGGATACATGGACCTATGATACTATAATACTACTCACTAGTATCTGGGATTTGTCGGTAGTGATATAACCTTCGTACACCCGAAATTAGTTTCTGAGTACAAACCATAATTGGAACTTTGAAGTCCGATCGCTGCGTTACTTCACCCCCCCCCCTGGTGATGTGTCATCGATATAATTTCGCAAATATTAATCCAAAATTAACTCAGCTTTGTATTGTATAATTAATAGATTGGAGGAATTCTCGATATTGTACCTTATGAATTAAATTATATACGGTAGGTACTGTTCATTGATATATATAAATGTCAATACCTCCCCACCCTATCTACAACTCATATTTTTTGTAATTTTCGCGTTCTCAACAATTGATGGAAAAATGGTTAGTCCCTCTCGGCAAAGATTATTAATGTATATTGTTTGGTTTAAATGTTTTGCTTTTTGTAATTATATCATGTTACCATATCTGAACGGCAGTACACAGGTGGTCTGAAAAGTTTCCGACCTCAACATGAAGATGACAATAAAATAAATAAAAGCTTTGTTAGGTCGGAAAATTTTCAGACCGCCCGTAGACCCCTACTGTAATAGAGTAGGAAACTATACCCCGGATATATATAGGATACCCCGGTCATTTTATTAAGTCATATTTGTTATTATATGGTCTGAATATTCATAATACATCCCCCAAATGTTTAACAGCTGGTTTAAGTTTCGTAGTGATCATGTAACATTGTCTGAAAACATTATGTTCTGTACAAAATAAGCGTTTGTGCACAGTCATGTGGTCTGATTTATGTACTGTCGTCTAACCTCCTTTTTTTTTGGATGCTTGCTCTAGAGGCCAAATACAAAATTTCTCATTTGTAGATTTAACATTGCAAGGCATCCGGTTTTTAAACGTACGGTGCCGTTATTATAGCTGTAAGTACATAGGATATAAAGGAGTAGTGTAATCATTGCTCTGGCAAAATTGCGGCGACGTTCGTCCATCTTGTGGTCGCTTTTAAATAAATGGATGCTTCGTCTATTTGGTTTTAAAATATATTTTTTGTATACAAATACAATAGGTTTTTTTTTTTTCACGGTCGTGTGTGTATCGCGTTGCTACGGCCCCGCAACGACACCGTTCGTTTAAAAACCGTGGGTGTGCACCGGACCTAAGTTGAACGCCTGGCGATCGTTTCGTTAGCTCTATTGTTAGTTTTCAAAGTCAGGAGTGTACCAAAATCGGGCAGTGGTCAGCTCCTTTATGTAAGGTGATTTTTTTTTAATAATAACGACGACTGGATCTTTACTTTTTTTTAAGCTTCTCCTGTTAAGCTCAGTTGCCAAAACGGGGTGCGTTGGAACTTCCATACAACCGCATACATAAGACTGTATGAAAGCCTCTGCCCTCAAGCCTAGTCTAGATAATACTGCGCTCGTCACCTACCTTTGACTCATAGAAGGTCTGCTGCTAGATATGTTAAAAAATTCTGGTTCCTTTTTGCTCCATTCATGGTTAAAGAGAAGAAATACCCTACAACTGTGCCGGTTGTCAACCAACGAAGGCTGGTAAGATCACAAAATGTTCAGGAGTACTTTAATGCACAAGATTGGCTCTGACCTGTTCCAGATCGCAGGAACTAACTGTGTTCTATGGTAAAAATCAGCAATATCTGTTGTAATGATCTTGATACCTTGTTTTGTCCTACAAAGAAAAAAAAAAACACCTTAAAAAGAAAAAGTTCCCGAAAAAGTGTTTTATGTTCGTGGATTTATGATACTATTCGAACTTCAGAAAAATTCAATAAAAGAAATATTTCTTTAGATAAAAAAGGTCAGGTTCAATAGCCCCCGATATGGCAGTCAGAGGAGGGAGAGAAAGGCTTTTAAAAGTCAAATCGGTCTAATGGAAGTGGTTCTTCACTTTCAAGAGATCAGAAGTGAGATATCCTCTGGCTTAGACTTCTATAATTATTATTGATTCTAATTTTACTCTGGCTGTAGCAGATTTTTAAGAAAGCATTGTTCTGTATAGCTCCTTTACAAATCTTTATAATCCCACTCGTATAGGGATTCAAGTCTATAAGGCAACTGAAGCTTTTTAATGAGTCGGCTAATGATCTTCTTTAAAGCTTGGTTTTGTCCAAGTTTAAAATCGTTTTGTTTAGTTTGTTTTGTCCAGCCTTAAAATCGTGTTTTTAGAAAAAAAAAAAAGGCTGAAATACACAACGAAATACACTGCGTTTTATTTTCCTTTCTATCATAAAATACTTAATTGGTGATTTCTTATTCGCCAATGAGTATAGTAAAAGTCTTCGTTGGCATTATCTGATTTGGAACTTAAGTTTAGAAATACAAACGCGCGAGTATGCGAGTCTCTGGAATGTACACTCCATGCCGCTCATGTGCTTCAATCGGTTCCGTACCATAGATAGCTACAAAAAACTTCCAGATTACTGGACGCGCCAGAATTACAAATGGCCGACTTATTTAGGTTCTTATTTTGTTAATACAATTGATATGATGTAATCATCAAAAGTCAATGATTCCTTATATTTTAATATATGATATTAATAAATCATTACTTAGGACATCCATTACGCCATTATTAGTATTATTCACTAATGTTCTTTTTTTTCATGAACTTTTTTATATCTCATTAGTATGTAGAAGAGGAAACTCAAACTTGTTAAAGTTATATTCTCAACAGAGATAACTTGAATTTTATCACACTTGAAACAGCAGAAATTTAAATTTCAATCGAGGGACGCTTCGAAGAGAAGTTTATGTATGTCTGTGTACGGCCTATGGTCCGGTTATATACATACCAAAAAAAAAAAACACCTGAATTTTTTTTTAAGCCTGGCTATTGGAACAATTGCACAGAAGTTATGTCCACTCACATATCCTGCCTTGGTGGTGCCGAATAGACACCAGTGCTCCTAGCTGACTGTTTTAAATCCCGTGGAAAACTGCTAATGGATTTTCCACAGGCAGTTTCCCGTAGCTTTTCCAAGGGCCCATTTACTTCCAGAACCGCCTGTGTCTACCAAGTCGACGTCAAATCGTCCCGTCGATTTTCCGCAGAGGATTCGTTCTGGAGTGACAGTGGATATACTTTACGATTTCCCATTCGACGTGACCAGAACCTCTTTGCTCCCTTTTTTCCACGTTATGTTTTCTTTCGTCATCTTTGCTGCGACATCTGGCTTTTTTATAGTGCCGTTTTTCAGGCCGCAACGTTATACGACATCACTCGCCTTTCAGTGGATATCGCCAAGTTATTAAACATTTCACAACTACACATAATAATAAATACCGATAATATATTAGTACATAGTTTTATTTTATAGCTGTGTAATGACAAAAAATATTTTTCACTTTTATTAAATTTGTGGTGATACTCGTATTAACCTAAAAGTTTTCTGGGTGTAACCACAAACAAGGAGTCGAAACCCTACTCCAGAAGGGAAGCAAAGAAGCTGTTCTCTGCTGAATAGGCGACCACCAATCACCGATAATGAAGAAGATGAAAAACCAATAGAAATTAGGGAAATTATGATGTCCCCAAAGACGATACCATGTTAACCTAAAGCTTCCATCAACCTGAATACACATGGTGAAATTAATACTCAAGGCGCTGCAGCGGGTTGTCGCTCAACCATTTCGAGCAGATACGTTTTTTGAGAGTAGCTTACAGTATCAGAGTCTTCTGATTTCTACGATTTTTCTTTTAATAATCAACTATTTTTCTTGGAAGGAACTTCAAAATGGACATTTGATAAATGTGACGAATTATAACAAATTAAGACTTATGGAGGGGGCGGAGAAAGCGATAAGTTGATGCCATATTCAAAATGGTAGGAAAATATTTGTTTAGCATTAGGGCATTAAATAAAACATGCAAAATATGTTTTTAATGCAATTCAAATTATTCCCAATTCAACAATCTTAATCACGATAAAATTACAGTTTGTCTTTTATTGACCAATAATTAACTGTGATCAATGTTCTCATTCATACAATTTAGTTCAAAAATTAAAAAATAAATTAAAAAAAAAACTGAATTCTATGTTAAGTGGACAGAAACGACTAGTGAAATCTTTCGATTTCGCTTCATCCGGATCATGGCGTCTTCATAAAACGGGCGATCATAAACAGCCTCCTACGACTCTTACAGTTCTAGATTTTATAGCCTCGCGTCAACCGCAATCTCTTAACGGATCGTAAATGGGCGAAGGAAATTATACTTCAGCTTCAGGGCAACCTTATTACATGGCTGCTGCCGCCATGCACAATCCGAGCTACATCTTCATCACGTCTCTTATGCACTGGCTCAATCCTGTTAACGATCACAAGCTATATACGCATAATGACCGGGGGCTTGGAGGCAAGAGCTGTTCACCTACAGGCAATCGTATTTAGGAGGTTTGTAAGTTGGTCCGTTTGTAGAAATGTTTCAATCGATCTGATATTTTAAAGGCATGATCTAAAAATCCTGGAAATGAGCCATTCATTTTTTTTTCAAAAATATGAAAAAAAGAAGACTAAACGTGTAAAACTATCTGTAATTGTATTTGAACCCTCCCCCTCCAGGTTAAGGTCTATTTAAGAGTCCAGACAGTTCAGGAAACGTTAAGGAAGGTATTAAAAACAAAATTGTAAACGATAATAATGGTGGAGCATAGGTTATTTGTGATCGGATGACCGATTTGTAGAATCTATGTTAGGTTTGAGATTAAACTGAGATCTTTGTTAAAATAGGGGAACATTTTGTATATGATCATGTGTTTGCTTCGTCAGAATTCCTTTCGATATGGACTGTGAAAGTTATGGATCTGCCTAGGGTTAAGCCAAGGTTTCAGACCACACCATTACCATGGTATACGCACTTGCATAGGCTAGCGGTATTCCGCCCGCATCGGCACAACATGCCCACAGCACTCCAGTGCCAGTTGTCCGGAACGTCACATCTGCCACGGTTTGAATCTACTGGACTCTTTCTGTGTGACTAACAGTCCTCTTGGTTTAGTAATGACCCGTGACAAGGCATTCGTTTAATCTTCTCGCCTGATTAGTCTTGCTATTGGAATGGTATGGTATAAACGTTCGCTAAATCTGAAGGATAGGTTTTGAAATTTGAATCTTCACCAATCAAGTTCTCACTGTCTGTATTATCATATTACAACAGTTTGCAGATAATGTGTTGTAGAAACTCCATTTCAGATATATATTCTTCCACCCTATAGACAGGAACAGCTGCAAAGATTGTTTGCCTAAAATCAGCAAGTTTGTTTGTTGAGAAAGCGTTTTATATCTGGGCGTTATACCTAATGTTACCACATATGTAAGTGATTAACTGGCAAATACCCTGTTTTACAGTGGTCACACCTTCTGCCTCTCTACAGACATAAGAGGCCTTGAAATATCAGAAATACTCTCTTTAAGATATTCTATACTCGTTAAACGAGTGATCTGGCCTAGTGTTCGTCACGCTATCTAATGGGGGCGCTGGTCTGTTTAATTTGTCGAATGATAATTGCTTCATTACTATTTAAAAACTGATAGTATAAGTGATTAAAATTATCGTTTGTGTTCCTTTCACAATTATTTCAAATAACGCTGTGACGATTCATGGGTCAGAGCAAATTACAAAAACATTAATTTTAATTACAAGGATCTACTCAAAAACCGAATGTAAATTTGGAAATTGAAGGAGATGCTAGATGGGAAAGTTTTAGCCACGTCCAATTTTATTTTATTATTTTGTTTTGTCTTTTAAATTTATTTAATTTTAATTTTATTCAATTCGAGAAGGGTGGAAAAAATACAAACTTTTTAAATTTTTCTGCATATGTATAATATAAATATGTGATATATACATGATTCATGTGTGAATGTGGCTGTATGTGACTTATGTAAAATAACTCAGGTTTAATTGTATGGAGGAAAAAAGAGTAAACAGCTGAAAGTCCGGTGATGCTCATCAAAAGCCGTTTGCGCTAGCAATATTTTACGGCAATTTTTTGTGGTAATGGCCATATTCCCCAGTGTGGCCGATAGTGGCAGGTAGTGGCCAGGATGCTGCCAAATTTATCGATCTTAACTGTAACTGTCCCTTTCTTTCCTGGCTAGCATTCAATTACAATAAAGGAGGCTTAGAAAAGCTTGAATAAGGTAAAACTATGTTGAAGAAAAGTGATCGGACAGCTATGGTTTGTAGCTGATACAGCTAAACGATGTTCCAACAATGCAATCAGCTGGAGTTACAAGCAAAAACAAAGAAAACACACGAATGTCCAGTCTAAACAGTAAATATATTATTATCCTTGAGAGTAACACTCAAACAGATACCTTCGATACTTTTATTAGTTTCTTAAAAAAAAAAAAAGCTCTCATTCTCTCCAAAAATATCTTGTATTATTGTTATTACACCAACGAACGAGAGAAACGTCGACTGCTAATGTAATATCAATAATAAAGGATATTTCAAGTTTTGTTTTATTTTAAATTAGGCTCCTAAATTAAAAATATATATGTATATAAATATGACGCAATATAAATAACAATAAATAAACAGAAAAACATCTACAGCAGTACTACAGCAATCATTGTTGCCTAGTCATAAGCGATTTTTATTGCCCATCATATTTTTTATGAAGACAATCTGACTATTGCATGAGGCCTAAATAAATACGGTTTGACCGCGATTAACCTCCGAAACTGATCGAATAGCTCCGACCGTGTGAATTGATTAGTTAACATTTAGTCCTAGGAGAAAGATAGTTTGCCTTGTCGAATATCACTTGAACAATTGATTTTCTTTAGTTGAAACCGCGGAGTTGAATCGGGGTTAGTCAACGAGATTTTTCGGTATGGGTTGGATAATCCGCTGAAGTAACTGAGACAGTGTCATGCTCAGTCAACTATTTGATCTAGTTTTTTTTTGTATATACAAAGAAAGTTTTATATTCCGCATTATGTACATGGGGTCGTATATATATATATATATATATATATATATATATATGAGATAAGACATATAAATAGTTGTCTAAACTAAAAATTAGGTACAATTAATCCGTAAACCTAATGTATCCACTTATTTATATGTGGTAAAACCGAAACAACAAACCTCAAACGGCTAATTTCTAGTGGTTATTAAGAGTAAAATAAATGTTTTTTTTATATCTTCACCTTCCTAGTTGAAACATTTCACTACCTTATAAAGTCAAAGTTAGTAGTATCATCTGAGGTGTTTGCCGGTGAGGTTTGAACCTTTTTCGATTAAAACCACTTTTTTCTACCAACATTTACAAAACTGTGTGCAGACAAAAGTTGTTTTAATCCAATTATCGGTAGTATCATTTACTCATGCTCGTAAGCCTAGGTGAGTTTGTTTTTATTGTTAGGAACTTATTCTGTGTCCCCTGCAGTTTAAGTAACTTACAAGACTTAATGTTCCTGCAAGTTAGATACTCCCAAATATGGTCTAATGTTTGATTCTTAACCCATTTGACCAGGAAGTCCTCTTTGGTCTAGTCAATATCGTATAGGCCATTAGTAACGTTGAACAATTATAAAGCGAAGGAAATTTGTATGTGTATATTCTTTTGGATGATACTCTGATCCTTTCTAGAGGTGTGGTTAGGAGGAGCAGATACCCCAGAGGCGACGGCAGCTACCTGAAGTAGCATTCAATCAGAGCCCGGAGTGAAACAGTCGAAAAGTCCGATCCCAGCCAATTGGCTCCGTATACAAAGCTCAGGCTCCCGTGAAATTGATTTGGTCCCCGCCATCCCCTGCCTCAACTACCGGACACCTCTGCACCTAGGTTTTATTAAATTCCAATCCTCCCCTAAGACAATAAAACCTACCCCTTTAAGATTGTTTACTAACCAGAGGAGAAAAATTGTCAGGACGTCCGGCAGTTAAGCATAGACTGAAAAAAAAATTATTTTCCGATAGGGTGGTAATTGTTTTTGGCACTTGATGAGCCGTAGGGTTTTGGTATCATAATGTTTTTCCGATAAAAAAAAAAAATTTAGTGTTTGTAAATGCTATTTAAATGTGAGAAATCGTATATTTTTAGTAAAATTACATAATTTTTTCAAAAGTTCACTTAACTCAGAGGTTCGTTTCTACAGTAATGTTGTTTTCGTATAAGTATTTGTGTTTCCCATTTAGGCACTGGTTGAACAATAAACCGTATTGATATGTGATTTTGATCAATTACTAACTATTTTCGGTGATTAACCTACGTTTTTGAACTTGGAAAAAAAGGTTCCGGCTTCCTCCGCCTTCGAAGTGGTTTATTTATACTTCACATAATGTCATGTAACAGCCCTGTGAGTTTTAGCTGCCTATTCCCTCCTATCTGATCGCAATACCGTTTTAAAGAACACGCATAAATAACATTAATAAGACATTGTTGACATATACGATTATTTACTCAACTGGAACCTCATAAATAGGATTATCATTGACAGTAATTGACAACGATAAAATGTAGTAATCTCTGTGAATGTTCATGGGAAAAAAATCGTTACATTTTAATTCATAAAACGTTTCCTCACATTGATCGTGAATGTTTATTTGCTTCGTCGTTGAAATAATGTTGTAAGCCTCATTTTAATTTAAAATTGAAATCAGTTGATAGGGACATGTTTAGGAAATGTTTTCCGTAAAAATTTCAGTGAGAAAATTATTAACGATTATTCCTACCTTTGGCACGCTTGTCGTAGAATGCCAGCTGAAAATGCAAAGATTGTGGCGAAAGAGACTTAATAAATTTAATCCTCAGGACTTAATAAATAAGGCAACGTCCTCATCCAGTTCTAATCACCATCATACAGCTTTCAGTCCATAGCAAAACTAGGCTCACCAAATTGGAATATCTCTCATAACGGTAGAACGACTAAATATATCAATATGGTTCAGACAGTAACATTCGATTCTAGGCCATTGTAAACATAGATTTAGCGTTTATTTTATTCAAGCTAGACCCACTATCTACCATTACGAAGTGATCAGAAATGCAGCCAAAAAAGTTAGGTGCCCAATATTTCACACCTACAAAAACGATATTATCGAAAATGTAACGCTACCCCAGTGACTGTAAACTTATTGTCTCTCCAGAATTTGTGGTATCATCAAAGAAGTTTTAAAACCAAACCTAGGGAGGACCTGGAAAAATTGCACGGCAAAAAACGTTTAATTACCTCAAGATGAGCAAACATTTCAAATCAATCAATCAATTTAAAAAAACAACAACATAACTCTAAGATAAAGTTTGATAGAATTAACTAATCAAGATTTTTTTTTTTTTTTTTTTTCTAAACCCCTTGAAGTTATACAATGAAAATATTAATAAGATAATCTAATCAAGATGTAAAACTACTTACTTATAACATTACTCGTTACTATTTGACTGCCGAGAATAAGGATCGTGAAAAACTAGGCCTAGGAAAATGGGATATCTGTCATAACGGCAGAACGACTAAAGATATCGATTTGGAGACAGATCCGATTCTAGACCATTGACAACATAGAAATCGATACTCAAATCGACTCCAGGAGAGGACGTTAGTGAAAAACAGATTTTTTTTTCTCAGAAAACCAATGTTTCGCCCCACTGTGCGTCGGGACGAGAGACAGGGCTTGCTCAAGATCTTAGACCTTCGAACTAAGTTGCAGAATATTTTCACGCAAAGGTACATTTTCAAATGCATTCATTCTATATGCAAATTTTACTAGTGCCTCACATAAGCGTCGCTAGTGCCCGCATGCACCTGTCAAGCATTCTGTCATTGATTGTGGAGTTTATATTTAATGGAGAATGAGTTCATTGCTCATTTGTGAAACGTGATGAATCGCAGCAATGGACGTTCATTCTCCACTACTTCATCCAGTTATTATAAAATGATAATTAGATTCAATAAAAATAACATAGACGTAACTCTGATGTAGATGTTTGCATTACCAAGTCGAAAAAAATATATTACCTTTTTATTTCATAAAATTATTTTTTTTTAGGTAGTTTGATCGTAAAGTGAAACTTGTTCAACCATTTTATGTCGTTAAGCCAAGCTGAACCTGTAAATAACTTAAGAACAGTTCCAAAAGCGATATCATTGGCAGTTTTAACATTATTTTTTCAATAAAATTAACATAAGTACTAAGTATACCTACCTGCAGTGATGAGTACATTAATTTGTATTTAAATTCCGGCCTACATTCATTCTTTATACCAAATAATAAACATTAATTTAATTGCGGTTTTTGTTGCATTTTTCCCGTGGTCAAGTCATCTGGAAGTACATAAAGTATAATTTCATTCTCCAAAGATATATAAGAAATATAACATTAAGTTTATGAAAGTATAATCCCTAAGTATATTCCGTGAAGTAACATTGCTGAAAATAAATCAAAGTAGCTTAGGTAAAGTTTTACAGTTTCGAACAAAAACAAATTGTCTCGTAATAAAAATTATCTGTAGGAAATATATTTCCGTATCCCAATAAAAACGGTCGTGGCATTAAAATTTTGTTTATTTTCGTAGAATACCAAATAATCAGTGCAGTGGTAATAATAAATCTTTATTTGAAAGAAATGGCAACATGGCCTAAGAGTAAAGTAGCTTACTGGGATAAAATATGACATGCATGCCATATTTATAAATTTATATGTACTGTTATATTCATAGCGTATTCACAGTGTGCGTTCATGCCATGTAGATATATTTTTTTTATATTTTCAAAACTTTATTGTAATAAAATTAAAATCTGCCTTATTGGACAATAATTAATTATAAGAAATGTTCTCATTCATACCATATTTACAATTTTCATTCACTCGCTCATTCATACCATATTTAGAATTTTCATTCACTCGCTCATTCATACAGTATTCGCAAACACCCCCAGAGACATCCAAAATCCACATGGTTGTCACCTCCCTCGCATGCAAAAGAGGAAGTCCCCCACGTTCCTCCGTCAGCCGTGTCACCGGATATGATCCAGAGGAGGCGGACCAAGAGCGCGAGAGCCACAGACGCTCAGGATATGATTGGGGAAACTGGCCATTGCCAGGACTCCCACCGCCACATATTTATAGCAGCTTACGCAGCAACTGCCACTTTAGTCTCCGAGGAGGATATCATGTAGACATACAAATATAACCCAATTCACCCGCAGATTTGTCGCTTTCCCGATTAGCCCTGTGCTGTGGGAGTTTATTTTAATTTGCATGGCCCATCTAACAAGAATACTACATGTATCATTTCATATTTTTAAGATTTAAAAATAATTCAAAATATTTTTTCATATACAATTTTATAAAAAAAAATAAAACAATGAAAGGATAGACGAGGCCTTCAGTATTTCTCGCTCCATTTCTGTACTTGGATTTTATTTATTATTATTTTCGAGAAAATTATTTACAATGACTAATCACGACTATTATGGTTTACGATACTTTTTTTTTGACCCCTTGTTTCTATTTTTGTTTTGTGCAAAGTAAATACGTTAAATCCATAAGCGTACAGATATAACTTTAAAAGTCATAATTTACACAACGTCGAGTTAGCTCACGTCCCTAGAGAAATGTTTAGACTGTTACAGCGTCGAGAGATAAGAAAACATCCCCTGGTGAGTACACAGCTCTGAAGAAACCTAAATGTTTACCTATGTGGGGGGGGGCGGTATATTAACTAACGCTTCTGTCACATACGGTCTAAAAGCAGTCCTCGCTGTAAACATTTGAGTGTTTAATTTGTCAATGAAATTTTAGCGGGTTTTTTTCTGGTTTCGGTGGAGGGTATAAAAGGCTTTTCATGGAAGATTTCCATTAGGCGCTTTACAGCCTTGTGAAGTCTACTTTTTTCCCTCTCACACACACTCTCTCTCTCTCTCTCTCTCTCTCTCGGTCCGCTACTTCTCCACGCTCATAACCTGTCGGACCGGAAGAAAAAATTAAATCGATTAAGAGAAATTAGTGTGGGTTAAACTGTTTATAAAGTAGGCTACTTTTTTTCCCTTTCATGAGATTATCGAACGCCGTAGACGGGAAGTAAAGGTTGATTATAATCATCAATGATAGCGATATTCTTTTTTTATTATTTAATCATGAAAATCTATTTACTCTTTCATAGGTAGTTCGAGGAATAGAGACAGAGGCAAAAGTGTTCTGCTTTTTGACCACACTTTCTAATAATTGTAAATAGTATTTATTTATCGTTTTAGTATAATATTATTATTTTTCTTAAGTGTTAACATCAAGGATTTCTTTTAATTTATTAACGCATTTTACTGAAAGCCGTTCTATTCTTTCTCCTATCTTCTTCTTCACAAAAAAAAAGAATTTTGTTATTATTATTATTTTTTTAAATTAAAAGTTTTTAAGAACATAAGCAGGTCTCTTAAAACATATAGTCAAAGTTTTATGAATCCTATATTCCATTTTACTTCCGTTTCTTCTCTTTATGAAAGTTCATATGAAATGACAATACAACACAGGGATAAGGGTATATATTTTACAACGCTGGAATCAACTTAGTGTCTCTGAGAAACATTATTTTTTCCTTAATTTCCTTAAATATCCGATGACAATCTGTCTATAATTGTCAAGCTTTCTGTAGTCTTACAAGACATGTTTAACACCACGTGAGTACGTGGAAGGCATTATAAAGTGGTAGTTCTCCTCTTTCTACAAAGGACAGGTGGCTTATGTAATAAAAATCGTTGATATACGATGATTTTATGACTCTTCATTCGTATTTATTTTGTTTCAAACCCTCTTTATTTTTATATATTCTGATTTACAATAAGTTATAATGTTTAAGGAGCAAAATAAACAAACATTGCAGTCGGTGCAGCTAGAGTATTTTTTTTTTTTAAATATCTCATATTTGATATTAAGAGTGGAGAAAAAAATGGAATTTGGGTGATAGGCTCATTTTTCTATAGGAACTAGGAAATCGGAAAAACTTTTTGAAGGTTGGGCAAAGGAATGAAGTAGCTAAGGAGAGATACCTGGGTGTTTAATGATCTGGAGTCAGCGGTAAAAGTCCTCTGCAGGATGCTCCTGGTGTGACAAGGGGTAAGAAATGGTTTTCTTAATGCGAATAATGCTTAATAATGCGAAAGCAAATTCTTGGTGCTGGGTGGTCAGATATTCTGCCTTTTAAAGAAACGCTTGCTATAAAACTTTCCCCGGATCTGACTAATTGTTTAATTTGCCCGTTAAAACAATATAAAAAAAAAACCCGAAGAAAACGAAAACCATTCCAACGAAAAAAAAGAGATTGCGTTGCTCAGGAATGAGCGTTTCCCCAACTGTTTCCTTTTTATTGATAGTAGGACCGTCTTGGGCCCATAAAGCTTTGACTGGGGGTATAATAAGATCCCGGCACTGGAACTTGTTATTTATTCTGAAAGAAAGCGAACATAAACTCGGATTGGGTTTGTTACAATTTTCCTTTTGACTACTGCCCTGCTTTTATGACAGGTAAAACAATCCGAGAGGCGTAAATAATTAAAAAGAATACCGGTCATAGCCCGGGTATGGTGGGGGTCGTAAATCCCCCTCCTACGTAGTAGACGTAAGCCCTCCGGGGCGTCCACTGAAGATGGAACAGTTGAAGAAACAGAAACGGCAAACGTCGAGAAACGAAAAAAAACCTGAAGTGATTCTGTTAAAAGAGACAGTGTCCAGCAGCTATACGATGGAAGATTCTCTCCTCCTCAAATCAATTTCACGGGAGCGTGAGCTTTGTGTACCCAGCACCGATTGCCCCTGCCCCCCTCTCCTATCTGACGCCTATTTACTTCAATACCCAATCATCCTTGTTCCGTGGATATATGGACTATACATACGCTGTGCACCTATATGGATCTTGGCCATATCCCCTCTTTCCCAATTTGCTCCCTTGTTATACCTGCCTTCCCTTATGCGATAGTGAAAAAAAAAAAAGTTGATCCATGGATTAGTTATCTCGTCAGTTTTATCAAACTTTGACTAATATAATAATAACTAAGCATAGGGGATTGAAAGTGAAAAAAAACAGATTTATCCCGCACAAGTAGTTTGTAAACAAACAAAAACATCGAATTATTAAAATAACGTATCATATGAATGAATAAAGAGCTCTTACACACGCCGAGTCAGTTTGACGTTATCAGTGACAGACTGGGTATGTTAAACATCAGCGTAAACGCCGGGAAGACCGACTGCGTAATCTTCTCCCTCCGAAAGGGGAAAAAATCCTTGCCAAAATCATATAGCATAGGAGAGCAAGAGAACTCACCAGCTTTCTCAATGCACTATTTGGGTATAAAAATGGATAGGCATCTCCATTTCTCTACTTTAGTAATACAATACAGCCAAATGTCTTCCAGAATAGAATCATGCGAAAAGTGGTCCGACATACCTCTTTCGAGAGGTTGAAGAACGCTGACCTGCACCCGTTGCTTGGTGTGCCGTCGGTGGGTGAGTTCATCTGCCGGAGACAGATTAAGTTTTTGACTCGTTGCAGCACCTGACAAACCCAGTGTTTAACACTATGACCCCACCACCCCTCCCGCATCGATGGCAACAGACTGTCGGGGAAAAATTAGGATAAGAATTAGTATGTAAGTTAGTTTTAAGGTTGATCAAAAAGGTGAGCCCCATCACCTTTATTAGTCAGTTTAGTCCAGTTATTATGCGTGTTATTATACGTTACATTATACGTGTGTATTCATTATATAATTTCTATAAAATAACAAAACCTGTATATAATGTAGTGATGCTACAGAAAATACAAAATAAATTGTAAATAGATTCACCTAAGGATCTATAATTCTATATAATTATCTAGAAATTTAAAGGAGCTATGGAGAAAAAAAAAAACAACAAAAAAAACGTATCATATTTCTGTCAAAGTCTTTAATGCAATAAATTAGCAATGTTGTGTATGAAGAATGCTTATCACCTTATTTCAATTGTAGCATTGAGGATGGCTGTTAGACGGTCGAAAGTGTTTTCCCAAAATAGATAACTTTTTGGGAAAACTAGACATTTCGTTTCTTTGATTTAAAACTACACTACGAATTGATTTCTGGTACAAAAAAACAAAGAACTATTGGATTATAAAGAAACATTGTAAAGTGTAATAACAGAATAAAATGATACTCAGAGAGTTAAATTATGATTAAGTAAGTTAAATATAACTCAACAAACATGAAAATATAAGTGGAAAAAAGTATGCAAATTAAATATATATTGAACGAATCATTCCCAAACTAACAAGCTTTGGATGGTGAATAGATATTGAAATTAGAGGGCTTTTCGTAAGGATGAATTATGGCGGATATTAGGAGGGAAAGAGATCAAGAGAGTAGTGTAGTGAGTGGGGAAAGAATTGTCGTATGCCTCAGTTCTGCAGGCAGGAGTCTAAAGGCTAGAGAGAAGGCGTATTGTGTTATGAAGATTAGGCTGAGGACTTGAACAGTAGAATGTTGAATGATCGTAAAAAAAGCCACTTTTTTAATCTTGTCGTATTAGGTTGTTTGGCAAAATAATACAAGCAGCCGCTCTTCACGCTGAGAAGGACTAGTTTATTCAGGGTAAGTTTGACAGTTGGATAATTAATATCAAACCATAATTACGAGAGGTAGCAAAGTTTCGACCGTGTCTGAATTGTGTAATTTCAGTGTATTCAAATGATGAGGATGAATATTTTACCATGTGCTTGCTCACTAATATGTTCGCCTTGTATTTAGATACATAGAATGTTTAATGGTATTTAGTTGGTTTGGTTCTAAAATGGTTTTATTTACTATCGTTGAGCTTGAGAACACTCGATGTACTAAGCACGCTTGCCTACAAAGTACACTCAAATCGAGGTTGACCTTTTAAATTAAAACAGACGAGCCTTTTCACCATAACAAAACTCAAGTGCGGAGCCTATGTCCATTCATGGACGTGGCAACCGCATTTCGTATGTATGTAATATGTTCGAAATACCCTAATTAGTTTTTTGTTAAAATATAATATCGTGAATATTGACAAAAAATAAAGTGAAAAAGTTCGGGCCTGATTCTATAACTTTTTTAACTATAAGTTTTCTCAAATACAAACTTAGACGATATTTAAATTCAAAGTTCTATTTGTTCATCTATGGCTAAGGGCACATTAATGACGGTGGAGTTTTCATTTGTTTACGCAAGGACATAATATAAAAAAAAAACATTAAAACTCAAATTTAAATCACTTTCACCACTTTAACTTTACCCAATTTTTACTAAATGATATTTTGCGTATCGGGTTCTCTTGGTACCCCAGAGATATTTAAAAATAATGAGTTCAATTCATGAAAAATATTGAAGAAGACATTTATTTTTCAATCGACGTTTTAGTAATTAAAAACTAAATTAAATATATTGACTACAATTTCAAAAAGTCATTAAAATCCAAAACTAACTTGACCCATACATAGTTCATTTGATGATAGTATGCAAGGTTGTTTGGCCATCTAATTAGCGACGCTGATAAGCCAAGTTGAAATTGTTTGAGGGTAGGCTGCGCCTGCAATATGGACAGGCAAGCAAGACTGCTGTGCGGGCTGAATCACTGCCTTCTCTCAGCGCATTTTTTACCAGCGTTGAATTTCTCCCTTCCTGGTCGGATCTGAGCTCTGAAAGATAGACACGAGACCTGTCAACGCAAAGTGCCATGATAAACTGCGCAATATCTGTTAATTAATTGTTCATTTTTTCTTGCAATGACGGATAATTAAAATGTAAAATATAAACACGGCTTAAGTACAATGGTTTGTAGTATCACCGCCAATGCTCTGTTTTATTTAAAAGAAACCTTAAGTAAAATCGGCAATGGCCAAATTAAAGAGAAACTAAAATACGAATACTACTAATTTCGTTTTCTTTCCCTACAATCAAGGGCAGTTTCAAAAGACATTTTCGTTTTGTAAGCAAGTATTTCTGCAGGAAGGTTTAATTATACACGATTCTTACTAACTCGCCTGTAATCAATAATAATCATTTATTTTATAATAAAAAAATTGTTTCGTCTACTGGCGAAGCGTAATTAATATAGAATGAATTATGGATTTTTAAAAGTACGGTGTGTCTCGGTGTACTAGCACTGGGCACCACCCCACTTATGTACTGAGTGTCTTTGGCAATCATGCACTTTTTCTGGTGAAATGTTCGGAGAGTGAGGTGGGGGTCACTCTGTTGCCCCTCAGTTCTCCACCTCACTGCGGGAATCTTCCCGGCATGGAGGCTTATGGGCAGATTTTGTATGAATGGTTGTGAACTGTACATATTGAGTGAGTCAAATTGAGTATAAGGTATGAAAGAGCTCTCAAATCACAATCATTTATGCAGGATAAGCGAATTGATATTATACATTGCTGCTTGTGTGTTTTCACCATCGCATTTCTCATGCTGGATATAATGTATCTAGGTTTCTCTATGTCTATGTATTTCATCTATAATGCGCTTCTTACACAGTTCTGAATAGTAGGGGACCCTCCTTTCTATACCTCAGTATAAACATTAAAGCAGCCGAAGGAGGGTTATTGCAAATGGAATGGACTGTCCGGCCCAAGATTAAATCGCCGATGGATTCAATAACTTAGCAGGCAATAAGATGTAGGTAGGAATCCAGTCCAATCTAGAAATGGAGGGAAGAAATAAATAGGAAAGGGCCTTTCCCTTGGATAATTCATTGAGTGACTTCCCAAGCCGTGTCTGTGTCTAATGGAAGGAACCCCGGCTTGGGAGTGGGGAACTTTTAAAAAGATACTTTATTTTGTCTTTACCTTTTAGCCACTTTAGCTCTTGGGAGGGGGAGGCTTTTATGAGGGATGGAGAGAGTGGAGGGAGTTAGTGGAGCGGGAGTGGGGGGGGAGAAGTGAGGAGCGGATTATTTGGGGAAGCGACTGTACTCGAAAAGCCCTGAAAAGACACTCGCCATTGAGAGGAGACAGTTCCATTATTTAATTGAAAGTACAGTCGCTTCTAAATCCGATGGGACGTCGGGGGTTTTAAGGTCTTTTGTCTACACATACCTCCCCCCCCCCCCCCTCCCACTCCGACACCTACCCCCGGACCACTCAGCGTAGCCGCCACTCACGCTGCTACGGAATGAAACTAATTTTATTACTTTCGGGCTTAATTTCATTAGGTTCAGTTTATCACCTCCCCTTTCGGGCTGGGATTCGGATTTATTTAATTAATCGGCTCCCTTTCTTTAGATGCTGACTCTTCTCTTATTTGTGTTTCAGGTCACAAAATGGAGGCGAAAACGGGAACGCAGGATTGCGCTGGATGCGGAAAACCCATCTCGGAAAGGTAAGGAACCATTTACATTTTAAAAATTAGTGAGGTTAAAAGTATTATTAGGTATGAATAACCCACCCATGTGAGACCAATCCAAGTGTGTTAAATTTTCTAAATCTCACTTTCATCCTCAGACAATCTCAAAGAGGTCTTGATAAGAGGCATACATACCTTATCAAAATGTAGGGAGCAAATTCTTACACTTATTTAAATTTGACTGCTGGGCATAACCAAGTAACTCTAATTAGTTCTTAATTCAACTCTGACAAAATTTAATTAATGTTTAGCTTAATAAAACTAGTGCCAGATTAAAATTAAAATTCTTCTGATTTATAGCAGTTAGCATAATTAAAAACGTACCTGTAACTTTTAAAAATTAGCAGAATAAACAAACGTTAAAAAAACGGCTGTATAATCCTTGACTTTACTACGTAGGCATCCGTCGTACCCCCACCCCATCCCACCCACCTCTCCCTACTCCGTTAGAGAATTCATAATGAAATTAAATTAATAAAAGAGGCTTTATAAATTAAAAGGGGAGGTTTTAATCCCGAAACATGATGCTAATAAGGAAACTCCAGGGGGTTGGGGTGGTTTGTTAGGGGGGGGGGGAAGACTCTTATTACATCTTGGTTGGCATCTCGAGCCCCGTTTATTATGATTAAAACCGCTTAACAATTACACTAAATTAGCTGTCGGATAGACTTGGATCCTTGGACCGTAGGCCTTAACGTTTCCTGCGAAGTGTCTCGTGCCAGACCATTATCTGACCTAGCTCTTCAGAGGAGACCTGGCGCCCAAGAGGCAGCCCTTAGAGATAACCGCCCTCAAAGAGCTGTTTAAAAACTTCATTCAGCCGTTCAAGCCGAGCTTCAATTTCCTCTTTCGTGGTACTTTTAACTCTTCCCCTCCCCGTTACATTTCTTATATTCTTCTACATCCTTCGATCAATAATCATTTCTGTCTAAAAAAAAAAAAAGAAATAATGTTACTAGAGTATATATGGCGTGGAAACTTGCAATACGTGAACACTTATTTGATTTAACAGTTGAATGTTTTTTTTTCTCATACAAGTACTAGCCCGATCGTAAACCCAAGCCCCATCTGTTTAAATGTAAACTATATCCTTATGAAAATACTTAAAAAAAAATGTTTTCAGCCAAAAAAATGATCTAAATAAAATATTTTCAAGATGTGAAAGGCAAATCTTTCAAAAATCGTTTTATAGAATCTATATTTCTTTATTCATTGTTAGATCACCAATTAACGTTTCGCCTTTTCACGTATTCTCAGGACTGAAAATCAAACACATTACATGTAAAACAACGCCTAAATATTTTATCTGAAACAATAAATAATAAAAATCCATAAATCCAAGAATAATCCAATAAATTCAAAATAGTCCATATGATCCAAATAATAAAACAGCAGAAATATGAATGATATTATCTTTAAAATCATTGTTCCTCTCTTCCACTATTAGAACAAAAATTAAAGGTGTGCTTTCTCATATATTAAATATATATTTAAAAACATAAATAAATAAAAGAAAATAAAATTGGAAAATAATGCTTTCTTCTTAGTGGTTTTTGGATTTATATGATGACGGACATTCTGTTGCCTGGTTGTTAAAAAAACCATTATGATTCATTGTGTAAGGGAAAAGGTTTGAATTTTCTTTCCAATTCTAAACAACATCTCCCAAGACAGCATTGCTTGTTCTTATTAAATGTACAAAATAAATGTTTTTCTATTTCAACTTTTCATTAAAATTTGAAGAGAAATTACCAATTCAATTTTCAATAATGGAAGAGTGGAACAATGATTTTAAAAATAATATATTTATTTGAATATTTGCCTATTTTATTGTTAACTATATGTTATGCATATTTGATATTTAGATGTGGTTATACATTTTATATTGTATTTTTAGTCCTGAAGTCGCGGAAAGTTGACTGGTTGCAACAATTTGGATTTTTATATACACAGAGTGGATATTGAAATACAGTTGTGTCTTTTTCGGAGTATTTTCTTTTTAGAATATTATTTGAATAAAAGATTAAAACTCAGGTCGCATATCAATTTCCATATTTATTCTCTGCCCTTTTAGCCGCTTACTGGAAGGTTTTAAATTTGCACAGATGAAAATTTTTATTTATGTATGAATATTATATTCATATGAAATTAATCCTTTTACTTACTTATGAGTTATGGGCGTACCAGCAAACTATCCACTTGAAATATAAAAACTCTAAAGACCCTCTCTGAAATATTACTTATCATCTACTTTGTATCAGCTCTATAGTTTATTCAATTAGATTATGCGTAGCTACTTAAGTGAGCCTTAGAAGCCACTTAAAGAGTACCCCTTTCAGGCAATTATAAGTTCAATGCGGTAGGCTAGATTTGATTAATAACTAATGCGTTTAACCCATCGACTGGTAGAAGGTGTAGAAGCTTTTAGTGTTTGCTAACTTCTGAGTGGGGAAAGGAAATTTATCCTTTTACTTACCTTCAATGTTTTTAGGCGTATGGTTAATGTTGTAGTATCATTAAACAACAAAAAAAAAAAATCTGCTTTTTGATGAATAGATCCATTCGTTTGCAAAAGTTTTCATGTATGTTGGTGGTCGTAAAAATTATTCATTCTACCTCTTAATGCGCTGATTAAATCTTTGTTTAGAATAAAATAACGGCACTTATGAGAGAAAAGTTTAAAATGGAAAAATTCAGGGACGCTTTCCTAACTTTTAAGACGTCACAACTTAGCGATCAAATGAGATTGAACTTATGTAATGTATTGATGCTCAACTATAAAAATAACGTATTGAAGGTCCCGATCCACTTATTTTCAGTACCTGCATGGATGTAAAAAAAATTATTTTTGTTTTCAAGAATCATTCGATACTGTGAAAAAAATAGCGCGGAGTTTTGGTATTATCTATCGAAATTTCTACGCCGTTTAGTTACTCTGAAGCAATAAAATTTTGTTGAATAGATGAAAAAATAATTTGAATCACTGCGATGAAAAAATCCTAGATCTGATTGGAAAAGCACGGTGAGACAACTGAACCACTTGGCGGCTTCATTAGATGGCGGCACCGTAAGTAATTGGCAAGAGCAGTGAAATCAAAATACAATTCGAAGCATTTAATAATTACAAATATTTAGGATAGATGACTACTTGTGTACACTCCTAAGGTGAAATTTTTTTTTAGATCAGCAGCTAACAAGTTATTGACGACTTTGTCTGAGCACTTTTGGTTCCCATTGATTTCGGTTGCGGATACAGGTGCATAGTTGGTGAAGACTTTTAATCCCTTTATTTTTCCCTTATCTATAATATTAAAAATTTGAGAGCTAAGGGGAAAAAAAAATTGAAGACTTTTGATCTGACTGCGCAAAACTATTATTTTTGTTTGCCATAAACCGTGAGCCTGCTCATAAAAACTGAGGCTGCAATTATCACAAAAGACATTTGCGTTTATAGTTCTTCTTTGAGCTTACAATTATGAACAATGTTTGATTTTAATGTTAGTTTGCCTCGAAAGTGATGGATAAAACACTGCTTAAGAAGTTCAACAATCCAAACAAAACTGCATGTCATTAATTACTATTGAATCTACATTGTCTGCCACTCCACGCTACACATACAACTGTAGTTGATTGTTAATATCATTATTTTAAACTATTTTATATTTTCAAAATAAAAAAGAGCATGCTTACTATAGTTATTTTTAAGAAAAAATTTTTAAGGGCCGAAATTACGAAAACTTCCACCATATTGCAAAAACTCAATCGCACGACACTGTTCATTATATCTTAAATAGGCTAGAATAGAACAGAACAATTTCACTGCAGAAATTCCTTCCTATTGATGATTGAATAAGTTCAGAAAGTATAGTGTTTGCGCTAGGGCTCTTAAAAATTAAGAAGTCCCCAAACGCCAGAAAATTGCGCCTGTTACGTCTTGAGAAGCTAGAGGTTTGATTGTGTCGGCTGGCTCACAAACTTGCCAACAATAAGGCATATACAATAAACAAAGTCAAAAATATTAAAGAAATAACAATTCATTTTATTAAAAAACAAAACAAAAAAAAATTACTGATCAGCAACATAACCAGGCCTGAATATTAGTATAAATAATTGTTAGTATAATTAACGTATAAAAATTACGAAAAAGTTTATAGTCACGATACGCTGGATGTTCGGATAGCAGCCGCAGGACGGTGATCTTCGGATAGTCAACCGCAGGGTGGCGATGTGCCGAGAGATAAACAGGCAGATAGGCCGAGAAGTTCAGTTGTAGAAACAGCGACTTCGTGTTCGCAGGGGAACAGGCCGGTATGGAGTTATCTTCAACACTGACTAAAAACAGGCTCAGGCCTAAAGCCTTGTCCTCTAAAACGCAAAGATGTGTTTATTTACTTCCTCAAGCTGTATAATCCTTCGAACTATTTCCTCTGTATGTTGATGCATACAATATTTACATACTAATTGTCTCCAGCCGAAACAATCAGAAAAGGAAAGAAAATAAATTTATAATTTAAAAATAATTACGATCATAAAAAAAATCCTCTCAAACAAAAATATTTAGTTTAATAAAAACTTATTCACTGCCTAAGGGCCCGAACATATAGTGAATAACTTCACCATGTGTTGGAGCTCCATAACAACTAACAATTGAAGTGGGAAGGAAGAATTATGGATTGGGTAATGTTAGTGGCGAGCAACAAAAAGCTTCATAAAGAAATGGACAACATCACCTTTCAGTTTTCCCCTCCTACACCTCATTGAATGGCTCTGCACTGAATGTAAGTCATAGTTCTTCTTGCGGGCTCGAAAGAGAAACTAAATGATTTAAGATGCGCTCCGAGATGCGTAAAAGGGAAGAAGTTTTGAGATTTAGGGCTCAGAAATACTGTTCCTTTACGGGATAAAGTCCATGGGCAGAACTTGCACTAGAAGGTATCACAAATTTTCACATACATCACCCGTAAGCTTAGAAAAACTTACTAAGTATTCCCATTTACTATTACTTTCATTATAAACATTTCAATATAAATGAGTTGTCGTTAAACGAGTATTAAGGTAATTTAATCAATCCTTTTATTATTTAACTTGGTTCTTAAACAGTATCAGTACATCAGCGCTAAGAGTCACAATGTGCAAAGAAAATATATTTTTAAAAACATAAGAAAACATATATAAAATGAAATAAATGTAAACAAAACAATACGATGACAATAAGACAATTCCAGGCATGCAAACAAACTTATACTCACATATAAATATCATGATGAAAGTAAATACCTAGAAATAGACATACAAAATGAAAAAAAAACAGATGTGTACTAATTCAAACAATACCCTACATAACATATAATATGAAAGTCAACTTTCTAGCATTAGACCTTTATGCAACTACTCGTTTGTTTGTGATAGCAAATAACCGAACTGTCTTATTTGGAACGGACCGGAAAGGGGAGCTCCAGAAAGATATTGCGATTATGACGAAGCAATTGTGTAGAATTATAGTTCTATAGGTGTAAGGACACAGAATGTTTGTAAATACGTGAAGCTTGGTGATTCAAAATTAAGGAACACGTTTTCATTATACAAAGTTCAAGTTAAGGGATGATCATATGGTATCATATAAGAATTTAAAATTCAATCCTAAAGAAAGAAATACTCTCAGTGCAACTTGTTCATTTATCTACCAATACCAAGATGTTATCTCATTACACATATTACAACTGGTAGATTTATCTACCAATACAAAGATGTTAACTCACTGCACAAATTAAAACTGGTTGGTTTATCTACCAATACCAAGTTGTTATCTCATTACCCATGTAACAACTTGTCGATGTATCTACCAATACCAAGATGTTATCTCATTACACATATTACAACTGGTTTATTTATCTACCAATACAAAGATGTTAACTCATTACACAAATTACAACTGGTTGGTTTATCTACCAATACCAAGTTGTTATCTCATTACCCATGTTACAACTTGTTGATGTATATGTAATAAAGTTATAAAACAGACCAGATAATGACAGAACATTATAACCTTTCTACAAAAGTAAATGTTTCAGATGACGCGCGTTAGTTCACCGCGATATTAAAATTTAATGTTGGTTTCAATTAATGATCGAAGGCCATGAAGTCATTAAAGGGGCCCATTTCCTTTCGATATTAGCTACGTCCCCAGTGGAGAAGAAAAACATGGAAAAACTTTTATTACATCCAGGGCTTTTCTAACTGCCTTCTCTCCTCTTTCCACCGTCTCCTCCTGCCTCCCTCGTGAACATTCAATTTCCGCCAGATCCCCGAGATCAGAATTATTCCAAAGGACAGGTCCAGCTCCAGGGAGGGATACCATATCATGAACATATTTCTTTTTTCTCTTCTTTTGAATATCCTGAAACTTATTGGCTCGTCAACTTTGAGCTTTAAGTGTATGATGTCTTCTAGATTCTTTATGACAGATTCAGATTTCATTTCCATGTTATGGTATAAACCCGTTTGCATGCATGTAATTTACCAACAGAATACACTGAGATAGAAAATAGAATAAAATAAAATTGGATTTCTGATTGAACGAAGCTTTTCACTCGTTATGGTAAATGTAGTTATTAGTTCAGTAACGCAAATATGTATTTTTTAGAATTGACAATTCTATCGTTTTTATTGATGTAAATTATATATAGATGTAAAGTAATAAAAATGTGAATTAGTTATTGCAGAATATGAAGGAGACATGTGTAACTCGCAGCATAAAGTAAATATAACGATAAGGTAGATTAATCTTAGGATTAAAGATTATGTAAAATATGTGATTATTAAAATAAATCTTTTCTTTTAGAGCGTAGATAACTCGCAACGCGCCGTTCAAACAACAGCGCAACTCGCCGTATAAAACATAATAGTAGCAATGTAGAATTGGGATAAGTGAATTAACGGTGACGTGCGATTCTGTGAAAGCGCATCGGCTTTGAGTTTGGCACGACAGAATGGGGCATCGTAAAAACCCTTTCATTGGCAAAGAAGGTAGAACATAAAACTGACAGAGACAGAGAAACACGGACGAAAGAGGTGTTAATTGACAAAGATAGTCATTAATACGTTTTACACGGGGTAGAAACACAAGTTAGTTGTTATCATATATGATAAATTAAATTATCGTGTACCTTTACTCGATTTCAATGTCCAAATCCCTTAAATTGATCTATAAGACATTGAATTATTTGGGACAATATCAAGTAGATCAATATTATTTTTACAATTATTACATCAATTTTATTTTATTATAACATTACGCCAAAGCAGTGTGCTCAAAGTTTGATAGAGTAATCAAATCAAGTAATATGAATAATTAAATAAAATAAAATCAATTTAATTGAATATAATATCTTAGTTATTCGACTTGGGCGTAGAGGTGTGGTTATCGGATAAGGTAGGTGGGTTGAAATAAATAACATATGATATGTATTTATATTTTAATACTTTTTTTTATAATATATTTGATAGCAACGGAGACCGAACGTAGCAAAGGTTAATAAACAACAGTGCTGTACATAAATTGCACATACATACATAACCAAATTAAATATTTAATTTGTGTCGTTCTTTAACAAACCTCGTTTTATATAGCCATTAATTACTGGGGGCATACTGGTGTAGTGGCGTTGTGTTTTTGTTTTGATTCTAAATTCTAAATTTTTCCTATAATATTTTGACCAGTACATCATCAGGACTCAAATTGAGATTGAAACTGGTACTAGCATTGTTACTTAGGGTTCAGCTTGATCACCAGAGTCCATAACAGATGTGGTTAACGTTTTTGTCTGATCATCCGATGTGTCGAACTAGTCGCGTCATTTCGTCACAGCCAGAGCCATATTCGCTCCGGGTGGTGTTAGAAGATGCCCAAAACCAAGTCCCCTCCAGAAGAGCTTCCAAGGAAGTGCCACTGCTGCATCATTCGACTGTTATATTACGTCCTCTTTCCATTAGCGTGGCTAGTCTTCCTTTCTGATCTTTTGTGTTCGAGAGAAAATTACTTCACACCAGGTTGCAAATAAGTTCATTCGTGCCTTAAGCACTATCCTGTATTTATGAGGGGCAATAAAAGAATCATTGGGATTCATTTAGGCCCTTCAAAAACATATCTATACCTGACAGTCTGCTAACTTTTATATCGCAAATTCTAGACAACCTCTACCTCTTATTATTACTTCTAATTCTACATTACATTCCCCATGTCGATGTCCGAACATTTATCAACTCCGTTGTAAAACTTACTAAACGTCTTCATCAATCTTACTAATCGTGTATTCAACGAGACTTCAAAGGGCTGTTTTACAGTTTGTAAATGCTCCTAAATTGATTTCTGAATTTACTTTGCCAAAAGCATGATACTTCAGTCCATGCGCATTGCCATTATTTTCATTACTTTGGTAACGTCTGAAAAGTAAACCAATTAAAATTAACAGCTTGACAAAAGTCGCCTTGAAGGAAAACCGGGAAGTCGGAGTCCAAAAAACCAAAAAGAAGAAAAAAAAAGAAACCGAAGACAAACAAGGGAGGCGGGGGGAAACTCAGGAGTGGAATGTAATGAGCCGCTAAGAAGACAGAAAAGCACCCACTCGGTGGAAAAAGGTTTCCCGGGGGTGGGTGTCTCTCGATAAATAGCCCCGCATTCCCCTGTCCAGCGACCCCCTCCAATTTCCTCCTATATGAAACTGTCAAGGGTCTCTCATTAAATGGAACAGCCTTCAATTTAATATCCACCTAGCCGTTCGGTCATCCATCAAATACTGATGGCCATGTTATTTGCTCTTCGCCGGATTTTTGGGATATTTCTTTAATAATATTAAAAAACTATAGATGTTACGTTTCTCCGAATTTGTTTTTTTACTTCTTCAAGACCTAGTTATTTTGACATATTTTTATTTACAGTATTTAGAATTTGTATGGAACTAAATAAAATAACAGCTCACCTGGCATTTCTATTTTTTCAGTAGCTATGCTACATTGTATACAGTATATGAAGTTATACAAGTGGATTAACTTATTAAATTTATGTAATTGAATTATTAAAAAACTTAGGAAGGATAGGAGACACCTTGAAAGATTGTAGACTAACTTTACATAAGTTTCCCTGACAGTTTGTTGCCATCGAAAAGGGAAAGGTTGTGAATTTACGGTGTTAAACACGGGTTGTTAAGGTGCTGCAACGAGTCAGAAAACGTGATGTGTCTCCTATGGATGAACTTGCATATCGTTGACACGCCAAGCAGCGGGGGCGGCGTTTTTAGCCCCTCGTGGGAGTTTTTTTATACCACTTTTCTCAATCTAGCATTCTGAAATTGTTCGAGACTTTTAGCTGTGTTGTCAGGCAAGTAATTATCTAGCGGAGCACCGTACAGCTGAGCTGGGAGTAGAAGATATCGTCAGTTTGAGTCGTAGTCTCTGGTTGGGTGTAGTCAATCAGCGCGATAGCCGGCAAGACTCGAGTCGTACCCGATTGGTGAAAAAATAAACATCAGGTTAAAAGGTTAAGTATGGATGTATTTTTCGGGAATCGGCTTATACCTCTGTGGACACGATTTCCTTGGCCACATTGAGCGATTCCGTGCATCTGGTTCTGAGTAGCTTCTCCAACAGCCCTCGGGCACATAACCTAACCCTCAGTTATGCTTTATTTTTATAAGTGCAAACAAAAGTGCGCATTTTCTAATAACAATCGTGTCTCTGTCATCAGGCAAAATATACTCAGCCACCTTCTGTTCAGTGTGTGTTAGACGGTCAAAGAACATCCAAAAAAACAACGAAACTTTTTGTAATTTGTTAAGAAAAAATTTCCAAAGCATTATTGACAAACAGTGACATGTATGTTTTTCGTCGTCATCAAAAATGGTGTTTCGTTTCGTTTAAATGTGTTACCTATCTTTTTGCTTGCTTATTATAAAATTAAATATATACGATCGATATTTTGGTTCTTTTCTACACTGATGATTATGAATAATTTCATTTCATAAAGAGGAAGTATTATTACAAGAACCCTTCTTGTCTGCCCTTATTTCATTTTCTAAAATTTTTTTTATAACAATTAACTTTTGTTAATTACTTTACTAATTATCTTGTCCGTTCGTCTAGGAATATGCCCCTTGAGCAAAGAGTTGATTTGAATTTACTTTTAATTAGGGTTAATTATTAGACAAAAGGATGCAATAATAATATTCAATAATAAATAGGAAATTGAGGAAAGCTTTATTAACAACAGCATAAGTTATTACTATTTAAACATTATAGACTCAGAAATTCCAAATTGACTTTAAACTATTTCACCTCTCACGATTTTACATTTAACCAATGGATTGAATATTTAATATCAATTAAATAATTGATAAATGAAGATAAGATAATTTAAAGATTTTTATTATGGGATGGTTTTAATTGTTGCTTGACTATTTTATGTTTACATTTCGCTTGTCAAAGATACCATACCATGATTATATATTAACCTATTTATATTTGATTACATATTTCTTTTGCAGGTATATGCTCAAGGCGTTAGACCTCTACTGGCACGAAGACTGCCTCAAGTGTGGCTGCTGTGACTGTAGGCTAGGAGAAGTCGGGTCCACACTTTACACAAAAGCCAACCTCATCCTCTGTAGGAGGGATTATTTAAGGTAATTATTATTTCCCTCTTTTTATTTGTCAAAACCTCTACAACTATAAAATTTTTAATATTATATTATTTTTACATTACAATAAAATTATGTTTCATATTTTAAAATTACAATATTAGTATTTACATTTTTGTAGTAAACTAATATAAACAAAAGAATTTTCAGGATTTCGTTCATAATTTTTTAAGATATACCGTAATTATATAAACATTTTAACTCATTCTACGCCCTTTGTCTGCTGTATCTTGGGCGTCAGTGGCTCTCGCGCTCTTGGTCAGCTTCCACTGCCTCGTTTCCAGTGACGCGGCTGTCGGAGGAGCGGGGGGGACTTCCCAAGACTCCGTTTCCTCTTTCGCATGTGAGGGATGTGACAACCACATGGATTTGGGATAAATGAAGCGTTGTAAATATGGGATGAATGAGAACATTGACCACAATTACTTATTGCCCAATAAGGCAGATTGTAATTTTATCACAATAAAGATTTTAAAATTTCTGCTGTGAAATGTTGTATTATAAAATGTATATTCGAATCGATTTGATGGCACAGGAATTATTTTGCTTTGTAATCGTTTCTCCATTCATTTCAGTAGCAATGGACGAGAGTGTTCAACAGGTTGTAGTTTCACAAACTATCAGGAATAGATCACAAAAATTTATATCGCCATGCTTCTAAAGTTATTTTTAAAACAAAAGTTTTATTTTGTTTTTTATTGTTTATTGTGTAAGTTCCAACACATTTTTGAGGTTGCATGAAGGATTTGTGTCAGAGAAAAAAATCTTGATAAACTGCCATAAGATTCGCTTGATTAATGATCAATTTTTCAATAAAAAGGCCTTCTTATAAAAATGTTTAAGTATATCCTTTATACCAACCTGTTAATAGTCTAGTTCATTCTCGGAATCGAAAAAAATGGACAATTCAACAAACATTTTTGGTTATTAAAATCATCTTAACTGTAATTCTACACTATTTAATCTAAAAAAAAAAAAAGAATATACAATTAATTACATCAAGCGATATAGCAATATAACATCTGTGAGATATTTGAAATTTGGAGAGATGAAGTGACCAGAATTTTCTTCACAATATTCAAACCTCTGCGACACTCACAACCATACAATGATTGTACAATGTCACGTTCCAAGTTTAAATAATTACAAGGCTACCTGAACGAATTAATAAACTACAGCCTGACAACCGCTCAATCTGCTTAGGCTAGACTTGCCATTTCCCCTCCAGCTTGGATTTGATTAGACTCCGATTTGGTCTAGTGGTCGCACAGGCCTCGTTCGATTTGTAAGGTCTTTGTTAATTTATGGGCCTTTTGTCAGTTCACAACCATTTAATGTTACGCTATTGTAACGTAACGTCGTTGGTAATGAAAGGAAAAAACAAAAAAAAGAACAAGAAGAAAAGAAACTAATCTCAAAGCTGAAAATTAAGGTTAATTAATTTCCTTTTGTCTGTCATTCATCCAATGAACTTATCTTTTTTTTTTCATTTTACTTTACTTCGTTTTATTGAATAGTCTTAATTACGTATTTACCTTTGTGAGTTAACATCTAATGTAGTTCATAAAAGATTCTTTTTTTCAAATAATATTCTAAAGGGTGTACAGTCTAATAAAAGACTTATGTATCGAAATAAGAACTCTACGAAAAAAGATGTCACAGGAAGGCTTTAAAAACGAAATATTTTTATTTTTACAGTTTTCTAAACGTCCTCGGGACTAAAAATCAGGACAATTCGCATGTAAACCAATACATAAATAAGCACAATTTTAATAAACAGTATATATATAAATTTATTAGATAGTAAAATTGGTAACAATCTAACGAATAAAAACAGACCTGTTCACATGATGTACAATTTTTCATCAATCGTCTTTCAAATTGCCACATCCCGAATTCGGGCTTTCCCCCTAATCTAGATATTTAATAAAAATCTAAAATGGTTAATTTGTATTTTATAGTGCGGTAATTTCAGTACTGAAGATAATATAATAATAATACTGAAGATCGAACCGGCTGATAATTAAAAAAACCATTACCTTTCACTTTCAAAATGAGCAATACTGATTTGAGGGAGGTTGTATAGACTAAGGGAGCCTTTGGTCCCTGATAAATATTGCTTATTTCTGAACACTTTCATTTAGTTGTTTTTTTTTGTTAACTATATCGTTGAAGATGTCCAAGCAATAGCACAGTCTATAAAAATAATATTTTCGAAAATTTTCATTCATTCATTTATACATTAAGATTCAATTAGTCTATTAGTAATTTCTAAAAATTATTTGTGATTAACTTGTTGGAAAATGGAATAACTTAACAATTATTTTTATTATTATTTGTTAGATTTTTTTTGTCATATTTTTTTAAGCATATATATAAACGAAATAAAGGACGTAGACATTGAATAACTATATCTAGATATGATCGAGGCCTTGATGTATTATATAATAGGGGCGGAAAACTACTATTTTTTTTTCAACAAATGGGAATAGTTAAACAATTGTTTACTAAATGAAAACTTCTTTATTGTGATCAAATTACAATCTGCCTTACTTGGCAATAAGTAATTGTGATAAATGTTCTCGTTCATACCATATATACAATTTTAATTACTCGCTCATTCATACAGTATTTACAAACAGCCCAGATACCATCCAAATCCACACGGTTGTCACCTCCTTCTTATGCGAAAGAGGAAGCGGTGTCTAGGGAAGACCCCCACGCTCATCCTTTAACCGAGGCACCGGATACGAGCCAATTGTTAACAGTTAAAGAATATAAAAATAAACTAATGGAATCATATGGAGCGTATAAAACGCACAATTTCTGTTATTAACTTTGAATTATCTCTGAAACAATGTTTACTTCCCAGTTTTTAATGTATCTTTAACACGAAGGAGAAGTCTGGGCTTCAAATATTTGATACCCAACAAGCTGGGACTTGAGAAATCATAAATACCGGGTTATTTCATTTGAAACAAAAAAAAATCTTTATATTTCGAGGCATTATTCTTTAATTCAAAATTATCACATTAATGAAATTTGACTACCGTTGTCATTGAACATGCAAGGACATGAGATGATTAAATTTCTCTTTCTTGATGGCTTAGAAGCTCACCATTGATGACATGGTGTCTTGTAATATACCAAGTGCATTTATCAGAATCTATTATTTCGAATTGCGAATAATTGCGCATTGGAAAAATTGATATCAGTGAAATAGGTTTTCTACAATGATGAAATAACGCTACGTCACTTAAACTGAATGAAATGAACAGAAACTGTTTCTCGTCAAAGAAGAAATTGTTATGGGGAAGACATGAAGGGTTCTAATCTAATCCTGGAATAAATTGCTTTGTGATAGAAAACCATTCGGATAAAAAATGAAAAAAAAATAAAAGGGAAACTTTCTCACCAAAAATAAAAGAACGTCCCCTGTATCTATTTCTTCTATCTACATTCTCAGCCGTGAATTAATATCAAGAAAAAATAAAATAGAAAATAAAAATGTGGGGAGGAGTATTGAAGTTGATGCCGACATCAAAGGCAGGTTTGTCCGTTGTATAGAAGTTGTATTTTCCGCTCAAGTGATTCCCCTAACGAATTTTTGACTGGCTCTGATAGAGCTCGTGGAAGAATGACACAATTTCATGTATGCGTGCGGGTTATGATCAGGATATTTTAATTTGATCCCGTATTTGTATGTGTATTTCTATAAATATACCGTGTATTTCTAGAAGTTCATTTAGAAAATAAACCCTCCGTCTAAATTGTGTTATTTAGGACGAGATTGAATGAAATGTTCATTTTTCTTAATTTATAAAAAAATTATAATTTATCATCCTTACTTTTTAATTATTTTTTTTTTAGTTGATACTATTAAAACCACTACTATTATTATCTCTTGTAAAAATTAATGTCATTGAATATGGCTCCATGTTAAGCATAATGTTTTATGATCCCCATAAAAATTTGGACTATTTGATATTAACTTTTATTGATTTTATTTTTCAGGCTGTTCGGTAGTACGGGTTACTGTTCCGCCTGCTCAAAAGTCATACCCGCCTTCGAAATGGTAATGAGGGCCAGGACGAACGTCTACCATTTGGAGTGTTTTGCCTGCCAACAGTGCAACCACAGGTAACTTTATTAGACATTTATCTTTGATGCATGAATCATCAGGACTGTGAATGATAGTATCTTTAAATTCATATTGATTCGTTGTTTTTCACCGAAACTTCATAATGAAAACAATATTACTTATCTTTTATATAGTAAAAACAAGATAAGATACATTTATGTATTGTTTCCACTGTTTTGTGTTGTTTTCCACATTATTGTATTTTTGTTTTGCCATCGACTGACTTTCAGCGAAACGTTAGTTAAACACCATGTCAGGGAGCCTTTGACTCGAACAACTTGGTTTTATCGTGAACCTCTATGATGCTTTCGTTACAGATCAGGGCCTGTTTATCCTTTGTTCGGCATATTTCCCGCCTAAACACTGCCAGATTACAGTTCTGACCAATCCGCTCCAGAATTTTTTGAACACAGTACTGCTCTATCGTTCAATCCTTATTTATTGTTCACTATGGAGTATTGTCTAGGGAGTGGCTGGATGGACCAGTGGGGTCAGCTGGTTCGCCTTACTTTTTAGCTTAGAAAAAAGTTCATATGGAGTTAGTTTTGTATTATGAAATAAAACCATAAAATAGTTAAACTTTGTAAATTAATTCGCTTATTTTGTGTCTATAATGACCTTGCTTAATATCCTACCCGTCGTAATCATTGTGCAGAAACCGCTGTCAGGAAGCAAGGAGGTGTATATTAAAGGAGGATTACGAACTGCTAATGTCTTACAACCGCATTCTCATACCTCGTTGAAACTTCCACAGAGAAAGTTTCGTTTTGACAAGGATATGAACTGGTCATATCCATAACCAGACCACCATCAGATCCAAGGGGCAACACCGTGTTATCTTCTACCTGGGCAGGTCCTAAACACTCTATACAGATTATTTCAACCAAAAACTATAATTAGGTATTTCTAATAAATACATTTAATTTGATCATTAGTAGTATATATTGCTGTGCCCTGAACAAACGATAATTGCTCAGTAGCTGAGTTTGGCCTCTTGATCATTTCGATTGTTTAAGGACGTTTCCATTAAACCATATCAACTCGGAGTGCCCTATTCTATACCCAATGTCCAATCACCTCAAAATTATTATTTTTCAGTCCTTATTTCGCAAACTAATACTGTTCTTAATTGAACAACATTGTTAATATTCTGAGAACAGTTACAGCCATTTGAGGACGGCATCGTGGAGGTGGTGAGTCAATTCACAGACCAGAGATAGGAGTGGGAGAGATAAAAATTACGACCATAGGACTAAGTGGTTGTTGAGGCGAGTAATAACACCACGTGGGGCCAATATAGCTCTCGGCACTCGTGTGTTATTAGCGGGGCTCCCTGGGGCTCCGCCCTGCGCCCCTATTCGCATGGGGCAACAGGTGAATGGGAGGAACTGGGCTCTGCAGGGAAATTATGTTCCCTCTGCGAGGGTGGTCTGGATTTCCGCTTATTAGGCTTCTTATATAGTGCCATCAATAGGATCTTGCACATTTTTAATCTTCAGTGGAGAAATAAAACTGTGGGGCATGGAATGGATTTCTTTAGCGCCGTTACCTTAACATTAAATGAGTTAATAAAAATCTAAAATAGAATCTGAGCCGGCGTCCCCCCTCGGCATAATTTCTTTTGTTATATCTTAACCAAAACATATACAACATAATATAAATTTATTTTGAATCTTATTTTAAAACTTCAAATTGATTGAATTATAATCACGGCCGCTTCCTTACCCCTTCGGGCTCGGCAATTATCTAAAAATAATTTCATCGACGACTATCAAATACTAGCCAAGCCTAAAATATGTTCATTCTACTTTTCATGGGTAAATCTTTCAAAATTTATTTCATTTCATAAATATTTCGAGCAAATATGTTCAACCATTCTACCATACAAAAGCTCTTAACTATTGTCTACCCTGTCGCAACATATAATAAATCATACTAATGTAGAGAAAAACAAGGCTAAATACGTTAAAACATTTGATGTTCAAAGTTGTTCAAAACCGTATCCATTCACTCTGAAATTGATTCGTCCTCATACGGAAGCGAACATTTGTTTAGCTAACAAATTATGGTAATTAATTTGCAGCTGTATAAACATTAATTAATCAAACTCCCTACATTAGGGCTAATTAGTAAATGGCTAGGCTTTTTTCATTAGTTTCGATCTGAATATTCCAAGTGCCTAGCCAGTTGGTTCCTAGAATCTTTCACAAGTATATAATATACCCAACTTTTATTAGAACTCTCGTAGCAATTACAATTAACTGATATTAATTCAATTCAATTTATTAAATTCAGTGTTTCTATAGCACTTGAAGGATTATTTGCCTTTATATTTATTAAATTAAAATTTGCACAACATTCTTTCTCCTCATCATTTGGTAAATGTAAATACATGGCCTAGTACACAAACGATGAGAATTTTGATTCCATTGCAAAAAGAAATATTCGATGTTATTTAGTGTATACTTTTGTGCTATTTTCTATTATAGCCCAATTTTAAGGTGTGACTCAAATCTTGAGAAATCTATCCTTTGGACTATAAAATATACTTTATATTGAGCTGTTGTAAGAGCTAAAAAAAACCCACTATTTCCAACCCTTTTTCTTGGATAGCTTTATAGAAAAGTTTGAGTTGATCTCAAAGGGTAGTTTTCTCTTGAGAACGACTCAAAATTTTAGTCAGCATTAAATACGTAATTGCACTCTTTTAATTTAGTTTTGTAACAACTCCTTGGTTCGCCTTACCCACGAGAATCAAAAAAGCTTTAAATTGCTTAAACATACTTCCCAACATATTTCAACCCAGTAGCGTACCTTGAGGGGGATGCTTGAACGGGTTTCAATATTCAAATAGACTTTTTTGGTTTTTGTTTCAAATATACAAAAATACAACTTAAAATTTACTATTCAGATATGGATTATAAGTATGGAATTTAAAAATTACAAAAAAACTTGACGTTTTTACACTTAATTGTTAAAAAACAATAAAACACGCACCCTATAAACTTGCTATTGGGCACATGAGGTTACGTCGCCTGGTGGTAAAATCTAAATCTAGTGATAATTTATTAGAATAAGAAAAAAAACTAACATATGATATGTCATATCAAGATTGTTTAATAAAAAATCAAGAAAAAAAACTTGAAATTAAAATATGACGTCCTTTCATTTTATCATTGTGTTTAAAATCTGTTAGTGTACAATATGTTGAGAATTTGTAAACACCACTTTTTATTTTGATTGACTTAGAGCTCTAGTTACGCCACTGTTTTTACGTAAACGAATGCAAGCAGAACCAGCGCCGTTCTTAATCTAATATGAACCTGATGATATACAGTACAACTCCTTTTTTTTTCGATTTTGTTATTTTGTGAAATATCGCACCTGTTTCAAATCGTTGACGAATTGAATAGTGTGTACTCTCCAGGAGAAAAACAATATAAAGGCTTAGTTTTTGAACAGATAATTTATTTTAATACAAGTGAATCTTATTTTTTCCTTTTTGAGTTTTTTTGAAATAAGGAGCTTTACTGTTTCCCCCTCCCCCCTGACCTGTTCATTTATATTGAATCAACACGATGACCGGTATCATAGAACATGAATACATCGAGAAAAAACTGACAAAGGAAAGACAAATGCCTTGTTTAAAAGGAAAGTTTCTCGAGCACTCAGAGGGCATCATTGATCGCCGAAGTTAGGGACATGAGGTACTTTCATATTATGCCTAGAAGATTTATTTTTTGTATTACGCCATGAATCTGAAAGACTCGAATTGAAAAGATGCGAAAGGGATTGGGGGGGGGGAGAGCATGTAAATATCCATTGGACAGTTAGATCTCGGCCGAAGTGGGATCAAACCTCCCAAAGCTGGAAGAGCTCCATCGAGGATCCACTTTAGCCGATGAGAACCATTCAGAAGTCCTCTCTCCGCCTGCGCCGATCTCTCAGAGAGCTCCGGAATTAGATTACTGCCTCTATAATGGAATGAGTTTTATTGCATTTCTTATTCTACATATATTAAAAAAGTTTTACTGCTCTTCCGTTCCCCTGCCCCCTCCCTTCCCCATCTCTCCCACCAGATAAGGGGCCAGACTGTATTAAAGCCAAGATGGAACAAGTTTTCGAATATAATGGTTCCAATCCGTGTAGTCGCTATTTTATCATCGCTATATTCTATTATTGCTGATATTTGTTTGAGTCATGATTTTTTTAATTAAATTACATAATTCTGACTTATTAAGTTTCAAGGATCGTAAAAAAGTTCATTGAAGTATTCGTACATATCCATATTCAATTATTTCTAGTGATCACCAGAAGTAGTATTAAATCTTATCAGAAATGACGCAGCATCATGAAAGAGCAATTCGCCTCAGGAAGATTGTAATGAACTTAGTTCATATATGTTCATAGCCGGTTTATAAATTAGTTATTATCAACAAGTAGTTAGTTCTGATTAATTGTATTGGTTGTTGATGATCTCAATCAACTAAAACCAGCAGTTTTTTGAAATAATGTTGAAATGGGTTTTTTCTTGCATTCCCCAAGACTTCCATCGGCAAAGATGACAGGCAAGAACTTCCCTTATTAATTATGAATATAATTGTTTTTTAATCTCCTTAACTAAATGAGTTTCCTTTGTTCGGTTTGACTGGCCCATCAATTCACTAATGGACTCCTGAACTATGAACTAAATATATGATATTATTTTGAGAAATTTTTAATGAAGTCACAGTATACATATATTTTTTTTTAATTTTTCAACGTTTTGCCTATTCCTTGCATTCTCAGGACTGTGAATGAAATATAATTTTTCAACGTCAATCATTCTCATTACTCTTACGTCTTGTACCCGAATGGGTGCACATAAGAAATTGACACAATGAGTAGTACAACACAATTATTGTTGTAAATAAAATTCGGAGAGACTGTAAAGCCTTACAGTGCCAAATACAGGTGTCAGTTGTCGAGTGTTGACTCGTTGTAATATTTATTGCTATTATAACAGTGCCCCCACTGTTATTTATAATTATATGATTACTAGTTGTTGTCTGCAATCCCACTGGTTTTATAGTTATTGGCCAAGGTATACTACGGTTTTTATCACGTTGTCAAGTACTTTCTAACGAATGGCTTGCCCTAATGAAAGATAACTATAACGACCTAACGCCTGGGAACTGTTATTTAAAAAAACGATACATTTTTTTCACGTTAAATGACTCGTTTTCATGGGCTGGCCAGTAGTTAGTAATATGTACTGAAGAATAGTCTTTTGTCTGTCAGTCTGAATCGCTTATACACGATATTTTAGAGGGTTTAGATGATAAATTGGAAACTTCAAAGGCATATTTCAAAAAACTACTATTGTATGATGAAGTTTAGTAGAAACTATCTCAGTAAAATAAAAATCTAGTTTCTTATTAGGTACGGAGTAAAATTTATAATATTAAACAAGGGATGTGCACCTTGCATGACACTTTTTTTTTTTTTTTTTTTCTTCATAGCCCCTTTAAATTTACAGATAATTATATATAATTAAAGATCCTCAGGTGAATATATTCACAAATTATTCTGTATTTCCTGTAGCATCACTACATTATATACAGGTTTTGTTATTTTATATAAATTATATAATCGAATAAATAAGCATAATGATATACATTATACGTGACTAGACTAAACTGACTAATAAAGGTGATGGGACTCACCTTTTTGATCAACCTTAAAACTAACTTACATATTAATTCTGCATGACACTTCTCAATACAATAATAAATAAATAATCAGGGAGATAAAAGCAGTTTTATGATTAATTTCTTATTGACGCATTTTGTTTTCTACATTCAATCAATTTTATGTTGTTGTTTTTTTAATTAAAAAAAAAAGCGACAACGGACTTGCTCGTAATGTAATTGGAATGAGCAATGAATAGATAAAAAAAGAATATATGTGTACGTATATATTTCAATTCATTTGTCGGCAGAACACAGTTGCAGCATAAATAAAAACGTCATACCCTTTGTTTCAAAACCCCCAACGGTTCAACGCGGACAATGGAAAAATATTTAATTGGCTCTTAGAGAGAGCCAAAAAAAAAAACAAAAAAAAACGCCCCTATACGTATAATGATTTTGTCTTCATCCATTCTGTTTAATGCTTTTCCTCTCTTCTACTTTCCCACTCTTCCGCCCTAGCCCTTCTCGAGTGTAGGGAATAATTAATGGCAACTTTCTAAAACCCACAAAAGCCGATATTCTAAAAATTAAAACGCTTGAATTTACGACTGGTGGAATGGGGGAAGGTTAATTTAAAAAGTTTTCGAGCTCCCCCCCACTCCCCTTGCTCATTTCGACTACGACCAACACCGCCAAGGAATTAATACTTCTATTACCGGACGAGAAAAATAAATCTTCAACTTCGATAAATCATTCATTTTTATGAACGATTTACAGCTATCCTATCGACTTGATTTTTTTTTCCATTTTCTTGCAAAGAAAACTCGGATTTACTTAAAAACGTTGAATACAGGGTAAAATATATTATTTAATTTCAATTCAATCGACGTAGATGTTGCTGCAATAATAAGCAGTATGGAGTTAATGGTAGACATAATGCACTTTCCGTTTTGCCAAAATCTATTAATTGGTAGTTCTAGTATTCTATTCACTTAAGGGCGATGTGTTAGGTAAGGTGCCAGATTTGCAAAAGTGTTGTATTTTACATTGAATCCAAAATTTAAAGAATAAATCCCAAAAAGTCTCAACAATTATTATTGAACTTTAAAATTAAATATCTCCACTTCCTCTTTCACATGCGAGGGAGGTGACTACCATGTTGATTTGGAAGGTCTCTGGGCTGTTTGAACTACTGTATGAATGAGCGAGTGAATGAAAAGTGTAAATATGGTATGAATGAGAACATTTATCACAATTACTTATGCCTAATGAGGCAGATTGTAATTTTATCACAATAAAGAAGTTTCATAAAAATAAAAAATTAAATATACTGCCGCTTTCTTAGAACATACAGACGACAGGATTTAACATTTCAGGTTCTGAAAAAAAAACTTATGCATAAAAGGAAAACCCTTATTTTATGTAGCTCATATAAAAATCTATTAAAAATGTAGAGAAGAATTAGACATTTATAAGATTAAAAGAAACGATACATCAGAGTATCCTGGAAGATTGAAAGGGTCAAATGCCCTACGTGACAGTGCCCTCGAAAGCGTATGAAGCGTAGATGCTCAGACAAATAAGAAATGATGGTAGCTCTAGGTATGTGCCGATACCATAGGAAGGACATAGCCGTAGGGGATACCTTGGGGGGGGGGGCGGCGGAAGTGCCTGTTTTCAATTTGAGGAGGGCCGGGCACATGGGCCATGTATATTTGAGTTGGCCAAGGAGATTGTTTCTCTCGGTATAAGAATATCTGAGGGCTGACAAAAGTGATATTAAACACGACCCAGGGACGGGGCAGAGGTTTTAGAGTGCCCTCGGGAAATCACCCTGTCCACCCTGGGCTCATTACACCGCGCCGGCCAGGAATCGGCCGATGGCAAAGGGTTCCCTTCTATGATTTCATATAAATTTCATGTGAGGGGGCGGGGGGGGGGGGGGTACGTCCCCTTAACACCCCCGGGGGCTCGGTGACAGGGACTTTCCTCCGCTTTTCCGATTCACTTCTCTCCGGTGTCCTCCATTCAAATATTAAAGTGGCCCAACTCGGACTCTCCTCCCCCCCCCCTTCGGTTGGAGAGAATATCTTTCTCTCTTATACATACGTAGAGTATTGGGGAGCAAAGGGTAAAATATGTAGTCTTTCCCCTATCTGCATGTATCATTTGTATACATTACTTGTTCTCGACTTGCCTAATGAAATTGTAATATTGGTATAAATGTGATCTGTAAATATTGAGTGAACAAAATTGTGTATAAAGCACAACTAAGCTCTTAAATCACAATTATAACTTTCTTTGATATATAAATATATCATATACATATATTATTTTATCGTGCAATATATTTCTGGATAACTTCATTTAATTTCATGGTGACTGGTTCCTTAGGAGTATGGTTGGCACATCAACATTTCTGTCTCTAGTGTTTAGGTTATTCATTGCATCAAGCATTATTTCTGAGTAATTCCAACACGTTGCAGATTTGTTGCAGTGCGTCTATAATAATAATAATATTAATAGGTTTATTTATTACTATAGTCGGAAAATGGCAAAAAATGTGGAGCTTCATTTTTCACATCGTTTACACTGAGACCCTGTAATATTCATAGTGGAGGCAATTACCGCTTTCACTCCACGTCATTAATATCCCAATATTCTAATTAAGAAATCGTACATTAAAATTCGACTAGGCACGAAAGTGGAGGGGAGGTGGATAGCGCTCCCGATTGAATAATCCACGCCCACCAGCTCTCACTTAATAATTACTGGCTCAGCTAAAGAGTAAGAGAGAGAGAGGGTGGCAGAAGAGGGATAATTGGAAAAGTTGATATGAGGGCTTAATGCGGCTGGAATAAAACGGCGCTACGTAAAATAAATCCTGTAAGGGCTCACGAGGGCGGCTAGAGCTCCTCAGGTCGATAATTTCAATTAATGTTTTGCTCGACAAAGGGAGAAGACAGGAGGTGGGGGGGGTGATTACCCCAGCACTCAACCACCCCCTTCTGGTCCAATCCCAGGCCACAAACCCACATCCCAACGGCTGTACACGCACCAGGGTGTCCGTATCTGCCCGACTCCGGACTCTTAGGCTTGAATCGCGGCATAGGGTGTGTTAAATTTAGATGGGAATCGTTTCAAAATTAAAATTTTTAAACGTTGTGGTAACAATAATTGATATCCGCCAATTTTGAATGTTCATACTGGGAGCTCATTTTTAGCAGGAAATTTATAAATGGGTGGATGAATTTGTTGGAACGTCAGTTTTGGATGATCGAAGGGATGATATATTTTCATCAAATTTATAATAAAGTTCTTGTTAACCTAAAAAAAAAATTTATTTTAATTTTAAATTTTATAATTTATTTCTGTTAAATACTTAAAATTTTATTCAAAACGTGTATACAAAACTTTCGGTTGAGTTTTAAATTCATAATTTCCGCGACAGAACGTTTTGTATTCAATGAATATCTTTTTGAACCCCTGTTTTTTTTTTTTTTTTATTTAGGTAGGATTTTAATTGTCATTTCATTGACGGTTTTAAGCTGTGAACTATTGGCTCACGTAACTTTCGTAATTTAATTGGAAGATAAACTGAACTACATTCCACAGCTGAATTTGTCTTCACTAAAGGGTTAATTATCGCTTTTGTTTCTAAATAAACTTTTTATTGTTGCAGTGAGGTAACTGCTTTATTTTTTGGGACATCAGAAACTCTGGGACAAATGTATCATGTACGTCAAAACCTTTTTGTTAGATTTCAAAACATTATATTTATCTTTGAGCCTACTTGGAGAGTTCAAAAATGATAGCAATCGAATAATTAATCTTTGACCCAATTAATAAGTCCATTTGACCGAGTGTAAATAACGTGTTTGACTGGAACTTCTGCACTCAGCTGTTAACAAGTTATTTCTCCGGAACAAATTAATTTAACTTACCAAACAGACCCATTTGTACGGACTTAATTAAAGTGGAATGTTGATTAAATTTCAAGAGATAAACCTTGTTCTGTGGCGAGTTTTAATATTTCAAATTATAACGCTAATGTATCAGTACGTCCTATCGATCGGTCGTTGTTTGAATTGTGTCAGTTAGGATTTTGTTGATTCGTCAGTTTCTACAACTGCTTTATGTTTGAGGCAACTAAATGCCGCAAAATGGGGTTGTTAAAAAAACAACTTTTTATTACTGGTGCACTCTGTATGTTTTGGACGTTTGTTGGAGAAATGATGAGGTAAAAAATAAAAAATGTTTCAGATTATTTCTACGTTTTATCACTGGTTTGTCATCCTGTTCTCGACTTCATCTCGTCGCCTTCTGTTGTTTTAGCATTGAAATTTTAGTGTTCCCTATCATGCTCGTAGACTAAAATAAGCTGGGACTTCAATGGACAAGCTGATAAATTAAAGTTGCTGTTAAATCGTTGACAATAATGTTTATTGATTATAGCATAGAATAAAAATAGAAACAAAAATTGATTCTGGGACGAACATAAAAACCAAAACAAGTCACAATGTGCAACAAAGCATTAAACTCTGTAGTCTGTACGATATTAAATGAAAACCATTAAATAAATACAAAAGAAAGTGACATACAAACTTGTAGCGACCGCTAACTACATAAGATAAATCACCCTATACTCTATTTTATATATATTGTAAACAAATGTAAATAACATTGCCAAAATATAAATCATTGTAAATGTGTTAAACAATAAAACATGCGAGGGAGCCAATTAGTTATATGAGCTGGAACACCATCTGTCAGGCATGTGTAAGACCCAACCACCGGGAGATCCTCCCGGCTCTGTCAAGGAACAAAGGAAACCACATCATTGGCTACTACAAAAGCCATCCTTATTGGCTACTGGCAAGGCCAGCTGGGTATTTAAGGCCGGCGGTGTGGGTCCTGTATATCATTCTCCTGTCAACAATAAAAGACGCAGCTGCAAACAAACCAGTTAGAGGCTAAAAACCCTCACCCTCTACCCAGAGCAGGAGGTATCGGGGGACCCAGACCAGGCTTGATGCTGCCGAGAACAAAACGCCACCGTAAAAAAAAATATCATTGACTACAATAACGAGTCACGTGATTGGGTACTAACGATGCAAGCCGGGTATATGTAGACCCGGGTTTTTGCCTGTAAATCATTCTCGCCACGGCTCTCTACTGGCGAACTTGCAGCTGCACTGATGTTTCAAAACTTGGCCTTCTCATTTATGAAAACCTCTGGACCTCTCTCTTCCTAACCTCGCTATATTTTAGTCCGGCGTTGTCAGACCCCACACCTTCCTCGTGGGAATCTCTGCCTTCGTCTCGCTAAATCTATCACCTCCATGGGAGAGACCTCTCTCTAGTGGATAACGGTTGTCGTGGCCCTGCAAACCTACCAAGCAATGTTTCCCATGGCAATCCAGTCTGCCTCTCTCCGGTTCACACTCACCTTTGGGATCCGGACGGTTTTCGCCTACCCTCAGATACCGAGTGTGAATTCGTGGTCATTCCAAGACCACACAAACTACCTACCTACCCTATACCTCTTCTCCTGAACATAGTGCATTGTCGGGGCACATACCTATCAAACATTGGAGTCAGATAGTAAAGCCGTCATGAAACTATTGTCCAGGTTATAAACTCAAACAACCCTCACTTTGTCACGAGGGCTAGGGTAACTAGGCACCCCCCTCGTGACGACCCGACAAACTAAATATACAATAATAAAAACCAAAGAAAGTGCAACGAAACATTTATATATAAAGTAGGAAATAAAATAAAAATATAAGGTATGAAAATATAATGAAAAAATCGTTTCCAAACTAGCAAGTATGTCTGAATAGTGAGGTGTTGGAAGGTGCGTAAGTTCAAATCATGCCGGAATTTAAGAGGCAGAAAATTCAATTGGGTAGTGGAGCGTGCGAGGAAGGAATGATCGTTTGCTGGCGTTTTGTTGGCAGGGGTATAAAGGTCTCAGAGACGGGATCTTCTGTTCCGGGAGTCGACTGAGGATTTCAACGATAGAATATTGTATATACAAGGAGGAGGGTGATAGGCATTGATGGTTTGGAAAAGGAATGAACGGAGGAAATATTGCGCACGGAAGAAGGGGAATACCATATACACAAATCATATATATTGTAATTTTAACAATTTAGGTGTACGAATTTAATTTTAAAGGAGCCTACTCATAACAGCTTGTCTGTCGATCTCAAAAATGAATAATAAGTGGAAGGAAGTTTTTTTTAAACCGTATTACTACATTGGAGTTTTGTTTAATAGATTGTATCAAACTTATCGACTAATATTTCCTATCCTCTGGTTACCTTGTAATCAGAGTTCGGCCAAAAACCTATTTAGTCCAGAATTCCATTATTTCCAGTGGGACTGAGACTCGTATACCGGCCTCCTAATTGGGTAATATATAACAGAAGGCCTTGATATTTTTTTTCATTCTAATTTAAAAGCAATTTTAGTGTATATTGGGTTTTTTTCAAGATAAGTGAAATTTATATAGGTCCATGGTGACTATTAAAATTTTCAATCTGTATTTAATTATGTGCTGTAACTTTTGTATTATCGTTTTGACCGACATTGTAAAGTGCATTTATATAATTGAGACCTTGGTCAGGAGAAGGTCACATATGAATTTGCGTGATTTTAATTCTTAAGCTTTTTATTTGTTTCCTTTCCTTTCCCAGCTGAAAAAAAAAAAATTATGTGTGCATGTCACTGCTACTAGTGTTTATCCCATGGAGTACTTTTACTATTAAAGTTCTTTGATCAACTTCTATTGTTTTCGCAACTAACCACGGGTATTTTATTTTTATTGTTTTACATATTACATAAAATAAAAACCAATACACTAACCGGCCAGCTTCTGCTTCCATTTGAATTTAAATGCCAACAGTTCACTCTTAAGTTACTCATCGTTGGCTCATTAGGGCGATATAGCAGAAAAATTCTGCGATAATTTTGATGGTGGAACCACGTAGGGTCCCATATTTCAAAATCTGGGATATTAAATTTAAGCCTAATTTTTATTTCATTTAAAGTTCTTATACAACATATGGTTATGATGTGCGTCGCATACTACTACATATCATATTTCACTATTAAGCTGTGAGTTAGTGGCCTAGACACACCACCAATTAGTAAATAGAAATGCCAAACTTTCCTATACTGCAAGTTCAGATGCAATAGTTTCTTGACTCTTAAAACTATAACAATTTCATCGTAAGCTGTGAATTTATATTTGAGAGGGTGTAATCGATGTGATATTGGCTTAGGTTAATGGAAATCATTGACCAATTTTCCAATAAATAAATCTACTCTAAGTAAAATTCACGTGCAACTAACAGACCCCGTGCCCTTCATCTTGACATCCCACTAACTCAAAACCTAGCGACCTCCCGCTTCCAGAACTTCCATCCCTGGCTCCCTGGCCACCCTAATCCGTATGCTAATGATCTTGAATCCCCCCATTTCGTCCCTGACAACCCAGAGCGACGCTTACATTGGAGGTAGTCCTGATACAAGTATTTTGTTTATAGTGAGCGCTGTGTGACAAGTTAAGTGGTTCAGGTTAATAAGACATCCCCCCCCCCCCAAGGTGAAACTAAAGCCCTAAGCACTGCAAAAAATACTTTGTATTGATGCTATGTGATCATTTCAATTCAACCTCATTTTTTTTTCTTAACGTGTTTTAATATAATAAAGGACGTAGAAACTAGTGAAAGATTATTAAGGGAATCTATTGGACCTCAGAAATTATTATACGGTTTTATTTTAGTAAAAAGATAAAAAAAAAAAAATTTCGATAATAGATTTTGAGGAGGTTAGAAAAGAAAAAAAGCGCACGCGACCAGGTTGTCGAATGATTCACCCATTTTCTTGGTTACCAAAGGGGTCTTCCTCCAAAGGTCCTAAGTCTCGCTAATGGGCTTTGAATGTAGAATGATTCAAAATTTCCGCTTGTGTGTGGGTACGTGGTTTTGAAGGTTTCCAGGACCGTTATGGTTTTTCTGCACCTTTGGGTCCGGGGGTTTCCTTACCTGGCAACGGTTTCAGCACAATAGTGGTTGTTAGTTTGCCTCTCCGGCCATCAATCTTGTCACCTTTTCACCAACACTATCTCAACTAATTACTGACTATTGTTTCTTCACGACTCAACAGCGAGTCTTAATCACTTCCAAGCTTTTTCACAAAGGCTTTTCTTTCTGCTCTTGCACTCCTTGTTAATTTTTTTTTTTTTTTATTTCAACAGGTATGATTTATTTTATTAATTGGCAAGATCCCGTCATCGCGCTAAGAAAAATTAATAGTTGCATGAGACTAAACACACTTGCCAAACAAAGATTAACAAATCATCGGACCACAATTAATTGATTGGCCCTAGTAAAATTATAGTATGCATAAACAGTATACAAATTGCACGTTGTTATTCAGAACCTCTTAAACCCCACACAGAATTTTGTTTTGATAATACCAATTATTTAATGGTTTTTACCGTTTTTTATTCATTCCTAACCAAAATTACTGACAAACACGTAAGCGAGTAACAATATAACACCATAATATTTTTAAAAATACTGAAAATGAATTAATTTATGATTCTGAAAAACGAGTTGGCTGCTATTTATGAAAGTATTAACTAGGCGTTGTTAATTAATAGCATATAGCATCGAAATACCTTAATGTGTCAATGCAAGTATTAGTTAGTGTCTCTGAGAAAGCTCTAACTGATACAATTTTCGGGTAAGTTGTGGATACACTTTCCTTCACAACTTCTTGTTTAGGAACTTTAAACGCCGCTTACATGCATAATAGGCTTGTGAAATCTAACTTAATTTATTTCAGCATTCTCTGGACCGTACCCTTTTAAGGCTTCAATGTCGTTTTTTTATAAGCAGTAACGCTAATTTTCATTTTTGTATAGACTTTTCTGGGGGGTTTGAGTCTCCTGTCCGAACTAGACATGCAATTTTGTGTCGATGTTCCATCTGGGGTGACCCGAAGATATAAAAAATATTTCAATGATTGTTTTCAAAATTAATTGATTTCTTGTTGATAATTTATTTTTATTTTTTTCTCAGTGAATCGGATATCAAATTAAAAATCTCGGCTTCCTGATAATAATAGGTAGTGTGTTATTAATACTCCCTTTAACAATGTGTTCACGTTTTCTCAGTGATAAGAGGTATGAAATTTTTCAATCGATTTTAACTTGATGCCCAATTGATGATAAAAATAATAATAGCTCCATAAAATATAATCTATGTTTTTTTTTTTGTTGGAAGTATCTGCCAAGGGGTATTACTATGATAAGCTCCACTAAACCCTTATTTGTCTTGGAATTGACTTTCTAAACAATGGGACCAAATTCGAAGACCAAACGCAACGGTCGAAATATATGCGATGTACTAGATGTTATGTGGAGGTCAGACCTTTCATTTCCCAGATACGGTAGCGCCAATCCCCCCGCGACGCGCAATACAACTGACACCCTCGATACCCAGAACAGGGGAACGATGATTACATATTTGGCGATGCCGCTGGATGAAATGATTCAAATTAATTGAATGACTTGTCACTCACACACCCTCTAGTAACTGATACGCTTTCGGCCGGACCCCCACCACTATCGATCAATGTGGAACATTTTAATTAAAACTGGAGGAGGTGGAGGCCTCGCTCTGTCAGCTCTAGAACAGCATAATGTTCTCACTGTTTCTCTTTCTCTATCTTTTCATCCATTCTCTCTCTTGTGCGTATACTAAATAAGGTCTTGAGCATTAGCTACTCTGTGATTTTATCGGATACTCTCGTAAATATGTACCTACACCAGACAGCAACAATGACATTCATTAGTATTTCCTCAATGATTCTTGTGATTCCGAGTGGGTTAATTATTTTTTTAGCAAAAGCTAAATTTCACGAACTCACCCGACCACTTGTAGACTTCAGACTTCAAAATTCAAACCAAAATCAAAAGGATTTTATTTTGACTCATAGAGGATTTTTTTTTTATTACACAGATTTGTATTTGTTTGTTTGGTAGTGCCATATCAATTATACCATACATTATACCACATAAGCTTCTAGCTTCACACTGTTTCCACTTGTAACTTGTTGTTTTAACTTTATAGTTATGCTTACATTAAGAAATATTTTCATCACGAAATCCAGCAATAAAGGGCCAGTTGAGTAGCTACAAAATTTATAACATTATTTGTACCAAAGATGTGCTCCAATGGACAACACATGAATCTGCATTTAATTAGTAATTAAGTTAATTAACTAGATGGAGGTGTTACAAGACATTTTGTTAGAAGGTGGATGTGAACGACAGGAAAGGTATCAAGTGGGTGGAAGGTTCAAAATAAAGCCTTCCATCTCAGTTCAACTGGGTCATAAAAACAAACATGCACCCCGCACGCTTTTACACCACCATAAAAATTATGCACTCTTAAATATCTGAATCTGCTGGGTTTTATACATGGTTTTTCTGCCTAATTGTCCAATCTAAGTTGTCTAGAGGTGATACATCTCGAAATATTCAATGATTTTTGGTGAGATGAGAACCTTTTCCAAGCACCAACCTACTTCAACCTATCCTCAATGAATCTGAGATGATTGCTCTTCGGTCTCGAATATATCGCTTATTATGAATACAGTTTCAAATCAGCTGGAATTTGTTGATTTCATAACTTAATACCTATTGCAAAAAAACACTACTAACGTAAAATGCTACTTACTGGGTTCTGATGGGTACCTTTAGGCATAATCAGACAGAAGGATGATGACCACTCCCTAGAAGAATAACATATGATGTAATACCAATAATAGCGCACATGATTTGTTTTTCAGATTTTCTAACAATGTAATTGTTATCAATACTCTGAAAATCTTTCTTCTCTGAAACTGTTTTAATATTACAATAGATATCATTAAGGAGAGTTATTTTTCATTACAGCGAGATTTGAATATTGTAATTTCTTCGTGGTGGGTGGAGAGAGGAGAAGCTCACACCGAGTTTGATTTGTTCCCCATTCAAATCAAGAAGTGGAATCCAATAAAAGATCAGTATTGGTTTTCCATTGGGGCCTCCTTGTTACAGCTGAACATTAATCACATTTCTATCAGAGCCTATTCTATCCAAGCCGAGGAATTCATCATTCCAATTTTATATTGGATTGATTCAACTTCCTACTTAAGTCCTCCTAGAGAACTTATATAAAAAGATGGAAGGGCCTCCATTTCTCTTGCATTAATCCTCTAATATTTCTAATCAATATCACATCCCTGTTCATTACTATATCTCAGTTTCTGAAGATGATAAGATTAATTTTTTTGGCATAAATTGATGTAGAAACTCTTCTTATAAGCTGTTTTGTTTTTACTTTATGCTGAAGAAAATGTAATAAACATTGATAACCAAAGTGATACTACATACATTTAAATTATTAAATAATAAAATATACACATACCAAAATTCAATCAAATTTAAAGGCAATATCTATTGTTTTGTTTTTCAGATTCTGTGTTGGTGACAGATTTTATCTCTGCGACAACAAAATCCTATGTGAATATGACTACGAAGAAAGATTAGTCTTCGCAAATATGGCCTACAATCCAAACCAGTTGGCTCAGCTGAAAAGACAAGCCAATGGACAGATCCCTGTAAGTCAACTGCAATAATTACATAACTTTATTGTTAGATTAAATATGTTAACTGGGCTCTTATATGCTGTAGTGCTGTAGTGTTAGTGTTAATGCTTCATGATATGAAGGTTCTGATCCCTAGGTGATGAAGGGTGAATTTTCTTTATATTCCCTTAAATAGAAGTGGGTGGCTCCCATAAGGATAAGCCCACCTTTCATCCCTAAATGGTGATGTACTGGGGCATAAATAACTAATATCTTGTTCATTATATTGTTCATCTGTTGTAAAAATGTTAAATAAAAAAAAAGGGTTTTGAAAAAAAAAAAAATTAATAAATAAACATATTAACTAATCTAGTTAAATTAGAACTTATTATTGGTAGGTGGAAAAAAATAATGACCAATTAGTCTCAAAATATTATTTTTTATCATGTAGTGCAGGCCACCTAAACCTCAGTATGTTTTGCCATCATATCTGGTATTTTCAAGGTCATAGATACAGCAAATCAAAGTCAAAATTAAATATACGTAATCTATATTGAGCGGCTGACATTATTATGACAAATTAGTGGCTAAGGTAGCATTACTGTGGTATGAGTGTAATAACGTACTGTTATTATATAACAGTTACCTTCTAGTCTCACAAAAGAACAGACAGAAATCAAAATTCATCACCTCACATGACAGTCAATAATTTGTCATAATATAATAAGCTCAGTATAAACTAACTATTTTAATTTGCTGGACCTATGACTTTGTTTCAAACTAGCTATATCCTATATCTGCCTGAACCGGAAAAGCATCTTTAATTTTCTTTTTAATGTATAAGAGCACAATAATTCTTTCAAACTTGTTTTCTTATATAGTCTATACTTTTAATATTTTAATAAAACTGAAATATTAATTAATTCATTTTACCTTTCAGTCACCATCATTGGGCCCGACCCCGGTTAGGAGTATAGGCTCAGGAGACCTCAACAACAACATGTCCCAGCAACAGTCTGTATTGAAGGCACCGACCAGCTGATAACCAGTTGTATACTTGAACCTTCCGGAAGCCTAAACCCACCTGTGAATCTCTCTCTCTCTCTCACTCACTCACTCACTCTCTCTATCTCTATCTCTATTTCTATCTCTATCTTCTGAAGAGTTACCTCCCACTTTTCGCATTCATGTGATAGTTATTTTTCTCAAATAAAAATGAAGTGACTAAATTTTAAAATACTTTAGAAAATAAATGGAGGGAGTTGCGTTTCTGAGGCTGTAAGGACTGTTGTAAATATTAATTTTAAGTTTTAGTCTCGCAAGCACCAACCCTTAAAAAGTATTAAGCATATAGATTATACCTGCATGTTTAGATGAACCTCATGTGTATATAAAGTTTGTATATTGCTTGACAGATATTCCTATAATGAATGAAATTTATTGATAGATAGTTAAGATTATCGATTTTAAAAAAATCAGATATTTGCAAGGAATTATCAGCTTCAAACTATGTACATATTATGGAGTAATATTTTGCTTCAACTATAAATTGTGTAAATATTTAATAGTATGTTTTTGAAATAAATGTTAACCAAATATAGGTTTTATAACAATAAAATACTGTTTTTATTTTTCTAACCTTCATTCCTGTTTCATAATAACTGTATAATTTTATATTGTCATACCAGATGGAAGAATTTAAAGTTGATTCAAACCAATTACTTGTTCAAACAACCATTAGATCTTTTTAAATATGCAATGCAAAGGTTAAAAAATGTTACTTATATAATATAATAAAGGATTTAACTCCTCACATGAATGGAGTTGGCTGAGAATTTATTCATAAAAATAATAATAAACTTACACTGTAATTGGTTGATGGTGCTGAGGAACTAGCTGAGTCAATGTTAAGCTGAAGCTTCTTGACCTCAACCATATCCAGTTCAGGTACCTGACTTTTGAGGTTGAGATGAAAACCTAGTATTGGCCATTTTAGTACATTAACATCATCTGTCAACTTCAGTTTAAGTATTTTTCATTTTATTTCTGTGGGGAGCATAGTACCTTAATTAAAGTGTTCTATTCTTCCAATACTAGTTCAGTTCAACAAAGTGTGTAATTTATTTACTTGGAAAACCTCATCACCATGCTTCTCTAGGTTATCCTTACCCTTCCTTACCCGAGGGTCTCAATCCAGAGCCGACATGAGGATTACTGCTGGTAATCCATCTCACCACAAATTTTTTGTAGCACCTGTCATCCCTTTCATTCAGCCTATCTTCTTTAAGCACATGTGGCATTAGATCCTTCTGTAGAGATGAATATTATCCACAATACACTGTGGATATTATCCTGAGATTGTCTCCTCGTCTTTTCTATTTTTGGAGCCTCTGTTTCAAGGTGGCTCCTTAATAGTCAGCTTTTAGATATACACATTATTTAAAAAACACAAAAAAAAGTATAAGCTTCATTACAATAGTATAGTAGTTTATGTTTATAGCTAACAGTCTGTGTGTCATGTCTTACATTGTACATATTACTGGAGCATCTCCTCACTTTGGTAGCTCACCAATTAGTTTATGGCAACAAGTAAAACAAGAAAATGTAGACAGCTCAACCTTGCATAAATGAGGTTTTAGAAGCCATTTGTAAACTAAAGGAAGGTAAGAGTCCAAGCCCAGATAATATCCTACCTATTATAAAAGCGGACCTAGATCTCTCAGCATATATAATGCACCAATTATTCTAAGAAATATGGGCAAGGAGGATGTTCCTAAAGACAGAAAAGAAGGACTTATCGTGAAAGCTCCCAAGAAAGATGACAGGACAAGTTGTAATAATTGGCATGGCATCACTCTTCGGTCCTATCAAAGTCTTCAGTAGAATAATTCTTAACTGAATTTCTAAAGAAGTGGAACAGAAGGTAATAAAGGAACATGCTGATTTCAGAATAAATACATGTTACATGATCTTATAAACACACCCTGCATTATTATTGAGCAAAGCAATGATTAGTTTTGCCTTCTATTTATTATATTTGTTGACTTTGTGAAAGTGTTTGATTCAATATGCTGGAATTGGGCTTAGGAAACGCTTATAAAATATCGAATCCCTACAAAGATCGCCAACATAAATTGAAACATGTAAACATGCATCTCAAATGCAGCAAGGGTAGGTCTCCTTAAATGTACTGAGGTGCATAAGGGATGGTTGCTTATTTTTGCCTGTTTTATTCATATTGGTTTAGGACCGAATCATTAGGCTCATCTTAAGTAAAAGGAAATGGGCTCCAATTGGCCGGCAAGAAGATCTTGGCTTCGCTGATGTCATATGCTTATTGTCACAATGCTATACAGATATGAAGGAGAAGCTAGGCAAGTTGAAGAATATAGAACTAATTGCCAGCCCTAAAATAAACTAGATCTTTCCAAAACTGAAATTGATGCCTACCAAACATAAGCATTAAGGAAATGGAGCTGGGTATGCCACACATGTTGAGAATGAAGGAAGATGCAAACATAAGCAGTATGTGTTGAACTGACAACAGCATGGCTTCAGAGAACGTGGGATACTAAGGAAAACCTGGCTAAGAATGATAGAAGAGGAGTTGGACAAGTGATAAGTAGGGATTGTGCCTCGCGTCCACCATTTGGTGACTATTGTGCTAAAGCCTATCATCATCATCATTTGTGGCATCTAGATACAAATCACTTAGAAAGCACCAAATTTTATATCACTCCTGTAAAATCTAGCTCCTGATAGGATAGCTCTCTTTCCCTGATCTAAATGAAAGTTCAAAAACTCAATTAGAAAATAAAAATTAAACTATACACACTTTGTTTATTTATTATATCTACATAATTTAAAAACAAAACATATGTTCATACAGGTTATTTTTATCTTTCCTTTTACTATAAGGCTTAATTAAATATAAGTGGACTTGGATGTCTGATAAAAATGAAAGTGATGAGAGAGCTAATGAAAGAAAACATGACGGTAAAAAAGGTAGGAATAAGTTGAAGAGTGAAAAACCACATGTTGAGAAAAATTTAAATGAGCACCAAGAGAAATTTGACATCAACCAAGGTCTTGATGAAAAGCAAAATAAAATCACTACTTGGAATGATAGTGAAGGAAGTTCTAATAAACATCCCAAGCTTAGTAAGGATCTCAAAGAACTTTTTGATAACTTTGGACAAGGAAATTCAAATCCTAAAATTAATAATCCCAAGTCATACTCTTCAGAAGCACTTGAAGTTATTAAACAATGTTCTGAATCCTATTCACAGCAATCAGTTGAAAACATTCCATTTACAGATGATTTGTTAAGGACAAACAATGATAGCGTTGATGATACAACTTTAAATGGGAAATTTATCGAAATTAAAGATGACAGCCATAGCTGCAGATGCCATGCAGACAAATGTGTTTGTGATCAGACTGATCAAAATTTTACTGATATCGATGATTTTCAAGCCTGTTTTGATGCTAAGGAAACTAAGCTACCTAATGGTTTTGACCCAAATCATATTTTTGTTGTAAACCCCAACGAGTGTTCCAAAAATTGTGAGGATCCTAAACTTAATAGAAGCAACAGGTTTGATTTTAACGTCAAATATATAAATTTGTTTTAAAATTAAAAAGAAATTAATCACATCTAAAAACCTACAAAATTAATCATGATTCTCTGTTTTATAATTCAATTTAAATTATAAGTCTTTATAGGTACAACTTTAATCATGTTCATATCCGACAAAATCAGAAAGGTAAGTCTAAGTCTTACAATAAAAAGTCAACACTACACTGATTTTTTATGAACCTAATCTAATACCATGACAAATGAATATTTCAGAAATATTACCACAGTTTGAACCTTTTTTTCCTGGAAGAGAAAAAAAGTAATGATGCCTGATAACGTAACATATTTTACTATTTTCTCATCTTATAAATAAGGGAAAACTTTTCTCAAATTTGTTTTTTAGAATAAAGCATCATGTTTCAAAAGATGATTCTGGTGAAACAATTCCTCAACTGTACAAGGCTAATGTAAAACACTTACAGAATTGTGGCATGGTTCCGGAAGTAAGTGACAATCATTTGGTTTGTTTATCAAAATAAATTACATTTTATTCTATAAATAATATGGACCAAGATCCTGTAAATCTATATCATGAGTGTATAAACAGCTAGTCTTAGCAATTGAACAAATAAATAAATGGTCTAATATTAAATTTAAAACTCCAACACAAAAAGAGTAATGATAAATCTCTGATTATTAGAAGGAATGTAGCAAAAAGAGGTTGCAATTTTTTTAAACTCTTCAATTCTACCAGTTGATATGGAACAACCTTTACCTTAATGAAAATAAATCATGTAATGCAATTTCAAAAGTTAATTTATGTAATTGAGTTAGATTTAAAAATCACAGCCCAAAGAGGGGGGTGTTAATAAATAGGAAGGGTTAGGTTAACTAATCAGTTATGGTGTCTTAACCCACAACATTAAAAAACATTTTTTTCAATAAAATTATAATCATTATAACCAACTAATCTAAATTGGCAAAATGTCGAAAATGGTTTCAATTACAAGCATAACCTTAATTGTATGATCCTACTGAGTGTAGTAGCTCAATGTGGTTATAATTAGGCTGATTAAAATTAGTGTTTGTAATTAAATAATTTTAAATTCTCATGCGAGCATTATGTAGGTGTCAGTTCATCATCACTGCTATGTGACCTGACGATCTCTAAGCTTCACCAGTTTGGAATGCCTATTTCTAGGTTATGCATCCTGAGCAGGCCATTGTCACTTGGAACACAAGAAAATATTGAGGCTTTGTCCGGGTAGTGTTGTGTAGTGAGGTTTTGTGTAACCTTTTGTACCAATCATAGTTTTTAACATTCCCCAGCTCTATGGCGAAGGGAAGTAGGAAATTTGTTAGAGGTTGAGGAAGAGATTTTGTCCGCCGGGAAGAAGACATGATTTCTGGATCTAATAGGCTGCCTTTCCTTATCTTATTATTGAATGAGACCAAGCAAGGTGTACTGATGCCTTTGAGAGCTTCATAGACCATAGAACAGGTGGCTTAGCGGACTGTGCTCTGCAGACATCCCAACCAGTGGACCTGTCTTGACTGATTGAAGTTGTGGTAGGTAGACTATTCCATATTAAACCCCAGACAAATAATGGGTACACCTGATTAAACCAAGGTCTAGGGCTTAACTAATTTACATTACCTGGCTTATCTGAATATGTCAAACCCATCCTTTCATTTGATCCCTGGGTATACTCCAGTATACTCTCTTATATAAAAGCTGTTTGTGTAGAGCAGTGCTGAGACAGTTTTAATTCCTTGGTGTTTTACAAGCAGTTTAGCCTTTAAAGGGTGACATGTGTGTATCAATTATTGAAGCACACTATAGGCTATCTCAAACTGTCCATTGTGATGTGAGACAAGAGAGGTTGAACTTGACAACAAGCCCCCCCCCCCTCCTCATTCATTAGACAAGAAGAAGTGAGACTATGTGAAAAGTTCACTTTATTCATAATCTCTGTAATAGCCATTTAACAGGGATGAACCACTGTCATTTCATCTCAGATGGATGGAGTGTTCACTTTGGAGGCACCTTAGTGATATGGTATTTGTCGAGCTCAGTATAACTGAGTATCCCCAAAGTGGGGAAGAGACGCCCGCCACGGGCCAGGGTCACTACAACCTCTTAGCTGCCTTCCAGCGAGCGCCCAGAAAGAGATAGACCGATGGTCTTTCGCCCTGGCTGCCAACCTAGTCGGTGGGCAGCTTTAATTCGCTTTGATCTGACTCCATAAGATCTTTAAAAGGTGTGTGCCCCGACAAAGCACTGTGTTCAGGAGAAAAGGAACAGGGTAGGTTTATAGGTAGTTTATGTGGTCTTGGAATGACCACGAATTCACACTCGGTATCTAAGGGTAGTCCAAAACTGTCTGGATCCCAAAGGCGAGTGTGAACCGAGACAAAGGCAGAGATTCCCACTAGGAAGGTGTGGGGTCTGACAACGCCAGACTAAAAACATAGCGAGGTTAGGAGAGAGAGATGCAGAGGTAGTTGAATGAGAAGACCATGGTTTTTAGTAGAGCTGCAAGCGCCAGTGCAGAGAGAGAGAGAGACGTGTTCATTCAAGGTGCCGGCTGGTTTCTGTCTGGCCTCTGACTGAGGACGCAAGGTTTATATAGCTGGCTAGTCGTGGTGGGGGCCATCCCCACCAACTTCTCCCCCCACTCTCCGACTGGCGTCATAAGCTTTATTTATTAAACATATAGAAACAGTGATAGATATGATCTGATCGAGAAGAGAGTGACTTATAATTATTTGTAATTAAGAGTTGGCCACAACAGTAATAATGTAAGTTTAAGCCCACTGGCATATTTTCTTCTTCTGGTGGTAGGGCATTTGCCTATTGATCAGGGTTATATTTTTATTTTGATTTAAACAGAGCAAGCCGGTTGGGAGAATAAGCCATCTGGTCTGTGTATGTTTCTGGCCAGTGCCATTTTCTTTTATTTAAATATAATTGCGGCAACATGACCATTATTAAAATTGCTAATTATTTGAGTTAGCAATATTCACCAAGAATCCTTTTTGTTTAATAATAGAATTATCTTCATGTGTGCATACATACATATACATGTTGTGTGCTTACACCAAATCTAATTTTAATAATTAATAATATAATATGTACATGGAGGGATGCCCGGTTAAATAAGCCATACATCTGTATATATTGGAATTATTTATTAATATATAAAATAAATGTTAATGAAATTAAAAATACAATAGTTTACTGCAATTCACATAAATATATAGAGCTTAATACTAATTACTAATTACCCCGACTTTGTATGAGTCTTCAATGTGGGAGTTCAACTGAAAGTCCTTTGGATTGGAGAATAAATCCAACTCAGATAGAAGGCCAGCCTTGCCGGCTATCATAAGCTCCTAAAAGGAGGTGACTAATTTCAGTATCCAGAGATTGGACCGACTCTGATGAGCTAGCTATTGTACATCTGCAGGATAGCCTCAGAAAACTAGTAGCGAGAGCTCATATGACAAAAGTCTGCCATCTATTTCCTCTCCTCCTCTCTTGAAACCTATTGTTCATTGCTTGTTTCTTTCTTTTTTTAAATTTCTTAGTTCCTAGTATGTGGGCTTTTATTGCTTTTGGTTCACAAACTGATTTTTTTTTTTATATGCCGGGTCTGTGGATGGTGTTAAGGGCAGTAACAGATGCATGCTGCTTTTAACCAAACTGGTTTATTCCCCTTTTAGCGTACCTCTTGTTTGGTTAAAAAAAAAACTTTTTTTTATAAGGTAACAGACATTGGCAGTAAAGGGTTCTCACTCTGGGAGTGCTATAAACATCACCTTCTGTCTGACAAAGGGTCCACATTCCTCCATATAGGTTTTATTCCTCCTGATTAACATTTTTAGTCAATATAACATCATGATAGGTTGAACATCTCAATCACCAACTAATGGTATGAAGTTCTTTTATATTTTTATTCTATAGGTAATCATAATAAGGAGTCTTACATATAATGTCTGTTTTCATTTATTTTAAAACTATTTTAAATTACAAATGTTGTTTTTCAAAATTGTTTTTGGAATAACTTTTATTTCTCCCAATTTTGATAACCACCTTATTTTAAACTATCCAGTTGGTTTAAAAAGGGAACTGTTTTGCAGTAAGTTTTTGAATTTTGGGTGACTTTGACGCTGATGAGAAGGTTAGGGGATTTTGTGGAGTTTGAATTTTAAATGTTCAATGAATTCTTAGCTGTGGTAACTTAAACTTTCTATATAACATTCACTGGCAACAAATTCCAGGCTTAATATGAAAATGAATTGTAATATACTAACTTCAGATACCACTAAAGGCTTACAACTTTTTTTTTTTTTAAACAATACGTATATAATGTATCAGATAGCATATTTACATATACTGTAGATAGCATTTTTCACATGTGGCTACATTTGAAAAGCTAGTTTGTTGCCTATTGAGGACGCTTCCTTTGAGGCAATGCAAACATAGTCATTATGTGATTATGATTTAGAAAATAACTATATTCATAATCCATTCCTAACAGGTATTTGATGCATAATTACTTTCTTGCAAACTTATCGTAAGATTCTGTTATCTGTATTAAAATCTCTACTATGATCATAAGAATAAAAATTAGTACAGGAAGATTTATGAGTAAATTTAAACTTTATTGTGACCATAAAAAGTCATCCAGAAATCAATCTGTGAAATAATTAAAATATGTTAATTGTCGCTTATTATTATTAGTAATTCTGGATATATTTTTCAGAGGTTTACTTTTAAAGCAGTAACAGGACATTGCCCAGGAAAGTTAGAATATTGTGCTCCTATGACTTCATATACATATGACAATTACACAGGAACAAATAGGAAAAACTGCAGGAAAGGGAGAAGAGAAAAAAATACTATTTTTAAAACGTTTTTGAAAAATAGAAAATACAAACACCCAGACAAAAATAGATCTGATTTTTTTAAATATCATGGATTTCAGACACATGGGATTAATAAAAATGAATATGGTATTTGTAACAATAAATTTGAACCCTATGACAAAGGTGAATACTACTCATTCCAGTCATTTATTTTTCTATGTTTAGTATTCAAAAACTAAAATGTTTAAGTTAAATTAATTTATAATGTTTGTGCTGCAATAGCATATGATTGGTCAATGACATACTTTTTTTATTTATAACAATAACTAAATGTAAGTTGCATTAAGTATAGTTACAGTATTGCATATCTTATAATAGACAATGGAAAGATATTCTGAAATAAGAATAAGTAATCATTGTTATGTATAATAAAAGTAATTAGTTTGTCTCCATATGAGCAGGTACTTAAAAGTGTTTTATCATTTGACTTTTTATTTTATTGTAGAGATAACTGAAGATAAAAGCTTAGAGCTGTTAAAAGTGCTATTACGGTAAAAAAGAAGTTATAAGTTGTGGAAAGACAATAAAACTGTTTTATAATTATACTATTCCATAATCCGGCAGTAATTTTTATAATGGCAAGATTGTTTAAGATGTAGACTCAGATGGAACGGTTTTTAAAGGAGCTGCCTCAAAATGTTGGGAGGATCTATTTATTATATTGAAAATTTAATTTAAACATCAATAGGAAAGGAATCCATAGCACCAACATTAGTATGTGAGAAATAAGAGCCTGTACAAGTATGCCATGAATTAAGGCGTCGCTAGGTTTTGATATTTCAGCCACATAGACTTAACCCTACTACTGGAGACTGTATCCCCTGACCTAATTATAGTTCTATTAGATGCATTGCATTGAACTAGTACGGGAGGTTAGTTTTCTGTGTTTAATAATACATTAAATGTTCTATCTATCCAAATTTATCATGTACTGCCTTCTTCCATAACCAGTGTTATTCTATGTAGGAAGGTTGATTCTCAGATCATTTCCAAAGATAAATTTGCATCACTAAATTTTAGACGCTTGATTAATTGAAGGCTAGAGGACCCATTTCCTTGAGAAACTGGCTCCGTGGGGTCATACCCTAGTTATAGAGTTGGGCAGGCTAGGATCTGAGTATTGGCTCACAAGGTTGCAGAAGGTCCCTGAATCAGTATGTTGCTCACTTGGGTCGTAAATACCCACCATTAATTAATTGAAATGTAAGGAATAAAAAATGTTTGGTTACCAAAGCTGGGAAGGAATACAAGTCTTGTAAGGTGGATAATGATTTTCTCAGTCCCAAGAATCAAGAACCTTAACTTGAAGCTGTTGAAGTAAAATATGTAAGCAGCCACATCACAACAATCTGGTTTTTTTAGGACTGGAAGAACCCAAATTCTTAAATGAAAAACTTGTTTTTACATTCACTAATCAATTTTTTAATACATATAAGGATGAAGTACCAGGATTAAGCAATTATTATAGAATTTTAATGAATGGATTTCTATATTAAATTAACCATTTTACTGAATAACAATGTGAATATACTGTAATAAGCAATCTGGCTCATACTCAACTTATTTTGTTTAAGGTTGTAAGGAATTTGATGGGGAAGAATATGTATCAACCAAGCAGCTGCCTGACAGAATTGACATTTATTGTTTTGACCACCTGAACACCAGGTCAGAACTTGATAATTGTTTAAAAAGTACAAGTTTTAGTTTGAACTAAACTAAGCGTGTGTTGTCCTTTTATAGCTATTTTAGAACTTGTGACCAGCCACCACCTTTGATCACTGATATAGCAATGGAAAAAACTGAGGAAATAGCAACACGATTTTGGGCAGAAATTTTTGGATTTGTCCATGTCGTAATAGCTTTCTTTATAGCTTTTATTTTGCAGCTTTACAAGTATGTTATATGTAAAATTATTGGCATTCATTATTACAATTCCTTTATATATTAGTATCTGTTTATATAGTTATGTTTAATTGTAATTGAAATTGCCTTGATTAGTCAAACTAACATACAAGCAAAACTGCTAAACAGAATATTTTATTATGAAATAAAAAAGAGACTATCTACTAGTAAATGCTATTATGAAAAAACTACCCACGTTATCTCAACATGCAGGTATCTTACTTAAAACAGTCTGCAAGCAGCATATTATTTAATATGGTAAAAAATCAAACAATATTGCAGAACCAATATTTCCATTCATAAATGCCATAATAAGTTCCAAAACTCTAATTATTGGAATAGAAGACCAAATTGGTTCCAAAGTTATCAAAGATAGGTTTATCAAAATTCCTCAGTTGACTCCCTGGTTGAATTAAATTCTTATAAAAAATTCTAAACTATTACATTCTATGAATGTAACTTCTAAACACATAAAAAAAAAACCCTATAAAAACATCAAAGTGGAATTGCAATGGAGTTCTTGGCTGCCTTACTTATAAACTACAATAACTTGTTATAAAGATATTTTCATATTATGCCTTAACATTGACAAACTAGCTCTTGGAAAATAAATTTAGAAGTCACTCATTATCTCTGCTGTCAGCTTCATTCCTACTGTGTATGAAGCTTTCAGTCACTGTGAGAGCTTAACCCAAAAATATTTAAATTGGGAAGGATTTTCACTCGTGCAGGCTAGCTCAGTTGGTAGAGCTCTCAATTTGATATGAGGGAAATACCAGGGGGGGGGGGGGGGTGTTCAAGTCCCAATCCTGGCAGTACATTTTTTTCTTTGGCTATTAATTATCAATAATAATAATTTTTGAAAGGTTATATTTGTAAAATTAATCAGCACAAACATTTTAATTTTTATTAATGAATTTAATGATTCATTACTCAGTTGATATTTTTTTTTGTTCCTGTGAACTTTGATAATGTCATTAATTAACTAAAACTAAACTGCTATACAATAGGTACAGGTTTTATGGAAATGTTAATAGTTTTATTGTCTTCTTTACATTATCTGGGACCTAGTAAAATTTAATTTCTCTAGTTTGAGCAAGGAACTACGCATAAAGACACACGAGTGAAAGGGTAAGGGTTTCAATTCTATGAAAATTAACTGACCAAAATAATTTATTATAATTTATTTATAAACTATTGCAATGATTATATTTTCACTGATTTGTCAAAATTCTGTTTAAGCATAATGCAATTTGTTTGACTATCATGCACATTTTCATTGTCGTTAATCATTTTTTACTATTTATAGAAATAAACTTTATAAAAATCTTTAATACTAATCTATTTCAATTCATTTCAGATTTATCCTTTACAGTATCGTGCGTCCTTTAATGGTGGGTTTAGTCCAGTTAACGTCTGATTATTTCTTTAAACCTCTACTCACTATCACGTACAATGGCTTTACACAGCCTTTGATGGTGTTTTTATTCAATGTTGCCGCATCCTTTAGGGATCTTTGCTCACCTATTGCGAAATGCCTTGGATATTTTATTTCTGAAATAGCTTCACTTTTAAGAGCCATTAGACTTATTGATTGTAGCAAGCAAACAGCTCCCTCTCGACTCGTTAAAGATTCTTATTGTTAATTAGATGGAAACAAACTTCATCTGTTAGCTTAGATGCAGATGTAAAAATCTGTTTATCACAAACTGTATATACGACATCATGTAAACCACTTTCAGGAAATAAATATTTATCTTTTTACTTTGTATTATATTTGTAATAAACTTTTTTTCGTATGCATTTGTACAAAAGAATTGTAACATTTAGTGGAAGTAAATTTTTAAAATGTTGATTTTTTAGCCAAATAATTTCTTTATTTTTATAAGAGTTTTCTTATAATTAGTAGAAAAGGAATAATTAAAAATTAATTTAATAATTTATCACTCTTGCCTTTTTCCTATTATATTAGATTCCACTTCATTGTGACTATCATTGGAATGCTTTCATTATTATTACACATTTGTTCTTTTTGTAATTTAAAATTATTATTAAAAATCAGTATAGCAAAGATATATTGTTGTGATATTTAGATGTGTGAGTTTTGATGTTGCTTTTGATATAAACTCGAAATTAACAAGCGTAAAAGAATGTAAAAACGACCCATGGTTCATGGCTATGAAAGGATGAACGTTTTTGTTGCCATTATATCTACTATTAATATTTATCATATAAATAATATCAAGAATTAAATATAAATAATTTAATATTGGATTTGATAACTTTAAAACAAGAAAAGCTAATAATATATGAGACTACGGGCAATGGAAAACCAAAGAAGTTAACAAATCCAAGATGGCAACAGAGGGTATAAAAATGAGGATAGCCAATAGATCGTCCTTGTTTCTTTGGACCCGGCCACGAGAGAAGGTGGGCTTGGTCCGTTACGATCGTCGCAGGAGACACAAGGCAAGCTCTAGAACCGGGACAAAGAAGACAACGAAGCACAAAGAAGAACCAAGCGTAGAATACAACTAAGTAAAACTGGCCAGTCAATATTATGGTAAGGTACATTTTAAATTTAGTTGTTAACAGTGTGAAATTTATCGTACGTGCTTAGATGTATATTAACCAAATGAATCAATTTGTTATTAAATCATTTTCCTTTTGCCAGAATTCTTTTTTATATAACAGAAATATATATACATAAAAAGAGTATTTGCAGTGGTGAATTCCGTGAAGGTTTCAAAACAAGTAAACATATTTGGATTAAATTTGGCTCTAAGGCAGCTCAACACATCGGAAATATAATTTTGAAGGGGGGAGAGGATGGCCCTAGATAGACCTCTAATTAGTGACATATTTGCACTAGGAAATACTCTTTAACCAACTACAGATCATTTTGCTAAACAGTAAACCAAGAATTTGAATGGCATCACAGTTGTATAATTGTAACATGGCAGTATAGATGTAGCATACACCTCAATTTGTAGTGAGTAAGATATTCAATAGGCCCTGGGAGAAGACTAAACAATTTTTCATTTGTAGACTGATCATATTTTATTTTTTATTCTCGATTTAATTTACTGATAGTTTATTACTAATAGTAGGAAAGGCAGAGTATCATCCTTTTCGGCTCAGAGAGTGAATGAAGAGTTTATATTGTGGCGTAACACATTATAAAATCGAGAGCTTTTTCATCATCAAGCTCAAACTCTTGCTGTTTGATCTATTATTTATGTATATAATTATAATATACTGTACATATGTGTATTTTTGTTTTTGAAGCTATTATGTGCACTTGCTCAAGCCATGAAGGGTGGTTACCTACAAGTTATCAATAAAGAAAAATATAATTGATAGATACGCAGATAAGGAGGAGGATAAGATGGAAAAGATGTTAAGATTAATAATGGAACAAATGGACGAAATTTTTAAAGAACCGAAACAAAGTTATATTATTAACGAATATAACCGAAGTTTTGAGGAATATAACCGAATTTTTGATGAAAATTTTAAACAAAATTTATTAGAATTAAAACAAGAAAATAAACAAAATTTATTAGAATTATCTAATAAAATCGATAAATTGGCGGATGAAACTAATAAAAAAATTTTAAAAATTGATGATAAATGTGAAAGAATTGAGCAACAGTTACAAAATTCTTTTAATGATTTAAATGTAGAAATGGATGAAAAAATAAATACTTTAGAAACGGATTTAAAAGAATATAACTTAGAAAACAAAAATAAATTAGTAATTCATGAACAAAAAACTATTACAGAATTAGGAGCATATAAAAAAGAAAGTAAGGATAAAAGTAATAAAATAGAGAAAGAAGTGGAAGACTTAAGAAATAAAATTAAAATAACGAGTAACTCTAGTGAAACTAAATCATTAATTAACCGTGATATAATACGAGTAATTAATAATCATGATAAGTTAGAGATTCAACAATTTAAAAAATTTGACCCAGTAAAAACCTTAAGTAAATTTAAAAATACAATAGGTAAAATTTTGGATTGGGATAAATTTGAATTTAAAATTTCATATCATTTTAGTGAAATCCCCTTTTACGAATTTAGTTGGAACAACATGAAAATAAATAAAAAGAAAGACTTTAATAATAATTTCAGGGATGTTTTTAATACCATAGAGTATAATTATAAAAAAAAAAATAAGAAAAAGGTTATATATTATTATTATGAAATAATGCTAATCGGATGACATGTAAAACTTGATCTATATAAACAATAGAAAATTAAAATGTCAATCGAAAAAAAGTAAAAACTTGAAAAGTGAAGTTTAAATGTTAGTATGTTTATTTGTACAATCAAATTTGTCAATATGTTAAAATCTATCTAAAAACTTCAAAATTAAAATTAATTGAAAAACCTATTGTAAAATAATGGCAATCAGGCAAATGTAAAAATTGAAATAATTGTAGTGTTTAAATGTTAGTATGTTTATTTTGTACAATCAAGTTGGTAAATGTTAAAACCTATATAAAAATTTGAAATTAATTAATACTTTATTATGAAAATATTGTCAACCCAGCAATGTAAAAACTTGGAAATTATAAATTTATGGTATTATAGTTAAAAGTTAAGAAGTCTGTAAGGTAAAATTACATTTGTAATGTAAATGGTTGAAATGCAAAATTTTAAATTTTGGTGACACATAATCTGATATTGTCATTTAGTAATAAGAAAATGCAAATTGATAAAGTGCTAAAAAAGTGATAAGTAAAATCAAAAAGTGAAGTGGAATAAAAAATTTTTATTGACAAGCTCAAACAATTTTTAAATCGGAGCGGACCCGAATGTTGTGATATTAGATATTGTGGAATTTGTGTATAAGAATTTTAAATATAAAGATTTAATCCAACTTAGTATCAAGAAGGCAAAAATAAAAATAATTGAGAGTGAATGAAAAAACAAAATAGGGTAGTTGTTGTTGTTATGATGAGAACACAGCATTACTCACTCTAGTTTTGGGATCAGCCCGGGATATAAGTATCTGACTAGTGAGCACAGTAAAAATTTGTTATAAGTTATTTGTAGTATGCCTTGAAGCGGAACAGAAGATAAAAAGCACCAGGAAGAAGAAAAGGAAAAGAAAAAATAGACACGTAAATAAATATAAGTTTTGCCAGAATTATTTTTGTTAGTTGAACCTAAAAAACATCAGATAATAAGTAAATAAAATAAATTTAAAGTTAAAGAATAAAAATAAAATTACGATATCTTTCAAAGAACGTAATAATATTGTTGTGATATTTTGATGTGAATGTTGTGATGTTGCATTTGATTTGAATTCAAATAAACAAGAAATCAAGGATTTGAATTTGAAATTAGTGGGCATAAAAGGGCGGTAAACGACCTGTGGATCAAAAAGGCGAGAACAGAGACAAGGACTTGGAAACCAATATAGTGTATTAGCGTTGTTCTTTTTTTTTTTTTTTTTTTTTGATCTCATGAAGACAATGTGTTAAGTTAAGATAATAAATGTTGTGAAACTTTAAATTTTTTTTACGATAAATGGTGATTGGACATAAAAGAACAGTTGACGGAAGAAGAATTTTCTCTCAGAAAAAGGATTGAAGTGATAACAAAGGATTTTTTACTAATTGCATGGCAAAGGATAGGAACTAACAAAAAAATTGATGAAAAGATAAGAAAGGGACATAAAAAGTAGTAAATCTGGCCAGTCGCGAATAATAATAATAAGGTAAAATAATAAAAATTTGTTTTGTAAACCATTGTAGTTTTGTCACTTTTGGGTTCTTGGTCTAAACATGCATCCTTTAATGCACGGTCTCATGGCTACTCACTGTAACTAACTGATTCACAAAACCAAGATGTGAAGGATAAGAGCGAAAGTGGGCAGTCTTGTCCACCTCGCATTTATAGTCAGCTTCCCCCACCACAAAAAAAGAGTTTTCCTTTCCTATGGAGGTGGGGTTTTCAGAGTTTAACTGGTTTTATAACTTAGGGTACCTGGTTTTGGGCCAGGTCAAAAAATACTCCATGCAAAATACCTCAAAAGAAACTTCCCCCGTTAAATTCAATCTATTAAATAAATAATTTGATAATAATAAGAATCATTATAATATCTTAAATAAATGTCAAAGTTTGTTTTTATTTCAAAGGATTCTCTTGAGACATTATTCCCTAACGGCACCACTACAGAAAAGAACAAATAAACTTTGCTTGAAAAATCGCACTCCCACAAGTCCTCCTTGTCATAGCTCTTCTTATATTCTTGGATGTAAACTATGAGAGTTAACTACTTCATCACAATATTATTCATATTCTTCTATAATATTGTATATTGATGATATACATCCTGTTATGGCTGCGATGATTGAAAATATAATGAGAAATACATTTTTCCATAAAATATAATTCCATTTTCCAGGCCTATCATTCCATCGCATGACTGTTTCCACCAGGGCAGGATAGAAAAAACCACACATTGAGAAACCAAAAGCTCCTATTAAAGATATAGCTGGACCCAGATTAGGAATAACCAATGCAATTACAACTGCAAAAAATGAGAAATTATTTTTAATGAGCTGTAAAATGTTAAATTTAAATTCTAAGATGTTTACTTACATGCAAACTATTGCACCCACTTTAATGATTCAATATTAGCTAAGTAATATTTAGGCATGGTTATTTTTAATTATATATTTCTCATTGCATATATCTTCTAAGTGAATTAAAATGAAAAATTAGTAATTAAAAAAAGAAAATGACAAATAAAATACCAGCATTAGAAAAATGAATACTTAAAATTAAACCCTCTTGCCTTGAACACTATGTCAATCTTTGGGACTGAGAGATAGAAATTAGAAAACTAAGCAAACAGATCAATTCAGGAACTCTTAATTTTTTTTAAGTACCTGCTTATTCAAATTAACTATCTTTTTTACTGAAGTAGTTACGCTTGTTAATAACGAAACTATAACTGTAAATCTGATATTAAGAAACATTAAATTATTCATTAAGTGTACTTCTTCAAGTAGGTGGAATATTTTATCTGTGGGAGTATATATATACACAGTACACACACACACACACACACATATTATATATATAAGTTAATGTTGTCAACTTTAGTAATTAAAAAAAAAAGGAAACAGGTTGTATGAAGTAATGATAACAAAGACCAGAACAAGACTCTTTATTTCGGACACGTAATCCTGAATACATATGTTTGGGGATTAAGGCTTAATACTGGTGATGCGCGGACCTTAACTCCCCCCTGCCAGTTTATGTGCTCCTCTTCCTAAACTATGAAGTCCAACCGTAGGACAACTTAGGCGATACCATGACCACTGCACTAATCTTACAAAGGAGCAAAGGCCAAACAGTACACAGCCTGTAATCCCACATATTAATCCTATGGCGCTTACAGTCCAAAGAAAACTCTGTCTCCAAAACTGCGGCTGCCAAGTTAACAAAAACAAAACAGCAAAAGAAAAAAAAATTAAAAGGCTTACTTCTAAAAGAAAACAATGTTATCTTACATGCTACACTTAAGCAATATTTCCACACAGTCTATGTCCATTCTAAAAATAAAAAATAAAAATTCCTGCAAGTGGTATGAGTTGTACTTACATCTAAAATACAAAATTTGACTTACCCACCCTAACTGACTTTAAAATAGGGCAAAAAACTAAAATGTAACAACAAAACCCACAAACAATACGTTTGCGGGGGAAGAGAGGAAAAAAAAACAAAATTACACTTACATTTGTAATAACCTACCTCGTAATATATGATAATCACTATTACGATTTACACGGTTCTTCACGTGCAGAATCGAGGACACATCATCTCACTCCCGGTCTGCACCCTCCCCCACTGGTGGTAGTTTTAAATGTTCGATGTGGGCGGTTCTCCGTTTCTTCGGGAGTCTTATACTCTCGATTGTTACTACATTATGCTCCCGTTCACCACCGCCTTAAATGAACCTTCGTCTCTGACCGGCTCTTTGCTCCGATATGACCCTAGTTTGCGATACACAATGGCACCGATTGTAACTTCCCCCATTCGATCTCGGACTTCGAGGTTTACCTGTTCCACTCTCTTTGCAATTTCCCTTTCAATTCTGTCACGGACTTTGCCCCAAAGTTTGCTTTGTTTTAGGTGAGTATTTGTCATTAACCCCGCCATTCCCTCGTCCACAACCGTCTCAGCCCCATTTCCAAACTAACTTAGCAACATCAGTAAAATGATTGACAGTTGTATGACGAAATGTATGAACAAGCAGTTAATATGTTAAATTAATATTTATAATCAAATATATATCTGTACCTCGGAGGGATACAACACTATGTCCATTTTTTTCCATATTGACTTTATTACAGAGTTAAAATCAGCTTTTCTCATATATCTATTTCTTTATAGAGCACTATGTCCAAAACCAGTTAGAACCGGATATAGCATGTTTTAAAACAACACCAATAGCTGTGCCAATAACACGTTTTGTTGAAAAAAAGTTTAAAACTCCTCTCCTGTAAAGTTATGAAAATGGACATAGTGTTGTATCCCTCCGAGGTACAGATATATAGAAGCTTATTATGAAGATCAAAATATAATAAATTTATTTAGTTTGTTAAAATAGAATTATTGTTTGGATAAACTTAAATTAAACAAAAAAATCTTTATAATGTGCAAAAGGTAATCTTGCAATTAAGGGTTGCACCATCCACTACCTATGACGTAGAGAGATAATGATGATGGGATGACTGATAGTTAAAAGTGTGAGATACTTTCGTATTTCACTCTTGAAGTATGTAGGGCATGGGTATGGAATAAAAGTGAAGAACAGAATCACGATGAGGTTAAGAGAACCATTGACGGGTTAATCAGGCTTATTACATATTTCATATAATACATGTTATATATATATTAGAGAACAACTGTAAGTACTAGAACCATTTATGTCCTCAGGTGTTAGATACAGTTAGTGTTCATATTTCATGTTTTACAAGTGTATCGTTAATTTATAAGGTTATTAATGTTAAATTTAGTTAAGGCTAAACTAGATTAAAGTGAGAATGTTTGGTATGTCAGAACCCAACCTGAGGTAATCAGTAAAAGAGTAAATTCCTAAATAAATCAATAATACATAAGTTTTTTTATTATTAACAAATTGAAACTGATATTGGTATTTGTTTGTAATGAAACCGTAACTTAGTGTTCTGAAGAATTAATATAATTCGTATCACATAGTATTGCTACATGTTCATAGATTAACTTACAGCCCGAAGAGGTTAAAAGTCAAAGTAAGTATCTAAATATGGGTTTTCATACCAGGTAATATTTTTTATTAATATCATAATTTTTAATGTCACTGTAATACAAATATAGATTAAAAACCATTTATCTCAATTATTATAATTATGACTTTTGGGATTGATTGATCGACTGGAAAATGAAATATAATTTGAAGAAACAAAACACAGTTCAGAGGTTGGCCTTAACAAGAACTCCAGACTATAAGATGGTCTCCTATGAAGTAGCATGTGTATTGCTAAATATAAAGCCTACCCAAGAAAAAACAGAGGAACTAATATAATTTTTTTTAATCAACTTTTCAGATGGCAGCAAAGACAGCATAGGTTGTAAGTATATTTGTTGTATGGTTTGGGGACAAAGTTTAGGCCGAAAGGTACTGTTCGGGTCCTTAAGCAGTAAATAAGTTTTAATTAGAAGGGTAATTTAAAATAGAGAGACCTCATTTTTTTGTTTAAACTTAAATTTTGTTTGAGAAGATTTCAACAATATTTTTTATTATTATTATTTTTTTTATTATGGTAATGAGATGAGTGAAAAATTTTAAAGTTATAAATTTATTCTCTTCTTTTTCTGATTGTTTTGGCTAGAGAAAATTAGGAAAAGTGTATGTAAATATTGTATACACGGACATATATTTAAGATTAAAACTTTAAATCTAAGTTATGAAATGTATTTATTTTATTTCTCTTTAAAAGCAATTTTCATTTTATTACATCAACATACAGAGAAAATAGTTCGAAAGACTATAAAGCTCGAGGAAGTAAATAAATACGTATTTGCGTATTAGAGAACAAGGCTTTAGGCCTGAGCTTGGCTTAGTCAGTAATGAAGATAGCAGAATACGGACATGTTCCCCTGTGAACAAGAAGTCGCTGTTTCCTACAAATTTGAACTTCTTGGCCAATCCGCCTACATCTCTCCGTGCACATCACCGCCCTGCAGTTGACTATCCGAACATCCATCCTATCGTGACTATAAACTTTTTTGTAATTTTTATACGTTAATTATACTAGTTATACTAATATTCAGCCTGGTTAAGTTGTTAATCAGCAATTTTATTTTTGTTTTTAATAAAATGAACTGTTATTTCTTTATTATTTTTGATTTTGTTTAATTACTTTGTTTATTGTTTATGCCTTAATGTTGGCAAGTTTGTAACGCTATCCGACTCTATCACACATCCAGCTTTTCACGACGTAACCGGCACAATTTTCTGGCGTTTGGGGAATTCTTGATTTTTAAGAGCCCTAGCGCAAACAGGTAAAAATTGGGTCTGCAATGCTCAAACAGCCAGGTTGAGACCAAAATTATGTTCAGGTTAAAAGACCAATCATATCTGGCCAGACAGCAAGACTAGTATAAACATAATGCAGAACTTAGATTAGACTACCTGACTGATTAGGAAAGCACTTATAGTTAGTGGCACTAAAGTGAAAAGTTTATCATTCCCAAAGAAAAAGGAAATTTGTATTTTTTTTAAAACTAGCTGTTTTTCCAAATAATTTTAAAATGGGGTGTAAAGTGAATGATACCATTGAGTTAGATGGAAGATGTATATTGTTAGTACAGGTTTGATTCAAGAAATCTAAAGAAGATGATTACATCCTCAAGTTAATCAAACACCTCTGAAGGAGTCAGTTAGTCAGGTTTTGAAAGAAACAAATGAAACTATATAATTTCTTCATGATGTAACAAACGGATTAAAGGGTAAATAAATAATAATTTAAAGATATTCTGCTGTATAAATTCTGGTATTACCTAATGCAAAATAAACTATTACTACACTAAATTACTTCCAAAGTTATATCATCATACCTGTCCCAAGAATTAACAGTGCTCGAATTTGGTAGTACCTTTTTTTCTTTATATCATCTTCAAATTTACTTTCTAATCTTTTCCATACAACATCCATTGATGCAGTTAACTGGAGACCATATGTGAACAAAATTGAAAGGGCAACAAGCCCTTTTATACACTCTGATGGTCTTAATAAACAAAATAATCTATTTCATTATGTTTCATACATAATTATGTCATACAAAAATTATTATAAGGAAAGCTTACAATTGTTTGGGTAGATTAAGGATAATAATATCTTCTGCCAGTTCACCATATTTAAGGTAGCCAAAAAAACCGACACTGATAAATAAAAAGATTACTAGAATCATGGCAATAATCAAAACTCCTGGAAAACTAAGAAAATGTTCAGGATGCTTCATTGAGTTTTTAATAGGGAATATCTAGAAATAAATGATAACATTTATAACCATGGTGATGTATGAAATGATAATATTAATAATAAAAATAAAAATGTATTACAGTTCCAATGCCTTCCAATCCAAAAAAAGCTGTTGAAATAAAAAATGGCCAATGAGTTATTTTAACGATAAATGGTCTGCTTCTTATAGGAGGTAGGTCTTGTAGAACATAAAAAAATGTCAAACATAACCCAGAAAGCATAAAAAAATTGGCAGTCGCACTAAATGGCACTAAATATTTCATAGTTCGAATGATCCCGATAAGGAACACTGGTATAGCAATAACTAATATATACAGCCGAACATTGTGATGTACTTGAAACTGATTTTCTATTATCTGAAATATTCATATTTATAGAAGATAATATACTAAAAAAATGGTTTTCTTTCTTAAATTCACATTTTTTTATAAGTTGATGATAATTGTGGAGTGAAGTGTAACATACATGCTGGAAAGTTGTTGCCACAAATATGATATAAATAGTATTTACTCCATAATAAGTGCAGAACATAAAGAAATCAACACTATTCCTGTAAAAGAAAACTTTGTTAGAAGAAAATAAATACCCAGCTAGGTTTAATGACACCTGTGTACATTTAACATAATGTTATGTACTGGAGTTTATCGCTCTCGATAAGGGAAGCCTTCTAATTTAATTTTTAAAATTACATTTTACTCAAAGAATTTTTAAAGATGCTTTCTTGTCTTAAAAATCATTTGGATAAGTAACTTTAGAATTAATTGGAAGCCCAAAGAGAGATTTACTTTCAAACAGTTTGGTTTTGTGATTTAAAAACTTGTATATGCAACATTTCTTGAATTGTGAGATTTTATTTTTATGTTTAATCGATTATTTATTATAGTACTAGAAAGGAAAAGTTATTTGATATTTCAATACCTTGCAGAAATAACTAAATAAATTTTAAAATGAAAGAATGTCTCAATCTATTTAAAACAATTGAGAGTCATTTCAATTATATTGTGTATTTTTAATGTGATTTCAACATTGATATTGGTACGAAAAGTATACTATTTGCCATTTCAGTCTCAGAGTATGTTTAGCTGTATGTTATTCACATGTTTCTGTGTGTGAAACATTTTTCTTCTCCTGAGGAAGGATGATGCCCTTTTACGTAGCTTTTTGAGTTTTGTTCTCACTTAGGTAAGTGTGCCCTAGGTCATTGGCCCATCCAGTCCCTAGCTATGGAGACATTATTTCATGAGTGGAATGCATGTTAATTGGTCACATGATTAAATTTATTTTTATACCTCAAGCTAATTTTTTGCTGGGAACTGGATGTTTTATTACGATTCAGTTCTATTTTTACTTTTTTTTATGTTATTGATTTAAAAAATTCCTTAATGCTTCTCTTAAAACATAATTTTCACTTATGAGGTGCATACAGCAAGCGCAAGCGGGGTCCTTTTTTTTTCTTCTACCTGTTATCTGTTGCAATCTGAGCTTTTGTACAATTATTTTTATTTCAAGGTAATGACAAATTATAAATATATGCCTGTAGTCAACCAAACGGACTCTGTTAGCATTAAGAGCATTGATATTGTGGCATACACTTTGATGATCATTTTGAAACTGAAACTGGAGAAGCAATTGTGACACTTATTATCAAATTAATCAAAAATATTAAAATAATCAAATTAAAAGAGGGGCTGACAAGGTCGACAAGCTATGTATGTAGAATGTCGCTCGGAACTACTATGCTGGCGAATGTTGGTTTTCTTTTCTGTGCTGGCCTAAACACACAAATACTATTTGTTAGTAATGAACACACAGAGAAAAATCACCAGCTTGTTAAGCCAAAATTTTCCCCTTTCAACGCCGCAAACAAAGAGTCTTCAAGTGACAAACTAATAAGTAATTTTGTCTGAGGAGCAAGAGTAAAAAGGACAGAAAGGGAAGAAGCTGTTTGAACAATGCTATGCAGGTACCAAATGTAGGAGAAATACAAAACACGTTATTTTTAAGGTAATTATTTTTAGATAGTGAAATTCAATAAAGAAGAGCACATGAAATTTCAATGCAGGGAATATTTTCTATAAGGGTTTGGTTCAGTGGAGTGGTGGACTGGAGATGAGCAGACCATTAAAAACTTCAGTTGCCAGAGAGGAGAGTGAAGACACACTTGGCGGGAGTGCCTTACTAATTTCAGTTTCTTGACACAAGAGTGAGAGTCAAGACACATGGTGAGAGCTTCCTTTTTACAGGATGGAATAATGCTGAGCAGCAACGTGCTAGAAAGGATGGAATAGTAAAGGATAGAGATGAGCAGAACCTCAAAGAAAATGGAAGATTTCTTCTCTCATCAAAATAATTAAATCAATAAAATAATAACAGGAGTCAATAAATTAAATTCTTCATAATTTTTTTTATATAGTTATAAGACCTATCTACATTAAAATTTAAATTATTGTGTAATGAGAACGTTACGATTTGGCACCCACATGGGGCCCAATGGTTGGTTACAAATTGGCCCCCAACATGGGACAGGAACGTCACAACTTTGTGCCCAATATGGGGCCTGATGTTACAAATTGGCGCCCAACTGGGGTGGGTTGATTTTTTAATAATAACTAGCCACAACAACTAAACAATCATATGTTTATTTTGATTTTATTATTCTTAATGGGGATAAAATGGAAACGAGTGAGCAGAACTCAATGGATATTCTGGGAATTCCTGACGGGTCTAAGATTGTTGTTGATGAGGAGAAAAGAGTATTTGAAAATTATGAAGGTAACATGAACCTCCCTTTGTTTAAACGACCCACTGAAGTAATTTGAAGTAGTTTCAATAAAAATGAAAGACTTAATAGTATCATTACAAACTCTATTTTTGTTATTGCACACAGAAAAATTGTTGCAGGCATAAAAAAAAAACTACTTAGTACACAGTAATAAATTGTTTGTTAACTTTTTTTAAAATGATGTTTAATAATTAGTCATCATTGTTTCATAAGTCATTCATTATTTATTTGAAAAAAATTGAAACCCCAGTAAAACACTGGAAAAAACGCCCTGAAAACTTGGGTATGCATTCAACTGTGAGGTGAATGCGACTATTGTTATCAGAAAACACTTGTGACTAATCGAAGGTTAGGGGATGTGCTCACCTTTGCTTAATGTGGCATGTCTATTGAAGAATCAAGTAATACTCACATAAACATGCCATAAGAAGTTTTTGCTGTAAATCCAAGTCAGCAGATCTTCACTAATTAAACAATTTATGGCTAATAATTCAATAAATAACAAAGACAAATTGTGTCATACTTGGCAAGTCTCGCATAGTGGCTAAATTTTTTGTCAGCACAGTTGAGCATGGCATACTCAACAGTCTCTGTATATCCTAATGAAGGCTTCTTCAATATTTTACAAAGGTCTTGAGCACACTTAACCTGTAAAATCATCTGATTAGAAATTTTTTTTCTGGGTAAAATCCACAAAAAAGGTTCATTATGTTTTACAATAGCAGCTAAAACATTACTTACTAATTCATATGGAGTAAAAGGATCATACCTATATAAAGTTTATTTTATAAGTTTTCTCAGATCAAATAATCCTTTACTGCTCAAGTTTATATGTGAGGCCCAAAACACTATTTCTATGTACAGTATTGCAACAGAAAAATAACTTTCTAAAATCCAGTTAATCCTAATAAATTAATAATAAAAATATTGTTATAACATTTGAACAAACATAGTCTTTACAGATTGATTCAGGAGTGGAAATAACTAAATACTTATTGATGGTTGAGCAATTATGTAAGAAGTCCTGTTAAAAGCAATTAAGCCTGAGGAATCAGTAGTGATGTTCATCCAATGGACAAAGTAAGTTTTTGTTTCTTTGGCGAAACACAAATGCTTGTGGGTCAAACATTAAAAGTGTAAGTTAACTGTTGCCAACAGGTCAGAAAAGTCTCTTTACATATACTATATTATAAAATCAGTAGCAAGCCATTTAAGAAAAACATTACTTTATCTATTATGATGTTTCCAAAATCATAATAGTTTTAGATGGTTGGTGTTTTTTTTTTATTCAGCAATCAGATCATGGTCTAACATCGTGAAGTTGAACCATGGGTTCAGGTACAGCAAATCAAGTAATAATAAGATTCTTATGCGGATGTTACTTTCCAAGTTTTGTTATTACTTCAAACTTCTTCCATGTTTTTCTTGGTCTGTAACTATTCTTTTGTCTACGAGTTTTTTGTGGTATCCAGATTGTAAACAAAATTTATATAATAAATATGTACAAGGATATATCATATACTTCAAATGGATAATAATATACCTATTAACCACCCATTTTTATGGTTTCCACAGTACAGCAACCCTGTTCTGTAGTTATCTGTTAATGTTTATTTGTAATAATTAAAATTGGAGGAATGCTAATGCTGACAATTAACAGTTGTGGAACTACCCACTAATGAGTCAAGGCTTTCTCCTATAGACTTTCCCATCAGTCCCTGCCTTGTGCATTTGTAGTCCAATTCTGCACCCTGAGTGAATCCCTGGCATCAATTGCCACACTGTCCTTTGACCTCAGTTTTGGCCTTTCAATGCTTCTCAGACCATGCTGGTTCGACATCTTTATAGGAATGTCCCATCCTTTCATCTTAGCCCATCCTTTCATGTTTGGCCCATCTAAGCTTTCCAACACATATGGCTCTCATGAAATCTGGACTCTTGTTCAGCAAATAAAGCTCTAGATTTCTGGTCTCTGCCTCCAGCAATTAGTGGCCCATAGACCAGGTTTACCATTCGGCATAGAATTTTTCTCTTGAAGACCAGAAGTTTTTTCTCATAATTTGAACTTTGATAATAAATTGAAACAACTTTTGTTAGAAGTAATAAAAAACTGGCAAACAAATCTGGCATTTGCTATGAATATTGCAAGTACTTTGATGGCATAAAACATCATCTTCAGGTGCTTAGAAGAGCTTCTACCTCCTTGGCTGTCATCCTGTGACTCCTATTTAGAGTAAGTTGATTCTAAAAAGTGATTTTTCTGTTGAAATAATGTATATAGAAATAGTTTTTAGGACCTCAGGTGAGAGCATAGTAAAGGATTAATTGACCTGGGGGGATCTACAGGTGAAAACAAGAATTTCTAATTTTGAAAACAATCAACAAAACACTAAAGAGAAGTTAAAAAGCTGTCCTGCCACCTTCATTTTTCCGGGCTAACCATTCCCATGTTCATGTTTAATACCACCAGGTTTTGGCATTTGCTATGAATAGTTTATCTTGTTACCTTGCCATCTATGGAAAGCATTTCAAGTTCTTAACTAGACTAGATATAACATAGCTTGTACATGTAAAGACATAGACATAAATAAAGGTGAACACCCTCTCATTTGATTGGCTTAGGTATGGTTGTTAGATAAATTATTATGATCCATTTTAAAATGTCATTAGGAACTTTGAGTAATCTATTATGATAAAATACATTATGTTAAAATATATAATACTATTTAGAGTACCATGATATATTCAGAGTAAGTGCATAGAATTCCAATTAAAGCTGTACCAAATACCCCCAGAATTAGTCCGGCATTCTTGTATCCATTTGCCATCGCAAGAATTCCCGTTCCTACACTGCTCTTTATAACATGAAGGGATGCGCTAAAATCTCTGGAAATATGACTGAGCTGAGTAATCAACATTTACATAAATTATATTATATGAAAATTTATAATTATAAAGTAATCTCATAGAAATTTTCATATTTTGGGAATTTAAAGAGATGAAGTCAAAAGCTTCAAAATATACTGGACCTAAATTATAATGTAGACTTTAGGGGAATTACTTAAAGCTTAATTAGAAATAATAGGCTAAAAAGATTTGAGATAGATCTTTAACATCTTGTTAATGTAAAGTAATTCATGATTAATGTTTTAAAAATAATAAAAGTTTAATAATTACAGATTAACTTTCATAAATCTATTTCATCAATCTCACTCACGATGTCGGGGAGAGTTCAAGCCCTCTGGCTGACTTTTTTGCCTCTGCTTCATGTTCACTTAGTTCAATGCTGAAAATTAACTGTAAAAGTTTTAAAGCAGTAATTGGAGTACAGGTGATTTATTCTTGTTATTTTTTTCGAGTGATAGAAGCTTAAATGGAATGGGTACATAGTGAATGTTAACTATAGGCAAAAAAGAGGGGTGGTCTGCTTAGCACTTAATGAGATTTATCAATAATCCTTAAGAAATACAATACAAATTTGGTCACATTTGAACTAAATTGATGTTAAATTTAACATACTGATGAGAAGATATTAAATACAGTTTTTCTGAATAAATTTAAACTGATCATCAATTTGTATTGGCTACATAAAAATTCCTTTTTTTAAATTATTAAAACACCACAACTCGGCATTGTAAGAAAGATTTATATAACCATTAGTACATTGATCTAGAATAAAACTCCAAAGGTAATTCCAAATATTCATAATGAGCAATTTAAAAAAAAGTTAGTTAAATGTAATGTAACTCACAATTAATGGTTTCATTGGCGTGACTATAATAATTCCCCCCCAGTGATACTTCCAACAAATAATATAACAATAATTTAAAAAAATCTTCTAAATTTATTGTGTTATATTTATTGACATTCATCTACAAAATGAATATCTTTAACATGACTATGTTACGATATGATATCGCTATTATTATTAGTTTTTACTTCATTAGGACTATCATGCCAATTATCATCCCTCTTTGTAAAAATAGAAGTTGAGTTAATGGTGGGAGCATGATTGTAATCATAATCAAGGACTTTTATTTAGTTCCATACTGAATAAAACAGAAAAATATTGATTTATTTATTAACAATTAGTAGTTATTGACTTTCATGCTATTGCTTTTATTATTAGCATAGGTCAGGCATCAAATGGAGCTACATATGGTATGTACAACATACTGTTTCTTCATCAAAGACGAGTGAGTTTAAGTCATGTACACGATTTTCATGAAGTTTTAATGACTTCACATACTTATTGCACGCATGTTTATTACATATTATGAAGGAGGTTCTTGGAATTGAAGTTGAGATATTTAAATTGATACACTGCTCAATAGGATAGAAAAATCTTTGTTTTGACTTTTTATTTTTTTCATCATCTGGTTTTAAAATGGAACAACCGTGCAAAATATCACAACTTTCAAAAATCACGGTATGAGTTAAAGTTATGAACATGATTATAGTGACAGTTTTCATGGTTTTTTGTTAATGTAGTCCTTAAAAGTTCCAATGTATAATATATATTATTAATCAGGATGTTCATGCATATAATTTGTACCCTACTCACTATGAAAGTTTTTTTTTTTAAACTGCCCAGCCATTAATTATTTAATGATAGGTTATTTATTTGTCATGGGCATGCTTTAAAGATTCGATAGCAGAATATAATATTATTTATTAATTAGGATGTTGAGATCTCAAATTTAATACCCTACTAAAAAAAATAGATAAATATTTATCTGTTATAATTAATTAATAGCCCTGAGTTATGTCAGTAATTAAATGGAGCCTCCATATAAAATTTCATGTTTATATGTTAAATAGAGGACTCCTAATCTCCAGGTCACACTGACAAGACATATGAGTAAAAAGGTTTCTGAAAAAAATCCAATGAAACCTCCAAACAGTAGTTTCCTTAAAATTTAGGTCTAGAACGGTCGCAACCGTTGACGTTACCTTGAACTCAATCTTCATATCCTTATTGAAGGGAGCCATTACAATAAATTACATTACATTTTAGGCTACATAAGTGAAGCAGTCAGACAAACCTCTCTCGAGAGGTTAAAGAACGCCGACCTGCACCGTTGTTTGGTGTTCATCTACCGGAGACACAAAGTTTTTTAACTCCTTGCAGCACCTAACAAACCCAGTATTTAACACTGGTCCTACCACCCTTCCGGCAACAGACTGTTGGGGAAAATTAGGTTATGATTTTGTTGTTAGTTTTAAGTTTTCTGATTCATAAGGTGAGCCCCACGACTTTTTAAACATGTATAGACAATATGTATTATGTACATCGTGTTTTTGTAACGATTGCAAATCACAGTGTAAACTTGTATAAAACGTAGCCAAGCTACTGGACCTACTTTAAATAGATTCATTTATGTCGAATCAATACTGGCTTTGATTAATCCTGAAGAAGAAAAAAAAGCTACATAAGTTAATATAAGTTTTTAAGCAGAGTTTTGGTGAATTTAAGTAATACCAACCTTTACCTGCTAGTATGTTTATTGGTTGAGGGAGGTTGTAATGGGAGTAAACCTATACGTTCCGAATCTGCTTGATTGAGCATTTGTATTAAAATGATTGAGTAGGACTTGAAGTATCAATGAAAACTGTGAAGGTGCAAACAAATAACAATATTTCAAGTCTTCCAAAGTTCAAATCATCCCACCTCAGCAACTGTCTTTCATCCACATTTAAATATAAAATAAGAAGTGAACCTTTTACGAAATAGGTTATATTATGATTATTTTTCAAATCTAATCAAATGGGGGGGGGGAGGCCTGAAATATGTGGAACTGTTCAATAAACTGTTTAAGTACGTTGAAAAAGGCCTACTTTTAATAAAACAAGGTAAATTTGATGCTTAAACACCAGAAACAGATAGATTTGAAGGCCAGGGATTCCTTAGGTAAACCTAGAAAAGGTCACGCGTCCAAAATGTGCTGTTGTTGGAAGCGGCAAAGTTATTGGGGCTTCGTTGAGTAAATAGCAGACAGGCAATGCACTGACAGTGATTCGAGTTAAGTGGCGTCTGCACCATCTATACTAAACGGTCTCCACCAAAATAACAGAGATGAACTTTTATGTTGCAAAAGTGCACATTAAAAAAAAATTAACTTCGTGAAAATGTTTCAATATTTGCCTTGTATTTTTTCGATCATTTTGGAAGCTGTATATTATTACGTTTGGCCTACAACGTCCAGTAACCCGGGGAATTTCACTACGCTAGTAATATTTACTTTATAAACAAAATTATTATAATTTAAATTTCTCTTTTATAAAAACGTTCAGATGCTGTGGGTTTGACATATAACTTGATTGCATGTTTTAAGATTAGTTTTTACTTTAGTCTCTTTGTTTATCCGATTGTTTGCGCTGCAGACAATGAAGCGGTGGATTGACAGTTAAAAATCCATGAGCATCACTACAGAACTATTGCTCTGTACATGTTTAATTAGTGGTTATCGCTTATTAAAATTTTTGTTATGACCAAAAAAAGTTTGGAAAAGGAACAGGCCACCTTTAGATTAGTCCGATTTCCCGATAGTTCCGAATACAGCAGAAAGCTTACTTGAAATTCCATATAAAACTGTAAGAACTAATCTGGGGGCATTTAAATAAATTTCAACTCCACTTGACAAGGAATAATATAACAAATAAATTCACCATATTGTAATTCACAACGTTTATGCAATTCAAGACGAAACTGGGAGTACCCGAGCAATTTATGTTTCTCCGCCGTTAGAGACAGTTAATTTTCATAATTCATGTTTTCAAAGTTGTTGCGACCGCTAACTACATAAGATAAATCACCCTATACTCTATTGTATATATGTTGTAAATTAATGTAAATAACATTACCAAACCATAAGTCATTGTAAATGTTGTAAACATAAATGACGCAGCTGCAAACAAACCAGTTAGAGGCTGGAAACCCTTACCCTCTACCTAGAGCAGGTATCGGGTGACCGAAACCAGGCCTAAAGCTGCCGAGAACAAAGCGCCATCGCAAACTGGGATATCATTAGCCAAAATAACGAGTCACGTGATTGGGTATTAACAAGGCACGCCGAGTATAAATAAGACCCGGGTTTTGCCTGTAAATAATTCACACGATGGCTCTCTACTGGTGACCCTGCAGCTGCACTGATGTTTCAAGACTTGGCCTTCTCATTTATGAAAACCTCTGACCTCTCTTCCTAACCTCGCTATGTTTTAGTCCGGCTTTGTCAGGCCCCACACTCTCTGTCGCTGGCCGGTCTCATCCTGGCGAGGAGCTCTTTCCTCTTCGCGCAGCCACCAAGACCGACACTAGACATCCATCGATGTACACGAAGCCTGTAAATCCCCGTCTGGACCCTAGACTAGCGTTCCTGACGAACGACCAGCACCAAGATCTTGAATCTGGACAGAAATGGGTAACCACCATCGTAATATTACGCAGCCAAATGTTTGTGGCTATTGTATCTGGAAACCAACATAAATGGTGAGATATATATTTAATTTTAACTGTGATGGTCTCATGGCCAAAATATATGAGGTAGAAGTGTTGATAGCACTCTACCAACCAGATATTGTAATATTGACAGACAGGAGGGTGTCTACACAATCGATCCACATAAAAGGTTATTCTACTGCCATCGAGAGGGTCACCGGTTACCATGGTGTTCTCGTTGTGGTATGACATGGTCTCAATTGGAAGGAAGTGGCTTCACCACTGACTACAAGTGATCCCAGGCTCTACCATCTGACAGTAAAGGTAAATTTGGGAAACCGGAAACCTGTTCCGGACCGCTCTATGTAGGAGACCGTACTGGAGTCTACCGCGTCTCTACTGGAGTACTCAGCCATGCTGCGTGCAGAGGTCAAATCACTGGGTGGTAGGAGATCTCAATGCGTGACACACGCTGTGGTATAATACCGCAACAAACAGGGCTGGGAGACTCCTGGTAAGAACGGCGTTTACGGTCGTTCACCCCCAGACTTTTACCTTACTGACTTCGACTGAGAGTTAACCCACAGGCTCCTCGACAATTGACTTATCTCTGACCAGACAGCCCCACCGTATCACCAGTTGCACCGCCCTCGACTTTATTACGTCTGACCACAGGCCAGTACTGTACGCTGTGATGGTAAAGTTGTGACCCCTCGCCCCACGAGATACGACTGCAGTCGTGCCTACTGGGACCTGTATCGGTCGCAGATTTACCATAACCTGCATACAGTGGCAGTTCTCTGCACAAAAGAAGAAGTAGATCTTCAACTATCTTTCATAACTGATGTGATCGTAGAAGCCACAGACACTGCTATCCCGAAGTTTAGCCCCGTGCCACCGACCCGGAGACCACCTCCAGTACATATTCTGAAAATTATTGCCTTGTGCAGCAATTGGAAGAATAGATGGTACAGGTCGAGAAACCATCAAGCTCAGGTAATTATGAATTCTCTCACAACGCAAATCCGAGGCTTGATGAAACTCATGAAAACAAGTGGCATGACCGACTTTGAAGCACTCACGGCGATCACAGAACGTTCTGGAAGCTGTTGAAGTCTACAAAAAAAACAAGGCAGCTACTTTCCGTCTTCACGAAGGTGACAATCTTCTTACTGCTGATCAACAGGCAACTAAACTGGCTAACCACTACGCTAGGGATATTACGGCTAGGACGGGCTAATACCATCCACCTCCTCCGCTAGATACACAACAGAACCACATGTTTGTATCACCGAAGCAGCTCAAGGCGATTCTTCGCCGGTGTTAGGGTACCGAGCACCCGGGCACGACAGGATACAAACAGTTCTGCTCAAACAAATACCGAGGAGAGGGATAGTACAACTCGCAAACTTATACAACTCTTGTATAAGATTCCCGTTCCCCTATCGATGGCAGGACGCAGTCGAGGCTGGAACGCTTTAGTCTTTAGATTCTAGTTTTTAGTTTGTAAGTCCCATATTGTAAACTGAAGGTGAGCCCCATCACCTACTCCTGTCTATTTGATGATGTATTTTTTAACTGTAAAAAGAATTTTTGTTTTGTAATTCTACCCTCCTTCAAATGCATCTAAGTATGCAGTAAGAGGATAAACTTTCTGTTAATATTGTTCATATGCTGTAAAAATGTTAAATAAAAGGGGTTTTGAAAAAAAAAAAAAAATTCCCATAATCGTAGAAACCGGCACCTGAAGAACACTGATCTCTCTCTCTGTACTGGCGCTTGCTGCTCTACTCAAACCATGGATTTCTTATTGAACAACCTTTGCATCTCTCTTTCGTAACCTCGCTATAGTTTAGTCCGGGGTAGTAGACCCCACCCTTCCTAGTGGGATTCTCTGCCTTCGTCTAGCACCTCCTTGGAAGAGCCCTCTTCCTTGTGGACGAAGGTCCCCTAAAGGCCCTTCAAACTTTACCTAGTAGCGTCTCCCCCAGTGGTCCAGTCTGCCCTCTCCGGTTGAAACTGGCCTTTGGGATCCGGACGGTTTTCGCCAACCCTTAGATACCAAGTGTGAATTCGGAGTCATTTCAAGACCACATAAATTACCTATAATACCTACCCTACACCTCTTCGCCTGAACATTGTGTTTTGTCGGGGGACACGTTCTAAGATCTTAGATGTCAGATCAATACGAATAAAGCTGCCCACCGACCAGGCCGCCAGCAAAGGTCAAAGACCACAGGCCCACCCATTTTATCTCTTTGTTGGCGCTCGCCGGATAGCGACCGGGTCGTAGAGACCCTAGCCAGTAGAGGGCGTCCTCCCCTTTAGGGACGACCCAATAAATGATGACCCCGACGTGATCTGAAGAGTGTAACAGACTCTATACCAGCACACAAAAAAATCAACGCCTTGGTTTAGTATAGAAGCAGGCCCAGTGCAGCGAAGAGTTTCCTGATCAAGTAAATAGCCGGCAAGTATTCTCAAAAAAACCAAGTAACCATAATCTCGACCACTTTTTGAAGCAAAACAACCGGTGACTCTTCAAGGGAAATTCGTTGGCGCAGGAAGAGTCAACACGTCCACTTGGACGCCCCCCTTCCCCGGACGCCTGCTAATAGACCACGACAGGACACAACAAACCCCGGGGGAACTACTCACTGCATAGAGACGACCAGTGTCACCCGGGAGATGACACAACAACGAAGATGTGAGACGACTCAAGTCCCATTGAGGGCAACATATCAGCCCTGCGAACGAGTACATCCGGATTAGCGCTACAAACTGGGGGAGACGGAAACCTGTCTACTACGGCAACACCGGTACCTCGGGCCTAGGCACCCACCTAGACTCCGGGTACCATTTCTTTTTGTTTCAGATCACCGAGAAGGGTGTAACTTGGGGGAGCTATGTTGGGTAAACTTCTTCACCACGAATAAATAGAAGTTCCCCTCTTCTTGGCCCAGAATATTTCCACCTTGGTTTCCACGTTTTATTAATAAAAATCTTCAAAAGGCATCAGTTAAGAGAGGGGGAAACTAGTTCACGAAACAACTGAAGCCTAGTAGGGGCCGTATGACCTGCCAACTAGTCCGCCAGGAAAGGCCAAAGACCACAGAGCCACCCATTCTATCTCTTTCTTGGCGCTCACCGCACAGCGGCCGGGTCGTGGAGACCGTAGCCTGCGGTGGGCATCTTTCCCCCTGGGGACGACACAACAGTGGTACCTGACGCCCAACCCTGTTCAGTTTATTGTTTTGGTTCTATTACACTGTTGCAACAGATAACCTTATACACGAGGTATGATCAAAAAGTAACGAGAACTTTATAATAACTGTTTTGTTTTTTTCAATTTCAATGGCGTAGTACATCATGAGTTCCTGCCAGAGGGTCTTACGTTAAATAAAGTATAATACTTGGAAGTAATGTGCCGTTTACGTGAAGCGATCCTACGAAAACTACGGGCATTGTGGCAAAGAAATTCATGGAAATTGCATCACGATAACGCTCACACCTCACTGACTAATTGTATTTTTTAGCAAAAGCAACACTGTTGTGTTACCTCAAGCACCGTATTCACCGGACATGGCTCCCTGCGACTTCTTTTTGTTCCCGAAGTTGAAAAAACCTTGAAAGGGCGACGTTTTGACACCATTTATGAGATAAAAGAAGAATCGCTGAAGGATCTAAGAGAGTTTATTTAATTAAGATAAACAAAAATTCCCGTTAATTTATGATCAAACCTCGTATTTCTTTATTTTAAAAATAAATATTTATCGTAAAGGATCATTAGCTGTGGTTAACCTAAAAAAAACTTGATGAAGAATTAATATTTTACATCTTTACATTACTTTCATATTCGGTTCCACTCTAAGCCAAAATGATTTAATTACAATAGCAAAATTTAACAATAGTATAATTTTAATAGACCTATTATTTATAAGTAGAATTCTAAGCAACCAACATTATTAAACAAAAAAAAAATGTACATCTTTTATTCATTTTCATCACAGTAAAAATAACGCTACTTTCAGGTTATGAATACTCTTTGATAATTTGGACTGTAGACATTAAACTTCCGGTTACAAGTGCAATAACTGTTGCGATAGCCACAAAAATATTTTTCCATAAAATATATCTCCACTTTCCAAATCCTTTTTCCCAATACATCAGTGTTTCGCACAATGCTGGGAAAAATAACCCAAGCATTGAAAATCCAACAGCTCCAAATAAAGCAATGACAGGGCTTAAGTTAGGCACAGCTATAGCAAGTATTACTGAAAACATTTAAAGCAAAGGTCAATGAAAACTTACATATGTACATACAATAGATATCACCTTTAAACAAATATTTAATATCTGCTACTATTATGTGCAAATATAATTAGTTATCTTTACACCTGATGTGTTTGTTCCTGGCAACTAATTTTCAGCTTTCTATATGTTCCTTCCACATAAGTGGGATCACAATTCCTTATTAATATTTTATAAATATCCCATATATCTTTGAGTTACTGGATCTTTAGGTCAGGATAGTAGATTACTAAAGTTACCGTTGCTGAAGTACGATTCTCATATTCCTGCTCTAATGAAAATACTTCACAAGCTTCTGACTATTGGACAATATATGGCAATGCAGCTTAGTTTGCGCGTTTACAATTCATTCTACCAGTCACTGACTTCTCCCAATGATTCTCTTCTTTCCAGGCGTTTCAATAATTTATGCACCATAGAGGTAATCTAAAGATCCAGAACCACTTAAAGATAGAACAGCTATTTAAATAATATCCTGCTGGAAGTTTGATGCTACATTGGTGGGCATAAAATTTATTTCAGTATGTTTTTATTTATTATTTATTAAATATTTAATTATATACTTGATTCCAGCATTTAACCATATATTTAAATTTATGGGTTTGTTCATAGACTTTGTCACCAACAAAGTTTTATGTATTTCTGATGATTTTTGTCGTTGTTGGTGTGGCACTTGAAAATGGAAGTGTGAGCTGTTGAAATAGCTACTGCATGTTATTGACGAGTTTAATCCTAACTCACAATCCTGGAATCATTACTTTCAAATAATTTATAGATTTATTTGGTTTTTTATTTTACCTGATGATAGTATTAGAACCGCTCGTACTTGGTAATATCTCCACATGGCAACTCTTGGGTCAAAGTGATGGTGAATGTTTTTCCATACGATTTCCATTGAAGCAGTTAATTGAAGTCCATAAGAGAATAACACTGACAGGGCGACAAATCCCTTCACGCATTCAGCCAATCTGAAAAATTGGCTTGTGTTTTCTGGCATTGCACAATACTTTCTGTTAATATCCCTTTGCTACAAAAAACTGTTATTTGAAGGAAAAGTAATCTAGCCCCCTGGAAGTCCACCTACTCACTAATAAGCTCTCGTAATTTTCGAGAGGTCGAATACTGATTTTGGGGGTTTGAGGCTTACAATTGTACCACATTCAGGTCAAATTTCGAACTTGGTACTAATTATTAGTCTTCAAGCTTCATTTGTTTTGGATCCGAAAATAAACAGACATTGAGGATGGTAGTGGAGGAAACACTAAAACATATTGGCTGCTAGCCCCTTTCACTATTTCTTTTAAGTGCTAAACAGTATACGTCACCCTGTTTTATGTGAATTTAAAAATTAATTTTAATTAAACGGAGGACCATACTAAAAATTAGAGAGAACAGGGTGAAATGACTATTTAATGACTATCTGCTGACCTCTACGTTTTAACTAGGTTTGAACTAATCACTTACCGAATTCGACATGAATGTCTCAGGTGTAGGAGTGAATTTCTGGCTTATAGAGATTTAGATAGTTTTGCATGGGAAAGAGGCTTAATTGGTACTTAAGGGCATGTAGTAATTAACTGTTTTGTGTCTGTCACAGCTTTCTACCTACAGAATTATCTAATAATTGGTAGGAATCAAAACATTCTTTGCTAGTTCAATTGCAGTTGATGTCCAGTACTTCATTTCTTCAAACCTACACCACTTCACCGTATTAATCTTTATCTAAATTTGTAATAGTATTTCTTTCTATTCTACATCAGCTTTCTGTTGGGCTTTCATGGCTGAGGACGATTTCAGCGCTAAAATTAGAATGTACGCTACAATAGTCTGGAGTATGAGGGGTAGTTTAAGCGTTTTTGCTGACTTTTTCACAAGAACTATCACAAAATCAACAATACCTTATCAAATAGTGACTTATTACTAGCACTGGTAGTCATAGCCTTCAAGGTAGGTAGATCGGTGTCTCTCTCTCTCATTGGCCGTTGTTGTGGGTGTTCCACCCGGGATTGTTGACTTGAAGGTGGTGGCGAGTTTTCAGGAAGTCAAGTTTGCTGGAGCTCATCATCTACTGAGGACACCTGTTATAAGCTCCTGTACAAAATAAGCGCATCACTTCATGTTTCATAGCATGTGTTAGATAAACAACAAGCTCTCATATTTTACTTTAGTTATTTATAATAAATACTTTTTTTTGGTTACACCATCAACATTAGAAGGGCAAGTAAGAAAGTACAACAAGGAAAATGGTGTTGAATGATTGCTATTAAGCGAATATTATTTTTCCATTGTTTTTTGTAAGTTCTTTTTGAGTTCGAGTTTTCTGCAGCTTTAATATGGATAGATCAGAAGTAATCACAGTTAGAGCACTAACACTTTTGGGTGAAGGCTTGGTGACCATACGCTTGGGAATACTCACTCCGTCAATTCAAGGAAACAGCAGACAGCAACAGTAGGAGATCCTTCCCACTTCAACCTGTAGCCATTTCGTAAAGCTCTTGGTCTTAAGACCGAGGTTATAAACAAGTCTTCAACTTTGAAATTAATTTCATTCGGCCAGAAACGTTGGGATTTTAGACCGAACAGTAAGACGAACCCTAAGTGATGCGAATCTGACCACCAGACCCCTTTCAATGTTCCGCTGCTCACCAGACAGCATCGAGAATCCAGACTTAAATGTTCACAGCAGTATTCAAATTGTACAATTGGTGATTGAAGAATGGTTTTGTTTAGTGGCGAGTCAAGGTTTGCCCTACATTCTCCAGATGACTGGATAAGGCTGCTAGAAAATCCTTGAGTTAAAAAAGTATATTATGAGACCACTAATCATTAGATCGACTATTATTTATGTGCTTACATTATATCATAAAATAAAATTCTAGAAATGATAAGACGAAGAAATGAAAATGTTATTGCTTCTCAAGTGGACTTAATAAATGACACTCACATATCTTTTGGAAGATTCAGTGTGATGCTTCCTTTTGCCTCTTCGCCATATTTCACATAACCAAATAGGCCAAGAGTGCAAAATAGTGTCAGCACAATTGCCATGGCTATAACTAAGACTCCTGGACACCCGAGAAAATGTCGGGGATTCTTCATTGAGTTTGCGATAGGCAGTATCTAAACAAAATAGTTAGTTGAAACCTAATTCGTAGAATTAGCTTAACACTTTGTTATTTTAAAATTATTAGACTCAATATATATGCTCTTCCGATATATATCATATAGGAGCCATAGTTTGAAAAGTGTAGCTAAGACCACTACAATAATAATGATCTATTACATAATCAATTTTTTTGCTTGATATAACCCAATTAGGGTTCACAAGCCTTAAGTGACTGCATGTTAGTGTAAGAGCTCAGGTCATTGGTGGCTTCATCTCACTCCTCAAGACTTTTAATTGGATCTAGAATATTTTCCCCTCTTAATTGAAGGTCTTGTTGACCTTTATCAGAAAAAAAATCTTTCGAAAACAGAGCATAAGAGGGGATAATAAGTGAATGCTTCAGGAAATTGGTAATAATCAATGGATTGGGCCCCATTCATTTCTTTAGAATTCACTAAAGAATCCTGAAATTTTTGTGCTTTTTTTATCTAATATTACATAGTAAATTAGATATTTTTGTTCATACTGAGGCCTCATAACTCATCTGTTTTTGGTAAGTTATGTAAGATAGTTTGTTCAGTCCATCTAATGGGTGGGTGAACAGTCTTAGACTTCGCAAGAGGTGTAAAAAAAAACTAGATAAACTAGGATACCACCAAAGCAGTGGATCACCAAAACCAGGCAATATCTTCCATTTGAATGTGTGTCCGGAAGAAGGGCCTATGTCACGTTTTCCTAATTTTACAAGAGCTTCAATACTAAAACATCCCTAATAGTATTTGCAATAAAAATTAGCGAAAGTGACATAGGCCCTTCTTCCATTTGGAAAAACGGAAATTCTCAGAAACAACAACAAACTATTTTCCATGATACAAACGTTTATTGAACAATGTGGTGTATTGTACTCTCAATTTCTAGCCGTTCCCTTTCTCCAGTATTGGAGGCCAAAATCAGTTCTGCATAGAATTTGTCGCATTGGTTACAAGTGTCGGAACGTGGAGAACCAAACCTCAACTTGGATTCTCTGTTAAAAATCTTTCTGTATAGGCTGTAGGACACCTCGCTTTCAGGGTATTTCTCCACAAAAAGTCGGTGCATCTTCTTGACCGACAAGTCTGCACTCAACACATTTTTTTGTGAGCTGTTTCTACTATAGTGGTTTTCCATTACTGGGAAGCTTTCAATGTGTAGCTTCACCAGTTTTCGTTTTTCACTGTCGACTGCGTGTGGTCGGTTCAGATGAAATCCTCTTGTATCCATTGGTGCGATTTCCCCCTTTTTCAGTTTTTCTTGTATAACACGAATCCGTTTTCTTCCAACTTCAAACGTATTTAGCAGAGTTTTCAAACACACAGGCTTACCAGTAATGTTGTAATCAAAGGCTGCTAGCTTCTTTGACGTCGAATCACTCTTTCCGGGTCTCCTGTACTTAGGTTCACGTATATTAACGCACTTTGTCAACAAAAGGGTTTGTTGGTTGTAATTTAGATTATAAAACCGACTATGCATGGTGTGTACCATGTCCAGTGAAATCGTGCTACAACCTTGTTTTGAGCAAATTTCGGGGAGGCAACCTCGTCTAGATACAGGAAGTTGCTTTGCCGGGACCACATTCCCTTTACCACGCTTACTCACGTATTGTTGGCCTGCATTTCGAAGAGCCTGTTGTTTCTTATCATTCCACATATCTACATTCAATGAACGTTTCTTTCCGCTACTCAAATGTCTCGTTTCCGAAAGTGACAAATTCATATGAGCCATTGTACGTTCCGAAATATTCATCACTACACTGACAATAAAACACAAAACTTTATCACTTGTCCACGAATCATGAACCTAGAAAACCTCAAAATCACGCAGAATACCAATTTGTAGATGCTAATAATCATAATATCATTATGAATTAATATAACTTATTATTAACACGCGTAAAACTGATACTAGGAATCAAAATGATAACCGAACGTAGGTTATTGTTGTTGGTGAGTGGCAACTGTCGTGATGAACTGATAACATAGGCCCTTCTTCCACTTCAAGTTTTGTGATTTCTCTCAACGATTGTGATTCTCTTGACCTCTAGCGGCTTCCTTTTCAACTAATAACCATGGCAATACGTACACCACTTGACATAGGCCCTTATTCGACAAAAACCTGAGTTTCGAAAAAATCGTGACATAGGCCCTTCTTCCGGACACACGTTCATTTAACAATGATTTGTAGTTGATGTAAAGGTACCATCATCATATAAAGACAGCTATTGGCGATTAAAAAGAGTTCCAAGATATTTTCCTCCCCCAAACGTATTTTTGGTATAGGGTTCCTTAAAATTCTATTGTAATAAAGTTTTAAAATACATTAACTGAATAGTGGAAGAAGGTAATGTTAAATAATATAATCTATGTTTAGTTAATAAGAGATAAATTCCCTATTGTTAATCATGCATTTTCTTCAGTGTATGTATTTGACCCTCTGAGAATATTTATAGACAATTTATTGTTCGTAATTAAAATAAATAAAGTTAATTTTTAATTTATTTTTATAATCAAATATTTTTGAATTTGCACATGCTTCATTGTATTATTCAAATAAGGGACTAAATAATTAAAAGTTGACAAATTCACGTTTTAATATGCTATAAAATATCAACCATAAGTTGATGAAATTAGGGTATAACGCCATAATAAATGTCAAAAAAAACAAAACAAACAGTGTTAACCTACACTAAGCTTTAAAATTATTATAATTATGCAAGCAGATAGTGGCTACATACTGCTCATAGGTAACATCAGAATTTTGTTGTAAAGACCATTCAATAAAATAGAATCTATATAGAGCAAGTTTAAAACCAAAAAAAAAAACAGGACTTTAGAAGTGACTTAAATATGAACACTATAACCATCATTACTTTTAATAAGGTGAATCTATAAATAAATTTATATTTTATATTATATTTTATAATTGAAAAAAATAAATGATTTACCACTCCAATCCCTTCTAGCCCATAAAGTGTTATAGAAATAAACAAGGGATACCGAGTAAATGTGACAGCCATTGGGCGGCTGGAAAATGATGGGTGGTCAACGAAGATGTAGTAAAAGGTCACACACAAGCCAATAAATAAAAGAACATTTGCTACTGCAGTGAAAGGTACTAGCAATTTCATGGTGCTAATGATTCCAACGAGGAAGAAAGGTAATGCAAAGGCACACATATATAATCTAATGTTCAATTTATAATCCCAGACGCTTTCTACTATCTGGAAAAGAAACAGTAAAAATGTTATTTATTAGGTTTTTTTTCAGACACTAAAATCATATGATTATAAAGCATCCATGTATCTCATCCAATAAAAATTTGCAAAACATTGGAGTAATATTTTTGGATCATTAATAAATAAATAAAATATGGGTTCATTTAAAAAGAGTTGAGCTTTCACAATTAATTATCAGATGGAACCACTAGTTCATCATGCACCAGTTATTTTGCATTGTATGATATGAAGTAATAATATGAAGCCTCTAAGAGATTCGCGGTTTACAAGGTCATGGTGGATGGGTGATCAAGTAGATGATGATGGATAATTGATTATTGGAAGAAGGAAGTGAGGCAGTCGTTTCCTAGCATTGGATGTAACAGTTGTGAGTTAAAAGGGATATAAACCGTGTACAGTTTCTGTTTGTCAAACAGAAACAGTCATGAGCTGTTAAGAATTAATTGTGAGAGCTGGTTCTGATTTAAATGTGTAGGAGACTTAAAATGAAGTAGCACCAAGGAGAAAAGCCTTCAAACAATAAAAATGAAAGTAATTAAAAATTAGTTAATTAATCAGTGACATTTTCAAATTAAGGGATCTTATTTAGCATGGAAGTTTTACTTGATGTCCTTTAGTGGACTAAAATTACAAAATGTCTTGAAAACTATCATCAAAATCATTTTCACAAATTTTAATCAACCAGTAACTTTTAGAGGGATAATATTTAGCATTCAGTGGCAAGAGAACAATAATAATATTAAATGAAAGCAATACCAAGAAAATCAATTAAGGGTCAATAACAAATTACTTTATACACAATTCGAAAATAAATATTCTTCTAACATATTGAGTAGGGGATGAAATTAAGTATCTCATTGTTAAGGTTAGTAATAAGCAATGTGTGCTTCGATCTATTTTGTATACTTATACTGTGCTTCAATGAAAAAAAATCAAACTATTATCAAAAAATTAAAACTTGTTAACATTTTTTCCAGCTGTCAAAAAACTCTTAACTGTGCAATGAATTACAGCTACCTTGATTTTTTATTTACTAATCAAACGTCTTTCTTATAATTAAGTAGAATCTTTAAGTAAACTAAAAAGAATCGGATGAATACTTAAGCCATTGAAATAACTAAATAGAAAAAGTTGTCTGGTTAGATGACTTTATGATAGTTTTAGGGATTTAACGCGAAAGAAGCAGATATGGAAGGAATACCTTGTCAATAAAACACTGGAAAACTATAGAAAATACAAGCCACAGTGGAGACTCACAAAGACTGTGGCACTGTGGGCATAGATAGAGATAGAGCGAAGTGCTTGCAAAAACGTAAAAATAAAATATAAAGTTCTTTTAGAATGTTCACAGAAATATTCCCAGTGACAAGAACCAGTCCAGAAGTTAGAAGTCCTGAAAACTCCTAAGGACTCCTTCTTATGAATAAACTTATAATATTGGACAGGTTGGCCAATAGTTTTTCCTTATTATTTATTTTTCATTATTAAATACAAAAGATTCTGACTAATCACCCGCAGCTTGAAGTATTTAATTTATGAGCGACACATATACAGACCACATTCATTCTGGGCCAATCAGGTTAATATGTTTCTTATGTCTACTATCCATAATCACTTATAGTAACAATCTATAAACAGCTAAATACAATTTATATAACTATGGTGAACATGTTAGTGTGCTACACTAACTATATTGATTCTTATTATTAATACATTATTTATTAGATTGAATTAGAATTGTACTTAATTTTAAAGAAGAATATTCTAAAAGATGTTTTGAATGATAAAAGTATGTTGACCTGACCAAGACCTGGAGTCCTTGTCATAAATAAACCCAGGTATAACTGACAGGTTGACAAATTATCGATAGCATTTAAACGTATTTAACACTTTAATTTACATTATTGAAACAAGTTGATTTGATTATTTTATGCGGCAACTGAAATCTTTTACAAATCAAAAAGTCAAAATTACTTTAGGTGAACAAAAATTGACTTCAAGCCTAATTATATTTTACAGGGGTGAATCCTCCAGTACAATAATTTTACCTATTTATTCGATTCATTTGAAAACTACTTGCAATTATGAATATGTGAGGGATCCATTTAAAACAACTGAGAAAGTTCATTGTAATCTATTCATGTTCATTGTTTAAGCACATTGTATTTGTAATTATTTAGATTGTAATTAATTATAATTGAAACAATGCTGGAAGCTAAGCCTCATAAACTTGCCATGTTTGCTTTTTATAATATTAACTTTAATGTTATTATTGCATGATTTATACATCTTTCACAATACAACTCTGAAGCAGTTCAAGGGGCCCATTTTAATACATATGCTAAATAGTTTTTGTGTATTATAATATAGTTATTTTTGTAGTAAATAAATAAATAAACAGGGGCTTAGAAAAAAAATCTCAGCATGAGCAGGCAACCTGTAGATGAAGGAGCTCAAAATTGGAAAGCATTGCACATGTGGTCAGACCTAACAGAAAAGGTTAAAGCAAAAACAAGATTTAGCTCGTGGCTCCCCTCAACAAGAAAAAACTCATCAATATGGAAATTAGTAAACGAATCCAGGCAATGGGCGGACTTTATAACTATATCATAGAAGTAATAAACTAGAGTACAAAAAAAAAAAAAAAATGAAATGGCACAGTACTACTTAGCTTTTCATCCTTAGATATCTAGTGAATAGTAGTGTTTTAAAACCATCAAATAAAACTTACAGACTTGCAAGATGCACAGACTAATATGATGTAGATTGTGATCACTCCGAAGTAAGTGATGAACATGAATAGGTCAACACAAACCCTATTTGATAAAATGAGTTTTAATATAGTATTTAGGTACAGCGCCAAAAGGATTTTTCATGAAAAAGATTAATCAGAGATAGTTCAATAATAATAATTTTGTTTGAGACAACCCTTACGCAACAAATCGGGTATATCGGCTAAACTTGTTGTTCGCACTATGTAGAAATACTTGTTCACAAGTCTCGGTATAGGTCAGATATGGCCTGTTTAGCAATTCACATAGATTTTGGGAGCAGGCTACCTGTAAAAAATAAATGAGTTGAGTGAGAGTATCTGCTTTCTAAGCCCGTTTGAGGCTCAGCCTCAGGTAGGGCGAAAAAAAAAAAAGAAAAAAAAAAGAAAAGTAAATGAAACTGTTTTGATTAGCACAGCATTGTAATAAGGTTTGAAAAAGTCAAATGGTGTACAAAAACTATGGTTCGGACATATTACAAAAAAGAAATAGTAATCATTTCCATGTCCTCACTGTATGTGGAGGAGCGTGGGGGACTTCCCAAGACTCCGCTTCCTCTTTCGCATGCGAGGGAGGTGACTACCATGTTGACTTGGGAGGTCTCTGGGCTGTTTGTGAATACTGTATGAATGAGCGAGTGAATTCAGATTGTAAATATGGTATGAATGAGATCATTTATCACAATTACTTATTGTCCAATATGGCAGATTGTAATTTTATGATAATAAAGTTGTTTGAAAGTAATCATTCCACTATCCCCACACTTATATAGTTAGTTCCGCTGCCCTGCCATTGTCCCCAAGTGTCTTGTTATTAAGTCGATTCAAACTCGTACTTCTTCATTTGATGCGTCAATTCATGGTGGTGGTGACCTAAGTCAATCTTCTAAGCAGATGGTTTTTGCCTATTTACGTTAATAATGACACAAAAGTGTGAACTTGTTCGTTCTTTGACCTCCCTCATTCATATTCTAGCAACCAAGGAATTTTTAATGAAGAGGTAAGGCCATGGGAAAATATTATATCACCTGATGTGAATTAAGTAAAGTAGTATAATAAGTAATATAGTTTGCATCAATAGAACTAAAGTTGTCATTGCGATGCGATAATACTTTATGCAGTAGGTGTCCACCCACCATCGACAACATAGATTTTGGAGTTGTCAATAAATGTTGGGTCCTGGATTGGTGTGAATTCTCAATAAATGCCAGGTACTGGGAAAAGTCTTTTGATCATTACCGACTAAAACGTCAAATCTGTGGACAACACGAGATGTCGATGTCAAAATTAGTATCTTCGACTCCACTAAAAACACGGTTTTACAACTACACAAATTATTACCATTGACTAGAAGCTATAAATAAATAATAAATCGCAACAATAAATAACTATCAATAATTATAATTATCATGAATAAAATATATTATATATAATGTATTATATTATGTATACACCCTAAAGCACGTCATTAAATGCAAGCAGAGCTGTATAGAAGGTTGCAATCTTGGTTTTTTAAATTATTGCATAAATGGGTAACGTGCAACATTAAAAAGCTTTATCTCGCTTGATATTTGGTTAAGGAGAAAAGGTTTCAAACAAACGCTGTAGCAATTTTTATTTTTTTTCAAATTGGTAAAAAGCTAATTATCCGGAAAAAGTTATTTTCCAAAAACCGAAAAAAATCCGACATTTTAACATAAAAAAATATTTTTTTGGGGGTGGGGGAGAAGGAAGAAAACTAATATTCTTCTTGCTACTAATAATACGTAAAAAATAACCTTCTACGTGACTTTTTGGAACCAAACCCCTACTTTAGCCTCCACTTAATAATTAACATAAAACTCGGTTATAATTCCATTTTTTTTCCACTAAAAAAATTCAAACTAAAATTATTTAAAAATTATTATTTTGGCGTGGTTTCTTGAACTTTGAGATGTTAACTTGAAACCACCCAAAAACCTAATCCTAATAATTTATAAGATGTTGATCAAAAAGGATACCTTTCCGATTATGGGACAACGTTATTTGTATCTTTAATTAACAACGGATGCGCTCATATATTATAACCTTTAAGGAATAATCTATTGTATGGATACAATCGAGATCGTAATACCAATAACAGTCGAACTTGCCTAATCTGACTTCCGCTTGTCCAACTATTCGGGCTATCCTACCATCTCATGAGGCCCAGTGTCCTTAATATTCTCGGAACCCACAAACCCATGGCGAGAAAATTTTAATTTAATTGAAACCTTCTCCTATCATTTTAGAAGCAATTCTTTCAATGTTATTTCGAAAATGGTCGTGGAAAAATTGCCATGGAATCCGACAATTTCGATTTCGAGTGAAAGGCCTTCATCTGGCCTTGCTGGGGCACTAAGTTTAAGCAACTTGCTAACTTTATTCCGGAGAAAATTTATAACATCGTCGAATCCGGCCTAAGTTAATTGGTTTAACAAATAGATAAAATAAAATGATAAGCCGACTTCACCAACGGTCTCATGACTTTATAGTTGTTTAAGTTTGTCTGTCGTCACGAGGAGGGGGGGGGTTCCTAGTTACCCTAGCCCTGGTGACGAAGTGAGGGTTGATTAAGCTATGACCTGGAATTGCTTCATGAAGATCTGATTGATCTGACTCCATATTTGATAGGTATGTGCCCCGACAATGCACTATGTTCAGGAGAAGAGGTATAGGGTAGGTAGTGTAGGTAGTTTATGTTGTGTTGGAATGACCACGAATTCACACTCAGTATCTAAGGGTAGGCAAAATCCAACCGAATCCCAAAGGCGAGTGTGAACCGGAGAAAGGCAGACTGAATTGCCGTGGGAGACACTACTAGGTAAAGTTTGTAGGGCCACGGCAACCGTTGTCCGCGAGGGAGAGGTCTCTCCCAAGGAGCTGCTAGTTTTAGCGAGACGAAGGCAGAGAATCCCACTAGAAGAGCGTGGGGTCTGACAAAGCCGGACTAAAATATAGCGAGGTTGGGAAGAGAGAGGTCCAGAGGTTTTCATAAATGAGAAGGCCAAGTTTTGAAACATCAGTGCAGCTGCAAGTTCGCCAGTAGAGAGCCGTGGCGAAAATGATTTACAGGCAAGAACCCGGGTCTACATATACCCGGCTTGCATCGTTAGTACCCAATCATGTGACTCGTTATTGTAGTCAATGATATTTTTTTTTACGGTGGCGTTTTGTTCTCGGCAGCATCAAGCCTGGTCTGGGTCCCCCGATACCTCCTGCTCTGGGTAGAGGGTGAGGGTTTTTAGCCTCTAACTGGTTTGTTTGGAGCTGCGTCTTTTATTGTTTACAACATTTACAATGACTTATGGTTTAGTAATGCTATTTACATTTGTTTAAATTAATTTACAACATATATACAATAGAGTATAGGGTGATTTATCTTATGTAGTTAGCGGTCGCTACAAAGTTACATATTATTTTGTTTAATTCTATATTTTGCTGACAAGCAAGAAGCGTTTAGTAAAGAAAAAAATATGTAAAACACGTACATACATATCATATATAAAAATATATGATATACAAGGCTTGATCAAAAAGTAACGAGAATTTTTGTTTAACTTAAAATTTTTTATTTTTTCGTCGATAGAAATTTTGTCCCCTTCAAAGTAGCCCCCCTCAGATATAATATACTGTGCCAGCGTTATCGTGATGGAATTTTCACGAATTGTTTTGCCACAATTCCGGTCGTTGTCGTAGGATTGCTTCACGTAAACGGCGCATTACTTCCAAGTAATCTACTCTATTGACCCTACGACCTTCTGGCCTGGACTCGTGGCACTACATCATTGAAATAAAAAAAAAACAATGAGAAGAACCTTCACTTTTGATCGAACTTGTTGATTTTTTTTCGGTCTTCAGGCCGCTTCCATTGCAAAGATTGCGCCTTGGTTTCCACGTCGTACACATATAGCCTGTTTCGTCACCTGTTATGATGCTTTTAACAAACTCCGGATTGTTGGTTACTTCGTACAGCAATTCTTTAGTGATAGCCATGCGATGTTTTTTTTTTGTTCGAAATTAAATAATTTTGGAACGAAACGTAGCAATCATGCCCAAAACTTCGGAAAAAATCGCTTGGCATGATCCAAATGATACATTAACTTTATCAGCAACCTCTCTAATAATATAGATGCTGTCGTCGTTTATTGAACTGTTACGGCGCCCAGCGCAATCATCATCTTCAATGTCTTCACGGCCCTCCTTGAAACATCCATACTACTCATAAACTCTTGCTTTACTCATGGTAGACTCACCAAAAGCCACTGTCGGCATTTCAAAAAATTTGCTGCACTTTATTTAATTTTTTTGACAAAATTTAATACAAATTCTTTGATCCATTTTTTTTCAAAACTAAAAATCGCCGAGAACTCCAAAACACGTATAACCTTAATGACTGCTTCTAAAAAAGTAGTCGTTGAAAACTGCTGCTAATTTCAACGTATTTCAGAGACATGTGTACCAACATTATAAAAAAAAAATTACCATCAGAATTATAACGCCCACGAAATTATAATATTCCCGTTACTTTTTGATAAAATCTCATATATCTCCGGTTAACGGTCGTATACGACCGGTTTAAGCCCCGTTCCGACCTATACCCCCCGGTCTCGTCTAGGTCGGATTACCGAGATTATACTGTATTCCACGTTAACAGTAAAGTACCTAAAAGTGAAGTACCATTATATAGCTGCAGTGTATAGACACGATCCCAATGATAGCTGTTCCAGCTAATCCAACAGCAGTACCAGCATTCTTAAAACCATCAGGCATTGCTAGTATACCAGCTCCCAGACTGCTTTTCGTCACATGCAGAACTGCTTCAAAATCGCTACAATTGATGTTATACACACACACAAAAAAATATATACATAAATAAATATATAAAATAGTTAAAAGTTATCACGGTCTCACGATATTAGATGAACCCTTTCATATTCTACGGTTTCTTCCTCCTTATCTGCCAAATGAAACCTATAAGACATAAAGATCCATATGATCAAAACTGTAGGGAAATCTTGAAGGGAATAATCCCGTATACTGTGTTTTGTTTTTGTTTTTTTTTACCAAAATTATGATTCTATCTTAATTAACAGCGTAAACAATACCAGGTATTGTGGAATATTTCTCTAAAATTCAATGAATACATTTTTTTGGGTTTCATTACGTTTCAAAGCAGATACAACAATTTTTCCACCAATATGGCAGTCTGTCTTTGAGATGACAAGTCCTCTTTTTTCTATCTATAAAGATAAAATTTTCATAGAAGTTCTATTTAACTACCCCACATAATGAAAACATAACTAACTGGTTATTAAAGGATGATTTTTTAGTGAAAACACACATTATTAATGTGAAAATCAGACAACTTTCTCAGGTTTGTTGTAATATTTGTGACATTAAAGCGGGGCCGAAGCTACACACTTGTAAAGAACCTACGCTCCTAAGGGCGTCCTGACGCCGGCTGTCCGCTTGTTGTGGCCATTTGGAATGTTAAAACACATTCAGCCCTTTTAATATTTATTTATTATTTCTTTGCATAATTGTAAATATGGTTTGAATGAGAATATTTATCACAATTACTTATTGCCAAGTAAGGCAGATTGTAATTTTATCATAATAATAAAACTTGTATGTATATAAATAATTAAAACTTCTAACGATGCCTCTGATTAGGTCAAACAGCCAAGGTGCCAGTAGCTCGGTATGATATAACATTAATATGAATAAATGTGATTGAGAAATAAAAAACATAATATGTGAAGAACCATAAACAACAAAATTTTATTATATAGGAAAACACATTAAAGATTTTTAAAATGACCAGAACAACACATTGGAATATACATGGTAGATTTAAATATTATTCTCTACTAAAAGAGAATATAAAAACGGAAATATTCTTATCACAGTAAACTAAATATTACTGGTTAATGATATATTTAAAAAAAAATTACAACTATTGAATTTCCTTCATATGTATATTTAACAGAACTAAAACATTAAAGTTAATTGGCTCTAAATATGGCATGGTACTCATTCATTGGCTATATTTGGCTTATTATTAACATATATTAACTTTTGACATGTCAATATCTACTTAAAAATTTTTTCTCTTTCTAAAAATATATTATGTTACCTACCCATGGTAATTATTAATGAAGCTACACATTCACAATTAACATAAAATAAAAATATTCGTTCATTCATAAGAAATAGGAACACATATTTCACCATATTGCAATTTTTATTGCGTGTTTTTTCCCCAATCTCTCTATTTAATCAATTATTTCAAATTACATTCCAATTTTGTATTATAATTTTGTATTATGATTTTTAAATGTACTATATGTAATATTTTACTTTTAAACACATGAAATTTGTACATATATCGTTCTTAAATGTAATTATGTATATCTTGTTTCCAAATTGTACTCCTTATGATGACTTAACAGGTTGACAGGTATATATCAAATAATGATGATGATATATTTTGGAGAGACTAATGCTTCAACATCCAAATTGCTAGATTTATTTTATTATCATATAATATTTAATTAGTGATGCTCTATTATTTATTATCATCAGGCCATCAGGTAGAGTTGATGTTAAGAACATGATTTTAATGAGAGGTTTAATGAATTGGTAATTTGATGACAAGATCTTCAATTGGAAGTTCTCCATTAAATAAAATAAAATAACTAATTGATTGGCAGTTAAATAATAGAATCTTTAAAGTAAATAAGTTCCAAACATGATAAACAATTATTGATCAGGACTTAGATTCTCTACTGAATATGGCAAGTAAATGGTTTTTTTTAAAGCAGTTAGGGTTGATTTTGTATTTAGCGTCTCAGAAACATAAACAGAAACCTCCATGTAACATTTCTTGTCAACAAGTCGAAGAAGAGGGTCCCTAGAAAAAAAAACTGCAGGTAAACGCAGTAGTCAGAATATCAGGTTTTTTAAAATTATTAATAATTAGAAAAGGGTGAAAAAATATACTGGCAGGATCGGGAATGGAACCCAGGACATCTGTAACATATAGTTCTAGTAGAACTCGCCTTAGTCCAGCCACTGGGGAGCTAAAATGAGGATGTGCTTACAAAAGGGGAGGTAGGATTTTTTTCTTTTATCTTTTAGATATTAGTAGTAGTAATAATAATGCGAGTTTTCAACTACCTCCCCCCAAGAATATTTGGTAGCCAAAAAAAAACTCGAAAATGAGTGAAATAGGAATTTTCATATGCTTAGGTAACAGTTTTCAGAAGACATATGGGAAATCAGGAAAACAAAAATCGTCAGTGCATACTTCGTAATTAAATGTAGTACTCATTTTTCTACACAACTTGATAATGTCTGCAAGCCAATGAGATCAGTGCCATTATTTATTACTTTATCATATCGCATTTTATTTATTTATTGTTGTAATCTATTTGTTAATTTATTTGTATTGTAACAACCTGCCAACGAGTCTCACGCCATGTCCGAGCAGGAGTCCCCAGGCAGCTCTGTATTCCGTGGATGTCATCCGATTTCTTCTTTTTTTTTTTTTCGGTATTTCTTCTTACAAGATCGTCTTATCAGCCTTACACCGAGCATATGATTCTGCAAATCACTGTTGCTAAACAGTGAGAGGATGTTATCATCTAAGAGACATCACGAGCTCTATAATATAATACAATTCAATTACAGGTTTTTCACAGCCGGTGCCCATCGCTAAATACTCTCCACTTTTTTACCAGTTAATCTGAAATTAATAAGGAACTAAAAACCCAATAACAATAATATCACTAACGGTACTGGTATTTATATTCACTCCCCCCTCGGTAATTAGTAATGTGAGTGATGGCTTGTTAAAATTTTACTAATACGACTAACACATCTACGCACATATGATTTTAGAAAGTGTTATTAAAATTATAACCTTCAGTAAACAGTTATCCCAATCATCGATTTTCCAAATTTGCATGTTCCCTGGATCCTTGGATTGTTTCTAGTACCATATTGAAAACAGGGCGTAGGAGTCCACATTGGCTTTTAGAGCTCCAGCCCAGTGGCGAAACCTCACCGAAACTTCTCATTTCTTTGCAACACCAATAGTGTAAGCGACACAACATGTATATACACAACAGTACGCGAGTTTCTCTCGTGGAACTGTAGATTTCTGTTCACTGAATCACATGTCTCCTGATACACATCCGACGTTTCAAAAATAATCAAAGAGAAAATTTCTGGATCAGTCTTAAACTTCTCCCTTTGAAACCAAAGCTCAAATTGCTAGCAACGAATAGTGTGAGTTGTCTCATTAGAATAGGAGAAAATACTTTATAAATATATGGGAAGAACCAAGGGTTTCGCCTCTGAAATATACATTGCCATCTCAGAAAGAGCTTTTTTACAAAACTTTCCATTCCCATCTAGGAACAAAGACACACCAGTGTAATTAGTTAATTAATTGGCATTTAGAAAAATATATAATTTTGAGTAATGTATCAAATTAAAGATCACGACATCTCGACTAACAATATGTAATTTGTGTGTGTGAGGGTGGGAGACAAAATAAGATAATCAGGCGATTGTTTGCGCTGATGACACACATTTTTTCTTTTTTTTTTTAAAGCTCGGATTTGAGATTAAGTAAGAAGGAAAAATGAAATTTGATTGATAGGATCTTTTTTCTAGGAAAACCTATTTGAAGATTAGGTGAAGAAGTTGAGGAGTGAAGGACCTAGGTAGACATGGTAACGGTCTAAGGTCAGTACTATGAGTATATATTGCAGGTTTTTCCCTGGTACGAATAGGTTGTGTGGACTGTGTCAATCAGAGATTGATAATTTTCACTTGAATTCATAAGCGTGCCCATGAAGAGTGGGTTGTTGCGTCACCAAATTTTGGAGTCTCACAGTTTCAGAGGGATGTTGATGGATGAATTTTGAACAGCTTTGACAGTTCCGTCATTAAATTTACTACCGGCTTTAACAGAGGATGAAAACAGAGAGCTTTTAAATTGAGGGAAGTTGTGCAGTCGGAAGCAGGGGTTAAACAGATTAGGGAAAATGGGGTTCTGTTGTGTAGCTTTTAATCGTTAAATGTTGCTTTTTTTTTTTTTTATAAAATCTTTATTTGAATAAAAATTGAAATCTGCCCTAAAAGGGTAATAGATAATTGTGATGATAGATTGCATTCATACCATATTTAAAAAATATGGCATTCATACCATATGTATTTATAAATTTACATTTACTCTTTTATACATACCATATTTACAATTTATATTCATTCAGGGCATAGGGGGAGAAAGCTGACCAGCACACAGTGTGATGGTTGCACAAATTAGGTGGAGAAAAATAAAATTCTCAATGCCACCTAAACATTATATTTTCTTATGAGAGAGAGTGGAGTAAATATAATCTTCATTCATCTGCTCGTGTTTGCCTAAGGTGGTCTAATCTAATGGGCTGGCTAATGTTCTTTAAACAAGCGTGCACATGCAGAGAAATAGCGATGCTTTTTTTTTGCATTCGTCATTTTAGTCGTCGGTTGAATACGCAACAGTATGCGCCTCTTATTATTATGGATCATTTAAGTTTAGGTATGTGTGTATTTGATCATGAAGTTCCAGCGAAATATTACCTTGTTATATATTTATATTTAATGCCGAAATATCGAATGTTTTAGTAAATTCATTATACTCAAATGTATCGAATACCATGTGTAGCGACCGCTAACTACATAAGATAAATCACCCTATACTCTATTGCATATATGTATTGTAAGCAAAAGTAAATAACATGAACTAAATGTATTACAGACAAAATGTAAATAACATGAACAAATATAAATCATTGTAAATGTGTTAAGCAATAAAAGATGGGGGCCAAGCAAGTAACACGAGAAGGGTCACCAGCTGTCAGTCATAAACATAAACAACCCTTTTGCAGCCTCTACCCTCCAGGGGTCGGGTAATCAGGCGGTGGTCGCGGTTTATCACCACATGTGTGGAAACCCAACCGCCGGCCTAGGCCCTTGCAGCCCTCCCAGAGAGGGTACTTAAGCCAGGGCTCCTGGCCATGTTAATGAGTCTCTCGTGACCTTTACTCGTTGATGCTTGGTTTCCGCTCGAACTCTGAAAACTTGACTAATTCTTTATGAAAAACCTCTGTACCTCTTCTCTTGAACATAGTGCATTGTCGGGGCACATACCTATCAAAAATGGAGTCAGATAGTAACGCCGTCATGAAACAATTGTCCAGGTTATAAACTCGAACAATCCGCCCTTGTCACCAGGGCTAGGGTGAACAGGCACCCCCCTAGTGACGTCCCGACACCATGGAAAACCACGATGATTATTTTTTCTCGGAAATGTTGAGTTATATTAGTTCATGTAGTTTCATGAAATATCATAATTTGTTTGCACTAAGGCATTAACTTTTGGTTTTCAACTACCAAAACCATGATAAGTATGGCTAATTTTTTCGAGGTATAGGCTAACAGCGCCACTTAAACAAGTAGGAGCATAGCCATTTACAATTATTTTGTTGAAAGATTTCATGTGAGGGAGGGGGCAGTCCGGATCGTACTTAAAGGAATTAATTAGTTCCAACGCTTTGTATTAATAGCGCTATTACAATATTTGTAGCGCAATTACAAACTCTATTAATTAGTGTAAACAAAAATCAAAGGAAGATGTAAAAAGTCACAGCGAAAAAAATACGGATATTTTTGCAATTATAAAGACTGGCTGGGAAAAGATGAATTAAAATTCGAGTCGTGGCGTAATCCGGAACCAACAAAGTAAGATCAGTTAAAGCCTCATGCAGGGTGCAGCAACCAACATTTTTTTTTTTCCTTAACCCCTATTTAACATTATTTTTAAAATAAATAATTATTATAAACAGGAATATAAATTAGTTGTGGGCTGCTCCTTTTACTGCATAAATTATGCATTTTAAGGAGTTTATGACTTAAAAAATAACATTCTTTTTATGGTTAGAATTATATAAACTAAAAATAGGTGATGGGGCTCACCTTCGGGCTTTCCAAGAAAAGAAAAGTGCAAGCTCATTTAAGCAGAGGTGCATTGTCTCATGCTGCAGGACTTCAGGTATATTCCTCAGGTAATTGGTCAGGTGCATCCCTGATAAAGTATATTTAATAATTTGTGAGATTGCATTGTTTGTTCACCTTCTTGATAAATTGTAATATTTTATTCTGTGCGAAAATTTTTATATTGTTTTAATAGGTTTCTTGATTATATTTCTTGAAGAGAAGGTTGTTTGGATATGTTGCCATGTTGGTAACATTGATTATTACTTTTTTTAGTTAGTTATATGTTGTAGAATATAATCCAATATAGTTTGATTTGACCAACTAGAACTGTTTGTATTTATTGTTATTATTACCTATACAGACAGTCATACAAAAATATGTATTATTCTGTGATGTTTAGTAGGGTGTAAAATCACAGATCTCAACTTCCTGATTAATTATAGATATTATGTGTTGAGACTTTCGTGGATTATTACGAAAAATTATAAAAAGATAATAATATAAATCGTTTTTACAACCACAAGGAAAAATCCTTAAATGTGTAATACCTCACACTTATGTTTTGATGTGGGTCTCTCCGGATAAACCTACCACTGTATTCCACTTATCTCTGGTGATATATGTTTGTTGTTCAGAAAAAGTCCTGCACATTATTAAATTTACTTTTTACTTTGATGGAATCTCTTTTCCCTCTTTAGTAGATAATATGGATAGCTATGTCATCCACAAGATTTTTCTGATGTGTTCATTCAAGGTTGTGTACATATTTTCAGAGATGAATTAATACTCATCATTGGTCACAGCCATAAAAAGAAAGACCAACTATTCGTTTCCCATCAAAAACCTCCCCTTAACCACCACACTTACTTTCTTATTAGTGGTTAATGTAGTGGGGATTCTCATATTTTTTTTTAAGAAAGTTGTCAAAGAATGGGCTGAGCAGTTAAGTATAATATCGAGCATAGTACTCTGGGCCAGGAATGTTGAATTACCACAGAATAAAGGTCCACAATTATACTTTTTTATTTACAAATATTACACATTCAAAAATATACATTCAGTACACAGAAACTGCTGCATAAATTACAAGAAAAATATATATATTTACAATTTTTATCGCAATCTCTTATTTTTTTAAAAAACAAAATAACTTCTAAATACACATATAATATACATAATTGGTAACTAATGACGATAAAACAGTGTCTGTATAGTTTTATTGCAATAGAAATGTATATGCTATATTTCGAATATAATATACTGCCCACCTTGTCGAAAAACTATTTAGCTCATAAAATAAAATTGTTTACTGGACTGAAGATATCTAATGATGGTATGTATTACAAGAAAACAAAACAAAAAACAGTTTCAGTTGCACTTTACAACAGTAAAGCATCTTCTTTTGTAGTACTGGGGAAAGTCACATTTTAGATTCTGACACATTTTCGGATTTGTCTTGTAACCATTGGTTGCGATGGAATTCGATAAGTTTTTTTTTCACAAGACTATATCTTTTACTTTTCCATATGATGAGCAATATTATGCAGGCTTTTCTTATTCTTACAGTTATATCACAATCAGCAAATAATAAAGTTTTTTTATTAATAACAATTACATTATTTAATGAAAAACAGAAAAATGAAAACAGTAAAAGAATTCTATAAATTTTGGAACATAAAACACTAGGGGAATTCAAATTAAGTAAACAACTGGTCATCATTGCTCAGTATTTCCCAAATTCAAAATAGTGAAAAGTATTTTTACCAACAGGGAAGTCAGTACCCACTTTTATTGCTGCTTTATAATAGATTTTCTAGATTACACTAAACCAACTGATTAAATTAACTTCAAATATATTTAGCCAAAATATGTGATATGTTGTCTGAAGAATATACTTTTCCTAATATTTTAATTAGAATTTGTCCTATGAATTAAAAATTATACTTTATATTTGTTATATATAATATTTGTACTTTATATTAATATTTACATTACTTTAAATTACATTTTTATTATACATTATAGGTATAGTACTTTCCTTTTAAAATAAGGACAGATCTGGTGGATGTATATATATATATATATATATATCTAATTAATTTTAATTATATATTTATTATTATATATTAATAAATTAAATAATAATAAAAATATAATTTTTCACTAGTATGAGCTCATTGAGCTTCGTAGGAATCTTATAATACTTTTGGTAATTTTTTTCATATTATGTTCCTAGCTACTACATTATTAACACTAAACAGTGAGCTACTATTGGCAGAGGATATTATACATTAAATCTTATATAACTTTAGAATTCAGTTTCTTTTAATTCAAAATTATTGAAATTACAATGGCAGCAACGTTATGCCATTATTTCATGATTAAATTTGACATAAATTCCAGTTTTAATTCGACCAAAACTATTGATATAATTTTTTAGCTCATAACTAATTGGGTAAGGTATTTTGGATGAAATCCAATAAAAGACTGGGTTATCACCAGCAAATTTCTTCATAGTGCCATCAAAACAATTCATATTTTTTGGATAATTTAATTTGGGATTGTTCCTGCTTGTTATACACTAACCTCCAGAGTATTTAAATTAATTTTTAGGATAGTATTTTCTCATTTGGGGTCATTTTATAACAAAAAAAATTAATTAGCTTATTAATTTTAATTTATAGACAAATTTTCTTTTGATTTTTGTAGGAATGGTATTTGACAGTTAACAATCACATGTATGCCACTAAACTGACAAATTCATTGTTTAATGCTTATCGAGAATTGAGAGTCATTATTGCATGTTAGTAATAACATTTGAATTACATGCTTTGATGTAAAGATAATGTTGTTGTCTTTGTACTGGCCAATGTACGTTTTTTTATTCTTGAAGATGCCTAAGCTTTGGGAAACATTTTTATAAATAAATAACAAAGTTTATAAAGAAATTTTTGTGGCTAGACCCAACACTTTTAATGGATTGTTTTTATTCTTAATTTGGAATTTTACTCCCATTTTATACTAATAATCACTTTGATCAATTTTTATTACTATATAAACAAGAGCAACCTTGTTCAGATCATGAATACTCTGCAATTATATCAGCTAAAGATGTTATACTTCCAGTGACAACTGCAAAAATTGTCACAAGAGCCAGGAATATATTCTTCCATAAGATATAATTCCACTTGCCGAATCCTTTTTCCCAATGGATAATTGTTTCACACAATGCCGGAAAGAAGAATCCACACATTGAAAATCCAACAGCTCCAATTAATGAAATCACCGGGCCTAAGTTTGGTACAGCTAAAGCAAGTATTACTGAAAGCATCAAAAGTAAAAATCAATAAAAACCAATTGATATACTAATGTGTAAATAAAATATAATGTTTTCAGATTGCATTAGCAATGGTAATCTATGAACATTTTCACATTATCTTTCTTAAAATTGCAAAGGTTAGAAAATAACAAAATCAGAAAAGTATACAATACATTCAGTAAGTACATACATAGACAGTTCATAAAACTTTCTCAGAAATTTTCAACCTGATATCATGAAATTGAACAAAAATTATTTTTTCATGTATAATTGTTTTCTTAGAAATTGAGAAAGTTTATTATTGGACTGATTTTGAATTGTCGTGGTAATCATATTATTTTGCTTGGTAAATTGTGTAATGGAATGATGTAGTGGTTTTTGTGACTGCTTAATGATCAAGTCCCTAGACAGATGGTGATTTTTTATTTCCATTGAAGCTCTGTAAATAGAAGTTGGTTGCTACTGATACAAAGACCTGCCTTTCCTGACCTTAAGGGGATTGTATATCATAAAATGATATATCTTTGATTCTTAATGAATAGTAAAGTAAGTGATTATACATTTTTAATTTAGCAAAATATTCACAATGTTGAGTTCAATAATTTTACCAAACGTCCTCAATTTAGGACGAACAGAGATAGATTGTGTTTTCAATGGGATATTAAAGCATATATTTGCATCTGCATTAAAGCTGAATCAATACTTCAGGATAATTTCTAAATTAATTATATCTAAAATTAATTTGAATTTTATTTACCAGTTCCAATTATCATGATAGACCTAACTTGGTAATATCTCTTCGATTCGACACTCTTATCAAAGCGATGCTGCAACCTCTTCCAAACAACATCCATTGAAGCAGCTAATTGAAGCCCATATGAAAATAAGATTGCTAGTCCAACCAACCCCTTTACTGATTCAGCTAATCTATTTTAAATATAAATAAAAAATGAATTACTTTATGTATGTTATTATAATAAAAATCATAATTCAAAAAATACTTAAGAAGAATTAAAGAAAATTTACAAATTTTCAAGATATTATCTTTTAAAAAAATATAAAAATGATGCCAGCTAAATTTTTCAAAGATTTTCTGGAAGTGTTACTTACAAATCATTTATATTTAAATCTATCCATCAATCCTATAAAAAAATTATTAAATGTCACTTACGCATCATTAGGGAGGTTCAGTGTGATGCTCGCTTCTGTGTCATCTCCAAATCTCACATAACCAAACAGGCCAAGACTACAAAACAGTCCAACTACAATTGACATAGCTATTGTTAAGACACCTGGACATCCAAGAAAGTGGTGTGGATTCTTCATTGAGTTTTCGATAGGCAGTATCTAAACAAAAATAGATAATTAAAAAATTCTCTTAATAATACCTGAATAATTTTTAGTTTTAATAAGATTACATTAACTGGCCTGATGTTTATATATATTTTATTCTAATTGGCAGTACCCAAAATTATGTGGATTTCAAAGAAGCAAGGAGTTGAAAAGGGACAAAAAAAAGTAAAATTTTGTTGTACTATCTTTCATAGAACTTTTTTGTAAACTAAAATAAAATTAATTTTTTTAAATATCTCCAGAAATTAACTTTTAGCTTAGCAGAAACAGTCATTGTGATTGGTAGATAGCTTGGTGCTGAGGTACAAGCTGGTTATGCCTCACTCACTTTATTTAGTTTTTCTATGATTTTATTATTTCTTTGTCAAGTTCACTTCTTTAGTATGTTTATCATTTAATGACTGCTATAACATTTGGTGATAGGTTGGTACTGTTAATTTTTCTCCCAGCTGGGGACTGGCCATGTTGGTTTACTTTGAGGTGATTACTAACTACAGCAGGGACCTGTTATATTGTATTGAGTTCTAAATTCTTAATAAAAATTCTATTTCAGCCAGACTACAATTGTCTACTAATTTTAAGATCATATCCAAAGACTGGGTGAACCAAAACCACATCCATTCCTTTCACCTAAAAATCTTTAAGGGAGCTTGGAATCGAACCTACGCCACTATATCTCTACCATTCTGTCAGGGAGAGAGAGGGAATTTTTGTTAGGAACTATAATAAAGTTTACACAGTGTATCAAAAAAGTTGTTTTATTAAGTTTTAAAACACACTACATTCTCTCCTCAATCCATATGCTTTTAGGGAGCTTTGAAGGTAGATCCGTGCAAAAAGATTAGACAATTTCTTTTCGATTTAGGGGGAAACTGTTCTGTTATTAGAATCAACACAATTTTTTAAAAACTTGTAAAGCAGATTGATCACTGAGAGTTGATATTTTCAAGAAATGAAGAAAGAGTGAAAAGAATTCTTTAAAGCAGGGTAAAGTCCCTTAAACTAAGATGAATAAGAACATTTAAACTTGCCTAGATAACAAACTTGTATTAAATTTCAAATTTAATTAATAATACATTTGTTTAGATGAATATTCTTGACATATGAATATCAAATGTATAAAGAGAATATAGTTTATAATGGGGAAATTGTAAATAAAATAATTTGATAATAGAAAAAGAATGAAATTAGATACTCATTAAGAGGAGAGAAGGAATGGGAAGAGTCAAGATTTGAATAATAAAAGTGATGGAGAGAATTGGAGATATTATTGGAAATGGAATTCTATTGTTTAGTGTAGCTCAAGCTTGGAATGAGAAGTCATAAGAGATCCTATAGTTCTATAGGAAATGGGATTTTATTGGGAAGTTATTAATTCAGAGGAGAATTTGAATTTAAGGAGGTTTATTAGTAAATGGGATTTTGTGGAGTGTAAAGTAATTTATTACCTATATCTAAACATAAAATCATAGTGTCAGGCAATATAATCATAGTAAAATCACCATAAATAAAATATAAAATTCGAGAAAATACATTTAAATTGTCAATTGTCATTGAAAACTCCCTAAAAGAATATAATATTTATTAAATGGAGTCTCAGAATTTACATTATATTTTTATTCTATTATTTAATAAAAAAGAAAGTATTTACCGTCCCAATGCCTTCCATTCCAAAGAGAACTGTTGAGAAGAACAATGGGAATTGAGTTATTTTGACAGCAGCTGGCCGACTGGAAATCGGTGGAAGGTCAACAAAGATATAGTAAAATGTCAAGCACAAGCCAACAAAGAGAAGCACATTTGCTATTGCGCTGAAAGGTACTAGATATTTCATGCTTCTAACAATGCCAACAAGGAAGATTGGAATTGCAACAACACAAATGTACACTCTTATGTTGAGTTGAAGATCGTAGTGGCTTTCTATTATCTGGAAAAAAAACACTAAAAGTTATATTATTTCTTAGAGTTCCTCCTTTGCCACTAAAATCATATTATTGAGTAAAATTTAAATCAATTCCAAAACAAGTTTATGTATTATATGTTTAAAAATAGGCTTCATAAATTTCTCTATATGAATTGATTTTTTTAAAAAATTTTAACCAGAAACCGCTTGTTGTAACCCCTATGTCTGCCTGTCAGTTAACCTAGATGTGGAAACTTTCACAAAGTATCCTATTTGATGGCAAAATTAAATAGTGACTACTCCATAAATCCTGATTAAGCAGCATTAATTAATAAATTACTAGGTAACAAGAAAAAAAACAACTTTTGTATCAGAATTAGTAAAGAAAATTAAAGATCTCAATGTCCCAATCAACTAAATGTAATATGCTGGAGGCTTTAGTAGAATATAGTAACAAAACCTCACTGAAATTATCATTAACATCATCTGCCTTACAGTTACTTTCACTGAAAATCTCAATATTTGAATGGAATAAAGCATTTTTTGTATATTTAATCAAACAATTTAGATTAGTATATCAAGAAAACAATTTAGCTTGGTTGTTGAACTTACTGTTTGAAATGAAGATGCAACTAGTATGATATAAACTGTGTTCACTCCATAGTATGTAAAGAACATAAATCCTTCAACACAATTTCTGTGGAATAAAAAAAACATTTTGCTAAAGTAAAAAGACTTGATCAACATGAATAATCAGAGATATTGCAATAAAAATTATTCTAACCGAGACAATAAATTCCTTACCTTACAAATCCAGCATAGCGACTGAATCTTTTGTTTGCACAATGCAGAAGAGATTGTTCAACAGTCTCAGTATAGCCCAGAAATGGCTTGTTTAACATTCGACATAGATCCTGAGAGCACTTCACCTGTAAAAACAAAATAATTAAATGGCATGAATACTTCTTAACTACTGGTGAATAGATAAATGATTTGTTTATTATTAATTTTAATTCTTTAACTGTAAATTACATATATACTAAAGACAGATGTATTAAAAAAAAAATGATTAGGCTTAAATATTAGATTTGCCTTGCTTTATTTAAAGGGTGGGAATGATGATGCTCTCAAATGGTAAAACTTGACACCATCCACTAAACAATGTTTGCTTTTCTGCAAGTTTGGTGTTCAGTTAATAAACAAAAAATAGTAATTACTTGGGTTTTGAGCTTGCTAATGAGCTATTATTATCATAAAAAATATGTAGTAAATGTAGCCACTAGAATGAGTGATAAAAATCAGTCTTCAACAAAGGCTTACTGGAATAAAAAATAAATGTAACAATCATATAATTAGCCTCCCCAAGAGTTTCCCATCCATGAATATTTAGGTATGCTCTGGTTCGGAAAATGAAGCTAATGTTTTTTCCACTTGATAATAAAAAAGTTTTGTTAAAGATAACATAAACACTGTCAAAGAATATCCAGAGCCCCTTCAATCTTTATTGGTAAGTACCAATTCTAGCAGGCATTTGAGTTTACATACATGATTCTAAGATAAAAAAATAACAACCAGACATCTGTGGAAATGAAAAAGAGAATTATATCTGCCAATCGCTGATATTACAGGCTGTAAGAACATCTATTGTGTAGCCAGGACTCAGGCAGTAGATTGCAGAGCTAGGTACATTAGGTAAAAAAAAAACCCTTCAATCTTCCTACTTGCATTGCAATGCAATAAAGCACTCTTGTTATTGTGATATGTTTGTTAGCGTTATTAAAGTTGGTTTAGCTTTTGCTAACCAGAGACATAGTTGTTGATGATAAAGCTGAGGAATACTTAGTGACAAGGAGGTACCAGTAATGTGAAGAAACATGGAAGTAAGGCATTGATCAAAAAAAAGAAATATGAAACCACATAGAATAACCAAGAAGGAGTAAACACCAATTCTGGTTCTCATATTCTCTGTGGAAAATAAGAGCAATGTATTTAGCCTGTGAATTATTTGAAAATAAAAAGAAAGTATTGCTAGTAATAGAAAAAACTCCTACTATGATTTGAAAATCAAAGCAAAGAAGATGAAATGCTTGTCTATCTCCTAGTGCTATCCAGGTGAACTCAAACAACAGTTCAAGTTATACATCAAAGAAAATTAGAAATGTAATGAAATAATGATAAATGTAATTTCATAGGTATTATTAACTAAGATACATCATTCCATATGGGTAGACAAATTTATAATGTCAACCTCTCAAGTATTCTCACAATTAAGACTAACAACAGCAAAAAATATATATTCTGTAAAATGCGATTATTGTATTAAGAGCATCACCCAGGAACACATGCTTTGTATTAGACATGGTAACTGTATATACAATTGAAATCAAGCCGTAGAAATAAAAAATATAGATAATTTATAAAATGAAGATTAAAAAGCATTACCATCATATAACTGCAATGGGTACACAGAATCCCCAAGAATACTGTTCCAGTTATTCCAACGACTGTTCCGGCATTCTTAAAACCATCAGCTATTGCTAGGATTCCACTTCCCAGACTGCTTTTCACCACATGCAGGAGTGCATCGAAATCGCTGCAATGAATATTGTTAAATAAATTAAAAAAAACAACAAATTATTGTGTTCATTGTATAAGAATATTGACTCACGATGTTGGATGAACTTTCTCTAATTCTTGGTTTTCTTGATTGAGTTGTTTTTCTTTGGAATCATAAATAACTCCAGTCAGTTCAATCCTATAACAAATGGAGATCTTAATAGCCCTAACATCCATTAATCCACCAAGTCTTCATGTCTTTCACTGGTTGTGTTAATTTGCTTATAGAATCTTAATAATTCAGTTGATACTCTAGTTAAAATAATAAAAAAATACATATTTTTTTAATACCAACTAATCAATTAAATAATGACGCTTATAAGTTTTACGGAGATATTTTTCATGTCTTCCTTATGTTAAATGTAAATATGGTTGCAAGATAAGTAAATGAATTTAGTATCAATCAGAGCTTTGTGTAAAAATCAATGTTTCTTTTTGTTCAATATTTCTTATTGTATGAATAAATAAACAGGGGAGCTGTATGCTTGTCTGTTGATGTAAAGATATGTGGATAAGTTGATTCTAATGTGAAATTTAGGCAAGTGTGATAGTAATAGAAAACATTCAGCACTTGTGTGAGATACAGTCACGAATGACTAACATGTCGTTGACATATTATTTTGTGAAGATGAATAACAATCCTACAAGCCTTCAAACTACAAACCAAACAAGAAAAATCCTTAAATCCAGCATGTCATTCATCACATTGTTACTTATGCTGCTGATGAAGAAGTTTCTTAGTCCAAGGCCTTAAATTTGCTTAAAGAAGCATTCTTTGACACTGAAATACTTGAGACACCGTACCTTCAAATAGTTAATGTGAGCAAAGAAGAGACACTGTGAAGTGGGTGGATGGTATTTCATTTTTTGTGCTGAAAAAAATTCTCGACAAAATTCTAGTCATTTTTTCTCTCTAATGAGATCCTTAAAAAGCCATCAAACTATAACCAATAATAAGCTATGCATCTGTATACTGTTTCTTTATCTACAAACTCAGTATTTTTAACCAAATAACAAAAACCTGCATAAGCTACCATAACTATAACTACGATTTCGGCCAAAATAAAATAACTAAATAGATTTTTCTGCAGACTCGCAGATTCTGTTTCATCTACGAGGGTGGTCTGAAAAGTTTCCGACCTAACAAAGCTTTTATTTCACTAGCTTTTATTTATTTTATTATCATCTTCCTGTTGAGGTCGGAAAATTTTCAGACCATCTGTGTAACTTCTATACAAAATCCCTTCCATCACACCAAATTTTAATTCAACCTATATTGTGGAGTCTAAATAGTTCATTTAGTTATACTTTTTTTTTATTTATTTCACAAATGAGCTGTATTATTTTTATTTTTTAAGTTTATTTATTTTTGATCTATTATTACACCAGTTATTATGTAGGTTTTTCAGATCATTTATAATACGTCTGAGATAGGGCCATTTTTTTGTTTGTTTTCTTTTTTATTGGATTTAGAATACTTATTTATTTAAATTTTCCTGTATTTTATTTCTATATATTATTATTGCATTGTATTGTGCTGCCATCTGTTTCAGGGCTTGTGTCTGTAAGTAATTACAGTTAAATGAACTAAGCAAATACCTAAAAGAGGTAATAGGACCTGACAGAGCCAAAGAGTTCAGCCTTGTATTGGTCATACTTACAATACTGAAGTGACTGATCTTCAATGCTGTCTTGTAAATCCAGAAGAAGGCAGACTTTTCAAGGCAGTATGGTTCCTGATGGGGTTGAAGCCCCATACAGTGTAATAACTACCCATAATATAGTGTTTCTCCACTAAGTTCAACACCTCCCCAATTGATTGTGTTTGGCCCTACGTTATGAGGAGGTTGGAGACGTATAGGGGTCTCCAAATGGACATTGGTAGGCCTAAAATACAGATGGATTGTCATGATTGGGAGGAATCCTGTATGCCTGAACGTGGTGTACGTGTGGTTCGAAACTGTCAACAAGTTGAAGGCATTATTTTATTACGGGCATCAATGAACCTTGTGGTACATAGACATGTCCTGAAACAACCCCCCCCCCCAAAAAAAAAACTATCTATCTGGTAGGAAACAGGACACAGAACATGGTCCTCCTTATGGCCTTGAGAACATTTTTTTGATACATTCTAAGCTTTGTTGGCAATAGTGGCTTCAGTAGACCTTGGATTCATAGAGCAGGATAATAGCAATGTGAGAGGGAGAAACCAATACAACTAGCCACACCATACCTTTCTAGAGGAGACCAATGTGGGAACCAGGGAAGTGCGAGGTTTACCTTGGGTTATGAATTGAGTGACAATGTAACTCCCAATTGACAAGAAAACGAAAGATTCATAAGGTGTTCTCTTCCTAACATTCCACTGTCCTCTCCAAGTTGTATGTTCTAGAACAACTATGAATCAATTCTTGTGAAAAACTAGGCTAGGGTGGGGAGCTTGCTGAAAGCCAATCTGCCAGTGTCGGTCAGATAAGTGCCCCCCACATACCACTTTGTATTAGAACAGGTTGGTTGAGGCAACGTATAATTTGTATAGATATTTATTAATTTTGGATGTAAGCTGTAGACCTAAGCTTTTGTAATGTAATATGTTGTTGTTGGAAGCACGCATTAGTTGGGAGACTGTTTTTAATAGACTAATATGAGCCAAGGAGTCACAGTTTATTGCTATCTTGATTAGACGTCCCTTTCTGGACATATTCCTTTCTTCAGGTTTAGCAGCTTATGAATGAAATTCATGTTATGTTTTGTTGTTGTACCAATCAGGTTCAATTATAAGGCAGGCCAAAGGAGATGAAAAATCAGGGCAACAACAACGGGGACCAGAACAAACGGGGTAATGACATTTTTTTTAGCTGATATCATAACCATACTAATTTATTTCTTTATATGTACATATTAGTGCCAATCCATCTTTCCGGACTCTCTAGTTACAAAGCCTCAGGGAAGTGGCAGGCTAGAAGTGGAACGAACACCTTAGGCGGGCTGGCAAAGCATATTTATCACCATTTGGCATGCTTCATTTCTCAGTTCAATCCCTAACCATCAAGCTTTTTTACATATATTAGTGACTCGGGCGTCATTAGTACATTGAAATTGATTCGTTTTTAGGGTTATGTTGGTTTTTTCAAAATTAGAAACTCTTATTACTAATTAATGACCTGCAAAATATATATTCGGAGACACTATCTTTCGAGTACCTATCCAGCCAGTATATATTTGTTTTGAATGTTAATTAGTAATAATTATTATAAATAATTATAAATCATAGTGGGAGCTGTGCTAAAAAAATCCAGAAAAAAAGACCAGGAAATCGTAAATCCCCTGAATGAGCTATAAATATGAAATTTTATGCAGTTATTCTATTTGTTAACCCAACAATATTTTTCAACCCTTATTAAACATAACCAAGGGTTATTGATTTATTACTTGGTAAAAGGAAAATAAATATTTTTCTGTCATATTATGTAAGGTTTTGCATTAGAGATCTTATTGTCCTAATAATTAATATGCATTTTTTTTTTTAACTAAACAACAAAGTCATTAAAATCATGTTAGTGACTTTATTAGCACAACCACCGTGATTTTTAAAGAATTCCGCCAGTCTATTAACAAAAAATTATTTTGTGCCTACTAAATGTCAGACTGTCTTCAGGGGAGTGATGGTAAATGTTTATCGATTATTCTAATTAGTACAGCACTGTGGAGCTACTACGGGGGGGGGGGGGGGGGTGCTTTTATGTAAAGAAGAAAAAATAGGACACTTGAATTTCTCAACCGTGCTTTAATAAATATTGCCGCATCATATTCATGTATTGAATTGAAGGAACTGAACCGCAACCAATGAGCTGATTACTTCCTTGATAACGATTGACAGATAATATTCTTACAACAGTCAATTCCGGACAATCACTGTTTGAAAATACCGCCAGTTTTACGAGCCATTGTCACCCCAAAGAGAAACTTAGGATTGATGATGGAAACAATGATATCGATTTAATCAAACCCGAATGCAGTTTTTATCATGCAATCTGTGCCACATAATAACTTTTAACTAGAGAGGATTTTTTTATGGTAAGAGACTGCAAGCTTTTATCGTGGATTTCGTGCTCGCAAGCGTCAACATCAACTTTATAGCAGCTGATTTTTCTCCAGGAGGGTTTTCTGATCGCGTTACTTACGATAATCATCATCACCTTCCTGCAGTTACTTTTTACAGTAATGATGATTATAAATATTTAAATGGATCGGGGAATGAAATCATAGCCATCATGATTATGAATGATAGCCCTTATCAAATTCATTACATCTTCTAAACATAAAAATCTGGCTAATAAGATACATCATGGATTGGAAAGAAGGTTTTCCTTTATTTCTTAATGGTTTTTATTACCTTTTTTTCTGCAGTAACTGTTGAGTGTGTTGAACAAAATTTAGACTTTATCGTAAAATATATAGCAATTTTTCCTGAAACATATCGTCGAGTAAAAAGATATTTCAATTGCGAAAGTGGTCCAATTCGCTAACAGAATGTTGGCTTACCTGACGAAATCTGCTGATAATGATAACGTCTCTCTGATATCAGTAAGACTATATTTCCAAGCATGTACAGTTTCAGGGGTGGACTATGGACTATGGAAGGGTGGACTTGCGACCTTGCCACGAGTATCCCTGAAATTTCCCATATATGGCCAAGGATCGGACCAATTGTCAGAGACATCTGCTAATTGAGATGGAAGCGGCTGGACGCCCACGGACAGGAAGTAGACGATTCCGTTGAGAAGCTCAGGGTCGCCCGTGACGCCGCCCAGTAGATTTGGTGGGCAAAGCTGTCCTCCTGAAATATGTCTGAAGCTGGATGAAGTATTTGAAATGAAGGCAATACACCACGGAAGGGAAATGAATCTTCATAACAGGAAGCGGTTGCCAAGGTTTTCATCATTACACTTGAACACTTATTTTATCTTAAAAATAAGCAATATAAATTGTGCTGAAACCCTCAATTGTGGTGGGATTCACGTGTTGTTAAGGTTTCTTGTTTCCAGTTCTTACACCGGTATGAGAAAACCTGAAAAACCCGGAATTACCCGCGTTTTATTAATTGGAAGGTCACGGCTATGGAGGCTCGAGGAAAGGATCGGAACTGTTCCACCATCGTGGGAACGTACTACCATCCATGAATACCATCAAGGTCAGTTTTTGCGAGAGGTTTTTTTTTTCTTCAACAGTTTTTCCTCTGGAAAATTACTATGGCACGTTCGTTCTTTTACGAGTACTTTTACAGAGGCATACGGAAGCTCTTGTACAAACGATTTCAGCAGAACGTTTTCCTTAAAAAAAAATAACCTCTTACTGAGCAATTAATGAAAACATTTCATGAAAACTTCTCTGTTATACGTTATATTTTATCTGTTAGTGGTATGTCCGGTAGCGTACGTAGGGGAGAAGGTACCCCCCTCCCCCTGGCGAGACATTTTTAGGAGCAGATTTTTTTATATTTTTCTCTAAATTATACAAAAATAAGCAATATAGTAATGTTTTAATCAACAGAATCAATCATTATAATAAGTATGCAACTTAAAAAAAATGCACGGTGGCCCGAAACGACGTCAACATTTTTGTGCTTAATCAGTTAAAAAAGAAAACACGTGTGTCGTAAATTTTGAATTGGCAATGATTACATAAAGTTGCATCGCCAGGTCTTAAAATCGATATTTAGTGATATTATACATTGGAAAACAACTGACAGATGTTAATAATTGTGTCAATGCCATTCAAGACTTTTATAATAAAAAAGCAAGAAAATATAAAATATATCATTAATTATATAAACACGCTTAAATTTTATTGTTGCGTGTACAATCTAAGTTCAAAAGAAATCAATTATTTACTGATGTTTAGTAATTGTTGATAACCACACTTGATTTTATATTGACTAAGAACGTGGGGTAAATTGGGGACCGCCCCAGGTGGCTAAAGCTCTAGGTACGCCATAGGGTATATCCCGCACTTTTGTGTAATATTAACTGTTACGCTCATTGCTAGAATGGCAGTGAATGTGATGGACACTATTACAGAATAGATGACTGATGGACAACTTACTCGCCGTTTTGTTTTAACCGATCAAAATGTGAAATTAATTATCCAACTCTCGATAAATAGTCAAGGTTCATTAATTGACAAATCAATCTTTTTCCTGATGTAATGCTGAGGGTAGGGTCAAGTAAAAAATATTTCAAGTGTTTAATGTCTGTTGAGACGGTTTTGTGGTTTAGGTGGAGTCCTCTTTTGCTTGAGTTTAATTGGCATGATACCCCCTTGATGTACCGAACGCGCCTATTAATGCCTTCAACCAACACATGAATCTAAAGTTTAATTAGATGTTTTCTGACATATTTCCGGTTTAATTGTTGCATAATAATTCCCTTAATTATTATGGAAATATGATTAAAACACAACAGAACAAAAAGATAAATTGTACACACCGCACAAGAACAAAGCATGCACAAACAGAAAAAAGTTCGGAAAAAAAACACAGAAAGTGTACAAATGGCAGGACAACACTTTGGGAACTACTAATATTTAGACCGTACTTTCCATATCAACCTATTTCTGCAATCAAACTATTCAACTACTTCTAAAGTGAAAATTCAACGATTGGGGCGAACCAGCAGATTTCCTTTATTCCCTTAAATGATTGGTTCTCTCAACTTCAACATGCTATCCCCACCGGAACCTCCTATTTTTGTATTTATTTTCTCTCTCACTCTTATAGTTGTTTCTCTCAGATGCATACCTACAGGCGTTCTTTTTTGGTTATTTTTCTTCTTCCTCCCCTGATAACTGTAGGGGCCAAAAAGTATGCTCTTATTCATAAAACTATCCAAAAACCTAACCAGGTCCAGACCATTTATCCTCAATATCGACTCCTAGAGGGTGATTTGATTTTTGAGTGTAGCGACCGCTAACTACATTAGTTACATCACCCTTTACTCTATTGCATATATATTGCAAGCAAAAGTAAAATAACATGAACTAAATTTATTATAATCAAATATAAATCATTGTAAATGTGTTAAGCAATAAAAGACGGGGACCAAGCAAGCAACCTGAGAAGGGTCAGCAGCTGGCAGTCATAAACAGTCAGGTACCCACCGGCCTAAGAGCCAGGTGGGCAAGGGTACCACGGGTCATAAACGAGAAAGGGTCACCAGCTAGCAGTCATAAACATGAAAGGGCCACCAGCTGGCAGTCATAAACCGTCCTTTAGGGGGCGAGGGGTCGGGTAATTAAGCGTGGAAACAGCACCACAGGTGTCCACAGCCCCCCAACCCGGATTAGACCCTCGCATCCTTCCAGCAGGATACTTAAGGCAGGGCTACTGGCCCTGTTAGTCAGTCTCCTCATCAGTCTCTGAGTCTCTCGCGACCTTTACTCGGTGACGCCTTAAGCCAGGGCTCCTGGCCCTGGAAATGAGTCTCTCACCAGTCTCTTAGTCTCCTCGCCAGGCTCCTCGTTAATCTCCTCGCGAGGCTCTCGCGACCTTTACTCGGTGACGCTTGCTTGGTTTCCGCTCGAACTCTGAAAACTTGACTAATTCTTTATGAAACCTCTGTACCTTTTCTCTTGAACATAGTGCATTGTCGGGGTACATATCTATCATAAATGGAGTCAGATAGTAACGCCGTCATGGAACGATGGTCCATGTTATAAACTCAAACAATCCGCACTTGTCACCAGGGCTAGGGTGATCAGGCCAGGGTGACCTCCCTAGTGACAACCCGACATTCAGGTTGATGATAATTTGGAAGAGGTAATAAATGAGGAGTTGGGGACAGGAAACAGTGAGTCAAACATGAAATGAAATTTTGAAAATCTAATATTAATAATAGTAGCTAAGGAAAATAAAACAAAATGTAGCTAGGTACCAACCAGGAACAAACCTATATATATATATATATATATATATATATATTGTAACATTCATGATATTTGAGAATATCATGGCCAGGAACCTTCCATCCGGTCAGCATCGTCCCTTGTGCTCTTAGGAGTGGGGATGAGATGAAGGGCCAGTCTTAGCCTAACAACCAGAGAGCGAACCAGAGCAAGCTCCCGTTTTGGCGGTCACCAACAGAAGAAGAGGAGAAGAAGAAGAAGAAGAGATCAAAAGTAACGTGGATTGGATTATACGGAGATCATCGATTGGGTGATATTGATATTGTTTTTTTTATTATGGATCCATTAAAAGAGATTGAGCTCAATTTTCATGTTTTTATTGCAATTAATAGTAACTATCCTTGTTCAAAAGGAATTGAATATTTTTATAAAATTTATGTCAGCACTCTATATAATTATAATTGTTTGTTATAATCATTTTATTTATATACATATATTTCACAATTCCCAGTTCCTCAATTTATTAATAACTATAACATTAGGCTTGAGATCGGGCGATTCAATCGGGATAATTTCCTATGTCGAAGACATAAAAACAAGTTGAATTAAAGATCTCATGACGGACCTGCCAAATTAGTTAAGGTCAATTGATCTAATAAATTAGGAAAAGAAATGGTAAAAAATGAGGTAGGTTACAATATATATATATATATATATATATATATATATATATATATATATATATATATATATATGTATAAAACATCATGCTCAATGTCACCATTAGTCAGGTTTTCCGATTTGTACCATATTTAATTTTGACTTTTTTGGAAAAGTGGTCCTGGGTTTCAGTTCATTAAATTCAGCATTAAATTAATGAGCTTTTTTTTTGGTACTAGTTTGATGACGAATTTCAATGTTTCATTGAATTAAATTATCGTCTAGGAGCTTAATTTTTTTTGTGTTACCTAATAAATTCTCAATTCTAAGAATTAAAATGTATCAGTAACAATTATATCAAATAAATTTACTTATAGGAGGGGTCAGAATTGTTGTTAGAGGCGGGCTGGAAAGAGTATCTGAAAGTGGGGAAATGGTGATCTAGTTTAATCTTTTCCTTCTTCATTTATAATTTAGTAAGTGTCTGAATTGTCTCAAGCGACGTCCTTCTGAGCTAACTCCGAATGCACTGACACCCATTGACCTAGCTTGTATTGGTTTGATCAATTTGTTGATTTATCGATGACAGCTCGTTTTGTTGTGAAACCAAATCTTCATTCCAGTTGTTATAATATTTGTTCTCTAAAAATGACTAGATTTATATTTATTTCCTTGTTTTTCTACTCTGTTCAACTAACTAATGTTATCACTTAATATTCGGGCCTTATGACCGGTCAAATTAATTTGTGCCGAATACTAAACTAAAAAAAACATGGGAATAACAGGATTAAAATACAAATTTTACAAACAACTGAACAAAAACATAAACTATACAGAAAAACGAACGAAATTATATTCGATATCTTACAGCCATACATTATTGAAATCCTCCTTTAGGGTCATTTACATTTCGGTCACCGATGCCACTTTGTGTATAAAAAGTGTAATAAAGCAAAAAATAGAGTACAATTAAAAAAAAAGAAATTGTATCGATCACAATTACAAAATGCTCAGCCAGGCAAAAAAATATATAGTGACAGCAAAGCGATATCAATGACTTGACATATCGTATGTCACAATGGCCACATCATAATGTTCATAAATCAATCGTTTTCCAAAACAGATTACACTTCTGCAAGAGAAAATTGGTTTACGAAGGTTGGGCATTTAGAATAGAAATAAACACTTATCATAATATAGGAAAGGCACTTTTTCACAATTCCACTAGAAATCTCATAATCGTTACTACCTGTTAAATAAATGGCTCGCGGGTTGGGCACAGCTAGTCATGAAAATTATCACGATTGCTCAAAAATTAACTCTACGAAAATAATCAATTAAATTTGATCAAAAGTATGAGATGTTTTGTATACAATCGATTTTCTAATTGCCTTGTGTAGATTCAGAATGGTTATTGAGGAAAATGGTCTGTATGATTAAGTCAATTAAGTTTATTTTGTAGATCTGAGGAAATCATTCGTCGCTGACGATTTAATGATCGTACCCGACTGCTTCGCTTATGTCACGAATACGCTCAGTATCTTAGTCACACTATACAACAAAAATAATATAAGAGTAAATATGTCTAAAACGAATGTATTATAAGTCAACGAAGTTTGCTGTAAGAAAATTAGGAAATTATATTACGTTGACCGAAAACCGAAAAAAGTAAGTAAGTTCAACTACTTGGGTATAGCGTTTCCGGCTCTAGAGTACATTTAATAATTACTTTACTTCAAAAACCAAAGATGAAAAAGGATCGCTCCTAGAGCTGTTAGTATACTCTAAACTCGGGTAAGTAGAGTACTTGCAATGAGTATATTACATTGCAAAATTGAAAAGTATTGTCTATGTCAATACAAATGCTCCATTTTGAATTATACTCCTAGGATTTAGTGTTCGTCAATAATTATGGAAAGGATATTATTGCTATAAAAAGCATTTCTACTTTTAATCAAATTTGCTGTCCAATGTTCTAGGCTGATATCATTCACCATAAATATGAGTTATCATTGAATTATACGGTTTATTATTTCTCATTATTAATCAACATACTTATGTACATATTTATGATAGTTTTTTTATTGTTATCTCAACATGATCCCTATGTCTGTGTGATCATATTGATACTCAATAATTGTATAATATGTTCTGTATCTTTCTCTCTGACTTAGTTCTGTCTGTTATTCTGTCTACGATTGTAAACAACTTTGGGAAATATCTAAACATGGTTGACGTTAAACGTGATTGTGTTAGGATAGTTGTGCGCTACGATTCATGTTATTGCAGCAAGGTGTATCGAGTTGATGCAAGGGGATACAAAGTGAGGAACACAACCATCCGAACGATCCAAGGAATGTATTCAATCCATACTACCATCGAAGAAAATTAGCTCAGATAGTTCGGCTACACTAGTGGAGCTATAGACAATGCGGGAGACCAGAATGAACTTCAAGTTGAACTTCAAACTTCGGGTCTGTGAAGGAGTCGTTCGGACATGCACAGAAGAAATAGCCGACTTTCATCATAGAAATATGGACCCCATCCTTGGGTACTGTCGGGTCGTCACGAGGGGGTGTCTAGTTACCCTAGCTCTAGTGACGAAATGAAGGTTGATTAGACTATGACCTGGACAATTGCTTCATCACGGTCTTACTACTTAACTATCTGACTCCATATCTGATAGGTATGTGCCCCGACAGTGCACTATGTTCAGGAGAGGGTAAGTATTACAGGTAGTTTATGTGGTCTTGGAATGACCAAAAATTCACTCTCAGTATCTAAGAGCAGGCGAAAACCGTTCGGATCCCAAAGGCGAGTGTGAATCGAAGAGGGGCAGAATGGATCACTGGAGGAGACGCTACTAGGTAAAGTTTGTAGGGCCCCAGGAGACCGTCGTCAGCAAGGAAGAGATCTCTTCCAAGGAGGTGATAGTTTTAACGACATAAAGGCACAGAATCCTACTAGGAAGATGTGGGGCCTGACAATGCCTGACTAAAACATAGCGAGGTTAGGAAAGAGAGACGCAGAGGTTTTCATAAACGAGAAGGCCAAATCTTGAAACGTCAGTGCAGCTGCAAGTAGCAGTCCAAAGGTGAGCTGTGGTTTGAATGAATAATCGGCTAAAACTAGGGGGTATATATAGCCCCAATTAGCCAATGAGCTTGGTCTTATTCTGGCCAATCGCGTCCCAGCCAGTAAGGTGAGGTTTTATTCTGGCCAACCGCATTGCAGGCCTGGATGAAGCTCGAATGTTCTAGACCAGGACCCAGACCCTCCATGGGCTGGTAAGCCATCAATTTACAATATATCCAATAGAGTAGAGGGCGATTTATCTTATGTAGTTAGCGGTCACTACAGGTACCAATACAGTGGTTCAAGAGGAGAATATTATGTATGCTTGTTATGTAACGCTAAGTCTTCCTTGTTAATATAAAAAAATCAATTATTCATTCATGAAGGTGGATGAAGATCTTCTTTTGTAAGAGTAGTATTTTTTCACGAGCTCGTACTTTAGATCATAAAATCCACTGTGTGACAGAGCACGTAAGCTACTTTTCACCAAGCGGCTGCTTTGAACACTTAACCTGTTTATATCATCGCAAATGTTATAAATTTTTATTATAGTATAAGTAAATACTAAAACAAACATCACATGTTTGTCCTAGTTTCGGCTTATCAATGTTGTTTGAGGCATGCAAACAGTCGTGGAAGTTATTGCCGAGTAAAATAAAATGATCTAATGTTCGCCCATATTTAATTTCAGATATTTTCTTTTAATAGCCGTATTTTCTTTTAGATAGGAGAAAAAATACTTCCCTTGCCAATATGTTTCATGGAATATACATTTTTAACACGCAGGTACCAAATGGTACACACTTATATAGCTCTTCCATTTAACTCAGGAATGCTTCCCACCTAATTACATTTGCTAAACCGTAGTTCTTCCATTAATAAACCGTTGATAGGAAGAAATGGTGGACTTCATTAGAAGACTTGGTCCTAGATTCTTAGGTGTTTCAAACCTCTACGAGATAAATGTCCTTTGGGGTTTCAAGTCTCTACTCAAATACCCAAGAGGCAGAAAACTACTAAACTTGTTGACACAAATTTGCCACAAATCAACCTTCTATTGCCAAACAACACTAGACTGTTGTCATATTCTTAATATCCAACAAAAGTCGCAGCGGTACAGATGGTACCGTGCCCTAGTGGCAGTTTAACTGCCATTGTGCAATTTTCGTTTACTAAATAAATGTATGGTTATTACGGAAAAACATGTTTCAAATGAGTTTTTAAATTGTTATTGACCTGTCCAACTTGAAATACGACCTTAAAATGTGTGAGTCATGATTCTTAAAAAGAATACATTTATGGAATTCTGTACTGACTGTATTCTTCTAGCAAGTCAGCATTAAGAGTTACTAGCCTTAATCTATTTTCAAGCTTTCTAGATTCTAAATTAATCACTTACTATTATTTCAAATCACACAAAAAAAATAGGATCTAGATTTTCTAGATGTTGGTTTGTTTTTATAAAAAATTCTAGGAGTTTCGTCAATTTCTAAATCGTCCCTGAGGTTTTTCGAGCAATGTAAGCAATGTGACACATAACTCATACTGTGCAGCTTATCTGCAATATTCGTTCAATAAATGTTTCAGAGACAAGACGATTTCATAAGAGGAACATATTGGTTCGAGACTAGAGCACAAAGAAGGATGCCTTGTATTATATCATTTACATCCTGATTAGGGAATGTAGAGGTAGGTGGGCTTAACATAAAGGCGATCCTCGGATTACCCTATACGTCATAATTATAGAATAACCCTGTCACAAAGTGCTTACCGGGTGCACACAGATATTTTCGTGTGAGGAACGAATTAAGAAATGAGTGAGCATTGATGTCGAAAAAAATCCTCTTTGAAACATGCATGTTTGTCCTGTCAGTTATATCTAACCACTGCGATAGTCGCCATCACACATCATTAAAACTTTCGACGGTGGTCTTTACATTTTAATATGTAGCAATAAACCTTATCTACATCTACATTGGTTCAGTTTATTATGTGGTTACCCGGTTGTAGCCTGGTGGGGTTTCAGATGAACAAACCCCAAAATTGTATTAATATAAAATAATGTAGCTACTCACGTTGAGGAAGTGTTGAGCTCCAAACTCCTAAGAGACCCAACATCCATCCCGTTGGGTCCCGTTTTCGTCTGCATTATGGTTAGGATCCTGTTCTACCGTTTAGTTGACTTCATTGTGCAACCATACTCCTTCCAGCCTTTAAACTGTTGAATAAAAAGATTATTTTATTGAAGCTTGAAAAACAAATTAAAGCCAATAAAATCTATTTCTAATATTAAAAATTGATAAATCTAGGACATTTGTCGAAGGTAGATAAGATTAGAAAAATGTAATATGTTTCTTATAAAAAAATATTAATTGATTATTGAAGGTTGATTACGTCGTCAACTTTCAAAACTAAATAAGACTAAATTTTAGTTGGAGTTTTTTTTCCCAATCGTGTATCATAGAGGTTTGCTGTTGTCGCCAAGCAATAAATAATACTTTTGTTGCAATCATATTAGACAATGCGGGTTTGTATATAACGAATCGTAAGTACTTTTTTGAAATATATTTACTTTTAGATTTATATTACTACTAGTTTTGGTATTGGTACTACAAACCTGGAAGCGCATTGTAATAATCAGATTCATCCAAACCCCTTAAACTTATAACAAATCATGTAGGTATATACTTCGGATGAATTATCTAAGAAATTTTCACTACGTATCTCAACCGTTGTAATAACACTATTTATTATAGAAATAGTTCACCAATAAATAAAATCATGAAACAGCCGATATTACTGATGGATTTGTAAATTATGAAGAATAAATGTAAATAATCAATTTATTACGTTTTTAGAAAATTCCGATTCCTGTTCCGCAGATTATTTTTTTTCATGGTCAATTATTTTGAGGCTACGCTCAAAGCCCACTATCCGACTTTATCGGTACTCACTAAAATGATTCATGATATATTTTTGTTCCAAATTTGTTGGGTCAATCTAAGGTACAGGATCCATGGATAAGTTATAAAATAGATCTTAATTTGAGTTTTTGCGCATGCGCTACTTTCTGAAACACCTCTCAACATCGCTCGTCCTACAAATACTCTATTCTACCATTTTTAGGCCACAGTACAACCAAAAAATTGTTCTACCAGGCAACTTACGTGAGCTGGTCACGAGGGAGCCCTCAAGACGTAAGTAAATCGCTTATTTCATTTGTGTAGAACAAAAGTGAAAGTGAAATCGGATCGAGAAGTCGGCCATTTTGAGAAGCATTTGTCATAGCGCCATTCGGATCGTTCACTAACGCCACTCAATTATAATCTCTGAGCCGCTACGTTCTGGTGGCTCAGAGCCAAGACCCGTGACTCGTGAATGAAACATGCGTTTCTATCAGCAGCTAATGTCAGCAGACAATAAAAAAAAACGTACAAGGTCGTTGGGACCTACCCCCACTCCGTCGCCGGTTAAACGTAAGCCGCGGCGATCTAACCGAAACATAGCACCTGAAAACTCTTCAGCTCCCAGTAGCTCTATGGAGGAACTACCATCACTACCATCACTACCTAGCACATCGAAAAAAACAGCAACAACCACTCATGAGTCTCCGTTTTTCACGCCCAATAGCTACGAGGTGTTGACAAATATCGAAATAGAGGACATGGACTCTACACAAACACCCACACAGCCCAAGCCACCAGCAATATTCATACGAAACATTAGTAATTTTAAATTACTATGCACCCAACTAAATAAAATTGTAGGTACAGGAAAATACACTTGCCTCAATCGGTCCCGGGACACAAAAGTATCGCCGGACACTCCCGAAACATACCGTACAATAATTAAGTACATAGAAGAAACTAAGGCCGATTTTCACACATACCAATTAAAGCAAGAAAGATCACTGCGGGTAGTGATTAGAAACCTGCATCCCACTACACCAGCGGACGAGATAGAAAAGGAGCTATTAAGCCTAGGATACAAGGTTCGCCAAATTACCAATGTGCTCCGTGAGGAAAGAAAAGAAAATAATGCAAGCACCAAGATACCACTGCCCTTATTCTTTGTGGAACTAGAGCGAACACCTGGAGTGGAAAATATCTATGAGGTCACCCACTTGTATTACACAAGAGTACAGGTCGAAAAGCCTTACCCGAAACGCGATATAGTACAATGCCATAATTGTCAGGCATATGGGCACACCAAATCATACTGCTACCACCCTCCCAGGTGTGTAAAGTGCAGTGGGCAGCACAAAAGCGAATTGTGCAAGAAGCCCATAAAATCACCTGCTGTATGCGTGCTCTGTCAGCAAGGGCACCCGGCAAACTATAAAGGCTGTGAGGCCTATAGAATTCTAAAGTCCAGAAGCGAACAACGTCGTCGCCCAGAAGAAGAAACGCCAGCCACAGGTAGCCCAAGAAGCGCCCCCGCCAGAAGTTTGAGGCCTTCAGTATCTTTTGCTGACGCAGTTCGGAACATAGAGCAGTCACAGGCATTGCCTACTCCTCCTCCGCAAGTTCTTCTTCCCCAGCACTCCATTCATCCCAGCAACCAGCAAACTCAATCCCATCCTCAACCACACATCTCGCATATCCCGCCACCTTCAAGCTCTTCAGATCTCACCAGCCTCTTAACCTCATTCCTTACAGAGTTCAGAACCCTAATTACCCCTCTTATTTCCCTTCTTACAAATCTTGTCTCCTACCTTATCCCCGTTAAACAAAATCCATAAGTGGATCCTTCCGACTCCTTATCCATTCTCCTTTGGAATGCGAATGGTGTTCGCACCCACACTAACGAACTGACAGCATTACTCCATGACAAAAACATCGATGTAGCTCTTATTACTGAAACAAGACTTACAAGTAAACGATCATTTACCGTTCGACAGTACCAGACTTTGGTACAGACAGATCACCCAGATTGAAGAGCTCATGCAGGTACCGCTGTCATTGTCCATAACACCATATCTCATCACATAGTTCCTTTGGTAGCACATGATTTCCTTCAATCCACTGCAGTGTCAATCACCACCCTCACTTTTCCCCTTACTCTAGCATCAGTGTACTGCCCTCCCAATAAATCCATTTCCGATTCCCAATTCATCTCCTTTCTAGACTCCATCGGGCATCGTTTCCTTGTGGGTGGGGACTTTAACGCAAAGCACCAGCACTGGGGCTCAAGATCCACAAATACACGAGGACGTGCTTTGCTGTCTGCACTCACACGGAGACATTGCTCCACTATCTCTCCTGACACAGCTACCTATTGGCCATCAGACCCCAACCGAAATCCAGATCTCCTTGACTTTTTCTTCTGCAATAGTTTAGGAACACTAAACTATTCACTCAAGCGCCTCGATGACCTCTCCTCCGACCATAGCCCCTTATTATTAACCATTTCCCTAAATCCAATTCACAAACTGCCTCCTCCTTCATTTATTAGGGGCCCAGTTGACTGGGACCACTTCCGTCAGATTCTTACAGACTCTGTAGACCTCAAAGTACCTCTGAAAACATCCCAAGACCTAGATGATGCAGTGCATTCCTTCACTACTCTGATCCAGAGGTCGGCCTGGGAGGCATCGTCACCCCATCGTCACCTAAAAATTCACAATCAAAATCCTTTACCTCAGTATCTCAAAGACCTAATCAAATCCAAACGCCACTCCAGAACAGTGTGGCAAAGATCCCGACATCCTGCTGATCGTCGCTCATACAATCAGTACTGCAGGCTTGTAAAGCGGCAATTGGCATCTTTCCGTTCCGATTCTTTCAATTCCTATCTCTCCTCCCTGTCTACCAGGGACAACTCCCTGTGGAATGTAACTAAGAAAATCCTAAAATATCATCCTGTTTCACACCCACTCCGTCGTGATGATGGGTCCTGGGCGGCTTTGGATGGCAAGAGGGCGGAGGAATTTGCACTGCATCTTTCCCGTACTTTCACTCCTCATCTTACTCCTCAAAACAATAATCACCGTCCAACTGTCGAAGATTTTCTCACTTCCCCTATCCCTCTCTCACTACCACCAAAAGCCGTTAACCCCTCTGAGGTTAAATATCTTCTGAAAAAATTACCTTACCGAAAATCTCCAGGATATGATCTCCTTACTCCTCGAATCCTCCAACAACTTCCTCTTAAAGCCATAATCTTCTTAACCTATATATATAATTGCATTATCCGAACGACGCACTTTCCTCTCCTCTGGAAACATACCATTATTGTCCTATTCGCCAAACCCGGCAAACCACCCAATGACGCCTCATCTTACCGTCCAATTAGTCTACTCCCTATCCTCTCAAAAATTTTTGAAAAACGCCTACTTCCAATCGTTGAATCCAAAAACCTTTACCCTACTCACCAGTTTGGTTTCCGCCAACGACATTCCACAGCTCAACAAGGCCTTCGCGTTGTTGATCACGTATCCTCAGCCCTTGAAACCAAACAGTATTGCACTGCTGCCTTTCTGGACATAGCTCAAGCTTTTGACAGGGTCTGGCACGCAGGTTTGCTTTACAAACTCAAAGGAAATTTACCGCAAACCCTATTCCTAATCCTACAATCCTACCTTTCAAACCGTTTCTTCCAAGTCCGCTGTGGTTTGGAATATTCTAACTACTATCCCATTAAAGCAGGAGTTCCACAGGGCAGCGTCCTGGGTCCCATCCTCTATAATCTATACACTGCTGATGTCCCCTCTACTACCAATACCTTCTTGGCAACATTCGCAGACGACACTGCAGTCCTGTCAACCCATCCAGACCCTGATATAGCATCCCAAAACCTTCAAAAACACCTTGACGAGATCGAGTATTGGTGCAACCAATGGCGAATCAAAGTCAACGAAGGAAAATGTTCCCACATAACCTTTACCCTTTGCCGCAAGTCCTGTCCGCCAGTCTTTTTAAATTCAATTCCTCTCCCTGTGTCTGAGACAGTACGGTATTTAGGCTTCCATCTCGACAAGAGACTGACATGGAACCCACACACGAGACTAAAAAGACAAGAACTAAACAGACGCTTTGGACAACTGTACAGACTACTTCGAAGGACATCCCACCTCTCAATAGAAAACAAACTACTTATCTACAAGGTTATACTTAAGCCAATCTGGACATACGGAATAGAGCTATGGGGGACAGCAAAAAAGTCGAACATCAAGCGCATCCAATCCTTTCAATCAAAAGTCCTAAGAACAATAGTAAATGCCCCTTATTACGTCAGCAACAAAACCCTTCACAATGATCTGAATATACCCTATATTCTTGAACTCATCCCTTCCAAGTTCATTAAATTCCATGGTAACCTATCCAACCACCCTAATTCCCTAGCACAGTCATTGCACTGCACCACTCATCCCTATAATCCTCCTCGGAGACTTAAACGGCAGTGGCCTCGTGACCTGCTATAAATAAGTGACAGGGATTCCTGGCAATGGCGTCGCTCCAATCATGTCCTGAGCGTCTGTGGCTCTCGCGCTCTTGGTCAGCCTCCGCTGGCTCTTATCCAGTGACGCGGCTGAAGTAGGGGCGTGGGGGACTACCCAAGACTCCGCTTCCTCCTTCGCACGCGAGGGAGGTGACAACCATGTGGACTTGGGGGGCCTCTGGGCTGTTTGTAAATATTGTATGAATGAGCGAGTGAATGATGAATTGTAAATATGGTATGAATGATGACACTTATCTCAATTACTCATTGCCTAATAAAAGGCAGATTGTAATTTTATCTTAATAAATTGTTGTTTTCTCTATCAAGATCTTAATTTGAATGAAAGTCCTAAGAATATAGTAAATGCCCCTTATTAGGCAACAGAGCCCATCAACGATAATTATTACTTTACACGTTTGATCTCGTCCTTTCAAAGTTTACGAAATTTACTCAAAGCTTATCGAAATATCCAAATCCTATAGCACTCTCGTTATTAAGCCTAATTAGGCTATAATATTAGGATTATTATATTACTATCTCTATCTATAGCACCTTGTCGAGTCGTCACTAGGTAGTTTACAGGGCCAAACGCCCTGGTTTAAATATCGTTTCTGTTGGGGGGGGGGGAGGGCCTAGGCTGGCGTGAGGAAATGCGACCTCCGCCCGATTACCTGACCCCTCGCCCCCTAAAGGACTATTTATGACTGTTTATGGCTGTCAGGTGGTACTATTGCCCACCTTGCTTTTAGGCCGGTGGGTACCTGGCTGTTTATGGCTGCCAGCTGCCAACCCTTTTAGTTTTATGACTTGTTTATGACTGCCGGCTTCCGCATTTATTGCTTAAAACTTTTACAATGATTTACATTTAATTACAATACATTTAGTTCCTGTTATTTTACTTTTACTTACAATATGTATAGCGGTCGCTACACACCTATAATCCGTCTCAAAGATTAAAGCGGCAATGGTTTGGATGCGGTGGAGGAGAATCATGAATAAATAAGAGAAGAGTCTAGAGAGAAAGAGGGCATAAACGGTAAATGTGATAATAAAGTTAAAAGAAAAACTTTCGAGTGAGATAATAATATAATAGAGGATATAATTAGGATTATAGCACCTTTAATCCGTCTCAAAGATTAAAGCGGCAATGGCATCGTTACCTGCTGTTAATTCATGACAGCGAGGGTCCTGGCAGTGGCCAGATTCTCCAATCATGTACTGTGCGTCTGTGGCTCTTCGGTTATTGTAATAATATCTATCTTGCCATTCATTCTATTCCATTTCATTAAGCTTTGGTAGCATTTTGGCATAACCTCGTGGGAGCAGAATTGCTCAATGGAAATGTATTAATTATTAATAATAAATAATTGAATAGATGTTTTTTTTGTGGGAAATGATGAATATGGTGGTGTTACTATTATAATATGATAACGATTTAACTATCTTTTTTTTCTTGTGCGATTTTCATTTTTTCCTATGTGTTTTATGACATTAATTTATTTATCTTTTTTATCTCGCTATCTATTTGAATTAGACCTTTTTATTATGTCGTTTGGGTCCACTATCTGCGTGTTTAGATCCCAGGGAAGATATCCTGTGTACGTGTTTTCAGTGGATAACCTTTTAAATATTACAGTGGAGTCGGAGATATTCGATTTATTCCCTCTGGTTCGTGTGAGAATGGATCCAGAACAGGAAGAGTTTAACAAAAATGGAACACAACGAGGCACAGTGTGAGGAGTCCATTACTCAATGAGGATGGCAGATGTCTGCGGATGAATTTTGGATGATAATGGAAAAACTCGAAGAAATACATGGAATTTATAAAGGAACAAAAGAAGTATTCATAGAAAATGAAGAAGGAAGAGAGCATAATAAGACATTTGATAATTCCCTAGAAGAAAATAAGACTGAATTTCAGGGCAAGAAGAATCATATGAGTAATAATGTAAATAGTATCAACCATGTGGAAGAAAATCTTTCTGAAAAAGCTGGATTGGATGCGGTGGAGAAGAATCATGAATAAATAAGATAAGAGTCTAGAGAGAAGGAGGGCATAAACGGTAAATGTGATAATAAAGTGAAAAGAAAAACTTTCGAGTGAGATCAAAGAAAACACCACTTCCTTAGACGTGGTCAGAAGACAGGTCAGGAGGAGGTGTGCTCGAGGAGAAGGGACAGAGTTAAGTTCACCTTTTTTGATAAGGGCAGGGCAGGGATGACGCTGGTTGAGGAGGATTGAAGAGACTGGATCGGAGGACAGCTCGCTTGATTTAGTCCTTTCAATGAAGATCCTGATGTATTGTGAGGAACATTTTTTTATGTAATCATCAATCCTTTCATTTACTATATTTTTATTTTATTACATTTTCCAGCCATGTAAATAGAAAATTTATCATATCCTGAATTCTATTGAACCAACTAATTTCTTCCAATTGATCAACACGAGATTTAACTTCGGATTAGAATTAATTGGGACAGAATCTATTTTATATTACTACTTGACAGATTTATTAAATTATAACTTACAATTCAGTAACCTCAGAATTTGTTTGAGTAATCAAATCTGGTAATTTAAATAATTAATCGGCATCCCAAATAATTTATTTTAATTATTCGACTTGAGCGTAGAAGCGTGGTTCTCTGGATAAATGTAGGTGAAGATATATGTAGATGTATGACCCTAACTACATAAGTGTTAAATCATCCTATACTCTGGTTCATATTCAGGGGCCGGTAGTCGTAAAACAAGTAACAGAGGGTCGAAGATCCAGCAATAAACCTGAGAGGGTAAGGCACCTGACTGTCATAAAACAGAACCCGGTAGACCTTGGGTCACCTCTAGGCGGTCATAAAACCTAAGTAGGTGAGTCTCTAGCAGCCATAAAACACACCCTTTTAGACCAAAAGTCATAAACATAAGGGGGATTGGCCACCTGGGCATCATAAAACATACCCCTTTCAGCCGACTCCACCTTCCATTAGGAAGGGGAAATACTATTTAAATCAGGGGGTTTCGCCCTGGAGGACCACTCTTTCCCAGTCTTCTCATCTCGACAGCAGCTATCACACGGTCGCGTTACGTCAGGGCCCCGGGGCCCTGGAATTAAGTCCACTCAGTCTTCTACTAGTCTACTCTCTCTCTCTGCCACACCTCTGCGCCGTCACTCTGTCTCACAGCCTCTAGCAGACCCTCTGACGACATGGAACATGGTCCATGTTATAAACTACAACAAACCGCACTTGTCACTAGGGCTAGAGTGATTAGGCACTCTCCTAGTGGCATCCCCGACAATATATATATGTAAATTTTATATAAAAATATATTTATATTATATATGTATAATATGATTTTATCTGTCTGGATAATCTGTTGATGTTTTTCCTGTGAACAAGACTCAATTGCGTTTCTCTGTAAATGAAAGAAACAACATTTAAAGCCTTAATTCCAAATATTGTTCTTCATAACACGTTAATTTCTCACTTAACTTTACCCAACACACAAATTCACCATACACTTAAACGAACTCTCTATAACCTCTCGTCACGACTTTCAGTGGTCTACTGCCACCGCTCAGGTCATCCAAGAGCGGTCGATTTTAAAATTAAGAAAAACGGTATAAGACGTGTTCTAATATAGTGTTCTAGTATATAAAGGACACGTCTTGTAACGTTTTTCTTAATTTTAAAATACGTATCCAAAGTATATCGGGCCCGAGACCAAACGTACTATAGATTGTAATTTATTTCAATAAAAAGAATTTCTAATAAGACACAATATGAAGGAAATTTGATGAGCGCACGGTCAAATTGAACAGTGGACGATGCGAGGTAGTTTAAAGGCAATCTCCTCAATATCGTTGCATTTATATGGTATTCGTTATATTCAATGGAAATCTACTGAATAGTTTTTTTATATTGCCTCACCGTGTTTCCTTTCATTTTCTGAATGAGAACAGAATGATTAGTAATGAAATAATCACCTTTGTATTGTCCTCGTGTTATCTTTGTACGTTCACGTAATGCTTTATTTATTTCGTTGTTTAGGTAATTCCTACAGAATAAATATATTCTTTTCCTCCTAGACTTTAGAATAATAGTTTAGCAGTCAAAATCAAAAGGAGGTTATTGAAAATTATTTGAATTTGTGTAGGATTATTTATGGTATTAGCCAAATGATTTAAAAGCACTACTCCTTTCCTCGTGTAGAGTGGATTGTTTCTTTGTTTTAGATGCATTTGAAAGATTTCTATTCCATTGCTACATTCAGGTATAATTTAGGACCAACTGAGTCTGTGTTATTTTAGGTATTGAAGCGATGAGTCCCTCGTTTTTCAATCCAAATACGTTATCAGTGGGTGCCAATCCTAGTTATTCGTCTTTTAGCAATAACATTAGAAAAACAAGTTTCTGTCAAAGTTATGATCTTGGGGCAGTGTGTGTCTGCTTTTTATTCATAGATTACATCTAATGTAACAATTGCTAAATATTTGTAATTGCTAATGTTTAGTATTAGTAATATGCTATAAAATATATAAATAAGTACGTACTCATACCGTAAGACAGAAAAAAAAAGATTCATCAAACCTGTTTGATTGAAGACCCTCTCTCTTGAATATATAGGCATTGGCTACCAGTGAATATGGAAAAAAACGCAATTGTGACTAGGCACTATAGCTTAACCCTACAATTTGGAACAGAACAAGCTGGACTCGAACCCACTGATCCTCGAGGTCAGTCCATTGTACACCGCTGGCTGTAAGGAAATGGACGATTTGCCGTCCCGCTGCTGTAGCGGTATTGTATAGGAGCGGTTTAGGTTCTGTCTTTTCAAATATTTACCTTGTAATTTGTAAAGGGGAGTCAAGTAGAGGAAATGGACCAATCGACTTTACAACATTACTTTAATTGACTATGTTTTTTACCTTCAATCTTTTTTAACTGGCTCTTGTTGCTTCTCTTCACCAAAGGTTCGGATAGACATGTACTTCCTGATCCGAATCATTCTATTTAATCATTGTACAAATATCTGACTCTGTCTTGAAATCTCCTTTTTGTTGGCCTAGCTTCGAATATTCACTTGTTTTCATATTCTCTCCCTTCCGAAACAATTGAACTTGGCGTCTTTTTTAGGGAATCTGAAATTGGTATCTCGACAAACTTCTTTGTTATTCTCTCATGATATCTCTTTTTGTTTTAGTGACTATTATTCTCTGAAATCCCATCTGGATTACTGTGATCGTACGTACGTGTTTAGTTACTCGTATAAATTGTATAGTGTCTAAGATATATAAGAAATTTGTTTTCTTTTTGTAAATTATAAATGTAACTAACAAAATGAAAACAAGGAAGAAGCCAGATTACAGGGGAACCAGAATATACCAAATTGTTTTAAATGGCTAACGATCCAAAAATAACTTCTTGATCATATTCTTCAATCAAGTGTTTCATCAAATCGCAATATTCTGTCAATTTAAATATTTTTACTATGAAATTCTTTGAGACTGCAGATTGTAAATTGTCAGTAATAAATGGTTAAGCTGCAGCAACATCATCTAAATTTACAGTACTAAGAAACTAACCAGGATTTGAACCATTCCTGAGCTCACTACTAAATGGTAGCTGTTGAAGAACTTTATTTTCCGTTATGTTTTCATTCACGCAACTGTCTGGGCTTAGGACATTAACCCCTTGGCGTACTTTGATGAGCCTGACTCGTGATATAAATTTTATACCAAACGTATATATCAGGAGTCTCGGCTCATGGAATGGGATCGGGCCAACCGTAAACATGAGTCAGACTCGTAGACTGAAGGTTGGGCAAACGTAAACGTCACGAGTCATTTTTAAAAAATATCGATCCGACACCAGGAAAAACCTAACTAGGACGTGCTACGTTCTTGTTATGAACACAAAATACAAAGCTTAACGATGTGGGGTTGCACGGAGTGTAAAATACCTTTATACCTGCTAGTGTTTTCGGATGTACCATACCATGGAGGACTTTTAACTTTTAGGGTTGTATTATAGTATAAGAATTATACCTATTACACCCGTTAATCTTCGTATGGTCTCATACAAATCCTGGATTACAATCTAGAGCAATTCTTTGTCATCGACAACTCCTGCGCCCCTTCATCTTGCACCCAACTAATTTCTTGGGCTGGTGCTTTTGTAATCACTAGTGTCTTAAAATTGTAAGTATTTTTTTTTATGGTATGTAAGTATTATTAAATATTGGTTCAAGATGAGCATTTCTTATAATTACATTTTGTGGTTACAATATGCTATTTTTTTTATGCGTCGTATTATTAGATTCCTTCGGATAAACGCAAACTTGAAGACGCTCAGATGACTATAATGTTCTTTAAAATATTGTTTGTTTTTGAAATAGAGTTTTGGTAAGAATATCTTTATTAAAAAATTACCATTTACATATACAGCATTATTAATTGTGAAGTATGAATCCATTCTCACCTAGGTACAATTCCATTCATATAATACATGCATACAAATTTTGTACATAAGCCCACCTCCCCACGCTCCCATAGCGATTCCTCCAGAAAGCTAACGGAAGGCCGGAAGCGGCGGAGCTCCCACCACCACCCTCTCCAACGGCGAAGACCAATGAGAGGGCCAGAGAGTCACATACGCTCAGGACATAAGCGGGGATGAAGACCAGTGCCAGGACTATATGACTTACAATAGTTGGCGAGGCCACTACCGTTATAGCTGACGAGGAGGATTGTGATGATTAAGAAGTTGACTAAGGGATTTGGATGAGCAGATAGGTTTTGGAAAATGTTGAGGGTAGAAGGTCAAGGACAGTTGGTGCATTGAGATCTCTGTCAAGGGATGAGTTTATAATGTTAAAGAGTGCATTGACTGCAGTTCTTAAGGCTTTGGATTGGATTGTTTGGATTTGTTTTATGTTAGACTGTCCCTAGAGTTATATTCCGTAAGTCCCAATTGGTTTTAACAACTTTTTGTATATGTGAAGTTTGCTTTCTAGTATGAGTTTTTGTTAAGTAATCTGTATAACCCCCCAACACAAGACTTAAATGGTGTGAGTGTTCCAAGTAAGCCTTTTGTCTAGATGAAAACCTAGGTATCTAACAGTATTAGACACGGAAAGTGGTATTGAATTAACGGTCACATATGGGTAGGATCCTCGACGGAGAGTAAAGTGGTGTGAATGCATTTGCTTTCCTTAGCCTTTTTGTGACATTGGTTGCGCCACTCTATGTGGGAATTTCAGAGGTTGCTAGATGTTGTTGATGGATCAGTTGCAAGGAAGGTGCTATGACTCACAGGAATGTCAGCAGTGCAAAGGGTGTATAGGTTAGGGCCGAGGACGCTGCCTTGGGGAAATCCTGCTTTTATGGGATAATATTTGGAATATTCTGAATCAAAACAGACCCGAAGGAACCGTTTAACAGATAGGATTGAAGGATTAGATAAGGGGTCTGCGGTAAAATGTTTAGCAAAATTTCGTGCCGCAACCGGTCGAAAGCCTGAGATACCTCCAAAAAGCACCCTTGCAATAGTGGTTGCTTTCAAGAGCAGAGGATATATGATCACCAAGCAGTGAAGTCGATATATGCTGAGCAGTGGAATGGCTCAAACGGAATACAAATTGTTGACTGGGAAGAATGTATTTGGGTCCAAATATGGGGAAGATTTGCCCAAAGGGCTTGAGCAGGATTCTTTCAAAAACTTTTGAAAGGATTGGAAGTAAACTGGGTGGGTAGAAAGATTAGGTATCATTATATAGGCTACATAGATAGATGATTTCCCAGGTTTAGAAAAATAATAATGAGTATAATAATGGAATATTTACAGAGAACGGGGTGGTGGGTGGTTCTAAAAATACAATTTAACGATGTAATGGGAAATGGAATGATGCTTAAGGATACTTGTACCAGCACGTGATGTTCCATCAGGGTTGTCTGTTCGTCAAATCAAGTACTGTGGGATTTAGAACACCATTAGCATTCTAAAGAAATAGTTAAGGATTTGTGGGATGGAATAATCAATTAAGAGAGCTTGGAATGAGGTGGGAAACAAGGTTTGTCAGCAGTGATATGTGAAGACTGATGAGGGTTCTGAAATCAAAGAGAAAGAATGTAAGAAGGCTGATGTACATGCTGTGGTTGTGGGAAATGAGGGAGTAGAGGAGACGGGGCCTTGGATTGTGTTTTGCGACCACCCAACAAGATGTTGGCGTATGAAACTGAGGTGTGCACTTCTCTGGCAGGGACGTTTCTGGGTTTGGTTGCTTGCTCTGTCCGAGGACGGCAATGCTGCGGGAGATGGCTCTTCAGAACTTCATAACTTCCACAGCCCTTGTAATTTGCCATGAGGTCTTGATGACATACAATGGTGGATTGGCGAATCATCTTGCAAAGTGCGCTCTTGTGCTATTCTCTGCACATCACAAACCTAGATAGGTGGTGGCTAAACAGCATCTGTGGCCATATTCCTTGCATCTGTGCAAGTATTATGTTACGCCTAGGACTTGGTAAGGAACTTGGGGTTGTCCCACCGGACCTTGATCGCTTATTTTTATTATTACTGTTACTCATCGCCGTGTGATGAAATTTCATTCATTATTCAAGGAGAATGATAGGAATCAATATACGGGTATATATTTGAGAGAAGGTAGAAGGCGAAAAATAAAATAAAATTATGTAGCCTAATCGAGTATGTGTAAGGCTGGCTAGCAAAGTAACACGGGTTTATCCTCTCATCTAGAGAGAGTCACTATCAATCGTATGTAATCCTCTGTAATGTCTCGTAGCCTTATTTGTAAAGCAGCACACAATCACCGTGAACACGCGATTCAGGTTAGGGCACACACGTGTAAGATGATAATTGTATAATCTAACATTATAGCAACTGCTACGACAGTTTTTTTTTTTTTTTGTCTTATCCCCTTAATTAATTTCATAGACACATATACAGTGTAAAAAACCAGAAAATGAGGATACTATTTTTTTTTCATATGCCCTTGTTATATCATAAATCATGGAAATCAGTATAGACTACATAAATGAATCTATTTACATATATCTTTTATATGTCCTGTAGCTTGACTACATTTTATACAATTTTTAATAATTTTACATTGTGATTTTTGATTGTTACAAAAGTATAATGTACATTATAATTCATAGTCGAAATATGTTTAAAAGAGTTGGGGCTCACCTTATGAATCATAGACTTAAAACTAACTTACATCTATCAAAAAATAATAACATAATTTTCCTACACAGATTGTTGCCATGGATGTGGGAAGGGTGATGGGGTCATATTGTAAACACTGGGTTTGTTAGGTGCTGCAACGAGTAAACAAAATTGATGTATTCCGGTGGATGAACTCACCCGTCGACCGAACTCCAAGCAAGGGATGCAGGTCTGTGTTCTTTATCCTCTCGAGAGATGTATGTCTGACAATTTTTCTCACGATCCCGTTCTGAAATTGCTGGAGACTTTTAGCTGTGCTGTCAGTCAAGTGAGTATATAGCGGGGCACGGTTCAGCAGAGCTGTCGGGCATGGGCAGCTGTCGGAGGACACATTTATATGCCATCAGTTTGGGGCGAAGCGACAAGTTGGGTGAAGTTAGCAACTGTGAAAGCCGGTAAAATCTGTTTCGTACTTTTTTCTGAGGTTGGTGTCCATAAAAGCTGTACCACGTAAATGATTATATGACTAATGGCTATTTCACAGGTATTTATATATCGGCTCGTATGACAATTGTTCTCAATCATCTCGCTGGCCAGCGGACTTCGTCTCCTATCGTCTGGGTCCGGATTTCGTCCAGCTAAATGTCACTGCAAGAGGGAAATGCAACCAGCAGCTATAGACCTGTCTATAACCAAACAGATGTCCGACAAAATAAACAGAGGATACTTGAGGCTGTTGAAAAATACCACTAGCTTGCATCCGTTTGATCCGTTCTCAAACAAACAGATTCTAAATCTACTAGGATAATCACTTGCAAATATTTGCAAAAGGAATAAATTAACTTGAAGTATTATTCTTTAGGTATTCAGTAATTCTCAGCAGTATTAGAATGTGCTCATATGGCTTAGTGGCTGATGAAACTTGCTAATCTTTGGACGTGGGTTCAGATACCATGACGAATTGTGAATTTACTTGTAGAGCTTTAAGTGGATATCTAGTCATTGATTTTTGGATCGATCATGCAAAATATGACGTCTCTAAAAAAATTGGCCAAAGTAAAGATGATATTGGGCAGTTTTAACGACTTTTTGTAAGTATAGTTTAAATAATCAGAATAAAAATTACCTATTGTTATTCAGGACGACAAAGTCTCTATTTGATAACTGCAACATTATAGAAAAATATTTTATTCGTTAGGAATGATTATAATTTACAATATAACACATAATAATATTTTATGGTGATGGCAGTATTTACATTCTCACAATGGCTAGAACGCCCAGAACTGTGTGATTTGGATAATTTTTAGCAAAAAGAAAAATATAGATACGACAATTTTGTGGCTAATAACATATAATAAATATTAAATATTTTTATTAACGATAATAAAATAATTATTGTTAATAAAAATTACGAAAATCCATAAAATTTACCAAAAACTGCTTGATATATCAATGTCATTATCTCCTGAACTTTACTCACAACCCAAATTTAATTATTCAGCCATCCGCTATGTTGTTTAAAGCCTTAAAAGCTCTTTAATTTTGTATTTTGTGATTTACGAAGAAATAATTGTTTTTTTTTTATCTTTTAGTCCTTTATGCTCGAATTTGACTAATCTTGTACAAAATCAACGTGTACACGATAGCCTAAAGGCAATAACTTTGAAAGTACATATCAAGAAAATATATTCTTACTTAGTCTGTGTTTGAACTTTTATTTGAATGAATCTAGCCACGAAGGCATTAAATCAGCTGGCCAAAATAGATCAACAAATATATAAAACTGCAAAATTAATACATTAATAATGATTCAGATGCAACATTTAACAATATGTAGTGTATTAGTAGATAAAGTTTATAGGGTTCCGAGCCTTTTAACTGTGAAGTTATCACTCATATGATACCCCACCATGTATGCTCCTAATTCGTGCCCTTAGGGGAGAAAATCCTATAATAAAAATAAGGGTAATCAAAACAATATACTTAATTCAACTAGGTATCATCTATGTTTTAATATCTTCTTTCATTGCTTGTTTTATCAACGTAAATCGTTAAAAATTATTTCTTTTCAATGGTAACTACGAAAATTTCACTTAAATACTTGTTTTAAATGTTCTGTATATTGAATTTAGGCACGACTTCGTTAGAAGAATAGAGTAGAAGATTTAGTATATGTTCTAAAAACGCAATTTAAAAAACCAAACGATAAAAATTTTTATAGTATCAGTATAGGATCAGTACATATTTTCTATGTATTTCCTTTGAATATCTTATTTAGTTTATCTAATAATTCTTGTGGCGTTATAACATTGTTAAAAATATAGAAGTTGTTCAGAAGGCGAAACTACTGATGTTAAATCATATTATTCAAGGTCAATTTTTATATATTAATTTTCTTTATGTCTTTGTGGAATTTTTTTTTCTGAATTTTTCTTGCTATTTAAACAAACTTCCATAATGGTATGAGAGAATATAGCACTCAAATTATCTTTATGTCGCAGTAGGTTGTAAATAGCTCGTTTCGACCTTGTTATGTCATGTAGAACGAAATTATGACAAAAAAATTATATTTTCAATACAACAAAACCAATTATTAGTTATTTATACTAAATGAGACTGACAGATTTTTCATTTATATGTATGTTTTGGTTTTAAAACCAAAAGAGCACCATATGATACTAGTGTACTTTATCCTTGTACCTTAAGTCAGATAGTTCAAAGCACCCAACTAGCCTTGCCACTTCCAACTCATCAAACAACTGAGTACGGAGTGTAGTGGGCGCGTATGTCTTTGAAACAGAGAGTTTATGACTGAACGGACAACTGCATACTAGCTGTTCACGATACATTTGCATGACGAAATAATTTCCCCAGTCTCTAGTAGTCGTGGTCGGATAATAGGAGCTCTTAGTATACAATATTAACATGTCCTTTAATTAGTAATGGATCTATATATATCAGACTTCAATTTACTGCAAAGTCAAAATTGATGAATCATTCGTGATATTATGAATTTATTGGAAAATAACAAGTGTTCATTTAATAAACTATATTGGAATAAAGAGCTCATTCCTTGGGTTACTACTGTAAGGAAATATAAGAGCAATGAAATAATTTCAAGATGAAGATTTCGTTTCTCTCACCGTGAATTATTTATTAGCAGTGAGTATATAAGGGTGAAGGTTTGTTGGGTCGCTGGGGCTTAGGTTGATGTATTCTAACGTTTTCATCTTCTAATCATTTATAGTTTTTGTATTTCCTAAACTTTGAAATTTATGTCTGCATAGGACGCTTGGAATTGACACAACATTAATGAAGTTGACCGAAATCGAAAACAAAATTACAGTTTTTTTTTAGTTTTTTCGTTGTCATTGATCGGAGTAATTATTGTACCATTACATTGTTTGATAAACGTTTGTTTCTATTCAGTACGAGAGAAAAAAACATAAATTGCCTCAATTAGACAGGAATGTCAATATACCTAACGGAATATAGACTTATCAATAGGCCCTTGGAGGTAATAATGTAATGCTATTTTTGCTCCAATTACCTGAAAGTTGAAATGTCGGAACACAACATGACAATGGCCCGGTCGAATTAGCAGGTAAAGGATACCGCGAACTGCACGACCGACATACACTAACGAAAAGTGTCTCCCTAAAGTGCCAATGGTTCGACAATAGCCCACGATCTTATCTGTTAGTACTAATTAATCCGTAATGGGCAGCAGTTGAATTATCGACTGTCCGGAATTGATAAAACGGTTGAAGTGTTTTTATTTTCTAAAATGAGTGCCAAGGTGGGGTCACATACTGCCTTTAACAGTCTACAGCGTTCCCATTCCAAAAGTTGATTAGCCCTATGAACTAAATTTTTACTGAAAACGTGGATAGAGTCGGCTTTGGGCGGGTTATTATAATTTTAATTTATTTAGCCAGTACTTTCAGATAGTCAGTATGAGATGACAGAATTCCCCATTGAAAGTGCTAAATTGAGAAAAATTGCTACGTTCGGGGAAAAAAATCCTTAGCTGGGAGACAAATCTGTCGTGCTCAAAAACATTGTTTCAAAATCAAATGAAAAAATAGCTCTTCCAATCAACGTACATAGAAAATGCATTCTATTTTATATAATGCTTATTATATAATATATAAAAGTTTATTATATAATGAACAGAACATTTTTAAGTGCACTTGTAATTTAAAAACTTCGCTGTACCAAAAATAATTTTATATGATTAAGGCTGGTTGTGGAAGATCGAAATCGTATTATAAATTTTCCGTCTCTCCACAGTAAATGGTATTTAATCATCAGTAATGTTTTCGATAGCCGTAAGCTGTCATTTTACAGTTTCTAAAATTAATACGATATAAACCTCGACTCTGCATATGGAGACAAAGAAAATATATAAATAAAACTATTAACAATGCTGAATTGCACCTAAAGTCCCATATGGTCCATCCATTTTACTAAAATAAACTAAAAACACATAAGCAATAAATATTAAAAAATATTAAATACACTAACTTCATGGGTACTTACCCAATTGATGGTGTGAAAAACGTATAACATTTGAAATAACTTATATTAATTCAGACTAAATTTTAATACAAGAATATGATTGCAATCTCCTCAGACTTCATTCTGTTATTTAGGAAGTATAGAATGGGTTGGTTTCTTACCATACGTGTGTAAAGTATTTCTTCTCTTTTATTTTTATTATCTGATATTAGGGAATCTAATTTAATTTCAATAGCTTCAGGCTATCAATTAATTTCCTATCGCTTGTATTGCGCAGCAAGGCAATGTGTGGCAACCTATGTTGTGCACCCTGATGCCCTTCCTCCTGTACATGTTGGTAAAACTGGCGTGTTTAACATAATCGATAATTTTTTATTAGTTCTAAAAATTCTATTTATTGTATTACGAACTCCTCCAAATGCATTTAAATGCAGGAAGAGGAGAAATTTGTAAGTCGATTATTTTGTTATTTTTCTTCTTGTACATTGTATTTTGTTTGAGGTTTTGAAATAAAAAAAAAAAAAAAAAATATTAGTTCTACCTAGTATATCTGGGAATTAAAATGGACAGACACAGTCTTACCGGCTTACGCACTTATTGACTTCCCCCAATCTATCACTGCGTCTCAAGCTACTGATATACAAGAGCATACTAAGGCCTGCCCTGCTGTACGGTGCACCGCTGTTTCGTTATCTGACGTATACGACAGCTAAGAAACTCCAACAATCCCAAAACGGTATACTGATGAAAGTGGTCAGAGGTACTTCATTCGAGCTGCGGAGCAACAGTGAGCTTCACGATATCTTTGAGCTGCCTACGGTGGATGAATTCATCCAACGTAGACATATCAAATTTTTCGACTCACTGCAATACTTGACAAACCCGGTGTTTAACACGATAAACCCCGCTCCGTTCCCCCATCGATGGCAGGACGCTGTCGTGGCTGGAACGCTTTAGTGTTAGGTTCTAGGTATAGTTTTTTAGTTTGTAAGTTTTTTCTTCCATTTTTTAAACTGAAGGTGAGCCCAATCACCTAGATTTGTTTTCACGTTATTGTATTTTAACCACAACCTGTATTGTTGAGTAACCCGACCCCCTTCGAATGCATCATATTCATATTTCATTGTATAAATTCAAGGGGTTTAGAAAAAAAAAAAAAAAAATTAGTTCTACCCACATACGATTTATTGCATTTCCCACACTCTATTCTATACATGCCCGATCTATGTTTTAATTGAATCGGATCTTTAGTGTGGGGAATTGAGTTGCGTAGAGTGACTTTACTTTCAAAGGCTATACCAATGCCCGTTTTTTTCAAAATATTCCCTAATTTGTCAGAAACATTTCCTAAAAATGAGATAGAGCTCCATTTTATTAACATCCGATTTATTTTTATACATATGAAGCAGCCAAGTTTCAGAGTTTCAATCTGAGCAGCCACCAGCCAGTTTAGTTGTCAGGAGAATGATATACAGGCCCCAAACCGCCGGCCTTAAATACCCAGCTGGCCTTGCCAGTAGCCAATAAGGATCGCTTTTGTAGTAGCCAATGATGTGGTTTCCTTTGTTCCTTGACAGAGCCGGAAAGGTCTCCCGGTGGTTGGGTCTATACCTGCCTGGCAGCTGGTGTCCCAGCTCATATAACTAATTGGCTCCCAAGCATGTTTTATTGTTTAACATATTTACAATGATTTATATTTTGGTAATGTTATTTACATTTGTTTACAGTATAGGGTGATTTATCTTATGTAGTTAGCGGTCGCTACATCGTCAATCTTCTGTACTAAATTTTCCTTTTGATTCTTGTTATAGTGTCGTACCGTGTATGGTGGGATATTGTCTAAGCTCTTTATCATAGTTATCCCTGTCTAGGAGCTTCTGTGTAGAAAGCTTCCTAATAGTTGTCCACGGATCTCCCACTGTAGATTCTCTCGAAAGTATCAGATCAAGAGACGAACATTTTCGTCGTTACTATGATTTTATTTGGAAACGTTAGTGTTTTCTACAGCTCGGATCATATTCAAGAGCTGTAAAATTTAAATTAGTGATACGTACAAATTAATCACAAATTGTTATAAAATACGTACTCTAATACTCTGCAACTTAAGAGTTGGTGAGGGCCTTAATAAATAATATTTTGTTAGGAAAGATTTATTTGCTTTGAAAGGAGACCAGATACTGCTATAATTAAGTCCTCATTTCCTCAATCATGTCCTGAGCGTCTGTGGCTCTCGCGCTCTTGGTCAGCCCCCACTGGCTCTTATCCAGTGAAGCGCTTCCTCCTTCGCACGCGAGGGAGGTGACAACCATGTGGACTTAGTGGGCCTCTGGGCTGTTTGTAAATATTGTATGAATAAGCGAGTGAATGATGAATTGTAAATATGGTATGAATGAGAGCATTTATCTCAATTACTTATTGCCTAATAAGGCAGATTGTAATTTTATCTTAGTAAAAATTGTTAAGTTAAAAAAAAAAATGTTAGGTTATATTTTGGCATATATTTTTTGTTCGTCTGTTTTTAGCAGTCACAGTGAAGGAAACTCGGTGTGTGGGTTGTTTTTCGATGGCCTTCAGACTTTACACGTCGATGAAATGTAAGAGATAAAGCTGTATTTTTCTTACTTAATGTTTCCTGTATATAACCTTCAGTTTCCTCCAAGTCCTGACTGCACAGGGGTCATTACATTCCGAGCATTTTTTTAATTGGGTTTGAAGTTCGATAGGTGTTTGTACTTTTTTTAATAATTGTTAATTAATGGAGGCAAATCCTTCTTCAAAAAACCTATAAAATACCTTTATATCTTTAGTAAAATTAGTCTGACGGAGTAGCGTAAGGGACTTCCCAAAACTTCACTTCCTCTTTCCCATGCGCAGCAGGTGACAACCATGTGGATTTAGGAGATCTCTGGGCTGTTTGTAAATATTCTATGAATGAGCGAGTGAATGGAAATTGTAAATATAGTATGAATGGGAACATTTGTCACAATTACATATTCCCTAATAAGGCAGGTTGTAATTTTACAACAATAAACATTAATCCTAAGTACTGTCGAGAAACTGAATGGAAACAGGAACCGTTTGGTCAGAAAAGGTCTACCTTTATCTTTTGTATTCCATTAACATATAAAGCCTGAAGACAATCGTAGAACATCCCACTCCGTGAGTTTCGCACATAGAAACCACTAAATACAGCCAAACAAAAACTAGACGCAAACATCTAGCAGAATGCTTAACATTAACAAACTGGTTGATTTTCAGAATAGTCCTCTCCGTTTCATTGATAGATTCTGCTTTTAAATAATTTTGTCAAGCTCTCGCGCTCTTGGTCAGCCTCCACTGGCTAGTATCCGGTGACGCGGCTGACGGAGGAGCGTGGGGGACTTCCCAAGACTCCGCTTTCTCTTCGCGGTGGATTTGGGGGGTCTCTGGGCTGTCTGTAAATATTGTATGAATGAGCGAGTGAATGATGAACTGTAAATATTGTATGAATGAGATCATTTATCTTAATTACTTATTGCCTTATAAAAGGCAGATTGTAATTATAGCACAATAAAGGAATTTAATTACAATTAAATAATTTTGAACAAAACTAATCCTCAATTTTAATCAACGTTACTTGTTTAGAAATCTCGTTCACCAAAACTCAATGTTTAATCGAACGTATAAAATTATTTAATAAAATAGGGGGATTTATATCGTTGACTCTCAATATTTTTTAAAATTTATTTGTTTTACTTTATTATTATTACTTTTTTGTTGAGTAACCGTCATTAATGTTGCCTTAACCATAAAGAATAAACTAGAACTTTAAATTTAAAAATTAAGCATCCAACATCCTTCTTCTGACAGGCCTGATATTTTTTCGTGTTTGTTGTTCAAATTTCTAGGTGTTGTAGATGAACTTATTTAACAAAAATCAAACATCGATTAACCCATTTTTAAGACTGTCAAGTACGAAACAGCCAAAAACTAGTGCTTCTCCGTTTGAGCTGAGCAATTGAATGTATTGTATATTGTGAATATACTACTGGATATCTCCAACCTATTTAATCATAAGGAGGTTTGATTGTGTTACCGGATAAACCTTTAATTTTTCGAATCAATTGTATTATTTTTATTATTTTTTTTATCACTTAGCAAGTTTTTAATTCTCTTTCATTAGAAAAACTATCTAACATATCCTAATCACGAGTTAATTTATGCTATCTGCCAACCTTGGGCTGCCACTTAAAACTTTAAGGATTTCGCAGTTAACATTGGCATAGAAATACACTCCACCTGTGACACGAGCAGAGAGGAATTACTGCATCTTCAATTTTTTTAACTCAAGTTGTCTGCTAGTAAGGAGATTATTGTTACATCTCCAGGAGGACGTCTGTCATTTACATTTATCGCAGAGTTGCTCACTGCATCCTGATTAGGGCTTGGAAAGAAACTCTTTCGTCTGCCTAGAAAGAGGGTCAAAGATTATGTCACAGCCTGGGCTCAATCACTACTCCATCAACAATTAAGAGAAAACCACCCCGTACAAACATACACGCGCAAATGAATTCTTATGCAGTTAGGTCGAATTGCCACCGAAGCCAAGCACTCCTAATGAGAAAAAAGAAACCGTAGATCAATCTTCACGGCAAACAGTTTCGAGGTGATCAAACATCCTAAAGTAGAGGAAAAACAACAAAACAGCCTAAACCACCATCAATATTTGTCCGAAATATTACCAATTTGAAATCTTTATGCCCTCAATGAAAAAAATTGTAGGTAAGTGCAATACACATGTCTCAATCGATCAAGAGGCACTATACATCCCGATACATGTAGAGCCATAATTAAGTATTTGGAAGATACAAAGGCCGATTTCCATACGTATCAGCTAAAGAAAGAGCGATCTTTACGGGCAGTGGTCAGAAACATGTCTCCCAATACACCCACCAACTGACGAAATTGGGCTTGAAGTTCGCCAAATGACGACCGTTGCGTGAGGAGAAGCAACAAGACAAAGTGATTAAAACACTTGTTCTTCGTAGATCTTGAGTGAATATCTGAAGTAGAGAAAATCTACGAATTTATCCACATGTATTATCCTATAATACAAGTTGAAAAACCATACCCAAAACGTGACATCGTGAGGCCTTCTGCCTCTTTTGCCGACGCAGTTAGAAACAGAGACCAGTCCTCCTCGTCTACTACGACTATCCTATCCGCTATCATATAGTCATGCTAAGACCTTGTTACCAGGTTTAGGTGTAAATCCTGTGGGTAGAAGATAGAGAAGGAAGGAAAAGAGGACCACATGACAGAAACCACATAAGATCTGAGTCACAGAGGGTTGTTGTGTATTATCTTGAAATAGTCGAGTGCAGTAACCATCTCGGAGAAGAACAGTTTTGTGTCTCTACTGAAAAATTCCAGTATTTGAAATTAGGTGGCTGTCCTCGCGACGAGCGATATGTTCATGGATATAATCTGGTGTATCAGTTTGCATAACTGACTTCATGATCTGATAGCTCTGGATATGTCTAGAGTACTTAATTAAAGCTCACTTTAATTCCAAACAGGAAGGTTTGGATGGCGATTGGAGACTCAATGAGAACGTGAATAAACATAAAAACGAGGAAAGTAGCCAAATACGGTCCAGCTGGTTAAAACTAATAGCGCAATCGTTTTACTGTTAGTAACATATCATCAGCTAAAATCTTCGTAAGGAAATAACAGTGTCCATTCGACGAATAAGCTGTTTTCTTAGTATTAAAGATACCTGTTCCAAACGGTAGGAAAAGTTGTATGCCAAACCACAGACCCACTTTCGCAGCATTTATAAACTATTTAAGCGCAACCGGAAAAATGCCAATACCTATCCCCTTCCCGTTTATCGATTGAAGTTCTTAACTTATTTCCCAGATTAAATCACTCATAATTAGTTGGAAAATCTCGTATTTTCTTACGACAGCACCTAGTTGTAGCTTCGTATGTCTTAGGTAATATAAAATAATATAATAGAAGTATCTAAGGATAGTATTTGATAATGCAGGGTAGAGTACAATAGTTAAGTTGTGTAACGTATCCTAAGCTGTTTTTATCCTTGAGCGAGAATCCATTTTCATATTATTTCTTACACAGATAAACTGCCTTAACACAAAAACCTATGGATATGTATTGTGGAGTATTGTTTTTCAATCAACATCTAATCTTTAAATGTTTTTTTTTGTCGTAAGGTTTTTTTTTAATTGAAAATTCACAGATACTTCCATAAAAATATTATACATAACCAAGAGCCGATGTTTTGTTTTGTTTTAGGCAAAAGGTTATTTTTATTATGTTATTATTGAAAATTAATCGATTTGAATTTGAAAAAAAAAGGTGTATTAATATCAGCTCAGATGAATTGCGGTTGTGGTAAAGGATATTCATATTAATCACAAAAAAATATTTTCTGATTCATAAATACTGAAACCCACTGTGATTGGTAGGCTATTATGTGTTTGACCTCTCATGCCAGGGAATCCCCTTCATTCATTTTTTTTTTCTGAGGTACAGCCAGAACGTCTTTAATTTGCATAACCCGTCTTAGATCCAAGATAATGATCACCGTAAGTGTTTTTTGACATTTTTCCTCATTGCGTAGCGTTGCAGTTGCGATACATGAAAAGGAAACTTCATGATGGTTTCAGGTGTTTTCGGACATAGGCCTATCATGAATCATGGTAATGATGAGCACAATGGTTATGACTGGACCCTTTGTTTATTGAAAAAGAGAAATAGTATCACGGATTTGAGATTAAGGAATTGAAGATATTTTTTGACTTCTGTCCTGGCATTACCCCAACTCCCAAGCCCTTCTCCTAACCGTCTGTGCCATGTTCTGCAATAAATAATAGTCATAAAATTATTCAATTGATCGAAATTTCAAATCTACTACGGTAGTTAATATTATGAGAAGCATTGCTGATTTAATTTTTTTTTGTTTATTTGTTTGTTCTAGAACATCTCAACCAAAAGGTTCATTGATGACTACAAACGTATACACGATAATGTTATTGATTTTTATTCAACAACAGCGTTTTTTTAATTATTTTAACTTTTATTATTATTTTATAGTGCTCGGAAAAGAAATTTGTTAATGTGTTTAGGGATTTTAATAATATTAAACACAGGAACTATATATCTTATGGATATAAAAATGTATCCACTGTTTAAAAGTCCATAACTTGCAAACTAATTGACGGAGTTGTCTCATTTTTGGTAGTGTAATAGTTTGTAGTTCTGGCAATCGCCATACAAGCGTTGTATTGCGTTGTTTTGTTTTGTCAGATGACAGTCACCAGATAGTTAGTGTTTTATTGTTAGTTGTACCTTGTTACTCAAGTAAACATGGCTGGCGTAAGGCTTACATTTGATGAAAGGAAGTCTGTTTTAAAGTGGTATTTTAAGTACGAAAACATTAATGAGGTTCAACGGCAATGGCGAAATGTGTATCAAACAGAGCCACCGACACGTTTAACGATTCGTCGCATTCGAGACAAATTTGAAGCCGAAGGATCTGGACGTCCTGTAACAGTAACAAGTCCATTTAACTCCCATCTTGTGTTACAACAATTCACTCGCTCACCACAAAAGATGGATAGGCCGTAGAGTATCCACCACGTTCCCCAGACTTAACTCCTCTGGACTTTTACCTGTGGGGAACACTAAAGGACGTCGTTTATCGACAAAAGCCACGCACATTGGATGAACTTCGAGAATCCATCGTAAATTCATGTGCAAATATCCAACTGAACACGTTGCAGTCAGTAGTTCGTGCTGCAGTTCGGCGGCATCGTTTGTGTGTGGATGTTAATGGTGACCATTTCGAACACCTACAGTGATATCTTTAAGTTGGACTTTAAGCTACACTTTCACCAAAAATGAGACAACTCCGTCAATTAGTTTGCAAGTTATGGACTGTTAACCAGTGGATACATTTTTTTGGACCCCTCTCTATAGGCGAGAAACAAAATCCTGGGAGTGACCGGGGCTTTAGTGGGGTACCAGTCCCTCCAGTCTGGTAGCATCACATGTACTCGTATTCTCATTTTAAGGACATGAGGACTGATCGGAGGTTGTGGGTAAAAGCCATGTAGCCTAACAATATGTCACACATCACCAAAGTCCACTGATGTTTACATAGTCTTTATGAATATTTATAGAAAGGCCCGACCCCCCCCCAAGCTCTTGAAGCCACAAGAGTTCTCTAAGAGCCGAAGCGCCACCCACACAAAGTATTGCCCCCCCCCCCCTCCAGACCACCCATAAACGTATCCTAATCTTTCAGTTATTTACCATCATTTTTGTTGGTTTCGAATGAATTTAGATGAACGAGATAGTTTAACGAATAAAATAAAGTATTTTTGATTGAAATTAAGGAGTTGTAATATTTAAAGAAAAACCATTTCATCATGGAAGAAAAATAATTTGTCATATTAATTTTAGTTTTGAGTCGCTCTCTGGTGTCCAGGAACTATATATAACGCATTATATAACACAAAATATGAAAAGCGGCAAATAATAGAAATGTAAAAGTCACATTGAATATTTAAATTAACAAGCGTTTTAAGGATTGAGGATGCCTTGTATACATTAATAAACAGATATTGTAGGCATAAATTTTTTCCCAATTACAAAATCGAATTTTTTTTTTCATTGTGTAATTTTAATGTAAGTCAATAAAGATGTTATGGATTTCATGTTTAATGGAGGGGTTATGTCATACAACAGTCTGTGTTGTTTTTAATCATATTCTTTGGATTGTGTCACCCAAGCCGCTTCCCAAACTAAAAAAACCTCAAGAACGTATCAGTTCAAATACTTACTTCATAATAGTTAGGGTCGACTACAAGAACCTTACTTAATACCTTCACAAAAATCAATGAAACTGAAATGTTCGCAAACATGTCATGTTTCATCGTTTAAGATTAGCATAAGCAATTACAAGTGTAGACAACATATTTCATGGTCTTTGTTGAAGCGCTGTTATAGATTTTCATAAACTTCAAGGTCCATGGTCCCGTGAAGTCACAGTGGACGAACAAGGCGACTTAATGAGAAATCCTATTCAATTACGATTGTTTTGTAAACAGTTTGTCACATTTTCTTTTTTAAAAGCAACATAATTACAGAAGAATAGTAACATTTAAAAGTTCTTTTCTTGTTCTGAAAATAATGTAAATTTTGAAGAGAGTATCATGTTGAAGATAATACTTTGTTGATAGTTTTTATTTTACTTTTAAATGTATGAAATCTCAAACATTTGACTTTTATGTTCATCGGAAATTTATCCACATACCTTAAAATCATAATTCACTTTCCGTATCATACATAATATCTTCGAGGTGAGCTTAGTGTGTCATTAAATAATTATTGCCGAGTTAACTTTTTTCGTGTATTAATGTTAATATATTCAATATCCAACACTGTTTACTATAAAATATAATGGGTCGTATATGTTAGAATTGCATATAAATGTACTTCATAACGGTTATTACAAATCCACAGCAGTCCAGAAGCAAAATGGTATCAGACACCATCAAAATGAAAATATACAGCTCGTTAAAAGGATTCGTAAATAATCCTATGAAACTGAATGAAGTTCTGCCAGTGTCAGAAAATATCAGATGTTTCCTGATGTATATACTTCATTCCTATTTACAGCATCCTAAACAGCGACATCAATCAAGTTTAACCGGTTTTAGCGAAGAAAAACATAAAGATGCCTTGAACTAATAATAGCAGATGCATGGAAGTTCTGTAGGAGGTTTAGAACTTATGGAACGCTAGCTACTAACTGGTTACGGCAGTATTTTTATAACAAAAACAGATATCACAGCCATACACAAATGAATGTGATTTTTTTTTTTTATGTTTTCATTACAGTAAAACTTTACTATATACGAATTCAAAAATTAAATTTTGGTAATAGTTTTATAGCCCCAAAAAATATTTTAAGAACGCATAAAACACTTACCACCCCTGTCGGAACGTCACTAGGGGGGGGGGTGCCTGGTCACCTAGCCTAGCCCTGTTGAATAGGGACGGATTGTTCGTGTTTATAACCTGGACAATCGTTTCATGACGGCGTTACTATCTGACTCCATTTTTGATAGGTATGTGCCCCGACAATGCACTATGTTCAAGAGAAGAGGTACAGAGGTTTTTCATAAAGAATTAGTCAAGTTTTCAGAGTTTGAGCGGAAACCAAGCATCAACGAGTAAAGGTCACGAGAGACTAATTAACAGGGCCAGGAGCCCTGCCTTAAGTACCCTCTCCCCTTGCCTGCTGGGAGGGCTGCAAGGGTGCTAGGCCTGCGGTTGGGTTTCCACACATGTGGTGATGAACCACGACCCACGCCTAATTACCCGGCCAGGGAACAAGCCCTGGAGGTAGAGAGGCCCCAAAAGGGTTGTTATGTTTATGCCCTGTGGGTACCCTCCTCATCTGGCTCTTAGGCCCTGCGGGTACCTGACTGACAGCTGTGGACCCTTCTCGCGTGACTTTAGTTGGCTTCCGTCTTTTATTGCTTCACATTTACAATGATTTATATTTGTTCATGTTATTTACATTTCGTCTATAATACATTTAGTTCATGTTATTTACATTTCGTCTATAATACATTTAGTTCATGTTATTTACATTTCGTCTATAATACATTTAGTTCATGTTATTTACGTTTGCTTACAATATATATACAATAGATTATAGGGTGATTTCCCTTATGTAGTTAGCGGTCGCTACAACCCCTATTCGTTGATTACGATGCTGAAATCGCTAATTCTCGTTTAATTATAGTTCTTCCTTCGCATAACTAAATCCCCACCTCTTGCTTTCGATAGCTTGGTGGGACTATTGGATGAGGGGCATCGGTTATGGTTTGGGCATGGGCTCTAATCGTTATCTCTTCATGGGATCGACCTTTCTTGAAGGTCACAACAATGAATGGCAGAATTACACATGTTTTCTAAAAATAAAAACAAAAGAATCCAGATCTGTCATAAAAAAAATTAACCAATTTATTTTAAAAAATCAGAACATAGCATGTGCTTACTTGATATATAAAAACAAAAAAAATTGAAGACTGTTTCATTGTAATTATAAAATGCAGAAGGAGCCATTAAGGATAATCATTTTCATCAACATTTTTTTTTTGCAATATCTAATATAATTTTTTTAATACCTCAATTTCTACCTATTATTTAATAGATGTACTAACCTACCATTTTAAGTTGTATTATGTACTATTGCTTTTAATGTCTTTACTGTTTGTTTTTTTTCTTATTCTCTATTTTTTACTATTTCTCTTATTTGTTTATAGTTTCTTGCAGCCAATGTCATTATCGATTTGGTATATTCTTATTAAATATTTCGTTATTTATATTCCTAAGAAACTCAGCAGTGAACGAGGCAACAGGTGAGGTGGGTGCAAATAGTCGATATTTAATAACCTAGTTCCGAAATTCCTCTTGATATAACCATGTTCTTCTAGTCTGGCAGTGAGCGTAGACAACATATATACCATATATATACATATGTATGTACAAAATATATATATATATATATGCAACAAAATATTATATAGCTTTGTAGATAGAAGTCAACCAGGATAGAATCTTGCCACTTCCATCCATTACGCGGATCACTCTTCTTGCGGTATTTAAACATCACAAATTAATTGCAGTAAGACATTTTTCATGTTGCGTGCATTAAACAACTAATTCACCTGCAGGAATCCACAAGTGCCGAAATGACCTCGCTGGTTTTTCCGGACCCATGACCACAAAAACAAACATCATTACTTCATGTGTTGTTTCTCGAATTATTTTAAAACCAACAGTTTTGTTATAGAACAATGTGTCATAAACAAAAAAAAACGTAGTTCTCTTGAAATAAAATCCTGCTTAGGATCGCGTGATGTAAGGTCACTCCGGGGGTTATCAATACAGTCAACTTATTCTGGCATATTATGCATTCAATGTTTTATTTATGAATTTTCAAAAAACTTTATATAAGATTTAGGGGGTTTCAACAAAAATGTATACACTTGTGATGAAAGTTTTAATGACTTCACTTAATTATATTTCATACAAACGCCAAATACACCACACATTATTAATCAGAGTGTCAAGATATCTAGCATGATTGCTTAATCAATATGATACAATAATATTAGTTTTTCTTATTAAAATTATCAACCTCCAACAAAATAAAATCAAGCCTCAAGTGTGAACACGATATCAAAGAAAAGTTTAAACGAGTTTTTGTGATTACAGTTAGATACGAACAAAACACAAATTGAATATTGTTAATGAGATATTTAATTAATCTGATACATACTCAAAATTTCTAACACCTATTTATTTTTATGTTGATGACATGACCAAATTCCCCATGTGACCTCCATATAGAAATTCACATGGCTTGAACAGAGGATTAACGAATGCCAGAAAAGGCAGTTTTGTATCTGGTATTCTGGTTTTGAAACCAGTGAAACACTTTTAGAGAAAAGAAAAGAAGATGGGAAATTCACTAAATGTTTTAATTGCTAGAACAACATTTCCGATGTAGTGGCATCAAAATCCATAAAAAGAAAAGGAGAACCAGAGAGAGATTTGAATAGGTGTGAAAATATAATGGAACATTCTAAACGTGCGATTTTAACTTGATTGATTACGATTCATTTTCGTCGATCACAAATTCCTGTACAGATCACCCCATTTAGGCATTAAATAATTCCTATAAATCTTAATTTTTTTATGAAAGTGCTCAGTTACAATTAGGCAAAGATAAGTGATATTACATGGAGTTTTTACCTGTTACCCAGACCAAAGGAAAACTACTGCCGAATGAAGATAGGGAAAAAAACATGCTTTTCTGAATGAAACTGAGTATTTCATGTCAGTTGTATATGTGTGGTTAGTGCGGTTACAATAACTTCTTTATTTTTTAGGAAAATAAACTAGGGCCATGTAACAGGTGAAACATACTGAGTAACGGTGGAACAAGGTAGACAAATATAACGATGATTTCCCCGTGATTTGAGATCATGTCAATGTTTAAGGCGCTGGAAGGTCATTTTATTTTAGATTATTCCAGATGAAAAATTTAGCATTTAATTTATATTAAGATAACACTAGTAATGAAATAAACGCAAGATGAGGCAAGAAACTGCCTAGTCGCCTTTTGGTGTTAATGTACAGAATGTTGTATTGTAATATAAAAGGAAGATTTCCTTTGTGGGCTCTTTACTAATAAAATTCAATTGACTTTTATTTCTGAGATCTTTTCTAATCTAAAAAACGATGGTGTACTTATCTCCTAACAGGATCCAGTAAATCCTGCTAAGAGTATTCAGACAACTATTCGTACATTCAGTTATGATTGCCAAATTGGCTTTTATCTGACAAATGACATGGAACCCTCAAAAAGAATATACCAAATACTGTTAGAAGCAGTATTGTTTGTTATTTGAATACCCACTCAATCGTATACAATCAGTTACAAAAGCCTATTTAGTCTTTCAAGCTATTGATTTATGGGCATCATGCAGATTCCAATGTTTCGATCAAATCTTCACCACGATAGGATGGTATCAACAAAATTTCTGATTTTCTTTAATATTTATCAAAATTTTATTTTTATTACTTTTTATATCTTGATCATCTGCGGAGCACAAAAATCAACACCAATTTTCCTTCTTATTTTTCTATCATTTTCCAGAAGAAATTGAATTTTTCTTGGCATTCAAGGTACTTTTCTCGAAGACATGATCCTTTACATATTACAAACTCCCCCCCCCCCTTAATAAATTCTACAAAAACCTCCTACATATGAAATTATCTTGTCAATTGTTCTTATTTTTCTATTTCTCTGCTAGTGTAAATCTAGTGCTATTCAACATAATGATTATAATATTCATATATTGCTCTTGGCTAATCTTTGTTTCCTTCGTTGTTGACGTTGTTTTAATTACCTGTAGAATTGGTGGACAACACAAATTTTCCTTCTTATTTTTCTATCATTTTCCAGCAGAGATTGAAGTGTTCTTGGCATTCAAAGTACTTTTCTTGAAAACTAATGAGCCAATATGCATGATTTCCTGCAATGAGTCGAGATGTAGTCCGGATATTTCGTAGCTGATTCATGTTCTGTGACGCTTATCACGGATGATCCGGAAAGATCCGCATATTATGTATGACCGCTTGTGACTGAGCTTTGGGCCTGATTGTCTTGGACTTCATCTTATCATTTATCTCATTGGGGCAATGATTAATTCGATGAAGCCTACGGCTTCTTTGCAAACGCCTAGCTCTGCAAGATCTTTGTTTCGTTTATCATTTCCCATCGGTGTACAATATTACAATATGTACAAACATTACGGAATCAGTGCCTATTTTTTTATTTCTTCTATGTTGATCTCAAAATATATTGGTACAGAGAGGTTTTATTTGTTCTTGAAAAGAAAATATTTCTTTTTCAAGTTCTTGCTGAAAGGCTCCTCGTTCCACTCAGCGTTGCTCGTTGCTTGGATAAACCAGGCCGAAACCACGGACCGCGCAGTACCAGAGATACTGATGGCAAATGGTTTCATTCAGTCAGAGGTACTTCAAGTTATTAGATTCACTGAACAATGGCAGCAGACGTTCGATAGAATCTCTAGAGGCTGAACTTATTAAATACGGAATTTTTATTGTTTCTACTGAAATTTCTTTTTCTTTACTTGGCGTTAGAGCAAAATCAATGCGCCCATTTTTAATCCTTCATTCCCACTATCATTGATTTCTTGTTAGACAGAGTGAATTTTAGCGTTTGCAATGGTTTCAAACAGCTTAGTGGCCTCCAGGTTACATATTAGAAGTTGTGTTTAGTTTTCGTACTGTCTGTTGTTATATTCAACAACTTGATAAACACATCTGATTTGGAAGAGATATTACTTGTGCAGTTTGATTACACGCAGCTTTCCTCTTCACTCAAGTTTTAGCTACACGCCAGGGTGAAATCACGCAAGAGTCCAGTTCTAACAAGCCAAGGAATTATTTGCACGAAGGCATTTGAATAAAGATTACAGGGCATTCTTCCGCTAGTCTGTCTGCTTGTTTGAAATTTACCGTAAAATAATTAAATCGATCTGAAATTTTAGAGGAATATTAAGCAGGACCCCAGAACACGTTCGGTTGGGGTTTAAGTGGGAAATACGCAAAAAAAAAAAACCTTAACCTGTCCTCTCTTACATTTAATCCTTTTCATGTCACATTTCCGAACCTATTTTGGATCTAATGCTTTCCTTGCATTTAAGATTCTTACGCAAAAAGAAATGCAATGATGTCCAGAACCAATGCTCAGGTGGGAATGTGATAGGGATGTACGCGCACATGAACACTTTAAGGACTGTCATTACTGCAATTATATTAACAGCAGTGATTGTAAAAATGCATATCAATCTTAAGCCATTGTAATAATGCCATCAGTATCATGTTGATGAAATGACTATCTGTTCAATTAATAATAAACAACAACTTGATATTGGTGAGCTACCTGCTGTAATTTCAATAAAACCTTTGAGCTCACTTTCTACGTGATATAGAAGCGCTAAGAAAATAGTTGAATACAGCCGGTATACGTCGATAATATCGATTATCTCGATATTTTAAACGGAGGATAAGTGCTTTTCACTGATAGAATAAATATAAAAAAATGTTAAATTTCTATTATTATCAGCGATTTCACTGTCTGGAGCTGGTTACAAATCTAGCTAGTAATTCCGGGCCTGACAAATTCGATTTTTTAAATCATAAAAATATTTATTGTAAGTGCTTAAATAAGAATGTAAGCACACAGACTCTTAGCGTTATGGCGATTCTCTGATTAAGTTTATAAAGTGCAATTTATATTATTCTAGAGACTGTATGGAGGAAAAGTCCAACAATGGACGGTTCTTCTCAGCTCATTAGTATTATGCAAAAGGAATTTGTTAGCATATACTTGAGGATCCAAAAAGGTCTTCAGCTAACAAACTTATTATTTATTTACAATCCAATACCAATTGCCGTTTACAAACTTTAGTACAAATAACATCTAAAAGACCAAAGCGTTTTTGAAATTATTTTCAGAGGGTTAATGAATACATTACAATAATTCTGCTAATTAATGATAAGATATTAGCAGCAAGTATTTGTGGTTCGATGACCTGGCTTAAATAAAAAAAAATGAGCATCTATTAAGTTGGAAACATGTTCATGAGCAAGTCGTGATGATCAAGCCTGAGTGTTGCATTAGTTCATACTATCCAGAGCAGTGAGTGTTGGATTCTCACCTTGAAGGGCGTTTATCATCAGATAACCCTCGGATCAACTTGTTGGATGAAGAGCATAGTGTTTCGTTTAACCAAACCTTTAAATTTATCGAAACAAATTCTTAATTTGTATTAGCTCAAATTTATATCCCCTTGTTCATCGTATGGGGTCTACACCACTTACACTTTATACATGAATATTTATTGATTTTATTCATTTATTCATTTCAACTTGCCTGTTCATTTCGGAAATTTATTGGAACCTGCCGTTGTGAGGTGCCATTTTATGGTGATTTATTTGTGCAAACATTTTCTTCTTTGACGTTCCTGCCATACCTGAGCCTCCTCTAACTCCCATATAACATTATATTAAATGAATCAGTATAAAATAGCTAGAGCATATAAGCATGGGAAAACTTATTAACTTATTATTCATATAATTTTAGATTATTACAAATATAAGCCAACGTACAAGACAGCTGTAGCAGTGACCGCTTAATTTTTCGCTTTAATTCATTTTTAATGTTTTAAATATGTTATTTTATAGTGTACCTACTATTGACAGTTTGACCTGAGAGAATAGGTGATTTATAGTGTGTAGCTTCATGCATTTTACATAAGCGTACTATTACAAAAAGTCGTTAATGTTACTTTTGTTCAAGAACCGTTCCTGTTGTCTCGACAGAGTTATAATTAAGTTATTGAAATACTGCACTTGACTCTAAACACTTTCTTATTTATTAATGTCGTATCAATAGAAGAAGAAACTAATTTTTTATTATATTCTATTGTCTTCTTTTCATATGGGAATCATTTAAATTTATACGTAATATCAACGAATGTTTTCCGTATAATATCAAGTACAGATGCTTATTAAAAATAAATAAACAAGACTGAGATCCGAAGAGTTCCAAAAAATTGCTTCATTGATTAATTATTTTAATTTTACACAAATTATCCAGTAATTAATTGTGAGGCGCTTCGATTAAATTTCGCACATCTTTAACAATTTTGTCTTTATGCACCCCCAGAGAGGAATCGCCACAGGACCATCTTTTCCTTTAATCAGTAATTATACCGCTCTCAATAATCATTATAAAAAATCTTCAACTCACCTAACTGTCGGTTTTCGACGGGCGCGGACGGATTCAGTTTCCCGTAGAGAATGTTTTCGTGGATTCCTCGATGACGAAGTTAGTTCTCGTGGGTGCGGATTCTTGGTTAGCAGACAGGTACGCCGTCGACCGCGCTTTCGCGAAAACAGAGCAGGACCGTCAAGCCGCGAATCGTTTATAAAGCTCGCCCCCACCGCCTGTGGTCTAGTGCGCCAGTCCTCCATCGTCGCTCAGTGGAAACAACTTGTCTTCAGGAGTCCGTTTTCGATCGAATTCACGCAAGAATTTATTTGATGTCTGCAAGTAGGCGTTTATCATCATCCCTCTCGGCTCACCGAACCTTTTTCCTGTGTGTGTGAAGGCAAGCGTGTAGAGTTTTATTCTACAACAAAGTTATACCGAAGGTCCACCGTGTTTCACTGGATAGCATAAAACATTCGTACTGAAGAAGATGCAATATATACTTTGACCTTTGACTGTTAGAACATTAAAAAGTTGAAGGAAAATATATTAACAAAAAGGAACGGTTAGTTGGATCAATCATTTGATCGGTGTCTTCATCTCTTTAGTATGAACTTGATGAAAAGATCCGATACGGCAGGAATAGCTGGGAAAAGAGCCTTTATAGACCATAACTTGAAAATACTCTTGTTCTAGTTAGTGAAAAATGCTTTAATGCTTGTGAAAATTTAGTGTTTTTCCTTGAAAAAGATTATTTTCTACTCAAATCTATAACTTTTCTCGTTCAACCAGCCTATCAAAACCGCGTTGTTTACCGTGACTTTATTACTAGATATTAAAGGACAATTAAAGTAATATTATATTTATTTATTAGCATGGTGCAAACACAGCACCCACAAAGAAGTGTGTAGATGTGTACGTATCACTTAACGAATAAACTAAATTACCGGTGATAATGATTTTATCTGCTAGCAGAAATTTATGGCTACAGAGGCCGGAATCGTAACAAGCAGGAGGGGAGGGGGAACGTTGGGGGTAATAATAATAGTAAGAACCAACTACAAGATCCTAAAAGTGTTAAAAGTGTTTTAAGATTCGTCCAAGAAAGTTACACAACGGAATTCCTACAGCTTTGAGAAAATGAAGATACATTTGATGACTAGTAGTGGCAGTCACTGTTTGCACTCTTTCCTCGACCTAGGCTTTCTCTCATATCTCTTTACATTACATACATTCATTGACGTCGACTTGAAAATCCATCTTGGAACCTCAAGAGGGCTCTTTTAGGCCAAACCTTCTAGGTGCAGGCCATAATCACCCTTAGATCAGATTGCCTTGTGATGAATTGTGCTTGCTTACCTCTGCTCAAAAGCCGCCGGCACGCGTTCCCACCCCTGGGCACACCACGCAAACCATTGCACTTATTTGCACATACGATTTACTTGATTGGGTCTACCTCTAGAGTTTTCACACAGTAGATCCCAAGTTCCAATGCATATTTCCTACTCAATTCTTGGTAATTGATTTATCCACTTGAGAGCGTGTTTTACTTTCTTTTTCATACTGCAGTTATGGCCTCTGTCGAGAAAAACAGAATAACGCAAGGTGCGCTGACCGGTGCAACAATCCCATTGTACGTAACCCCATGAGCTCGCTTCACGTACTTGTAGGGGAAACCCCTACAGAACCCTAAGAACCATATCAATTAAATTGCATAGAGGTGATGTTCAAACAGACAGCAGGAGGGTCTTAATTTTCCTTAAGATTATTATTATAATCACCGGTAATTTAGTTTATTCGTTAAGTGATACGTACACATCTACACACTTCTTTGTGGGTGCTGTGTTTGCACCATGCTAATAAATAAATATAATATTACTTTAATTGTCCTTTAATATCTAGTAATAAAGTCACGGTCTATAAGTCGGAGACATATAGTGGAGAAATCTTCATGGGACACAATATTACTATCATTTGAATCTATTCTGCCATTCTATTGACATCGAGTAAAAAAAAAAAAATAGTACGAACAAGTAGAATTTTTTCCTATCTCCGGAAACACTCCATATAATATTTATAATCACGAGGTAGGACTACACTTGATCAGCGAAAGGGAAATACTGGATATGTAATTATTTATATAGGCTTTAAGCGGTTGATGAGATTTAAAGATAAAAATAATCCTACGGAAAGACAGGGGGTTTAGCGAACATCACTATTATGTACCTAAGATTAAATTATTGATATTACAACTGATGAACATATAATTATTGTAAAGAGTACGGTCATGGAACAAGTAACATTTTGGAGGGTTACAAGGAAGGTTTTGACGTGTAGAGCGGAAACGAATCTTATAAATGGTATGTCTTCTGAAAAATCAGCGGTTAAAATGCTTTTCAATGTTTATTTTTAACCTCAAGCTAAGGAGAATTGAGGGTATTGTGCCACTAGGCTCCTAGCAATCCAACCTACAATTTTATCGTTTATTCATTATGAGTTTTGTCTTTATTCATTAGTTACAAGGACAAAAGAAATTTTAATTAAATTGGAGGAAATAACAAAAGTTGGATCTTTTTAGGTAAAGGTTTATGGAAAATTATAGGCACTCTATTATGCTATAAAAATGTTGTGAACTATTTATCTGGCGTATATAACACTTGAAAATAAATGATCAGGCATTTACTAATCTCATTTACTCGTTTTTTTTAAATAAAACTGTCTAACTGATCACGGGAAATGAATTTTTATTATGTTAAGTGAATGTTTTTTGTTCTATAAGCTGTAATAATAAAATAATAAGAAAACTAAAATTCCATTTGTCTTTACACGTACGTGTGTAAATCCTAAATTACAAAAAAAAAGAAGGAATGTTGTTTCAAGGTATTTTATTATTTTTTGCTTATCTAATAAAAGTCCAACAAATCATAATTGGCCAATCTCCAATTAATTCATAGAAATCCCATTTCTAAAAACGGTCGTACGCCTATTTCATATAAACTTTCAAATCAAACGTTCTGAGAACAATAATCAATGCCCATTATTGCACAGTAACAGAACCCATAAGGGGATCTTAATATACTTTACAACGTTTTTCACAACCCTTCAAAGTTAACCAAAATTCACCTAAAGTTATCCAATCGTCCTAATCCCCTAGCACATCATAATTCATTACACAGTCTGGCACATCCCTATAATCCCCTAGAAGATTAAAGCGAATTTACCGAACTAAATTAAAGGCTTCCTGATCTGCCGAGAATTCATGACAGCGGGAGTCCAGGCAATGGTCAGTTTCTCTAATCATGTACTGAGTCTGTGACAATCATACATGGTAAGAATATTCCTGGGCTATAAAAACTGTAAATATGGGATGAATGATATCAATTATCACAATTACTTATTTCCCAAACAGGGTAGATTGTACAAATTTTCAAATCAAAACCTTCCTGCTCATAAGCTCAGATTCAAAGAGGCCAGATTACGGCTGGAAATAAAAATAGTTTTGTAGCTTAAAAAAACCCACAAGGAAATCACATGTCATTGCATGTTTTTTTATTCCCTCTCTTTTTGAATGCTCACTTTTCTAGGTTTTCTTACAGAAGTTTAAGGTTTTTTCAATTTCGGGCACCAAATGATCGGTCTCTTTATCATAATGGCTGAACAGCACACGTGACATATTACCCAGGGGAATGCAAGGAAGGCGGGTCTATCTATCTGCAGTACTGAACACTCTAGTTAGCGGATATGTCAGCTAACAGTCGGATTTTAATTAAATGCTAAATAAATATCCTGAATGTGACATAAATAAATACAAATGAGAACGGTATCCTGCTCTCAATAAAGTATTTCCTCTTCTTGATAAGCTATTCTTTCCTTTTGTCACTTCTAGATTATCACTAATAATGATAAAATCGAGTTAATTTATACTTCCTTTTATTCATAAATCTTCAATGTCCTTCTTAAGTATTGCCTTACTTACATGTTTAAAAATGATGCACCATACTATGATTAACGAATATAGCATCCTATTCTGTACAGACAATATTTCTACTACTACTACTATTTCTATTACAGACTGGTTTATCCGAGCATGCCTGATAAATATTATATGGTAATAAGAGATACCCCCCAGCTACCAGCCTTGGATATGTCCGATAAAGATTAGAGAAATGAACTAAAAGATCATTGATCGAAGCCCCAGAGTAATGTATTATCACGCTTTAAACTATTTAAAGGTGTTATTAAACTTTACTCTACACCTATAAACTATAAATTTATTGTATGTGCACTTGTTTCTATTTAACTTTTTTGAATAATGAACAAAATATCTTTTAGTTGAACTTAAGAATACCTAACTACATAGTAGCATACCTTAATAGTAGCATATACTTTATGAATATATTTATAAAAATGTTGAATTGATTTAAAGTATCTGAACCACACTCATCTAAACAAATAAAGTTCCCACATTTAAAGACATATCTTTCACAAATGCACATTACATTAATTTTCAGTAATAAAAAGACAAATGACATTCATCTTCTTCAGAAAAGAATGATGCATTAAAATTAAGTCAGTGGGAAATCATTAAGCGATAGGGACAACCGAGTATGCTACTATTCAACCAAGGTAACTAAAGTGCTTTATATAATTATCTCACCTCGTAGCTCAGGTAGTACGAAGCACCCTGCTGGTCTCCCTACTACCCTAGTGAGAAAATAAATAACTTGGCTCATGGATTCCTCACGATTTTTGAGAAAATAATTTTTTTGCGGTTAAAATGACATTTTTTTTTAAAACGCTTTTACACTCAGAGTTTCATTGAATTTTTTATGCCTTAATTCATTTTCTTCGGTCCTCAATGAATGCATCACCTTATTGGCTACGATAGTAACAACGCAGCTGAAATAAATCGCTCGTGACGACAATCGAAAATTAAGAGGCGCAAATTGAACTAAAACGCTGTATCTACAGATTTAAATTTACATGGCTGCTTTTGTACAAAATTTAGAGTAAGAATTCCGGACCTGAATCATTGTAATTGTATCGTGGATATTGATCCCACAACGTCCTTGAAAGATGTTTTATGAACCGCTTGAAAGTTTATATATAAGCTGTTGTATGTAACACCACACGCAAACAAACACTCTCGACCGGAATCGACGCAAAAATCAGAGATTTTAGAGCCCTCACACGTCAATATCGGATCGGCCAATTCCTCAATCAATGCGAACTCTTCTCTTCATCGTGTTGTGGTTTTAGTGCAAGAAAAAAATAGAGTGGTCTTCCCCGTAACAGTGTTCTCTCACTCCCCACCACTTGGCTACGTGCCCCGGTCTCGCTGCTGTATTTAACCTCTCTGTTGTATAAGTTACTGTTAGTTTTCGAGTTAATTACGCAAATGAGCAAATAAGTTTAACCATTTACGTAGAAACAATAATATGTAATGGTTTGTCCAGAATCCGTTCCAAGGAAGAATACAAAAATTCTTTTATAGTGCGATTGAGTCAACAATTGAGAAAATGAATTCATCGCTTTCAAATACGATTCAGTTTTCGTTTGTTTGACTGTCAGTAGTCTAAAATATTTTGTCTGGAACAAAACAAGTGTTTTCGAAAATTTTCGACGTCGTGTAAAACGCTTGCAAAATGGTACATAAACTAATGCGCATAATTAATAGCACAATATAATCATTAATCTTATTATTCATAATATTTTGTGGCAGAGATTCAATCAATTCCTAATATTTAGGTGTATAAAAGTCACAGAGAGAGTGTTAATTTCGTAGTTAACAAGATTCTCAAACTAAATAATTATTTTATAATTATAATCCAATACTCTCACCATGCTTTTTGGGTTTACACGTAATAAAATGGTGTTTGGTCCCATCAATTTCATCAAGATGCTTAAATTTATATATATATATATATATCAACTTTATTAAGATGAAATTACAATCTGCCTTAATTAATAGGCAATGAGTAATTAAGATAAATGTTCTCATTCATACTATATTTACAATTCATCATTCACGCACACATTCATACAATATTTACAAACAGCCCAGGGGCCCCCCAAGTCCACATGGTTGTTGCCTCCCTCACATACGAAGGAGGAAGCGGAATCTTGGGAAGCTCCCCACGCTCCCTTGTCCGCCGCACCGGATACGAGCCAGTGGAGGCTGACCAAGAGCGCGAGAGCCACAGACACTCAGGACATGATTGGAAAAACTGGCCATTGCCAGGACTCCCACTGTCACGCATTTATAATAGGTCACGAGGCCACTGCCGTTTCAGTCTCCGAGAGGATTATAGGGATGAGTGGAGAAGTGCAATGACTGTGCTCGGGGATTAGGGTGGTTGGATAGGTTACTATGGAATTTTATGAATTTAGAGGGGGGATGAGTTCAAGAATGTAGGGTATATTAAGATCGTTATGATGGGTTTTATTGCTGACACAATAAGGGGCATTTACTATTGTTCTCAGGACTTTTGATTGAAAGGATTGGATGCACTTGATAATCGACTTTTTTGCTGTCCCCCATAGCTCTATTCTGTATGTCCAGATTGGCTTAAGTATACCTTTGTAAATAATTAGTTTATTTTCTATTGAGAGATGGGATGTCCTTCGAAGTAGTCTGTACAGTTGTCCAAAGCGTCTGTTTAGTATTTTTAGCCTCGTGTGTGGGTTCCATGTCAGTCTTTTGTTGAGATGGAAGCCTCAATACCTTACTGTCTCAGACACGGGGAGAGGAATCGAATTTAAAAAGACTAGCGGACAGGACTTGCGGCAGAGGGTAAAGGTTATTCCTCCGCCCTCTCGCCTTCCGAAGCCACCAAGGCCCCATCATCACGACGGAGTGGGTGTGAAACAGGATGATATTTTAGGATTTTCTTTTAGATTCCACAAGGAGTTATCCCTGGTAGATAGAGAGGAGAGACAGGAATTGAAAGAATCGGAACGGAAGGATACCAATTGCCGCTTTACCAACCTGCAGTACTAATTGTATGAGCGGCGATCAGCAGGATGTCGGGATCTTTGCCATACTGTTCTGGAGCGGCGTTTGGATTGGATTAGGTCTTTGAGATACTGAGGTAAAGGATTTTGATTGTAAAGTTTTAGATGCCAGTGGGGTGACGATGCCTCCCAGGCCGACCTCTGGATCAAAGTAGTGAAGGAATGCACTGCATCATCTAGGTCTTGGGATGTTTTCAGAGGTACTTTAAGGTCTACAGAGTCTGTAAGAATGTGGTGGAAGTGGTCCCAATCGACTGGGCCCCAAATCAATAAAGGAGGAGGCAGTTTGTGAATTTGTCTTAAGGAAATGGTTAATAACAAAGGGCTAATGATCGGAGGAGAGGTCATCGAGGCGCGTGAGTGAATAGTTTAGTGTTCCTAAACTATTGTAGAAGAAGAAGTCTAGGAGATCTGGATTTTGGTTGGGATCTGATAGTCAATAGGTGGCTGTGTCAGGACAGGTCGTGGAGCAATGTTTCCGTGTAAGTACAGACAACAAACCACGTCCACGTGTTTTTGTGGATCTTGATCCCCAGTGTTGCTGCTTCGCATTAAAGTCCCCACCCACAAGGAAACAATATCCGATGGAGTCTAGAAAGGAGATGAATTGGGAATCGGAAATGGATTTATCGGGAGGGCAGTACACTGATACTAGAGTAAGGGGTAAAGGGAAAGTACTGATTGACACTGCAGTGGACTGAAGGAAATCATGTGCTACCAAAGGAACTATGTGATGAGAAATGAGTTATGAACGATGACAGCGGTGGGCTCTTCCATCTGGGTGATCAGTTCGATAAGTCTGGTACTGTCAAACCATAAATGGTCGTTTACTCGTTAGTCTTGTTTCAGTAATGAGAGCTACGTCAATGTTCTTGTCATGGAGTAGTACTGTCAGTTCTTCGTTAGTGTGGGTGGGAATACCATTCGCATTCCAAAGGAGAATGGATAAGGAGTCGGAAGGATCCACTTATGGATTTTGTTTAGCGGGGATAAGGTAGGAGACAAGATTTGTAAGAAGGGAAATGAGAGGGGTAATTAGGGTTCTGAACTCTGTAAGGAATGAGGTTAATAGGCTGGTGAGTTCCGAAGAACTTGTAGGTGGAGGAATATGCGAGATGTGTGGTTGAGGATGGGATTGAGCATGAGGGTTAACGGGATGAATGGAATGCTGGGAAAGATGATCTTGCGGACAGGGAGTGGGCGTTGCCTGTGACTGCTCTCTGTTGCGAACGGCATCGGCAAAAGAGACAGAAAGCCTCAAATTTCTGGCTGGGCCGCTTCTTGTTACTAGTTTTTCCTTTTCTGGCTGACGACGTTGTTCGGTCCTGGACTTCAGTGTTCTGTAAGCCTCGCAGCCCTTGTAGTTGGCTGGATATCCTTTCTCGCAAAGCACGCATACCGCAGGCGATTTCAGGGGCTTTTTGCACAATTCGCTTTTGTGCTGCCCACTGCACTTTACACACCTGGGAGGGTGGTGGCAGTAAGATTTTGTGCGCTCATATGCCTGACAGTTATGGCACTGGACGATGTCGCATTTGGGATACGGTTTTTCAACCTTTCCCTTGTGTATTACAGGTTTGTTAGGTCGTATATCTTCTCCACTTCAGGTGTCCTCTCGAGATCGACAAATAACAGTGGTAATGCCGTTTTTATTGTTTCAACCTGTTGCCTATCCTCACGCAACACGTTTGTTATTTGGCGAACTTTTTATCCGAGAGCTGAGAGTTCTTCTTCTATTTCGTCAGCTGGTGTGGTCGGGTGCAAATTTCTGATCACCACTCGGAGTGATCGTTCCTGCTTTAATTGGTAGGTATGGAAATCGGCCTTAGTTTTTCCCAAGTATTTAACTATTGCTCGGTATGTGTCGGGAGTGTCCGGAGAAACTGTGTCCCGGGACCGATTGAGGCACGTGTATTTAACGCCTGTACCTACAATTTTATTCAATTAGGTACACATTAATTTAAAGTTATTAATATTACGCACGAATATAGCAGGTGGCTTGGGCTGTGTGGGTGTTTGGTTGACGCCCATTTCATCAGTTTGAATATTTTTCAACGACTCAAAAGTGTTTGGCGTGAAGAAAGGGGAAACTTCGACGGTGTCTTCTTTAGATGTGCTGGCCTTTGGGGGTATCTCTTCTATGGAACTAGTTGCAGAGGAGGTTATTTGTACGTTCCTATTTGAACGTCTCGGTTTTTGCTTTACAGGCGATGGTGTCGGGGTTGGACCTAGTGACCTAGATTTATTTTTTTTTATTTTGTGACATTAGTTGTTGATAAAATCTCATTTTATCATAACAACGGTTTTTGTTAGTAAAATAAATACGCAGTGCCGGTGGGAGTCGATCTCACAACTTCAAGCCACCAGACCGTCTGGCTCAGAGAGCCTATTACTTGATGTTATCTCCGATCCGTGAACGGCTAAAGGTAAGGCGTCAAAAATGGCCGACTTCTCAGTCCGATATCACTTGTTGCACAAACACAAATGTGACAAGCGATTCACTCACCTCCTGTGGGCTCCCTCGTGACCAGCTCACATAAGTTGCCTGCTAGAACAATTCTATGTCTGAACTGTGGCCAATAAACGGTAGTAAGCAGTATTTGAAGCACGAGCCAAGTAGAGAGCTGCTGTAAATAGTAGCGCATGCGCAAAAACTAAGATGCTTAAATTAATACATTTTTTTTTTTTTATTGATTTATAAATAAACGGTTGGCTTTACAAAGAACTTTTATATAACAGAAGATGAAGGCAGTTTAAAAATGAACAATTTTAGACCAATCGCATTTCTCTAATGTTTAGAGTTAATTAAAGTTAATTAAGACTAATGTTTAGTAAAATATGGGCGCGCAAGCGAATTACTGCCCCCTTTCCTTTCCGACTCCAGCACCAGATATTTTCCTACCCTCTAGGACACCCCATATACAAACGTTCTCTCATACCCTACTGGAAGATTCTGTGTTGCCGTAGGGAGGGGGATTACACACTTTGTGCCTCCCCAAATTAGTCCTCTAGTTATTTCTATTTTCACAGAACTACCTTTTCACTAAACACCGAATTTAATATGGAGTGAAGTGGGTGTACATTTCAGGAACAGGCAGTTTGTGAGCGAGGGGGCATGTGCACAACCTGTTCTCGCCAAAATTTTGAGCTCCAAGATAATTGACTCGGCCTCTCATGGTCGTTATTAAGTTAATACTAGGTCACACTAAAGTTTACCTGACGACTTTTATTCTAATTTTCTAGGCTAGATTCATTAACCTCCTCTATTCAGGTATCTACTCATTTTCAGTTACCAGATTGAGCGATTCTCCTCTCAGGAAAAATCCTGGCGAGGAACCGAAACGGAGATTGCTTAGCTGTTAACTATTTTTTTAGAGGAGTTATGGTTTCTTGTTTTTCTAGAAGATTTACTTATTTCTTTAATCGTCTGAATTGATTTCGCATTCTCTCGTGCATTACCCTCGAAAGAAAGAAATTAAGTACATTCTGTAAATCTTTGCATTACTAATCAAACAAGCTCTTCATCAAAATAAAAATAACCAATAACGTAGAGAGCATACTATTGATAAATTATTAAATAAATAAGAAATGTAGAGAAAAAACATGTTTTTTTTTACTTACTCATTTGCCCTATTGTACGTTAAACGTGTTGCGATATCGTGGATGGTTCATAGCTTGTGGTGCGCATATTCCAGTGCAATTGGGATTGTTGCGCACCTTGGTTTATTCTGTTAGACCGGCTTTATTTATGAAAACATAATTATTTAAACTTCTTATACTCTATTTACAGTCTATACACAGAGGTGCTTACTCACAAACTATACGCTATTTACACTTTCCCTAAATCAAGTTTTAGTAATGTTTACCGTTAATCCTAACTCCTAAAACCTCTACGCCAACCAGTACTAGAATGACTTCTTGACGAGCCTTCTCAGAATCAAGGCTGCTCATCCTGTGCCTTCCTCCTCGAGATGGCGAGGTGGCCAAGCCCTTCTAGTTCCGGATGAAGAGAAGAAATGTCCCGAAGTTCTGATCCGTATTGACCAGTGACAGCAGGTCGGAATCGTCCAACCTGTACCTTCCTATTGAGCGGAATAGCGGTGCTCTTGCGGGTTCCAGGGGTTGGCAGGAGAGCACGACATGTTCTGCTATCCCCTTTTCTTCACAATGTGGTCACTCATTCCACGATCACATCAATCCTGAAGAACAAGGACAAAATTACTTCCCAGACATTAAGCAGCAAAGTAAAATGCTTCAAGACTGGTTATTACCCACAGCTTAAAGATAACTTAAAAAATGGTTCGCGCAAGCAAGGAATTCAAATGTACCAGTTATGTATATACAAAGGAATTGACAATACCCGTCTGCAAGGATTGCGTCAAAAAAAAAAATTACTGATTTTTTTCGACAAATGATTGGTGTTTATTTAAGTATGTTCATATTTTTTATTGCATGTATTGTTTAGTTTAGTATTAAGCAGTGTTTATTGCATACTTTTTATTCTTACTACATACATGTTTGCATTAATACATTTTTTAATTTTGTACTGCCGATAATTGGTATTCCCGATAATTCGTACCGAACTGTCAAATTGTCCCTTGACAATACGAATCATCGGGATTCTACTGTACCATCATCACCCCCTGGCTCTCGAGACTGGGAACTTTACTCCCCACATCGCACCTCCTATCCTAGTAATGATGTTAGTAACTGTCCACCCTTAGTCACCCTGTACACTACTTACTCTCTGCACATATTTCCTCCCACCAGGTCATTGCCTTCGCAATAGCCATGGCAGTATTTTGTAATTCGCACTGCTCTTCCACCAGGATAGCTCAGGCGCACGCTCTTCTCGCGACCTCGTGACGACGGGAGTCTCTTGTGATTGTCACCACCATGAAGTCTACGTAGACTTCCACGGGAAGAACTACGTAGTCGTCCCAGGGCCTTATTAAAAACTATCTGCCAAAGGGCAGGGCCCAAGAGCCTAAGATGCAACCTTATTTTCCTCCTCAGTCTCTGCTATGACGACAGACCGTACTCAATTTGTGATCTGCTACATGTTACAATAATCTTCTTAATTCATCATCGCTGCCTATATTTCATTTTTGACGCATCTTCAAACAAATAAAATAATCCCACGAGTTATGAGATCGTATCGTTTCTACCTATCCATGTGGGATAATATTGGTTTAGCCAATCAGCAGCTAAACGATCGATTACTAATGGTCGAACAATGAAGGTTCTCAGAAGATCAGTGGTGCACGTTGTGCTTATCTCTTCAGTGTCAGACCCATCTGACAAAAATATCCTCCTCAAAACGTTGCATTGTTCAATATCTGCCTTCAGTAACATTCATTATCATACGGTTCCAAGTCCTGCTCCGCTGTGAAGTGAACGAGTTGATATTAGTGCTAGAGCTAGGTTTTGAAGACTGTCAAGAAGGCAATCTCAACTTCATGAGCTCTCTCGAGGAAACAAGGGGGTTTTCATTTGCATCCTCATAGGATAAGGAGGCTGTCCTACTTCAGCCAATGGATTTTTGAATGAACCACTATCTAGTAGACGCTGGATCGTATACTTGCACTAACACCTGTAGTGTAGTACACCCACAATGTATAGTGTGGAGGGGGTACTCCTATCAGAATACCTAATCCGGTCCACGTGTTGAGCAGCAAGCGCATTACAAAAAGCAAAATACTGTACAGAAAATGGATGTCGTTGAACTCGCTACGATTTCTCACTATACTTAACGACTAACTCATGATAAATCCGTCCCCAATCTCGACGTTATTGGAACAGCCAGATGCACGATTAAATATATGGATTCCAATGTTGAAATATAGCACTGTGGTTTTAAAGAATAACGTTTTTTCGCATTATCATTTATATTTCCTCTTAAATTGAAATCGCAATGTTGAGTACTGCCTAACACACTTTGGTTTGATCTCTTAAACAACGTTTATTTAAAAATAAATAAAATTAAAGATTTTTACCTCTTTATTGTATAAGAATTTATAAGACTTGAAGGTAAATTATATTATTTTCTGTTTAACAAAGGTTAATAACCATTGAAAAATATCTTACTGTTTACAACCTATTATCTAGAATTTACAAAAACCTTAAACCCGATTTATATAGTGAGGATACACGTAATCTAACTTGTTCTATACATAAATTCCTACGAACTAACTTGTATCGATACTTACAATGCATCTCTACGATGCCTTCTTGAAAAACCTTCCCGAGATCACAGCTGCACATCCTGCATCATCCTCCTAGAGATAATGAATATGTCCGGTATTCTCTTCTAGGTTAACTAGCAACGGCATTTCGGACTCGTCCGAGCTGTACAGTCCTAACGATCGAATCAGATGTGCCCTTGACTGTTCCAAGGCTCGACAGGAGAGCGCGACGTGCTCCACTCTATCCCTGCCTTCATAATGTGGGCAGTTCAGATTGTCCCCTGAACCAAAGATTTGAGCGCAGGTATATCTCAGGAACTCACCTATAAAATTGATGAACATTCTCGAATAAATATTTTTTTAAATTAATTACAATAATAATTAAGTTATAAAAACACAATTTAATTTGTTTATATATATATGCATTTTTAGAATTACATTAAGTCAAATATGTCTGAAATTATCTCACCAAAATAACTCTAGTGCTCGGTATTATTTTTTAGCAGTCTTAAACATCATTAATAATAATATGCAACAATTATATAATGTAATGTGTAACATTTTTTTGACAATAAACATCACAAAATATATGTTAACTAGGAACATAAAATAGGAACAAAAACTGTATTAAACAAAAACTTTGCAAAATTAAATATATTATATACGAACACAGTTGCCACTTGTGTGATTTTTTTCGGACGTTCAATTAAGGGTTAAATTTTGCTGTACTTGTTCACCTTACATTCTAGACTTCTTTAGTCTTATCACTTCTTCTGGTGGAAGAGGTGAAAACTCTTCTCACTGTTCTCCTTTCACCTTTGATCAGAGACGCTGTTCCAAGACCGCGTCCGTTGGAGCTGCCACCACCAATACCTGTGCCGCCTCAAACGATAAAGTCCTGTTGGCCCTCCTGACCTGCAGATGTGCTGTTCTCAGTACTTGCATCAGCATGAGCGCCTGGCCCATGTTGAGGTGTGCTGACCATGACTGAGAAGCATATCTTATTATTCCCAACATTGTCTCATTGAGAGTCCTCGAAACTGTGGAGTTAACACCCCACAACGCACCCCCTTGCCTGGCGAGAGATTCAGGTTCTTTCACAGTCTTATTTCTAGGGTAAGTCACTTCGGTGCCCACCTTTAAGTGACATCCTCTTATGTCCAATCGAATTTAGTGAACACAGTCCATCTTCCATCCCACCTGGGAGCTAGCTGGTTGAGGTCTCCCCAGCCATGCCTCATATTCATCGAGCCACTCTGTTCTTCCACTAGGGTAACACACGACCTCTTCTCCAGAGTCCCTCCCCATCTGGTCCCCACTAAATCGTATAGGTAGACTACCGCAGGGGATCCGTGCAACCAGGGTCGCTAGGACCTTTTTGAACACACAAGGGAAGGGTCCAAGCATAGCGGCCAATCTCGCCCAACTGACGCCTCTACCTTATAGTTGCTACCAGTAAAAATCGATTCATGAATGTAATATTTTTTTTAAATTTCTTCGGTTGTTTCAAGACCAATAAACCAATAAAATTATATCAAATTTTAGATGTTTTGATAACAGATAAAATTCTTACATAATAAAACTTTTTTCTGGGCTGTTCCTCTTATATGTCTGAATCTTCACGTATAAAACTTGAGTTTTGATTGCCTCTGGTGGCATAGTGCATACAAAAACCAACAAGCGAAAAATACTGTCCATATTTCTTTTATTTAAATAGTGTTATTCTTTATTATAGTGTTATTTTGAAATGTTTGTACTCAGATCTGGAATATGTCAATCTATTCATATAAATAAATTAATCTTGCGTTTAAAATTTATTTCTTTGAAGGCCATGGTTTAGCGAAGTTAGATTTTTAAAGCCCGCAGGGAAGAGTAGCAATTTACGTCCATAACAGGAATAAATGAACCTTATTTATTTCCTCCTACAATTTAATGATGTTGACCAGAAAATACTGGTTCTGAAACCAATGTTTAATATAAAATTCAAGATATTCTACCTGCAGTTACGGTTATGTCGCGATTTTCCGAAACGAAGTGACCAAAGGTCACAAGAATTGCCACGTATACGCTGGATTTATGTGCTGTTTTTTATCCATCAAGAACGAATTTCTCAAGAACAATATCTTCTGCCCTTTCATCTTTTCTCAACTACTTTTACTTCTAAGATGATTAAGTAGAGGGGCTCTCAGCTCCACTGAGGGGGGATCAGGAAGAGGGAAAAGGATGGCTGCTCAGCAAAGAACAATTTATATGTAACTTCATATAACATAGTCACCTAACAAAATAGAAAAAAATATTAATTACCGGAAGAAACGAAGAAGCTATACCTTAAAATAATAAATCATGCCATTTGCCCACTGCTGCATTGCAAAAAGGGTTTAACCTCATTGTGCACACATTATAATTTCTTTTTCATTCAATAAAGTTGCTGACTAAACTCATTAACCTGTAGCCCATTTGTACATATTATAGATTTTTTCATTAACGAAATGTTTACTGTAACTAATTTAGCTTAGTTTAGTGCCTAATCTACAAATATCATTCGTATACCATCACATTCAGCTCCACCATCATCCTGAGTACATATTCAAAAGACATGATTTTAAATTACGGTGATGTTTATTTCAAAATTAAAATTAAAAATCTTAAAATGAGTAGATTGGCAGTAGAAGTACAGGAGGTTGAATGTCAATGCCATGGACGAGATGAATAGGTCACATTTTTAAGCACGCGATGTATCGATCTCTCATTGAAGGCAACCCCTGATACAATAAAATTATTGTTGTAGTAGCTCTGCTCTATATATCTATCAAGTATGAAACGATTTCAGAGTGAGCAACATATAAAGTGATTGTACTCTCTACACAGTAACTCTGGAACAAAACGTAACATTATTCAAACTCCGTTTGACAATTGTACTCTGGAACACACTTAACGGTAAATAGCTACCCTCAAACCATAGAATCGGACACCATCTACTTCCCCATCCCATATTCCCCAATCTCGTTTTCCCACACTTTTACTATGGCTGAGTAGAGGTCTCACGGTATGACTCGAGGAAAGTCTATGGGGCTCCATTCGTCGATTTACGTGGATCTCCCCCTCCTTCAGCAGAGAATATTTCTTTGGTTTATACATTTGGCTAATTATTCACCCTCATGTTACAGTTCAAATCCTCAATACATTCCTGGAACACTAGATACAATTTTTCCAACCTTTAAACTTCTTCCGAAAGACTAACAGCATTCAGCCGTTCCCACCACCACTGGAATTTTCTCCTAATATCTGCTTCATCCGGACGTTCATTCCAAATTATCCCATTACAATATATCCTCATTATATAAAATAAACAATGAAATAAAAATAATTTATGCAGAAATAAAAGTCAGGAATAGAAATAATGTATGAGTGAGTCGTTCCCAGACTGAGAAGCGTCTCTTTGAATAATGAGAATATGTTGGAGGAAGTTGGAGGTTCGTAGGGATTAAGCATGGCGATTAGTAGGAGGTTGAGAATTCCAGAGGGTAGTAGAGAGAGCAAGGAAGGACCGATCGTATGCTGCAGTTTTGTGGGCAGGAGTAGAAAAGTCTGTGACAAGGGATCTTGTGTTCCGGGAGTAGACTGAGGTTTTGAACTGCAAAACATTGTATATACAATAGGGGTAATGCGAATTGATGATTTGAAAAATGATTGAACCAAGGAAATATAGTGCACGGAAGGCAGGGAAGAGTCTTCCTAATTCGGCGTATAGGTGATAGACCTTAAAGCACCGCGGAGTCCCAAAGACAAATCTAAGGAAGCAATACATGATTCACTTCAACTTGTAATCGAGTCGTACCGGCAGACTTTCGTACACCACACTGCCATAGTCAAAGTGAGGGAGGAAACAAGGAGTTGACTTGTAGGCTGGAGGAGCAGATGGCGAGAGCGACAGGAAACTTGGAAGATATGTGAGTTCAAAGAAAGGATTTAGTCAATGGTTACCCCCAGGTTTTTGTTGGTAGAGCAAAACGTGATGGAAAGGTTGCTAAGGGTTAAAGCGGAAACATCGGCAAAGGATCTGAGAAGGAAACTGTAGCCTACGACAATTGCCTGGGTTTTTGCTGCATTTAACCTCAGTTTATTCAGGTTTGCTCAGGCACTGATACGATCAAGATATCCCTGAATCTGGAAAAACGCATATAAAAAATCAGAGTGAGTGAAGTATAAATAGATTTGGGAGTCCTCAGCGTAAAGATGACGAGAACAATGATGAATAGAGTTAGGGAGATCATTTACTGTCACAACAGGGAAGAAATGCTCCATTCCGGGATTGCACCTGAGGAAAGAGTGAAGGAAGTAGATAGGGGTTAATTGGGGAAAGTTACTATTCGTGAACGGTTGGAAATAAATGATCGTAAGCAGTGAATAGAGCTATCGAAGAAGGTTAATGATTTCAACTTAGAAGGAAGGATTTTGTGGTCTATGGTATCAAATGGTTTAGAGAAATCTAGGATAATTGGGACGGTTTTTTGATCAATGGCACCATGAATGTCACCAATGATATTAGCTAGTGCAGATTGTCTCCGGGACGGAAACCAGACTGGAAAGGGTCGAGAAATTCGGACTGTTCGAGAAAATTGAAGGTTTGGGATTGAACTAGTCTTTCTAGGGGTTTTCGAGAGGTTAATAATGATGGAAGGCTACGCTACAGCTTTTTTTTCAGAAAATGGGAAAACTATGTTTTGAAGGGAAAGAAAAGAAAAAAATGTGGAAGAGACAAATTAAAAAGAAAATCATTACTATTAAATGGGGCCTCGCAAAGATTGTAAAACAAAAAGAAGAAAGAGGAATCCCCAGTGAAGTCACAGAGGGATAATTTTCGAATGAGTTGCCATTTGGATTTGGATTCAAGAGCAGAGGAGAGGACTTCATGAAAATACTTGGACTTGGCCTGCCGGACTGTCAACTGGGTCAAGTTGCGGAGTACACTGAGCTCTCGATAGTCATCTACATGCTTTGTCTTAACGATCTTAATACTCCTCACGGCCTGGATCTCATCCCATAATCACCCTAGTACCCCATACCCCTAATAGTCATTATTCAGATACACAAATCCTTATAATACTTCTCGAAGAATGAAGCAGAAGTAGCCTGCAGTAACAGTTCAGGGAGTAGCCAGTTTCTCGATCACATCCTGAGCATCTATGGCTCTCACTCACGCTCTTGGCCGGTCTTTACTGGCCCGTATTCGTCGATACACCATGTAATAATCATAGGGGATCGCCTAAATCTCCACTTCTTCTTACAGATGCGAGGGAGGTGAAAATCATGCGTGATTTTCAGTGACTACGTTCTGGGCTGTATATTTATATATACCGTACGAATAAGTTAATCAATACTGAGCTGTAAATATGGGATGAATTACGTCATTGATCAACATTTTTTTATTCTCCAACAGGGGAAAATAAAAAAGTCAAAGGGGGCCATTAACTTTTGAGTAATCTAAAGCAGTGTCTCTAACATTTTTGTATGTAAGAGCACGTCGTAGAATATCTGTAGAGTGGTTGGACCTATTTATTTGTTTAAGATAAATTTGTAGTTGGGTATAAATAATAACACACATAAGAAACAAAAAAAAATTCCAAACGTATGATTTTATGGCTTAAAAACCATTGTTTATATTCTTATATCAAACAAATTATTATTGAATTATGCATACAACAGTTAACATGGCACAAAAAGTTTTGGAAAAGTATAAATTTCAAAGTTTGATTGCAAATGACAAATAGATGTTTAGTGACCGCTAACTACATAAGATGAATCACCCTATACTCTATTGTATATATATATTGTAAACAAATGTAAATAACATGAACAAAATATATTGTAAACAAATGTAAATAACATGAACAAAATATAAATCATTGTAAATGTGTTAAGCAATAAAAAATGCGGGGTGCCAATTAGTTATATGAGCTGGGACACCAGCTGTAGGCAGGCATGAGCCCCCCAGACCCTCGGCAAAACCCTGCCAGCCTCTGCTAGAGAACAAAGGAAACCCACATCATTGGTCACACCAATCCCAATGATGATTGGCTAAGGGCAAGGCTAGCTGGGTATTTAAGCCGAGGTCTGGCCCCTGTAAATCATTATCCTGGCAACTACTGACTCGTGGCTACCTCGCTTGAACTCAGATACCTGACTGCTTCTTTGTGAAAAACCTCTGCATCTCTTCTCTCCTAACCTCGCTATGTTTTAGTCCGGCGTGTGGGGTCTCCCACACCCTCCTAGTGGGAATCTCTGCCTTCGTCTTGCTAAAACTAGCACCTCCTTGGGAGAGACCTCTCCCTCGCGGACGACGGTTGCCGTGGCCCTGCAAATTTTCCTAGCAGCACTCCTGCAGCAATCTAGTCTGCCTCTCTTCGGTTCACACTCGCCTTTGGGATCCGGACGGTTTTCGCCTACCCTATATAGATACCGGGTGTGAATTCGTGGTCATTCCAAGACCACATAAACTACCTATAAACCTACCCTATACCTCTTCTCCTGAACATAGTGCATTGTCGGGGCACATACCTATCAAAAAATGGAGTCAGATAGTAAAGCCGCCATGAAACGATTGTCCAGGTTATAAACTCAAATAACCCTCACTTGTCACCAGGGCTAGGGTAACCAGGCACCCCCCTCGTGACGGCCCGACAAAATATTTTCAAACAAGTAGTCATACATTGCTCTAATTGTAATTAATTATAAAAAACATCTTCTAAACAGAGGTAGGTACAGGGCTTGGGACTGCAGCTTTAGCGCAACCCTTTAATAAGCGTTTTTATAATATTTTAAATATATAAAATAAAGATTAGGCTGAAATGTACTTTTTTTTTTAATTGCAACAGTCAGAAAAAAATATTGGTTAGTTTTTTGTTTTGATTTTTTATCGAAGTCATTCGATAGGTCATAACACAAACTAATAAATCTATTTGAACCGATTCTCCAAATAAAACTAAGGCAATAAATTAGGATCAATAAATGAACGCTATAACAGCAATGGTGTGGTAAAGTGTATAAGGGAAAATTTTAAGTGGTTTGAACTCATTTTATAATTAATCTTTTAATGATGCGAAATGCAAAATACTTCAGAATGAGTATCTAGGTATCATCAACATGATCCGGTATCATGGTAGCTCGCACATTTAATTATAAATATGAGAAAACTGTTGACCAAAGTCGTTGTTGACTTGGAATTATTGATGGAAACCCAATTGAAAGTTTATATCGGAGAATATTTTGATGAGAATATCTATAAATATTAATTAATAATTAATTATCAAATCATAATTACAGAATGATTTGAAAATCGTCAGATAAATTTGAGTGCTCTCAGTAAATATGAAGAGCATGTGAAGGATTTTAAATTTTAATAAAAACTATTTTTAAGGTTTATTTACGTCCGAATTGTTGTACCCTGCTTGTCAAGTAAGCTCGCAAAGTACGTGGTAAACTATGAAGGAAAAGCGCTATTTAATTGTACAATTATTTAAGAATATTTACGACACAAGTGTTACCACCTTTACCACTTGCTAAATTCACCAAACATACCGCTGCGTCTCAAACTAATGATATATAAATGTGTCCTCCGGCAAGCTCTGCTGTACGGTGCCCCGCTATATACTCACTTGACTGACAATACAGCTGAAAGTCTCCAACAATTTTAGAATGGGATAATGAGAAAAGTGGTCTGACATACCTCTCTCAAGAGGTTAAAGAACGCCGACCTGCACCCGCTGCTTGGTGTGCCAGCGGTAAGTGAGTTCATCCACCGGAAACACATCAAGTTTTTGGACTCGTTGTAGCACCTCATAAACCCAGTGTTTAACACTATGACCCCACTACCCTTCCCACACCGACGGCAACAGACTGTCGGGGAAAATTAGGTTAGGATTTAGTTTAAGTTTTTATTATTAGATGTAAGTTAGTTTTAAGTCAATGAATAATAAGGTCAGCCCCATCATTTTTAATAAATTCAGTCCATTAATGTATAATGTACGTCAATATACTTTTATACAATGTAGATCACTATTAGTAGAAAACAAAATTTCTATAAAATGTAGCCAAGCTACAGGAAATGTAATGATGTAATTGTAAATAGATTTGTTTGTAGAATCTATATTTTGTAACATATATTAATTTTGTAACAAAGGGATATGGGAGGAAAAAACCCAATTATTTAATAGTCTTTAAATTACGTGATATTCAATTAAACCAATCGCTTGTTTGGGAGAGAAGTTGTTGTTTTAGACATCTTCTTCTTCAAACTATTGGCCTGGATTTATTTATTTTTATGGATTTATAAAAGATACAAAATGAACCCTGTTTTATTAATTATGAGCTCTAATATATCTGCTAAATAATGGTTCAATTTGGCACCTTACCATCCCGAACTGAAACGTGTTGATTAAGCTACCAAAAAAAAATCGACGTAAGGTCCATACCTAGTACTTGGAAATCACAAAAATAAAATCCTTAGCCTCCCTATTTGCAGTATAGTGAATAAGAAATGTGATCAGCCCCTTCATATAGAAGGGATGCAAGACTTCGAGATGCGCTTGTTATCAGCAGTAAACTGAGGCTATATAGATTTTTAAAATAATATATAAACTGCATATTTCATTTTATTTGTATTAATTTCTAAGCTTAAGATTATTAAAAATTAATAAAATAGTGTATGTGTTAATATAGGTTTTATTTAGATTTGGCAGGTACTGGGTGATTTTTTTCAATGTTTCCCTAAATACTTGCAAGAGTTTATTAGGCTAGTTACAATAATATTACTTGCATAGGATGAAGTTTCTTTGTAACTGTGTATTTTGTCACACTGATACTGTCATTGTACATAATTTTGTAATAAATTTATTTTCTGTACACTAACTGTCAATTGTAATTTTACAATTTTAGTTTGGTAGGATGTTTCCTGATATCCTTAAAGGGCGGTTTTGGATGACTTGATTTTTTTTTAATTTGGTTAGGTCATTTTAAATGATTAGGATGTTTTATAAACTGAAATAAATCAGGGATTTTTTTATCAAAAACATCAATTAGTTTTAAAGTAATTTAATAAGTACTTGAAAAACTGAATCTAAGCTGGTCCTTCACATTCTGCTATTTTAACTATATTTTGTACGTATTTCCAAAAATGAAATTTAATTCATTATTAATGTAAACAAATGTTTGTAGCTATAGAAAAATTCTTTCGTCTAATGGGGAAAATGTGGCAAGGCAACTGATTTTGGGATGAATGTATGTATGGTTTCACACTTCTACTGCAGTTTGTTAAAAGATTAGCAGACACTCGAGGCAGAGTTTGGGAGCGCCCTAAGTGAAGACCTTCGACCGGCCATTACTCAATAAAAGGCTAATCTTCGTTTTGATTCGTCCCCTAAGAGGCCTTTCCGGAGTACATATGAGCTGCTTTTCGAACGGAAATTCCTGTAATTGTACTCATCATTTTGGCGGCAATGCTCAAAGTGGTCTAGCCCACGTTTGTTACTGTTTTGTTGATTTTTTTTAAACTATAAACAAAATTTCATAATAATGATGAACTGAATTTTTTGATATATTTTCAAAAATAAAAAATACGTAACTTTAAGCATGTGAACGAATTAAAGAACGTATAATTCAATTAGAAGTCACGTCCCTTTAATTAGGATTTATTTAAAGAAAATGCCAAAAAAGTAAGTTTGAGGCAGCGTGCTTACACCAAATCTAATTTATATATATATATAAATTAATAATAATTTATAATATATTATATACCTGGTGGGTTACCTTCTTAAATAACATACACTAAGGTATTCATGTGTGCAGAGTGGAATGATTTATTACTAGATAAAATTAATGTTAATAAAAAAAATAGATATAATAGTTTCACTGCAGTGTACAATAATACATAATTCTTGGATTACCCCAACATTGCATGAAACTTCGACACGGAATGTTGACTGAAGACAAAATATGAATAGCTTGGAGATAGACCTGCCTGATATACTGACGTGACTACTGGAAGCTGTGTAGCTGTGGTGAGTCTAGGACCACTGGATAGACTGTGAAAACTAGCAAGATACTTCTATCTCGAAACCTTGGTGTGGTCCTGTTGCAAATGCCACTTGGATTTCAGGTAGCAACACCTGTTTATTCTTGTAGCCAAATTGGTTTTACAACTCTTGTTTGCTGCGAGTGGGGAACGTATATCAGGGTTTCCCTTAATTGTCGAACCAGGGTAAAATACTTTTTTTTTTTTACAGGGTACAGAAATGTGCTGAAGTGACTCTTAGCACAGGTTAGTCTAAAAAAAAAGGCCACCCTTTGTCTTCAAGAAGGTTGCCTTATACGTGAAAAAAAGTAATTTGGTTTATTGGTTTTATAATTATAAGTTATTATACAATTTCGTTTTATAATAAAGTAATTTAGTAATAAGATCTGGTTAATTCCTACAGATTGAGATTTTAGTTAACAAAATATCTTGAGATAAGAGGTTAAACACTTCAATACACACACACATATATATAGATTTATTTATATAATCATAATAACATTTCGGAAATGACTATGATGAAATGATTTTACATAGGCTTAAATGAAAATAATGCATTGGAGTTAGTAAAATATTTACTATTTAATAAAACTAAGCATCAGGAATCGATAGATAATAGCACTAATCTACAGGGGGTATTAGGGTGGTCTGCCCGTGTAGCAAATATTTTGGGGCTGCATTTCTTTTTTTATATGCTGTCTAAATTATATGAAAATAAAAACAAATAAAATAATAAGGTTTTAATCATTTGACCTAATGATTATAATAAGTGTGGAATTTACCCAATGCGATGCTGACCCAGGTGACCGAACTCGACATTGACATTTTTACGCCTAATCACATAATAAAAAAAAATCGTGCGCCGTAAATTTGGACTTCGAAATGATCATACAAAGATACGTCACCTGGTGGTAAAAAATACGAATGCTAAAGAAATTTTTTTTTTTTTTTTTTTTTTTTTTTTTTTTTTTTTTTTTTTTTTTTTTTTTTTTTTTTTTTTTTTTTCCTAAACCCCATGAAGTTATATAATGAAAATATTAAAAGAAACTTTGCATATTTCTCCTTATCCTGCTATGCACAGATGCATTTGAAGGAGTTCGTGTTACTCAACAATACAGATTGTGGTTAATAGGAAAATACTACGAATACAAATCTAGGTGATGGGGCTCACCTTCGGTTTAAAAATGGGAGAAAAAACTTACAAACTAAAAACTATACCTAGAACCTAAGACTAAAGCGTTCCAGCCACGACAGCGTCCTGCCATCGATGGGGGAACGGAGCGGGGGTTATAGTGTTAAACACCGGGTTTGTCAAATATTGTAATGAGTCGAAAAATTTGATATGTCTACGCTGGATGAATTCATCCACCGTAGGCAGCTCAAATATCTCATGCAGCTCACTGTTCCGTCGCTGCTCGAATGAAGTACCTCTGACCACTTTCATCAGTATACCGTTTTGGAATTGTTGGAGTTTCTTAGCTGTCGTATACGTCAGATAACGAAATAGCGGTGCACCATACAGCAGAGTAGGCCTGAGCATGCTCTTGTAAATCAGTAGCTTGAGACGCAGTGATAGATTGGGGGAAGTCAATAAGTGCGTAAGCCGGTAAGACTTCATGCGTGTATGCTTCAACTATGCTAAAGAAAAAAAATTAAAGGGTTCTTATAAACACCCCGCAGGGTGCTCCCTTTAACCCCGTCCTAGAACACAAACCAGGTCACTCTCTTTGCGGTAGTAAGGCTGGGCTGGCAGATGAGAACATTGATATTCCATCCAGGCCAAAGACGGAAGAGGGGCTAGGGCAGCTAGGAGGGTGACAATAGGAGAATTAACAGCTATCAGTGGAGATAAAAGATCAAGGGGTCCACAATGGACAGGGTCCTTGTGGCTGTAGTCATTGAGCTGTAGTTGGTCACTGAGGCAGGCCCGCATGCATAAATGCATATGTTCCTGCCCACCATCCCTGTTCATTTCACTCAAACATGATAATACTAATGCTTCTTTAAATTTATTTCTAAAAACTAATCAGCTTTTAAATTTAAAGATAGCGCAGGGATTTAATAAGGCGGATTCTAAACATTCATACTCCTGTAAAATACACCAACTAATGCTTAACTTGACTTACTAATAAGCTGATGATTGCATAAGAACATCGGTTCCCTACCTAGTGGTAATAATAACTTACACAATTGCTCTATACTAATTATCTATTTTGAGGTGTTGTGGAATATTTACGTTTTCATTTTCAGATGGAAAGAATCATTTTTACGACCGACTTAGGCTGAGCAAATATTTTGAGATTAAAGTGACAACGATAACGAAATATTTAAAAAAAAAAAAGATATATGAAACACCCTTTAGCAGCTTGAAAAGATTTGCAAGGGAATGATAAGAGTAAAATATAATTAATTACTAGAACCTCAAAATTTTCTAGAATTACTAACTGTCGCCCAGCCATTATTATGAGTAACGATAAAATTAAAAGCCATCAATCAATATAAGTATGCTTATTAGCACGAATACTACTTTCCAAAACATAATCATATATTGTACTGAAAGGGAATTTATTTCCTAACAGACATTAGGACGAAAGAAACTCGTTTCCGAACAAACCACTTTTGAAAGAGGAATAGGAAATACCGTTTGATGAGGCGATATACAGGAGGATATCGAAGAAATTACCGTCTTCAGGAATGCCGAGAGAATCTTGGACAAACGAAAGCACTGGAGAGACGATGCTGGTCGAAATACGAAGATATCTTTCTATGCAGTTACCACTGTTCCAAAGGTTACTTCTAGCCCAGCCGGTCATCCACGCGATTTTTCGAGTGGTTGTCTACAATACGGAGCGGGGTATACCAAAATGCCATTTGTGCCGGAAGTAGTGCAAAACCTGCAACTTTTTTTTTTTCCTATCGCGGGGTCGGTGTCCCAGATAGAGTTCCCTCATACGTCTTGCTCACTGTTAACGGAACCATGAGGGTATTTCGAGACCTGTGGTGCGCATATTCCAGTGCAATTGGGTCAGCTGCACGGGTCAGCACACCTGTAACCATTGCGTGGAGCTGCAGCGTTGCGTAAACTACTTGCTGCGACACCACCAGCTACTCTAATGGAGTGGCTGCGTTTAAATATACGATTTGCCAGGGGTCATTCGTTGAATCCTCCCACAACTGTCTAATCCATCAGTGGCTCCTTAGCAAGAGAACCAAGTGATCCAAACTGATCTCCACCGGACAGCACTGCAGGACCTATCCAACTACATCCCATAGCCCCAGTTCAGCTCCCTGATTATCCACGAATTCCTGGGCAAACATTATACGGACCCTACGATGGACCCCCGGTTGCTCCTCATATCGGCAGAGAAGCATCACCAATAAGGCAGCGCTCTATCATGGGTGGTGGCTTTCGTCATAGTCATGGCCCAGTTCTTGGCTGCTATCACCCCAATGGTGGAAAGGACGCCAGCCCGGTCTAGGTAACTCTTCACCTGTGTTCAACACGTCCATGAGGAACTAGGTTAGGTTTAGTTCCTATGTAGGTATGTTAGTCCTATGTCCTCATAGTAGTCTAGTTAGTTGTAGTCCTTAAACAGCATTGTAAGCAGCTTGGAGTCAATAAGTCCCCAGCTTCCCTTAAACGCATTACAAGGAGACGCTCCCGATTTGTATAAAAACATAATTTTTACAGGCATTGAGCAAAATTTTTATTAAACCTACGAGTGAGTCTCATTATTCTGACTCGTTTATTTTGTTTGTATAGCTTCTTAATTAGATCTATCTAAGTAACAGGATTTGGATCATTGCCTCTTAATTAGCAGAAGAGTTAGATAAAGGAGAAAAACCAAAACGTTATACATGTTACCCCTTAACAATAAAATGCTCCATTGCATAAACCACATGGCAACCATTGGGTACAATAAAGACTTATGAAGAATACGGACATAAAAAAAAAAAAATGAATGTATGAGACTGACGATAAACGTTAACATCGATTATTTTTTTAGGAAATGGTGCACATTCCACATTTGGGCACTATTCCGAAAATTATTTATCGGAAGCAAAGACTATCTAAAACAAAAAGAAGTCAGGTCTGCCAAGATCTACTAGAGGGAGGACATCAGGATGCCCCTCATAGAGTGGATTTGGATTGCTAATGACAAGAGGTTAAGTAATAACATAGAAAACATATATATAAAATTGACATAAAATAGTGAGGACAATAATGCTAAGAAACCTAACCTACATACCTTCTAAATAAAGCCAGTCCTCAAGTGAAGTCAATCCTGGTAATAAACCTTTTATATCTGTCCTTTTTTTAAAAAAAAGTTTACATAATTTTTAAATTATTAATTAGATTATTAGCCACAAGATTAAAATCTTATGACAAAGGGTGTTTTTTTTCATATAAATTTATATTCTTTTTAGAAACTGAAGATTACAGAGCAGTCAAAAAACTTTTAATAATAAATAGACTTGTGGAAAGATCAAGGAGTGTTTATTAAAATATATCCACTACTGACAGTAACCTTATTACTGTGAGATATTTTTTACTCCAAAAATATGTATTTAAAAATGGCTCAAGAATTAATGACAAGTTATTCCATATTTCTTTTAACAAAACTAAGTAGTTTAAGAAGTTGGCTTTTTTTCACACCAATATTTCTTTACCATATCCTAATGTGTCAGACAATAATATAAATATAATATAGTTAGAAATAACGTTACTCTTCAGTGCTTTGGACTTAGCCTTGATCACAATAGCTCCCATTCCCTTTGGACCCATAACTGCTTGTCATAAAACTGAACTCACCAATAACAGCTGTAACTGCTGTTTGCTTCGTGGACCCTTTCTGTCCTTTTGTGTTTGCTTGGTTTTGTCAGTCATCATACCATAAAATTCATCATTTGAACTAACCTGTTTTTAATGTTTACTCATTAGACTATGTGTATATTAAGATAACAATTAGCATAATGAAATTGTTAATAAGATGCAATTCCAATGATATATCCAGAACGAAATATATGAGATATTTCTCAGTATTAATTTACTAGAAGAAACTACATACAAGCAGTGTGGGAACAATTCTTCTTGAAAATCCAATTTGTGCAAGCATTATCTTGCAAGCTGAGATGAGAAACATTTTATTGAAAATTACAATGTAAATTGTGGGGAGGAGACCCATCTTAAACCATAAAGTGGGCAAGGAAAGCTGCTAAGCATTTGAGAAGCTTTTCAAGGATTTCTCCAGGGATGTGTACCCCAGAAATTGGTTTTATAGATCATTTTGATTAAAGAGTATTTCCATAGGAAAGGAAAATAAGTGGTTCTCAGGACTGAGTTGTATATATGAGAGTTCTTTGTATATATATTATTATCATTGAAATACAGTTGGCATTGGCGACACTTGTATGGTGTGAGAGGTTCTCTCGGATGTGGAGGTTCAGGTTCACTGTGCATAATAAACAGGGTTACAGTAAAGTGTGTTATTTGTTTGTCCTATGAGACTACTATTTATTCTAATAGGTATTAGGAAGTGTGATCATTAAAAATTCCCAAGAGTGAATTGACGGCATCATGGCTTCACAGATTCCGTTCCCGCAATTAAGTGAGATTAACTTCACAACCTGGAAGTTTCGGGTATTTAGTATTCTCGAGGATAAAGGAATACTGGATGTGTTAAAAAAGAAAGACATATCAAACGAGGACAAGACAATAAAGGCGAATGACGCCAAGGCTCGGTCTATTATAATCGCGCGTGTATCCGACAAGCATATTGAATACTTGAAAAATGCTTCAACATCGTATGAGATGATAAAATGTCTTGAGAGTGTTTTTGAACGTAAAAGTGTACTGTCGAAACTGTATTTACGTCGAAAGTTAATCCAATTAAAGTGTGGTGAAAACACAGCACTTCAGGACCACTTCGTAAAATTCGACGAGATCATGGCTGAACTAGAGGCAGCTGATACAAAGATGGACGAGGACGATAAAGTTTGCCATTTACTTATGACGATGCCCCAAAAATTCGACACGGTAATTACGGTATTGGAAACATTAGATAAAAAACTAACAATAGAGTTCGTCAAGAGCAAACTTCTGGATGCAGAGTTGAAGATTAATAATACTAACGCTGTTTCATCTCCTTCGGAGGAGTTTTCGTTCGGGGCTAAAGTTAACGGTGTTTCGGTTGTGGAAGTACGAATCATTTAAAAAATTCGTGTCCAAGAATTAAGAATAATGGAAGGTATAATTTCCCGCCAAGAGGGGGAAATTTCCCACCGAGAGAGAGAAGTTATTCGTCAAGAGGAGGCAGTTACCCCCCAAGAGGTGAATATTTTTAAGGTGCAGGGAAATAAAGTATAAATGCAAGTTAAACGAAGAAGAGCACAGATTTATTTGGATACATATACGGACAGTACACACACACTCATGGACAGTCACAATAGGAATCAATGAGGCACATGCCAACCTGATCACCAAAACGCAACAGTGCCGCCCTTATCATTATAACTAAATATAAATCATATAAACAACTAATAATACAAATGCGGAATTATACCAATACACCCTTCTAATTTCGCATTACTTACAATCTATCAAGTTTAAATGTTCAACAAAAATCGAGAATTTACTAAAAGCTAAGGTCATCAAATCCGCTATTTGATTAGAAGAATCAACATAATGCAATTTAACTATATTTTTATCAACAATATCTTTTACAAAATTAAAAATGTTTGGACCTTTTGGTCTCACAGGTACTTGCAATTTTAATAGTGCCCTGGTTGTCTTCAAAAATATTAATTTAACCTTTAAAGTTAAAACTCTCATTTAATAATTTTTTCAAAAATAGCACCTCTTTAATACAGTCACCTAGTGCATAATATTCGGCTTCACAGCTACTTAAAGCAACTACACCTTGTTTCCTGGATCCCCATGAAACAACATTATTATTTACCTTGATAACGTAACCAGATACACTTTTTCTGTCATTTTTGTCAAATGCAAAGTCTGCATCAACATATGCATTTATATGAACATCACTAGAGTTAGATTTGTCAAAGCTAAGAGCCATGTCAGGACTATGTTTCAAGTATCTTACAACATTTTTCAAGTGCTTCCAATGAGTTACAGTAAAACAGTTTTGAAATCTACCAAAATATGAAATTGCATAAGTTAGATCTGGTCGAGAAGCGACCATCAAATACATTAAGCTTCCTAAAAGTTCTTTATAAGGTAGCTTAGGACAATTATTCGGATCTCCTTTTTCGAGATTAAGCTTAGGCTCAATAGGTATTCGTTTAGATTTAGCATCTGACATATTAAACTTATGAAATATTTTCTTAATAAGATTTTCCTGTTTAATTAAAATATTCCCTAGTTTATTTCTGAAAATATTCAACCCTAAAAATTCTAAATTTCCATTATTATCATAATCTTTACATTCTAAATCTGTCATTAATAATTTCTTAACATTTTCCGATTTAGATTTAGAATTAGCTATCAATAGAAAATCATCAACCCATACAAGAATATAAACACTGTCATCAAAATATAAACATGGGTCTACATTAGATCTACAAAATCCAAATTTCAATAATCTATCATTTAAATGGTCATTCCACACTTTTGGACTTTGTTTGAGACCATATAAAGCCTTTTTCAGTTTTAACACTTTATCACTTTTATAGCCTTCCGGTGGCTTTATATAAACTGGCACCTTTAGATCACTTTTAAGAAACGCACTCCTAACATCAAGCTGATCTATTAATAGATTCTTCTCTGCAGCCGTAGAAAGAAGTACTCGAAGTGTCGTGAAACGGGCAACCGGTGCATAGATGTTGTTGAAAACCGCGAGCCACTAAGCGTGCCTTCTTCTTAGATTCACCGTTGGAAGTCTTTATGGTGAAAACCCACTTACAGTCAATGGGGGTCAAATCCGGTGGAACATCTACCTCTTCCCAAGTCTTATTACTTTCTAATGAGGTTAATTCTTCGTTAATGGCTTGCTGCCATTCGGGATCGTGAATCGCATCTGAAAATGTCTTGGGAACATCTATTTCGGCATTAGTGGACAAAGCCATTTCATTTAAGGCAAAATTAATAACATAATCATCCAAATACTTTGGTTTTACCTTTTTCCTTGTTGATTTTCGTTCTTTCTTGGGATAACCAGTCGTTTCGTCAGGAAAACCACGGAAAATACTTTCTGAATCAGAATCACCTGCAATATCTTCTATAACATCACTCGGTCCAGGTATGGGAGACTTACATTTGTCCTGAGATGTGGGAGATTTACTCTGATCTTCAGGAATGCATTCTTCTGGAGATACAATGATGTGCTTAGGTTCGTTGCTCTTCATGAATGATAACTTAGTTTGCTTCCCCTTTAAACAAATGTCAGGATATAATGCACTATGCCCCATCCTTCGATGCATTAGACTGTTACATGCACCAACAACATTTGCTTGTTCCTTAAGAAGGTGAAGTTTAATTACATACCATTTGCCAACGAGATAGCCTGTCATAACATTTGATCCCCTAAATATTTTAACACAGGAATTTTCGAATACTACTCTGCATCCCTTCTCCACCAACTTCATAACAGGTAAGAGATTCATTGTTAAATTTTTGCACACAAAAGCATCAGTTATACGAACTTTATTTCCATCTTCCGACACACAAAACAAATTTCCTTTCCTTAACGCAACCACTGATTCACCTGCCTTTGCCACACTAATATTAACATCTGCTGGAGTTGAATCTCTTAGAAAAACACTGAGCTCATCCCTTATAAGATGACATGTCGCACCTGAATCGACTACAAAGCATGCTACATCAGATGATTGTTTACAAACCACTGCCTTATCTCTTGTGGTATCACTACTGTTATCCTGGGTAGTAAACAGAAATTCCTCACAGTTGTTATCACTAGAAATGGCGACAAATCCTTTATTTTTAAGTTTAGGACAATTATTCTTAAAATGACCTCGATTTTTGCAATAATAACAAATAACGTTAGACATACTTTTGTTTTGACCAACCTTCAAATTTTTATTATAGCTTTTAGCTCTATTTTTATAAGCTGAAAAAACATTTGCAGACGGGTGATCTTCTTTCTCATATTCAGCCAGAAGTGTGTTTTTCACATACTCCAAAGTAACGGCCGTCTTGTCCTTACTACACAAAATGTCCATCGCAGATACCACAGAATCATAATCGGACGGCATTGCAACAAGAAGCTGGTTCACAACTTCATCCTCTTCTAAATTACCACCAGCCACTCTCACCTCCGAAGCCATTGAATCAAACGTTTGGAAAAACTCTTGGAGAGGGCGATCATTATTGTATTCCAATTTTCTCCAAGCCTTCTGGGCGGTGACAAGCGATTTCATCCCACGCTTTTCATAAGTCGCTGCTAGGGCATCCATTATCCCCTTCGCCGTCTTCTTTTCCTTAATTGTAGGTAATATATTATCGGCAAGTCCTTGCACAATAACGTTACAGGCTTTTACATCTTCTTGATTAAACAACTTGAGTTCGGCTTCCCCAGTTGGGGGGTCCTCTTTTAGAACTCGAAGTACTCCGTTTTGCTCAAGTAACAATTTTATCCTGAAGTCCCAATTACCAAAATTTGAGCCATCGAATGGCTTTATACCGAAAGGAAGGTTCATATGTGAACTAGCCATCACATAAACGAACAAACCGAAACCGACCGCGCACGTGAGTCCAACAGGTTAACACCACACAAACAAACAAACAAAAACTGAATCCGACCCTTTCGTTAAAACAAAACTTGCAAAATAAATACCCTGGGCCCATAACCTTTTAAGGTGCAGGGAAATAAAGTATAAATGCAAGTTAAACGAAGAAGAGCACAGATTTATTTGGATACATATACGGACAGTACACACACATTCATGGACAGTCACAATAGGAATCAATGAGGCACATACCAACCTGATCACCAAAACGCAACAGTGCCGCCCTTATCATTATAACTAAATATAAATCATATAAACAACTAATAATACAAATGCGGAATTATACCAATAAATATCAACCAAGATATGACGATGGCTATTTGGCTGAGACCGAAATGAATCACAAAGACGTGACATTTATAGCATTATCTACGGAGCTTGCTGAGGAAAAACCAAGTAGACATAGTTATGTTAATTTCATACTGGACAGTGGAGCGAGTCATAATTTATTTCGAGGTGATGTATTGGATTTAATGTCAGAAGTGAGAGTGTTATTTGTTTGTCCTATGAGACTACTATTTATTCTAATAGTATATGTAGACCAGATTTCTTTGATTATTTTTTAAGATTAATGGAAAGGATTATATCAAGACCAGGAGCGTTTGGGGGAGGTCAGGAGTTTATGAATGACTGTGACTACTTATTTGGGATGGAAAGCAGGGAGTGGAGGACCACACTGTGTTTCATGGGAAAACTCCGTTTTGGGATAACAATCCAGGATGGGGTATGAAAAAAAAAGAAAAAAATGCACACAGAGGGGATGTGAGTGCTAGGAAATTACGTCATTCTTTTGGCAGCTGTCTATAGTGACTGTTCAGTAACAGTCAGTCATTTACTAAATTCTGAGAAAGAAAATTTTGTCGAAGCTTTTGTAATCTTCCTGAAGTTGTCATTGGCTGGGTAGTGAGAAAGTCACCAAGAATTTGTTTCCCTCCTTTTATTTGACAGTAGCTGTTGTATGGATGGTGGCAAGGTTTGCAAGTACAGTATGAATCAGGATTGTTTTATTTAATATCTGTATTTCTTGGGAAAAAGGGTGTAGTCCATCTGATATAAGTTTATGAAAATTTGATTGGTAAAAACAAAAATTACCAATAATCAGGAGAAACCTGTTAAGTTGCTAACATTTTTCTTGTATACGACATGAGCAAAATAAAGATTACTAACTGATTATTGTTTAATCAAAATTTAAACTTCATTATAAGATGAAACATGAGTGTCTTACAATTCTAGTAGTTCACAGCACATCCATAGTGTTCCAATTTTATAAATGTATTCATAGCAAAATATTTGTTTTTTTCTGATTAGAAAATTTATGATTGTAAGAAGCTACATCAAAAAATAATTTACATGCTGTATTGAACAATTATTTTTTTAATAATTGTGAACATTACCATTTAATACAATTAAGTGGTAATTTAGTTTCAATGTTGAATCAGTTACCTCATGAACCTGTGCCAAATTAAAAAGTCAAAAGTGAACACTATGATATACTTGTGTTAACTTAATAATTTATCAAGAACATAATGCAGTTAAAACATGATACTTTATATAGGTGTTATATATACTATACTTGAAGATTTATAAAATTTTTTTTATAAATATGTTAAGGAAATAATTCTGGGGTTTCAATTACGAGCTGCTTAATAACAAACTATAGTTTAAACTTAATGATATACTTTATTGACTTTTATACAATTTAATTATATGTATTCCAAACATTTTTGTTATAGTAATTTAATGTACAAAGTCATTATTTTCACAAAATACTGATACCAACAACAAAAAACTGAAAGTATCGTATATTTTTAATGAATATATCCATTACATATATATTTATCCAAAGAGAATTCATTCTAGACATTTCAAATTACCACATTTTTATGTTATATAATAATAATCAAGCAACAGAAATCACAGTCAATGACTGTTTTTGTAAACATTGTTAAAAAATATTCATACTTTTTAGAAGCTATTTAAATAAAAATATAGTTCACCATGTTATTATTTACAATATAATCTAAATAATACTGAGGATAAAATTATCTACATTAAAAACAAATAGGTACTTAAAACTATATTGAAGAGCTAACAGCTAATTTTCAATTTTAAATATAATTTTTTTATATCATATGTGAAGTTGGGTAAGCCAATTCAAAAGATAGTTTTCAATAAGTTGTCAGTGGTTGACATACAGATTGTGTTTTGAATTGGATTTTTTTTCTATAAACTGTATGTGTCTTTAATTCAAACAAAATTGCATAACAATATTTTTAAAAACACAAATTACTCAAATAAATTTTAATCGCTTTAATAATGTTTATTTTTAAAACTCATAGTAGTTTAGTATGAAACTATTTTTAAAGAAATTGCAGAAGATTGTGTCTTCAAAACAACAAATTATCACAATGTTTCAAGTTAGTTTTTCTACATTACATATTAATATAAAGAGTTATGAATAATAATAAATAGTTGCTAAATGAAATTGACTGTTGAAAAATAATATGTAAATTAAAAAAAAAGGACATTTATAAAATTATTTTATCCCTGTCATATTGAAATTTATTATAAACCACAGCATTAAATTCAGTTTATAAAAATCAAAATTTATTTTTGAAAAATAATATTGGATAATATAATAATTGGCGTGTATTCAGGATGTTCTTTTATGTATTTCATACAAAACATAGATTTATCTGATAAATTATAAAAGGAATTCTACGTAGTAACTCACTAAAGAAAGTATATCACAGTTGTTACTTTGATTTCAACAGCTTACATAAATATATACAATGTAATGAGTAGGTACAAGAATAAAAGTTAAAAAAATTAACTTATACTTTACTTTAAATATAGAATCAGTATCCTAAACAGGTAAAAAAGAACAACAAAGTTCAAGGTCATAAACCTTGGTCATAAAGGTCATTTAGCCTTTAGTTAAAAACAATAATAAATTCTAATTTATTAATAAACATTAATAATTTATTCATTTTAATGTGAAGAGACAAATGTATTAGAAAAGACATTTAAGGACTTATTAAAGGATAATTACTAATATTTTAGTACATATGCACAGTATCAATTATATAACATTTTAAGGCTATATTTTCGTTAATAACCCTGCAATTTAAAAACTAACTAATTACTGTTACTTGCTTTCAAAGCGCAAATGCAGTTTATTATTCTTAACTATATGTACAGTTAAAAAAACACACTTAGTTAGACAAAGACAAACCTTACATTATAAAGATCTTCAATACTTAAAAATATATTATCACTGTATACAATTATAAATACACTGGACGTTGCTTTTAAATAACATATTTCAATTCAAATTTAAGCGCTCGTGTACGCATGAACATAAATACATATTCTCAAATAATTACATACAAATCCATCCTGAATTAGATTTAAACAATTTCAGTAATACTAATGGTAAAGATGAATAATGTCATTTATGCTGGCGTATGAGCCTGATACTAGAGCAAAAATTGCTAAAACAGCGATCACAATATTTTTCCACAACCTCCATTTCATGTAACCATAACCCTCTTCGTATAAAGTTATGGTCTCGATCACAGCGGGGCAAAAGAGCCCCAAGATTGAAAAGCAGACTGAACCAACAAGGGAGATGAATGGGCCTAATTCTGGGATGATGATTCCAATGAACACTATAAAAGAAAATGGCAAAGCATAACAGTTAATAACAGTTAAGAAATAAGTTTTAAATTACTTCCCTAAGTACAGAACAAGCTTGATGATTTGACAGATATGGTGCACCTTCTATTTGTTGGAAAACCGCATTCTTAATTGAGTAAATAAAATGGTTTTTTTTTGAATTTGGATCATAAATTTCCCACATTTTCCATTTTAGACACATTTGTATAGGAATTTATGTCTAGGTTTTTTGACCTATCATTCTGAGTAGATAAAGGTTATTTTCAGCTTGACAGATATTAATTGTCAAGTACCTCAAAACTTCATATTTAAAGAAGCTTTAAATAAAAGACTAAGTATTCACTTAAGTCACCCATTGATGTTCAAGATACTTTATCTTTTCCAAGACCCAAAGCTATGGTGTTATATTCTTTCTTCATTTTTGTTGAGTGACCAATTGATATTGAACCATATTTACTCCCCTTGTGTAGAATGACACATTTCAAACTTCGCTTTGAGGTGTCAATAAATAGGGGCAAATCATCTGGGAAATAGTCAGGAAGACCCATTTTTTCTAGGAGTCCTCTAATTTTGTGACAAAATACAAGATTGTGTTCTTGAGAGAAGAAAGATAGCAGGCCCTCTTCTCTTGTAAGGTCAAAGGTAATTTTGGTTCCTTGTTCCAGCAAATTTTTGTCCTTCAACCAGGAAGTCAGTAATTTCAGTAGAAGCTTCTTTTGACAGATTGAGATCCTTCTGTACGCTCTGGTGAGGTTATTTAACTCATCCTGGTAGAAACATAGAGGAATTGACAGCAGACTGACAATAGGGCAAATGTATAGAAACCAATCCTTGTATATATGATTTAGAACTGCACAAAATGGAGTTAGAACTGCACATTTCATGTAGAACTACACGTTAAAAGAAAACTCTGATTTAAAAAAGTAGATCAGATAGAGAAAAACTGATCTCATATTTAGATTCAGTACTAAAAATATAGCTATAATCAGTTCTAAAGTCCTAAACACACAAAAAAAAATTTTGTCTTGTAGGTCTGTGTTGTCTGTACACCTCAGTGCTTCAGGAAAGTGCAAGATTACTAGGCATGCTACCAAACTGCGGACTATAATGTATTAAGTTTATCATTTATATCATCATAAACTATATCAACATCTCCCAACAGAGAAAATAAATAATGTTTTTTTAGATCATATACAACCAAACATTCCCAAATAAAGATGTTTTGAACTTGCATTGTATATAGCAATGTAATTCAAATATTTGGTTAGAGCTAGAGCAAACAAAATGGTTTCTATGGCCTCATGCTGTCGACTATGGCAAAACAATATGATGTTAGCTGAGCAATGAATTGATTTCTTAAAAGAACTAATAACGTACAAACTACTTTTACAAAAATGCCAGGTAATTTGTTAGGAATCTGGTAAGAATGATAAAAAGAAGGTATTTAATTTTCATCTTATTTATTTGTGGACGTTTTGACTTACAATGAACCTCTGCATCAGGTCCATAGACAGCTAGGTGAAGTGACTGAATGTTGTAATGGAACATGTTACATTACATGAAGAAGCATTGTCTTCAAATAAACTGGTTAAAATTGTATATTTTATTTCCCTTTTTCAATCCAAGCTGATTCCAAATGTAACAGTCACTAATATTAACCCTCCCCAACATCAGGTGAGGAAAATTACACTAAATAAGAGGTGGGGTGGGGTACTTACAGACCCTGCCTAATTTTCTGGTGATTTGGCAAATGCTTTATTTTTTCATCCAAACTCATGTGATCCTCATAAATTAATAAAATTGATGGAATATTAATGAGAACCGAAATAGTTTTTCATAGCTTACCCAGTTTGGTAGTTATACGGATTCGGCTAATTCGTTGAAATAGGTCTTATACCCCATTCTAAAAATGTTTGAAAAATTTCACACAAACTAATTTTGTTTGACTATATTACTTTGGCTAATTGCAGTAAATATTGTAGGATAAATAAAATCTTATGTAAAATTTTACAGCTATAATACTAATTGGTTTTTGTGATCGCATGATCAAAAAGTTTTCATACTGACAAAGCAAATTCATCACAGATAGTTAAAGCAGAAATGTAATGTTATTTCATAAAAATATGTTTGATTTTAAGAGCAAGAGATGTAAAAATTGTATTGGGTATTGGGAGGGTTAAATACCACCGCTATGTGTCAAATATCAAATTAATAATTTACGGCTATTAGTATGATTGCAGATTTTATATTGTAGAAAATTTATAAAGTAATTATTTACCTGTTCCCATTATCATAAGGCCTCTCATAAAGTAGTACCCTGTTTCTTGATGTTTTTCACTTATTTTTGGTCCAAGTCTCTTCCACACAATCTCTGAAGGTACTGTAAACTGTAGGCCATAAGTGAAGAGGATGGAGAGTGCAACAAGTACTTTTACTAATTCAGCCAAACTAAAATATAAAAAAAGTTATATCTTGCTATATGAAATAATAATAATAAAGTACTAAGAAATATTAATAATAATATTAAGTCAGGTTATTTAAAAAGATATACATTCATAGAGGTGCCTTGATAAGAATAGCTTTGAAGATAATACCTCAAAGAGCTTTTAAACATGAAGCGATGCTCATTATAAAAATAATGAGATAAAAAACTGAGTTTATTACAAAGAGAGGTTATAGTGTGGAATACTGGCCACTAAGATTTAACAAAAGTAATGATAAACTAAATAGCGGCTCCCTGATAATCTGAAAATAATAAAAATTTTAGAATACATTAGAATTCAAACTTTCTAAATTCACAACTTACTAGGTAGTACCAAGATTTAGCGTGACGCTACCCGCAGTGTCTTCTCCATATTTCAAGTAGCCACAGAATCCAACTGATGCATATAAGACAACGACAACAGTCATGGAAATGTTAAGAACTCCAGGGCAACCAAGGAAGTGATGAGGGTTTATCATTGAGTTTTCTATTGGGAGTACCTAAAATTTATCAAGACAAAGATTCTTAAATCTCTTATATAAATTGGTATTTAAGTATAAGTTTTTGCAGTAATGCGTTTATCATTTGATAAAATTATGCAAATTTATTAAAATTGTCAGGATTAAAGAAAGAAGCTCTTGATCATCTTTTGTGTGACATTATTTTGCTTTATCTGTCTGTATTGGAAAATAACAATCCAATCAGTTTGTAATTTTAAACTTTTATATATTGTATTTATATTGGATTTCATAGTAATAATTAATGTAAAAATGCTATTTAATTAAATAAGTGAATGTCTGTCATGTTTATATGATTTGTAAAAGGATTGAGGATGCATAGAGAAGTGAGTTGTGTGAAGCACCTATTGCAATTGATGGGGGAATAGTGAAAAACTTGGTGTTGAACACCGGGTTTGTCAGGTCCAATGAATTTAGAATAACTTTTAACTAAGGAGCAGACAATTTGTAAAGGTTAGTGAAACAGTCCTTTTTTTTTTAACCCTATTTCTCATTATTTCATTTTATCCATATCTAACTAGAATATTTTAAGGTATTGTGGAATATATTGTTGTGATATTTTGATGTGGTGATTTTTGATATAAGCTCAAAATTAGCGGGCGTAAAACCCGTGGATCACGATTCATCAATGTTTAAACACTATTTGTTGCGTTGTATCTACCATTAATATTTATAATATAAATATTTTAATTTATTAACTTCAAAACAAGAAAAGTAATAATATCCAAAACAACTGGCATTGGACAACCAGTTAAAAGATCAAGAAGGCAGCGGAAAGGTATGGAGATTGAATACCGGTAAGCTCGCTCATTCAACTTTGACCCGGCAGGAGAGAGAGGAAGTCTCGGCAATTAAAAATAAAGAACTATCTCTGTCTTGAGGCGATCTAGTGAGGTCTCCAATAGGTAGGAATCGTGAAAACAAATGAATGAACCACTTCAAGATGTAAAAGTTCCCTTATATCAAATTTTATATATTATAAAACTTTTTCACTATTAGCTTTAAGCATGTTTGGAACATTTAACCTGTGTGATTGAGTTTAAATTGATAAAATTTTTAATAATTTTAGGAACACATATCTTTCTATCTAGGAAACACTTAATTCAAGTACATAATATACATGTATGTACATGGTGCTGGCTGTCACACTTCAGTGTACCAGCCCTGATACAAATTAGTGATTATTATTAACTAAATGATAATACTTACAGTACCGATCCCTTCCATTGCAAAAAGAACTGTGGAAAAGAACAATGGCCACTTCTCAGGACTGGTGATCAAGTGTCTTGTGCTGATATTAGGAAGATTGTCAAATGTGTAATAAAGGGTTAAGGACAATCCAAACATGATGAATGCAGTTGCTATAGCAGAAAATGGTACCAAAACTCTAAGGGTCCTAATTATTCCAAGTGGTACTAGAGGAACTGCCAGGGCTAATATATAAAGGCGTATATTCATGTCAAATTTGAACAAATTCTCCATCACCTGAAAAAATTAATTCAAAGGTAATATAAAATACTAACAAAACTTATTACAAATATAACTTTACATTCCATCAATATTCAGTAAAAATATTCCTATATTTAGATAATGAGAGAATATGATTTATGTTTTTATTATTCAACATCTAACTAGATGAGTTATCCAGCCCCTTAGAACACAGGTAATGGCTATGAAAATGTGTCGTATAAGAACACTTTATCTAATACTATGCTGTCCCAAGATTCAAATAGTTCTTTTTAAACAAAAAATGCAATGTTCACATTTGATAGTTTGCCATTGTAGTGGTCATATTATGAACAAAGAAAATATTAAACTCATTTTTATATTTGATAATATTTTTGGGACCTTTTGAGGCCAATTGGAAGAAGCACCTGAGGCACATGTAAGTATTTTATGAACTATTGACCAATTGTCATCAAAAAAATTTCAATGAAATCCATGATGAACAGTTCAAGACCTTCTTTGTAAGCCAAAGAAAGGAAAAAATACCAAGTTATCATATCACAAGCTATGTGTCTTCAGCCATGTTTATGTATTATTTCCTAATAAGTATGCTAACCTATTGTGAATCAGTTATGTATCATAAGTTAATTTTAAACTTTCAAAAAGTTAAAGTTTCTGACAATATTGAGAGTGTGAAAACCAGTTGTTTATCAAAATTAAAAAATATTTGAAGAAAACTACTCAGTACACCACATCTTAATATCTGTTTTATACGAATGTCATATTAACATAATGATTTTATTCAATTATATTTTCATTGTATGAGCAAAAACTATTGTTGCTTATTATTGTAAACCTAGTTTAGAGTCCAGGTAGCCCTGGTAACTTCTTAAAAGTAGCCGGTATCCATATAAAGTATTATTACTTATAATTATGTAAGCAGTTGAAAAATAATAATGTAAAAAAATCTCAAATTAAGCTTGCTGATTGGGATCTATACCCTTGATTTGATCTGATGGATTTCTCTCTTTAAATTTAATAAGGGTAAGATAGGAGTTTAACTTCATAGAATCCCGTATTATCAATTAACGTCTATGCAACATAGAACACTGTTTAACTCAGGCTTTAAAATTCATCCATTAAATAGGATAATTCATCCACATTTGTTTTAATTATTGTGTGCATTCATGTAAAATTAAGTATTTTATGAATTTTCTTCTATTTCACTATTCTTTAAATTGTTTTGTGGAATGCAATTACATTCAAGACTTATGGCAACCATGGATCATCTCTACCATATGCTTTGATACATTAACTTAATTACTGATTATAAACATTTTGAAGAACACATTTATTGTGTTTATAGTATATATACCTGCTGCATTGATTGTGCCATGAACACAACATATACTGTGTTTCCGAAATAATAAGTGGCAAATAATGATGCTTGTACAAACTCTCTAAAATAGAAAAGCAATGATTATACAATGAAAATAAATACCATCTATAAATAATATTGCAAGAAAAAAAATAAAAACATCAATGTACCTTGCAAATGAGGCCCATTTCTTAAAACGTGGTGGACCAGTCTGAAAAGCAACTTCTGCTGTCTCTGCGAATCCAAGGGATGGTGTTTTTGTTCTTACAGACAATACTTGAGAACAATATACCTGCAACAGTTACATTATAAAATCAATTTTTTTTTGTCTATAGCGTGCCAACGACTAGGGTTCTCAACGCCCAAAAGTATTTACAAATAATTTCGTCATAGGGAATTTATTTGAAATAATGTGATCATAATAATCTCGAAAGAAATTTTCCAAATCTGAATAAAGAACATTGCCAATAACCCTGGATGTTTGTTAGGATGTGTATATATGATCTATTATACCAGCCATAAGAATAATCCAATCATTTTAAAACTTTAAATGTGTAATTAACAACTCCTTTGATTAAGCTGCATGCTATTCTGTTAAAATATAATTACAGGAAATATAAGATAAAAAAAAACTTGAAATGTTTTCTTAACTTTTAAGATATCCCAATAAGTCAGAAGTTATTTAAGGTTTAAAGTTTTGATATTATTCTTATGGTTGAGGATATGTTATATACTGAAACATAAAATTAAATTTTAGATATTCTAGAAAATAAAATTTAAAGAAAGAAGAAGAATTTTAAATTGCTCCATTCATATGTCAAACTGAAAAGTTTTAGTTTTGGTCAATAGTTTAGCTACTTAAATAGTTTTGATTTTTATTTAAAATCAATTTTAAAGTGATGAAGTGGTTCAAGTAATAAAATCAAGCAATTTTGGTTGAAATAACAAGTAGCTTTTTCCCAATATTTTTATTAGCATTTGAAAAACAATGTCCTTTATATTTCTAACTGGATACATTTTATTCAAATCTTTTCTACACCCTTCTACTTACTTCTACATATTTTAATTTAGTTACTTTTATGTTTACCTGACTATATGTATGTGAACACAAAAAAAAAATAGACAATGATTAATAAATTAAATTAATCTTTGATCTATTCTTTGAAATATATTTGTGGCAGTGCTTTTAGCAAGTTTAAAATGCTCTATTGAAAAAGTTAGCCCTGTTGTCAAAAAAAAAAAAAAAATTTCTTCTTAGGAGGGAGATTGTAAAAGCAATAAATAAATTATGACTAAATATATTTATCCAGTAATATTCAGAATCCAATGTATGACATTGTATGCCAACTCATCCTTATAATATAATTTTTTCACAGAATTTCAGGTAAATCCTCCCCCCACCTCAGGGCTAAGCATCTGTTGTAGGTTATATCTAGGGCTGCCATCCGTCCGGGTTTCCCCGGATTTGTCCTAGTTTTGAAGACGTCCGGGGAGCGTCCGGGCGGGGTTTAAATTGTAGTCCGGGTGCAACCCGGACTATAATAAAAGTCCGGGTTTTCGATCAGATCCGTTCCCATAATTTATGTAAATAAAAACTATGGATTAGGTATTTCACCGCACGCGCTGCCGACGCTATTTTACTACGCGAGCGGCGAGCGGGGGTGGGGCGCGCTTGACCGACGCATGGCGTGATCTGGCGAATGGCGAGCGCGAGCGATCTATTTAGCTGCGTAGTAGCAAAATATTAGATGTGTAGACGTGTGTGGCGATTCTTAGTATATAGGAAATCACCCTATACGCTATTGCAGATATATTATAGACAAGGTAAATAACATGAACAAAAGTAAATTATTATAAATCTTTTAGCAATAAAGAAAACGCAATAAAGAATTACCAAAACATTAAAAGCATCATTATTTGACATAAATAAACACAAATTAAAGACTGATTTAATTTAGTTCAATAGAGAACTACAGTATTTGTTTCAGTGTTTATTTATTTGGGTACATTAAGTGTTACCAAAAAGTTCAAATTAATAATGTAGTAATTTAAGTTTAAAATTTGAAGACATTTTAATGTTATTACTTTAAAAGTTGCCAAATAATTAAGAAGTATAGTTTTATTTGATTTAAATATTGATTTAATTTAGTTACATAGATCTATGGATGAAAACGACAAATTGTGTTTTCTTTCTTGAAATATAAAGCAAAATGTAAGGCTGTTAAAATTGTTCCTTAGTATAAGTTATTATAAATTTCTGAATTTGATTTAAGATTTAAGTTGTTTTAAAACTAAATATTGTAAATTGTATGGAAAAATAAAAAGTTAAACAAGTTTTCATTTAATTTTATTAACTGAGTAACTAATATTGGGTTTGTTTATTTTTTATTTAATACCTAAGCTAAGAAGGTTAAAAAATAAAGCAAAATTAATAACTTGTCGTCACAAGAACGATTAAACACACTATTTCATGCAACAAAAGAGGCTTCAAATCAAAGTTTTCTTCTATCCAGTACGGAGTAAAATATATTTTAATCAAGATGTAAGTGAATGAAAAAAAGTTTTGAAATGTCCGGGGTGATAGCTCCAAAATCCGGGGAACTTACGCTTCCGGTCCGGGGAGCAGGTTTTAGAGATGGCAGCCCTAGTTATATCTAGCCATGTTTAAATTAAAAGACAATCAAAGTTTACACTGCTGTAAGCATAGACTATATGAAATGTTGAGTGTATGTAGGAAAATACTTCCTCTATCTAAGTAATATAAAGTAAACAGAATACAAGAAAATATTTTCAACTGCTGAATAACTACTCTATTCCCATATATAGTTTACTGAATATGCCAGAAATAAACATAGATTGAATATAATTTATAATCAAATTAATTATGATGCATATTTAAAATAAAAAAAAGGCAGAGTAGGATAATAAATAGATGGATAAATTAATTTCAACATTATAAAAAAAAAATACTTAAATACTTACAATACAAAAGTACTAACGGTTAAATGATACAGTGGAGTTTACAGTCTAATTTGTTGGATAATTTATTGCAAATTGATGTATATTCTAAACAAATTAACTAAATGTTTTCTATAAACTTGCCTGTCATTAAACATGCTCAGAATTATTTGATACATACCAAGAGATGGACGCAATGGGTGCAAAGAGCACCTGTTACAATTGAGCCAATAATGCCAAACAACAATCCTCCATTTTTAAAAGCCATAGGCATAGCAAGAATCCCAGATCCCAGACTGCTTTTTAGTAAGTGAAGTAAGGCTCCGGAATCACTAAAATAAATAATTTATAGTACATTGAGACATATCAGGCTAATTGCTATTGGCTATTTCTTTACACATTTTTTTCTTATTAATTAGACTTTTTGTATTTTCCAGCTATTAATGGAAATACCTTATACTCCATTTTATGAGCATGAGTTTTGAAAATTTGTCACCTAAATGTATCTATGCCCCCCTCAGTACTCAATAGGACACTTAACGATAACAAAATAGAAACAATAATTTAAGAAAGAGTTTTATTAGTTACCTACTGGACAGAGTTGATCCAGATATGCATGGTGGGTGAAAATGTTGTTCATATTTTAATTTTATGAGAATCAAATACATTTTATCTAGCTTAGAATAATAGATATCTTTATGGAGTTAAATTCTTGTTTGTAACCTCTCTATAGTTTATTACCACTACAATTATTCATTTATGTTTCTGTAAAGTTTTGATTGCTAGCTTATCTTCGCAAATAAATACTTCAATAATTGGACACCCATAAATAATTGCAGGTATCAAAGAAAACAAATTGTTATCTTGGTATTTACTGGAGTTTATAGTGGACTTACGGTGTGCCAGTAGATTTATCCCTGTAGTCGGACGGAACATATAGTTCTGTATCTGATTTCCCTAATGCTTCATTGAGTTTGTTTTTCTGTATAACATCATTTTCTGCTAGCTTTAACCTAAAACAAATGAAATAAGCAAAATTCTAATTTTTGAAAACTAGGAATAAAAATACATTGCTAAAGTTTGTCACCAAGCCCTGATAAACACTAATGATTTTTTTTTCCAGGTTTAATTTTTAACTTTTAATTTGTTTCAATCAAAAAATTATAATCACACTTATTTACTGGATCGAATACTCTCTGAATTTGTTATTGTGCAATCAAAAGTTTCTGTTTTATTTTGTATAACTTTTTCTGTTATTAGTGCACATATTATAGCAATTTTCCAACAGTTTGGTAGGCAAATATTCATTTTAGAATACAAATATGACTTACGTAGATGCAGTGTTGAGGTCTCCATTGATGCTGATTGTCGAGGACATGTTTTCTATAGACATCGCTTTGTTATCCATGTTCCTAAAAAAAAAAAATATATAAATATAGGTATATATACCTTTATGTATACTTAACTTAGAAAAAAAAATTCTAAAACTAATTATTAAGGTTTTTTTCACATTAGAAAGCACAATACAAAACTGTGAGTTCAATTATTGCTTGTGAGAGATATTCCCTATAAACCTATCAACTATTAATAAATGTGTTTCCATTCCTCAATAAATATTTAGATTTCTTAATTTTATATAAATAAATTTACCAACTAGATTTGTGTCACAGTTCTTGTACATTACAAATTGAAAAAAAAACTGCATAAAGTATTAGAATAATTAAAAATCACAAAATTTCCAAAATATCCTTTCATATCAATTTTTATTTTCAAGTCATACTATTATTTGCGATGTTTCCAACTCTTTCAGTCCATCCTCATGCAATCAATGTTGTGTTGTTCAAAATACATAATAAATAATAAAAATTAAAAAGGTCAATGAATATTGCCAATATACTTTATAAAAAATATTTTTTTGGAATGGTTTCATCCATCTGCCAGCTCTATCTATCTCTATATCTTCAAAATGTCGCAAATAATTGTATGACTTGATAATAAAAATTGACATAGAAGGATATTAGCACACTTTGCGATATTTAATATACATAAACATCCTTCAAAATAACAAATATTTCTATATTAGAAGAAATGTAAACAAAATATTTATTTGAAATTTAATTAAAACTGAGCAATGACATCAGTTTGATAAAATTTATATATTAAAATAAATTCAACTGATTACATTCCTGTGTGATAATTTTTAAAGGGTTAATCAAATAACAATATTTTAGTTTTTATCATCAAAATATAAAAATTGCTCTTGATATAAATTGTAATGACAATCTGTCTTTACTAAAGTTTTTACTTTCTTCATTGATAAGGACTGAAAGGAATTTTATAAAAAGTTCGTAAGGAATAATAATTTATTTTATAAAGCTCCATTTACTATGATCTTAGGGTCTAAATTGTCTGCATAATTTTATATTCTTCAAATGTTACATATGAACATAATTAGCTTAAGGAATTTATACATAATTTAAATAATAGTTACTTATTATATACAGGGATTAATAATAACATAGTATATTGTTCGTTGTTTGAGGATGGATTGGCATGCGGTCTCTCTCCAGCTCCCTGTTTAATATTGATTCATCTGACTGAATGAATCTATGACTCGAAATCTTTGTCTCAAACCCTGGTATTTATTGGCCCCACTACCCCCAAAATATATACATATATATAGTTTTTCACACAGGTAACGCCTTAGATACCTGGTTTTATAAGTAAGGTCTAAACAAAAGATATTCCAGTTTTTCTATCTAACCATACAGGTATTCATTTTAAAATAAAACTCAGTTTTACATTAAAAATATTGTCATATGTTGTCTCTTAGTACCAATAGGGCATAATAATCGATCATATTAAATAAATGTATGAGAATACATTTTTTATTTATTCATTTTTTTTTTGTTATCTCTACGGTCTAGCGTTCCTGGCTACTCTGGGTAAAATTAATGGATTCTGTTGTATGGAATTTTTCCGCGATGGTTGGTCTCATTTCAATCAGCCTCCAGAAGAGTTGTGTAGCTGTTGAGTAAACAAGCAGTGAATCCGGTATAGAAAACAATCATCATTTTTCACACTATCTTGTGTATTACTTCTCCATATTATCAGAATTTGTTCTGGAAGGGCAGGATAAGTTCACCTATTTACTTACCCACCGGAACCAGAGCTTTTTTCATCAACAATCATCTGTTTGGCTCTTCCTCTCAAGAGCCCTATTTAGTCAGGTCAATAACGGAAATATATGAAGAGGCCAAACTCTTCATATATCTCAGTTGAGGCCTTTCTTGTTTGCCCTTGGTCTGCCAAAGATCAATTTTAATCGTAAACCCCAATCATCTATCTTCGTGAAAAAACCAGCATAAAACATATTAGTCAAAATCAGCACGTAGTTAGTTATCTTAAATTTGATACATTGCTTAATATGTTCAGAAAATATTTATTTGTTAATTTCACTATTTTTACGGGAATGCCTTTATTTTTTGTCTAATGGAGCTGATATTAGGGGGAACTGATAGTCGAGTTGGACACTATCAATACTCCAATAGTATCAATAGAAACCATAAATTATAATGATAGTATATAATTCCCATTTCAAAGAGAAAAACATTATTTTACCATGGCAATCAATGATAAGTAACAGGTATCAGAAAACGCTGTTAACAAATAATTTATTTGTATTAATAATACTTTATAATTAAAGTTATAAATTATTAATTAATTAATTAATGATTTATAATTATTTGTCAGTATTTTTTTTGATAACGAGAGTAATTAAAGCAAAATATTGTAAACTTTAATTTTATTTGAAAAGAAACAAAACATGGATTTTATTTGAAAAAACAACAAAAATTTGTTGAGAACACATTCAACAATAACCTTTTGTAAAAAACAGATTCAAAAGAAGATTTTGTTGAAAATGCATTTAGAAAAAATTCTTGACCCCTTAGCAAAAACAAACACAATATTGAGAGACTGCAGCAATCACTAAATAAAAAATAAGTAAGAACTCAATTGATAACATTTTAATTATTTAAAAGGTTTAATGATGAAAAAAAGAGTGTCGAGCAGGTAAGTACCAAGTAATAATTATTATTAAACTTTAATTTTTTTTTTTTTGCAGACCCCACGTTAATTTTGAATAATAAATAACTTGGTCTAAAGTACACTTTTTTCAGGAAAATTAAACAGAACGTTAATTTACATTTTACAGGAAAGGGGGGGGGTACATTTTTGTAAGGTACGTGTGTGTCCAATAAAAACTCTGAAGTAACTCTGAGTTTTTAGTTTTCTCAGCAGTTTCAAATCTTAAATATATGTTTTTTCTATTCTTCCATTACTATTCTTGTCTCTTTTTTTTTTGTATTTTCCTATGCTTTAAATCAATATATTATGTTAGGGTCGATTTGATTTATTACTGCTATTTCCATTGAGGCAAATATTTGTATTTTCTATGTTATGTTTACAATTTTCTTAATTGTTAACTTTTGATTTGATTATATTATGTTGAATTTATTCATGGTTGTCATTATATTAATACAATAGTTTTCTTGCGCCACCCGTACAAAGTATAAGCCTTATTGGAGCCACTTAATGGAATAATAAAACAGAAAATTCTATGAAGCTGACCTTCTGAAGTCGAGAGGTAATATAGAATCGCTATCAGTTTAGTCCAGTCACGTATAATGTATATCATTATACTTGTTTATTCATTATATAATTTTTATAAAATAACAAAACCTGTATATAATGTAGCTATGCTACAGGAAATACAAAAATAATTTGTAAATAGATTCGCCTGAGGATCTATACTTATATAGAATCATCTGTAAATTTGAAGGGGCTAAGGAGGAAAAAAAAAAAAAAAAAAAAAGCAGACCTTTTAACAGACGTGAGTATTTTCAGGATCTGACTTTAGACTGTGGATGGGGGAAAACGGACAACATTATGCTTTAATTACAAGAACGAATTTTGTACAAGAAAGGGCTTCTTTCAAACAGTTCTAAGAATTAAACAGGCGGGAAAAGAGGACTAGAGGTAGTTCAAACGACTAATAAACTAAAAAACTTCTTGTGATTATGGTTTAAAAATACTTAAAAGACAATTACTAACACCAAGCAGAACATCAAGTTACGTCATTTCAGTAACAATTAATTAAAGACATACTTCAGGGGGTTGGCTGTAATTGTCATATCGTTGGATCATGAAATGAACCCTCTATGTAAAATTGATTACGTCTAGATAGAACCATGGCCACAACAAACATAAGCCATAAATGGGAAAAATTTAGATTGACATCGCGATTACTATACAGAATCTCAAAAGTCAGCTTGATTGCTCTTGAAACGAGGATTATGGATTTATGTCTTGGAAAAATTTGAAAACATAATTGTCTCACGTTTTATCACTTTTTTTTCAGGAAGTTCTTAACTGAGATCTATCAGCGTGGTCGAATTTAGGCACCGCAAAATCCCCACGGGCAGAGAGCTGCCAAAAAGGGCCCTAAATGCCAAAAGGGGGCCCGCAAGGATTTGGCAATGCTCGGAATGGGCCAATGTTTTATATAATATAATACTTTCTATCCATTTTATTTTTCCTTAATTTTTATAGCAGGGGTATTGAAGTAGAAGAAAGTTTAGTGCATTATACTAGCAAATTCTAATAACAGTTAGAATAATCAATAATTATGTTTTGATTTTAAGCCAATTAGGGGCCACCGAGGGGCGAGCACACGACGCACGAGCATTGGACTCAAAAAGTCACTGTCATTGATATTATAGGCTAAGTGCTTAGATAAGGACCATAAATGCAGAAGTCTCAGAACTGGACAAACAGAAGTTAGTGCAACGTTTTGCAGAAATTAAAGCAAGAAGGAATGAACTAACGCAATACCTAGGTACTCTTGAAGGTTTTAGTTACATAAATAACTTTTAACTTTATAAATTTTGCACAGCACCAGTTTTGTGTACATTTTTTTAAGGTACGTGTGTGTGTCCAATAAAAACATATACATGTATTTTTTTTTTTTTTTTTTTTTGTTCCGGCATTTGTGCACCGCGGCCTCAGTGAGACCTATTGTGCGCCAAGTATTACTTTAAATGTTTATTTTGTTTTACCTTTTTGTATCAAGGTTAATAATAAACAATACAATTTAGACATTATCTATGTATATTTCTATTAAGCAATACGTTGTTTTATTATCTTCTTTCAAAAAGTCAAAGCTAATGTAATCTCGAGTAATCTTCAAGTCTAATATGACATAATGGAACAAAGGAGAAAAAAAAAATTACTAAGAAAATTTTCCTCTAGATTTTATGTACCAGAATAGAGTAAAATGTGATTTCTAAGGGTTTAGATTAAAAATCCCTTCCCGAACCGTCGGTTGTTCGAAGGGCCTTTTGTGAAGCCTTACTTAGTTTACTTACTTACTTAGGGGGTCCTAAAATTTGCAGATCTGGTCTATTAGGTCGTTAAAACAGAATAGATAAACTGGCGAATAACAAAACCAATACTAAAACCAAGACGAATGAAAATCAGATGAGAAAACCCCAGGAGAACCTAAGTATCATTGAATTGGATTAGAAAAAGGACAATATTAGAAAAGCGAATGAACAAGAACTAACAATGTTTGACACTATTTTAGAATGCAGTACCAATATAATAAAAAAAAATTAGGTTCTATTATGATTATTACATAAGAACGTATCTTAATGTTAATTGCATTTCAGTTTCAACTTGATTATGTAACGGCTATTTAATCCAAATACTGTAGTAATAAACAATATACCAGTAATAAACGCCTTATAAAACGATACAACGGCTTAATTTTTTCAGTGTTAACAATGTAATATAATCATTCCTAAATCACAAAAATAAAACTGAAAAGTTGAAAGCTGACAGTAGAAATTTCATATTTCTCGGCATGACCTCAAGCCGGATTCATTTCGTCAATATTTTAGCAAATTACAATCTAATTTTGTATGAATAACAATTTTAATTGATCAAAATATTTTTAAAAAAACTATGTATTTTTAGTAGAAAACTGGTAGTTTCCCAAATTTAGTTTCCAAGAATTTGAACTCTGGAGCATTCCGTATTGTTAAATCATATTCTAGGCCTTCAATTTCGTTTATCTATATCTGAAAACATTATGATTTAATTAATGACAGGTTTGATACCAATATGATCAAATGATGGGTGAAATAGGTGATCGAGTTGTTATACTATGCGCTAAATACGATGTTGGTGCTCTAATGCTCTATGTTTGTACTTGGCTGTTTGACTGACCGTTCTGTGGTTAATCAGTCGTAAGCTACGTGGGAAAGTGAGAGTTTTGATAAGTTAACAGATTTTCTCTAGGAAAATCCAATTATTTTTCCTTTTGATTGCCACAAATGGCATATAAATGGATCTTGAGTAACCATCAACATTGATACCGCATTAGGATTCTACCGGGTGGTACCCAGAGCATGTTACTTTTGCATTTAGTGTTAAAATTAAAATATGCTTATAATTATCAGATGGATAATATCAAACACAAATTCAACATGGCAAATATTAATTTTAAAACTCGTACTAACAGTCATCGTAACCATTTTATGCTAATATATTTTGCATTTGATCGCACTATCGCAACCAATAAATTCTGATTGTTGTGAAAGCTGGAAATAGCTTCAAATGCCGAAGCGCCGCTCATTTTGATGATATGATCGGTCAATAAAACGAGTCAATAAATGTATTTTCAAAACTAAATCCCATTAAAGAGTTGGTATTTTTTTTAAATATGAATTGTGTGGCCGGTTGACTTACGTAATATTGAGAGGAAATTTATTGTTTCACATGGCCCCGGGGATAGCAATTGTAAATATTATGATAATAAAACGTTTAATATGTGTACACTAAGAAAGGTGTTATTATTTTATTGGGACTAAATCAGACTAAATACACAACGGTAATTGTAATAAAACACACTAGATGAGATATTAGAATCTTTTTACCTATGATGAGATTTAGAACCTTGTCGGGGTCTATTTTACTTTGAAATGCTTGTTAGATAATTATGATATTGTTTTTACTAATTTTAAACAATGAATTATTATTTGCTTGATGAAAATTATAATAGCATAAAATTTAAAAAATATTATTTATATTTTGAATCAAAATAAAATTCTGACAAGGACATATAATCATGGTTGAATGATTCATAAAAAAATGTACATACATTGTTTTTTCACCGATGTAACCTTCCTTGCATTTGTTGAAGTATTTGAAAATCCGACTCATGATTTCGCTGATGTTCAAACTTCAGACCGGAAAAATGTCAAAAAATCACGTATACGAAAATGTACCAAAAAATATACGATCTGATTTTATCTCTTGGCAGCCACTATCTCGACTAACGCTCATGTCATACTGAAGCTACATGAATGCAGCAAGATACGGCAAAGGACAAGATGATGATAATTCGTGAATTCTTTCGTTATCTTTACAGAGGAGTTAGGAACCAATTCAGATGCAGAGGAGGCCACTAATAACGTCACTGATCCCGAAAACAAACATTAGGAATCTACTTAAACTTAAATAATTAATAAAATTTAGTGAGAATTAAATTGTGTAGATAAACCTAAATTTTTAATTGCATTTGTTTTATAAAAGGAACCAAATTTTTTTTGGAGGGTCATTGCAGGGGGAAATTGCAGGAAAGCCTTATCTTAAAATTATGTAACCAAAAAGTGGACGGTTAATGTCTTATATGTTCGCGGTGTCCTATTACAGGAGAGGATAGAAAATGTCACGTTGCTTATGTAGTAGATGACGAATTAGATTCGATGTGACTATATTCTATATTGATGTTATAACTAGGGCATGAAGGGCAGTCTATCCTGCAGGAAGTCAATCCCTTCTTATTCACTGAGAATACATCAAGAAAAATTCACTATCTAATTAAAGTTACACACATATGGGAATAAAATGTTAAAATATGCGCTGCTCCTGTGAGTGCGGGATGGGCATCCTGGAGCGTGTTAGCTGCGAAGAACTGGGAGGATTCGGACTTTTCCAGGCACATGAAAATGGGGTGGATTGTACTGATGCACATATGTTAGGTGAATAAATACATGGTTTTTACCTACAACTTTCGTTTATACCTCGTGTCATATAAGACACTGTCTATATCCACCGCCTGAAAGATGGGACTGGGGAGCCTTCTGGGCCCAGGCACGTTTTGGGGGTTCTAGGCTCTCCTTTTGTCTTTGTGCTAGCTCATGATCCCATCAGCGAGCTCCCCAAATGAGTTTAACTATTCTAACAACGGCGTTAATGATAGGGTTTGAGGCCGAGATAAATAATCAACAAAAAACAAACAACCTAGATCCTTCATCATAAAGGGCTTACTTCACCGCACTATATTTACGCCTTTGACACAAGAAAGTCCTTAGCTATTTACATCAGCTTTGTGTTTATAGCAGTAATTAAATTATTCAGGAGGGATTAATCCATTTTTATTACATCCACCCTTCTAAAACCTAGGTTCACTGGAAGGTGTTTGCTGATCCGAAGAACCTAACTAACAGAGATTAGGACTTGATGATTGCATGCAAGGAAGAGGTGACAACAATTCTCTCAAATATTAGACAACTTCTAAAATCAGAATATCGAACATTATGATCACTTATCTTACTATTGCTAATGGTTTATGATATGAAATTATTAAGAAGAGAGAAAAACAGGATACTGGGAAAAAAATGATAGCCAAAAGTCTTTCAAAAGGAATTAAAAACAAAACTTAAAAAAAAAAACAACCAATTCTGTGCGGCACTCCATTTAAATCCCAGCCCACACCGTTAAGGAACCACGTTGAAAAGGTTGGCTCTGGGTGAAATTACAGGCTGCATACCTTTCATTTCTTCTTCTCCGCACCCTTTCACGCCCGTCTGGAGATCGTAGAGCAAATCTAGATTCATCTGTAAAAAGTACAGCACACCATTCGTCCATAGTCCAATGACTGTGTTCTCGAACAAAAGCCAGCCGTGTAACTCTGTGAGTTCTGGTCAATTCTGGTCCTCTCACTGGGCGAATAGCCATTAGTCCATACTCATTTAATCTTCTCCGAGAAGTACGTTCAGAAATTTGCACACCTCGAACTTCTTGGAGCTGATGAATCGCTTGAACAACAGTAAGGTGCCGGTTTCGTAAAATTAAAAGTAAGAAACCGGTCATCCTGTGGTTCAGCTGCCCTAGGCCTTACAAAACCGGCCCTTCTATGGTAAGACCCAGTTTCTCGAAAACGCCTGACGGCGTCTCGTAGAGTTTTATAGGGAACTCCGATGGCATTAGCTGCATATCTAATGGAACGTCCATCATCAATAAGTGCCACACCACGTGCAACATCCTCAGCACGAAGAGGCATTTTTAAACTTAAAATTGAGAAACTTAAAATATCGAAGCCGAAAACTAAGAAATTTGCTGCACCAGAACGCAAATTACACTGAATAAACATTTTTAATTCCATGGAAAGTAAACATTGGGAACGACAGTCCTTTAATTGAACTAAGGATTATGGGTTACTACCCTCTATATTGACATTTCTAATTGAAAAAAAATAAAAAAAATACATATTTATTCATAGAAAAATTTTACCAATCCAAAGCAGAAATATTTTGAGATGAAAACATGAAAAAAAATTTGCCTGTCAGTGTATATATACGTATATAGGTGTAAATGATCAATAAATTCTTTCCAAAGTCATACCTCTAATACATGGATGGCTTAATGTTGGTTCTTGGATATGAAATATCGATTAGCTTCAGCAAATGATAATTCTAGTCAAAAAACCCATTAGCCGATTGATAGGTATGTAACATAACCTTACTCCTGTAATCAGTGAACCCAGTTACCTTGAGCTCTATTACCCTTGTTCGGCTGATAGAACTATTCACTGAAAGATGTCACGTTACTCAACGTTATTCAAGAACATATGAGCTCTGAAAGTCGCATTAAATTGGCTAATATCGTTTATTCAAGAACAATCATCAGGGGCCGGTCCAGGGGATAAAAGTTTATAATAACATCATATATTTTCTTTTATATACTTTGTAGATAGTTATTCCTTTACAGGGCTTTGGTAAAGTATTTTTCTAACAGTATACTTTTACAAGACATCATTGAAATGGGCATCGTTAATTTTACAAAAGGGGATATTGACCGTTGCTAAAGCACAGCACATGTCCATATTAAAATTTAACTCGCGTGATGTCCAGTTTGTTGAAACCTCTACTTTCTTTCCGTGTTTTCATACTCATCAATGTTTTTTGTTTTTGTCGGTGGTTTTGGCAATGTCCATTAACAGCTTTTGCACGTTTATTAAAATCACAACTTGAATATTAACTTGAAGAGAGATAGATCAATAGAAATTATGACAGTCTAAGAAAACCAAGATTACTATCTGTTTCAAAAATAATAATTTCTCCAAAACTGCACCTTTCAAAGTACACTATACTCAGTCTAATTAGCCAAATAAATAAGTGTACCTGCTCCAAGAATCCAACACGTGAATTATCTCTCTCGCAAATTCCCATATTTGAATTGAAAGAGACGAATCAATTTCAATTCAACAAAAAAACAGGAAAACTCCCTAACAAATGTGTAACAAAAAATGTGAGAAATATTTTAAAATGTGCGATTTCACTAAAATATGTAAAATAAAATTAACCTAAATTTACTTAAACTGCCTTGGGAAGTATAGTGATCGATGTCTCATCCAATATTTTGCTCTTTGGGAAATATGTAAGAACATGTAAATATTTAAAGATTTTATCAACAAGTAATTTCTCAAAATAAAAAAAAAAGATCTAGGTCACTAGGTCCAACCCCGACATCATCGCCAGTAAAGCGAAAACCGAGACGCTCAACCAGGAACGTACAAATGATCTCCTCTGCAGCTAGTTCCATGGAGGAGATACCTCCACAAGCCAGCACATCCAAATAAGAAACCACCATAGAGTCGCCTTTCTTCACGCCAAACACCTTTGAGGCTTTGAAAAACATTCCAGCAGAAGAAATGGAAGTCAACAAAACTCCAACACAGCCCAACCCACCTGCTATATTTGTACGCAACATTAGCAACTTTAAATTACTATGCTCACAAATGAGCAAAGTAGTAGGTACCGGAAAATATACGTGCCTCAATCGCTCTCGTGATACAAAAATTTCCCCAGACACTCCCGATACTTATCGAGCGATCATCAAGTATTTGGAAGAAACCAATGCAGACTTCCATACATATCAGTTGAAACAAGAACGATCGCTTCGAATAGTGATAAGAAATCTGCACCCGACCACACCAGCTGATGAAATTGAAGACGAACTATCAGCTCTGGGATTTAAAGTTCGGCAAATAACCAACGTTTTACATGAGGACAGACAACAAAATGAATCCACCAAAACGGCATTACCGTTATTTTTTGTAGATCTCGAGCGGACACCTGGCGTGGAGAAAATTTATGACTTAACAACCCTATATTACACAAGAATACAGGTCGAAAAACCTTACCCCAAAAGAGACATCGTCCAATGCCATAATTGCCAGGCATATGGGCACACGAAATCGTACTGCCACCACCCTCCTAGGTGTGTAAAGTGTAGTGGGCAGTACAAAAGCGAATTGTGCAAAAAGCCCCTAAAATCGCCTGCTGTATGCGTGCTCTGCCAGCAAGACCATCCGGCCAACTACAAGGGCTGTGAGGCCTATAGAATACTCAAGTCCAGGAGCGAGCAACGTCATCGGCCAGAAGAAGAGAGGCCAGTGACAGGTAGCTCAAGAAGCGCCCCCACCAGAAATTTGAGGCCTTCTGTCTCTTTTGCTGATGCCGTTCGGAACAGAGAGCAATCACAGGCACTGCCCACTTCTCCTCCGCAAGTATCTCTTCCCCAGCATTCCGCTCATCCCGCCAACCAGCAAACCCAATCCCATCCTCAACCACACATCTCGCATATTCCTTCACCTCCAAGCTCTTCAGATCTCACTAGCCTATTAACATCATTCCTTACAGAATTCAGAACCCTAATTACCCCTCTCATTTCCCTTCTTACAAATCTTGTCTCCTACCTTATCCCCTTTAAACAAAATCCATAAGTGGATCCTTCTGACTCCTTATCAATTCTCCTTTGGAATGCAAATGGTGTTCGCACCCACACTAACGAACTGACAGCACTACTCCACGACAAGAACATCGACGTAGCTCTCATTACTGAAACAAGACTTACTAGTAAACGACCATTTACGGTTCGACAGTACCATACTTACCGAACTGATCACCCAGATGGAAGAGCTCATGCAGGTACCACTGTCATTGTTCATAATTCCATTTCTCATCACATAGTTCCTTTGGTAGCACATGATTTCCTTCAGTCCAATGCAGTGTCAATCAGCACCTTCCCTTTCCCCCTTACTCTAGCATCAGTGTACTGAGATGAGTGTAAATCCATTTCCGATTCCCAATTCATCTCCTTTCTAGACTCCATAGGACATTGTTTCCTTGTGGGTGGGGACTTTAATGCGAAGCACCAACACTGGGGGTCAAGATACACGAATACACGCGGACGTGCTTTGCTGTCTGCACTCACACGGAAACATTGCTCCACGATCTCTCCTGACACAGCCACCTATTGGCCGTCAGATCCCAACTGAAATCCAGATCTCCTAGACTTCTTCTTCTACAATAGTTTAGGAACACTAAACTATTCACTCAAGCGCCTCGATGACCTTTCCTCCGATCATAGCCCTTTATCATTAACCATTTCCCTAAGACCAATTCACAAACTACCTCCTCCTTCATTTATTAGGGGTCCAGTCGATTGGGACCACTTCCGCCAGCTTCTTACAGGCTCCATTGACCTCAAAGTGTCCCTGAAAACATCCCAAGACCTACACGATGCAGTGCATTCTTTCACTACCCTGGTCGAGAGGTCGGCTTGGGAGGCATCGTCACCCCATCGTCACCCAAAATCCATAATCATAATCGTTTACCTCAGCATCTCAAAGACCTAATCCAATCCAAACGCCGCTCCAGAACAGTGTGGCAAAGATCCCGGCATCCTGCTGATCGCCGCTCGTACAATCAGTACTGCCGATTGGTAAAGCGGCGATTGGCATCCTTCCGTTCCGATTCTTTCAATTCCCACCTCTCCTCTCTGTCTACCAGGGATAACTCGTTGTGGAATGTAACCAACAAAATCCTAAAGTATCAACCTGTTTCACATCCACTCCGTCATGATGATGGGTCCTGGGCGGCTTCGGATGGGGATAGGTCGGAGGAATTTGCTCTGCATCTTACCCATACTTTCACACCTCACCTTTCTCATCAAAGCCATACTCACAGCACAACTGTGGAAGATTTCCTCACTTTACCTATTCCTCTCTCTCTTCCACCAAAAGCCGTTAATCCCTCTGAGGTCAAATATCTTCTGAAAAACTTACCTTACCGTAAATCCCCTGGATATGATCTCCTTACTCCTCAAATTCTCAAACAACTTCCTCCTAAAGCCATAATCTTTTTAACCTATATATATATATAATTGCATTATCCGAACGACGCACTTTCCTCTCCTCTGGAAACATTCCATTATTGTCCTATTCGCCAAACCCGGTAAACCACCCAACGACGCCTCATCTTACCGTCCAATTAGCCTACTCCCTATCCTCTCAAAAATTTTTGAGAAACTCCTACTAAAACGTCTATTTCCAATTGTTGAATCCAAAAACCTTTTTCCCACACACCAGTTTGGTTTCCGCCAACGACATTCCACTGCTCAACAAGGCCTTCGCGTTGTTGATCACCTCTCCTCAGCCCTTGAAACCAAACAGTATTGCACTGCTGCCTTTCTCGATATAGCTCAAGCTTTTGACAGGGTTTGGCACGCAGGTTTGCTCTACAAGCTCAAAAGATATTTACCACATACCCTTTTCCTAATCCTACAGTCCTACCTTTGAAACCGCTTCTTCCAAGTCTGCTGTGGTTTAGAATACTCTAACTACTATCCCATAAGTGCAGGAGTTCCACAGGGCAGTGTCCTGGACCCCATCCTCTATAACCTATACACCGCTGATGTCCCCTCTACTCCCAATACCTTCTTGGCCACATTTGCAGATGACACTGCAGTCTTGTCATCCCACCCAGACCCCGACATAGCATCCCATAACCTTCAAAAACACCTTGACGAGATCGAGTATTGGTGCAATCAATGGTGGATCAAAGTTAATGAAGCAAAATGCTCCCACATTACCTTCACCCTTTGTCGCAAGTCTTGTCCACTAGTTTATTTTAATTCTATTCCTCTTCCTATATCCGAGACAGTACGGTACTTAGGCTTCCATCTTGACAAACGACTGACCTGGAACCCACATACGAGACTAAAAAGACAAGAACTAAACAGACGCGTTGGACAACTGTACAGACTACTTCAAAGGACATCCCATCTCTCAATAGAAAATAAACTACTAATCTACAAAGTTATACTTAAACCAATCTGGACATACGGAATAGAGCTATGGGGGGACAGCAAAAAATTCGAACATCAAGCGTATCCAATCCTTTCAATCAAAAGTCCTGAGAACAATAGTAAATGCCCCTTATTATGTCAGCAACAAAACCCTTCATAACGACCTTAATATACCCTACATTCTAGAACTCATCCCTTCCAAGTTTACGAAATTCCACAGTAGCCTTTCCAACCACCCTAATCCTGTAGCACAGTCACTGCACTGCGTCACTCATCCCTATAATCCTCCTCGGAGACTGAAACGGCAGTGGCCTCGTGACCTGCTATAATCAAGTGACAGTGGGAGTCCTGGCAATGGCCAGTTTCTCCAATCATGTCCTGAGCGTCTGTGGCTCTCGCGCTCTTGGTCAGCCTCCACTGGCTAGTATCCGGTGACGCTGCTGATGGAGGAGCGTGGGGGACTTCCCAAGACTCCGCTTTCTCTTCGCGGTGGATTTGGGGGGTCTCTGGGCTGTCTGTAAATATTGTATGAATGAGCGAGTGAATGATGAACTGTAAATATTGTATGAATGAGATCATTTATCTTAATTACTTATTGCCTTATAAAAGGCAGATTGTAATTATAGCACAATGTATGAAAAAAAAGTTTATCAGATTATATGAGCTGCCCTCAAGGTCGAATATATTCAATCCACCTTTAAATTGCAGCAAACGCTATCCTAACAGTTTGTTAAGCAGTATGAAAAGCGGTATCTAAATTCATCGAATACCATCTATAACGTACTTTACACGATCAGTGTTAATGTCATTATCTGTAATGTCACTACCTTCGCAAGTCTTTCATTATTACTGCTTCAGTACTATTCACCCTTACACGTTTATTTCCAATGATATTACTTTTCATCAGTAGGTTGAAAAGTAATGAAGGAGTAATGATTAAAGACTTATGAAGGTAATGGCATCACAGATGACGACATCAACACCGATCATGTAAGGTGCGCTTAAAGCGGAATACCAGTGCGTGCACATTCAACATTACCGAGACCTGATAGCCTTGGAGCACACATAGGATATAAGAACACTCCATAAACGTTTTAGATATACCTGGGTATAAAGTAATTCAGAGAGAGGGCTTGGGCAGATCTGTTTCCTAGTTTGCAGAGCACTTGAAATTATAAGCCCTTCATAAAATATATTTTACCTCGTTTATACAAACATATAGCTGTCATATCATTGCATATAACAAAATAATAACACTGTTGTTAACATTTATTAAGAAAATCATTTATTTAAATGAATTTACAAGATCCACTAACACGTTCAAAGTTATTGTCTATTGATACCTCTATAACTATTTTTAAGGTTTTTTTTTATGTCCTATTTTTGCCAGTCGTTGGATTACTATGCCATGTCGGTGGATTTCACGGAAGCTACATAAATCTAAGAACAGGCTTTCAAAAGATATTAGTGACAGTTATAACAGCTTTTGTAATTATGAAGTGCTAAAGCTACAAAGATATTTACGATTTCTTAATCACAATCCCAATATCTCTAATTCATCAATCATAATTGATTTTTTTTTTAAAATAATTTTATGTCAAAGCAGAGACAAACATATACCAGACGTAAAAATTATTTGTTGTAAAAACTCGGATAACGCGTCCGACATTTACGTCCCTCACTTGGTAGCAGAATTCAAAATATAAAAAAATTCGTGAAATGTAAATAATTTTCACAGATTATAACGGAAATGATAATGATGCTGATCTACCAATGGGTTTATGAGCATAAGGAAATGTCATCTTGTAACTCGTAGCTTTATACTGTACTGTTAATAATTATTTCTGATAAATAAATAACAATAAATGTGTCTATAAATTAATTAAATGTCAAATCAGTAGCGTGTACAAAATACTAGCTCCTTTGGAACTGTCGTTGAGTATTGTAATGACTGCTTATCATACAGTTTACAATATGCTTACAAATTATTTTTATCACAAGAGCCCACCGAATAAAATTATATTTAATGAGCAGCAGGACTAAGGACTATTAGAAATAGGAAGAAAGGTGAAGGTCCATTAAGACCCTTTATAATTTAACAATTACAAGAATGAAAAAAAAAAAGGGGGAACGGTTTTTTTTTTTAAATTTCATTTTTCATCTTCTTTTCATTATTTTTTAAGGCATATCATCCAGGAGGATCATTTTTTGCCCTAAATATATCCACGTACAAATATATAAATGTATAATAAATGAATAGAAAAGTCGATTACATCTAGGTTATGTAAATTAATATGGAAAAATCTCTATGAACTCAACATGAAATGGTTTAGGGTACAATTCTTAAGACAATTCTTTCTCTTTAATACAATATTAACAACATTATAAAAGTGTAAGATTATAAAATAATCAGAAACAGTGGAGGCAAAATGACCACGAAGTTATAAATCATTGTGTGGAGTTCTGGGATTGGTAAAGTCTGGCCATAATGACTTGTAGTCTAGAAGATAACTCTTGGCCACTTTCGCTTCAATCTCCGAAGGGAGGGAATTGTAGATTAATTAATTATAATAATGGTGCTAAAGAATGTGAGTGGTTAATTGATTGGAACTTCAGTGGTTTTGAGCTAATGTGATCTGAGACAGTGGTAATATTGATGCAAGTATAGTAAGGACCCAATAGGTAACACAATTATTATGTCTTTAGGTTGTAAGAATTTGATTTACCTGACACTCAAGGGTTTCGCTGACCCCTGTAGTCCTTCAAGTGAAGATTATTTTTTAATTTTCATTTCTACGATAGGTGCATTTATTTATTTTTTTTTTTTTTAACAAGCGCCAATAACTATGTCCCTGATACTTATCATAATGAGATACGCAATCCAAATAGGCGTCTATGATCGAGTGGATAATATTTATTTAAGCCCTTGTCCGAGATTTCTGTTGTGGGTAGAACAATCGTACATTAGATTTAAGGTGAAGGGCGGAGATCATATCCTGACGTCTTTGGTCCAAGGATCTGATGGCAGGGATGCCCAAGGAATCACGACCCTATATCGAAGGTGATGTAGCTATCGATCGTAATAATCATGAGAGATGAATAATTATATTCCTTCCTCTCACTGGTATTGTCCTATCCGTTTTAAGGCAAACTGTCCGTTAGCTGAAGCAAAAATGTTACTCAGTTAGACGTGAAGTCACCAGATGCAGTTCAGTTTTAGACAAAATTGTTCCACCATACTGTTAATAATACATTCATAATTTTTTATTCAGAGTAATTCGTTTTACTCATTAAATTATTATGTAAACACGTTAATGAAGGGGGATGATCTACGATCATTCGACTTTCTATTTGTATCTTAGACAATTTTGAGTAATTTTTAACAAAAATAAAAGGGGATTGGGCTAATGAGGGACTAAATTTGGAAGTACGCCAAAACTGTTGACTCAATGACAAGCTCACTGCATTGAAGAGCTCCGTGAGCTATGAAGGTAAGAGATATTACTCGTATTTAAAGTTGAATAGAACACAGGTGTAGTCAACCCATTAATCAATGGGTCTTATAAAATAAAAAACATTTGAAAGATTATTTTTCTGCTTATATATATCGTTCCTTCCTTACCTAGTAAGGATAACTGCAGTAAATTTTCAGAAAATTAAAGTTTCAGTTTTTGATGTCTAAAATATAATAATAAAATACATTTTTTTAACCATTAGAAACGTCTACCAATCCCCAATCCTCTCGGGTGAAAATGATACAATGTATTGAAGTAGAATTGGAAAGAAGTCTGCTGTATATAAACTAAGAAGTATACTGAGCATTTTTTAAATTTCTTCTCAAAGCTAAAATACGTTTATCTACTAACTAATGTATATCTACTAAACTAAAAAGTTGGCGAGACTACACACAAAAAACATAGATCAGTACTAATAAAAAATAAAGATAAAGATATGGGCAAAGAAAAATGACATACCGAAGTTAATATTATATTTCAAAAACCAATTCAATACTTGAAGCTTAAATAATTTTGAGTACGATACTATTCTATTCAGAATAAAAAAAAAGGGAAGTAGTTTTAAATATTTTTCAAAAGAAATACCAACCTACTTTTCAAACCATGTCGCCTTTAACCTGCATCTCTATCACTGAGAGGTTTTGTTTGGATTGTTTGTGAATTATGAATCGATACCTCTTTGTCATTCAATATTTAGGTTGAAATACATTTGAAAAAAACTTTAAAAAATAGTTTAACAGCTAAAAATCAAAAATATATATTTGAGAGCTATAATTATTCATGTATTCCTCAGCATGCCTTGTAGTAACTCGAAAGCTGTTTTAAGATCAATTTGCTAAACTACAGGAAGTGTAACCGAAGCCAAATTTGTTATTTTTGCACCAACAGAAAATAAGATGAAAGCATTATTCTGTACGGAATAACCTGATGTAATAATTAAAGTAGCTTGTCGATTTTTTTTTGGATTATATTAGAGAAATTTGTGAATTGACAAATTACTTCAATAAAATTATTCTGGCAGTAGGTGATACTACTCCAAAAAAACAAAATACATCACAAGGTAGTATTGAAGACAGTTTCAAATATGAAGTCTCTCCATTGTTTACATTTCCAATACTTTCAAATAAGTAAGGTGCAATTTTTGTCTGAACCTACGTCTGTCATACTATTTTGTTTGTCCTGCGATATATATAAGTTATTCCTGACATTTCAAGTAGAAATGTCTTGGGATAGAACATTTCAAGGATTGAAGTAAAAAACTTTTGCCTACCCACATGAAATTATATACTTTTATGCCAAGGAACCTTCATCCAAGTGGTCACTATCCCAAACTATGAACTTATTATTTATCTATGAAAGCAGCAAAGTGTAAATAATTATAATTTTCCGCGAGCAGACAAATGAGACTTGAAAAATGTTCTTACAGCATTTATATGCTCTCTTAAATAATGCTGCAATGGTTGCGATTTCTAGTGCACAGAGATTATCTACGAATGCTAATATTTAGCTATAAAGGGCTCAAGCAAATGTTAGACCATCACGGAACGTTGTTATAATTCCCGTTGCATGTTTCGTTTCAAAAAGTAGGTTAGTAAAAGTTTACAAGTTCTTTCAGTGTAAAATATTACGTTATTCACTTTTATTTTACTGTATTTGAAGAAACCACTAACTTGTGGGTAATTACAGAATTCACATCGTTGAAGCGTTGATATAATATTTTATTCTATTCAATTATGATGTCGGCATAAGTGATATAGTAACTTAGGTGCATTATAGTTGTTTAACAGCATACTGGTTCTCTAGTCGTGTTTTTTTAATGCATCATTGACGTATATAAGCATGTCATTACGTGGTAATTTTTTTCTCAATCTACATTAGCTTACAACTATTTCTGTAGTCTGTTTTGGGGCACTCCACCCGTACGGGACATCGACATTTTGGTCTCGCAACAGACATTTTTTAATTGTTTTAACTTTTATTAATATTTTACAGAGCTTGCCAATAAATTTGATAAAGGGTTTTGAAGTTTAATACTATTGAAGACAGTTATTATGTCTTATGGATCATAGTGAGCGCAATATCTAAAAGAATGCCTCAGGCTCCTCCGTGATCAGGCGGCACCCCGTCCCCTCCTGTCTGGTAGGCCGGAATTGTATTCTCATTTCAAGAACACGAGGACTGATTGGTGGATGTTAAATCTTGCCTACCCATATTGCCTAAAGTTTACAAATTTATAACAATGAATTTGAAAATACTATAAATTAAAACTAATTTTCAAATGATATTTTATTACTTTAAAAGGGGCTTGAGTTCCACATTTCGTTTATTAGTAACTATGTTGCGTCTTAATATTTTTTTCTAATCCATGCTACATAATATGGATAGATAAATAATTTACATACATACATTTTTTTTTTCGTCCATAAGGAGTGTACGAAATGTACTGAATTTGTACTTATTCTCTCTTTTTGAGCGCACCCAGCGTATTGAAACCTTAGAAGTTATCGCAGCTACATTAAATCTCAAGATATTTACGTATCAGAAAAATTTACTGTTTAAGAAAATTATTCCAAGAATTCTTGCTAATTTAAATGTATAGAAAAATATTTTGTTTTCTCTAACGGCATCCCTTTTGAGGCTCGGTGAGAAAAACGGTCTATGGTATCTTTATGACACCGTCAATAAAATTTTTTTAGACGTTAATATGAACACAACAGCGTGCGATACATATATCTCTCTTTGACAAAGACAAACTGATAAGCGTGTAAATTTCCTTGATCACGTAACATTTATATACTATAAACGATATAAATTAACGATTCAATTCGAAGTAACGCACGAATCTCATTAAGCAAATTAGTAAATAGAGATAAGCTACATTAAATCATATTCGGTTCTATACGATGTTGTTCGCCCTCATGCCGCCATGTCATTCACATTTGATGGTTGTGATTCCATTTCACAGTTTTGAATTAATTAATGAAAAAAAAGTATCACTTAGAACATACGTATATTCACTGTTAAGTGATAGGATAATATGTAAGGTTTTAGTGTAGTGCTTCAGAATATTCACTGCTACGTTCAGTGAATGAGGGTTTTATGTATACTTACTCGTTTATTAACTTATTAGTATATTCAAGTTTATCCGAATACATAAACTATATGACATAATGTAACGAATGTATCTTTTCTACGGATATATACATATATCTTTCATATATATCTTTACGATACGCTCCAGTTAAATAACTAAAATATCTGATTTAATAAAGAAAAGGATGCCATTTAACTATTCAGCGGCTATCAGATTTGATTATTCTACCAAATACATACATACAAATTATACTTTGCTAAAAAATATTCAATTAATTTACCATTCTCCCAATTGGATGTAAACAAACGTATTTTACCTTTATAAATTTATGTGGTGGTCAATGGAAGGAATATCATGTTTATAAAATAGAATTTTACAATACTTAATGCTTTACTACAAATGTTTCAATGTAATATGATTAAATTAGTATGGATCAAAATGATGGAAAATGACTACACATATTACCGGACTATTAAAACTATTTCTTACTAATACACATCGAGGTCTTCTAAAGATGGGAGGTCCTGACCATACACCACCAGACTTCCGCCTTTGGTCACGTCACAGTTAGAAGTGATGTTCACGGGCACCCACTCATAAACATAAAAGTAGTATGTATCCTAACTTGCCTTATTTAAAACAGAGCTCATCCCTACTCCTCTGGCTCAACAAATCGGCGCCGCCTCCTTTGAGTTCTTTGTTGTTAAAAACTATTTTTCGACACTTACACCGAAACAAGTTGGGACCTGCTCAAAACACTGCCTATCTGCACTGCCACTGGCATATCTCTACATGGTGCGACACAAAAGAATGTGTTATTACCAGTCACTAAAACCTGTCTTTCTGATGGTCAATAAGGACATGGAGATCTGGGATCATTAATGCCTGACAGCCACCTCTGGTACATTACCGCAAGCTTCACCTAGCAAAATCTATCTCTTAATATTAATGTTATTTTATACTAAATTCATTTTACATGACAGGGTTAACCAACAACACAATGAAGAAATGACAAAGAATAAGAGTATATTATTTCAGCAATAAAACCCTTCATAGCGATCATAATGTACCCTACATTCTTGATCTCATCCCTTCCAAGTTCAGGAAATTCCTTTGAAACCTATCTAACCACCCTAATCTCTTAGCATGGGCATGACAATGCACTACACATCCCTATAATCCTCCTCGGAGACTAAAGCGGCAGTGGGCTCGTGACCTGCTATGAATTTGTTACAGTGGAAGTCCTGGCAATGTCCAGTTTCTCCAATCGTGTCCTGAACGTCTGTTGCTCTCGCGCTTCTTGGTCTCTCGCTCTCGCGGTCACACGGCTGATGGAGGAGCGTGGAGGTCTGGCCAAGACTCCGTGTTATCTTTCGCTTGCAAGGGGGGTGACAACCATGAGGATTTGGGAGGTCTCTGGGCTGTTTGTAAATACTCTATGAATGAGAATTGTAAATATGGTATAAATGAGAACATTGAATACAATTATTTATTGCCCAATAAGGCAGATTACAATAAAATTTTATACTGAAAAAATTATATTACTGACTTATTTAGTTTCAATTTAAGTAGTAATTTTGACAGTATTTACTAGTAGATAAACGAAATATCAAGTAAAAAAATACTTATACTAATTTTGAATAAATATAAAAGATATAAATGTAACATAATCCGTAATTTATAGTGAAATAGTACCGTAATACAATAAATGTGAAACAGAGATTCCGTTTGTAAGTTGAACAATTTAACAAAACGAACTTGAGACCTTATAATCAACACCGGTTGTTTTATTTGGTAGTATAACAATAAGACATTAATGCTACCATCATTTGCAGCACAGAGCTACTCCTTTATCCGGCAGTCTTAACATCAGTTCTGTTGAGGATCTTATCATGCAAACAGTACATAATAAAATTCTTACTTGTGTTTCACTACTCTCATTTCGATTCAAAGGCTCAAATATACAAATGTGCATAAGAGGATGTAGTAAAGCATCATCACGAATGATGTATGGCATATTACATGTTGTATGACTGTTACTGCAACAAAAACTTTTCAATCGTAAACAAGCTACGAAATGTGTAAAAAAATACACAAATAAAGTACCAAGCTAATTTTAAAAGGGAAAGCGTCACACGATTATCGTTGTTTATCAAGAAATCTATTTTCTAAATCCGAACCCATTAGGTTACGATGAGAAATACTGTTTTATGAAACCGGTTAGATCAGTACCATTTTAAAATGTTGTGTGTGTTTGTCACGTTTGGAGATAGAAGAAAAAAAAAAGCTTTATAAATAACAGCTTATTGGTACAAATATAAATCTGTTATATACTTACTGTAACAATTTTTAGTAACATCTGTCTCGTGTCATTTCCAAAAAAATGTACTACGAATACGAATCTACATTATTTTGCTAATCAGCCACTTACAAGATCAGATCTTTTTGGCTTACAGATTCTAGGTAAGATACGTCAGTAGTTATATTTGCCTTGAGTTTCAGCTGATATGTTACAAAACTAATATAAAAACGAATAAGAATGAATTAAATTCAAGTGTGGATGGGATCGGCTGAACTCAGTAAATACTTTTGAAAAATTATCCAAGAAAAAATACTTTTCGGGTTAAATGAATCTAGTAACAAAATTAACAGTGGTTAATTAATAATTATTAGCTAAAGAAAAATATGCTGGCAAGGGCAGGACTGTAAAAGGGGTCCTACCTCACTATCCAGTCGGGTACTCTTTTGACAGCAATATTTTTCATGGTATCAAGTCATCAAATGGAAAATTCCATATCTAGTTTAAAGAGGAGGCTTAAAATCATCACATAATGTTTTTTTCGTTCTGGAAACAATAACAAACAATGAAACAATAAATAGGAGTTAAGGAATTATAGCTGTTGTATGAATTACCTCAAGATTTTTCTGTTGTGTAAGAATAATTATAAATGTCGCTAAGCATATTTAAGATTAAGAAATCGTAACAGGTTTATAAGGTATTTATTACAGTTTCCCGTAGAAATACAACTTGACAATCACTGCTTACCGTACTAAATCTTGTTTGCTGTCAAGAGCATCGGTCTATGTTAATTGTTCAATCAAGAAAACAAATGTTCAAATACACAAAATGCACATTCTTTTGGTTTCTCGACTTCGGGGGCTTTGAGAGAAACTGAGGAGGAAAATTCACGCTAGAGAACTTAAGTTTAAACATTTGATTGAGTTAGGCTTCTCAAGAAGTCAAAGTCAAGAAGTTAAATTGGCTTCTTTACTAAAAAACACTTAGGGTATTATAACACGTTTATAAGGTAGGTATCAGAATTTCACGGATAACTTGACAATCACTGCTTACTGTACTAAATCTTGTTTACTGTTGAGAGCATCGCCCTATGTTAATTGTTCAATCACTTAATTAACTAAAAAAACTGACTGTGTATAAATGTATCATTCACACTAATTTGTATAAACGGACTTGACCTATGTGATCAGCCACAAAATCTAACAAAATACAGACACTATAATCCATCATACCCAGATACATAACCGACTCACCTTGGTGAGTAACTAACAGAATATTACACTGAGACTTGAACGAGCGTACAAAATGTCATTCATAGAAGGTACTACAAATTTCTACAAGACTGAAAGGATATACAACCGTACACATTAACACTTTGTCCTCACACACACTCTCCTCGCCGGCTGAAGAGACTTGCTCAGGGACAGTGACATCTTCATGTCACGTACCCCAGGGGTACAGAGAACATCAAGACCTCCTCCTTCTGCTTGGTCATTTACTTGTGACTATTTAATCTACCTTGGTTATAAATAGTGTATGTTGTTTAAATAAACAAATATGAACCTAGGCTGATGGTTTGGGTGTCTTACCTCAGTGATCCATGTTCATTTCGATGGTCAACTCAGGATGGTCATGAGGGGTGTGTCTTTCACAGCTTCGTGGAGAAAAATGAGTTGCTGTATCCTGTCCATGAAAGCGAAAAAAAGTTGGCAAATAGCACATTAGTGTTGAAAATTCTACAGAAACAACTTGCGGTGGCTACCTAGGTCGTCCTTATCTCTTTATAGGGTACTGAATAACAGACTTAATTTGGGTATATTAACACAAACACAAGCCCCTTATCATGTCAATGCCGATTTATGGTTTCCGGAGAAGGTGTTTTGAGTACTAGGGCGTGAATTTTTCTCCTCAGCTTCTCTCAAAACCTCCGGGGTCAAATGATCGATGTCGTCCAAAACTTCGCTTGTGCCAAAACTACTTTATTTATTTGTGTGATAGAATACGCTCCTATTACTTCTTTTAAAGTTCTGAATTTCCCGTCAACTTGTACTTTCATCAACTTTGAGAAAAATTAAGACTTCGGTTGACTGGACACCCATCGCGCACAACAGCAAGTCTAACGGTAGTGTTTTTGAGCCAGGTGTAAAAAGCGAACAAAAAGCGGCTGCTGTTACGAGTCCTGGAAGCCGGAAGATGACATTCCTCCAGTCGGCCTACAAACCCAGCCTTCCACAATTACACGGGACAGAACTTACTCGCCAGTCTTTCTTATGCCCGAGGCGGTAGCATGGTCTACTACTTGATGTGTTAGTTGGTCCATTGTTCCTCCACATGTGTTGCCAACACATGACCTTGGATGGTGGCGAGAACGTAATTTAAAATTGTATTTGCTAATTTACTAGAGCAGTGTTAAATCATAAAGACGAGAATACACCAAGTCCTAACAGTAATGAAGATGGATGAGTGTGATGAGGATGAATGTTGGAGCTAAACTAGTAACTCCAGTCGAGCTCGAAGGTGATACAGGTGCGAAAATATGTCTGTCAGCATTAAAAAACATATGTGTTTTATTATTTTCCGACAATCCATAGGTGGTTTTTGTAATGAGAAACAATTTGTAAGATACCTATGATGTTATAGACAGTAAATTTTATATTCAGGGTATACAGGAACTGGTGTAAACAACAGACATTACTCATTACATTAATACATCAACTTGTTGTAGTTATATTTTATGCAATTTCTATGAGAAGCTAATTTTTTGTTTAAAGAAACTATTACTTTGAAATTACAAAACTCAAGTGAGCTATGGTATATGCATCGAGTATCATCATACGATTTTACACCTTATCTTCAATGACTAAGCCACGAAGAGTGAAATATTACAATTAAAAATGTACGGAATACACTGCAACTTCTTATTAAGAACCCTTGACATACACAATATCGATCGTTAGCCGTGCGGTGTTGCTGCGATATTAAAAAGAGCTAATCAACTATTATATTACAACCACTCATAATGATGAAGGAGCATGTCTTACTTATATATATTTTTTTAAACCTGAATATTTTTTTCCGGATACAACCGGTGGCTACAAAAACCTAAACCAACCGCTGCATCCATCGAACCATGTAGTTTCCTCATTCGATCAGATAAAAAGGCGATTTCTAGGACACGCTGGCTTAGCGAGGAGTCCTTGAACTTAGTCCCTAAGTTTTTCCTGTGTTACGTAATGCACAAAGAGTCTTCCCACGATATCACCTAGTGATATCCAGGTAAAAACTACATTTCCGCACACGTGCTTGCATGTTCGCTTCAAAAGGAGTCATTGCAGACGAACTAACGATATGAAAATAAAGTATTTGAAATGGATCTAGCGAAGGTTTTTTCGCGATGTTATAATTGAGCCCATTAGTTTTAAAAACAAACAACTTAACTGGGTTTGATAGAAGGATGCACTTTTGAAGTCGTTATCCGATGGAATGGAGCTGGTTTTCATCCGAATCGCTCAAGGAGGTTATAGAATATCACTAATACTTCTAAAAAAAAATCAAAGAAGTTAGTTTTGAAAAAAAATGGATTTAGCTAAGTAAGAATGGTAGCGTGTAGCGTATATTTTATAGATCGCTTCTGATCCTAATTTTTTTAGTAAATTATACAATTAGCTGCTAGATCTGATATTAGACGATGGAATTTCAGAGGAGGTAGCGATGACAGGTCTAGGATATCTGGAGCGGGCTAGCTCACCTTGTTCCAAGGTTGATCCGATATAGCTAGCTCCCTGTTATATCTACAGAAGATAACTAAAACCTGCAGACAATAATGTTATCTTGGAGATTAGGTGTGTAAATATCTGGTAATAACGTCGGGTACGTGGGTTTTCTGCCGAATCGCAGAGCACGTGACCATCGCTGACTCAATCCAAATGAGCTTAGTCTATTATCTGGAGTAGTTTTCTTTTTATCTATGTGCATACATATAACATTTTATTCCAAACACTCCTGTGAGCTTTATCTTCTATGTACTCCATTGTAAGCAGTTGCCAAAAAAGTTTGGCAAATGTTCTTGAAATGTCGAGTGTCGAACCTTGGACATTGGACTTAGGATTCATGTTCATACAACATTTGGCTTGTGCTCATCGCATCTTATCACGTACCACCTGTGTTTGAACAGTAAGTACTTCTCTTCGTTAAAACATTTCTTGAAGTAATTGAACTAATTTATGTACTCTTTCGATCATTGGCACAACTAATTTTACAAGTGGGTGTTTTAGAGGAAAAATAAAACATCTCGAAAAAAAAACAACTCGAATTTGAGTACCATTTTCGGTTATTTTTTTTTAGCAATGCGTCGAAACAAGTGAAAAAAATTAAGAATTCAGCTGTTTGAATTAATCAAGCGCCTTGAAATTCATTACCATAAAGATGACCCCTACACCAGACAAACGCACTTAAACTGACTTATAATTTATGCCCATAACTGAAATGATTTTACGGTATTTTCAGAAGAGCTGATGGAGGATAGTTTGGTTTTGATTTATTATATGTTATTTTTATAGTGAGGCCTTAATTACTAGCCTTAATTATGCACAACAAGATGTCAATAATCATTGGCAGTAGAAATCGGTTAGACAATCAGAGACGGACATGTTGTTAGGTCAGACGATTTTCCGATTTGTCCCTGTTATTAACGGATAACACTTATTTCGCCCTAAAGAAAAGTAGCTAATGAAAGTTGAGAATATCCCAGTACCTCGCTCCGCTACTATCACTGACTGTGTACCAAAACCTTCATTGTTGAGTGGTCTGACCCGGAACCATCGACCAATTAACACTACATCCTTACCCAGTGCTATCTGACCTTCGATTAAAACAAACGGTAAATCTATTTAACTGGAATGTAAAAAGAGATTATTTTTCTTATGCCAACTATTTTTTACTTTGGATCCGACTGATCTAAATTTAGTTACTTACGTAAAACCATTACGTAAAACTTTACCACCCATGGATAAAGCGCTCTGTTGAAAACAGTTTTTTTTTCAGCTTTTATACCTACCTATCAAACTGTTATATCATTCTTCCAATATCACTTCCCTTATGAAACACCACCGCTGGTTGACCAACATGTTGATATTATAGTGGAGATCTCTTTTTGAATTGAATCAATACAAAAAAGGTAGTAATATTTTCTGTTATGCGTTTTTTCACCTATTAGAAATCGGAGGCTTGGGGAGTCACTGACTCAGACAAGCCGCGAAAAATTCGACTACACTGTGAATTTCGGATAACTTCAAACTCAGCGTTTGATTGAAAGAATTCAATGGGACGAGGTATGACTTCAAGAATACAAATCTTTTGAAGCACCTTGAGATTGGTGATGTTTGTTTATTAGTTAGTAGTTTAGAGGGGAAAATGAGTTTTTAATGCTTGAAGCAGCTTGATCCTCCAAGATGTAAATAGTACGATAGCAAGAAAATTATTTGAATCGACATGAAGATTTTTAGTAATCATTAAGCAGGAATGGTCCATCGTCTTTGGGATGAGTAAGAGGTTCGCGATCCACTCACCACTACACGTGCTAATGCACTGATAAAATAAAATCCTGAGCATGCTTCGAATTAAAAATACATAAAAAGACCATATGATGATCAAGGTAGCTTGATAGAAAGATACTAAGTTCTGTAACCATAAAACCTGTCCATAGTGAGCTTACGGTGTTTTCATGAAGTCCGGATTGTCGATGATGTTTTGAGGGCAATTAACTCCTAAAGTTTCTATAATACTTAGAAATTATGAGTAAACTTATCATTGTTTCATAGCTTAAATAAAATATGTATTAACTATAGCTTAAATAATAATTATATTAAATATAAATAGCATAAATAAAATATCATGTTTACAACATAAGCAGGAATGATTGCTGATTGGACAAAATGTGGTCAATATGAGAAACAACGATGTTTTTCTACTGTGTTATATAATATTGAACCTACCTCTGATTTTGGATGCTTTCTAAACACTGATAATTTTCAGCGCTTTTGTTTGATTGTTTAGATTGAAGTTTGATACAACAGTTAACGGAACATTTATACTGAAGATCTTCAAAAATATAGCAAATATGACATATCTATTTGTCTTATTTCATCTGACAAGGTCTTTCAAGATCAGTATTATTCCTAAATTCCGAGGTGAAGATGTGTTTTTATTTGCATTAATACCACACTATCTTTGATTGAGGTAGTGTTACACATATTGTACTATAATGATGGTTCGTGATGGACGCAGTTAAGCACAGTTTTATCCTTACGATAAGCGATACGAGTTTAGAATTTTTTCTTCGTCCGGTTTTTTTAATAACCTTGCGTTGAACATCGTAAGATTGCATCAGGTAATTCTGTTCTTTATGATTTTGAGTAGTAAGCATAAAAAAAAATTAAAGTTACCGATTCCCAAGAAGTTATGTAAGCTGTATTTCAATAACTGCTAATCTTGTATCAATAATGATTTAATTGTTATATTTGATATATCTCTTCACAGTTGAAAATAATTCCGTATTAATAAATAAATATGGACTTGCATTAAACCAAATAACTTGAATGTGAGGTTCAATGATTAAAAAAGGTACCATTTCGTTAAAATATCGACCGGTAAAAATACCTATGTTTCGGTCGTACCGGGAGTAGGAATTGAGCCTCTGCACACCTCCTGGGTAATTTGTATTCCTGAAAAAAACGGTAAAAATGTTTGCATGTTGTGGACCTGGTGATTGTACCGAAGGAGCTATTTTGCTGAGAGAAGGGAATGTGATAAAAGGATTGAAGTCTTAATGAGAAGATCTTGAGTTGAGTTCATTTGGAGTTAATGAACCTTGGGGAATAACTTACTAATAACTAATTAGTAACATGCAGGAGAGATTGTAATGGGTGGAGTGAAATCCAATGAAGGTGTTTTTTGGACTAAAGAGGATCATCAAGTCATCATCTCTAAAGAGGCTGCTGGAATTTAGCTTAAGGTAACCTGGTCGTGCTAGGGTCTGTTACGCTCCGGAACCTAAAGAAATGAGATAAAGAACTTCAGGGACCCTCACCATAATCGGGTCTACTTCTACGGACGTTCGGGACCTGCCCCATCCTAGAGAGAACTCTAGGGCAACTAGGTTAACACCGTGACGATCAAAAGCACATGTTCTTTCACTGATGAGAGGCATTACGTTACGAGTGCCTAATCTGTCGCTAGTTTCACTGTCTCTACAGGAAGAGCCTCCAGATCATTCCAGAAGTGACGGATCGAGATGTGACCGGGACTAAAATCTATCCGTAGACTTATCCTTTTGTATGACCTTCTTGGCACCGTGACCACTGTGACCGATGTGAGTAATAGGAGTACGGATCTTGTAAGGGAAGGAGAACGGTTAATAGAATTGAGAATTTGTGGAGGTAGAATCTTCTCTACAATCAATAGTAGCTCTTTTGCTTGTGAGCATTGAAGAAATTTAAGATTCTATTGACAAGAAGTATCCATTGGTGACCAACTCATTAATAAGAGGCATTTGAACAAGATATTACAGATCCTCTAATGCTCATTATTTGTGACTTAATAACAGTTCTAAAATAATAAAACAGAAAAAATGATGATAACTGAGTCATTACCAGATAATTATGACTTTGTAATAGTCATTAAGGAATATACTGGATTAAATACGACTATATCCTTTATCTCCGGGAATAATAGTTTATGATACTGCTCAGCGAATGAGCGTATTCCAGACCAACCAGTTTTAGTTCGTGCAAGATTTTCTTTTGTCTTTTAAAACTGTGAGCATGCGTAATAGTTGCCATTCAATATATTGCCTCAGATGATGAATAAGAAAGTGGAGCTGAAATAGTCACCAAACCCCATGAAGGAATTTCAACGACTGGAATACTTACGGAGGTACAGTAATTTATCGACAGTCGCGCCTGATGGTTATCTATCATCGGTTACGATCAATCCTGATCGTAAAAAGAATTCCCTACCGATTTGAATGGTATATTTTAGGTGCTATTATAGGGATTCCTTTGAAGAAGTCAAATAGTTGACATGCTAGAAATGCTTGAGGAGTTCAAATGTCTTAATAATAAAAAAATAACTAAAGAAGTTTAACAGGGAGAAGAACTTCATAGGTTTTTAGTTGTAGGAATATTCAAGTATTTAACTAGCATCGCTGAGCTGAAAGATTTAAATAATTGATCCAATGACCATTTGAACCATCTTAAATTTTATGAAAAATACTCAATATTAAGTAAAAAAAAAAAACTGCGAATACTAAAGCTAACCGATGGATTTTTATTTTGTTCCTCAAAAAGTTACCATTGTTACTATGCGGCACAAAGTTTGAAATAGCTTTTCAAATAAAAGTTGAGAAATCAGAGAAATCTGAATGAGAGAATAGGGTTTGTTAAAGGTGTAAGGGGTCGACATGTTTCCAATTTTCATTTTATTTTGCGAAAGTAGTTGCGTAGTTGTCGAAATCCAAAAATAAAACCGAAACCCTTGTGAGTTGTGATTGATAAATATTTTGCTTGCATTATGCATTGGGTTAATTTTTTTTTTTTTTTTTAAGTCTTCAAAAAACTTTATCGGGATAAAATCACATCTGCCTTATTGGGCAATAAGTAATAGTTAATACCATTCATACCATATCCTCAATATATTATTCACTCGCTCAGTCATATTTATTTCCAAACAGCCAAGAGACCTCCAAAATCCACATGGTTGTCATCTCCCTCGCATGCGAAAGAGGAAGCGGAGTCTTGGGAAGTCCCCCACGCTCCATCAGCATCGTCACCGTATACGAGCCAGTGGAGGCTGACCAAGAGCGCGTGACCTACATGCGCTCGAGGCATGATTAAGGTTCAACTTGTTTTGTTTTTTTGTATAAGTATCTATTCAGACAAATCAGGATTAATGATATCATATTATATACCTAAATTTGCTGGTAGAAGACAATTTATCTAAGCGGGTTTTCATGGATTTTCTCTTGTGTTATTATTTCGTGTGGTTCTAGTAGTCATTATTTCGGTTGAACAGTATGGATTTTATTTGGCGACGATGTGATAGACGGTGAATGGTTAGTCATGATCACACTCCTCGAAGGTTGGTCAGTCTAAATCGAGGAAAATGTTTTAACCAATCAGGTCATATCCTTTAAAGGGTACTCTTGTGATTGATCTAGTCGCATTCTGTGCCAGCTAAGTAAAAGTCTTGGTATTTTATGGCTGTCAAGTGTTAGTTTGTTGATCGATGCCAAATACGCCCTATCATCAGATCACTGGGGTATTCGGTTATGTCAGTATCCCGATGTATAAATGTTCACTTGTATTGTTTGTGCATGAGAAGAAGCATCTCAAACACCTTAATGCAGCAGGGCATGGCCGAAAAGCCTGGATTTTAAACAATATCAAGGGTTATTAAAAGATTTTCCTTTTCCGATCTAAAATGTTTATTTCGTAAAGAAATAAATTCACTCATTTATAAATTCTCCACCAACAGTTAAACATTTGCTTCTCTTCACAGTAGATAATATATTTATTCATCAATGTAGTGTGCGCAGTTTTCACCTCAATTTCTTAAACAATAGTGGTCATCAGCAAAATATGAGATATAAACTGTGTATGAAAGTGCTTACATACATGTAAAAGTCCATTGTTTAATACAACTCTGATTAAACATTCCTATTCAAGTAATTAAAATGTCGAAATTACTCTGTCCTCGTATTTAATGAAAATTCTTGCGTGGAACGTTATACGATTAAAAAATAATTTAAAATGGAAGCAAGTCAGGCGTTTAAATGGTTTTAGGAAGAAAGAAGTCAAAACGTTAAAACAAGGTCGCTCGGATTGGACTAAGACCTTGAAGATTGTAAGCTTTTAAAACAGGTCATCATGCTCTCATGATCTACATTACTTGCTTCCCTTAAAGTCAACAGGTCACGTTGGTTCCTCTTACTGTTGATTCGTATAATCGTAGATGATGGGAAGTGGTTTTAGACCGTAGCCTTCTAGAAAACAATAATTCAATATAAGTGCTAGCGCAACGTAACCGCTCAGCCAGAGAGCGTAAGCGGAGCGTTTCAGACATTATTAACTGAGAGTACCTTGACATAATATTTGTAAGAAGTGCTAACCTACCGGATTAATTAATTTTATTCGTCATTACTAAGTTTTGCATGTATTTCTTGAAGGGTTAATTTGTTTTATTATGTTATATAAAATTATTTATATATAAATAATATATAAAGATAGATAGCGTCTATCATATTAATGACATTGACACCCCCCTCCGTTTTGAATAGGATATTAAACCTCACAAAACTGGCCACGCATCCGACCTCTATTTCCTATCACAAAAATCTACATCCTTTGACCGTCCTGTTCTTAAAATTATAAAACAGCTTTATTGTCTTTCCACAACTGATAATTTCTTCTCTTTATTGAAAGAGCGCTTTTAACAGATCTAACCCGTAACCTTCAGTTATCTCTACAATAAAATTAAAAGTCAAATGATAAATGATGATGGAAACAAACTATACGTAACAATGGCCGCAGTCATTAAGTAAAATATCAAATACATTCCACTAAAAGTGCTGAACTGTACTTAGTTTTAAATTGCCTGTCTATTCTACTACGATTAAAATTTCTTGAAATTCAAAAATACTACATGGTAGAAAATAATTAAAATTCAAAACATCAAAAATTTATATATTATTCTTAAAAGTTGTCATAAAATTATTAAAACTTACTAAAATACAACTATATTATGGCTACTCACCCAATTGGTTATGTAATATATCTAACTCATCTAAAACAATAGTATATTTGTTATCTTTTAATCAGGGCTGCTACATCCACGCTCTTTGCTCTACGACTGGGTTTGTCTAGGAGGGGGTGGGTTTCTAAGCATATGCCTGTTAGCCATTTATTCCTTTCATTGATATTATCAGACATTAGGTAATATAATTTTGTTTCAATATTTTTCAGGCTATTAATCAATCTTTCATCGTTTGTATGGTGTAGCAATGTTACTTTATGTGGTGCCTCATGGTGAAGAAGGGCACTCATTTTTACCAGCCTGTAGGTGTTCGTAGGTGGCTTGTTTTTAGTTTCAGCTGTTCTTTGCATCTGGTTGATAATTTTCTATTTGTTCCACTAACCATATTTTAACATCCAGATTATTTTTATCTCACTTCATTAATGTTTTATATTCAGTATTCCGTTTTATTCTCGTTATCATGTCTATATCATATTCGTTGGCTATTGCTACATGGTGTACATGTCTCATTTCTTTATCATAATCATCCCTGTGTAGTGGAATGTTAACTAATCTATTGATGAGGAAGTGGAACATGGCCATATTGTGACGCCAGGTATTGCGAAGAATCCTGATGTATTTCTATATTTCCTAAATATTCTAAATTTATGTGTATTTCCCCTTATGCTCACTGTAAAATCAAGAAAATTAATTTATTCGTTTATTTCTTTTTCGGTCGTTGTATTTAATGCTTTTATTTATTTATTCTGTTTAAATACTTAGATAGTTAATCTAATTTTATATGTCCCTATGGAGGACGCCAGTTCCTTGCCCAAGTATCTTATACAATATATGATTTTGTATTAGTATGGATGTTTGTTAGAAAATATATTTAATTTTTCTAATTCATCTAGATGTTTCGGTAATAACGGACTCAAAGAGTTTCCCAGTGCTCTCCCTTTAATTTGAGTGGATAACTCATTATTGAATTTGTAGTAGTGTTGTTTGAGGAAAATTTTCACTAACGCCGATATTTTTTTGCTGACTCCCGGGTCACATTGTATGTTGTGCTAGAAACACAATTAGTAAATTACTTTAATGCTGTAATTTTATTAAGTAAAAGCCTGGTTTAAGGATTAAGCAAGGCTCAGCTATTATATTAACAGAGTGCTAATCTTATTGAGAACATTTACTTCTTCCAGACAAGTTCACGCCCCCACTTGGCATTGCCTAAGAATAATGGTCGCTGTCGCGCGTGAAATGGATCTCCTCCGGAAATGTTCTCTCATTAAACCAATCACCTATCCTGCTTGCCATATTTCTCCCGACGACCTTAATTCTCGATTTCTGCCCAGTCTAATCACTTCATCGCAACTCGGTCCATCCAGTCCAATCAACATCATTTGTAATTTCCATCCAGTTAACTACTTTTCCTCTTACATTTATCCTTCCGTCCTCATTTCCTCAATTATGAAATCAATCACTAATTCAGCAGGAATTCCTGTCAAATTCCCAAAGCTCTGCCTTTATACAATTCTTTCCCTATTGCTTCATATTGATAATTTTCCAATTAAAAACGCCACATTCCCATGTTCCTTTCCGACCTGTATTCCCTATCTTACAAATCTGCTTCCTTTGACCGTTCTTTTCTTATCCGTTTCACAAACCTTTGGAACTCTATTCCTATCGACATTCGTCATTCATCAACTCTTCCAACCTTTATATCGAGACTTTCTCAGTTTCTTATCCAATTAAACAATTCGTAATTCGTGGTGTCGGGCTTCTTGATCACGTTGAGGTCACCAATTGTCGGGTTTGTCACTAGGGGAGTGCCTAATCACTCTAGCCCTGGTGACAAGTGCGGTTTGTTGTAGTTTATAACATGGACTATGTTCCATGTCGGCGTTAATATCTGACTCCATTTCTTATGATAGGGATGTGTCCCAACAATACAATGTGTTCAAGAGAAGAGGTACAGAGGTTTCATGAAGAATAAGACAAGTTTTCAGAGTTCGGGTGAGGGCCCGGCAGCGTAACAGGTCAAGGCGCCAGAGGGTCTGCAAGGCGGTTGTCGGACAGGGTGACGGCGCAGAGATGTGGCAGAGAGAGAGTAGCCCAGTAGAAGACTGAGTGGACTTACTTCCAGGGCCCCGGGGCCCTGGCGAGTGATAGCGGCTGTGGAGATGAGGAGACTAGGACAGTGTAGTCTACAGGGCGAAAACACCTGGTTTGAATATGATTACCCCTTCCCACCGGAAGGCGGAGCCTGGCTTCAAAGGGGTATGTTTATGCTGCCCAGGTGGCCAATCCCCCTTAGGTTTATGACTGTTGGTCTAAAAGGGTGTGTTTTATGGCTGCTAGGGACTCACCCACTTAGGTTTTATGACCACCTAGGTGCCCCTAGGTCTGCCAGGGTCTGTGCCTTGTTTTACGACTGCCGATCTCTCCATGATTTATTACTAGAAAAAGCTTTTACCATGTTTTACATCTAATTAAAATACATTATATATGCACCAAAGTATAGGGTGATTTAACACTTATGTAGTTAGGGTCTCTACACGTGGTTATTGTCCTATTTATTTATTTTTAATTCATCTCAGTAACCTTCCATACTCGTTTGTAATTTGCTTCCCTTGTGATAATGTCTATGTTTTATTTATTTATTTTTTTCATCTCTATTTATTGTTCTTCTTTGTTGTAATATCATATGTACATAACCATAGCTCATCGTTTTTTCTTTTACATTTGTGCATGTGTATTATTATTCATCTACTTATAAAAGCTGTTTAATTTATGATTTTATATAATTTTCATCCTCGATATTTTTTTCTTTTTTTTTGTTAGATAGACATCCCAGTTATGTTCCTTGTTGTTATGTTTACGGGACAACGTACCAGAAGTTTTTTTTTTCATTTCTTTTAGTTTTGCATTACTGTTTTACTTTCTCTTTCCACATGTGATGCAGTAATTCTGTTTGGTTGCCCATAAATCATTTATTCATCGATACATTATTATTATAAACAGGAGACATGGTCCTAGAGTAAAGATTTTTCTATTTACAAGACAGTACACACATAAGTAACTTTAACATTCAAACTGCGTTCAGAAAAAGGTGGTAACCTGTAGATAGCCCAATCTACCTTCTAGTTCATAATGACTTTCCGCAGGAGACTCGGTGAAAGCAAAGAGTAAAGCTCTTCCAAACCGTGATACACCGAGAGATCTTGTTCGGTGTGGCCTTTGTTCGTTCACTGATACAAAAAAAAAAAAATATTATTGACTCAGCGTTCATGATCGATAAATTCTGTCACGTCTTAGCTCTTTTTTTCTTTCCAATAATTACACAGCACCTCTGGACAGGTTGATGCAATCAGGGCTGTAACATTCAGCGTACAATCAAACACTCATTATGTATTTACTTTGAATATGCATTGGTTTCAGAAGGTCAAACAAAGGTTGCTGATCAAATAAGGCACTACTGCATTTGAATACTCCATGGGCAAGCTTAAGACTTCGACTTGTGACCTCAGCAACAAACTGTGGTCAAGAAGGTTTTAATTTATCGCCTTAACACTTTGGCTGTAATGGTACTGGTTTCTATTGTATTTATTCTATAGTTATATTTATTTATATCCCAATAATAAATCGTCCAATAATTGTGCATATAGAAACACGTCTATTTACTTTTTATTTTTTTTTGAGAAAAGGAATTGAATTCTATTTTACTTTGTGTGCTCATTACATATAGTTGCCAGACGACATATGGCATCTAAACTAAAACCATAATTAATAATTAAAATTAAAATATCCACTTACATAGAAGTAGGAAAAGGGAAAAACCTACAACTAAATGACTGATTTATAGATGTTTTTAAGGATTAAATTAATGTCTTCATGTATTTTATTCCTAGAAGTAGGAAGTAGAAGTATAGGAAGTAGAGGAAGTAGAACATCACGCACAGCATTTTTTACTAAATTAGTGCTGATAATTTTACAATTTTCATAATAACTTAAATATCTTTTATTTTACAACATAACAAATAAAGTCTATGCTATTTACTTAGCATGTATTCAGGAGATGGTAATACGCTTATGAGAATCCTATTTTTTTAAAAGGTCAACAATTGAGTAAAACTCACCATGAATGCCTTATGATGATCCTTTGGCAAAAATTACCTTGGTTTTCCATTAATCTCGAAACAGAAAACAAATCCGGTGTCAATATGTATGATTCCAAAAAATTAAAACGTATATCGGGGAAAAGTTGGGTTAAGAATTAGTATGTAAAAGTTAGTTTTAAGTTTGATCAAAAAGGTGAGCCCCGTCACCTTTATTATTCAGTTTAGTCCAGTCACGTATAATGTGTATCATTATACTTGTTTACTCATTATATAATTTTTATAAAATAACAAAACCTGTATATAATGTAGCGATGCTACAGGAAATACAAAAATAATTTGTAAATAGATTCACCTGAGGATCTATAATTATATATAATTATCTGTAAATTTAAAGGGGCTATGAAGGAAAAATAAAAAAATAAAAAAAATAAATAAATAAAACGTATATATATCCTTTTATAGCGAGATACGTAGCAACTTAAAAAATTAATTGGTGGAAATGATGATATATGAGTAAATGATGACTCGGCCTAGTCAACTGAGCTACGCAGAACTAGTCGGAACACTGCTTAACTTACACATTTGAATTGAATTATAAAATGTTTTAAATAATTTTTATGAAATTAAACAACTGACAGTATTGTAAGAAGCTTGAAATTTTACTGCTGTTTTTATCATACATATTCCAACCGACTGAATAACACTTTGTAAGAAACGATGTGGTTTCTGTGTTTAATGGTCCAAAATAAATAACGCAGATGGTTTTTCAAAAATTCGTACGAGCTTAGTTTGGGGAAAAATCATAAATTAGGTTTGAAGTTCAATAGATACAGCTATAATGAATTTTATGCGTACCTAACACCTTGTAACAATCAAAAATAGATTTTTTCTATAATAGATACTTATATCTACCACTGTAGTTAAGGTTATGCAACTAAAGTACATTAAGAAAATGAAACATAAAACCCTTTGTCTACTGGCCACAAGTTACTGCGATGTATGTTAATTCTCGCGAAGAACTCTCAGCGTTCCTTTTAACATAACAGAAACAGCGATACAATTATGATGACTGCATCCAAACACTCCCGAACATTCGGTGCTGGTTTCATAAATACAGTTAATTCTAAAACGAAACTCGAAATTACATATTTTTAGTATAGTGCACTTCCGCAAAGCAGATGATATCGTCATTATTACCAAAGGGCGTAATTTGAACTTGGTGCCTTGCTATCTTTCAGAAATCGTTCACATTTATATTACCAGCAACACCCGTGCAATGGATTCATGAAGTTACGACCTTGTAGGAAAATAATGGTTTTCCTAGCAGCCTTTAATATGGGACGATGAGTTATGTTAAAACGACTGATTTGCGTAACACTCGGATGTCACTTAGCGTACGAGTGCCTAACAACAGGAAATAATTTACGTCCTGACAGTAATAAAAACTAAGGCAATTTTGTATGCGAGGTCTGACAAAGTGACGATTATGCAAAACGTAACATATAAAATAATACAACTAGATATTACGTATTACCACGCTCGACTGTTAAATGAAGAAAGCAAGAAATTCAATATATATATTTTAAATTGTAGATGTTAATTGGAGTATGTACAATTCAAGAAACACCTTCTGTCTCTCCACAACTCAAGTTCCATAAAGTTATATAGATATAAAATACTGATAAACTTGGTTGCTCATTATCATTCTTATTTTTGTAAAGTAAGTGTTGTTTTTTTTATTAAATGTTTTTTTTTGTTCTTGTAATGTAGTGTAGAAAAAATCACCTAAAATTTGTATAGATAATTTATTTATACATGAAACGGCAATTATATTTTGTATCACATTTTCATGGATTATACGCAAGGGTCAGTGGACAATCTCCTTTTTCAGAATTTTTCAAGAGAGCGAAAATATTTTTTACCTATACTGGTTAAACATTAATTTGAGATAAAAAACATAAAATATATCCGTGTACAATATATAAAATAAAGGAGAGGGGTTTGATTACCTTCACCGAATGAGTTCAACACTTCTTCCTCAAACTCCCTGTATATATATTGTTATTGTATTGACTTAATATAATTCATTATATTGTTTTTCCCTGACTGCCATCATATTCTTTTCTGTTTCAAAACTAAATCATTCTCCTGAACAGTATACACCAATCGATTCGTGTCTACCTTAGACCTCCAATATTGCTATACCAAAATCACAGTATTGGAGAATAAAAATGAGTTATACTGTTTTCCACTTGCCCCTTCATATTTATTCTACCGTAGATGTCATAAAAATTATTCTATCAATAAACCAGGACTTTGTTAATGTTATATTTAACAAAACCACGAAATGAGCTGAATATGCCTACTGGTGCCTAGATCAACTAGGCAGAAGATAAATAATAAATCATAAAAAATTTGGTTGACTTAAATCCGATTACAAATCCATGAATTATTGAGGATAAGAGACCCCACCCATTGTTGGACTGAAGAAGAAAAAGGTGGAAAGAAAGACAAAAATGTCTTAGAGAAATTGATTAGTAGGCTGTCTCACGAAAAACTATAAACGTTCTAGATATCAATACAATAAAGTATTTATCTCAAATAAAAAATGTATCCATGAATTTCCATACAAAACAGTGGTAATTTTCATTTCATCTGTGTTTTTTTAAACAAATAAGCACTTATGAAGAATGTCAAATATTTCCCCTATCGGTCCGTATTATATTAAAATTTAAAATTTTAGTATTGAGTGGTTGGTTTATGCTAGCCATTATATAAATTTCTACTCCATCTAAGGTTACGCTAATTTACTAGAGGCTTGTTTTTCTGGCCGTGGACCGGGAAGGATGCTTTTACGGTTAATTGGGCAGGGGTAATTGAGCGAGAATAGTTATGCCTCTTATCGGTGGGCTCGTATCCATGAAGCGGGGTAGATAATCAGTTGAGAGTCCTCATGGAAACCTAACTAGGGAAAAAAATGAGAGATTAAAAGTAGCCAACTTTCACATAATTTCATTGTAAAAAATGTTTCTGCTGTCGTTTTTAGACAGAAGTCATGAAATTGATTCTTATGTGAAAAAAAGGCGAAGTTCTAATGTTCCTGAAACACATCAGTGTGAAACAAATGGATTTAATCAAAATAAATGATCTATTTGCAAAAAAGATAAATTACAAGTTTTGAAAAAATGTCAAACTTTATTTTTTACCCTTATTACTAAAGATTCACAGATAAACATCTAATAAATGATATTTTGTTTCACAATGTTATTCAAGACTTTTATAACAAAAAATAATAATAAAACAAATATATATATATACATACATATATATATATATATGTAAGTTATCGTCTCTCGGCTGTAGAAGATCAAGAAAAATAAATTAATGAGGAGGTTAATAGTAGAAAGTAATGGTTTGGTTTATAACTGGCTTTATTCTCGTCCTGATCCTCTATACACACGTTACGGGTTTGTTTACCTTAGGCTATGTGATATTAGACTTAACATTGCCGTACCACAATTAATGAAAGGACCAACCAAGCTGCATACATTTAGTTGTTCAAACCTAATTTTTTTCAAAGGGATTAAATGTTAAGCTCATTACTTTATCGAAACGTCTAAAACTTTCGTTTTCTCCAGCTTTACAGGTTTAGTCGACAAACAAGTGACTAGATATAAATCCTAAATAGAGAAAAAGTGAAACTTCCTCGAGGAGCTATTGTGAATAAATGTCACCATAAATGAAGAAAGATTTGCAATGCAAGAGAAAGGGACTACTTGAGTAGATGTATTTTTCCCGTCCATATTTCACAGCGAAAAATATAATTTAAATAATAATTTAAAAAATAAAATAAAATTACTCAATACTGAGTTGAACTGCTCATACTCATATTTGGTTAGTTAAATTTACATTTTCTAAGATTAATGATAGTTTACTGTAGAAGACTTTTTGATTAGAAAAGTTAATGCAGGGACAAATTATTTGCGAAAATAATCTAAATAATTGTACATTTGTAGGCGTGTTAGGTAATTAACCCACAAACATGCATATGCATTCTGTTAAGATATAAAATCCAATGCTTCAAATGAGCCACTATCAACTTATTCTTCCAAGATTTCTTTTAATATTTAAGCTAAAATTACAATCTACCCTAGAAGGTCATATTTACGAATTTTTATGTACTCTCTCATTCATACCTTATTTGTAATATACATAGTAGCCGTACATAAATAACCAAGTGACCCCCAATTCACCAGTAGTAATATTACCTTCCCGGCTGTAGAGAAAAAAGAAAGGATTTGGAAAATCCCCCCTGCTCTGATGCCGAGGCTGAGGGAGAGCTAGGCAGCCGCAGACGCTCAGGTTTCGAGAGGAGACAAAAGACCAGTTCCTAAAACTCACAGCCAATAAACTGGTCACTTCTGCTTCAATATCATGACACTTGAAGTGATCTACCTAGAGACTATCTCTGACGGAATTTTAAGGAAATTTGATCCTGGGTAGCTGTTTTTTTAGATCATTGTGGAGTCTTTTATTCAAGACATGAAAAGGTATATTAAATGACAATATTACTAAAAAATAATATCCAACTCCTAAGGGTACTCCGAGTTAAGCAGTCAGTAACATTTATATAATACCAATTCACTTGATTATACCTCATAGTTTCAATTTTACATGATTATTTTTAGGATTTAAGCGATAGCTGACTTTATGACCTAAATGTTTTCACTTATAACTCTGACTCTGATTTTGAATTAGGCGGAAATTCGCTATTGTTAAGTAGTAAAAGGATTTAAGATAACAATAGCATATGGTTTTCTATAAATATCTACAACACTCAATCTTAACAATATGTTGCACTAATTATTTAATCCATGGATTAAGATTAAAAGGATTTTACATGTCTTTAAACGCCGGCTATAACTCGCTTTCACTATGAAAACAACTACTTTGCTTAGTTTTTTTTTTTTATTTAGTTTTTTTAAACTCATTAATCCATTAAGCTTTCTATTGATTTATTTGTGTCGATGCGATTGTATCCTGGTTAGCATTTACTGAACTAAATTAAAACTCTTACCTTTTACTAATATCAAGTTCATGTGCGTTCACATGTGTGTCAAGTTCCATAAAATGAACATTTCAATTGAGTGACTAGATTCATTGTAGTACATTTGAGTATACACTTCAACCAAAAAATACAACTCCACAACATATACGACTGCATCAGTAGATCGATTTACCAGTTAACTTAATTGGAACAGAGTTAATCCGTATTCATAATTTGAATTGCAAATTTATATTTCATCGCTGTAAACAAAATCCCGTTTATCTGGGCTGTAGCTGACGATTTGCACCAGGATTGAATAATTGCTTTTCCAAGCGTGAAAATAATCTACATAATATCATGACTAGAGACTTGTTAATAACCTTTTCCGAAATTTTCCTAAATTATAATACTAGATTTTACAACCAATTTTCCAGTTACTAACTTAAATTTTGAATCCGTGATTGATTTTTATTGTTAAAATCATTGGTTATAGATAGTATGTCACAAGTGAGTGTTTCCTGTTATAAGTAAAATTAAAATTTTGAGAGTAAAGCTATTGGAAATTCGTTCCGGGAAAAATCTTATTTTTTTGAAATGTATACTTTTAAGTATCGATATATATATAAGTACTGTATAGGAATTTATATACACACACTAATACGGGTCTAATATCAAAAATGTACAATTATAATGCAAATCAAATAAAATCTATGTTTGTTTATTGGAATCAGATATGGTTTTAAATTAGTTTAAAAAAATATTTAGTTGATGTTATGGAATTATTTTATGAATGACGTGTGTTAATTAAGGCTTATAACTTTAATTATTCAAAACAGGTAAGAAAAATAAGAGTAATAAATAAGTCAAGAACGTAAACATTTACTGACCTTTCTGTAGTGTCTTCTATGCCGTGGATAACTTTGAAACACTCCTGAAAATAAGACATAATGAATTATACTCGTAATAATAATATAATTATGTATATATGCTATGAAAATAATGGTTTATTACATGTTAATATTGTCATTTATGCATATTGAATTGGCATTTATTCCCTATACATTTAGCCAAGTAAATTAGAAGTATGCGATTCCTGATAATTGTAACCCTTCCTCTCTTTCTCAGTTGGAGAACGCAGTATAATATGTAGTATATGTTTTGTTGTTAAGTTTAGCTATTATGTTTTTCAAAACCAGGCACCATTATTTTTTAATTTTGTGTCTGTTCGAGTCCTCCATTTTACCAGATGACGTAAAATTTTATGTAAAGGTCTTATTTGATAGAGGTTTATTTTTTGAAAATAAATAAATATACATCTAACATGAATAAATATCATCAATTATAATTATTTGCTAAGGAAGAAAAAACTTTTCTATAATTTTGTCTAGGGTATCAGGTTCTGACATATTGGCCTCTATTATTAATCCTTCTTGCTAGTCATCATGAGATTTTATTTTTTGGACTTTATAGCATAAAAAATAGCCAAGTTAACGGTAATTTATGATAGTTTGTCAGTCATCTTATGTTCTATTATGCCTAGATGTTAGCCCTCTATTTTTTGTTTGTTTTGGGGCATGTCAACCACAAGGATCATTGACGCCTAGTGATTCCATTGTTTTTCATTTTGGTTTTACAATAACATTTTTTTAAATTGTTTAAACTATTATAATTATTTGGACCACTTGGAAAGAGAATTGTTAACGTGTTTGGTAGTTTTTATACTATTTAACATAGCTACTAAATATCTTATAGAATCAAAGTGAGAACGAAGCCCAGGTATATTCATATTTCAACAACAACAACCACTTTATTATGATGAAGTTACAATCTGCCTCATTGGGCTATAAGTAATTGTGGTAAATGATCTCATTCATACTAATTTACAATTTTCATTCTTAATGTATATACAAACAGCCTAGAGACCCCCAAAGTCCACATGGTTGTCACCTCCCTCGCGTGCGAAGAAGGAAGTGGACTCTTGGGAAGTCCACCACGCTCCTTCGTCAGCCGCGTCACTGGATAAGACCCAGCGGAGGCTGACTAAGAGCGTGAGAGCCACAGACGCTCAGGACATGATTGGAGAAACTGTCCATTGCCAGGACTCGCGCTGTCACGCATCTACAGCAGGACTCGAGGCCACTGCCGTTTTAGTCTCCGAGAAGGATTATAGGGATGAGTGGTGCAGTGCAATGACTGTGCTAGGGGATTGGTGTGGTTGGATAGGTTATTAAGGAATTTTATGAACTTGGAAGGGATGAGTTCAAGAATGGAGGGTTTATTAAGATCATTATGAAGGGTTTTGTTGTTGATGTGATAAGGGCCACTATTGTTCTCAAGACTTTTGATTGAAAGGATTGGATGCGCTTGATGTTCGACTTTTTTGCTGTCCCCCCATAGCGCTATTCCGTATGTCCAGATTGGCTTAGGTATAACTTTGTAGATTATTAGTTTATTTTCTATTGAGAGATGGGATGTCCTTCGAAGCAGCCTGTACAGTTGTCTATAGCGTCTGTTTAGTTCTTGTCTTTTTAGCCTCGTTGTTCGAGATGGAAGCCTAAATACCGTACTCTCTCGGAAACTCGGAGAGGAATTGAATTTAAAAAAAAACTAGTGGACAGGACTTGCGGCAGAGGGTAAAGGTTATGTGGGAACATTTTGCTTCATTAACTTTGATTTACTATTGGTTGGACCAATACTCGATCTCATTAAGGTGTTTTTGAAGGTTTTGGGATGCTATATCGGGGTCTGAATGGAATGACATGACTGCAGTGTCATCTGCAAATGTTGCCAAGAACGTATTGGTTGTAGAGGGGACATCAGTGGTTTATAGATAATATAGGATGGGACCAAGGACGCTGCCCTATGGAACTCCTGCTTTTATGGGATAGTAGTTAGAATATTTTAACCCACAGCCAACTTGGAAGAAGCGGTTTGAAAGGTATGACTGTTTGAAACCAAACTGGTGAGTAGGATAAAGGTTTTTGGATTCAACAATTGGAAGTAGACGTTTTAATAAGAATTTTTCAAATATTTTTGAGAGGATAGGGAATAGGCTAATTGGACGTAAGATGAGGTGTCATTGGGTGGTTTACCGGGTTTTGCGAATAGGACTATAATGGAATGTTTCCAGAGGAGAGAAAAGTGCGACGTTTGGCTAATGCAATTATAAATGTAGGTTAGGAAGATTATGGGTTTAGGAGGAATTTTTTGGAAAATTTGAGGAGTAAGGAGATCATATCCTGGAGATTTTCGGTATGTTATCTTATTTCAAGGACACGAGGACTGATCGGAGGGTGGGTGTAAAAACTATTTTCCTACCAATTTTCATATTTCGTACATCAGCACAGTCCGTTGATGTTCACAAAATTTTCAAGTGTGTACATGGAAAAACACAAATCCCCATCCTCATCACATTTGAGGCCTGTATCTCTCGTACCCTAACAATCACAAGGACAAATTTCAGGACCACGGAACTCGACAAACGAATCACATTTATACTAACATTGTTTGTGAAGATTTAAGCTTCCAAGAGATACCTCCTACGGTGCGGCAATACCACGGCACACGACAGCCAGTCAGGCAGAGTCGGTGGTCACGAGCGAGGCCGCAATACTGGAACGGTAACCCGGTTTAGTAGAACTGCGCCTACCCTACAATGGTGTCTTTCCCTTTCGGTAACCCACATACTCACTGCGGTGACCTTTCACTTACTTCTGTCTAGCTTCGTTTCGGCTCCTGGTCACGCTCTTTACTGTACTTTTGAAAGTTTTTTTTATTATTATCAATGTAATATGTTACCATTTGGAATTGTCATTGAAATTGGTAGACAAGTTTATAGCCAACTGTCGCTATACAACAGTGGAAGAGTGGAACAATACTACAAAAGAGTGATTTTGAAATGTAATATTATTCACAGGTATGTTATTTTATCATTTGAATCCCTTAATAAATAAACTTTATAATTTTATATATTAGTGTTATTATTATTTATTTTCAATATATATTTATGAACATTAATGGAGTTAACAACAAAAATCGCCTAGGAAAAAAAAAAGACTTTTGAACGTGAGCTAAGGCTAATTGAACTGAAGACCAGTTGCCTCACAATTGTTTTCCTATTAAATCGAGGTTGTCTAAGGGTAACAAAAAATTTTCACATAAATTTTAAACTAAATTGTATTTTTCGGTGTAAATATAAACAAAATTAAGGATTTAAAAAGTGAAAAAGCAATATAAAAAGACGTCAAAGCTCAGGCTAAAGCCTCAGTCAGATTGCTAAAAAAAATGTTTGGTTAAGAGATCTACATAAAATCGTTTCTAAATATTAATTAATGATTATTGTAACGTTTTGGACTGATATCAGTCCATTATCAGGCAAGATTTTCACAAAAATCCTTAGAACAACATTAAGTTTCAGTTTCACTAATAAAAATATCTTATAAGAAAATAAATACTAATAAATTAACGTATCAAAAGGACGTTATATTTATTAAAAATACTTCCCCTAAAAAATCTGTTAAACGCAGCTTGGGTCGTTTAATTTATCAGTTTCTATAGTTTGTTATTTGTCGTTTTGTTAGAAACTTTTGAAAATAATTTTTTCTTATCTGTCTTCAATGTGACCTTAACTAAGAGAAACTACAAAATAATCCTTTAAATAGTTTCTGAATTGAGAATTTATAAATCCAGAATAGTTTTAGTCCTCTCTTCATATGAAGGATATTAGAGTAGAAATTACAGTAATAGTTTCATGGCTAAATCACTTTTTGCCTGACGAAACTGAGGTTGAGGTCTAACAGGACGTTAGACAAGGACAAAAAAAATCTCTACAAGCAAGTATAGTGGACCTAAGAAAACAATAGTTTGATGACAAACTTTGTACAAGCAAAACAATCGATTAATATAAGTTACGTGCTACATAAAAATCTGTGGAGAATAAACTCAATTTCTTTTTTTAATGTACCCATTCTGGGCTCCGGTGTTGTCTAATTATAACTCACTTACCGGTAACATGTAAGCGTATAGTTTTGAAGCTTGAACTTTCCATCCCAAAAAGGTTTCGTAACGTGCGCTATGTCGCAAACAAACGTTTACCTTTCTCTTTATCAAATAAAATGTTGACAATATGTAATTATCAATATAACATCAAGTTTTAATATCAATATAACACTATAGTTAAATGTAAACTATTTACGTTTTTACTATGATGTTAATGTAAATATTAACAGAAAACGTAAAATCAGAATAGATCCACTGGTTTCGTCACAATTTTGTACAAGCGACTAATATAAGTTGCGTGCTACATGAAAATCTGTGGAGAATAAACTCAATTTCTATCATTATTTAATTGTGACAAACATTTTTTATGTTTAAATTTAACTTGTTCTAATTCTAATCGAATCCTAGTATATTTTGAAGTGTGGACAAATATAGCTTTGAAATTTCAGGTGGATTGAATACATTTGAATACTCTTATCATGGACCATACAGACCGACGAAAGACTACATTTTACTGCTCGTATTGTCAAACATATAGACATAGAGATTTCGACTGACAATTTCCTATATTTCCACCTCCGTGTTGTTCCACACCTCATCTTATGACCGGGATCATATCTCACTTGTAAACATCCGTGTTTGATCTGACCCGGATGAAGAAGGGTTTTCTAATCATCCAGTGGTGGTGATTAATGATTGCCTTTGTCATTTGTTGAATTGAGCCACTTTCTCTCAACCCGGTGACATTGTTGATAAATGGGGCTGCACGGAACCGTTTTATTTAGCTTTTGTAAAGTCACAATGGCAATTATGCTTTGAGTATGAATGCTAAATGCTAGTTTTCATATTTGTGATTGCTGAAAAGGTTCTCTGCATTATTATAGGAAAAATGTTTTCCCTTTGCCCTAAAAAAATCTGTGCGATTAGGTTGTTAGTACAAATTTTCAAAAAAAAGTTAGTATCGCTGATGAGAAACAGAACGTATAAAAAAACTATCATGTCTATAAGCACTAACCGACATGTGGGACTGTGCTACCTCCTGGGATCTAGCCGGTTCCAGGGTGCGGGAGTGGTTTTGCTTTGGTCCTCTCTTGAGCTCGCATCGGAAAACTTTACAAACAGTTCAAATAAAAAAAACAAAGGTGATGATGACCATTGGGGTTTACGCTGAAATTAACCCAACCAACTAATTGATTATAAAATATAATTTATTGTAATTATTCTATAAAATTTCATAAAATCAAAATTGGATTTGTAAGCACTGTTTATTATCTATGAGCATAGTAAATACAGAAGAAAATGTATAGTTACATTTAATGTTTTCACTAAAACCTAAATTTGAAAAAAAGTATTTTTTTTCCCATTTACTGATATTTACGCTTATTAATGGTTCTTTCCAGCGATTTTTTTTCTTTGAATAACAAAAAATAATTATCCAAGGTAAAAATCTTTCTAAGCTTAAGTAACTTAAACTTATATTGTGAGGTTGCTGAACTTTTTTTTTCTAATTGATTGTTCTTTCAATCGAAAGTCAATGTGCGAACAATATTAAATACCCATTAGTACGTCCCTAACAAATCCCTTCATAACGATCGTAATTATGCCCTACATTCTTTAACTCATCCCTTCCAAGTAATAAAATTTCATAGTAACCTATCCAACCACCGTAATTCCCTAGCAGTCATTACTCTCCGCCACTCATCCCTATAATCCTCCTTGGAGACTAAAACGGCAATGGCCTCGTGACCTGCTATCAATACGCGACAATGGGAGTCCAGGCAATTGTGGTTTTCTTCAACCACGTCCCAAGCGACTTTGGCTCTCGCAGTCTTGATAAACCTACACGAGCTCAGATCATTTACCACAATTACTTGTAGCCCAATGAGGCAGATTGTAATTTCATCATAATAAAGTGGTTGTTGTTGTTGAAATATGAATATACCTGGGCTTCGTTCTCACTTTGATTCTATAAGATATCTAGTAGCTATGTTAAATAGTATAAAAACTACCAAACACGTTAACAATTCTCTTTCCAAGTGGTCCAAATAATTATAAAAGTTTAAACAATTTAAAAAATACTATTGTAAAACCAAAATGAAAAAAAATGGAATTACTAGGTGTCAATGACCCTTGTGGTTGACATGCCCCAACACGAACAGAAAATAGAGGGCTAACATCTAGGCATAATAGAACATAAGATGACTGACAAACTATCATAAATTACCGTTAACTTGGCTATTTTTTATGCTATAAAGTCCAAAAAATAAAATCTCATGATGACTAGCAAGAAGGATTAATAATAGAAGCCAATATGTCAGAACCTGATACCCTACACAAAATTATAGAAAAGTTTTTTCTTCCTTAGCAAATAATTATAATTGATAATATTTATTCATGTTAGATGTATATTTATTTATTTTTAAAAAATAAACCTCTATCAAATAAGACCTTTACATAAAATTTTACGTCATCTGGTAAAATGGAGGAGTCGAAAAGACACAAAATTAAAAAATAATGGTGCCTGGTTTTGAAAAACATAATAGCTAAACTTAACAACAAAACATTGGCATACAAACTGTTTGACTGCACAGCTAAGAAGCTGTAGAACATTTCAAAAGTTTCCGAATAAAGCCAAATAGCTGAAAGAAAAAATCATAATTCATTGAACCGTTAACTAAACGAAGCTAATAAGGCATGCGAGGAAGGTGACAATCATGTGGATTTAGGAGGTCTCTGGGCTGTTTGTAAATACTGTATGAATGAGCGAGGAAATGAAACTTGTAAATATGTTATGAACGAGAACATTTATCACAATTGCCCAATAAGGTAGATTATAATTTTATCACAATAAAGAAGTATCTATCTATCTATATAATTAATAGTCTAATGAGACTTCTTTCGTTTTGTATCTAATTTGTAACGGATGAAAATCCAAACCGAGTTCATTTTTGGTTTCTCCATTCATTTTTTTTTCAAACTAGAAACCATTTTGATAATACCTCTGTGTCTGAAAATCTAGCTATATGTTCGTCATTCTGTCTGTGCTGCTGGCATCAGTAAGGTCTCTCTTCGAGTTAGATGGATAGCTTACACTCAGAGATCCATTTGATAAGGGAATGACATTAATACTGCCATTCGAATCTTCTTCATAGCTGTAAAGAAATCTCAATTGTGCCCACCATTGAGAAAATCATTACCTAGAGGTTCACAGCAGCAGCCTTAGAGATTCCGATATCCTTGACCACAATGACAGGTCCGCAGGTAATAGCAGTCTGCCTATTGCTCTGAGAGGAAATAGCCAAGGTGAGGAGAATGGCCAGGCTTTAACGATATTTAACAAATGTAGGCCTCAGTTCACAACAGTGATAATCGAGCATGAATTGTAGTAATAGTTTCATGCCTGATTCACTTTTCCCCTTCTGATGAAACCTCAGTCTAACAAGACTGAAACGAAGAGAGAGAAAAAAACTTCTCTACAATCAAGATAGGCCTTAGAAAAGATCAGTTTCATAATAAATTTCGTAAGGACAACAAGCGACTAGTATAAGTTGCGTAATAATTTTCACAATTATTTTACGGTGAAAAACTTTAAATATTGTCATATTATTCCACATTATCTAAGAGCTTGTGTGTGCAATGATAGTAAAATACATAATCTGTGCGAAAAAAGCTACTGTTCTGATTACAGCCCCGATAAAAGTCCACGTGCAGTTGCTTATTTTTGATATCGCGTCGATAGATAAGAATCGAGGATAAAAGAGATAATAATGTATATTGGAAATTTTACAGCTGATTTAGCGCTTGAGGGTATTACGATCCACGTGTGTAAATATCAAGAATGTAGTTTTTATATAAATATTTCTTACCAGTTGGCAATGTTCCACATCTTAAAAATTAAATTTGGATGAAGCTTATGAAAAAAATGAAGCTTTACAAAAAAATGTCCTAACAACTAATTAATCTAAGTATCACAGGTTGCTTTGATTTAAAAAAAATTAAACAGAACAATACTGATGTTAATGCAATCAGATCAAAGTCAATCACTCAATCATTAAATAATCAATGAAATTTGTTTTATTTTCATTTTGCGTAACATTGTTAGCGTAAATTTTCCTTATCAGAATGGTTCTGGAATCCCAGACTGAATAATTAATTTATTTTATTTTCGTTAGTAGTAATCGGTGGTACTCAATAGGACATATTCCTTTCAGCGTAACATCTAAGTGCCAAAATACGAAAATAGTTAGGCAAGCCATGACACAGGGGCTGTTGTGGGGATCGTGGTGGTCAGCTGAACCGTCCAAATAAAAAATATTAAACAACCTGCTTCACTATGAATTTTAAGCTTTATTTTATCACATCCATTCCAAAAAATTTGAAAGACAAGCATAGAAATAAGTTGTACATACCATTCAAGCCAACTACAATACATCGAAAGCCTTTCCCTCTACAGATAGACAATATAAAGCTTTATTTTGTCAGCCAATAAAACTGACTGAGTTTTAATAAATTATCAAGGTTCAACCCACACCGTCAACTACTACAAAGAAAGTTTTATTTAACACTTTCTTTTAAAATTCATATGAAATTTGTTGCATTTACATAATTTAGTAATCCTTTTTCATGTTATCTTGTATAACTATATCATAGCTTATATACGAAGTTTTATAATAGTAGGAAAAAAAATACTCAATAAGGAAAAAAACAATACTTTTTAGCAAAGTAAATGAAAATTAAACTAATCTATAAGATTGTTATCATAAAATACTATTATTTAAAAATGTACAAATGATGGGACAGGAAATATTTTTAACTTAAAACCGTCCACAGATATGGTCTTTTAAATCAAAAATCCTTCAAAAAACAATTAGCCTTTCGAAAATACCACTCGACTATATACATTGCCTAAATATATTTTGTGCACGATATCTGCTGTATTATTTTCACTAGCCTTTAGCTGTCACAAACCCAACTTCTCATTGCTCCTTATTTCTAAGTCTTTCTAAGCGAGGAATTCGGACGCTCTTCTAGGTAGCTTCTTAAGTTCTGTCCCCACTTCGGTAAGGGTGCCCTTACTTTTTGTACCAAACATTTCCTGACTTGGTGGTGTATACGGTTAATTACTACCCCTTAGTAGGTTACTAACTTTTTTAACTCACAGTTGTCTTCATATTTCCTTTCTGGGTCATGCATATCATTGGGATACATTGCCTCTTTCATCATGCCTGGTTTTGTTTTAGAATAAAAACGGATTTGGTCAGTTTAATTTATTTTTCATCATTGCATATGACTGAAACGGCTTTCAATTCTCACTAGACCAAGCGCAGTCCTGAAGACACCCACATAAACTAGTTAATCTACAGGTTTGTCTTCTTGCAATGCTCCTCTTCTGAATGGGTGTAAGACAACTCAAAGTTATTCTAATTTTACTAAATTATACTGTCGAATTACAGTCAACGAGTCTTCAAACATCAATTTTTATTTTTACTTAAACTTTCAAATCACTTGCAATCCAAAACCACGTTAAGTGAAAAATTGTCCAGCGGTACAACTATTTCAATTGAGGTGATCTCAAAAAGACACTTTTTCAGATGTACTATTACTCAAAAGTGGCAAAGTGGTCATAAACGACATCTGGTATACGTCTAGTAGTCTACAAGCGCATTACCAAACACCGGGATGTTCGGCTTTTAGGGGCACACTAGATCCACGGGCCAGGTAGAGATTTCTTATTCTTAGTAAGTGGATAAAAAACGATCCCTCTACCTAACACAAAATACAAACACCCAACTACATGGACATTACTGATGTTTACAATGTTGTTCCTGTTATGGAGTTCGTTAAGTGTTCAGGTGCAGAAATACCTTGAATTATTTACCGTACTTGCTATCGGTAGGTCCCTCTGGCTGCATTAACCGATGAGCTGTTAAATTTAAATTTAAAGTGGTTAGGGTAATTACTTCGTTAAATGAAGATTTAAATCACTATAAATTATTATGGGAGTTCATATATAAATCAATCTTAGTATCGTAAAGCGTAAATGTGGCGGCAAAGGAATAAAGGAATGAACATAATAATCATGTTGAAAGATCTGTGATTCCTAATTGAATATGTAATACAAATTTGAATTAAGTTTTATCTATGGATCAAGAGGCATTCAAAAATACAGGACTCCAAGTGGAGTTACCTAAATACTTATAATGATCGGCTCTTTTGGCTGTATTTATTCCATTATGTTTGTCGTATCGTCTCTTTTACTGAAAATTTTACCTGTTTTCATTTTAATTGCATTAATTTTTTTCAGGAAAACGTTTCCGGCCAATAGGAACTTCAGAAATCATTTTGCCTATAGAATAAATCCCCAAGAATTAGAGTACGGTCATGTATCACAATATATTCTAATATTTACTCTATCCCATAGATGAAAATAAGGTGTGAAACATTTTTAAAAAAATTGCATGCAGAAGAAAAAATAACAGTTAGTGGAGTCACTCTAGTAGTTTTTGTACCGCTGGTCCATGAATCTATTTTTAATGCACTCTTGGCATCGTAAACGGTCCATGCACTGGCTATTGTATGGATCAGGTGCCAAACTTTACCACATCAAAGGTTACTATGAGTACCGCTGATATTTTTGTAACGATTGGAAATTTAATAAATAGAATAATACTATAAAATTATTCGAGGAATACTGGAAACGAACTGAAAAAAGTTTTGTTTTTTCGAATCCACAGGAGTTTGAATAATTTTATTTCACTTATATGAAAATTGACAAGCCTCAATCTGATTAACAACATTACCCTTGCCTTAATCAGAGCACGTTAGGCCGTAATAAAAATTACTAACAGAGCATGATGAGTCGTAACTTTGCTTGTAAGCCGTCTGAACAGTGTTTCCCTTCAATTTTTCATGATTGTTTGTGAATGCGTGATGGTTTTCAAATTGGTCACATTTTCATTTGAAAAATACGTTATAAATTAGTTAATTTTTACATAGAATCGAACGATGTATAGGACGACCAACTTGTGAATTGAATCGATTTGTTTATGGATTTCGTTGACAAGCGAATAGTTACTAACAGCACAGCAAATGACATGGTTATGTAACACGCGTGTGTCCTCGTTTGTGTAGAAAGTGTTATTTGGTGATTTGTTGCCTTTCACGCTGTTGTTATCCAAGCCTTTGCGTTTTGGAAAACCAAATAATTACACAACATAACAATTGTAATAGCATGTATTTATTTATTAAGGGACATAGTCCCTGCACAATAAACATGTACAACGAAGCGAACCTAACGGTGTGTATTACAAAAACACATAACCTGTTCAATAAAATATACCAACATCTAGATTCGCAAGGTCAAGTTAGCTTACGTCACTTTTATAATTCGCCTGACGTTATGAGCCGTTTAGTTGTGGATGTCTAGAGCTTGATAGTGTTTGTACTGAAAGCGCAATTATCCCGAGCTAATGAAAAAACACTAATAAACAAGGAAAGAATATGGTAATTTTTTCATGAATCTTGTTTTCCAATAATTTTTAGAATAGCATTCAAGGTCAGATTGAAAAAAACCTGAAACTTATCATTGAAAATATACCTGACTCATTATTGGAATCTAGAATTTATAGAAAAGTTAATAAGGTGACATAATGTTGGAAATAACATTCAAACCACCAAAAATGTCTTTCCAGTCTTATTTTTTATATTAAATCACCTTATAATTTTCTGGAATAGTTTGAATTCAATCTAGATGTCCGGTAACGTACTTGACACAACTATTTGAGTCACAACAAAGGTTTACGAAAGTTCCCAAGTTCCTCCTATCTATCGCTGGTTTCTTCTGGCCGGTATGAAGTCAAAGAAGGTGCTGGTATTATAATTATTAATAATTATAATATAATACTTATTATATATATTTTTTTATTATTATTAATCCTTTATTGTGCTAAAATTACAATCTGCCTTATTAGGCAATAAGTAATTAAGATAAATGCTCTCATTCATACTATATTTACAATTCATCATTCACTTGCTCATTCATACAATAACTTATTATATAAGTATAATATTAATTATAATATTACGTATAATACTTATTATATAATATCTTAAAAGTGGAGAGGATTCATTATTATTAGCCAAAAGAAAAATATTTTGGCATGACTGGGCCTTGACGGACCTCAAGAATTTCTGATTAGTGGCTGGCACTCAGCTAACCATGATATAAAGAACGACTAATAATTAATAATTGAGAGTATTAAAATCATTTAGTCATAAGGGAGTAAGCATTTACAGGGCCCTAGGGAAAAATTGCGGTACCGAACTATTTACACTATGAATATGATTTATATACAAATTTGGTTTATGAAAGTATATTCGAAAAAATTGTAAAACTTAATTTGAAGTTGACGCAAAAAGTATGTTTTAGTATCCTTCCCCAGGACTTCTCCAGGAATTTTCACTCTAACAAAAGAAACCGGACATAATATAACTTTATGCCAATTATTCCTAAAATAAAAAAGGTTTTCTTTGTTTGTGCGATTTAACACTATTATATATTTTTTTACTATCTCGATTCTGACAAATAGTCTTAGAATTTCCAATCAATGATAAAAGCATTAAATGGATTTTTTCCAGGTTAATCTGTTACTATACTATTAATTACAATTGTAAAATTATTCGATAGGTATCAAGTATTGCAACAAATCTTAATGAACAATAATAATAAGTTCATAGAATTAATGAAATCGAAAAGAGATGTTTTAAAATATTTAAATAGGTCCAACCAAAAATATTGAAACGAATTATTTATTACTGAAATCGATTATGCTTAATATTTAATTTTTTTTTGTTTAAAAAATCCTTCATTCAATATACATAGAATAAATTACAGATTCCACAATATAAAATCTTTACATAAATGCATTTGCATTAATTATTAAATATTATATAGTCTATTATATATAATATTAAATAAATTATAATGCTGAATATCACTGAGGATTTTACTATTCTGTATACGAGAGAACTTAAAACTCAGTGATTTTAAATAACAGGTTGTGTGATGCCTGTGGTGATCTGAGAAACGTCAACTAAAACAAACATTTTGTGCACGAAGTTTTATTGCTTCCTGGAGAGAATGGCAGCACGGGCTGCTGTATGTGCTTGTGAATCTTTTGGGAACACAAAAAAGGATGTTATTTACTTAATCTAAACCCTCTACGAGTAATTAAACCCTATTTTAAAATTTGAATTACCGCTTGAAACTTTTTCTTTTCAGTTTCCGGTAATGCGTTTAAACACTTTAATAATAGCTTATACTCAACGGGTGGCCTAGAACACGCATCATTGTTAAGTTATTCAATTAAGCTGAGATTGTGGAGCAACTGACTATTTTTATTAAATTTTTAAACGTAACCACTTAACATGTTGGAGCAGGATGTATCAATGATGTTTACAGGGTCTAATGGCGATAGCGATGTATTCGACATTTAGCTTGCTTATAAAGTTCAATGTATGCAGCTTCGGACGTTGTAACTCCAAATCGGCTCGGGACTTCGTCAACTACACCCTCCATAGCTGTCTGTGGTTTGTCTTATCTCCCTCACGGCCCACCGAATTCGACACCGTCATACATTTCACTGCTACCTTTATCACTGTACTTTACATACTATCCGAAATATATTTACTTATGTTCACATTAACTAAAACATTATTCCGTGTAAATAAAAGTAGTATAATTCCTTTATTGTGCAATAATTACAATCTGCCTTTTATAAGGCAATAAGTAATTAAGATATATGCTCTCATTCATACAATATTTACAGTTCATCATTCACTCGCTCATTCATACACTATTTACAGTTCATCATTCACTCGCTCATTCATACAATATTTACAGACAGCCCAGAGACCCCCCAAATCCACCGCAAAGAGAAGGCGGAGTCCTGGGAAGTCCCCCACGCTCCTCCGTCAGCCGCGTCACCGGGATAAAAGTAATTAAATATATTAAAAACAAATTGTTTCCTTATAAATGTATTCATACTATTGCCGTTTTCTGAATACAAAACCAATCTGATTAGAAAACCTTGTTAAATCGCTAGAAAAAGATAAACATCTTTAAATCAACAAATTGGCTCGAATGCTGATTCTCATGCATTAGGTATTAGACCCGGTGAACGCGTCAGGTTTTTAAACGTGCGGTGCCATAATCACGACTTGATGTAGATAGGATCTGCATAGGATTTCTCTAGAAAGAGCTGGGTACAGATAGCTCCTACAAGATTGCGATGCCGAACGTCTGTTTTCTAATCATTTTCAGTGTCTATTATGTTTTAAAATATATATTTTTTGCCTGCCAGGCAAGCGAGCACGGCCCGTTTTATTTGGCACACACTCATCGATGACATCCGAACGCCTAATGACTAAATTTTATTTTATTATGTTTTAAAAACTTTTTTTAGTAGTAAAAATGGTCATTTCTACTATTTCAGAAGTTAGGTTTCATCATGCTGCTCTATGGCCCCACCTTTAATAATTTTCCTTTTTGCACGTATTTATCAGCTGTGTTATCAAGTTTAAGAAAAAACCATTTGTTGATCAATTTCAAATAGTGAAATCCTGTTGAAAAGTGGTTTCCAAACGATTCGGGTCATTTCATCACCTAGAATAGTTTTAAGCTCTTGCCGCTAACCTAGAGCATGTGGCAGGTAGGGGAGGAACCTTTAAACTTATTACGTCATCTTTTGAACAAGTGAACCACTTGGGAGGTACAGTTGGCCTAGAGGGGTCTAAAGTTGAATTCCACTGTGGTGCGAGTGCGTGTTATAATCGATGTCAACACACCAGCCTCTACCAGTAGGTAACTACAAGTCTTTTTTTTAAAATAATCTAACGATACGGTTATGGTTGATATACTTGCCGTATATTTTCACAAAAGGTCAACAGCAATAAAAAGTAATTAGAAACTACAATCTTGTGACTACTTTACCAATAAGTACTTCACCCAAAAACATTTCAAGAGAGTGAAGCATGAAATAAAGCACCCAAAATCGTACAAAACGAATTGACTCCTTGGTAATTTTCTTAGAATATTAAAAAAAAAAATCATACTCCGACGAATGTTAAACCCAATTACAATAACGGCTGATTTGCACTGAGGTTCTTTAACTCTTTGAATTGTCGGATAGCTCGCTTACGTAGATAAAAAACATCAGTGATACATTATTACAAACCAATCATCAATAGGACTAGGTTCAATGCCACTCAAAAGGAATAATTTTGATAATAGTTTGTATTATCTGGACTGCATTATTGCACAGAAACCATCAATGGGGAAGGATTATTGCCACACAATAAAGAGCAGTTTTGATAACATTATGCACTATTGGGAAATAAAATTTTCAAAACGAGTGTTTTTCACAATGATAATACCAAAAGCAATAGCGCCTTAAGGATTACTTGATCTTCGTACACCGATCCACTTGATTTTTATTTACTTATCTGAAAGTTGTTTTGCTCCCTTCATACATTAATTGGAAATACAAGGAAATGTGTATGAAACAGCTTTTGTAAATATTGTTTGCTGATGTATCGTTTTCGAACATTTTTGATATATTCCTAATACGATCCAATGTTCATGAGCGGTTTAAGAATAAAAATTAAAACAAAACACAGCTAACAACAAAATAATGATTGCCTTAAATAGAAAGTAAATGATAAAAGAAAAAACAATTTCTTAAAATAAGCTAGGTTATCGATAACTTTAACCCTGGCATGTTGCAATATTGTAATAAAATATGGCCGATTCTGTTAAGAATGTAACTTTTGGATAAAAAGTTTATGGTATTGACCCATCCACCAAAATTAAATTTTCTGGAAAATCATTTTTCTTTACGTCAAAGCAATAGAACGGGCTAAATAAATTAAACACAGCTATATGAATCAAATGAAAACATTCCTGTACGTAAACCAAAATCTGTACAGAACAGATGCATGCTGTTTATGAGTGATAAGAGGAAAGAAGCTATATTTCTTTTGTTCTTGACATAGAACTACGAACTACCTTTTCGGCAATATATTGGCTGAGGCCGTATAGACATTGAAAATATAAATTACATACTTAATTTTAGTTATAACAGATTTTAAGTTAAAAATAAATACAAACTAGTCAGAAATGGTATAATCGATAATATAGGTTTATTTAGTTTAGATAGTCTCTGTTCATTGATTATTTTTTTTTTATAACATTTAATTTATTACAAGTACTAAGTTCCACAAAATTTCAGAAAATAAAGCTTATTTGTTAACTGCACCCTTTGTTTTGTCACACTGTTACTGTCGTATATAATTTTGCTAATACAATTATTTTATACCTTTCTATCAATCAAAACATTTCCTATATATATTTAATAGCATTTATATATTTTCAGGTGATATGATAAGTTATGAAGGTTCGAATCGTAAATTATGTCTCCAGGAATGAGTGGAGTCGAATCTCGTCTTATGTGCACGGCAAGCTTTGTTCGCACCGTATCCATTGATTTTGAATGAAAGAATTAGCAAGTGAAATTTTCATAAAACACATAATATTCAGGAATGTTGCAAAGTAAAAAATAATGCATTGTCAACTTTTTATATGAAATTAGATACTCAACATTGAATATTTTATTTATTTTTTCTATTTTAGGCGGAACATCCAGGCAATGAATATTATAGTTCCGAAGCCCGAAAGTAATATTTTTTCATCGCTTTCGAAACGAGGTAAGTCGAGCCAAGCTAGAGACGCATTGACAAGGCATTGATGCGAACAGAAGAACCCACAACTGAGTTACCAGCAAAAGTTGAAAAAGGGACATTGAAACGAGTTTACACATTATATATATTATCAATATAGAAGTATTTATAGAACCATTGATAGTGTTTAATACGAATCCATTATGAACGGAGTAAATAAGACTGGTGAATAAATATGAACTCATAAAACTGCTTGTCTGGACACATAGTGCCCTGTTTAGTTTTTATTCACATTTTCCCAATGAAAACTATTGACTGTGTAAGCCTAAAAGGATAAAATGTGATCCCTCAAATTAATAAGTAATACATAATAAAAGAATAAGTAACAATTAGTGATAATATTTCAGAAATAAATAGGTAAGAATAGTAATTAGTGTACAAGTAACATAGATACTGAATGGCTAACATTTGAATTTTCACCCTTACAAATTTAAATTACTTTATTTCGAGTGCTAATGTAATAAAAATAATCATGTGATAATATGTAATTCATCTAGTCTGGAACAAATCAAATACTAACATCAGGGGTTACTGTATGAATGAGCGAGTGAATGAAAATTATAAATATGATATGAATGAGAACATTTATCGCAATTACTTATTGCCCAATAAGGCCGATTGTAATTTTATCATAGCAAGGTTTCGAATATTTCTGAACATCGAGGCTCTTGGTTATGAATATAATTTTAGTTGAAAGAACACAAATTTTAACATTGTGAAAAATTTAAATAAAAAATCATAAAGGCAGACCCCGTTCACCCTTAATTATATTGGAAACTATTTATTGTATTTATAAGATTTTTCAGAAAAGTGATATGTTTAACTTAATTAATTTATTGCTAGTAAGCTCTTACCTCAAGTTTCAAATTTTCAAAAACTGTAACACTCTTAATTACTTTTTATGGAATATATACTACCTAGTGGCTAATGAGCCCTAACGTCGTGTTTTGTACGCACCCCATAGTACAATGATAATTTTTAGTTTTTAAAACATTAAAAAAGTAGTATATATATTGTAACATTCATGATATTTGAGAATGAAGATCATGACCCTCACATATGGTAAGGGTAATTTTTTCCTTTATACTCCTAGGAGTGGGGATGAGCGGGAAACCATTCTTAGCACAACCGTCGAGAAGAACGCAGTTAGCAAGCTCCCGAATTGGCGGTTACCATACAGGAAGAGAGGAGAAGACCCAACAGCAGAAAGTAACGTTGATTGGATTACAGGAAGATCATCGATTGGGGGATATTAATATTGTTTCTTATTATGGATCCATTAAAAGAAATTGAGCTCAAATTCATGTTTGTAATTAGTATTAATTATCCTAAGTTAAAAGGAATTGAATATTTTTTTTATACTTTTGTCAGTACTCTATGCTAATTATAATTATTTGTTATAACCATTTTATTTGAATATATTTCACAATTCCTAGTTTCTCAATTTATTAATAACTACTACATTAGCCTTGAGATCGGGCGATTCAATCGGGATAAATTCCTATGTCAAAGACATAAAACAATTTGAATTAAAGATCTAATGATGGACCTGCCAAATTAGTTAAGTTAAATTGATCAAATAAAATAAAAAGAGAAATGGTAAAAAATGAGGTAGGTTTCAATGTATAGTATAATATAGCTGGTTAGCAGAGGCGACATCTTGATGTGCTGAACCCGATGTATTTTTTATGTATGACACCATGTGCCTTACTTTCGTGGTGCTTACTATAAACAAATTTTAATGGAATAATAGGGTTAAACTTAGAAAAGAAGTCGACTAATGTTGAGACTGCAACCCTCTGTGCTGAACTACTATCTGACAAATATGGTCTGAAAAACTAAATATTTGTGTAGTACTAACATAGACTGGACTGTAAAAAGTTATAAGCACTGATAAATCTTATGATAGAAGTGTATGTAGAAAAACTGTGTTTTATTAGTAAATGATTGTTTAGTCATTGACAGTAAAACTTTTTTTAAGAGATATGCAGAACTTTAGCTCTCAAAAACTTATCAGAAAAGCCAGTTCCAATATTTCGCCACTAGATGAAACAGAAGGATTAACGTTTACTGAAAATGAACAATATATGTGCAGTGTATGTGTTTATTCTATTGACTTTGATAAACTGAGCTCTGTCTATGAAATTGAGATTTAAAAGCACTCTAGTTCTGGAATATGACATACATCAAGTGTTGACACGAGAACATTTCGGAAGTCAGAAAGAAAGCCGATGACGGATGAGCACACACGTAGCCCGGGTGCGATACAGAAAGCCGATGAGCCCGGTCATTTGAATATGAAGAACTTGAACCGAGGAGGTGATGAGGTCAGAGAGATAGTGACGTGAAAGCCTAGGGGCATACTGAATAACGATGAGGCGTCCTCCCAGTTCCTGATGCTTCCTCCAAACCAGGTGAAGGACTCTTGGCTGTTTGGGAAAACACGAGGGTCTGCCTAAGGCCTTCTACTTTCTGTCTGCCTTCCAACGAGTCCAGTCCTGTCGTAAACCTCCTTCGAGAATTCGGGTCAGTTTAATGTCATTATGATGGCATTAGTGCCAGCAAATTGATGAACTGACCTTCAAACAGTTTTGCTTGATAAATTGCATAATAGCATTTGCATTTCTTAATATCGCAATACAGATTTGAGAAGTCTATTTTTTCAGCTGTAAGTAAATAACAACAGGTTTGAATATAAACCCTGATAAAACTTTAATTATTACAAAAATTAACACTGGACTGCTGTTTGAAGTGTTGGATTGCACTAGTTGCGATGATATATTTAAATATTATTTATATTGCGGAGTAACAGTGAGTTAGTGTTTATTTTGTTACCGAGATCACCATTTGTAGTTTGGATTCTTAAGTCTAAGTACGGCTTATAGTTGTTGAGTAATTATTGACCCATCCACTTATACGCTGCACGCAGTCAACACAGCACACAAAGTTTGCTCTAGCTCCACGACTTTTGCTCAAACCGTCCTGTCCTCTACCCCAACTTATCATCCTCAAAAAGATGGTTTAGATTTTGCTTGAATTATATAAATTTCATAAGATATGAGGTTTAATTTGATTTTGGTTGATTTAAATTATTAACTTATTACAAGAATCATTCTTCTTTTTGTGGTACCTATTTTTTTTTAAATACAAGCTTCCACTGCCAATATCTTCAGGACATCACAAGTTATCCATAAAGAGAAGAAATAATAAAGGGTCATGACTTTCTCATGTTTGCCTGATTGTCTTTGTGCCTTTTGAAATTCAACCCATGGGATTTCCTCGATTTCCACCACCATTTAAACTTCGAATTAGAAATGGGTCATATTTACTTTTGGAAATAGTAAGTACCAATGTTCAATATTTCTAATGCGCATACTTATTTTTTTTCCCACTATTAGTCAAGCACGAAGTAAGCAAATTCTAAATGTTTAATTCATCCATATTTTTATATCCACCCATAGTCAAAACTTGTGGGCGTCACCCGAAAATGTTGAGAGATTACTGTACTCTAAAGTAGAATCTTAACCCTTAGTTGGTAACGTCTTCAAAAATCACATGAGTGATACCGCAAGGGTCTCTCATACCCCCATAACATTTCTGTGGTAAAACAGGAAGAAATGGCTCAAAATTCGATTCGTTTTCAATGAATAAACTTTATTAAACATAATAATATATAATTTATATTATAACATACTAACAATCAATCCTTCCTATTTTCATCATATTGGCTCAGTAAATTGTAGAAAATCAATGTTCATCGCTTTTTTGGTGGGGCAGGGACACGCACAATTGCATAATTACAATTTTCCTAAACTTGTTACATGAGGTGAAGGATCATTAGTTCTGTCATTTGTAGTAGAACATTTTTGATGTCTCGGTTTCTTCGACAAGTAGTGCATCTTTACTTGGATTTCTTGGAATGCTGGACAAAGGACTGAGGAACTTCTCAAGGAGGCCGCTTGGATAGCTTCTCTGCTCTCATTCTTATATACCTCGGCAATGTGAGTGAAGGTGCACTAAATGCTAGAGCTCTAACCATTACGAGCTTCATACTTGGTACCTGACAGGTAGTGATGCTCCGATTCAATGATCGAGATTGCTCGTTAGCCGAGTTTAGGCTCAATTTGATCATGTATTTATCGAACATATACTTGCTAGGTCGATTAGCTGAAGCTTGGTCTGAGGTGAAGTCAACTTCTAGAAGTTCACCTGCATCAACAGCTAAATGGTCTCAGTTCTGATCCTTGACTTGAACCATTCCCTCTTCTTATTCACCATTTCCAGCGTTAGTACACTTCAGAACGGTCACAGCATATTTAAAGAAACAGTCGGGGTAGATTTACCTGTTATTTTTCGTTTGTCATGACTTGGAACCCAAGTGGCAACGTAAGGGTCCGACATCACCCAGTGGACTTTAAACTTTCTCTTGACTGAGCAACAGTTGTGCGTCGGCAACTGTGATACAATTCGAAAAGTGGAGAGTTCAAAGGAAGGTACTGAGGATTTCAAATTCCTGTAGTAATTAGACAATTTTTCAATGTATATAAAGTACATGTATAAATGTAATATGTGTCAGTATTAATATATGTAATATTATTTTTATCTTTTTACCAACGTAATTTTACTATACGATATGAGTATTTTCAATTACACATTCTTAAAAAAAATAAGGTACTAATGGGGTTATATAATATTCAATTAAAATATAAAAGATATTACACTGCTTACATTTCTTTTCATACACTTCAGATCATGAGTGCGATATGCTCTATTTTCTTTATCAATTTTGTTTAAAATCTCAACATTTTTAAAATACTTTGATCTGTTTTACTATATTTTTTATTATTTTTTTTTTAACCTGTGATTCCGGTGATCTAGAAATACATCTCAGCATTCATATATTATTTCAAATGAAACCTCTTTTAAGTACTAGAAGCAAATATTTCTCTTGCTTGTATGTACATTTATAAATAAATTGTTGTAGCACAAAGTAAATTCCCACAATAGCTCCAAAACAATTCACAGCTAAGAAAATAACTACTTTTAATCGATTTTAACTATATGGTGTAGTGCACAATTGTAATTGTGTGAAGAAAAATGTCTTTCATGACAGTGTCCAATCACTTAACATGTGCGCCTTTTAGTGACGTTCATCATCTTTGATGGATGTTCCAGACGATGTTGGTTTTTCATCGATGACACGACATTCAGTTACACAGGTGGTCTGAAAAGTTTCCAACCTCAACATGAAGATGATAATAAAATAAATAAAAGCTAGTGAAATAAACGCTTTGTTAGGTTGGAAACTTTTCAGACCACCCTCGTACATACTTTGACACTAATAGTCGGGGGCTTAAGCGTTGCATAGTTTAGTGCAAGTTCTATTATAGTATTAGTTTAGAGGAGCTCTGTCGTTTTGCAAATATATGTAATGATCTCATGAATTTTCTCTATTTCTCATTGTATAAAGATTGATGTACCTTACTTATTCTATCAACTGTCTTATTTCACTATAGTGTAATCTATGGAACTAATTTGGAAATGTAGTGTATATTAGAAGTGGTATTGTTTTCATCAACTTGTTTTAAAATGGAATGGTTGGTGCTAAGTTGTTATGGGTGAGGCTGTGAGGAGCGGATCGAGGCAACATAGGCCTTGGGAAAATTCAACATAGAACAGCAGCACGACTCGGCCAACCCGACAGTATCGCTAAAAATGCAGACCTCATTATTGGAGAAAGGGAGGCTGAACCGCTGTTCGCTGAAGGAGGCGAGTACCCTTTAAGGACTGAAGCAGATTCCTGGGCACCAGAACCATACACACTCTCGCAAGCATCGGTACAGCACTAGAAGAAGATATCGACCAAGTGGCGAAAAGCTAAAGAAGACGGGTTGGTCCTTCAAGGCATGAGCCTCACGTCACTAGATGTCCTTCTCCAGCTTCTACTCAACCCAAACCATATTCGCTGGACATTAGGAATACTCTCCTATAAATAATATGCCAAAGGACAAAATAATTCATAGCAAATACGGCTCTCCATTAGCGCTTGATTCGCAGCTAGACCAGTTCAGCTCTACGGAAGAAGAGTATATTCAATTGTTAGACCAAATGTTCATAAATTTCTTTCAGTTTTATCAGCTATATATATACCTATTTTAGAATTGTAATAATTATGGAATGTAAATTATATAGTTTATACATTTAAATTTAGAAGCTGAATGTCAATTAACCCCCGGTCTACCCTATTACACTATAAAGTCAATCGATAACCGAAGCTTTTTTAGCCAATATATAAAGGTGAGATCTTGCACTACGAATTATCAAATTGATTTAAGTCGTTCCCAAAGACGTTTATAATATCATGAAGAAAAATGGTGACAACTGAGGCCTTGATAACTAAAAATATTTTACGTTTCTTTCATTTTGTGTAAAATAGGAACCTTTACTTAATTTAATTAAGTTAATCGTCATAGGTTAAGCTTAAAAAAAGAAAAGGAAAGAGGGAAACGAACTACACACTCGAACTTCTGTAAAGAGACTGCTTTACTGTCTTTAGTAATCCGACCTACATAGGATCATGGGTTGTTTACCTCCCTGATCGTATTAGTTTGCAACATAAACTTGCCTCTGACTTTAACTCCCCCCTGCCAGTTCCTGACCATCCATCGGGAACGAAAACTTAACACTTATGCTAATTATATACAGTTCTGACATAATAATTTCCTGCTCGCCTGGAGCAGCACAACACTGTCTTATAATCATAGAAACAGAACATAACTATCCAATGTGGTACAAGGTTAAAACAATAAAAAAAACAAAAACATGTATCTGGCAAATGCCACCAAAAACCCAATGAGATTTGTACAGGAGTGAGAAAATTAGAGTCAATTTCCTATTTGGATGACTTCCCCACTGGAAGCTTTAACTGCTCGATATGGACAGTTCTTCTCTTCACAGGTTCATGAACACTTTGGATGGTCACCAAATTGTGTTCACGAATCGTGATCACCCGAAAGGGATCCTCATAACGGGACACCTCCTTACTCCTATTGGAACCGATCTTACGATACACCGTAGTGCCTATCGTGACGCACCCTTCTAGTGGTTTGACGCCCGCGTTCTCCCTCAACATATTTCTGGATTTTTCCGCGGTAATTTTCGCGTACACCTTCCCCCATAATTTCCCCAGTCCCACGCGGTTGGTGGTGAGTTGACGTCCCGTCTCCCACCACCGTTCTACTCGTGCCCCGGCGACGCCCACGAAGTCCGAAAAGGATTTCAAAGGGTGAAAACCTGGTGGTCGTGTGAACATAATGGTTATACGTCAAGAGAGTAGCTCGGGTAAACCTCAAAGTCCGAGATCGAATAGGGGACCTTAAAATTGGGACCATTGTATATCGAAAAATCATCTCTAATCGGAGCAAAGAGTCGGTCAGATACGAGGGTCCATTCCAGGTGGTGTTGATCAGGGAGCATAACATCGTCACCATCGAGAGTACAAAACCTCCGACGAAACGGAGGACCGTCCACGTCGAAAAGTTAAAACTCCCACCTGGGAGGGAGGGTGCAGGCCATGAGTGAGCTGGAGTGTCCTCGCTTCTGCTATATTTTTTGTATGTTTCCATTTGGTATATTATATTCTGTTAAATAAGGCCTTAATCACAGGTAATTCATTTTTTCATTGAACATACATGATGTGTCAATGTGAAGAAGAAATTAACATATTCTCATATCGTATATACAGTACATAATATTAATTATTGATTAACAACTCATGTTAATGATGAAAAGGTAAAGAAAAAAACTGGAAAAAGTTAAAAAAATAAAAACGAAATACACTGATAGTAAGTAGATAGTAAGAAAAGTTTTTTCTTATAAAATTAATAATTAATACTAACTATACCGAGTGAATGAACAATTATAAATATGGTATGAATGAGAACATTGACCACAATTACTCCATTGCAGATTGTAATTTTATCACAATAAATATTTTGAATATTTATAGTCAATTGTGCTCCTTCAAGTGCTGCAGTATATCTATACAAATTTATCTATGTATATTAAATATATTTATAATTCAGTTGCTATAATATATGGAAAAGTTATATTTAGAAAAATATTAGGTATTTTATGGAGTTAATTTTGATGTAATGAAACAATAACAAATTGCTACGAATCCAAATAAATCAATCATTAAAGTTACAAAGACATTAACGGAAAAGTAAGAGTTATGTGAAATAATTTGTCGATGTAAGAAGAATATATTGAAAGACAACAATAGCATTTGTTCTCATACAGTGGACACTTAACGTTTACGACATACCTTGAATATATAAAGAACTATTATTCTAAACTTTACCGTGTGCTTTCCAAAAATAATTAGTGCTTAATTGTAGCCTGAATAGTCTCATTTAGCTTATGTTTATAGCGGTTTAAAAAAAAAGTAAGGACATACAGTATGAAATAATCTTTTGAGAGAAAACAGAATAACTTTAACCTTGAAGATAACATTTATCTTCTGTTCCGCATACTCCGCTCACCTGTTCCTTCTACAGAGCTGTTCGTCTTCCTCTTTTGTGATAGAAGTACCGGGACTTTCTCTCGTTCCTTCTTTCGGGCTCGTAATCCCTTTGTACTCGCGGAGTCATGAACCCGGTACGATTACACACAGGGCTCGAGGACAATGGCCCGGTACCGGCAGTCACTGGAGCACTTCACTGTTTGGCTCCGTTGAGGGAAAGTGAAAGGCATCGGCTAACGGTTTGGCTTTTATTTCGATATCGGGGGTGGTTATAGTCGTGGTTTATCTTTATACAGGTTATGTAGTAAGCATCATGCTGCAAGGTTTTAGAATGATTCATGACTGTAGAGAGTCTTTAATCTGTAATCTGTAGAGATTTTTCCATGATTGTAACAATGAACAGTACAGAACCATTCTAACTTTCAACTATTGACTAAATAACTAGCTTTATATCTATAAAAGTGATATGAAAACCTTCCAACCCTCTACGTTGTTGATCATATATATTGAACTTTAACCCAACCCCTATTGAAGGGATGTTTTTCTAGACGTAGACCAGGCTTTCAATCAAGTATGACGTTTTCTTTTAATCCTTCAATCCTGCCTGTCAAAGGGTTGGGGTAAATCGATTTTTAGGTTATAAAGAAAACGTCATACTCGATTGAAGCCTGGTCTACGTCCAGAAAATCATCCCTTTAATAGGGTTTAGGTTAAAGTTCAGGATATATGATCAACAAGCTGGTTGAGCAATGGAATGTCTGAAACGAAATCCAAATTGATAGCTGTGAAGGAAGTTTTCATATCACTTTTATAGAAATAAGCAAGTTATTTAGTCAATAGTTAAGCCTGTCAACGCACTTATTTCAGGCACCTTATGGCTCAGTATATTCCAACTATTTTACGATTGAAGCAAGAGTACTTCAAGACCTTAAATAACATAGATACGCCATACAAGAGAGTTATACACACTTTTTTAGGAGTTTTCAAGACAGCATGCTACAAACTCTAATCTCACTCTTGAAAACAGTGTCTAAAACATACAGACTAGAACTGAGCGTAACAGAGTCCTTAGGAGTTCTTCAAGGTAGCATCCTTAGTCTTATATCATGGATATTATGTAAATAAAAACCATAATACATTGGTCATATACAAATAAAATATTGAACATTGCAAGATCCTTAAAAAAATTAAATTTCCGGATCCCTTAGTTAATCAATCATCCATTCAGTTATAGAGGATAATTGATAACAGATAAGAATCATTTCATCTAGAATCCCAATGGCCTAGTTCCTTATCTTCTAATCTCCTAGATATTACTATAAGTATAGGAAACAAATATATAAATTAGTTTTGGCGTTGTTTGCGTGAAACGACATAATGATTTATGACCTGTGTTAATGTTGAGTGTCTTTTTTGATCTATTGAGAATACGAAGATAGTGAATAATTGATTGATTTGAAAAAAAAGCTTTTCATCAGAAATAATCCACTAGTATTCAAAACGAGTTATAGTAAATTTTATATTAAGGAAACGTCATTACCGCTAAAGTTATATTTCCTGATTAAAACCTATTCCATTCAATTTACTTTTGTCATGCCAGAATAAATCATTCGGGTCTATTTACAGCTTGAACACCTTTCCTACTGGTTTCTAGGTTAAATTTTTCTTCTTTTGTTTTTTTTAGGTATGCACTTTTTTTGTCTATGGTGTCAATTTGTTAGACACAAAAAGCTTTACCCTAAGGATTCCGCGTCTTATTTCCAAACGTGTTCGACCCTTAATGATTCACCAGAGATTTATTTACAATGCTTTAATGTAACTGAAATGAATGAAAAAAACTACTTGAGTTTGGCTGGAAAGGATTTTTATTTGTGATAGTACCGGTGATGAGGGTACCAATAAAGAATTAGAAAAGTACAGCCATTCCAACTCGGAGTAGTGACGTGAAATGGGACAGCATCTGGGGGGAATCTTGAGTATAAATCTTAGGAAAAAAATCATCCGAAACTCAGATAGACCAGTGTTCAGCACACAACCGTCGTCAACAATTGTAGAATTGAAGGGAGGAGACCCGGAGTTGGCGCCTGTGTAATGGGAGGACACTACGAGACCAATTGAGTAGTTTGAAGGTGGAAATGAGCCAGCGCACAGTGAGCCCACTACACAATCTATCTGGGCAAAAATCAATGTAAATAAATGAATTAATTCAAGGTGAAAATGATTTGTACTTAGCTGGAAAAAAGATCAGTTCAATTGAGAAATGTTTTAGTACACAATTAAACTGTGAATGTCGCAAGATATCTTACCTCAGAAACTAAAATATCTTCAGGAAAAGGGAAACAAAATCACATTTTGCAGAAAAAAAATTATTTATTATTTACATCTATATATATAATTAATAAATCACCTTACTAAACACCTACAAAAATTATAATGACATCACTTAATATAAACAAGTTTCTTACGTTATCACTGCTGCTACTTGCAATGTTGGTGTTACCTTGGATCACCGATAAATGAATACGTTCCAATACTTCCTTAGAATAGCTAAAATTTGTTGGAGATAGTGGATCAGAGGATAGATTTTTTTTAGAATATTCCTGGCAATACTTTTTAAATTCCTTGCGACCACTTTCTTGCACTTGCTTAGACAGTTGGCCGATAGAAATAAGAAATTTTTCAGCGATTGCTGGATTATGAATAAGAATTTTTTTACGGTCATGAGGATAGGATACCATGATATACAATGTTTGCTTCTAAAGCAGGATGTTTTTTTTTTCAAAAGAGTATACTAATACTTGAATTATAACATTATACCTTTGAGGTCCTTCTCAAAGCCAGTTATATCTGAAGCCAGTTTAGAATTTTGAAAAAGTCTTTTGCTGTGTGGCCATTATTTGTATTTTCCCCTCTTTGTTTGGGAGTATCGATCAACAACCCGGTTTCTGAACGATATCTTGTCAGTAATTTGATATTTTCAAGGAGCCACGTGGTCGTTTTAGTTTTGCCAACCGGCACGCAAGATTGGTAAAGCTATGATTGCGCTGAATCCAGTATCACTTTAAAACTAAAAAAAAAAAACGAAAGTAAGGAATAAGCAGCTCTTCTCTTACACTTTTAGGAGGGTCCTGAAGAATTTATTTCAGGCATATTCATATAAGCTATCACGACATTCTTGATTTAGGCTATTAATCACTTTTGAGTCCCTTGAATAAATACAGAGACCACTCCTTTTAAAAAAATATATACATATATATAAACACATTTTTTTGTGCCAATGAAACTAACAATATTATATAAATGATCACTATGCAAAATTAATCGATTGAACTTGGCGTATATGTAAAATACATGTCTAGTATTAACAGGATGTATTTATATTCTGAAGTTCTCAAAAGTTCCAAGAAGATTACAGCGTTTTTAAATTTGTACTTTAGTTGTCATTTCAATTTCTACTCAATTAAAAATATAAAACTTAACAATTGACCGTAAATGTTTATGAATTTAGTTTAAACATTTTACAAAAGCTTGGAGTCAGAATCCATATTTTTGAGGAAATTTTAACTTAAAGGTGTTCCATTTATAAGTTGTCCACTCAGGCAAACAAACCGGTATAAAACCTGTTAATACAGGACTTGGCATTGACTCATTTTGTTTATCTTGGTTTGTTTACTTTAAACTCGGTTAATACGATTTTTTATATTAGCCTTAGTCTCACTTTAGAATTAGATTTTATAACAAATATAATCAAACAATTTTTTTACTTTTACGACCAACCCTAGATTTTCTAACGATGTGAAGAATATCATAGGTCAAGCGTGTAAAGGTTTGAATGTCATTGAGGGTTCATCTCCCCATTCAGTAGATTATGGAGAGCGGCCAGGGCTCCCTGAATCAACCTGGGAGGCGCATTTACGCTCACTAGGAAAAAATCGTTGTTAATTTTGGCGTCGTTGGCACGTACGCTGCCTGTCAAAAGTTTAAGACCACCCTAAATAATGTAGTAGGTTAATCGCAAGAAGATTTTTTAATTTACCAAGCAGCAAGACGGCGATCCTAAATGCAATTCCAAGTAGTGTACAGGATTTTAAAATAAAAATAAGATGACGGAATCATAAAAATTATGAAGCGGCCAGCACATTCTCCCGATCTCAACCCAATCGAGTTGCTGTGGGAAGAACTCGATTGACAAATGCCAGAAGATGCTCCAACTTCTCAAAAACGTCTTTTGGAGATTCTGCAATGATGTTGTGGCAACATGAGATTCGACAAATTAACCAAACTCATTGAAAGTATGCCTAGAGTTAAAAGTTAAAGATGATTTTTCAACGAAAAGACTGTTTAAATGTAAATATATAATTGTTTTCAGAATGTTTCTTTACATTATACTCGTAATAACAAACTTCATTGGAAATCATACCTAAAGTTTGTATGATATATTATGTTTTATACCTGAAAGAACTCATAATAAAATGCTTAGTTTAATGATCTTTTGTTTTGTTATAGTTTATCCAGTGGTGTATAGATGGATGTATGGAGGTCGTTGTCACTAGTGTGAATCCATGCTTGTCATAGTTGCCATATAACCTTTAGAAGATTGTGTGGTTAGTTACATAGCCATGCGGGTCTGGGAGATCTGGACTGTTTGTAAATATTGCATGAAGGAGCGAGTGAATGAAGAAATCTTCATATGGTATGAATGAGATCATTAATCAAAATTACTTATTGCCCAATATGGCAGATTGTAAATTTTGTAAACAATGGTGGTTGTTGTTAAATAAAAGTTAAATAGTTTAGTTTTTTCTTTGAAGTTTCCGAGCCACAGTTGTTACAGGTGTGGTAGTAGCTTTCACCATTTTACTTTTGTCCTTAGCCTAATTAAAACAACAGATTAGCCGATAAAAGTATTTTCACCTATACATCATGTTTAAGTGATTTGTTTGTAAAATACAATATCTTGAACTCTTCAAACACTGAGATGACTTAGTGGTTCTCCATGTTAGGACATACGCACTTTACAGGAATGCCTCTTCAATAAATAAACATTACGTCTAGCCCACGACATTTATGTAATGTTACCAATGATAACTGGTCATTTTCACATAAATACTTACATAAGTACAGTTAAGACTGTACTGTTATTAATATTTATTTAAGGCATACATTTCTATGTTTATAAAAAACAAAGCGATTGTTTGCGTCAGTAATAATACATTAATTACATGCTTCACACAGAAGTAATTAGTAAAAAAAAAAAAACTTTTCACAACATGCGGGTAATTACTGCTTCTTTTTTGTCACAAAATGTTACATTATTTTTCTCTATTCCGGACTTATAACAGTAATACTGCTACGAAACTCTTTATCGAGAGTTGTATAATGATACCAATGAGTTACTCATTCCTTACTTATCCATTTATAGTTAAAGCGATTTTAAATAGTTTTATTCTTACTATTATGATTACATTCATTTTAAGCTTCATTTAAATTAATAGGGTAATTTCATTAATACATTTAATGCTGCTTAAAACGTAACAAGAAGGGCGCCTTGCGAAATGAAAAGAAGGTTAGGTACTCGACAAGCTAATGGAGTCTATGTCGCAATTTACAACCCTTTTGTTGCCTCACTGCCTGCAGCTCGTCTTCAAGAAACATTAAAGTTACTTTTATGTTTTACGAATCCAACATCATCGCAACAGTTCCATTCTGAGGTTTTTTTTTGTCCGTTAAAGAAGAAAAACAACAACACGGAGATATGAGTTGGAAATGTCACAATGGAATAAAACAAATTGCGTTTCTTTCATCCTTTCTCTTTCAACAGCAACGGAGGGATTGCATAACGAGCTCTGTTTGCAGCCCCATCAGTTGCGGTGTAGTTGCAAAAGTCGGAGAGAGCATTCGCTTCGCATTAGCAGGAATGATGACCTTCTTTTATTATGCGTGTGGATTTGAAAACATGCCTGCATTCTCGTGTTAATGATTGTACTCTAATAAGGAAATATAAAAAGTTTTGGCCTCCTTTCAATTTATAAGCCATCGCAAAACACCCATTGTTTTCCTCAAGGCAGGCAAAATACATAACTTTTTTATTTTAATTTTTTTAAATTTAATAATTTACCTAAAACTTTAAATTATATTTTTAACTGTGACGCTTATGTAAGTAATTTGAAGACTTTGGTACTTTTACAGAATGTAAGTCATATATTAGGTACCTAATAATTTTTTATTTTATTTTTTCAATTGCCCTAGTAATACTAAAGCGTCTAGTATTTTTATTTTTGTGTTCATTAAATTGTGAGAAGAATAAATTATTGAATGTCCCTGCGGTACAAAGATGCACTTTGTACTGGCGGATGGTTTTTATTTTTGAAATATTTATATTTTGCAGAGAATCAATCTATCAATATTTCTACAAAGGTACCCAGTACTCACTAACCTTTAAGCATAGTAATGAAATATTTGATGAAATTATTTGGGGAAAGAATGTGAGCATAAAATGGTAAGAAAATGTGACGTAGAAACCTAATTTTATTTGTCATACTTTTAGTGTTGTTATTTTATTGTATAATTGTAAAACTGATTTCATACTGATGGAATATTTATAGTATCTTTGTTGAATACAGCATGCCGGTGTAAATAAACTTTCAAATCCAGAGACAAAGGTTAGGAAAAAAAGGAACAATTTGTAGTGGAGTCTTTCATACGATAGCCACACTGAATCCGTATGAGAGTTTGTTTTCCTTTTTTTTTTTTCCTTTCACAGCCCCTTTAAATTTACAGATAAGTATATATAATTATAGATCCTCAGGCGAATCAATTTACAAATTATTTTTGTATTTCCTGTAGCATCGCTACATTATATTTAAAAATTATTTAATGAATAAACAAGTATAATGATACACATTATACGTGACTGGACTAAACTGACTAATAAAGGTGATGGAACTCACCTTTTTTATCCAACTTAAAACTAACTTACATACTAATTCTTAACCTAATTTGATTATTTGTAACCAAATTTTAAATTATTAATACAACCTACCCGTTTGCAGTAAACGGGAGATGTAATGTTCATTATTAAGAAAATGCAAGGTCCTAAAGACTGAATAAGCAGAAAATACCATTCCATAATGGATGACAAACTACATACTAAAACCGGAAAGCCATAGCCTAACCTTATCAACTATATGACTGTCTATAAAACAAAAATAAGAATAGAAATAGACTGCTTTATCAATCTATATCAATAATCGTAATAAACTAAGCGTATAGCTCTGCGGTAACCAATCAAATCCAAGATTTAAAAATCCAATTTCCGCCTTATGTGATTAGAGGTTAACCACAATAGAGACTATTTTGCTATTTACAGCTCATCTCAAGGCCGGCCTTAGGTTTCCCAATCAGTTTTTCCCAAGACTAGATGTATTACAACTCCTATTTCTTTTTGGTCTCCATAAATTATCATATAGTACCAGAAAATAATCGTTTAATTGAGACAAATATCTAAACTGAGTGGCATAAAAGCAACGCATACGTTCTCGTAGTTACAAATTAGCTATTAGTGTTTATGAAAGTAGTTTCAGGGATTAGAAGAGACTACGCCGGGAAGACCGACTGCGTAATCTTCTCCCTCCAAAAAGGGGAAAAATCTTTGCCAAAATCGTATAGCGTGGGAGGGCAAGAGAGCTCACCAGCTTTCTCAATGCACTATTTGGGTATAAAAATGGATAGGCATCTCCATTTCTCTACTCATTTTAGTAATAAAATAGAAAAAGTACGACAAAGGTCTTACCGGCTATCGCACTTGCTAACTTCACCTAACCTGCCGCTTCGTCTCAAATTGATGATATATAAATGTGTCCTCCGGCCAGCTCTGCTGTACGGTGCCGCGCTATTCACCCACTTGACTGACAATACAGCCAAATGTCTCCAACACTTCCAGAATGGAATCATGCTAAAAGTGGTCGACATACCTCTTTCGAGAGGTTGAAGAACGCTGACCTGCACCCGTTGCTTGGTGTGCCGTCGGTGGGTGAGTTCATCCGCAGGAGACACATTAAGTTTTTTGACTCGTTGCAGCACCTGACAAATCCAGTGTTTAACACTATGACCCCACCATCCCTCCCGCATCGATGGCAACAGACTGTCGGGGAAAAATTAGGATAAGAATTAGTATGTACGTGAGTTTTAAGGTTGATAAAAAAGGTGAGCCCCATAACCTATATTAGTCAGTTTAGTCTAGTCACGTATAATGTATATCATTATGCTTGTTTATTCGATTACATAATTTCTATAAAATAACAAAACCTGTATATAATGTAGTGATGCTACAGGAAATACAAAATAATTTGTGAATAGATTCACCTGAGGAATTATAATTGTATGTAATTATCTGGAAATTTAAAGGGGCTATGAAGGAAAAAAAAAAAAAAAATTAGAAGAGACTTCTTGCAGGATGGTTTGTCGAACTTGAGAAGATGCTACTCAAGGATCATCCTAGTATAATATCGATTGTTTTAGTTTCATCCCATTCAGAGTTATCCAAGCTCTGTTTTCATCCTTTATCGATATAAAGTGACTGATTCTTGACCAACCCATATTCCCTCCGTTCTTCACTTTAGTCAGTATGTAAGTGGATATACTCTTGCACGGTTTGCAAGTCAGAAGCATATTCTTGGTCAGCGTACATCACTTTTTAATGATAGACCGTATATCACTACTTAGTGGCGCATTTATTACTGTCTGATAATTTATAGCTCATTTTAAGATTAAATTTATGGTAGTTAGGATAAGGGAATATTTTTAAGGCCAAAAATCAACTTAACAGGCTATAAATAAAAAAATTGTTTCAGATATCCAGCAAATATATATTCATAAATAGTAGCAGAGGCATAATTTTAGTAATAATAAAATATACTAAGATTACGTCGCGAACATAATAACACAGAATTTTAACTAGGGAACACTATTGCATGTCAGATCCAGCTCGGTTAGTGTTGAACAATCTACAAAAGTTGCTTTTCTGCGGCCTCCTGGCAAAAAAATTCCTCGACCTTTGCCTTCAGGCTAGTGCTGTTCCACCAGTCTGGTCGGCAGAGCATGTTTATTCATTTTAGGATCAAGTAATGTTCATTGTAGCGAAGAGCTAAATATATGTTAATTACCCTACACTCTGGTTCATAATGTTTTATAATAGAAATGCAAATCTGTGTAAACTTCTGTTAATAAATCATAGAGGGGTCGGCAGATAAAAACAAGTAACAGAGGATCGAGGGTACGGCAATAAAACCTAGGGCAAGCACATCTGCCCCTTAAAATAGACCTTCAGTCACGTTCCCGTGGTCATAAAATCATGCCAGAAACAGTTTAGATCACGTAGCTCGGGAGGTGGAACATCATAAAGCACACCCTTTTGGACCAACGGAATAATAAAACAGACCACCTGCAGACAGACTCCACCTTCCACGAGGGAGGGGGGTACAATATTTATATCAGTAAGTTTCGCCCTGAAGAAGCACTCTGTTTCTTAGTCTCCACAGCCACACTACTTGGTCACTTTACACCAGGGCCACCTGGCCCTGGTAGGCTCACTCTTCACTCTTCTCCAGTCTCTGCATCTCGAAAGTCGCCATACTCCAGGGCCCCGGGGCCCCGGAATCTTCTACTAGTCTACTCTCTCTATGCCACACCTCTACGACGGCACTTTGCCTCACAGCCTCTAGCAGACCTCTGACGACTTGTACCTATTACGCTGCCGATCTCTCGCTCGAATTCTAAAAACTGGTCTTAGTCTTTATGAACCTCTGAACCTCATTCTAAACACAGTGTCTTGTCGGGACACATCCCTATCAATAAATGGAGTCAGATATTAACGCCTACATGGAACATGGTCCATGTTATTAACTACAACAATCCGCACTTGTCACCAGGGCTAGAGTGATCAGGCACTCCCCTAGTGACGCCCCCCGACAATTGTTGACCTCCGACAATTGTTCACCCTTTTACCGACATTCATATATAAGCATTGACCACTGATGTTTACATTGTGAATATACATGGGAAATCGCGAAGCCCCCGGGATATAAAACGTGTCCTGATAGACCGGAAGTGCCAGTCAAAGCCCCGAGTAGTGACTAAAAGTTAGTAAAGAGTAAATAGGCAGTTATAATTTTTAGAACAGCAATTGAAATTAAAAGCTGCACTCCGGGTCGTGGTCTGATCCCATTACCATGACCTAGTTTCCTGCCATTGAAGATCTTGAAAGCCACATACCTGCTTGGAATAAGTGTTATGTGAGCTGTAGTAATAGCAATGTCCACTAGCGTGATCATTAAGTTCCCTGCCTGTGTGATTACACATTTCCTAACAGCCTTCCCAAATCCCCTAACCTGCGGAACGCCATATCAAGTCGCACCGCCCTTGACCTACCTTGAGTCACAGACTGGTGATTACCCTTGAAAAGCCTACACGCCGCTCACTTTTATTCTTATGTATATTGGCTCGTCATTAATAAAGGTCCTGAGACTACATCGTGACCCACTGAGGTCTTTACTCAAACGACCTGACGCACTAGAAATTCCTGGTAAAAAGTAAAAGCTTGTTCGACCTCTGAAAGCCGGTTAAACCTCAAGGTCGAATGCTCCCCACACTGAATCAATTGATTAGCAAGTCGATTTAGCTGCACAATGTCATCCTGGCTAATTGCAAGGCATTACATATCCTGTTTAGAACAAGATAATTACCGAATCCTAATTCAAAGCGTTTTGTATTTTTCACCCGGAAGGTGCTGATTTCAATTATCAATGAATTGAATCAGCCCAAGTTCGTTTCAATGTGATCATTACCACTCCCAATTCATGAATAATTCCACTTTAATATTTTGAAGCTATCTTAAGGAAAAAATGATTTGGATTAGAATATCAAATCAAAGAATTTGTCTTCGTGATTGACAATATGTAATTTGTGTTTTAGAACAATAATTACAAAACTGATTACCATTTTGTTGGCTATTTTAAAATATTTAGTACTTCTTTTACAGGCATGATATTTTGCGTGGTAGTTCCGTTTGATCTCCCTCATAATACTTGAAATAAAAGCAACTCCTTGAAAATAATGGAGGTTCATTGATCAATAAATTACTTATTTATTTTCATTTTTTTGACTTTTTATTGATTCACAGTGGGCTGTAAAATATAAACGTGAAATGGGTTGTAAATATGATTAAAACAATGTCATGTCTGACATGAAAGCAGAGGGCATCCAGTGACTCCTCCCCTATTTCGTTGAAGCTAAGCTTGAGGGTATTTTATTTTTATTAATTTAGAAGATCTCTATTTCAACGTCTCCTTAATCTTCGTTGGATATTATTAGTTAAGCCAGGTATAGATAGACATTATCTGTATCAGTGAGTTGGAGGCTCCATGCATTGTCGTGCCCGTATTTGTACCATGTTCTTCATGAACGTAAGGGATTTTTAGGTCAGTGAGAAGAATTTGATTTTTCAAATAAAACGTTGCACCTGAGATAAGTCTCAGACAGTTTGATTGGAACATCTGTATAATGTTTATGTTAGTCTTCTTAGAACATCCGTAAACTTTTGTTCCGTATGTCAAGATTGATCTCAACAGAAGTTCATATGTTAATAATATTTTCTAGGACAAGTGTTGAACTTCGATCCAGTAAAAGGTTCAATTGCTTTAACCGGTGGCTGAATGTTAGTCGTTTTATTTTCTCGTGTTTCCAAGTCAGTCTCTTAACCAATTTATGTATGTAATAAGTATTTAACTGTGTCAGTTTATTTCAAAAGTTGGTTGTCAAAATTTACCGGGTGGGAGAGGACATCGACCACGTCGAGGGATTAATTAACGTCATGTGTTTGGATTTAGGAGCACTAATTTTAATTTTTCAGGCCTTACACCATGAATTAATCTGAGCCTAGTAATTAGTGTCAAAGAATCAACCCCATGACTCCATGGGGATAGTAATTATTTAAAAAATAATGATTTACTTACAGTACTAAGTAGGGTACCATATTGAAGATCTACCCTGTGATGTGTAATTGCGTTGTTTTTTGTTGTGTTTACATTAGCTCAAGCAGTGATGACCGAACCATCCTATCGGAAAGGACCAGATTTGATGTGCTCCTAAAAGGTATCCGGTAATGATTACCAACTAACATAGCCAAAAAAAAAAAATACAGACGAAACTGACGATTATATCCGAACATCACCGAAATATATTACAGTCGATACTGAAATAAATAAATGGATCAAGTGTATTTTATTTAGAACAAAGGAAATGGGGCTAAGAATTTTGACTGCCATTTTGGAACTGTGCCTTGACAGTTGTAACAGTCTCGGCTCAACCGACATTTACTTGTTAGCTGCCTTGGTAAGCTGAAGTAATTGAGCACATACTGTTTTTCATCCACTGGTATAGTAATCAAGAATATAAATTGAATTAAGGAGGGGGAGATTTTTTTCAAGTAATTTCATTTGAAATAGGTTAATTCATCCTGCAAACTGTAAGTATGTCGATGTAAAACTATAACTAAATTATATTCAGTAGTCTTATCTTTAATTAAATCGTGCCTCAGTAATTCAACTTGTTTATCCCACTCCTTAAGGGAGACGATGATATGAAAAATACTGCAGATTCCATACATATTTTCATAACAAAATTAATATTTTTCAATCATGCTGAATTGAGAGGCTATCAAACCAATGATCTAGACTATGATGAATATTATGTAATTTTGTTTTTACACGTCTATAAATTATAATTGCAAAAACTTAATATAGTACAACGGTTGTTTAACTCAACCCTAGAATGAAATTCCTCCATTGTAATTATTGCCAGCTGATTTTCTTTTATTGCATTGACTGCTAAATATAATATCATTTAAAAAGTGCTATACAACATTAGAAACATAACAAGGCTATTGTGATGCAAACAACTAGCTGCAATTTTGATAGTCAGCAGTTCATTGTTCAACTAAACGTTTTTGGGAAACCACCATCCATTGTTACCGATGATATAACAATAGATTATCTTACTATCAATCTCGTTTGACTTAGCCCCCAATCAGTGGTTTCCTTGGTAACTACATATTAAAATTGCCATTTTTTGTTGTGGTGTAGATCCCACTTTCATTAATAATTAATAGCCGAAAGAAAACAAATATTTTTTAAAATAAGAAGAAAAATACTACCTATTTTTAGAAGTGTCGGGTCGTCACAAGGGGTATGTATAGGTATGTGCCCTGACAATGCACTATGTTAAGGAGAAGAGGTATAGGGTAGGTAGTGTAGGTAGTTTGAGTGGTATTGGAATGGCCACGAATTTACACTCGGTATCTGAGGGTAGGCGAAATACGTCCGGATCCCAAAGGCAAGCGTGAATAGGAGAGAGGCAGACTGGATTGCCGTGGGAGACACTACTCGGTAAATTTGTAGGGCCACGACAACCGATGTCCACGAAGGAGAGGTCTGTCCCAAGGAGGTGCTAGTTTTAGCAAGACGAAGGCAGAGAATCCCACTAGGAGAGTGTGGGGTCTGACAAGGCCGGACTAAAACATAGCGAGGATAGGAAGAGAAGTCTAGAGGTTTTCATAAATGAGAAGGCCAAGTTGAGACATCAGTGCAGCCGCAAGTCACTAGTGCAGCAACAGTAGAGATCCGTCGTGAAAATATTTACAGGCCACCCCACGGGTCTATTTATAGTGGGGTGGCTTCGTTAGTGCCCAATCATAGGTCTCGTTAATGTGGCCAATTGCAGGCCAGTTGGCCTTTGTTCTTGTAGTAACTCAGGCCTAGCTACCTGCTCTTGGGTGAGGGTTCCCATTGCAGCCATGCCTTTTATTGTTTACAGTATTTACAATGATATATGTTATTTACATTTGTTTAAATTAATTTACAATACATATATACCATGGAGTATAGGGTGATTTATCTTATGTAGTTAGCGGTCGCTGGGGTTATTAATTATTAATGATCGTGGGATCTAAACCACAACCATAATTGACAACATAAAATCAATATACCCGTATATGCAAATATCTAACATTTTAATGTGATGTTGAAACACAGGCAAACTAGCTCTGAAGCATAAATTAAGTGATGGCATGTAAGCTGGTAGCTTTCTTGTTGATCCTAGTGGGATACATAAGATTGTTGTAAGACTTAGGCCAAAAATAATTCATATTTGGAAGGACTCGTGCAGGACTAGTTGGTAAGGCACCCACCAGATATCGGGGAGCTCCCAGGTTCATGTCTCGATCCTGCTAGCATATCTGTTGGCTTCCCTGATACTTATTTTTAATATATTTACATATTTCACAACTGTACGTTAAGTATATTTTCCTGTTTAAAAGTAATGGATACGTTAAAGTAATTATACAATATATTGCTTTTAATTAATTATATTGTGCTCCTATTTATTTGAATCACTATCATTGGTACATAAGTGTAAATTCTATGAATATAACTGTCAGGTTTCCAGGCCTAACTGTGGTTGCATAAACGACTCCATTGACAGTTTTAACGACTCCACATTGACTATTGATTTAATACCTTACTAAACAGGATATAAAATACTTACGTTAAGATACCTATACCTACATATATTGTAACATTCATGATATTTGAGAATATCATGGCCAGGAACCTCACATCTGGTAAGCATCTTCCCTCATGCTCCTAGGAGTGGGGATGAGATAAAAGGGCAGTCTTAGCAGAACCGTCGAGACGAGCGGACTTAGCAAGCTCCCGAACTGGCGGTACCATACAGGAAGAGAGGAGAAGAATCAACAGCAGATAGTAACGTTGATTGGATTACACGAAGATCATCGATTGGACGATATTAATATTGTTTTTATTATGGATCCATTAAAAGAAATTGAGCTCAAATTTCATGTTTTTTGTAATTAGTAGTAAATATCCTAATTTAAAAGGAATTGAATATTTTTCTAAACTTTTTGTCAGCACTCCATATAATTATAATTATTTGTTATAAACATTTTATTTGAATATATTTCACAATTCCTAGTTTCTCAATTTATTAATAACTACAACATTAGCCTTGAGATCGGGCGATTCAATCGGGATAAATTCCTATGTCAAAGACATAAAACAATTTGAATCAAAGATCTCATGACGGACCTGCCAAATTAGTTAAGATAAATTGATCAAATAAAGTAGAAAAAGAAATGGTAAAAAATGAGGTAGGTTACAATATATAAAATGTTCTTAAAAGCCTTTCAACTATCGAACCTTAACATTTTTTAAAGTGCTGTTGGTTTATTTAAAGCCGCCATGCTACTACAACAAATACTAAATAATAAAAACTGTAATAATAATAATTCATTTGTTTTTCTAAAATTGAGAAGGTTAGATTCCAAGATCACATGATTGTAGTGTTAAGAAAAAAATCTATTTTTCCGGAAACAATAAGTGATATCAGTTTGAATAGAAGGTTCTTGTGCCAGGGGAATTTGATGGCGATATGGGTCTCTGTGTAAACCAATTGTGTAAATGTTAGCGCAATGAATTTATATGTCAGTTTGGAATGTCGGACCAAATACGCAAAAGTAATATTTTCTTCCTTGTTTTGGCTCTCGGTATTTCTTCCTCTTGAGGCCTTGATGATAACCGTTATTCATCGACAATAAGTGTGAATAAATAAAAACTACTAATCCTTTATGGTTCTCTACTGAATAACCACAAACTAAATTAAGTCGAGTGAGATGTAAGAAACAATTAGTGGTTTTGTTTCTGCTGCGAAACCGATTTTATTGACATTTTTCTAATTTTATTCCACTAAACTCCCAAGAAAAGGTGCATATAACTAATAAGAACTTCAAGGTTTTTGATTTTATAGCTTTCAGTATAATAGGAAACTACCGTCTTATGACTATGTCATGTAATTATTTCGCCCGCTTTCAGTTTTTACATTTTTTTAAGCATAGAATAGAAATACCATTAGTTTGTCACTTAGTAATGTGCAATGCCAATAGCTATATATTTCATGTTCTACTAAAATCAAATGGAACATCCATGTAATCAAATTCATCACTGCATTATGTATATAACTCCCAAATACCGGATCAAACCGACTTGTACCAATTAAGTAGAGCCACAAACTCTCTTTTGGAGGTTAGTTTATATAAAATAAAAATATATCAATGGTATATGAACGAATAATAAATTATAATTAAAACCTGCTATAACATTCTAAATCAAAAAGTCCAAAAAAAATAATACTACATTTAAGTTATGCACTATGTAAAAATTCAAAATAGAGATTAAATTCTCGGCAATTTTCATATATATCGACGTTTCATCTATTCAGGCAACTTCATGACTAATAATGAAACACATTATATTTAAAACAACATTTACATAAAAAATTATTTTGTACACTTGGATACTGAAATTCAAAGGAAAAAAAACAGAATTTTTCAAAATCTTTATTCATATTGTTTTACCATTACATACCAAATTGGTGAATTCCTGTCAAGTTTAATGAATTGAAAGGCCGCTTTATTGACTAAAGTGATCATTTACAAACACAATATGTACATAAAATAATGAAGCTTGAAACGACACCTAATTTAAAAATAAAAATGCGAAAATATTTTTATTTTTTTTAAAACATTAATTTTTCAGATTAAAAATATACAGTTAATCTGTCATAAATATATTAATACTCGTATGCTATCTATATTTCACGAATATGTCACCCAATCTACCCCTTGAATACGCCACTGTATGAGCTATTCAAGAGAAAATAAACAGTGTGTGTTAAGTTACAGTCGGATTTTTGTAGAACTAAATTAGTAGGCGTTGAAAATGAATACTGATTCTCATAAATATTTCTTAAACACAATAAAAACAATCCGTAAGGAAACAATAAACCACAAATGTTTCAGTTAAATAGGATATTGTTCTTAAAAAAAACAAATATCATAATTACCAACGCTAAGACAAGTGAAAACTAATTTCTCATTATTGCGGTTCCACTGTATTTTTCGAAGATTATTCGAGGACAAACAAACAAACGATCGTTTTCAAATGAGTTATGTCGCAGAAAGCATGGATGAGATAAGACAAACACATTTCGTTCTATTTTTGTTATTTTGTCCAGGATCTATACCATCTGTAATATTTAATTCGATACCGTTTCTAATGTCTAATACTGTTGCATACTTAAGTGTTTATCAAGACAAAAGGCTGGCTTGAAACTCTCACTCATGGCCGAAACTCTAACTTTACTCTGGAAAACAACTGCAGATTAACTGCAGAACGAACAGTACCTAAAACCAATTTAGTCTAACGGAATAAAACTATCGGATACACCCAAACCATCAAACATCAAACAAATCCGAGTAAATTATTCAACTTTTACAGTGTTCTTTTCTTTTTTTTTTTTTTTCTAAACTCTCTAATTAAAAGATTAAGGATGAGGGAAAAATGAAGGAAGATTTGGGTTGAGTGGATCCTTGTACTAGGTGGTGTGAGGGAATTAAGGAGTGTGGGAAGCCTCGGTAGAGGTTGGTTGTTGCAGTACAGTGGTGAGAGTCCACTGGTGGCTGGGCCTAGAGTCTCTCTAGGCATGTAGTGCAGTCTTATTTAGTTGGATAGCAGTGGTGGGGCCCCTTAGAGGCTTGTTGTTAGTGGGCCAAGCGCCGTGATGTCCACCATTTGGTCTGCTTTACCAGATCTTGAGAGTTGCCATCTTGCCGGTAGCGGTGGGGGTGTCATGTCTCGGAATAGAGGGTTTTGGCTATGTTTCATCGAGTCAAAGAACTTGATGTGTCTTCTTTGGATGGCTTCGGTGATGGTGGGGACTTCGAACTTTTCGTGGATGTCAGGAGCCTTCATATCACTAAAAGGGGTATGCCATAGTTTCATGCGCAGGGTGTTGTTTTGGAAGTTCTGGAGTCGAGTTATGGTGCTGCGTGTAAGAATCGAAAGAGTGGTGTCCCAAACAGTAGAGCTGGCCTCAGGATGCTCTTATATATTAAGAGTTTCAGCTAAAGGGATATAGCCTAGCTTGTAATGAGATGCTGGAGAGAGTAGTAAGTCCTACGTACTCTTTTCAATTTCTTCTGCAAGTGTGTGGCGAACGTCATGTGTCTGCCTAGGTTGATGCTTAGGTAGCAGATGCTGTTGGCAAGTTTGCATTCAGTTTCGTCTATGGTGAAGCTGGGTGGACACTTTCTTTTCCCATGCTGGAAAGAGAAGATGATACCTTGAGACTTGACTGGGTTTACCTGAATGTGGACAGCTCGCAGCCTGTCGGTGATTAATTGACTGGCAGCCTCTGCAGCCTTTAGAGCTTTCGTTGGGTTGAGACTGGTCCTGTAGACCCCTATATCGTCCGCATATGCCAGTACCTCACAATTGGAGTATGATGCTCCTACTATGTGCGCGGTGTAGATGTTGAAGAGTAGGGGTCCCTGCAGTGACCCTTGGGGAGCTCCGACGACAAAATCTCTTCCGGTGATTGATACGGCTCCTATTCACACAGAAAATGTTCTGCCTGCTAGATAGGAAGTCATGATGTTCTGAAGTTGCGCATGAAATTGGTGCTCGTGCGGGCGTCGCAGGAGTGTGCGATGATCTACTGAGTCAAATGCTTTTGTACAGTCAAGGGAGATCATCGCAGTGACTCTGTTGTTTTGCATGTTCGTTGCAACGTGCGGCTGCAGTTTCAAGATTGCAGTCCGAGCTGAGTCCTTTACTGAAGCCGGTCTGTTGAGGTGGTATGATGTCTTGAGCGTCACAGTGTCTGGTGAGATGCTCGTAGAGAATCCTCTCTTATATTATTGACAACTGGTTCAGCAGACTGATGGGCCTGGAGTGAGCTGACTCATATCCATTCCTGGCCGGTTTTAATAGTGGGACGACAACGGTGTGCTTCCACGTCTGGGGAAAATAGTATAGTCTCAGTGAAGAGTTGAGGATGTTCACTATGTGAGATATCCCCTTCCGTGGTAGCTGCTTCAGAAGGATGTTTTGTATGTTGTCGTCCCCTGGTGTTCTGTTGCCTCTGGTGCAACGAAAGATTGAGAGAGAGAGAGAAAGAAAGAGAGAGAGAGAGAGAGAGAGAGAGAGAGAGAGAGAGAGAGAGAGAGAGAGAGAGAGAGAGAGAGAGAGAGAGAGAGAGAGAGAGAGATCCGCTGCTTCCGGCTTTGTCTACATCCTGCAAGAGGAATTACCTTCCGAGTGAGCAGAATGTGTATGTATATATTAAATGAATGAATGTGAATTGTACTTAACTATGAATGACTTTTTACATCCCAACAAATAATACTGGGCAAGCAAACTGTAATTATTCAAGTAGAGATCGTAATACTATTTTTGTTATATATACGCCCTCTTATTATTTTACTTTCATACTCAACTTTTTTTTCCATCGAGCTCAAAAAGAATAAATAAGTGAAAGGTTTGAAGATTTTCTCTAAAAGCTAGGCATCATCTGGCGGTTGTTGTCTTGCAATCTTTCCAATCAAGTAGTCTTTCAACCTGTGCGAACTTTCTTGCGGAGAGTTTTCGTTGACACATCGATCAGAAAGCGTGGACAATGTATCGTGGGAACGTAGCGTTAAATGAAAAAAAACAACAAACAGTTTGTTTTATTTGCGATTTCACGGTTATTGAACCGGAGGCTGACCGTAACTCAGGCAACTTCTGCCCGAAACCTGATCCATGTCAACTGCACTAGCCTGTAATCCATGTAAGCACATGTTTTGATTTATGTAGTTTAGATAGAAATAGTATTCGTTTAATAATTACTTTGGTTATTTCCATTAGGATAGAGCCCAATCTAGTTTGAAAATAATTAACATATTCAATCCTTATTTTAGTTCCTACCACCTTTTGTTTTCCTGCGCAATTTTATCATTAGAGCTATTACGCAAAACAATATATGAGAAAATCGTAGCTTAATCATTTCTCGTTTATAAATATTACAACTTATTTAATATTGGGAGCTGTGCATGTTTATAAAGGAATACCTCTTTCGTGATTTGTTGATACTAATGTTGCAGTTGGTATTTGGTATACAATGATACGTCGGTACCACCGTAAATTTATAACAGCTGTAATCGAGAGTTTAACTGGAATAAGAGTATCGTATTTTAGCAATGATGGGAAATAAGCCAGACCTAAGGATAAAGTTGTGCTTAAATATATAAGGTATTTACATTACATCTAACGGGAAATGAGATGCAAGCTATGTGAACATATGGAAAACCAGGGATTGGATTCCAGACATTAGGCATAAGGATAGTCAATTTTATTTACACATCGCCAAGAAGCCCTAGTTAGTCTGATTAGTCTGAACTTCTAAATAACAAAAGATACAAGTGTTGAGGATCTAGAGAACATTGAAATAAAACTTAACGCCACTTTTTCAAATCCACTTGACCGCCAAGAGGATTTTATAACTATTTATTAAGTAATCTGCTACCACCAGAATTGAGCGGTTCAAAAGCTGGGTTAATAATATATATTTATTATTTATAGTTTGGGTTGAACAGAGGAGTTCACTTAATAACTCCACCTTAATAACATGCCTTGACTGAAGATTAATCAAACAGGATTCAATTTATATCCTTCAATATCAGACAGTCAAGTGCAATTGTACGTGTCTTAATGCATATTTGTGTGATTAATATTAGTTTTTTACAGTATTACGTTTTTACAAAAATTGTTTTACTAAATTGTCGGATAGAACTAAAAGCCGCCATAGACAACTTCATGATGATCAGAGCGCGGTTAACTGTTGTCTCCCCTAAATGTGGACTTTATGAGTGACCAGCTTGGCATTAACTTGATATAAATAAGTTATAAGTTCAGCTCGATGCTCTCTAGTTATTATTAGTATAAGAAATGAAAAACTCAAAATTCACACAACGGAATTTGCTTGCTACAAGCCTTAAATTGAAGTTACTGAGCTCCTGATGTAGATATAAAAAAAAGTATGAAACTGTATCCACAATATAAACTTGAAATATGAGGAATGACCACCATTGTACTCTACGCTTTCGACTCTATGCTGAAAACGGGGATTAAATCACTTTCAATTGTTTCAGCATATCTAAACTCAACTAGAAGTGTCAAGTTTGCGGTTTCCTAAAAACAGCACTTTTGAGTTTTTCTCCCTGCGTTCTGGATGTATGTATATTCTATACACAGCATAGTTCATGATTAAGTTTATGGGAATATTTCCATAAATATTATCTATAGCCTAAGCTATTATTTTTTCAACGTGTGGCTAATGGGGCTGACGGCTGGGGTAGAATTTAAGGTAAAATAAAATGAATAAAACACTTCATTCTGGCACTACTAAAAATTATTTCTCCTAACAATAACAAGGAGGGACAAAACAGGAATGCTTAGCTGAAAAAAGAAAAGAAAAAAGTACGTACCTTGTGACACTGCGATGGGATTTCACTTTCACTTGAATCCTACTGAATCAAGATTTTAACAATTTAGAATTCGTTAGGAATCAACTTTCCATTAATGTGTTTAACGATTGACGTCTGTTAGCTAACTGAAAGATACATTTAAAACAGCTCTTATACTTCTGAGCATCTCACCCCAATTATCGACTGATCTCTACCGGAACGGTATTTAACGATTTCAAATGGGCATATGAAACAAATCTTGTTAACTGGTATTTCTAGCACCATATAATCTGTCCTTCACATGCTCCTTTGTGTGAATGGGATAAATGTAATTGTTTTTCAGTTTACCACGCTCAAGAAGTTTAATTGTTTCCATTCGACCGTTCTGACATCACCTCAACCGAGTCAAGGGCACGTAGAACATCCATGCACTCGTAATTCGCATTTAAGATTTATATAAAGGCACATAAAGGCTGGTGCATACAAATTATACATGGATGAACACTGAAAGGTTATAATTAAACAAACAATTAAATTGCTTTGAATCTGAAAATTAATTGAAATATAAAATAATCTAGTTGTATTTTAAAATACCCTCCCCCCCCCCAAAACACATTTATCTGCTATTAGAAGTCATTCTCGTGAAAAACCGTTAATTTAATGGAATTATTATGTTACGGGTTATATGTTAGGAATAAATTATTTTTGTTTATATCTGCAACTCTTCAATTAAATAGATATAATATATTTATAGCAGTTGGTTATCCAAAAACCATTAAACGATCAACCAGTTAACCAAACTAACGTTTTGAACAAAAAAATGATAATTTAGAAATTTGTTGAAATAGCTATTTCATATATATATATCTGTACCTCGGAGGGATACAACACTATGTCCATATTGTCCATATTTTTTTCCATATTAACTTTATTACAGAGTTAAAGGTTTTTTTTCATTTTATAACAACTGCATGATGTAAATAACAATAAATAGAATGTTCTGGTAAAATATTGTTTCAACATCTCAATAAATAGCTGTGCCAATAACACTTTTTGTTGAAAAAAAGTTTAAAACTCCTCTCCTGTAAAGTTCTGAAAATGGACATAGTGTTGTATCCCTCCGAGGTACAGATATATATAAGTTATGGCTCGTGGTATGGCAATTTTAGGCCTAATACCACGTAGCCCCATGTAAACAAAGGCTGTAAATAGAGATAGAGGATTAGAAGCGGAATAAAGACAGTTTAAACCTAGCCGTTGTTAAGATATCAGTTCACTTTACTCTCGTTCTCTTTGTTTCAATCGTCTAAAGCCGATAGACGGTAACTTATATATATATATTGTGTGTGAATATCCGTGCATCGATATTATTTATCTTGTACTTAAAAATATACACAATGCCATTGTTCGTCTTTAATAATGTCATACCTATTTGTTTTATTAAAATTTAATTTTATCTAAATTTATTTTTAAAATTTTCAAAGTATTTTTATTCTAGTCGAGACTGCATTTTCTTTCTTTTTTTAACCATTTATGCATTTTTCAATTAAGATCGATTATCCAAAATATCCCTGATGATTACTACTCTTGTTCCTGAATAATTAGTACAATTATTGTTAGCATTTAGTATAATTATTATAAAATTATGTATGTTTTCAGGACATATGTACCAGTAAAATACAAAAGTATTGTTCATCTATTTGTCCATAACGATCTTAAAGCCAGAATAGGATTGATGTGATCATTCCAAATTTTGCTTTCAATGCCATCAAGTGCTCAAAACGTTAAAAGAATATTTTGGTTTCTTACCTCCTTGATGAAATGTAGAATAACTCAGAGTTGAGCAGAGTAGCAGCTGAATCTTTTAAGTTGCAACGGTGAAGATTTTTATCGGTTCGTCAAACCTGAAATAAAACATTTATGTTAAGTAACCTAATATCAAGGAACAAACAATCGTTAAAATGTAGGCTTTTGCTAAATTTCTAAAAAAAAATAAATATTAGTCGTTTGCACACCAGCAGATAACAAGCTGACCATAAAAATTTAGATTGTTTTGACCATAAAATTTAATTCCCGACCTTGCAATGTTTGCCACGTTCATTAGTACCTGTAAAATAATAGTTTACTTAACGATCGTATTTTTCACCATTTTCTATGTTTTCCAAAATAATATGTAACAAAACAATCTCTATTCAAGAGTGCAAGAAAAAATTCTTATCCCAGTTAAGATTAATGGCTGCGAATACGAGTTCTGTAAATATTCTAATATTATTGTCGTTTTCATTTCCTGAAGGTTTTACAAATATATAACACAATTACAAATATTTAATTAAAGAAAGAATAACAAGTAAAATAGAAAAACATTGATTTTCTACTCACTTCATAATTTTTCATGGCATTGATTTTATCTTCACCACCTTTGGAGTTTCAATTAAACATACGAAGCTAAATATAATGCATCTGGATATAATCACCGAATAAAGTAAAGTTGTTAACACGATCTAAATGACTTTGTAATTAGAGATTACAAACACAAATTACACTCTCTTAATGAGGACTTCGAGATCCTCAATATGATTTCATAGTAAAAATGATATGTATAATATTTATATTATGCCGATAGCATAAAGTTTTTAAATATGTTTTCAATTTATCAGTATTCATTACACATCCCACAGAGTACTTGCAGTATTTATGCCTAAGAATTGGCGCATAGATTTGAATTTATATGAAGTGTTTGACACTGCATGGCATGTAATTTTAATAAATAAATTAATCCATTATTAAGTACCCAGCTACTTAATTAAAGCTAGAAATTTTTAAGTGACAGAAAGATCCTTAACACAAGCTCTACTAATACCCTATTGCCTATGGCCTGAAACATTGATCGGTTATTTAAACTCATTTATTCAATACCTTTTCGATTTGTGTATGCGCAATATAGGAATGATTACATCTTCATGGCGAAGCAACTCTCACTTAAATCAGGCCCAAATTAATTTTAGAAACTTAAACAGTCCCGGAAAATTCAGTAAGTAGGGGTTTATTTTCGATAAAGGCTTAACCTTAGATAAATTCTGTTCAAGCGAAAGGCAAGCCTCCTACCTTATTGCCGTTTCTATTCATTTGAAACACGCGATAAAATATAAAGCAATTGTTTATAAAATGCTTCTCCGAACTTTATTAACCTATGGATCATCATCCCGAATTATTATGCAATGGCTGGTACTATTGACTTCTTTAAACTGAAGAGAATTCAGAATAAACTTGTAGGAATTACAACAAATTCCAATTTATTAGACGATTTCAAATTTGATTGAGTACATGATATCACTGACATTGAGCTAATGTAGTAAAATAAATCACTCAATGGTACCAGTAACAAGTTAGTAGAAAGTTTTGTGCATGATAATTCAACTAGGGAGAAGAGAAATAAAGACATTCATTTTATCCTTAAAGATCACTAGAAACCAGTATTTTTCTTTATAAGTTTTTTGTTTCCGCCTTCCTTCTCATAACTCTGAGGCTATTTTAGTTTTACTTGTTAATTGTATTTTAGTTTTTTTTATTGCTAATATTTTAGTTTTGGGGCTCTCTCTCTGGTGCCCGGCAACTGAGGGTGATGACCCTATGCACTTGAAATGAAAACTCCCTCTTCCAAAATATACTTACTGTCCAAAATCCTACAAAAGAGGACTAATGTATTCAACAGTTGGGGTTAAGGAGACCCATTTATGCAACCTTACGTTTAATGAACTGACGGTAAAGATGTCAAGGCCGTGAAAAAACACAAAAACTCAGCACACGTGTTGGAAACAAACCTGACATCGGAATCAGGGGCAATCACTTGTCGTCGTCAGCGAACGGCGATTAACGACTCACAAAGGAGCACGATTAAAGGCGAACGTTAAATCTCTACGTCATGTAATGGAGTAACAAAGCGAATAATAACTGCGGCACGAAAACAAAGGTGTCATTACATTGTTAATGCGACACGATTTCAATTGTGTCGGATCGTTTCGAATATTAGGAAACGTGTCGGGTTCTTCATGGGTTCATTGTATCAGTGTCTCCATCAACTGCGATCTAAGTCCTGCGTAGTTTTATTGCCAATAAATAAAATACCCAGAAAATAATGCCTTGCACAACCCCCCAGTAAGCGGTTTGTTGGAAGGCCGGTTGTGTGCTATCCATAATATAATATATATTATATCTGCCATAATAATTATGCAACTCTCTCTGATCTTGTTTGTTTTATACTGATACGAGCGCTCCCGGGAGATATAGAGCTATTCTGAAGTATAATATAAATATAATGATCGGATGTGATTATAAAAAATTGAAATCAATGTTAAAAGTTAAATGATGTTAAGAAGTATTTACAATCTACTTCTTTAACTAGCTAATCTATGTAAAACAGTAATTGATAATTAAATATTAGAATAATACATCCTCATATTATTCGGAGAGTAATATTCAATATCTCTGTATTTTAATATACATTTTTAAAATTGAATTAATGTTAGTTCCGAACTCGTTGATGACTTTCTACTATGCAGTTTCATACCCCAATACAAAAGACCATATTCTAGTGAAAATACCTTTCAAGTCACTTTCACTTGACAAAAAAAAATATTGCTCCAAAACTGGACCAAGAGAGAGAGAGAGAGGCCTTGAAAAATTTCACCACCCTCAACTTGAGGAAGACCGGTCGTCTTTTACGGAATGGGACCACCGCAACACGACGCATTTGTCAAGGTCACCAAGCCGTTTGATTACACTGGCTACCCATTTAAGCGGATCTTTCATGATTACTATAATTATTAATTACTACAAGCGTCGAGATGAGCTTATTGCTTACAGGGTAATGTCATTTAATGTTGTATGAAGACCAGTAACGACTGGGTACTGATTTTCTGCCTATGTGGAACTGTAGAGTGATATCTCGTTATAAACTAGCAAGCTGTAAGAATGATACAAAACAGTAAACAACGACTCAAAATTTAAGAAAGCTACAACGAATTAAAAAAATTAACAGAAAATACACATCAACAAGAAATAACATTTGGTGAACAACTCCAAAGTTTAAAATAACTAAACTAAATTACAAAGACTCAGATACTGGTCAAAAGCTTAAACACTAAGAGAAATCTTAGCAGAGCCCTGATTGATAAAGATGCACTGACATACAATCGTGCACACGAATACTATTGGACGGAAGGGGTCCAATTAAAATGTGACGATTGGCCAATACAAGAATCGTATGTTGACTAACCGTCTTTACGTCACAATGGGGTTTTTGTAAGCCGTGATTACATAAATGAGTAGATGAGTTTGTCTGAAGATTGGCAATGGTTGATGGAAGTGGATTGTTAGGTTTTCATTAAATCGATTCATAAACAACAATCATATACTTACTTTTTATTTCGAAACATTGGTCTTGCCACACGTCAACTCGTGGATGTTTACAATTACAGCTAATTAATACATATATACTGCTTATTAATGAGATTCGAACATATAAAAAGGCGGAAGAAGTCTTTTTGCTCGTTAGAAGCAACTGATTACATAAAAAGAACCATTTTTAACGTTAGATCTTGCTTTTTGTTGTTTATTAGAATAAGATTCAAATTTTACACGTTAATAACGGCCGGGCCGGATTTACAAATTTTGGGCCCCTCTGGAAAAAAAAGACCCCTCGAAGTGCTGGGAGTTCTGGGGGGGGGTTTAAAGTAATACATGTATATGTTTTCATTAGACACACACAACACATACATTTTTGTGTTAGACAATATACGAAACTGGTGTTAGACAAAATTTCTTTTGTCAAAAAACAAAAGAAAACTTCTACGTAGTATGAAATTATTTATGTACATAAAACCTTCTAGAGTACCTAGGTATTAAGTTGAGTCTTTCATTCTTGGTTTTTTTTTTTAAAAACCTTGCACTAACATCCGTTTGTCCAGTTTTGAGACTTCTGCTTGGTGTACGAACCTTATCTAAGTACTTGGCTAATAATATCATAAACAGTGACATTATGAGTCAAACGCTCGTGTATCATGCTCCGGCTTATGTGAGACCCTAATCGGTTTAAAAACAATCTACATAATTATTGAGTATTCTAAATGTTTTAGAATTCGCTAGTATAAAATACTAAGCTTTCTTCTAATTCAATACTCCTATTGTAAAAATTCAGGGAAAATAAAATGGATAGAAAGTATTATATAAACCATTGGTACATTCTCGGAAACCTTGCGGGGCCTTTTCAGGATTCTAGGGCACCATTTGACAAACCCTCCCCGCGCCGTGTAGTTGTGTCGTGCCCAGATCCGACCTTGATGAACGGTAAAATAAAAAAAAACTTCAAGGACTGTTTTGAAGGTACTATTTAAAGCATGAAATAATTCAAAAATATATTTTCAACATACTACATTAAAAATTTGACCAAAATATTGGAGATGTGCACCCCTGATGTTTTCTGCATCCTGTAACAGGAGCTCACGTCCATCCGACTTATACACATTTCTGATTTTTATTGACATTTCATTTATTGAATCTCTTTATATGTTTTTATTTACTTGTTATTATCTATTATTTTTGGTAGTGTCTTGAGATGAATAGGTAATTTTCCTTTTCCTAACCTGTATGTACAATCGGTACTTGGTTATTAATTTTCTTTAACATGTTATTCTTATTATTGGGGAGATCGACTAAAATCATTGTCTAGGGCTACACTGGAACCAGTTCACGAGGTGCTTATTTTCCAGCTTAAGCTGATCAGTGTTTTGGTGTTGCCTATCAAGTAATTATCGATATTATTACTCGTAACCAAAAAGTAACGCACTTCGCTGTATCTAAAATAAATGCAGTTAATGCTGGGTCCCTGAAAAGTGTTACGTCAAACCTAACGTCACTGATACGGACTCGGAATGGTAGTGTTAAAAATAATTTAACAACTTAAAAATAGAAAAAGCCAAAGGCAATTAAGTTGATTTATCAGTAAAGATGATATAGAAAAAAAAATTTAACGTTTCTGATAGTAAAATTTCAAATTTTGTGAAAGCTATAACCGATTTATATCGGTATCCGTAATCCGTAATCAGGATTAGTATACATGCAGTTCGATAAAAAAATAATCGGATAGGTTACTATCGAATTTCATGAACTTGGAAGGGATGAGTAGGGTACATTAAGATCGTTATGGAGGGTTTCGATGCTGACGGAATAAGGGGCATTAACTATTGTTCTCAGGACTTTTGATTGAAACGATTGGATACGCTTGATGTTTGACTTGTTTGTTGTCACCCATAACTCTATTCCATATGTCCAATTGGCTTAAGTATAACTTTGTAAATTAGTAATGTATTTTCTATTGATCTTTCGATATCTAACTTGTTAAGGTTATTGCTAAGAAAAAAAAAATATAAAAAAATGTGAACATACCGATAATCCATTGGTTCAAAATATTGGTAACATTGATAAATTACCCAAACATTGGGCATAGTATAGTATGAAGAAATGTTTTACCATTAACATCTAAATTTTATATTTTTGTCATTGTGTATTTTTATTTATATTTTTCCGTCATCAGGATTAGTATATATGCAATTCAATAAAAAAATTATGTTAGCCTTTAGTTATTTGACTACATGAATTACGCATTAGCATAAGATTATTTTTTATTATTTCAATATAGAAATTAATTTGATATTGTTACTATAGTTAAGGCTTCATGACCTATTTACAGTCAAAATAACGCATTATAAATCACACGAGGAATTAGGTTACACTTGAATAAATAATCCTTTTTTGTTCTTCTTGGTTGTTCAAAAACTTTATTGTGATAAAATTACTGTATGCCTTATTGGGCAATGCGTAATTGTGATAAATGTTTTCATTCATAGCACAATTATAATTTTCTTTCACTTACTCATCCATACAGTATTTACAAAAAGCCCATAGACCTCTCAATTCTTAATGGTTGTCAACTCCATCGCATGCGAAAGAAGAAGCGGAGTCTTGGAAAGTCCCACACGCTGCTCCGTCAACCGCGTCACCGAATACGATGCAGTGGAGGGCCAGTAAGAGCGTGAGAGCCACAGACGCTCAGGACATGATTGGAGAAACTCGCCATTGCCAGACTCCCACTGTCCCGTAGTTATAGCAGGTCACGACCCCATTTCCGCTTTAGTCTCTGAGGAGGCTTATGAGTGGCGCAGCGTAATGACTGCTAAGGGATTAGGGTGGTTGGAAAGGCTACTATGGAATTTCATGAACTTGGAAGGGATGAGTTCAAGAATATAGGATATATTTAGATCATTACGAAGGGTTTTGTTGCTGACGTAATAAGTGGCTTTAACTATTGTTCTCAGGACATTTGTTTGAAAGGATTGGATGCGGTTGATGTTCGACATTTTTGCTGACCACCCATGCGCGATCTCATCAAGGTATTTTTGAAGGTTATGGGATGCTGTATTGGGGTCTGTGTGGGATGATAGGACTGCAGGGTCATCTGGAAATATTGCAATGAAGGTAATGGTGGTAGAAGGGACATCAGCTGTGTATAGGTTATAGAGGATGGTGCCCAGGACTTTGCCCTGTGGAACTTCTACTTTTATGAAATAGTAGTTAGAATATTCTAAATCACTACGGACTTTTGAGAAGAAGCCGTTTGAAAGGTAGGACTGTAGGATTAGGAAAAGGGTATGTGGTATACATATATTAAATTTCTATTCTTACACAAAAATGAAAAAAAACTATGGAAATGTATGCAAAAACTGCCGCAATGGCTTTTTCAAGGTTATGAAAGGACTAAATTATAATCACAAATTTATTCTGTTTAAAATGGATTAAAAGTCCTCTCATGACAGAAGTCTCCACATAGCCAACGACAAACTTTTTCTTGACTTTTTACATAATATATTGAATTTAAATCACCCCATCATGCGCCATTTTAGCTCCTGATAAGTATGTTAAGAAATGTAACGAGGGCAGTCGTAGCCTACCAATGTAGTAAACGATATATTGCATTTAGTTTCACCTCACCTTTACACAAATGCGGTTATAAAACAATTAGGTCATAAAACAATTCAGGTTAGTGGTGGGGCTCTCCTTGAGATTTATTACATTTCTTCTAATACAAGGATCACCTCAGCGATGGAATTTTGATTCTTTCTGCTCTGAAGAACCTCATTACATATTATGAATCATAAGCATCCTTAACGGATTCAACCCAACCAGCGTAAAATTTCCAGCATTTGGGCATTTTCGGTTCCCGATTGAGGGGTTTTATTTTTTGTCTGTCTATATTATTTACAAATAAAAGTAAACAATATAATGATGTAATCAACAGAATCATTGTCATGGATGAAACTACCAGAGAGTGAACTGTCGAAAGGAATCGAAAGCCTAGAGGAGGCTGGTCCTTCAAGGTGTAAGCCACACGGCACTATAGGAGGTTGTCGGAAAATATATTCTTACCGTCTCCCTCCTCCTTCTCCAACTACTACCTGGTGGGCCGGGGTCATATTCGAGACTCATACTCGAGGTCATATTAATACATGGGGGTCATATTCGTTAGACCTTGAAAAATTTTCTTCGGAATGTTGATGGAAATATGCCTAAGGATAAAATAATTCTCAGCGAAGACGACTCTCCATTCCCGCCTGGTCTGCAGCTAGACTGCTTCAGCTCTACGGAAGAAGAGCCAAGTAGATTCAATTGTCAGACCATGTGTTTATAAATTTCTTTCTGTCTTATCATAAGATCGTTGTTCATTTTTGTTTAAGGCAATAACATATATTTTCAGAGGTATTCTGGGAAGAAGGTTAGTATTGTTTTAAGCTTTTATGTATTGGCGGTATTTTCGGTCTGTTCAGTATTGTATGTTAGGATATCTCTTTTATCTTTTTAATTTTTTTATGGCCAAGGTTCACTACCATTTGTATTAGTTGTATGTCAAGTTGTACCTATTGTTTTATCTATCTGACACAAATTACCTATCAATTACAAATTGAATGAAGGTGGATTAAATTATCAATCCCAAGCATATTTCCTTTTGATTTAACTTCTAATCTGTTACCAAATTTTATTAATAAAATTAGGTCAAACGTTGGTGGCTAAGAAAGGCTCAGGCGGCAATATGATCGCATGGGCATCAAGCGAAGTACTTTAACGACAGCAGAGCCTGGGCCACGAAGTTACATTTCGCACAATGATAATAATAAGCATGCAATTTTCAAAAAATGGGTGCTGACCCGCGGTGGCCCGACTCGACATCGACATTTTCTGTGAAAAAAGTACTTAATCTATGAATAAAGGAAACACAAGCACCGTGAGTTTTAAATAGAATACGTTGTGCAGTTGAAAAATCGAGAACTAGTGATACAATCTGTATATATATGTTTCAACAATGACATTCAAGACTTTTCTAATAAAGAAAGCAAGAACAGTTAATACCTAAACATGCTTACATTTTATCATTGCACAGGTAAACTGTTTAAACAAAATTTATTTATGTTCAATAACTGTTAATAACCACACTGCTTTTGATCGAATCGAACTTGGCGGCAAATTGGAGATCACCCCAGGTGGCAAAAGTACACCACTGGATTCTTTTTAATCATCTAACGATTCTCTACTTAACCTTCATACAATGTGAGCACAGAAGTTTTCGAATGAAACTTGATCCACACAATTTTCTTTCTAAAAAAGTTTATATCTCGAACATTATAAAACCTGCTGATTGCTTTGTCGCCATTAGATTGAATTATCTTCTAATGATGCTACGGCTTTTGATAAAGATAAAGCACTAAAAAGTGATAACTTCAGTCCAAGATAGTAGTACAAGCTTACCTTAATACATCAAGTATTTTGAATGCGACATTATCACACATTTGTGACGGGGCTTTAAATCGCGTATCTTTACTCACGATTGGTATCAGGAGTTTAGGCTATGTTCGTGAATGTGTAAAGCTGGTCACACATATATCATCATCAGATATTTTATACTGCAGGTATAGTACAAAAATTAGATCACTAATAACTCAAAAAAGTATCTGCTTTAAAATAATTAATGTTTTATGATTTCATGCAAAGACTCCAGTAATTTATTAATTCTTGGTTGGTTATTATTAGCATGGACCACTTTTAACTTTTAAAATAGCAGGGTTTCTTAAGATTAGTTAATTCTCAACCTATTCATCCTGATCATAAAAAAATTGAGTTATCTATTTCTAGTACTATACCCAAGATATGATACATTGTACTTAAAAATTCGGTCTGGCCAACTGCTTTTTTTTTCTTCTCAATTTCGTGTACCCTTTTTTATTTCCATGTTATTTTAATGCTTTCTCAAACACTAATCTCAGAAGCTCTCAATTGTTTAACGTTTAAATTAATCTATCTGATCCAAGGGTCAGTCAGCACACCATTATTATCCTTTATATAAAACATTGTTTAACGACCAATTTCCTTACACAACAATAATAAATTAGATTGCAATTTAATAAAAATGTAACTAAATTTAAGGACGTATAAACTAAAGGAAAAATATTGACAGATGTGCAAGTTAAGACCTGAGTTTTAATTTTCTAAAGCATTAAAATGTTTTAAACTTTCTTGTTACTGCTTTCTTTTTAGTCCCCTTAGTTTTGATCAATGTATTTTCGACGATAAAAACACATATCTCAAAATAAGACATGTATAGGCGTCTTGGTTTTCGCCAAAAACTCCCCCAGAATTTTTTGGTTTACGTTCGGTATCATTTCATTCGTTAATTTTTAGCACAGGCTTAAAAAATAATGACACTGCCTTACACTAATATTTACGAGTAGGATTAGAGATACGATTGCTGCCAAATCCCAGATAGACACCATCAGTCCAGGATTCATCGTGAATCGTAAATCATCCTTTACAACGATCTTTTTGTCTCTCAGTCTGTCAGTTTGTTCTAAGATAGAGGCTGAAAAATGATCTGATCTTTCCTTTTGTCGAGTCAACACGAGGGGTCCTAGTTGCCCTAGCCCTGGTGACGGAATGAGAGTTCAATAGTCTATCACCTGGATGGATTGCTTGATGATGGGATTTACTTCTGAGCTATCTGACTCCGTATCTGATAGGTATGTGCCCCGACAGCGCACTTTGTTCAGGAGAAGAGGTACATGGTAGGTATCATAGGTAGTTTATGTGGTCTTGGAATGATCACGAATTTACATTCGGTATCTAAGGGTAGGCTAAAAACGTCCGGATCCCAAAGGCGAGTGTTGACCAGAGGGAAGCAGACTGGATTGCTGGGGGAGACGCTACTAGGTACAGTTTGTAGGGCCCCAGAGACTGACGTCCGCATGGAACAGATCCCTTCCCAGGATGTGCTGAGCGAGACGAAGACAGAGAATCCTGCTAGGAAAGAGACACACAAGATCCAATGACTTTTAGAATTTATAATAAATTATATAATTATGATAAAACGGCTACTATAGCAAACATATTTCAAATCCACTTCAACGTCATCGTCACCCAATTCCGAAAACATGTCTACCTTTGCACAGAGACTCTAAATATTCAAAGTTATGTCGTGTAATGATCCTAAGCCCCATTTGAAACAAAGGCCAAATCGTTACCGATCCATAGAACCTTTAAAATGTTGGAAGGAGTCCATTAAAATAGCATTATTTTTCGGACTCGCTCGGTGCAATAAACCCATGGACTAAAGTCTAATGATCCGACAAAACGATCTTAACTGAAAGAGGCTAAATTCTATTATGTTGGGTTTCATCCTATACACCACACTACGATCACTCATAGGAGGCTTGAACTTGCTTATCAAGGTGCTTCTGAATGATACAAGGTGAACGGTACAATTAAATATCAAAATCCACACCAATTTACTGCCAGAAGAAAAGGATGCATAGGCGAGAAAATGGAATGGGTGGACATTCGTCAAGAAGCATAACATTCACAAAGGAACGATGAAGAGAGCTTAGATAACGCCAAACGGAACGACGCCAAAGCATTTGCATTTGCCAGGGGATATGCATGGACCTTCTTTTGAAGCTTGACAGAGCTGCCTGTGAGAAGAACGATAATGCACCATTGACCGTTCATTACATCATCTTGAGCGCCGTAAATCCCTAATTGCTTGACGAAAGACGCGGTCTACCAAAAGGCTTGTTTCGAGGAATTTCTTGAAAACACTTTGAGCTTTCTTGGAAGAATCAACTCCTGCTAACGGATTTATATAAGTATCTTCGCTAACAGCTGTTGTTACTGATGTTATGTTAAATTAAGATTAATAAAAAAAAATATTGTATGTCAAAAAGAATTATTTGTTTAGTAAACATTATATAGATCGGCTGTCAGTAAAAGGCGTATTACTTTAAAGATGACACGTTTGGACAAGCATGATCCACTCATAATGTGACACCGATTGTATTTTTTTAATCATACTTTTTCCTCCAATCCTAATCGAATATTGTCTCTAGTGAGTATTTGTTCAGAGTGGCTTTTTTTTTGGAGCCAGATACATTTCGAATTTCGAACCAACTTATTTGAACAACTGTTCAATATATGTAATAAATGCAAGATCCTTTCTCCAGACAACGCAGAGTGTGCATGATAATAAAAGTTGACATAATTTTAAAAGAGTTTTATTGTCTTACCACAACTAATAACCTCTTATTTAATGTAATAGCGCTTTAGGCAGCTTTAAAGTGTCATCTTCAGTTATCTCTACAATAAAATAAAAAAACCTAATTATAAAAACTTTTACCAACGCATATGGAGATAAGCTGATTACTATTGTTATACGTAACTATGGTTACTTATTTATTAGAAATAGCAAACACTTGTATGCTAAGAAACCGCTCCCTCCTGGATAAAGCTAGTCGTAAAGTGAGGAGCGTAGATGTAGCAGCCTTGGTTAACATAAAAATATACTATTGTTTTAGATGAGGTATATATCCCATATAACCGATTGGGTAATTAGCCATAAGATTGATATATAGTTGTGTTTTAAGTAGGTTTTTTATAATTTTATGACAATTTTTTAATAACTTTTGATGGTTTTAATGATTGTTTCATAGTGTTAATTTTGTTTTTTGAAATTTCATTATTTACTACATAGGTGTTGTATAACTGAATTTAGGGAATTTTTCATTCTACTAGAATAGGACAATTTAAAAATATTAACCATTGTTACGTATAATAATGTAATCAGTTTCCCTCCGCAGGTAAAAGTTTTTATCATTTGACTTTTTTTTTTTTTTTTTTTTTTTTTTATTGTAGAAACAGTTTTTGCGCATGCGCTACATCCTGAAACACCTCTCAACTTCGCTCGTCCTTCAAACACTTTATTCTACAGTTTTTAGGCCACAGTACATCAAAAAATTTTGTTCTACCAGGCAACTTACGTGAGCTGGTCACGAGGAAGCCCTCAACACGTAAGTGAATAGCTTATTACATTTGTGCAGAACAAAAGTGAAGTGAAATCAGAGGAGAGGTCGGCCATTAGACATTAGCACCATTCGGATCGTTCACTAACGTCGTGCAATTGTTTCTGAGCCAGTCGGTCTTGTGGCTCAGAGCCAAGACCCGTGACTCGCCACTGGAGGTTGTGAGCTTGATTCCCACCGGCGCCACGTACTTTTTTTCCTACAAACTAAAAACCTTTGTTATGATAAAATGAAATTTTATCAACAAGTGATCTCTCAAAATAAAAAAAAAAGATCGAGATCACTAGGTCCAACCCCGACAACGTCGCCTGTAAAGCGTAAACCAAGACGATCAACCAGGAATGTACAAATAACCTCTTCTGCGGCTAGTTCCATGGAAGAGATACCTCCACAGGCCAGCACATCCAATAATGATCCCGCCATAGAGTCACCTTTCTTCACGCCAAACACCTTTGAGGCGTTGAAAAATATCCCAGCAGAAGAAATGGAAGTCAACAAAACTCCAACACAGCCCCAGCCGCCTCCTATATTTGTACGCAATATTAGCAACTTTAAATTACTATGCTCACAAATGAGCAAAATTGTTGGTACCGGCAAATATACGTGCCTAAATCGCTCTCGGGACACGAAAATATCTCCGGACACTCCCGATACTTATCGGGCAATTATCAAATATTTGGACGAAACCAATGCTGACTTTCACACCTATCAGCTGAAACAAGAACGCTCGCTCCGAGTAGTAATTAGAAACTTGCACCCGACCACACCAGCTGACGAAATCGAAGATGAACTCTTTGCTCTTGGATTCAAAGTTCGTCAAATAACGAACGTGTTACGCGAGGATAAACAACAAGAGGGATCAATAAAAACGGCGTTACCACTGTTCTTCGTCGATCTCGAGCGAACACCTGGAGTAGAGAAGATTTATGAACTAACACACCTGTACTATACAAGGGTACAGGTTGAAAAACCGTTCCCCAAACGAGACATCGTCCAGTGCCATAATTGTCAGGCATATGGGCACACGAAATCTTACTGCCACCACCCTCCCAGATGTGTAAAGTGTAGTGGGCAGCACAGAAGCGATTTGTGCAAAAAGCCCCTACAATCTCCTGCGGTATGCGTACTTTGCAAGCAAGGCCATCCGGCCAACTACAAGGGCTGCGAGGCTTACAGAACGCTGAAGTCGAGGACCAATAAACGCCGTCAGCCAGAAGTGGAAAAACTTGCAGCAAGAAGCGGCCCAGCCAGAAACTTGAGGACTACTGTCTCTTTCGCCGATGCCGTTCGCAACAGAGAGCAGTCACAGGCACCACCCACCCCCTGTACACAAGATCACCTTTCCCAGCACTCCGTTCATCCCGTCAACCCACAAACTCTATCCCATCCTCAGCCACACATCTCGTACATTCCTCCACCTTCAAGTTCTTCGGATCTCACTAGCCTTTTAACCTCATTTCTTACAGAGTTCAGAACCCTAATTACTCCTCTCATTTCCCTACTTACAAATCTGGTCTCCTGCCTTATCCCCGTTAAACAAAATCCATAAGTGGATCCTTCCGACTCCTTATCCATTCTCCTTTGGAATGCGAATGGTGTTCGCACCCACACTAACGAACTGACAGCACTACTCCACGACAAAAACATCGACGTAGCTCTCATTACTGAAACAAGACTTACTAGCAAACGATCATTTACGATTCGACAGTACCATACTTACCGAACTGATCACCCAGATGGAAGAGCTCATGCAGGTACCGCTGTCATTGTTCATAATTCCATTTCTCATCACATAGTTCCTTTGGTAGCACATGATTTCCTTCAGCCCACTGCAGTGTCAATCAGCACCTTCCCTTTCCCCCTTACTCTAGCATCAGTGTACTACCCTCCCAATAAATCCATTTCCGATTCCCAATTCATCTCCTTTCTAGACTCCATAGGACATTGTTTCCTTGTGGGTGGGGACTTTAATGCAAAGCACCAACACTGGGGGTCAAGATCCACGAATACACGCGGACGTGCTTTGCTGTCTGCACTCACACGGAAACATTGCTCCACGATCTCACCTGACACAGCCACCTATTGGCCATCAGATCCCAACCGAAATCCAGATCTCCTAGACTTCTTCTTCTACAATAGTTTAGGAACACTAAACTATTCACTCAAGCGCCTCGATGACCTCTCCTCCGATCATAGCCCTTTATTATTAACCATTTCCCTAAAACCAATTCACAAACTATCTCCTCCTTCATTTATTAGGGGCCCAGTCGATTGGGACCACTTCCGTCAGCTTCTTACAGAGTCCGTAAACCTCAAATTATCCCTGAAAACATCCCAAGACCTGGACGATGCAGTGCATTCTTTCACTACTCTGGTCCAGAGGTCGGCTTGGGAGGCATCGTCACCCCATCGTCACCCAAAAATTCATAATCATAATAGTTTACCTCAGCATCTCAAAGATCTAATCCTATCCAAACGCCGCTCCAGAACAGTGTGGCAAAGATCCCGGCATCCTGCCGATCGCCGCTCGTACAATCAGTACTGCCGATTGGTAAAGCGGCGATTGGCATCCTTCCGTTCCGATTCTTTCAATTCCTACCTCTCCTCTCTGTCTACCAGGGATAACTCCTTGTGGAATGTAACCAAAAAAATCCTAAAGTATCAACCTGTTTCACATCCGCTCCGTCGTGATGATGGGTCCTGGGCGGCTTCGGATGGGGATAGGTCGGAGGAATTTGCTCTGCATCTTACCCATACTTTCACACCTAACCTTTCTCATCAAAGCCATACTCACAGCACAACTGTGGAAGATTTCCTCACTTCACCTATTCCTCTCTCTCTTCCACCAAAAGCCGTTAATCCCTCTGAGGTCAAATACCTTTTGAAAAACTTACCTTACCGAAAATCCCCTGGATATGATCTCCTTACTCCTCAAATTCTCAAACAACTTCCTCCTAAAGCCATAATCTTCCTAACCTATATATATAATTGCATTATTCGAACTACGCACTTCCCACTCCTCTGGAAACATTCCATTATTGTCCTATTCGCCAAACCCGGTAAACCACCCAATGACGCCTCATCTTACCGTCCAATAAGCCTACTCCCTATCCTCTCAAAAATATTTGAGAAACTTCTACTAAAACGTCTACTTCCAATTATTGAATCCAAAAACCTTTTTCCTACACACCAATTTGGTTTCCGCCAACGGCATTCCACTGCTCAACAAGGCCTTCGCGTTGTTGATCACATCTCCTCAGCCCTTGAAACCAAACAGTATTGCACTGCTGCCTTTCTTGATATAGCTCAAGCTTTTGACAGGGTTTGGCACGCAGGTTTACTCTACAAGCTCAAAAGATATTTACCACAGACCCTTTTCCTAATCCTACAGTCCTACCTTTCAAACCGCTTCTTCCAAGTCCGCTGTGGTTTAGAATATTCAAACTACTATCCTATAAATGCAGGAGTTCCACAGGGCAGTGTCCTGGGCCCCATCCTCTACAACCTATACACCGCTGATGTCCCCTCTACTCCCAATACCTTCTTGGCCACATTTGCAGATGACACTGCAGTCTTGTCATCTAACCCAGACCCCGACATAGCATCCCATAACCTTCAAAAACACCTTGACGAGATCGATTATTGGTGCAACCAATGGCGGATCAAAGTTAATGAAGCAAAATGTTCCCACATTACCTTCACCCTTTGTCGCAAGTCTTGTCCACTAGTTTATTTTAATTCTATTCCTCTCCCTGTATCCGAGACAGTACGGTATTTAGGCTTCCATCTCGATAAACGACTGACCTGGAACCCACATACGAGACTAAAAAGACAAGAACTAAACAGACGCTTTGGACAACTATACAGACTACTTCAAAGGACATCCCATCTCTCAATAGAAAATAAACTACTAATCTACAAAGTTATACTTAAACCAATCTGGACATACGGAATAGAGCTATGGGGGACAGCAAAAAAGTCGAACATCAAGCGTATCCAATCCTTTCAATCAAAAGTCCTGAGAACAATAGTAAATGCCCCTTATTATGTCAGCAACAAAACCCTTCATAACGACCTTAATATACCCTACATTCTAGAACTCATCCCTTCCAAGTTTACGAAATTCCACAGTAGCCTTTCCAACCACCCTAATCCTGTAGCACAGTCACTGCACTGCGTCACTCATCCCTATAATCCTCCTCGGAGACTGAAACGGCAGTGGCCTCGTGACCTGCTATAATCAAGTGACAGTGGGAGTCCTGGCAATGGCCAGTTTCTCCAATCATGTCCTGAATGAATGAGCGAGTGAATGATGAAATGTAAATATGGTATGAATGATCGTATATCTTAATTACTTATTGCCTAGCAAGGCAGATTGTAATTTTAGCACAATAAAGGAATTATATATAATATATTGTAGAAATGAAGATGACAACTTAGAGATGTCATATTAAAACTGTTACATTAAAGAAGAGGTTATCAGTTGCGGAAAGACAATAAAACTGTTTTACAATTATCCCTTTTTATAATCTGGCAGTAATTTTTGTAAATTTTTTATGATATAATTAAATATGGTCTATAAACAGGTTTATGACATCTGATTCTTGGATGAACTATTACATTGCTGCGATGTCCTGAAAAAAAAAAATCAGGATGATTCGGCTAAGAGACATTTGAACAGTGGGAGTTGAAAGTTTTGTCGAGCACAGCAAACAGCCACCAGGCAACAATGCGGTGACTCAGACCGCTTCGGTCGACAAAGGCGAGAATTAGCAAGACAACGGTTTGCGGATACAGTGATTCAGTTGTAATGACAGGACGGGGAAGTAGCAGATGACAGAGGAACAGTTCGGAACGTTACAATACACGAAGCTGCTCTAAAGGCAGGAGTGGAGCAGTGACCGTCCAAACGGAACGTTTTATTTTATTTACCAAAACCGCATACATAGAAGATAACGTATAGTTATGAAAGGATTTCGGCCTGCCCGTAGTTTATTATTTGTTGAACACTATAGTTTTCAATAGTTTGCCCCTACATATTCCGGTGTTGTAATATGAAGACAATATATAGATATAAAACACTATATTATTATATATTAAAATACGTTAAACTATTACACATATTGCTCATTTAGAAGAAAAGTTCCACAATTCAAAAAAGTGACGTTTTACAAGAGAAGCATTTGAAGTTTACATAACTATCGCTGATTTGCAAGCCGATGGCTCTCCAGCCATAAATATTAAAAAAATGACTAGATCTGACATTTTTTTTCAAAGAAATATTTGTGAACGGAAGATTTCCAAGCAAACAAAGGAAAAACAGAAATTCTCATATTGTGGTACTCTTCCCCCAAGTGAATATCTATTTCTTATTCAGGGTTTTATCAATAAATTATGATTTTCTTTTTAAAATGTACTTGAAGGATTTAGAAAGAAATGAAGCAATGCCAAAGACTCCTGCCAGAGGCGTAACTACAGGGTGGCAGGGCTGGCAAAATGCCACGGGCCTCCGACCCAAGAGGGCCCCTGCCCAAGAAATATTGTTTTAATATTGTACCTATTTATAAAAATATTAAAATATATATACCATATATTCAATATATTCAATTGAAAATTGTTATTGGTTGTGGGTAACTAAACTCGTAAGTATAATAAAGCTTAATGATAGGACCCCCATTAAAGGAATTTGCCACGGGCCCCAGATGATATAGTTACGCCACTGCCACCTGCGTTACTTTACAAAAACTTAATAAATGATCGTCACTCAACTATTCAATCGTTTTAACCGTAAACGCAAAAACGTTTTTTTGCTAAAATATATCTATAACTGAAACTCGTTATTTAAAAACACAGTATCTATAATATTGACATAAAATATGTTTTGATAAGTGATTTATAATATTTTTGCTTTCAAAACATTATTTTTTGGAATATGTACAAAGAAATGTTTGCGTTACCATCTTCAACCATTATAAAAATATCAAGAACTTTAGTTATTTAATAACTCCTAAACAATACTAATATTTAAAATAACAACACATGTAAGTTAGCAGTTAAATCTTAAATGTTTTTCTAGTATTATAAATATGTTTAAAACCTGATAATGTAGCTCAGTGGCATTGAGCTAGCACAATTTTTTTTTTTTACTAGTACTTCGTAGAACAGACCCTTAAATGTAAACAAGTAGGAAAACAATTTGTCAATAAGAAAACAATACAACAATTTCTAATAAGATATGATGATGGTTATTTTTTTTTTGTGAAATGTTAATTACGAACATTATTTTAAAACACTTTTTAATTAAAATAATTTTAACATAAAGCTTTATTTCATTTAAAATACGAGTCATTTTGAATAAAGTGAAAAATAGTTATATATACATACATATTTTAAGTATTTATTCACTATTTGTTCTGAAATTCGCTTGACAAATTGTCAACAAAACCATCTAATGATGTTAAAAAAATGCATCAAAGCTCAAAAAATACCAGTTTTATCAGAAATACTGTTGCATGTGCGTATAAAAGGGACTAACATAAATAAATTTGTGATTGAGGTCACTGGTTTTGATTATTTATTATTGACCTTAGGTCAAACCTTAAGACGGACAATAAAATTTATTTCGACTTGAAATCTCGTTAAGTAAAAGTATTCGTACGATTTCCCTATCCTTGGTTGGAGAACATTAGACCATTGAATGAACATTATAATGACAATAATTATTTATCATAATAATTTATATAAATAGAAATCATTAATCATAGCCATCAATTTATCATTGCGCTTCCATTTTACTTATCTATATCCTATCTTTCTGTAATGTAACGTTATAACTTAATAAAAAATTATTGTTTTCATTTTAACTACATATTGTTACAATACTATTGCCATTACATTCTATACATTCCACACCATAGAGGGTTTTCCCTCTATTAGCTCAAATATGTCACCTTTGTTGTCCCATTCCTCTTGTATCAAAAAGAAAGACAGATTTTTGCAGCGGTGCTTGTTTCCATTAGTTGTGAAGGAATTCGAATTTTTTTTCAAAAGTTAACGTTCATATCAGAAGAGTCCCGTAACCGTTATTTATTCGCGAGACAAGACACGACGTAGCGGCGTAAAATCACTTTCCAATGTCCTTGGCACCGATGCACACTTGATACTGCTTGACGATGTAAAATGTGGGACAGAAATCAAAACGTTAATTACATTATTCAAATAAATAAAGTTTGTAAAATTATTTATAAAAAATGCAAGAGTACTTGATACCCACAATGAGAAAAATCTAATCTTCAATCCCTCAATATTAATACGTTTAATACTGGCTAGACGTCTAGCTGCCTAGGGTGATTGTTTTTATTTCTAATCAATCAAAAAATCTATCTAATTTTATTTAACCATGCATAAATAATTGTTAATAATAATAATAATGACACGAAATTTAATGTTTTAAGAGGCACGTGATTTCATGAGTCTGCTTCATTTTTTTTTTTTGGGATGTGAACACTCAGTGTCTAATCGAAGGATGTTACGTTATTTTTCCTGAAAAACTAAAACAAAACGATAACCTTCTTGAGATTCTTAACAAAAATCTTTCCCTTTGTCTTTTTAATACAGGAAATACAGAACAATGGATTCCACAAAACCAAATTTACATTAATATCATCTCGTTCACAGTTAAGTAGCTAAGCCTTATTATTTCTTTATCACATTTGCACTCACGTAATAGTTTTGCTCTTCGCATGTTTTACTTACAGTGACACGTTTAATTAGGTTCAGGAATTTCTCGACTTGAATAGATCCACCACTAAGACAATTTAGGATTCACTTTCATAAAGTGTCATATCTGATCGCGGTCAAGTTTTTACAAAGGATATTTTATCGTTACGAGGCTAAAAGACAAATAATTTCCATTAAAGGATTACATGAGCCGGACAGCGCTCTTGACCGCGTTAGTCGAATAGGTTAAGCGTTTATTTAGTTCCCAACCATAAAGTGGACGCAAAAACAAAGTTGCATCACCACCACCCATCAATAAAATTGAATTTACTAAAACGACTTGATAAAAAAAAAAAAATGTGTTCTCAAACACTCCAAGACGTTCCCCGACCCTGTTATCTTCAACAAGTGTACATAACTGCGGAGGTAAAAAAACACATTCCGAAGCCAATGGCGTATTTTTTTTTAAAACACTTGTATGATCGTAGTAGATAGGATCAACAAGGGAAGTTGTTAATAAATGCAAATAGTTCTAAGTCCTATTAAACACTTAACAATAAATTGTGTTCCAGAAAGTTAACAATAATAAGTATTGTAAAATCGTTAACGTTTATTATAATGGACTGCCCATGTATCATCGATTGCGACCGAGTAAACTGTTGCTCAAGCGCATAAAACCCAATAACTGCTGGCGGTTTTGCCGCAACCAGCAGCAGATAAAGTTACGAGACCAATTAAAATCAGGAAATACAAACAATGTAACCATGCGGCCAGCTGTAAGCCAAGGTCGGCCCTTTCACCGCCTAATGGCTCGTGCTTACGGCCTGGAATTAACAACAAGCAAAAGAACCCATACTATCACATTTTGAATTGATACGTGATGAAGTTTTTCGTTATTTTATTATTATGCTAACAATTATGACCAATGAGGCAGGTTGTAATTTTATCATAATAAAGTTGTTGTATATAATAAACCACTACTGCTGCTAATAAAAAAAACAAAAACAAATAATATGCTGGTACCTAACTATGGATAATGAACATTAATGAAATGTTGGCATGAAATCAATAAATAGTATTTTAAGCAGTGCTTAGAATTTAAGTTTATAACATTTTTTTTTGGGAAAAAATGTTCATTAGCCAAAACCACATAACTTGTCATTCTGGCGAGATCCACGAGGCCCCCTGTGCCCGAGTAGCTTGGGATAAGAAAGGCCAGGGAGGAAATGAAAGTTGTGATACTGGTAGGTGAGAGATCTTGAATGAATGGGACGATGGGATCATGAAGGGTGGGATTGCAGGAGGTAGTATTGTCTATCTGTTGGAGGATTCTGGATTGAAAGGACTGGATGCGTAGAATATTGGAGGGGTTGGGACTCTCCATTACCTAGCTGTACAATATTAAATTATTAACTGAACTGTAAATTTTTGTAAATATGTATATTCAAGATAAAGAACAGAGAGCGAAGAGGAACAAATTAAATGGAAGGACTTGGTCGGTCAGTGCCTTAAAACGTCTATATCGGGTTAAGTTATTATTTATCATCAACAGTGTCTGCCACGAACCAGTAATTCGTTGTACGCGATGGAGCTTTTAACAGCTTGCGGTGGCATTAACAATTGCTACAGCAACAGACAAAAATCGTCAGAAAAACATTGATGTTGTGATCAAACTTTAAAGCAATATGATGCTATTATCAAATCAAAATTAATAAATAACGTAATGAAAGCTTATAAATCATCAGAAGCCTTCATTCCCTCTATGCGGATACAGATACAGAATAATCAACAGCCAAAATCATCAAACTAAAAAATGTACACAAATTTAAAAGGCAAATGTCCAAAATTTAAAAAACGAATCAGTAGACAAAATATATAATTAAACCTTAAACGAAATAAATAAATCAATAAATATATAGTATATAAAACATAATAAAAAGTTTCAAAAATGTGTAAAAATTATGATCTAAAAGTACTAATTCACCTAATGATATTGCGTGTCTGATCTTGAAATGTTGAGCTCTTGAATCGTTCTGGTTTGTCAGCGCTATGGCGGCGAATCCTTCAACAATGGACTCCACTTAAAATCCTCTGAATGTTGAGCGATTACGAGTACGTCACGTGAAGGTTTATTTAAATTGTCTCTAGGTTGTTATATCGTTATGGAAAAGTCTTACCACATGTGGGGCTATGAAGAAACTTTACTGGGTAAAACACCTTGGTCTCTGAAAATAACTTTTCATACAAAAAAAAAAGTACGAATGGCTACAATAATGAGATATGAAATTTGATTGAAAAAAAAATCAGACCTTTAAATCTTAATTAACCTCTATAAAAGGATTTCTTAAATGTAAATAAAACGGACCTGACTTCCCTCATGCTTAATTTTAGTTTTCATACTCCCCGTAATAAAAACCTAATAAATTTAGTTTGAGGAGTTGTGTAATGAGTAACCTTAAAAAATTCAGATCTTACGAATAATTTTTATAGCCGTTATGATAGACATCCAGACGGACGATCGATATGTACCTGGAAGAAAGTAGAGCCTCACTCTTTATTATCTACAACGAGTACGAACTTGAATGTAAATTAATTTACACCGAATAGGATACTTTTGCAGTAATACAAAATGCACAGTTGTAATATGTATGTCCTTCACTACGCAGCGAATACTGGATTTAGCGTTATGTAACTTGCTATCCACGCCAAGATTGTGTACGTATAACAAAATCAAGTTCGTACTTGTAGTTCCAGAGTAGGAATTATTGAGTTTACTGGAAATATTTAGGTCTATAAAGATAGACGAGGTTCTAAATATGTTAATTGAACTAACTATACGATGAACTGATTACATTTGTATCAAAAACATCTACATTTCTGTGACAAATGTTTGTACCTATAACCATATATATATATATTCACCTATTATATATATTGTAGAAATACGCTGCCTGGCAAGGTGGTAACAGTGTAAATTGACCTTGTATACGTCAATACAGTCCTGAATTGAACAAACAATAGTCTGCTGAATCTGCACTGTCCGACTCGCCGCGGAAATCTCAGTCAAAATTAGAGATCTTACTACCGTCAAGAAGTGTTGTATAAAACAATCGGCTGAATCATATTTTATATTTGTCTATACTCTCACTCACCGACTGTTTTTGAAATATATCAATGGCAATAACAAAAGATACCGCTTCAATCGAAACAGGAATGATAATATTGTTGTCCTGTTTATTTATTTGGAATGGAGCCATTGAAAACGTCCTCGAACTCATTTGCCTAAGAAGTTCAGAGAACCAAATGATTTTTAGAATCAACATTTTTTTTTTTTTCAAGTCTCTCCTGCTGATTGATTTGGTAGGTGTGAAGCTAATATGAATTTATGGTAGTATAGCAGTTGATATTTTGGGATATTAAAAACTTGTTAACAATCAGCTCCTTCTCCAATCCTCAGAGCCCCATTAAATACTAGCTAATATCTTATAAATAATCTCTCTGAAGATTATTATCCTTGAATGCTTCTAACTCTAGTTCCTTAGCTTGTAATGGCCTGAGGGTAGAGTTCGAAGCTAAAAATGGCAGGATTTGAATCAACGAGATATTCTTCTAAGTATCACAACTACCATGCTATGTCTATTAAATATCCTTGTCTAATAAAAGTGGCATACAATTTGTGCAGCAATTGTTCCTGTAAACAATGTCTTAACTGCACGGTTGCACTCAGCAATAAGGTACACGTATGAAAAATGTGTGAGAAGTCAAGACACGTTTCATTTCATGACAAGGTTTCACTGCTTAATTGTCTAATATGAGTTTTCCTGGCCAGCCTCTGGCTGCTCTATTGCCTCAAGTGAACTCATGGTCAGTTACAGGTTTCGTGTGAACTGTAATTGCTTAAACTAACAACATTCAAACTTTCCTAATATAGTTCAACTGCTATTGTAGAAGTCAGAGTTCTTAAGAGCATTCCTAAAAGATGTTTCTTTCACACTAAGGGCTCAGAAAAACAAAAATCAGTAGTATTTGATGATATAGGATTTGGATGATAAATTAGTAAACCAAAACAAAAGAAACCTTCAACTAACAATGGAACAAATATTCTGAACAAATTAAAAACGAAGACAAGACAGTTCTCGGAAGTTTTACAGAATCGTTTAGTGTTTATTGTTCCAATGACATTTTTTTTTAAATTATAATTGAAAACATCATTGGTTACAACTATTCCTTTATAAAATCCTTTAGTCAAAATTTCTAAGCTCTTTATAATAATAAGTTTATTTTTTTAGCCGTTACACTTGTGGAATTTTAGCGACTTTTGAGCAATAATTTAGTCTAAACAAAAATTTGATCTCTTCCCAGGGTGACCAGTTAATTGCCCCGTTAGAGTGTTCAACACTCAGTTCCTTAACAGACGGAATCGCTGGCCTCCAAGCACCCCGCTAGAGCTAAGGAGCCGGAACTGGATGATGAAGGTTAAAGGTGCTGTCACTTCTATTCTTCACCTACCATAAGCTACTCAGGCTTACTCATATCTAACTGGAATCAGTCGAAAACTACAGAATCTTATTCGTATTTCTAATTCCAATTTTTTTCATTTATTTTGACAATATTTTATATTTAATGAACTTTATTCTCTGGCATAATTGCCCTAACAATAATAATTAACTTAAAATATATAAGGCCAAGGTAAATGATGTAATATAACTTCTGATTTCAGGTTAATATATGTGAATTAATTAAAAAATTAAATAAAGAATACATTGCTGAAACTTTAGGTCATATAATTACGTTTTACGAAAACTTGCGATGGTTAGTTGCAGTCAGTTACCAGGAAAAAATAAAACGAAAAATCCAGTATCTAAATGGGAAAAGGAATGTTGAATAGATAGAATACTATGTTGTAAGTATGAGAAAGGAGCGGTGTTATTTGAGTATAACGACATTATAGGAGATTGGGAAAATGGGGGAGGGCGTCAAGAAACAAGGTTGTTCTAATAAACGTCCCGTGGAGGATTGTCATCAAATCTATAAACTACGTAGGTCATGTATCAAGCATAAATAAAATATATCAAGCATAAATAAGCATAGTTGCAGTGAGATGTTACTTGCTGAAAACTAATGTTACTAAACGAAAATGTAGCATATTCTTTTTTGATCTGACTAGTAGGAGACCCAAACTAATTCATGTACTGTTATATAAAGTTGAGGATAATTTCCTTCTCTTTGTCTCCCGGAATAATTCCATATTGTTTTTTTTTAATATTAAGAACGTTCACAGTCTGAAAAACACATATTACGTAAGCATACCATACATTAATTAATATCTTCAAGATTCTGAATTATATCTTGAAGAGTCTAGTTAATAATAGTATCCAAGCCAAAACCACACTTAGTATTGGAGGAAGATATTAGAACTTCCGGAATCGGCAGTTTGTTTGAGTAGTGGAGTATTACTGCGAAAACTCGGTAATAGAATCTTTTTACAAAATGTATTCTGGTTTCCTAGAATGATTTGAAATTTGTGTATTCAAGTAAATAAATTCCTACCTTGGCCAACTGAACCAAGGCTAAACCTTGATTGGAAAAACTCCTATAGGGGATTTAGTATCACTGCGATCCCATCACTTTACGGCGTAAAGAGAATACCTACAAGATCCAGTTGGAAAAATATCACATCTGGTTTATTTATTGAAGAATTAAATTGTAGATTACTAAAACTATTTATAATCTACAGATACAGTTTTTTGTTTACCACGCCTGTGAATCATGTACCCCTTACTCAAAGACAGATTTCATGTCATCACCCGTTCCTTATATCATACCTCGCGTATTTCACATTCCTTCCCGACTAATCCCCAATCGTTAGCCTATAAAATATTTATTGTCGGGGCTATACAAACCATCATTATCTTACAGGAAACTTTTCGAAATAATCAAATGTATAAAAATAGAGGGGTGTGTGAATACCTGTGCACGTGTACGTTTTTAATAGGCTTTGTTATATACCCTCAAATAATATTTTATGGACAGGTTTTCCTGTCAAAAGCATTTAGGGTTACATCAAACCATTATGAAGTGACTAAAGCCAATAAACGCAGCCACATGTTACAGTTTACATAACAAGCAAAAAACTACCAATTAATACAATATCTCATTGTAAAATACCCGAGGACGTCGTGCTTCCTCGTTCTGGCAATTACGGGAGCAATCATTTTACTAACTTGGCTGTGACTTTCCTCTACTGCTATCTTATCTGTCATGTTTGACTTCCAAAACTTGTTAGATGTCATCGCGTGTGTTCAGATCATGATACATGTGAGCAAAAGTATGCTAACCTTGATAATGTTTGTGAAAACAGCCTGATCAAACCGGAAAAGATAGCGTTGACAAGAGAGCGTATTTTCCACTAAGGTAGAAAATGAATCACATTATAGGAAAATGCCCTGAAACCGAAAAAGCTGGACTATTTCAATGTAATCAATAAGTTGGCCCATTTTTTTAACTTTTTTCAATAAAATAATTTTGTTTAAGAAGATTTTGGATAGACGATTTTGGTTATAATTACGAGTATGATCCAAATATTGTAAAGAGGAAAAGTACAGATTTAGTTATTATTTATAGTTATTAATTGAGACAGAAATTCGTTAGGGGGTCCTTCTGCCCCTATTTACTGTACTTTCCCCTTTTACAACGCTCTATAAAATGTTAAATAAACTGTTACTATTTATTTTTATTTGTAAAAATCTTCGAGAAAAAAAATTTAAGCGTAACCTTGCAGAGGAGTTAGTTATGATAACTATTATTCCCTTTATCTATTAATGCACGACATTTATCTTATATTTTTATCTTATTAATCAAATAATAACAAATCAGTAGCCCATTCATTTATTTTAGACACGTCTAAATAAATATTCATAAACACTTCAAAATAAACAAGTGAACAAAATAAAATACGTAGAACATGATTTGAATAAAATGCAACCTTGAAATAAATACTATTGTATATTGTCTTCAAACAGCTTTTAAAGTCGAACGTCGTTAGACACTGGAAATTGTTTAAAAAAAAAATCAATTTGTAATTCTGTAGGGCTAGGGTACATCATATGTATTGTCACAAAATAAAAAAACTTCATTTGTGAAAATATTTTTAAGTCTTGGGTTTTGCGAATGTAGTAAAAAAGGTGCATATCCCTTTGGTAGTCTAGTTAAAGAAGTTTACACTGATAGACTTTTCAAGAATAATTTATTAAAAAGTACAACGAGGTAAACGGTTAGTCGATAAGCGGGAAGCTGAGTGAGGACGGGTAAAATCTGGGGAAGGTTTATATAGGGAGAAATGGATCATGCCTCCTCAGCGGGGCGTGGGAAAATAGGTGGATGCTTCCTCAGCCGGTGGTGGTCATCTGGGCTATTGGTTAGGGAAGGACGAATTATTGTTACCATAACAAGGCCTGATAAATGAGGGTTGCCTCATCTGGTTAGGTGTCATCCAGGCCACCTCTGCGCCAGCAGCTGACGTGATTTGTTGGCATTTCGTAACTGTCCTATACATTTAGGTTGCTATAGAAAGAAATTCCGTGTAATTTTTCACAACTGTAAGTGTACACTCAGTTTTAACATGGAGTGCAAAAATAAACATTTTCGACACATTTTACTTTTTTATTTTTATAAAGGCAAGAAAGCAGCTGAGGCTCGCAAAGAGATATGTGAAGTTTACGGTTATGATTGTTTAACAGAGCTCACGTGTCAGAATTGGTTTAAAAAATTTCGTTCTGGAGATTTTTCACTGAAAGATGACCAACGTTCTGGTCGACCTTCTGAAGTTGATAATGACAAAATGAAAGCCATAATTGAATCGAGTCATATAACTGTGCCAGAGATTGCAAAACAGTACTGTAACAACTCAGGATTGCTAAGTTAACATTTTGGTTAGAAGCAAAGTGAGCGATTTAAATCACTGGTTCTCTACTCTCGGTTTCTAGGCTTCAACCACTGATTCCCGGGTCAAATTGATTGTACATTTAAAACTTCCAATTGATGGGGTCATATTTATGACCATTATTGTAGGAGACTCAGAAAGACAAAAAAAAATTGATCCCCCATTCATTGAATCCCATTTGGGCTTCAACATTATAACCCCCCCCCCCCCATTAATACAACATTACACCACATGTAAATACTACAAGAGTTCAGCTCGTTTGTACGAGGTTATCGGAGTTCGGTGCTCCAAGGATACTTCGAATTTCATTGTAGCGAGTAATGATATCTATGAGTGTTTAAAAAACATTTCATTTTCAAGTAGTTCGTAAACAATACACTTTAATCATGCACCAGCGAAACATGTTTTTTGTTGTCTCTACATCGATCAATTAGCTCGGACCACTTGACGACACCGTCCAAAGCTAATTATTTCCTTTCCCCACGATTTAAATTGATCGCTCCATTACCAGGTTCCATTATCTTTTTATTGCGGAAGATAATATTAAAACAAAATCGTTAACACGAATTATACATACACTAAAAGTTGATCGTAGTTGTGGTTTATATGAATATTTTCAACGATGAACAGGGAATAATGTCTCTTATGATAACATTATAGTTATTGACTTTATTAGTTTTCTTGTCGTTTTACATTAAGTTAGGACTTACGCCCGCAATCGTAAGTACTCACGTACCTATCGGAGTACAGTTACTATCAGTGTGACGTACAACGGTTTAAACAATGTTATGAAATTTCACTTCACTGAAGCATAAGTAAATATTACAAGTTCTCAATCAAGGCACCGAGACTTTTGATCCATCTGATGACGTGTGTGGATCACTATCGGTAAATTCGTTGTTTTTGGAGTGATTTATTGGCTCATAATTAATTTGTAAGGAGTTAATTTTAATGCCATCAGTTGAAAAAACGAGATTTTTAAGTCTTCGGTTAAGCAGGGTTCTCTTTTTTGATAAAAAATCTCTCGTAACACTAAAAATTATGTTCCAAGCATTGTCGATCTAAGCCCTCGTGCTGCTTTAACTTATGCATGAATTGCTATCCAAAAGGCGGGACAAGCCAGATACAAACTCGTGCGCAAGGCAGGACTCGGTAACATTTCGGAATCTGACCTGGCTGCGTTTATGAACTAGTAGGACACTTACAGGGAGTTTTCCTCCTTGTCCAAGATTAGAGGATGCAACGGAAACCGGCTCTTTTTAACATATCCAGGAGAGAAGAAGTAATCCCAAGAGTCAGAGGAAGAGGAAGGCGACAAGCGCACTAAGAACTGGACTTGGCTGGAGGTGAGATTATAGACCTCATGTGCTTCTTGTTGCGCATTTTTAAAACACACCCATTTGTAGCCACCAACCCTTGGTAGAGAAAGATTAAAAATTTAAATAGTTTATATGTCGTTTCTTGTCATATTTTCAACGATAATTGATAATTATGTGTTAGAATTTGATTATTAAGATCCAATTGTCCGATTTTAATTCCGCTCGACCTGTTGAAACATTTGGACCAGATGTGTTTAATATTTATAAAATTAACACGGCTTTTATAATTTTCTCGCTTAATTTTACACCAAAACCTATTTATTGTATTCACGCTGTCACGTTGCGTACCGTTACGCTAAAATATAAACTGTTGAGTACTTTATTTTAATAACTTCTTTCACCTCGTTACTTTCGCCCGGCAGGAGAATGGACGATAATGTGTTTGACGCAAAATAAACTACTGCCCCTAATAGATGAATGGCCCTAACGGTTTTCCGCCGGACCGTGAAATTCTGCCATCAATTGTCGTTATGGCAGATCCTGTTCGAAATTCTGCGTTCTCGGGAACCCATAATAATTGTTCAATTTCAACATGACGTAAATTTCATTTGATTATTTCAGAAATTAAAGCTTTATTTCCCATATAACTTTTTTTAACTGTTATTTTTCAATCTTACAAATACAATTTTTTCTTTAGTAAAAGACTGCGTAATATTCTTCCTCGAAAAGGGAAAAAAAGCCTTGCCAAAATCTTGTACTATAGGTGGGCAAGAGAACTCACCGGCTTTTTCAATGTAATTTACTATCTGTATGTAGGACCCAGCTATTACGGGCTTTGGCACTTGCTAACTTCACCTAACTTGTCACTTCGTCTTAAACTGATGATATACTCGTATAAATGTGACCTCCGGTCAGCTCTGCTATACGGTGCCCCACTATATACTCACTTGACTGACAATACAGCTAAAAGCATCCAGAAATTTCAAAATGAGAAATGTTGCTAGATGTACCTCTCTCCAGAGATTAAAGAACGCCGACCTGCACCCATTGCTTGGAGTGCCGTCGGTTAGTGAGTTCATACACCGGAGATACATCAAGTCTTATTGACTCGCTGCAGCATCTAACAAACCCAGTGTTCAACACTATGACCCCCTACCACCCTTCCTGCCTCGATAGCAACGGACTGTCGGGGAAAATTAGGTTAAGATTTTGTTAAGTTAGTTTTAAGTCTATGATTCGTAAGGTGAACCCCATCACTTTCAAACATGTTTAGACAATCAATATATAATGTACATACTTTTGTAATAATCACAAATCGCAATGTAAAATAATTAAAAATTGTATATTATGTAGCGAAGCTACATGAAATATAACGATCTTCTGTAAATAGATTTATTTATGTAGAATCTATACTGATTTCTATAATTTATAATAACAAGGCGATATATAAGGGGAAACAAATTAGTAACCGAAAAGAAAAAAACTTATATTAAGCATAGAACAGAAACATTGGCATTTGCGTCTATCACATTTAGACTTAATACAGAAAATAGAGTTAATATCAATTATACTGCTTAATTCGTAGTTGTGGATTTACATTACGTAAATGACGTGTTATTTTTGTCTTCCTGAAAGTTATTTATTTATTATTTAAAAGCCCACTCAGCAGTGTATACTGCCATTCTGGGATTCTGAGTAGCCAGTCAGACACAACTAGGATTAAGATTCTGAGCACTTCAGAATGACAGTATAGGCTGGTGATAGCGCTGACGAATAAGAAATAAATAACTTGTTAGAATAAAAAAATTTTACGTTGTTTGCCTTTATAACAATAATGTACATGAGTTTAATTTTGCTACTATCCCTTTTGCTTTTGATGTGCGGATGACAATTTTATTTTGTTCAAATAAATTTAGTTTTATAAGCAACCTTCAAATAAATGCTTAAGTCATATCAGTTAAGTTGTGTTGACAGATTCTAATGTTTGTCCTTTGTTCTGAATTTCAGAGAAGGTACGTTTAGAAAAAAAAAGATATGCCTTACTGGTTTTTTCACGTGGTGACTAAACAGCTAATCATTATTGCGAGAAAATGGTTTCGATAAACGATAAAGTACAGTCAACTATCAATTAAATGAGATAAATCGCAGATTGACACCATTTATGTAATATTGCAAATAAATAAATTGGTTTGAAGGCCTCCTATTTGGAATTGTAGCGACCACCAACTACATAAGTGTTAAATCACCCTATACTCTGGTGCATATATAATGTATTATAATTAGATGTAAATCATGGTGAAAGTTTTGAGCAATAAATCCTGCTCGGGACCGGCAGTCATAAAACTAAAAGGGTCGGCAGAGGGCAGCCATAAAACAGCCAGGTACCGGCCTAAAAGCCAGGTGGGCAATAATGCCACCAGGCATGCCATAAAGAGTCGTAAACAGTCCCTTAGGGGTCGAGGGGCACGTAATTGGTCGCAGGTGTGCGCATTTCCTCACGCCGGCCTAGATTTCCCCCTCGAAGCAGGAACAATATTTAAACCAGGGCGTTTTGCTCTGTAAGCCCACTCAGTCTACTACTCTCTTAGTCTCTTCATACGCTATCACCCGGTGACGCTTTACGCCCGGGCCACTGGCTGGGAAGTCAGTCTCTTAGGCTCCTCGTCAGCCCAGTCTCTCCTTATCCGTCTCTGAGTCTCTCACTCCGGCTTTTAGTCTCCTGGCAGACCCTCTGACGACTTGAACTTGTAACGCTGCCGGTCTCCCGCCCGAACTCTGAAAACTGGTATTATTCTTTATAAAACCTCTGTACCTCTTCTCTTGAACATAGTGTATTGTCGGGACACATACCTATCATAAATGGAGTCAGATATTAACGCCAACATGGAACAATGGTCCATGTTATAAATTACAACAAACCGCACTTGTCACCCGGCCTAGAGTAATTAGGCACTCCCCTAGTGGCAACCCGACAGGAATTTACAATAATTAAATGTCCTTTAATAATTAATACCCGTTAACGTTAATTTGCAGATTTTTATTGAAATGGTGATTTGCTGTCGTGCCACAAACAAGTGAGTTTGTCATGGAAGAGCTTTGAGTAATGCATGAAAAATATTGCGATTGGCAGATGTATAGTTCTGATCAAGGATGCTTCTTAGCACTGGAATTTGAAGCAAGGCAGCCATAACCATTACATTTCTCTGAAGCAACTCCTATGATTCTGTTACGGATCAGTAACATCAAAGTTTTTGTTAGTTGTTTTAAAAAGGTGATAAATAGTTGATATTATTATTTTTTTTTTTTTTTTTTTCGTAGATCACTCCCAATCCTTTCAGAAGGAATTCACATAAATTAAATCCACAATCCCATATACTTCATACAATAAAGTAGTTACCATTCTGAATACCATCGACATTAATTTTTTAGCATTTACATCAAAATAAAAAAAAATCAAGTAAAGGAAGTGCGAAAAATCGCAGAACTTTTGATCACACTTTGACCTTGACATTTTGTTCTGTGGTTGAAACGGTTAGTCCGAATATCAGGGCTTTGTGGTTAACTGAAAATCATGGAGTTTTGACTAATACGCCTTACTCAGTTTCTAAAAACAAAAGAACATATTTTCCTTCTACGTTATGCCATTTTACACAAAAATGTAAATGTCATGTAAAACGATTGCTCGTCAACTCAAATAATCATGCAAATTATTTTGAAGTTGACTGAAAACAAAATGAATAATTATTAAGAGAGCTGATATTGGAGCGGTTATGTTTTGCCTATGTTGTTTTGTCATCACACTTTTCACTCAGTCCAAATTTCCTACAAGGACAAGGTGCCGTAATGATCCTAAATTAAATTGCTACAGATCGAATAAATCTAAGTATTTTTCGAATGTTTTCCTAATAAGAAATCAAAACTTAGAAGAAAGTATTATAATTATTTTTACTGCTGCAAGGATTTAAAAAAATATATTTAAATAAATAAGTTTCGCATGCCGCAACCCTGGTTGGGAAAGTAAAATGAAACGAAATTCTCTGAGATTAGACACGACGTTCGGGATGGTTGATCGAAATGAATAGTGACTTAACTACCAAATACTCTGTGAATTACACAAAGGATTATCAATAACTCAGTCCACCCAAGACCATTGTAAGATCCTCGACACCGGGTATTTATGATTGAAATTCATGATAAAACACGAATAATTTAAAGTGCAAAAATTTAGCTTATAATCCTCTTGCCAATAAAAAATAACTGTACAGCAACCCCCTTGTTTTCTCCGAAATAAATTCAGCCGTAAAGTGTAGTTGGAAGAGGTAGCACCCCTACTTTAAAATTTTAATTAATAGTCTTTTCCTACTCTCAACTGGGTGAGTAGCCATGAGATTAGCATATTATTGTGATTTTAATTTTTAATTCTTTATTACTTTATTTATTTATTATTATTTGTTACAACGTACGTGCTATATGTTTGAAAGTTTTCAATTTTAGTGAAATTGATGTCCTATTTCGGACTTATTAATATTTTATTTATTGATTGTTATCCCAGTGACGCGGATGACGTAGGAGCGTTGGGTACTTCTAAAGACTCCGCTTCCTCTTTCCCATGCGAGGGAGGTGACAACCATGTGGATTTGGGACGTCTCTGGGCTGTTTGTGAATACTGTATGAATGAGCGAGTGAATGAAAATTGTAAATATGGTATGAATGATATCATTTATCACAATTACTTATTGCCCAATGAGGTAGATTGTAATTTTATCATAATAAAGTTGTTAATATCACTGATTGTTATCATTGTTGCTTTTAATGATAGATTTTTACTTCATATCTACAGTCAAGTTTTCTATCATGTGAATTTTCATTTTAGCAACTGAAGATGACAATTTAGAGATGCCGAAAAGGTTATTGGTGAATGAATGCCATATCGTGGAAGTAAGGAAGACATATTAGATAACTGTATAGCATCTCAAAAATAAACCTGTGGCTGCGGTTACAATCGGCAATTATTTAACGTGTCGCCATCGTTTACATATCGTACATATGTTAGCATTATTAGGAATGCACTCACATTTGCTCAAATAATGGAGAGTTCTATAAATAGAATCGTTTCGAAGAAAGAATGATGTAATTCAGAACGGAATTTGAACTGTAAAAGTATTGATTTTTGTTTTGGATAATATGTTTCCTTATGTTAAACTAGGAACACATTTAGACAACAGTTAGTGCTTAGAAATAGGAATGAAAGAAATATTCAATGCTATTACGAATATTTCAACAGATATAATTATTTTCTATTTTGCAGTGTAACTTCAAAGACAAAATGTAATATAGTGATATACATGTCCATCAAGTTTATACACAATGTATATAAATATGTATATAAAAATATATTATATTATAGTTGGGGGTCAATATGTTGGGAGTTTGTTCTACCTTATCTTAATTACTCGTCAAAAATAAACAATCACCAAGAATAAAATGAAACAATTGACTCGATTTGAACAAATAAAATAGATTGATTAAATTAGATTGTAAGAGATATTTTATTTTATTTTTTTAATGAACCTTGTCTAATGATCGTTTCGAAAAAAAAATTCAATATTCACTTCGGCTTTGAACGTCTAAAATATACAAAGTACAACAAAAAAATCACAAACCATTAACATTTTGCTTTGGTACTCTCTAAAACGTGTCAATGATATTTTATCAATTGATAGAAAGTAACAAAATATTTTGAAACGTTTAGGAAACAAAATATTCAGGGACTTCAACCCTCCACACCTCCCTCTATGAATAAATCACGACTAGGATGTATTTATTAGTTATGTTATTCATTACGTTTTGTTTACATATAATTTTCTGATTTTTTAACAATTAACTGTACTGTTCGTTTCAATAAACTTTCCCTCTCCGCAAATATATTAATAAATCAACAGCAACGTCCTTGCAAAGGAAAAAAAAAAGATGTTTCTTTATACATTTTTAAAAGTATTCCTGTATTCTGCATTTTTTGTATTTAGACACGTTTTGGCGTTATTTTCTAATGCTCTATATTTTTTTTCTATTGTGATTCTTTTTTTTTACCAGCCCAAGTTTAATTTTTTATTCCTAGCGGGTTATTATTTATAAGGGACCTTGCCCCAGAATATAGATTTAATTAAATAAAATTACTTTAATTAAATATAATGGTTTAGAAATGATACTTGCCCATTAAATGTTAAATACCGGCTCCAGTCGGGTTGTTAGACCTAAGAACCCCCCCCCAAGTGTTTTTTTGTGTGTCTGACTTAAAATTCACAACGTTTTCAATTATAAGTCAATGAGTAAACAAAGAGTCAGACCAGTAATTTAAAGAGGTTTATAATCGTACAGCTTAGATCTTAGTCATATCTTTATCTTTCTTGTTAGGCTTAACGTTTTAAAACAGGAGGGACATTGACCACAACTATTCTAAAAAAGTCTAAATTTATATTTTTATGTAATATAAATAGATAAATTGCAGAATGAGATGATGGATAATGTTCATTAATTCTCCTCGCATGAAGGGACATGTAAATAACTGATATAAACAAAACATGACTGAAAAAATAACTTGTAAAACATGATAAGTTTCGTCGATAGATTGAGGATGGATAAATATCGTCAAATTATATAGTAGAAATTTTATTGCCTAGAACAAGAATTTTTACATTTGCTTGTTTTTTCGCAACTGTCGGTAAAATACTATACAAATATTTTACTCCAATATGAACAATTACATATATTGTATAATTACATTATATTATATAACATATATTGCTTACCGGGTATACTTGATTGTAGACGACGCAGCGTTGACAGTTACGATCCCGGACACGATGGACGAACAGACTAAAGGCTGACACCGAATGAGTGAAGCATGGTCGGAGCGACTGAAGGTTCGCCCATCCCCCCCTAGAACGTAGGCCGCCCCCTCCAGCCACGGGCAAGCCAACCCACCCTGGGGTAGTCCTGTCCAGCGACGTATGCTGTCACAGGCTGCTGAGCGGATCCGTGATCACTTATAAGTCCCAGAATCACGCTTCCTTCCAAAATTACTCCATTTATTTATTTAATTATTTAGGAATTATTAGTATTTATGTTCACCAGATATTGATTTTTAATCAATACTGCTGAACAATCAGAAAGAATACATTAGAAAACATTAGAAAGGACCAATTTGTTGGCCCCTGCGATAAGTCCACAGTGGACCCTTACAGGGGTAAAAGTTATATTTTAAATTTATCAAACAAATACAAATGATTTGTAGGTAATTAAAAGAAGAGTGAGGCAATGAACTATAAAAAGATATAAAATAAAAAAATATAAAGCGGATCAAAAGATTCTCAGGCTCAGGTTATGGAGATTATTATATCTATTTTTAATAACGATGTTTTTTTTAAAGCCGCAAGGTATTTCATTTTAGTTCTTTATTTTTAAAATAACAATTATTATTATAAACTGTGCTTTAAGGTGTAATTCATGCTTTACATACGGGAAAACCCAAATCCTCCTTGCAGCCAAACATTCCTTGTGAGACCTTATCTGCTACCCAAAGCCCGAGAAACAGCCAAGACCCGCAAGCACTCTTCTGGCTTTATATCGAATATATTTTCTATAAATTCTATTTGTCTATTGGAAAAAATATTTTTCCTTGAAGGAGAACAATTGTAACAATAGCAAATATAAATTTTAGTCCATGTAAGTACGTAAAAAATAACAATAAATAATGATGTAACTAGCTTTAATGAACATTGATTAAATATGTTGAAATATTCCTCAGGGATCTAGGAAGCTGACTACTGCAGGTTTCATAAAGAATTAGTCAAGTTTTCAGAGTTCGAGCGGAAAACAAGCAAGCGTCAACAAGTAAAGGCCACGGGAGACTCGCGAGAGATTAATCAACAGGGCCAGGAGCCCTGCCTAAAGTACACTCCCCCCTTGGCTGCTGGGAGGCTGCAAGGGTCTAACCCAGCGGTGACAAGCCCCGGCTTCACGCACACCTGTGGCGAGGAACGTGGCCGGAGGTGAGGAACGTGACCGCCGCCTTATTACCAGGCCAGGGGACAAGCCCTGGAGGTAGAGAGGGCCCAAAAAAGTTGTTACATTTATGACTGTTTATGATCTGTCTCGTGTGACTTAGTTGGCTTCCGCCTTTTATTGCTTAAAACATTCACAATGATTTATATTTGTTTATGATACATTTAGTTCATGTTATTTTACTATGGTATGAATGATAGTATATCCTAATTACTTATTGCCTAGCAAGGCAGATTGTAATTTTAGTACAATTAAAGCATATAAATATTTGTTTAAGTGATTTCCGGAACCATAGTAATTACAAACGTCGATGGAAAGAGCTTTTTTCGAGGGAGGGCATAATGGTATATGTGTGTTGGTTTTGGGTTATGTTTCAAGTCTGCCCACAAATCAGGAATTGACCATACTCACAAACGTTTTTAACTCCTGACGTCTTTCTCTACGATGTTAATGATGCTACCAATCAGGATGGCGTCTCTTATTGTAATTTATTTCCAATTAAGGTACTAAGATAATAATTTTGAAAGAATAAATTGGTTTGAAATTTAAAGAGAAGGGGTGAAACAATATGGTCTAATCATTGTCTAATTCAAGAGTCTGTTGCAGAAAGCAGAAATACATTTCTGATGAATTTAGTGGTAATACCTCTAATCGATCGGAAGCCATACTTACAAGTAAACGGTTTATTGTATCTATAAGATATTACATCCTTCTAGGATTAGTTTACGAGTAAGATGTCTTATGAGCTTCTTATTTATCCTAAGTTAGATCATCAATATCATAATTGCTTTAATCCTGGAGAAATTGCACACTGAGAATTTCTCTTACGTTTGAAGAAAATCACTGTTAATTTGGAATCGGAGTTGGTGGGGTAATCAGACTTCCGTTTGGTTGTGTTTACATTGTTTGTTTAAATGATTATCGCCCTCAGTCCATATTTCGTCGTCCTCAGTTCTCACAAAAGAGAATTTTTGTGATAAAAGTTCGTACTAGGAGAAATTCCGTTTTTATAGGGAGTGTTCTCGTTCCGTTTCCGTAAGTACCACAATTCGATTTTTATTTTATATTCCTTTATTGTGGAATAATTACAATCTGCCTTTTATTAGGCAATAATAATACAGGTAAATGATCTCATTCATACCATATTCGTTTTATTTTTTAGCTATGCTTATAATATTATGGTTTTTGAAGTTTGGAAGGTCTTTTCATTATGAGTCATAAACGGTACTCCATACCAAACCTTGGAAAATGAAAGTCAACAATAATGAAAATGAAGGACATCAATAAATTATTAATAATAAATCTTATACTGCCTAAGTTCAAACTAATCTAAACATTCCAATCCAAAGTCCTCAGACCTTACACCCTCACTTTTGTCCATAAAAACCTATCCGCTCATCCAAATCTTTTTCTCAACTATCCTTATCCAGTGACACTCGCCTTACTATCCACCTCGTCACCTAAAAGGGTGGCCTCATGATATATTGCAAATTAATATGTAAGTCTTGGGGTCTTGGACTGGTCATCACCACCACTCTTGCCCTGAGCGTCTGTGGTTCTTTTTCCCTCTCTCTGGTTTTCACTAAGGTTAGCGGGGGGGGGGGGGGGCTACTTCCAGCCCTTCCGTCTGGTTGGAAGTGGACTTGCCTTGTATGAACGTCGGTATGAGTAGAATTGTACATAGGTATGAATGAATCCTGACATCACAATTAATAACTCTGTATAAGCAAGTTATAGTTTTGTATTAAGCTATAATTTCAATAAATCATAAATGCATTCCTTGCACCTGATTTTTTTTTCTCATTTATACCGTTCTTTGAGCACTTAACGGAATAATTCGTTAATCAGGTTACAATCTCTGATAAGTAAAGATTAATCAGAAACTTTCCATATCTTTTTGACAAGGTATGTTTACTACGTGATTAGCTGAGTAAATGTTTCCTTATTATTGCCACTCTTTAACCCCGAGGAGGATTAATTACCTTCTGCGGGAATGTTTTGTAATGATCAATTCTTAAAGTTGACAGGGTGTGTTTTTTCAAGCCAATCTATTCTTAAGATTAAATAATAAATCTTGCTGTCTTCCTAATATTGTTTATTAATACAAAGACGTTTTTGAGACCACTATGCTGTCATCTGAAAAGTCACATGATAAAAACATCAACTATGCCTGCTGAAACATTTTCATCGTTTTGTCACTTATGTTACAACAAATCTTGAAGCTATTTAAAAAAAAATGTTCTCTCTTAGCATCTTAGTAATAATCTTAACAATATTATGTGGTTATTTCTGGTTGTGAAAAGATATAATTAAATAATGAATCTTACGTCTTTTCACAATGTAGTATTTATTAACCAGTAAAGTTTTCGACAACTCTAAGCTGTCATCTTGAGTTGCTAAAAGTCACATGATAAAAACTTCGACTATGACTGCTGAAACAAGTAAAGTCAATCATTAAAAATGTCCATAAATAAAAATCAATTTAAATAATAGCAATGCTGAACTATAAAAAGTCATAAATGTTGTAATATAGCTTCTTAATAACTTTAAAATCGGACAAAGGCCAACCTATGGTAATTACAATAACAAGATGAATAAACCGATGTCTGTAATCATCAAGTGCTAGATAATTATTACAAAACGACCCAACTAACATATATAAGAAATGAGATAGAGACACCCACAAAAACATCAAATCTAGCATAAGCCTTATTCAACTCAACCCCTCAGTCTCCAGGCTCTTTGGCATACCAAAAATGCACAAAGATGGAATACTATCATATTAAGACCTATTTTCGGATATGTTTCACGACGGTACCCACAGTAAAAATAAGTATGAGAATTTCAAAACGAAACATTCAATAGATAATACGATAAAAATATTACAAGTAAATTTAGCGGAATACTGCATCCTGGTTTCGTTCGATATGACTAATTTATTCTCATGTAATCCCGTACTCCCGGAGCAAGTGTACCTCTTGTTGGTTAAATACATGCATTAAAAGAAATGCATGGAAATATCGAAATTAGTGAAAATGTGCCTTAGACAGAATTATTATAAAATATATAATGATTTCTTCACTTAAACTAAGAATTAGTAATGAGCAATTTACTGGCGTAAATATACCTAGACAAATTACAGAAAGTATATATAATGTCTAGCAAAAACCCATGCAGCCTCAAATTTAAATTTTAAGTGGACGACGTACTTGCGCGTTGCTTGGGGAGTCATAATGAATTAAATGAGCTATGCAAGTATTTAAACAGAATAAATACAAACATAAAGTTTTATGGCAGAAATAGAAAAATACAAAGCAATTGTTTTCTGACAAAGTGGGAAATATAGTAAAAAAAACTGGCATTGGTGCAGACTATAAAACTGAAAAATTCACTTTACACAATTCGATTCCCCACACTATAAACCAACAAGGTCTGATGACCATGATCACTAAAATCATGATGCACCGCATAGAATTAAATCTCCATCATACAAATAATATAGATTTAATTAACAGTCTTGAAAGCATCGAAATTAAATTATATTTTATGACATGGGAGACCACGAACACAAGTATACAAATAAATCCACCCCCTTCATACCTCCTAAATAAAGCCAGCCATTGAGTGAAGACAGAAGAGTGATAATAATTGTGCCGTCTGCAGATGTCGCGGCTAAACGTGAAGGAAGTTCTGAGTGTGGAAATGGTAAAATAGTGAGTGGGCTTAAGTCATTTCCATTATTGCTCACCTGCCATTTTCGTAAAAGTACTGACACGGTAAGTGGGACACAATTTGAAGTCTTAACCAATTGAACAGATATAAATTGATTTCGCACTATTCTCTCTCATTTCTTCTATTGCCAATATTTTTTATGTTTGATAATAAAATTAATCATTGGAAAGGGGAGGTTTTCCCTTTCATTTAGGGGAGCATATATGCGTTATATCATTGCAGAGAAGTACAAAGCTTCAAATGAAATCTAATTTGCTTTCTAGGAGGATTCGAACACATAATCATTCTATAAACTGTTTTTTTTTTAACCCATCTACTATGTATTATTATATAATGCAATTTTTGTGGTGGCTAAAGTTACAGGAGACCCTGGAATCCTTGAGGTTTCTAGCGGCAGACAATAATATGATAGTGCAGTTTTTGTTTCCTTGCTTCCTTAGGCTTATTAAACATAAGGGTCTGTTTTCTAACCCTTAAAGGACCTTACTCTGAGAGGGCAGCTGTACTCAGGCTCATATGGTTAACTGGATTATAACCAGTATATCGTGAGTGTTTAGTGAATGGAGTATAAGAGACAAAAATGGTCAAAATCAGATGTCAATAAGCAGGTCTGAAAAAAATCTGCATTATTTTTTGTCATCAATAACCAGGTAAGTATCGTTATATAATACTAAGTCTTTGACGACAGGCACAAATAATTAAGAATCATATACTTATTTTAAAGTCTATTAATATAAATTATTTCTAATGTAACAGTTTTTTTCACACCATTAATTGGTTGAGTAGCCATGAGATTAATATTATCTTGTTTTTTATTTCTCATTACTTATTTGTTAAATTTTTAGTTCGGTCTTGTAAATATTTTAATTTTATTGTTACGTTAAAGATTGATTTTATTTATCTCTGTACGCATAGTTAGGGATTTCGACTTTTCAATTTAGGAACTGAAGAAGACAGCTTAGAGGTGTCGAAAAATCTACTGCTTCATAAATACTACATTGTGAAGATACCTAAGATTCATTATTTAATTATATCTTTACAAAACCAGCTATAACTATATAATATTGTTAAGATTATTGCTAAGAGAGAACTTTTTTTTTAAAAAAAGCTTCAAATTTGTTGTGACATAAGTGACTAAAAGATGCAAATTGACTTGAAAAATTAGAATACAATGTGGAATTATAAATAAGTATATTCTCCTTACAGTGGATAAGTCTCTTATACATTTTATTAACTAGCTTTCGTGGCACTAAACATATAGAAGACTTAGAGGCCTTTGATTAGACTCAAGACATTTTTGTGAAGTACTGCTCCTACTAAAATTTCGGAAACCATTTGTAAAGATTGGACGATGTGTAGTGTTGCGGTAAATCTACCGACTATAAACTACAAAACATATGTCACAACAGCTCATCAATAAAGATGGGAGGTACTGCTTATGAAGAAAGATTAAACGGTTCTGAACAAGTACAACAATTACAGGAGCATACATACGCCGTAATTTTATCCATTGAACTTCAAGTAATGTTGCACTTAACGACCGATAAGCTAGTTGAAAGTTCTGAGAAACGATCAACATAGCTTACAATAGGCTGTTTTCGCATATATGCCTTCTCCTTCCACTCAGAGAATGCCTAATGGAGATTCCACAATAGATTTGAGAAGTGTGACCAGACATGACCACTTCCAAGGACATCTCCTCAGTATACGATCGAAGCCAACTTTAGCTCGTACCCTTTACAGCAGTGTTGTCATCACTACTTTTGAGGTGTTGAAAAATATTAAAGTAGAGGACATGGACACACAATTATATTTGTACCCAATATTAGTGATTTTGAAGTACTGCGCCTGCGCTAAACCATTACAAATCTTTGTTGTTCTCTTCTGTTACCGTTCGTAGGAAGTGTCTAGTTCGTCAAACCGTCTCAACCGACTACTGGGTGAACTGTCCACGGAGGAGCTGTCTACAGGTGAGGGGATAGTGAAGCTGTGGACTTTATTGTCAGTGTAAGTTTCACTTCACATTACACAGAAAGGCAGCCATATTGGAAGGCTGCCGATCAGCTGTACTAGAGATAAGAGTGGGGAGTCCGGCCAAACCCTCATAACACCCTGGCCAACTGCCAGTGTCGCAGGCTCTTAATCATGAAACATGCGTTCCTATCAGCAGTTAATGTCAGAAAAAAAAAAAACGCTCAAGGTCCCTGGGACCTACACCCACTCCGTCGCCGGTCAAGCGTATTTCTAATAGAAATATTGCTCCTGTAAATTCTTCAGCTCCCTGCAGCCCTATAGAAGAAATATCATCACAACCTAGTACATCTAAAGAAACAAAAACTCACGAGTCTCCATTTTTCACGCCCAATAGTTACGAGGTGTTGAAAAATATTGAAGTAGAGGACATGGACTCTACACAAACACCCACACAGCCCAAGCCTCCAGTGATATTTGTACGTAATATCAGTAATTTTAAATTAGTATGTACCCATTTGAATAAAATTGAAGGTGCAGGCAAATACACGTGCCTTAATCGGTCCCGGGACACAAAGGTTTCTCCGGACACTCCCGACATATACCGAGCAATAATAAAATACTTGGAAGAAACTAAGGCCGACTTCCATTCCTACCACTGCGGTGATTAGAAACCTGCATCCCACAACACCAGTGGACGAGATAGAAAAGGAGCTCTTAAATTTAGGATACAAGGTCCGCCAAATTACGAATGAGCTCTGTGTGGAAAGGCAAGAAAATGATGCAAGTATCAAGACACCACTGCCCTTGTTCTTTGTGGATCTAGAGCCAACACCTGGAGTGGAAAAAATCTACGAGCTTACCCACTTGTATTACACAAGAGTACAGGTTGAAAAACCTTACCCGAAACGTGACATAGTCCAATGCGATAATTGCCAGGCATATGGGCACACGAAGTCATACTGTCACCACCCTCCCAGGTGTGTAAAGTGCAGTGGGCAGCACAAAAGTGAATTGTGCAAAAAGCCCCTGAAATCACCTGATGTATGCGCGCTCTGCAAGCAAGGCCACCTGGCCAACTATAAAGGCTGTGAGGCCTATAGAATTCTTAAGTCCAAGAGCGAACAACGTCGTTGGCCAGAAGAAGAGAAGCCAGCTACTGGTTCTCGTGAAGGTAGCTCAAGAAGCTCCCCCACCAGAAATTTGAGGCCTTCAGTATCTTTTGCTGATGCCGTTCGGAACATAGAGCAGTCACAGGCATTGCCCACTCCTCGTCCGCAAGTTCTTCTTCCCCAGCTACCACACATCTCGCATAATCCTCCACCTTCAAGCTCTTCAGATCTCACTAGTCTATTAACGTCATTCCTTACAGAGTTCAGAACCCTAATTACCCCTCTCATTTCCCTTCTTACAAATCTTGTCACCTACCTCATCCCCATTAAACAAAACCCATAAGTGGATCATTTTGACTCCTTATCCATTCTCCTTTGGAATGCGAATGGTGTTCGCACCCACACTAACGAACTGACAGCACTTCTTCGTAACAGGAACATCCACGTAGCTCTCATTACTGAAACAAGACTTACGAGTAAACGACCTTTTACAGTTCGAAAGTATCAGACGTATATAGATATTATGTTTCATCTATTAATATATGTTATGGGCCCTTAAAGGGATATTAAACCGTAAATTCTTACTTTCATAGCCTAACATATAGATAATGATTCGATTTAAATGTATATAATATGATTACAATAGTTACAAAATTTTACATTGAGAGTTTTGTTAAAAATCAACTATTAAAATGTATACTAAACACTACCTAGAATAGTGGAACAAATATGAATTAGAAATGTAATTAAAAATATAAATATGAAATTTATCTAGCATAGTAATTTTTTTGTGTGTAATCTTTCTACCATTCATCCACAATTGATTAATTGCACGTACAAAATTACTAGAAGAGCGTAGACATCAACGAATACATGAGACTGGATCTGTGAAGGATTCTGGCTGGGCTGTAGTTTGATTAATTATGTTAATTTCAGTGTTAGTCTTGTTTTATTTAGAAACATTAAATATGCTTCAGGCTGGTTTACTGATTAGCAAGCATATAAAATACGGAAGATTCTGATGCAGGCGTATGTTGATAGAATAAGTCTCTCCGCTCTTACTCTATATTTTGAAGATGTAAATGAAGACAAAAACTTTTTTAAGACTATGCATTAACACATTTCATCAATAGTTCAGTCACTCTCGTACCTATTGTGTCAAATGCTTCCTCAATTATAATGTATCACTTTGATCATGGAAGTCACTACAAGGAAAACAATGATACAGTAAATTTGGTTAGTAGACATCGATCAGGAAGCAACCCTTGGAATAGTGCCCAGTTGGTTAAAAATAGTTAACTAGTGGGTTTCAAATATATTTGAACTGACCTACAAACAGGAAGAGTCGCCTGGTTTTATAATTCGTTAGTGTGTTCAAGTCTATTTAGTCATATAATAAAACAAACGGAACTTTTGGCAGATCTGTGTATGTAATGATTATTTGTGTAATTGAGGAAATTTAATGTTGGAGAGTGATCTTTTCAGGGGGAAATAAAGGAATATTTGGGTTGAGCGGATCCTTGTACTAGGAGTACCTGCTTGAAGGTGGTGTGAGGGAATTAAGGAGTGTAGGAAGCCTCGGTAGAGTTGATTGTTGCGATACAGTGGTGAGAGTCCACTGGTGGCTGGGCCTAGATTCCCTCTAGGCATGTAGTGCAGTCTCATTTAGTTGGATAGCAGTGATGGGTGCCCGTTAGAGGCTTGTTATTGGTGGGCCAAGCGCCATAATGTCCATTGGCGGTATGTCTTTTTTTTTTTTTTTCTAAGCTCTCTAGTTAGAAGATTAGGGATGAGGGAAAAATGATGATTTTTTTTTGTTTTGTTTTTTTCCCATAGCTCTCAAACTTATAAAAAATAGGGTGTAGGAAAAATAAAAGGAAAATTATTTTAGATTGATGGGTGCCTTGCAGTGCTTTCATCGGACGGGCATATATGGTCGAAGGTCGGAGAATAGTGGGTTGTGGCTGTGTCGGAGTGAGTCAAAAAATTTGATGTGCCTTCTCTTGATGAAATCTTGAATGGTGAGCACTTAAAATTTTTCGTGGATCTCGTCTGCCTTCATTCGGTCGAACGGGGTATGTTTGAGGGAGGTGCGGAGAACTCTGTTCTGAAATTGCTGGAGCGTTTTTAGAGTGTTCGGAGTTGGATACTTGAATAGTGGTGCTCCGTACATCAAAGCAGGTCTCAGGACGCTCTGGTAAATCAGCAGCTTGAGGCGTACTGATAGAGCCGGGATGTGATGTATCTATGTCCTTCATTAATATGCCCCTCTACTTGCGGTGTTTTTTTTTTTTAGAAGATCATTATTTAACAATCACAATTCAATTTAAAACTTTATTATGATAAAATTACAATTTCCTTATTGGGCAAAAGTAATTGTGATAAATGTTCTCATTCATCCCATATTTACAATTTTCATTCACTCACTCATTCATGCAGTATGAAAGTTACAAAATACAAATTCTACTCAGGAGCACCCCAGTCCTAAGGCAATGCCCCCAGCAAGCTAATGAACGCATTTTCCTTGATTGAACTTCACTATCTCTGTGGGGTGATTTTGGTGGTTTGGTTGACATCATTGGTGGATCGGGATAAGACGAATGAACTGCTGTGTCGTCAGCATAAGTGGCAAGAATGGCACTCACAAGAGGTCAGCAGTGTAAATGGTATATAGGATAGGACCGAGGACGCTACCTTGAGGAACTTCTGCTTATATGGGATTAAAGTGGGAATATTCTGAGCCACAATGGACCTGAAAGAACTGGTTTGAAAACTGGAATAAAGGATTGGTTAAAGAGTCTGTGTTAAAGAGATTTTTAGTTTGTAAAGCAAACCTGCGTGTCTTACCCGATCAAGAGCCTCTGTCACGACTGCGGAGTAAAGTTACAGTGCCCACATCTTCACTGAATATCCTTGACATTAGCAACGAAGAGAAGCAAACTTCCTAAGGACATTGGGAAAATTCCAAACGGGGACAGCACTTGATAATTTCATGTCTTCTATTTGTGATATATTTACAATGTTTTGGTTTAATCAACTATGTCAATATTGGTAAATCGTTTTAAATTTAACATTTAAAATAAAAATTCCTATACTTAAAAATGTAACTTTAATTAAAAGTTTCAACTACATATTAAAATGAACTAGAAAATCCGTGAATAGCAGGTATAAGGTCCAAAAACACACTTAAGCCTTAAAAAAAAAAATAGGACTCATACCACTCACATAGGTCACCACATCATACCCAAAAGACATATCACACCCAGCTATTCAAACTACTTCTTAGCCTCACGAATAATCGTTCCACACTAATCGACAGTAAACACTGAGGTTCACTTTTAAAAATTATTCAGTACTGTTTGTATTTAAACATTTCAATAAGGTTTTATAGATATTTTGTATTTGCAACTAAACACAGTCGTAATATTTAGCTGAAATTATTAAAATAAATAAAATAAAAATTGAAGTATTTAAACTATACACAAAGGGGTTTTACCCTTAGAACCCACGTTCTACATTCGTAACCTGTATTGTTATTTATCAATAATAGATTCCTATTGTTTTAACATTGTTGGTTTATATCATTATCTGACATCTAATTGCAACAATATGCCTTATTGACGACCATGATGCTGAACTGTATTGTCTGTGATAGTATAAGATTGGAGCTAATCAATAGAGGCGTTTAAGCATTCGTCTTTCTTGTCTTCCTGTCCCACTTCCCTTAACTGCTTAAAATCTTCTAACAATGGAGGTTACGTCGTAAGATCACCGATTTTGATGAAACGATTTTTCGGTCATACTAGATATTTATAAAAACGTAGAAGAAAAAATACTTTACTAGGCTTGCCAATGTGCTCTAGGAGCCGGATAAAAAGTAAGTTTAAATACTCTATTTTTAAAGTATAGTGTCTTCGGTATGTATGTAAAATATGGTTATTACACAATATCTGATTTTCTTTTAACGTAAAATATAAACAAATACATGCCAGATTTTATTAGTTGATCTTAGCGTACTGAAAAGTGACAAAAACTAGTAGACGATTTAACTTAGAAAAACACATTTACCAAAAAAGTTCATATTCGTTTTAAGTATCCCCCATAAGGTAAATTAAACCTCTACATCATACCGCTTAGATGAGTAATATACAAAGGTAACTTATAGTAACAATAGCGTATATCAAGTGATTTAATAGCTCTAAGACAGAAAAAGCATCTTAAGGCATACAAAATAGCATGTTAAATCTGTCGTCAGATTAAAGAGCGATCTGTTGTTCTAAAATTGTTTTTATAATTTTTAGCAAAAGATACGAAAAAAATAAAATAAAATTAATAAAAAAATAAAAACATTAAACATTATATTTACTAAAATTGTTTGTTTTCAAATAGGTGTCTTATTAACATCAGAACAGAATATATTTTATTTAATACCCAATCATAACCGAAACTCACAAATCAATTAAACAAATCAAGGCTGTTTTCTTCATTTTCATTACGGTCATAGGGGTATTTCAAGATTAAATGCTCAAATAACTTCCTTTTGAATGTAGTCAAGCAACTCGATTTTCTAATTTCATCTTGCATATTGGTTCACAAGTAAATGGCCTAGATAAGGAAGAAATTAGAGTAGGCGATTGTACGACGAGTGGAAACTTTATTTATTTATTTTTTTTTTATTTCAAAACCTCTAGAAAAAAATATGTAATGTAAAAAAAATAAATAATACAATAATCGAAATACAATTTTCTCCTCTTCCTGCATTTACATCCATTTGGAGGAGTGCATAATATAATAGATTTGTGTTGCGGTTAAAAGTACTCAGTCTCATATTAACACTAGGTGATGAGGCTCACCTTCTATTTGTCACCGACACCAAACACTAAACACTAGGAACAAAACAAAACAAACTAAATCTCTACCTAGAACCTAGGACTAGAGTGTTCCAGCCGCGACAGCGTCCTGCTATCGATGGAGGAACGGAGCGGGGGTTATCGTGTTAAACACCGGGTTTGTTAAATATTGTAATGAGTCGAAAAATTTGATCGAAAAATCAACTACGAAACTTTTGCCATAATGAAGGACAAGCTTCTACGTAGGTATAGAGTTTTACTTTTTTTAAATAACCTTTCAAGAAATGTTAGATGCAATTTCCTTACAACCACTCTTTCGAGAACGGTCAAAGCAAATATAGAATTGGATGAACGAAGGACCCTTTTTTTTTTTATTTCAAAACCTCAAAACAAAAAAATACAATGTCCAAAAATAATGAAATAATTGGAGTACATATTTCTCCTCTTTCTGCATTTACATGCATTTGGCGGAGTGCATAAATATAATAAAATTTTTATTGTGGTTAAAAGTTCATCGTTCTTATACAACACTAGGTGATGAGGCTCACCTTCTATTTGTCACCGACACCAAACACTAAACACTAGGAACAAAACAAAACAAATTAAATCTCTACCTAGAACCTAGGACTAGAGTGTTCCAGCCGCGACAGCGTCCTGCCATCGATGGAGGAACGGAGCGGGGGTTATAGTGTTAAACACCGGGTTTGTTAAATATTGTAATGAGTCGAAAAATTTGATCGAAAAATCAACTACGAAACTTTTGCCATAATGAAGGACAAGCTTCTACGTAGGTATAGAGTTTTACTTTTTTTAAATTACCTTTCAAGAAATGTTAGATGCAATTTCCTTACAACCACTCTTTCGAGAACGGTCAAAGCAAATATAGAATTGGATGAACGAAGGACCCTTTTTTTTTTTTTATTTCAAAACCTCAAAACAAAATAATACAATGTACAAAAATAATAAAATAATTGGATTACATATTTCTCCTCTTTCTGCATTTACATGCATTTGGAGGAGTGCATAAATATAATAAAATTTTTATTGTGGTTAAAAGTTCATCGTTCTTATACAACACTAGGTGATGAGGCTCACCTTCTATTTGTCACCGACACCAAACACTAAACACTAGGAACAAAACAAAACAAACTAAATCTCTACCTAGAACCTAGGACTAGAGTGTTCCAGCCGCGACAGCGTCCTGCCATCGATGGAGGAACGGAGCGGTGGTTATCGTGTTAAACACCGGGTTTGTTAAATATTGTAATGAGTCGAAAAATTTGATCGAAAAATCAACTACGAAACTTTTGCCATAATGAAGGACAAGCTTCTACGTAGGTATAGAGTTTTACTTTTTTTAAATTACCTTTCAAGAAATGTTAGATGCAATTTCCTTACAACCACTCTTTCGAGAACGGTCAAAGCAAATATAGAATTGGATGAACGAAGGACCCTTTTTTTTTTTTTATTTCAAAACCTCAAAACAAAATAATACAATGTACAAAAATAATAAAATAATTGGATTACATATTTCTCCTCTTTCTGCATTTACATGCATTTGGCGGAGTGCATAAATATAATAAAATTTTTATTGTGGTTAAAAGTTCATCGTTCTTATACAACACTAGGTGATGAGGCTCACCTTCTATTTGTCACCGACACCAAACACTAAACACTAGGAACAAAACAAAACAAACTAAATCTCTACCTAGAACCTAGGAGTAGAGTGTTCCAGCCGCGACAGCGTCCTGCCATCGATGGGGGAACGGAGCGGGGGTTATCGTGTTAAACATCGGGTTTGTTAAATATTGTAATGAGTCGAAAAATTTGATATGTCTACGCTAGATGAATTTATCCACCGTAGGCAGCTCAAATATCTCATGCAGCTCACTGTTTCTTCGCTGCTCGAATGAAGTACCTCTGACCACTTTCATCAGTATACCGTTTTGGAATTGTTGGAGTTTCTTAGCTGTCGTATACGTCAGATAACGAAATAGCGGTGCACCATACAGCAGATTAGGCCTTAGTATGCTCTTGTATATCAGTAGCTTGAGACGCAGTGATAGATGGGGGGAAGTTAATAAGTGCGCAAGCTGGAAACTTTAAATACTCTATTTGTTTTACGTAATGGTCTTGTTAAATTGAGAGTGCAAGAGAGGATTTACTTATTTTATGTGTACAGGTTGATTATCTATTGTCACCAGACATATTCGGGGATATTCAACTCCACTGAACTAAAATTGAAATGTCAAAGTATTAAAAAAATTAATAAAACAATCTAAATATGCATATAACCATTAAACTATCTGGCGCGTTTGGTAAAAAATTTATAAGATATAAACTCAAATTTTTCAGTAGACAGCTTTCCCAGCTCATAAATGGTAAATTCAAATTCACTCTTCAAAATATTTTTTTCTACTTATTTTGAAATTTAAATATTAAAGAAAACTATATCTGGAGGTTTTCGTAAGGTCGTAAATGAAGAACTTAGTAGACAGTTTTTGAATATAATTTTTCTTAAATAACACTTAATCATTATGATTATGAATATGCTACTTGTATGCTACCACCACCACGTTTGGTGGTTTGGTGAATATTAAATGTTAACAGTAAGGTATTAAGGTATAAACATGTTAACGTTGTACAAATGTACGTTTACATGTTTATATAATTTTTATTCACATCCTCCGACTTCAGGTCCTATAAATGCTGTAATATACGTCCAAGAAACGTCTTACATACTTCTACTCTCGTACTGGTTAACTCTCGAGCTCGTATCGGTGGACTGAGCAAATGAGTTCAAATAGACCAAACGATAGCGATGGATACATGGGGTATTATAATAAATACCCGAAATATACTGCACCAACCCACTGGTACGGTCAAGTGTGCTCAATGGAATTGTACAGGTGGGCAAGTTGGCGAAAATGCATTGCAACTTCGAAATTGTTCAATGGTAGTCCAAAAAAGCGAATATTTAAATGTTTGTTTGTATTACTTTGCGAATTTGTGAAATATTTCAACAGAAAAACGTCTAATAAATGGTCCAAGTTTGTAATGTGTTTTGCCCTGACAAGAAAAAGGATTTTAAAACTGTGTGTTTATCGCCAAAAGTTTGTTTTTCTGGAGTCAGAACAGCCATAGATAAAAATCTGAAAGTAAAGTTTGAGTCAAACATTGGTAAATTTAAATTCGCCTCCATTCCTATTGAAGAATGTATTTGTATAAATAATACTTCTCAGTTTCTATTATTTGTATGAAGTGTTCACAAAAAATGTTTACATACAACATTACAAGTTGTAATGAATGTCTGAAAGACCGATCAACTTTGATAGTATCTATAAACATCATATGCAATATAACAGCAGTTTGGAATAACAATTACGTCAAAAGATAAAATCAAAAAAGGATATGCTTGAGTCATTAATCAAAAAAATTTCGAGAACCAATTAATCATTCTGATTGCACAATACATAAGATGATCTGTGTAAATTTTATTTGAATATAAATATTTTATTTGAAGCAATCTTGAAGTACGGGTCAACAATTGCAATTAATCACCTTAAACAATATATATAAATATACCAGAAGCTCATATCCCCCCTTGGTACTAACAGCTACTAAAACTGCAACAAGAACTATTAAAATTGTACAAAAATAGTACAGGGCCGTCACAGTATAATGAAAGACTTAAACAATTAACGCTTACTATACCTCAATACCTTCTAATTTACACAAACAGGCCTCAGCGGAGAGACCTCAACGGCTTCAGCCTTCGCTAATCCGAATTCAACGCAAAAAAGATAACTTTACCGCTTCTGCAGTGTGCGTTCCAATGAATTGAATACAATCACGTCAACTGTTTATTACTGTATAAAATGGGCAGTGGATAATACAGTGATTGTGCCAGATTTCCCTGCTCTCAAGGAGCTGGGCAGCATGCGTTCTGACCACCACTTTGTTTATTGAATTCAAGAGTATGAATGAAAGTTGTTATAAATATGTCCATTTCGTATTGTCTCCAAAACATATAGTTATAATGGGAAATAAAATGCCTGAAAGAGCGGCCAGAGAAAGATCGACTCTTCCAGAATGAAGTATAGCTCTAATTAATTTATCAAAACCTGCAAGACAGTTTTAGTCTCCGAGGAGGATTATAGGGATGAGTAGGGCAGTGTAAAGACTGCGCTAGGGGATTAGGGCGGTTGGATAGGTTACTATGGACTTTCATGAACTCGGAAGATTCATGTATAGTATAGCTATGTAAGTTTCTCTATATATTAACAGGTGTTTCCTACAGTGAAATTTCTCCCGTGTTGTATCACACGCACATTTCTCAGAATCAGTCCATACCAGATTGTAAGGACCTTACAGATTAAGTTCAGTCATCGCATTATTATTGCTGGAATTTTGTAAAATGAGCTATTTTCACTCTGGGAAGGCATTCGAAAAATTGATTTGAAAGAGAATAGCTAAGATGGTAGGGAGAGATCTTGACTACGAATTTGGGAGTTCCCTGGTAGAGTCCCAATCTTGCCTATAAAGTTTCCTTGCATATTAATGTTGTCTATTATAACTGTTAAGTTAATGTGGTCACTGTATAACTGAAGTGGTATTTGAAAGCAAAATAAGTAGTGACTGATTACCAAATGTTGGTAGTGACAGTTACTAGTTAGAATTTGACATGTCAACAAAAATCGTATCAGTACTTGACATTTGGCACCATTTTGGACAGAAATTTTTTTTTATTTTTCACATTGTTTCATCTGTCTACGTCTTTGAGTATGTTTGATCTACAAGTCAATCAATCTATACTTTGAAGTGTAAATTATATTCTTCGCACACAATCCCTGCAATTCAGAATCCTCTGAAAGCTGGTCAATGCTCCCTTTAGCAGATGCGCCCTGCTATGTAAACAACCATTCATTCAAGAAGAGATATGTGCAAAGAATAGAAGAATTTGATATTAATGGTGAATGAATTCATCCACTGTAGGCAGCTCAAAATCTTCGTGGAGCTCACTGTTCCTCCACTGTTAAAATGTAGTACGTCGTCCTGAAACTGTTGGAGTCGCTTCAATCAAATTACTGAAGAGCGGTGTACCGTACACGAACCCGTGTGCCACCTGTTCTCCCAGCTCATATCCCTCCTCCACCCATTGCGGCACCTCTAAGGTGAAGGTAGCCTTGTGACCTCCCCAGAATTTCCTAGCATTTTGATCTTGTGTGCAATGTGTGATGCTAGGTCAAGTGAAGTGATGTTTGCTAAAGCGCCCCTCCCCCCAATGAAACAAGTCACTAATAAACTGAAGTCCAAAGCACTGCTTATAGTAGTTATGTATTGATTACTTAAAAATATAAGAAAGTTTTTTGATAGATAAAAACAAATTGTTAATTTCACAACGCCTCGAAACTTGGAAGTATTGGTAAACACTAACGTTAGTAAAGTCGGGTGGGAATCGACAAGATTTGAGCATATGTATGTTTCAGCCCATACGCTAGTTAAGATATCAAATTCTGTTATTCTTTTCTTATAGTTATCATCACATTAAATACGTTTGATCCTATTTCCTAATAAATAATAAGGCACACGCGTTCAAATTTAATGGATTTTAATTACAAAAAGTCATAAAACTAACTTTACTTAACGGAGTCCTTATTCCGTGAAGCGTCACACACTTTGTTTTTGCCCAGTATTCGAATCGAAGGATTTTCTCCCGTTTCAATAAGCTATCTTATTTCTTTCCACGGTCTTAAGGCTGAAGTCAGTGAAAAATATCAATTTCATAAATTTTCGGTATAGTGGAGCATTAAGCATTTTGTGAAAGATAGGGGGGGGGATAGGGGAAAATCAATGTACAGAAGCTGTTGGAAACACCACCGGTATCCGCCAGACTAACACTTCAGTAATCATTCAGTCGTTTGAGTTTCTGTTATCGGATGCACTTTTGAAGAATTGGAAAGGTTGAAAATATGACCTCCAAATAATCTCAAGAAAAAAATGAGAGGCACTCATTTCGACCTGTTTCAAGAAGTAATGACATCAGAGAAGATAACAAACATAATGGCCAATATTTATTGAAAAAAATAAGTGTACCACGCAGTAAGAAAAATCATGACAGAAACCGAAAGCGACGCGTATAAAAAAAGGAGTAATAAAACGACAGTTCAACGCCATCAATGTCGTTACACTTTGACAATTAAGATAAGCTCGTCAAACAAATTGTGCAAACATATAAAAAATCCATAAAGTAAGTGAAAAATAACGTATTTTCTAACCTTGTGATGTCACTGGCTGTTTTTTAAGTTCATCCTACGATTACAACAAATTACAATAAAATTAGAGATAAATATAAACTATTAAATGTTTTTAAATGAATTAATGAAAAAACTGTGATGAGATCGTGAGTTATAAATAAAATTATCAATACAAAAAATAACAAATATCTGAATGAAAAATATAAAATACTATTTCCGGTTGGTAAAATACAAACCAGCATTGTCCTAAACGATGAATTGGTCATGGTCAAACTATAATCTCAGTTCTGCTCACCGTCACCGAAGTAGAGTGAATGCACTAGAGTATTGTTTCCACTTCGGCCGAGATTACAGTCTCGGGCAAGATGGTACACTTAGTTATTGTGATGTGGGACCGGAACTCCGCAATCTGTACTTTCAAACAACCATTTATCATTGAGTTCATAATCGGTTGAGGTCATGTGAACGTCTTTGAATTTTTTAGGTCCTGACCCACAGTATTTTCCCCGATGCCCTAAATAGTTGTACATTTAGTACCGACTCTGCCAATAAATAGGAATGGTAAAGGGCGGGGGTTTGGACCCAATTTCAAAACTTGATTTAAAATATAAGATTTACAGCACCATGAATGCCCATAACAGACAATAAATAACAGTAGGACTTGAAATGAAGAATTAAGTGCCAGTAAAAGTTAATACCACATGGTTGGTGAATTTAATATCGTTCCCAATAAATATGAAACCATCTGTGGTGAAAACCAATTCCCCCCCCCCACCCATCTGTGGATCAATGTTATGAATGGTTTTCAGTAATGTAATAAATTAATAAATACTTGCAAAGACATGGCTAAAGAAGCATTTGAAAGGTTCTAAAAAAACTAATTTTCTGAGACAAATACTATAATATTATCATGGACAATAAGTTGGAAATTCATAAATAAATATACAGATAAAGGTGATGATTACAATCTTTAGTCAATTATCCGGCCTCTTTTGACATACGTACCTGTGTCGGCGTGGAGTGGGATGTCAAAAACTAACCTCCGAAGACTGCGAATCGTAGTTATCCTTGGTTTGTAAGAATCCACTTAATTTGGAATCTTAACTAGCTAAGAATTTCTCAAGAAAAGTTTCAGAATCAATAGAAGACTTTATAATGAAATCTAGCTCTAGTTTCATAACTGCGGGGCCACCTGTGTAACACATAAAAATGAAAGAGAGAGTCGAAGGCTGAAACTTTGACCTTTACATCGAGACTCATTAATTATTAACCATTAATTATAATTAACTAACTATAATTATCGTCTGTAAAGATTGATTAGAAGAATTTTCCAGGATATCGACTAGGGTTGATGGAAAAAACTTGTCAGGTTTCAGGAAAAGCGGACAAAGTTTGGACATACTATGCAGCTTTTTTTAATGATTAGTAATAATTTCCTGACAAAAGCTAGTTACGAAATAATAGAATGCGAAATGGGGTGAATCGTTTATTTTTAACGATTATCTGGCCATCCCAAAAAATTATTTTGTCTATGACCTTCGTAAGAAAATCTGTTTTGATGGATCATTCTCAAAGTTATGATCTAACAGGTTGGCAAGAAAGTAATTTCGGTTTTTTACTGTGAAATAAAACTTAATCATTTCTATACAAAAAATGAACTTTAATCAGTCTGATATCTTTCATTCTGTTCGATGACGTTTTTCCATCTTTCTGGTAGCTTCATGATCCCGCGCTCACAGAACTTCTGTTCTTTATTAGCAAAAAACTCAACCAAGTGCCATTTAAGGTCATCGTTATTACTGAAGTTTTTACCATTTAAGACGTTTTGTATACTTCGAAATAAATTATAATCCGGTGGTGCAAGGTAGGGGTGTATGGAGATGTGACATCCCTTCCCAACCAAGCTCCAATAGCTTCGTACGTGTTGCTAAAGATGGGTGAGGTCTTGCATTGTCCTGGCGGAACTTAAATATCAAGCTTCTTAACATGTCCAAGATGTCGTATATGATTTTCAATTATTGTGTGTGATACATTTGACTGTTTTGCCGTCTCTTGCACAGTTATATGACGATTCGATTCAATTATGGTTTTCATTTTGTTATCATCAACTTCAGAAGATCGACCAGAAGATCTTCTCAGTAAAAAATCTCCAGAGCAAAATATTTTATACTAATTCTAACATGTGCGTTCTGTTAAACAATCAACACCATAAACTTCACATATCTCTCTGGGGGCCTCAGCCGCTTTCGTATATAAAAGTGAGATGTGTTGAAAATGTTTATTTTAGCACTCCATGTTAATGCTGACCGTAAACCGACAGTTGTAAACAAAATTACACGGTATTTTTTTCAACATTGACAAAAGAATAACGAAACAAACATAACGCTATCTACTGGTGCAAAACGAAATCACTTTCTTGCCAACCCAATATGTTACTTTTATAGTATAGAATATCACCAAAAAAAAAAAATTTCATTAGTATTCTAATTAAATAATTAGCCACTTCATATAGGCCTCGTTCCCAAAAAAGTTTTTTTTCTCGATATTTTAGTTCATTTTGCAATTCACTTTGCTAATCATTCCAAAATTTTATTATTATAGTTAATAATACAATAAAACACGAAAGTTAATAAAATAAATGCACTAAAAAACAAAAATCTCATATAGCGATTTAATTCAAATATCTGACCAGTAGGTAGTGCTACCTAGTGTATTTAAAAGTAACTACATTGGAGCTCTACCTAGTGCCTTTCCTGTCAACTACTTTCATGGAGAAAAACTTCCAAAAGATAAACTAATCAGCATTACACTTTAACCACCTGTTACATTTTAAGATAATATACCGGGAGTTGAATTTGCGTTATTTAATAGAAAATATATGAGATAAAAAAATTTGAGGTATTACTATTTAGGTACTAGGATTAAAAGGAAAAAAGTGTTATGTTCTCACATTTGTTCACATAAGTTGAAATATATTGCAAAATAGGTTGATGAACGTTTTTTAAAAATATTTTTATATGCAGAATATGTAAGAAAATTAGTGTTAATGAGCACACAGAAGGCCAAACAAATAAAAGGGATATTGCAAATATCTCATTGAAATAATGATTTGCATTAAGATATTAGCTTTTGATGACCGATGATTAAACATGGTAGATATACTGTAATAAAAAATAGCGTCGTTTAACAATACTACAATAAATATTATTGGAAATCACAGCACTATATTTAGCTCTCTTCTTTTATTAAATATGGATTAATTCAATTATCGTTTTATTTGATTCATAATAATTTCTGCATTGGTTTGTTATTATAGTTCAATGAAAAAGATTAAATATTACATCAAATCAGTGGATACCTAGAAAGTGCTGCGCTCTTCGATGGAAGATGAGAACTAAATATATTTTTTTATTTATTGTATTTATTAATTACATGTATTTTTGAAATACTTATGAAATGTTCAAAAAAAATATATTGAAAACATCTAATTTTATGTTATATACTATACCTATCCTCAATAGCATAAAATCAAATTATAAATGAGAAAATATATATTTTTTTTTATGGTTGTCACGTTTTTTGTTAAACAGGAAGAGATAAATAAAAATCTATTTAAATGAGGTAACTCCCGATCGCAGCATCGTAAAAGAGATAAAAGTTTCTTAAAAAACAAGAATACTTTGTCTTTATGAAAACCATTTTAAAGGGGCTTTCAAGTAGTTAAATTATGCAAAGTTCTATTTTTTGAAAAAGTACCATTCATTGGAACAATAATTTAAAATGACAACTAAATACGAATTAACGAAGCAGAGGTCCTTCCAAAAGACAATGCAATGTTGGAAAGGACTTTGCAGGTGTATGCGAAGGCGTTCATGTTAACATGTAACATAATAGTAACATAATGTAATAGAATAGTTCCAAGAGTTTTTAATAGATGATCTAATGGCAAAAATTACATAGAACATAATTGAGTGCTAATATAAATCATCTGTCAATATTAAAAAAAAAAATGTTATCTGATTTTAATCACATAAGGCATGGAAACTGTCAATGGTTACGAAATCAGCACATTTTCACAAACCTTAGTGAATTAGTGATATTAAATCGTAATAATAGGCGCACTCCGTTTCGAAATGAACCTTCAATGGATAAAAGAAATTTCATCTAAAATTATGATGGGTCAACGATTAACTCAATAGGTCGTAATTTGATGATGATAACTTCCTCATTATATTTAGTGGGCTACTAAATTAATGACCTCACAACAAAATGTGTTTAGATTCAAGTGTTCAGCCCGTTGTTGTGTTTAAACAACACATAATAGGCATATCACGGGGTAGAATATCATTTTTAAATATAAAATCAAAAATGTTTTTTAAACTGTCTTTGTCCCTCAAAATCACTTTTTGAGAAAAATATCAACCTAAAATGTAAGTGAATTAGATTTCCTTTTTTCACTTTCAAAACTTTATTTACAGAAATACCTTTGTTATAAGTTTAGAGTGTCCATTATATGCTTTCGTTAAAGTTGAAAAATTAATTATAGAATTATAAATCTCAAATAGGTTGTGGAGAAGGGTTTAAGAAATCGTGATGCAAGCGGTGATACACATACGGTAAGTATCCAGTACCTGTAAGCTCTGTTAAATTTGTCCACGCAGTAATAAATCTCATGCCCAATATCATTGTTTCAACTTTCTTGAAATAATTTTCTTTCTCTGGTGTTCAAGATGAGACGATAGCGATCGTGGTACATGACAGAGGTCCGAACTACAGAAATAACAAGTCGAGATATAGCCAACTTCAATATGCCTGTATTCCCAAAGAAACTCCGAACCACCCCTCCTCCTCCCCCCCCCCTCCAGAAAAAAGTAATTTCATATGAAAATACCTGAGTACTTTTGGGCCCCCGAAGAGTATTATGAAGGCCCATTGATCCTTAAAAGTTTCGAGAGGAAAGCCTTTAGACTATTTTAATAAATCTTCGGTAGGAAAAAGTTTATAAGGGGAAGTAAGAACATATTGAGAGGAGGTCGGGGGGGGATATTAGACCCACAGGATGTTATTAAATGTTATCTTGGAGCTTTATATACTTTAAATCCTTTGAAGCCCAGATTCGAAAACTTGTATAATAGCGTTACTTTCACTATTCTTGGTTCATCACACATCAAGATCATTTTTTTTTTGTACAGCAAATTTTAGAGAGCGTTTAAAGGGGGAAAGGAATCACCAATAATTGATATTATCAATTGTTGAATATTCTTAATAATATTATTAAATAATTTTGACTAATGTTTTAAAAACATTATCGTTTTGGCGGTAGAGTATTCTAGTCTAATATACATAACACGTATAACGCCACTCCTGAGCTTGGCAACCCGACTTTTCGGCTTTTTTGGTAATATTATTATACTGTCATAATTATAATCTATTTTAATAAACCATAGTGTAATATAATATTTAATATTTTGGGACTATTATTTGACTATGTGGCTTCGAAGCTTTAAATGAGCTTTGAAATCTAATTTCATATTTAATTCAGCCTTACTTCCTACATATATTACTATAGTCGGGCAATCATAGCAATATTAATCTTATTGCTATGATTGTTTCGCTATTATTTTATAAAGTAATACAATTATCGAAATATATTTGTCAGATGCTCGGAAATGAAAACTGAAATTATTAATTTTTTTTAGTTAATTCAATTTCGGCACTGAAACTCACATTTTTAGAAAGTATTCACTTCAATTAATAACTTAACGAGGCCAAAAAAATATATATACATGACTTCAACTCAAAAAGTGACAAAAATGCGATTTTTTTGTAAGGTTCTGAAACCCCTACACACACACACTTACCAATTGCACGCATTATTAAACGTATCCCTGAATTCTCACATGCTTGTACTAACAATTCAAGACTTATCTGACTTACCTGACACGACGACTCCGGAATTTATCAATATAAATAAACTGACTTATACAATAATCCTTCATATGGTGAAGCGTCACTGGATTATCTATCCCATTATATTCTCTATATGTCATTCATGGCTATATAGAAATACCTGACATACCCAGTGTTTAACAGTATGGCCCAACCCCCATTTCCGTATCGATGGCTACAGGCTGTCCGAGAAAACTAGGTTGAGTTAGATTTAGGTTGTTAGTATTAGTAAAACTCATTCTTAAGGACCCTATCACACTTTTATTCTGTACACCAGCCTACCATAGGAAAATTCTTTAAACCTCACACACTATTTAGATAAAATTTATTTTATTTAGATAAATGCAGCTACTTCACACTAAATATAATTACCACGATGTGAATTTATGTGGAGATTCCATATGATGGAATTTGCAACTCACTCGGTGTATATTGAATGCATTGTTTCGATAAAACAAAAATTATTTTCTGTATATATTTATTAATATATCAATTACAAAATTCCCTTCCTTCTTTGATCCCTTACCCATCGGAAATAAAGCAGATTTTTTTTAGCGTACTTCTTATTGGAATATCTCAGCCAAACCATTTATGGTGTAAACCTGGTTTATTTTTTTTTTTAATCTTTTAAATTTCAGATCATCGTAGGCCCTTTGCCGTAAATCACACAGAAAGACAATTGGATCAGCTGATAGACATGCAGACTTAAGACAATTTCACCGTCGCTATTTATACAACCTCCACCATCTGGCTTGGCAAGGGAACCCTTTTCATTTTTTCTTATAGGTGTGCTTGAGATCTAAAAGTGACATTAACACAGTTTCGCAATGTAAAATGCCGGTAATTTCACCTGGTCCGGTGTAATTTTACAGATAATATCGATAGTCTCGATTTAATTGAGCATGCTCCACATAATTGCGGTGGAATGTTCATCAAACCGAGTGGGGATAGTAGGCTACGTGCATAACTGCATAAGTGGGCGAGTTACCGTTGAAAGCTCAAACGATGCAGACAGACATTCACTGTGTTCAAATCGTTAGAAAAATGGCAGTTAAGGTTCCGACATCGGAAAGTCTTTAGAGCCGACTGGTCTCCTACTGGATACTTCTTAAGATGCTGCAGCAGACTTATTCCTTCATTATGTAAATAGCTTCCCACGAGTACATCGACGAGTATCTATCAATGTAAACTTAATACTAATATTTAATAACAATATGATAGCATAAAATTCTATCAAATCAAACTGCACAGCAGTCCACTAATACGTCTGATTGAAATGAATCTTATTCATAAGACAACTGAATTGCGCGATGTATATCTTTGCCAAAGTGCATTAAATAACTGCCAACAACTTAATTACATTCCTAAGCCATCGCACAAGATAAAAAAAAGTTTCAAACTCTACTATCACTGAACATTCAAATTTTGCTGATACGCTAATCACAATCTAATAAAAGTAAAATTGAATTCACAAAATTTATTGTAAGCACTGAAAAGAAAGTCTATATTGAAACAAAAAAATGAAAAAATCCAAAAAACATAGATTTCACAGTATTTGCAGTCTGATTTGACTTACCTACCATAAATTAGTTTAATAATAATTAACATTATTTTATTCACCGATTTGTGCGTGGAGAGAATAGTTACCTGGTTGTGAATTAACAACATCAGACCATAAATTCATTTGTAACGGAGTGGTTTTTCAGTTTTTAAAGGACTTTTATGTGAAACGAAATTTAAATGTAACTAATAAATAATAAATTGGCGTTAAATAATACTATACTGCAGTCAAACGGTCAGTTAATGAGTTCAAAGATCTTATTTGCAGAAAAGACGTACTGGAGATGTGTTTGGTCTACTGAATGTTCATCTGGACAGGGTGACAAGTGACTAGCGTGGGCACTAAGAGAAAGTCAGATTGAACTAAACAAACCAACAGGCAGCAATCTTTGGGGTTTCCCATACCAAAAGGTTTCCCTACCCCAGATTTAACGTTTATTTTCGTCTAATTGTTAAATAAATTCATCTTTCTCACCACTATTTCTCACCTGCCTACAGGTGAAAGACAACAATTAGCGGCGCTACACAGTGGGTAGAATCGCAAATCTAGGTGAACAAAAGCAGAATATTGTCTGTGAACTGTCTGATTGACCAAAATTGTGTGATTTACGTTTTACGGGGGTAAAGATTACGAATTCGAAGCTTAAGAAACGTGTACGTATAATTGAGATCCGATTTTATTTATTATGCAAATGATCCGGGTTTTTTAAAATTCAAATTCGTAATCTATAACTACCATAATGTAAGAACTTAACTAGGAAAAAAAAAGAAAGACAATATTGTGTGTAAAGGTAAAAATTTTATTTTCTTATGTAACACTGCTCACTTATACATTCGCATACCCCCATGCAAAACATACGCAGTGCATATCATTATACGAGTTTTAATTAAAAACTTTGATCCTATCCTAATCAAAATATTTTCCGCGATTAGAGGTTGTCATTTTCCTGGTCTGCAGTGGACTCGTACTGGCTGAGCATGTATAGAACTACTTATTTTTTGCAGTCAGTGACTCTTGAGATTTTCTGTGAATGGTTTCACGAAAACTTTTACGGGCCTTATTTCTGGTGTCTTCTAATAGTTGGCCAATTGCCGACAAGGCGTGTTTTATGAATGCAGAACCAGGAATAACGAATTTATGGATGCTGGCTGGCATATATTACCAATTAAACAAATCTATGTAAAATTTCACAGTGGTAAAACTGGGATTCATCCAACTACTATGCATAAAAATAATAACCAGAGAATATGAAACGACGTGTTCTTGGGAAGCTTTTGATCAAATCTTGGCTGACACCAGTTATTTCACTTGCAAGACCAGGTTGACAAAAAGAACCTTCTAGACGAATTACCGTCGTTCGTTTATGTGTGCAGATCTATTTGGCTGATTTTCACTTTTACTCATTCCTGAAATATCATCAGACATTTCTGAGCAACTTCTATTTACTACAATCACCTACAATCCTACTTTTTTGGTCATTGTAATCAACACATTTGACCGTCGTAAGGGTTATGGATGTTTTGCGCACCCACTTGGTGTCCTATAAGTATTAATTAACTTACCTGAACTAGTAGTACTCATTATTTGAGTTTATTTTCTTTGTGAAAAACCACTTCAATGTCAAATGATAAATGTTATTGCATTGATTGGTTGGCTGGCCCAGTACGAAAATTGAACAATGCAGTTAATTTTATGAGCTGGTATACATCTGATGGTTAACATCGACCTCAATTCTTTTTATCCAACTAATAAACAACTCTCAGCGATAAATATCAACACTTTTTTTTTTCAGCGTCAAAAACCTACTTTGCCAGTGTGCTAATTGTGTCCATTCGATTTTCTGTCTAAATTTGAATCCTTCTGTAGCTTTTTATGGCAACTTCGGGGACCCTAGGTAAGGAAGGACCTTAACCCGTGGGTCACTGTTGTTGGTATATCCAATTCAAGGTACATCCTGCGCGATTCCGCTTCCTCCTTTGAAAACAGCATTTATCCCATGCGAACGAAATGTTGTACATGTTACCATCCACATTTAGGTTCCAACTGGGTTTACATACATGAGTGTAGCGACCGCTAACTACATAAGATAAATCACCTATAGTCTATTGTATACATACTGTAAATTAGTTTTAATATGTGGTAAATAATATTACCAAACCATAAGTCATATCAGTGTAAATATTGTAAACAATAAAAGACGCAGCTGCAAAAAACTAGTTCAGAGGCCCCTGCAGAGGGAGTCAGGTCGCTCCTGGGGTTGCGTGGGTCCGGGTCTAGAACATTTAAGCGTCACCCATACCTGCGATGCAGTTGGTCAGAATAAAACACCAGATTAGCTATTTGGGGCTATATATGTACCCCCTAGTTTTAGCCGAAGTCATTCTAACTGCACTGATGTTTCTAGATTTGGTTTTTTCATTTATGAAAACCTCTGCATTTCTCTTTCCTAACCTCGCTATGTTTTAGCCCGTCCTTCTCTGACCCCACACTTTCCAAGTGGGATTCTCTGCCTTCGTCTCACTAAAATTAGGACCTCCTTGGAAAAGATTTCTTTCTTGCGGACGACGGTCACCTGGGGCCCTGCGAACTTTACCTAGCAGTGTATCCCCCAGTGATCCAGCCTGCCTCTCTCCGGTTAACATACCGAGTGTGAATTCGTGGTCATTGCAAGACAACATAAACTACCTACAATACCTACCCTATACCTCTTCTCCAGAACATAGTGCACTGTCGGAGCACATACCTATCAGATATGGAGTCAGATAGTACCGTAGTAAGACCCGTCATGAAGCAATTGTCCAGGTCATAGCCTAATCAAACCTCACTTCGTCACTAGGGCTAGGGTAACTAGGCACCCTAGGGTAACTAGGTATGTCAGTCAGGTACCGCTTTATGTTGTTACACCGTGACAGTACTTTTTGGTGGTGTGCCCTTCTAGTCTGTTGTTATTTTCCCCTTTTAAACTTAATGCGTTTGAGATGGCTTGATCTATCTATACCCAATCATTCCACAATTTACACTTACGTTATAAATATTGTTAGGTTCATATTTCATGTGTTTCTACCCTTGCAGAACAAAAGAAACAGTCTTACATCTTGATTACAAAATACTACGATACTTTATCGTAATACTTCCATTTTTAATCATCGACATTACTAATTAAACTTTACTTAACATACATAGGACTTCTAAACCGTAGAAGACACTCAAACCAGAACAGACACAAAAAGTAAATTAATTCATTAATTGGAAGATACGTAGTTTATCCCAGAGGACTTACCAACGAGAGAACAAACTGTCACACCACTTTTATGGAAATGGGTACATCCCGTACAGCAAATGCGAGCACCCTATACAATTGTATGTGTTTAGCGTGAAATTGAGGACTCATTTAAAGTCAAAATATAAGGGTTTGTGATTTAAAAAAAAAATTAACGAATGTTTCTTAAATTTAATAATGTTAAAGAACACGAAATATTTGTTCCTTTTAGAGGCATATTTTTTGAGCCTAATCGTATTGCTAATATGTCTAAATTGCGGAAAATGAACTTGAATACTCTTAGTAGTATGTATTCCAGAAAAAGAAACAGGACGGAGTATTGGAATAGTAGTCTACGAACATATCTAGTAAAAAATAGCGATGAAGAATTTTTGGCAAAGATCTACCCATAAGTGTTGACTAGATAAATGGCAATTTATCCATCCAGAAAGTAATAAAATTGGTTCAAAACTTATTCCAAATAAGATTTAAAAATACCATAATTACTCAAATATGCCAAAAAAAACTTTCGGTTTTCAAAAATATGTTTTAAAAAAAAATAACGTTTATAACGTATAAAAAATTGTATTTGTTAACTTTCTGTACATTTAAAATTAAAACTGAGGTAGAATTTCCCCCTTGATATTTCCAAAGGAATGCCCGGCTAAGCTGTGTAGGGCTATTCCAAGCCCTTTCATCGCTTTGATACAAGGTATGAGTGGACGGTAAATTTGAGCTGAAAAGAATCAATATAGAAAGAAAATGACTTGGTCCTGTAAGGCTCCCCGGGGGAAAGTCTTTTTCGGAAATGAGAATTGTTCGAATCTTCTTAGAACGGTGCTGTTATATATTATTTGGACTCTCTCGGTCCGCCGGATACCAAAAGAGCTAATGGTGCTTGCCTTGCAGACCCAGCAGATTAGTAATTTTTCCTCTTTTAAGCTGAAAGTTTGTCAACTGAGGGTTAACCTATGGATTTCGAACACTCAAAGCAGGAGGAAGGAAACTGTTTCAATTAAATAGGTCCATGCCGGCGTAAATCGGTAAGGGGTGGATCAAATACTCGCTATATTAGGTTAGAAGCGTGGAAATGTCAGGATTGTTTATTTTGATGAAATCATAAAAGAAAGAATCTATCTCTTGTTTAATAACACTAACAAAAACTAATCTGTAGACATTTCTTACTCATTTTCATGACATTTCTTTCAATTTTTTTGTGAACTGTTCAAGTGTTTGTTTAATTGTTTACTATCAACGTAATTACTAGTTATATTCTTATATGAATTTAAATTTGGACATAAGGGTCTTTTCACATAAGGGGACATATCTCAACAGGGGACAAGTCTCGAGAATGAAAGAGGCCAATCCAAATCAGACAACTAGAGAAATTCCAAAACAATTAAACGTCAGCCATATTTCTTTTATAAGACCACTTCATGCTATTGGGGAAAAAATGGACAAGTGGGTGCCACATGATCTGATTGAATGCCAGAATCATTTTTTCAGAGCGTTTGCTGCATTATTAAAAAAACAAAATATTCCTAAATCAAAACGAGGTAAATTTTCCTTGGTTCATAAATTTTCCAAAGTAACCAGTCTCTTGACCCTCTTATATTATCAATATCCTACAGATACTCAGCCGATGGATATGCTCAAGGTGAATGTTTACAAGCAGTAAATGCAGTACTAAAAAAGTTTTCTGCTTTCAGAATTCTATGAAGTACATCTCATTTTCCCTCACTTTGACTATGGCTTTGCGGTGTATGGAGGTCTTTCGGTAGGACGGGGGGGGGCTTAAAAGTGAGTCATGAAATGTTTTGCTAGATTTGTCTATGAAACTCCGTTGTGCCCGCATGTGTCACACCTCTAAGCCGACTTAAGGTAACTCTTCCCCTCCCTCCTTAGACAATAACTCGTTGGTGCATTCCTTTTCTGAACTATCCAGACTCATGAGCCCCCTTTATATAAACAATATTAGAAGTTTAAATCCCCAGTACACAATATCCCGTCATTCAGACCTTGAAACCCCATCTCACAGTGCCACATTCGACCGTTCCTATCTTCCTTGCTCCACTATTCTCTGGAATTCGTACGTGCATTTAAAATACTCAATTTGTTGGACTCCTTAACACTCAGGCAGACGCTTGATAACTAAGGATATTCGTATTATTTTTTACTTTCATTATTTCATATTTACATTTACTACAATTTAACTGCTATGTAAATAAACCCAATGTCACATCCTTTTACAGTAGTAACCACTAATCTTTATGTATTCATTTAATTACTATTATTTTCCCTTTTATTTTTTTTCTTTAATTAAATCGTGTATTATATTTTTATTTATCTCATTATACCTAAAAAAAACTCATGAATGATGTTTTTATATGAGGTATACCTTTTAATTTTCTAGTTTTTTTTTTGTTATGTATTGGTTTATGCAGACCAGAGGTGTGTTTATTTATTTTTACATTGTTATCATTCGTATGCAACATGGTCACAGAATAATGCTTCTGTTCTTTTCTATTTCAGATATTATTTGTTCATTTTGTAGACCCTTAATAATTTATTTTTGGGTCCATCATCTGCTAAATGTACAATTTGAAACTATTTCAATCGAGAAACATGTTGATAAAATTCTGTACCCAGTAGAAACTTTGATTGATCCAACACGCTCCTCCTTAAATTACCTTGGGGGAATATTTGCCCTCCCCGAAAAGGGACACATGGCAAGAAAAGAAAAGCGACCGGTAACTAAAAGAAAAGCAGCGTAAACAGAGGGGAGGGGGGTATAGGAGTTGGTAGAGGTGTAGGTCGTGTGTTGATACAATCTGCAGGGCGTGTGCTTTAGCGCTGGCAAAATCAAATCAGCGGGTGTCGGCCTCTGTCAACAGTCCGGGCTCCTTCATCTCCACCAAACATCCTCCGGCTGAAAAGGAATGCTATCCCGCATCACTTCTTCTCGTCTGGGTACATATTTATTAGTTGCGACATGTGTAATAAATACGTTATTGCTCTATTAAAGTGCAAATGTATAATGAAAGGAATAAATATTGAATGAATAACCTTTGTATTTCATTTTGACTTAAGATTAGGACTCTTTTCAATACTCAGGATAGCCTGTCACGTAAAACAATTTTCAATGAGTAGCTTTACATACAAATTTAGCTTAAGATAATAAAAATTTTGTTTAAATTTTTGGGCAGATGACATAAATTACTAACTCAATTGTATTTGTTTAAAAGTTTCTAACTAAAAAGACATGTTTAAAATACGTCTATCTGTTTTATTGCAACATCGTTTTATTTTATATTTACGAAATTATCTTCTTAACTAGTGCAAACACTTAGTAATGTATCATGAAAAAGGTTCATCATTTAAGACAAATAATATTTAAAAAAAAAAATGTCAAAATGTTTGAGACAAATGATTTCAGGGACGTAAATAACGGAAGTGTTTCACGTGGAAGTGAATAATAGTTCTTAATAACAAAATGCACAATACAGAACCAGGAACTATCAAAGACCAGTGGTTAATTTATTAATTGTGATAATACTTAGAGTCAAGTGTGATGCAACATGTCATTGTGGCTGAGAGCAACAATTTTGATTACAATTTTAATGACACTTTAAATGACTTTTTGTATTTGCAGTCCATTGATGTCCCAATAAAGTATAACTAATCATAAGTCATAACGACATTGATTTAGTAATCTTCTTATTGCTATCTGAACATTCCATTTCTTCGTTCTTTGGCAATCTATATAATGAAAATAGACTTTAACAGATAATGATTAATAGATAATAAAAATCTAGTTTTTACACATGCATGTAATTAAATGCTATCAGTTATAATCATTAAAATCGGTATACTGTAATTGCTAATCCTTAGTGGCTACAAGTAGTTTCGTTGAAATACTGTATTTTGATAATAAAATTTACCAAAAAAATATATTCAGAAAAATTTCAATTGTTGTTTCTTATCCCTGTATGTACTTGTTATTTTATTTATATAGGTGTGTGTTAATTGATATTTCAATAATTTATAAGATAAAATTACAATCTGCCTTTTTATTAGGCAATTGAGATAAATGTTCATACCATATTTACAATTAATCATTCACTCGCTCATTCATACAATATTTACAAACAGCCCAGAGGCCCCCCAAGTCCACATGGTTGTCACCTCCCTCGCATGCGAAGGAGGAAACGGAGTCTTGGGGAGTCCCCCACGCTCCTACGTCAGCCGCGTCACTGGATAAGAGCCAGCGGAGGCTGACTAAGAGCGCGAGAGCCACAGACGCTAAGGACATGATTAGAGAAACTGGCCATTGCCAGGACTCCCACTAACGCTTAGTTATAGCAGGTCACGAGGCCACTGCCGTTTTAATCTCCGGGGAGGATTATAGGGAAGAGCAGTGCAGTGCAATGACTGTGCTAGGGAATTAGGGTGGTTGGATAGGTTACTATGGAATTTTATGAACTTGGAAGGAATGAGTTAAAGAATATAGGGTATATTCAGATCATTGTGAAGGTTTTGTTGCTTACGTAATAAGGGGCATTTACTATTGTTCTCAGGACTTTTGATTGAAAGGATTGGATACGCTTGATGTTTGACTTTTTTGCTGTCCCCCATAGCTCTATTCCGTATGTCCAGATTGGCTTAAGTATAACTTTTTAAATAAGTAGTTTATTTTCTATTGATAGATGGGATGTCCTTCGAAATAGTCTGTACAGTTGTCTAAAGCGTCTGTTTAGTTCTTGTCTTTTTAACTTCGTACGGGGGTTCCATGTCAGTCTTTTGTCGAGATGGAAGTCTAGATACCTTACTGTCTCAGACACAGGGAGAGGAATCCAATTTAAAAAACCTGGCGGACAGGACCTCGGCAGAGGGTGAAGGTTATGTGGGAGCATTTTGCTTCATTGACCTTGATTGGCCATTGGTTGCACCAATACTCAATCTCATCAAGGTGTTTTTGAAGGTGTTGGGTTGCTATATCAGGGTCTGAATGGGTTGACAGGACCGCAGTGTCATCTGCAAAGGTTGCCAAGAAGGTAATGGTGGTGGAAGGGACATCAGCGGTGTCTAGATTATAGAGGATGGGACCCAGGACGCTGCCCTGTGGAACTCCTGCTTTTATGGGATAGTAGTTCGAATATTTTAAACCACAGTGGACTTGGAAGAAGCGGTTTGAAAGGTAGGACTGTAGGATTAGGAATAGGGTCTGCGGTAAATATCCTCTGAGCTTGTAAAGCAAACCTGCGCGCCGAACCCTGTCAAAAGCTTGAGCTATATCAAGAAAGGCTGCAGTGCAATACTGTTTGGATTCAACGGCTGAGGAGATGTGATCGACAACGCGAAGGCCTTGTTGAGCAGTGGATTGTTGTTGGCGGAAACCAAAACGGATTGAATAATTGGAAGTAGGCGTTTTAATAGGAGTTTTTCAAATATTTTTGAGAGTATAGAGAGTAGGCTAATTGGACGGTAAGATGAGGCGTCGTTGGGTGGTTTACCGGGCTTGGCGAATAGGACTATAATGGAGTGTTTCCAGAGGAGAGGAAAATGCGTCGTTCGGATAATGCAGTTATAAATGTAGGTTAGGAAGATTATGGCTTGAGGATGAAGATGTTGGAGAATTAGAGGAGTACGGAGATCATATCCTGGAGATTTTCGGTAAAGAAATTTTTTCGGAAGATATTTGATCTCAGATGGGTTAATGGCTTTTTGTGGTAGTGAGAGAGGGATAGGTGAAGTGAGGAAATCTTGAACAGTTGAGCAATGAGTATTGTTTTGAGGAGTAAGGTGAGGAGTAAAAGTATGGGTAAGATGCAGAGCAAATTCCTCCTACCTATTTCCATCCGAAGCCGCCCAGGACCCATCATCACGACGGATTGGGTGTGGAACAGGATGATATTTTAGGATTTTCTTAGCTAGATTCCACAAGGAGTTGTCCCTGGTAGACAGAGAGGAGAGATAGGAATTAAAAGAATCGGAACGGAAGGATGCCAATTGCCGCTTTACCAACCTGCAGTACTGATTGTATGAGCGACGATCAGCAGGATGGCGGGATCTTTGCCACACTGTTCTCGAGTGGCGTTTGGATTGGATTAGGTCTATGAAATACTGAGGTAAAGGATTTTGATTGTGATTTTTTAGATGACGGTGGGGTGACGATGCCTCCCAGGCCAACCTCTGGATCAGAGTAGTAAAGGAATGCACTGCATCATCTAGGTCTTGGTATGTTTTCAGGGGTACTTGGAGGTCTACAGAGTCTGTAAGAATCTGGCGAAAGTGGTCAACTGGGACCCTTAAAAATGAAGGAGGAGACAGTTTGTGGATAGGTCTTAGGGAAATGGTTAATAATAAAGGGCTATGATCGGAGGAGAGGTCATCGAGGCGCGTGAATAAATAGTTTAGTGTTCCCAAACTATTGTAGAAGAAAAAGTCTAGGAGATCTGGATTTCGGTTGGGATCTGATGGCCAATAGGTGGCTGTGTCAGGAGAGATAGTGGAGCAATGTCTCCGTGCGAGTGCAGACAGCAAAGCACGTCCTCGTGTATTTGTGGATCTTGAGCCCCAGTGTTGGTGCTTTGCGTTAAAGTCCCCACCCACAAGGAAACGATGCCCGATGGAGTCTAGAAAGGAGATGAATTGGGAATCGGGAATGGATTTATTGGGAGGGCAGTACACTGATGCTAGAGTAAGGGGAAAAGTGAGGGTGGTGATTGACACTGCAGTGGATTGAAGGAAATCATGTGCTACCAAAGGAACTATGTGATGGGATATGGAGTTATGGACAATGACAGCGGTGCCTGCATGTTCTCTTCCATCTGGGTGATCAGTTAAATAAGTCTGGTACTGTCGAACTGTAAAAGGTCGCTTACTCGTAAGTCTTGTTTCAGTAATGAGAGCTACGTGGATGTTCTTGTCATGAAGTAGTGCTGTCAGTTCGTTAGTGTGGGTGCGAACACCATTCGCACTCCAAAGGAGAATGGATAAGGAGTCGGAAAGATCCACTTATGGGTTTTGTTTAATGGGGATGAGGTAGGTGACAAGATTTGTAAGAAGGGAAATGAGAGGGGTAATTAGGGTTCTGAACTCTGAGAGGAATTACGTGGGCGCTTCTTGGGCTACCTTTGGCTGGCTTTTCTTCTTCTGGATGCCAACGTTGTTCGATCCTGGACTTCAGAACTATAAGCCTCACAGCCTTTATAGTTTGCCGGTTGGCCTTGCCGACAGAGCACGCATACAGCAGGTGGTTTTAGGGGCTTCTTGCACAAATCACTTTTGTGCTGCCCACTGCACTTTACACACCTAGGAGGGTGGTAGCAGTATGATTTTGTGTGCCCATATGCCTAGCAATTATGGCATTGAACTATATCGCGTTTCGGGTAAGGCTTTTCGACCTGTACTCTTGTGTAATACAAGTGGGTAACCTCGTATATATTTTTCACTCCAGGTGCTCGCTCAAGATCCACAATGAATAAGGACAGTGGTGTCTTGATGCTTGCATCATTTTCTTGTCATTCCTCAAGGAGCACATTCGTGATTTTACGAACCTTGTATCCTAAGCTTAAGAGCTCCTTCTCTATCTCATCCGCTGGTGTAGTGGGATGCAGGTTTCTAATCACTAGGGTTCTAATCGCAGCGATCGTTCTTGCTTCAGGTGGTATGTATGAAGGTCGGCCTTAGTTTCATCTAAGTATTTGATTATTGTTCGGAATGTGTCGGGAGTGTTCGGAGAAACTTTTGTGTCCCGGGACCGATTGAGGCAAGTGTATGTCCCTGTACCTACAATTTTATTCAGTTGGGTGCATAGTAATTAAAAATTACTGATGTTACGTACGAATATCACTGGTGGCTTGGGCTGTGTGGGTGCTTGTGTAGTGTCCATGTCCTCTATTTCGATATTTTTCAACAGCTCGTAGCTATTGGGCGTGAAAAATGGAGACTCATGAGTTTTTGTTGTTTGTTTTGACGTGCTTGGTTGTGATGGTATTTCTTCCATAGAGCTGCTGGGAGCTGAAGAATTTACAGGGGCTATATTTCGATTAGATCGCCGCGGCTTACATTTGACCGGCGACGGAGTGGGGGTAGGTCCCAACGACCTTGTGCGTTTTTTCTTATTTTCTGCTGACATTAACTGCTGATAGAAACGCATGTTTCATAACTTATTTCGAATCGCACGTAACTTATTTAAGAGCCTTCTACGCTAGTACCTGGCTACGGTGCTATGAGGGCTGTGCGGACTCCCCACTCTTATCTCTACTACAGCTGATCGGTAACCTCACCAATATGGCCACCTTCTCTGTGTAATGTGAAGTGAATCTTGCAATTGGCAATCTATTCCACAGCTTCACTATCACCTTTAGATAGCTCCTCCGTGGACAGTTCAACCAGTAGTCGGTTGAGACGGTTTGACGAACTGGACTCTTCCTATGAACGGTAACAAACCAGTTGGTTTATAGAGCGATACGAAAACAATTTGGATGGTTTAGCGCAGGCGCGGTACGTGTGTGTTAATTAAAAAAACATTTACAATTTATATTTAATAAAAATTGTTTGGTTCTCTCACTTTCATTAGAAAAAAAAAATCATAGATATTGAGGAGGTCCCGGAGCGTTTTTATATATTTTTAAAAATAGAGTTTAGTTAATGATCTAAACAAATTTAACATTTAACATTTAAAAATATATCTTTTAGTTATTAAAAAAAAAATACATTATAACCTCTACTACCCGTACTGCTAAAAATACTACCACCAACTGCGTTACTGTGTGTTACTAACTGAACTAGTACGACACAGGTCTTACCGGCATCACCAGTTGCTAACTTCACCAAACTTGTCACTGCGTCTCAACCTAATGATATATAAATGTGTTCTCCGGCCAGGTCTGTTGTACGGTGCCCCGCTATATATTGACTTGACTGACAACTATTCCAGAATGGGATCATGAGAAAAGTGGTCCAGCATACCTCTCTTGAGAGGTTAAAGAACGCTGACCTGCACCCGTTGCTTGGTGTCCCATCGGTGGGTGAGTTCATCCACTGGAGACATCAAGTGACTCGTTGCAGCACCACACAATCCCCACCACCCTTCCCACACCGCCTTGCCTACATCGTTGGCAACAGAGTGTTGGGGAAAATTAGGTTTAGTTAAAGTTTTTGTTGTTAGATGTAAGTTAGTTTTAAGCCTATAAATAAGGTGAGCCTCATTACTTTTAATAAATTCAATCCATTAATGTATAATGTACATTATTAAACTTTTGTACAACGCAGATCACTATTAGTAGAAAACAGAATTTCTATAAAATGTAGCCAAGCTATAGGAAATGTAATGATGTAATTGTAAATAGTAGAATCTATATTTTGTAACATATATTAATTTTGTAACCAGGGGATATGAAACAATAAAATTTTAAAAAACCAACTGAACTGATAACCACTTCATACGATTCAAGTCTTCACCAACACATTCACATTGTTTCCGTAAAAATTTTCTGAGCATTGTAGTCATGTTCGCGTCAAGGGTTTGTATTTATGAAACTATCCAATGATAAAAATACAGTTGAGATGAAACAAAATTTAGGGGGAAAGCAATAACGAGAGGGTTTAATCGCTCCAATGAACGAATATTTTTTATAACAAAAAAAAGTTGGTTATTTAGAAGCGTGGCAGTTGGTAACACTGTGTAGCAGAGCTGATCTCCTCGTGAACTAATATTTTTGGATAATAAATTTTGGAGTTGCTTTTCAACAGATTTTATTGAAAAAAACAAGTTTCTATTCTATTATCGATTGATTCCATGTCGTGGGTTTAGATTGAGTTTTTTGCCTTCCCACAAGTTTTTATATTAACTTTGGATACAAAATTAGACGTTACTAAGTTAAGCCACTCTTCCAAATCCTAATTAAAATCCCAACAGCCTGGACTCTCACTCTATGAGTTCTGTTCCAAATAGAGCATACTTCATAAAAACCAATTGAAGGCATTTTAAAATTTTCAAAGCAACAACTAGTTCATGTCTTATTGGTCGTTTCGTTTACTACAATGGAAATATTTTTTCCTCAACTTACTTCACATTAAAACAGCATGCCACTTGTAAGAAATGGAGACGTTGTGGATTTTGAATTTTACATTGAGATGAGGCCTACCTGGAGGTTACGGATAACGTGATATTTCGAAACAAAAAGATAAGATCGAAAAAAAAACACAAACAGCGAATCTTAATCAATATTTGCCCCTAGGAAAAAAAATTCTCCGTTTTCCTCATTTTATTATGTAACAAAAAAAAGATTTCTTAAAATACATATTTCACAAACAAAAATATCGGGTTCTCTAGTACACACAGAATAAATTGAACATACAAAAGTATTTAATCCTCAGATTACCAAAATGTCAGAAAAGCTCCACACGACCTTGAATTCTGACTGGTTGCACAAACAACTCTTAATAAATATAGAGAGTTCTGCGCCTGCGCTGCCATTGGTTTAACGTGTCTACATCGCTCTGCAACTGAACTATCATTATTACCTTTCATAGGAAGTGTAACGGTGCGAAAACAGTCCCAACAGACTATTTACGGGAACTCATCTCGAGGGAGAAGGTTGAACGTGAGTAGTGAATGTATATCATTGAACTATACTCATAAGTGCTAGTGCATAGACAATTGGATAGTCACGGCAGCCATATTGGGACAAATCCCCACTTGGCTCACCGGCCGAGTAATAGCTCATAGCTCGTTCATAGCTCAGAGCTACCGTCGGCGGCTCTCGTACCGCACGTCGTTCGATACTGGGAGTAGTCATCGGTTTTTTTTTTTAAATAATTAAATTATTTCTGCTAGGCAGAATATGTCATTATGCGTTTTCATCATATGGCGATGAATAATAATAAAAAAAGATCTCGGTCCGTTGATACCACCACACCAACAACATCACCAAAACAAAAGGCTCATAGAGGAAGACCGAGTAAGAGAGACCTGCCGCCGCCACCATCTGTCACACCCACCAATAGATCCATGGAAGAGTTGCCTTCACCTCAACCAGGACCGTCTACTGCTCCGTCACCAGCAGAATCTCCGTTCTTCACCCCGAATCCGTTCCAGCCACTGTTGCAAGATGCAACAAATAATGACATGGAGACAACAACCACCCCGAAAACACCTAAGCCACCTCCAATATTCATAAAAAATATTATGTATTTTAAACTACTATGCGATCAATTAAAAAAAATTGTTGGGGTTGGTAAGTTTACCTGCTTCAATAGAAGCAGAGATACTAGGATCACGCCAGACAATTCAGATACTTATAGAGCGATTGTTAAGTATCTGGAAAATACAAAAGCTGAGTTCCACACATATCAGCTAAAGGAAGATAGATCCTTGAGGGTTGTTATTAGGAACCTTCACCCGACGACCCCAGTTGATATAATTATAGAAGAACTGAGTGCCCAAGGGTTCAATGCAAGACAGGTAGTCAATGTCTTCAGGGAGGACAAGGACATGGACACTCCGGTGAAAACGCCACTCCCACTATTTTTCGTTGACCTCGAAAAAACGCCAGGAGTCGAAAAAATTTACAATGTCAACTACTTCTACTACCCTAGAGTAAAGGTGGAAAAACCACATCCCAGGCGTGAAATAGTTCAGTGCCACAACTGCCAGGAATATGGCCACAGTCGTTCGTACTGTCACCACATACCTAGGTGTGTGAAGTGCGGAGACAAGCACAAGAGCGAGCTTTGCAAGAAGCCTCGCCAATCCCCCGCTGTATGTGCCTTGTGTCAGCAAGACCACCCTGCCAACTACAAAGGCTGCGAGGCATATAAAGTGCTGAAAAACCGCCTCCAACAACAACGCCGCCCACTCGTGGTAGAACAAGCAGTGAAACCGCGAAGCGTTCCAGCCAGAGAAGTGAATGACTCCACTTCATTCGCCAACATAGTGTCAGGTGGACGCAAGACATTATCCGAGGCACCGCCTCCTCCCCTCCCTCAACCACAGCATTTACCTCAGCCTCACATACACCAAATTCCTCCCCCTCCCAACTCCACAGATCTCACTAGCCTTCTTACATCCTTTCTCACCGACTTCAGAACTCTTATCACTCCTCTTATTTCACTGCTCACCAACCTTGTTTCCCACCTCATTCCAAGCTCTCCCAAATTAATAAAAAACCCTTAACTATCCTTCTTTGGAATGCCAATGGTGTTCGAAATCACACAAACGAACTGACAACATTACTAAATGAAAAAAACATTGACGTTGCACTCATTACTGAAACGCGACTGACTGCTAACAGATCCCTCAAAATCCCACAGTACCAGGTTTACAGAACAGACCACCCTGATGGAACATCACATGCTGGTACTGCTGTCCTTATCCACCATTCCCTTTCCCACCACATCGTCCCATTGATTGCCCATGATTTCCTACAAGCCACAGCTGTGTCAATCCGCACATTTTCCTTCCCCCTCACCATAGCTGCAGCGTATTGTCCACCTAACAAGTCTATTTCCAACTCACAATTTACCTCCTTTCTTAACTCAATTGGACATCACTACCTTGTGGGTGGAGATTTCAACGCAAAGCACCAACAGTGGGGCTCTAGAACCACCAACTCCCGAGGGCGAGCTTTGTTATCTGCACTCTTATCCACAAACTCCACCCCTCTCCCTCCTCAGACTCCTACCTATTGGCCTGCAGATCCCTATCGAAATCCTGACATCCTTGATTTCTTCATCCACCATGGAATAGGATCGATAAATTCGTCCACTACACGGCTCAATGACCTGTCGTCCGACCATAGCCCTCTACTCCTCACTCTTTCGTTACACCCAATCCCCAAACTACCTCCTCCCTCATTCATCAGAGGTCCAGTCGACTGGGACCACTTCCGTGAACTTCTAACTAATTCCATTGACCTCAAAGTTACCCTAAAAACACCTCATGATCTAGACCATGCCGTACATTCCCTTACTACCTTAATCCAACATGTGCATGGAATGCTTCAAAGCCTCGACCTTCCCCGTATGCCCAGAACAAAATTTCTTTACCTCAAAACCTACTCGACCTTATCCACATCAAACGCCGCTCCAAAGCCTTATGGCAAAGAACCCGACACCCTGCCGATCGCCGCTGTTACAATCATAACTGTAAATTGTTAAAGTGAGAGTTGGAAGGTTCTTCCGATCCCAAACATTTAATTCTTACCTATCCTCTTTATCCACTCAGGACAACTCTCTCTGGAGAGCTACCCAAAATATCCTAAAATACCATTATGTATCACATCCACTTCGTCGTGGCGATGGGTCCTGGGCTGCGTCAGATGGAGAGAGATCTGAAGCATTCGCACAGCACCTCTCACATACTTTCACACCTCATTCCAACCAGCATAATCCATCCCACGATACGAAGGTCGAAGATTTCCTTATTTCTCCGATTCCTCTTTCACTTCCTCCAAAGGCAGTCAATCCCTCCGAGGTCCAATACAACTTAAAAAACCTACCACTCCGTAAATCTCCTGGATACGATCTTCTCACTGCTCAGATCCTTCGACAATCCCACCCAAAGCAATAATTTTCCTCACCTATATATTTAATTGTATCCTTCGAACCACCCACTACCCACTTCTCTGGAAATATTCCATTATCGTCCACTTTCAGAAACCTGGAAAGTCCCCAAATGATCCCTCATCTTACCGCCCAATCAGTCTACTTCCAATCCTTTCAAAAGTTTTTGAAAGAATCCTACTCAAACGCCTTTTGCCTATAGTTGAATCCAAAAACCTTCTTCCTAACCATCAATTTGGCTTTCGCTTCAGACACTCCACTGCTCAACAAGGCCTTCGCGTTGTTGACCATATATCCTCCGCACTTGAAAGCAAACACTACTGCACGGGTGCCTTCTTGGACGTAGCTCAGGCTTTTGACCGGGTATGGCACCCAGGTTTGCTTTACAAACTAAAAATCTCCTTACCGCAGACACTTTATCTAATCCTTCAATCATATCTGTCTAACAGGTTCTTTCGGGTCCGTTGTGGTTCAGAATACTCCGATTATTACCCCATAGAAGCAGGAGTTCCTCAAGGCATCGTCCTTGGCCCTATCCTGTATACCCTTTTCACTGCTGACATTCCGTTAAGTCCTAGCACCTTCCTTGCAACTTTTGCTGACGACACAGCAATTCTTTCGTCACATCCTAATCCGTCAACGGCATCCTACAACCTCCAAAATCACCTCACTAAGATAGAGAAGTGGTGCAACATCTGGCGCATCAAGGTCAATGAAGGCAAATGCGTTCACACCACATTTACTCTCCGTCGAGGATCCTGCCCGTCCGTAACCTTCAATTTAATTCCGCTTCCCATGTCCAATACAGTTAGATATCTAGGTTTTCATCTAGACAAAAGACTGACTTGGAACCCTCACACAAGACTTAAAAGACAAGAATCGAACAAACGGTTTGGACAGTTATACAGACTACTGAACAGAAACTCTAACCTCACACTAGAAAACAAACTCCACGTATACAAACAGTTATTAAAACCAATTTGGGCTTGGATCCGATGGATTACTATTTTATTATTCATTAATTATGATTTTATTACTTACAATTATTACTCTTTAACGGTTATATCCAAGGTTTAATCGTGCATAATTTCGAGAACATCTGAAAAGCTCCGCAATTCATAGTTTTCAGTTTTGTACATTACATTTCTAGTTGCCGAGACATTTGAATAGGAACCTTCAAAGATATGAATTTTGACATTAGATTAAAGTCGACCAGTGGTGTCGTAGTGTAGGCAAGGTGGCTAAAATTTCCAAGCAACCAATGTTAATCTTATTTGCAAGCTTATATGTAGTCTTCATGACAACAGGGGCACGCATGTGAATCTTTTCCAGCAGTTCTGAGCGTTTAATTTTGCGTTATATCACTTTAAAAACGGTACTCAACTGAAAATTTAAACTCTGACAGTCCATAGTTTGTGAGACAAAGAACAATAAAGAAAAAGTATAATCGTATAATATACTTTTATCAAAACAATGGATTGGAATTTTAAAGAAAATTATACGGCGTTGACACCCTTTGCGCTATTTAGTCACTGTGAATTAAGCCCAGTTTTGTCAAATGGTCAGGCACACACACGACCGAAGACCGGTTTTTCTGAGTAGTATTTTCAATCAGTATTCTGAATTAATATAATCAAAGTTACTATCCTCACAGATTTTTTTTTTGTTCGCCCTCCCATGGTAAGTAGGAATCGATTTGTTAACCTTAGAACATGGTATGTGGTTTATTTATTCATGGTTAGTTTGTGCAGGAGGCAGGAAGCGTAGATACAGCATTGATATCCAAACACAATCAGAAAACTCCGTGAATTAACCAAACCAATCAACGGTACGAAGCACAGTTTAAAAGTTCCCACGCATAGCATAAGCGTGGATCGGTCATGTCCCAAATGACGCTGTCTGTCCTCTTGTGACAGAATTGATATGCTTTATTGATTTGGTCTCTAAGTGTGGCGCATATATTTTTAATCGGAACAATGCATTATCAATTAAGTACTTTTTTCAATTCGCATTGTGTAAAAAATACTAAAAAACATAATGAATAATTTCTAATTAATCTGTTGCGTTAGGGTCTAAGGAACATAACAAGCAAAAACACTGAAAAGAATGTGATTTTGTTCAAACACTCCTAGTCGTTAATCCCCTGAGGATTTAAAATCAATAAAAGCTCATCCGTTTATAATGTTTTTGCACATATTTGTTATTCTCATTAGTTATTGTATTGATGTAAGTATGGGTGTGAACTTTACATATTCAAATCACAATTATTAATGGTATATAAGCAAGATTTTTCTATTTTCATTAGTAATTATTATTTAATTGTTTTGTAAACTATCCCCTGCTATAATTTGCAGGGGTGCAGTAAATTTTTACATGAATTAGTTATAGAAGAAAAAGTATATTATTATATACTGAACTTACAGACTCAGACATAGACATGTTTTTTATTACTTTGTTGCTAAAAATATTTAAAAAAAAAACTTTCCGTTTCTGACCGTCAATGAGGCGGGGGGGGGGGAGAAGTACAATAAAAAAAGTAATTATTAATTCATCGAAGTGAGATCACCAGTGGTTTATTCTTGTTTCATTATTTCCGAGATAGGGCCCAGCACCTACTCACTTATTTATCATCTCACCACTTACAATACACCAAGATCTACTGTTTTACAACCACTTCCTCTGTTATAAACGTCGGGCAATAAAGCTGGAGGTGGTTGTCCAGGAGTTTAGGTGCCGACTGCCCACACTTAAGGGTGGTTTACTCCCGTAAATCCGGAGGGACGGGGGTGCAACAAATCAATTTTTGATAGAGGGTAGGCTGTTGCGGTATTGACTGGGAGGAGGCCTTAGGAGAGAGCCCGTGGGAAATTAGGTAGAGTCAAGGAATAAAACATGGAACCGGACCGGGCAATCTGGTCCGGCCTTAGGTGTCTTATTTCCGACTCTACTTCTTTTTCACCGCAGTATGCCCAACATTGCTGAGAGTGAGGGTGAAACGGGTGGGTTATTAGTAGGTTAATACTACTGAATGGAAACTGCAGAAACGATATGAGAGAAATAAATATATTTTTCTTCAATATAGGATATTCTAAAACACAGTTACATTCATATCGCTGATGTGCAATTTTTACAAACGTTATGTTGTTTGCGCTAGTTCAGTTACAATTTGAAATAAAACAATGCAACAATACAACAGTTAAGCGCTTAAAAATGGCTAAAACTAGCCCCACGGTACTCCTTGGGTAGAAAGGATAATTTAGTAAGCAATGAGGTGGTTATCAAAAGAGGATTATAAACTTATGATTTTTGGATACAAACTAAAATTTGGAAAAACACCATTACAATATAAATGGTGTTCTAAACCACAATTGATACAAATGTATCGATTGATTGTAGTAAGAGAAACAAACGACTTCCACAGTGGTAAAATAAAACAGTAAAAAAAATGTTTAAAATAAAACAAAACTCATGAGCTAGATGCATGAAATATTTGAAAGGCAGCATAGCATGCATGACTAGCTAGACACTCTATTGACAACTTAAAATTTTATAAGATTACATAAAATGGTTACGGTTTATTTCTGTATGCTCGAACATTAATAAACTAAATACTACAGAGTCTATTTTAATTAAATATATATATATATATATATATATATATATATATATATATATTATTTTTGAAATTACTATCTGCCTTAATACTTAATAGGCAATAAATAATTGAGATAAATGTTTTCATTCATACCATATTTACAATTCATCATTCACTCGCACATTCATACAAAAAAAAAAAAAAATTGAAAATATTAGAAAAGGTTTCCTGGTGGTATAACAGATTACTTAACGTATGCTTATAAAAACATCTTTTTTTTTAATATCCTCTTGTTACAAAATTATTTATAGAATTTACTAGAGATTCTACAAATCTATTTACGATTGATTCATTATATTTCCTGTAGCTTGGCTACGTTTTATAGAAATTCCGGTTTCTACACATTGTGATCTGCATTGTACATAAGTATAATGATGTACATTATACATTAATTTACTGGAATTATTAAAAGTGATGGAGCTCACTTTATTTTTCTAATTTACTTTACATTAATACTCGTCATAATAAATTGTACATAATGAGGATGCCTCAGGAAATACAATAATAATTTGTAAATAGATTCGCCTGAGGATCTATAATTATATAGAATTATCTGTAAACTTGAAGGGGCTATGGAGGAAAAAAATAAAAATATACCACATGTATTAGATAACATTTTATTTTATGGATTTCTAAATAAGTTAGTAATGCTAAAAATGATGATGAGTACGAATTTTTTTTTTTTTTTTATGAGTTTTGTCTATAATTTTTATAGAAATTACCTGTCGTTATCTACATTTCACAGATGAAAAATTATCTCTTGCGGGGTATGGTTGGGATGTCCCTTACCCTACCGAGTTTTTATTGGGGATCCATCAAAATTTTTTTTTAGTGTGTTATAAGATTTAATTTGCAGTTTAAATTTAATTTTATTGTTAGTGTATGTATTTCTTAAAACTAAAATGATATAACCTGGCGCTTATTTTATTTATAATGTATGATTCTGCCTAGTCTTATAATTGATTTAAAATCTCTCTAACCAGTCCTATTAGCATTTAGGAGCGATGGGGTTTCACCATCACGCGCGGAGTTGTTTGTACCAAATCTCCAAAAAGAGGTGTCTAAGCTCCTACATCTCCTTTCCGTCATGCCCAGAGGCTCAGGCTCGCTCTCTCCAGACTGTTGAGGATTTCGGATGGTAATTTTTGGCCGGAGAAGAGCTTTTCGAAATGAGATGTCCCGTCATGTGCCTTGGAGGTTCGGCAAACAGAGCATTAGTTCAGCGTCTCCTCTCGACATGCTCTCTCCGGTACCGAATCCGGTTTAAACCTCGCCGGCCCAACCCTAACTTCCGGCCCCCAAAGTTCATTTTCCTTTTGTAAAAGATGACAAGAAGTAACTTCAAACACCAGTCGTGGAGAATTCATATTTAACTAGATAGAGTAGCTTTTCATTTTTTCCAGGTAAAAAGTTGTAAGCTTTATGGACTGTTTAGAAGGTCAGAACACGTTATTGTATAATTGAAGCGGAAAAAAACACAGTTAAACGTAAGAGACCATAAGAACTTTCCATTGGCCGGAACAATGTTAACAATATTAGCTATTAAGTTCTTAACTACTACACTGTCGCCGAGTTAACCACAAAGAAGCTAGCAGATGATTTAGAAGTGGAGTGGAAAAAACAGAAAATAAAAATCTCAAACAATTTAAAGAAATTTCAATTAACCTAAAATATTTACGTCATTGTCGCATATAGTTATTGTCAAGTTAGCGTCAATTTAGCCAATACCTTCATGCAGGTAATAAAGTGCATAGGGAGACTAGTAGTTTCACTGTCAATGATTTCTAAGTTCATGTTTTAAACACTGAACTGAAATCTATATTTTATCATTCTCTCAAAAATGTTCAGTATACAATAATATATGGGACTGCAGCAGTCTACCTTTTGTTTAATATTGGATGATTGCTACATTTGTTTCAAGAATCTTATTATTTATCCAAATATCATGTTCAATGAAGTTTCATCCTTAGAGTTGTTATGCCATTTTTTTTAAGTTGAATCAGAAAAAACTTGCTAAAATAAAGTTCAGCAAATTATTATGAAAAACGAGGAAAATAAACGTTTTTAAAAACTCCCAATTCTATGCTCATACTACGATAAGTGAAATACGGCAACTAACAGGCGGTTGTTGTAATAATTTACTAATAAAATAACGAACATCCTATACTCGGAATATTTCCACAATAAAACTAAATATTGTTTCATTTTTGTGAACCACCATGTCAGCTAGTAAAATACTTAACATATACACCTTGATATCCACTGTTGCTCATAGTGTATTGCTCACTGTATTATTTCTTACGGCGAAACAACTGACTAGTAATTAATGTAGTCATGGATTATCAATTCATGGATATGAATGAGTGAAGAAAATTGAGACTCAACCGTGCGGAAAATCTCTGACTCCCGTTCAAACATTATATTTCACTGAAAATAGTATGTTTACCATTTTCGATAGTGAGGCAGAAGCCGGTTTTCACAAAGGTGATGCCACTATTTAAAAAACATCTATACATATTTGGGTGCCAGGAACATTTCTAAGATATAACAGGACTTAAATGTCTCCTGTACTAAGGGAAACTAAAACCATTTCGTAAAGTTGATTGATTTTAGAAGCACCATAGGTCAAGCAAATCAAAATACCATAATGACTATTATTGTCCTAATTAGTAACATAACAGGTTCAGAGTCAGTCACATTTTAATTATCAATCATTTTGCATTGAATTAAACCACTGCACTTTGGCCTCTGACTTGTTTTTTGTAGTTTCCAAAACTTTAGTCAGTATGACCAACGGGGTCACTAGATCACCGATTCAGTCATAAGATACTCGAGACTGGTGATGTATCCACCAAAAATGATTGTATAATTATAAAAAAATTGTGGTTTGATCGGAGAGAGTTGTACATTTATTAATATATAAATAAATAACCCACGATCGTAATTCAGCATGATATAACCGTAAGTCATTTCTAAGATAATTAATACTCCTATAAAACTTTATATGCTAGTGCTTTGAACATGACTATGCCAAAAATCTTTTTTTTTAATCGTTTAAAAATAGCTATAAACGCTTTTTGGCATAATGATAGATTATATGTTTCCATACTTACTGTTGACTAACTATGACGTACATCCTGGAATATAAAAGTCAGCCAAGAAAGCCACTAATCAAACCGGAACCGTAATTTAATCGGCGTGACCTGAGGGGTAGGAAAACTAATTCACGTAGGGGTTTGTTTGAGCCCTATATTTGCTACCGTTGATTGTTTAAACCTCGTCTGCCGGCGGCCGTGGAGGGTTTAATCTGGAAACGGGTTTTCGGCCAAAACAAAGTTCGAACCCTACCAATCAGCATCGTACTCCATCAGTCGGCGAAAACGTGTGTAAAATGGATTTGATTGGTGAAATCTGTGTCGACCCACAAACACGGCCGGCCTCGATCCAATGTTTGCTCCACGTTTTAGGAGTGCCTCTTCTCTATTTATTAACAACGTTTACATCTCTAATATAACCCAGCAGCCAACGAGTCTATATTTAATTATACAAGCATCCGTAAAATGCGGTACCCAACTTATTCGTGGTCGTAAAAATTTAATTAGTGACTATAACAAAGAAAATGTCACCATTTTATACCATTCTATTTCACTTTTATAATCTGGAATTCTGTCTGTCCATCCATCTATTCAGGTCAATGTTATTTTCATTCCTTACATAAATGCGTGTGATAAGACATTGAATTTCTATAGGATGAAATAAATCACAAAAAAAAACCACAATTAAATGGCAATCAAAATGAGTTAAGTAGCAAATGCCGACTTTGATTTCTGTACTTTGATAATTTGATTTTTTTTTAACAAATAATGTGAACTTTCCATAAAACTTCAATTTCCAGATATTTTGTTACCATACTGACCTTTTCTTCAAGCGTTTCAAATTCAAGTGGTTCATTTTGTTTAGCACCTAAATAAGCCTGCATTTATGGATATATATATATATATGAAAACTCCAGCTGAGATCTAGCGAGCTGTGTTTGTTGTAAGAAGGTTAATTAGCTGTGTTTTGTGTGTGAAGGTTACTTTCTAGATAAGACTGTTTATTGTTTGTGTTGTGACTATCCACTATAATACCTGGTTAATAACGTGTAATTTAATTAATCTTTACAGGTATGTTTATTTCGTTTATGTTATATTGTTCAATCGTTTGATGCTTATAATTCTAATGCCATTGTGATTCTTTACAGATTAATAAAATCAGTTATTGAATTATTAAAACCAACTTTCATATACATCCCATCTTCATGTTGCCACCCTGTATTTATCGTTATGTCACTAAACTGAAACAATCATTTGATTTTGCTCTGAAAGCTTCTGACTGGGTCAATATAGCTGATGAACATTTCGCTAAGTGAGTTTTTGTTTTTTTTATTCATAAGGTGAGCCCAATAACCTTTGTGTATTTCCAGAACAATATTCAATGACCATTTCATCGTAAAATATAAATACTATTTGGGTATAGAAATTATATAAAATGTAGGTAACTGCAATACATATAAATACGCTTAATCATGTAATAATATCATATATCAGGTATAATGATGTAAATAGATTCGTCGTTTTGAATCTATATTTCAATAGTCTACTTTTTTTGTAACAAGAGGATATGGGGGGGGGGGAGTGAGTTTTAACGTTGAGTTTGTACGGGTGCTCATATTCATATTCACTCCCCACTGAGTTCTAATTTAAGGATTAAGGTCAAAAATATAACTGCGAACCGTCTGATATACGAGCTAATAACTTGTAGGTAAGTTTAGTTCAAAAAGGTAAATGTAGGTAAACAAAATGTTTTTCGTTTAATATCCTTCGAGTTATATTAAAATGTTTTTCAATATAACTCGAAGGACATTTCAAAGAAGAAATTTCGAAATATTTTCTTTTTTAGGTAGTGGTCAATCTGAGGACATGAACCCTTTTGGAGGTGCCTTCAATAAGAACAAGGGCAGGAGGCTTCAACAAGTAGACGCCTTCCAGGGTTCCCGGTTAGACGCTAAGTAAGTAAAGGAGGTTCGGGCTAACTCCGCCAAGGATCCTCTTTCCCTTAATCTCCTTACAGGGGTAGATCCTATTCGGTCCCTGTACGTCCCCACCACACAACAGCTCCTCTATTATTTCAGCTCCGTCGGCGACTCTCTTCCGACCCTCTAATCCTTCCTAGCTTTGTTCTTCCTTAACCGTAGTTTGCTTAAGCTATATCTTTCCGCAAACTGTCCCCGCCCTTATCCCTGAACCTGCTTTTGCTTTCTTTTCCCGCCATAGCAAACATTGAGAAAGAAAAGAAATTTGGGCCTACTGTAAAATATGGAGTTCTAGACTCGAGCTCACTCCCAGTTGAGCAGTAAGTTTAATTACTGGTGTATTTTAGCTCTTCTTAGTTTCCTCTGCTAACATAATGCGTGTCCTAACCTTTGTTTTATCTATTCTCCAGAAAAATCAAACTCTTGTGATGAAAACTTATAGAAGTTTTAGTTTAATTAATATTTCATGGTAGTAGATGTAACATATATATTATAATGAACACTTATACAAAAACATTTTAAATAAAAAAACAATACAGAAATAAATTGTATGATTGTTTGATAAATAAATTGTATACATAAATTGTTTGATCAATTTATTTATTCTATTATTTAGCTTTTTTTTTAATTTTATTTCAACTATCTTATTTTTTTTCCATTAGCAAAAAACATGGAAAGTTAGAAAATACAACCATATGGAACCGTTCCGTATGGAATTGGGCGATATTTTCTTAAAAAATATTTAAGGATTGTAAAAAAGCTGTTCGGTAATGATACTATCTCTGTTAAAAAAAAAAATTAAATAGCTAAAATATCGACATCAGATATCTAATACTCCTGCCTAGAACTTATGAAGTATTTCTATTGCTCGCTTCCAAAACTTCATGTTTTCGAATAACTTTGGACATTTTTGGCGCCATCTTTAATATATACTTAACTATCAATTGTTGTTTAACATTTGATTTTGATTCATTCACTTTCTGTTATTTATTTTAGCCAGATACTGATCAGCATATTTCAAAGAGCTAAAGGAATATATCTTTAAATTTTCCTTAAAATTTCAGGTCGATTAAGTAATTATAGTGTGCACTATTATAAATTATGAAGACAAACAGACCCCACATGAAAGTGGAGCCTATCCCTTCGGGCTTGGCAATGATTGAATACAGGTATCTCGTAAGGACGCTTACTAAGCCCCCTGCTATATTGCCCGTCAGCTTGTAATAAAAGATCTGTGACAGGGCAATATAGATTGCCTACGGTATCGGGTCGTGTGACTGATGGCCAGTACTGCACCCACTGCAGTGCTGCAATCTCTGATGGTCCGTTCCATCTTCAAGGCTCGCTTCACATGATGTCGATTCCATCTGCATCTTTTTTATTCACTCAGTTACGCTCCAACTTTTATAGAGAACTGGAAACTAGTTCAACCAATATCGCTACATAAAAATTGCACTCCCTTTTTATTGATATACTTGTGTAAGAAATTCTCTTCTTTAATGGCATCGATGATTAAGGATGGATGGTCTGTTTCTTTACTGTAGTCCTCTGTCCATAATTTTTACATAAACACCTTGTAGCTTTATTTTCTTTTAAAGCGCATCCAATCCTTTCAATCAAAAGTCCTAAGAACAATAGTAAATGCCCCTTATTACGTCAGCAACAAAACCCTTCACAATGATCTGAATATACCTTATATTCTTGAACTCCCTTCCAAGTTCATAAAATTCCATAGTAACCTATCCAACCACCCTAATTCCCTAGCACAGTCATTGCACTGCACCGCTCTTCCCTATAATCCTCCCCGGAGATTAAAACGGCAGTGGCCTCGTGACCTGCTATAACTAAGTGGTAGTGGGAGTTCTGGCAGTTTCTCTAATCATGTCCTGAGCGTCTGTGGCTCTCGCGCTCTTAGTCAGCCTCCGCTGGCTCTTATCCAGTGACGCGGCTGACGTAGGAGCATGGGGGACTCCCCAAGACTCCGCTTCCCCTTTCACATGCGAGGGAGGTGACAACATTGTGGACTTGGGGGGCCTCTCGGCTGTTTGTAAATATTGTATGAATGAGCGAGTGAATGATGAATTGTAAATATGGTATGAATGATAACATTTATCTCAATTACTCATTGCCTAATAAAAGGCAGATTGTAATTTTATCTTAATAAAATTGATTGAAACCGGTATTTTCTTTTAAGTATCCTTGTTGCGCTAGAGTCTCATGGTAATTTTGATGCAATTCCATTTGGCATTCTCATAAGGAAGCCACACTTACCATATCTTATTGATGTTCTCTGGAATACGATTATCAGTGATACATGTAATTAATAAATTTTTTGATTATAACATCTTTATTTTAAAAAATACGTGTTTTTACAGTATTATTAATTAGGGTGTAAGATCCATTCTTACTTAAGTGCATTCATTCCATCATTCCTACAATACAGCATACACATTCCGTCTAGGAGCCCCACCCCTCCCATACCTAAGGCTATTCCCTCAAGAAACTAGTAAAAGGGCCGGATGCAGCGGAACCTTCCCGCCTCACATTCCTACTGTTTCAACATGAGGCGAAGACCAGAGAGAGCCAAAGAGAACCTAGAAATGAGTAAAAATGATGGCCAGTGCCAGGACCCCATGACTTACATTTCTATTTACAGTAGAGCGCAGAGGCCACGTCTTTAGGTTCCAATGATGATTATTTCTGGATAAGGAGTTAAAAAGAGGATTTGGATGAGTGGACAGGTTTTCGTAGAATTGGGTTAAATATGACGATATCTAGGTCAAAGACAGTTGGCACATGGAGATCCATGTGAAGGGATGAGTTTGTATTGTGAAAGGTGGCTTTGACTACAGTTTTGAACACAGATTGGAATTCTTAGATTCATTTGATGTTTGAAAGTTTGGCTATCCCACATAGTTCTAATCAGTACGTTCAAGTTCGTTTTAACAATTATTCGTTTATGTGCAGTTTGTTTCCTAGTTCAGGTGAGAGTTTTTATGTATTACCCATGTATAAACGGTCCAAACCATCTCCCAGTGGCTCAAAGTCCCGGTTGAGGTAAGCTATAACATTTTATTTTAAGATTTGATTGTTCTGGTTATGATGAAGCATATTTTGTTGTGGTTTTAGTTTATTGAATAAGTACACAATTTTGATAATTTAGAAGCTTGAGGGATAATTATACCAAAACACATAAGTACGGAATAAAAATGTATTTTAAGAAAATGGGTATTGTTATAACCAGGAAATGATGTACACAATTTAAGGAAGCATTTCTTGTATAGTATAATTTACTCATAATACATATAATTCAGATTATAAAAATATACAACATAAATTAAATTAGCCAATATAATCACATGAATCATCATTAATCTCTCAGACAAATCAGGTACTAAGTAATTTTCATTGTCACACGGTTGAACATAACTTCCTACCTGATGCGTTGGTATTGAAGGCAGGGCAATTAAATTCAAAACTTTCACCGGTAATTTCTTGGTTGTTTTCTAGGCACTTCTTTGAGTGACTTGACTACTGGAACGGACATTATCAAAAGCCTATTTTGATATTTTTGAATATATTTTGAATATCAAAAGCATATTCAGGAAGTCTATATTGGTGGAGATTCCATTTTTAAAAGAGAACGATGCGTAAACAATTAATTAAAAAAGATTGAGGAACAATGTCGTATTCAATTACATGTCATTGTACAACTTAAAATTGTCGCTATAGAATATTAAAAAATTAGCTTGGACACATGCGTATAAAATATTACAATTTTAAGTGGTTTTGAAAAATCTATTATGAGACACATTGCCTCTCATTTGAATCAAATTTAAAATGAAATAAAGAAAATAATTACCCTCTAAAGTGAAATTCATCATAGTAAAATTAATATTCTTCACCACAGCCACTCAGGACTCATCACTCAAACACAGGAATGTTTGCAGTAAATATTGAATTGTGAATTTTTTTTTTTTTAATGTGATGGGATCGTTAATTAACAGGTTCTTTGAATTGACTTTGGTCCACCTACTTGTACTTGATTCACTGTGCGTCTATTCAATTCTTGTCTCTTAAGTCATGAGTAATCAATGTAATGTTTTCTCTGTTTGGATTGATTGCACAATTTTACGTATTGAATATATTGTGCTCCACGGGACGTAGTAGCTTTTCCTGGTAAATATATAAATAACGAAGTCGCTCAGGTCCATTGTATTTGAAAAATTTCTATATATACTCTAAATAGACGACTTTAACCATACTACTGAAACGTGAAATTATTTTATAAAATATTGAATAACCATTGGGTAAGAATAATAAAAATATCACAATTGGCGTGGTGATGTGGCTCCGGGAGTCGTGTAGTGGATCTTTCAAATCATTGCCTCCTCCATACTCTGGAAGGTGGCAATACTGCGGGTGAATTGTGAAACGTCCTACGCTGTATGAGCGAATATTGCAAACACGCTATGAATGACAGAATTAATGTAAATTTTTAAATACGGTTTAAAATATTTTATCACAATTATCTATTGCGCTTTTAAAAGTTTATTATAATCTACATATTTTAATTTAAGTGTGACTGTGGCTGCCAGATATTCCTCCTGCCGTAAACGTGGAATATTCCATGCATGTGAAGTGTCAAATCCTGGTTCTATTGACGTTTTATGTGTCGTATACTAAATTAAAATTCTTAAGCTTAATATAAAAAGTTAATTTTTTTTATAACCTGCACATATAAAAAAAATCTTTCGGTGCAATAAACACATCCCTTCCTGCCTGCAGGACGGTGAGTGCAGTACTAAGGATAGAGGGGGTGGGTTTAGGGGAGGTCTCACCCCCTCCATCCCCAAGGCTAAGTAAGAGAGTTATAAATATAAGGCAGGTCCTTTATATAAGACTTTTGTACATAACGACAGGGAGGGTGGGAATCGTCCTGGATATATTGCTGTAAGTCCCCTATCTTGCAGGTCCACACACAGTCCGGACTTATCACTGGTGCCCTCTCAATTTAGCGCCGACCATTCCCCAGGACACTTTTATCTCAAGCTAGACACATTTTTTTATCAACCCCCACCTCTCCCCGCCCCCCTCATCCCAGCCGGCTTCATATGAAACAATTATATTTATCTTCCGAGCTGTGTTTCCTATTTTTCTTTTCCTCTGTCGGCACCCTTGTATTAATTTAGTTCACCCCACCACCACATTTATTTCTATAGCACATAAAGTCCTTCGTACTTCCCCTAATGAAATATTTAACTCACTTATTTCTAATATTGTAAAAAAACAAATAAAAAAATAGAAACCATGTGCATGTGACAAAATCATTTATCTTTTTTAAATCTTTTATTTATTGTTACATTACCATTAGACGTTTCGCCTAACCAGGCATCCCCATGACTATGAGTCAAACAGATTACATGTATATAAGAACACCTAATATTATAATGTTTGAAAATTAAAAGATGGTAACAATCCACAGAATAATACACCTAAGAATGACATAATTTTTCAAAATAACTTTCCACTATTTAACTATTACATACCGCATTGGTAAAATCTTTGCAAAGTTTAATGACAATTTAAAATATTAACTCATATTACACTAAAAATTACTAATTACTTATTGAGTGATTTGTGTGATTTTTAGCCCTGAAGATGCCTGAATAGGTCCCGATTCATGACTTAAAAATATATAAACAATTTTTGGAGATACTTTTATAGAGAAGTTTTATTTGAAAAACTTAACTTGACTCTGTTTCCTTTGTTGAATTTTAATTAATGATTATGAAACTATTTAGTATTTAATAGTAGGCTAAAAGTAATAAATTTCATTCATTTTAGATGTAATACGACAGAATTAGACGTTGAGACAACGTTTTAACACAAGTTAGTACTCAAGGAAATAAATAAAATATTTTAATTCCTAATTAATATGAGTTCGAAAACTTCGAATATCTATGTTAGGTTATTTCTCTTTGTGTGTTAGGGGCTAGGAGTACAGTGCAGCTCTATTCACCACAATGCTATGTGATTATTCACAGATGAAGAATTACGCTATGAAGATCAGTGTATGAGTGGAAACGTCAAGTAAAAAATCCTATTCAAAAAATTTTTTGAATGTTGCCGCACTTAGCCCCCAACAATCGATGGCAGTTTTCGTTCAGCCTTCTAGGGAATTCCTCCGTTATACTCGATCATATGCGATGTTAAGTTTTATTTAAAAATAGTGTAGGCAAAAAAAAAAATGGTCTGAGCAATCTCTATTTTATTACGACGAGCTGTTAAACGACAGGTGAAGGATCCTGAAGTTTTCGTCTATTATGGAGGTAGAGTTGGGAACGCCGCAATTTCTCAGACCCCCCTGTAGTGTATGTTGTTTGTCTAGGTTGCACACCATAGTCGTGTTATAGTTCAGGATTTAACAAGGTGTTTTTTTTTATCGTATTTGTCCCCCCTATATTTATGTAAGTTCTTCGTTCTTGCATACACGAAGTATATTGTGATTGTGCATGAATACAAACCAGACTAAATGTTTTTAGTTCACGTACTGCGAAATTCTACCAACGAAATACAAATTATTGAAAAAATAGAAATCGTAGTAAAATTAGAAGTGGACAAGATAAAGGGGACAAGAAATTACGAATAAAAATTTATAAGAAATAAATAAAAAATAAAAGTTTTCTACATAGTAATTATTTAACATTTTTGTTTTTACGTTTCTTTTATCGTTAATATCTTAACTAGGTTGCATATAATCATATTTATTCCATTGTTATATTTTAGGCTACAATTAGAAGAGCCGTTTAGGATATAAGGTAAATGTAGATTTCCATTTAAAAGTTATATAGAAGGTTATAATTTAAATAGAATTTTATTTCATAGACAGTTTGGATGTACTATTTTCTTTATATGGCATATGGTTCTAATTCTGAAGGGAAATTGGTATTTTGGGAATGATGGTATTATCTAAAGACAATTAAAACATTGGTAATACAGAACATTTAGTAATAAAACATTGAATGGTGGCGTGAAGGTGTGAAAAAGTTCAAAGACCTTATGAAAGTGCGATGATATCCTTTTGTTTGTTAGCTATCGTAAATGGAGATACGGATTATCTGCCGTCATATGTTATGGTAATTGTAATGGGTGAGACAATTAGTAAAAAGACAATATCCTATTGTTCAGAACGATATTTTATTTTAGAAAAGACCTAAAACGGAAGGATCCCCGACGGTAGATAATCCAATCTCAAACCTGGCTAGACTTCCAGCCGAATACATCACACATGTTTATTTACGACTTATCAAGTTTGTTATTGTTTATGTGTGATCTTAATAAACGAATTGGTTTTTTAATATTATGATTTTAATTGTTTCATTACTATTGTTATTATAGTAATTTGTGTTGTATAGTTGATGAGCGTAAACCTATAAGAAACCTAGTTAAAGGTTATAATTAAACAATTTATAAGAGAAATCTGTGCGTAAAATCTGGAAATATTAACGGAGATTTTCTTCAAATAATTTATTTGTTTTTTTTATTTATAATTAAGGCTGGTTCATGGCAAAATAATGGAGCTTATAGTTTCCTCCACATTCACGGCTTCTTTCCAAGGTGAAAAACAACGTGGAACTTGCTGGCTTGGCGCGGATGAGGTGACACCGTTTGGACGAATGTGGATGGCGATGAACTATTGATGATGAACAGTGGGGAATCTGGTATTGGTCATTAATTTTACACCATACTGAGGTGATACGTAATTTATGTGAATACCATGACATCTAGTGAGCCAATTAATTGTAATATTCTGGTTCTTTTGAATATACTTATGAAGGAAATTCATTAGTTAAACCAATATATGAGTGCCACGATTTACATTTGCTGAACAAAACGTGGAAAAAATTATCGTTCTCAATCAAACTTTTTTTTTGTCATTTTATTTATTTCTACAGTAATACAAATATTAAAATGGCTGAACGTGATTTGATGCTGGTGGCTATGCCAAATGGCTAGCCGGCATTGGGGAATCCTTCAGAGAGTAGGTTCTTTACAGTTGTATAGCCTAGGTACCAATTAAATATGGCAGTACGTTTGCCATCATGAAATGCTTACATAAGTCCTTATCCTGATATAATCTGCATATAATATATTATTCAGTGGTTCTTTTAAGTTATTGATCGGAGATTTTCTACATTTTGTATTTCTCATTTTCAAGAGAAATGAAAGGTCAGGTATATTTAGGTACTTGGATACTGTGCCAAGTTTATGTGAAGCTGCTGCTTTCTTCAATATCCTTGAATTTCAATATATATCAAACTGAGTTAGGATCTTCGTCGAAATTTGTATTCTTCCCATCTCTCTTATATATCAAAATTGTAGGATCGCATTCTTAACATGGACGTCCTGTGTCAAGCAGATAACAAGGTACATTTGCTATATGGATGGCTTATAGTGAAAAATGTCTATCAGCGAAAACACAACTTTACGGGAGGCTTAAATCCGACTTAAGTCATTTTCCGCCTTTTACATTTCTTTGCATGCATTATTTATTATCTCCCAGCACTTAAAACTCTTTACATAAGCTAGGTTAGGTAGTTTTCTTTCAAAATAAGTAAAATCACAATATTTAGTAATTTTATCAGATAGGCATTTTTCATAATAGACCATCGATATTCCGACCACGTCATGTGCTCCTAATTATTGCACAAATACTTCTATTCCAATAATGGAATAATTGAATGTGATAATAATTATCTCACAAATTATAATTATTAGATAATAATAATTGATGAATGGAGGGAATAATTCCAATAATGGAATAAAAATAATTTGGCAGCAGGGACTTTAATCAGTCAGTCACCATACCGTCAGGGCAATCTTCTTAAACGGCCTTTTGTTGGCCAGTATACATTTTATTTTACTTTTGTGGCATTTCTATCCCCAAACATCTCACTTAAGACGTTATAAACTAAGAAATAGAAGCCATTTTTATAAACATTTGAGAGCAGATTGTAAAAAGAAAAAACACAATCAGGAATAACGGGAAACGCTTTTCCACAATATGTCCAATGCCAAATGTCGATGATTGTTATAATGTCAGTTTTTATAAATATAATATATTGTGTCATGGCCATTTTGGGAACTATTATGTCCGTCTTGCACAGCACTTATGTCTGTTCTATTATTTTTAGAAGAAATAGGCATATACGTTGTCTTTACGTAGCATACAGCAATCCGCAGTCTAGTCGACAGCTGTTTTGTCATAATTCTTGAATGAAGGCAGCATTTTTTTTTTTGAGCCGAATACAACGATTAATAGTGAAATGGTTTCTTACCAAGCCTCAAGACCTGCTTATCCATCCGTGGTGGTTTCCAAAGATATGTAATCTTGGTATGTTTAAAGCGGACTTCTAACGAGTGTTTGATAGTGGGTTCTCTGAAATAAGCTTTTTATTGAAAATGGCTTTAGCTTCCTAAATAGTTTTTCCATTAGCTGAAAATTGCAGCATTTATTAGATTATACTCAAATTGATTATTGAATTAATAGTTATTAAGTTAGCTTCTAAGCAGTATTGGCAGTGAAAAATAGTTCTCATTATAAAATAAAAACTATGTTGCTGTGATCACGTTTCATCAGTACTCACCCTTGACCATATCTTAAAAGAATCGCTTCTTCAGAGGTCTCCTTTTATCATAGGTCCAATTTGGATCCCATCCATTTGCTCGAATCAATGCCACCTCGATCCAGCAATGACTGTACTTGACTCACCTTTAAATCGTATCCCGTTAATTAAACATCCTAACAATTAATTTTAGAAAACCCCTGCCCACACCTATGAAATTATTTCCATCCTAACTTTAACGTGAGATTTCTGGCGATGGTCAGTTTTCTCCCTTCTGGTCTCCCCTGCTACTACCTAGCTGTAGGTCGGTATTGTGGCTGATGGAGCAGCCCGCGGGATCTCCGTGATCCCTGAATCCTTCCTTAGCTGGGGGGTGACATTCCCGCCGGCGAATTTTGGGGATCCGTGGGCTTTGAACAGTGGACGAATGGGTATTGTAAATACCACATGTTTGAGGGGGGGATGCGTACGGTATAAATGTCATTGTTCATTACAACTATTCATTGTTTTATTAGAGCAGATTTTAATTGGTATTTAAAAAAAGATTTTTCAAAAAAAAAAAAAAATTACTCTGAAAAGCTGCGAATCCTAGACGCAAGTAGCGTAAATTTTGACCAATGAACGCTTCATTTAGTATTAGTAGCTGATAATGTTTGCGTGGAAACACCTTGATCTTTCAATTGTCTATAAATAAAATAAAAAACTGTTAGTAACCAATAAAATTGGAGGCGCCGGGCATCGATCCCGGTACCTCTCGCATGCTAAGCGAGCGCTCTACCATCTGAGCTACGCCCCCATTGAACAGTTCAGTACAAAAACTGGTTCTGAACCGAATTTAGGACAGGAGAAAGTAAATCTGTAGATCGATTGTGGTTTGCTGTTCATGATCTGCTACCAGGCCAGACCCGCAACGCAGACGAAAATAATTTTAGTTACTAAGGCCAACCGTTCTGCTCACGCAAAACATATTTGAACACACGTTGAAATGGTAACAGTCAAACAATAAAAAAAAAAAAAAAAGTTTGGTTCCGACAAGCATAAGTGGACATCGGGTCAAACAGATCAGTTTTCAACTTCTTCTTCAAAGTTCTTTTCGCATTACCGTATTTTGTATGTTGTATGTTTGACTACAATAAAGAATTCGGAAATTTAATATCTTGTTGTGGTTTGAAAACTGAAAAGTTATAGAAGTCACTTGATCTCTATCAACGCTTATTATTTGTCGCATAATTCTGTTATTTTATTGTAAGCAAAAGTGATTAAATCACTTTTAGAATTTACCTTTGTATTTTCCTATAAATAAGATGATTTTTATAACCATTATAAGGACATATAAACTTACAAATAATTAAAACATAAATCCTCTTCCATAATGATCTGTAAAAATACAATCCATAATAAATTATGTGACTGAGGTTAATAAAAGTGACCAAATACATTTAAATAGTAATCTTCATTTATTATTTCTTAACAGTTTAGCTAAATTTTCTATAAAGCAACAAACATCATCTACCCCTGAAAATTATATATAAAAGATTTTGACTAATAATACTTATTGTAACAAAAATATAGAAAAGTAAGGTACAGAAACTAATGGTGTGTACTTTCATGTTTTATAAATTAGCATTTAACATAGATATAAACATTTCTTTACAAAAATAATAAATAAAATTTCATGGCTTTAATGGAACCAGTACTTCAATACCCATCCTCCGTTCATCGTCGAAACCTTATTCAATTATTTATTTGTAAATGAATATTCACATAATAAAACGTTGAAAGCTATGTCATAATATATTAAAAATAAAATTAAAATGTACGGAAACAGTCAACCGAACATAGATTCTGAAGTTGAAATTAAAATATAACTCCTCAAAGGTGAGACTGTTTATAAATAAGTTTTATTACTTCAATATTTATGATTCTTCAGCGCTACTTTCTGAAATTAAAAAAACAAACATGTATATGATAATATGTGTACAATGAGAATTGTTTCATAGTTTTATTGTTAAGCAATACCTAAGTACTTGTTTTCAATCATAACTAAAAAATAAATTTGGCAAGAATACACTGCCCTTAGAATGTATTATTATATAATATTATTAATATGAATAAATAATATAAATAATGATATAGAAATTATTATCTCATGAAAATACATGTATCTATGTACATTTAATGTAAACATAGGACATTTCCATAGTCCAGCCACCAGGGAGCTAAAATGAGGATTTGCTTGGAAAAAGTCAGATATAATGTTTTTTTTTTTTATCATCTAGATATTAGTAGTAGTAAGAAGATAATGAATTTTCGAAATCCTCCCTAACCAGGCTTAGTATTTAATTTTTTAGTTTTCGTAAAAATTGTCCGCTTAATCGTAGCGATAATTAGTTTCTTTTTAATCTAAAATAAAATGAAATTTTCTAGAACGTTTGTTTAAGACAATTTTCCTGAACACAGAATTATGCAAGATAATGATTTTTACAGCTGCACAACGTTTTCCATAATTTCAAGTAAATCCGATCGCATCCTTTTGAGTAGCTCAGTGACATTAATTACGTGATGTAGGTTTTTAAACGTTGTAGTTCTTAAACGCAAAGTTCTGTTTTTCGTAAAAGCATGGATTTTTTAGACTACAGATTCCTCACTTTTAGAAAACTTTCCTTGTTTTATAAGCTTTTAGACCGCGTTAATTAAGTCGAGGTCTCATACAGAGTAAGCTGAGATTTGCCTCCAGTTTTGTAAAAAAATTATGTGATGCGAAACTCTCTCTCCTCAAAATATACGTAATTGATGTCCGAAACATAAGAGAGTGTTAGAAAATTTTAAATGCTGCAGAAAAGTTTATTTATGCTATGGCCCAATTCCGAACTAGGAAGGAGTAAATTTAAATTTTGTGTTTTTAAGGTTGTGTCGTTTTTTGTTGAATATATCTACAAATCTATTTAAGTAATTTAATTCCCAATGGAAGCATCGTAAACTCGACTTTTTTTTTTCAAAACAAGTAGAATTTGTCTTTGTTAAAATCATTTGAAGATCGTGGCCAGAAAACAGAACTTTGCGTGGTTCAGCCGCACCAGGAGTCTGGACCCACCATTTTTTACTATACCTTCTGCATATAGTAACTTCGGTTCTATTTGTTATTTAATTTTAAAATTTATTTATTTTTATTAGTTTTCTTTCAATTATGTATAGGTATATATAATTCCTAATAGTTGATGAATTGTTTTTTATTAGTTGAAGTAATTGAAATTGTTGTTAAAACATGTAAAATATATTCTTTATTAAATATATGTAAAAGTATTCTTGTTATTTAAAGATCTAACATTTATTACAAGTACTCTTTTTTATTTAAAATAAAATTTTTGCAATTTCTCAGTCTGTATTTTTATACATTTACCTTTATTTTATACAAGCGTAGATTGGGGAAGTAGAAAAAATGTTGCGCATCTTATATTGAGTTTGATAAAAAATGTTTCAAATTTAGTAGGAATTGTTTTTTTTTCAAATTTACATGAACCTAATTATCTCTACGATTAACCGGGAAGAAGTTATTTTCCAAAAACCAAATAACTTCCGAAATTTTTGGGGTATTTTAGCTTCCAAATATAAACCAAGGGGGGGGGGGGAGAGGTCGAAAACTCATATTATTCTTACTAGTACTAATATCTAAAAGATAAAAAGAAACCTTCAACCTGATCTTCTGGAAGGTAATAAGTAGCACCTAGTGACTGGGCTAATATATATGTATATTGTATGTGACCACGTTTGGCTCCTATGTACAGTGCAGCTAGCTAAAAGCTTTTTGTATTGTGAAAACTTGAATTCCAAAGTTTGAAACAGTAAGTACTTACTCTTACGTTTCTTCGGAATTGAACTAATCACAAATTATAAAGGTTTTTTATATATACATAAATATTTCCATTATCAATAATTGTTTCACAACATTTACTTAGACCTATTTACAAATATGTTACATTTCAAACCAGAGCATACACACATTTTCCTATAGAAAAGTTTGGCTTATTTAACAGGTGTATATTATGATAAAATATATTGATTTAATAAGAATACATAAAAAAAAAAAATGGGAATGTTTTTTTTACATTGAGGTTTTGAAAAGTCCAACATGTATACAATTACCAATCATTATCAAGGTTGACATTCTAGAGCGCGTAATTTTTTAATGATTATTTATTTGATTAACTCCTAATAGAATAATTGAATGCTATATTAAAATTTAACTAAACCGTGAGTTACAGAGGATGTATTCGTTGGGTGCACCTTGATCCACTGAACATGAGCTAAATCTTTCACATTACTTTACTTCCAACCAAAAAATACCTGATGCTGAAATACATATTCTTTTCATAAAAATCAATTATGTTTCTTTCAGCAGTATAAATACATCAGCTGAGATTTTAAGTAATTTACAAAGATCAGCTACAACTATATTTCATTCCTTATAATTTGATTGTCTCAGAAATTTTAGCAATAATTTGATGGCAGTAAAATCATACAACGGTGACAATATTATGATGACAGTAACTTAATTATAGAAACTCAGCAGTCTTCTTTTATAAATCTACACAAGCCTTGAAAGCCGAAATTCGAGTTACGTATACTGAGGCTGAGCAGGAATTTACGAAGTAACAGTAATAGAAAAGCCCAACATAAATTCCAGCAATAAGCAAATGCCCGCGAATTCTTAAGCTTCTTGAAATTTTGCCACGTCCACCGTTAAAATCTCTAAGATCCTCGTTGTTCCTACTTAGCACTGTATTCATTTGTTGCTTTCTTTATTTATTTTCTACATCATGCAACCTTTTGTTACCTACACATTTACGCAAATTATATGTTTATTTTATTCAAGCAACACTTAGAGTGGCCACGATTTCTCAACTTATAACACCTATGTCAATTGGAGGTATTTTTATCAACAAATAAAAAGATGTCCTCAGTACAAATCCCGACCGAAACCGCATGCGTTGAAGATGTGCGCTATCCTCGTAGTGAATGTTATGAAGGACTTGGGTTCAATTTTCTAGACAAACAAAGAAAATTTAGACTTAAATTGAATTTTGTTGGTGGATAGTGTCTAGTTTATGTTGCTAAAGCCGACTCATTCTACCCAACAAGTGCGTAAGGAACCAAATATTAATAACGCCTGCGATATGGGGAAACATATCTCCCCATATTTTCTGAAAAATTAACAAAGATGAGCGTGTCAAAGTAAAGAAAAGTTAACAATAACTTGAAGCCCTACGGAGATTGGGTTCTACAGCATCGAAGTGAGAGGTTAGCATTCAATTAATTTAACCCTTATTTTTACAGCTGTACAGCCTTTGCCCCAATTAAATATCGCACTCTATAAACCTTAAATAAAATTATTGGTTCTTTTTAAATAAACAAATACAAATTTGAATCACATAGTTTTTTAGTCACAGGATTCTTAAACCATAGAGAACTTTTCTCTTAAAAAATGGAGTTTTATTGAAACATTTTGAAATTAAAGGAACCGAGTTTAAATTAATTCTGAAACTCGGTCATTACTAGGTCACAAGATCCTAAGAAAGTTGCGTTAAAATTACAACGCAACTTCAGTACTTTAAATTTACAAAGATGAAGGTGGTGTCCGTGGAGTTTCTGAAAAAAAACACTTTCAAACTTTTCCAAATAAAAGATAACATGAACAGTTCCTCAGTGAGTTCTGATCCGAAGGACGAAATTTGATAAATTTAAGCAAAAAGCATTTTAATATTTTATATAGCATCTTTTAACATTTGTGTCTCATTTGTAAATTTAGCAATAAAGTAAATGAAACCTTCTTAGAAAATGAGGGTTTACTTAGTATTTTTTTTAATCCAGAGATTTGAACACAATTACTTCATACCATGATGTATCAACCATCGCTTGGTGGCTTTTTTTTTTTCAAACGAATATCATTAAAATGTAGCACCATAGCAAATACCCAAAATTCGGGATCCAATAAGAAATTATCTATCGTCAGGGAGTGGAATTGTAGAAATGGATTCTTGTTGGGTTATTAGAAATAACACAAAAAACACAATTTTTATTTTTACAAATTCCACTCAGACCCGCAGTTTAAAATTCTTACGGGTAGTTTAAGAACGTTAGAACTTAAATAACATAACAGTAAAACTAATTTTAATTATTGGACAGTATCATCCTACATTTGTAAATAGAATCAGATAAATACTTATTTGTAGCCGGTGCAGAATAACGAACTCCGCCTATCATTTGAAAGCCAATCTTAGGGGTTCTAAGATCGTCTGCAGCATTCTTTAACCCTCCGTTCCTGTATGTGTTTTTCAAACGCTAATAGTCGCATATGTTTTGCTAACACTGATAGTTTCATGTACCTGCCAGGCGTGTGTTTTTCTACTTGGGTTTCAATTTTTTTTTTTTAACAAGACATTAAAAATAATTTTGTGACTCTAGGTTTAGATGATTTCAAATATTTCCCTTGACGCCATAATTCATTAATAAAAATAATTGTGAAAGGGCTTACATTGCAACATTCAACACGTGGAAGACAAAAGAGACAATATTTGTCGCTTGTGCATCAGAACCCAAAATTATGTTTCAAGGGTAACACTAAAGAATTACACATATAATCACAGCACGGATATGATTGTAAACCTGGCTTCTAATAAAGCACAAAGCTACAGGAAGAAAAGCAGCCAGATGTATATAATCAAATTCACTCACAGGGAATGTACAACATAAATAAAAAAAAACCCTACAGCAAGGGACTTATAGGGCTATAACCAAAGAAACACTGTGTGAAGCGAAAACAGAATTTAAGAAGCCAAGTAGTAGAATAAACAACCCCCTTGCTTCCTGGAGTGGGGGAGAAGAAAAATATTTATTTATACAGCTCTTAGAAACATGATACAAACAGAAGGTTAATCCCAGGTATTGGTCTATCTAATCAAACTATCTAAGCACTTAATGAAAAGATTCTTCAAGATATGTGACGTCCTGAAATAGTATTTTGTTTTGTATGATATAATTTTTATAAATTCATTAAATCAGTAAAAAAAATATTTTTTCAATTATTTTTTAAATTTCAGCATATCAATATTTTGTTTGTTCAGAAGCAGAGTTTAACTTTGATGTATATTGTGATGATATTCTAGACATTATCTGTTTGAAGCAGGTTCATTTAGCGGATGCGGGGTACTTTACGGGAAAATATCGAGTCATTGGTTGCACAGGTTCTTTGGGTTACACCTAGAGCAGTTAGGGTAGTAACTGAACGTTTGTTGGCACTATGCGAGCTAGTCCTCTTGGGAAGAAAGAGTGATCTCAGAACTCGTCCAGATGTTCTCTGTATATCTTAGACTTTGATGCGCTACTTATAAAGGTTTTCAGGCATCTGGAGTGTCTTATCTTCCTGGTCCCTAAACATCCTTCTTACCAATGATTACCACAGGTATGAGGTTAAGTTAGATCATCACATGCTAAGTAGGTCCAACTTTCTTATTATAGTATCCTTCATTTTACATTGCAACTACACCTAAGTAATCAAACTAGCGTTCATACAAACTGCAATTAGCCAAAAGGCCTAATAAGGGTCCGTGATCAGGCTAGAGTGATCTTTATGGATCTTAAGTTTGGTTATTTACTTTGGTACGATACAGATTTTTTTTTTATTTTATTTAACCTCTTTGCATAAAAGAAAAAGTATGCTCAAGTAACACTTACTCTAAAACACGAATGATTGACGGTTAAAATACAGTTGACCTGATTGACTAAAATATACAATATCTTATACAGCCTTTTATCTTACGCAGTTTATATAGGATAGCTAGAGCAGGAGGTGGCCTTTGTCGGCTCACCGGCAGACGATACTCTCGCTGTCAGCAGCGCAGAGGCCGTCCCCGGGAGCGAGGAACAGCTTCCCGTTGCTGCAGGAGCACAGCTGGAAGACGGAGGAGGGGGTGGTCGAGCCGTGAGCTCTCGGCCGGGGGTGGGCCGTCTTCAGGCCTGACATCACCACTTTAGCCGCCTCCAGCCTGATCTGAAAATAGTGACAATCATTACGTACCAAGAGCTATTGCCCAAAATGTGTTTGTCTCGTTAGTCTTGATTTTGTTACGGGATTGTGAGCAATCTGTTAATTGTTGAGAATGTGGTTTAGGACAGTGGTCATATTAAAGGTTATCATCGCCATAATCGAACTAGCCTAATGGAGCTCCCTTCCACCTCTCCATTTGCTAAGTTCCTTCATTAAATGTGTTTGAAACAAGATTACTTAATTATTTGCAATCACAAACAAATGAGTGATTGCATACAGTACTAACTTAGGAAAGATTATTGATTTTCATGACATGCTAATTAAATAAAGTAGGTTGAAATTCTACACTTACAGTACATATATACTTCATTTACTTTTTTTTAAGCCCGATAGGAATTAGTGTGTGTGTGTGTATATTATTTTATTTTCGTATAAAGTTCTTCCTTTGCTTTCTTCATGTATTTCAGTTTATATTTTTAATACCTGAAGAATAATGGTCCTGTATTTGTGTAAATAAATATTTTATTTTATTTTTTTATACATAATTTATTTCTCTGTATACTGTAACTATTAGCTGGGACTGTAACTCTCAATGATCCCAATTTACTTTAGATAAAAATTTATATGACATAGTCCCAGGATAATAAAGATATTATTGTTAAGGCCAGCGTGAACGGTTTTGGAAAAAGGTGCTTTAATGTTATTAATGTATGTATGCTATAAATGAACGTGAGGAGAATGCATATTTTTTTCTGGGGAAGTTAGAAGATCGTACCAACAGTTAACTGGTCTTTTAAATATACTCGTGAAAGCGATGTAGTTATGCAATGGTAGACCAAGCGGAAGTTTTCTTTGAGTAATTTTTCTATTTACTAACTGACTTATTTGTCTACAAGTACTTAATTTACTACCAGTACTTTTATGCTAGTAAGTCTGTTAAAAATTCAAATCAATTTAAACAAACTTCGTGTCGTTTGGTCTACCTTTGCAAAACTACACCCATATAATATTTATGTTAGGCTCATGGTCATAAAAGATCCTAGTGGTGATGATACACAAGTCTGCTATACTTACAGCTCCATCCAGTGATTCCAGCTTAAAGTCAGTTAGAGATGTGGCTCTGATGTCGCCAGCCCTAGACTCGATAGAAACTCCTGAAGGAGCCATGATTTGAAGTGACCTCGTAGGAGATTCTAATCTGAAATTGTTAAACAATTAATAAAAAAAAAAAATTGAAAACCATATAACAAGAGCGCTAACTGTTAATCTACTCTTTTTTTCTTTTTTTTCGAGGGGGTGGCATATTTACAGATACTTATAGCTAGATTTCAAGGGATAAACGTAAAATGTATTAATAGTTTTCTTTCTTGCTCTTTGTATTTAGATTTTTTGAAAATTGAAAGTTTTGCTGGAAAAGCTGTTGGTCTGAGTGGAAAACTGAACACGTTATGATTGAACTTCATTGGTTCAGTATGAAACTTATAAAAATGAAGTTGCGAAGGTTGTTTAAAAGCTTGTAAGCTAGTGATGATTTTTTTCTAGAAATTTTGAACGAATAATTGGCAGTACTGTGGGGAATATGAATACGAAATTTCACACTGGGGGGTACTGGTAGCCTGTATTATTCATAGGTCACTAGAAATGAATGTATGTGTCACCGGTAGACTACTTATAATTTAAAATCTTTCCTGGATCAGTTAATAAATACATATGTTTTTTAATATAATGCGTATACCATTTTAGGTTAAGAGTTATCCACTAACATTCACATACTTCGTGTGACTAAAAACTTCCACCAGGAAAGGGGATTCATTCCCCAATGAGCCCAAAAATATTTATTGAAAATTACAACGTTGCTATGACAATGACATCTGCTATTAGCATAGAAAGAGGCTATCACATGTACATAGTTTATAGCTGTTATTTTGTATATGTACATGGCGTCTTCCTTATCTGTAATGCTGTTTTATTTTATTTAGCATTAACTGCCAGTCTGAACTTTCGTCTGAATTAACGTTGTGGGCTTAATTGGGAAGCCGTAACACAGAAAAATACGAAATTGCTCTCATACCGGGTTAGCAAACAGCGATTTATGTAACTTTGTTTTCTTGTGCATATTTCTGCAGTAATAATCACAAACAATCGCCCGTGTAGATAATGACATTTAAAGAAAATATAGAATGATTAAATTAATGAAAAATATATTTTCGACTTCGATGTCTAATTTCTTTACAACATTTAGAAAAAACTAATAAAATAAAAAAAAACTAAAGCAGCATCGAATTTAATGTAACTTCTCTTATTTAGCGATTAATGGAGGGTATGATACTTCCCAAGTTTCTTTAAAATAACTGTTTACAACGTTTGTTGGGATGATCTTGATCGTTGATATCTTAAAAAAACTCGTCATCTTCAACATTTAATAGTTTCTTAGAAGTTCGTATGTTCTTTCATACGTTATGTAAATAATTTTTTGGACTAACGTATTACTGCCACTCATTATCACAGAAATTGAGGATCAGCGCCTGTATTTCAAAGTAAAGAATCACGTGGTTATTTTACAAAAATCAGGTATACTTCATAGAGTAAACAACGAACTCACATTTCTTTAGACAACTTTTAAAAACTACGTGACCAAAGCCAATACTGAAACATGCAACAACCCAATCGTAACAGAAAACATCAAAATTGCACCACGATTGGTTCATTTCCGAGTTTGAGACAACTTTATCTTGTAAAAGTTCACTTCATAACCAACTTGTTTCAGTCTTTATTAAGGCCACCTCTTAATTACGAATAGTTAGATGTTCCCTCTTCTCGGACCAGAAAATATCTATTATGTTCCGTATGTTTAATAGACTTATGACGTCAGGCGGAGAGGGGGAAGAAGCTAGGGGGGAAACAGGTGGCTGGCCCCACCACGGCTGGCCTGCTTATATAAACTCTGTGTCTAAAAGGGGAAAACAGAACTTACCAGACCGGCACCTTGAACACTTCTCTCTCTCTCTCTCTCTCTCTCTCTCTCTCTCTCTGCACTAGCGCTTGCTGCTCTACTCAAAACCATGGTTTTCTCATTTAACTACCTCTGCATCTCTCTCTCCTGTTTCAGTTGTCTGGCATGTTTTAGTCCAGCGTTGTCAGACCCACATCTTCCTAGTGGCAACCTCTGCCTTCGTCTCTCTAAAAGTAGCAGCTCCTTAGGAGAGACCTCTCCCTCGCAGACGATGGTTGCCGTGGCCCTACAAACTTTACCTAGTAGCGTCTCCCACGGCAATCCAGTCTGCTTCTCTCCGGTTCACACACGCCTTATGGATCCGGACGGTTTTCGCCTACCCTTAGATACCGAGTGTGAATTCGTGGTCATTCCAAGACCGCATAAACCACCTATAAACCTACCCTGTTCCTCTTCTCCTGAACATAGTGCTTTGTCGGGGCACACCTTCTAAGATCTTATGGAGTCAGATCAAAACGAACTAGGCTGCACGCCGACTAGGCCGGCAGCCTGGGTGAAAGATCACAGGTCCACCCGCCTCATCTCTTTCTAGGCGCTCGTTGGACAGCGGCTAGATGTTGTAGCGACCCTAGCCCACGGCGGGCGTCTTCCCAAACCCGACAGTCTTCCCAAACTATTAGCCTTTCGTTGCTCTGAAAGATCAGAATCATGTGCTGTCGAGAATCGTTAGTGTTTTAGGCCTTGGAACATCATTTATTATTATCGCTGTGGGTAGGGGGTGGGGTGATTTTATACTATATGTTACTACAACTATGAAGTTGACCTGCACGCCATTAATCAAATACACAAGCAGTAAACCTTATAAGAGGTTACACCTACAAACATCTGACTATGCCTACCCATTAATATCTACTATTCGGGAAGGGGGCGCCCCGCGGGGGTTAGGAACTCGTCGACACGGCCACTGCCCGGCCTACGACAAGAAAGAGATAATTGTGCAAGCTTGTGGTCTTTGACCTTTGCTGGTGGCCAAGTCGGTGGGCAGGTTAATTTGTATTTTGTTTATTGATCTGACTCCATAAGCTCTTAGAAGGCTCACCAAAGGTGAGTGTGAACCGGAGAGAGGCAGACTGGAATGCTGGGGGTGACGCAACATTTTGTAGGGCCCCAGAGATCCTCTTTCGCATTGAAGGGATCCCTTCCAAGTTTGTGCTAGTTTTGGCAGAGAAGCGCACCAGGAAGATGTGCGGTTTGACAATGCCGGACTAACACATAGCATGGTTAGTAGGAAAGAGAGGTGCAGAGGTAGTTAAATAAGACAGCCAAGGTTCGAATAAGTAGCAAGCACCAGTGCAGAAAGAGAGAGCAGTGTTCAGTTCAAGTTCCGGGTTCTGATTGAATGAAAAAAGCTCAGAATTTCAGGATTATATGTGCAGGAGCAGGAAGTCAGCTTCAGTCGAGTTCGGAGCGTGAACTAGTCCACCCTCTCTAAGCCGACGCTGAGAAGATTTATTAATAAAATATGGAAACATAGGTCGGTGTTTTCTGAACCGTGGACCGGGTCAACTGACGGTGGAAGTCTATATAAAAACTATAAAATAATTACTTATTGTAGTCAGGAAATTGTCTAACCTTATGATTAAGACAAAAGAATTACCAACTTTTCGTTTTAAGGAAGAATGAATATTAAACTGAATTTGTCTTTGTTAATGGTGTCTCTACTGCTGGGTAATTTTAAGAATGACTATCATCAAGGCTCAGGACTTAACCACGAAACAATGGAATTTCAAGTAGCTTTGCGTATTGATGATCTTTCATAAAGTTACTGAACCATTTACTTCAGCTTCATCTCAAAGGTGATAAAAAAAATAATCTGGGAAGGCCATCTATGTATTTTTCTAACACGTTTGTTCATGCAAAACTATTGGTCGAATGGGTCCAATACTTTGCGAATGAATACCATGAGATATAAGCAAAGAGTTTTCGTGAGCAGAGGTACACATTGTACTTAAAAACCCCCGTGTACTTTTCAAGATTTAAATCATTTTTTTTTCTTTTACCAAACCAACAACGTTACCTCCAGTCACTGAATTGTAACGGACCAGATGATTTTAAAATAAATATTTCGTTTCAGTTAATATTTAAAAAAAAAAGTTGATATTTGAGAACTCGTGTTTGGTAAAAAAAAAAAATGTACATATTGGTATTCAACAACTTATGTCTTTCTCGAGAGCAAATGAACAAATACGAATGCCTTCACGTCTCTGAGATCAATACACGGGGCTTCATTCATCGGAACATGCAGTTGGCCGCCTTAAAATTCTTGTGGAATCCCCACCTCTGGTTATTGAGAAATTCCGGGCGTTCCACCCAGGACGGGGTAGACCGGGTGAAAAACAGAACATAAATATACAACAAAATAATTTTGATTTTATAGTTTTATTTACTAATAACTGAGTAATACATATTTGTAATACATATGGTATTATATTTATTTCGTTTAAGACTTCAATATTAATATTCGTCTTTATTATCGAAGAGTGAAAAATTATTTCCTCACATTTTCAGCGTTTATTAACATCTTGAACTCAATTAAGATTATTTGTTATTATTTATAATCCGGCTAAAAGCTGATAAGTCAAAAGCGACTGACATAATTTACCCTCCTCTACTTCTTAACCCAAAAGTGTCAAAACCAATTTTATCTACAAAATAAGATCCAAAACATCCACCCTAGTTCATGCGATCTAAGATTCTATTCTTAAACCTATTCCAAAATTCCCATTCCTGTCACCTGACATCCCCGAACAACTAATTTCCTGCATAATTAAGGGTCTCAAAAATTATCTCACAATTTTAACGAGTCTTTGTAATTCAGTTGAATAAATCCAAAACACATCCTTTATCATTCATCTATTAATCTTTTAATAATTTATATATTAATCACGTCAGGATCTTTAAATTAGTATCTTGCTCAATAACATAGAAAATACCATTAGTAGTTTCACTGTGTTTATTTTATGTGCAATATCGTGGAGTAATAAAACTGCCATGCTAATATCACGCTTCTGAAAAAAAAAATGAGTTGATTCAGGAACACGATGTTAATAAGCTATGAGTTTCTATATTTATAGTTAAAACCATAGCATAATCTACTGTAACAAAACAGCGTTGAGTATGTACCATTCCGAGAGATTAGATTACCGGCACCGACTGGTATCTGCACTTCCTAGATGGCTGGAAGAGGATAAACGCGTGCCTTTGACATCAGCATTGAAAGAATAAAAAAAATAAGAACACATGTTATAACAAAACGAGGAAGGTTATCTCGTATGTTTGTAAGCTTCGATTGAATATACGGAGATACCTGTGAGAAATAGTGAGTGTTCTAAAGGAGGAAAGATAGACGGATCTTAGGAAAGAACTGTATTAAAGGTAACTCAAGCAAATTCACTTGGTGTGGGGGACATTAATCCCCGTGGGAGCTTAGGACATTCAATTATTATATCAATATATAATGAGCATTATGTGTTATAGAAATTGTTTAAAATGAGTTATTAACTTTAATAAACCAGTAGTTTTGGCGTAGAAAAAGGATCGTTTTTATTTGTATCTTTCCCAACCAATTCACCCGGTTATAAATTGGTGCAGGCTAGCTGATAAGTCTTCCATAATTCTTTCCAGGTTCCTAACTTCCCGTTCTCTGATTTCTCAACCTCTTCCAAAGGAAAATTTCCTATTTCCCGGTAGGTACGGGGGAGTTACACTACATTTATTTAATCAAGATATCGTATATGAAAACTCAATCATCATTATATACAAACATTTTATGCTTTATCATATAATGAATTATTTAGGCTTAGTAATGTTTCATGGACGAATTTTTCATGACTTAGCCAATGCAATTTAAACCCCAATGTAAAATTTCATGACTACAATAGTCTCATTAATACCAAACCGTTCAGTGCAAACGTACGAGTTCCCACTTTGTAAAATAGATAATAAACAAATGCTAGAATGGTCGTTTTCTTCGGTTTGTCGCTGAAATGAAGAGAATCAAATTTCACTTCTTGCTCCTTTACGGGATTTTCTCGAATCAATCGTTTCCACCCAGCTCTTTGAAGGAAAATAAAAATTAGAATAGCTACCTACATTTAAGTACTTTCCTGTAATTGAAAATTTCCCTAGGAATAGAAGCTGGTATGTAGTTGGAGGGATGGGTCACTTCAGGCCTGTAGTTTGACTGGATCAAAAATAAAGATGACGGATTGAATCAAGAAAAGATCAGCGAGACCAAACGCCTAAGTCGATGGGGAGCGCCGTTCTGAAAGATTGAATCACATACGGCAACAGCTGCTACCACAACTGACTCCCCTCCCCACATTTCTATACATCTCATTACATAAATCATGGATACTTCTGCCTAGTTAGGCTTTATGGTTATGTATCCTTCCAACATGTGTATGCCCTATCTTACTAAGGACTACTATCCTTAAATCCGCTTCACTATTATTACAAAGGAATTTTAAATTTGCATAAGATGATGTCTGTCGACAAATTATCAATAATGTGGCATGCCAAAATTTGTCAAGTTTATTTACGCAAAGGGTACGAATTATTACGACAAATATTAATAATCAACAGCCAAACAAAAAATTACTTAAACCCGGGACCTTCCCGGGTTCGAGTCACATATCCGTAATTATCATTAAAAACAGTGGGAACTTTACCACAGCATACTTTGCCAAAATCGTTATTGACAAGAAATACTTTTTAAGATCGAAAATATAACTTCACTCTTGTCCCTATTTATTCACTGAATTCAAACCATTGAGTTATAGTAAGTACGGAGTTAGATAACTTAAGACTAAAAAAATACAGTACAAGCATAAGAAGCATAACATAAGCTGCGAAAATAACATTGATTTGACTTTATGTAATTGCAATCTGCTTGGTAAAGTCCCAGTTTACTTGTTTGTAATACAGATTTTTTTTGAAGAATTTATTTAATTTGATATCATACTCAATATGATAAGAATATTAGATATTAGGCATAACAGATTTTGAAAAAAAACAGAGTAAAAACTGCTTCAAACCAAGCAGTTATAGGATTTGCTCAAACTCTAAGAAGAGTAAATGTTTAAGTTTAATTTTATTTTGGGAGCTTTAATGTTGTTTAAGAGTATCTTTGGTTCCATGAACACAAAATTATATAATCCCTAATAAATTCCTTAGTAATTAATAAAATAAATATTTTTTTATCATAAAAAATAGGGTATAAATGATTAACTTAATAATCTGATTTCAGTATGTGTTTACACCGAGACTTCCGTAAAGAATTAATTCCTCGAAATTATTAGAAAAAAAAAATTCTTTTCTATTATCCCTTAAAATTTGTGATCCTAAAATTATAATCTAAACGAGTAAAAACAAATATTTGAATAAGAAACAATTTGAGCCTTTGAATAAAAATGCACATATGCAAAATTGTGTTGAATTCAAGAAAATTAATTTAGACACGCATTGATGTGTAAGCAGCGTTCTTGATGGAAGGTCCATCGCTGATGAGGTCGGTAGGCCCACATCCACTAGTGAGTGGCTTGTGGTTCCAAGGGGAACGAACAAGGTCTGAAACGATAATGCTAGCGATTTCTTCCGTTTTCAAGGCTGTTCAGACGTGTAGTTAAACTGTGGAGCCCGAAGGGATGAGGTCCCGACCCAGAACAAGTCTAGAGCACTTCGGTGGTTAATTCCATTCGAAGTGAATACGACAAAATCACACAATATATAGTACACATTTGACTTATATTATATTATAGTGCATTAAAATAAATTTTATCTCCTCAAAAAATAAAATAATAATAATTAAATTCTTCATGATATTTCCTAGAAATTATTAGACAGTTTTATACACAAATAAATTAAAATATGAAGAATTACCCCAGCATTTAAAACCTATGACTAAAAGCAAGCTTAATCTATTTATGTGTTTAAAATATTAATTCTGGCCTTAACAGTATATATCATATGTTTCTAAGAAAGAAGATACAGAGATGCTAAAAATAGGTCCATGGATAATATGCCATTTATTAATCAAATACTTAAGGGTAACGAGTTAATAATAATATTACTGAATAATATCAATCTAATGTTATTGTAATTCGTAACTGGTATCATTCTATCAGTTCTAAATTTATCATGGCAATGAAGGAGTAGAATACAAAACGTCGCCTGAAATAAATATGGTTAAGTGATCTGATAAAGGAGTTATTGTGTCATGCGGAATGGTTGACCACTGCCCCTTAAATATGCTATTGATCAGCAATTTGACCTTAATCTTACACAGGATTGAGATGGGTGACTTAAAACGACTTCTTCGGTTTACTTCTGTTTAGTTCATTTTTATTATTCTTCAAAAATATCCCAGAGAAATATTCAGGTAAAACTATTTTTTTAGGCCACATTCATAAATATCGTAATGACTTCTTTAGGATCAAACTGAATTATCTATTAGAAAATAAGGGTTGATCGTATGGATGATTCTCTAGTATTAGAGAGTTCATCACCTACCGATATCTTTGGGGTCACCCGATTGGGGACAATACGTACGGCGCATGTTGGCTTTTGCGGGATGTTGGTTGGATCCTTTGGCTGTCTAAGTTCAGAGCTATCCAGACTGTTGACAAGGTGTTCAATCAGTACAGGCTAGACTTTAGTGTTTATTTTGAAGTAGTTTTCAGACTATTGGCAATCCAATGATTACAGGTAAATGATTACGATACATATACATGATTCTACAATGTCTAATACTTTAATTGTTGTATGATTTAATTTCATTTTGTTCTAACTAGCGCCACATACACTGATTTTTATTAAAAGGAAGCTGTTTAACTCATACGAACCTTATCAAAATGAACCAGATGGAAAGTGATACTGCACTCTTCAGCCACATTAATATTCAAGGAAGGTGAGTTAAAACTGCAGTCACTCCCGAGGACAAGCTGGCCAGACGACGTTGCATAAGAAGGTGCTGGTACGTTATAAAAAATGCAGACTAGCCGCCACGGCACTAATAAAGACGGAGACCAGGCAGCATGCTAAAGAGCCTAACTGGAAAAGTTTTGAAACCGAAGCCGTCTCCTTGATGTACTGATCCGACACGATGATTACGGAAGTTGGAGGAGGAAAGTTGCCGGAGGAGTGTGACAGTTCTTTCTCTCTGATGGAGTCCGTGCGCTCGAGTCCTCGCCTGTTTCTTCTTCTTCTCCTCCCTAGTGGCTGTTGATAAGTAGCTATGTGTGGGTGGAGTTGTCAAGTATCCGTTCGGGAACGAGTTCGAAGGAATAATTTCCTGCAGTTCTCCACCTTTACCTGAGAAGGGCGAGCTCTACCGAAAGGTGAAGTTAATTTAATTGAAAATCGTTGAAAGGAATATGAGATATGCTTAAAAAAAAATCATTTTATGTTAGTCACTTTTATTTAACAGACACATTTATTTAGTTTTTATATATGTTTATAATCCTTATAAAATAATATAGTAAGTTATATTTTAGATGTGTAATGAAAATTAGGTCTTTTGTGAAAAACATCGAATTATAATTTTGCATCCTACGTCACCTTTTCTTTTACTTCATCGTTTCTCACCCCTGTTGCGCATTAAGGACAAATGAAATTCAAAAAAACATTCTGGAAAAAAAAAATTCTGCAATAAAGAGATTTTGTTTAAAGGTGCGCTATCTCAGTTTTTGGTGCATGCCATCTCAAAGAGTTGGTAACATTTTAACGACTCTAACAAATTTGAGATTAATTCTTTTAAAAAAGAGCTTAAAGAGTTACCGTCTTTCATGTTTATCTATTACCTTATTTCGGTATAACCTATTACCTGTTGCATTTTCCATTCGTTACATTATTTAAAGTTTCATTTTGTTTTTATCTATTACCTGCCAGGCTTTCACAGTATATTTTCCATTCATTACGTACTGATCTTCTAATTTTTTTGATCTACTTCCTACCAAGCTTCCCACTTACACTTCCATTCTTACTTGTAGGACGTTCTTCTTTTGTATTCTTCTATTAGCTGTCGGGTTTCCAACTTACAAGTTTCATTCATTGTCTACTTTCTTCTTTTGTTTTCTTCTATTACCTGCCGGGAATTTAACTTACATTTTCCATCCATTTCCTCCCCTTGATTCATTTTTTATCTATACCCTGGTGATCTTCTTTTGTCGGTTTACCTATTCTATTTCCTATTCTGTTTGTGTTAGTATCTATGTTTGTATTCATTCTTCTTTGTCTTTACGACCAAAGGAGGTCAAACTAGTGAAATTCTTTTTTTTTTTTTTATGATTATTATTTAATTAAATTTGTTCTTGTATACTCTACATAACAAACTATAGTAATCATCTACTTATAAAGTAAGAATATTTAATTTTACCTGAGATCTGAGCCGGGACTGGCTCTAACTAGAGGAGTCTGTAAGCTCCCGTCAAGAACTATTCCACCAGAGCCTGTATCAAAACAAATTTAACTTAGTAATTTTATATGAAATTAATGTTACCATTAATTTGTTAATAATAGGCTGTTTCGGGGTTATTTGACCAGTTTTCTTTTAAATAATATAAAAAATTGAATTGATCGTGGTTTATTATCTGACTTGCCTGATAATCTGAGAATGTCGGCACCAACGATGACTTCGTTCTTGTCGGCGGAGAACAAAGCCCGACCTTGCAGGTCACTAACTTTGAACCTTGACGCCTGAACTTCGAATACATCATTACCTGAAACAATTAAAAACAAATATTGATCTAACAATATAAATTTTAAAAAAGAATCAATACGGGAATAATTTTCTTTTAGAATATTTTTATTTAACTTGTCAGATTCGTTACCTAGCTAATTCAGTGAATATTACTTATTGAATGTGTTAGGTGCTAGTCTGATCGACAAATAAGCCAATTTGTCTATCTACACAGAATATTATTACATCTCAAACTATTCAACGGTCTAACCAACTATCAAGTGTAATTAACTTGTGAAAACTCGATAAGTTTCATTAACTAAATATTTGCTAGAGTAGTAACTGCCGTGTTTTAACAAATAGTTAATACAATTATTGAATTTTTACTTGTAAATATCAAATTATTATTGCTTAGCCCAGCGAAAGTGTACGAGCTTTAATAAAAAAACTATTTTAAATTATCAATGCCAGATTGTGTAAGAGTGCAATAAAATAGAGATCTTTTGTCTTTTCAGAACTGTTACTGCTTTTTCAAATAGCACTTTCGACAGCTCTTTGGTGTCATCTTCATACATCTTTATAAAAAATCAAATGGCACAAAATCTTGACTCCACATATGGAGACAAACCACATCTATCATTATAAGCAACAGCCACAACAGTCACTAAGTAAAATTTATTCAGTTTAAAATTTAAACTGAAATTTTAATTTAGTAGTATAATTTATTCAGGTCAATTCTGTTACGACGGTCAATTTTGATTATTCTACCAAACCCTTGAGGTACTTACTATCCGCAAAATTTTCTTTTCTTTTATTTATGATGGAACACAGTTTTCACTAGGGCTCACCGCTAAAATGTTACCGGTTAGAAACTGGAAAAATGCCTAAAATTGAGTGGGACACCCCCCGCTGCTTTGGCTCACCACTTAGCAAACTTAGGATACTATTATTTGACGTCAAATGATCAGATTAAAACCATTTCTCGCTTTCCAACACTTACTATCAATAGGAGTCCCAGATTAACTCACCTAATTTTCATTGTCGATATTTCCATGCTGAGTCCTTCTGAGATGTAGTTTTATTTATATTTATTGTTATCATAGATTGTCCTTTCTCAGATTTTAATGTTAGCCAACTATTCTCATTTATTTTGTTTCTAATGGTTTTTATATGGGAGATTTCTAAATTTGTTTTACTGGCTTATAGTCTATAAATTTGTTCGATTACTACTTTACATTCGTTTGATAATCAAAATATACATCAAAACCTCCATCTACCAACTTCTACAGGGCATCATAACGCATCACACCGTACATATGATAAAATACTAATTAATAACCTGGAAAGTATTGAAATTAAATTAAATTCCCTGTTGTTGGATGAAACTAAAAAGGACACACGTATGCTATGAAACCCATCCCTTCTATACCTCCTAGACAAAGAGTCGTTCAGCGAAGAGCGTAGTTATTGTTTAAAGTTAAAAGTGATATTAATTGTTTTAAATGTGCTAAGTATTCTTCACAATCATCACATCGTCTATCAGGGTGAGAAGCCAAGAGATTTATGAATTGTTTTTAATCTTTAATTATTTATAAAATATGAGTTGAATTTTAGTAATTTTTAATTTTAAACTATGTACTGTTCCACTCTGTTAACTTCAATATATTGTACTTAATGATTTATGCCATTGTTGGTTATAACGATAGAATTTAGTTTGTCTGCATATGCCCAGTCAAGATCTTTTAGCATTTATCTATTTATTTTAGATTGCTGAAGATGGCAGCTTAGAGCTGTAGAAAGCTCTATTAGAAAAATATATAACAGTTGCGGAAAGACAAAGCTGTCTGTTGTGGCCACCTCTTGATTATGAACAATTGTAAGTTCCCCTCTTCTCGGCCAGAAAATATCTATCTATGTTTCCATAAGTTTAATAAAGCTTATGACGTCAGGGGGAGAGGGGAGAGAAGCTAGTGGGGGAAACAGCCACCGGTGGGGAGCCATTCCAGCCGGCACCATTACCAAACCGGCACCTTGAACACTTCTCTCTCTCTCTTTCTCTCTCTCTCTCTCTCTCTCTGTACTGGCGCTTGCTGCTCTACTAAAAACCATAGCCTTCTCATTCAATTACCTCTGCATCTCTCTTCTAATTTCTCTATGTTTTAGTCCGGTGTTGTCAGGCCCCACACCTTCCTAGTGGGAATCCCTGCCTTCGTCTCGCTAAAACTAGCACTTCCTTAGGAGAGACCCCTCCCTCGCGGACGACGGGTTCCTTGGCCCTACAAACTTACCTAGTAGCATCTCCCACGGCAATCCAGTCTGCTTCTCTCCGGTTCACACTCACCTTTGGGATCCGGACGGTTTTCGCCTACCCTTAGATACCGAGTGTGAATTCGTGGTCATTCCAAGACCGCATAAACCACCTATAAACCTACCCTGTTCCTCTTCTCCTGAACATAGTGCTTTGTCGGGGCACACCTTCTAAGATCTTCTACGACCTTCTAAGTCCGGTCGTAAAACATTTTATTACATAACTGTAATTTACTTCGACCTGTTCCTTCTGCAAAGGCCACAAACGCATCATATTCCGTTCGTGGTATCTGTAGGGAGATATTGAACGTGCACGTACTTGCCACAAAATAAAATACAGTATGCAAATAAGTGTTCTGATCTAAATTCACAATCTTCACAATAAAACGAAATTCGGATAACTTACATGTACCCGTCATTCAACATAGAGTTAATCATAGTGTTTAGCCGATCATATCACCGGAGACATTGCGACCATGCGACACTATAGCATGCGGCCGGTATCAAAAGTCTCAAAAGCAATATATTAATCTAAACTACGGAGCTCGTAGAGCGGATTGAGCATTTAGTAAGTGTTAAACCCGCACAATTAAGACACGAGTTAACAGTTAAACGGAGCTAACTGGCCGATTCGCCCATTTTCCGCATGTTCGACAATTACTCGACAGCTCCTCGAGAGCGCCGTTCGCCGACTGTGCCCTATGTCAAGAATCGTGCTGTGGGAAATCAGGAAGTCACGCGAGCGACAACCTTTCCGGGCCTAAACTCTGTTCTTTAGGTCTATTTTTTTTCTATGACCCACACTTCTGTGTCACGACCTAGCAATAGAAAAAAAACCTTAGCCTCGAATTGTTTTAATCGATATTTCTCATGGTAGATTTTTTTTTTTTGAGAAAATTTCAATGCAGATCTCGTTGGGCTATCGAGTCGGTACGATAGGTGGCTCTTGATTTGATAGAGGACACTTTTAGCCCTTTTAAACATTTTCCTAATACATGTATAAAAGTAAAATAGCCTGATTTAAATTTTAACTACGGTTTAAGAATAATACGCTGAGAACTTCCGTGGGTCTCGTGGAATCTTGGGCGTTAAAACTCCTTTTATCGAGTTTTTGGTTATTCTGTGTAATAGTGTAGGGATTTATTTGAGTTGGATTTGGAGTATGGTAGACGTTTTATTAAATATCACTTGTTGTGAAATGTCTGTGAAATGTTGTCGTTATTTAAGTATGGCGATTTATTGAACAATTTATTAAACTCGTGTTAATCCAAATGTAAGACAAACCTACACCAAAAATAGAATAGAACTTACACCTGTATATCTTAATACAACCAGCCTCACAAAGGAAACTAACTCTAGAGCTTGTGTGGTAGCCTTCTAGATATAATTTGAGTCTTGAGTTTTGAATAGTAACCAAGACTTTTTCTTAGCCAGCCAAACATTTGTGCGGTTATTCAGTTTTGATCTGATCAGTGCACTGGTATGTAGTTAATAGTAGTTGTATTCCTGCACCCGTACACTGCGGTTAGGCTATCGATATCCCGGAAACTATCGATGAAAAACTTCAGTTTATTACTTGTTACTATCAACCAATTGATATTCCCATTTCAGTGAGAAAAAAATTAGTTTAACAGGGAATTAGGGATAAGTAGAAAAAAAAAGACAGGTATTTTATAATTAAATCATTTTTTATTGCTATTATAAATTATTTAATGATAAACAAGTATATAACTTATAAATATGCGTCAGTATTTTTTTGTAAGATAAAAATGAATAAAATGATAAAATAGCTACATATTGTAAAATGTCATACGCAAAAAAATATGAGTTATATTTGAAAAAACTCATTTTGTTGAAAACAAATCCTGAAAAATATTCTATTAAAACCACATTCAGAAAAAATCATTGACGACTAATGAAAACAACTCTAGTTTTAAGATATTACTGCAATCATTAAGTAAAAAATTCAATAGTCAAACTTGGATTTTTTAAAAGGTTTAACTTGCACATTTAATGAAGAAAAGATAGTTTCGAGCAGGGAATTACCTATATAGTAAAAGTTGTTATTAAATTTTGATTAAAAAAATAACTAATTATCTACATACTCTTTTCTTCACATGTTAGTTGAAAAAAAAAAAAAATACAAGCGTTTCTGCCTTTCTTGGGCTTGTTTAGTTTCGATGTTGAGTAATGATTTTTCTTGGACTAGAGGACACACGTTCATCACTGATCACGGAGCGTCGATGGGTTTGCACTACTTTTCAATTTTGTAGCGCAAAACGTACAATACTACGCAAGCACATTTCCCCACTATCCTTCATATCCTTCGTGAAAAAATTCCACACATATGATGTAGGAGGCATGTTTTTTCTAAAGGATTGTGTTTAAACGAAACGTACTACGAACTACGAAACTACAAATACCTGTTGCAATTATGGTTCAATCACAAGAATGACTTTCGTACATGGAAAGGCTTCTGCCAACAGTCCTGAGAGCTAAACCAACGCGAAAAGAAAGATATCGATACTTCAAGTGACTACCAATCGAGATATCGATACAACGATACTATAAATGACTCAATACCAAACACTATATATTATTTTTGTACTTTCCTCAAATTTATTATAATTAGTAATTTCCCGCGATCAAATATAAGGCCAATCGAATTGAAATGGTTTTGTGAGGCTTACAATCTGCCAACCAAGAAGCACATGGTTGATTTTACTTTCAGCTCGTTTTTATAAAAATATCGTTGAAGTCTTTTTTATCATTAGTATTCGTTACATGTGAAGGCATTAATGGACCTTAGAAAATTGAGCAAAGTTTGAAATACTTTTGAGAAGCTATCTAAACATATTTTAGGATGAAAGGACCATTATTAAATATTTTCTTCAAAATCATGAGATATTCATGTTTTGGTGTGAGATTTAACACTGTAATACCAAGGAGAACCTTAAGATTTATTATCATTACCGGGATTGAACTCGATTTTTTCACAACCGCTGTAGTTGCCAGATTAAAATCAAGTTTCCATTTCTCACTGTCTGTAAATTATACCCAAGGAAGCCATGGGGAGGGGAATAATTTGAGGGAGTGGGCCCCATCTATTTTAGCTGTTAAACTCATTTCAACATTAGCAGGCTAAAACTCAAAAGCAAGCAATGTTAACTTCGTTAAGCACCTCCCTCCACTTTTGGCTACAATTCATTTTTAAAATTCTCTAATCTACTTAAGCTCATCTTTTTTTAAGTAACTAGGCCATTAGGCTGAAATATATTCATTTGGCAAAGATGCGTTAAGTGGTTGATCAATTATAAACTTTCGAAAAACACAGAAAATTAACAAATATTGTTTATAAAATTGAATTGGTGGTTAGGTGAAGCAAAATACAACATGTTTCGTTATTGGTATATTTGTGTTGCCATTATCTAACTTTATGTAGGCTTCGTGTATAGGTTTTTATCACAATGTTTTGTCAATAGTATTAACTTTTAAAAACTATGTAATGAGACGTTTGGAGTGGTGATCTATGTTACACAGCCCCGGAAAATAAATGAAATGTTGAAAAGAGATTTTTTCGTACTGTAGTGCCGTGCTCACTATTAATTATAAAATAATATAAACAGCCAAAAAAAAAAAAGAAATCACTGGTAACATTCGAACGTACCATCTCCACAATATATACCTGCTTAGCTACCCTGCCTCGAGTGACGAGCATCCTAATGAGTCTGTAGAACCACCGTGTAGATTTCCAAATACTTATTAATTTAATAATGTCAAATTAATTTACATATCTAACAAAAGTTCTCCATAAACAAATGTGTTTGTAGGGGCTAGAAGTATAGGTTCAAAGAGTTGATTAGGTTTTAGTTTTTTAGCGAAGGATAATTAAGCAGTGAAGCCAACATAAAACTGTCATCACAAGGGCTGAAAGATATAAGGATTAAGCTCAGGTAAAACCAAGTATCAAACCGGTAGTACATAAACTATCCATGCCTCATCGTTGACAGCCATAAGTATTAACAGGGTTAGCGTTCTGTTGCCGTTAATGTTAAGACATAGTTGCCGATGTGGTGCCAATCCAGATGGTTTCCGGGAGTTCTATAAAATTCTTATTTTAGCAACCCGAGGCACCGAGCTCTAATAACTTGCGTAATCGCCATGATAGTTCTACAGGGTCCCATTCACAACTTAGCTTAGCAAACCTGAATAATAAAGACTTGACCCCGATGTCATTCCCAACCCCTCTTCCGTCGATTATTTTTACCATGCAGTTTATTAGCTACTTTAAGAACTTAGAAAAGTGTCTTTACACAAAGAGATGGACATCCCTGGTCTACTTGAAGAAAGGATATGTTTGAACAGGATATTTTTCACAGTAACTGCTTTCTTGAAGCTCCTGTGTGTAGTTTGGTACAGTCCTGATGTTAGGTGTGTCCCATGTTTGATCTTGCCAGCACCATTTCCTCAAATCGGTTATCCCGTTCAGCAGTCCTCCAGACTTCCTCATCTTTCTTTACCAGTTACAGTTTCTTCTGGTCAAACACATTCTATTCCAGGAATCTTGAACTATTTTCCTTTACAAATAACCACCAGGTTAATACTGATGTTTCGTTTGTGGGAAAACTATCATCACAAAGATTGGTAAATTATTCATTTTCCTCTATGTTGGAGGCTAACCAAAAACTGTCCCATTATTGAATAGGAAGGATTTATGATGAAGTACTTTGATTATTAGTAATAAAGATTTTGTTGATATTTTACAAGATATGGCTTAATGAGCATTTCATATTTAAATTCTTATTGTACTTTAATGGTGCTTTTAAGCTCTATAAGTGGAGAATAACTCCGTTGTAAAAACTTCTTTAATTATCTATCTTTCTTAAATATTTTAGTTGACTGCTCTGCCGCGTGAGAGTCCCAATTATTAGGACCAGACCATGTAGCTTTGACCTCCTGAAGCTGATCTAGAGAGGTCCCATTGGAATGTTAAGTGGTAACCTACCGTTGATTTTTATAAAATATTTTTATAAATCTAAAAGTCAATCTCGAACCAAGCGATCTGTTGGCCACCACTATAATTAATTTACCCAATAGCTCAATCTGTAAGATCTACGATATCTAACGCAATTGAGCTCAGAGATGGTAAATTGAATCACGGTATCTCTCTCAATCATTGTATAATATAAGTAAAATAACTGTTAAAACTTTTTCTCATAATCAGTTTCCTAGCATCAACAATTTCTGTTGTTATCACCTAGGTGTTACACACGTTGCTGCACCCAACCGGCTTTGATTTTCCAGGTAGCCACTTTGCAATCACCATACGTCTATGCCGTCCGTTACGAGGCACGCGCGAACGAAATCGGATTCACTCCAGACAGTGTTTTGGTGGTTGTAGCCGCGGCGTGCAGCGCATCGCCCTGGATCCCGATTTTCTTGATTCCAAACATACACACTTTGTCCTCGAGGTTGAGAACGTGTTAGAGCGTTACTAGAAGTAAGGTCGTCTACAGCCCACTTCCACTTAACCTGGAATAGGCTGTCGTCGATTGTGCCTCGGAAAGCCCATAGGCGATTGTATGATAGCCTAAAGAAGAGGTACCTCGACACCTTACAAGACTCACAGACAACACCTAGCCACCCACCGCACTGCGCTGCTCGGGCAATAAAGTTTCTGCAGCTACGTCGATAGCAAAGACCTTAGTCATGACAAGCACTTCAACCTGTCTCTCAGATTTTCGAACGAGAAACAGGCGCTGTCTGGTTTACAAGGGAGCAACCGTCTCCACCGTCACTCTAGTGAACACAACCGGGTAGAGATCTATTATGTCCTGCACGCTGCAAACGGCTCTACAGTAACAACCAGCGGTCCATTTCACTAAGCTTGGGCCTTCGCAAAACCCTCAGGTTGGACCATCGCAGCGTAGACTGACTGTCGTACCAAGGCTTCTACTGTCCACCAAAGAGACTGCCTATCCACAAACATTGCATGATTATTTAAAATTTTCCTCAAACTTACCCCCGCTTTACCAATTCATCGTGCACCGACCATCCAACTTCATCGATCTTTCGACTCGAGACTTCTCTTGTTAATTTTTTCTCATTCCAAATTTCAATACCAATTCAGTTTGAACGGAATTCTCTTAGCGATCGAACTGTAGTCAAGATAGGTAGGAACATCAGGTAAAATGGTTTTATATTAACTGAGTTTTTTTTCACTTAATTTATTCTTTCACCAACGTTATTAATTCTTTATGTAACACAATGTATTTATGAAAATTTAATGATGAAATCATTCAAAGGGGTGTTGTTTTGGTCTTTTATTGTTTATATTTTAACTATTTATTGAAGTAAGTGTTTTTTTTATATAATTGTTTATATATATGTGTTTCTTATTTTAATTTTAGTCCTGCGTAAACTGATGATAACATATCGATAAAAAAAAGATATATTAGGAGCGACTCCATCTTTTTTTATCTAACACGATATGAAAACCGCTATACTTTCCCGTGAGTGTCTGTCGACTGGTATCTGTTCTTATCTTTTTGAACCACTGTATCAGGTTAGAGACTGACATTTAACATGAAGGTTGATATGGAAAAAAAAAAATAGTAAATATGTGAATTTTAATAAAATATAATTAATTAATTGAATATTGTTATTAATTAACATTGATCATAAATTTTAATTCTAAAAATATATTTTTTTCATAATATACATTATGTCAAAATACAAATATTTCAAAAAATGCTTAGGGGTCTCACCGAAATTATATTATTAATATTTACATCAACAATTATCGTTTTCACGCATCTTCCATACAAAAACCAAACTCAATGCATATATAGCAACATATAATTTTTTTTTTTTTATTTTATAAAATATTAAACAGTACAATAGGTAACTTCTTGCCAAAAATTAATGAAAACTAAAAAAAAAAAATAGCTCATAATACGTCGGAAGACAACAAGCATTCAAAGAAAATATTCATAATAAAGCCGGACAGAGACAAACAGGATCGCTGGGGGAGACGCTACTAGGTATGTTTGTAGGGCTCCAGAGACCGTCGTTTGCATGGAAGCGATCCCTTTTAAGGATGTGCTAGCTTTAGCGATAGAAAGGCAGAGAACCCTACTAGAAAAGTGCGGGGTCTGACAGCGGCGGACTAAAACATAGCAAGGTTAGGATAGAAGTGTAGAGGTATTCATGAATGAGAAGACAATATATTGAAACATCAATGCAGCTGCAAGTACCAGCCCAGAGGCGAGCCGTAGTTTGAATGAATAGACGACTAAAACTAGAGGGTATATATAACCCGAAGCAACCAATGAGCAGGAGTTTTATTTTGGCCAATCGCCTTGTAGGAGATACCTGCAAGCTCGGTTGGGCTGCGCTAGATACTCTAGGGCTTCCTGTGAACTCATCTGCAGTCACGTCATTTATTGCTTGCAATATTTAAACTGATATGACTAATATTATTTAAATTTGTTTAATGTAATTCAGAGCATATTATAACTAGCTTACAATATATACAATGGAGTAGAGGGTAAATTATGTTATGTAGTTAGCGGTCGCTACAATTATTTTAAAGAACTGGACGACCATTTGAACATAAAAATACAAAATCACAAAAAACATTTTCATTCTTAGTTTTCCATTTATATTTTATTTTAAAAAATGTATTGAATAATTAATTTACTATCTACCATATAAAGATGATAACGCGTGATTAATATCGTGAACTGTGCGTTGGGACTTTGGTAGAATATATTAATCGAAGTCATTAAAATCGTAAGTGCATCCGATTCAGTAATTGATCCACTTGATCTTGTTTTTTCTTCTTCAAATCAAACAGTCATTCTTTTTTATATTATTGTGTCTGAACAAGATGGCGTTGACAAGAAGGCACTTACTGGTGCCGAGAAGAAGCGGTGATAGAGTGGCACTCGGTTAAGGCACGGAGGGAGAGAGATGTAATTGCTTGTCTGGGGATTAGGGGTTTGGGGGCCACCTGTTGCTGTCTCCACAGCCTCTCTTTTACATTCAATTTAGTCCTCCTCTTGGCTTGCGGCCGATTAGATCTGTTGTCAACGAGTGTCTATTGTGCTCTATTTTCCTTTGTAATTGTAATTTGTATTCACAAATTATTCACCAGGATAATAAATTCATTACGATTTCTTTTCGTCACTCAAGCATTCAATAAATACTATAAATAGGATAAATAACGCGGGCCAACAGGTGTTTTGGTGCCGGAGTATTTGGACCTGATTTCATATGGATTTGATGGCCTGAATTCAAATATGGCATTAGTTTTTACCTAGGAGCTCAAATTTCTGGAATATAACATTTTAGTGAAATATACGTTACACAATTTTAAGTTAAATACATGGATCAAATAAAAGCTACACTGAATTTTTATTATTACATCATGCAAATATTATTACATAAAAAGTCATCAATGAAAGCAACTAGTCATATAACACTATGGATGCTTCTTTTCCCGTGAGATTCGTTAAAGCATTTTGAAACAGTCTATTTATAAACTCCAGCAGACGACTGTGATCATGTGCCTTCCCATCTTTTTTGTTTGCGGGTCTCCATAGTTTTAATATCCTGGTGAAATCATTCACCTTGTCCCTCACTAGCGTCTCCTAAATGTTCAGGAAACCGTCTAAGCAGCTGTGTAAATCCCACCGTAATACTCATTTTACAACCAAGGGATTTGAAACTGTTAACCATCTCGTTTACTACGTTCAACATAGTTTTCAGCTTTGCGTTTGTCCAGAAAATTTCCTGCAACAAACGAAGTCCAAGTTTTTCTCTCAGCATCATTCATCGAATTTACGAAGGCAGGTCTTAATGAGCTCTTGTAAGTTGACAGGTCAAATATTTCTGCTCTAAATTTTTCCGAGCTAAAATAAGGCATTTTTTCCCTATATGTGCATTTATTCCCCATGATCCGTTCTTATCAAGCACCTTTAAAAACTGCTTTGTAAGTCACAGCTTTATATTCAGTGAAGAAAAGATGATTTTCTATTGATCAAAAAAGGGGTTGTCGATGACATTCTTTTCCCTAAAGCTTATTCTTGACATTCATTCTTCGCGTTGAGCTGTCAATAAATAGGTGTCAATCATCTAAAAATAGTCAGAAAGACCAATAATTTCCAGAAGTCCTCTAATTGATTGTTTTACGGATTGTGTAAAGATTAGATAGAAGGAGAGCAGGCCCATTTCTCTTGTAAGGTAAAACGTAATTTTGGTTCCTTGTTCCAGTAAATGTTTGTCCTTCAACGAGGAAGCCAGTATTTCAGTAGCTTCTTTTGAAAGGTTGAGATCTCTGGTGAGGTCATTTAACTCATCCTGGTTAAAACGTTGAGGAATTGATGGCATCCACTCAAAATCATTGTCGCCTCAATTAGCATCATAAGGGTACTTTTCTAGAATGACAACTTCAGTTCTGGTTGTTAGTGAAACGTTGGGATCGGCACTTCTTTTGAGTAAGGGACCGGGTGTCTTGCAGAGACCATGTCCACTTGCTACGGTTGTTCCGATTCATTCCAGTAATATTTGCTAGGCAGAAATACCAGTCACCGAAGTGCTAAAAGTTTTTTTGTTTTTTTCTTTTAGCATGTAAGATGATTTACAAAATTTCTTCTTCTTGAACTCATTTTATTTCTATTCAACAACACATTACGTCTTAGGTTCACTTCACCCAAACACAAATCGAGGCCAACATCGACCTACCCTGCACGGGGAGTAATTACAAATTAACCTTTACTTTAGTTAAAGCTTTAAAGTTCAATTCAATTCCTAGATACTTGCCTGGTGGATTTTCCTGCAGCTAACTAGACAGAAGACTGACAATAGGGTAAATACACAGAAACTAATCCTTGTATGTGTGTTTTAGAACTGTACAAAATGAAGTTAGAACTACACGTTAAAAACGACTCTGATCTAAAAAATTGAGAGAGAAAAAGTGATTTCATATTTACATTCAGCGCCCCAAATATAGCTAAAGTACGTTTTAAAATCCTATGCACCAAAAAAAAAACAAAATTGTAGGCCTGTGTAATAGCAGAAAAGTGGCATTAGAAACATTTGATAAATACACAAGTCAAATCTCATACATCACATTATTAACCGTTTCTTTACAGTTGTGAAACCAAATATTATGACTGGTTTAAGCTTTCATTTGACGCATACGCCTCACAGGTACATGCACATTTTTTCTGTCTTCGTCCAGGTTTCTTTTGGGGTTTCAATTTTTTTTTTTTCGAATTAACAAGAACATTAAACCAAATTAATTTATTATTAAACATTAAAATGACATCGCTAGGTTTGGATAAATAAAATATTTCTATTGACTTTATAATTATGAAATAAAAATAATTGTAAAAGAGCTTTTAGATTGCGACATATAACACGTAGGAGGAAAAAAATACCCCATTTGTCAACCTTTTTAGGTCAACGACAAAACCCTTCATAACGATCTAATATACCTTACATTCCTGAGCTCATCCCTTCAAAGTTCATAAAATTCCATAGTAACCTATCTTAATCTCGTAGCACAGTCATTAATTACACTGCACAACTCATCCGTATAATCCTCTTCGGAGACTAAAACGGCAGTGGCCTCGTGATCTTCTGTTAATACGTGACATTCCTGGCAATGGCCAGTTTCTCCAATCATTTCCTAAGCCTATTTGGCTCTCGCGCTTTTCGTCCGCCTCCGCTGGCTCGTATCCGGGGACAAGGCTGACGGAGGAGCGTGGGGGACTTCCCAAGACTCCGCTTCCTCTTTCGATTGTGAGGGAGGTGACAACTATGTGGATTTGGGAGGTCTCTGGGCTGTTTGTAAATACCGTATGAATGAGCGAGTGAATTAAAATTGTAAATATAGTATGAATTAGATCATTTATCACAATTACTTATTGCCTAATAAGCCAGGTGGTAATTTTATCGCAATAAAGATGTTTAAATAATTATAAAACAACTTTGAATTTATATTGTAGAATAGGTATATAATAATATTTTTTTACTATCAGTACAATAGAAGAGTTGAGAAATAAAGTATAGCGCTGGACCTTTACTAAAACAACGAAATTATTTTTAGTTAGTACGAAACATTTAATATTCAGGTTTTATTTCTTGAAAACTTCAAGATAAACTTTGATATTACTTGTGCAGGCCACTTCGAGTTACCCTTGTATCATTAGATGACACTCGAGTGTTGTAGGTAAACTGTTTTTGCACCATGTGAGCCTCTCTGCTTCTTAGGGATTTTTATAGATTGAGTTCAGGAACAGGTTGTGCCCTCAGTACAAGTCAGACTTTAGTGTTTATTTTAGAGTGGAGTCATCATAAGCGTTAAACACCCCTTTTATATTCACCACCTTGCTTTCGAATCATGCTTATTTTCAATGATTACCACAGGTGGACGATTATGGTAGATCCACAATACATATCAAATACATATCAAGGTACACACAAGGTAAGCAAATTTTACACTGTCTTTTATTGTATTGTACAACTTTTCATTGTTGCATTGTTAAATGTTCTATTGAAAATTCTTCTTATTGGAAATATGTTTTCTATCTTACTGGATAGTTACTGGGTAGTTCTATCTTACTGGAAATATGGACTTATCAAACTAACGCGCATCCAGTAGCTAGAAATTATAATCCTAACTTATCATCTTGTGTTTGTAACAGAAGAAATGTTAGTGGTAATTAAAACTTACCGAGAGTGATGCTGTTCCTGGCATGATTCTGGTTGCTGCTGATGGATATGTTGTGCGAGGCCCTGATGTGTATCGGCCTGTTGGGCCTGGACCTGATGCTGCTGGCGACAAGGCTTCCCAGGATGTAGCTCTGACCGCTCACTTCCAGTCCTCCATCCACGATCCTCACGTTTCCCATACCTTCCTGCAACAAGGAAACCAATTATTCAGTATTGCTTCAAGTGATATGTATATTAAACATAAGGTATGAGTAATGAATATCCGATTGATTTACAGATCGACAGATTGTTTACAAACCGATTCTAGAATGAATTCTTCAGGAATACTTCGGGATAGTATAAAAGGTAGACAATAAAAATCAATTAATCCCTGTTCTAAATTTTTTATGGTTAGTGATCGATGTCAGTAATGACGTTGACTAAAAAATGGAGGTTTAGAAAATAATTTATTTTTACTATGTATACATGATAGTACACAGGTGAATCGTGAAATCGTTGTTTTATTGCTTAGGTGAACAATGAAACTAAAACAACTTCATTAGTTTGGCAAAAATTAGACCCAATTTTTCTAGTATTGGTTATTCGACATCGTTTTGACACTGGAGGAGTCTTTTCAGCTTATGAACAATGAGGGACTCTGCAATGTTTGGCGACGATGCCTCCCAAGCCGACCTCTGGATCAGAGTAGTGAAAGAATGCACTGCATCGTCTAGGTTTTAGGATGTTTTCAGGGACACTTTGGGGTATACGGAATCTGAAAGAATTGGTCTTAAAGGAATGGCTAATGATAAAGGACTATGATCGGAGGAGGGGTCTTTGAGGAGCGTGAGTGAATAGTTTAGTGTTCCTATACTTTTGTAGAAGAAAACGTCAAGGGGATCCGGATTTCGGTTGAGATGTGATGGCCAGTAGGTGACTGTGCCAGGAGAGACCGTGGATCAATGTTTCCGTATGAGTGCAGACAGCAAAGCACGTCCTCGTGTATTAGTGGATCTTGAGCCCCAATGTATGTGCTTTGCGTTAAAGTCCCCACCCGCAAGGAAAATCTAGAAAAGAGATGAATTGTGAATAAAAAATGGATTTATTGGGAGGGCAGTACACTGATGCTCGAGTAAGGGGAAAAGTGAAAGTACTGATTAACACTGCTGTGGACTGAAGAAAATCGTGTGCTACAAAAGGAACTATGTGATAGGAAATGGATTTATGGGCAATGGCAGCGGTACCTGCATGTGATTTCCCATCTGGGTGATCTCTCTGATAGATAAGTATGGTACTATCGAACTGTAAATCGTCGTTTACTCGTAAGTCTTGTTTCAGTAAAGCTACGTCGATGATCTTGTCGTGGAGAAGTGCTGTCAGTACGTTAGAGTGGGTGCGAACACCATTCGCATTCCAAAGGAGAATGGATAAGGTGTCGGAAGGATCCACTTATGGGTTTTGTTCAATGGGGATGAGGTAGGTGAAAAGATTTGTAAGCAGGGAAATGAGAGGGGTAATTAGGGTTCTGAACTCTGGAATGATGTTCATAGGATAGTGAGATCTGAAGAGCTTAAAGGTGAAGGAATATGCGAGATGTGTGGTTGAAGATGGGATTGGGTTTGCTAGTTGACGGGATTAACGGAATTCTGGGGAAGTGGAACTGGCTGACAAGGAGTGGACAGTGCCTGCGACTGCTCTCTGTTCCGAACGGCATCAGCAAAAGAGACTGAAGGCGTTAAATTTCTCGCTGGCTTCTCTTCTTCTGGCCGACGACGTTGTTCGCTCCTGGACTTGAGGGTTCTATAAGACTAGCAGCCATTATAGTTGGCAAGGTGGCCTTGATTGCAGAGAAAACTGCAGGCGATTTAAGGGGCTTCTTGCAACTTTCACTTTTGTGCTGCCAACTGCACTTTACATAGCTGGGTGGGTGGTGGCAGTACGATGTTGTGTGCCCATCGCAGTTATGGCACTGGACGATGTCGCGTTTGGGGTACGGCTTTTAAGCTGTATTCTAGTGTAATACAGCTGGCTCAGTTCGTAGATTATTTCCACACCAGGCGTTCGCTTAAGATCAACGGAGAACAAAGGTAACGCCTTTTTGATTGATTCCTCTTGTTGCCTGTACTCTCATTAAACATTATTTGGTGAACTTTAAATCCGAGAGCTGACAGTTCGTCTTCAATTTCATCATCTGGTGCGGTTGGATGCAGATTTCTGATCACTACTCGTAGTTATCGTTCTTGTTTCAGCTGATATGTACGGAAGTCGCCATTGGTTTCTTCCAAATATTTGATAATGGCCCGATAAGCATCGGGACTGTCCGGTGAGATTTTCGTGTCCCAAGACCGATAAAGGCACGTATATTTTCCCTACTATTTCATTTAGGGACATTAATTGATGATAAAATCGCATTTTATCATGTTATGAATATTTGAATTAATTTAATATTAAAAAAAATAGATAGCCATGGGGGGAATCGAACTCACGATTGCCAGAGGCGCCGGACGTGGCTCTCGGCTATGGGAGTCATCTAGCCTACTAAGTCTATTGCTTGATATTATCTGTAATCCGGCAGAGGCAAGTGCTTGCGTCGTCCAATATGGCCGACTTCTCGGTTTGATATCACCTATTTCACTCCTAAACAATTATAATAAGTGATTCACTCACTGTCTGAGGGCACCCTTGTGACCAGCTGACGAACGTTGCCTTGTGAGACAATTTTAGTGCTGAAGTACGGTCTATACATAGTAGTATAATGTGTTTATATCAAAAACGATACAGAGAAGTGTTTGCATATAATAGTGCATGCGCAAAACTCCTAATATCGTATAATGATAATAATTGGATACCTTACATTTAAAACTAGGAAAGAGCTCATTGTACTGCCATGTAATGCTGAAGACTGTCTACCCTTTCAAGTACATTAACAGAGTTATCAGTCCCTTGATGGAGTCTTTGAAAATCTAATTGGACTTATAGATACGTCAAAAATGGTACCGTTGTGAGGTCATACAGACGACCGGACCTGTTCTCAAACCTCTCACACGTGATCATAAAGGCCGGTAAGTGGAAAATGTGATCCTCCACAGCATAAGAAATTGTGTCGGAACATAGACGATTCCAAAAAAAAAAAAGGAAACAGTTGCAGGAATTCAAACAGGTATCCATAGAAGCAGCCAAGCCAAAATGCTGATAGTAGCAAACCAGCTGACGTGAAAAAGCCTGCGGTTTGCGGGAAACATCAAGGTGAAATTACTAGGTGGATGCGTGATTCCCAAACATCATGGCAATAGACAAATAAAATGGACAGGCAGAAAAGTTGTTCCTGGGTATATTACGCAAATTTATGAACATTAGCGATAAAAGTAAATTAGACGAAAAAAAGGGATCTATTGAGAAAAGAAAGAAATAACAAGGAGCAACAAAGGAAAGAAATTTTACCGGGAAAAATAAAGTAAGAAGAATATGCAAATATAATGTATAAGATAATTGAGGCTTTTGTTATTTGCGGAGACAAGACCTCAGCGTTTCCCAAATCACCGTGTTTCGGAAATATCCAGTTCATGATAGCATGGAGTAAATATTCACTTATATTATAATATAATATACGTAAATATGAATAAAAAAATGTTTCATTCATTATAAGTAGATATTGTATTAAATGTTTTCTGTTGTTTAAAAATAAAAATCGCAGTCATTTTATTATCAGGAAAAATCTTTATTGTGGTAACATTACAAGCGGCCTTATTGGGAAATACGTAATTTGGATAAATGTTCTCATTCATACCATATTAACAATTTTCATTTACACGCTCATTCATACAATATTTACAACAATCCAGAGACCTCACAAATCCACATGGTTGTCACCTCGCGAAGAGAAAGAGAATGTGGAGTTTCGGGAAGTCCTCCACACACCGCCGTGACCCGTGTCAGAGTGAAATGGAACCTAATATTTTTCCTCGAGACCACAATTATTCAAGGTACCATTATTATTACTGTAGCGACCGCTAACTACATCAGATAAATCACCCTATGCTCTATTATATATATATATTGTAAATTAATTTAAACAAATGTAAATAACATAAATAAGTCATTGTAAATGTTGTAAAAAATTAAAAGCGCAGCTGCAAGTTAATCAGTGATGTAAAGGGTTCACCCTCGACCCAGAAGCAGGTAGCGACCCAAACCAGGCCTAAGTTATTACAAGGACAAAGGGCCACCGCATACTAAACTGTCATTGGGTACAATAAAACCTAATACGATTGGATACTAAGGAAGCCAGCTGGGTATATAAAGACCCAGGGTTTGGGCTGTAATTCATTCTCCCGACGACGCTCTAACTGATGACTTGCGGCTGCACTGATGTTCAATACTTGGCCTTCTCATTTATGAAAACCTCTTGACCTCTCTCTTCCCTGCCGCGCTATGTTTTAGTCCGGCCTTGTCAGACCCCACACTCTCCTAGTGGGATTCTCTGCCTTCCCCTCGCTAAAACTAGCAGTTCCTTAGAAGAGACCTCTCCCTCGCAGACAACGGTTGTCGTGGCCCTAAAAATTTACCGAGTAGTGTCTCCCACGGCGATTCAGTCTGGCTCTCTCCGGTTCACACTCGCCTTTCGGATCCGGACGGATTTCACCTACCCTCAGATACCAAGTGTGAGTTTGGTCATTCCAAGACCACACAAACTACCTATACTACCTACCCTACACCTCTTCTCCTGAACATAGTGCATTGTCGGGGCACATGCCTATCAAATATGGAGTCAGATAGTAAGACCATCATGAAACGATTGTCCAGGTCATACCCTAATCAAACCTCTAGGGGTAACTAGGCAACCCCCCTCATGACGACCCGACAATTACCTTTATTCAATTTAGTTTAAATTAAGTCCAAATAATTGCCATTATTCATACCAGCCTTTATTTATTTATATTTTGTTATACTTAGGGAGGTGTTGACAGACCCTTACCCAATCTCCCAATTGAGAAAGAGTTGTGGGTGAACATAATCTTCATTTAATTGCTCGTGTTTACCTAAGGTGGTCTAATGAGCAGCCAAGTATTCTGAAAAAAAAGGGTGCACATGAAGAGAGATAATCATGTTTTTGTTTCACATCCGTCATTTTAACTCGTCAGTTGAATATACTAGACATATAACCGTTCATCAAGTTCCAATGAAATATTACGTTTTTATATTCTGAAATATTTAAACTTTTAATGGTTCATTATTTACTAATATTCAAATTCATTAGATTATCGAATACCATGATGTTTTTTTATGAAACGTTGAGTTACATGTTTCATGAAATACCATAATTTTCTCTTTTTTTTTTTTTTTTGCGCTAAAAAATAAGGATTTATACAATGCTTATCAACACCTTTATTGACAAAAAAGTCCACAAAAAGGCATATAACAAAGAATTTATTTATTATAACATCACCCATAATAATATATTTTTAGGAGTATTATCGATTGTTATCATACTAAAAACGTGTTATCCTATAATAATTCGAAATTGATTAGTATTCTTTTTCCTCTTGTCCCTCTTCTAGCACCGTTTGAAGTCGTTTAACGTTTATTTTGAATACCTTTCCAAAACGAACCATATTAAACACGAGTATTTTGGGAGAAAGAAATACTGAACTTCGTGAGTTTTTTCCATTTTCTTAAATATGGTTCCTTAGGTTTACATTCACCACGTACTTATCGGCTATATTGGTAATCAGCAAGTAATTTACTACAAGATATTCCCACTTTCAGAATTTTGTCCACTTAAAATGGTCACCCGTCCCACTATGTGACTGCTTGAATGGATCTTCCCGTGATGCATAAGCCAGGAACTGTACAGTCCAGTTAAAGATAAGGTCATGCGTATACCACAATTCTATACTAGTTTCTTAGGTGCCTTAAAGAGAAGGTCACCCTCAGCCGTGTACTGGGAAGAAATGTCTTGAGGAATGGTCCACAGATACGGACAACTGTCGCCGTCAGTAGTGAATAAGCTTTCTTGGAATATTGAGTTCTTCCATAACATTGGTCAATTGAGACTTAAAAGGAGCTTTAAAATATACGAACAGTGCCATCTGACCTTATCTGATTTTCTCTAGATGTTTCAAGGATATGTATCAGATATATAACAAAGTATACAGAATTGTGGCACATTTATTTTTTGTAAATTCAGTTTTTTTAGTGTAAGTCTATTTAGAGAATTATAAATTATTGTTTTACATTGACAGCGCCACTACTAAAAATACAAGGAATGCAATAACACGCAAGGCGGTTTTAGCTCAGCCTTTGTAACTCCATTGCGAGTGAGCAAACACATATTCAAATGGTTAAAAAAAAAAAATATGCTGATAAAGTTCAAATACAAGATAATTCTCATTATTTCTGTGACCGATAGACTTTTATAGCCAATGTAAATTAGCGATTGTTTACGCCTGTAATTCGTTTATTTTAGTTATTGAAGGAAAAAATTATCAGTCATTGTTTAAGCCGAATAAGGGGTCTTGTGCTGACAAGTAATTATCTAACAAAGTACCCTCGTAAAATTTATGATAAAAAAAAAAAAAAAAAAAAAAAAAAAAAGTGTAAATTAGAGATAAATATTTTTTTTGTATTTGGTTAGTTTTATATAAAGAATTAATAATTATTGATAATATTATAAATGTTCTAAGAATATCTTTGTGTTTCAAATGTGAGTGTATTGATTTTGTTTTATGGGAAATATGCTGGAAAGTAAACAAAACAAATAACGGTGCGGGACGCCTCCGAGGCCCAGTAAGACCCTACATCCTTTATAGAGGATTAAAAGGACGGAGCACCGGGATCAGTCGCTTGCAGTCAGTGTGTGTATCCAGAGCTGGGTTGGCCAACACCCGCCGGAGCGCCCCCCCCTCATCTCACCACCTTATCGGCCTATGGTTTATGGGGAGCACCTCTGGTTGGAGATTTGACTTGGAACTAGTATGGATATGAGCATATCGATCATCGACTCACCGATTCCATCCACCGGGAACCTCACAGCTGAATGACTAATCCACTATCTAGCTACGACAGGTAACCTCGTTGGACGTAGCTTCCACGTACCGAGGGTTTATGTTGTTTGTTTACGTCGTTCATCAGTTTACACCAAACTATGCATACGTATAGATAAACACGGACAGTGATGTATTTGTTTTGTTCTCATTCTTCGATCAGCAAACTTTAAGTTAATAAAACTCTGGTTTACAAGTTTCCAGTTTAGTAAAGTTTAAGTATTTTTCTGTCCAATAGTTTAAGTAATTTTTCTCTCAAATAGTTTACTTGAGGCCGGTTGACGAATTCCTAGAGTATGTGGAGGAAGTAGCAGCTTGTGGAGCTTGGGAGGACGTTGACCGAGTTCGGATTTGTAGGCTCAAGTTACAGGGCCCGGCAGCCGCCTTTGTCAGAGGAAATGAGGAATTAAAGGGTATTGTCAGCTTTAAGAAGTTTGCAGACGCACTGCGAGAAAGGTTTGGAGATCCACATACTTTTGAATATTATGGAAGAATTTTGCAGGAGACGAGTCAACAGCCAAAAGAGAGGATCCAAGAATTTTCGGACAGATGCATTTCCTTGGGGGGGAAAATGACCAGGTCCGATCTATCTGGGAATGAAGCAAAGTGGTGGGCGCGGGAAGTAGAGAGAAAAGTGCTAGAAGCGTTCATGAGGGGACTCTCGGGTGAGGTGGGAAAACAGGTGTTGTTCGGACGCCCAGATACACTGAAGAATGCAGTGAGATTGGCGTTAGATGTAGAACAAGCCTTGCAAGAGCATCAACGGGGAAAGAACGTATATGTGTTGGAAGAGGCAGGGGGCAGGTCCGGCCCCTGCCATGAGCAGCAACGAGAGAGTGAGAGAAATAGGTATAGAAGCTCAGTGGATCCTATCGCCAGAAACGAGGACCAGGCCTCGGCACGGGGAGCGGGAGCGGTGTTTAGCTTAAGGGAACAGATCGAAGACGCTTGTATCAGCGCGATTCAAAAGGCGCTTCCCTCGAGACTAGGGAAATCCGATTCTCAGCGTTGCTATCGGTGTGGAGAGTTAGGACATTACGCAAGGGGATGCAGAATGCCACCACCGGCTAAAGGAGTAAGCAATAACCCGGGCCCCAGAGAAAGGGTAACTTGCTACAGGTGTGGACGGCAAGGGCATATAGCGAACCAGTGCAGATCCCAGCAGCTGCCCGCCGAAAAGAAATTGAACCCCGTGCAGGGGCCCCCCAAATGCTTAAGACCCGACGGTCACCCCCCGTCTGGGCCGGAGAAACCCAAGCCTGTGGATGAGAAATGGCTTACAGGGGTGGGAGCCGGAGTAGGTAAATTGATAAAACTGGACATGCTAATTGGGGGATATCTCCACCACATGATAGTAGACACGGGGGCCGAAGTGACGCTAATTCGCACAGCGCTTCCGGGAGTTCAATTAAGGCCCGCCAGTGTCCGAGCTAGAGGAGTAACAGGACAGGCTCTGCGTATTTTGGGGGTACAAGAGTTGATGTGCCAAGTAGACGGCCTGGAAGTGAAACATCAGGTGATGATAATCAGCGTGAACTTGCCCGGAGACGGAATCATAGGTTTGGATTTGCTAGAAAAAGCTAGGAGCCAAACTGGATATTCGTAACCGGGAGGTGATAGTGACGCCGCCTGACGCTGGCCTGAGTTTTGAGAAGCAACCAGTCAACGTACATCCCCTTCACCAGTTGGGAGTGGCAATAAATTCCTTAGAAGCGAAAGGGAGAAGTACAAGGGAAACGACGCAGGAGGAGCCAATTCCAAAGGATGGATCCACGTCCGACCTAATCCATGCCCAAGAAAGAAAGCACCAACAGAAGAGGGAAAAGAGGGCCAAACGCGGAAACCAGCAGGCCGCGAACAAAGCAGTAGAGACCCCGGGATCCCGCGAACAACCCGACAAGCACGATGAGACCAAGGGGCTAGAAATTACCAGCCCTGCTCGAATCGCAATCCCTTCGTGTAGTGAGAAACTCATTAGAGCAACGATCCACCAGAGAGAGATGGCAGTGGTGGTTGTCGAGCCGGTACCCTTGAAACAAGGTAGCTTAAGAGTAGGGCGAAGTATTGGGCTCGTAGAACACGGGGAGGTTTGGATCCAACTTATGAACTTGGGGCCGGTGGATACCTACCTCGATAAAGGGCAATTATTGGGAATAGGCGCGGAATGGCATACGGAGGAAAGAAATGAAAGGGACGTTCGGATACACCGAGTAGAGGGTAGCGAGAATGCTCTGGAAAAGGGGGCTCAACTATGGAATGTAGACCACCTCGGTGAGTCGGATAAGGGTGTAGTCGAGTCGCTGCTAGAAGAGTTTAAAGATCTATTCGAAGAACCGGGAAAGGAAGGCTGCTCTACTGGGGTGAAGCATAGAATACCAACAGGGGAAGCTCCCCCGGTGATCAAGCGCCCGTATCGAGTGCCCTTCAACCAACGAGCGGTAGTAGAGGAACACTTAGAAGAAATGTTACGCAAGGGAGTGATAGCTCCTTCCGACAGTGCTTGGGCTGCACCTGTCGTGTTGGTACCCAAACGAAGTGAAGACGGAAGGACCCAGTATAGATTCTGCACTGATTTCCGGGGGCTGAATGCAGTAACGCAGGTGGATGCTTACCCCCTACCATTTATTCAGGAAACATTAGAGATGTTGGGACAGAGTAGGCTTTTCACAACATTAGACCTTGCTAGCGGCTACCACCAAATACCGGTGGCCGAGGAAGATCGACCGAAAACTGCCTTCACCACCCTAGGGGGGCACTACGAGTACCATAAAATGCCGTTCGGGCTTGCTGGGGCCCCAGCCACATTCCAGCGAACTATGGACCAGGTACTGATGGGAGTTAAGGGGACTGACTGCTATGTTTATTTAGATGACATTATCATCTTCAATGGTGATATGGATGAGCACTGCACTCGATTAAGAAGGGTGCTGGAGCGACTGCGGGGTGCTAATCTGAAGTTGAAAGGACCAAAATGTAAGTTTGTGGTCAGGCAGGTAAAATACCTTGGCCACTTGGTAACCAGTGAAGGGGTGAAACCTGACCCAGAAAAGATCACGGCGGTGACAGAATTTCCAAAACCCGGTTCGGCTCGGGAAGTGAGAGGCTTCCTGGGTCTCGCTGGATATTACCGGAGGTTCGTACCTCAGTTCGCCGAAATTGCCAAGCCCCTCACCCAGTTGACGGGGAAGGGAATGTCATTTCACTGGGGGAAAGAACAAGACGAGGCGTTTACCGCTCTACAGGAGATATTGTGTTCTGACCGAGTGCTGATTTATCCTGATTTCCGGGACCCTTTCATTCTGGCGACCGATGCCTCTGGAATGGCAGTAGGGGCCGTCCTCTCACAACTCCGAAACGGACAAGAAAGGCCTATCGCCTTTGCCAGTCGACAGCTACACCCAGCGGAACAAAATTATTCGGCTACCGAAAGAGAGCTACTTTCGGTAGTCTGGGCAACCAAGCATTTTAGGTGCTATCTGTTGGGTCGAAAGTTTACACTTGTCACTGACCACGCTGCACTTAAATGGATGCTGTCCCTAAGAGACCCGTCCTCACGCTTGATGAGGTGGGCTCTCAGACTCGAGGAATTCGAGTATCAGGTCGTCCACAAACCAGGGAAGAAGCATACCAACGCGGACTCCCTGAGTAGGGCCGTAGCGGGTATAAGGACGTTCGACGAAGGAGCCCAACGGGTTCTTTGGAAAAGAGGGCAGGAACAGGACGAAGAATGCCAGAGATGGGTCAAAAATAACCCACGAGGGTTACGGACGGGGGCGGATGGGATAATACACTACGGAATAAGTGATGACCCAAATCAATGGAAAATTTTGGTTCCACTAGATCGCCGGCAACAGATCATGGAGGAACACCATAGTCGGCCATGGGCGGGACATCCGGGAAGAGAACGTACCCAGGAATTGATAAAGAGTAAGTACTATTGGCCCTCGATGGGGAAAGATATAGAAGAGTTCGTTAAGGGGTGCCACTCGTGTGCTCAGAGAAAGACCCCCCCTGGGTTAACAGCTCCTCTAGAGGCCCCCTTCTTTCCCAAGGAGCCATTCGAACTGGTTTCCCTGGATATCGTGGGGCCGTTCCCAAAGAGTAGCCGCGGGAATAAATATTTGTTAACTTTTATAGACCACTTCAGCCGATACACTGAAGTTGAACCTATAAGGGAACAGACGGCGGACGAGACCGCTCGGGTTTTTGTCGAGCGTATAATCACCAGACATGGGACTCCAAAGAAACTACTGACTGATCAAGGCAGGAATTTCGTGTCGGCGTTGTTCAAATCCGTGTGCAAGGGTTTAGGCATACAAAAACTCCAAACCACCCCCTACCATCCCCAGAGTAATGGAATGCTGGAACGCTTTCATCGTACACTGGGAGATTCCATGGCTCACTTTGCCAGAAAAGATGGGCGAGATTGGGACCGGTGGGTCCCCTATTCACTAATGGCTTATCGCTCCATACCACATTCTGCCACGGGATTTTCGCCGAACTTCCTGTTATATGGCAGAGAGCTCCGCACTCCGGAAGGGGAATGGATAGAGCCTGTGGAAGCGTTGGAAAACGCCTTAACACAAGATGAAGCTGCAAGGATTAGGGTTCGTGTAGAACAGGCCTACGAAGAAGCCCGTGAAAGGATTAAGAAAACTTGGGCTCGCAGAACCGCGGCGGTTAACCAAGATAGGAGATCCCGAACTTTCACCGAGGGCGACGCGGTATACCTACATGTACCCGCGGTAAAACCAGGAAATTTAAAAAAATTTCATTGCCCTTGGACGGGACCATGGATAATAGTCAAGAAATGCAGTGCGGTAACCTATGCAATCAGAAATGAAACCGGCGGGACCCAGGTAGTTCACGTGAACCGCTTGAAACCGGCTTTTAACAGTGGTCTCGAAACGGAGTATCCAAAGGAGCAACAGTCTGAATCGGAAGATGACGATGACGAAGTAAGGGATAAGGAAAGAGACCAGGAGGACTTCTGGCCGATCCCCCTAACCGACTCTGACGAGGAGGGAGAGCCCCATCCTAGAGAAAGGGCCATTGGGAACGATTCCCTATTGGCCACTAGCTCGCCAAGGAGGGATGTAGTGGCTCCAAGCTGGTGGCCTGAGGGCGAAGCGGAGGGGCGACCGAGTATTATCCGTACGGATGAAGATGTTTCATCGAGCGAAAAGGAGCCCACCCGCCCGGTTACCCCGTTGGTGAACACATCGGAGGTCTCGGGAGAGACCTCGGTGGAAGATGACAGTACCAACTATCGAGACCCGACTTGGGAGGCGGATAGTACAGAGGCACCGATGTTGCCGCGCAGTCCCTACTTATTGAGAAATAATCGCCGGTCTAGCCGGGGAGGGAGAAACAAAGAGTGAGGGTGTCAGTGCGTGTCACGAGAAAGAAAAGTGTTGACCTAGGGTCAACACTTTTGGAAAACGGGGAGTGTTGTGACCGATAGACTTTTATAGCCAATGTAAATTAGCGATTGTTTACGCCTGTAATTCGTTTATTTTAGTTATTGAAGGAAAAAATTATCAGTCATTGTTTAAGCCGAATAAGGGGTCTTGTGCTGACAAGTAATTATCTAACAAAGTACCCTCGTAAAATTTATGATAAAAAAAAAAAAAAAAAAAAAAAAAAAAAGTGTAAATTAGAGATAAATATTTTTTTTGTATTTGGTTAGTTTTATATAAAGAATTAATAATTATTGATAATATTATAAATGTTCTAAGAATATCTTTGTGTTTCAAATGTGAGTGTATTGATTTTGTTTTATGGGAAATATGCTGGAAAGTAAACAAAACAAATAACGGTGCGGGACGCCTCCGAGGCCCAGTAAGACCCTACATCCTTTATAGAGGATTAAAAGAACGGAGCACCGGGATCAGTCGCTTGCAGTCAGTGTGTGTATCCAGAGCTGGGTTGGCCAACACCCGCCGGAGCGCCCCCCCCTCATCTCACCACCTTATCGGCCTATGGTTTATGGGGAGCACCTCTGGTTGGAGATTTGACTTGGAACTAGTATGGATATGAGCATATCGATCATCGACTCACCGATTCCATCCACCGGGAACCTCACAGCTGAATGACTAATCCACTATCTAGCTACGACAGGTAACCTCGTTGGACGTAGCTTCCACGTACCGAGGGTTTATGTTGTTTGTTTACGTCGTTCATCAGTTTACACCAAACTATGCATACGTATAGATAAACACGGACAGTGATGTATTTGTTTTGTTCTCATTCTTCGATCAGCAAACTTTAAGTTAATAAAACTCTGGTTTACAAGTTTCCAGTTTAGTAAAGTTTAAGTATTTTTCTGTCCAATAGTTTAAGTAATTTTTCTCTCAAATAGTTTACTTATTTTTTTTTATCAAATAGTTTAATTATTTTTTTTATCAAATAGTTTAATTATTTTTTTTTTCAAATAGTTTAAGTATTTTTTTTTTTTATCAAATAGCTTAAGGATTTTTTTTGTTTATTATCATTTAATAAAATGTCGGTAATCTAAATGTCAATTCCCTGTAATATTTCAGGTTCCCCTGTCCTTGGGTAATGCCCTCTCCTGGCATTAATATTTTCCCCAGATTCCTGTAAACATTTAGGGGGAGGAGGAAGAGAGAGAAAGTCGGGGGTTTACATTTCATTTCGTAGAAGCTGAAAAAAAATTCATATGCAGCCATATATTTGTGTTACTGGCTTTGTTCTGAAAATATGATATATATTAAATATAAATTTTATACGTGAGCTTCCAAAAAAGTTGTTAAATTAAACTGAAACAATCTACTCGGAATTTTATATCCACTGTAATTGGTTGCAATTGTTAAACCATCAATTCAAAACAAATTGGTTCGAATAATGCAGGAAAATGTGTAGTGCTAAAATGTTTAATATACATAGAGCGCCAGCTTTTCTTGATTGTACCGTCCATGAAGACATATGAAATTGGCTTACTGGTCCTCAGATCTATTTAGACTGTTTAGGTCACAGCCATATGTATACTTTTTATTTTTACCTTGAGGTAACTTGGAGGGAAGTCTGTCTAAGTGAGTCATGGGAAGATTATTGAGCTATGTAAATATTTCCCCTCAACTGGCACGGGACCTTTGAGAAAAGCTCTGTTTTCTTGTCAAGCAAAGCAACACGTGCTAAACTTTTATTGCATATAAGTTAAATTGTTAGAGTGATATAGTATTAATATTATATAAATTCATTGATAGGGCTTTACGAGGAAGTGTTTTGCTGTCTGCACTCACACCGAAACATTACTCCACTGTCAATCCTAATACAGCCACCAATACCCATCTGATCCCAACCAAAATCCTGATCTCCTTGACTTCTTTTACAATAGTTTAAGAACATTGAACTATTCACTTACGTGCCTCGATGATCTCTCCTCCAAACCCTTCGATTCTAACAATTTCCCTAGGACCAATACACAGACTGTCTCCTCCTTCATTTATTAGGGACCTAGTTGATGGGGACCACTTCCGCCAGCTTCCTACAGATTCTGTAGACCTCAAAGTGCTCCTGAAAGCATCTCAAGACCTAGACGATGCAGTGCATTCTTTCACTACTCTGGTCAAGAGGTCGGCTTGGGAGGCATCGTCACCCCACTGTCATCTGAAAATCCACAATCAAAAGTACCCCAGCATCTCACAGTCCTAATGTGAGGGAGGTGACTAACTTCATGATTTGGGAGGTCTCTGGAGTATTTGTAAATGGTGTATGAATGGACGAGTGAATGTTGAATTGTAAATATTGTATGAATAATATTTATCACAACTAGTTATTTCCCAATAATACAGATTGTAATTTTATCATAATAAAGTTTTACTGATTATAAAAAAAAATAGGGCTTTATGTAAGGATCAAACACTGTGTTGTGGAAATAAAAATATTCAAATCTTCAATATCATTGATGTCCAATTGCTTTAGTTGTTAAAATAAAGAAATTAGGTTCATCAATTATACATAATATCCAAAAGCATAGTAATTTGATTGCGGGAGCAGCTGTTTAGATTAATTCAATTATTTACCCTTCTTGTAAATTACAGCTGATTATTCTATTTCTTATAATTCTTATTATAATGTAGGATGCAAATAAGGTTATTATAATAACGTTTATATTACTTGATCAGGGAAGTATGTTAATGTTCGATAATGGGTGCAGTGAAATTCAGCATGGACAAATTATCTCATCATTTCTAATGAAGGGTTATTCTTTATTTATGAATCTCAAATTCATGGTATATTTTTTCTTTCATATTAGTATTAATGAATATGGATTTCATATATCACAATTTCCTAACTTTCCTTTGATAGTCCTCCTTGTTTTACATCTTTTCTGCACAATGATTACCACAGTTTTTTCATCGTGTTATTGTTGTTTTATTTTATAATGCGGAATCAACTCCTCATTCAGCGGATGTCATCTAGTTTATCACAGTAGAGAAATGCCAAATGAAGAGAAAAGTTTATATTTAAGGACGAATATTGATTATGTTTGAAAAAAGGTCATTATGTTAAAGGAACTTATTGCTAGAAACAGATTTTGTTTTTCTATGAGCAATCCATCTGGAAATGACAGTTGAGAAATCCAACAAAAAAAAGATAACAGGCAACAACCAAAGGAAATGAAGTTATTAATTTTCTCTTTAGCGATTGGACGCTGCCAATTAGGTCGAAACTGCAATGATTGCAGCTGTGTAGGGCACAAAGGGACTGGAACAAAGGACCTGCCCCTGACAAAAGGGCGATCTGAAGGGACTGCGCCTGTGCCCGTTTAATCTTGCATGAGAGTGCACGAGGTACGCGGTGTGTGCAGTACAACCAATTTTACACAGCAGCCTGGGTCAAATATTGATGGCCATCGGATCCTCACATATTTATGTTCCCTGTGCATATCAGGAGTGGTCGAGGCGCCCTACTTTACCGAGCTAATAAACTCCGCTGTTAAATATATGAAATTATTTATCAGGTATAAATGTTTAATTATTTGCATAAATAATAATATATTAACAGATACCAGAGCCGTATTACTGTTGTGACGTAATAACGCAGGATCTACATTTCCCATGCTGATGTTTGCCTTGTATGGATTTACAAATGTCACTAAATGTCTGCGCTTTTGGGTAGAGAAACGGTATTATTTTTAAAAAATGCATGAGCAAGGTATACGATAATACAATTTACAGATAATTATATATAATTATAGATCCTCAGGTGAATCTATTTACAAATTATTTTGTATCAAATTTTGTTTCACTTTAGCTCCAATTATACCTGTGAGTTGGTCTAGTCCCTCTACGAGATTCAAGACGGGCTCTCTCAACACTCCTCCTTCAGCCATCTTCTTTCTCTCTTTTGCGTATAGAAGCAAAAAAAAAAAAAAAATTGTTATGGCCGCACTTTATAATTCTCTTTCTCACGGTTCCTGGATGACGTCACCAGTTAATATTTTTCGAATGAAAAAACGAAAGTAATTTTAGTACCAAAGAATTTGAACAAAGAAATCATTGATCCAACTTTTCTCAAAATCACGTTTTTGAACTAAGTGCGTTTCTCTTGTAACCACACATCACATAGATTAATTACGTGAATCCTCTATTATCAAAGCTAAAAAAATAGGAATATATTATAGAATTTCAACTCCCTCTGTATAGTCGTATTACATACCGCCCTTCCTCCCTCCCACCAAAAAAAAAAAACTCGGAAAGTATTTTATGTATCTGTGAACGCCAATAACAATAACAGTAAAATAAAAGATTAAGAAAGAGTCCTTGCAAGAGACAAAGATAAGAGAAGGCGTACCCTAAGGCTATAATTAGACACACCTTTGTATAAAGCAGAAGCCCAAGTTTTCTGACCCTGGTTTTGTCACTAATGAGCCAGAACCTCGGGGGCATTTATGCTGAAATCCAGTTAAAGTCATTTAATGAGCTTCTTCATTATTTCATTTGCCCGATTTCTGTGGGTAACGTTTTTTTCTTATACTTTCTTTATTCATCTCGTATTCTATTATCAGCCATATTTACCCAGCAGCCTTCATATACATCAGCCCAACCGAACTTTATTAAAAAAACGGAGCCAAACACCCTTGAAAAATAAAATTGGAAGATTTATGACAGAATGGAGAACTCAACAAGGACAGGACCCTTAAAGCTGCAGTGGGATATAAAAGGGACTTGAGTCAATGTAGTCCACATAGCATACCATTTCCTTTATGTGAATGCTTGAGCATGATCTCTAAAAACTTGCAAGTGATTGTAAGGTAGTTTAAAAATTTTCATTTCACATTTAACTTTTAAACCCTGACTTACCAATCTCTGAATAAATTATTATGATTTTTATTTTTCTTCAAAGAGTGAAAAATATTTAACAATCGATGTAGATCTTGATCTTACTATGGCTGAGCAATGGTGCAAGAAAAGTAGTAAAATATCCAAAAACTTCATCGCACTCAATAGAAGCATGGAACTCACATACGAGTCTGCTTAGCCAATCAAATAATTTAGAAATGTCCAAATGTTTATAGTCTACTAAGAAGTACATCTAAAATTTCACGGATACAAAAGTCTTCATTCATAAAATTATACCCAAACCAATCTGAATCCATCAATAAAACAAATAGATCCAAGGTTTCAGTCAAAAGTTCTAGAACAATCCTGGTAGCGTTCATAGTGTTCTCAGTGTACTTTATGTTATGGATCTCAGCCCATAAAAACTCACCATTTCACCAAAATACATTAATCTCTTAGCTCAATCAAGTCTTATTATCGTCCTCGAAGATTAAAATGGTCACTTTGATGAACTCTTCTTGACCAAGTGCCGCAGAAAAAGATTAATATTTTAAACAGCTTCTGAGTTGGGACTTAGGTCTAAAATATATAGGAAACAGGTATTTATTCATTCCTACGTTCCTTTATTATAAGGGGATTATATCAAACACACAATCAACATATTTCAAGATTTTTTATAAATGTCAATTGGAACTTTTTTTTTTTTAAATTTGTGCTATAATTACAATCTGTCTTTTATAAGGCAATAATAATTAAGATAAATGCTCTAATTCATACCATATTTACAGTTCATCATTCACTCGCTCTACAATACAGACAGCCCAGAGACCTCCCAAATCCACATGCGAAGAGAAAGCGGAGTCTTGGGACGTCCCCCACGCTCCTCCGTCAGCCGCGTCACCGGACACTAGCAAGTGGAGGCTGACCAAGAGCGCAAGAGCCACAGACGCTCAGGGCATGATTGGAGAAACTGGCCATTGCCAGGACTCCCACTGTCACACGTTTATAGCAGGTCACGAGGCCACTGCCGTTTCAGTGTCCGAGGAGGATTATAGGGATGAGTGGCGCAGTGCAATGACTGTGCTACAGGATTAGGGTGGCTGGAAAGGCTACTGTGGAATTCCATAAACTTAGAAGGGATGAGTTCTAGAATGTAGGGTATAATTAGGTCGTTATGAAGGGTTTTGTTGCTGACATAATAAGGGGCATTTATTATTGTTCTCAGGACTTTGAATTGAAAGGATTGGATACGCTTGATGTTCGAATTTTTTGCTGTCCCCCATAGCTCTATTCCATATGTCCAGATTGGTTTAAGTATAACTTTGTAGATTATTAGTTTATTTTCTATTGAGAGATGGGATGTCCTTTGAAGTAGTCTGTACAGTTGTCCAAAGTGTCTGTTTAGTTCTTGTCTTTTTAGTCTCGTATGTCTAAGCCTAAGTAACGGACTGTCTCGGATACAGGAAGAGGAATAGAATTAAAATAAACTAGTGGACTAGTCTTGCGACAAAGGGTGAAGGTAATGTGGGAGCATTTTGCTTCATTAACTTTGATCCGCCATTGATTGCACCAAACTCGATCTCGTCAAGGTGTTTTTGAAGGTTATGGGATGCTATGTCGGGGTCTGGGTGGGATGACAAGACTGCAGTGTCATCTGCAAATGTGGCCAAGAAGGTATTGGGAGTAGAGGGGACATTAGCGGTGTATAGGTTATAGAGGATGGGGCCTAGGACACTGCCCTGTGGAACTCCTGCATTTATAGGATAGTAGTTAGAGTATTCTAAACCACAGTGGACTTGGAAGAAGCGGTTTGAAAGGTAGGACTGTAGGATTAGGAAAAGGGTCTGTGGTAAATGTCTTTTGAGCTTGTAGAGCAAACCTGCGTGCCAAACCCTGCCAAAAGCTTGAGCTATATCAAGAAAGGCAGCAGTGCAATACTGTTTAGTTTTAAGGGCTGATGAGATGTGATCAACAAAGGCCTTGTTGAGCAGTGGAATATCGTTGGTGGAAACCAAACTGGTGTGTGGGAAAAAGGTTTTTGGATTCAACAATTGTAAGTAGACCGTGACTGCTCTCTGTTCCGAACGGCGTCAGCAAAAGAGACTGAAGGCCTGAAACTTCTAGTGGGGGCGCTTCTTGGGCTACCTGTGGCTGGCGTTTCTTCTTCTGGACGACGACGTTGTTCACTTCTGGACTTCAGAATTCTATAAGCCTCACAGCCTTTATAGTTTGCCGGGCGGCCTTGCTGACAGAGCACGCATACAGCAGGTGATTTTAGGGGCTTCTTGCATAATTCACTTTTGTGCTGCCCACCTCACTTTACACACCTGGGAGGGTGGTAGCAGTATGATTTTGTGTGCCCATATGCCTGGCAATCATGGCATTGGACGATGTCTCGTTTCGGGTAAGGCTTTTCGACCTGTACTCTTGTGTAGTATAAGTGGGTAAACTCGTAGATTTTCTGCACTCCAGCTGTTCGCTCTAGATCCACAAAGAATAAGGGTATTGGTGTCTTGATACTTGTATCATTTTCTTGTCTTTCCTCACGGAGGACATTCGTAATTTGGCGAAAAGAAAATGCAGGTTTCTAATCTTTCTTGCTTTAGTTGGTAGGTATGAAAGTCGCCCTTGGTTTCTTCTAGGTATTTTATAATTGCTCGGTATGTGTCAGGAGTTTCCGGAGAAACTTCTGTGTCCCGAGATCAATTGAGGCAAGTATATTTGCCTGTACCTACAATTTTGCTCAATTGAGTACATAGTAATTTGAAATTACTAATGTTGCGAACGAATATCGCTGGTGGCTTGGGCTGTGTGGGTGTTGTTGTAGAGTCCATGTCCTCTACGTCAATATTTTTTAACACCTCGTAACGATTGGGTGTGAAAAAGGGAGACTCGTGAGTTATTGTTGTTTGTTTTGATGTGCTGGGTTGTGATGGTATCTCTTCCATAGAGCTGCTGGGTGCTGAAGAATTTACTGGGATATTTTGATTAGATCGCCGCGGCTTACGTTTGACTGGTGACTTAGTGGGCGTAGGTCCCAATGATTTTGAGCGTTTTTTCTGATTCCATTTTATTTTGTATATGTTTATTTAATTATGTATATATATATTTGTAGCTGTCAGTGTGTTCATCTTGCGTGCCAGCAGCAAAAGTACTCATTATTATAATTCCTTACTATCTACCACTTAATGGACATTACTTTTAATAATGCTTTTTATTTTGACCTATCCAACGTTATTTTAAGATTAATTGTAGGTCTCGTTATTTTTAAGATTTGCTTATTTCTGACAGGGTGATCACTATTTTACTTTTATTATTATTAAATATATTACATACATTAGGGTTTACTGGCAGTTTTTATTTCATTAACCACATGTTTTACATACAGTCCATTTTTTTTTCTAATTATCATTCTTGCTCGATCTGGGTCATAAAATTAACTTGTTTAATTTATTTTTGTTTCTATAATCCTCTGAATTAATAGCACTGATTATCTATATGTAATTTGTGTTTTATTTTTTTAAAGCATAATTTTAAAAAAATCTGTTTTTGACATCCTATTTGCGTACCTAATTATCCCTCCTGTTTTTATGGCATTGATAATGCCTATTGGCCCCCCCGGTAAAACCTAAAATTGAGCCAACCCCATGATATATCATGCTACTGGGGATTCAAATGAATGAATAATCTTGTTAATTTAGTTAATATGTGTCATGTTTTAAGAATTGCAACTACATAACGTTATTAAAATGCACATTTATTTATGTCAAGGGCAGATCAACCACTAGGGTCATTAATTTCCTAGTTAAAAGTGACATCTAGAATGATTAATTACAATCGTCACAATTCGGTGACCCTCCTTAGAGGCGAGATGGCTTCACGGTCTATTGTAAATAGATAACTATTACCTGGGCGGAGGGAGCTGCATTACTCTTAACAGTTCCATGGCTTTCTGGGGGGAATGCCTTGGATGCATGAGGTCCTGGACAGAATGCGTAAACATTGTTTCAATGTGAACAGTATACGTTGAGTAAGTGGAATTGTCTGCAATGCAAGATAGAGCTCTTACATCACAATTAGTAATGCTGTATAAGCAAATTATAATATCTGTAAAATTTTAAGTTAAAGGGATCACTTTATGACCTATGTCCTAAATCATCTAGTTGGGAAACCAAAGCCTCCAACGAAAAACACCACACAGGAATGCTTTTGTTAAACTTTAAAAAAGAAATCCATTCCCCCATACTTAATCCAGGCCATCTTACAGACAATTCTATATCCTAACAATCTTGGCTTGACCCTAGACAAATCCCAATACCTTTACACAACATAGCAACAGGCAAACTGACAGAGCATAGAAAGAAAAACCTAAAGACGGCAATATAAATATTGCCATCTCCTTCTGCTTTATCAATTACGAAATGGCATTGACTATATCGTAACATGATTTATGCGATGATTATATATGTCATGTGGGAAAACGGAAAGCAAATACAATAATATTCCAATATAATAAGAGAAAGGATCGAAGTGCTGAGTCTTATTGTTATTCCAGCGAACAGAGTCGCCAGCGCTAGTGCCCCCCAGGGCAATTTAACTTTTCTTCTGCGGCCTTCCGACCTGGGCCTCACCGACGAAATGGCCGGTCAAGATATATGTGACATGCCTAAATCTTTAGCCACCTTCACGTGCCCCAAAGCTTTCCTTTTTATTTTCTTCGGGTGTGAGGCCTCCGCCGAACTCTTTCCCGTCTATATATCTTCACGGGCCAGCTGTGCGCATAAATCTATGCCCTACAACTTACTGACAAGCTATAACAGCTTAAGATTAGTTTTCATCGATTGGTCAGTAATTTACATGTAGTTTTTACTGTCTCGTCGATATTTATTATTTTTTTAAACCAGAAACCCCTCGTTTTCACTGGGTGAATTTCTGACTCTCATAAAAAATGTTCATAGAAAAATGATAAGTTCACAGAATATAGTTTCTAATGGGGACTGATGTTATCAAATAGTAAAACATGTCGACTAGTGGACCTGAAAATGAATTGGTTTCATTTATGGCACCTTATAGAAGAAATGAAAGTGGACAACATAATTAATTAGCTTTTTAGAAACAGAAAAGGTCTATCCGGAAAAAAATGCAAAGGAGTTTACTTCATTGACATCCTCTGTCCCACGCATTGAATATATCGATAAATACGAGAATGTGGACAAGCTCTATCAACGTCAGCTCCGAGTCTGTTGGCAGTCAACACCGCTTTTCGTATGAATAAAATATAATACTCTCATAGCTTCTGGAAACCTTGTCGGTGTGATTGAAACAACGGAACCAAAACCGGCCCGACAACTGAGAATTTGAATTCGGTAGGTTACAACATCTTACGTTTTGGGTATGAATACCTCTATCAGTAACTAAAATATAAAACTAAAAACTGTCTAATGATTAATATCTCTGACTTAAACTATACCTATTATGTTTTAAACAGACGTATTATTTTAACATTGGTTTGTATCCCGTTTATTTGATTTTTTAAATAGGGCATCTTCATTTCTCTACTCCACAAAATAGAAAAAGTCCGACACTGTCAAATGGAAAAAGTCTTACCGGCTTTCACGCTTAATAACTTTACCCAACCTTGTCGTTGCGCCTCAAACTGATGATATATATATATAAGTTAACGATCGTCAACGAAAAACGAGAAGAAAAAGGAAAGAGCTTGAATGTAGTTACTGAACGAGAGTTGTCACAAGACTGTTTTTATTTGAGCTTTTAAAGCCTCTCTAAATACATTCGGGATGTTTACATCCCGATGACTTAAGGATTAGGCTGGCTGCCTACGACGTCCGAACCTTAACTCCCCCCTGCCAGTTTACGCATATCTCTTCGTAAACTCCAAGGTCCGCCGCACTCAGCACACAGCCTGTAATCCCTTACATCACGTTTACGGTCTAATATATTCATAGTCCTCACAAAAAAACAAAGAAAAGAGATAATACAGAAATAAAACAAAAATAATAATAACAAAAAATAATACATTCGCCCTGGACCCGGTGGCTGCCAGGTAAAAAAAAATGGAACATCCACAATATAAATAATGAAAACAAAAACTCTCTCTGAGCAGCACATGTGAATGTGAACATGTGAAACATATGATTCCGGATCAGTTGCTCCGTATCGGATCGAGGGCACACCATCTTACGCACATTCAACACCCTCCCCCCTGTGTTGGGAGTTTCAACTGTTCAATGTGAACGGTTCGCCTCTTCTTTGGGGTGGTCATACTCTCGATGGTCACGAGATTATGTTCCCGAATTATGATGACCTTAAAGGGCCCCTCATACCGAACAAGTTCCTTACTACGATTTGACACGACTTTTCTGTACACAACGGTCCCAATCGATATTGCTCCTATGCGATCCCGCACCTTCAAATTTGCCCGTGCCACGCGCTTGGATTTTTCGCGCATAATCTTATCGCGTACTTTGTACCACATCTTTCCGAGCTGTATGTGGGTGTTATGGAGCTGTGCCACCATTCCCTCATCCGCCACCGTCTCTGGCCAGTTCCTCGGTCTCACTCGTAATGCAAACAAAATTTCGAAGGGTGCTAACCCCGTCGTGGCATGTATCGAGTGGTTGTATGCCGCCACCGCCATTGGCATCGCTACGTTCGCCGACAGGCCTTTATCCACCTGGTACACGCGTAAGTGGTCGCTGAGGGTGCTGTGTAACCTTTCGATGGTTCCCCTGCTCTTGGGATGCCCGGGGGTATTAAAATGCCATACCACATCCCGTTTTTGCATTTCGGCTCTCACGGTTGCATTGTCAAACTCCCGTCCCCCGTCCGACGAGATCCTCTCTGGTATGCCGTAGAACTGAAACCATGTGTTGAGGGCTTGTAATATGGAATCTGATGACTTGTCTCCCACCGCGTAGGCCATAGCCACTTTGCTAAATGGGTCGATGATAGTGACCCACTTAAAACCCCGCCACGTGAAGGTGTCCACTTGAATCTCCGTCAGTGGTGCTTCTGCCGTGGGTGATTCCTCCTGGAGTCCCTGCGGGGGATGTCTATCATATTTCGTCTTCTGACAAACTTCGCATGCTCCGATTACCTCCTGAATAGTCCGCTGCATCCCCCACCAAAAATAGCGCCTTCGTAGTGCTTGTGCCGTCTCCTGCCCACCGCGGTGGTTGGTTTTTCCTTGGTGATACGCCAGTGTTACCTCGCGTTGCTGCTCCTCGTCCCGCAGGGTTTGGACCACGGAAAGACACCGAATGAACGAGCGATCCACCCCCAACAGCTCTTTCTGCCACAGCTTTTTAATTTTGTCCCACACAGTCTCGTTGCCCACGAATAAATGGTGTGTTTTGCCGGGTTTGGACACGTCCTTGAGAGCCTGACAAATTTGATCTCCTCGAACTCCTGGTGGTGACCAAATCGTCGCGATCTGACTCCTACCGTACGTACTATGGAGTATTTTCAGAGCACCCGATGTTTGAGTTTTCCAAATGATCTGCCTCCGCTTATCATTGATAATTTCGTCCGTCGTCTCCATATCACGCGGTCTCTCTCCTATAGACTCGTCTGATGGTGTGTCCGCACTCCTGTCACTATCTTTCCGCGTGCTGCTCCTGCCCGCTTCTCCAGGCGTCCATTCCTCAATGAACTGCCTCATACCGCTCGATGTTTCCCCTTCTTCTATGGCGTTCACCATAATAGCGCGCGACAGCCAATCTGCCACGACGTTGTCTTTGCCTGGCTTATATACAATATCCAGATTGTATTGGGCTAAGAATTCCTTCCACCTTGTTACCCTTGAGGAGGATTCTTTGAGTTTTCCGACCTATTGAAGAGGTCGGTGATCCGTATGTATTCGAAACCTTCTGCCAAATACATACGGACGGAAGTGCCCAATGGCCCACACTATCCCGAGGAGTTCTCGTTCCAGAGCGCTGTACCGCGCCTCCGTGTCCGTCAGGCGTCTGCTCGCGTAAGCCACCGGTCTTTCCCCGTCTTCGCCTTCCTGTGACAATACTGCCCCCAAGGCATAGTCGCTTGCGTCGGTGGTGATCGTGAAATCCTTCTCAAAGTTAGGGAAAGCCAAAATCGGCGCCTCCTGCAAACGTGCCAAGCATTTGCGGATATTCTGCTCTATCAGCGGCGTGATCATTATCCGTGCTCCTTTCCGTAGTAAATTGTTAATGGGTACCATATATTCTGCCATGTCCGGCACGAAACGGCGGTAGTAATTGAGCGTGCCCAGTAATCTCCGAATCCCTTTTACATCTTTTGGCACCTCCATTCTCTGGATCGCTTCTACTTTCGTCGAGTCTGGTTGAACCCCTTCCTGTGAGATTGTGTGCCCTAAAAAACTAATCTGCTCCTGCCCCAGTGACGATTTGTCTATTGACAGTTTCAACCCGAAATCCCTTAATCTCTCAAATACGTTCCGGAGGTGTTGAATATGTTCCGATTCCGTTCGGCTGAAGATCAGCAGGTCATCCATGTAAATTTGGCACATATTTTCGTCCATCCCTCTCAGAAGTTCGTCCATGAGACGCTGAAAGGTTATTGGACCATTTTTGAGACCGAACGGCATTCTCGTGAACTCAAAATGCCCTCTTTCAAACGAAAACGCCGTTTTATGTTGGTCATGCGCAGCTAGTTTGATCTGATGGTACCCTGCTTTTAGGTCCAATGTGCTAAAAATTTTTTGCACCGTTTAGTCTGTCTAGGATGTCTTCGAACCGCGGGATCGGATATTTTTCGTCCAGGGTATTATCGTTAAGTTTCCGAAAATCCACCACGACTCGGTATTTTTCCTCACATTCTCTCGGTCGACTTTTCTTTTTCACTGCCCACAAAGGGCTATTATACGGAGACGTGCTATCTCTGATAATACCTTGGCGCTTGAGATCCTCGATCTCCTTTCTAATGTGTTGTCTGAGCGCTTGCGGATACCGCCTCTCCTTCACATACGTCACCCGCTCTACTTTTAACGGGATCTCATGTAGCGTTTTCCCCGTTGCTCCTAGCTTGTCCCCTTCAGCGAAAAAAATATCCCTAAACTCGCTCCTCAGACTCTCCCTCCAATCCTCCACTCTCTTAACCACTCCTATTTGCTCCGTTTCGCCCCTTACGCCCCCCCCCCCCCGGCTTCGATAGGTTCGCTTCCCTATTTTGATCCTCCAGTTCTCCCCCTCGTTTTCGATGCGCGCGCCTACTTTTCCCAGTAAATCACACCCCACTATTATCTGGTATTCCCGTGGCATGTCTTCCACGACGTGTACTTTTATGTCACCCATTACTTTCGCCCATTCTTCCAGCCCCACGACCGCTTCTCCCATTACTTCGCAGGGTCCCCCAAGAGTAAGTAATTTACACTTACATACCTTGATCTGGTGTGCCCTCTCTCCTCTACGCAACCTCTCTAAGGCACCACGAGATATTATTGTATTGGTGCTGCCAGTATCAATGAGGCACCTCTCCCCCTTCCCGAACTCGATAATTGGCAAACCACACATCCTTTCCCGCACTGTATTGCACCTTAGGATGCGGTCGCCTCTCTGCTGCCACTCTCCTCAGGCCTCCGTACGCCGCTCCCATCTGCGCGAGGGATTCTTCTGCCACTCTCGTCGTCTGCTCCCGCTGCGCTTCGACTCCGCTCCGTCTGTCTCCGACGTCCCTGATGACTCGTCGCCCGATGATCCAATTTCTCTTGGTGTCGCGCTCCGCCTCTCCCGGATTTCCTGGTTGTTCACCTCCATTGGTTCTGCTTTGTGAAATTCCCTTCTACGAAACAAGTATGGACATTGTCTTGCTATGTGTCCTTCTTCCCCACACTCAAAGCACTTAGTGCGAGGGCACTGAGCTACCAGATGGCCCGTCTTTCCACAACCATGACATTTCCTTTCTTCTTTCCGAGGTGCGTACCTAGGCCTCGTCACTCCCAATCTTCTCTCTCTTGTCGCTCCCCTGTCTCTACCGGCAAACGGCGTTTCCTGTCTCCTCCACACTGCTTTTGGGGTCCTGTTTCTCCTATATGGGATCTGGCTCCAATCGTTGTCATCTTCGTTCATTTTTACTTCTTCTTCCCTTGCGCTAGCATCTATCATCGCCTGGGCGCATTCGAGGAACGATCGCTCATTAGGGAACCCTTCCTTTCTTCCCGTCTCCTTCGCTAATTGTACCTTTAAGATTGTTGACAGGAATCCCATCCTGCCCTCCACTTCATCGGCGCTAGTTGTCTCCCTCATTTTCTCATTTATTTTATTGTAGCGGACAACCAGGACTGCAGCATACTGTCCACTATTCTGTCTCGGAGATTTCATTTCTCGAAACATTTGGAATATATCCTCCTCTGGGGTCCATCGTCCCCCCCCCCCATATGCTTTTTTCAGTCTCGTCTTTACTATCTCCCACGGGGTTTCCTCGTCCGCCTGTATCAAGTTCAGCACCTTCCTTTTCACCCTGCACACCAAATCTGCCTTTATTGACTTAGCGTCACCTGGGTCGAGTAACCCTTCGTCCATCTTGGCTTGTATCCTCTCCATAATCCTATCTCCACCTTTGAGAAAATGATTTAACTCACCTATTTCCCCAGAAAATTTTTCGAGGTCTGAGATCATTTTCCTCATGTCCTGTGACGTCACTGCCCGCACCTTCATCCACGCCAGTGTGTTCGCATGGGCTTCAGCCATGGTTTCTTTAGGTAACTGTGGAACTTCAAACGCTGCCGGCCGCAATTCCACCATTACCTACTTTAATTAAATCACACGAAAGTGAATAAGAAGGAAAAAAAAAAAAAAAAACCAACTCGCACGTTAATGACTCGAACCCACTCCGCTCCCAGGTTTCGGCACCAGTTAACGATCGTCAACGAAAAACGAGAAGAAAAAGGAAAGAGCTTGAATGTAGTTACTGAACGAGAGTTGTCACAAGACTGTTTTTATTTGAGCTTTTAAAGCCTCTCTAAATACATTCGGGATGTTTACATCCCGATGACTTAAGGATTAGGCTGGCTGCCTACGACGTCCGAACCTTAACTTATATATATATATGTAAAGAAAACACATGCTTTTCTTAAGTTTATATTTGCCGCCGCTGAGCATCTAACTATAGACACCAGATGTCAGGTCGGACAGCTGTGATAGACTGTTAACCACATGGAAGGATTTTATTTTAATTTAGTTATCAAGAAGAACCTGAAATACCGATATAAGGACTTTTAATGTCGTTTCTGTTGTATTTTCAGAAACGCATTTCAGTCTCTATTTCCACCAAAGGTGAAACCTCATTATAAAACGACATTAAAAACACAAAGCTCCAGCGATTTTATAACACTAATAAAAAAAGTCACACAAGATAACACTGTTGGTGTGGTGTTAACAGACCAATACCCTGGCTTAAATTCCAAAGAGTTTAAACATTTTTTGAAGAACGAGAACATAAGAATGGTTTTCACTGCTGTGGATGCACCATTTTCAAACGGACTTAACGAAAGGCTAAATCAAACTTTAGTCAATAGGATAAGATGTAAAATAAATGAAAGTGATCAGAAAACAGCGTGGACTACTATTGCACAGAAATGCGTAGAAAAATATAACGCAACAGAACACACAGTCACTAAGTTTGCACCAAAATATCTTTTGGAAGGCGAAAATGTGAATATTCTACCACTCGAATTGATATCACAAAGTTCAAAAGAAGACCTGGAAAGAGATAGGAAACTTGCTCTTGAAAACACAATAAAATCACATAATTATAATAAAAGAATATTCGACCGGCATAGGAAAGAATACATAATGGAAGTAGGCGACAGAGTCTTCGTGGAAAATGGAAACCGATTAAATAGGAGAAAATTGGAAGAATTGAGGATTGGACCTTATAATATTCTGAAGAAGATCTCCAATTCAATCTATGAAGTTGATACAGGACACAGGAAAGCAGAATCGAACCTCTACCATATTACGAAACTGTGTCCAGTGATTATTGATAAATGAACGGTTACGTACGGTGTCATTTGTGATTTTTTTTTTTCTAAAGGGGGGGGGAGATGTAAAGAAAACACATGCTTTTCTTAAGTTTATATTTGCCGCCGCTGAGCATCTAACTATAGACACCAGATGTCAGGTCGGACAGCTGTGATAGACTGTTAACCACATGGAAGGATTTTATTTTAATTTAGTTATCAAGAAGAACCTGAAATACCGATATAAGGACTTTTAATGTCGTTTCTGTTGTATTTTCAGAACCGCATTTCAGTCTCTATTTCCACCAAAGGTGAAACCTTTATATATATATATATATATGTGCTACGGCCAGCTCTACTGTACGACGTCCCTATATATACTCACTTGACTGACAATTTAGCCAAAAGTCTCCAACAATTTCAGTATGGTATCAAGAGACAAGTGGTCAGACATACGTCTCTTGAGAGGTTAAAGAACGCCCATATGCATCGTTGCTTGGGGTACCGTCGGTGGGTGAGTTCATCACCAGAGACACATCAAGTTTTTCTGACTGATGCACCTAACAAACAGTGTTTAACACTATGACCCCACCCCCATTCCAGTATCGATGGCTGTCCGGGAAAACTAGGTCAAGTCAGGTTTTTATACTTAGGTTAGTATTAGCACCAATCATTCTTAAGGTGAGCCCTATAACTTTCTATGTTCACACGCTTTGTATTCTGTAAATAAGACTACCATGGAAAATTTCTTTAAACCTCACACATTATATAAAATGTAGCTATACTACAATAGATATCATTAGAACGATGTGAATGTATGTAAAGATTCCATATTGTAGAAAACTCTAAATCACTCTGTAAATATTGTCAGTCAAATTGTACACATCTCTGCTGCCAGTGTTTACCGCCATCATCTTCTGCCACCATCTTACGTGGCCCAAGGTACATTTTTATCGTATTTTTGTGACAGTGTTGTTGTGTCAGTGTTTCCGTGTATGGGGATGGCACCCCATTAAAATATTTTGCTGTATTGGACACATTTAATTCTAAAACATGGAGATGGAAGTTGAGACTTCTAGGTAGAGGTCTGCTTCACCGGCACAGATAGTAGAAATTGACGAAGATGAAGAGGACTTCACTTTCCCAAAGATTACGGTGAAGGTGCAAAGGCCTACGAAGGCCAAAAATCCGACCAAGGTCGGAAACAAATTCCAAGCCTTGGCCACTGAGTCACCGGAAAGCTCACATCCGGTGGTTCAAGTGCCCAAAAAGCCGCCGCCAGTTGTTGTCTCAGGAGAGACAACAACAAATCTAACACAATTGCTCAGAGGATTGCAAGCATCACGAATTTCGCCTTGAGAAGGATGAAGGATGGGGTGACCATATATCCTGAGAGAGAAGAGTCACGAGAAAAAATCGTGGAGTTGCTGCAGACAAATAGTAAGGAATTTCACATATTCGCACCGAGAGGAGGACCGAGAAATAGGAAATTTCTTATCCTCGGTCTAGATGTCCAGGAGGACATCGACGAAATAAAAACGGCAATAGCAGATGCAGTACCAGGAGTCGTTGACATACGACGACTTAGGAAGAGTGATCCTTCAGGAAGAAAAACGGAGATTTCACCAGTCCTGGTAACTACTAATAATAGCATCACCTTGAACGCCATGAAGAAGGTACGTGCCGTGAACCATGTACTCATAAGGGTGGTGACCTTCAAAGAAGAGAAAGGGATCCCACAATGTTACAGATGCCAAGAGTACGGCCACACGAGGAATCACTGTGGCCGAACAAAATATGTGAGATGTGCAGGCCCCCACGAGGTGGCGCTGTGCCCTCTAAACGAAACATCCCCGCTAAAGTGTTCCAACTGCGGCGAGGCACATCCCGCAACGTACAGAGGCTGCGAGAAGAGGATGCAGCTCCTGGCCAGAGTAAGGCCAGTTCACGAAAGAGTGCAGCCCCGGCAGAAGAGACAATGCCCAGACAAACCACACCTGAGACCTGCTCCAACGCCATCTACCAACGCCTGGCAGAACCCGCTCGTCAAGATCTTTCAAGAAACGTCTCACCCTTCCTCATCGAGAGCTGCCCCCTCCACGTCGAGAGATGCCCCCTTCCACGTCGAGAGCTGCCCCCTCCACGTCGAGAGATCCCCCCTCCACGTCGAGACCGGTCCCCAGAAATTCCGAGGACTCTTCGGAAAATATTAATTGTAAGTACCTAGATCCTAGGCTAAAGTTTCTAACAAACGACCAGCGTCAAGACTTGAATGTGTACCAAATTGGGTAACTGCCCTAGTCGATTTCTGCAGCCAAATATTCATGGCTATAATATCTGGTAATCAACAAAAATGGTAGATTACCAATTACTAAATTTTAACATTGATGGTTCCCTGGCCAAAATAGATGAGGTAGAAGTGCTGCTAGCGCTCTACCGACCAGATATTGTAGTTTTGACAGACACTAGGGTATCTGCACAATCGTTCCACATTAAAAATTATTCAACTGCCATTGAAAGGGTTAACGGTTACGGAGGCGCTTTAATTGCTATACACCTCGGTATCAATTGGAAGAAAGTGGCTTCGCCACTGATTACAACTGATCCCAAGCTTCACCACTTGACAGTTAAGGTAAATTTGAGGAGACCCATTTACCTTACCGCCCTATACAAAAGACCGTACGCGTCTCTGCAGCAGTACTCAGCCTTGCTAGACGCATGTGCGCAGAGATCTAACCACTGGGTGGTGGGAGATCTCAACGCAAAACATACCATGTGGTATAACACCGTAACAAACAAGGCTGGGAGACTCCTGTTAAGAACGCCATTTACGGTCGTTCACCCCCAGACTTTTACTTTTCGACATAGAGGTAACCCACAAGCTACCTCAACGATTGACTTACTACTGACAAAACAATCCCACCGTATCACTACTTGCACCGCCCTTGACTTTATTACCTCTGACCACAGGCCAGTACTGTATGCAGTGGATGGTAAAGTGGTGACCCCTCGCCCCACGAGATACGACTACCGTCGTTCCGGCTGGGATCTGTACCGGTCGCAAATTTACCATAACCTGCATACGGTGCCTGTTCTCCCCACGAAAGAGGAAGTAGATCTTCAACTAACTTTCATAACTGATGTGATCATAGACGCAGAAAACACTGCGATCCCAAAGTACAATCCCATGCCATCGTCTCTGCGACCACCTCCAGACCAAATTCTTAAAATTATTGCCTTGCGCCAAAATTGAAAGAAGAGATGGTACAAGATGGGAGATCAGCAAACCAAGGTCATTGTGAATTCTTTCACAACGCAAATCCGGGGCTTGATGAAACTCTGGAAAACAGCGCAGTGGCATAAGAAACTTCGTAGCACTCACGGAGATCACAGAAAGTTTTGGAAGCTGTTGAAGACTACAAAAGGCAAGGCAGCCACTGCCTGTCTTCACGAAGCGACAATGTTCTGACTGCTGAGCAACAGGCAACAAAACTGGCCGACCATTACGCTAGGGATATTACGGCTAGGATTGGATACTACCACATGCCTCCTCCGGTAGATGCTAAACAGAACCACATGTTTGTATCACCAAAGCAGCTCAAGGCGATTCTTTGCCGGTGTCAGGGAAACCGAGCACCGGGGCACGACGGGATACAAACAGTGTTGCTCAAACAAATGCCGAGGAGAGAGATATTACAATTAGCAAACTTGTACAACTCTTGTATGAGATTGCGGTACTTTCCTGACACATGGAAACAAGCCATCTTGTTCCCACTACTAAAGCCAGCCAAGAGCGGAGATCACCCAGCCCACTACCACCCGATCCGTCTGCTACCACAGATAGAGAAAATCTTTGAGAAAATTCTATTGAATTATCTCAAAGATCACTGCTTGGAAAACAACATCATTCCGCCAGAGCAGACTGGATTCCAATCCAGTATGAGCTCAGAGCACCCTCTTATAAAGGTACAGTCAGAGGCTAGCCATAATATGAATAGAAACATAGCCACGGCTATGATATCCCTAGATTGCACCCAAGCATTCGACTCGGTGTCTCACGGGACACTGTGTCAAATGCTCTGCGATCGGGAATGCCCAGAGCAACTCTATTCAATTCTGGCTAGCTTCCTAAAAAACAGATCGTTGCGGGTTTGGGTGGGTAATAGCTTCTCCGAAGCTGTGCCACTGACCTGTGGAGTACCCCAAGGAGCCGTCTTATCCCCTGTACTATTCAACGTATACACGTCTGAGATTGTCGGAGCCCGGTACAAAAATACCACAGTTACTGCTTTCGCAGATGACATAGTGGTGTACAGTAGCAGCATGAGTGCCAAGGTAGCTCTAAGACAGGCTGAAGTAGCCTGCTACCAGATCAGTGAGAGATTGGGGAGAGTCAATATCTCTGTAAACGCGGGTAAGACTGACTGTGTAATTTTCTCTTTCCAAAAGGGAAAAAGCCCACTCCCTGCTAGTAACATAGTAGGAACGGAGTAAAATTCACCAGCCAACGACCTAGTATATCTGGGAATTAAAATGGACAGACATCTCCATTTTAGTTACCATTTTGCGAAGAAGTTGAAGCTAACACGCACGAAGTCTTACCGGCTTGCGCACTTATTACCTTCCCCCAATCTATCACTGCGTCTCAAGCTATTGATATACAAGAGCATACTAAGGCCTACTCTGCTGTATGGTGCACCGCTATTTCGTTATCTGACGTATACGACAGCTAAGAAACTCCAACAATTCCAAAACGGTATACTGATGAAAGTGGTCTGAGGTACTTCATTCGAGCAGCGAAGAAACAGTGAGCTGCATGAGATATTTGAGCTGCCTACGTTGGATTAATTCATCCAGCGTAGACATATCAAATTTTTCGACTCATTACAATATTTAACAAACCCGGTGTTTAACACGATAACCCCCGCTCCGTTCCCCCATCGATGGCAGGACGCTGTCGCGGCTGGAACACTCTACTCCTAGGTTCTAGGTAGAGATTTAGTTTGTTTTGTTTATTTTGTTTTGTTTCTAGTGTTTAGTGTTTGGTGTCGGTGACAAATAATAGGTGAGCCTCATCACCTAGTGTTGTATAAGAACGATGAACTTTTAACCACAATAAAAATTTTATTATGTTTATGCACTCCGCCAAATGCATGTAAATGCAGAAAGAGGAGAAATAGGTAATCCAATTATTTTATTATTTTTGTACATTGTATTATTTTGTTTTGAGGTTTTGAAATAAAAAAAAAAAAAAGGGTCCTTCGTTCATCCAATTCTATATTTGCTTTGACCGTCCTCGAAAGAGTGGTTGTGAGAAAATTGCATCTAACATTTCTTGAAAGGTTATTTGAAAAAAGTAAAACTCTATATCTACGTAGAAGCTTGTCCTTCATTATGGCAAAAGTTTCGTAGTTGATTGTCCGGATCTTTCTTGTTTTGTTCTATGTTATGCTATTACTGACTAACATACTCAGTTTCCTATTCAATGTTCACATTTTCTTATTGTGATGCAATTTTCTTCTTATACTCCCAAAATATAGTTTATTTAATAGTCAAAACCCAAGTTAAAATATTTTAATTGAAAGCTCTTTTTGTCATAAATTACAATCTGCTTTATTAGGCAATAAGTAAGTTTAATTTAATTTAGTAACTATTTTTAAAAATTTCTAACTTCGTCTCAGACGATGGAAGCCAAATGGCTAATAGCTTATATTCTATAACCCAACCCATAATATCCTTAAATTCAAAAAATTATCCGTTCCCACAAAACCAATCTCGCATACTACATGCGTTTAGCTTCCACTTCTTTTTAGCACGTGCGTATGTATGTACCTATTTGGAACCCAGCACCTCCATATATCTGCAAATCTTCTTCAATATATATATTCATTATATACGTATTCACAAGTTCCATTAATATTTTACGGGACTGTTATCGGGAATATTTCCTTTACTCAGATTTTTAAACGATTACCTTCAATAGTTGAACTCATTCTTATTCTTATTCCCACCTTTATACACAATGTGATAAAAATATTATCTTCAGTGTAATTTGCTTTCCAAATAGGATGGATCTAGTTTACATTGATCCTACTTACTTCAGAGCTCTTAGAGGAAGATAAACGAGAAAACAGGTTGATAGGAGATCCCATAAATTCTTATCATACATCCACCTCAAAGGCTTTATCAGCCTATCGGTATAATCCCTACTGGCATCTTCTTATAACATGTGATAACTGCGCCCTAATATATTGGGGGTATTATGGGGGTAGGTCGGCCCCCCCCTTCGTAAGAAATATCAAGGTAAGGAGGAACGAGCTACCAGGAATGTGCATATATCAACGGTCTAACCCCCGCACCCCCTGATATTTTAATAAAACTTACCCCTACTACGGGAGCATCCTACAGGGCTGATTTATGACTTACAACACGAATCTAAACGATCGCGTAATATCTTGTCCGAGAGGAAGTCTTTCATAAGAGCTGACCTTTATCCGGAATCCCTCTCACGAGGCCATTCATATTCGTGGAGTCTCAATGACCTATCGGCTAATATCCGAGGGTATCCGTCAAAAATCTTTTGAGAGTGGGGAGACCCCTCTCACTCACCCGGGTTTCTTGTCAAGACAGCTCCAATCCGTACAAAAATATTTTAATGATCAACCGCAATCAGAATTTTAATTTAATTTAACTAGATTCTTATATCATTATAATTATACGATACCAGTGTGATTTATAATATATCTTGTATGTTTATATGGACTTTTCAATTCCATTGAAGCAAAGTTATGTATTCTAAAATCTCAGTATATGAACGAATTTCAAGTTTATTTTATGCCGAATTTATGATACTAACTGGAAATTTGAATGACTGACAAATACTAAGTGTCACGTTAGAGATTTTTCTAATATAGTTTACTTTTAATTTTCAAAGCCTAAATGTTATTCTAAGAGGCAAAAAATTCATAAAGGTTTAAAAAATATATATAATTATATTTAACTCCTTGTGTGTGACAATCACCTCTATTCAACGATTGGATAGCTATTTTAAAGACACGCCGTTTTCCTTATTGATCGGCATTGATCGCAGTAAATTGATAGCTTTGACCGTTTAACATTGTATTGATACAACACATGGATAAAAAAAAAACTACTAAAAAACCTATAACTATAACTGTTAAGATATTTGAATAATGTTAAAGCTTATTATAAAAACATTGTCAGGTTTACAATTGTCATTTAATTACATTTACCGATTTGAAATCTTTAGCGAGATCTAAAAAAGCTATAATAATGCTACAGTGAACTTTTAGACATTTAACAATTCCATTAAGGTTGACAGGTAAATGTGATATATGCTATAGAGGAAACTGCAACATCAAATTATAGAAAATGAACATTTTGTTCCTTAAGAACTTAGTTCCGTAAATATAACAATCTCCCATAAGCTTCAAAAGTTACTGTTTTTAAAGGATTGAAACTATGCAGACATCATAAATAAGTAGCTACTAATCAAATAATTTTAAATAGATAAAACACTAAAAATTATAACTAAACCTCTAGAACCATAGAAAATATAACTCTGAAAAGAATGATATACAGGTATTATGACTGATGATAAGGTGAAAAGTATGTCGGTGTTGGTCAAATAGTTAGAGAAAAGAAAAGTAGTTGTTAGTACTTAGTTAAATTGTGATAAGCATATTAGTATTTGTTATAAGCATACATGAGTAATAAAAATATGTAAATAACCAAAAGTGCTCTGCTTAAGGCCGGAAAAAGAAACAGAAGAAAAAAGAACAAATTAAAAAAAAATCCTTCCACAAATTGGAATATTACAAAACATCGTGTAGCCATATAATATTAAATACATTTAATATATAGATGTTATATCTGCAACTTAATTTATAAATAGCCAATGCCATTTTTATTGATCATGACGTTAGTTGCGTAGTCACTAATAAAAAATAGGTAAGAATAATAAATTATAACATTCAGTCCAGTCAGGTATAATTTGTATCATTATACTTGTTTATTACATTATATAATTTTTATAAAATAACAAAACTTGGATATAATGTAGCGACGCTACAGGAAATACAAAAATAATTTGTAAATAGATTCACCTGAGGATCTATATACAAAAATAATTTGTAAATAGATTCACCTGAGGATATATTATTGTATATTTAACTTTGTGAATTTATAGGAGATAGGAAGAAAATAAAAAACTTTTATAGTTTATTTTATCACGAGGGGTTCTTCCACCGGAGGCATATCAAGTTTGTTGACTCGTTTTTAACACACTGACCCCATCACCCTTCCCACATCGAAGGCAACAGACTGTCGACGATAATTATCCTAATTAAGATTTAGTATTAGTTTTTATTGTTAGATGTAAGTTATTTTTAAGTCTATGAAACGTAAGGTGAGCCCCATCATTTTTAATAAATTCAGTCCATTAATGTATAATGTATATCATTATACTTTTGTACAGTGCAGATCACTTTTAGTAGAAAACAGAATTTGTATAAAATGCACCCAAGCTACAGGCATTTACAAGCAATTGTAAATATATTCGTTTGTAGAATCTATATTTTGAAACATTTATTAATTTTGTGACAAGGGGATATGAAACCAAAAAACAAAATATATATAGCAACGCAGTCAATAAGAATAATATCAGCAGAAACAAAATCTTGCAGATATTAACGAAGAAAAATTTTCTTCCCCCCCCCCCCAAAAAAGAAATATTGGTTGTTGTTTCGTTATGCTATAAATCAATTATCATTTACCAATTATTAAGATTGCAATGCGTTAAATAAGAAAATAAATAAATCAAATAATCAAAATTGCTTGAAAATAACAATATAAAATTAAGTAATTATTTATTATTATTCCAAGAGACGTTAATTGAGAAATTAATTTGATGATGTTTGATTAATTCAGCCTCGGTGCTTAAAAAACAGTACTTTTACAATTCAAATATTCACATTTTTATTTAAAGTTTATGAGTTTGTGTGGGGTCAGGATTATGTATCGAAACCAAACAGCACCATGTGAGCTCCTTCAATAAAAGAACAAATTCAATTACAAATCGAAGTCACATGTTTTAAAAGCCGCAGTTAGAATGGCTATAATCTTTTTTTTAAACAAAAAACGAAACATGGGTGTTAAAATAATATATAGAGTGAGATTAACTTTTTAAAGGTCGAATCCTCTTATTAAATTATCATTACAGCACTTAAAATATTTCGTATTTAATGGTCAGACCTTTATAATCAGCTCGTAAATCACGCTTAATGCGCTATTAAAGTGATTGAGTGATTTTTTTTTATTCGTGATTATTCTAAAAAGATCTTATATACATTAGATTAGCTAAATATTAACTGTCACGTGTATATTAATTACTTCAAAATACATATTAACTAAAATATTTATGTTGAAGGTTTTTTTTTTTTATTTCATTTTTGCTTGAGTTCAAAGAGAGCAGTTTGTAAAGTAATGAGTGACAGACTGGATAGTTTAAACATCAGTGTGAACGCCAGAAATACCTACTACGTAATATTCTCCCTCCAAAAATGAAAAAAAGCCTTGCCAAATTCCTATACTATATGTGGGCATGAGAACTCACCGGCTTTCTCCATGTACTGGGTATAAAAATGGATAGGCATCTCCATTTCTCCACCCATTTTAGAAACAATATTGAAAAAGTACGACACAAGTCTTACCGGCATTCGCACTTGGTAACTTCGCCCAACTTGTCATATAGAATATACTCGCATAACTTACAGTATAGCTAAAAGACTCAAATAATTTCAGAATGGGATCATGAGAAAAGTGGTCAGACATACCTCTTTTGAGAGGATAAAGAACGCCTACCTGCACCCGTTCCTTAGTATGCCGTCGGGTGAGTACATCCACCGGGAACACGTTGCAGCACCTGACAAACCCAGTGTATAACATCATGAGCCCACCCCTATTCCCGTATCGATGGCAACAGACTGTCAAGGATAAAAAGGTTAAGTTAGACAGTGAGATTAAGGTTAGTATTAGCAAAACTCATTTTTAAAGTGAGTGTTTGCGCTAGGACTCTTAAAAATTAAGAAGTCCCCAAACGCCAGAAAATTGCGCCGGTTACGTCTTGAGAAGCTAGAGGTTTGATTGTGTCGGCTAGCTCACAGACTTACCAACAATAAGGCATATACAATAAACAAAGTCAAAAATATTAAAGAAATAACAATTCATTTTATTAAAAAACAAAACAAAAAAAATTACTGATCAGCAACTTAACCAGGCCTGAATATTAGTATAAATAATTGTTAGTATAATTAACGTATAAAAATTACGAAAAAGTTTATAGTCACGATACGCTGGATGTTCGGATAGTCAGCCGCAGGACGGTGATCTTCGGATAATCAACCGCAGGGTGGCGATGTGCACGGAGAGATAAACAGGCAGATAGGCCGAGAAGTTCAGTTGTAGAAACAGCGACTTCGTGTTCGCAGGGGAACAGTCCGGTATGGAGTTATCTTCATCACTGACTAAAAACAGGCTCAGGCCTAAAGCCTTGTCCTCTAATACGCAAAGACGTGTTTATTTACTTCCTCGGGCTGTATAATCCTTCGAACTATTTCCTCTGTCTGTTGATGTATACAATATTTACATACTAATTGTCTCCAGCCGAAAAAATCAGAAAAGGAAAGAAAATAAATTTATAATTTAAAAATAATTACGACCATAAAAAAAAAATCCACTCAAACAAAATAATTAAGTTACTGCCTAAGGGCCCGAACAGTGAGCCTTATCGCTTTCTATGTTCTTACGCCTTATATTCTGTATGTCAGTCTACCATAGAAATATTCATCAACCTTCTACATTATATAAAATGTAGCTGTATATACACACAGTAAATATAGTTAATACGATGTGCATATATGATATGTAAAGATTAAATATTTTGGAATCTGTAACTCACGTGTATTGAATGAAGGGTTTTGAAAACAAAAATGTTTTTTTATACATTATTAAATAATAGTAGTATTTTTATATATATGAAATAAAACTATACACTGTAAAAAATGTATTCTTTAGTGTTGGAGGATTAATATTTTTCCCAATTTATAATTTCACCTTTCACCAAATTTTATTTAATATGTTCACTTACCGTATTGAACTCCATAACTTTAAGGACCCACAAGGTGAGTGCTAGGTTCAAGACTACCAAGACCAGAAGTGTCAGGATGAGTAGGTACAGGCATCGCTTCCTCCAGCCGTATATGCCCATCTGGGTACCGGACCTCCAGTCTTGGTGTGCACTGGGTTCGTCCATTCTGAAATTTAAGAAAAGACGATCAATGATAGAAAAATAACTTACTCAAAAGATACTGTCCAATCACTACTCTAAACCTCTAGACTTCAGCACCCGGAAGGGACGTGAATATGAAAAAAAAACCACTGAGCGCGTTTTTGCATAAGTTTTAATCGACATGTACTTCCAAGCATCCATCTATATTTTTTTTTTACATTGTGAGCTATCGATCGCTAAGAGAAATCATGAGACTAGGAGTTGATAACTGTTGGAACGTAAATTTTTAGAGATTACATATGGTATTTAGGATTACACCATTCGGAGTACACAACATTACACCCGTATTGTTGGGTCTAAATATAGGAATAAACCTATGAAATATTAAGGCACTGGATCCAGGATTGAAAAAAATTAATTTGCTTGCACATATTTCGACATGTTGAGCCATAACTTTTTACAGCAATAAGATAAAGCATTCCAACTCTAGTTTTACGATGTCACCTATGAACTGATTTGTCTTTCGGGAAAAAAAAAAATATTTAAAATTTATTTCAGGTGTAGGGTAGATATAAATTTAAAATTCTAGTGTTCCCTCCGTAAAAAAATATACTCTCAGATCTAGGCAAGTAGTATAAGGAATCTGAATATTCAAATACAAGCATACAACCAGCCCCAATATTTATTTAATATAAAAGCATTAAACAAATCTTTCAATCTTTATTATGTACTTATTAACATATGTTTGCAACAAAATAAGATATTATTATTTTTGATTTTTGTAAGTACCAATATTCCATCTTTACCAACAAATAGTGTTTAAATGGTTAAATTAATTTAAAGGGAACCAGCAGAATTGGTAATAAATATTTCAAATCGAATATGGCGATGATCTCAGAATTACCACTAACCCTTTTTCCTAAAACCTTTATTCAATCCGACACCTTTTTGTTACTAAAAAAATAATTATATAGGATGTTTTCTTAATCGTTGCTGTTATTGTTGATTTGTTCACTAATTGTTAAGTGAGAATGTATCCTTAACGATCACGTATCTTTTCACTGTTTAGACAACATAGATTGATTTTTTTTCATATTTTAACAAGCTGTCATTATTTTATTTTATTTCAGGTAACTTTTGTTGTGTATCAACTTCTGCATTTTCAGATTTTGAATTATTATTTAAGTTTTTGTTTTATTTCATAATGTTAACAAATCGTTGTCTGTTACCCAACTGTCTGTTGATTCTTCTATTGTCATGATTGATTGGTAATGAGATAGGCAATGCCATTTCCACTTTTGCTACAATGCACAGACGGGTATTTGACTGGTCTAGCCGGCCAAAAATCAGTTTTGCAAAATGCAGCGGAGGTCGGAAAACCCTATCGAATGTTCAATTGGTATAGTGGGGGATTCAAGTTATGGGCAGATATCGTTTCTCTAGTTGATCGGATCAGAAGAAAAACCAGTTAAAACTTGTCTGTTGAACTGCTTCTATTTTGTTTCATATCAAAAGTAACTTAGTGAGTGCATAGTTCAGTGCTACCTGTAACCGATCAGATTTTTATTACACCTACTCATTATGGATTGTGAGAGACCAGGTATGTATCTATGTTATAGCATAATATTATTAATTAAAATACAGAATAAGGCATTAAAAAAAAATATGAAAGATACTCTTTATTTTTTGCTGCTTGTTACTGTGAATTTCAACATTCGATAAGGATTTAGTTGTACTTCCCGATGAGTCCCGATAACTTTTTTAACATGATTGGTTGTCCAAATTATGTAGTAAAGAAATATTAAATCAATAGCCGCCAATAGCCGCCAATCTGGAAAATATTGATTTTTTTCTCCTGCAAATCTAAATAAAGAAGCAAAATTTTAAAAGCAATTCTGAAAAAATATTATATAAACATTTAGGTATTTTAATTACTTAAGGCCAAATGTTATTTTAGGGCCATCTGGAATGAGAATTCTTATAAGACGAGACCTTTTTGACCTGATGGATAGCCAGCAATTGCCCAGTTTTGACCAGAAATTAGAATTTTTGGGAAATTACCTGGTAAGTAAAGAAAATTATTCTGAAGAGCAACAGAAGGATATAAAACATGAATTTTCAAGGCTTAAGTCAGAATTTCGGCGAAGATGGCATAAAGCAAACAAGTTCAAACAATCATTCTTAACAGCTAATTCATCTTGGTTGGAAGGGACATTTCAATTACCTCAAGTAGCTATGTCTAGAGGTCGACCCCAGAAATCATTCGAGGAATGTAGCGAAAGAAGCAAAAGACGAAAAACGGAAGAAGTGCGCAGAGAAACAGATTTGCAGATCCTTTCTCATGCAACCCAATCCCAACTTTATGCCGCTGGACATCGAAATGCTTCTCTCGTGGTTAAAGAAATCACTCAAGATCCACGGCAAGCAACTAAATATAAGGAACAATTGTCGGATGATAAGACCTGTACGAAAATATCCACTGTGCAGGCGTTATCGATGTTCGTAGAAGCAAATCTCTCTAGAAGACAGTATGAGCTAGTACGATATTCTTGTAAAAAATTATATCCATGTTATAGTTTGCTACAAAAAGAAAAACTTAACTGCTATCCAAATAAGGATTCCTATCGAGTCACGGATTCTCATGCAGAAGTCCAGTTACAGGATTTAATGGACCATACTGTTACAAGACTGTTGAACTCTCTGGAAGAAATAGGAGAAACATTGAGTGATGAAGAACGTACGTCACTTTTGCTGATTTGCAAATGGGGATGTGACGGTTGTCAACAGAGAGAATACAAACAAAAGTTTAAAAATGACGCTGACTCTGATGCCAACATTTTCCAAAGCTCGTTCGTACCTCTTCGACTAGTTTCTCAGTCGAACGAAAAAATTATTTGGCAAAATCCGATGCCTTCCTCACCAAGATTCTGTCCACCCATACGGATAAGGTTCGTAAAGGAGTCTGCCGATATTATTAACGAAGAAATTGCGTATGTTGACCATGCTTGCAACTCGTTAGAAGCGACAAATGTAGTTGTAAATGGTAATCCGTGTTATGTAAAACATAAAATGTTATTAACCATGGTAGATGGCAAAGTTTGCAATGCTGCAAGTGATACAAAGTCAACGTTGCGATGCTTCATATGCGGAGCGGAGAATACGCGATGGAAACGGCCAAACTATATGTGGAGTTGTATTCATGGCACCCTATGACTCCTACTGTTCATAAAATTTTAATTCATGGTGCGACAATAATAGAAAGTGCACTCCTTCCAATTGGACAGCTTTCTGAAGAAGCTGCAGAGGCTCGGAACAAGCATTTCAGGCTATACCGAACAGATTTCGCTCGTAAATTTTCAAGAGAATCTTGTAACATAGATATCTTGAATAGATTGCTTCTAAGTTCCGATCCACTTCTATCTGGTATGAGGCCAGTACCGAGGAAAAGAAGCAAGCCATTTTTGAGCGACACGTTAGCCCTACTTCTTTCTGCTGAGCCATTCAATCAAATAGCTCACCAGAGACTCCAGGAATCGGAGAGTGATGAAAGTTGTGAATCATCAGATGATTAATCAAGAAATGCGTTATACTAGTTTGCCCAATATTTTATTGTATATCGTAAATAAATTATTTATAAGATGAATCATTGTATCTCTTTTTATTTATTTTTATTTTTAAACCCAAAATATAAATAAAACAAAATGGTGTCAATATAAATGTTGATGAAAAGCTGTTAGAAACTTAATGTTTGGTAAAGTAATTAAATTAACTCATTTTCGCTGCAAAACCCAGACCAAGTTAATGGGATTGATTATTATTTGCATGATTCATACCATATTTCAAAAACTAGAGGTCCTAGATTTTTTAGAATATTTTTTTCAAAATCAGCGGTCTAAAATTAGTAGAATATGGTGATAAAATATTTTTGGCCGGCTAGACATGTCAAATACCCGTCTGTGCAATGTAGCAATGAAGAAATTAAAATGGATAAACAATGCATGTTCTGAATACACCTTTATACAAAATATCAGCCATGGTTCAAACCAACAGAATACAAAAACCTGTCACTTTATATCATAAACACTTAGTTCCTGTCTCCTCTCTTACATAAAAAACGTTTTATTGATAATCGATAAATAATTGACTTTATTGGTCATTGAATGAAATAATTAACCTAGTTTATGAGGGTGGTCTTTGGGAAAAAACAAAAGGTCAGCCAGTATTTAATGAGAGAGCGATCGATCTAGCTCACTGAGACAGTTCAACGATATATGTTGTTAATATATTAATGGATACCAAAATAACTGGGCCCGGCCGTCTCTATTTAAAAATCACTCTCTATTAGCTGTTGTCGGGTTTGTCACTAGGGGAGTGCCTAATCACTCTAGCCCTGGTGACAAGTGCGGATTGTTGTAGTTTATAACATGGACCATGTTCCATGTCGGCGTTTATATCTGACTCCATTTTTATGATAGGGATGTGTCCTGACAATACACTGTGTTCAGGAGAAGAGGTTCAGAGGTTTCATAAATAATAAGACCAGTTTTCAGAGTTTGGGTGGGAGACCGGCAGCGTAATAGATATAAGTCGTCAGAGGGTCTACTATGAGGCTGAGTGACAGGTTGAAAGGCTCATAGGTGCTGCAGAGAGAGTAAAAGACTGAGTTTACTTACTTTCAGGGCCCCGGGGCCCTGGCGTAAAGCAACCGAGTGATAGCGGCTGTGGAGATGAGGAGACTGAGAAAGAGTAGTGAACTGAGTTCCCGGGCCTGGTGGCCCGGGTGTAAGGCGTCCGAGTCAAGGCGGAAAGACTGAGTGAGCCGTCGACTGAGTGGGAGTAGAGTAGCCCTTCAGGGCGAAACCCCCTGGTTTAAATATTATTTCCCCATCCTACCGGAAGGCGGAGCCTGGCTTGAAAGGGGTATGTTTATGATGCCACCCCTGCACCGAGGTACGTGCCCCTCGTCCCCTAAAGGACTGTTTTATGGCATGGCTTTTAGATTTTATACTACCTAGGTCAGACCTAGGTCTATCGGGTCTGTTTTATGAGGCGGCAGGTGGCTTACCCTCTCAGGTTTATTGCTGATGACCTTCGACCCTCTTGTGCCTTGTTTTACGACTGCCGGCTCCATGATTTATTACTAGAAAAAGCTTTTACCATGTTTTACATCTAATCACTATACGTTATATATAGACCAGAGTATAGGGTGATTTAACACTTATGTAGTTAGGGTCACTACAGCTGTAAAACCAACAAATCAGTATAATAACTCCCTTTGAAGCTAATACAAAATGGATAGCGAAAAACGGCCCTCTGATTGCACGTTAAACAAGGTGTATCTTATTGGTAACTGTGATGTAACTTGATAAATCATTTCCACATTGTACATCTGGACACGAGAGGGCTGAAAAATAATTATTCACATTTTAACATAATTAGTCATTTGTGCAATATGACACAGTTAAGGTAGGGATAGTAACTTTCCGATAGTTGATACCACTAAGAAACATTAGTCACCGAAACAATACGTCAATTCTTACATAGTCACGTACGCAGATTAAAAATATTATACCTTCTGGTAATGACTGATATTTATTCATTAACAAAGAAAATGCCTCTATCAGTACGCATGCAAGCTAAATCCACGTGAATTACAGTATGAACAAGATAAAAACGGCAATAAAAACATTGACTCAACTTAGATCAACAAAATATATAATACATATATACTAAACATAAGTAATCTCTAATCATTACAACTGCAGACTGTAAATTCACATATGTAATATGACGGGAAAAAGATTTATAAGAACAATTTGGAGCTAATAAGAGTTGATACTGGCTGCGTGTGGGGTGACGCCTCGACCATGAGGTGTAAGGTGTATAAAGAGCTCATTGAAACGGATCCCCAAAGTATCTTCCTTAAAGTCTTCATAACAAAGACCTCACCAAAAAAAAGTTGATAAGACATCACTAGATCAAGTCACAATTCGTCTACCTCGGTCTACTTGACCGACATTTGTAAACTTCGATTATGGATGACCCTGTGGACTCATACTTTTGAGTGTTTGTGTGGAACGACTTTGTAAGCAGTATATATACACAGCATACGTTATTGTCTTGTATGATTGTTTTAAATATATTACTAAGCCTCATTACTAAACACGTTCATATTTGCACTTACCTGGACGAAATTTGTTATTAAAAAAATTCTAAACCATAAATATAGCATAAGCAGAACTTAAAATGGCAAAAACTTTGAGAAATTAATTAATTTAATTCAACATTAACGCTATCAAGAATAATTGAAATAATAAACTACAATTTTTTAGTAAGCTCCCGGAGGTAGGGCATATTATATATAATAGGGACATATTTACCTTTCATTCAATTATTAAATGAGATTTAATAATAATTTGTAGAGTTGTACTTATTTTTTGGAATATTTATAGGAAATAGCCAAACTTAAAATAAAATTATTTTTAATTTCTCAGGGTGATATTTTTAAATAACAGTTACCTTAGGCTGTTTCTAGCTAATTTTGTGTTTGTTTTTTTTATAAAACATTCCAGAGTAAACGGAAACGTAGACGGAATGGCACAAAGCAGTGCCTAGGAAGAAAATATTGTTCGCGACTATGGGAAATAATCCGGTTTTCCTTTGGGCTACAGTAGACCTACCTGACGGACTTGCTAAGATTGCCTGGCTCTTTCCCTGATTTCCCACAGGCAAAAATTTCATACGCCTCACAGCGTAATGTTCTTTTTGATTAAAATCCAACGATTGACTGTGGTGATTTTTTTTATTATCATTACAATTTGAGCACACGTATTTTTGTTTTTAGAGTTCAACAAACGAACCGCAAAGCTTTGAAAAATTGCTCTAAAATTCCAAATCAAAACTAAAACGCTCATCCTGGATTGTAACCTTTTTACCACCTTCGTAATATCAATAAAAGGACGACAATTTTAGCCCAATTTGTCACTAGTACATTTTGTTTTAAGTCGAGCAAAATGAACTAAACAAAATAGTTATTAGAACACGTATCTTTATATATGCTCAGAAATATTTTGGCTGAGGTCGGAAGAAATGCAAGTCAAATGGCCTACGCTATTTGAAGAGAGGGCAAACTAAAACAGTACAAAACAAAAACCTGCCACTAGCTCATAAACCTTCAAGTAAAAATAGCGTCTCGACCAAGTTAACAATTATATAATAATAATAATGAATTAACAGAAATATTTAAATATGCGTGTGCCAACATTTATTTTTTTTACTTTTTAAAAATTTTATTTTCTCGATTCAACGCGGTTTTTGGTTGGTTCATCGAAAACTTTTATTTTTCTATAACACAAAACATGCTTCAAATGATATAAACACTTCATCATTCAGCTGGTCATAGGAGTGTAAGTGCTCTTCATAGGTTTCACCACAGCTGCTGTAAAGCTTTGTTCTCTGAAGAAAACTCGTGAAAGTATATCGCGCAGTCCCTACTCGCGGCTGGCACAGACTAAGGCAGCTGCTATGAATGCCCTTTATTAGAACAGATAAAGCCGGAATGGCTCTTCTTAAAGTTTCTTCATGAGAACTCAGACATAACTCTCTCATCACAATCATTATCTCCTTTTGTCTGCCTCCGTAAGAGACTAGTCTCTCTCACTCTCAATGAGATATACAAAACCGGTTTATTAACAGTCTGGATAGTGCAACTTTCTTACTCCTTTGAGTTTAAAAGAACTTTGTACACTTAAACCTAGATGTCGAAATAATGTATTACTTATCAATAGCATTGTTGATGGTATATAGTGTACTTGCTCTGATAGGTATTACAACATTACACATCCAGATGTCCAAAGAACTTATTTACTGACGGATTTAGTTATCAAAGGAGTGCCTGAACAAGACAAATAAAATATTCAACCTATATGAAGTGTGTTCTACACTTGGGTTAGCAAACGGTAGATCTGGAATAGCACACATCTCGAAGGGGATCAAATCGCTAGTGGTGGAGATGCTGGTGAAAACAATTATGACACATTCGTCCTGTTTGCTGAGGACCCCCTTCTAGAAACCATGGTAGTGCTTGTTCTATATGCAGCCGGTATCTGACATGCCATAGAAGTGCCAACAGTGTAAGCTGGTAAATGGAAACAGAATCTTAATCAAACAGAGGGAAAGAATACGAAACTGTTAAAGAGAAACAAATCCACCAAAGGTGATGAAACCACCCCCCTACCACGACCGTCCAAAACATAATTGGCTTGATAACTTTTCTGAAGAGTCCAGGAAGCGAATTCTATTCTCTTCAATATTTGTAGGAGTGGTGTAAGTTTGTCGTGAGTTATATATTGCCAGAAAAATCAAAGAGAAAGGTAGTTTTAGGAGATTAAAGAAAAAGTTACACGAAACAGTAGAAACTAAGTACGGATCATGAGAAGTTAACATTGTTGGGAGTTTTTTTTTCCAGCCCTTGGTGTAAGTGAAGGTTCGATTAAGAGACCTTTTAACAACTCGACACCAACCTACTCATTGTTCCCTGTTAACTGAGTGAAAAAAGGTCTTTTTCCTACGATAAGCAGGGCTATTTCCTTTTTTTTTACTCTTAACAGCTTTATTATGATAAAATTACAATCTGTCTCATTGGGCAATAAGTAATTGTGATAAATGTTCATTCATGCCATATTTACGAATTTCATTCACTCGCTCATTGATACAGTATTTACAAACAGCCCAGAGACCTCCCAAATCCACATGGTTGTCACCTCCCTCGCATGCGAAAGAGGAAGCGGAGTCTTGTGAAGTCTCCCACACTCCTCCATCAGCAGCGTCAACGGATACGAGCCAGCGGAGGCTGACCGAGAGCGCGAGAGCCACATACGCTCAGGACATGATTAGAGAAACTGGCCATTGACAAGACTCCCACTGTTACGCATTTATAGCAGGAATGTAAGGTATACTAAGATCGTTATGAAGGGTTATGATGTTCGACTTATCTGCTGTCACCCATAGCTGTATTCCGTATGTCCAGTTTTGCTTAGGTATAACTTTGTAAATTAGTAATTTGTTTTCTATTGAGAGATGTGATATCCTTTGAAGTAGTCTGTACAGTTGTCCAAAGTGTCTGTTGAGTCTCGTCTTTTTAGCCTCGCATGTGGGTTTCAGGTCAGCAGGGCTGAGGATATGTGATCAATACCGCGAAGGCCTTGTTGAGCAATAGGAAAAAGGGTTTTTTATTCAACAGTTGGAAGTAGACGTTTTTATTGGACTTTTTTAAATATTTTTGAGAGGATAGGAAGTAGGTTAATTGGACGGTAAGATAAGGCGTAATTTGGTGGTTTACCGGATTTGGGGAATAGGACAATAATGGAATGTTTCCAGAGGAGAGGAAAGTACGTGGTTCGGATAAAGCATTTATAAATGTAGGTTAGGAAGATTATGGCTTTAGGAGGGAGTTGTTTGAGAATTTGAGGAGTAAGATCATATGCAGGAGATTTTAGGTAAGTTATGTTTTTCAGAAGGTATTTGACCTCAGAGGGATTAACGGATTTTGGTGGAAGTGAGAGAGGGATAGGTGAAGTGAGGAAATATTTAACAGTTGTGCTGTGAGTATGGTTTTGATGAGAAAGGTGAGGTGTGAAAGTATGGAAAAGGCGCAGCAAATTCCTCCGACCTATCCCCATCCGAAGCCGATCAGGACCCATCATCACAACATAGTGGGTGTGAAACAGGATGATACTTCAGGATTTATCGTTGATAGACCAAGAGGAGAGGTGGTAATTAAAAGAATCGGAACGGAAGGATGTTAATTGCCACTCTACCGATCTGCAGTACATCAAGGAGATCTGGATTTTGGTTGGGATCTGATGGCTAATAGGTTGCTGTGACAGGAGAGATAGTGGAGCAATGTTTCCGTGCGAGTGCAGATAGCAAAGCACGTCCTCGTGTATGCGTGGATCTTGACCCCCAGTGTTGGTGCTTCGCATTAAAGTCCCCACCCACAAGGAAACGATGTCCGATGGAGTCTAGAAAGGAGATGAATTGGGAATCGAAAATGGATTAATTGGGAGGGCAGTTCACTGGTGCTATAGTGAGGGGAAAAGTGAAGGTGGTGATTGACACTGCAGTGGACTGAAGGAAATCATATGCTACCAAAGGAACTATGTGATGGGATATGGAGTTATGAACAATGACAGTGGTACCTGCATGAGCTCTTCCATCTGGGTTCAATAAGTTTGACACTGTTGAACTGTAAATGAGCGTTTACTAAGTCTTGTTTCAGAAATGAGAGCTACGTCGATGTTCTTGTCGTGGAGTAAAGCTGTCAGTTTGTTAGTGTGGTTCCGAACACCATTCACATTTCAAAGGAGAATGGATAAGTAGTCAGAAGGATCCACTTATGGATTTTGTTTAACGGGAATAAGGTAGGAGACAAGATTTGTAAGAAGTGAAATGAGAGGGTTAATTAGGGTTCTGAATTCTGTAAGGAATGATGTTAATAGGCTAGTGAGATCTGAAGAGCTTGGTGGTGAAGGAGTATGCGAAAGGCGATTTTATTAAAGAACATTCTTTCTATCAGGATTAAAGGATTGGACTCATGTCATTATGAATTCTACATAAAAATATCCAGGATCTTCAAAACTACATTTCATTGCCTCAAAAAGGGTGTTTGTAAACACTGCAGTTCTTTCGAAGAAAAAGCCGTAACTGAAAAAGCTCAAGTCCAGGAAGAAAGCACTAAATGTCTTGAAAGGTATGAAGCAGTTTCTAGCTGAATGGTGTAAATCCACACTACTTTTCTAATTCTACAACGGGAAGATTGGCATTTCTGTGAAGAAAAAAATGATTTTCTACAGTTGTGTCAGCAGCTCCCTCCAAATTCAACAGAACGACTTGAGTATGATTGTGACAGTGACTGAGAAATTTCATTTTTTAAATCTACTAAAATTTTGAATCGATTTTTATTTTATATTTTTAATTCATTTTTGCATTCCATTATTAAATAATCCAGTAAAATTTTCATTTTTTTTTTTAATTGAATGTTGTGTTTGTAAATCATTAATAATGTTAATGCAATTGTAAACGAATATTTTCGTAACTGATTTTCGCTCTTGTAAATTCAATATTAATGCGTAATATGGTTAGTTTATAAAGATGGTTTCAAAATTAATTTTTTTTCTTGTTGTTTTCTTTTAAAAACAGCAGTCTTAATTTAAAATTCATTAGTTTACTACCAATTGCAGATCTTCATGGACCATTTAAAATTGATGAAAACGATCTGGAAGGCAGTTGGTTATGTTTATCGAGCCTCCTGAAAAGTAAGATTGTTTACAGTTGGCCTGACGATTAGACAATTTATTACATAGTGTCAGACCTGCAACTAATCTGAGTCTTATCATATACGTCACCTTTTTAGTTTAGCCTCTAAAATTATCCGTTTCTTTTATATCAGAACATCGAGTCGTTTAAATTATTGTTACTTTCAAGTAATTTACGGCTCAACAAAGCAGTACTTCATCAGTGAAAATCCAGGCATGTTAACTGAATTAATCATTAATAATAGAAAATTTTCAAATTAATTACATTATCCTTGATTATTATCATATAACCACTGTATATAGAGTAATATGGCCTGTACGTATGCATATTTATATCTAAATCCCATTAATATAAATATATACAGTTAATATTCAAATGAGTTCCGTTAGATAATAATACAAATTGTAATAGTTAGCATTATTAGTAATAGTTGGTTAATTTCTAATGACGTCAATTAATATACATAAGATCATCATCGCAGGATCATAATATCCTGTGCCTACACAGTTGAGATACTCTAATAATATGAGCAATGCTGGTTCGAGACCCTGCATGCTAATAGACTCACATTGACGTTGAATGTAAACAAAACATTTGAATACGTAACTCGTACCTCATACATGGGCCGTTCAACCGCATAATTGTTCATTGGGCCGTAACAATTAGGCTGAGTGATAATTACACAATAATCGATACATTGATTAAGACATAAAAATATTTAATGCTTCATAGATTCCCCTATATAAATCGTGCAATGGTTGCTAATACTCACTTGAATGCTGGGTTAGCACCGTTCAGTCTCAGGCTCTTCAAGTTTCGGTGGTCCAATGGCACCTGGGACAAAACCACAATATTTTAATTTTTTTTTTTAATTCACTAAAAATAAATGATTATTTTTTCGTTAGCTAACGGATTTGAAAATATTAAAAACAAAGAAATAAAATGGAGATTCTGTGGTGGGATTCTTTGAAAAATAGTCTAATATATGTAAATGTAAACGAATATGCAATAATAAGTACTTTGAACTTTAATGATTAATTAATGAGTAAGGAAACAAATTGAATTATTAATTTATATAACAAAATGTAGCCAGCCAAAGTACAATACTAAAATAATATATGATATTTTGAACGATTTGAAAGTTGATTATTGCTAAAAAGTGCCAAATAAATTAAACCATATTTTTAATAATATATGCGGTCCAGAAAATCGTTATGTTAAATAAAAATTATTTATAATAACAATACTAAAAGTGGCAAGGGCGAGTGCCTGAAGTATGATTATATTACTCACCTATCAGAATACACTCTTTAATGATTTCGCTGACGATGTTCATGTAGTCTGTTACATAACTAAATAATGTACATTTTAAATGTTCAAATTTAATCACACCAGTTCACTTCCCAATGAATAAACTGTCAAAAGCAAAGCAACCAAGTCGTTCATTCGCTAATCACTCATCACTCTTTGGGCACGAAATAAACAAATTAAGTTAGGGACACGAATTAACCGAACGAAGAAACGGAGATGAGGGGGTTCGGATGCGAACTTGTACAGGGAGCACAGAGGTGGGCACCACGTCTATTTATGCCAGACTGGCAGTCGTAGCTTTATTTCTGGACGTGACTCCCACCACTTCCACTGAGCAGACGTAAATAGACCGATTTGTATCATTATATGCCTCAGAAAATATTTCTATTCTTATTTGTATAACATATTATAAAAAGCCTGTTTAGGTCAACTAGTTAACCCTGAATAACACCTATAGGTGAGGGGACTAAAATGGAAAAATGTGTATTGCCAAAGGAACAGCAATACATGAACTAAAATCCCAACAAATAATCAACTCATTTCGAAATTCACATTGAGCTATGAAATCACAGATTAATATAATCTAATTTTTCATGAAGATCTGTTTGAAAAATTGCTTGAAGTCACTGTTTATTAGGATTTAAGACTTCATTCATACTTATAAACGATTCAAATTCATAAAATATATAAAGATAACTGCCCAGGAGCCCCCTCCCACTCCCAAGACCGGAAGTAGCGATGTAAAACCCACCGTTTCGTCATGCCGCATAGACCAGCAAGAAAGGAAGACAGTCCCAGATGCTCTGTGAAATAATGACCTGTGTCAGAGCTCAATGGCATACTTTTTTAACGTTTCAGGTGACGAGAATAATTGGAAGGACGAGTGATACCCGGATAAGGAGTTGACCAAAAGATGAGTGGATAGGTTTTCTTTGAATTCTAGTGTGCAAGGCCAAGGACCTGTAACGGGATGAGATTTGCAATTGGAATTTTGGGATTCGTTTGATGTTCCAAGGTTTATATGTCCTCTATAATTCAAGTCCTTAAGTCCGAATTGGTATTAGAAACTGTTTGCACATATTCAGTTACTTTTCTAGTGTGAGGTTTGAGTTTCTGTTAAGTAATCTGTATAATTGTTCAAACCGTCTGTTAAATTATTATCTTGTATTAGGGTCAGCATTTTGTCTTGATAAAAACCTAGGTATCTAACAGTATTAATATAACTATCTATTATCGAAAAATAACATGTACATACTGTTTCACCAAAATAATGAGAGGTTTCTTGTGGAGTCGTAACAGCTTCATGATACGAAGGTTCTGAGTTCTTGGAGTCCTTAGTTGGACTATTATAAAGTGCTTAGATGGGAAAGGAATTTTTCTCATTTCCATTATCAGAAGTGAGAAGCTCCTTATTGGATAGTTCTCCCACTCCAGTGCAGCACTTTTAGCCCAAGAAGGGGGAACATAATGGATACAATAAAGAATAGTTGAATGATGAATTAAACAAACAAGTCTGATGCCTTTGCTTGGTAACATGTAATAGCCAAGACGAACATTGCTGTATTATTTGTTGTAGTTTATACAACTACAATAATACAGGTTCTATAATTATATTCGTTGAGGACAAAAAAATTATATTCTATTAAAGGTAAGTCTATACATAGTTTTGTTGAATTATAAATAGATATACTTACTTTATTTTCAGAAACTTGCTGCAAAATCCTTTACACTAATTACATCTTGGAGGGGATCATAATAGAGGCGTTTAAATTCCCAACCAGAATCCTAAGGTCATATAGAAGTCTGTTGAAACCCTTAGGAAAAATACTTCAAGATTCCACGATGAAATTGAACAGTATGCTAGTTTCTTTTGTTGTATAAATGACGCCTAAGTCCCTAGGCAGGATTGATATTATCTTATATTCTTGTTTTATAGAGTTTCATATTTTTTTTTTAATCCAGAAACTATCGTCTTCGCCGTTATGTCTGTCTGTTATAAATAGTTAACATTAACTCCATTATTAATTACCAAGACAGAAGCTGATAGACTCTTCCCCCAGAAACAGGGTCATTGTGCTGCGAAACGATTGTACTTGGATGGAACGAAGAAAAAGATTATCTTTTTATGAAGATTACCTATTAACTGCCGAATCATAACTGTGGACATCATCTTCATGTGGTTAGCTATAGTTGACTCGACAAGGAATGGTGAAATCTTACAGTAAGTTTCGAAAAGAACAATATACAGCAAAAATCAAAAAAGTGGACGCTAAAAAAAATATGAATGATGCATTACCTCGTTGAAAGAAAAACGTTTTGGAGTATTTTAGGCAACAGCAGAAAGAATTGGAAGGCTTTGGTTTGTAAAAAGATGATCTATGCCAAATAAGACAGCCTTGGCTCATCAAGGATTTAGGCATAAAGCAGGATCATTTGAATTATCCCCATAAACAATTAATTTCACTCCTGTAATCAACTGAAAACCAGTATATATTAATAGATTATTCTCAACTAATTTTACCTTACTAAGAGGAGCATAATTGTCAAAGAATTGGTGGTTATTTATAGTATAAAACATAATATATTGAAGCAGAATTACTTATTACATAAAAAGCCAATAATGTAATTTTATCTACACCCATTTTGTGTTCATCATTGTACATATAAATATACATAGTACAATGCTTACATGAAATTAATATCATATAATGAATTATAAAGTACTTTTTTGGGAAATTGACTTTAACAATAATGAATGTTAATTTATTCTACCTTTTTTGCCTGAAGGAAATACTTGGAGTTGACCTAATAACAACAAGCAAGAAATTGGTTTCGTAGTAGAATGATTTATTCGTTTTTAATAAAAAGAGAGTTTGACGAATGGATATGCTGATGTTATTTCTCACTTCATTTAACTGTTCCATCCCACCTCGAAGACTAAAACAGCAGTGGCTTCGTGACCTGCTATAAATACGTGACAATGGGATTCCTGGCAATGGTCAGTTTCTCCAAACATGCCCTGAGCGTCTGTGGCTCTCACGCTCTTTGTCAGTCTCCGCTGGCTCTTATCCAGTGACGCTGCTGACGGAGGAGCGTAGAGGACTTCCCAAGACTCCGCTTCCTCTTTCACACGCGAGGGAGGTGACGACCATGAGGATTCGGGAGTTCGGGAGTTCTCTGGGCTGTTTGTAAATACTGTATGAATGAGCGAGTGAATGAAAATTGTAAATATGGTATGCATGAGATCATTCATCACAATTACTTACTGCCCAATGAGGCAGATTGTAATTTTATCATAATAAAGTTGTTAAAATTGAATATATATTCATTTGATAAATAAATAGCTCTAAAATTTTAAAAGTTATAGGTTACAGAACATTTAAGTATTTATTTATTTATATTGTATTTTTCCTCTTGGTTTTCTTCCTTTAATTTAATTGTGTATTAAACCTATTTTGTAATTTAATTTGAGGTGTACTTTTCTATTATTATTTTAGTTTACATTTTTTATCATTCGAGATATTTTTATTCTTTTCCTCAGTCTTATGTACTTAATTTTTCTTAGGATTCTTGTTACAATTTCTGTATCGTACCCGTTGGAAGTTGCTACATGCTGTACAAGTACAAATCTAAGATCCTTATTACAGCTATCACTGTCAAGTGGAATCAATGTTTCTTTTCTGTGGACCAAAGCTGTATTTAACTATATTATTTGTGATTGATACATAGGAAACCTGGTCATTCACATTTACATTTACATGGTATTAATATATGTGGTTTATTTTCATTCTTGTCATGTTATTGTGAATTATAGCGAAAAAGATGACTGTTTTACAGTTAAAAGCGATTTGCCGAAATTCAAATTTCTGTGGAGGGACAAAATGTGTTTAATAAATAAACAAAAGGTTCTGAACAATACAAACTAGCGTGTAGATTATCGACTTCTTGAGCTTTTCAAGTATCTTATCCCACAGCTCAACTCTTACGAGCTAATTTTAGACACAAAGGCCATAGGAGATACCAGAAATACACAATTACGCCCGTACGGGTGCATTAGATAAAGACAAGACAAGAGGAGACTAGGGCTGTAGGGGGACTGCGGCGAAGGGTTGATACGATTGTGGCTCAACAGGTGCTTCAGATAGGTTTTTGTTGTTAGCGCCGGGGATTTATTAGCCCTAATACGGCTGCCTTGCTAGCCACAATCCCTTCACGTACCGATGCAAATACGGGCAGAGCACCTGGCCTCTAGTAGCTAGCGGGTAGCTGATATGAAACCTGGGATCTGTCCCCGGCGCAAAAACTGTTATGTGCCGCAGTTCTACCGGCAAGTTCATATCTCGGCAATGGGAACGTGTGTTCCTTTATCGCGCGTACACCCTGACGTGTCTTTCATTTCTGCCAAAGACGTATATTTGTTCAATATTGTCTATGGAACAAATATACGTTTCCGGCTACTTCTCCCAGTGATGCCCTGTTCAGAAGTCGTAGCATTCTTATGAAACATATCGAAGTTTCATTTGAGATTTCGGGGTAATTTGTAACGTTATTCTTATAACACTAAACTGTACTGCAATTAGGTGGTCTTGTTCTAAACATAAATTACCAAGGGTGTGACGAGTTCACCATTTACGCAACAAATTATAATTTAATTAGAAAGTAAAACATTATAAACTAATTAATTAAGCGAAATTAAATTAACAAATATCACAAACTTGATTTTGAACATTTTGCTTAGAAAAAGTTTTTAACCTATTACATAATAATTTGCATGCTCCAGTCGAGGAACTAATTGATTAATAATTAGTAAAATTAATTCACTGACCACAGTGTCATATATCCCCGTCTTTGGCAATCTTTGGCGGTACATGTCTAAGGAAGCAAGATGATGAGTACTAAAGGAGTATTAGAATGTTCCAATATCAGAAAGCCACGTTCGGATATCACAAAAAAAAAATTGCATTGAAAGTACACCACGTGTTGTTTTAATGAGGGTTGGAACTGGTCAGTAAAATGATCCTACGCTCACCGAGACGAGGGCTATCATCATATCGTGCCTTGAGGCTCAGCTTTAAAATTAAAAAAATCTATGTGGCTGTGACCTAAACACTATTACACAAAATAAACATAAAACTTTAGCTTATATGCTAACTTATAAATCATTTCAATTTGTAACTAACAGGGGTTAAGGGGCATTTAAATATTTGCTAGTTTATTATTGCAATGGGAAGGGGTGAGAGAGCATATGCAAAGGTTTTTATCCTACTGTTTTCTCTGGTAGTGCACTATATATCCTAGCTATATAAATTCTCTCTTTACACTTCGCACTCACTGGTATTTCAGCGTCAGTTAAATAATCTTGTTTGAGGATAGTATTTTAAAAAACTCATTATGAATAACAATCAAAACACTGGTATATATACAAATATGAATGAATTACAGCACTAGGACATTCCTTGACTAAGGCTAAAGCACAGGTGTGGGGTTCTTTGCTGGAGACAGGTAGTCTAGGGCTAGAAAGGGTTGTAAAAGAACAAAGGAAGGGTAGACCATAAGTCTCAACTGAAGTACACATTTCAGCTAAAAACGAATATTATATAACTGTCGATGCATCTTCACTGTTCAGACCGGTCTCCTCTCCCAGTCAGCCCTCAAGCATCCGAGTAGCATGGGGTCATGCGAAACACCACGTGACCGCTTATGGGTTCTCTCATTTTTTTCTCCAATGTGGCAATGCAAAAGTAGGTATAAAGTTAAAAATTTGCAATATAACAGAGTTTTAGATGGTGGATTGAAATTCAACCTCAAAATGTCAATTACCCAGATGAAAAGCTCAATAATTTCTTTTTAAATTACATGTTTTTTTCCCTTTTTTATCATGAGTATTTTTGTTCCTTATGAAATCTGCTTCCAACGAAAAAGAAATCAAAACCTTATTGGCCATCTCCGTACTGGTGAAGTGATTAAAAAATAAATCCCCTTTCCACAAATAGTAATAGTAATACTAATCCTCTGCCGTCAAGATAACTTCTATTTAGATTTTATTACGAGTCTATTATTATGAAATTTAGAAAAAAAGTGGTCATTATCCTTTTGCAAACGTTTCCGTTATTTGTTATATTGTTTTGGTGTTTGTCAAAAGCAACATATAATCTAATCAAATATCTAAACGATATTCTCACTCATACTTGCTATCTGTTATAATTGCAGGTAAAAAATAAATCCTTTATTGTGCTATAATTACAATCTGCCTTATAAGGCAATAAGTAATTAAGATAAATGCTCTCATTCATACCATATTTACAATTCATCATTCACTCGCTCATTCATACAATATTTACAAACAGCCCAGAGCCCCCCAATTCCACATGGTTGTAACCTCCCTCACATGCGAAGGAGGAAGCGGAGTCTTGGGGAGTCCCCCACGCCCCTACTTCAGCCGCGTCACCGGATACTAGCCAGTGGAGGCTTACCAAGAGCGCGAGAGCCACAGACGCTCAGGACATGATAGGAGAAACTGACCATGGCCAGGACTCCCACTGTCACGCGATTATAGCAGGTCACGAGACCACTGCCGTTTCAGTCTCCGAGGAGGATTATAGGGATGAGTGGCACAGTGCAATGAGTGTGCTACAGGATTAGGGTGGTTGGAAAGGCTACTGTGGAATTTCATAAACTTGGAAGGGATGAGTTCTAGAATGTAGGGCATATTAAGGTCGTTATGAAGGGGTTTGTTGCTGACATAATAAGGGGCATTTACTATTGTTCTCAGGACTTTTGATTGAAAGGATTGGATACGCTTGATGTTCGACTTTTTTGCTGTCCCCCATAGCTCTATTCCGTATGTCTAGATTGGTTTAAGTATAACTTTGTAGATTAGTAGTTTATTTTCTATTGAGAGATGAGATGTCCTTTGAAGTACTCTGTACAGTTGTCCAGAGCGCCTGTTTAGTTCTTGTCTTTTTGGTCTCGTATGTGGGTTCCAGGTCAGTCGTTTGTCGATATCGAAGCCTAAGTACCTTACTGTCTTGGATACATGGAGAGGAATAGAATTAAAATAAACTAATGGACAAGACTTGCGACAAAGGGTGAAGGTAATGTGGGAACATTTTGCTTCATTAACTTTGATCCGCCATTGGTTGCACCAATACTCGATCTCGTCAAGGTGTTTTCGAAGGTAATGGGATGCTATGTCGGGGTCTGGGTGGGATGACAAGACTGCATTGTCATCTGCAAATGTGGCCAAGAAGGTATTGGGAGTAGAGGGGACATCAGCGGTGTATAGGTTATAGAGGACGGGACCCAGGACACTGCCCTGTGGAACTCCTTAAAAGGTAGGAGTGTATGATTAGGAAAAGGGTCTGTGGTAAATATCTTTTGAGCTTGTAGAGCGAACCTGCGTGCCAAACCCTGTCAAAAGCTTGAGCTATATCAAGAAAGGCAGCAGTGCAATACTGTTGGGTTTCAAGGGCTGAGGATATGTGATCAATACCGTGAAGGCCTTGTTGAGCAATGGAATGTCGTAGACGGAAACCAAACGGATGTGTGGGAAAAAGGGTTTTGTATTCAACAATTGGAAGTAGACGTTTTCATTGGACTTTTTTAAATATTTTTGAGAGGATAGGGAGTAGGCTAATTGGACGGTAACATAAGGCGTCATTGGGTGGTTTACCGGGTTTGGCGAATAGGACAATAATGGAATGTTTCCAGAGGAGAGGAAAGTGCGTCGTTCGGATAATGCTATTATATATATAGGTTAGGAAGATTATGGCTTTAGGAGGAAGTTGTTTAGCTGTTATATTAATTCAAAATTGTCAAATATAGGACGTTAGAAGAAAAAAATATTTGTTTTTATTTTCTTCTTCTAAAATGTTATAATCAAATTTTCATCTAGATATGACACCATATTTCATTTGTACTAGACATAGCCGGAAGAAAGTTGCTTTTATGAAGTTTAGCAAGTTGGAAGTTGGAAGAAACTTCAGGTGAGTTGGTTGTCAGAATAAATCTTTTATTACTAAGTCTGGCAGTCGCACTAAGATATTGCGAGAGAATATGAGTTTACATTTTTTTAAATATATATTCATTTTTCCAAATGTATATATACCCTTGAAAAATTTTCTTATTGACAAAATAAAGTAAAATATAGAACGTAATCAATACACATGCATGAAAATTAAAGCTGTACATGAACAAATGGTCAATATAATCTAAAAGGAATAGATTAGAACTAAAATAGTAATAATAATATAACAATAATAATATTTTACGAATTAACATGGGTACAGTTCATGTGAGAGACCGTTGAGGTTTGTAGTTTTACTTTCTATTATCCCCTTAAGTTTTAATAATACGTAAACAATTATGTGCTAAGTACAAATATCCCTTTGCTATACAAATCTTCATTTATACAAATAGGCACTCCCCTAGTGACATTTCCCGACAATGGAACTATCCAATAAAAAAATTGTTATTGTGATAAAATTACAATCTGCCTTATTGGACAATAATTAATTGTGATAAATGTTCTTTTCAAACCATATTTACAATTATTCGTTCGCTCTCTCATTCGTACAGTATTTACAAACAGCCCAGAGAACTCCCGAATCCTCATGGTCGTCACCTCCCTCGCGTGTGAAAGAGGAAGTGGAGTCTTGGGAAGTCCTCCACACTCCTCCGTCAGCAGCGTCACTGGATAAGAGCCTGCGGAGGCTGACCAAGAGCGTGAGAGCCACAGACGCTCAGGGCATGTTTGAAGAAACTGACCATTGCCAGGACACCCATTGTCACGTATTTATAGCCAGTCACGAGACCACTGCTGTTTTAGTCTTCGAGGTGGGACGGAACAGTTAAATGAAGTGAGAAATAACATCAGCATATCCATTCGTCAAACTCTCTTTTTATTAAAAACGAATAAATTATTCTACTACAAAACCAATTTCTTCATTCGCTCGCTCATTCATACAGTATTTACAAACAACCCATAGACCCTTTCTTCGAAATTGCCACATCTTTCCTTTTCTGGTAGCAAAAACGCAACAGCTTTGCTGTTTGATTGACTAAGACTGGTTATTAAGTTTTCATCAACCACAATATTGATGCTTAGAAATAATTCATTCTACCAGTAGGAATTGTTAATTAGTTAAATGTTGCATTGCATAGAAGTTCTGCTCAAGCGTGCAATGTATAATTAACCATTATGTCCTAAGGTGCTCGTTATAAATTCATTTATTATGTTTAATAACAAAGATAGGTAGGCCAATCAAGTCGAACACAACAATCACCGGCCATTAAGTTGTTATTTTGATTATGAAGTGGAATAACTGAATACAATTCCAAGGCAGTTAGTTACATGCAGTAGTCATTTTCCTCTTCTAAATAGGCAAGTTTTCTCTAGCGTATGGACGAGTAACCCATTCTGCTTTATACCTCTGTTGGCATAAACTAGATTTCTAAGCACTGCTCCGTGGCAGTTTGGTATGGCCAGCCCACTCATCGCAGTAAAAACATTTCTAATTTCTTGAACGAGTCATGCAATGACGCTATTTACATGGCTTTGCATAGAGATAAATAAATAAGGTTCTACTCCTCTAGAGTAAAAAGACCAGGTTACAACGAATAGAAAAAACGATCGTTTGTGATATTGCCTTTCGTTTTTGGCACTCCACGATATTAATTCATTTATTGAATCATTTCAGTAAGTTTTGCCAACAAACAGACCACCCTGAAACAACATTTGATCGCAACTTTTCATCTGTATATTGAATTTAAACCTTTCGCTCGATTAGACAGCCCATACAAACACATACTGAAATGAGTTGCTAGCGATTGCTTGGTTCCTCTCCTGTAAACCAACAGACAGTCGGAGGGATGTTGTTTTGCACACAACTATATCCAACGGGGAGGAGAGAGTGTTTATTTGTTTTGGGAAGGGAGGGGGGGGGCAAATATTAAGGCCCTGATTGGGGCGTGCGATGCCTAGAACTGGCACAAATTTACAAAGGATCATAAACCCAAACTGGGCAGTGATAGGTCGATTGACGCCAATCCATTTCTGGTTTACCTGTGCTGCATGGCTGTAGTAACATATTGCAGTACAATGACTTATGATGTATAATGAGCGAATTCAACAACCAGTACCATTTACATCTGGATTGAATTATTGAACCTTTATTTGTATAATCAATGCTATAATTTACAGTATAATTTTTAATGATACAATCATTTAAATTTAGGAAAAAACCGAAAAAAGACCAACTTTAGACAAAAAATTACTCAGCAGCTCTCTTGTGCGCCGTTCTTATAATCAATAATGTAACCCAGATTTTCAGCTTGTTTAACTCATAGCCCACTTTTCAAACAGCACCCCTCTTAGGTGAAGTAGACAATGATATGTATGGAAAAAACCTCTTAAAATTATTTTATCAAATATAGTGTATTGATCGAAGTTGGATTAACAAATATATATTATTTTTAAAATTAATCTATTATTATTGGGAGGGCTGTGCATGGTGGAATGGCATCATTCTGATGCTATATTTGGCATCCGCAATCATAAATTCCCACTTTTCACCATCGAAAATTTCCTTTGTTAGTAAATGGCTGACTAAGCTAAATCTTCTTTCGGCTAAATATGACAGATGGAAACGCAATGAAAAACGTCTTCGATGCAGCCATAAAGCATAATAAAGTATAATGCAGGAATTCTTATATTCATTTTTATATTCCAATTTTAACTCCTCATTTGTTAACAACTCTATCAAATCCTATACCAGTAATAACTCTTATGCTTATAGGGTTGAGAAAGACTCCAGTACACAATGTGGAATTATCATCAGGTCATCTTGATGTATATTTGCATATGATGTATATAATCTATTTGAAGTGTTTTGGATCGACAGTAAAAACCCTCACGTATTTAAATTAATGTTTAACGAACCCTATGTGTATTCAATATCTTGCACGAGTGAGCTGGTAATAAGCTTGCTGTAACTCGTTCATGAGCTGGTAAAAAAAACAATTAAAAAAAAAGCTATGATGTACCAATACTGACTCATCTTGTTTTAAAGACATTTAGAACATTCATAGAAACATGCGTTAAATGATTTTTAGAATTAATCAAACTTTTTAGCGTATTCTTGCAAGTATTGTCCAAGGGTGGTGGTGTTTGTTTCTCAACTCACCCTGCCTTGGGCCAATAAAGCCTTTTACATATTTTCAATGACCACTAATACCGACCCCACTGATTCAAGTCAGGTTCACACATCCGGTTTTTAAACGCGTGGTTAAAGTACTAAGCATACAAAGGAGTAGTGTACGCATAGCTTCTGTGACAGTAACATCACCGTACGTCTAGTTTGCGGATAAGTTTTATCTAATCATTTTTCATTCTAATCATTCAGTGAATGGATTATCAAATGCCGTCTATTTTGTTTTTCAAAACATATTTTTCTATACTAGGTAAGCAAATACCAAAAGTTTTCTTCAATAGATCGTTGGCATCCGAATGCTTACAAGCGACAATTCAGGGTCATGTGTGTATTGAATTACTACAGCCTTGCAGGGTCTACTAGCTAGTCACCATCTGAACTCATAATTATGGTATAATGAAAAAGACTTCTCTCTCGACAGACTGCTATTAAGATATCGTTATTCAACTAATTCCACTTACTCTTCCTGAAACAGAACTAACCGAAAAAGGGCCTCTGCAGGAGATAAAAGGCTCCCTAGTATGGCTAAGAGATGAGGCATTGTTCGAGAAGGCCTAATGCCCTTCTTCAACAGATTGGTCCGCTATGCATTCAACAATGGCACAATGGCTGCCTCATGCCTCACTCAAATATCCGGCAATAAATAAGAGTATCCTCCAAGTCCACTCAGGCATTTAGTCCCTTTTTATCTTCAATAGCAGCCATCTCCCCCCTCCCAATGTCAGTGCTTAGCCAATTGCTGCAATTAGCTGAATGGTAAGTTATTACCACTTGGTACAATTCGTCTAATAGAGATTGTTGAAATATGAGTACTTACAGCTAACCTCTAAGGTAGAGACTTTTGATTGCAGAGAGAAGCATTAGAAACAGAAGGATTGATGGATGGCAACGTAAAGTAGGAATGGCTTTGAAATGTAGGTTCTGGGTATTAGGGATTAGCATTTCGGTGATATCAAGAAAGTCTTTAATTATTCCCAATTTAGAAGAGATGTAGACAAAGCCCCGTAGAGGGTTGTGACCTCTCATGCACCATAAAGAGAATCGGCTATATGTACCGACGTTCTTCCAGAGAAGGTTTTACCGAACTGTACTGTAATGTTTATTGCAATGGCTTCGATTAGTGATTTTATATCGAATTTTTTGGAATATTTTGAACTATTTGCTGCAGTTATTACTCCTCCATTATTATGTACCGTTCTATCAAGCCTACAAATATTAAAACCTTTTGAATCTTCTTACTTTATTAGTAGTTTACCATCGTTAAATCGTGTCCTTGTACCATTTTATATACAAGTACGAATGAAATTTAGTTGTATGTCAGGACGTATGTCTGTAAGCACATACACTGACAGAAGAGTTATCAATAATATCAAATTGAAATTTTGGATTTATACTCCACGATACGCAGGGTAGCGCTGCAGAGATCTAGGCACTGCAACAGAGGGGGGGGGCATCCAAAGGAGGCCCTAGCAAAAGGGGCCCTGAAAGCCTAAAAGAGGGCAGCAATAATTTGGAAAACCACGCCCCTTCCCAGAATGCACCAATGTTTTATAAAATACTTTCTATCCGTTTTATTTTCCCTGAATTTTTACAGCAGGAGTTTTCACAGAATATGACCGTGAGTAATCTTCAAGTCTAATATAAAATAATAGAACAAAGGAAAAAAACAGTTTTTCTTTAGAAAATGTTCCAACACTTTTCGCTAGAGTTTGTGTAAAATATGATTTCTAAGCGTTTAGTGTAAAAAAATTTCCCCCTAGAATCCCCAATAGCTCGAGGGGCCTTCATGAAGGTTCGTAAGGGGCCCGAAATTTGTAGATCTGGCCCTGGCTGCAGACGTTATTACGGAACAATGGGAATTATATAAAAAAAATATGAATTGCATGATATAGTTATAATGTATTGTGTTATATGAATCGAATCGTACTACGTATATCCAAATCTAATTTATCAATAACCCAAGATAACTAACGCAGCACTTAATTCAGTTAGTATCTCTAGTATCACCAAAGTTTAAATATTCCAAATTACTTTCAAAGAACAATGTTTGACAGACCAAGGTACACTGCAATAGTGTACATGATAAGTGCACGACTTATCCAAAGCTGATTGTATTCAAAATATTTTAAAATCAATACCCACGAAATTTATAAATAAATATAAAGTCAGCGTGAATCCATTAATTCAAAAGATCGATAAAGGCATAGGGTATAATGTGTTACGAAGAAAGGTTTTCCTATTACCGTCAAGTGTTTTTTTTCGTTTTGTCGTTACGTTGTATTCATGTCTTTCATAAATTAATATTTATGGGTAATTCAAAAACAATTTGGTCATAACCAACAGCGAAGTTGATTGACTAACTCCTGAAGGTCTGTGAAACAAACTACTCTGGTCCCTCTTTGGTACAAGATCGGCAAACTAGGAAAAAACTGATTTCGTAGTTACGGCAAGATCTAGATGGATTAAATAAATAGTAGAGAGCTCTGTGCAGCTTCTTGAGAACTCATGCATTATTGATTTTTGAGAGAGAGAACAACAATTTATTAAGATAAAATTACAATCTGCCTTTTATTAGGCAATGAGTAATTGAGATAAGTGTCATCATTCATACCATATTTACAATTCATCATTCACTCGCTCATTCATACAATATTTACAAACAGCCCAGAGGCCCCCCAAGTCCACATGGTAATTGATTTTTGATGTGCTAAATGTAGTTTTTACGAGTACATGAAATTGAACTGATTTTAATATGTAAAAATCATACGAAAGTTTGGCAATAGACAATTGACATGTCAGGCGCTGTCAAACGCTAATGGTATTTCTAGGAAACGTCCATTAAAAAACTGTCTATTTTATGAAGGAAAAGTCATAAATTAATCGCAATATCTTCATGTTTTTTAGCGAGTTGCTGTATGTCAGTGGCAGGATTGCAGAATTAATTGTCATAAAATTCATTGTTCAAAATCAAAATCATGTACACAATTATACCACCGGGGTCTCTCGTTCAATCTCTTTTAAATTTCGTATGTCCCTTCTACATTACCCAGTGTGCAATTTAGTTGACATTTTGACGTCTGTCTAACGATATTGTATATAGTGTTCTTAACAGAAGTCTAAACGACGTCTGTAAATTATTTTAGTGTATGAGGGGCAGAGGAATGAAAATCTCGTCTTATTTGTCCGCTATTTCGTTCTCTGGAATTTTCTCCGTCACGAATTTTCCAGACCATCCTTTTCAAAGGATTCATCACCTACTATCTTTTTATTCTATTTTACTTTTATGATCTTATTTTACTATTTACGATTACTAATATTGTTGAATGTGAAAAACCCATAGCAATACAAACTTTTGAATAAGTAACCACAATTATTTATGCAATTAATTTCATTCTTAAATCATGTAATTAATTCTTCTTTTATCTAATTTCGTACAATATTTTTTTGTTTTTCATTTATATTAATTCTTTAAAGATACGTTTTAATTTGAGGTATGCGTTTTTATTCCTATGTGATGTATTGTTTCGTTTTCGTAGTTGACCTGAGCTATATTTTTATTTGTGCATTGTTATTATTCATAGGAGACATGATAGATAGTCTTTTACCGAATTTACTACAATTATATTTGGGGAACAAAACTTGATATAAAAACAGTAAATACTTAATTGTCTAGCCTTGTGGTAACATAAATATATTATAAACTACTATAGCCACTACAAAAGTGATCCATCATAAGCAGAGGCCATGTATTAGCCAGCGGGCTAGCGTGACCTGAGTGGAGCAATTCGTCTATCGGGGCCTGGGAAATTACTGTCCGTAATGTTCCGTTCATTTGTCTACCTGGCTTTATTGGGTCCTTCCCACTGTCAACCAGGTCATCCCTCACTCAAGAGTCGGTCGGGGCTTCATCGCCATCACCTGGCGGAAGGAGTGGGGAGGTGTCACATCAATGGCCTACTGAGTCAATGAAAGGATATTGAATGACTTGCCACACATGGCTGTTGTCCACGAATATGGTGATTTTTTTTTTTATCAAATCATCATTTGAAGACAAATACACTTTATCCTAGAAGGGCAGTTCATAATTTTAAACAACACTCCTACCTTATTTACAAATACCCATTTACTCATTTATTCACACGGTATTTACAATGTACATCCATAGGAATATTTACATCACCCAGGGATTTCCCAATTCGCCTGCAGTATTTTTACTTTCAAGGAGAAAGAAGCCAAAACTCCCAGTGATTTAATTTTTACAAACTTCCGCTTCAATCTCCAAGGAGAAGGAGGGCTGTAGGGATGGGAGATACTTGAAGTCATTTTGCTAGTGGATTTGGATGGTAAGATAATTCCTGATGTAACTTTTAAGAATTGTGTTCCTGGATATTCATAATTGATCCGTATGCTGAGCTGTAGCAACCGGATATAGTTGGGTAGCACCAATCTACGGATAAATACATTTGTCCTCTACATCTATTCAGCTGAATCGTCCATTTTATGGGGTTGTAAAGCTCAATCTTGAAACGAGCAATCTCGATTGGCAAGTGCTACAAACGGATACTTCCTGTTGACGACACCAACCATTCTCTAGCTCAAAGATGGCAACTAAGCCACAGTGGACCGAAACATACTAAATACCATTAAGCATACTATGCTCCTAAATAAATAAAATATAAGGCAAACATATTACTGAGAAAGCACATTGTAAAATGTTGAAATTCATAATTAAAATACAATCATAGACCATGCTACCTCTTCCAATCATGGCATTCCTTATTTGTGCCATTTTTCTTTACAATTTAAAGCTACAAGTTAAAGCTACAAAAAAAAAAAAAAAAAAAAGCTACAAGTTAAACAACACAGAGTTCTTACTAACTATCACCCCACCGCCCTTCCCACATCGATGGCAACAGGCTGTTGGGTAAAATTAGGTTAAGATTTAGTTTAAGTTTTATTGTTAGATGTAAGTTTGTTAGGGTCTATAATAAATAAAGTGAGCCCCATCACTTTTAATAAACCCAGTCCATTAATCTATAATGTACATCATTATACTTTTGTACAATGCAGATCACTACTTGTAGAAAACGGAATTCGTATATAAGTTACAGGGAATATAATGAAGCAATTGTAAATAGATTCGTTTGTAGAATCTATATTTTGTGACATATATTAATTTTCTAATATACTATGTTGATCATATTTCGTCCAAAGTAAATATCCTTCTTTTTCCAGAGCAAAATAATTCTTCGTTAAAAATAATATATCTATAAAATATAATTAAAGCAATATTTTTTTTTTATGAAAACATTTTTAAATTTAGGCATTTTATGGAGTAAGCGAGGACAAGTTCTCCCTGACCGATGGATTTGAATGCCACTTTTTGGCTTGAGAAGTAAAGAAAGAGAGAGTCCTGTTTGTAAAGGAAACGACAACTCCACTAGCAGGAGAAAGTTATACAAAAGTAGGAAATAAATAAGAAGTGCAAAGTTAGTAGGGGGGGGGGTGGAAATGCGTGTTTAAGCCGACTCGAGAGGCACGAGGGGAGGAGGGGGACGCGAGGTGGGGGGAGGCCGTACTTACCGTCAGTTGCACGGGGGACACATTATTGGGGCATTAGGCAGCACCAGGTATTAGCACACTCTCACGGCTACAGATGTACAAATAATGAAAGCCATTAATGCTACACTCTCACTTTGGAGTATTCCTCTCGTTACACGCTCTCGGAGCAGTTAATTTAGCATATTATAATTTAAATTTAGGTCGGATTTGCATTATATTTAGCTTTACTACTAAGTATTTTACAATTTATACCGGTTTAAGTAAGTAATTTAATTTTGAAGCAAGTCTTACTTGCCATAGAGAAATAAACTGTTTAGGACTAGACACAAAATTACCCTTTCTCCCCTGAACTAGCATGGAATAGCGTGATTTTACGGTCATAAATGGAATGTACTCTCATTGGAACAGGTTTAAAGACTAGCGCTGAACACAATTTTTTATTTTTATTGCAATTAAATTTATTTAAATTAAATATTGGTGATAATGGTTTTAACAACAACTTTATTATGATAAAATTACAATATGCCTCATTTGGGCAATAAGTAATTGTGATAAATGATCTCATTCATACCTAATTTACAATTTCAATTCACTCGCTCATTCATACAGTTTATACAAACAGCCCAGAGACCTCCCAAGTCCACATGGTTGTCACATCCCTTGCGTGCGAAGGAGAAAGTGGAGTCCTGGGAAGTCTCCCACGCTCCTCCGTCATCCGCGTCATTAAATAAGATTGGTTTTAAAATGAACAAATTGATTTCTTGAGGAAAACTTTAAATTTTTAGCGAATATTCTAAAAAAAAACTGAGTTTGCCCAACATTTAGCTTTTAAAAATTAACACATGCCTTAAATATATTGAATCAATTTAAAAGACAGAACGATCAAGTATAATCTACAATTTTGATACAGCAGTAGTATCTTTATCATTCAAAAAGCATGAGAAAGCTAAGATATGTTACCAATCAGAGGGAATTCGGTAAGGTATTAAGTATGAGAGGTAAGGACCGTAGCTGCATAATTCTGCAGGAGTGGGGGCAATAAATCCGAAGAGGAAATGAAATTAAACTCAAACCAAGGGTGGAGGGGGGGGTGCATGGAGAAGTTGGTTTGAATTAAAAATGGTGGTCGCACCCTTGAACCCCTGTCCACTTGCTTCTGCCCGCTTTTTATATTCCCTCGGTTGCCGCCATGAACAAAATACTTCCTGAGAAAGGGAATCCAATTACAAGTTTACTTTTGGTAATGCTTATAAGCAGTTATTTAATTATCAGTTATGTTAGTATCACAACGTTTTGAACCGAGGTCAGTGTCCTCGATTTTTATAGATTTTCTATCGAATAGATTTTTCTGTGTTCTATCAAATATGTTTTTTTTTACCGGATACAGAAAGAAATAAGACAATTTAATTTTCAATTCATCTTGTTACTACATTGTTGTTTCATTTTCCAGTATCCTTCCCATTGCATAATATATATACATAGAATGTCGCATAGTTGAAAAAATAAAACAAAAACCTTCTCAAGAAAAGAATACGAACAAAAATGTATTTAAAAATACAGAGTAACATAGAGTTAAATAAGACAATTTAAAATGTGATCAAAATATTTACAAATTAAATTAAAATAATACTTAAATATTTTTATTTACACATCAGAAGTTTCTTTTGGGTACACAAAAAATGTTTAACTTATTTCTTATTTAGATTGTGTAAATGCACCAGGTGTTTAGTTCATTTATGAGTGTATCTTATGTGAGAATTTGATTTGATTGTGAGAGTGGATTGTCGGTGTCTATTGTTTTGTTAAAATATTTTTCAACTATAGGACGTATTGTTGAATTGTGGGCATTCGTGATTCATAGACCAGGTTTACCAGATACAATCTTTCTAGATGAAGTTTATTGTATTTGTTTAAATGTATGAAAACGAACTGAGAGCAAAATAGATGTTATCATTAATCAATAACATATTGCGCTCAGGCAGGAGTCACCTCTTCAGTTTCATCAAAAATTAGTAAACGGTGGTATTTTTGTTCACAGTAAAAACATCATTTCTTTATTTATTATCATTATTTAAAACATCTTGGTCAATCAAATTCACTTTTCCGAATAATAAAATGCTAAAATAAAAGGAAAATCCAATTTAACACACCATAGGAAATATTTTTAAGTTTACATTTTTTATAAATCCTTAGGAATCGAAAAAAACAGAGCTTATCAATTAAAATATCTTTAGATAGTTATTAATAATCAAAAGACAAATGAAAAGATCACTGTCGGGATCAGGACTTGAACCCGGGATTAATTTTTTTTCATTTATCCTTAAATAAACCCACGGCGGGCTGACTGATGGAAAAATCTAAAATAAATTAGCTACTGACAGATTAATTTTTCATACTCTCTGGACAGTATTTTTTTTTAAAGTTATGTTTCAAGCTATTATTGTGGATTATACTTTTCAATTACAGAACGAATTGAATATGACAAAATCGTTAGAGCTGTCAACATCGTTTTTAAGGATAAACTATATTGTGGAGATAGAGAGGAATTGTTTTGAATTAAAATATATCCTTCTGGACTATCGGCACTAAAGTATTTATTTCGTCACTTTTAACTGACAATTAAGAACAATCATTAATGCATATAGCCCGACACACTGTTGACAATTCCCAACCCGTATTTGAATTATGATTTTTAGAGAGAGAACAACAATTTATTAAGATAAAATTACAAACTGCCTTTTATCAGGCAATGAGTAATTGAGATAAGTGTCATCATTCATACCATATTTACAATTCATCATTCACTCGCTCATTCATACAATATTTACAAACAGCCCAGAGCCCCCCAAGTCCATATGGTTGTCACCTCCCTCACATGTGAAGGAGGAAGCGGAGTCTTGGGGAGTCCCCCACGCCCCTACTTCAGCCGCGTCACTGGATAAGAGCCAGCGGAGGCTGACCAAGAGCGCGAGAGCCACAGTCGCTCAGGACATGATTGGAGAAACTGGCCATTGACAAGACTCCCACTGTCACTTATTTATAGCTGGTCACGAGGCCACTGCCGTTTAAGTCTCCGAGGAGGATTATAGGGATGAGTGGTGGATAGGTTACCATGGAATTTAATGAACTTGGAAGGGATGAGTTCAAGAATATAGGGTATATTCAGATTATTGTGAAGGGTTTTGTTGCTGACGTAATAAGGGGCATTTACTATTGTTCTTAGGACTTTTGATTGAAACGATTGGATGCGCTTGATGTTCGACTTTTTTGCTGTCCCCCATAGCTCTATTCCGTATGTCCAGATTGGCTATGGCTATAACCTTGTAAATAAGTAGTTTGTTTTCTATTGAGAGGTGGGATGTCCTTCGAAGTAGTCTGTACAGTTGTCCAAAGCGTCTGTTTAGTTCTTGTCTTTTTAGTCTCGTGTGTGGGTTCCATCTCAGTCTTTTGTCGAGATGGAAGCCTAAATACCGTACTGTCTCAGACACAGGGAGAGGAATTGAATTTAAAAAGACTGGCGGACAGGACTTGCGGCAGAGGGTAAAGGTTATGTAGGAACATTTTCCTTCGTTGACTTTGATTCGCCATTGGTTGCACCAATACTCGATCTCGTCAAGGTGTTTTTGAAGGTTTTGGGATGCTATATCAGGGTCTGGATGAGTTGACTGGACTGCAGTGTCGTCTGCGAATGTTGCCAAGAAGGTATTGGTAGTACTTTTAAACATAAATTCTGTAATTGTATGTAATGTAAAATTGTGTAAATTCTGTCTAATTTATAGACCAATGTCCGTGTTAGGGAACCTATTTCCACCATTGTCCTTAGACATTTAACACCACATCCGAGGACTTCTCGCCTCATTAACTCCTTCACCTAGCATTTAAATGCATTTTCCTAGGCAAAGGATCCTATCATCGATATTCCATTTCACCTCCCTCCTTTTTTACAAATCTGAGAGCGCATAAAAACAAATTAATACACCTTTGAAATATGTATCTTCAGCTGCTATGTTCATTTTGATCATAATTGAGAATAATATAAAAAATTGTAATCGAATCCCTGTTATTTTTAGATGTTCCTTAACAATCTAAACAATATTGCAAATATCCTAAACAATATTTATGTGATTTCCTCATAGCTTGAATATTCTGGAAAACCCCACTGATCGCTGCATAGAGCCCATTACGTTTGAAAGAACAACTGAATTCAAATAGGCCTGGCTTATTGAAAAAAAAAAATTAACTTTTGGAATATGCACAATAGCATGAAAGAACCGGCTCCACCGCATGCAAACGAGTGACTTTAAGAAATCTGAAATTCAAGGAACAAAACACTTTCAGGAACCTTTTGAATTTATAAAGTTAGCCTCTCTGCTTTTCTTCAGCTTTACCTACTCCTCTAGGGGGCCTTTTCCTTCTTTTTCTCACTCTTTATAAATATAAATTAGCCTATTGTTGCACAGATCCGTAAAGTAATCAATGCTAAACCTATTCGGATTGGTTTTAGTGATTCAGCAAACGTTGTGTACAGCGTAGTTTTGTTTGAAAGATAAACTCGTAAAAGTCAATCTCGATTCAATCGCTCTGAGTTGCCAAACAGCTACTACCTCTCAACAACGCCAAGTGAACTCTAGCACAAAGATGGGAAATTAAGCCACGGTAGGGCCTAACATTATGAAACTCTTTTATATGATATAAAGTATATAACAAATACAATAAATATGTTATTATAATATAATGTGTATATATAACGAAAATGATATAAGTATAAGTTATGGCTAGTGGTACGGCAATGTTAAGCCTAATACCACATACCCTAAGGTAAACAAACCCGTAATGTGTGTATAGAGGATCAGGACGAGAATAAAGCCAGTTATAAACCAAGCCATCACGTTCTATCATTAACCTCCTTATTCATTATTTTTTCTTGATCGTTTACAGCTGGGAGACGATAACTGGTGCCGAAACCCGGGAACTACGAGTATTCTGGTAAACATCTGTGAGTAAAATTTTAATTTTTTTTTTCCTGTTGTTTTATGGGGAAAAAGTGGCCTAGTAGAATTACGGCCAGCGGCTTTGGAAGTGCTCGAATTACCTAGGGAAACGATGCCGATGCTCATGCAAACTCCCTGGCTTGGATGAAGGTGCAAGCGGTGGACCTGAGGAGATTAATATTGGACCTGGAGAAATTCTCAGGAGAGCTAGGCGAATTGAACCATTTCATCAAAGGTGGTGATAGGATTATGGAAAGGATAGAGGCGAAGGCAAGTGAGGGTTTACTCGACTCTGGCGACGCAAAATAAATCAAAGCGGATTTAGAGTGCCGAATAAAAAGGAGCGTACTAAACCTAATACAGGCCGACGAAGACACCCCATGGGCCGTGGTAAAACAAAGACTAAAGAAGACATAAGGAGAAGGCAGAAGGACATCATCCAGATGTTCAGAGAGACCAGAGTGCCCAATCAAACGAAAGGGCAGTACGCCGGAGAACTCTTGGCAATGTTCAACAAAATAACTGAAAAAATGAGAGAAACGGTAAACTTAGCGGAAGTTGAAGCCAGGATGGTATTCCTATCGACCATCCTGAAGGTACAGTTGGCCAGGGATACAGGCAAGAAAGATAGTCTACCGGGAGACCGATGGTTCATTGAGTGCGCCCAAGATTTAATGGACGCTAGTGCTTGTGAAAAAGAAGAAACATTGGTGGCAGACGAAACAGGGTGATCCAAGGTGATGTACAGAGGGCCAAGCAGGCACGGAAGAAGAAGGATCAGTGGTATGCGGAGAAAAAAGGGGCAGTGGCTGAAGGAAGGAGACCGAGACCCAGTGGGAAGAAGGAGGACAGAAGATGTCATGGATGAGAGAGAATTGGACACTTTAGTAGCGCAGTGCCCGAGCACAAAATGTTTTGAATGCCGAATTGAAGGACACATCGTGAGGCAGTGTCCATACATTTTCCAGCGAACAGAGAGGTATAGGCTGCAACCGATGGAGGTAAACGCACAGAGGGTATGGAGAACAACCAGAACCCCCTCCGAATCGTTGAAAACTACAGGAGCGTCGGAGACAGAAGAGGAAGAAGATGAATCCAGGAGCTGACGAGCAGAGACTAAAGAGGACGGCAGGGACTACGGAAGAAGCAGACGAAATGGCACGGAAGTAGGAAGGAAATGGAAAGCGGCGGGCTGGGCTGGCAGAGGGGAGGACTCACGTAAATAAACTATAGCGTGCGAGGGAATTACGGCGGTATACCCATTATTGGAGTGGTGAGAGCAGTGAGATAAAAAGCTCACCAGGAAAGCGGCGGACAAATTGTGTGTCGGCGGGGGGCGTCGCAGATCCGGGCATGCGTATGTAAGCTTATCAACCAGGAAGGGCCGTGTAAAATCGAAAGTGAATTGACGATGGGATTCGATAGGTGGGCGAAAAAGGGGGAAAATTTGAAAATACACGTGGTTGGGAAGATGCCACGCGAGTACGAGGGTATCATAGAATGCGATCTCTCGGGAAGGGTAGGAGCAAGAATGATGTGCCGTAACGGGATGTGGAAATTTAGACTGGGAACAATGTTATACTAGTGTACCGGAACCGTGGGTGACGGGAAGGAGCGATCTATCGGGAGGACAACTGGAAACGTGCTATTTGGCGAGAGTATGCTGATATCTTTTTCAACGAAGGGAACAAATCAACAAAGGACGGGGGAAACGGTCCATGAGATCCCACTGAAGCAGGATAGTGTGATATATATCAAAAAGAGACGGTACCCGCAGACCCTGCAACAGCATATAAGGAAGGAAATCGAGGAATTGAAACGACAGGGCATCAAAGTAGATAGTACGTCTCAATATAACAGTCCCCTGTGGGCAGTGAAAAAGAAAGAGTCGTCTGGTGACGAAAAATACCACTTGGTAATAGAGTACAGGAAATTAAACGACAATAGTATAGACGAAAAATAACCAATTCCTCGGTTTGAAGACATTTGGGACCACCTAAGTGGAGCAAAAGTATTTAGTACACTGGACCTGAAGGTGGGTTACCATCAAATTCCGATGCGTCGTAGAGACCAACACAAACAGCATTCACGTTCGACCGGGGACACTACGAATTCACCAGAATGCCGTTTGGGCTGAAAAACGCGCCAACAACGTTCCAGAGGCTGATGGACGACATTTTGAGAGGGATTTGGGAGTCGTATTGCCAGATATACATAGAAGACCTTCTCGTCTTCAGTCGAGATGAGATAGAACACCAGGACCATCTACGACATGTTTTTGACAGAATTAGGAAATTTGGACTGAAACTGTCTGCTGATAAGTCGCTTGTGGGACAAGAGCAGGTAAGATTTTTATGCCACATAATTTCCAGAGAGGGTGTGCAATCCGATCGTGGGAAGATGGAGGTAATCCAGTGGGATAGCGAGACTATCCCGAAAGACGTCAAAGGAATCCGGCGCTTACTCGGATCCCTGAACTACTACACCAGATTCGTTCCAGAAATGGCGAAGTTCCTCGTCCTCATTAACAATGTCCTTAAGAAAAGACAAAAAGTCATCATTACCCAGGTAATGGAGAATAATATACGACGTTGCATGGAGTGGCTACAGGGAGAGTCTATACTAGCGTTTCCAGATTTGGCGATCCCCTCCATTTTTACCACAGATGCCAATGAATACGCGTTGTGGGTGGAACTCTCAGGATCACGAACGAGGGGAGCGAGCATAGCATACGGTAGCAGACGCCTTACCGAATCCCAGAGTAGGTATAGCGTGCTAGAACTTGAATTACTGGGGATCGTATGGGCGATATAACACTTCCGGGCTTATGTATTCGGTAGGAAGTTTCGGGTTCAAACGGATCATTGACTCCTGCAATGGGTGGCAAAACTGAAAGAGTCTTCAGCACGGATTACCAGATGGAAGGAGTTCCTCAGTCAATACAACATCGACATTATTTACAAACCGGGGAAGAAGAAACGTGGCAGAGAGAAGAAACCCTTGTATTCCAACAAGGCAAGACAAACCACCGGGGAATCGACGCTACCCTGCAAGCATTGACGAGGAGATATTTCTGGTGAAGCATGAAATACACAATTGCGAGAGTTATTGGTACCTGCGACACTACGAAATGTGATCTGTGAAATGTGAGCGACCCCCCCCCCCCCAGAGCAATACAGGAGAAGACACCGACGGCAGACCGAACGTGGGAGGATTTTCAGGTGGACACGTTCACACCGAGGGGATACAAATGAGTCACCATTGTTGAAAGATTCAGCAAAACAGCGATGGCCCATCTGATAGTAGAACGATCAGCGGAAGCAGTCCTAAGGGCACTACGCACATGGTGCCAATTTTATGGCGTACCAGACACGATTGCTTCCGACGCCGGTAGGGAGTTTGATAACGCCGAAATCATGGCAGAGGTGGTGGCCTTAGAGATCCGTTGGCATCTCAACACCCCAGGACACCCGAAGAGTCGAGGAGACGTAGAGCGGCTGCACAGCACGCTCAGCGACCACCTACGAATTCACCATGGAGAGAAGGGGTTAGAACCCAACGCGGCGATGGAAAAGGCTGTCATCGCGTATAACCACTTAATCCATTCTGCCACCGGTTTCTCTTCGGTCGAGACGATGTTCGGACTTCGAAGATGCCGGCATGATAACAGGAGTACGGTGGTCGATAAAGAACTGGCCGCGCGGGTAGTCAGTAATTGGATAGTGCTAGGGGAACAGTGGGCGACCGTTCGGGGAAGGCTTGACAAGTATGGCGACGGGTGGCGCGCGACAACCTCCAATTCCGCGATATTCTAGGCAAACTCACACTCGGCGCGCTCGTGTACCGGAGAAAAGGGTCCAACAGGGGTAAGGAACTAGTGGGGTACGAGGGTCCTTTCCGAGTGATCGCTCTCCGCGGAGATAACGTGGTCACGGTCGAAAGCATTACTCCCCCGACCAAACGGCGGACGGTACATGTGGAACAGCTCAAGTTTCCCGCGGTGGAGCTTGGGAGCCGTTGAAATCGTTGACACATAATTTTGGTGTGCGTCGAAGGTGACGGAGATCAATTTGAGATACGTGATTTCAGCGTACCAGTCCCGAGAAGCCTATATTTTATTTTTATTGTGTTTTTTGTTGTTGTATAGGTCTGTGCTGTGATTTTAGATGACGTAATAGACCTGGAAGACTTTTTTTTTTCATATTTTTATCATTATCAGAGTATGCTTTTTGTTTTGTTTTTCAATAGATACATAACTGGTGTCGCATGCTATCAGTTTACGGGGAATGTCTGTAAACTGGTAGGGGGGGAGTTGTGGCTAGTGGTACGGCAATGTTAAGCCTAATACCACATAGCCGAAGGTAAACAAAACCGTAATGTGTGTATAGAGGATCAGGAGGAGAATAAAGCCAGTTATAAACCAAACCATCACGTTCTATCGTTAACCTCCTTATTCATTCTTTTTTCTTGATCGTCTACAGCCGGGAGACGATAACTTATACATAAAAAATATAAAATATATAACTAACGTGAACATATTAGTGCTCAAGCACATTGAAAAAAAAATAATGTTCTTCATTTCAATACTGTATTTATTTATTATACCAGTACAAATGGTACAAACCGTACTAACTCTCATAAGCACGGTATGATATACATGAATCATCTGTTTAACGTTTCTTGAAATAAACTTTCTGCACCAGTTGCTTGGTGTACTAAGAGAGTGAGTTCATCTACCGGAGACACATCAAGTGTTTTAACTCGTTACAGCACATTAACATGCGCAATGTCTGTGGCCTCGCCACCCTTCCCATGTTTTAGCCTTAGGATAAACTTAAAATTAGGTTAAGATATTGTTATTTAGATGTAAGTTTTTATGATCACCTTTGTACCTTTGTGCAGATCCAGAACATGTTCAATGAGGATTGCATTGCAAAATATTAATAATGTTAACAATAAAAATTATATAAAATGTAGGCAACCACAGTGCATATAAATAGACTGTATAACGTAAATAGATTATGGCAGAGTCTATATTTCATTTCATAATTTGTTGACAAGGGGATTAAAAGAAAGCAAAAAAACTGTGAAAATTCCCTTGTTAGTGTTATTTTACATTAAACCCTAACCCAATAAATATTTTATATAATATAATATATATTTTCATTTGTTTCAATTCTTTTAGTTTGTAGATAGCTGGAAGTTTAATCAATCATTTCTTATGTGTGACACTATCAAAAGGCTACCAACATTTTCTAGTACGCTTTCAATTAGGATTGCAATATAAAATCCATATTTAGGGTTAGATGGCTATAGGTTCAGTACCGGCTGGAGTATAGTTTCATTAATTGATTCCTTTTAAGTTGAAAAAAATTTCTTAACACTAGTCATTCGCTATCATTTTAGACTGTTTTGATAAACTTTTCGTTTGTATGAAAATTCATAAACCTTTGAACTCAAGACGTTGGTAAAATGAATGAGCAAAATTGAAACAGTAAAGAGTAGCTGAAAACCACCAAATCCAACATAGTTAAATATTTTTTGCCTGCCTCACTTAAGGAACAAAATGGGGTTCGAAAATCCCTATACTTCTTTAGGAAGACTTTAGCCAAACACTGCTTTGCGATTTTTCCAGTTGGGAGTACTTACTTGCTTGTCATTCATATTTTTCAAGCATTATACAGATAAATGCAAACGTATATGCATATTTTCCCCACCAAATGACTATATCATGCCTACATATACGCATATGTTTTCTTAACCTACGTCTATGTATAGGTTTACATGTTTCCTTGCTCCCCTCGCAAATTCCTGCCCAATATTTGGTGGATATTAGCACAAATATATGAGACCCTTAGGCTTTTTTTTTCATCAAGGTCAGTTCATATCAGGTTAACTCTATCTGTAGTCCAGGGTCCGCTGTAGTTCTTGGTTATCATAATAATTATGTATAATAAGGAGATTCACTGGAGACGGGATGAGTTAGCCGCTTATACACCTACTGGTCGAAGCGTCTCCCATTAGCGTTGAGCAACACTTCCATACATTTGAAATATCCTAACCCTGTGTTTGTTTTTTGTTGCAATTTACGTTGTTGCTACATTTGCAGTGATTAAGGTTTATTTTCTGTTTGTACAGTCCAGTTTACATTTCCTGTTATCACCAGTTATTTTTCATTTACATATATGTAAAGAAAGTTTATTTTCTTTAATTTGAATTTGACGCGCTGCTTCTACTGATCACCTCTATATGGAGTTATCAGCAAGATTCTAAAAAGTGAGAGGATAGAGAAAGGTTATATTAAGTAACTAAAGTTGTAATTAGAATGTGAATAGAGAAGTGATAATTATAAACTGTAACTGTCCTTTCTTTATTTACAGGTAAGATTTTGTAAATAACATGAATAATTGTTATAATATAAAATATAATGAATAAAATTGCTTGCTTTGTTTACAGAGAAACTACCCCCACCTTCAATAATTGTCTTATATATATATTTAATTTGTTTCTAATGTGTTAATTGCCGTTATTGTTTTAATTCACGTAAATTTTGTAAGCATACACATTAATTGAGGATGTCATTTTTTTGTTGGTGAGTTATTTATTCATTATTACCGGAAGTCTAAATATACTTCGATCTACTAACGGATATATTAAATATATTTAAATCACGTAGAACTTTCCGGGGCGTACAGCCTCCATAACATGCCATCTTACGCATCAATCACAAATACTATGACTAATCCTTTACACTAACGTCGGTTTAATGTTTCCGAAAATTGCATCAAATTAACCAGAAATCATTTTAATGACCCTCACTCGTCAATCCTATTAAGAATAAATTTAGTATTTTCGAAATTGAGCGCATAAAAATTATGATAAAAGCTATATGGCTTATAAATGTGTTACTTTTTTTGAAATTGTGTACATTTATAAATGGTTATTTAAATAAACTATTCTCCTATGTTTTAAAAATAATATACGGAAGTATTATCTATTTTACTCCTTTATCTTACACTCCTAACTCTTAATATTTTAACCATTTTCGTTGTGCGATCTAGTCTTATATGGAAATGGCAGAACTGGACTTGGCCAGTTCCCTCTATATTGCCTTCACGTGACCTAACCTAAACGCATAGCATTAGGGAAATGGTGCATTCTAGATACTCTACGATATACCTGCCTTTGTACAAGAGTAAAATATGAACAAATATGCTCATCCATCAAAAATTTGCCTTGCAGAAATCGTCTGATATTAGAATTTACGTCATTGCTTCTCAGTTAAATATTATTTATTTTAAGTGACACTATGTTATAAAAAGTAGTTTGATCCAAGATCATCTGATAATTAGTTAGAGTCATCTATAATGAATAAAATAATAATTTAATTCGTAAGTTGCCCTGTAATTTTCTGTTTCACTCTGATATTCTAAACCACTTCTCTATGTTAAAGCTTTAAGTCGCTTCCAATATGCAACACATTAACAGTCCAGTCCAGCTGTGCTTCCCTCTAATGTCTAACTAACTTCACTGACCACGTCAATAAATTGTAATCACATTTGTAGGCTGCATTAGCATTATTCAAGCAACCGTTCATTTTTCCTATCCAAGTTGGAAGATATTTGACCAGACCCATTCCAAACATACAAAATTCATCTCAAGGGTTTCACATTACACGATTGAGGTTTTGTTGACACTTTATGTGAATTTTTGTAATTAAAGTGACATACCCATAATATGATCATACCGGATTTCAAATGGTTAATATGATGGGAAATATTTATCATTTTTCATCAAGTTTTTCTCATTTGTAGCACCTTTGAGGGATCAACCAAAATTATCATCCCCTCTATATGAAGCTAGGGTTGCAAATAAAACTGTAAATAGGGTTTTATGATAGTTTTAATGACTTAGTTTTAATGACAACTGGAGCCCCCTTAAGCTACAATACCTAATGTATATCGTATTTATTTTTTATCTAATTAATTTATTCATGGTATTTCCTTATTTTGCATGGGTCTCGTTTTATTTTTAAAATCCTCAGAATATCAAAAGTCACTATGTACCATGCAAAATAGCATGTGTAGAATATATAATTATAGGAAAAAAACACTGGTTGAGTGAAAGTCACATACACGACTTTTTTATGGCTTATTAAAATTGTTTTTGAAAATAACAAAACGCAACTTATTTATTTTTGGGAGGTCAAAATATTTAATTTGACGTCTTACCAAAAATTTTAGAAAAATATATTTTGTTTCATACCAGCTAAAAGCATACTGACTCACCAATGAGACAGGTTTTGTAACATAACAACCTGTTTAATAGAAGTCTTCGACAATGTTATGCGTATGTCAGTAGTATAACATATGAGCATTGCAACTATACAAGAGTCGAATGACCACATTACATATCTGGATCGAAATTTCACTGACCTCAGTCAGTGACTGACGTTATAACCGCATAACATATTCAGTGCAATGTTAAACATGTACAATGGGATTCCAAATATTATAGGACATGTTTGTCCCGTAAACCTATTAGAATGACACCTTCTTCTCCTTCATGATTCTAAGAGCGATTCTTTCTAATTTATTAAATTAAGATTTTTTTGTTTATTAGATGTAACAAATATTCTCATATATTAGTTTATAATGTACAACCCAAGTGATCAATTTTTACTATCTCTTTAGCAGCAAAACTATGGAAGTTCTCCATCCTCATAAATCAGCTATTAAGTTATATGTTGCGTTAGGGAGTCTAGGAATAGGAGCTCTCGTGCGTGAAATTGCAAATTCAATGAACACGAATGATAGGCGTAAATACTTCACACTGTACTTGCTCACTGATACGTTTACCATAGTTATGTCCATTTTTTAAAAGTATTTTAGCTTATTTGACCATTATTGGAGAAAGATAACATCAATGTTAGTACGAACACTTTTGTAACTGTGTAACTACCAACTACAACAGCACTCAGTCACAAGGTAGCGTCAAGGAGTCAGTGCCGCACAGTGAATCGATCCAATGACTATACCAACCTCCAACGCTTACAATCCAAGGTAATAATTATGGCCAATTATTCCAGAGCGATGAGTCATAAGTCACTCAAGTGAAGTGATATGGTTATTCCATTTATGTAAACAATTTAGTTGCAATCTTTCAGTTCGTTAATTAACACGTAATAAGATTTGAAGTAAAGAATATTACTGTTCCTGAGAAGGATTTTATTTTAGAGGGACAGTATTTTTTTTAATTTATTTTAAAATTTGATTCAAATTAGAGTCAATGTTTTATAATATCATTTGAAAAAAACTACTTAAAAATTATAATATTTATATATATATAATTTATAATTTTTAATGTGTACAGTTTTTTTATATCTACTTGTATCGAGATTAGTTTTTTAAATATTTAATAACAACAATCCTAAGCTCTACAATGGTATATAATTGAAAACCACTTCATTCCCCAATCTTTTTTAATTTAATTTTTTTTTTTTTTTTTTTTAGTTTCTGCGCATGCGCTACTATTAACAACCACGTACAACTATCGCTCTCCAAATCAATACCGATAACTACCGTTATAGACCCTTTTTCGGCTTTGGGATTGTGTCAACTGGCAACTTAAGTGAGGTGGCCACGAGGGAGCCCTCAATAAGTGAGTAGATCGCTAGTACATTGGTGTGAAGTGCAAATAATAGTGACATCGGACAGTGTGGTCGGCCAACTTGACTGAGGCATCAGCCGTCGTTCAAGATACATAGCCGTTCTGAGCCGGACCTGATAGGTGGCTCAGAGCCAAGACCGGTGACTCGCCGCTGGAATCCCACCGGCACTACGTATTTTATTTATTTATTTTTTTTTTTTTTAACTAACAAAAATCTTAGCTAATGACAAAATGAGATTTTATCAGCAGCTAATATCACAAAATAAAAAGAAAAGATCTAGGTCCTTAGGTCCAACTCCGCCAACGTCGCCAGTAAAGCGAAAACCCAGACGCTCAAATAGGAACATCCCTATAAACTCATCTGCTGCCAGCTCTATGGAAGATCTACCACCACTTGCCAGCACTTCAAAAGAAGAAACTGTAGCAGAATCTCCATTCTTCACATCGAATAGCTTCGAGGTACTGAGAAATAGCCAACCTGAAGACATGGAAGTTATTCAAACACCAACACAGCCCAAGCCGCCTGCTATATTCGTAAGGAATATTAGCAATTTCAAACTATTATGCTCACAAATGAGCAAAGTTGTAGGTACCGGAAAATATACGTGCCTCAATCGCTCTCGGGATACAAAAATTTCCCCAGACACTCCGGATACTTATCGAGCGATCATTAAGTATTTGGAAGAATCCTCAAGTCCAGGAGCGAGCAACGTCGCCGGCCAGAAGAAGAGAAGCCAGTAACAGGTAGCTCAAGAAGTGCCCCCACCAGAAATTTAAGGCCTTCAGTCTCTTTTGCTGATGCCGTTCGGAACAGAGAGCAGTCACAGGCACTGCCCACTTCTCGTCCGCAAGTATCTCTTCCCCAGCATACCGCTCATCCCGCCAACCAGCAAACCCAATCCCATCCTCAACCACACATCTCGCATATTCCTTCACCTCCAAGCTCTTCAGATCTCACTAGCCTATTAACATCATTCCTTACAGAATTCAGAACCCTAATTACCCCTCTCATTTCCCTTCTTACAAATCTTGTCTCCTACCTTATCCCCGTTAAACAAAATCCATAAGTGAATCCTTCTGACTACTTATCCATTCTCCTTTGGAATGCGAATGGTGTTCGCACCCACACTAACGAACTGACAGCACTACTCCATGACAAGAAGATTGACGTAGCTCTTATTACTGAAACAAGACTTACGAGCAAACGACCATTTACCGTTCGACAGTACCAGACTTATCGTACTGATCACCCAGATGGAACAGCTCATACAGGTACCACTGTCATTGTCCATAACTCCATATCCCACCACATAGTTCCTTTGGTATCACATGATTTCCTTCAATCCACTGCAGTGTCAATCACCACCTTCACCTTTCCTCTTACACTTGCATCAACGTACTGCCCTCCCAATAAATCCATTTCCGACTCCCAATTCATCTCCTTTCTAGACTCCATCGGACATCGTTTCCTTGTGGGTGGGGACTTTAATGCGAAGCACCAACACTGGGGGGTCAAGATCCACAAATACACTAGGACGTGCTTTGCTGTCTGCACTCACACAGAAACATTGCTCCACTATCACTCCTGACACAGCCACCTATTGGCCATCAGATCCCAACCGAAATCCTGATCTCCTTGACTTCTTTTTTTACAATAGTTTAGGAACACTAATCCATTCACTCAAGCGCCTCGATGACCTTTCCTCCGATCATAGCCCTTTATTATTAACCATTTCCCTAAGACCAATTCACAAACTGCCTCCTCCTTCATTTATTAGGGGCCCAGTTGACTGGGACCACTTCCGTCAGCTTCTTACAGAGTCCGTAAACCTCAAATTATCCCTGAAAACATCCCAAGACCTAGACGATGCAGTGCATTCTTTCACTACTCTGGTCCAGAGGTCGGCTTGGGAGGCATCGTCATAATCGTTTACCTCAGCATCTCAAAGATCTAATCCAATCCAAACGCCGCTCCAGAACAGTGTGGCAAAGATCCCGGCATCCTATTGATCGTCGCACGTACAATCAGTACTGCCGATTGGTAAAGCGGCGATTGGCATCCTTCCGTTCCGATTCTTTCAATTCCTACCTCTCCTCTCTGTCCACCAGGGATAACTCCTTGTGGAACGTAACCAAAAAAATCCTAAAGTATCAACCTGTTTCACACCCACTCCGTCGTGATGATGGGTCCTGGGTGGCTTCGGATGGGGATAGGTCGGAGGAATTTGCTCTGCATCTTACCCATACTTTCACACCTCACCTTTCTCATCAAAGCCATACTCACAGCACAACTGTGGAAGATTTCCTCACTTCACCTATTTCTCTCTCTCTTCCACCAAAAGCCGTTAACCCCTCTGAGGTTAAATACCTTCTGAAAAACTTACCTTACCGAAAATCCCCTGGATATGATCTCCTTACTCCTCAAATTCTCAAACAACTTCCTCCTAAAGCCATAATCTTCCTAACCTACATATATAATTGCATAATCCGAACGACGCACTTTCCTCTCCTCTGGAAACATTCCATTATTGTCCTATTCGCTAAACCCGGTAAACCACCCAATGACGCCTCATCTTATCGTCCAATAAGCCTACTCCCTATCCTCTCAAAAATATTTGAGAAACTCCTACTAAAGCGTCTACTTCCCATTGTTGAATCCAAAAACCTTTTTCCCACACACCAGTTTGGTTTCCGCCAACGACATTCCACTGCTCAACAAGGCCTTCGCGTTGTTGATCACATCTCCTCAGCCCTTGAAACCAAACAGTATTGCACTGCTGCCTTTCTCGATATAGCTGAAGCTTTTGACAGGGTTTGGCACGCAGGTTTGCTCTACAAGCTCAAAAGATATTTACCACAGACCCTTTTCCTAATCCTACAGTCCTACCTTTCAAACCGCTTCTTCCAAGTCCGCTGTGGTTTATAATACTCTAACTACTATCTAATAAGTGCAGGAGTTCCACAGGGCAGTGTCCTAGGCCCCATCCTCTATAACCTATACACCGCTGATGTCCCCTCTACTCCCAATACCTTCTTGGCCACATTTGCAGATGACACTGCAGTCTTGTCATCCCATCCAGACCCTGACATGGCATCCCATAACCTTCAAAAACACCTTGACGAGATCGAGTATTGGTGCAATCAATGGCGGATCAAAGTTAATGAAGCAAAATGCTCCCACATTACCTTCACCCTTCGTCGCAAGTCTGGTCCACTAGTTTATTTTAATTCTATTCCTCTCCCTGTATCCGAGACAGTACGGTACTTAGGCTTCCATCTTGACAAACGACTGACCTGGAACCCACATACGAGACTAAAAAGACAAGAACTAAACAGACGCTTTGGACAACTGTACAGACTACTTCAAAGGACATCCCATCTCTCAATAGAAAATAAACTACTAATCTACAAAGTTATACTTAAACCAATCTGGACATACGGAATAGAGCTATGGGGGACAGCAAAAAAGTCGAACATCAAGCGTATCCAATCCTTTCAATCAAAAGTCCTGAGAACAATAGTAAATGCCCCTTATTATGTCAGCAACAAAACCCTTCATAACGACCTTAATATACCCTACATTGTAGAACTCATCCCTTCCAAGTTTACGAAATTTCACAGTAGCCTTTCAAACCACCCTAATCCTGTAGCACAGTCAATGCACTGCGCCACTCATCCCTATAATCCTCCTCGGAGACTGAAACGGCAGTGGCCCCGTGACCTGCTATAAACGCGTGACAGTGGGAGTCCTGGCAATGGCCAGTCTGTCCAATCATGTCCTGAGCGTCTGTGGCTCTCGCGCTCTTGGTCAGCCTCCACTGGCTAGTATCCGGTGACGCGGCTGACGGAGGAGCGTGGGGGACTTCCCAAGACTCCGCTTTCTTTGCGGCGGATTTGGGGGGTCTCTGGGCTGTCTGTAAATATTGTATGAATGAGCGAGTGAATGATGAACTGTAAATATTGTATGAATGAGCGAGTGAATGATGAACTGTAAATATTGTATGAATGAGAGCATATATCTTAATTACTTATTGCCTTATAAAAGGCAGATTGTAATTATTGCACAATAAAGGAATTATACTATTAAATTTAATTTTTTCAGATCGTGTCTCATTCAAAAATGGAGTTTTTTTTTTTTAAAAAAATTCTCGTATAATGGATTTTACTATACAAATTTTAGTATTATGGATGTGACTTCCTAAGAAGCCTGTCTGGCTAAGCAGAGAGGAATTTACACTTAAACATTGTAAGTTTTCATCCAAATTCACTGAAAAGTGGGCTTCAGCCAATATGATAAATAGAAAGTGATGAAGATAACTCCATACCGGACTGTTCCCCTGCGCACACGAAGTCGCTGTTCCTACAAATGAAAATTTCTCGGCCTTTCTGCCTGTTCGTCTCTCCATGCACATCGCCGTCCTGCGGTTGACTATCCGAACATCCAGCGTATCGTGACTATAAACCTTTTCGTAATTTGTATACGTTAATTATACTAACATTTATTTATACTAATATTCAGGCCTGGTTAAGTTGCTGATCAGTAATTTTTGTTTTTAATAAAACGAATTGTTATTTCTTTAATATTTTTAACCTTGTTTATTGTATATGCCTTATTTTTGGCAAGTTTGTGAGCTAGCCGACACAATCAAACCTCTAGCTTCTCAAGACGTAACCGGCGCAATTTTCTGGCGTTTGTAGACTTCTTAAGTTTTAAGAGCCCTAGCGCAAACATTTGTTCTTATAAATAGAAATAAAATAGGGTTAGACGTCTTTTAGAGGGCAAGTTTACATCCCCCTGTGCTTTCTCATCATATGGAGAGTATCTGCCTTAAGGTAGCCCCAAAAAGAAGTTTGAAGACTTGTCTTTCAAAACCAAAAAAACGTAGAGTTGAAGACGATCACGAATTGCCAATCAGTTGACCAAAGCTGCTGAAATAGCTAATCATTTGTTGGGTAACAGAGAATTACTTTGATTAGAAAAAGTTTGGAATCTTCAGAGAAAAGGAAATTTGTGGTAGCTGGCAGTTGAACAGTAAAGAAGCATTACTTTATCAAGGACCCTAAATGCGCCAGTCAATATCATAGACAAACGCGCATGTGGTCATTGAAGGCTGTGCTTCCATCTTATTATAGTCTACGTTAGTTCAAATAGTTGTGTTTCCCTTCATAACATATTTCTGTTACAGAATCACGAGCCGAAATTAAACTTCATTAAAAGTCATCATAATCATCCTGGGTAAAACTACTTAACGTTTAATTAAAGCGCAAAGTGAAGTCCTAAAACTGTACTTTCTGATTCGTCATTCACATTAATTAGCAAATGGGGATGCGATAGGAGCTCTGGTCACAGCATGTATGAACAGATATTTGAGAACTCCGATGCTACTGATGACTTACTGTTTGTATTTACATTTGTTCCATTAAGGTTGAATAACGGCAAAAATATTGTTTGGCGAAATCCGTGGCTATCAACCAAACTCTATTGCTGGCAAATCACGTTTATTTTATAATTTTATTGTATAATTTATCTTGTGTTAAATTTTGTACATAATTGTCTTGTAAAAATACATTTTTAATTTTTTTTTGATTCTTTAAATTTTTATTCGCTACTTATGCTTTTTAATATTCCCCAAGCTTTTCAATTACCAAAAAATGGGTATTTATTTAATAAATCATCAAAATATTACTCATCATAACATTTTATTTTTTAAACCCTACTACTGGATCCGTGTCCTAGACGCTCTTCGTCTTGCTCGCTGGACCATTTGACTGGACTATGGTGTATTTCGTTGCCTGTGCTGCGCGCATTCCAGTGCAATTGTTTTATTTTTTTTGTTATTTAAAAACCTCAAAAATTAATACAAGTAACAAAATAATATAATAAAATAATTGAATTACAGATTTCTCCTCTTTCTGCCATTCACAGTGCAATTGGGTTTTGGCCAATCACCTTATGTTCTTTTAAACATGTTTTATTTGTTCAATTTATTTTATTGCTATATATAAAGGGATTCCAATCCACCTTAGACCAACGGAGCCTTCTTGATGAGCACCCCCTGCTCAGCCTGCATCACTCCCTTGGAGATGGTAAAGTGCGCTGGTCCCTGCTCCTTCCATTTCTCAAGATGATGAAGGCCCTGTAGTTTTCTTCATTTTCTGCCAGCAACGGAAAGTCTGACTTATGATGCCTGCAAGTCTGCATTTAGCGAAGCACGGATGCTTATTCCAAGGCTTAACAAGTGCGCACGACATGCACTGTGGTATCTCTATCCCCGCAATGTGTGAAATCGGGTTCCGCAGCTCTTTTATGATCGTAAAGCTTGGGAATGTAACCGCTATGCCCCGATAGCACCTGGGAACTTCCGTAGTCAGGGGAGACCCACAGCCTGTCCTTGCCCATAACCATACTCATCATAACAAGAAAAAACAAATTTGTCCATCTAAATCGAGACTTTGACTCAATGTACACCGTGCTGTTACAGGGCATGCAAATATCCCCTTATACAATAAAACAGAGTTTTTATTTATGTATGTCTGTTTAATTTATATATACTCCTCAAAGCGGTCTTGACCTAACTTCCTTTCGGCGGTTGCCGTGGCTGGAAATGTACCATATTTTCATCACTTTCTTAATCTCTTTAAGCTTGCTTTGTAGTCTTTTATCTGAGATCTGCAGCAATTGATCATGCTCTTCAATGAAAGGTGAGGTCAGGAGCAGACAGTGCTTAAACCATGAAGTGTGGGGTGGGGGGGGGGGCTTCCTTCGCAGCTTTATCGGCCACCTCATTTCCCGTAATACCTGTACCGGGTGGATCCAGTATAAAATTTATGGATTTATTGGTTTCTTTTAGCGTGGTTATATTATTGCTATATTAATTGTTACTCTTGACAATGCGCAGTGCAGCGCAGATGATATTGCACTCATAATCTCTCCAGTGCGGATGAGCATTGTCAGTGGAGTTTGCGTTTGCTGGCTGAATTCGGAGTAATAAACGCATATGTATCAGTTTTTTTAAACTGTTGGGTACAGGAATTAGTAAAAGATCATTTTTTTCCTTGACTCTTCATATGGGCGTGTCAAGTAGTCGCGCAAATTATAAGTGAATCATACTGTTCCATACTATGTAATGTTCTTTTCACCCAAGATGATATTAGGATGGTAATTAAAAGACCAGAATATGCTGCCCCATGATGCTAAAAATGAAAGAAGCACAGTCAAAAATAATATGTTTATAATTGTCAGTTAGTAGTTTAAATATAATATTTTCCAATCATATTGTTTAGAAAATTGGATAAATGATCTGAACACAATAATTACCAAAACCTATTGTCATTATATTGGTAGACATACATCATCTCGTGTTTCACGTAGTGGGATTATCATTTCTTACCTCAATGATGCTAAAGATATAATGGCATCAAAAAAAAAAAATAAATGAATCGTCATTAAATAATTTTTTTTCAAAGTTTAAAAAATATAGTGTTTCCAAATCCTAAAGATTAGCGTATCAACTTACAAGTAAATCGAATTTCTTGGACCATAATCACGAAACGTTTTACATTAAAATTGTTTTCAAAACTGCAATCTTGTTTGCAAGAGATATTTTATTTAGCATGGTATTTTTTTTGTGCTGGCTTGATAGTTAAATTAAATTCAATCCATGTTGCCACATTGCATGAAGAATTCGGGCTGACCGAAGATTGTCGTAGCAGTTAGTAGGTGGAGCTGAGGTGCTTGTGTGGTTGGCCTTAAGCTTCAAGTTACCTGTGGCTCGATTGTACTAAAATTAAAACGACAAAAGACAAACATGAATGCTCAATTATTATTTAGTTAGGACATATAAATAATCTTTTTTACAATAAGATGAACACAACGTATATTTGATAGATGACCCTTGACTTGAATTTAGCTTTGATCTAATGTTAATAACATTCAATTAATCTATTTCAATGCGGTGCTACATAAATCACACAACATCGAGAAATACCAGCCGTTCATTGCCTATGCATTGATGGTTTTTAATAAATTACCTATAAATGTAATAGCCCTGTTAAAATAATGGTTATTATTCATGATGATGACGTTAAATCTATTTTCAATCCATCAATCTTAAATGACAATGTCACCCGAACTTTTCCGATCACCCCTGATTTAATAAAGAGACAGTGTAAAACTCTGAAATTTATACAGTGAAATGGTTTTTAAATACTGCTCTATACAGCTATTCAATTTACATATGTAAGTTTTTCTATTTACGAGGAATAAACAGCAATCAGAAACTTAAATAAATCGAGTTATATTAGAGATCTAATATAATAAAAACAGTATATCTTCAGTGCCAAAGTAGAACATAAGGATCTCATAGTGGAGTTTTATTGACGAATTTCCGGGCAGGTGAACCCCGAAACATACGCTTCGGGTCACGGTAAATTATTTAAAGGTCGATTGACGTATCAGTGTTTCCTTTACTAAACCCCAGCGTTGCAGGTACTGTTCTCGTGTGCTCAGTAGGAAAATACAATTTTTCATTTAACAACAATAGTTTTTAAAGGCTGTAAATATAATGTATATTAAATTTGACAATTGGGCACAATATCGTTCTGCGTCGATTTTTATTATAAATGCATACAATAATTGCGAATTTTCGGGCTCATTCCTAACAAACCCTGTGTTCAACACGATATCCCAACCTCCTTCCCCTCATTAATGGCAGAATACAGGTAAAGCTGGGATACTCTAGGCTTAAGTTAGCCGTAAGTTAGTTTTTGGTCACTCTCTCTGTAAAACGAAGATGAGCCCTATTCCCCCTCATTCCCTCTCTGCACTAGCGCTTGCTGCTCTCCACAAACCATGGTTTTCTTATTTTTCTTACCTCTCCACATCTTTAGTTCCTCGCTGAATCTAATCCCGGCGCTGACGATCTTCAAAACTTTCCCAGTTAGAAATACTCTCCTAGTTCTAGTTAACTCCTTGCAATGGACCCTTCCCACGCATACGACGGCTTCTGAGGCCCTACAAACGTACCTATTAGAATTACCCTAGTTGTGCAGTCTGACTCTTACTTGTTCACAATCGGCTTTGGAACAGTTTTCACGAACCCTCAGATACTTTGTATGAGCACGTGGTGTTGAAATGGCTGTATAACTCTTAGCCTTTACCTCTTCCGCAGAACATTGCACACTGTCGGGGCACACCTTCTAAGATCATATAAAGTCAGATAAATAAAAAAACAGGAATCAAACTGGCCACTGACTAGGCCACCAGAGAAAAGGTCCAAGTCTACAGGTTAATCTCTCGCTGTGGCTAGGTCAAAAAATACCATGGTTATTTATATTTTTCATCATGTTAAGTAGCAATGGGAAAACCGTTATGGAATTTTGTTCTTTTTTTGATAAATACATCTGCGATGTTCATAGGTGTCATCTTGTTGAAAGCTGATGTTGCCTCAGTTTTCCCTTTGGATTCGGTTGATCTAGTAGAATCTTTACCTATAGCCCTGCTCTCCACCTCCAAATGGAACGAACTGCTTTGATCTGTCGAATATACACGATCCTCTCTTTTCATCCCACTTGGGTTAGGAAGAACTGACAGAGACGTAATGCTGTTAATCTCCTCGGATGAGAACATTATACAGAGATCAGGATCAGTGTTAGTTGACAGTCTCGATATGTTTTCGAAGTTTCTGAAGTTGGATTTATGTTTTTTTTTAGTCCATATCCTCATTGGATAGCCGTGAGCCAGTAGTGACCAAAGATGTAATGTCAATCTACAGTACTCAACATCAGAGAGTCACCTAAGCCGCGAGTAATAACTCGCTCTTGAATCTCGAAGCCCGCTGCTGCTAATGAAGGATATCTCTCATCTGAGACCGATTGTCTGCCGTGCCTAGGGTGTGCTGAACGGATTATCACCGAATGGAGCTGTGTAGACAGCCGCAAATAGCCGAAAGACTGGCCATTAGCATATGAACAGGGCTGCCTCTTACTGATTAGATTAACATAACAGCAAGAACAATAGGAGGATAAGCCGAGGATGCTGCTTCAGGAGGATCAGGATCCAGTCAAGAATGTATTGTCCCGGTTCCAGCACACATTTATGGCTCTAACAACCTCTATCCTTACTGATCTCAACCCCTCTTGTCTGTATCCACTATTATCCATTTTAAATAACTGAGTAAATGCTAACTTCAACATACTGCAAAGTACAATTTCTACCATGATTTAAAGTAAGTATATTTTACAAATTGACTGAAGCCTTGATCAATGATTTCACTTATTTCTTTATAGAATTATATAGAAACTTACGTTATTCCATCACATATTAAATAAATATATAATAATAGACTCGTGGCGTTAGTATGGTTGTCGTAGCTGGAAGTTTACATTGAGGAATATTTGCTTCAGGGATATAATAAACGCCTAAATACATGTAATACCCAAGGCGAGTACCTTAAGGAATTTTTCAAGGCTCAAAGGTACAAGGGATGCTAATGGCGACTGACTGTCCAAGGCATCGAGGATTTCATACTAAACTATATTTAAGAATGCCATCGACACCGGATCGTGATGTAAGGTTCCAATCAAAGTGAAGCATGTAGTTTTTGAATCTAAATATTTGAATAAGGCAAGAGTAAATCTGTGTTCAAGCATAGAGAGAGGACCGGTTTTCTTGTAAAAAATAACTTTATAAGAAAGAAAATCTCAGCACTAACAATACCACTTTATTTTAAAATAAGGTGTCGGGAAGGCCTCTTGTGCACGTCGAGGGTCACCAGATGTGATATAGTTGAACAATTGTCGGAGGTGCACAATTGTCGGAAAAGGTGAACAATTGTCTGAGGTCAACAATTGTCGGATTGTTGTAGTTAATAACATGGACCATGTTCCATGTAGGCGTTAATATCCGACTCCATTTATTGATAGGGATGTGTCCCGACAAGACACTGTGTTCAGGATGAGGTTCAGAGGTTCATAAAGAATAAGACCAGTTTTCAGAGTTCGGGCGAGAGATCGGCAGCGTAATAAGTACAAGTCGTCAGGGGTCTGCTATAGGCTGTGAGGCAAAGTGCCGTCGTAGAGGTGTAGCATAGCGAGAGTCGATTAGCGGAAGGCTGAGTAAGCGTATCGCGACGGTGGTAGCGCCTATTGGTATGTAGAGACTAGAAAAGAGTGAAGAGCGGCCTACCAGGGGCCAAGTGCCCCTGGTGTCAAGTTACAAGTAGTGTGGCTCAGGAGACTAGGAAACAGAGAGTGTGTCAGGGCGAAAACCCCTTGATATAAATACCCGTGCCCTTTCCCTGCCGGGAGGCGGAGCCTGTGTTCAGGTGGTCTGTTTTATTATCCCATGGGTCCAAAAGGGTTCCTAAGCTGTTCCTAGCATGATTTATTGACCGTGGGAACGTGACTGAAGGTCTATTTTATTAGGGGCAGGTGTGCTTGCCCTAGGTTTTATGGTAGTCAGGTGGCTAATTCTCTTGGTTTATTGCCGTACCCTTTGAGTTACTTGTCTACGACTTCCGACCTCTCTATGATTTATTACCAGAAGTTACATAGATTTGCATTTCTATTATAATACATTATGAACCAGAGTGTAGGGTAATTTACATATATAGTTAGCGGTCGCTACATAAGGGTTCTGGCTCTGGTACTTTACAAGCTTGATTTCAGATTAGTTAATAGTATTCACTACTTATTTGTTCAAGTCGCTACTCATTTGTGCTCACCATGTTCAAGATTTCCCACGGATACCTATCCCCAAAAAATTCTTTGGAGTACCTGTAAATCGAACGGTGGTCGCCGGCATTAAAGTCAGCAATCTTACAGATGGACTGTATGGTGAACTATAAGCTATAATAATTTATAGATAAATCTACCCTTAACTGGAGACTTAGACCTGGTCAAATGAATTCAAGATAGTTAATCTTAAAGGTTTAGACTATTTTGATTTCTTTGCACTCTTGGCACCTAACAATTTAGTACATAACATTTTAAAGCAAGGCAGGGTATTCATTTATCTCACATAAATAAACACGTCATCATGGTTGCTTGTTTTATTAGATAATCGAAATGGAAAGACGGAAAAGGGAAATGGTTAGTTACAAATTAAAATGTCCAAATTATAAAATACCAAAGTAGTTTTCAAGACCATTTGACAAGTTTCCTGGAGTCTATTGTAGCGCATTCTTCACAAAACGATTATTGGAAGTTTCTTCAGTATACGACAGTGCGTTATCGGCCATTTTGGATGTAGCTGATCCCGACACTCCGAACTGGGCATAAGTCCCTTGTCGCATACAGTTTTCAATTACCGGTTAGAAACTGTAAGGCTTGAATACAAAATGGAGATGTGATCTAATTACAGTGCGTAGACGAAGGAGGGATGCGGGATAACTGATGGGATAAGTTGCGGGACGTGACGGTCCGGAGTGCCATCTGTGGACTGCCGGAACTGCGAGTCAGTCCGTGCTACGTGTTCGGTCCCCTTGTTTCCGCTTAGCTGTGAATCATACTTCAATATTTACAACTATACTATTTGCTAACATTTCACATCACTCCCTGAAGCCGTGTAGACAAGATATTGAGATGAACCGCAAAACTCTAAATATCGATGCAATTCTAAACTAGCTGAATGCATTGCCAGATTTTTTCATACAAGAAAATATGTCTAGATACAACGTGAACTGGCTTCTAGGAAAGCATTCTTTATGTCCTTATATCTTCAAACGCTGGAGCTCTTTATGTCAACCCAAACCAGGATGTTCTTTCAGATGCTATTGCGAATGCTATGAAAATTATTTTTTTAACAAAATAGTCAGCTTAATGGGAATCAATTGCTAACAAGTTAGTAAGTGGTAACCAGTAGGAAAATAAGGCAGCGAACTCAGCAAATAAGAAAATCCCAAACATAAATTAATAACAAGGTAATGGTCTGTTCTCAAGTAGAAAGAGCTTTCACTTAACTGCACTAGTTACTGACAACTGACAGTGGACAAGCAAGCGTAAACTTCTAGAAATATCATGTCCCCGGAATCAAGCAGTTAGAGGAAGATTGGCGAATCGGTGACTCAAACTGTATAATAGCACATGACACGAAAAGTCAATTAACTAATGCAGGTCTGGGAGGTGACAGTAAAGAGTTTTATTGCTGAAGCCTTTTATCAAAAATTAACATATAGAATCACTTCTAAATAAGTACCGCCTGTAATCTGCTTCTCATGCCATGTTGAATGAATATTTTAGTAAATAAGCGTTAAAAAACATGGTAAAAGTATAGCAAAGCAGGTCAAACTGGAAAACATACATAGCAGCTAGCAGGATAATGGAACTGTCAAATTGACCTCTTAGAGACCGCTATCAGATCAATGGGACATATGACTCTAGAACCTGGAGCTGTGAGTGTGTAAAGTAAAGGGCTCGTAATGAGCAGTGGCACTTATGCATATCAGGTAGTTTAATGGCAATCCGGGACATTAAGCCGTCACTTCCCTCGCGGACGCTGTTTGCCGCGCGATTGTCCTATTACTGGACGCGCCGCGCCCAAAGTGCTCAATTTATTGTATTATCGCTGCTGGAAAAGCTTTTTCTTATATAAACCTAGCTGGGTAAACTCTTCAAGAGGGCTGCATCAATCGATCAAAGACAAGCTCCCAACGCGAAAGCGGTCTGAAATTACTGTTTCAGGGTAAAGTTGGCTTTATAAAGGTTTTAGCATTGAATTTCCTGTGTTATATATCAAATTATACAGCAATAGATAATACAACAAGAAAAATACAGCCATTACAATAGAACAATTAAAATCAATTCTTCCTAACCATGCAAAACCAAACTATAAAGCAAGTGAGTCTTTACAGTGTATTGGTTACGGTACCCACTTTGAGGTGTCCCCTTTCACATGACACCTGTAAAGTAAAGGCGTGTTCCAGTTTGAAGTGCACTCTCAACAAAGTCTGCATAAAGTCGTAAAACACAAAAATAATAAAAAGAGAAAAGGTTATAGTATCATGATAGAACCCTGAGCTTTCTGAATAACTTTCATACATTCTTCTGGATTCTCATATGTATAATTATAGCTCAGATTCATAATTCAATTATTTTATTCCAATGTAGTCTAGTTGTAAATAATTGTATAAATATTTCTTATTACAATAAATATTACAAGTAGTTAATAGGTGACATATATACAAATATAATTATAAACACAAGTTTTAGTCTGCGATAACACTAGGGTAAATATTATTATTTATTGGTTAAAAATAAAAATAAAATGACAAGGCTGAGATCTGAACTAGGCAACACACATTGTAGTTAGCTTTAAAAAAAAATCTTAATTTGCAATCCTTAAGTAAAATCAGCAAAAATAACTAAACATAACAGATGGTCACTTAGCCGAGCTGGAACACTAGTTTTATCAGAATGGTGTCTAAACTGAAATAAAATTATTATGGCGATGTAAAAAAGTGATAATTAATAAATATTAATGAATTATGTTTTTCTCTTTGAAGTCACTTTGAGAAATCTGTTGGGAAAACCGATACTCTTGGTGCTTGAAACACATCTTATACATCCTTATAAATATATTTTACAATATCTAGAAGATTAAAATAAAAGCGTAAAAGAATTTTTAAAAATGTTATATTAAAATAACATTTTATGATTAATTAAAGTGTGATTGATAACTTGCATGAAGTACTTCTAGGATGAAGGGACAACAATTTAATGTGCCTTTTCGTCGTCTTAACGAATGTTTGACCTTTTATGGTGATTATTTTAATATGATCGGGGATTCTTCAATTAATAGGAGCTCAAATAACTTCTCATGTAAAAAATAAATTATATTTTCTTGCAAGTGAGTCTTTACAGTGTATTGGTTACGGTACCCACTTTGAGGTGTCCCCTTTCACATGACACCTGTAAAGTAAAGGCGTGTTCCAGTTTGAAGTGCACTCTCAATAAAGTCTGCATAAAGTCGTAAAACACAAAAATAATAACAACCTTATCTGGTCCAGACTCGGAGAAAAATTAGAAGAAAGTAATACACGACCAAATAAAAGCTGATTGCTTTATCGAGACAAAATCAAAAAAAGGTGATTATGAAAAAAAAAACTACAATAGAGCTGTAACAAATGTAGAGGGCCTCGTAATTTAATAACGTTATTCATTTGAAGTCAACTATGAAGCTTTGAACACTTGAGCGGTAAAATAATGACCAAGGGCCACATGTACGCCCTTCACCGGAGGTATGTGTGCACTACCACTCTGAAAAACATGAATCACCAGCCGTACAGTCAAAACCGTATCGTGCGAAAGGAACCTAATGTAACCTACTTATCTATTAGGATGGTGCGTATGAAATGTCGAATTTTCTTTAAATGTGAACGTTTGTCTCCCTGTTTTTGTTATTCTTTTGTTTTTGACATAACCTGGTTTTTAGTCGTACCGCCCATTGCCAGAGTCACATTTTAGCAAAGAAGATTTTCTCAAAAGTGTTCCCTTTTGTTATTTGCTTTGAATTTTGCACCGATATGAATTCAACCGATATTCGTGTAATTTTCTTATATGAGTATAAACTTCGTAATAATGCTGCAAAAGCTGCACGCAATATAAGCCAGGCGTTTGGGGAGAATACTATGAATGATCGAAAAGTGCAGAGTTAGTTTGAAAAATTTCGGTCTGGTGATTTTTCCCTGCAAAATGAACCGCGTGGAAGACCCGAAACGTCTGTGAAAAATAATGCTCACAAAGAATTGGTGGAATCTAATCCAACTGTTTCTTTAAGGGAACTTGCTGCCAGAATGGAAGTTGACCATAAAACAATATTGCGACATCTTTCTGAAATTGGCAAGGTGAAAAAAATGAATAGGCGGATACCGCACGAACTAACCGAGCGAAATAAGCTGGATCGCTTGAACGTATGCTCATCATTGCTAACCCTATTAATCGATTTAACGCTCGGCCGCATACATCGTACAAAACGATTGCGAAATTAACTGAATTAAAATATGAAATTTACCAGCAGCCGCCTTATTCACCGGATCTTTCGCCAACCGACTTTCATTTATTTAAACATTTAGAACTATTTTTACGTGCTAACAGTACGAAAATGAAGACAGTCTGAAAAATCCCATACCAGAGTTCATTGATTCTAAACATCATAATTTCTTCAAGACAGGCATCTATGCATTAAAACCTCGTTGGAAAAAGTGTATTGAAATAAATGGAGCATATTTTGATTAAATAAACAGCTTTTGGAAAAAGATATGCAGTTTAATTTATTCACTTAAAAATCCGACATTTCATTCGCACCAACCTAAAACCAGGGCTACCACAGCTCTGCCCAAATATTAAATAAGACAATGTAATAATGTATTGATGAATGACATCAACTGTTCATGTGGTATAAACATTAAGTTAGAGTTTGTCTAATCTGAGTTTGCAAGTGAGACAGTAGGGAGAGATGCGCAGAAGCCCAACATTCTTCCCGCCAATCCCCTCCAATCAGGCTCTCCCTTTCCAACGGTGTGCGAGCTACCCTCCCCTACCATTTAATTTAAAAAGATTTTAACTTGGTCTGAAACAATTTCAACCTATTTTGTGTTTTTTTTTTTTTTTTAGGGAATTTAAAATAAAAGTTTAAAAAGATATTTCGAAGTTGATTCTCAATCGTGCGCTATAATGGCTTCCATGATCATGTGATATAGTGTAAAGGTTTTCCAAATATCATTGAAAATGTCAATAAACAACAACCCATAACTATAACTACGCAGTTCCATTGAGATGTGAACGCCTGAAAGGATTCATCAAGCCAAGGCCCGATATAGCATAGCTCAGTAAGCCAACTTTCTAGAACGGTTTGATTAATCAATCCCTCTGATAATCATATCTTAATTATATTTGCCAGTCTGATTGAAAGGACCACGCCTATCAGTTGTTAGCTACCTATTGCCGATGAACGTTTCAGGAAGTGTTAATTAATGAAAAGTGTAACAATTTAAGCAGTCAATTTTCTTTAGATAACAATGCCTTGCAACACGCATATCCATAAATTATTTGGTCAGATTGTAAATTTTTCTTTTCCCCGAAAATATTGGTACGTATACTAGCAAGTTTTTCTTTCTCAGGTTTGCTCTTCACTAGATATCAACTTAAATCATCAAAAAAAGAAAAATATCAGGTGTTTTTGTGAAGTGAGTATAAGTCATAAATGACAAATTTTCAGTAGAAACGTTTTATTTATATGATTTATTAATGTATTATTCAAACTGAAATGAATAATGTCTTAGGTATTTTTAGTAGAGTTATACTGATTGGACTAAAAGAAGTGTAGATTGTTTTTTAGACCTCCACACTGACAAGGTACACCAGCCTGGTTCTGGGCGAATCTTGTTCCGCGCTCATCCTTTTAGTATTTTTTTATGATTCTGACCAGTATTTGCATCAAATTATACGCTAATTGTAGATTTTATGGTAAAACATAAAATCTTCAGTTCACGACCCGATCTCAAAGCAGTTTTTGTAAGATACTCGGTATTTATGTTAAATTTATGTATGCTGTTATTTAAGGTTTGTGTTGCCTGTCACAGGCGAGCCCGATTACTTCCTCTGTTCTGAAATGGTTTTAATTATTCAAACAACTTATTCACCATGATGCATATACACGCAATTTTTTCTCTTCATTCTCTCACCACGTTCGTGGCCTTTTCATTTTCTAAAGAATATTTTTTTTCAAAAACTTTATTATGATAAAATCACAATCTACTTTATTGGACAATATGTAATTATGATCAATGTTCTTTTCCATACCATATTTATGATTCTTTATCCACTCGCTCATTCATACAGTTTTTACAAACAGCCAGAGACCTCCCACATCCACATGATTGTCCCCTCGCATGCGAAAGAGGAAGTAGAGTCTTGGGAAATCTCCCACGCTTTTCCGTCAGCCACGTTAAGGATACGAGTTCATGACATTCAGGACATGATTGGATAAACTGGCCATTGCCAGGACTCCCTCTGTCACGTATTTATAGCAGGTCACGAGGCAACTTTTTTACACCGTTTTAGTCTCCGAAGAGGATTATAGGGACGAGTGGCGCAGTGTAATATCTGTGCTAGGGGATTAGGGTGGTTGGATCGGTTACTATGGAATCTCATGAAATTGGAAGGGATGAGCTCAAGAATGTAATCTATATTAAGGTCGTTATGAAAGGTTTTCTTGCTGACGTAATAAGGGGCAGCATTTACTAACTACTAATTGTAATACTCATTGTAAATGAAGATGGTTTCATTGAAGAAGTAATCATTCTGATGAGGTCAATTCAACTAAGAGCTCTTGATTTCATAAATACCTTCTAAGTATCAAGTCCCTACCTTGAACCCATCCAGTCCAATGTTATCCTACTCAAAGAAAACAACGTTTTTTGTTACTATTTCGCTATAAACTTTTTACTTCGGGTCAAATTCAGCTTCTATTAGCGAGGAAGGTTTAATATTCCACAATGATCACATAAATCGCTATTATTAAGAACAGAGTATTATTTTCAAGTGAGCCGTGTACGGGATCCCTATTTAATTGCGGAATTCAGAAGTTGTATGTACATTTGAAGGGTAGGCACAGTTTGCATCCCCCATAATCCACCCCCTAAAGCAGGCCGGTTGGCATTAATTCGAAATGTAATCCTAGCTCAGCTGACCGGTCTTATCTCTGTTGAGCAAACGTGCAACTCATCTTCCCAGTACGAATACGTCCGTCCAACTTGCGCTAAACGCTGTTGAAACTACTATGTTTGCTTCGAGTTTAATCACTAAGCCTAGTGGGCACATGGCTGGCAACCATTTATTACGCATTAAATGCAAATTTAGACGCAAATTAAAGGTGTTGACAATTCATTGTATAATTTTAGATTCAAGCCAACAACATCATTTATATTTCTCGTTTAACAAAAATTTATTTTATCATGATACCTTCACTATCATATTCAAGTGTATCCTAATTAAATAATAGAGTAGATAATGAAAGTGAAAAATAAAACATAGTATGCTCTTCTTAAAGTCGGCTATCATATGACAGTAGCTGTGGTACTTAGAACTAGTCTCACAATAAAATAAATGACGGTAGACAACAGAGGTTATTTATTAATATTAATTAACCTTTACTGTATTTTTAAAAACAATACATACATAATATATATACTAACGATACAATGGTGTGGTGGCTTACCACCAATACAACAAAACTGTTTTATCATCTTTCCACAACTCATTCAGTTATCTTTACAATAAAATAAAAAGTCAACTGATAAAAACATTTGCCTGCGAATGTGAAGACAAACCTATTACTTTTATTGTACGTAACAATGGTTACTTATTTCATATTGTCCTTCTATTCTAGTACAATTAAAAATTCTTAAAATTCAATAATAAAACACTTACGTCGTAAGTAATAAAAATCAAGACTAAAAAAGCCACAAGCTATCAAATAACCATTAAAACTATCAAAAATTGTCAACAAGTGGTCATAAAATTATAATTATAAAACACAACTATATATCAATCCTATGACTCACCCAATTGGTTATGTGAAGTATATAACTCATGTATATATTATATTCCTTTATTGTTCTATAATTACAATCTGCCTTTTATAAGGCAATAAGTAATTAAGATAAATGCTCTCATTCATACCATATTTACAGTTCATCATTTACTCGCTCATTCATACAATATTTACAGACAGCCCAGAGACCCCCCAAATCCACCGCGAAGAGAAAGAGTCAAAACTCATGTAAGGCAATAGTATATTTTTTTTTTTATATTCCAGTGTATTGATCAGCGAACGAAACTATTTATTAATCTTGGGAAAACTAACGAAACCTCAACCAAGTACCAAAATAATGACTAACTTAAATAGAAAGTGAATGACCCATGAAATAATAATATATTAAAATGACTAATATTATCGATATTTTAGATTGACATATTGCACATTTTTATAAAATATGTTTGGTTCTCTTATAATTGTAAGTTTAGTGTCGTTCCTTAATCATTAATTAATAGATTTAAGGCAGTTTATTAATTTATAAACTTATTAGCACTACTAACAATAAGTAAAAGTTTAAAATATAATACCCCTTATTACATCAGCAACAAAACCCTTCATAACGATCTTAATATACCTTACACTCTCGAACTAATCCCTTCCAAGTTCATGAAATTCCAAGGTAAACTATTTAACCAACCCAACTCCAATCATGTCCTGAGCGTATGTGGCTCTCGCGCTCTTCGTCAGCCTCCGACGCGGCTGACGGAGGAGCGTGGGGGACTTCCTAAGACTCCACTTCCTCTTTCACAAGCAAGGGAGGTGACAACTATGTGGTTTTGGGAGGTCTCTTGGATGTTTGTAAATACTGTATGAATGAGCGAGTGAATAAAAATTGTAAAATTAGTATGAATGAAAACATTTATCACAATTACTTATTGCCCAATAAGGTAGATTGTAATTTTACAATAATAAAGCTGATTATATAAATTATAATGCATCCAGGCAAGAAAATGAAAAAAAGAAGTGAATTCTGACTATTTCAATTTGTAAGTTAAGAGCCATTCTTTACTTTCCTGTGTTTCTTCTTTATCTTCGCCATGCAAACTCTAATGGGTTTTACGTAAAGATGGAAAAGGTGATAAAAATAATTAATAAGTCTTTTTTCTGACCTTGTTCGTTGCAGCTCATGAATTATTCAAGTCTGATTTTTAATTATATTAAAAAACCGTGGGGTAACACCTTTTACTTGCAAACTGGTACAATTTATATCTAGATTTATTAATTTGAGAAATATAAATCGATTCGTGTGATTATGCGATATTTATTTATTTCACCCCTCACCTGGAAGAGGAATGTCGTAACAAAAGAATATTGTAATTTTATCGCAATAACAAAAACTCTTCAGCGTATTCAGCTAATAACTATTTAAATATGCTAACTTGGCGCTAATAAACATCAAGAAATTGTTCTTTTATGTAAATTGGGTTTTTTCGTCAATTATGTCTTGATTTCCCTGAAATAATAGATATATCATTGTCCCATCGAATATTTTTTTTTATTTATTAATATTAACAGCTACCAATATGGTGGAAATTTCAGGTAGAGCTTAGATTTTGAAAAAAAAATGTCAATAAAAGAAAATTTTGTAGATATTTAGCTTTGTTGTAAATTAGATTTAGTAAATATATTTGTAATAAATAGTTAGTAAATGTACTTGAGGCCGAGATAGAGTAGAATACATGTCATATTATTTAATCTCCAAAGAGGATATTGAGGGTGAGCGGTAACAGGTAGCAATCTTACTCCAGAATTAGGACCATATTTTCATGAAATTAAAAAAAATTAGGTTGAGTTTACTCAAGAGTAGTGGGTATATTAAGGTCACTGTGGAGGACTTGACTAGTGACGTAAAGGGAGAATTTACTACGGTACTAAGAAATTTTAATTGCAATTACTAAATACGCCTAGAATTTTTCTTCTTCAGACTTGCATATTTTGATTGCGTTAGTCCAGGCTTCATCGATAGTCTTTTACAATTTTTTCTCTCAAAATTACTTTTATTTCCTCTCCCTATATCCACGCGGTCGGAATTCAGGCTTCCAACTATTTATCCTATCCAATCACCCTCATTCCCTACCATTTTGCACTATCAAATCCACCACACTTACGTCATTACACTACGCCACACATCCCTATAATCCTTCTTGGAGACTAAAGCGGCAGTGGCTTCGTGACCTGCTATAAATACGTTAAAGGGGGAGTCCTAGCAATGGTCAGTTTCTTCAATCATGTCCTGAGCGTATGTGGCTCTCGCGCTCTTCGTCAGCCTCCACTGGCTCGTATCCGGTGACACGGCTAACGGAGGAGCGTGGGAGACTCCCTAAGATGAATATGGTATGAATGAGAACATTTATCACAATTACATATTGCCCAATGAGGCAGATTGTAATTTCATCATAAAAAAGCTGTAATGAGTAAAAAAAAGAAAATAGCCCTGCTCATCGCCATAAAGACTTATGTAGCGAGCGCTAACCATAAATGTAAATCACCCTATACTTTGGTGCATAATGTATTATAATATAAATGCAAATCTTTGTAAACTTCTTGTAATAAATCATAGAGAGGTCGGAAGTCGTATAACAAGGCACAGAGGGTCGAAGGTCGACAGCAATCAAACCTGAGAGGGTGAGCCACCTGCCCCTAATAAAATAGACCCGGGCAGACCTTCAGTCACTTTCCGGCGGTCATAAAATCTAAAAGCCATGCCAATAAACAGTGCTTTAGGGGACGAGGGGCACGTACTCGGCGCAGGTGTGACATCATAAACATACCCCGTTCAAGCTAGGCTCCTCCTTCCGGTAGGAAGGGGAAGTAATGTTTAAAACCAAAGGGTTTTGCCCTGGAAAACCACTCTTCTCCAGTCTCTGCATCTAGACAGTCGCGATACTCCAGGGCCCCGGGGCCCTGGAATCTTCTACTAGTCTACTCTCTCTCTGCCACACCTCTGGGCAGTCACCTCGTCTCACAACCTCTAGACCCTCTGACGACTTGTACTATTACGCTGCCGATCTCCCGCCGAACTCTGAAAACTAGTCTTATACTTTATGAACCTCTGAACCTCTCTCCTGAACACAGTGTATTGTCGGGACACATCCCTATCAATAAATGGAGTCAGATATTAACGCCTACATGGTCCATTCTATAAACTACAACAATCTGCACTTGTCACCAGGGCTAGAGTGATTAGGCACTCCTCTAGTGACGCCCCCCGACAACTTATATGTATTATTATTTATTGACATATTATCATCTAAGAGTCAACGCTTCACCTCTTCAGCCATCAAGGAATATAATATTGAAGCAATATTTACATAATTAAATAAACATAAGTTTGATGAACAGCCGCACTATGCTCTACGAATGCGCTATAGTGCAAATATACATACCAACGACTAAGTGCCCTTCATGTGTTAACTGACAGACTTACAACAGACACTAATGCACAAATGTGCACTTATATATCTGTATATGTAAATGTCTCCTTCATCACTTAAGCAAAACTATCACTATTTAGTATTCAATGGAGAAGTTAGGTTCTATGATTCAAATTGAAAAATCTCTATTGTGATAAAATTACAATCTGCCTTATTGGGCAATAAGTAATGTTGTAAGTAATTGTGATAAATGTTTTCATTCATACCATTTTTACAATTTTTATTCACTTGCTCATTCATACAGTATTTACAAGCAGCCCAGAGACCTCCCAAATCCAATTGGATGTCACCTCCCTTGCATGCGAAAGAAGAAGTGGACTCTCGGGAAGTCATGTACGCTCCTTCGTCACCCTCGTCACCGGATACAAGTCAGCGGAGGCTGACCAAGAGCGCAAGAGCCACAGACGCTCAGGACTTGATTGGAGAAACAGGCCATTGACAGGACTCCCATTGTCACGTATTTATAGCAGGTCACGAGGCAACTTCCACTTTGGTCTCTGAGGATGATTATATGGATGAGTGGCTCAGTTCTCAGTCATTACATTGACAGGGGATTAGGGTGGTTTGATAGGTTTTGATGGAATTTCATGAACTTGGAAGGAATGAGTTCAAGAATGTTATGATAAGATCGTTATGAAGGGTTTTGTTTCTGAAGTTCGACTTCTTTGTGGTTCCCCAAAGCTCTTTTCCGTATGTCCAGATTGGCTTAAGTATAACTTTGTAGACTAGTAATTAATTTTCTATTGAGAGATAGGATGTCCTTCGCAATAGTCTGTACATGTTTAAAATTCTGAATATAAATAGCGCTATTGAATTACATACAAACGAAATAGAATTATTCTATTCTTATAAGTATAGCCTCTCCCTTTGGGCTTGGAAATAACTAATTTTCCCTTGAGACCGAAGAATTTATATAATGTGAATTGCTATAAGATATAAACATAATAACCGCAGCTAAAGTACAAGTCATTGGGCAGCCAAGTAAAGAGGTGAGCTCTCTGGGTATTGCGGAGATGCGGGGTCTGCAGCGCTGATAAAGTTTTACGGTGGGCATTCTCTCGGCCTCCACCAACCCTTCCGATATTTCAATTTTAAAAAAGTATCTCTTTTACTTCTACCAATTTTATTGATAGGATGTTTTTGTTCTAATTCAAAAATCAGAAATGTTTTTTTTTTTTTCACCCGAGCAGAAAGAAGAAAAAATCACTTCTATTAATAGAAAAACACTAGTCAATAATAGGATTAGTAGTAGTAGTAGCCTCGCCAGGCTTCCGTCGACTTTTTTTTTTCTAATCAGAGACATTTATGTCAGACAGCACAATCAATAACAACATTCTGAGCACTTGATGGTTGCAGGCTCATAAAAGCACTTGTGAATAAGCATTAAATAACTTGTTGGAACACAAAAATGGAGTATGAAGGACATTAAGAAGATACTTTTTGGGTCCCTGTGTACAAAGAAATGTCTTGACAAGGTTGTTTGTAGCACCTAAACAACTGGTTCGAGCAACAAGGTTATAGCACTTTATCGAATGCCCAATGATTCTTACCTGGAATTGTAAAGGATGCTCTTTCTATAAAGACAATGGGCGCAAATATGAGGGAATGTGTGTATGAAGAAGAAAGCATATTAATGACTATGAGGTAGGATTTTTTGGTTGTTTTTGTCCAAATAAAAAAAAAATTAAATTTCGAACTACATAGATGTATTAAAATAATTACTACACTGCTGTAGTTTATAGTTGGTGGCTCATATGTTGCTGGTAAAGGCGTTGTTTGCTGAAGGTTGTTAGTTGTAGAAGTGTAGAAAGAGAAGTGAGTGAACTATCGAAGTTCAAGAGTTATTAGAAGAAACCGAGTGTTTGAAGGCAGTCATATGGTGTGGCCAGAAATAAATACAGAAAAGAATGGTTTATATCTCGTCAATAAGTGTAAAAACTTTTCGTTTGAATATCTTAACTTAAACGTCATTTAATACTTCCTCAAGGCTTTCCTAATCATTTTTTCCTTTGTTTATTTTTATTTTTATTTTTTTTAAATTGGTAAAAAATCGCTTGTTGTGGAATTATTGAAAATAAAAAGACAAAATTAAAAAATGAACCCATCCCTCTTCGCATTATTAATAGTACCATAGAATGAGCACGCATTTGTTAAGGGGGAAAACAGGGGTTATTTAAATGATGTTATATTTCATGTTTAGGCCATTATAATCTCCAAGATGTGTACACTATAATGTTATAAAGAAAATTATTTAATAATTAAAAGTGAAATTTTAATTACATTTTTAAGTGCTAAAGTGACTTTTGGCCTATTTACCTACTACAAGTAATGCTAATGTGCATAAACATATTTAATAAATAAACCTGTTCCTTTAGTATATTAACCTATTTTATTTTATAAATATACTTTTACATAACCATTATGTTCACTTTGTATACCACCTCTTGCCATATCGTTATATCTAAAAGTTCATGATTCTATTTAACTTCAAGTTTTTCTAACAAACATAATGTTGAATATATGATCATTCATTTTGAGAAGACAAGTAAACTTCTGAAAATGAACTGTTTTGAGAGTGGGGAAAAAAGATTGCTTTCAACCAGTTGTAGACTTATTTGAAAACGGTCTGGTTTCTGTCAATTTGGGCGTGGATCCCCACTCCCGTACATTGACAAGGTCAAACAGTCGCATACTCAACGAGTTTGCAGTTCGTGTGCGGAGGGCCTTAATAAATCACGAATCAGTTGCCAACTAGTTTGTTATGTTGTATTTAAGCAAATTAATTGCCAACAGTTTTATAGCGCTAAGAATATTATAATGCTAATATTATATATAATGCTAAAAGTAGAAGGTGCTTGAGCAGAACTGTATTACTGGCTCGTGACTTCAGGAAGTCACTGATGGTCCCTGTTATTTGTTAAGTAATTGACCTCATCCCTCCAAAACCTCCCTACTTGCCAGAATCTTATCCTTTTTTATACATATATGTCTCAGCTTTAGCCCCAGACCCCACACTCGTCCCTAGACAGTCCACCCAGTATGTAGCACCATAACTCTTAATATCTGTATATACCAGTGTTTTGCTTGTACTTCATAATAAAGCTTTTCTTTTAAAAGACTCCTTTACAAAGATTATTTAACTAACGACTTCTGAGAAAATCATGGCGCTACTGAGAAAAATATTTTTACACTTTCTTCAAAACTATTATATTTCTCCAATGCGGTTCCTCAGAATTGTAACGGTTGTTTCTAAGGCATTTTCATTATTTATCTCATGTAGTTGTATCTTATTCAAAAAAAAAAAAATTACTGAAAGCTTGCAATTCTAAATATATTCATTAACAACATGTTGCTAATATCCATTTTTAGAGCAATACTATGTCATCGGGTAGAAAATTTTGTTTTCTTCTAATTGTTTTGGGGTTCGATGTTTTCTCTAACTCCTTAAAAATCTCGAGAGAAGAATCAATGTCTTCTTGCTTTCAACCATGTGATTTTACGCCTGTCTTTGTCTATGCACTGATTTTCGTTTCCAGTGCCAACTGAAGAAATGATATTCTACTTGGAGGTACCATTTGAAAACGGAAATACGGGAAAAGTTAAGCCACCTCCAAAGAAACATGAGCAAGTGACATTAAATCATTAGTCGGCATTAAAAAGTACTTTGATCAACAGTTAAATACGCTTTGTAGAGGAGAGTATTTTAAAAGAAAAGCTTTATTATGAACTACAAGCAAAACTCTGGTATATACCAATATTAAGAGTTATGTTAGTACATACTGGGTCAGGTGTTTAGGGACGAGTGTTCGGAAACAACTGTGGTCTGGGGCTAATGTTGAGACAGATATGTATAAGAGAAGGGTAGTTCCGGGAATAGGGAGGGATGAGGTTGCTTACTTAAAAAATAACAGGAAACACCAGTGACTTCCATGAAGTCACGAGGTAGGTATACACTAGAAGGGGCTTGCTTGTATGGTACTTTTAGCATTGTATATAATATTACCATTACAATATTCTTAGTATTATATAACTAGCGATATGCGTAATTTATGCAATTATGTAAGTTTATTTTTTATTTTACACTGAATGTAAATAGTCATTAAAACTATTATTAACATAATGTTCGCAAATGGAAAGCAACTTGCAAAATCAAGCGATCTTTTTTTTTGAGGAATAATTGTTTACAAGGCAGTTTCATTGCTGCCCTGATGATGATAAACATAAAATTAGACCATAACAATAATGAAGGATCACCTGAAAATTAATTAGTAGTAGTAAAATGTTAAAAGAAGTTAACATAATTTGACTCAAAAAGGACATGAGCTTCACAATGACAAGGTGCTTGATTGAACATGTCACATGCACATCGTTTTCGCAACCAAAACGATGAACATGTCACATGCACATCGTTTTCGCAACCAAAACGAGGTTTTCAATTTTGCACTGCATCACCCTTGATTTTTTTTGTCAGTGTTTTTCATTATATTATAATTTTTTTCATTAATCCCTTATGCCGTATTGAAAAAAATCAAATTTATGCAAGGGAATGTGTAATTAACTTGCATAGTTCAACCAGATGAATACTCTAAGCATCTCATTTGGAATAAAGCCATGCAGAGAAAATGAAAATACTTATTTGTGAGAGTAAATATCTTCATGAAATGCGATGTATAATGTCATTTATTGTTTATTTTACAGTAAATTTTGTACTGTGAACCACTGAAACCACACGTGTATTTATTAGCAGTAAATAGTAAATGAAAATCGTTCAGAACGTGACATTTATCTAATACGAGCCAACCAGCTATTTTTAATGTGCCTGCTATTAATTAATTTAGTAGCAACTTGATTAAATACATTTTATTTATAAAAAAAAAAATTATTAAGCAATTATAGCAAATATTATTAATCAAATAATACAGTAATTGAATATCCTTCATGTGCCGTGTGGACTCCTTTTTTATTCTCTGTAGGACTTCTTCAGAAGTTTTAAACAAAACTCAATTAATTCACAACCCCTAAGGATATTATTGAAGTTTGCTTTTAAGTCTTAAAGTTTATTTTTATTATTTACATAGGTATGAATGCGACAGCTCCAGGTGGAATCATAATTGAAAGTTTATGTCATTTGTTTTATTCAATTATATTTCACCTTAACAGCTCTTTTTGTAATATTTCAAAATAATCAGCAATTCAAGCCATTTTCAAAAACATTAGGATCGATCTTTTATTATAAAAAATAATTTAACTTTTTAAAATAAATAAAAAAGTGATAATTGGTTTTGTCAAGGTCATCAAAACCATCTAACATCAATATTTAAAATCAAAAATCAGAAGAACATCAGCTAATGCACATTTTTATGTCACAAATTCCCATTATCCTAGTTCACATTTCCCTAAAATTCTTAACACTCAAGTTAGATCACTTTCAAGCACAACTTATCCCACTTTTAAGTTTTCTTCCCACATGTCCTGAGTGTCTGTAGCTCTCTTGCTCTCTCTTCTTCAGCCTCCAATCCTTCCAAAGCAACCTTCGTGGGGGTGCAGGAATAGCAAGGGAGATCACCTCTATACTTGCCTTCTTTTCCACCACCAGGAAGGGGGCAATTCTGCAGTTGAATTGGAGGAAATCCTTGGCTATGAGTATATGTATATTGTAAATAACGTATAAATGAAAGAGTGAATGCAATATTGTAAATATTGTATGAGTGAGACTATTTTTCACTATTATCTATTGGTTTTTCTAGAAAGCAAGATGAGGGAAGGGAAGGAATTAGCGGAACTAGACCCTGACACCCTCCCCGACCGTGTAGCGAAGTTAGAGAGAGGAAAAGAGGGCCACAGACGCTTAGGGCTTTAGATTGAAAGGTTGATTTGTAGTGAATGAGGAGTGTATAAGAGGCTTCTGATGAACGGATTGGTTTTTGTGAAATTTGGAAAATCATTAGGGCATAATAAGGATAGTTCTTAAGTTTTAGGAGTGTTGTTGTTGTTTTTTGTGTTGGTTTAGCTGATTTTATTTTTTTAAATGTCTCGTAAAATATAAAATTAATTCATTAGTTTACCCTTTCAGAGAGGTCTATTGAATAAGCAAATCATCAAGACTCATAATCTGTAAATGCATAAAGGGATGATGGCCCACAGCCGTAACACCGGTACAAGCTAGATTAGCCGTGATCTGGTTAAGTTAGGTCCACAGGGGCTACGGTCTCGTAATCAGCTCATAATACCGCGACCACTCAACCAATACACAGCAACCTCTGATTGTGCCATTAATATTGTCCACTCTATTACCTGGCGTACAGCTTAGCTACGAAAAATTACTGTGTCGTTTGCAGTTATGCCCTGTATGGTCCTGGCAGGTCAATTATTGCCTTAATTCACCATATCAAAAGTTAATTAGTATAAACCTCGCCACTGTTCAGGTGTTAAATGTTCATTGCAAAAACGTTTGAACCATTGATAGCATTTTTTTAAAATATAGTAAATGATTTAATACATATAGAAAATTTCATTCATGTTTGACGAATCACACGATTAAGTTTTTCGTTACATATGATCGCAATTTTAATGATGTATCGTAAATACTCAAGCTCTAATACATTGATTTATCAATTAGATGCCCCACTTAATATATTGGTTAGGGCGGGCAATGCCTCGCGTTGTGCCCTTCCTCGCCACACTCAAAACATTTCGTGCGAGGACACTGTGCCACTAAATGTCCTGCCTTCCTACATCCGTGGCATTTTCTTTCTTCCCTGGGCGGGGCGGGGCATACCTCGGTCTCGTTCCTCCGAATCTCCTTTCTCCTGTCGTTGCCTTGTCTCTGCCGATAAGGGTTTCTGGTCTCCTCCACGTTGGTTTCAGGGTCCGAGTTCTTTTATATGCAACTCGGCTCCACTCATTGTCGACGTCTTGCACCCTCACTTCTTCCTCCTTGGCACTAGCGTCGATCATTGTTTGTGCACACTCCGAGAACGAGCGCTCTTCAGAGAATCCTTCCTTTCTTCCTGTCTCCTTGGCCAGTTGCGCCTTTAGAATCGTGGATAAGAATCCCATTCTACCCTCCACCTCTTCTACGCTAATCGACTCTCTCATCTTCTCCGTTATCTTATTGAAACGGACTACTAACCCCGCAGCATATTGCCCGTTACTTTGTCTTGGGGACTTCATCTCCCTAAACATCTGGAATATGTCCTCCTCGGGAGTCCATCATCCTCCTCCACACGCCTTCTTCAATCTAATCTTTATTACTTCCCACGGGGTTTCTTCGTCTGCCTGAATTTGATTGAGTATACTCCTCTTGAACAGACATATCAGGGCCGCCTTCAACGATTCCGCATCTCTGGGATCTATTAAATTTTCTTCTACTTTAGCTCCAATTAAAGCTGTGAGACGGTCTCCTCCTTTTAGAAAATGGTTCAGCTCACCCAGTTCCTCAGTGAATCTCTCCAGCTCCGAAACAGCCTTCCTCAGATCCTGGGTATTCATCGCTTTTACCCTCATCAGCGAGAGCGCCGTGGCATATCTGCTCCCTCTACGAGATTCAAGACGGGCTGTCTCAACACTCCTCCTTCAGTCATCTTCTCTCTTTCGCGTATAGAAGAAAAAAAAAACAAAAAAAAATGATGCCCGCACTCGATAACTCTCTTTCTTCACGGTTCCCGGGTTTCGGCACCAGTTAATGTTTATTGAATTACAATCTAAAGGTTGGTAATAAGAACACGTAGAACGTTGTTACAATACTGCTTTATTTATTCGAAGATACCTCTATCTATCGGTATCACATGTAAATATATATACAGATAACACATGTTTGAGAATTAAGGCTGGGCAATAGCGGTGCCTGGACTTAACTTATACATTGTTGTTGTACAAATTTAATTTATTAATCAATATAATATTTGGGGTAAAAAAAAAAAAAAAAAACTCCAAAGAATAGTAAAGAGTAAAGAAATTGAAGTTCTTGCTAAAAGTTGATTCTTTTGAGTAGTCTGTGCATTGGATTGGTGTTGCTATCCTGAATTTCAAATCGGCAATATGGAACCAGTTGAGCTTACTTACCAACAATAAGCTGAGAGAGATTAAATCTAGGGTTGGAGCCTGGGATACATCCTGCAGATCCAACAGAAGACTGGATGTTGTATTGGCTCGTCTAAGGAAGGGTTGGTCTGACACATGGCTACCTAATGACTAATGAAACCCGTCCTACCTGCGGATGCGGTAGATCTTACGATCTGAGCTTACAGCCGATCATATTTTAGTCAAATGTCCTGAGAGTGAGGAGGAGCAAAGAGCATGTGGCATCTCCTTTTTACTTTCTGAAGCCCTTGTCAATTCTGAAGCAATATCTGCAGTACTCAATTTCCTGGAGTCCCAAAGAATGTTACAATATATATGGAGCTAGCCTTTATTTATCTCATTATTTATTGTTATTTTCATCGGGATCTTTTACGTTTTTATAGGCATACACTTTTTTTTTTAAATAACAACTTTATTATGATAAAATTACAATCTTCCTTGTTAGGCAATAAGTAATTGAGATAAATGTTCTCATTTATACCATATTAGGCTTATACTAACATTTTTCTTTTTTTTTCATTACTCCTATTTTTATAGTATAAAGTATAAACTTTCTTTTTTTTTTATTATTTATTATATTTATACCAATTTCTATTTAAAATTAATTTTCTAGAAAAGGAGTTATAAATTTACCGTAAATTCAACAGAGGAGAACCCGGAAGAGTGGGTGTGGATCCTTTGAACCGTTACTCGGGGCTTTGGGTGGCACTTCAGATCTCAGAGCACGTTGGCTCCGAGGATTTGTGTTTTTCCGTGAACATTCAGCATAACTACTCACACACTAAACACCAGCGGTGATGTGTGAAATACTGGTAAGCATCATGGTTTTATCCAAATCCTCCGATCAGTCCTCGTGTTCTTAAAATAGGAATCCATGTTTTGCCTACCAGACAGGCGGTGCAGGAGTGCCGACTGAGCTCCCTCCCGGTCGGCCTCCCTATTGTGCTGACTCGGGTAAATAATATATCTACGGCTTTAAAACTCAAAAATGTTCACAAATTTATTAAAGTAAATATATTTGGCAAATCGTGTCGGAGTTTTTAACAAAAGTCCTAGATAAGTCGAAAAAACAATCTTATTATCTACAAAACAGTCATACAATCACTTATAACCTAGGCTCCACCTGTACGCAAAAAAAATTGCGAACCTAGCTATAGTCCACTTGAAAGAATCCAAAAACCTAGGAAGGCGTATCATCAACAACTAGCTTCGTTACACAATAATAATCACTATGCTCAACGACTTACAACTTACCACAATTCAAGAATTTGTCCATTCATAAACAGAAAATAATTTCAATGAAACTGTAAAATTCAGGAAATTGGTAACTGTGACAAAAATTCTATCGCATGAAGCATGTGTTACTAAACTAAAAAATAAAAAACTAATGCACGAATTAAAATCGTAAATATTTTTTTTATATTGTAAATAAGGTTATGGTTAGGGTTTTTATCTTTTTATTAAGTAGGTTTTTTTATTTTCTCTAGTATCAAAAAAAATTGTATACATACCTATCATTATTTTTTCGCCAAAACAATTTAGCATGGAAAGGATACCGGAATATTTAATAACAACGTAGTAATTGTAAATAAATTTGTCTTATTATTTTCTATTCAATAGGAAATTTCTGATTCTATTTTCTATTCTAAGGAAAATGATTAGCGTATTTTTCGGATTAAGAAGCCTCTAGGTTTGATGTGTCCCATGTATTTTACTACATGTTGTGCCACACATATTTCATTAGTATTTTGATGTATACCTGAATGTGCAACAGCACTAGAAAAAAAATATGTATACTGTAAGAAATAATATGTAATACAACGTATTTCATACGCTGTTCTATTTATGCTTGAATCGGCTTAGTCCACGTCTAGAGGGAACAGGAAGTGGTGATCTGTACAGAGGTAGGAGGTCAGGGAAGATATGAATTTTATTCCCGGCACTTGACTGCCCTGATTTATCCCTTCCCTGTAATAGAGACTCCCCGGCTACTATAAATTCAGATCCTTTCTTTCCAACATCCCTCGGGAGTCAGCTTGGTTTTCTAGTAGTTCTTAATGTAATTTCTTGGTGTATGACTTCACTGCAACTTTATCCAATAGAGTTATCTCTTATCACAAACTTTAATTAAGAGAGCACGAAGGAAGAAAATGTAATTTTATATTTTATCGCCCACCCTTGCGGCTCGGAGAATAGTTCGGTCAGTTTTGTTTTTCTCTTAGGGGGTCATCGTTCCTTTAATAGCTTATTGTTTTTGTTTAATGGTATGTCAATAACAATTAATTATTTGATGCCCACATACATACAATTATTTTGGTTTTAAACAGACAGGCGTTTTAGTTTCATTATTTTAAAGCGCTTGAAAACAGATTTGTTAATATGTTTTGGGGCGTTAATACAATTAAAACAACTATATCTTATAGATCCAAGTGGACACGACAGCGAGAGAAAAAACCCAGGTACATATATACGATAATTTTCTTCATTTGTCTTTTTACAGCTGCGATTTTATGATTATTTTTACTTTTATTATTTAACATCACTGGAAAACAGATTTTTTAACGCTCTTTGGCGTTTTTATATATACCTGCTATTCACGCCGTTAAAACCATGTTGTCTGCGAATTTTAGGGTCCAGCATTTTCCATACAAAATATTAAAATGCTCTGGATGGACGAGTTTGTTTGCTTGATAATATTTTCTTTTGGCCAGATAGGAACCACGCACGGATGTAATTTAGCTGTCACTAAACCCGGGATTATATACGTTCACGTTCTGTAATAATAACTACTTGCCATAAAGGCCATAAATTTGACTATTTTAATACACTTCTTATCATTAATTTCTTATTTACATCTTATTAACTCGCGTATAGCACGGATGACGTCTGTTCCAAATGAACTATATTTAATTACTCATAATATTCGTTTTTATTAGTTTACCAAATAGGATGAAGTTCTCTAGGCCCTAACTTCTCGCGCTCTTGGTCAGCCTCCACTGGCTAGTATCCGGTGACGCGGCTGACGGAGGAGCGTGGGGCTTTCTCTTCGCGGTGGATTTGGGGGGTCTCTGGGCAGTCTGTAAATATTGTATGAATGAGCGAGTGAATGATGAACTGTAAATATTGTATGAATGAGATCATTTATCTTAATTACTTATTGCCTTATAAAAGGCAGATTGTAATTATAGCACAATAAAAAGGCCCTAACTGGGCTCCAGAAGATGGTACATGCATTTCATAATTAATCGTTAGTAATTAATGGCATTTTTAATTAAAATGCATTATTTGATTCATTAAACCTCTTACCTTAGTAATAATTGATTAGCCCAAACTAGTAATTTTCCATCGTTTGGTTTCAAAATATTATTTCTTTTGGTATTTACATTATATTCGAATAAAAAAGCCTTGTGATGTCTCCCATTATAGCGCTTTTATTGATACCAAATCCTCAGTAGGCGTTTCTCCTACTCAGACAACTAGAGGACTAATATTTAGAAAAAGATAATTTACATACGTATACTCGCCCATATCCGAATTAATGTGGGAGGGGGCGATCCAGTTATGAGAAAAACTTCGGATATGGGAGAGTAACTAGAATGTTTACGAAATAAAGAAAAGTGTAAGTAACTATACATTTAGAATAAACTTTACAATTGTACATTAAAATATTTGTTTTAAGTTGTATGTTTATTTTGTTTACCTTTCCCGAGCTGCAATGTCTTGCCTTATGAGCATGACGTCAGCAGGTGTTGAATGCTCGTGATGTTTTAATACAACAACAAATTTTAATGCAGCCTTAAAAATAATGATCAATTATAAATTCGTATTTCGTCAATAGGGTATGGATCGTCACTGCCTGGTTCCTTTCCTTCAACAAGGTCTATAATCTGATAACTCTTGTCCGACATTACCTGTCACCCACTCTACAAGTTGTTTGTGACAACATTTTTGAAGTGTCGAAATTCTGACGTTGAGCTATCAAGTTGACGATTAGTTTAAACGATTTTTTTTCTTCCATGTTTGGTGTCCGGAAATGGGAGAGTCTTCTGTATTTAGAAAAACACTTAATTTGATAAATAATTAGATTTTATACAATAAAGAACAGCCTAATAGCATATCTGTGAATGATATTAACTAACTTTTTTAAAGTAATTTTCCTTCTAAATACGTAAATTTATATATCTTGTTCTAAATTGTGGTCCTGAGAATCGTCCTGAGAATCTGCCGAATAGGCTGAACTGAGGATGACACACAAATACAAAAAGATATATAGGGAGAGACTCCAATCCTTTTTCTACGAAACAACATAAATACAACCACACTAGGGAATCTGTAACCAAATGATAATATTATATCTTTGGCAATGACTAAAGTTCTTTTAACCATAGTCATACGATGGGTTTTTGACTTTGATTGGAAATATCATTTAACTTTTAATAACTTGTGATGCAAAAATTTATCGAGCTATCAAACCAGAACAAAATTTCGGTTGATTTCCATTTTGTGTCATGCCTCAGTGCTCAGGGATGATACAAAATGTATTTTGGGCATTTTTTTTTTTTTTTTTTTTAAGGGTGTGTCAACCACAAAGATCATTAATATCTACAGCCTGCGCATTTTGACGTGCACAAATTTGTCAAATGTAGGAACGCTAACTAGATGCTTCAAAGGTAGTTGTAGGTAGTATAAATTACCTCTTTGTGTAATATTTAAATAACATATTCACAGTAAATATCTCGTTGAAACTATCATCAGAACTGTGAGAAACTACCACTTCTGTTCATGAAAACAACATATATATACAACAATCTATGTATATGTACATATATATACAATGTACATGAACTACAACCTTCGAAGCATCTAACCAGCCTTCCTATATTTGACTAATTTGTATTTTTAAAGCGCACACGCTGTATGTGTTAATGGCCCTTGTGTTCGACAAGCCCTTAAAAAAAATAGCAAAAGTAAATGTACAACAAACATTTTGTCTCATCCGTGAGCATTGAGAACCATGGTAGACTATGGAAACCACCCTTAATAGGTCTCAGAGAAATTTCCTGAAAATCATACCCCTGACACATTTTCCCTTATTGACCTTCTATTTACTACATATACAAAACACATCCTTTCAAGACGTTTCAACTCAGCAATTCTATTCAGACAGCTAAAGAAGAGTTGTTAGGAACTCACTAATATTCTGGAACCATGTTCCCTATGAGTAACATAAGCACCTCAACAGGCGTACCAACAGTCAACCGACATGTAATCTCGCCGACATGCAAACACAAATATATAATATACTACACACAGTGGAAATATTCTTAGTCTGCCTACTTACGGAATAGAGCTATGAGAGACATCTAAAAAGTTCCCGGAGTTAGGTTAGTTAGTTTAGTTAAAGTCAAAAAAAATCAAGGGTATCCTTCCAATCAAGAGTCCTGAGAACAATAGTAAATGCTCCTTATTACGTCAGCACCAAAACCCTTCATACCGATCTAAATATACCCCACATTCTTGAACTCATTCCTTCCAAGTTCATGAGATTCCATAATAACCTATCCAACCACCGTAATCCCCTAGCACAGTCATTGCACTACGCCCACATCCCTATAATCATCCTCGGAGACTCAAGTGGCAGTGGACTCGTGACCTGCTAAACGCGACAGTGGGATTCCAGGCATTGGCGAGTTTTTCTAATCTTGTCCTGAGCGTCTGTGGCTCTCACGCTCTTGGTCAGCATCCACTGGCTCGTATCCAGTTACGCGGCTGGTGGAGGAGCGTGGAGGACTTCCCACGGCATGCTATGGACGTGACAACAATGTTGATTTGGGAGGTCTGGGCTGTTTGTAAATACGGCATAAATGAGCGAATGAATGAAAATTGTATATATTGTATGAATGAGAATATTTATCGCAATTACTTATTGCCCAGTAAGTCAGATTGTAATTATTACTCATGTTGCTTATTTACATATATTTTTCTCACAAAGGAATTTCATACCTTATTACGTTATCTTCTTTATTTACCTGACTTATAATCATTAAAGTAAAACATAAAGAAACAGCAAAGACGATAGCCCCTCACCTGTGTGAAAGTAGGGCCTCTCCCTTCGGGTTTGGCCACAAATAAAAATTGTAAGGAAACATCTTATATATAAAACAAAACCGGAGCACATCCATAAAGTAAGAAACATGTCACGTCAATACAGATGGCGGCACTGGTTGAATATAAAGGCCCCAGGCCGCAGACACAGCCAACATGTGACAGAGGCAAAGATGGCTGGATCCAGAGTATGATCACGTAGGCCATTTCCTCTCACTCTCTGTCCAACTATCTCCATTACGGTAACCTCCGCCGGGTAATTACCTTGTCCGGACCTGCCTGACGTCACCGACCTGTCCATTCCATGGATGTCCTACTCCCCCAGCGTCAGCGAGCACTGTCAAACTGCGCTCGATAGTACTGAACAAATATATTTGTCTAACTACACAGAGAGGATCCACTTTTTATATCAGTTATAGATTGTGTTCTACGGTATACCTCGCGAAAAAAAAACTGAACGATGCATGATGCGTGTACCCAGTTGATTTTTTTTTTGTTTGTGTAATTATCTTATTACTAGACTAAAGTATTCCGAGGAAGTGTGAAATTCCTCATTTTCATAAGAATAATAAACATGTCACAATTTATAACGTAAACATTTTTATATATGCAATTATTAGTCACAAAATCTTTATTCATACAAATGATTAGTGCAGTTATAAGAAATCACACTTTTTGAAAGACTTATGTTCTTCGTACGAATGAAAAATAATTTGAAAGGAATATTCCACAAATTCTTCAAATGCAATGATTTGGTTTTGGTAAAAGTACAACACATAAAAAAAAGTCAATCCCGTTTTACTAACGTTTTTATGTTAACATGTCAGGGATTATAATGTGTGCACTAGTTGCGGAGTTATATTTTGTAATGTAAAATAAAACGATGCAGTGATAAAACAGTTAAACATTGTAAACTTAAGCTTGCCTCAGTGTCTGATTCTGTAGACTGGTCTCCTTCCTGTGGTAATAAAATGGTTGAAAGGATGTTTAAGAAGCCAGAAGGAGGATTGGAAGCATCAGATGTCTGAAAATCATTTTAATAACACATTAAAATCTAGCTTGCTACGAGATTACACCACATGTTGCTTGGGCGCGGATTTGAAATCTCTGCCCTTGTTTCGCCTCCTGCAATTTACTGGTAACACTGACCCAACAGAATAAAAATAGTGTTCCCAAAAGGAGTAACCCCATGGTATCTGACTTAAGCCCTATACACACCAACCAGAAGATTTCAACCAAAAAATCACTTCCTTAAAATCAAACAAATTCTAATAAATAAATTTGCTTTGATCATCAAAATATTGGTCTCCCCTAAATAACGAAACAATTTAAAAATTTTAAATAACACGTTAATGATGTTGAAACATGAATAATCTCGAGAAAATGTTTGAGATACAACAATAGTAATCTTTCCCTTAAATAGATTATTTTTTTATTAAAAATATTTAGATATACATATTTTTTTTTTGCTAGCAAGAGATTTTCAGTGACCTGGATGATTTATAGAGAAAAAAAATTATTCGCTATTGGTCGGTGTATTGCATGTATATGTTAATACTACTTTTTCCCCTAGCTTCTTCACGTGAGAGGTGTCCATACATATTTATTCGTCCTACGTTCCTAAGGTCTTCTTCACAGAAATTGGCGTTTGTAAAGTAATATACCGTCGATTTATGTAAATTTTCATCTCATACTGCGAAGAGGATACATCCTGGAGTCCTATCCATCCTACAGAACTATAGTGCATCATCATGTTGAAAATAATTCTGCCAAGGATGTCTTACATTCCCTGACTAATTTTAGCACAGCGGATAGATATCAATAGGACAATAAGTGCACTTAGCAGTCGGTTTTTCAATCGTTATCACTGTAGTGGTAATGGAGATTTGAATCTATGTTAGTGTGTGCTAGTTGTGTTCAAACTAGTGATATACAACACCAATAATTAAATAATAAAAAGTATTTGTGGTATTTAACTTTACGTATAATTTTATCTGCTGGTGTGTCTACTTAAAAAGTCCTCGTAGAGAAATAGTTCATTTCACTGTACTCTTTTAATCAAATTTCAGGTTGAGAAGCTTGTATCTTATAATCATGTGTTGTCAAACTCTCTGATACCAATCTCCAGAAGTATTTTTGTTTTTCAACCCTAGCCTCTTTTTGTGTATTTGGCTTCTGGCTTTCATCATGTTTACTAATAGCGAATACAGTGACCACTCGGTCCATTTTCACTTCCTATACAGCTAAGACGAAGGATATCTCCCAAACAAGTCGAAAATAAAATCAACTCATTAGGCATTGCCCACTCCTCCTCCGCAAGTTCTTCTTCCCCAGCACTTCATCATTTTATTTCATCCCAGCAACCAGCCAACTCAATCCCAACCTTAACCACACATCTCGCATAATCCTCCACCTTCAAGCTCTTCAGATCTCACTAGTCTATTAACATCATTCCTTACAGAGTAATACTTTTCGTCACACTCACTGGCGGTGGCGCTACGGTCCCCTTACGTATTCATTCAAAAAAGGTATGAAAACTCTGAAACGACCACAAAACGGGATTAGTGGATCATTTGATATGTCGCGTGTGCGAGCTCTTATCACTTCATGAGATACCATTCAGACAGTGGATATAATGTTCGGTTTCGGTTACACGTAGATATTATCTTACCACAATTTGCAAAGCCCGTCTGTAAGAAGTTTTGCCGCTTGCATATGCATAAGCTCTCAGCTGATGACTCGGTTCACGACCCCAACTCCCACTTGTAAGTTACCACTTGAATTATGTTTAGGCTTGATTATCTCAGACAGCTGCTTGCTAGGACAACAGTTCGCTCTATTTCACCCCGTGATTAAACAACCGTTTAAACCGTACTGCCCCCCCCCCCGGACTCCAAATCACAAACGGTTAATTGTTCACGACTATGTTCATTATTGATGTATGATTAAACCAAGTACTTTATTAGCCCTTACTTCAGTTAATCTCTCCTGTTAATTTAATATTTCATTTGGAGACATGTGCTGAGGATGTAATGGCAAGGAATGGCCTTGATCGCTGATTCCTCTAAAATAACTTTAAAAGCTGTGCTCCTGCATTATAGCAATATATTCTCATCAGCATGTGTGTATTGCTCTGTTATATTATATTTTTATAATATAATATTTAGCAAATTATAAATTTATATTGAAAAGACTTCAATATGTAGAGTATTAATGGAATAGTTATGGGGGTAATTGCTCATATTCTTGGTTACACACATCACTATTGTTTTTTTGTATGTGAATGGGATATAAAGGACAGAAAAACCCATTTTATTAGAAAGGAATAGGCTAAACGCGAACTGCCACTCATGTGCAGAAAAATGTGAAGTATGACCCATCGTGTAATCCTAAAAAGGTGAATGTACAATGTACCTCCGTTACATATCAACCTATGATTTCGTCAAGCCCATACAATCAAGACAATACTCCTGATTTCATTAGAAGTTTTCTGAAATTAGTGATGAAAAAATTAAACAAGGAATACTGTAGTTCCACATATAAGATCACTAATACACGATGGTAAGTTTGAGTAACTACTGAATACTTTGGAGAAAGCAGGCAAGCATTCAAAAATGTTGCTCAGAGTTAGTTGGGAAATCGAAAGGGGGAACATTACCGTGATATTGTGTTTATAACATCTTATAAAAAAAAGGTTGTAATATGTCATTAAAAGTACACTTCGTGCATTCACACCTAGATTTCTTGGAGCAGTGAGCGATTAGTCCGGCGAACACTTCATCAAGAGATTTCAGCTATGTAAATGAGGTATCAAGGCAAATGGGATCCTAATATGCTAGGGATTATTGTTGGACCATCAATAGGGATGCTTCAGAGGCGAAATATAGCAGAAACTCGTCATTTCTTACGTCATAAATGAGTCAAATGTTTAAATATTGTGTAGTTGAGAATGGAAAAAGTATTTTGATTATATTTCATTATAAATACCTCCCTCAGAAATAAAATACTATTAGAATCACATATTTTTCCTCCTGAGGCAAAAAAAAATCTTTTTTTTCTAAAAATAGGTAATATTCTTAAAGCTGACCTCTTAAAAGAGACATACATATTATTAACATCACTTCGAAAAATCCTTTTCATGGAAACCAACATTGTTGAACACAGAATGTTAGGAGAAGTTGCAAAGACATTGTGAGGTAGATATATTTTTATATACAAACTGGTATAGAATAATTTTCATTATTTTATATAATATTCCTAAGAATAAAGCTCCCAAAAGTGTTCGTTTTCTATACCCAATAATTATTAAGTGCTTAGTTTAGTACCGTCATTGAACTGAATCACCTTGTAAAATATCGTGCCTCTACAAAAAACAAGAATTGAGTCATAGTTGTTATAACATATAACATAAAACTATGTTAATGACATTTAGTGATTATGGTTTTTGAAAAAACATAATTACCTATCAAGACACCATGTCATTAGTTTGATACACTATTAAAACTACAGAAATATAAAACAAAATATCAACTATGTAATTAATTGATCGATAATGAATGAACTTTATGATAGATCATTACGTGGCTATACTCCTGTCTTCTTTACGAGTATATCGAATAGGATCATTGAAGGTTTACTATATACAAATTAGAAAACGGATAAATGTAATAAGGTGAGTTTTCTGGTAGGCTCAGATATACATTCTTTATTGTGCAATAATTACAATCTGCCTTTTATAAGGCAATAATAATACAGATAAATGATCTCATTCACACAGTCATCATTCACTCGCTCATTCATACAATAGGACATGATTGGAGAAACTGTCCATTGCCAGGACTCCCACTGTCACGGGATTATAGCAGGTCACGAGGCCACTGCCGTTTCAGTCTCCGAAGAGGATTATAGGGATGAGTGGCGCAGTGCAAAGACTGTGCTACAGGAAAAGAGCAAATGAATAAAAAATAATTAAGGTTTACCTTCTTTGAACAGAAGGTAGCTGTGGTATTTTGGCGATTTATTGTGTGATGAGATTGCTAAGCAACGGTGAAGTCGTGTTTATTTTATCACTTGATTTATCACCAAATAGTTTCGATTTTTTAGCAATATTCCAGTTTATAGTATTTTTTGGTCAGTATTTTATGTATTTCGTCCATATAAAACAGTCGTTAGCACTGCGTCCGTCCGATTTTGTTGTTTTTACTAAATTAATAATTTTATTTCTTGATATTTCGTTGTTTTTTTTTTCTAAATTTAATAAAATACAATTTTGCATTGCGTATGTCATTAGTACAACACATTATCAAGGTTGAAATACACCTTTGGAAGGAAATGAGTGTTTTCTGCATCAAACCGCTTTCCAAATTGAACTATAGAACATTTACCCTCCTAATACCAGGTTGGATCATGCTCTTAAAATTAAAGATATATTTATAAAATGACACTAAGTTCCTCCTTTAGCTAGTACTGATAACTTACCTAACGATATCTAAACTTAGAGGAAAAATCAGACACCCTGCAGTATTTCAATAAATAAATCAATCAATTTGCTATTAACTTTTCCAAATACTTTAAGAATAAACATTCCGTTCATTAATTCTTCTCGAAACTCTCTACTGGTGGTCAGGTGATCGCAGATAACATTAACAAAATAGGGCGTTTCAGCCTCTTGCTTTTATTACGGCGTGGATTCGATGGGGCATTGGCATAATATGGCTTTGAATTAATTCCTGAGGGATATTTGTCTGTTATGACGAACCTGGTTAAGTTGAATGTCTCTTTATTCCTCATGGCAACTCATCCCGTGGCTCAGATGAAAATCAGTATTCGGCTGAAACCCTTACACAAATAAGGAGCTATGGTGGAGGTGGAACTATGATTTGTGCTGGGATTAATTTGGAAGCCTGTCGTAAACTAATATTTCGGAGGCTGTTGTCCGATTTGTACCATTCGATGGGGATGAATTTCTGTTTATGCACGCTAATGCAAGCAAAAATTGTTTCCTTACCTCTGGAAAACCCTTGATTCCGATGTTTCAAGTAGCCAGCATGTTGTCCTGATCTAAACCCTATTGAATATCTACATATAGCATTACCAGATTGAGTTCAGGAGTCAAGGTTCACCCTAACAGAAAAATATAAAAATTTCCCTCAGTAATTTATTCAAAGCCGTATTATGGCAATGCCCCATCGAATCCAAGCCTTAATAAATGCAAGAGGCGAAAACAGACCCTATTTTGTTAATTTCAAATTACTTACTAAAAAGTTTTAAATACCACCGATTTTTTTTAATTTATACTTTTAATATGCCTAATATGTTTCATATGGTCTGTTATTTATTATAAAATTGTGCGGGGAAGTTATTAACAAATTGTTTGGAAATCAGTACAAATGCTGGAGGGTGGCCATTTTTTGCGTCTCAGTGTAGATATCGTTAGGTAATTTATTTGTACTGGGTGCTAATTCATTCAGTGATCTACTTATTGTATGCTACACCTTACATTTTCTTCTTTAAGCACTTTTTCCGCCCTGAAAAAGGGAATACCATCCTATATGGAACGTCAAGTAGGTGACCTTATATAATGGTCAGTCTTCACAAATATGGAAATCAGGACGCTCGCTCAGTCTGTGTGATTTCCATTACCGCCCTACGGTTGCCCTTGTGTAAATATTATTTGTGATCCGTCATACCCTTAGAGGTAAATTATTTTCTTCCGGTTTTGTATCTCAAGTTTTGATTCTATTTTTTTTATTAAGTTAGGTATATTTTACATTCAGCACAAATTACCGAAGGCTGTCGCATATAATTCAGTAATACTTACGAATGTGTTACTTTGCTTTATAAGCTGGTTTACAAAAAAAATCACAATGTATACGACTATAATTTATAATCTCCTAACGGGGTTTTAATGATTCCTGGATGTGATGCGTGAGAGGACATCCGTATAAGGCCGGGAGCTTACTTGAGAGCTTATGTATGTGCTGTGACGTTGGGATCCTTAAGTCCCAAGTTGTTTTGAGTAAGTATATATGTTTTGTTTCATTGCGGGTAACCAGATCAGTCATTTGCAGAACCAGATTACAATGCGATTCTCTAGGGAGTATGTTAAATGTTCTGGGTTTTAGTTATAAGTAATTATGGATATACTGCTTATGTTACTGTGTGTGTGTGGTACGTTCCTACTAAAACTCTACCACAAGCTCCAGAGCTATAAATATGTAGTAATTTTCCTCAATAAATATTATGAATAAATTCTCCCTTTTTTATTGGTCTTCTCCAATCATTTAAGTTCCAAAGGTTTTTTGAAAAACAATTTATTTTTAATTTAACGAGAATTATATTCTATTAATGTATGACTTTATGTTCTTAAAGCATATTTATACTATCGTTCATTCGACATGGCCCTTCAGTTAAAGCCAACGAATTTAGATTGTTCATAAACTGCTATCGTTGAGTTTGGCCCCCGTGTCGAGTACTGCGGCGTATGGTACAGTCTGAATTGACGTTTTAGCAATATTAAAGGAAAGGTACCTAAGGACTTCGAGTCCATTGGTTATTTTAATTTTTTAAGTTTTTCTTTCATGCGAAAATGGATAAGTTATGTTTTTTTTGTAGTTACAATGTTAAATGAGAAACCACAGATAATAAAAAACACCAAAACAATGCTCTTCAAAAATTGTAGAGGAAGAAGGGCTAGAGAGTTAGTATATTAACCACAATTAAAAGAATGCCATGAGCTCAATTATCGACATAGAGCAGTTGATAAATTCGGTGGATAATGATAAATTCGACATGAGTTAAACTCAGTATTCCCTTTTTTGCTCTATGAGAGTAAATATTGACTAATATATTGCTCGTTTATTCTGTTCTCTTCAAGAAGTCATACCAATCTAGAAAAAGAAATCTTTGACATTCGAACAATTTCGCGATTGGACAATTGCGGTGTTGGTAGGACTACACCACGATTGTGCCTAAGTGCTAAGTTTGTATCGGCTTAAGCTTCACATTGGATTATAGCCGTGCGAACAGGTGACTTAGCCCTTAAATTAGACATTATAACAGACTTACTTGACGTCAAGAGTACGCTCGCTTCCTTTTTTTCAAATGTTCAAGAATTCCAGTTTGATTTTCAAAACTATCAATATTACAATACCTTACATTGCTGTTAATTTCCAGATTTAAATAGTCACATGGAAGGTACAAACAATAATAATTATAACTGGACTGAGATGATGTTTCTCTTCAACGTCATTGAATCAAAACTTCGTACATATCGGTGGTAACATAAATATCAGTGGTTCTCGTCTGATCTTGAAGGGATAGTTGGTGGAACGGAAGGATGTCAGAAGAGTTCCGGGTAAAAATCTCGTCTGTGTTACTATATTCTTTTTCTATTTAACCAAAAATTATTTATGTTTACACCAATGGGATAACTGACCACAATTAGTAATCATATACACATAAGAAAATTACATGACCGTAAATCAGATAAGAAAGCTTCTCACAATTACAGGTAAGATGAGAAACTACATTTTTTTCCGACTGTACTAGTATTATAATACTTTTACAAGTGTTTAGTTCGATGTCGGTGACTCAATTTTTGTTCAAACATACCCGAAGACAACATAATGGATTTTAAGGTCCATAAGTTTTTATAAAAATCACAAAACATTACTCGTGCATTTGATAACTTTGTGGTGTGGTAAGTTCATTCTTCTCGGCACTATACTTAGGTCAATTAAAAGGGTTCGTAATTAACATATTATGACAATTATTATACATATTTCCGAGGCCGTATTTATCGTTATTGTCACCACATAGTTAGACCTAATTACGGTTTATAGCTTGTAGTTTGGGGATCAGAGTCAAGTTTAACTAGTCCATCAAGAGAACCCCTACCATACGTGACTTACTAATTCTCATTATAAAATTAGTAGTGAAAGGTTCTGTTTGTTTTTTGCACCGGAAAAGCACTGCATAATACCTGAATGCCCTCGCGAAAATTAAGATATCAGTTTGTTTAAATTATTATACAGCTATTTCTCCAACTAGCTAATTGCCATTCAAACCTACTGCAAAAAATGGAGTAATTATAAGACTCAATTAATAATTGCAATCACAGATCATATTTAGACTAATTTAATAAACAGGTGTTAAGGTTTCCATTTTTTTTAATTAGCCTACTTTTAGACTGAAACTGTACTCATTCCCGTGTAATCCAACAGGGTTTTGTTTTTTCTCTCAATTTCAGATTGATTAAACAACCTCGGTAGACTCTCACTACCTTCCTGATTCCATCCGCCTTTTAGGCATTCCACACCCTACATCCTTCTCATACACCCTTCAAATGGGGGACTCCCCTTAGTGAAAGGCACTCATTAGCCCAAAATAATTTTCCTTTATTTTTCCCACATCCTATTTTATAAGTTTGAGAGCTAAGGGAAAAAAAAAAAAAAAAAAAAAAAAAAAAAAAAAAAAAAAAAAAAAAAAAAAAAAAAAAAAAAAACTTAAACGAGATAACGAGATAATAAATGTACCCCCTATTTTGTGAATTGTTTTTAAGATTTAAAATTTTAATCTTTTGCTTTGAATAGATTTAACATACAATTTTTTCTTATAATATCTCGTTTTATAAAAGTCTGTATAAAATAAAACTCAAGGACAAACGAAAAAGATTCCGTTTAAATATATTATCGAAATTAACATTTCTAAACGTATTTATCCATTTATGTTAAATTCAATTATAATGTTGTGTTTTTAAATGAAACTGCACTTTACTGATATTTATACTATGATTGCTTACTGTGTGGCACAATAATTCATGATTACGTTAATACTTTACAATGTTGAGTCCATCTGATGGTGATTGTATTGTCATTAGCTAACCTCAATATATTGTTAATGGTTTGCTTAAAATTTTTACTAGAGGTTCCACACGTTATTAAATACTTTTGTATACCGCCAAACCGATGGTGACCTTCTAAAAATAATCAAGATTATTAATTGTTATGTTCGATGTTGACAATTTAGTCTGAGTTAATTCCAAACTAAAAACCATGGATTATTCAAGCCGAGTATAAAAAGATGACTACTACGTAAAGATGTTTTTCGTTCAAAATAATTTATTGAAAATCGCTCTAGACCTAAAATAACGAGTATTGCTATCTAAATGTGCCCTGAAAGAATTTGTAAAAGGTTCCCCTGCTGTAACTACACTAAGCCTTGGCGATTTGAAACAAACAGCGAGGGAGAGCAAACATCGGGCCAACAGCCAGAGCAAACGCCATGTTCAACTTGCTCCCACCAGTTTTTATAAATTCTTAATTCAGCAGAGTGAGGATTCTGCTTAACATGATTGAATAAATGATGGAGTTTTACTCAGGCTACACTTTTGCACTTCCAGAAAAACAGAGCTGATACGGGTCGGTTTAGTTTTAAGATTGGAGAGGTTCACAACGAAATACATTAACTTTTAAGTACTCACTTAATAGTAATGATTAAACTTTAAATGTATTTCGATACTAATATCACTCAAAAGAGCTGTTGAGTGGGATACTTTCATCGCTTACTCAGCTATAAGTTCCCTAATGCTCACATCAAAAGGCATGGAATATAATCAAATATTTATTCTTAGACCATGTCCGCTATGAATAATGACAATAAACAAATAAATAAATACAGCTTTGGCCAATAAAAAAGAAACAATGCATCATCTAGGGCGAGAAAGTAAAATAATAAATGAAAAACTATAAGTGGCACCTCAAAAATTATCATTCAATTATTTGTTTAAATACAAAATTAGAAAAAAAAATTAAATTAAACGAAAAAAATTAAGAAAAGTGAAAAATAATGCCAATAAAATTAAACACATAAACCTTAGCTATTAACTATTTTGAAAGATTGCAGCCACGAATTTTAAAATAGTTAAATGTTAACTATTGTATACAATTCAAACGAATTAAAAATAAAATAATAGCAATAAGGAATAGTAAGAACATGATACAAAGATCCTACGTTAAAAACTCAAAAAATGATTCAACAGGAAAATTCTCTATATGCAGGACTTCATGGTTATCAAATTCATTTATTCCCAATATCGACATAAATAAGATTGATCATTTGTTGATATGCAGTGTATCCAGGCCAAAGACAAAAGACTATCACCATCACTTTTTATTATTAAAAAAAGGCTTCATTGAACTAAAAATAATTTTTATTATAGGAAAAACATTTCTTCATAATATATGTGGCCGTGAAAAGGTGGCTAAGTCGAATCTTGAAAATGAGTTCACACCTTACCTTTTTTATTGTGGTTTATGTTGTGTAAAATCGGTTAGGTCCGGTTCCGTATCATTAGGAACAATGTGAAGTAAACGGTAGCTTAAATCTACCCATTTGATTTGAGTTACTTCATTTATCCCGTTTTTAAGTCAATGATTTTGACTTAGCTGCTTTTTCCCGACCACCCAACATATTATTCCCTTATGTTTCAGTATTTTATCGATCTTAATGTAATGTTTTTTTTATAAATTGTGTGATTATTGATTTTAAAATATATAAACTCTTGCCTTGGTTTGTCAAATATTATTCTTCGAATTCTCGGATATTTGAAGTTTAGTGATATCGGCATGACTAAGCTCTAATTTATTGGTATCTAACTCCGTCCATTAGTTTGTTTCTGTAACTCGGTTGAGGTCCTTTTACTAATGACAGAATTTTACTTCACATTGGGCACACGCCAATAAAATGAGTGCACTTTAAAGTGCAATAATGGATAATGTTTGCCAAGAACTTTATCCGGAGGTCATTCTAAAATTATAGCAATCTGAAGGAATCGGTAGGTAAAAGTTAAATGGCCTAAGTTTTGCGCCAGGTGGAGTGGATGCAATATTTCCATCGTAAATTGAGTTGAGGAGAAACATTAGACCGACGACGATAACTGCCCGTGGAGAATCCAGCGTCGTCGGTGTGCCGGACATAAAACCGTCTCCCTCTAGGCTTAATGAGAGCGGTCCTGTCTCAGCCGAGCCAATGAAATTAGGAGCCTCGGGTTATGAAGTGCTCTGCGCAGCTAATTGTTTTCTACGGACCATCCCCTCTTTTTTATACTCATTATAATTTCAGCCCCCTCTCTAATTATTAGCGCTTATACTGCTGAGTAAAAACACTTAAGTATTTGTTCTGTGAATCGACGATCGCCTGAGAAGATATTTAATTTAAGGTTAAGTGGAAAATGTGACCATACAATCACCGAGCCTGAAGGGAGAGGCTTTACTTTGTTACAGGGATGGAGTAATAGTAATTCATCTGTCATACTCAGCTTCACTCCACTTTTTTTGAGAATTGTACTTCTACATTTTTGGGGATGAATTTTCTGCTACATAGTTTGAATATGTGTTTTAAAGAGTTATTTATTCACTTTTCTTGTTACTAAAAAGGTTTGTAAATATAAGCATGTCAAAACCATAAAATGCATAACAGGAGAAGAAATACTAAAACATGTGTATAAACATTAAATTCTCAAATAATCTGTAAGGAAATGTAAATAAAGTGGTTTTCTATATGTAAATCTATCTATTCATTTGTCAACCTGTAAGTAAGACCCAAAAATTAATCAATCGATGTGAAAATAAAAAAAATTAAATACGAAAAAAATTTAGGCCCGCTTAGCTGATTTTTAGGATTTTAACTACTAGTCAACCTATTTAATATTTATAGTTCTGAGACGAGATGACATGAGATTTATTACGTCACGACTTATTTACTCTTGCCTTAGTTAATTATTTTGTTTATTATTAGAAATGAAAGTGACCGAGTGAAAAAAGATTTAACAAATTAAATGATGTAATTAAATGATGTAGGAAGCTAGAAGGTGAGGGTTAAAGGAGGAATAGAAACCTATGATATTTAAAAACCACTATAAAAATCTAGCTAACTGAGAGTACACCACGTGTTGCTTTGAGATCTGTTTGAACATATCTTCTCAAAAGGCCATATACTAGCCAAAGGACATCCATAATCTCCCCCACTACAAACATCAATCCCGATGTTTACTAAATAGCAAAGGCCAAAAATGCTGCCAACCACCACAACACCTAGAACTATTCAAGTAAACCACACATTTTTCTTTTAAACTAAATGAATGAAAAGATCCACTAATTAAAACCTTGCATATTTGCACTTTTCCTTTCAATAATAAATAAATAGATCAAAACTATTCATACAATATCTATACATTGTGGATGATATAGATGGATTATGGGTGCAGGTCGGCGTTCTTTAACCTCGAGAGAGAGGTATGTCTGACTACTTTTCTCATGATCCCATTTTGAAATTGGTGGAGACTTTTAGTCGTATCGCCAGTCAAGTGACCAGTTTGAGACAAAGCGACAAGTTGGGTGAAGTTAGCAACTGCCAATGTTGGTAAGACCTGTGTCGTATGTTTTTATAGTTAGTAAATTGAGAATGCCGGTGAGTTCTCTTGTCCACCTATATGTATATATATATATATATATATATAAGTTAATGCTTATCGGCTTTAGAATAAAAAAACAAAGAAAAAAGAGGTACAGAGAAACAAAACGCATAAAAGTTAGAACTAGACTGTTTATTTCAAGACTATAACCCTGTATATTTACACTCGGGATGTTTACATCCCGACGTTCGGGGATTAAGCTTGAGTACTGATGCTGTCCGGAGCTTAACTTATATATATATTTTTTTTTTTGGCAAGGCTATTTTTCCCTTTTGGAGAGAGAATATTACTACGGAATCGGTCTTCCCGGCGTTTACACTGATGTTTAACCTAACCCTGTCAATCTTGGTAATGATACGTTACAAACTGACTCGGGCTGTGTAAGAGCTCTTTGTGCACTCAAGCTGCCGCTGTAAACCGCAATGTACTCAGATGAGCCTGAATGCCTGTAGACTAATCCAGGGGTATATATGCCAGAAGCAGCCAATAAGCAAGAGTTTTATTTAGGCCAGCAGGCTCATTATTTTGGCCAATTAGCTCGCTTGCCTACCGCCTGCTGTTTAGCTAGAATAGTTAGTGGTGACTATTTTTTTTTTTCCTTTCATAGCCCCCTTAAATTTACAGACAATTATATATAATTATAGATCCCCAGGCGAATCTATTTACAAATCATTCTTGCATTTCCTGTAGCTTAAAAAAAAAAGACCAATATAAAAACATAAACATATTTCTATAAATATCCTGGTCACTCACCATCTCCACTCAAATGTCTTTCACGATGTCTGACTCCTTAATTAAATAAGAAATGAGATATTTACATCTTTTTTTTTAGAAATTTTAATTTGTTTTGGTTCAGATTTTTGTTCATGGTCCTTTTGTTTAACAAATGACACTGTAACCATGCTAATGATAGAGCACTCGAGAAAGAGGGAGAGAAAGTGAGAGGGAGAGAGAGGGAGAGAGACAGTGATTGAGAGAGAGAGAGAGAGAGAGAGAGAGAGAGAACAAATAACGCATTATTTACAAAATCTCACAAATTTAGATCGTCCTTTCTTACAACGACCGACCATTCTTACAATTAACGAGAAAGTACACTACAATATAAATAGGTCTACATTATGACATTGTTTGTTTTCTTACAAATAGCTCATTTACAATAACTAACAATAAGTGCTACTAACAAAAGCTCAAATTAGGAACAAAATTACATGAAACTAATTAAACAATGCATTATTGCATTTGCTAATGAAGAGGGGCTATCTAAATACAATATAATCGGACTTTTGAAATTTTCAATCATTATACTGTATACATACAATTATAGCAATTATTTATACGGTATACTAGATTTATCTCTCTCTCTCTCTCTCTCTCTCTCTCTCTCTCTCTCTCTCTCTCTCTCTCTCTCTTTCTCACTCTCTCTCCTTCTCTCTTTCTCACTCTCTCTCCGTCCCTCTCTTTAGCACTCTAACCATGCTACTGATACTACTAGTGAGAGTGAGAGAGAGAGAGAGAGAGAGAGAGAGAGAGAGAGAGAGAGAGAGAGAGAGAGAGAGAGAGAGAGAGAGTGAGCGAGAGAGGGAGAGAGCGAGAGAGGGAGACAGAGTGAGAGAGGGAGAGAGAGAACTAGAGAAGTAATAGAACTGTAGAGTCACCATGGCAATTCCAGTATTGCTTGCCTGTCTTATTAGAAGAGGGACTCTCAACTGGTGTGTAGTGGTTAGTGTAACAACATACGTATATATTTATATATATATATATATTTTTTTTCTTAGCTCTCTAATTATAAGATTAAGGATAAGGGAAAAATAAAGGGATATTTGGGTTGAGTGGATCCTTGTATTATGAGTACCTGCTTGAAGATGGTGTGAGGAAATTAAGGAGTGTGGGAAGCCTCGGTAGAGGTTGATAGTTGCGGTACAGTGGTGAGAGTCCACTGGTGGCTTGGCCTAGAGTCCCTCTAGGCATGTAGTGCAGTCTTATTTAGTCGGATAGCAGTGTTGGGTGCCCTTTAGAGGCTTGTTGTTGGTGGGCCAAGCACCGTGATGTCCACTATTTGGTCTGCTTTACCAGATCTTGAGAGTTGCCATCTTGCCGGTAGTGGTGGGGGGTGTCATGTCTCGGAATAGAGGGTTTTGGCTATGTTTCATCGAGTCAAAGAACTTGATGTGCCTTCTTTGGATAGCTGCGGTGATGGTGGGGACTTCGAACTTTTAGTGGATGTCGGGAGCCTTTATATCACGAAAATGGGTATGCCATAGTGCCGTGCGCAGGATTTCGTTCTGGAAGCTCTGGAGTCGAGTCATTGTGCCAGTGTGTAGGAATCGGAAGAGAGGTGTTCCAAACAGTAGAGATGGCCTCAGGATGCTCTTATATATTAACAGTTTCAGCCGAAGAGATATTGCCGGGCTTGCGATGAGATGCTGGAGAGAGTAGTAAGTCCTACGTACTCTTTACAACTTCTTCTGCAGGTGTGTGCAGAACCTCATGTGTCTGCCTAGGTTGATGCCGAGGTAGCATATGCTGTTGGAAAGTTTGCATTCAGTCCCGTCTATGGTGAAACTGGTTGGACGCTTCCGTTTTCCATGCTGGAAGGAGAAGACGATCCCTTGGGTTATAGCCGGGTTCACCTGAATATGGACAGCTCGTAGCCTGTCAGTGATTAACTAACCAGCGCCCTTTGCAGCCTTTAGAGCTTTCGCTGGGTTGAGGCTGGTGCTGTAGACCCCTATATCGTCCGCATATGCCGCTACCTCAAATTGAAATATGATGCTCCTACTATATGCGTGGTAAAGATGTTGAAGAATAGGGGTCCCAGCACCGACCCTTGGGGAACTCCGACGACGAAATCTCTTCTGGTGGTTGATACGGCTCCTATTCGCACAGAAAATGTTCTGCCTGCTAGATAGGAAGTCATGATGTTCTGAAGTTGCGCAGGAAATTCGTGCTCGTCCAGGCGTCGCTGGAGTGTACGATGATCTACAGAGTCGAATGATTTCGTACAGTCAATGGAGATCATCGCAGTGACTCTGTTGTTTCACATGCTCGTTGCAACGTGCCCCTGCAGTTTCACTAGGTTGCAGTCCGAGCTGAGTCCTTTACTGAAGCCGGTCTGTTGAGGTGGTATAATGTCTTGAGCGTCAGTGTCTGGTGAGATGGCCGTAGAGAATCCTCTCGTATATTTTTGATAACTAGGTCAGCTGACTAATGGGCCTGTAGTGAGCTGGCTCGTATCCATTCTTGGCCAGTTTCAATAGTGGGACGACGACGGCGTGCTTCTACGTCTGGGGAAAGTAGAGTAGTCTTAGTGAAGAGTTGAGGATGTTTACTATGTGAGATCTTACCTTCCGTGGTAGCTGCTTCAGAAGGATATTATCATCCCGTGGTGCTCTGTTGCCTCCGGTGCGACGAATGATTGCTGCAACTTTTTTTTTTTTTAGCTCTCACCCAAATAGGATGTGGGAAAAAAAAAAAGCAAATTATTTTGGGCTGATGGGTGCCTTTCACTAAGGGTAGTCTCATTTGAAGGATGTATGAGAAGGATATAGGGTGTGGATTGCCTAAAGGAGGCGGCTGGATTTAGGAAGGTAGTGAGAGTCTACCGATGGTGGAGCCTAGGGGTACCTATGCAATGGTTTGTAGTCGGCCAGGTCAAGCCTGGACGCCCCGGCAGGGGCCTGAAGTCGGCCTCTCGGCGGAAGATTAACCCTGCCTAAGCAGGTAGAAGGGGTCATGTGGCTTCGTTGTGTCGGCTGGGTGTGGGTTGTTCAGTCCCCGTCAGGGGGCTCGGGTTCGATCGCGTCCATCTGTCTCCAGGCTTCGGTGGTCCAGCAGTGCTTCCATCTGCGGGCATTGGTGGTGGTTGAAGGTCGGGTTATGGCTGTGTCAGAGTGAGTCGAAAAAATTGATGTGCCTTCTCTTGATGAAATCTTGAATAGTGAGCACTTAAAATTTTTTGTGCATCTCGTCTGCCTTCATTCGGTCGAACGGGGTATGTTTGAGGGAGGTGCGGAGAACTCTGTTCTAAAATTGCTGGAGCGTTTTGAGAGTGTTAGGAGTAAGATACTTGAAGAGAGGGGTCCCATACATTAAAGCAGATCTTAAGACGCTCTGGTATATCAGCAGCTTGAGGCGTACCGATAAAGCCGGGCTGTGAAGTAGGTGTCCGAGGCTGAAGAATTTCTCCTAAAACTCTTTAACTCCTTGCCAAGATGTGTTGTGAACGACAAGTGTGTACCGAGGGTGATCCCAAGGTAGCATAGCTTGCAGCTCAGAGGGCTCTCTTTGCCGTCTAAGACGAAGGATTTTGGGAGCTTCCTTCTTCCGGATTTAAAGCTGAATATATTATATTCACTATTATATGGCCGGGTTGACTTTAATGTGAACAGCATCGAGTTTCTATGTGATCTGTTGACTGGCGCTCTCAGCGAATTTCAGGGCTCCGGTGGGATTGGTGCTAATGCTGTAAACACCTATGTCGTCTGCATACGCCGATACCTCACAGTTGGGGTACGAGGCTCATACGATGTGGGCGGTGTAAATGTTGAACAGCAGGGGGCCTATCACCGATCCTTGGGGGACACCGGCAGTGTAATTTCTTCGGGTCCTAGACGTAGTGCCTATACGAACCGAAAAAGTTCTGCCTGTAAGATAAGATCTCATCAGGTTCTGAAGATGATCCGAGAATTCATATTCCCTCAGATGTTGGAGTAGGATCTAGTGGTCCACAGAGTCGAAAGCTTTCGAACAGTCCAGTGAGATCATAGCGGTAGCTCTGTTGCTCCGGACGTTCGATGCGACGTGGTGTTGCAATCTTACCAAGTTGTTGTCCACACTTAGGCCTGTGCTGAAACCAGTCTGCTCTGGTGGGATGACTTCTGGTGACTCGCAGTGCCCGGAGAGATGTACGTGGATGATTCGTACAGTTGGAATGCCCCTTTTATCATGCAATGTGCTCACACGAAAGAGCACATTATTTATGTGGCCGACCTGCTTGATCATAGCCGGTGTCAATGTATGATCACCGATAGCAAGAATCGGCTCGATCTCAGTCTTAGCGCCGTTATGGTCGGAGCGCCTCAATCGATATACATTGATTATATTCCCTAGTTGTCGGATTTTGGCTTTGATCTCCTCGATCGGGTGCATGAGATCGAAGCCGTGGAGCAAGTATTTTTTATTCTGCTTTGTGCCGCGGGGGGCAAACGTGTGAAAAGGGATATTTAATTACTGCTGCTGTTCTTTGATGGTCAGAGACAGCGTGGCACAGGACTTTAGTGTCCTAGATTCTGAAGTTTCTCACACCGTTTCCTGTAAGTAAACGGGTTAGGACGTAACTATTTATACGGCCTAAAATTAGGGGGGGTGGCGATTTGGGGGCTGCGGGGGCGGCAGATGTGCTGGCCTCGCGTTGAGCTGTTGTGTTTAGGGGGGTAAAGGAGTTTGAGGTTTTAACCTCAGGGCCCTGGGGGAGAGTACGCTTGCGGCATACTCTCTTTGGGTTGATAAATTCAGCCTTGGAAGGCTCGGGAGCCGGGCTCTCTGGAGATTACGTTTCCTCATGGGAAATCTCCATATTATGGACTTTTTCACTTTCCCCATATCTGGACCGCAGTCCGAAAAAGCTATTTTAAATTCTCTTTGTTTTTCCTGGTGACGTCACAGCAGATACCTCCCACTCTTCTATCGGAACGATCTTCTAACAGCGTCTGTTAAACTGTTAAACTAAGATCGCTTTTAACAATAATAGTCAATTGTTCACAACAAACATACACTTTGAGAAGTTAAACTTTAAAATCGCAAAGCGCACAAACACAAAATACGTCCTTCCTCAACGAAGGATAGAACGAAAATTGATTGCTGCAACCTGGTGGTAGGAGGTATATATAGTAGTGAGGGTAGGGGTCCGCCGGTCGAGCACTATGATTGGATCACTTTCTCTATCCTCTCTCAAGTGGTCGGCTAGTATGTCTGCCTGCTCTGCAACAGACATGAACTGCCCGTTGTTTACCAGTCTTACAGTGTTTTTCATGGTTACAGATGTTTTAACCAACCACCAAAATGCTTTGTAGTCACTGTGTAAACTGCGGAGACGGTCTCCCCACATAGAGCTCTTCCACTGGATCATTAGAGATGTTATTTGGGTAGTTAGAGCGTTTAGCACAGGCCTCAGGTCTTTGTTTTTTCGTCCGGAACCACCTGTTTTTAATATTATTACGTTGCCGTATCCGTTGCATGATGTGTTCTGGTGGCTTCCTCAGGGAAGTCGGTACCGGGGCGAACTATGGTATGGAGACATCAGCAGTTCGGATAATGGTGGCCTGCAACTGATTGATGGCGCTGTCAATATCCCAAGTATGTCTAAGAAGCGCAATTGAGGGCAACTCGGCACTAATGAGATGCTTATATTGGGCCCAATTGGCCTCGCGGTAGTCATATCTTGGAGCAGGTGGCTCTGGAATGTTTCCTTCAAGCTCATAGAGAAAATGTCTATGGTCTGAAGATTCAAAATCGAGCGCCGAGCAGCCGGAGACCCGATGAGGTTGTTGGGTGAGAAATAAGTCTGGTGTGGAAGTCCTATCTGGGTTACCATATTGCCTAAATGTTGGTACGCCTGGGTGGAGCACTGTGAACGGCGTCTTGATTATATGTCTGCTGAGGGCATTGGCTGTTGTTCCACTCCACCAGCTGTGATTGGCATTCAGGTCCCCAATGATTACGTCCCTTTTATTTTTGCTGATCTTGGTTATTAGGAGCCTAGCTGTCGTCAGATTTGTTCTAGGCATTCTATAAACTCCAGTCACAACAATATTGTTAGTCAAACGAAGTTGGAGGGTGACTACATAGTGGTTCCCGTCAGATGGCACCAATGGATCTAGTCGTTTACATGGCACTCCCTGCCTGACTAAAATAGCCACGCCCCCTGAGATTGTTTCCATGTCCTGCCGGTAGGTAGAGTAGCCAGGGAAACGACAGTAGCAGTCCTTCTTCAGTCTGGTGTCTACTAGAACTGCTACATCCGGGTTATGGCAACGTAGTATTGCTTCGATGTCTCCTTGTTTGGGCCTAAGACCGCAAACGTTGTAATTAGGTATATTGTGTCCAATCATTATGCTTCTGTTCTATCGAGTCTTGCAAGAACTCTTTCGATGAGACCATTCAGCTGTAACATCAGCTGATTCGTAGATGTGATCATGGCGCCTAACATGTTGAACGTGGTGTCCATGTTTGAATTGGGTGGGGCTGAAGGCGCGTGAAACTCTTCCGTTAACAGGTGCTGCCCAGAGGTCACCTGAGAGTAAGAAGCCGTTTGTCGTGGTGGTGTGGGTGCCGGAATGTATCTAGTGTCCCTAGATGATGCAATCGTTTTATGCTGGGCCTGGCGTCCAACCTCCATTGCCTGCATTAGTTTTATTATGTAGGGGCACTGCTGTTATGAAGCAACATGTCCCTCCCCGCAGTTAGCACAGCGGGCACCGCCTGGTCACGTGGGCATTCCTTTGTTTCGTGAGGCTCGCTGCACCTCACGCATTTCGGGGACTTAAAGCCATATCGCCTGGTATGACCATATTCATGACAATTCTGGCACATGGGGATGCCACGTTTCTCGTTATATGTGCTTACTCGGAATAGCACATTATTTACATGTCGGATTTGTTTGAGTTTGTCCGCAGTAAGTGTGGTGTCCCCTATTACGAGAACTGGCTCAATTTCGGTTTTGGCACCATTGTGGTCACTTTTTTTCAGTCTGTAGACCGATATTACACCGACTGCAGGAACAATTTGGGCTTGCATTTCCTCTATGGGATGAGTTTAGTCAAATCCGTGTAGAAGAAATTTTTTGTTCGGTTTGGTTCCCTTTGGGGCGTAGGTGTGGTACGGTATTTTAGCTGCTTTAAGAGCGGCGACTGTTGTTAATAGGGCTTGTTCCGTGGCACAAAACACTTAGTATCCTGTTGTCCTTGTACTGCATGGTATCCAGTGATTTTGTGTTCGTTGAGGAGCCGTGTTAGGTCGTAACTATTTAATTTTCCCATTACTAGGGGAGGTATTGGTTTGGGCTTAGTGGTCATGGGCTCGGTTTGTGATGTTTGGGGATGAATCGTATCTAGGGGTTCAAAAGTATTCGTAACCTGGGTTACACTTTGTGGCACTGTTCTGGGTCGACAGTGTCTTTTGGGCTGGTGGAATCCCTCAACATTGTCGGGAATTCTTTCGGGGGATTCACGTAAGTCATGTGTAACTTTTCTGGGGTCCCTACGATTTGTCATACCACGGAAGGTCCGTGCGACGCACGTCCAGTTCAGGGGAGAGCCCTACTTATAATAGTTAAACGTGCTCACCTGTCTTCACGGAAACAAAGCGCCATTGACTGAAATAACAAAACTTTACCAAATTTGAGCTCTTGCCACAATGGAAGATGGATAGCGTCTCTTGTGTTGATAAACTATGCATTCAGTTTTAACACAACGAGAGCTAGGTTAATTTCAAGAGAAGATAACCTTTTTAAATTTTTCACACTTTAGTTGCAACAACCGATTTTTCAACTATATATATATATATATTATATAAGAAATATATATATATATATATATATGAAGGTTCTGTGTTTAAATCCGTAAATGGAAAGAGGATTTATTTTAATTCCATAAATAGTTGTTGATGTAGGAAGAATGTAAGAGCGAAAATAGTTCAACATAAGGACACAGTGTACATAATCAATTACGAATATTTTAATGAGAACGAATTAAATATATATTTTGTAATACAAGTTCATTTAGTAAACGATCAGTTGCAATCGACCAGGTAAATGATTCATGATCTAATAATATGCTTTATTCGAAATTCTGATCAATATAATATCTTCCTTTACGTAAGTTTTTAATTCATGCTAACACCACATATAGGGTGTGTTAATTAGGAAGATAAACCCTATCAACAATAGACTATTACCGAAGATTATCATTATGATAGGTTTTTTTTCGTTTGTTTTCTCTTTAATTTTTAATTATTTAATTTTCTATTTATTCCAAAAGCAAATAAAAATAAAGAGAATGATGTATTCCATCTGTTCTTTTCATTTTACATACATGTATGCTATAAAATTTCATTACATCTCCCCCTCTCCCTCTACTTCTTTCTAGCCATGCTATTGATACTACTTTTATGGCACATTTTCTATCATATTGTACCTGAAACAGAACTCCAGTGCCTTAACTTATTATACATCGATCAAATAATACAGTGTCAAAAATAGAAAATGTTTCATCCGTCTATCTGTTAAAGAAATCTCTTGGAATGGCGTGAACCAAGAAAAAAGAATACTAATGGATTTATAAGTGTTTTGACCTGACAACCGGTTAGTCTAAACAGGTATGGTAAATATGTTCAGGGTGATGTGCCGATAAAGAAGTCTCGATAACCGAGCTGATAAGAGGAGGTGAAAAGATTGGATCACGTAATTTGTAAGAAAGAGAACCGGATTAGAGAGGTTAGAAGCCCTGGCTAAATGAGGTGTTACTGAAGGGTGAGTGGGGGTGGGCAGGCTATTACACCGATGAAGCCTCATTCTCATAGCTAATATATGGCGTGTTCCATTCTCGTTTCCTCCTACTTAATAACACTACCGGTCACCCGGATATGGCTCAAATTTTACTGGTAATAATGCATATGTATATCATCGTGTCCGATTTATAATAAAGATTTGTTATAAAAGAAACAAAATTAAATCAAAATTACAATTATAACAAATAAACAGTCTACGGTATTGGGTAGATTTTTTATTTAAGTGTCCGACTGGTTGAATGATACTGCTGCTAAAGAAAAGAGCAGTCTTTATCATTCGCCGTTCACATATCAGATTCTTTGATTCACTGCAATACATCACCAACACCGTGTTTAACACGATTTCACCCTCTTCGTTTCCCCAACGATGGTGGAAGGCAGTGGAGGTGGGAAGGCTCTAGAATTAAGATAGTATGTAATTAGTTTTAAATCCCATTATGTAGCCCAAAGGTGAGCCTCATCAGTACAAAGAGCCGTTCACAGCTCAATTGTATAAATTTATTTTTTTTTTTAATATTCGAATAGGGGTTGAAGAAAAAACAAATAAATTAAAATAAATAACGTTCAGACCTTGACTTTGTGAGTCGGACATACATGTCTCATAAATCTCTTAAAAAAGAACACTGACCTGCACTCGTTTCTTAGTGTGCCATCGGTGGACTTTTAAACATGTTTAGACAATCAATGTAAAATGTACATTTTACTTTTGTAACAATCACAAATCGCGATGTAAAATTATTAAGAATTGTGTAAAATGTAGCCAAGCTACGACATATAATGATCTATTTAAATAGATTCATTTATGTAGACTATACTGATTTCAATAATTTTTAATAACAAGATGATATGAAGGAGGGGACGTTTGAGCTAGGCTTGAGACATAGATATGTAGACAATGTATAACGTACATTATACATTTGCAACAAATTAAAATGTAAAAATATTAAAAATAGCATAAAACGTAGCCAAGCTGCAGGATATAAAATGACCTATTATAAATAGAATCATCTATATAGAATCTACATCGAATTCCATAATTTTGATATCAAGGGAAAATGAGGAAAAAAAAAAAAGTGCACTCACAACTCATTCTTAAGGTGAGCTTTATCACATTCTATGTTTTCACGCTTTGTATTCCATAGAACTGCTCCTTCCATAGAAAACATTTTTAAACCACACACATTGTATAAAAGCTACGCTACAGTAAATATGATAAGCACAATTTCCTTCCATATTGCCCATAAGCACAATGTAAAGATTCCATATTGTGGAATATGTAAATCAATCTGTATATATTAAATAAAGGGTTTTGAAACAAAAAAAAAACTTTCATAGTACTTCTTTGTAAGCTCTTCTATTTGTATTGGTATAAGCGGCATAAACGTTTTGAAAAGAATTCTTGGTTCTCAAGGGCATTCTTGACGATATAGTGTGCACTCGTAAATACATCGCTGTAAAACCTCGCAGTCATCAATGTGTTGACCAAAAAGGTACGAGGGACCGAGATTCTTCTATTCATGATCCCTTGAATAAAAAGGCTAAGACTATTAAAAACATTACCAGCCACCCAAAATACTTGCACTAATATGTGTCAAGCTTTACATAATTGAAAACAAGGTGTTATGTAGATAATTAGGAATTAAGCTAAATTGATACTTGCCATGCCCATTGAATTCTAATGTGATGTTCTGCTAGTGAAAATAAAAAGAAAAAAAAATCTATCTTATTATTTGAGAAAAAATCGGTAAATACAACTACATAGATACAAACCACATACCCTTGTGTTGAAATACTACTGTTTGATAAGTAATATTTTAATATCCCATTAAACGATACAACAATAAAAAGTTTGGGAATGTAAAATGGATCCCCTTACCTTACCTAAGGTTCTAGCGTAACCTGCTACCTGTGGCAATCATTGGAAAGAATGATGTTTTATAAAGAAGTAAGCAAATATCAAAAAATGATTAAATAGTTCTAACTAGTACTGAGAGAACGCACCTGTTGGGAGGATGACTGCCAGGTTAGTCTTAGCTTAGGGGGGAGGATCGCAAAGTGCAAGAAACGAAAATGCTACCCATTGTGTGGGTGCTAGTTTGAGGAGTGATTTTTTAATTTTAAATTAAACCAAACAACACTAAAACTGTGTTTTTAGAAACAAGTATTCATTATTTGTATGTTAGAGGTAAAGGGTTACCTACCGATAGTCCCTCAGTCTCGATTCTATTGACTCCCTTTCAAACATGTTTAAAATATCATCCAAACAGTAACATGCTACTCTTTTGAGAGGATTGGATTTGAGCTACTTTCTGCAGTGGCTCTCAAACAAATTCTGGCAAGAGAGCGTTCATGTCATCAATCTACAATAATATTTCCACAGCTCACAAGATCTGTTTCGGTCTTTCCTTTGACAAAAAGTATTGAAATGGAGCACATGCAGTAGACAATAAATCTGCTCACTGACACCCGATGCAATCGGTTCCGCCTGGGCCGTGGAAGGATGATGCACCGCCGGAGATAGACAGTGTTCCCCCACCACAATTAATTACTCATGATTAATAATCCAATTACCAAAGGCAGGCTACCGATAAGCCACCATCAGGTACTCTCTTAAATTTAATGCTGAGGCCTTTTATCTATCGGTTGAATGTAGAATAACTCACGCTCAACAGCCAATGAGATAAGAGGGGATTTAATAAATGGATCAGAGATAATGCGTTGTATATTAGTACAGAGAGATTATCTATGTAATGTCCTGAGCTTTGTTTCTAATTTATATGTTCATAGGATGTATACAAATACACACAGCTCAGAGACCACCCAACCAAAAACCCACATAGCATTAGAAAGAGTGAGCGGAGGGTACGGGAGAACCCTCACGCTCCTGCATCAGCCGCGGCACCGGATAATGGCCTGTGGGGGCTACTAAGAGCACGAGAACCACTGACGTTCAGACGTATGAATGACTGAATGAATGCTGAACTGTAAATATGGAATGAATGAGATCAATGATTGCAAATTAACAATTGCACTATAGGACAGACTGTAATTTTATTTCAATAAAAAGATTTTGTAACCAAAAAAAAATTTGCTTTTTAAATACATTCCAAAAAATACCAGTACGCAGTTTCCAAAAATTGGGGAAACGCAAACTAATCTGTTTTTTTACTATCTCTGAATAGAATGGCATTTGGTTACATTCTGCACTTAATTCTTAATTTCAAATATATTAATATTTAACATAAAAAGATTTAATTTATTCATAAACAGTTAGCATTTTAGAAAATAATCAGAAATTATTTGTGCAGTTATTTACATTTTTTTACATATACTCAAAATGTCCAATACCTAAAGGTGGGTTCAATATGTTCTATGTTGAAAATTGTCAATAATGGATTGAACCGAAAACGTTGGAAATGATCTTTATTGTTTGTTTTTTTCACAATACCATAAATAAATACATAAAACATTAACGTTTTTCCTTACTAGTTCGTATGGAATTACTTGTTGGAATATGATGATACGGTAAACGTTTTCTGTTATTTTGTATAGGTTTGTCATAATAAAGTAAACTCTCCCTCACCACCACCCACATTAATCTGGATGTGGGAGAGTCTACTGTATTATGCTATAGCTATCGGATATTGGAGAATGACTAGGATATTCACGAAATAAATACAAAAATAAGTAACTATACGTTTATGTTATATATTTAGACTGAACTTGACAATTTTACATCACAATATTTGTTTAAAATTGTTTTGTTACTTGCTTTTTGTCAACATTTCCGAAGCAACGATGTGTCGCCAGTGCGTTATGAGCACGGCATCTATTTAAATTTATAAATTGTTGATTCCCACGATAGTGTCTAAATTAATATATAATAATTAAATAAAGTTCCATTATAGTCCTATTAGATCCGTAAAGGGTCCATTTTTTAAATATTTTGCTGTCCGGGATATACGAGAGTCCATTATGGAAGAGTCAGCTGTAATATATTTTTACAGTTTATCATTTCCTTATTATAGGAAAAATGCAACACCATAAAGGCGATGATGGTGCTCTAATGAGCCCAATATAAAACATTTCACCATATAAAAACAGATATAAACACCCCATGGTAGGAAAAAAAGGTGTTTATTTTTTTTTTTAAATTAATGGAATGCAGTCAATTGGTAATTAAAAGTTTCTGTGTTCCCTGGGAGAAGTTTGGGGGAACTTTTCCGATTCAGAAATAAATTTAGAATTTTCTCACGTCACCAACATTCAATGAGAAAAGTTACTAATTACACATCTTTCACAGGAATCGGTTAAATTATTAACTGATATTTTTATGTACTTGATGGGAGTGAATGACTGAGGGAACTTATGCGGAGAACAAGTTTGATTCAGTTTTGATTATTATTTCAGTTATAGCTTGATAAATTAACAAGTTGAGAGAATATAAGTGTGACAGCACAAAAGAGGTGATAAGTGAGAATTCTGTTGAAATTTAAGCTTAGAGGTCAGCTCAAGTTAGGAGGGGTGTAAAGGTCGTTCGTCGGACCGGTCCATGCACGGTATGAATAGAAAAGTAAAATGTCAACCGTTCCGATTTATTATTTGGAAAACATGGAATTCAACTCAATCGTTTCCATTAAACCAACCTGAAAAACCGTTACGCCCCATGACGTAAACGCAGAGTTCAGCTACGAGCCATTTAGAAAGAGTGCACTGTGATGGCATTCTCAACTGGTAACACTCGTATAAACGTATTTGAAATCCGACAATGCCTTCATAATTTACGTGCATACGTTTTTTTTTATGTCTTTATTAATTTGCCATAGTCGCATAGTTATGCAATCGCTCTCAAGTAGTTTTATGAAAAACTTCTAGTAGGACCAAAATCGATCGGTCGTTAATGAAATTATTTTTCTTATTCTTCCTCCTTTGTACTCTTAGTGAGTTGATAAAATGCCTCATATAACGATTATTTCGGCCCCCTAGTTAGTACTTTAATTTCAACTAGGACCCTCTCTTTCCCTTATCCCATTCATTGAAAATAGGACCTTATTCTTAATCTATTTGTTAACAACTTTATTATGATGGAATTACAATCTGCCTTTACTTAATAGGCAATAAATAATTGAGATAAGTGTTTTCATTCATACCATACTTACAATTTATCATTCGCTCGCACATTCATACAATATTTACAAACAGCCCAGGGGCCCCCCAAGTCCACACGGTTGTTGCCTCCCTCGCAAGCGAAAGAGGAAGCGGAGTCTTGGAAAGTCCCCCACGCTCCCCCACCAGCCACGTCACCGGATACGAGCCAGTGGAGGCTGACGAAGAGCGCGAGAGCCACATACGCTCAGGACATGATTGGAGAAACTGGCCATTTTCCAGGACTCCCACTGTTGCGCATTTATAGTAGGTCACGAGGCCACTGCCGTTTCAGTCTCCGAGGAGGATTATAGGGATGAGTGGAGCAGTTCAATGACTGTGCTAGGGGATTAGGGTGGTTGGATAGGTTACTATGGAATTTCATGAACTTGGAAGGGATGAGTTCAAGAATGTAGAGTATATTAAGATCATTATGAGGGGTTTTGTTGGTGACGTAATAAGGGGCATTTACTATTGTTCTCAGGACTTTTGATTGAAAGGATTGGATGCGCTTTATAGACCTTATTCTACCTGATGGTTTTGTGCCTACTGGTCGTAGATCCTAGAATATATTTCTGTTCAGTTAACTCTCGTTAATTTTGGCGATATAAAAATAGACACTGAATTTTCTTTCAACCTTTTGAAGTGTTCCACGAAACGAGTTACCCCTTTAAATAAACGGAGTTTGACTCGTCTTTCTAATTTATTCCAACTATAGGATTGCATATCTCGCAATAGACATTTATTTCCATTTCTCATGCTTTTTGACTGTTTTTAGTCTATATTTTAAGAATGATAGATAAATGTAATTAGATAGATTCCACTATCTCCAAATCATCTACTCAGACTTATATCTGTCATTCCCTCCTCATCCATGGCCTCAGTCATGACTTTGGACTTAGGAATGATTGATAATCGTTATTTTCCATAGTCAGCATGTAGGATCTTCTCTCAATTCTCCTCAGATTCCACTATTGCCCTGCCATATAGCCTTTCTTAAAGACTATAAGCAATGAACGGCGACCACTATTTACTCTATGTACTCTTGAAACCCTATTTTTAGAAGAAAATTTTCTCATATAAAATAATGACTTGGATGATTTTCAAGCCCAAAGAAGAGGCTTAGCTTTGTACCTTACAACGCCAAATATTCTCGTGCAGCTTGCTGATACGGCTAGGCACCCCATCAAATTCTTATAAAATATGTAATAAAGTTAAATAATAAAGTCTAAATATTTATTCGTAATGACATCAGCTCTTCTCGACACGACTCCTTCACAAAGGAAATTATAAGCGTTTCTAAGGCTTTTACAAGTGATAGAAGGAAGTTAAGAACTTTCAACCGTCCGACTTGTTACATATCTAGACTTTAGGAAGTGACTTTAATTAAATATATACAAATCTGTGTGGTAGTGAGGCAGGGGAAGAGGGGAGGAGGTTTAGCCAAGAAGATGGGGGATGAAGTGGGGGGGGGGGGCACTCGTTAAAGGACCACACTCAGAGAGGGAACCCCCACCGTGATATACCAGTCTGCCAACTTATCCACTTAAAGGATTATCTTTGATAGCGGCAGCTTTGTTATTGTTTGTTTAGCGATCCTCCTGTTTAACTTCCTAGTTTCTACGGGGCTTATTAGTACCTCGCTCTTAGCCAATCTGCCATGTCCCAGTGTTCATCTCCGTGTTCTAATTTGCGAATATCTTCTGAATTTGAAGCGAGTTCTGATCGTTGTGAACTATTTTGCGACGCGGAAGGATGAACATTATTTTACCATAAAAACCATAATAAGTCGTAAAATCATAAAAACCTTCCATAACCTCTTTAGCTATTCTCTCTCTCTCTCTCTCTCTCTCTCTCTCTCTCTCTCTCTCTCTCTCTCTCTCTCTCTCTCTCTCTCTCTCTCTCTCTCTCTCTCTCTCTCTCTTTTCTCTCAACTCTCCAACATGTACAGGGATGAAGGAGCCTATGATAGAAACTGTGGTTTACCCAATTCTGCAGTAATGAATAAATTGAATATTCATTTACAAAAAAAATATTGACCCTACTACTATCAAATATTGACTATCATTCAATTATAAATATATATTAAAATATGTGGGTTAAAAATATTTAGACTTCCAGTATTGGTGAATATTTTTCAAACACAAGTAAAGACTCTCAGATAGTGTAAGTTAAGACGACGAACTTAAATTAATATAAACGACAATTGACTCATTAAATAACATGCATCATAAAACAAACTTATATAATTTAAATGAAAAATACCTTCTGACCACGGGTGAAGCTAAACTGGACGGTATAATTAAAATTAATCTTATTTTTATGACTGCCGACCTGAAAAACATACAGGTATCACAAAAGGAAAGTTATGAGAATATTATTGACAGGGAATCGCTGCTTAACTTTTCTGCTTCACAGGAATCATTTTAATAAAGAGTTTATTATTCACACTAGACAAATGCTGTGATCGCCCACAACTTATTAGACCGTCTCGACCTCGAGGAGTAAAAAAATCCTACTATCCGTTCCGTGGCATGAGAATGCCATGAATTGCTCGACTACCCAACGTTCCTCTACATCTTCCCCCACGAGCCTTACTAACTTGCGATATGTAACTTAAGGGCCTAGGCTCTATGTGATATATGTACCTATGCTCTCAAGGGCATTATAAGAACTGTTTATCGTTTGGCATATTTCCTTCAACAGCCTGAAAATAATTCCTACTGCCTATGGTTTGGGTTTGAGAGAATGAGGGGAGAGACGGCGAGTATATATTTTTCAACGACCACCTTTGGTAACATGGGGCTTACACCTTGCCAGGCCAGAACCTCTAGCCCTTCAGTCCTTTTAGCCCTTCATTTGCCGGTAGTAAAAATCCTACTATCCGTTCCGTGGCAAGAGAATGCCATGAACTGCATCTCAAACTCATCGTGTACCGACGTCACCGAACTTGTGACTCGTTACTTCTGTTGGCAATTATTTGTTCAGTTCAGTTTCAACGGCACTCTCTTAGTGAACGAACTGTAGACACAAACATGACTAGCTTTGTCCTGCCCACAGAATACCTTGACCTCAAGGATTATACAAATATTTATTAACATAGTGACCAATATTGTGAAAAGGAATTGGCTCTCAACACTAATGTCTAGTTAAGTCTGGCCACAATGAAAACATATATGGCCTACGGCCATTATATCAGCATTTATATTACCAAAAAAAAAAAAGCTACGAGACCCGTTATGGTGTTAAAATGTTCAACCCTGAGAGAGTGGGATGTTCACTTATAATTTTCCTAACAAATAACTCTATTAAAAAATCTTATCAATAAAACTACCAAAAACTATACGAACATGGTATATGAATCTTGGAATCTTAGTAATTCTTGTATGCTTGCATTTAATTTAATATTCCTTTATTCAATCTGCTTTTATCTCACTAATAGTCCACTAATTTTATGTAAGAATCCAAAAATACCGTATTCCACTTGCTCGTTACAATAAGAATAAGCACTTATATGAGAAGCTTTGTAAGAGTATAAGCTTGGTAACGAGGCAAGGGAGCAAAGTAAGCATTTACAAGTAAGAAAGTAGTGAAAAAAAGAATGGGGACAACTGACGATGGAGTGAAGGGCCATGAATGCACATACATCTATGCCAAATGTTTGCAGAATAAGGGAAACATTTTTTTGCAGTGAGGGTTGAAGGGGGGCACAGCGTTTCCCGCTGGTCATATATTCAATTGAAAACAGTCTAATTTAATCACTTTTTTTTCAATCGGAATGAATTTAATTACGTTTTTGAAAATAAAACGAATAATTGACCAATATTTGGTCTAGAGCAAACATCATCAATCATAAATGGAGAATCGTCAATTCAAAAGTCAGACTGAAATTTATTTACCGGTTGTTAACGAGATTAATAAAGCACAGAGCCATGAGCAAATAATTGTTTATATTTCATTCACTTCCATAACTATATAATCAGGAGAAAAATCTGAGGTACCACACATACAAGTCTACTGTAAATATACTCGATTGTTAATTTTGGAAAAATACATTTCCTTTCAATTTTGTTTTATCCACTCAGCCTCGTTAAAGTTAATGATATAATTTAACATAAGAGAATAATTCAACTGCGTAAAGTATGAATAATCAACGATAAACATATATTTTTGTCTGTGTCCCATACATAGGTGTTTTGACGATAGCGTTTATTGATAACACAGACCTGGAATGAAACAAAACCTGAAGAGTCTTTGTTTCTTTTACTCTCGACTGAGCAAATTTTATGTGGATGGTATGATAATAAAAATGGAAATGAATAAATTAAAAATAGGTTGCCCTTAAACAACATTCTTTGTAATTTAAACGATACAGGTCTCATTAGATAAAATATAGGCAGTGTAATTTCAAGTAAGTAGAATTCCTTACCATTAGGCTGAAATACCCTCCCTGTAATATCCCCGGGGCCTAGGTTAACTCCTAAAATTTATGTCTGACCAATATGCTTCCAAGGTAGGACTCCAGTTGCATTAAGAGAACTTGAGACTTACATAGGTACCTTACTTGGGATCAAATAGGATCTCAATTCAACATCAACTGTAAGTAACAAGTCTGTTTAATACTTTGATCAATCAATGACCCAAATCGCAAGTAACATTACAAAGCTTTAAAGCACATTATTCACCAACTCTGATTTACGAATAACTTCCTTAGTTTTTTTTTTCTTTTATAAACAATGGGAATCAGTATAGGTCCTAAAAAAATTAATCTATTTACAGTAAGTCATAAGTCCTGTAGCTTGGCTACAATTTATAATAATTTTACATTGCGGTTTGTGGTTGTTAAAAAAGTATAGGATTGATAAAACAACTTTATTATGATACTCATAGGGCAATAAGTAATTGTGATAAATGTTTTCATTCATATCATATTTTCATTCCCTCGCTCATTCATACAGTATTTACAAACAGCCCAGAGACCTCCCAAATCCACATGGTTGTCACCGCCCTCACATGCGAAAGAGGAAGCGGAGTCTTGGGAAGTCCCCCACGCTCCTCCGTCAGCCGCGTCACCGGATACGACAAAATCATAATGCATATTATACATTCATTGTCTAACCTTCTTTAAAAGTGATAGAGCTCACCTTATGAATCATAGACTTAAAACTAATTTAAATCTAAACCTAATTTAATTGTTTAGAAAGGTGTGAAAATATTTAATATAACTGAGCCATCTTTATAAACATGATTAATTATTGTAAGTCATTTAATTAATTACCTTATAAAAATTATTTTTAGTAGTATATCGTTTTTTTTTGTAACAAAGAACTAGTGTAGTTCCTCAATTGGCCAACGACATTGTTTATTAGTTATCGTTTTATATGGTTCAGTCATTTACTTACAGTCACATATTTAATATTTGTTAGTCTGTATGTAAGTGTGTTATTGTCACTTGAATAAAACATAATAAAAATATATATATTTACACATTATACTCTATACACAATACACTCTGCTTCTATTCTAACACCTAATGTCTAAAAGCTGTTAATATAAATCCAGCCAGTTAGTGTTAATAGGTTTTTCATATCTATTATGGCAATCCATAATTTATTTCATTTTATAGAAGATTAACCGAGCTGATTTATAAGGCTATTAATAATAACCTTCATATTGCTATAAGTAAATAAGTACTTATTTATTATAGTAAGTATTTATTATACAGAAATTATTATTATTTATAAATTAACAATTGTTATGTTTATATTATGCAATTAACATTTTGAAAGACTGATATTGAACTGACTATTTTACTTAAGTCACCGAGGTAGGACAGCCAGTCAGAGCCTTGTTTTTTTTTTGGTATTAACCTTTACAGAGTTTTAACCTATCACGGGATGGTGTTCACACCCTGAAAATAACGTGCTTTTTTTTTCTATTTGCTAAAAAAATCGATTCGCTTCTATATTTGATTGAATATCTAACGAGTAAAGGAAAACTCGTACTCTGTAACAAATGTAATCTGGAATCCGTGACATAAAATAGGACTGCATTTGAAATATCATTGGTTGGAACTAAAAAAAAATATATTATTGACCGGTTGATAAGAAATACGTATAAAAATCAAATATAAATGTGTGATTGTGACAAGAAGACACTAGGCAAGCCTTACTATAATAAATAAGAAAATAGGTATGTCAACTATCATTAATGATGTCCCATAGATAAAATAGCACTATTGGTTTTGTCTATAATTATTATTTTGTAGTCCTGTTGCTTTTACTACGAAATATTTCTACAAATATGCACGCCGTTGTAATATGCTATTTAGATTAATGGAATATATATTGAAACAAACAATCACTTTTCATCAATGGAAGGAGTAAAATGGAGATTTATTTTTATCATTTGTACAGCTGATAGTTTTTCCTGCTTGAAATTTTTCAAAAAATTGTTGTTTCGCACAGAGACAGTGGCTTTACAAACACCCAGGCTCTTAAGAGCAGTACAACAGACACACTAAACAAAACACGGTGCTACAAACAGTCCCCGACATAACGTCGTGTAACGACGTCACGTTATTATCATAACGTGACGGGACGTCACAACTAGTAGGCACTCTAAAGTAACCTTTCCTAGGAATCCATCCAGGAGGGGAAACCGGTCACGGAGATTTGATGAAGCTTCTCCGCCTTGTTGAGCTGTATTGATAACTTGCTTATCCAAACTCAATATTATTCTAGAAACTGAAGTAATGAAAAGTCCGACGGAAAATTGGCATAAAACTACTAGAGTACGTTTTAATACGAGATAAACGGAGTGAGGATATCAGGGAGTTAAAAAAATACCACTTGAACAGTTAAGGATTAATAAAGAGATGTACTGGTTATGGTTAAATAACCATTGATAACCATAGCCTTGTTATATTCTGAAGCATATGATTCCGTCCAAGTGGAGTGATTCTGTTCAGGCAGGGATGAAGAACATTATCACGTAGACACCTGTCTCTGACAGAATTTTGACCCTAGTTTTCCTTACGAAAATTTGAAACATATCCATCATCTAATGATATACCTCAAAGCGAGAGATGGACCCCTGTTGTGCCATCTTCCCCACGAATAAATAGAAGTTACCCTCTTCTCGGACAGCTACATGCCCACCTACTTTACCATATTTTGTCAATAAATCTTCGGCGTCAGTATAGATATATGGTACTAGTTTACGATCCCGACGCGGCAAGGGAGTTCAACCATCACGGTACACCGGACAAATGTTCGATCCACCCCAATCTGTTCTGCCCGCCACAGCCACCTAATCGTTTCACACGGTCTTCCCACGTACAGATAGCGAGACTTCCCTGGTTTGGAAGCATCCTTGAAGGCACGACATATTTGGTCATTGCTCAGCCATGGTGACGACCATATTCCGGTCGTGTTGGGGGATCGTAGATAGCTACCGTACGCTATCTTCATGGGCTCCGAGGTCTTCTTCATCCAGACTATCTGGTGGCGCTTATCATTTATGATTTCTTCACGCTCTTCCATGTCTGTAGGCCTGTCACTCATCGAGCTCCCTGCTCCTGCCGACCGTTCTTCCTCAGCAGACTCGTGCTGGTCTTCTTTCCTCTCCGGCGTCCATTCCCGCAAGAACTGCCGTACGTTCCTGGATGATTCCCCCTGATCTTCTTCTAGTGCGTTGACTGTGATCTCCTGGGACGGCCAGTCCACCACGACGTTCTCTTTACCGGGCTTATATACTACCTCCAAGTTATATTGACCGAGGAACTCTTTCCACCTAGTGATCCTCGCCAACGATCCCTTCAGTTTACAAACCCACTGTAGCAGTCGGTTGTCTATGTGCACCCAGAACCTTCTCCCGAACACATACGGCCGGAAGCGATCACCCAGACTATCTTAAGTAACTCGCGTTCCAGCGATACCGACTTTCCACCTCTGTGAGGTGCCTACTTGCGTACGCTTACGGGACGGTCCCCTGTGTCCCCCGCCTGTGACAGAACAGCTCCGAAGGCATATCCACTGCCATCCGTCCAAGTTGTGAATTGCTTTGTGAAATCAGGAAACGCTAGTACCGGATGTTCCTGCAGTCGTCCCATAAACTTGCGAATGTTCGCCTCTATGTCTGGGGTGATGATTACCTTTTTCCCCTTTTTGAGGAGGTTGTTAAGAGGTACCAGGTATGCTGCGTTTTGTGGGACGAATCGCCTGTAGTTGTTCAGTGTTCCCATCAACCGCCGTATCCCTTTTATGTCAAACGGAACCGCTATCTTCTGGATTGCTGACACCTTGCCGGCATCTGGTCGGACTCCTTCTTTCGGTATTGTGTGCCCCAAAAAACTTATGACCTGCTCACCCAGATGGGACGTTTCCTCAGATAATTTCAGGCCAAATTGTCGTACCTGGTCAAAACCAGTCCTCACGTGATCTACATGTTGGGCCTCGGTCGCGCTGAATACTAAGAGGTCAATCACGTATATTTGGCAAACGGACTCGTCTACTCCCCGTAGCAACTCATCCATGAGCCTACGGGCCTTGGCGAGCGCCAGAAAGAGATAAGGTGGGTGGACCTGTGGTCTTTCACCCTGGCCTAGGCCGACAGCTTAATTCGTTTTAGTCTGACTCCATAAGGTGTGCCCCGACAAAGCACTATGTTCAAGAGAAGAGAAACAGGGTAGTTTTATAGGTAGTTTATGTGGTCTTGGAATGACCACGAATTCACACTCGGTATCTAAGGGTGGACGAAAACCGTACCGATCCCAATGGCGAGTGTGAACCAGAGAGAAGTAGACTGGATTGTCATCGGAGACGCTACTAGGTAAAGTTTGTAAGGCCACGGCAACCGCCGTCCGCGAGGGAGAGGTCTCTCTAAGGAGGTGCTAGTTTTAGCGAGACAAAGGCAGAGATTCCCAGTAGGAAGGATTGGGGCCAGACAACGCTGGACTAAAACATAGCGAGGTTAGGAGAGAGATGCAGAGGTAGTTGAATGAGAAGACCATGGTTTCAGTAGAGCAGCAAGCGCCAGTACAGAGAGAGAAGAGAGAGTATTGTTCCAAGTGACGGTCCTGTGCGTTATGCTAATTCTAGCTAGGCTCGCTGCTTATATAGGCGGACAGCCGTGGTGGGGATGGGTCCCCACCTGCGGCTGTTTCCCCCACTAGCTTCTCCCCCCACTCTCACTTACGTCATAACCTTTATTAACAACAAATATTGAAACATAGATAGATTTCTGATCCGAGAAGAGGGGAACTCTTATTATTCGTAATTAAGAGGTGGCCACAACACTATAATGTGTTAACGTGCGGTCCCCCCTCTGCCATTCTGCTCCTTTAGCCATCGCTTGGCTTCTTCCCACGACCGCGCTCTGCCGCCTGCCTCTTCCATGTTTCCTGCTGTCCTCTCCTCTGCCGCCTCTAGTGATCCCGGGTTCATCCTCTTCTTCCTCCACCTCTGAGGCTTCCGACGTTTTCGATGATTCGGAGGGGGTCCTGTTTTTTTCTTTCACTCTCTGTACATTTACGTCCAAAAATTCCGGATGGTACCTCTCCGCTCTTCGTTAAACGTACTGGCACGGCCTGGCGAGATGCCCATCCATCCTACGTTCGAAGCTTTTCATGCACGGGCACTGCACAACCAGGTGTCCGACTACCCCACATCCATGACATCGTCGTTCCTTCTTCCTTCCTCCGGTTCCATGGCCTGGCCTCCTCCCTTTGGCCATCGTCCTTTTTCTTTCCACATGGTGTGGCTTCGTATCAACCTCTCTCCTCCGCTCCCTGCGTATATTCCTCTTCACGGGCGCTAGCATCCATCAGATCTTGGGCGCACTCCACGAATGATCGGTCCCCCAGTAAGTTATCCCGTTTACCCGTCTCCCTCGCTAGCTGTACTATTAGAATGGTCGACAAGAAGGTCATCCGGGCTTCTACTTTCCCAAGTTTATCGTTTTACTCATCTTTTGGGTAATAGTGTTGAACCGTGCCAACAGTTCCCCGACGTAATGGCCTTTCGGTTGACCCGGATATCACGTTTTCCGAAACATTTGAATGATATCCTCTTCCGGTTTCATCGGCCTCCTTCGTAAGCCTTCTTCAATCATTCGTTCACCTCGGCCCATCGGAGGTCCTCATCTACCTGTATCAGGTTCTATACGTTCCTTTTTATTCGACGCACCCGGTCTGCTTTTATTGATTTAGCATCCCCTAGCAGTAGGCCTAAGGTCTGGTAAGCCTTCCTTTGTCTTCGCTTCTACTCTCTCCATAATTCTATCGCCACCTTTGATGATATGATTTAACTCAAACAGCTCTCTTGAGAATTTCTCCTGTTCGAATATCGTTCTTCTCAGGTCCTGTGACGTCGCTACTCGCGCTTCCATCCAGGGAAGGGAGTTTGCGTTAGCTTCGTGCAACGTTTCGCTCGGTAACGCAGGCGGCACTTCGAAGGCTGCAGGCTGCAACTCTACCATTTTTCCGGATTAAAAGAATGAAGAAAGAAAAAAAAAACGAAAAGAGAGTAAGAAGCAGAAAGTAAAACAAAAGCGAAAAAAAAATTAGTTGCCTCACGTGTCGTTTTATTAGAACACATGTTAGCTCCCGGGTTTCGGCACCAGTAATCGTCTCACGGCTGAACACGAAAAAAAAAAGTGAGAATAAGGATGGTAATAATACACACAGGCTCGATTGTTAACTGGCTTTATTATCTTCTCATCCTCATCTATACACAGGCTTTGTTTACATTAGGCCCTGTGGTATTAGGCTTAACATTGTCCTGCCACTAGCCATAACACCCCCTACCATTTCACGGACATTCCCCGTTACTTCCGATATCTGAGACCACTAACTGGTCAAGTCACGTGGCGTATCTCAGATATTTAGTTCAGATGTTTATCTCGCTCCTCCACGACCTTCGCTAGTTCGAATTCTACCTTCGCGAACTGTTATTTCTGCCCCGTGAGTGTCCGCTATTCCTATAATCTGGACAAAACTAGTGTGGGCCTCTGTTACCGTTATTACCTCAGTTACGGTTAGACTGAAGTACTCACGTAAAACGTGGGGGTGGTGGGTAAAGTAACAACGCGACAGATAGATACGAACTGGCTTTATTGTTTAAACAACAGGTATATATAGTGTCCTAATTCGACTTACTAGCTACGTAGGTCGTGTTGTTGTTTACAGCTTTCGTAGGCTTACCGACAGCTAACTTATATATGTGTGTGTGTCTAATTCTTCAAATGGTTCATACATATTTGACTGCACTCGCTATGGCACGGATGGTTTTATATCAACTTGACCCGCGTTATAGCGAGGGTCCTCTGTAAGGACAAGATCTAGAAGAATTGGGAAAGCTTACATCTAAATTATCTATTGAAGATCAGTTAGAATTGAGGAGTTGGATGACCCATACGTTGAGAAAGAAGAAAAGCGCGATTGAAGAATCGCAGTGGGCTGGAACCCGGAAGCCCTCAGAGCCGGTGGGAAACAAAGGAAATTTTGGCGAGGAACTTTAGAAAAAGAATTGCGCAAGTGTGGTAAAATTTGAAGATAATTAAAGGCTGTGGACAGGTACAGGAGAAATAACGAAGCCTTTATTACTTAGGCTTTGGTAGCTACAAACATGAGTCAAGTTAAAAAAAAAAAATCATCTTTTTAACTGAGCCAAGTGATGCATATTCTTAGCATTGATTATTTCAGTTGAAAAGATCCATTGCCCAAATAAAGTTTATAGACCATCTCACAGTTTTTTATCAATAAGTCAATCACAACATCAAGTTATAATAATTAGGTTCATGGGTTTGAATCCCTAAAGAGATAGGGAATTATGTAGCCACCCTACCCAGAGCAACAGATGGTTTTTAAACATTAATCTGTCTTCACCTAGCATGTTGAATAAATAAAACCGGGCAGTGCTATTTGTGTTATTCTGGAGTTCGGGCTGTACAAAATATAAAAAAACTTTGGTTATGGTTTGGATTAGACTTGTTATTCATCTCACATATAAACAAAACCATAATAACGCTCGATAAGAAACGTTTTTAAGTTTTGAAGGTGATAGATTTGAGTATCTATCCTCTTTTGGCCTCCTTGAAAAATTCTGGAGTTCCCGATCTGAAACTTATTCTAATAACGAGCAGTTCTATTAGAAGGTAATATGGGGAAATGTATTACTGTCTAACAGCTCGAACTCGGGATATGTGCTGTTAATAAAGGCTATTACCATGTCAATAGAGCCACTTGTTGATATCATAAAACGGAAATGGGCGAAATAATAAAGTTCCGCATGGAATAATGTGAAAATTTATTACGTTTTCAACAAGTTAAAGTGCGGCACTAAATACGAAATACAAAAAAAAGTTCATCAATTCCCCTTAATGGTCCTGCGATTAATTGATGGAGGTTAATATAAATAAGCTGTAAGAGATAGTTGGGGATGTTTTGGAAGGCCATAAATAGAGAGGAGCCCTGCGCCTGGCAGAGCCCTTGTAGCTTAGGCTAAGGCTCAAAGACAAAAGGACTTAAGTGATTTAAGCCCTAGACGTTTGGACGTCTCTTTATTTCATAGGGCCTACCTACTTCCCGGACAAAATATGTGCCGACTTCCGGCCAATAGGCTTTTCCTGAAGTATAGCCATTCATTTATTCTCTCCGTTATTAATTAGAAATTTTTGTTCCGTTGAATTTCATATTCACTGAGGATGATCACCTTAAAGTTGCACTAATTTAACAAAGGCTATAACAAACTAGCTTTTTTTTTACATCAATTATAAAGTCTTACTTTTGAAAATATATATAAACGAAATTAAGAAGGTAGGAAGTGAAGGAACGTCACTGATTCATGCCCGTGCTGTAACATATTATTGCATGAACCCCTCGTGTCTGCCATTATATTATATTACTTTCCTTAAATTTAATTTTTTGGTTATAATTAAATTTTGTTAATTACTTTACCAATTATCGTTTGTCTAGGAATATGTCATTTGAGCGAAGAGTTGATTTGAATTTACTTTTACTTAGGGTAAAACTTAAGAAATCATACTTAAGAATCACGAGTATCTTAGATATTAAACTTTCAATTTCTTCGTTCCTTTTTTGGGAGGTTACATTATTATATTATATATATAAATGTAAAAAAATAAATAATACAATTTAGTATGTAATCAATGTTAACAATTTTTCGGTTAGGCCACCGATGGTTCATTAGATATTCATTAGTTTTTATATGCAGATTTCCATTTAGAATTTTGTAATAAAAAAATAATTTCTATTCATTTGAGTTTATGGTCCAGAAAGTTTCAAGAATGAAACTAAAGCTAAGAAAAGAATAACTAAAACCAAAAAGATAAACAGACTCTCTCCTGCTATACAATTAAGTTTTTTTTCAATTTATATAGGTCAATTTATATTATTGATAATTCAGCTGAACTGGATCAATACCTACCGCCGTTTTATTAGTTCGACTTACTAACCTCCTGACTTAGTAGAGGGAGGGAAGAAATTAGCAAGGGTAGTTTAGAACCTTTAGTGAAAAATGTACGACTGGGCTAGTGGGCAGATCGCGTGCCATTCAAGATTGATTTCACTAAACCGGTTTTAGTTTAACTTGAGCTCGCTATGCTTCTTCAGCCCTCTGTGCTACTCTGTCATTAGTTGTCTTTCAATTCGGTGACATAATCAATTTTTTGCATGGGTATTTTACAACTCAGGTCGTACCCTGAATTCCCAATCGCTACTTCTGTGGACCATTATAGTATTTACAGTCCCCTCTTTGCCATTCTTAGTTCTAGGTCCTGCATCTGACCTTTTATTGGCCTCCCTCTCTTCCTTATTACTCGCATTAATTAACTTGAATTAATGCGTAACCGAACTGCTTACTCTCTAGATGGAATTTTGGAGAATTTCAAGTATAGCGGTGGAACACGTATAGGAACTATACTTCGCTTTCATAAAATCATTCTATATACAGTCTAAAATGATAATAAATAATAGAACGATTAAAAAAAAAAAAAGCTAGTATGTATTGTACAAAGTAGATTTAAGGAAAAGTTTTTATTTTATTTTGTTTTCTTTGGAAGTTTTGTGTTGATTTTGAAAAATAAAGAACGAAAACATTATTACTCAAGGTGCGCTGACCGGTGCAACAATCCCATTGCACCGGAATACGCGCACCATAGGCTACGTAACCCCCTTAGCTCGCTTCACGGCCTTGTGGGGTAAGCCCGTTTGAGGCTCAGCCTCAGGAAGGGGAAAAAAAAAAGATGTTTGATATTCTGCATGGTAGTTCTGATTGATGACTTAATGAGGATAAAAATAAAATTACCTCTATGAAAAACGATAAAGTGTTAATTATATAATCATTGATAAGATAAAATAATATATCTGTACCAAAAATATATATATGTACAAACAGAAAGCTTGATACATGGAAGTTTTTTTTGATGCCCCAGAGATTAAATAAAAATAAAAGAATGAACGATTAGATCGAAACAAATAATGAGTCAGTTAGTAATCAATCAAAACAAAAATGTTTTCCTATCTTTAAAGTAGGTGTTAATTAAATACCTCGACATCTTGATTAATCCGTGACTCTTTTCTGGACTATTATTATTAAAAGTTCTATAAAATCGTTTCCACAACTACAATTAAACTCTTAATTGTGTGATGCATCAGACGTGAATTGAATTAATCCTATTTATACAACATTTATTAATGAATTAGAGCATAATAATGGCCACTTCGTGACTATCTTCCACGTTTCATCCATCGGTCGTAAACCCCTTTAAATTTTCAAATCTGCCTTTTATTTTTTCCCTTGCTCTTTGTTGCAATTGTACAGAAAGAACAATGGTGGCAGTGTGGATCTCAAAATGGATTTGATCTTTTGTTCACCTTCATTCAAAGTAGCTTTCTGAATGGATCAATTGACGAATTTGGTATCTGTTTTTCTGTTCAAGATAGCAATGAGAGATTATTAAAGGTGTTTTTTTATTTCATTCTCCTAGTGACTTATTGTTTTCTAAAACATGGACGTCTTTATAATATAGAAAAAATTTAAAAAAACCAGCGTGGTGGGTATTTTGAGTGAACATGACATCTCATTCCGCTGTAATCCACGACTAATAACCAAAATTGATAACATATATAATAGAAAAAATAAAAGACAGTTGCAAAAGGGAGAAACCTTGTATGTTACTGTGGTAATCATTTTTAAAAATGTTCGTATGTGGTGAGGAAAAAGGTAAATTTTGGTTCTTCGTCGCTATGATGTCACTGATAACTAAAAAAATATCACCTAACTATAAAAAACGTCGCGATTTTTATATGAATTTTATTAGATAATTATTAAATATAGACCATTAAAAAATTATTTATTAAACGTTTTTAATGAAGGAGTCATCCATTATGAATACGAAACAGGAGATTAATAATTTTATTGAAATATAAAACAAAATAAAAAGAATAACCCGCAAGGGCGAAGTTGATAGAACATTAACGAAGCGTTAATATTCAAAGCGATGTAAATGTCAACTTAATTTATTCATTTGGCTTGAACTGTGCCATGTACGCTCAGAGCTACGGTCCAAAATAAAATTTCCCAATACAATGAAATAGGCCAGTTGATTCCTCATTAAAATCTCGCTGTGTAGGAAATTTTGAAGAAAGGACAGGAAAAACGCTTAAAAAACTTAAAATTATGGTGTAGAACTTCCGTTGAAATGAGCATACAGTGAGTCAGTTGCATTAATAAAAATGGTATCGAACCGTTATAATGAGGACTGACCTAATATATTCTTCTAATTTAAAAAAAAAAAACTATGCGGGTTCGATCACTTTCGATAAAAATATTTGACATGGTGAGCCACTCACTTCTATCTGCCAGGTTCGGTAGCACCATCAAGTACGTTGATTTATGGAAAATATTTACTACTAAATGGTTCACTATGAATGAATTATGTAAAGTGGGCAAGTGAAAATAAATAAAATGTAAATATTATAACGTGCTCCCTTAAACTAAGAACAGTAAGGGCCTTGAAGCCGAATACCTCTGCTTACCGTTATTATCTTATGTTAACGTAAGGTGACCTAGGAATTATTACTTTCCAACAGTATCAAATAATTGATATAATAATAATATATAATTTAATATACAATCTAGTGACCCTAACTACATAAGTGTTAAATCATCCTATACTCTGGTGCATAATGTATTGTAATTAGATGTAAAACATGGTAAGAGCTTTTTCTGGTAATAAATCATGGAGAGATCAGAAGTCGTATAACAAGGCACAGAGAGTCGAAGGTTGTCTGCAATAAACCTGAGTGTAAGCCACCTGCCCCCTCATAAAACGCAACCGGTAGACCTTTGGTCACCTTCCGGTGGTCATAAAACCTAAGTAGGTGAGTCCCTAGCAGCTATAAAACACACCCTTTTAGACCAACAGTCATAAACTTAAGGGGGATTGGCCACCTGGGCATCATAAAACATACCCCTTTCAGCCGACTCCGCCTTCCACTAGGAAGGGGAAATAATATTTAAATAAGCGGGTTTCGCCCTGTAGAGCCACTCTTTCCCAATTTCTTCATCTCCTCAGCCGCACTTCATGGTCGCTTTACGCCAGGGCCGCTTGGCCCTGGAGGGCAGACACTTAGACTCCTCGTCAGACTATCTCTCTTCAGCGCCGCTGAGCCCGTCACCCTATTTTTCAGCCGCCTTGCAGACCCTCTGGCGCCTTGACCTGTTACGCTGCCGATCTCCCGCCCGAACTCTGAATAACAATAAAGCAATATTTGAGAGCATAATCCAACTAACTATCGGCACGAAAGCAAAACATGGACGACTCTGGAGAGAGAGAGAGAGAGAGAGAGAGAGAGAGAGAGAGAGAGTTTGTATATTTCATTTAATGCAAATTGACTCATAGCAGAGTTAGCAGATGCCGACTCAAAACTAAAATACAATTAATAAGTAAAAGTATAATATCTACTTAGCTAAGAGTAACTCGAAACAAAAAAACGACTAATTTATGGATCTTAAGACTCAAATGCATATCTTTATGTATTTTCTTACTAGTTGAAATTTTCATTAAATTATTTTTGCTGCCCTTTTACTTATTTTCAAAAAAACTTTGAGTCCTTTCTTATACTTGGTAACAAAATAAATCAAATCATGTAGTTAGTTGGCCTAAGTCAGTTATTATTCTTAGGTCTTCATTCTTAATGCTCTACTGTTATGGAAGTTACTAGTACAGGCCCATACTTCAGCATGGCAATGCATCGTTTGATAGAGCTATCGCTTTATATTTTACCAACAGTTTTGGGTTTTGCAAAGAAATGGGAACGGCAATTAGTTGGCAGCTTTGCCTTTCGCTCTAATATATTTTATTTAAGGTGTAAAAGTTCGACCTTTAAGCCTTTATTGTACTTAACAGTCATGGTTCATTAATGAGCATTTTTTCCTAAATTAATTTAGGCTTACATTTAATAAACAAAATTGATTTTTTTTTTTTTTTTTAAGGTTGTATTTCCACCGATAAACGAACTTTTTTGCATTGACTATAGACTTTCTAGCCCTTGAGTGATGAAATAAAACATCCATTGATACGTAACACATTAATAAATATAACGAACATCCATTAAAACATCTTTCTTTCATGAACAAAAATCGATATCTTAATAAATAATCCATTAAACCCCCAGTTTAATCATTCTCACATTGGTCACCGTGGCATGCCCATATTGTCCTACATGTTATGCTCCCTGAGGATTTGATAAATTCCAAAAATGTTGGAAAGAACTCCTAAAAACTGACATCTTTTCTAGCAGTAGAGTGCTTCTGGATCTATAATATACTATAAACGGCCTGGATTTAATGTCATTCTCCACTATCATGATCGCCTGTGGCACCCTAGATTTCTCCCTGGTGTGCCGCTCTTTGAATGGCAAAATCTCTTCAGTACCTCGATATATCGTTCATAATTACCAGCCTATGACAGGAATGGCATTAGGTGCAACATGGTCGATGTACTGACTGCATATATGTACATTATGAATGATTTATTATAACCATATACAAAAAGAATACGATGCATAAATTAGCTATTCCAAATGCCCTAAGCAGTTTTCCTAAATGATGGAGATTTCAAAGCAATAAAGTGAACCTTTTTTTTTTTTTTTTTCATGCTCCATCGATTTCATGTTTTCTGATGAATATATACTTGCAACTCGGCTGCCATACGCGATTCGAATTCTTCTCTGGCGAAGTCCGATTGTGGATTTCTGGCAACAAGACTAGAAACTAAGCCTAGTGTTCTGTGTACACTTGATCGCAGTTGGGATAATCAAACTAGTTGTCACTGGAATCGAGTACTGTGTTTAATGTCACTCTGATTAGATGCCAATAGCCTGAGCACTAATAAACCTCCTTTGCCGAGTACAGATTGCGCGCTGTTTCACCTGGACTGTATTTGACAATTCAACAATTAGGAAATGTGAAAAATACATAATTTCCTAAATTAATTCATTTACCTAAATTCTCCATTATCCTGCATGATGAAAATTTGTCATGTCTATTAATCCGTCAAGTCTAGTAACAACAATACTCAACTAACATATTTAAATTATTCAAACTTCAGCTTACTACTGTGTAAAAGAAGTTTTTATTCTGTGCTTTATCTTCGAAGTCTTGTTGAGTGGCAATCAAGTGATGTATCATACAAACATAGTGATGACCTGTCGAAATGCGTAATAATATTGCGTTATAAGTATTTAGGACTCTACACCGACTATATTTTAAAATTTACTCTATGTGAAAAACTAATCTTTGAAAGAAGCTTCCACTATTACTTACATTAAATAGATTTGTCTATTTATATTATAGATTTGTATATTTATATTAGAAGTTTTATTAAGTTTTTACACTTTTTATAGTAAGTTTATACGTAGTTAAGCTTTTAGTTTTTACAAGTCCTTGTGAGAGGGATTAAAGGGGTTTGCAAACCCAACCCACAGTAGCTTCAACATTTCAGGTAGCCACTATAAACAAAAAACTACAATGAATATTGATTGAGGGGCAGTCAAAAGGGAGAAACCTCCCTTCGCCTTTTCCTTATGCGACAGCCCCACTGTAAAATAGTTGAACTATAACTCTGATCACAGCAATATTCAGGATTTAAACAATAGGTGAGATATTTGTTGTCAAGTCGGCAGGCACTGATCTTGGAGATACCATTTCGGTATGTAATAGTGGAAGAGTGGAACAATGATTTTGAAAAAATGATATCATTGATAGCCCGAAAGTCTGAATAGGCGAAATATCAGCCAGTGGTTAAAAACATGTAAAAGATTTTTTAAGAGACCCCTTTCTCTCATCCCTGTTTTGAAAATTCTGTTTTCTATCGAAAAATAAAACTTCCTACAGTCGTGTTTTTCCATAAAAAAAAAAATAACACATTAAAAATTACGTTTTTTCTTTCTGATTCAAGTGAAAGCACATCTTTTGAAAAAATGCATGAAAATTTCCTGAACGATGTGAGCCTCAAATTCACTACAAGAATTAACCGAATCTTTAGCTTGTGGAGCATCATTGTCCATTTGATGAAATACTGACTGTCGGGTTGTCACTAGGAGGTGCTTGATCACCTAGCCCTGGTGACAAGTGCGGGTTGTTCGAGTTTATAACCTGGACAATCGTTCCAGGACGGCGTTAATATCTGACTCCATTTATGATAGGTATGTGCCCCGACAATGCACTATGTTCAAGAGAAGAGGTACAGAGGTTTCATAAAGAATAAGGCAAGTTTTCAGAGTTCGAGCTGGGGCCCAGCAGCGTCACAGGTACAAGTCGTCAGAGGGTCTGCAAGGAGACTAAAAGACAGGGTGGCAGACACAGAGGCGATGAGGTGAGGTCTAAAAAGAGTCTGTTTATGGCGGCCAGGTGGCCAACCCCTTCAGGTTTATGACCGCCGGGTGTCAACCCTTGGTCTAAAAGGGTCTGTTTATGGCTGACGGCTGTCGACCGTCTCACGTTTGACTTGTTTATGACTGCCGGTCCCGCGCATGGTTTATTGCTTAAAACTTCTACAATGATTTACATTATATATGCACCAGAGTATAGGGTGATTTAACTTATGTAGTTAGCGGTCACTACACTGACATTTTGAGGAACAGAACTATTTTACCAAGTCTCAAATTTTCCAAATTGTATCTTGTAAAAGGGCATCGAAAACCAGTTTATTGTTTGGCTAGGTCATATTAATTTTGAAATTTTTTTCTTTAGCTATATATCTACAATTTGCTTATCCAGCATTAATATGGTTTTATATATATATAAAATTCCTTTATTGTGCTAAAATTACAATCTGCCTTGCTAGGCAATAAGTAATTAAGATATACGATCATTCATACCATATTTACATTTCATCATTCACTCGCTCATTCATTCAGGACATGATTGGAGAAACTGGCCATTGCCAGGACTCCCACTGTCACGATTATAGCAGGTCACGAGGCCACTGCCGTTTCAGTCTCCGAAGAGGATTATAGGGATGAGTGACGCAGTGCAGTGACTGTGCTACAGGATTAGGGTGGTTGGAAAGGCTACTGTAGAATTTCGTAAACTTGGAAGGGATGAATTCTAGAATGTAGGGTATATTAAGGTCGTTATGAAGGGTTTTGTAGCTGACGTAATAAGGGGCATTTACTACTGTTCTCAGGACTTTTGATTGAAAGGATTGGATACGCTTGATGTTCGACTTTTTTACTGTCCCCCATAGCTCTATTCCGTATGTCCAGATTGGTTTAAGTATAACTTTGTAGATTAGTAGTTTATTTTCTATTGAGAGATGGGATGTCCTTTGAAGTAGTCTGTACAGTTATCCAAAGCGTCTGTTTAGTTCTTGTCTTTTTAGTCTCGTATGTGGGTTCCAGGTCAGTCGTTTATCGAGATGGAAGCCTAAATACCGTACTGTCTCGGATACAGGGAGAGGAATAGAATTAAAATAAACTAGTGGACAAGGCTTGCGACAAAGGGTGAAGGTAATGTGGGAGCATTTTGCTTCATTAACTTTGATCCGCCATTGGTTGCACCAATACTCAATCTCGTCAAGGTGTTTTTGAAGGTTATGGGATGCTATGTCGGGGTCTGGGTTAGATGACAAGACTGCAGTGTCATCTGCAAATGTGGCCAAGAAGGTATTGGGAGTAGAGGGGACATCAGCGGTGTATAGGTTGTAGAGGATGGGGCCCAGGACACTGCCCTGTGGAACTCCTGCATTTATAGCCATATATAGGGGATAGTAGTTTGAATATTCTAAACCACAGAGGACTTGGAAGAAGCGGTTTGAAAGGTTAGGATTAGGAAAAGGGTCTGTGGTAAATATCTTTTGAGCTTTTAGAGTAAACCTGCGTGCCAAACCCTGTCAAAAGCTTGAGCTATATCAAGAAAGGCAGCAGTGCAATACTGTTTGGTTTCAAGGGCTGAGGAGATGTGATCAACAACGCGAAGGCCTTGTTGAGCAGTGGAATGCCGTTGGCGGAAACCAAACTGGTGTGTAGGAAAAAGGTTTTTGGATTCAATAATTGGAAGTAGACGTTTTAGTAGAAATTTCTCAAATATTTTTGAGAGGATAGGGAGTAGGCTTATTGGACGGTAAGATGAGGCGTCATTGGGTGGTTTACCGGGTTTGGGGAATAGGACAATAATGGAATGTTTCCAGAGGAGTGGAAAGTGCGTCGTTCGGATAATGCAATTATATATATATGGGTTAGGAAGATTATGGCATTAGGAGGAAGTTGTTTGAGAATTTGAGGAGTAAGGAGATCATATCCAGGGGATTTTCGGTACGGTAAGTTTTTCAGAAGGTATTTGACCTCAGAGGGATTAACGGCTTTTGGTGGAAGAGAGAGAGGAATAGGTGAGGTGAGGAAATCTTCCACAGTTGTGCTGTGAGTATGGCTTTGATGAGAAACGTTAGGTGTGAAAGTATGGGTAAGATGCAGAGCAAATTCCTCCAACCTATCCCCATCCGAAGCCGCCCAGGACCCATCATCACGACGGAGCGGATGTGAAACAGGTTGATACTTTAGGATTTTTTTGGTTACATTCCACAAGGAGTTATCCCTGGTAGACAGAGAGGAGAGGTAGGAATTGAAAGAATCGGAACGGAAGGATGCCAATCGCCGCTTTACCAATCGGCAGTACTGATTGTACGAGCGGCGATCGGCAGGATGCCGGGATCTTTGCCACACTGTTCTGGAGTGGCGTTTGGATAGGATTAGGTCTTTGAGATACTGAGGTAAACTATTATGATTATGAATTTTTGGGTGACGATGCCTCCCAAGCCGACCTCTGGACCAGAGTAGTGAAAGAATGCACTGCATCGTCTAGGTCTTGGGATGTTTTCAGGGATAATTTCAGGTTTACGGACTCTGTAAGAAGCTGACGGAAGTGGTCCCAATCGACTGGGCCCCTAATAAATGAAGGAGGAGATAGTTTGTGAATTGGTTTTAGGGAAATGGTTAATAATAAAGGGCTATGATCGGAGGAGAGGTCATCGAGGCGCTTGAGTGAATAGTTTAGTGTTCCTAAACTATTGTAGAAGAAGTCTAGGAGATCTGGATTTCGGTTGGGATCTGATGGCCAATAGGTGGCTGTGTCAGGAGAGATCGTGGAGCAATGTTTCCGTGTGAGTGCAGACAGCAAAGCACGTCCGCGTGTATTCGTGGATCTTGATCCCCAGTGTTGGTGCTTTGCATTAAAGTCCCCACCCACAAGGAAACAATGTCCTATGGAGTCTAGAAAGGAGATGAATTGGGAATCGGAAATGGATTTATTGGAAAGGCAGTACACTGATGCTAGAGTAAGGGGGAAAGTGAAGGTGCTGATTGACACTGCAGTGGACTGAAGGAAATCATGTGCTACCAAAGGAACTATGTGATGAGAAATGGAATTATGAACAATGACAGCGGTACCTGCATGAGCTCTTCCATCTGGGTGATCAGTTCGGTAAGTATGGTACTGTCGAATCGTAAATGGTCGTTTGCTAGTAAGTCTTGTTTCAGTAATGAGAGCTACATCGATGGTCTTGTCGTGGAGTAGTGCTGTCAGTTCGTTAGTGTGGGTGCGAACACCATTCGCATTCTAAAGGAGAATGGATAAGGAGTCGGAAGGATCCACTTATGGATTTTGTTTAACGGGGATAAGGTAGGAGACCAGATTTGTAAGTAGGGAAATGAGAGGAGTAATTAGGGTTCTGAACTCTGTAAGAAATGAGGTTAAAAGGCTAGTGAGATCCGAAGAACTTGAAGGTGGAGGAATGTACGAGATGTGTGGCTGAGGATGGGATAGAGTTTGTGGGTTGACGGTATGAACGGAATGCTGGGAAAGGTGATCTTGTGTACAGGGGGTGGGTGGTGCCTGTGACTGCTCTCTGTTGCGAACGGCATCGGCGAAAGAGACAGTAGGCCTCAAGTTTCTGGCTGGGCCGCTTCTTGCTGCAAGTTTTTCCACTTCTGGCTGACGGCGTTGTTCGGTCCTCGACTTCAGCGTTCTGTAAGCCTCGCAGCCCTTGTAGTTGGCCGGATGGCCTTGCTTGCAAAGTACGCATACCGCAGGCGATTTTAGGTTCTTTTTGCACAATTCGCTTTTGTGCTGCCCACTACACTTTACACATCTGGGAGGGTGGTGGCAGTAAGATTTCGTGTGCCCATATGCCTGACAATTATGGCACTGGACGATGTCTCGTTTGGGGAACGGTTTTTCAACCTGTACCCTTGTATAGTACAGGTGTGTTAGTTCATAAATCTTCTCTACTCCAGGTGTTCGCTCGAAATCGACTAAGAACAGTGGTAACGCTGTTTTTATTGATCCCTCTTGTTGTTTATCCTCACGTAACACGTTCGTTATTTGGCGAACTTTGAATCCAAGAGCAAAGAGTTCATCTTCGATTTCGTCAGATGGTGTGGTCGGGTGCAAGTTTCTAATTACTACTCGGAGCGAGCGTTCTTGTTTCAGCTGATAGGTGTGAAAGTCAGCATTGGTTTCGTCCAAATATTTGATAATTGCCCGATAAGTATCGGGAGTGTCCCCGGAGATATTTTCGTGTCCCGAGAGCGATTTAGGCACGTATATTTTCCGGTACCAACAATTTTGCTCATTTGTGAGCATAGTAATTTAAAGTTGCTAATGTTGCGTACAAATATAGGAGGCGGCTGGGGCTGTGTTGGAGTTTTGTTGACTTCCATTTCTTCTGCTGGGATATTTTTCAACGCCTCAAAGGTGTTTGGCGTGAAGAAAGGTGACTCTATGGCGGGATCATTATTGGATGTGCTGGCCTGTGGAGGTATCTCTTCCATGGAACTAGCCGCAGAAGAGGTTATTTGTACATTCCTGGTTGATCGTCTCGGTTTACGCTTTACAGGCGACGTTGTCGGGGTTGGACCTAGTGATCTAGATCTTTTTTTTTTTTATTTTGAGAAATTACTTGTTGATAAAATTTCATTTTATCATAACAACGGTTTTTTGTTTGTAAGGAAAAAAGTACGTAGCGCCGGTGGGAATCAAGCTCACAACCTCCAGTGGCGAGTCACGGGTCTTGGCTCTGAGCCACAAGACCGACTGGCTCAGAAACAATTGCACGACGTTAGTGAACGATCCGAATGGTGCTAATGTCTAATGGCAAAATGGCCGACTTCTCCTCCGATTTCACTTCACTTTTGTTCTGCACAAATGTAATAAGCTATTCACTTACGTGTTGAGGGCTTCCTCGTGACCAGCTCACGTAAGTTGCCTGGTAGAACAATTTTTTTTGATGTACTGTGGCCTAAAAACGGTAGAATAAAGTGTTTGAAGGACGAGCGAAGTTGAGAGGTGTTTCAGGATGTAGCGCATGCGCAAAAACTAATATGGTTTTAAAAGATCTTTTTCATATCTTATACACACAATTCCATTTACTCAACGTGTGAAGCGTCAACGTACGAAACTGTCCTAGGATCTCTCATGCCCCAAAGGATTTACCCAGTGAAGCCGGTGAAGAAATTGGGGGTAAAGAAACCTCCCTTCACCTTTCCGTTATGCGACAGCCCCACTGTAAAACAGTCGAACTATAACCCAGATCACAGCAATATACAGGATTTGAAAAATAGGTGAGATTTTGTTTGCAAGTCGACTGGCACCGATTGTAAATGTATGAGCATGGATCGGATGACTAAATCTGTTGGCTGTACTCCTTCCATCCATCCCATGGCATCAGATCAACAAATATTTCATATTTAAGAAACTTCGGCCGATTATTTATTTGCGATACGCATTTAACAACCGGTAACATTATGTCAAATATAGAGAACGTGCATAGAATCTATTACAAACAAAGAGTTCACAGAATCGTGACCGATAAAGAACTATTCGATAAAGACGGATAAAAAAAAAAAAGGAAAGTCCAATAATTGTTTGTTTTCTAAAGCGAAGTCCGAGATAATCAAAGAGGGTCGTTAATTAAAGAGAACGGCGTCATAAGTTTTTTTGTTGTTTTCTTTTCACCTAAGCCCCATGTTCTATTTGATAAAAGGGCCTAAAAACAAGAGAAAAAAAACGACTTTTTCATTGGAATTTTCCTGACATTCTATTATTTTATCTGTAAATGTAATCCAGGTAAATGTGCAGTTGATATAAGATTTACTATCTTAATACTAATAACAGAAGTTCAGGCAGTGTCGCATTTAAGTAGTAGTCGTTTTATGGGAATGGTATTGGGAGGGATGAATTCATGATGGGGAGTTCGTGCAAGGGCAAACATGTAAAGAAAAGAGACCTGCTTTTGCGCGTTACTTTTGTCAGCGTGTATGTTCCGTAAATGCGGCAGAAATAGTCTACAATGTTGGTGCAAGCCATCTCAGCTTGTGTTAGCAATTGTTAGCAAAGGCAGTAAACAGAAATCTACACGAAGACTAAGACACATACAAAACTATAGAACTAGCGTAGTAAGCTTTGCTAACCAAAAAATAAAAAAAAACATATTCAGAAGTTAAAACAGCAACTAAAGAAGACAAATGACCGGAGAAGCAAATTACCGTCCTTGTGAGAGGATGAAAGGGGTTTGCAAACCCGACCCACAGTGGCTCAACATATCAGGTAGCCGCTATAAACAAAAAACTACAATGAATATTGATTGAGGGGTAACCTGGGTGAAAAAGCTGATTAACTTCATAATCATAACATGTTTTATTTTTTAGTCTGCTTCCAGTCTTGTGTTGACCTCTGATCTGTTAGTAGCTTATCATATATGGTAGTAGTATATTCGGAAATTTTGTCACGCAGGAACGCTAGAATGTTGATGATTTAGTTTTCCAGATCGACAAACATATTGTTCACCCATTCGTTTTAGATACGAAGCCTTCCAAGCACAGCTGTCCCACTTTATGATATTGTGAAGTTGTCCATTATGTAGTCAAACTATAAATGGTTCTTTCTGGAATTCTTCAAATTAGATATCATATAAAATTTGTTTATTTATTTTTACAACACAAATTGTTCCACTAGATAGTACTTACTATTGGCAATAGCCATCATCCTTGTAATTAAATAGTAACAATCATACCTTGGTTGCATTTTTACTGAATTCCACGTTGGAGAAGCGTGGGAAAAAAGATAGGCGCTTTCATAAGATTATTCATAACGGCTGCACCCAAACTTTATTTGCCTAAGGTATCAAAAAGCAATTAATGAAATAAAACAAATCAAGTGATCTCCTATGAGAGACCTTAATTCCAAATAATTATGAATATTATAAAGAAGTATTAGGGCATTATATTTTTGTCAATATTTTGAAATATTTCGAGGATACTCAATATTGCAAGTATCGGCCTTGATAGGGAAAAAGAATCGGGCATTTTAAGTAATATGGGAGAATACCTTTAGCGTGCTCAATTTTCGTAATGTGATACACGATATTTATTATTATTATATGTAAAATACGTGACATCTATTTGTATAAATGGGCTTATGAGAATTGTGATATTTAGTTCCTGATTTTTCCTGAAATATTTAATTTAATGCCAAGATGTCTTGCCAAGCTCATCTCTTAATTTAGTACAAAAAAGTAACTTTATTATACTATCTATCTCCAACTATGTAGTAATATATATCAGATCAAAGAAAAATTGGTTTACCTACATTGACTTTCGTCACCCTACATTGCATAAACTCTCTCCTGTGATCGAACCCTACAATAAATAATCATCTCCCATTAGGTAACATTTTATCCACCAGGAGTAGACAGACCATTCAGGTCACATAAATTTTAGCTACCTGGCCAGAATTGAAAGCAGAGCACACATCAAGATGGCTACCAGGCTACCAAGCTAGTGGCTCAACTCCCAAAAATCCGTGGCATTGGTTTTTGATATTAATAAATGGTCGTACTTGAGTTTTGTGCAACGGTGGCCGTCAAAATTTTAAAACTCCCATCGACAAAAGTCGAACAAGAAATATGCGTATAATAACACCACCGGGTTGCTGTGCAATTTACATTTAATACAACGAAGGAAAGTATGTGAAATGAGTATATTAATTGGCCCGTTTTCTCTGACTAAATATTAGTTAATTTTTCCCATTGGTTGAAGACACATTAAATGGAGAACTGAAAGCCAGCCGTGTATTTAAGGAATCTAGTATTTAATGTCGTTCCATATGATTTTAATAGGAATTCTTTATATATTTTCCACTATCAAGGTCTTTTGTTTCGTTCATATATATTGCAGAAAATACAATTTATTTTATGATCGATGTAAAAAAATATTACTTGGCAAAATAAAAAAAAATAGTGATGCTACTGATCAACTTTTAAATAATTTAATGGATACAAGGTGAAAATATAATTCTACGTGCCAAGGAGGTTGAATTTAGAGAAATCCTCCTTTGGGATCTAGCGGTCTGGGAAGAAAACAACAGGGCTTTGTTTGAAACCATCCACATGGCAGAGGACTTTCAGGAGTGAAATTTGTTTTAAATATTCTATGTATAAGATAATAAATATTAAGTACAGAGTTTGTAAGGTTAAGCACCTGGTGGTATATATAATTTATAAAAGTAAAGTGGACCCATTGTAATAATTTAAATAATGAATATTTATCAATTTATAATTTAATTATTGGTGTATTTAGTTGGCATGTAACGTTTTGTTTTATTCAATTCAAAACTAGCATAGCTAGCTAGTTATAATCGACTTTGGTTCTGTTAGTGGTTTTGAGTACATTCAGTTTATGTTTATTTTATTTAAGGTAGGACAGTATAATAGTTTTCTGTATTATAGTAATAATAAACCAGGTGAAACATAAAAAAAAATGCACAGAGGCTGGTCCAGCGATTTTAAATATAAAGAATTACTATATTTTATTTCGGTTATTGCATTATTCATTGCAATGAAATGTGCAGGTACATAATTTAATTTATTTTAAATGTTCATATGTGTTTTCTTCTATTTTATTAATGATATTATATTAATGATTGTTCCAGAATCCAGTTACAAATCATTACTCTTCCTTGCAAAATGAGTGCATCGGGGTGAATGCATAGTTATAAATTATGACTTTTTCAGTTAAGTTCCTTCCATTAATCCCGATAGTGGGATCTGGTGCTCATTACCCTTTATTAAACTATAAAGTAATTAATTTTAATGTTCTTGCTTGTTTACCTTCGTGGTAATCTAGTATACGTACGTAGTTATTTACGAACCAAGATAATATTTTTTCACTGTATAGCATTTCAAAGGCACATATAAGATTTTTGGCATTTAACTTAGCATAATTACTTTTATATACGAAAAACTAACTATAATTATGTCACAAATGTTACGCAAATTATATATTTCATCACAACGTTTTTTTTCATAAGTCATTTTCCCTGAAAACATAAATAAATAAAATTTTAATCTGAAACCTTATACTGCCTCTCTGATATTTTTAAACCTTATTAAATGTCAATTTCGTATTCATAGCGTGACTATACGCATTGCGGTACTTCAGCAGTGTTTGATTGCGCATCACCTGCTATTCATTGTATTGATCAGGGGGAATATATTAACAATAAAATATAAATTTTAATAAAAATATTTCAATAAACTCACATGATGGCTAGCAGGAAGTGTAGTAGTCCAGTTGTTCCCCTCTCCCCGAACGAGGGTCGGCCTACCAGGAACAGTGGCCAGTTTGGCTAAAAATAAATATGGGTCACTAAATTTTATTTTATATATATACCATATTATTTACATTGATATATTATCATATATAAATATATAGTCTTATTTATCAATTATTCTTCTAATATTAATAAAGAAATTGAATTTGATTTCATATAGATATAAAGTATAATAAGAAACAATTTTCTTGATTTCACCAATAATTAAATACTTCCGGAATTTATTTTCAAAAATTAACTGAGGTTTCAATTATAATCATAACCATTCGTCGATAACCTTGTTCATCAAGAATAAATGTATTTATAACCTACTGTCTGTCATCTTTGGAGAGAAAAAAAGAAATCAGGATAAATATTTAGTTAGTAATGATCGTTCATCCGAATTAACTTACTATATCTGAATGTTTCACCAGTGTTTCTACCTCTTCTAATTCTAGGCTTGCTCCCTTGCTCATATAAATTTATGTAATGGGCTCATTTTATCGATAGAGACATAGAAAATTTGAAAACATAAAAAATGTAACCATCATCATAAAACACGATTAAGTGAATAATCCCTTAGTGATTCAATTATTAAATTCATAATAATTAAATACATCTATAATCTTGAATACGGCGATGAAATACATATCTGGACGTTCGATCACGAAAATTCAGTTCGTGCATTTGCGTTTTTAGCACAGAAGTTACATTAAGTAATTAAAAATGTTCCCCTCATTAATTCATGGTGTGTTTTGTGTGGAGACATAATGTCCTATGCGTTAGTTCCAATTGATAACTCGATAATGCTAAAAATCTTCATGACAAACCCTAAAGGGATATTAATTAATTACTTACATTTGATAATGAAGGATCATATTGAGTAAAGTGCCAAATTAAAGATCTCTTCATCCTGATTGATGATATGTCATATATGTTTGCATATTAATAAGTTATAATAATAATAAAAGTTGTTGAAATCATTTCTATAATTTCATATATGAAATAAATTTGATCCCAAACGTTTGACTAACTATGCACGTTAACGAGATACGACGTTATTTTCTGAAAGTTGAGGCAACTAAGTGTCCTTGCATACTTGAATTAGTAACTTAATCATACTTCGAAGGAGCTGAAGTAGGTTTTTATTTAACTCGAAATAAACTGCCTATCATTCATAAAGACAATCACTGATTGTGACTAAGCTGTTTTATATCACTGCAATATATGTCCTACAATTATCAGTTATCATTCAAATATCATGTAGGAATATACATTTTAATAACATCTCTAAGGAGCAATCACTCATTGACTAGTGCTGGTGCTGTTACCTCTAATAAATAACATCGGCCATATACTTCTCAGCTATCAGTCCTAAGCCCTTGAATACAGAGACTTGCCTATACTTCAGTAGCAAGACAGAAACAGGGATGAGAAGGGCTCATCAAATTGAGCTCAGTGGAATCTATCTCATCGCCGTATGAGATTGGAAGCTCACGAACATGAGTGAGTAAACCACTTCGACAGAGCAGCACCTGATACTTCGAACAGTGAACATCTCGTGAAGAACCAGCTCTAAGGAAGGAAAAATTGAAAAACTAATAAGAAATGGCGACGGCAATAGAGGTCGAGACCTCGAAGAAGCGGCCTGCTTCCACCTCATCAGCCGGGGACAACAAAGAAGGCCCGTTACCAACCATAGACGCGGCTTCAGGGAAGAAAGTGGCTTCACCACTACTACAGGTGATCCCAGGCTCCCCCACCTGACGGTAAACCTATTTACATTACCGCCTTGTATAGGAGGCCGTACGCGTCTCTGCAGGAATACACAGCCCTGCTACGCGCATGCACACAAAGGTCTAACAAACAAAGGGTGGTACGTTACCTAAATTCTAGGTAAACGTTATGGTATAACACCACAAGTAACAAGGCTGCGAGACGCCGTTTACTGTCGTACACCCCCAGACTTTAACCTTTCGTCATAGAGGCAACCCTCAAGCCACTTCGACAAAAGATTTAGTACTGACCAGACAGCCACACCGTGTAATTAGATGCTCGGCCCTCGACTTTATTACGTCTGACCACAGGCCTGTACTGTACGCGGTGGATGGTAAAGTTGTGACCCTTCGCCCCACGAAATACGACTACTATCGTGCCGACTGGGACCTATATTGGTCGCAGATTTACCACAATCTGCATACAGTGCCAGTTCTCTGCAAAAAAGAGGAAGTAGATAGCCAACTGTCTTATATTTGAAGTCCCACAAGGAGCCGTGCTATCCCCAGTACTTTTCAAGGTGTATACGTCTGAAATTGTCGGAGCCCGGTACAAAAAGCAACTGCGCTGCTTTTGCTGACAATATCACGGTGTACAGTAACATCATGATTGCCAAGTTAGCTCTTAAACAGGCCGAAATAGCCTGTAACCAGATAAGTGAGATATTGGGAAAACTCAATATATCTGTAAACGAGAGTAAAACTGACTGCGTGACTTTCTCATTCCAAAAGGAAAAAGTCCACTGCCTACTACATACACTGTAGGAACGAAGGAAAATTCTCCAGCAAACGGCCTGATATATCTGGGCGTTAAAATAGACCGTTACCTCCGTTTTAGCGGCCAAACACGTACGCAGTGTTACCGGTTTTCACATCTATTAACACCGCCCAATATATCATTACGCCTTGAGCTAGGGATATACAAGAGTGCACTCAAGCCTGCTCTGCTGTATGGTGCACCGCTTTTTAGTCATTTGACTGAAGTGACAGCGAGACGACTCCAACAATTTCAGGAGCTTTTATATCACGAAAAAGGGTATGCCATAGTGCCGTGCGCAGGATGCTGTTCTGGAAGCTCTGGAGTCGAGTAATTGTGCTACTGTGTAGGAATCGGAAGAGTGGTGTCCCAAACAGTAGAACTGGCCTCAGGACGCTTTTATACGTTAACAGTTTCAGCCTCAGGTAAATAGCCGGGTTTGTGATGAGATGCTGGAGAGAGTAGTAAGTCCTACGTACTCTTTTCAACTTCTTCTGCAGGTGTGTGTAGAACGTCATGTGTCTGCCTAGGTTGATGCCTAGGTAGCATATGCTGTTGAAAAGTTTGCATTCAGTCCCATTTATGGTGAAGCTAGGTGGACGCGTTCCTTTTCCATGCTGGAAGGAGAAGACGATCCCTTGAGTTTTGTCCGGGTTCACCTGAATGTGGGCAGCTCATAGCTTGTCTGCGATTAACTTACTGGCGCCTTCTGCAGCCTTTAGAGCTTTCGCTGGGTTGAGGCTGGTGCTGTAGACCCCTATATCGTCCGCATATGCCGCTACCTCACAATTGGAGTATGATGCTCCTGCTATGTGCACGGTGTTGAAGAGTAGGGGTCCCAACACCGACCGTTGGGGAACTCCGACGACGAAATCTCTTCTGGTGGTTGATATGGCTCCTATTCGCACAGAAAAGGTTCTGCCTGCTAGATAGGAAGTCATGATGTTCTGGAGTTGCGCAGGAAATTCGTGCTCGTTCAGCCGTCGCAGTAGTGCACGATGATCTACTGAGTCGAATGCTTTCGTACAGTCAAGGGAGATCATCGCAGTGACTCTGTTGTTTCGCATGTTCGTTGCAACGTGCCGCTGCAGTTTCACTAGACTGCAGTCCGAGCTGAGTCCTTTACTGAAGCCGGTCTGTTGAGGTGGTATAATGTCTTGAGCGTCACAGTGTCTGGTGAGATGGTCGTAGAGAATCCTCTCGTTTATTTTTGATAATTGGGTCAGCAGACTGACGAACCTGTAGTGAGCTGGCTCATATCCATTCTTAGCCGGTTTCAATAGTGGGACGACGACGGCGTGCTTCCACGTCTGGGGAAAGTGTGTAGTCTCAGTGAAGAGTTGAGGATGTTCACTATGTGAGATATCCCCTTCCATAGTAGCTGCTTCAGAAGAATGTTTTGGAATGTTATTTTCCTCTGGTGCTCTGTTGCCTCTGGTGCGACGAATGATTGCTGCAACCTGGTGGTAGGAGGTATATATATTGGTGAGGGTAGGGGTCCGCCGGTCGGGTGCTGTGATTTGCTCACTGTCTCTGTCCACTCTCAAGTGGTCGGCTAGTGACCGAACTTAGCACTACATATATATATATATACAGATTCCACTTTTATTGATAATTAATATCATTTAATTAATATACTGGCAAGTGAGAACCTCGCCAACATCTACTTAGTTAGGTATTAGTTGTTGCACTACTTTGCCTGTTGACTTCTGTGCCGTGACTTTTTTTTACCTTATAGTTTTTTTTTACATTTCCATCTATTACATCACACAAAACATACAAAACTCAAGCTTATCTGTTTAACGGTCAATATCACAGAACAGAGGTATTCATCATCGTACTGCATCGACACAATAGCAAACCTTTTATTTTTATTTATTTTTTTTTTTTTTCCCAAATAGTAAACTAAAATTTCAAAAAATCATCAAGTACTACCACAACTTGAAATTTAAAATCAATCAAAACAAGTCATCTATAATTTTCACAAAGCACAAGCACATCTCATTTACCATCTTTCCATAAACCATTTTCAAAAAAAAATAAGTCAAATACCTTGGTTTGGGATTAGACAGATCCCTAACCTTCACAGAACCTATCAGCATGATTACTGATAATGCGAAAAAAAAAATCATATATGAAATGTTCCCGTATTTAAAAACAAAATCTCAGTTTTCATAAAAACGAACTTTTGTCTGTTCTCAAACTATACCTTATTTCATCAAGACAATAGCTTGTGAAAATCCACGTGAGATAACGTAACTACACCAAATTCTGTTGAAAGAGACACTCATACATACTATACATTTGTTACTTAACTAATATTGCCTGTTCTTCTTTATTTAATAATTATAAATCTTGATTACGCATTTTTTCTTTCCTACCTATTTGAAATCGTTTGTATATATATATATATAACACACTAACATTCTAAGGATACTAGAAAATGCTATAACAATTTAGCAACAAGTTGAATTGTAAATTAAATTGTGAATAAAGTTTTCTTAACTTTCTCAAACATACACAATTGCATTAGCCCAGTTTAAAAAATTAAATTAAGCAAACAAACTCCTGAAATAAATTAGTCAATCTTAAACAATATTTTAAAAACATGGAATGGAAAACAAAGGCACGGTTCAATAAATTCTAACCCAAACATGAAGAAATCGGATCCAATAATAACTTCATTATTTGCAGTGTCAAGTGAGCTGAATACCAAAGCTAAGCTGAACCAGGTGCTTGCCCGACTTCCTGTATGTGTGATACGCTGGTCAGATCGTGCTTGCTGATATTAATTACATGGCATAAGAATAATTATAGTCCTTTACACCTCATTTATTTATTTTATTGAGTTCATACCGGGCTGGTAACCCCGGTGTCTTGCTTGTGTATACAAATATACATGTAAGCATAAATCATTAAAAGATTTATTTTTGTCGTGAATTTCGTTTTATCGTGTTACTTCATGCTATATGTCGATACATTCATATATTGATCTTCCTTCGTATTTTTTTCTCTAATGTGATATGAAAATGTTGCTTCTATTTTTTAAGTTTATTTATTACATTATAAGGCAGATTGTAATTATATCGCATTAAATATTTTTAATTTAAAAGAAATTTTTGAAGTTAATGACACTGCAATTAATGAACACTTTAATATGTCATCGACATAACTAGCGTAAAACCAGGGGGCTGAGCATCCTTGTAATATTAATTTGAAAAAGCGATACACATCGCTATTAGTAGTGGGAAAATTCTGAAAAAAATGATACGAAATACATACATATAGGATTTGAAATAAATTTGGTACATTGCGTTTCAAAGAAGGTATTAGTGACTACGGTAGAACGTGAGTACCGTATGGCAGCAAAATAAAAAAAAAGAAAGTTTAACAATTATTAAAACATGAAATTTTAGTTAAATTGAAGATCTGGTTAGTGGATCTAAATGGAATGTATTTATTCAAAAAGGGGAAAAGGTGGAATCTTACCTTTTAAAACTCCAAGCTATATTACGGAAGTAATACATATTCTAACGTTAAATGAAAGGATTATAAGGATAATTTTCAATAGGGTAACTGGAGGAAATGATTAGATACTCAACGTTTCTTCCTGAAATCTTCAGATTGAAAAATTCTTGAGAAAAACTTGAGACAGGACCAGTGTCAATTATAAATACCACCGACCACGGTAGCTACAAAACTCATAAGACTTACGAGAAAAAGTGTCTCCCTCAACCCTTCGACTGTTCTAACTTATGGTCACGTAGGTCATAAAAACATCCCCTAGGATGTTCCGCTCTCAAATGGCGTAAAACATGCTAGGGAATTGCTAGTCCAGCTATCTTCTTCAACCCCCGAATTCCTCCAGGGAATAAGTGTATTAATGGGGTTAGTTTAACCAAAGTACAACATTTGAAGATAATATTGAATATTATTAGTTCCGTATTCATCCGTTTGCTATCATTGAACTATGAGCTGTATGATAAGTATAAGCACGAAATTTTTGTGTTTGCTTATAGTAAACTTAAGGGCATACTTCAGCCCGATGATCGTAACTTTTCCTTCCAACTGAAAACGAAATTTCATGTGTATCATGATATATATGAAAATGGAACTTTTAAACCATAAGAGATCGCTGTATGAAAACAGAGTCACTGCAAATATATCAAAGCAAAATAAATCTGTAGATATAGGATAAGCAAGTTTTAGTCAGCGGAAAGGATAAAATTTTGTTAGCTATAAGTAAAACGCGGCTGTGGCCTCGTTACCTGCTATAAATACGTGACAGTGGGAGTCCTGGCAATGGCCAGTTCTCCAATCAAGTCTTGAGTGTCTGTGGCTCTCGCGCTCTTGGTCAGCCACCAACTGGCCCATATCAGGTGACGCGGCTGATGGAGGAGCGTGGGGGGGGACTCCTTCCCAAGACTCCACTTTCTCTTTCGCATGCGAGAGAGGTGACAACTATGTGGATTTGGGAGGTCTCTGGGCTGTTCATAAATACATTATGAATGAGCAAGTAAATGAAGAATTGTAAATATGATATTAATGAGAACATTGGCCATAATTACTTATTGCCCTATGAGGCTGATTTTAATTTTATTATAATAAAATTTTTTGATGATAAAAAATAAATAAATAGGTTAGTAATTTGTTTTGTTCCTTTTATACGAAAGGGTATATTTTCAATATGGAGCGTGGTATTTATTTTATATTATATATTGAGTTTGTTGAATTGGTACAAATTAGACTAAATACTGTTATTATTTATTTAATTTCAGTTTATAATTACAGCGGACAAATCGGCTTAGTTGGTTGAAAGAATGGTGGTTTATTTTTAACAATTTATTTATTCGTGATCTTTTAGAGAAATTATATCTGTACCTCGGAGGGATACAACACTTAAGGTATTAACGGGTGATCTTCAAAAATGTTTGCCGTCACCTCTTATAACAAATTGCATAAGCTTTTACAAGAGAAAACTTTGGACGTTGAATTACACCCTTTTTGATTCTTCTGATTCGTCAGTCCATTGTATTATGTGGGACGAATCCAAAGAAGCTCGTGTTGTATCCCTCCGAGGTACAGGTATATATATATATATATATATATATATTGTTATTAAACTTTTATGTTTTATGTATTGTTGAATTTTAGCTCAGAAATTACCCGAATTGTCAAAATGTTGACTGTTTAAATGTTGATTAGATTTTAAAAAAATTAAAGCTATTATGTTTTTCATTCCTTTACTGATCTACCCTAAAAAAGATAGAAAATCTAAATTTTCTTCTGAGATTGTGATTGAATCTGAATTAAGAAAACTTTTAATTTATTAAAATTTTGATTGGATCACCAGTCAGTTAATCCTAAAAAATACAAAATTATTGCGTTTCGTTGTAAATTGTTGTTATGAACAATGTCAGTTTAATAGAACAATGAAAACGGTTTGAGAGAGCAAACCAAGGTGCGTTGAACAATTCCTACTGCACGGGATACGGGCATCACAGGCGACGATAAACAACAAATGTCCACGTATAAGATTATGGGGATACCCCCTTTTTTAGTTAATGATCCCAGGTAGGTAGAAACAAAGTATGACATTTCTAATCGTGGGCCAATTTTAATGCCTTTCTTAGATTTACGTTAAAAAATTCGTACAAATCAAGACATACACATTCCTGAAAAAATAATAGTTATTAAACTTGCTGTTCGTCCTTTATAAACATTAATCCTATCCTATGATGACTAAAAAAGTGTTGGATACGCTGACGTGATGGACAATTGAAGGAAACATCAGGTCTGCCAGTGAGCATCTTGCAAACAGATCGGCTGGGGTAGAAGTTAAAAGGATTAGTGTAGGGGATGTTGATCGTGTCCAAGGCAGAGGTGGTGGCACTGAGCAAACCAGACTCGAGTAGAGACGGCGGCTGATATATTTAGAGAGGGGGAAAGGCGTCTCTACAAACAAAGCCACTTGATCTCGCCTTGTCTCTCCCCCCCCCCCCCCACCAGTGCAAACATTTGCTCTTCCCGGTCCCTCCGGCTCCGGGTTCTTGCCCGTGCGAAACAATCACTTCGTCGTTGGGGAAACAAATTAAAATCTCAATTAATCTCCCCGTTGGTTTTACAATCGACTTCGAATTACATCGATCTCTTCAAACTCGGAAGAGAAGTGTACCAACGGGTGAGTCTGCGATTAACGGGATCCGTTCTTTCTGTTTGATGCATTTGTTCGCTTGGGATTGACTTTAGGTTTCGATTAGGAGCGTTATCTTAACAGACGAGGTAGTCCTAGTTTAATTTAAAATTCAGTTAAGGGCAACGATCCAGATCATCCTGTATATCATTTGTCTTAAAGTAGCTTTATGTAACCCAACTTATGTCAACGACTTGTCAAGTATTGAAGTGAGTCAGAAGAGTTTGTCGTGGTTTAAAACCATCTGCATTCTGCAAGACTGATAATTTGAGTTTGAAAATATTTGGTTTTGTAGACCTGTGATAACCTATTTAGTTTTTAGCACGAACTGTTTGAATATGATATCAAAAATTAATAGACAATGTCAGTTTAATAGAACAATGAAAACGGTTTGAGAGAACAAGAACACTCCTTTAGTCAGCTAAAGTGCCGTGTTGGTCGTAAATCGACTGTAGGATCCGACATATACTTAGCATCTTTTGTCTCGGCAGTCCGTTGAGCTAAGCGTTAGGCCAATTCAAGGAAATTGCCACAAATGACGGTGATATCTGTTGTTGGTTGTTTGTTCAAGACGATCTGTATAGGCTTATTGACTTTAGAACAACCTTTAAATGTTGTACTATGTAACCCACCGTAAGTGTAATTTATATAATTTACTATGCTATTTACAATTGCTTCGTTGTATTTCCTTTAGCATGGCTATATTTTATACAAATTCTAGTACACGAAATAGTGATCTGCATTCTACAAAAGTATAATTATGGACATTATACGTTAATGGACTGACTTTCTTCAAAGTGATGGGGCTCACCTTATTTATCATAAACCTAAAACTAACTTACATCTAACAATAAAAACCTAAACTAAATATTAACCTAATATTCCCCGACGGTCGGGCTATTTTTTAAAATATTTATGGCATAGGATACGGTCTTAATTTTTTTATTTTATGAATTTAAAAACTGTCTGTAAAAAAATAATTCTATGAAACCGCATTAAATATGTGAGACCTATTTTTGACGCCCTAAAATTTATTTTTTTATAATATCTTCAAATTTATTATTGTGTTTTTTCCTTTTGTGGAACTGCAGAAATAATCAGAGTTTTATACATCTTCTTAGAGGCCTGATTAGATAAAGTAAAATAGCATATAAGAAAATAGAATACGATCAGTTAATGGAGATGGGGTGATCTTCCATAAAACATGCACAACTCAACCCAGGGTGCTTTCAACAGACAAACAGGACGACAGTAAAATTAGATTTGAATAAAAAGCCCTTTCCTTTTGGGCTTGGGTATCAATAATTACCTATCAAACATGTTAGCTATGAAGATAAAATCACACAAAATACAAATTAATCGGTAAAAAGGAAAGTATACACACAACAGATTTTACAATTATTACTTTTTTTTTTTTTGTTGGTAAAGATGTTTATTTGAAAGAAGTAAAATTTTCTTGTACAGATCATTGAATGAATTGGGGTGGAAGAATTCATTTATACTTACGTGCATATTTTATACGGGAAACAAAAAAAATCAGAACTCGCATACAAATATCAGTCAACAAGAAAAAATACAAATTAATGATAACCAACTCTTACTAAACGAGTATTAAACTCTAAAATTGTAGAGACCTTACTTTCGTACCTGTGTAATTGGGATATCATTTCTACGATCTCGTGATTGTTTAGTCACCGCTACAACACATTAAAGTTATCATAGATCGTAGCGTGTCCGTGTCCATTAAAGCAGCCAATAATTATTGGTGAATTATTCACTAAGCGATCTAAATAAATGATATACACGCAGCTCTACATATGCATGTGGATTGCTAAAAATACTGTGAAATTGTAGTGAACTGATTTATACACTCACAGTGTAATAGCTGGTTGATTTTGTTTGTTCGAGCAGAAGGTATCAGGTATCATTTTTTTTTTGTTTAACCCTTCACCATTATTTCGAGCAAAGGTTATTACCCCTAGTTACATGAACCCCCAGAAGGCCCGTAGAACAAAGGCAGGAGTACACAACTATGTAAGGGTCACCCAGAATCCGTGCACAGAGTAAATAGAGCACCCAAGGCTCTTTGCTGAGTATATTCTCCGTTAGGGATTCCCATATTTTTATATCATTTCACATCTGTTGCTCAAATCGAAATAAATCGAAGGTTATTCAAATATTAAACGATTTTTGGACCGTCAATGGGTCCATGAACCAAAATGGAACTGTTTAATACTTTTAAGTGTTTTTGTTTGATATTTTTTTACTGTTTTAGAATTTTATTTACTAACAAATAAAATTCTAGGCGATTTTGTGGTAATTTTCCGGTTAAAAATTTCGATACCAGAATCCGTCATGGTCACATTTTTCTCTTTCCGGTGTGAAGCAGAATCAGTATGAAGTTTACTGGTGTCATGCATGTCATAGCACGTAAGTAGTTCTCACATATGAGGTCCGTGTTCTTCAATACACAGAAGTGGCCCCTGTCTTTTTACTCGTAAACGCGTTTTGGCCAAGGCGTTCTTTGAGTCTCTGGTTTGACCAATGAGAATCGTCTCATTATTTAGTGAGTAACCTCTCGTTTGCTTTTACTACTCCTATAGGTCGTGAAGATCTCGGTTTTTGGTTCCACCTGCACCCCGAAAGAAAAACTCTTTATTGACAATATTCACGTAAAGCGTAAACGTTATGTGACAAAATCCCCATAACCTTTTCGTTTCTTGTTACCTTCCGAGTCATTGTCTACTGTTAAGGTAAGCCCTTTTATTATTATACTCCACTATACCTATACCTTTCTCACCAGTTATTTCCCATTTATATATGTTTAATATGTTTCTATGTTATATGATCTGTTCTATTTTGTTAGTTTTTGTGTTCGTTGTTTTATTTTATCTTGCTCGTTTTAGTATAAGTTCGTCACCCGAACATCAGAGGACAAATAGAGACTTGTGTTTGAATGAATATATGGCTCTACCAGAAGTCTAACATCCCTTAATCCACGTAAGCGTATGGTGTGAACATTTGCACCCGAGGATATACTTTTTTTATTTAAGGATCGTACAAAACCGTCCATCTAAAGTAAATAAGTTACATGGATTGAGAGAAAATACTCAAGTCCATCTGTACTGGACTGTACGATCGACGGTAGTGGTCGAAATGAAATATTCTACCTCCGATTTTAGAGGTATACTGCTCAACACGTAGAAATATTCTGATTGGTTTTTTGGTTAACCCGAAACGATTGAAATAATAAAGAAACATTTAAGATGTAAGGTTTTTTTTATTTATTTTTTTTTTTATGTTTCAACCTGTTATCCCTCTTCTTTGTTTCTAATGGTCTTTGTAAGCCCCATGTTTAAGCTAGATGCATTAAATCTTACATGGAGGTCTTACATACAAGAAAGATAACAAAACAATAGCAATCTCTATAAATCACAGATATGTGTATGGATCATTAACACATAACAAAAAAATATATGTAATTTAAAGTCGGGCATCAAATAGAAAGATCCAAGACGTCTTCATTAATTAAAATCAATTTTGATTTGTTTTTGCAAAATGTAACCTCAAAACATCATTTACAACGAGTATGCAAGTTTGAACCAATTGTAATAAAAATAAAATCCTTGAGAAATTATGAACGGCTCATTAATATATTAAGAAAAAATTGGGTATACAATTAAAGATTCAGACTTCTTGATTAATAATAGGTGACATGCATAAGGACAAAAGTGAAATACAATTATGTCAAGAATTTCAAATTTTCATTAAGACAACCCTACATGAAAATTTTACGTTTCGCCGAAAGCCTGATGAAGAATGAAGATGTCTTTTTTAAACATTCATTTTTATTTAAAATATAAATACTTCCCTATCATATTAAGAAATTAAGCCACAATCACTGTGGTTTTAGGGGACTATCACTGCAAAAGGTCAATAAAATATGTACTATAAAGTATGTATAATTGTAATAAGCCCTTAATTGTATTATATAACACATTGGCTTTAGTTCCTCCCCCCATCCCATGCGAAAGAGGAAGCCCCTCTACTCCTGCCGCAGCCACGTCACCGGATACGAGGAAGTGGAGGCTGACTATGTATGTATTTAAAGTATAGCTTTATAAATGAGACGTTCTTTGGTGACATTACCTGTTCTGTCCAACCACGACTGGTAAAGACCAAGTAAATTATCTTGGAGATGAAATGTTGGGTTACCCACTCGCTTACACCCTCCCTGTTTCGAAAACATACTTGCCCACCACACTTTCTACTGAGTTGGATGTTTGATAAGTGGGTAGTAGTGACATCAATCGTGTGTCGTGTTCTGTCTGAGTTGCGTAACAAGGCTAGGAACTGGTTTCTAGTTTTTTTTTTTATTTATTAACAATCTTTATTGTGCAAATATTACAATCTGCCTTTTATAAGGCAATAATAATACAGATAAATGATCTCATTCATACCATATTTACAGCATCATTCACTCGCTCATTCATACAATAGGACATGATTGGAGAAACTGGCCATTGCCAGGACTCCCACTGTCACGCGTTTATAGTAGGTCACGATCACGAGGCCACTGCCGTTTCAGTCTCCGAGGAGGATTATAGGGATGAGTGGCGCAGTGCAATGACTGTGCTACAGGATTAGGGTGGTTGGAAAGGCTACTGTGGAATTTCATAAACTTGGAAGGGATGAGTTCTAGAATGTAGGGTATATTAAGGTCGTTATGAAGGGTTTTGTTGCTGACATAATAAGGGGCATTTACTATTGTTCTTAGGACTTTGGATTGAAAGGATTGAATACGCTTGATGTTCGACTTTTTTGCTGCCCCCCATAGCTCTATTCCGTATGTCCAGATTGGTTTAAGTATAACTTTGTAGATTAGTAGTTTATTTTCTATTGAGAGATGGGATGTCCTTTGAAGTAGTCTGTACAGTTGTCCAAAGCGTCTGTTTAATTCTTGTCTTTTTAGTCTCGTATGTGGATTCCAGGTCAGTCGTTTGTCAAGATGGAAGCCTAAGTACCGTACTGTCTCGGATACAGGGAGAGGAATAAAATTAAAATAAACTAGTGGACAAGTCTTGCGACAAAAGGTGAAGGTAATGTGGGAGTATTTTGCTTCATTAACTTTGATCCGCCATTGATTGCACCAATACTCGATCTCTTCAAGGTGTTTTTGAGGGTTATGGGATGCTATATCGGGATCTGCGTGGGATGACAAGACTGCAGTGTCATCTGCAAATGTGGCCAAGAAGGTATTGGGAGTAAAGGGACATCAGCGGTGTATAGGTTATAGAGGATGGGGCCCAGGACACTGCCCTGTGGAACTCCTGCATTTATGGGATAGTAGTTAGAGTATTCTAAACCACAGCGGACTTGGAAGAAGCGGTTTGAAAGGTAGGACTGTAAGATTAGGAAAAGAGTCTGTGGTAAATATCTTTTGAGCTTGTAGAGCAAACCTGCGTGCCAAACCCTGTCAAAAGCTTGAGCTATATTAAGAAAGGCAGCAGTGCAATACTGTTTGGTTTCAAGGGCTGAGGAGATGTGATCAACAACGCGAAGACCTTGTTGAGCAGTGGAATGCCGTTGGCGGAAACCAAACTGGTGTGTGGGAAAAAGGTTTTTGGATTCAACAATTGGAAGTAGACGTTTTAGTAGGAGTTTCTCAAATATTTTTGAGAGGATAGGGAGTAGGCTAATTGGACGGTAAGATGAGGCGTCATTGGGTGGTTTACCAGGTTTGGCGAATAGGACAATAATGGAATGTTTCCAGAGGAGTGGAAAGTGCGTCGTTCGGATAATGCAATTATATATATAGGTTAGGAAGATTATGGCTTTAGGAGGAAGTTGTTTGAGAATTTGAGGAGTAAGGAGATCATATCCAGGGGATTTTCGGTAAGGTAAGTTTCTCAGAAGGTATTTGACCTAAGAGGGATTAACGGCTTTTGGTGGAAGAGAGAGAGGAATAGGTGAAGTGAGAAAATCTTCCACAGTTGTGCTGTGAGTATGGCTTTGATGAGAAAGGTGAGGTGTGAAAGAATGGGTAAGATGCAGAGCAAATTCCTCCGACCGATCCCCATCCGAAGCCGCCCAGGACCCATCGTCACGACGGAGCGGATGCGATCTGCATCGTCTACGTCTTGGGATGTTTTCAGGGATAATTTGAGGTTTACGGACTCTGTAAGAAGCTGACGGAAGTGGTCCCAGTCAACTGGGCCCCTAATAAATGAAGGAGGAGGCAGTTTGTGAATTGGTCTTAGGGAAATGGTTAATAATAAAGGACTATGGTCAGAGGAGAGATCATCAAGGCGCGTGAGTGAATAGTTTAGTGTTCCTAAACTATTGTAAAAAAATAAGTCAAGGATATCAGGATTTCGGTTGGGATCAGATGGCCAATAGGTGGCTGTGTCAGGAGTGATAGTGGAGCAATGTTTCCGTGTGAGTGCAGACAGCAAAGCACGTCCTCGTGTATTTGTGGATCTTGACCCCCAATGTTGGTGCTTCGCATTAAAGTCCCCACCCACAAGGAAACGATGTCCGATGGAGTCTAGAAAGGAGATGAATTGGGAGTCAGAAATGGATTTATTAGGAGGGCAGTACACTGATGCTAGTGTAAGGGGGAAAGTGAAGGTGGTGATTGACACTGCAGTGGATTGAAGGAAATCATGTGCTACCAGAGGAACTATGTGGTGGGATATAGAGTTATGGACAATGACAGCGGTACCTGCATGAGATGTTCCATCTGGGTGATCAGTTCGATAAGTCTGGTACTGTTGAATAGTAAATGGTCGTTTACTCGTAAGTCTTGTTTCAGTAATGAGAGCTACGTCGATGTTTTTGTCGTGGAGTAGTGCTGTCAGTTCGTCAGTGTGGGTGCGAACACCATTCGCATTCCAAAGGAGAATGGATAAGAAGTCGGAACGATCCACTTATGGATTATGTTTAACGGGGATAAGGTAGGAGACAAGATTTGTGAGAAGTGAAATGAGAGGGGTAATTAGGGTTCTGAACTCTGTAAGGAATGAGGTTAATAGGCTGGTGAGATCCGAAGAACTTGAAGGTGGAGGAATATGTGAGATGTGTGGTTGAGGATGGGGTTGAGCTTGAGAGTTAACGGGATGAATGGAATGCTGGGAAAGGTTATCTTGCGGACAGGGAGTGGGCGGTGCCTGTGACTCCTCTTTGTTGCGAACGGCATCAGCGAAAGAGACAGAAGGCCTCAAATTTCTGGCTGGGCCGCTTCTTGTTACTGGCTGTTCCTCTTCTGGCTGACGACGTTGTTCTGTCCTGGACTTCAGTGTTCTGTAGGCCTCGCAGCCCTTGTAGTTGGCCGGATGTCCTTGGTGGCAAAGCACGCATACCGCAGGCGATTTTAGGGGCTTTTTGCACAATTCAGATTTGTGCTGCCCACTGCACTTAACACACCTGGGAGGGTGGTGGCAGTAAGATTTTGTGTGCCCATATGCCTGACAGTTATGGCACTGGACGATATCGCGTTTGGGATACGGTTTTTCAACCTGTACCCTTGTGTAGTACAGGTTTGTTAGGTCGTATATCTTCTCGATTCCAGGTGTCCTCTCGAGTTCGACAAAGAACAGTGGTAATGCTGTTTTTATTTTTTCATCCTGTTGCCTGTCCTCACGCAACACGTTTGTTATTTGCCGAACTTTGTATCCGAGAGCTGAGAGTTCTTCTTCTATTTCGTCAGCTGGTGTGGTTGGGTGCAAATTTCTGATCACCACTCGGAGTGATCGTTCCTGCTTTAATTGGTAGGTGTGGAAGTCTGCCTTAGTTTCTCCTAAGTATTTAACTATTGCTCGGTATGTTTCGGGAGTGTCCGGAGAAACTTTTGTGTCCCGGGACCGATTGAGGCACGTGTATTTGCCTGTACCTACAATTTTATTCAATTGGGTACACATTAATTTAAAGTTATTAATATTTCGCACGAATATAGCTGGTGGCTTGGGCTGTGTGGGCGTTTTGTTGACGTCCATTTCATCAGTTTGAATATTTTTCAACGCCTCAAAGGTGTTGGGCGTGAAGAAAGGGGAAACTTCGACGGTGTCTTCTTTAGACGTGCTGGCCTGTGGAGGTATCTCTTCCATGGAACTAGCGGCAGAGGAGGTTATTTGTATGTTCCTGTTTGATCGTCTCGGTTTTCGCTTTACAGGCGATTGTGTCAGGGTTGTACCTAGTGACCTAGATCTTTTTTTTTTTTTTTTTTGTGACATCAGTTGTTGATAAAACCTCATTTTATCATAACAACGGTTTCGCTAATAAATTAGATACGTAGCGCCGGTGAGATTCGATCTCACAACTACAAGCGGCGAGACACCGGGTCTTGGCTCTGAGCCATCAGAGCGTTTGGCTCAGAGAGCTGATCACTTGATGTTATCTCCGATCCGTGTATGGCTAAAGGTATAGCGTCCAAAATGGCCGACCTCTCTCTGTCCGATATCACTTGTTGCACTAAACACAAATGTAACAAGTGATTCACTAACCGCCTGTGGGCTCCCTCGTGAGCTGGTCACATAAATTGCCTGCTAGAACAGTTCTATGTCTGACTCTGGCCTATAAGCGGTAGTAAACATTATGTGAAGTACGAGCGAAGTAGAAAGCCGTTGTAAATGGTAGTGCATGCGCAAAAACTGGGTTTCTAGTAGTAGTGGTTAAACTACACTGGCCGCCTCAACTACACACTGCCCTCACATACACAACAGTAGAGTTACGGTGGAAAGAAGAGAGTAGCCCTTGATGATGGATTGACACTCCGTTCTACTCGACTTTTTTAAGGCAAATACTCAATAATACAGACAAATTTAATTTTAAGGCACAGTTAAGAAATATGTTCTTTAAAAATCATAGACAAACTACAGAAAGATATCATGTTTGCCTCCGACTTATAACAGTTGAAATAAAGTGGTTGGAAGTGCTGAGACGAGTTAGAGGCCAATAGTCGTCCCAACAACCCCTTCCCGCCCCACCCCCCTCAATTGCTACCCCCTCGGACTAACCGATCTGCACCGACTGTAAATTGGATTTCAGTGTACTTGGGATGCAGGGGACTGTTCTATAGATACACCACTGGCTAGATACGGTATGGTAACTATTGCTGTTAGTGACCCCGATTTACAGTAGGCTATTTCGGTACTGATGAAAACGTTATATCATTCAGAACGGGGAAAAGATGATTCCTGCTATCACTTTATGGATTGGTAACTACTTCGCAAACTATTTATAGCTATTTGTTATATGATCAAAACCAACTAGCAACATACTTCAATCACACCAGTTCAAGAACCATTTATAGTACTCTTCAAAGAAAAGAAAATTTTAATCATAGAACCATTAATAAATTTCTTATTTGAAAAAGGTTTCGCCAATCTGTAACAGAAACGGTTTTGTTATGACTAAAAAAAATTATTTTAATGACTTTGTTTAGTTTATAATCCACCAAATTATAATTCTCAACAAACATATTATTGATCAAAAAGTATAAATTTCTAGTTTCTTAGCCTATTCAATATAATCCTTTCTTTTACCATGCAATGGGTCAATTAATGACCCTAAATCATGAGCCGTGGAGTGGCCAATCTTTTTCATGTCGTTGTCATAAAGAGGGGCGACCGTGTAAAACATCATGTCAGTTGTTTGAATTCACAAAAAGTGCGTAAGCAACTATTTACCTTTAAAGAAAAATAAATTGCAAGTTCCACCAAAAAAAAATAAAAAGTCTTCCAAATAATCTGCTAACTGAGCCATGAAATTCTAGGGCAACTGTAAACATCTTATGTTATCAGCCGCCATCCTGTTCGTCAAAATTTACATAACTAATACAACAACAATTTATTAAGATAAAATTACAATCTGCCTTCTTTATTAGGCAATAAGTAATTGAGATAAATGTTATCATTCATACCATATTTACAACATCATTCACTCGCTCATTCATACAATATTTACAAACAGCCCAGAGGCCCCCCAAGTCCACATGATTGTCATGTTAGCCCCGTATGTGGGTTCCATGTTAGTCTTTTGTCGAGATGGAAGCCTAGATACTTTACTGTCTCAGACACAGTTGAGAGGAATCGAATTTAAAAAAACTGGCGGACAGGACTTGCGGCAGAGGGTGAAGGTTATGTGGGAACATTTTGCTTCATTGACCTTGATTCGCCATTGGTTGCACCAACACTCAATCTCATCAAGGTGTTTTTGAAGGTGTTGGGATGCTATATTAGGGTCTGAATGGGTTGACAGGCCTGGAGTGTCATTTGCAAATGTTGCCAAGAAGGTATTGGTGGTGGAGGGGACATCAGCGGTGTATAGTCTATAGAGGACGGGACCCAGGACGCTGCCCTGTGAAACTCCTTTTTTTATGGGATAGTAGTTAGAATATTCTAAACCACAGCAGACTTGGAAGAAGCGGTTTGAAAGGTAGGACTGTAGGATTAGGAATAGGGTCTGTGGTAAATATCCTCTGAGCTTGTAAAGCAAACCCTGTCAAAAGCTTGAGCTATATCAAGAAAGCTGCAGTGCTATACTGTTTGGATTCGAGGGCTGAGGAAATGTGATCGACAACGCGAAGGCCTTGTTGAGCAGTGGAATGCCGTTGGCGGAAGCCAAACTGGCGAGTAGGATAAAGGTTTTTGGATTCAATAATTGGAAGTAGGCGTTTTAATAGGAGTTTTTCAAATATTTTTGAGATTATAGGGAGTAGGCTAATTGGACGGTAAGATGAGGCGTCATTGGGTGGTTTGCCGGGTTTGGCGAATAGGACTATAATGGAGTGTTTCCAGAGGAGAGGAAAATGCGTCGTTCGGATAATGCAGTTATAAATGTTATAAAGTTATAAATCATGTTTTTTAATACCCACAAGCAATTCAAGATGTGACGCTAAATGTAATTTCTACATAAAATCCTATAAAGGAATATAAAATATAAACATAGAAGAATAAAAATATTAAATCCTAGATCAATATAAAAAAAGAAACGGAAATTTTAATTTATTTCTTCGTCTACGGTTTACTTCTGTATAAGTATTAATATTGAACAGTACGGAAAAGTGGTAGACACAAATTCAATAGACCACGGCATTGAAAATTTAATACAGATAAATAGTCAAAAGAAGTTCTAAAGAATAGGTGGTGTGAGGACTAACCTTGTTCAAACCCGAAGAAAAATCGGGTACTTAGAGGGAAATGTTTAGGTTGCAGAAAATGTCAAGCTGCAATCTCAAGTCAAAACCTATCATATAGAAGTGATCAAAAAGAGAAAGTTACATGGAATTTCTTCAACCCATTTCGTAAAGTACTTATTTCAAAAAATGGTGGTGTGTGCGTGTTATCATAGAATAGATAACAATAATCAAAATTTAATAATGGGGTATGAAATTTGTTTAAATTAGATTGTGTAGCTCTAGTAAAGCAAACATTAAAACCTGCATTAAATGTATAAGTTGTGTACACATTAACAAATTTTATAATTATTTAAAATAAAACATACCTTTCAAATAAAAATGAGTATTTGTTACATATTTTCAATTAATTTATTAAAAAAATATCACTGATCAATCAACAATCTCCGGGTTAAAAAAAATAATGAACAGGTCACAAGTCAATTGACGGTATTATAGAATTTTTTTCAGGTTGACCAAACTGAGAAAATCATTCACGTATTTTTGGCAAGTCATTTTAGCTTGTTACTGCCACTTCTGCTGCTTTAATAAGTTCAATGAGTGTCTTCTTTGTTTTTAATTTTGGCAAAAAAAAATTTCTACGTTGTTACATGGTAAAATTTCTTCTTCTCATGTGTTTCCTCAGAGCTGCTAAGGCTCAATAAGCAAAAGTCTAATTTTTTTCTCATTATTTCCAAATGGATCTGTTTTCCAGTGTGGCGTGAAACCCGAGTCTGGGCTTCTTCTGTTAGGCTATTTCCCCCCTTTAACCCTAAAATAAATTATTAAATAAGAAACAGAATATGTACATTGAAATAGGCTCCTTTATTGCGCCAGAGCTAGGTATTAAAGAAGTAATTGTAACTGAAGAGAGGATAAAACGGGATGGTGTGAAAACTAAACAATCTGACACAGTTGATCTAACCTTTGAGTTAGCATTGGACAATTAAAATTAACTTACAATTGAGTTTCCTAGAAGTAGTGTTGATAAGGAGTTCAACTGGCCGACAGTTTAAATTATACAGGGCATCCTCCCTTCCAGGGTTGTGATCGAGGAAATGCTAAATGCTTTGGCCTAGGATAGTCAAAAAGGCCTTCAAAAAAGTAGGGAACGCGATGAGGATCCCTCTTTGCTCCAAGGGAAAGAAGTGGTTTCGAGGCTTCAGTCTCGGATCCCGGGTGTTGTTGGCCGAGCCAAAAAGGGGAGTGGGGGGCACCTTCTCCTCCTAGTTTCCATCTGTGCAGGACTGGTGGCCTTACTGTTTGAACAGCTCCTGTCAGTAAGGCAGTGGCGTGGTGATGCAACGTGTTGTCTCTGGCGCACTTCAACGCAACCCGCCGAATACATCACCCGGGACCCAAAACTAGATCTCCAGAAACATCTTCATACCTACGGAACAACATCGGGTCCTCTGCACGGATGGCCTTCACAGCTGTCCAAGGCCAACTCATGGCCTTAATAACAACCCTAGTGGAGTTATAGTTCTGTCTGCCAAGAAGTTTATCTCCAGATACACATCTTCCAGCTACCTCCTAGTGGGAAAGTTAGCTTTAGGTATCGTATAATATCACGTCAGCCCCATTGCCTAGTCCTGTTTTAGTTCGTATAATTTTCACTATAGCCCGATGTTGTTAGATTTAAGTACCCCCTTATAACCAGTCCATTTCATTTCATATTCTGTTGAAAAAAAACCCAAATCTTTGTCCAAAATCAACCCTTTCGAGCGCCTCCTCCTACCCCAAACATCATGTCCCTTGATCTGTATCCGGCTCTTCAACCTGTTGTTTTCCAGCACTGTTTGGTAAATCTGCCCGCTTCGTTCATACTCGTTGTTTTCTTTGCAGACATTTGTTCCCACGTTAAATTATGATCCCGTGTTCGTGTTTTGTTCCTTATTGAAATCCCAGGCTTATACATAGTATATATGTTTTTCGTAGTAATATCTTGATTTTTTTTGTACATTCTTTTAAGGTACAAACTGTACCTAGTGACAGCTATAATTGAGATTCCTGTCCATCTACTGGACTGGGTATGTCTCATGATTGATTGTATTTAATAAACAAAATGAGAGGCTAATGTTAATTGAATCAACTAGCTCGTAGCATGTGAAAATTAATATTTTCAATTTTCAGTAAAAAAAAAAAAAAAAAGCTGGTGAAAGTTTATTTGAACGTGTGTCCGGAAGAAGGGCCTATGTCACGATTTTTTCGAAACTCAGGTTTTTGTCGAATAAGGGCCTATGTCAAGTGGTGTACGTATTGCCATGGTTATTAGTTGAAAAGGAAGCCGCTAGAGGTCAAGAGAATCACAATCGTTGAGAGAAATCACAAAACTTGAAGTGGAAGAAGGGCCTATGTTATCAGTTCATCACGACAGTTGCCACTCACCAACAACAATAACCTACGTTCGGTTATCATTTTGATTCCTAGTATCAGTTTTACGCGTGTTAATAATAAGTTATATTAATTCATAATGATATTATGATTATTAGCATCTACAAATTGGTATTCTGCGTGATTTTGAGGTTTTCTAGGTTCATGATTCGTGGACAAGTGATAAAGTTTTGTGTTTTATTGTCAGTGTAGTGATGAATATTTCGGAACGTACAATGGCTCATATGAATTTGTCACTTTCGGAAACGAGACATTTGAGTAGCGGAAAGAAACGTTCATTGAATGTAGATATGTGGAATGATAAGAAACAACAGGCTCTTCGAAATGCAGGCCAACAATACGTGAGTAAGCGTGGTAAAGGGAATGTGGTCCCGGCAAAGCAACTTCCTGTATCTAGACGAGGTTGCCTCCCCGAAATTTGCTCAAAACAAGGTTGTAGCACGATTTCACTGGACATGGTACACACCATGCATAGTCGGTTTTATAATCTAAATTACAACCAACAAACCCTTTTGTTGACAAAGTGCGTTAATATACGTGAACCTAAGTACAGGAGACCCGGAAAGAGTGATTCGACGTCAAAGAAGCTAGCAGCCTTTGATTACAACATTACTGGTAAGCCTGTGTGTTTGAAAACTCTGCTAAATACGTTTGAAGTTGGAAGAAAACGGATTCGTGTTATACAAGAAAAACTGAAAAAGGGGGAAATCGCACCAATGGATACAAGAGGATTTCATCTGAACCGACCACACGCAGTCGACAGTGAAAAACGAAAACTGGTGAAGCTACACATTGAAAGCTTCCCAGTAATGGAAAACCACTATAGTAGAAACAGCTCACAAAAAAATGTGTTGAGTGTAGACTTGTCGGTCAAGAAGATGCACCGACTTTTTGTGGAGAAATACCCTGAAAGCGAGGTGTCCTACAGCCTATACAGAAAGATTTTTAACAGAGAATCCAAGTTGAGGTTTGGTTCTCCACGTTCCGACACTTGTAACCAATGCGACAAATTCTATGCAGAACTGATTTTGGCCTCCAATACTGGAGAAAGGGAACGGCTAGAAATTGAGAGTACAATACACCACATCCAGGCGGACAGTGCATACAAAACTCTGGCCGAAGATGGAAGGAACAAGAACTTCATAGCTTTGTGTGTTGATTTACAACAAGTTCTTTCCACGCCTGCATTTACTCATGCTGATATGTATTATCAACGTCAATATTCCTCTTATAATTTTGCTATCCACAATATGACAGCCGATGTTGCAAGTATGTACTTATGGCATGAAGTACTCGCAAAACGGGGATCAAAGGAGATTGGTTCGTGCCTACTAGACTACATAAAAACTACGTATCGCACTCTTGGCCCAGGTGAAGAACGTAAGGTAATAATTTGGTCGGATCGATGCTGTGGGCAAAACAATAATAAGACAGTTCTCACGTTATATTGGTACCTAATTCAGTGTGGGTACTTCACAGAAGTGCACCAAAAGTTTATGGTCACTGGGCATAGTTTTTTGCCATGCGACCGTGATTTCGCTGTAATCGAACGGCGAAGAAAAATTCAAAAAGCTATTGTTCCTGGTGACTGGAAGGACATCATAGCATCTTCAAAAATTTCAAAGCCGTTCTTAATCACAGAGATGACTCAAGATAAATTCAGAGACATAGACGTCGTTACTAGAACTTGTCTGAAAAAAAATGCCACATTCCAAATTACCAAGTACGTGTGGTATAAACTATGTAAGGATGACCCAACAACCCTGTATGCTAGGGAGTCCCATAACACACTGAGACCATGGAAAACATTCAGAATGTTCGACCCAACAGTTGGTATTCCGGTAATTCAAGATCTCCCGTTCCTTTACACAAGCCTGTTGCCCATTAGCAAGGAAAAGAAAAAAGATCTGCTTCAGATGACTACGTTTATGACTGATCCTACACATAAGCTATTTTATACATCTTTGCCTTCATTGTAGTAATTCAATGCATAATACTTACTTTACTATTTGCATATCTACTTCCTTTTCTTGTTCAATAAACGTTTGTATCATGGAAAATAGTTTGTTGTTGTTTCTGAGAATTTCCGTTTTTCCAAATGGAAGAAGGGCCTATGTCACTTTCGCTAATTTTTATTGCAAATACTATTAGGGATGTTTTAGTATTGAAGCTCTTGTAAAATTAGGAAAACGTGACATAGGCCCTTCTTCCGGACACACATTCATTTTATAAATTTCTATTTTATTAACTGCCTTAAAAATATTACAAGTTAAACAAAGACGTCACTCAAGCTCTGCTCGCGACCTAATAGAAATCAAAGCGGTCACAAAGTCAAAACAACCTTCACAGACAATTAAGTAGACAACAAGGTCAGCGTGACAGATTCACAGGGGGGTTTATGAAAATTAATGTGACACTCAACGGGCGGGCATTGCCGGTTTAGAGAGATCCCTGCGGTGCTTTTGATGTGAATTCGCGCCCCCTCTCCTCTTTAGGGATCGTTATTGGATTAAAACTCATACCCTTTTTAATTAATTATATGAGGTAAATCTGTCAAGCTTTATTTCTCGAAATAAACATATTATTTAAAATGTGCCCCGCTTTGAGAGGGGTTTGATAATAAAATAAATCTCGTTTGTGGCAACGAACATACAAGCATTGAAATATCTGATTTTAACCGCAAATAGTTTACTTAAAAATATGCTACTTAGCTCATGGCTACATGAATTCAAATTAAATAACCGGCCTTAATAATATTTGTCCGGCACAGAGAAATAATATTTGTCTGTCGAATTGTCTTGTCATATTACTACATAAAACTACCCCAATCTAGTGTCAACATTACGTATTTAACTGAGTTTTCTCAAACTAAAATATTAAAACTAATTTTTTTTTTTCTATGAAACACATTTCTATCTACTAATCTGAGAATGGTATGCTTAATATAAAAGTATGAGTAAATTACGTATTAAATTAAATTCTACTCGTTTCCTGATTACATTGGTTTTATTCATTGTATAAACCATTTATATATAATATAAAACATTTACATGACTTTATATGATTTCTAATCTCGATTTTCTCTGAATACTATTAATTATTAAGTGCTAAGTAATTGCTGGCTGTGGGTAGACGACGGACCCTTCAGAATGGCAGTATAGGCCGCTGAAAACGCTTGTGAAAAATAAATAGAAAACCTATACGAAGACAAAATCTGGTGTTATGTACGAAGTAAGTATATATTAACATAAATACTTTAAAAAGTATACATTTTAGCATAAGAAAAACTTTATTAATTATTTGTTAAAGGGCATATTTTTAAACTGCTTCATTTAAAAAATTACAATTAGTGCTTAGTAGCAATAATAATATAGGCAGTAATAATTGTGCACAATTATAGCGTTTAACGCAAATTTTCAAAATTATTCCCTAGATTCAGATATATTATACGGATGAAGGTATACTTAATATGTTCTTATGAAACAAATTACTTTGGGAAAATAATACTTCGTTTATTTATGGTTATTCATAGAATTATGTATTTTCTCTTCAACTATTAAAAATACGGATTGCCTATTATATCTATATCCACATATACGTAAAATGTAATATATATTATAAATATATAAGCATATATACATATAACAAACCCTGTCCGCGAAGAGTTGTCAGAGGCCGTACTAGTAGCGCTGCGCAGGTGGTTTCAATTTAACGGTGTCCCCGATCGAATAGCATCAGATGGGGGCAGGGAATTTGACAACGCCGACATAGAAGACCAAATGAAGTTGCTGGATGTCAGATGGCATGTCAACTCCCCGGGACACCCAAAGAGCAGGGGCGGAACTAAGCGACTTCACAGTATCCTGGGGGATCATCTCCGAGTCTATCATAACGATAAGAGGTTGGAGCCGGCTGAGGCTATACCACTAGCAGTTATAATCACTCCATACACACGGATACGGGGTTCTCACCCTTCGAGATTCTTTTTAGCCTGCGGGGACGTCGCCAAGAAACGTGGGAGGGAGATGAGACGGTCACACTGCTCGTCAACAACCACGCGGACGTGGTACCCTGTACACTCCTCACTCCAGATCATAAATCTATATCAGCGAATTTATTTTGAACAAGATCGAATAGCGTATTATATATTGAATTCGACAACGCCGACATAAGAGAGCAGATGAAGTTGCTGGATGTCAGATGGCATGTCAATACCTCGGGACACCCAAAGAGAAGGGGTGGAATTGAGTGTCTCCACAGTACCCTGGGGAATCATGTCCACGTCTATCATGCCGAAAAGGGGTTGGAGCCGGCTGAGGCTGTGCCACTAGCAGTTATAATCACTCCATACACACGGATACGGGGTTCTCACCCTTCGAGATTCTTTTTGGCCTGCGGGCACATCCTCCTAGCGAGAGTCTCGGGTAACGCCCTCACCCCCAGACACTCCTCACTCCAGATCATAAATCTATATCACTGGATGTATTGGGAACAAGATCGAATAGCGTATTTATCTTGATATAGAGTATTTTTCTTTTTGTTTGTTCGTTTAGTTTTCGTTTGTACTATTTTTAGGCTGTGTATAAAGGTTCCTGTTTTTTTTAAGTTTATGATGTAAGGCAATAATTTATTGTACGCTAGGAGTATCGGGGTACGATACTCTATTAATTGTACATAGCCCGCTGTTATGTTCCTGACGGATGATTGGGAACTGGCAGGGGGGAGTTAAAGTCAGAGGCAGCTCTGTATTGGAAACTAATGCGATCATGCGACGTAAACATCCCATGATCCCATATTACCGATAGAAATAAAGGCATTCTATTTCGAAAACTTGAGTTAGTCTTATTCCTTTCCTTCTCTTTAAATTATCACATCTTACCCGGTGGTGAATAACTTATAATATATATAATAAATATCTCAATTACATTTTCATCCATCCAGTCATGATACACCCCTTAGGTAAACTAAAAAGGGGCCTAATAATAATAAAAGATATAAATAATGCTCCATATTCCAACGTTAATGGGTAAAGTTAATGGTTATAACTTGAGGAGGCATCTCTTTTTTGTACAATTCATGTATCTTATGAACATCTCAGTTAATACTTTAATTTCAGGTGATTATTACTCAGCGATATGATCCCCATGACAATAACCTAAGTGGGTATATGACGTATCTCTATAATACTGTATTTTTGATAGTAAGATTCAGTATCTAAAAGTTAATTAGTCATCTCCTACCTTTTGTTCGGAATTAATATGGCAATTGATGAGGAATTTCAACTAGCATTGTTAATATGTTGTTTTGTTATTGTCGTTGGTGTAGGCGGTCATTCAAGTGCACTCACAGTCAAGCATTGGGAAATAACCCTGAGAAACCAATTGAAAATCAATCCAGCTCTCCCAAAAAAGGGTATTAACAGGTTGTCATTCACCCCCATTGTCACTTCAGGAGCTCCGTCGGGTTGACAACTGTTGGATCGATTGAAATTATTCAATAGTAGAGCAAGAGAGAATAAAATGTCATTTCAACACATCTCCTCAAAATAGAAAACATAACGAGACGCTTGAAAATGATGTAAATCTTATAGTATCGAGTGAGGTTAGTAAATATTGTAACTAGTGAGTGTGTTTCAGTGAAACCAAATAGGCAATCATAACCAAAACTGTATTGTTACTTACCTAGCATATTACCTTAAGTATTCTAGGTGCATTGTTGGCACATGTGTTGTTAATATCAGATGTGATTATCTACTTGTGAAATAAGCTGGAATGTAATTTTAATATAATAAAATTGTGTTTCCTCTTTTGGGTTACTTATTGTCGTATTGTTTGGCAGTGAAAACTGCTGCAAGTGCTTGTTTATATTAACTGAATCCCAACCAAACATCTTATATTTATATGAACTAATAAATAAAATTAAACTAAACTGTAAAAGTCTTGAAGTAATTCTTACAGAAAATAATCATAGCTGTGCTTTTATACAGTCCAAGCAATCATATCATGGAATGCTTCTGTAATCTGAATTCAAATCAGTTGATGGGCTGTGATTGATATTTCAGTTAAACATTATTGAATTGCATCGGTAAGCCATTAAAAATAACAAAACAAAGGGGCCATTTCAAATTACAATATAATTATATAATGACTTCGTTGGGGTAATTTATAAAGCACATGTTTATTCAAGGATCGGTGGCCTAGCTGTTCCGGTGAAATTGTGCGAAGATTTACCAACTATAATTTTGTTTCACTCGTTATGGAAAAAAATGTAGAAATATAAAGATGTCATAAATATAGATATAGAAAGTAAATGTATCGAAAAGTGGCCAAGGCGTGAGTGGAGGAAACTGTTTCATATTGAGAGAACAATCTCTTCATTTTATGACCAAATAGCTTAATTATATGTGTTGAATCAGACCTGTCTTAAAAAAATATATATATAAATATTCAATTATACTCTGTTATTCAACCGAGCACAGCTTACCTTTTTATTTTTGTCAACCAAACACTTCTTGATAAAATAGGAATTAAACCTCATGGATTCATAAACATTCTATATGGAATTTTTATCTTAAAATTTCAAAATAGTATGTAAATAACCAATAACCACTTTGTGAACCGGACTATGCAAACGATTTTTATTAGCATCTTAAGCAGTCTTAAGTAAATAGACTTCCGTCTATTTTAGACAACTAGGTTCAAGCAAAGTAATTCTACAGTCTGTTTATAGATTCAAAGAATTTCAAAGGAAATTGACAATTACACTCTCATCAGTAAGCATAAATATATATGGATGGATTTAAAATAAATTAAGCAGATTCCAGCGACTTAGCAATGGAGAATAATCAATGTGAGATAGTTCTGATCCACAATGACAACATTTTGATAGAGTTTCAATGCAGTATGACTGACATCAACGGTACCTTGGTTGAAGATTTAATCGAATTGACGAGCGAAAAAAAAATGTTATGGGTTTGTCACAACAAACAACTATATTAGAAAATTGATACGTTTTCAAATATTTTCCTAAAAGATGCCGGAACATATTATTACTCGTGTTCGATACATTGTAGAGTGAGTTGAAAATTAATAAAAAGAGAAATGCAATTTCATTATAATGCGAACGCAAAAAAAAATCCCTTCTGATTGGGTAACAGGCCAAAGAAAACAATTAAATAAAAAAAATCTGGAATTTATAATTTCAAAATAAATTCCTAATTAGTGGGAATTCAACTAATTTAGTACCTGTATAAATACATCTTATAAAAGAAAAAAATTGATATAATAAGCTATTTAAGGAGATTTATTTCTTTTTGGGATATTCAATTTTACAAGAATAAATCCAATTATAATTAATATAATTTGTTCTTCAAGAGCTGTTTCGTGACTGAAATATTTCGAGTTATTAAAATCACCTAAATTATTATAAAGGACAGATCCGTTGATCATTTCAGCCCGAAACCTGTCTGGTGAATTTAGCTTCATACGGCAATATCATTTGTCTAAGTGACTATATACAACCTGACATGCCTAAGGTATACTTTTTTCGCCCCAAACACGTGTTGTTTTCGTAATAAACGAATTAGAGAAACTTACGGAACATCTAACTGGAACCGACGGAAATATTATTTTTGCATTTTTAATTTATTAATAATAAATATACTACCATTGGATAATAATTAGGCTAGTGCTCAAGGAAGACATTTTAACTATATGAGCGGGTTAAATTCAGAGTGGTGCGAGTCACATTTTCAACAATTCTGACTTAAGACCAGAAATACAATTTAGAAAGGCTAAACCATTAGTTATAAAAAGCTAAGAATATTGTAACCCTAATATTATATACAAGGCTAAAAGCCCCTTCTAGTGTATACCTGCCTCGTGACTTCATGGAAGTCACTGATATGTTTTAAGTAAGCGACCGCATCCTTCCTAGGCCTAGCTCGCTCTTCCCAAGACTGCTCTACCCTTACATCTATAACATCTACTATAACATCCGACCCAGTATGTAGTATCATAACTCTTAATATTTGTATATACCAGTGTTTTGCTTGTACTTCATAATAAAGCTTTTCTTTCATTTCTTTTAAAATACTTCCTCTAGTTGAAAGAAAACGAGAACTAAGGCGTAACTTTAACAATTACACGATTTTTTGGCAGTTTTTCAATTTTTTATCAACGTCAAATATTGTATTTATTTCACAATGGTGTAAGGCATTTCCAGATGTTTAAAATAAAGCAAATATAGAATTAAACAAATTTCAATTCCCAATTTCCTTTAGTCAAACCTCATTTCAAGATTCGATTGTTTGTGCTGTTTTCCAGCACAAATTTGTAACTGGGTAATTTATCTATTTATTTATCTGCTTACTCTAGTAAAACTCTAGTAGTAGTTTGTTTCTCACAATGAACAAATGAGTGACTTACACCACTCTGAATTTAAACCCCTCATATAATGACTTCATTTGGTCAATTTTCATACTTGTGGATTCAAGGACCACAAGCCATTTGGTTTACATTCCGAAAGATCACCGGGTATAATTTCGTTTCATTCGGGAGGAAGAAAAAATGTAATCTAAAAATATTTAGAAACGAAATAAAGGATTTTAAATTTGTGACGCGTTTTTGGTGAACTGTTTCATAAATATTATGAAAAAACTTTTTAAAAAGGAGTAAAATTTTTTGAATTAGTTTGCCCTAATATGGGCTCAGAGTTCGGGTAAATATTAACAGTAACACATATTTTGGTCTAACTAATTATATAGTACTTTGTTACTACAATTTGTATTAATAATTAAGACTTTGGCCAAATAACTTATTTATGACACTTTTTATTGCTTTGGCTAATGGTTATTAATTACTGTAGAATAACAAAACTAATAAATAATTCTCAGTGGAAACTCTCATGTTCTCACATGTACGTCTGTCATTCGACTCTGGTATATGTTTTTTCTCTGTTAATCTTAGATACATAAAATTTGGACTCCTTTCGTTTCAGGAACACATGAAAAGTAATGCTACTTTACTTCCACGGGACATGATTAATTGTCATTTATTAGTTTCTACTAAAAATTGAGTTGGTATTTTTCTCGCGGTGAGCTTATTAAATAGCTTTAACCATTTTTATGTCAGTTGTGTGCATCGTGACAATTGTCTATTAGAAATATTAAAGTAAAATAACAGTGAACGTCCGAGTTTTTGATCAATATGCTTATGTAAGTAACCACGTTTGTAAAGGCCTGTGGAAGTGTCTTTAGTTAGTATGTGTAAACTTGATACAGCCTGGCTTTTAAATGTACACTCAACAACACCCCAGAATACGCTGTATATGGTTTGGGAAGTATATTATTATATGGAAAGAATTGTACATTAACGTAAAAACGTCAGCCCTGTGTCAGCTTCTTTCGTGACTTCAACTCTCAAAAATCTCACGAATAGCTCAGAACCTTTTTAAGATATAATACCTTTTGTTTTATAGTTTTTTTATTTGCATAAATTACAATTTCGCTCAGAAGCGAAAAAAACATAATTCATGCTTTTTTCACTGAGACCGTCTGGGTAAACTGCATTTGTTCTGTTTTTTTTACTGCTAATATGATAAGTGACGGTTTTAACAGTAAACCCCTAAAAAAATAACAAAAAATAAATAATAGAGATAATTAAACAAAATTAATTAAGTAGATAAACATTAAAATGCTATTCCAACAATATATGTTTTGTGCTTATGTGGATGTACCTTTTGAGGTAATGCTTAGATATGTTGTCATGGTTATATTCATTACATTAGAGCACTAACATCACAAAAATGAAGTTTTGATCCACAACATTAGAAATTGTCTGTTAAGTTCGCAGCAGGTCATTTTTGGCCTGTTTTTACTATTAATTTTTTTTTATTTATTTAAAAGTCAACTGTTAGTAACTGAATTCATTTAAATATAAAATAAACTAATCTTCGTCAAAAATATGGAGTTCTTGACAAACATTACTTTTTAAGAACCAAAAGAGAAAAATGCGACCTGAATTCCAACTTCTCTCGATATTATTCCTTCAATTACTACGTCATTTTTTTTTTATATTTTCAGAAATAAATTTATATTCAAATTATATCCATAATAAAAAAAAATTATTTAAAATTTATATGAACGAATTTTGGTGCCTACAAATAAAAAAGCGTCCATCCAATGAGAAATAAACCTGAAGCAGCAGACCTTTGCTCCAGTGGAATGAAGAATGGTGAACTGCACTTGGATTTTCATAATCCCTATTTTTGACGGCACCAATCATAAACTATACTAAGTGTAGTATTTTTTTTCGTTTTTTTTATAACTTTTTTAAATTCGCACTTGTCCAGAATCTAAGTTCCAGCTTTTTCATATATTTTCCTTATATTTTAATTAAAGCAAAATAAAACATGGGACTGTCTCTATTCTGTATTTATCGTTATATAAGGATTTATAACATCGTTTTATATGTACAATTAATAATTATTAAAAGTTTTTGAGTTGTTATAAAAATATCTATTGTTTTATTCCTACATATTTTTAAGGGCGTCTATCATAATTAATGGTTAAAGATAAACGACAATTTTTGGCTTCAAAACAAGTTAATATAATTTGTAATATTCCTTAAATTCAATTGATACTACAACCTTTACGTAATATTAATTTCATTGAACTGATGTACACTTTAATGCAGATTTTAAATAATATATGCAACAGTCAAGGTGTAGGCTCTGTGCAGGCTGGATGAGGCATAAATATGTGAGATACATGAATGAAACAATAATAATATATATATGTGAGATGCATGAATGGAACAACTATAATATATATGTGAGGGATTACATCTGATGGACGAGGACCGGACGAGCTAGAGATCGCGGCGAGCCGGCACCAAGCGGCGTGAGTCTACTTCGATTCGAAGCTAGGGCCCTACTGCCGGTCTTCGCCACCCCCTCCATCCCATCCCCTCCACAGCCCTACCACTGTCTGGGTGGCAAGGTAAGGCAACCCACCTAGGTTTTGTATGTGTTTTTTTAAACTTTGAATGTCCTAAAAATCTTGGAGATCGTTGACCTGCATTCCAAAGAATTACGATATTCGTAAAATTGTTTGAGCTAGTTCGCCCTAATAACTGAACAGTGGGGAAATAGTAACAATGATACTTACTTACCCAATAATTCTTGGCCTAGCAATTACTTGGGACTATCAGTACTATAAGTATGTTCTACAAATTTTAGATTTTTTAGAAAATTATTTGTTAGAAAAATTTAGGAGAATATTGTTGAGATTGAGAATATTGACATTCTTATGACGAGGAACTAGGTTGGTTTCCAAGTTGTTTTAATACGCAGTCGTGGTCGCTGTGTTTATATTTGAATACACTTAGTGGTCAAGACGTTATTTGACTCTTTAGTCGCACCAAAGACGCTTTTACTAGTTGAGTGGCCGGTTTTTAAAGACCTCGAGATTGAGGCACCCCTATTAAGTGAACGATGTTCGATTTTGGCTGGACTTGTGGAATAAATCAAAAAATTTTTATTACAAAAATTCAAGTGAAGCTTAAAGGTAAAGTAATAGATCTGCAGTTACAATGCTAAGAGCCGCTTTATTTATACGGGCCACTTTTTAGCTTCGCCCCCGCTCACGAGACATTTCCCATTTACATATTTAAATTTTTTAGGTAATATGAGTTGTATGTGTATCATGCCTAGTGCCCTTTAGGTTACGTTCGTTGCAGGAATGTACAGAACCCGAAAGGATCTCTATTTGCGTTCAAATAAACATTCATCATAACCATATGATTAATCCAAGTTCGCTTATTGCGCATACACTGTATATAACATTTAAATTTAATTATTTGCAATTTGTTTTCACCTGGCATAAATTTATATTTATTTTAAGATTGGTTGATCTTAATTTTCACATGACATGAAAGATGATAATAAAAATGACATTTATATGCTGGAGTACGGCATGTATCTTAATACTTGCAGTATTGAAACACTAAAGATTAATCATGAATCCTTGCATTTATGGGTTTAAGCTGCGGGTCATGTGTTGGTGTGTAAAAGATCTGAGATAGATATTTAGTAGCAGTTTTTTCATTTCATGCCCTGCCCTAAAGGCAAAAAGGTCCTTTCATCTACAATTATATAAACATCGTCAAAAACAGGTTCTAACATTCAAAAACCTCCATAGCAATAATAGCCGAAGAAAGAAATCACAATATTTTTTTACTTTGGTCGGGAAAGCATTAAAATTGGAAGTTTCATTGTTTCAGATTGATTGCTTACTTTGACTTGTTTATTTGAAATTATTACCATAATGGAATCAAGAAGTTTAGAAATTCATCCATTAATAACTCTTTCTATTTTTGCTAAGTATCGAACTCAATGTATGTATTTATATTGAAAACTATCATATTATACGTTAGACTATAAATTAGGTAATCTTTTAATGATTGTCAACTGTATCAAACCGATGCAATAACATTTTTTATTTTATTTTCAAACTTTTATTTATGCATTTCTATTTTTATCTTTTATAATGTTTGGCTGGAGCCTTCCATTGTTTTATTATTAATAATATATATATAGCTTCTACTTGTTTTTGCATTAATTAAATGGTTTTCATTTAATGTTGTATTGTATTGTACAGTCTTCTGAACATTTCTGGGTTTTTTTTTGTGTATTTGGATCTGTCTTTGACTTTATACTCGATTTAAATAATTTTATTTTATTATCATTATTTTTTTTTTACAGAGGTTTAAACTTATTTTATGGTGTCATTTTTTTTATGATGCTACATTACTATTTATTTAACGGACATTAACTTGTCATCTGAACATTATTGCACCTATATTTCTGTTTTATTTACGACTTGGAAGTACCGACTGCTTGCAACAAAGTGTAATGATATCTTAATGCAATAAATTTATTATTATTGCTATTAAAAGGTTATATTATTATGTTTATTAAATTGCATGAAAGCGCAATTCAGCTTTCATTGGACTCTTCCAGGTACGAGGGAATTCGACTGACAGTCTCTGACAAGCCGTCAACCGAAAGAACTGCATTACTTCTTTTTTATTATTTAAAGTTCGAGAGAGGATACCAGGCAGCTGATGACCTTTTCTACCGTAGATTGATTTTTATTTAAATTCATTTATTAGATTTTTTCCCTATTTGATACGATTTTTCATTCTCACTGTTGCTGTAACTCTATCCTTTAAAATTTCAAGTCTTTTATTTGTTTAAATAGTCAACAATTTTAAGTTACTAAAATAGTCATTTATCCAGATCATCTCTGGAATTATCATCGAGTTAATGAACTCATCGCTGTCTGGAAATTTGTAGTACTACGTTCGGCGAATGAAGGTTTTTTTTTTAGTATATTTGGATAACTTGTTGTACCGATACACTGATACCTGATATTTGATACACAACTGTATCCGAATACATAACACTGTAAGGCAATAAATAAGGGATGTATCTTTTCTAATGATACATATATCCGTTTATCTATTTACCTGAATTACCCACAAATGCCACGCTGTTACGCTCTAGTTGAATAATTATAATATTTATGTTTTAGGGATGCCATCTAACTGTTCAACTTCTCACAGATTTGATTACTCAAATCCCGAGCGTATTGCATTAGCGTAAAGTTGTATAAAATTATACTTTACTCAAATATTCAATTCACTTACTGTTGGCCCCAATTGAATCTAAACCCAAAGTAATTTACCTAAATAAATTAACGTGGTGATTAAAATGGAAGGAATTCCATGATAAAATAGAATTGTATTGACAAAATGTTTTATTAACCAAAAAGTGACTGATTTTAATGTTAATCAAAATGATCAACAGGTTACATTTATCTTACCAGCTACAAATATAATATAAATCTTAGCAGTGTACATTGGTGTCTTCAATTTGATGTAGAAGCAACCTCAAAGCCAAGGTCAAAGGCAAAGGCAATCGTTTCCAATCAGTCCGCAGTCAACGACTACAGAGAAACGTGAAATGCTCTCTCGAGAAGCTGCCAAGCAAGAGATACTTTCAGGCAGAGACTCACCGCTAAATCCTCCCCACTTCATAATTACTAAGCCAGTCCAGACCCACTTCGAGCAGTCACCCAAAGACCAAGCACAGCCAGCAGCTACACAGCTAGTACCTCCACTGTCTCGTCCCGACGTATATATGTTCTCGTCTTGGGCCGTATCTATCTCTCTTCGCCAGAATACTGTTTTCTTTATTGCTATTTGTGATTGTGTATGCCTTTTCACACCGTTCTGCGAGTGGGCTATTTACACTTACGACCACCCTAGCTGATGAGTCCCATATCGCTTCCGGCACTCATTTTCGTGACTGGAAGCAAAAAAGGAAGATTTGTAATCTGACACTCTGCAACAGATCGGGTATCTACCCTTTCTTTTTGTCGGCCTATACCTAAGAGTTGGCATGCAGACAGTCGGCCTTTGACTTTCCTTTGTCGTTATTGAATAATGTAGACAACATTCCCCATGTCGGGGGATGAGCATATAAGAGTAGTGAGAGTAAATACATGATTATCTAATGCCATGTTCTGAGATTTTCCCTTAGTAGTAGAGTTGGTGTTTCAACTGAAAATATGATAGCGGCATGATTAATTATAGAGTGTTTTTGCTGGTTGTGGGTTTAAATCTATGGAAAAACAATTAGATGTTATGAGTGTTTTCGTGGTCACGCCCCAATTATCAGGCGTCACGGGACATATTACTGTGGTGCCTTATATTATTAACTTGCAAAAAGTGGCACGTAAGTAGAACTTTAGAAGAAACTTAAAAATTAGTCAAAAAAATACTGAAGCAGATGGATAAAAACAACAGTCAGTTTTATGGACGTATAAAATGGTTTTTGTCATGACTCCTTTCAACGGCTACTAGAGAAGCTGAAATAAAAAAACTGTGGAACTTCTACAAGTTACAAGAAAGAAATGTAACATTAATCATTTGGACTATTAGTGTCACTTCGTTTTTCCTGGAGGGCAAAAGTTTGATTATCAACAGCTGTTTAGTACAGAGTAGCATATTCTGTGTCTTGCAAAACAGTCTTTAGTTTAAAAATTACTGACTAATTTAGTGTATATTTTATTATTATTATCTCCCAAAAAATTGGAAATAAACTTTGATTGTGGAAGAAAAATAATAGAGTTAATATTTAAATATTCATGCATTCCTTATCCATTGTACAATAATACTTTATTAGCAAGATCTAATGCATTAACTAGATATGCCATAAATGAAACCTACAATATCAGTGGAACAATTTTTAATGTTGTAACATTCTGTTGAGTCAGGTGTTTCATAACAGCTATTTGTGAAAAATTTGCTAAACTAATTGAATATGGGCACAATTTTTTATTTTTGTAGTGCTTCCGTTTCTAACATTTTCCAGGGTTGCCTGGTGTTCAATCTGTCATGCAAACTATTCCAAACTTATAAGAAATCTCAAAACAAGTTCTTAAAATTCGCAACTGATATCCCGAGGTACACCGAAATCGGCACATTGCACGAGGATGCCGGCATACCAGTTAAAAGTGATTTTATAAGAGAAAAGAGCTAATTTTTTTTTTTTTGTCAAATAAGTACAAATTACCTTATTGGCGGTATTTCAGCTGTGCATACGTAGATTTTTTAAATATCAATTGCATACATTATTATAGTTTAAGATCATTAGAGTATAAGCTAGAAATAGTATTCCACTTTCAAAGACTGGGCATGTGCTGGGTTTTTTCCTTGAGGATTTTAAAAAGCTGTGTACAAAAAATTTGGTTGCACAAGGTAAAGTTTTTTACTTTTTGTTACACGATTATTGTCATTGTACATAGCTTAGCAAATACAATTCTTTCTGAGCATCTTTTTTTTTTCCAAGAATAGGTTCTCTAACCCCTTTGTGGCGTTTAGATTCCATAGAGGAGAAAACGATTTTTATTACCGACAGTTGCAGCTCCGTTTAAGACTGCGTGCTAGTAGGGCTCACTTGATCGACGAGAATCGTAGATCAGGAATCCCAATCAAATTCCCAGGCATACATGTAGCGGACGAAGCGACGTTAGGACAAGATTAAATAAGTGGCAAGACAAAGGCATGGAGGACAGAAACAGTTCAAACGACAGCCAGGAGCCGCCACTCGAACAAAGAGCAGCGTGCACGAGAAGATGAGAGAAGCAAGGCAATAAGAGAAGGCCGAGATTAGCATTTGTGAAGAAAGCCCGTTTGAGGGAACGGATAAAACCAATCTTGCTCCTTCTGCCAACAAGACAAAGCCAACAAATCCTGCTGGGTCGCTGCTCTTTCATCTCGCCAACCCTCTCAGTCCCCAGTCCGCGGGGCGATACCTGTTTGTAGTCTGGCATAAGCACCCAATCCTTCGGGATCTTTACGGGATACGACATTCAACATGCATTGCTTTGCCAAGTAGCTTGCAGATGCTACCACAGATATAAAGGAATAATATGTTTCTGATAAAGTGGCGTACCTAGGGGCTGGAGGCGATGGGGCAGTGCGATGGGTGACACATATTTAGGAACCGCATTTTCTTTTATTTTTGTCTAAATTATATAATAATAAAACCAAGCCTTGTAATCATGTTTGCAATCAAGAGAATCAATGAATATAATAAGCATGCCATTAGCCGAAATTTCGTATTGACTTGGTGGCTCGACATCTTTACGCTTAATCAAAGAAAAAAGAGAACAAATGTAAAATTGGAATTGGTAATAAAGGTACTATTCCTGGTGTTAAAATCGAGATGTATTACGTGATCTCGGACAGCTACCAAATGGCATAAATTTTTATGATTTTATTCAAGGCTTTTCCAATTAAAACATAAATATATAAACAACCTTACATTTTATAATTATGTGTACAATCTGTTTAAACAAAAGAAATATAATTGAATTAGAAAAGTTTATTTTCAATTTGATAAACAATTCAGTTACAATATTGATATTACATGATGCGGTATCCTTTGCTTGTTAAATTGTATCACAAAAATATAATGATATATATATACCAATTTTGTTTTTTAATAGTGCGAAGAATTTTTTTTTTTTTTTCCTTTATTGTGCTATAATTACAATCTGCATTTTAAAAGGCAATTAGTAATTAAGATAAATGCTCTCATTCATACCATATTTACAGTTCATCATTCACTCGCTCATTCATACAATATTTACAGACAGCCCAGAGACCTCCCAAATCCACATGCGAAAAGAAAGCGGAGTCTTGGGAAGTCCCTCCGTCACGCCCATCCGCTCACGCTTTTGGAGGAAGAGAGAGAGGAATAGGTGAAGTGAGGAAATCTTCCACAGTTGTCCTGTGAGTATGGCTTTGATGAAAAAGGTGAGGTGTGATAGTATGGGTAAGATGCAGAGCAAATTCCTCCGACCCATCCCCATCCGAAGCCGCCCAGGACCCATCATCACGATGGAGTGGATGTGAAACAGATTGATACTATAGGATTTTTTTGGTTACATTCCACAAGGAGTTATCCCTGGTAGACAGAGAGGAGAGGTAGGAATTGAAAGAATCGGAACGGAAGGATGCCATTCGCCGCTTTACCAATCGGCAGTAAGAATAAATTTAAAACTTTTTTTTTTAAGTTTAGCAACGCATACTTTGTTCTTTTGTGTATGTATCTTTTGAGAGAACTTTTGTTGCAGTAGCCAATCTCTCGAATTGATGGCTTTTCTGAAGCTGTTGTTTTATTGAAATAATTTTCTGTTTGTGAACGGACAAATTCATGAATTGTGGGGAATTGTAAGTCGTTGAGCATAGTGATAATTTATGTGTAACCGGGGGGGGGGGACTGTTGGTGATACGCACTCCAAAATCCTAAGACGATTAATATTATTTATTTATGTTCTTTATTTATCTTTTGTTATTTGTTTATTAGTAATTGCTAATAACCACTGGCAAATGGCAAAACTCTAGTAACGCACATGTTCTAGCTTATATTTTGAAAAATAATTCGGAAACTATATTTTTTAAAAGCTCACAATATTGTGATCCATACATCTTATTTTCCTCTAGCATCTGAATACCCTTTCTTTTTTATGCATTTAAATTATAAATACAAATTTAATAAAGGTAAATCAATCAGGCTGACGGGCGATCTCCCGAACCTTGGGTTGCGAATATTGTATGAATGAATGTTGAACTGTAAATATGGAACGAATGAGTATGCTCACTATTATTTATCACCAAAGTAGGGTGAATTGTAATTTTATTTTGATACATAGTTGATCTTATTATAAAATAATGGTAAACCAAATTATAGAAGACCTAATATGTCTAACCTGCCTGATCACCAGTCCAACCTTTCTTGTAATCTTTTATATAAAAACCAGGACGCAGGCTTATTAATTAAAGCTTACCAACATTCAAAACCCTTGGTCGGTACCCTGTCCTTTCCTAGTCCAAACTGCCACCTGGTCAAGTAACATCCTCCCTCATCCTAAATATCTGGTAATCCCAGAAGCTATCTGATTACAAATTATTTCAACCACAATTCTAATAAATCATTGCTATCAGGAATATATATAGTAACATATATTAATAATATAATTATATATAGTATCATCTAAGTTATGGCTAGTGGTACGGCAATGTTAAGCCTAATACCATATAGCCTAAGGTAAGCGAACCCGTAACGTGTGTTTAGAGGATCAGGAGGAGAATAAAGGTAGTTATAAACCAAACCATCACGTTATATCATCTACCTCCTTATTTATTATTTTTTCTTGATCGTCTACAGCCGAGATACGATTACTGGTACCGAAACCCGGGAACTACGAGTATTCTGGTAAACAACTGTGAGTAAAATTTTAATTTTTTTTCCTGTTGTTTTATTGGGACCTAGAAACTTAGAAAAGGGGACCTTAGAAAAGTGACCTAGTAACATGGTAGAATTACAGCCTGCGGCTTTTGAAGTGGCCGAATTACCTAGGGAAATGATGGCCGAAGCTCATGCAAACTCCCTGGCTTGGATGAAGGTGTGAACAGCGACGTCACAGGACCTGGGGAGAACAATATCGGACCTAGAGAAATTCTCAGGAGAGCTAGGCGAATTGAACCATTTCATCAAAGGTGGTGATAGGATTATGGAAAGGATAGAGGTGAAGGCAAGTGAATGTTTACTTGACTCTGGCGACACCAAATCAATCAAAGCGGACCTAGTGTGTAGAATAAAACGGAGCGTACTAAACCTAATACAGGCCGACGAAGACACCACATGGGCCGGGCTAAAACAAAGACTAAAAAAGGCATACGGAGGAGGCAGATGGACACCAGAAGAGGACATCTTCGAGATGTTCAGGGAGACCAGACGGCCCAGTCAAACGAAAGGGCAGAACGCCGGAGAACTTTCGGCAAAGTTCGACAAAATAACTAAAAAAATGAGAGAAACGGTGAACCTAGCGGAAGTGGAAGGCCGGATGGCATTCCTATCGACCATCCTGAAGGTACAGTTGGCCAGGGATGTCGGCAAGAAAGATAGTCTACCGGGAGATATATATAACTTATATACAGCCAAAATCTTTAAAGAAGTCACCAATGTTATGTTTCACAATACACAGTTCTATTCGAATCCAAGCTTCTCATTTCTCACTTCCGTAATAAAATAGGTACGTACATAACAATTTTCAGACTTCTAATTTTGGACAAGGAAAACCTTCCTTTAGTATGGCCACGTGATATAATGTCCCCTTTTAATTGACCTTAAGCCATATTTCCCTTCCTCCCCATTTCATGGGTACTTACTTCTCTTATCTTACTTGTTTACTAACTTCTTCATGTGACAACTTTTTACATATATTTTCTTTATTTCACATTCCTTCAGGTTTCTACTACTGAGTAAGACCACCTCTTTTTCAGTCATATTAACTCTGAGAAAATTGGGAAATGTACAAATGCATATATACGCGGCAATAAAGGCGCATATTCATTAGTTCCCTATATTTCCTTAGATAACCTCAAAGTGCTGATTATAGCGAATTTTATCCGAGCTCTCGCTGTAATAAGTCGGCAGTTTTTTTGGGATTTGTTTCGAGTTCCTTAGGTGATACGCCGAAGTTTTATATTCAAACTCATTTTGGGAAACCCACCGAAGGGAGTCTGAAATAGTTTAAGGACAAGAGCAGAGCCCAATGGTACCGGCCGGGGTCCAGGAGGCACCCCAGTCCCACATATCAGGTGGTGGTGATAGATAAATTAGCTTATAGATATTCTGCAGGAAACGAGTATGCGGATAAAAACTATTCACCTAACTTAAATACAATGAGTATCCATGGCAGTCAGAGTGCCATTTGTTGAGAGAAAAATGCAGTAATATTAAATATAAAAATACTCGATTTATCCTACTACCAATCTATACTGTAATTGCCAAAACTAAGTTTAAAAATAACATGATCTGATCGTCAGTTATATCACATATATATAATCATATCTTAACAAATGGTATGTTTATCGGTAGCATCCTGAGGACTGTGCCTCATAACTTATAATAATCAGCCCTATTATAATTATCTTATCTTATCCTATTAGTAACTTATCTTCCCTTCCCAGACCTCTATTCTAAATAATTGGCTCCCACGACCTTGTTCATCTGCACCCTTATCTCTAGTGTTACTGCCCTTCCCTGCTACCCCTACTACAACTTTTTCTACACAGATAAGTAGCCCTTATGCATAAGAGAGTGGTTGGTGCCTTATGGAGCTCATTCCCTGTCGAGCTCTTAGCCTGTAACCATGTATAATTGTACATTTGTGTTTTATACCAAATAAAGTTTCTTTTTAAGAGTTATAAAGCAACAGAAATATAATTGTCTATGGCAATCGGGCTCTTGTCCATCCCCCACTTGGGCATATCCGGTTAACATCTGATGCAGGAGCGTGGGGGACTTCCACTTCCTCTTTCGCATGCGGAGGAGGTGACAACCATGCGGACTTTGGAGGTATCTGGGCTGTTTGTGTTACTGTATGAATAAGCGAGTTAATGAAAACTTTTAAATATGGTATGAATGAGAACATTACTTATTGCATAATAAGGTAGATTTTAATTTTATCAACATAAAGATTTTGAATAAAATATCAACCAGAAAACATATTCATCAAATTATTGGAAAAAAAATCATAAATTCCAATAAATATGACATAATAATTATTGTGTGTTTGATGTATAATTTGTTCCTTAGATTTCATGCATTAAATAAAGAGTAAATATTTAGCTGCATGATATTAAAAGTGAAAAAATGAAAATAATAATGTGCGACCTTTCTAAGAAGAAATCAAACAAATGTAAATGAAGAACACTAATTTGAGAATTTAGATGATGACAAATTTTCTAAAAAATAGAGTTTCTGAACCCTATTTAAAATCATAATTAAATCAATAATCATAATTAAAATCATACTGATACATAAATATAAACTGCTTTTATTCAAACCACGTTCCTCTAGACTACTTTTCCTTGTTATAAATACTACACCCTCCGAGGTAACGTTAGATCTTTGGTTTACCGCTTGATCTCTTAATAAGAAATCCCAACTTTAGTGAAACTTCAAGTGTAAAGTTTTAGTTCATTGTGAAGTAAACATTCAGACGAATCGAGTCACTTCTGTGCGCTTGAAACTTCCTTATGGGTGAAAGTTAGCCCCTTAACCGAATATAACAGGTTCTTGTTATTTTATTTAATCTTTCTCTTAATAAACACAAAGAGCTTGTTCCCCTCGTTTCTTTCTTATAAATTTCAAGTTCTACTTCTTCGATAAAACAAAAATGTAATTGTTTTTTAAAAAAATGATTGACTATTTGAAGATATTTACTATATAAAATCCAATCGGTGATGGTTTGGATAAAAAACAAAAGCGTAATTTAAGATGGAAATTTAAGGTAAAATGATGGAAGTGCAGTAAATGTGAATAAGTGCAATTATAATTAGACAACCAATAACTAAGATTTATTGATTTGTTTATAAAAATTATTATGCAATTTGTTTATCATATTGAATAGAGTATCATAATAAAATAACCCAAACCAAAACTAATAACATAAAAAATTTTTTATTAGCTGTAATCACAAAAAAGTCATTAGAACAGCCATTGAAATCGTTTTAAAAATTTAAATCAACCCATGTTTGACTCAGAGGTTCGATAGTTTGCATAGTAGCCCTGGTGAAGCTAAAGAAAAAGCATCTTCATGAAAACTAACGGAAGTTCAATAAATTACTAGATAATAAATAAACGTGTTCACAGATTTTCCACAGCCCAGTTTCACAAAGAGGCTGATGTTTTACATGTGGCCCAACTGGTGCTAAAAACGAAAGCAACCTCTTGGAAAATAATGAAAGATCATATTACGTCGCATAATATATGAAGTATGAATTATACACTGGAATGTAGTAGATGCTGGTTTAATGTACAAAACATCCTAACAAACGTGTTCACAGTGAACTGTGGTCTAAAGCTAAGTGGTCCAGCCTACCTAATTTTTTTTTTAACTAAACGCCAAGCAAGGAGTAATAAGTTTAATCAATCTAATAAATGATAATGTTGTAGCCATCTCAACAAGAATTTCGCCAGTTTGTTAGGGGCATTCCAAGAATTTAAGCTTTGAAGTACAGGACTCAACAGGAGTCAACTATCAGACATAAAAAACTTGTAAGATGGCCCGACAAGAATCGGCCCAATCAATGCAACGGCTACTGGTAATAAGCGTAGGTACTAAATACCTGCGGGATGATATTACCCTGGGGGGTTATTATGCGGGATGTTATTACCCTGCGGGGTTATTATGCGGGATGTTATTACTATGGTAAATTATGTCAAGTGAAAATTAGAGCAATGACAGTTTTCGGAAACCGATTATTATGACTCGCTTACGAACGATAACCCCGGGGAATCCAGGATGTGTAGAACATCAACTCCCAATGGTAACTTTTTAAGTAAAATCTGCGAATGAACAATATAATGTATTCTCGATATCTGCGAATGAAAAGAATTCACAAAAACTTCTGGTCTTGACATCATTAGAGGATTAAAAATAATACTGAGCTAGACATACTAAAAAACACACAATTTGGGAAACCTTACCTGATGGAAGGTAGATGATGTCAGGGTGCGGGCCCGAATCGAAGTTGGTTGGATGACGCGAGCAGTGCATTGAGAGACGTTAAAGACCAACTTGGAAACGATGGGAAATCGTCACAGGATGAACAATATATACTTTATATAAACCGCTCACAAATTAAGGTGGACCCCTTACGTATTTAGATAATATTTATTTTATTTCACCAGTATGATTTGAATTTTTTTCTAGTTTATAATACCTATTTTTACAAATTATCCGCAATCCCTATTAGGATTAATAAAAATAAAAATGAACAAAAATAAATTCAGTTTATATACGCGATTGGGATTAAATCACCTAAAGAAATCATCATCAGCATTCATTAAGCCAGTGCACTAGACAGCTTTTTAAAATTTCTTTACGAAGTCTTACGGTTGAACCGTAGACTTGGTTGCTCTCTCACAGATATCAGAAGAGCCTGGTCACGATACCAGGAAACAGGTACTCAGTACTCTCATGCAGGAGGCGGAGTTCGAAAAACTACCTTTCGGCAGAACCGATATTTGATAATCCAGACCACTAGGAAACAAGATTTAACAGCTCAACAGCTGCGAAGCACTTTTGGACGCAGCAAGCGTCCACATTCAAACTCAAAAAGTTAGAAACCTCCTCCAAAAAGTCAGTTTGAGGGCAAGAAGACCAGCGATGAGGGTTTAATGAGGTAAGCTCGTGAACCTGTTTCTTGGATTGATGTGGACTCGGATCGTTGTTTATTTACTGACGAATCAAAATTTGTTCTTCATCATCACGATTGACGGTTTAGATTGTGGTGAGAGTATAACAAGCGATTTGATGCAGGTATAACTGAACCTGTACGGTCTTATGTAGGTGTTTCAATGATGGCCTGGGCAGAGATATTGAGTAATCGAAAAACCCAGCTAATATGGTTCAGGAATGTGCAAGTGACGGCACAAACTTACCTGGAAAATGTCATGATGCCTGATTTTTTCCCGTTATTACAGTAGTATTAGGGAATCTCGATGAAGAAAATGGTCGAATTCGTAGAACAAAGCTGGTGCAACTTCATTCAGAGGAACGAGGAATCACGCTTATACGACTGGCCTGCTTGTTCACCACACATGAATCCGATTGAGCATGTTTGGAATTAACTCCTACGCCAGTTACATATGCGTTTGCCTTGTCCAGATAGCTTGGATGAACTTGCAGAAGCAATAATTGGAGAATGGACTTCTTTGCTCGAACTTAATATTTTAAGCTTTATGAATAAGAAACAACGATGTGTCTCTTTAATTCGAAGCAGAAGAGGCCCAACACAATACTAAAGATGTTGAAAAATGAATAAAATACAATGCCTTTATTCAAAAAAGTTGTGAAAATTTTAATTTGATTTTTTTTAAATTATTAATGAATAAATCGTTTCTTTCAACACTCGTTCAGGTGTCTTTTTTTTATCCCAATAGTCTAAAAAATAACTTATTGACTTAATAAGTGGTGCACTTCACTTTGTAAGCAGTTTATTTTAAAAGATGCAATTTTACTCAAATATTTTAAAATATTAAATATATATATACAAAATAAATTAACCTAAATTTATTTAAAATACGGTACAAAATATAGTACTCAACGGTATGGCAAATGATTTGCTCTGGAGGCAATAAGTAAATACACACATATCCCAGCCTTAAATATAACTATTACCACGCTTTCTTATTTAATTACCTCTGCATCTTTCAATTCCTCATTCCTTAGATTTACCCTTGGCACTGTCAATCTTCACAGCATTCCAGTGGAGAGTTCTGGCTTCGTCCACTTAACTAGCCCACCCTTCCTTAGAAAGGGAACGACACCTGCTAAAAGTCTGAAGTACCACTTAAATTTTAATATACTGCGTCATAGTGAAATATGTGTCCCCATATCTTATGAAGATTTAACGTAGATTTTCCTTATGTTAATCAAGAATTTGTAGTCTTACTATTAATTACCGTGGGGATGTGTATCTCTAGAAAAGGTAAGGACAAAATAATTACAACAGGCGTATCAAAAGTTAGAATATGTTAAATATTCCTTTAGAATGTATAGAATTAAGTTAAATTAACTTAAAACTCCTTAGAAAGTATATTACTCAACGGTGCGGCAAATGATTTCCTCAGGGGAAAATAAGACTACGTACATATTCCAGCCTTAAAACTGTTACTGTATGTAATTATGGGATGAACATTACCTTCATCATATTCAACCGGACCATTATACTTATAAGGTATAGTTTCGTGAACTTGCTGCCACTAGCCATGGTTAGCTAGACATGTGATGAAAACGCTAAATCATACAGCGCTGAATATATTCACAATTATATAAAAAAAAAAAAAAAGCAGTGACGTAAAACAAATGTTGAATGTGATTGCGTGCTGGATTAGATAAAAGAGATTATTTTTCGGTAGTTAATTTCTGGCAGGGGCGGTCGGTTGAACTGGTTTTCATCAACCGTGCACTGAAACAGGTGGTGACTAACAGATAAAGCCTTAGCGTGCTGGTCATTCCCTGCACCTCTCTGCTATCACGGGACCGGGGTATTCATCTGATATTCACTTGTTATTTCTACAATTATACAGTTGCCCTATTAAATAACGGAAACAAGTAACACTTACGCCACAGCGTAAATTATCGTTATTGCTGTCGACCTATGAAAAACGTTCGTGATGAAGAGATTTTTACAACCATTTAAAATCAGGCTTGAAATATATATAGCTTATTTTTTTTCACGTGAAAAGCGGATCCCTTCTGAGATTAAAATTAAACAACTTATCGTATCCAACGTCGGGTGAAATTGTTTCTTAAGAATTATCATATTCATAAGAAAAAGCTTTGGCTTTAGATGGAATTTATCGTCCGGGGACCATCCTCCTCATTTTATTTTGGTTGAGAGACCGTCAAATGAAGGGGAATGAATTAACATTTTTAAATTATTTATTCTCCGTTATAAGCAGAAGAAGACTTGAAGTAAAGAATTATTTAATTATTCATTTAAAACTTAAGTCGTTGGTAATTTACTTTTAATGCTTTTACTTATGGGAAATGTTAATTTAACCAACACTTTGTAGCACAATTTTCCGGTTGCAATTTTTAAGTGGATGCCCTGATGATTATATTCATATTTCATGGGCTGTAAATAAAATTGAATGGGAAAAAAATTCAGGCACATTTTCCTCTAAGAATAAAAAAGAAAAGTATATAACAGTGACGTGATTACCTTTAAAATAATAAAAGGCCTATGTACCATGTGGCATAGTGAGATTGAAACAAAATATACAAATAAATAGAAGCATGTAATAGAATAAGAAATGAATACTGCGAATTATGAATTGCTAGGACGAAGATAAGGAACTGATAAAGTATATATTTACAAATTGGGAGAGTCGATTAACGACGAATATTGGTGGAAATTGTTCCAATGGTTTGTGGCAAAGATATGAAAAAAAACGGTCGAAGCAAGCATATCTGTGAGAACGGAAATACAGATCAGAAGGACGAGGTCTAGTATTGTGGGATTTTATCACTAAATTGAGGGATTCAAGGAATTATTGGTGACAGGCAAAAAGGTCTTAACTGAAATGTGATGATCTGGGGATCCCGAGTATACATCTGATGAAACAATTCATCAGCGACAACTGAGCCTCGAGAGCCTCAGAGTGATCATCATACACCACACTATTGTCGCATGCTACTCACATAGTTCCATAACGGTTAAAGCATTTTAAACGATTTCAACTTTTTTTTAGGTGTAAAAAGTATGTACCTTTAGTGACGTAGAAGAAGAAAAAGAAGAGGCCTGTTGGAAGAAACCCAAAGGAAAACTTCAACACATTGGAGATTGCCGTGCTTGCACAAACGTTTTTTGTAGAAATTGCAACACGTAACCTACTTGCACCGTCCTTCATAAAATCAAATCCTTCCTTCTGATCTCCTGAAGAATGAATGGGCAATGATCTTTTAGGCTTTCATATAGACATTGATCTCGCCAATATCTCAGTCTTTCTTGCAACAATCTTACTATTATTTTTAGCAGCATTTTATTTGTGACAATTGTTACTGTGGGTAATTAACAAAACACTTATTAAGGTTAGTATCGTTTATTACAGTCTTATTACACACAGGCTACTATGCTACCTCCAGTCCCTACATTACCCCCTATCCAGTGAACACGTTAATATTTATGAAACACAATTGTGAATTACCTTAATAGGAACTATAGCATTCATAGCATCGTTCAAAAAAATATACTGAAAATTCAAGAAACAAATATTATATATGAATAGCTTTAAAGAATAATAATCAGAATATAGAAAATTCATTCCATGATTCAACATGAATTGAAACTCCTCCTTCGCTAACTGTAATTTTCTAGAGTCGAGTCTTCTAGCTTTTGAACAAATCGGCCTTCCGGTAGTATGAATGTAGTGTTCTACGTTGTGCTTGCATTCACTAGGTATTAAATTTGGTTTGGTCAGATCCGGAAACTTGGCTAGTAAGTCAGCAAATCTTTGAGAATTTGACACCGTGCTAATGATGTCACCATTTGAAATAGTTGAAATCTCACCACGGATCTGTGCACCTGTGACATTATCGACAAGTTTCTTATTTTTTAAATCTATTAAAAGATTAAAATGGGCCAAAAAATCTGCACCAATTATTCCTCTGTTCACTTTAGCCTCAAATTTTTCTCCTGCCGGCGACGCCATGCTGGGAATCACTTAGTTCGATCACGTCGAATTAAATCACGGCGAATTAAATCACGGCGAATTAAATCACGGCGAATTAAATCACGTCGAATTATCACGTCGGGGTCACCAAATTGTGGGTAATTAACAAAACACTTATTAAGGTTAGTATCGTTTATTACAGTCTTATTACACACAGGCTACTATGCTACCTCCAGTCCCTACATTACCAATCTACCTTACTCGCATTATCTAAAGGGCATTTAAAGATGGTTTGATCTTTTAGAAACTAATTGGATTATGGATAGTTTCTCTTTGTATTTTGTAGCACTCACCGAGCTATAAAATATTTCAATTCTATTCGATGATGATATATGTTGCCTTCTCGTAACCATGTTAACAATGCAGTCATTTTTAAATATCATTCAATAAATTTATCAGAAACTCATTTTGAGTTCCCCAAGTACTTCTTACATTTCTGATATATATTTGAAATATTTAAATTTAGTTTGTAAAAGTCAATCTCAAACTGTTAGCATTCACTATAACCTGGTACCTATCGACGACAACAAACTGTCTCCATAAAAAGATGTTAAATTAAGCCACGGTAGGGCTGAACATACTAAATACCTTTAAGTATATTATGCACAAATTTGTGCAATACAACAATTTTACAACAAAATTTTAACAATGTACAAATTCGTAAATACATATTATACTACTTAGATGAACACGTAGTGAGCAAGCATATTGCAAAATATTCTATATTTATATAACTATAGACACGAGACACATGTTCCCATATGTGCTACCTTTAGCAAATATGGCATTACAAAAATTAACCAATTTTCAAGCTTTTCCTCTTTCCAGCGTGAACACCTCCCTGTTTGTGTTACTTTTCCTAACAACGTAACACAATAAGTTAATAATCAATGTAAAATTTAGTTCATCGTTAGAAATTAAAAAAAAAAAAAAATGTAGGCTGCAATATTATCATTGAATTATAGATCCCTGACTTCAATCTCCACATACGACGACTCCACATCAACAATACACCTCCACAATTAAACATAAATTTGCTCCAAGAGATTTAACCAGTATACCCTTGATCAATAAGTAATTGTGATTGCGTAAAGACCGACAGACCGTGCAGAACCCCTGTGAAGACAAATCAAGAAATAATGACCCCGAGCAGAGCAGACGTGGGTATAATCAGACTGACTTAGGAGTATGGCGCTCTATATAAAGGAATGAGCCAAGGGTCCGTCAGTAATTACAGGCCCTTTCTAGGGCTGGGGAGGTTTTGGCCACCGATATAATGAGGCTGCTACCTCTCGACCTACAGCCTGTGCAGGTCACGCCTCTTAATAACGTCCTTAAATACCCACGCTCACAGATCAAAAGGTTCGTTGTTGTTAGCGATCCCGGCCGGCGGGGTCCTTGAGGACCTGAGGGAGAGGAAATCGCTGGGGAGAATACAGTTATTTGTAGTAATGGATGAATGACCTAACACAATGTTAGAGCTTTGCTGCTTTCAGAATGAATAAATCCAGTCGACCCATCGAAATACACCCACCAGTGTTAGCATGAAATCCTTATTTACCTAGATGTCCCTCCAACATTATATTATAAGGCGGTAGCTCATATTCATTTCACCTTCGTCTCTTTGCCTTTAAGGCGCTCTCCCAATAATACCAGGTCTTCTGGAGTAGCTGCAGCTAATAATTTACCCACCTCATATGATACAGTCTAAACTTTTTTTATTATACTTTTATAATTTATTTTGTTAATACTTTAGGTAGTCATTAAGATAAAATGATTCAAATTTATAATTCCTTTAGCATCGTCATTCATTTAATGTGGAGCACAATGTAACAGTAGTGTAAGAATTATCCATTACAATTTACTTCCTTGCTGTTTGTACTGTAGAGAAGAGGAAAAACGATCATTCTCCGGGTTTTTAGAAATCTATTTTTTCTATGAAGTTTAGTACTTTAGCGGCTGGATATGTGTGTTTTATTTTTAAAAACTATTTTTTTCAACCGGACATAAACTCTTGTCAAAACTTTGTAGTTCAAAACAACATCACTAAGATGGATAACCGAAATCCTATCCGTATAATATTACTATGTATAAGGTTCCTCGGGGGCAGAGCGTAGAGGAAGCAATCCAAAACCTTCACCCTCGAGACATGAATCCCATTCCGCATTACATGCGTACAGCCGAAGCACATATCACAGGGATGATGTATTGTTGCTCCCAACAGCTATGGACTTTTTCTCTCTTCAGTTATCGAACATTACATTTATTTCAAAGTAGGGAGAGCAGATAGGATCACATGTCTTTTGTATGGATCACAAGAGGCATTTAGACGGATAATTAAAATTTGAAATAAAATAAAATTAAATATTGATTTATTAGATAATGGTTGACACAGCTAAGGGTTTCGCAACATAACTGAAGTAATTTTAATTACTTGTTAATAGCCCACTGCAGCAGTTAAACAAATCAAATATTATTTATTGAGACAACGAGATCTTCAAATTGATATCAAGGTATGTTTTTTAGTTCAACTATCGATTGTTTTGATTTTTATGATTTTGAAAGAAATTCGAAAAAAAATTTATTTTTTAGTAGAGCCATTAAAGAAAAATATTTATTATTATAACTCAAGGTAATTTCTATTTTTATTTCATTGTTTTCTGTTTATATCTACCTTTGTTGGTTTTTATTATTGTATACTTAGCTTGTATGATATTTTGTGAGTGTCGGGTTTGTCACTAGGGGAGTGCCTAATCACTCTAGCCCAGGTGACAAGTGCAGGTTGTTGTAGTTTATAACATGGACCATTGTTCCATGTCGGCGTTCAATATCTTACTCCATTTATGATAGGTATGTGTCCCGACAATACACTATGTTCAAGAGAAGAGGTACAGAGGTTTCATAAAGAATAAAGCATATTTTCAGAGTCCAAGCGAAGCACGGCAGTGTAACAGAGCGAGGCGTCAGAGGGTCTGCAAAGGGACTGTGAGACAGGGTGACGGCGCAGAGGTGCGGCAGAGAGAGTAGACCTACAGGGCCTAATTTTCTGGTTTAAATACTATTTCCCCTTCCTAGTGGAAGGTGGAGTCGGCTGAAAGGGGTATGTTTTATGATGCCCAGTTGCCCAATCCCCCTTAGGTTTATGAATGTTGGCCTAAAAGGGTGTGTTTTATGGATGCTAGGAACTCACCCACTTAGGTTTTATGACCGCCTAGAGGTGCCACTAGGTCTGTTTGCGTCTGTTTTATGACAGTCAGGTGCCGTTTATGACGGTGACCCCTCATTTACCTGCCTTGCTACACTGCCGCATGGACCCACCTGATTTATTTCTAGAAACTTACAAAGATTTACATTTATATTATAATACATTATTTGCACCAGAGTATAGGGTAATTTACATATATGGTTGTCGATCGCTACATTGTGTAATAATTTAAACGTTTTCTGCTGAATTAATGCTGAATTGTATTTAGCTTACTTCTTCATATTGTGACTTTTTTTTTTCACCGCTTTTTCAGGTAAATACAAGTGGTTTTAAATATAAAAAAAAATGTTGGGGGAGGGATGGGTCCCATAACTGTTCTAATATTATATCAAATCAGAATTTTTTTTTTTTAATTTTTATAACTGCTGGTTGAAAAAAAAGGATATAACTAAGTCACGTTTGGACGCAACTTACCTAAAACTTTATACACTGGCAAGCTTACCCAGAAAAAAATATCTCGAACATACATTCACTTGAGAATGGATTGTGATGCCAGAAAACGCCCAAAGCTATCTCACTTGTAATAAAGTTTATTAAGTATGTACCTTATAGACTTTGTCTAAAGAAAACAAGTGTAATGATTAGAAATTCTATCTATAAAATGGCTACGTATATTCAAGCAAAGTTAATTTGTATTTAAAAAAAAAGGTATGTTTCGTAGATTTTAAAATGGACGTATTTATTTAGTAGGAAAAGAGTGAAAGACCTTTTTTTTTCATACTTTTAACAAATTTAAACTGTCCATTGACATACTTTTTTTCTACCATGTGAATAATGGATGTAAGGGATTGTGATTCAGTAAAAAGTAATTAAAACTAAATTATATCTCAAATGCGATCAGTACGTTGCTGTGTGTACAAAGGAGCTATTAATTATTCTTTGAAAATAACTTTTTTTTCCTCCCTATCACTCTACCAAGGAATCCATGTTCCAGATAGAGTTCCCTCATGGGTCTCGTACTCTGTTGGGTAGTTAAAGAACTTTACGCTTAATAGACTTTTAAAAAAATATTTTATTTGAAAGTGCAACGAAGCAAACGGTTAGTCGGTACAGTCTTACGTCTAGGTGGGAAGAGAGTGAGTAAAATCTGGAGGAAGTTTATATAGGGAAGGATGAATCAGTGCTGCCTCAGCTAGGTCTGGGTCAGTGACAGGGAAGGATGAGTGGGTGCTGCCTCAGCTGGGTCGGTGTCATCTGGGTCATTGCTGAATCAGCTGCTGACGCGGTTTGTTTATATCCATAACTGGGTTACGGTACCTATTTGGGTTATGGGGTATTTCGTACCCTGAAGTACGCGTATTCTAGCGCAGTTGGGCTTACTACACTGGGCAGCGAACTTTTTGTTCTTTTAAGTCGGTTTAATTGTATAAACTATATGTTTTCTTTATGCAAACTGACTACACTACATCTTGGTACAACGCTACCTCCTCAATGAGGATCCTCCTCATACTCCATCGTCCTCCTGGAGATGTTGAAGAGCCTTGGCCCCTGCAGCTCCTTCCACATATAAACAAAGATGAAGAAGGACCCGAAGTTCTTCTAGTTGTCTACCAGCAATGTCAGGTCTTACTCTTACTCTTCAAAGCTATTCTGCCCGCTTCAATGGAAACGGCCTTATAATCGTATGCTCTCGTGGCTCTGAAAATGACGTTCTCTGCTCCCACATTAGCCTGCGCGCCTGTCTCCTACTGAGGTACGTCGGCCACAACCGGGAGGCATATCGTATGATTCCTAACACCACTACCTTGTATAGGTTCCTTTTTTTAGGGGACTGGGAACCTGATTCCCTTTCCCATCGGGCTCCCAACCCTGGCAAAATCGTTAGTGTCCGATCCCACTCTGCCCGCAAGGTACCCAATGTGAGGTGAATGGTTCATTTTCCTACTTAGTCCCCCTAGGTAAGTGAACTCGGTGCTCACACTTGTGGACCTCCCTCCGATGACCAACTAAATAAGGGTGGCCACAGTCTGGCATTTTCCCTCTCGCCAGGGTGGATTCTTCACAGTCATGGTCATCTTTATTTATGCGTAACACTCTTCCACAATCCAGCTCGGTAATCCACTGAAAGTTTCGTCGCCAGATCATTAACGTGGGTAACCTAGGGGATCTCGTGGTCATTAAAGGTCACGAGGACCTTGTTTTATAGGGCGGGGACCAGTACTGACCCCTGGGAACATGTTCGTTCCCCGGATGCCTCCACCTCGTTAAGAAAAAATAGTTACTAAGGTGTTAATTTAATTATTAAAAATGTATTCACATATTACCTGTCACATATGGTCTCTCACCCACCCTCGGCACACCGTCTTTAGCCTGTTGAGAGAGGTATGTTGTTTCTCATCATAGCGTTTTGAAATTGTTGGAGACTTTTAGCTGTGATGTGAGTCAGGTGAGTACATAGCGGGGCACAATAAAGCAATCCCGAGACTTTAATGTATTATTTGTTAGAGACTTAGTGATAAGTTAGATAAAGTCAATAAGTGCGAAAAGCAGCCAACAGTCTTAATAAGTATAAGACCGGATGTAACTCCATATGTATCAATTACTTCGGTTCGAAAACATATACTCGATCATACACTGACTTGAGTAGATAAAAGGTTTATTTTAAAAATATAAAATCTCATTCTGGATAAAAAAGGCAGGCCCGAATGACAACTTCCTCGGCAGTGCTTTTAATATAGTTTAAAATTATTATAAATTAGTTCTAAGTATTGCAATACTTAATGGCATTTATATTCGTGTCTGGAGACATAAGTGAAACTTTAAGACACCCCAAGAATATATAATGAGCACTGTCACCGTTGTCGATATGTCACGAGGGAAGCCTCGAGTTCCCTTGGTGTAGAAAGAGTTAGATGATCTATGACCTTCACAACGGCTTAGTGACCGGTAATACATTCGATCTTTTCTTTTGATGAGTGAGCGTGCCCTGACAGTGCACTGTGTCCAAGAGAATTGGAAGGATTTTGGGCTTTCACGTGGTCTTGGCGGGCCATGAGCACTCGTTCGGAATATTAGGTTAGACGAAAATCCCACTAGGAAGGTGTAGGGTTTACCAACACCGGACTAAAACCTAGCAAGGTTAGTAAGAAGAGGTGCAGAGGTTAAATATAAATAAGAAATATAGCGGCACATACGTAAAGAGTTTGTTTTAAATTTTATTAACATTAATAATAATGTAAAAAGAGCATTAATATTTCCATTTTATATAAAATAGAGTATAATGATATTACAATATATTGTTTGCACTTGATATATTAGAGTATAGAAACATTTACTCTTGTCCATAAAAAGGTAGGCGCGACAAGCACATATAAAAAAATTATTAAACAGATTTCCCAGTTTTATTTAATGTCTCTGGTGGCTTAGACGTGAAGATGGAATGCCGGAGGCGATTGGACGAGTCTACTTCCACGAGCCCCATCAATCAGTAGGCCGGATATTATAGCGATGTCCAGTTACCGATGCTGGAGACTGAAAGGGTCCGATGCATATCAGATCCACAAATGCTCCACAGCTCTACATGTTGGTGAAAGTAAGATTAATATTTTACAGGTCTCATTTATAATTACCAAAAACATACTCCCTGACACACTTACTATAAATTTAATAATTAGTGTTTGATACCTATTGTGTAGCGTCAATCAATGATTTTTTATTCATATTTTTATTAATAAAGTTACATTCCAGTAATTAAATTACTCAGCAGGAATAATAACCAAACATCTGTTGTAAGCGCAGAGTTGCGGCGTTACAACTTTTACGTATGTCAAAGTACCATTATTTGATGACAAGTTGTTCTTAGACAACATTAATATTACCTAAAATATATACTGGTCATATTTTTGACCCCAATTCTTAGACAACCATTTTGTAAGATATCAGTTTTAAAATATGTTCATATGACTAACTCCTTGTCGCTATAATTATTCACTATAATTCACAGTATCTGGTGGCCTTCAGAAGCTATAATACTGTGGCTCACATTTGATACAGTATATCTGAGCTGGGTCGGGAATGCTGTAGCAATTACTAACCAGCAAACCATACTAAACGACAATCACCATATGATTCCTTAATTATACATAAACACATGTAACAAATCAACCAGATCGGTTACGAGTTTATTGTGGTCTAAAATCCAGTGTTATGGGCTCTTGTACACAAACATCATCTCATCCATTTACATATTGAATAGCTAAATACTTAATAATGATAAACATGTTAATTATAAGGTTAATTGATAATTACAGTTTCGTATTAGTTGGTTCACCAACTTATTGCATACAGGACATTGGTTTAAATAACCCATTAATCACTATAAATTTATCAGTACGTGGGAGAACGCAGTGAGCAACTGGTTGGCTGTTTTATAGAGTGCTTTTCAACAAAAACATGACTACCTTAAAAAAACACAAAATTTAAATTAAGGCTTTCCATTTTGGGAATTAGACCAATGCCCAAATGAACTTTTCTGTTGCATTTGAGGTCTACTTTCACTTCCTTGAGTTTTAGACACAATTTACGTTACATCCTGTATATGAGCAGAAAAGTAAATCAAACTTAAATTTTATACAGTAAAATACAATTATCAAAGCCAATGATACTAGGGGCTACTATTAGTTTACTTAGTATAGAGGTAAATTATATTTTTATGATTTGATATTAATAAAAATAATTATTCTGGTACCCGGGTCCACTGTGGGAAAACGATAAAACATTAAAATACTTGGGAAAAAGTCAAGAAGAGAAAATCAAATGAACCCCTAGGGAAGAAATCAGAGAAACGGATTGATCCGCATATTTGTTCATTGTCATAACGTTAAAGGGTTCTTAGTTTTTTTTCAATATGTATTGCATAGACAATGTACCGGAAATTCTCCTATTCTACTATGGCAGTGTCGTTGAAAATGATGCTGCACCACTATATGGATACGGAAGAAACGACGGAAGAAACGACCAGAAAGCTGAAGAAGAATAAACGAGCTGAAGAGCATGGCATCTAGGATACTAGTATGGTAAATTAGTATTCAGGAGCAAGAAATTAGTTTCATATAGTCCGGAGCGGACTTTATTAGTTATAGTTCATGGTTAATCCATATGAAGACAACCTATGAAAAATTTTCCGACAGATGAGATCTTTCAACATCGGGTCACAACTTCCAAGACTTCATGATCTGACCTAGCTTGCATTTTATGACTACTAAACCCTCTTAAGTCGATTTAAACAAAAAAAACTACAGGCCGATTCACACTAGAGGTCAAATGGTTGCCAGAACAAAGTTTAAAATCACTATGTACGTAATCCAGTAATATAACTCTCACTGCAAGTTTAGGTCATGTCAAGGACATGCAGTTGAACACAAAGATACGAGCCACAAGCGACGTACAACGGCCAGAGAACGGAGTTCTTCTGACTCGGTCTGGTTGAACTGCTTGTGTGAACGTTCGGAAGTCAAATTAAATGATAATGGACGACGAACGTAACAAAGAGTTTGTTCGGAATTTCAGTTAATTGCGTGATTTTACTGATAAAAAATACATTGTGATTCGTGTCGTAAAATTGCTCAACGGATAGAGATCGCAAAAAAAAAATTCAACAAGGTATGCTTTATTATCCTAAAGTTTTTTTTTTCTCATAAAATTACTTTCTTAATTTAAAATCTGCACTATTTCAACTATGTTAGCGTAGAGAATGTCATTGTTCATTAACAGTCACTGAAACAAATGGCGTTGCCTATGACTTGACCTGACCCCAAATGAGAACTTTACCGGCGAAATAGAACAAATAGGCGAGTTGAAGAATTTCGTTGTTTGACGAGACTTCTAGTATTAAAGCAGTAGATTCGTGCCTAACAATGAGCTCTTTACTTTTTTATCTCAAGTTTTGAACATTGCCTACGCACATTAAGTAAAGAAGCAATAGAACGTATGTTGTAATACTAGCATAATTCTAAACATATTAAGATTAAAATATTTATATTTTTCTCTTAAGGCACAACAAATAAGGTTTTTTGATTAAAAAAACAAAACAATGTTTTAAAAATAATATGTTTTCATGAATTAAAATTAGTGTTTAAAAAGTAAAACAGCACTATTTCTTCAAATCAACGTCGATTTCTTCAGATTTTTTTTCGTCTATTGAAATATAGTATTTTTCTTTTAATTAGTAAATCGTACAATAAATATCTCCTCTTTGATATTTTGGGTATTAATTAGTTTATTTCAATGACATTGCCATTAAACGGATTTTTTTATTTTATTATCTTCGAAATTGGGTATCAATCTATTAAAACTACGATGATTTTCTTAAAATGTTAATTTTTTTTTCAAAAGACAAGATTTGTTCAGTGTCACGTGATTTGATCTTTATTTCTTCTTGGTTCCAATTACGGAGTGAAAGTAAACTGCTCACAAACTGAGGTGGACCACTTATTTATTCAAAAGATTACTTATTAGGTTAGACACCTGAACGAGTGTTGAAAGAAACGAATGTCATTGATAATTGAGAAAAAATCCAATTTAAATTTTTACAATTTTTTAAAAATAAAATGCATGGTTGTTTATTCATATTTCAACATCTTCAGTAGAGTGCCTCCTTTGCTTCGAAGTAAAGATTTACATTGTTGTTTCCTACTCCCTATAAGGCTTAAAATGTAATGTTCGGTCAAATAGTGTAATGTTGCCCTCAATTAGTGCATCTGCATGTTCTTACAAGCTACCTGAACAAGGCGAACGCATGTATGTTAGAGTTCATGTCATACATGATCAAACGGATTCACATCGGGTGAACAAGCGGGCTTCCTTTGCAGTTGTTAAGTTGTTAAATCCCGTTGCCTATTGGTATAGATTTTTAAATATCAGTCCTGCTGAAGGGTAGTTTTTCGAACTCGGCATCCTCCATGAGTGTACTGAGCAGTAACTGTTACGACAAGGCTCTTCCTATGACTGTGTGAGAGCAACCAAGTCTGCAGCCAACGTCACGCTGAGAATGGCCCGACTCTAAAAGAGTCAAAGCTCTCCCTAGTAAGTCTTCGTAAAGGCATTTTAAAAAACTTAGAAAAAGTGCATTAGAACTTGGTAAATGAGTACTGATGGTGAAAGACGAATATTGATTTCTTTAGGTGATTAAATTCAGATTAAATCCCGATTGCATAAACGCAATTAATTTGTTTTTGTTTCTTTTTAGTTTTTATTAATCCTAATAAGATTATTAAAATTAAGATAGAGATTGTGGATAAGTAACTTATATACAACTGTTGTAAATATAGTTTTTTATAAACTGGGAACAAATTCAAATCATCCTGGCAAAAGAAAAATAATTATAAGTGGTCAACTTCAATTTGTGAGCAGTTTATTAATTAAGACATAAACATCAAGAATGTTCCTCATATTCTTAATTTTGTAGGCATGAAGGTTTATTTCTCTCATTTAGGTTATAGCGAGGGAATGGTGGTAGAGAAATTGCCCAATTTCAATCGATTGCTAAATATAACCGGGTATTCTCGGAGTTTCAGTGACAACTCAAATCCGGTTAGAGCAGCTATCAGTCAGATATGGAGTCGCAAGCTGGCATCTGTGGTGATGCACACAATAAGACTGTATTTACACCGCCCCCTGGACCGGCTGACATACGACTTCAAAGGATATCAACAACATGCATGACCGTTGTCACCGGCAAATGGTCTAGCTTGAGGCATGAGCAAATAATTAGATCATGCATGGATCGTGGTTAGACGATGCTCTATTCATCCGTTTTCACTGAGTTTATTAGCCCTAATACCGAGTTGCCATCAGCTCAGATAGTAACCATTCACTAATTTTTCTAATCACAGTAGATTTAATTTCTGTTTGCTAAAGATCCATAATACAACGCCTTTGGTGAGCGGTGTGAAAATAAACCAGAAAAATTTTTTTTTCACACACGTTCAAGATTTCTTGAAATTTTGTAATTGCTTTCATATCGTTAAGGACACATTTGCATCAGTGAAAACAGGATTTCTAAGATTTTCATTTCATACCAGTTTCCATAGGATTTTAACGCCAAGTTTAATAAGTTTATTCGTTTGTTGAAAAGAATTTTCAAGGACCAAATGGTTTCACTGTTAAAATGAAGTATTTTTCGCTATCGCTAATTAATCGCTAAAATAAGTGATTTTTTTTTTTTTACGAACATTTAATAAGGAATTATAAAACAAGTCCAGTTAGAATTTCTCGATATGATTTCTTAATTTTATGCGTTCTGTATAATGGTGCATCCATATTTCAAAAAGTAAAGTCTAATTCAACACTGATGTCGAAAGATTATATTCATTAAAAAAAAATCATTCGATACTAAAAACATGGTGAGGATACTTATCCTTAAATCGAATGCATATTGTTTTTTGTTTTTAATAACGACATACATACAGATAATTAGATTTCACTTAATACAAATGACTTAAGTTGATTCCTTTTTTTCATCCACACTGTGATTCAAAAGCCTTAAGTCAAATCTCGGAATTGGTAGTCGGTATAAAATACCGTAAATAACCATATTTGTATACAGCCCGCCATACACATGCCAAACTGGTTGGTTCAAAGATTATATTCATTAAAAAAAAAATCATTCGATACTGTTAGGGCGCTGTAAGGATAGAAAAATTGCACCCTTGGTCAGCCTTTCCTCTATAGCACCAACTCTGGAAATTACGCTGTCTTCAATCCAACTCAATTATTTTTCTTAAAGAAAAATAACTGCTGAGCTGTATTATTAAAATTTAAAATAATTGGTTGAATAAATTATTTAATTATAAAGGGGAATTTGATAAATAACTCCGAATGCCCTTTTAACACTAATTTATTGATAACATTATCACAACAAAACACATTTAATCTGGCAATTCCAGAAACATTAATCAGTTCAAGTCAATCACATAAAATATCAAAAAACCATGGTTTCATTTGATTCAATCTAGCTCAAGAAAAACCTGAAAGGACTTGATATCAAAAATAAATCTACCTTAAAACTAATTGCGTTTAACAAACCAAATTAAAAAAAAAATTAAAATCTTTCAAATAGGAAAAAAAACCATCTGGTTTAATTCCGAAACAAATAATTTAAGAATTATTATTATAGCTAGTGATCAAATATGACTTATTTAATGAATATGACTGAAATTTGAAATGAAAATGTTATCAGAATAATATTATTATAATTAGAAAGCAACATAAATTATTATTATTCTTTTGTTAAGAGCTCATTATAAGGAATTTATTAATTGCGCAATTAAATAAAAGTCTAAATACCCTGGGTAAATCAAGTGACGCAAATTGGTGAACGTGATGAAGCACGCCGGGCTGTGGAGGTATCATGTCGGCCAGTAGTACGTAGAATATGATCCGCCTTGAGCTGCAGTGGAGGAAAGGCTTCCGTCTTTATTTAATTCCGTAGAGAAATAGTGTAGTTCTTCCGTCTTTGTTTGATTCCGTAGAAAAATAGTGAAGTTCATCCAGATGATAATATGTACTATTTATATACTATTATATTATATGTAATATTCATACGGTACAATATGTACCGGCTAAACGTAAACAATACGAGATACACTTGTTTATCACTCTTCAAGATAACAATAAACATTAGAAATTGAATTTATTTAAACTAACAAAATTTATTTTTGATTTCATCTAAGAAAACTTTATTAGAAAAGAAATGATTATTTTAATTTTCAATAATAATTGAGCGGCCGAAACAGATACTAAAAACATGAGGATACTTATCCTTAAATTGAATCCATATTGTCAGTATGCTTACCATCTGTCATTATTGATTTTTTTGTTGTCAATAAAATCTGTTGACATAAATATATATTTTTAAATATATATGAACTGTATAGAGAGCCTTCAAAGTTAAAACATTTTAATTGGACTGCACGTGTTTAAAAAATAAGTGTTCATTTATTGTGGTGATAAAAATACTCATTTTAATAAAAGATAGTTCAGTTTATTCAGGTACCACTTTTGGTCACTGAAAATCATCTTTATAACGAACAAGTATTAAATCTAAAACATAAAGGTAAAAAACCATAAAAACCTGCTTAAAATCTTTGAAATCATATATTCTTTATTGTATATAGTATTTATTAATATGGAACTTGAGGAAATGAGAAATTGTTTCAGAGCTGTGAACTGGGAAATTTCGAAAGGTTGTGAAACAGGATCAACCGTTTTTTTTTTTTTAAACGTTTATTGTTTTTTTATTCTTCTTCAAATATTGTTTTGACCCAAACCCGATCGGAATATCGCAAGGTGTTGAGGAATATTCCTTTTGAATTTAAGTTTGATTGAATTACTGTTACGACCACGACCTGAAAAAAGTAGAGCCCCTACCTTCGATGTTGCCAATAAACACTAGTAACACTTACTGATTCATTCATAACACCTTGTTGAATGACTATTATACTATCATAAAAGTTTACATGATGAGTTGTAATTATGAATTATTAATGTCATATTTGGGTATGATTTTAATTAAATGTCAGTTATGTGACCTGGAAATTTTGTCTTACTTCAATCGAAGTATAAGTATACTCCCTTGATCTTACCGGCACCGTCTACCGCTCAAAGAAGTAGAGGGTTTCAACAACGGAGGAAATTGGTCCTTTATATGCCAATGGTTCTGTCAAAATATTACTTCAAGAGCAGTCACAAGAGTGATTTAAAAAAAAAAAAAAGTATTAAGATAAACTGATCGGAAAGAGAAGCTTCGATGAATTTTTGAGACTTATACTGATTTTTTTTTCTGCTGAAAACTGTTTGAAAAAATAAAATTATCTAGTTAATATGAAAGGGGTAAGATTTGTGTTTATTCCATGGAGGGAGGCCTACTCTATTCGTTCTCACCCTCTCCCAGATTTTTTTTAAATAACCTTTTTAATATAACCATCGAAGGTTATTATACAAAATGAATTTACTAATTCCCACGTAATAATTTTAATGCTTCTGGAGCATTGAAATTGAACTTTTGATATTGAAATTTTTGTAAACTTCTCTCTTTCCAGTTGTTAAGTACGTCCCATTATATTTTTACTACGTAGCCATCTTCCGTCCATTTTATCTCCATAGGCTGGAATTTTACTAGGTATGATTTCATATGGTTTTTTGGGGTGTTTTTTTGTTCCATATCCCCTTGTTACAAATTTATATATGTACACAATATAGATTTGCTTCATTGTATTTCCTGTAGCTTGGGTACATTTTATACAAAATCTATTATACAAAATAGTGATCGGCATTGTGCAAAACTATAATGATGTACATTATGCATTAATGGACTAGATTTCTTAAAAGCGATGAGGCTCATCTTATTTATCATAAACTTAAAACTTATTTACATCTAACAACAAAAACTTCAACTAAATCCTAACCTAATTTTTCCCAACAGTCTGTTGACATCGATGGGGGAAGGGTGTGGTGGGGTCATAGTGTTATACACTGGGTGTGTGTGGTGCTGCAACTATTCAAAAACCTTGATGCGGCTCCGGTGGATAAACTCTCCCACCGATGGCACACAAAGCAACGGGTGCTAGTCGGCGTTTTTTAACCTATCGAGAGAGGTGTGTTGGACCACTTTTCTCATGATCCCATTCTAAAATTGTTGGAGACTTTTAGCTGTATTATCAGTCAAGTGAGTATATATCGAGACACCGTACTGCAGAGACAAAAACAAAAGAGATAAAAGAGGACACGTTTATACATCATTAGTTTGAGGCACAGTGACAAGTTGGGCGCAGTTTTGTTACTAACTTGAGTAGAGAAACTGAAATGCCTATCCATTTTGATACCAAGATAGTAATTACATTGAAAAAGCCGGTTCTTCTTATTTCACGCCAGATCCAGGCCATGCTCGGAGGGTTTATTTATAATTACAATAGTTAACACAAGAATCGATCAGAATTGCTCTGATTACAACCATTTACCAGGGAGAGTTACTAGCGTTTATATTTTTAACGTTAATTAAAACTATCGAACGTTAATAGTAAATCGAAAATATCCTGTTTAACGTGGATGAAATTATCAATAGCATCTCTAGAATCATGACGTGCAGGTTTATGTAAACATGATCTAAAATCAGGACATGCTTCAGCTAATCACTTTGTATTCACGATGTTATTTAGGTACGTAATACACATAAGCTTTCTCACATATAATGATAAAAGGGGGGGTCAAAGAAGTGATTTTCCCCGACTATAAAACCTTACTTCGAAATTCTGAATCACCAAAGGTATTTGGATTGAAATAAAATGTAATTAATTAATTCCATCTGTCCGTCAAGATATTTTCCAATTTCCCCATATTTTGAACAAAAAAATCTATAATTGTTACATAAGTCCTCATTGGTATGCACACACCATTTCACAACGGGTTGGGTTTAATTTAAAATTAAACGGAAATGTTGCTCGGTGAAGAACACTTCAAAAATAAATACTTATTTAGATTGCTATAGATTATTTAGGTATCGTATAACCTAAAAACTAGTAAAGTAGTTTCATTGAAAATTAAATTTTATAAATCTACCCAAAATTAATTTCATTAGACTTTTCGTAGCAAACATTTTCAAAACTTTTTTGACTTTATATTTATCTAGGTGTAAATTCTACTCACTGTTACAAAAGCATTTTGGTTTTTCAAAAGTAAATTGTTGTAATATATTTGCAGTTGAATTTTCGAATATATAGAGCACTCAGAGGCCAAAAATATCCTAATTATATTAATTTTTATTCAAAATAAAAAATTTAAATGTACCGTCATACAATTAACAGTTGTTACAGATGCCATGACTCATTTACACAATATATGAAATTTATTGCACGTAACCAAGAAACCTGTGTATAGTGTAGTGATATAGTGAATTGTTTTTAATGTATAAGTAGTTTTGGGGTTTTAAGTAGATACTTTAATAGTTTTTGTATATTATAGTTGCACTAATCATTTAATTTTATTTTATTAAGGCTAGTATAATAAGGTAGTTATTTAAGTTCAATGAATTAATATATTATAAATAAAGTAGGGAGAAACAGTGGTAGTACGTTTGCTTGGTCAGCAAAAAAACCGGGTGAAAGGAGAGGCAAGCAGTGCGTGTCGAGAGCTACTAGTGTCGAGCTGCTGAATTACGTCGTGCTATGGATGACCTTCAGTGCGTTGTATCTATTTTAAGTACTTTATTGAGTTGTTAATAATTGCGTCGTAAATTAGTGAGTTATTCATTGGCCAGCTAAGGGTCTCTTAATTTCCCTGTGTCGTAAAATTTAATGGTTGTTTTCCCAAAATGCCCTTGTATCTTCGAAGGGATTAACTGTATTTGTTCATCCTAGTAATATAATAAATTCATAGTTTATGCCACATATTTTATAACTCATGTAAGGAAACATGATTGTTAACTCCTTCACAGACGAGGGAAGTTCAGATTCCGGAGATCGCCCACTCTCTCAGCCAGAGGTTGAGCGTTTGGACGTGAGAGCCACAGGTGATTAGAACGATTTGAAAAAATTTGCAACCACCAGGACTTCTTAGTTAAGTTAGTAACACAACTTTATTATGATATAATAACAATCTGCCTGATTGGGCTATAAGTAATTGTGATAAATGATCTCGTTCATGAAATTTACAATTTCATTCACTCGCTCATTCATACTATATATACAAACAGCGCAGAGGCCCCCAAGTCCACATGGTTGTCACTTCCCTCGTGTGCGAAGGAGGAAGCGGAGTCTTGGGAAGTCCCCCACGCTCCTACGTCAGCCGCGTCACTGGATAAGAGCCAGCGGAGGCTGTCCAAGAGCGCGAGAGCATGATTAGAGAAACTGGCCATTGCCAGGACTCCCACTGTCGCGCATTTATAGCAGGTCACGAGGCCACTGCCGTTTTAGTCTCCGAGGAGGATTATAGGGATGAGTGGTGCAGTGCAATGACTGTGCTCGGTAATTAGGGTTTTTGGATAGGTTACTATGGAATTTTATGAACTTGGAAGGGATGAGTTCAAGAATGTAGGGTATATTCAGATCATTATGAAGGGTTTTGTTGCTGAAGTTCTCAGGACTTAGGATTGAATGCTTTGAGGTTTTTTTGCTGTCCCCCATTCCGTATGTCCAGATTGGCTTAAGTATAACTTTGTAAATAAGTAGTTTATTTTCTATTGAGAGATGGGATGTCCTTCGAAGTACTCTGTACAGTTGTACAAAGCGTCTGTTTAGTTCTTGTCTTTTTAGTGTGTGGGTTCCACACAGTATTTTGTCGAGATGGAAGCCTAAATACCGTACTATCTCAACACTGGGAAAGGAATCGAATTTAAAAAGACTAGCGGGCTAGACTTGCGGCAGAGGGTGAAGGTTATGTGGGAACATTTTGCTTCATTGACTTTGATTCACCATTAGTTGCACCAATACTCGATCTCATCAAGGTGTTTTTGAAGGTTTTGGAATGCTATATCAGCGTCCCAGGCTCTTAATAAAATTACGTGCGTTCGCGGCTGCCTTATACTAAATATTTTTTATTTATTAAAAAATTCTTAATAATTCAGAAAAGTGCTGCTTAGTATGAAACATGCTTTTCTATCAGCAGGTAATGCCAGAAAATAAAAAAAAACTCTCAACAGGGACCTACACCCACTCCGTCGCCGGCCAAACGTAAGCCGCGGCGATCTAATAGAAATTTTTGTCCCTTTAAATTCTTCAGCACCCAGCAGCTCTATGGAAGAAATACCATCACAACCCAGCACATCAAAACAAACAACAACTCATGAGTCTCTATTTTTCACGCCCAATAGTTACGAGGTGTTGAAAAATATTGAAGTAGAGGACATGGACTCTACACAAACACCCACAGAGCCCAAGCCACCAGCGATATTTGTACGCATTAGTAATTTTAAATTACAATGTACTCAACTAAGTAAAATTGTAGGTACAGGCAAATACACGTGCCTCAATCGGTCTCGGGACACAAAAGTTTCTCCGGACACTCCCGACATATACCGAGCGATAATAAAATACTTGGAAGAAACTAAGGCCGACTTCCATGCCTACCAACTAAAGCAGGAAAGATTGCTGCGGGTGGTGATAGAAACCAGGACTTCTACGGTCAATCATTTACAGGTGTTTGAGCAGTGATAAGGATCTTTATTCAGCGCTTGATCGGAAGGTCTGCTATCTATCAAGTAATGCTAGGCTGATTGATATGGAATGTAAGTTGTAAGTTCAGATAGGACTTAGTAATACTTCCTAGAAATGATGAACGATAGGATGTCCTTCTGAGTAGTGTCATGTTTTTCTTTCGTCCATATGTGAACACTGTATGGACTGTACCTTATCAGTTGCATGGTTATTAAAATAACCATTATCAGACAGCGGGAGATGGAACTGTAAATAACTAATGAAGAGTACCTCCAACGGATGTTAAATGTCATCTGGTTAGATTTGCCTTGGTTCACTTAAATCAAAGTGGACCTTTTAATTAGAGTTTTTCAAATATTTTTAAGAAGATAGGGAGTAGGCTAATTGAACGGTAAGATGAGGCATCATTGGGTGGTTTACCAGGTTTAGCGAATAGGACCATAGAATAATAGAAGACAATAATAGAATGTTTCTAGAGGATAGGAATGTGCTTCGTTCGGATAATAGAATTATTAATCTTTGTTAGGAAGATTATAGCTTTAGAAGGAAGTTGTTGGAGAATTTGAGGAGTAAGATCATATCCAGAAGGTAAGGTAAGTTTTCAGAAGGTATTTGACCTCAGACCTTTTAATGGAAGTCAGGGAGAAATAGATGAAGTGAGGAAATCTGCAACAGTTGTGGAATGAGTATGGTTTTGATTAAGGTGAGGTTGATTTTGAAATTACTAAATCTTCGTAAGATGTTGATAAATACTGTGGGTAGTAGTTCCAGGATTAGGAGATGGCAGAACTGCTATGTTGCCGGCGGGAACATCAATGGTGCAGAGATTGCAGTTCTGATGAAGATAGGTATCTCAGAAAACCACAAGCTCATTCAAGTATTGAATGATGTCCAATGCGGCAGATAAACAAGTCTGTTATTTGTTAATCGAAATTCTGTGGGTTTCGGAGCACCATATTTATGGTGAATAGGCTCTCCTCAAAAATTACCAAATAATACAATAGTTTTATTCACGTGTTTATCTTATTTCACAACTTCTTTCAATACTTATAAATCATGGGAAACAGGCCACTTCAAAGGTTTATATTTGTTTTCACAAACTGAACAGAATTACACTTATTTTGAAAATTTTCCAATTATAATATTAACTCATTTTTATTATATTAATCGTTTGTATTAAAAAATAATTACGTCTAGCCTCAAAAAAAAATTGCACAATTAGTTGTCTTAGAAAATCTGTATTAAAATGTGCTGATTTTGTAGAGAAATGTGCTGTAATTTTTTTAAATAACGCACACACGTGAAAGTCACCCTAGTTTAGAAGCTGATTACTAATATATAAACGAAAAATTTATTTCAAATGAAAACTTTAAATATGTGCAGTCATTATAAAGAGTATTTCCAACCTTTTACCTTAATTTAAAAAACATTTTACACCCGTGTTGGCAATTATGACACTGTCAACAAATCAAATTTCACTAAACAGATTAGCTGCAGTCTGCCAATCCATCAGATTCTCAATTTCCTTTTTTTTTCCATTTTCCCTTCCCTCCACGGCTGTTGATTCTGTCCAAGAAACGCCCTCATTTTTCGTCCATTGTCTTGAGCGATACAATCATCCAGGATTAAACATTTCAATCCTCTCAGTCACCGGGGATAATTTTCCGGCTCTCTGATTAAAAAATAATAAACTCAACCGGGTGGAGAGGGGATGAATTTCCATTACAAAGGCAACAATTTTAACGATTAAAAAAATTCTCGAGCGCGGTGACCATCAACCCACAATGGAGAGGCAAATGAAATAAAATAAATTTCTGAGATTTATCTCTTGTCCTCTGTTCAATTATGCTCAGAATTAAAATCTAATCGCATTTTGTGTTCCATATTCGAAATGAATAAATATGAAATTTACAGAGCTATCAGCCCTTTAGTTATCACACACAAAAATAAAAATAATTTATGATGAACTTTTTTTAAGTGCATAATCATGGAACACGTGTAGATTAATTTAAAATATAATGTACTTAAAATATTTCTAATAACCACGGGATCCTTTTTTTTTTTTTAACTTAATCATCTCACGTAACTCCTTAAGCATTTCGCGGGACGAGCAAAGCGAGTCGCCATAGGGAAATAATAAATCAATAACAATTGCGTAGATTTCTTTGAAAAAACTAATGTTTTGCCAAGAAGGAACTCAAGTCAATTTAAAATCACAGCGTGTTGGCCATCGATACCCTTATGCTGAATCACAAAAACTTAAAACCCCATTAAACAGTGAAACATCCAATGCATATAGTATAATGCACTAATGATAGCCGGATACAATCCATAAATATAATATTATTATTAAAACTGAAGGGAAAACACATGAAAATTGAACATGAATTAAATTACATAAAAACAATTTATTGTAAGAAAATACAAAATAATAAAAAGAAAATGTACTAATACTATACTATTTAACCTAAGGATATCCCATCAATGCTAGTATAGAAAGAATAATAATTGAGCTTGGTTCGAAAAACAGTCAACCTGATGGATACCGTAAAAAAATAAAAGGTACTAAATATAAACAGATAAAATTAGTTCAATTATATACACAAACACAAACATTACAAAGGGGTATCAGTAGATGTAATGGATTGTTGTGGCCACCTCTTAATTACGAATAATTAAAAGTTACCCTCATCTCGTCCCAGAAAATATCTGTTTCCATATTTGTACCAATAAAGATTATGACGTCAGTTGAAGTGGGGGAAAAGCTGGTGGGGATAGCTCCCCACATGCGCCTAGCCGGCCTATATAAGAAGCGCCCCAAAGGGCGAAAATCAAAAAGATACAAACCGGCACCTTGAACACTTCTCTCTCTCTCTGCACTGGCGCTTGCTGCTCTACTCAAAACCATGGTCTTATCATTCAACTACCTCTGCATTTCTCTCCTAACCTCGCTATGTTTTAGTCCGGGATTGTCAGACCCCTCACCTTCCTAGTGGAAATCTCTGCCTTCGTCTCGCTAAAACTAGCACCTCCTTGGGAGAGACCTTTCCCTCGCCGACGACGGTTGCCGTGGCCCTACAAACGTACCAGTAGCGTCTCCCACGGCAATCCAGTCTGCTTCTCTCCGGTTCACACTTGCCTTTGGGATCCAGACGGTTTTTCGCCTACCCTTAGTGTGAATTCGTGGTCAATCCAAGACTACATAAACTACCTATTAACCTACCTTGTTCCTCTTCTCCTGAACATAGTGCTTTGTCGGGGCACACCTTCTAAAGATCTTATGGAGTCAGATCAAAACTTTTTGATTTGAATTGGGCTGCCCACCGACTAGGTCAGTAGCAAGGGTGAGAGCCCACAGGTCCACCCGCCTTATCTCCTTCTTGGCGCTTCGCCGGACGGTGGCTAAGAGGTTGTAGTGACCCTAGCCTGCGGCGGGCGTCTCCTCCCCACTTTGGGGATACTCAGTTATCTGAGCACGACAGGGAGATTAAACATTTTATATTCACAATCACCAGAGCTTCTGGGCTTATGTTCTGTTTAAACTTAATATGCTGTTACTCTAATACAGAAAACTATTTACGCCATTAAACTATTTTTAGACAAACCATTGTACGGTACGGAACAATTCTATACTAACTACAAACATATGATTAAACAAACATTAAATACACAAACCAGTTAAGTATAGTGGATCCACCTTGGTTATGGTGGATGAAAAAATGCTTATGGATCAATACTATCTTATGTTGTTATTTCTATAACTCCACTAACGGTGGAGTTGTTACATTCCACAAAATGGTCCATAATTGTAAGACTGCAAGGGGAACTCGGCGATGACCTTTGCTTTATTACCAATTCCAATTGGTTTTTTTATATTGTTCATGTTATTTACATTTTCAGTCAGAAAAATAAAACATCTCTACTTACAATATGTAAAAAACACCCTAAATCACTTTTGATTGCAAGTTTTGATTTTCCTTATATGCCAACTGATGGGAATAATTAATAAAAACCAAAAACTTATGTAAATAAGACAACATCAGTTCAAAGTTTATTGCTTGTTAAAAGAGAATACATCGGATACAGAAATAATGAGGAGAAGCGGGCAGACATGCCGAAACCCCTGTCAGGTGGCAGGAGGTGATGAGCAACTGCGATAACAGGTAGCCGAAGGTGCTACCGTACAATAACAGCTACGGTACACTGGTCACGAGGAATTATTAATAGTCGAAACTTGCTTGGCTCAGAGTTAGCCTGATTAGGGAATGCCCTGGGGCGGTGTAAATCCGGATCAGTGCCCCCCTAGGCTAAATCACAATTAGAAAGAGTCAGGTGGGGTATCAGTCCCAACTCTATTATATAACTTAATTGTTTCATCCGTTTTAGTTTGCTCTTTAACTAACCTCCGGGACAGTTTTATCACCCTGTAGCTCAGCAGGGGTTGGCTAACCAGGTTAGCGCTGAGTTACCGTTCCGGCTTTGGATTACTTTTTTCTCTCAATGGGCACGAACTCGAATCTATCTTCATGACCGATGGCCATCCTTCACAAAAATCGAAAGTCACTATAGTTTTTGCAGAATTAATTTCTTGGGAATGATCTAACCTTTGTAAAAAGTCTAAAATAGTTAGTGAATGTTAAGTGTATAGTAGGAAGTTAATTGCCAAATGCTAAATAACGAACTTCGTTGAGAGTCAGAACTATATTAAGCCTAGCATTTATGGAATCAATTTTTAAGGTTATAAGTTATGGATAGTGCTATAGATTAGAACTTAATTTTGCAACATAAAACAAAACGATGCAACATCATGTTAGGCATTTTAAAATTACTTCACTTACCTCAGTGCTGTTCTGTATCATTATATCTTACCTGTGGTAGTCATTGGGTAGAAGGATGTTTTAGAAAGTAAGGAGGCGAGTATTAAAGGAGGATTGGAAACTTCTGACATTTGAGAACCACCTATTAATATCACAAAAAATAACTTGCACTATGCGTTTCTTTGATAAAGTATAGTCCAAAAAAATGGCCAGTTACCTCTGAGTAAAACTAATATTTGTATATATTGACGAGGTCTAAATATATGAAATAATCCATTATATAATCCATAATAAGCACATTTATATTTACCGTTCATTCTGCCTTTAAATAATCACACAAGATGTAGTAATCTCCTAAATTAAGGAATTTACGATACGAGGAAGAGTATGTATCCCCTCCTCTTCATGCCTGCAGAATTCCTCCATGAGTTAAAAATAAAAAATCTATTATTAGTACAGCAGCCTAGAAAAACAAGCATTGCTCAAGTCGGATAGGAAATGTGTAAAATTTGAATCACTAGAGCTACAAATATTCTCCACGGCCTTTAATATTCCCAAGAGACTTTAAAAGAATCAAATTAAATTTATTGACTACAATTAGGTTAATCTTGAGGTTAATTTTGACGGAGTGGCTTTACAGTTAAAATGATCTGTAAAGAGAGTTGAACGACTTTCTCAGGTAGCCTTGGATCCCTGGACTTTAGGGTCATAAAGTCAGTTTGCTACAGGAATGTTTCCTTCAATCTCTACCATCCCACCTCAGCCAGCATAGGACATACAATTCTGAGTTATATCAGACCTTGGTTTAGCAATACGCGTTTCCTCTAGTGTTTATTACAGAGTGGTTTTCAGGCATTGGAAGTGTCTAGTAAGCCTTCAATACTCACAACCATGCTTCCTAGACATCGTTCAGTCCAATGGCTACCATAGGTAAGATATCACGCTAGATCCTTAGATACCAAGTCAGGTGCAGTCATTTTTCATTGTACACGACGGTTGCCGACTAAATGAAATGTAATATTTTCAAGCGCAGGATGCATCTAGCATTCCATAAATTTCTTATTTATATTTTTTTTTATAAACGTGAAGTTAATTAATTATATTCAAGATTAATTTTTAAGAACAGTAGGGTAACAATAAGGTATATATACATAGGATATCCATGCGCACCACGAGATGTATGTCTAAATTAGAAGGATGGTTTATATAAAAAAATGTAACAATAAAAATTAAAATAAACTATATTCAAATTGCTACCATAATAAGGTTATGTAGTATGTATTACTACAGTATCAACCTTATATACTAAAATGCGATTTTATAAAAAATTGTATCCCTCAAATTTACTAATATAGTGGACTCGCTGTTAGTTTAATCAGAAACTTCTATAGCACAATATTGGTACTGTGGTAGAATTAATGGCTATACTCGTGATTCTCTAATGGTTTTATTATTGGGACAAGAGGTTCAGGGTGCTGCAGAAGTGGCAAGAAGGAGAGTACACGGTGAGGAAGTCTGGAACAGCAGTTTTATGCAGATCCAGGGAGTTGTAGGCCGTCCCTTGGGTACCTTCACAGGCACACCGGTGCCCATCTCCGGGGACTCCCAGCGTCCTCCCGGCTAAGCATAGTCCCTGTTTGCTCCTTGCAGCTCACATCTCATTTCTTAGATCAGACTTCCATTGAACTCGTAATAAGTGCAATTATAATTAAATTAAACATTCCAATCAATTATTAAGTCCGAAAGGAATGGCTTTGCTTTTGAACATGGGATGAGAGATCATGACATGTGAATATGCCTAATTCGAAAGGCGTGATTCTGAAATTTTAGAGCTGTACTCCAAAACTTTTCAAACACAAATAAAATATATTACAGTAAATATGAAAACAAATTAAAAAAAAATGTATTTAGACTCTCAAAAACTACTATTCAGAGAACGGAAGAGTGAAAACACTTGTCCAACCAAACGATGATTTGCTTTACTATCCTGAGCACTTTAAACAATACATTTTTTATATTTGTGTTGTGTTAAAACCGGTTTGCCAAAACAAAAAACTTAAAATCTCTCCGAAAATATCTATTTTATTGATATGACGCCATCATTCGTTTATTCAGCCATCACTGGGTTATAATTCAGCAAAGAAACATAAGTTAAGTAGGATTGGAAAAAAAACCCAGAATTATACAGCGAATCATTCAAGCGTATTGTCTATAAATTATTATTAATTCATTATCATATAACCTTACTGCAAAAAAAAATAAAATTTTAAAATTTAAATCAATATTACATTTAACAATAAATCTGTTAGTACTAAAGCCATTTATAAACCTAAGGAATAATTTATAATGGGAAATCCTTTATATATCTGTTATTGTTATTATTTAAAAAAATATTTTTTTGTATACCTTATAAGAAAAATGAATTTTATGTTGTCTTAAAATTGATTTCTAAAAAAAAATTTTTTTATTCAATTTCTCAGTCAACTTATTCAGGTATCTTCAGGACTATGATTCAGACAGAAACATAATTTTCCGTAATATAAGACAATTACAACACAGTTGTGGGAGGTTATGTAACTTTGAAAGAAATATAAATCCTTAGCATACTTAAATTATTTATTAAATTAATTGTTTTTAATGTAATTGTCTTCTATAAAAAAAATTTATTTTTTTTAGAAATCAATTTTAACACAATACAAAAATATTACAATACAAATACTATTTGTGAATAATAATATTTAATGAATTGTATATTTTTTTTCTAAAGCTGGGGAGTGCGGCCATCTGGAGACTGAATATTTAGTCAAGACTTTTTTAAAACAACTTGAAATTGAACTTGGTAAAACTTTTGCTTGAAATACGATGAGTCGCAGCTTGGGTGCTATTTTATATTTAGAGTTACGATTTTGTAACTCGGTTAAATGACAAATTATAGGTGGTAACGTAAAAGGATTTAAATAACAAATTGACAAAATTTTATTTTAGTTTGATAAAAATAAACAGATAACCCCAATCAAATGTAATAAAATTGAAAAAAAACAACTCAATTATAGAAATATTGAAGGATGGTCTGAGTGCAATTTCAATACGCACTTTCCGAAACATTTTTAAATTATGGCCTTCTAAGACTTAGGATTTCAAGATAAATAATTTGCATGGGGCTACTTTATTTTTACAGTTATCGCCAAAAGAACTCACATGTAGATTTGTCTTTTTTCAAAACAATGACGGGCTTATATTGTGTTCGTCGATTTTAGGACGAAGCATCAAGAGAGGAGAAAACTCGGTCGACAGAGCAAAGTCGAAACATTCGTCCGAAGCGGTTTTGTGAAATTCTAGAAGAAACATGATAAGCAAATACCACTATAATAGAGGACGCAGGGATGATTTTCTTCAGCCCATCAAAATGCTTCTTGAGTAAACAGAATAAATTGCGTTGAGATTTACAAGTAAAGTTAAACTTATATTGCAGACAAGACAAACACTTTGCAGAACTCCGGAGATAAAACCGTAAGAAAAAAACGGAATGGAGGAGACGTTATATAAGAAAACTGCCTGAGGCGGGCGGGCCGAAAGCAAATAGCCGACATAAAAGACACACTGTAACTGTCTGCAATAATCATTTTCCAGTAACGTGTGGGGGGGATGCGAGCAGGGGGCCCCCAGAACATCAAAGTACAATCATCCCTTAAATCATAGAGAGCAGATGGCGCTCAACCCTCCTCCAAAGTTTGTTTTACCGTCATAGTTGCACCGCGGCTGGTTCCTAATGCCACCCCACAATTAAAACTCTTTCCAGGCGGCAGCACTCCTCTAAAGACGCTAACCGTCCCAGCTCCCCATAAAATAATTATTCTTGGAAGCTCCTCGCCTCTTGAGTCCTCCTGGTTTTAATGAAACGGAGAAAGTTCACTGTGAGTGGGGCAATATCTGAAGGCGATTAGTCACTCTAAATGAATTCAGAAATATTTTAATTCTTCATTTTCTCGTCGTGCTGGCTATTAACGTCTGTTTAATCATTGGTTCTGTCTGAAAGAGGGTGAGAGGTGGGGGAGATGGCAAAAGTTCCTCCAGAGGATCCGATGTTTTATTTCAACTCATTACGGAGATTTTAATCTCAGTTTTGGAGTTCAATGCTCATTTTGACTTTGACACTTCTTACAAATTTCCAGCGATCCGTTGAATAATTAATTTCAAAGAGGTTCCCTTCAATTTTGGAGTGAAACAGCCGCCTTTAACCATTGAGGCAAGTATTACAATGCCTCTCATTATAAGTGTTGCTCCTCGTATTTTTTTATATTATAATAACGTTCATTTATAGCTTACTAAAAAGTTTCAATGGTCGCACGTTCTGAAAATCGGATTCCCAGGTTTTGTTCTTATCTATAATATTTTCAACTTCTAATTTTCTAAATAAAACAGTAAGAAACATGAAAAAAAAAATAGGTTTGTCGCTTTACATTTATATCAATATTCAAACCATTATTGCAATAAACTGTGTTTAATGTTCTCATTCATGCCATATTTACAATTCTTCATTCACTTGCTCATTCATACAGTATTTACAAACACCTCACCCTTGCATTCGAAAGAGGATGGCGATGGAGAAGTGTGGGGACTTCCCAAAACTCCACTTTACTTTTAAAAAAAGTTTTTAAATCTCTTCTAAAATATTTTCTTTACTTTGACATTTATAGTCCAAGTTTAGCCTACTAAGGACTAGAAATCAAAAACCTTCCATGTAAAACAACAGTTAAATATTTAGATTTTTTCATTATAAAATAATAAAATTTGTAACAACCTAATGAATAAAACATCATACCTATGAATAATATTGTCTTTAAAAAAATATTTTTTCTCTCTCCCATCATTGCATACCAAATAAAAGCTGCTGAGTTCCAGCTCGGTATACCATTTTCGAAGAGTAGAATAACATTTTTTAAAAGATATCTTTTATTCTTTGAATTGTTTCCAATACATTTTTTTTTATTTTTAGTTTTGAGGATGCCTGAAAAGTTTGAAACATTTGGCGGTGTAACATTAAATTAATAATGTTTGCAGAGCTTCTTAAATGTTTTATTTAATTATTTTCACCTAGTATAATTTAATTATAAAGAGATAATTTACCTACACCAACAACAAATAATGTTTACCATAATTTAAAACTGTATAAACTTAAAAGGTCTAACATTATTTTCGTATTCCATAATTCTTAGAGGGTGAATGAATCGATCTAACATGTGAATTTCATCGAATAACTGTACAGAATATCTGATGCGGTCAAGTTAATTAATCATATGCAAAGTGGCATGTAGTTCGAGTCATTAGAAAATGATTTACATGAGCCAGCCGAGGTGATGAATTTTAATAAAGCCTCAGCAATCAATGCAGCTATCAAACACAATTTGATACATTTATGTTCCGTGGGACGGGCGGTGAGACCCGGTTAGAAGTTGTGGAAACACAAGTCATTATTTAGATTGGGCCGCCATGTTTATGTTGATAAGGCTTCCTTAGTATTCAGCCTACAGTTTGTCCAACACTGCCAATATATGATGTGTTTATTTGGACTTGTAGCTCCCGACTACTTGGGCCATTAGCGATTCATTGGTGGTGTAGGTACGTCTGTGCAGGTACACAGTGGCTTCGTCTGACGGGGGGAGGGTCAAAGGGGATCTACCCCCATCCCCAACCGTGGGGAGGGTCTCCTCTGTAATTGAACAATAAATAATTAATGAGTCGGAGAAGAGTTGGGAAAGAAAAAACTAAGTTTCACTCCCCCCTCCCCGCCGTCGCTGTCGAGCTCAAAGCGAGCCGTCCTCTTTGTGATAAACCGACCAGCGACCTCTTTAATTGAACTTTCTCCCCTTTTCACCCTTTTTTATTATTTTTTTTTATGAAAGTTTGTTTTTTCAAGTGGTGCACATTTAGGTAGAAAATAACTCTGCCTATTACGACAGATTGGGTCATCCTTTATAGAATTTCCAGATTTTAATCAGTCAAAGGACCACGTTACAATCTTGCCAATATAAAATTTATTTATTATTAATTCTCAAAAATATTTTACATCAGTACGATTGATACAAAATAATCTATACCGTTTTTGGGTTGTTATTAAAATTGTAAATCTAGTTCCCTGTTAGTTGGTGTACGGTTGACGCTTGTTTAAATGAATAAATTCAATTTCGAATACAGGAAATGTATGTTGTCAGAATCACAAGTTTTCACTTCCAAGTCGCCTGATGTTACCAAAAAAAAAGAAAGTTACAATTTATTGAATTTACTAAACTTTCAGAGAAATTTTGTATTTCTGAGAAATCATATATTATCATTTAATGTTAAAAAAATACTAGCTTGATTAGGAAGTTAAAAAAAATATATCAAATTCCATTGGGACTTGAATCTAATTTGGCAGAAGATTGTAAGGTCAATAAAGTGTATTACTTGGAGATAATGTCCCGTTTACGCGATGAAAACGACCGGAATTGTGGCAAAACAATTCGTCGAAATTGCATCACGATAACGCTCCCGCTCACACCTCAGTAATTGTTCGTAATTGTGTTACCTCGGCCACCGTATTCACCGGACATGGATCTCAGCGACTTCTTTCTGTTTCCGAAGATGAAACAAAACCCTGGAAAGGACGACGTTTTGACACCATTGATGAGATAAAAGTAGAATCACCGAAGGACCTATAAGAGCGATATCGAAAAGTGAGTTTGAAAAGCCTTCGAAGATTGGAAAAAGAGCTGGCACTAGTGAGTTATATTTGGGGGGGGGTTTACATTGAACGGGACAAAATTGCTATCGATGAATAAATAAAAAAAATTTAAGATAAACTAAAATTCTCGTTACTTTTTTATCAAATCTCGTACACCAAAAACTCAAATATCCAGGAGTCAAGAGATATTATAACTTTAAAGCCGATAACAGCCGCTGACAAGGTAGACCAGCCCGCATTAGACCAGACTGTAAATCTATTATAACAGACTGGAGAGAGGCTGAGGCCGGAGGGTAAGATGAGACCAGTTGGCTGAGAGTTAGAGGGAGCGGCGCTGAATGCAGATCAGGCTAAGGCATAAGTCAGCTAACTGCCCTCCTTAACACCTCTCCTTCCTATCTGGGATTAGCTCTGGCCGCTCCTCCTCACAGCGGATTTACTGCCGCGACTATACCACGTCTAACGGCCCTCCCCATTATAACACTCCTTATATCTATCATCTATATTGCCTACTGTCCTTATCTAGCGGCCTTCTAGCCTATAACCCCACCCGATATTGCCGGTCGTCTTAAATTTTCATCTGACCCTATAAGGAAATAGCTCTCTACTAATAAATATCAGTGTCTATTATGTGGGATATATGATCCTTGGCCCGTTAGTATTCATCATTTTCGGAGTTTAACGCCTTCAAATACTCCAGCTGAGGGAAGGAGGGTCAGTTTATCTGTATGTTGTATGTTGAGAGAGAGTGAGAGTGGAAAATGAATTTAGGAGTTAATACCTGATGCCCATCTTCACAATCAAATAAAAAACTTGTTGATTCGCAAAACGTTGCGGAAAGGTTTGTGGAAAGACACTAAAACTGTTTTATAATTATGCAATTTCGCAATCAGGCAGTTACCTTTTTAATCATTAATAATTCTAACTATTTTACTAATTGGATTATCAGTCGACTTCCAACACATTTTAATTGATAATATGTTAATGTCGTTTAAACTTCATTAGATGTTTCCATTAAAATCAGGAAGTTCATCAGAATTCTCTTATAATTTGTGAAGGAGCAATTAGGAATTAATTGGCTGTCCTTATGGGGGATCGAGTCCCAGGTACCACTTGCCAGTTCTTGCTGACCCAACCTGCGTATTTAATGTTTTTGATGTTAAAAAGCAAAGTTCATGACTCAAAGGTTTTGAAATTTCATAGTTTCGATAAATTGAAATTTATAGATGCCTGAACAGACCGGCAATATAAAAATAAAGAGAGCTAACTGGAGAATCGCTAAAAATGTTTTTGAAAAAAAAAAACCATATTTTCACCTAGTGAAAATATTAAGAATAATCTGTTTTTAAGATGTTAGCTCGTTACCACATCACTAAATCGAAAGGCCAAAAAACACGTTTGAGCTTGGGTGATAGACTGTAAGTCATTTGAAAACCATATATACAAATTTAAATTCAATCATCTTCTATTGAAAATCATAAATAAAAAACATAGAAACAATATCATACAGTACATCAGCTCCTCGATATAAATCACCATCAAGCTATTTGCACAAGGTTGTAATATCATTTTACCATCTACTAGCTTTTAGGTAAATTGAAATTACCTTTTCGGTCATGGATCATAGTTTCTACAAAGTTTCTTAGGTAATTTTCAGCTGAGCTTGGAAGGTAAGACCTCCTGGGATAGCTACACCGGTGACTGGCATGAAGTATTGAAGGCTCACAAAAATACATGTCTGAATCAGAGGATAGCTTATAAATGAGGTAGGGCCGGGACGTCACGTCGTGGGTACGTGAGCACACCATGGCAGCAAGCACATTTAGTTAGACTCTCGAGAATTTATTTTTAAAACGGCTTGGCCATTTCTTCAGGTTACTTTTTTTTTTTAATTCAAGATCAACATCATTGTGCGTAATTTATGATTAGAATACCAAATAAGGTATTGTTTTATTCCAAATTGTCTATTACCTTTAACAAGTTTCAAATAGATACAATGTTGACATGTTTTACAGTATTACATCCAACATGCCTATCTAACGGATTGTACCCGCTTGCCTCAGCACCGTGTTTCGGGTGAAATACTGAGTAGTGAAGCTTACCGATGACCACAATACAATATCTTAGACGCCTCGAATGGAAGTATGTCGGAGAAGAAAGCATGGACTGCATTCTCAAGACAAGAAGAATAGTGTAATTTAAGAATAAATTATGAAAAGGTGTGTGATGCGTTTAAATAAGTCTGTATATGTCATAACATGGGACCCGGGGGGGGGGGGGGGCATAGTGTGATAAAAAAAATTGTCCTTTAATAAACCAAATAATGTGAATGAAAAAATGATCAAAAATTATGAGGTACCAAGATTAAATGAAGGAACTGTGAAAGTTAAAAATATATAGTAATTCAAGAGCAGTTATTGTTTATATGATTTTTGACTGGAGTGGATTCATTTATCACTCAGAGAAGTGGATATGCTCACTCAATGTTCGACAACCTGAAAATTTAATGAATTAAATAATTATTAAAAATTTTAAATACTCTTATTACTATATATACGAGAACTCATATCGTAGGACTCGTGTATATATATATATATTCTTTTTTCTGGTCGTTGGTGTGTCCAATGATTCTGTAAAGTCGTTGACTTTTCTTGAAGCGGGCTTTATTCTTCAATATTTCCAAAATTACCGATCACATTAAACGGGAGCAAAGCCCTCACTCAAGACTGGGTGTCAAGTAAAAACTTTTCATCTTCTACGCCACTTGGCTCACTCTCATTGGCCAAAGGAGAGGTCACTTGTTCGGAATTTTATTTTAATAAAAATAAAAATTACAAGTGGTAAAATTTGGTTCTTGAAAAAACAAAAATCCAGAATATCTTATATATATATATATATATATATATATATATATATATATATATATATATATATATTTATCCTTAATTAGCATAATAACTATTGCCCTGTTATTATATTAGCTTCATCAATCACTGTGCACCTCTCATTAAGGAGTCCACAGAAGATGATTGTTTGATATTTCGAAAATTATAACTTAATAATTCTCTATTGTTAATTAATTATTGATTTAAATTTGTGTGTGGGCCGATCCTGGCGGTAAGGCAACACCGGATCTATCCGTGCCAGAAGTTGAGCAAGCCCCCAGCACTCCGTCACTTCATAAAAAAAATTGGGACATGAACAGCAATGAACCAAGCGTGGTTGAACTGTCCCAAAATAAAAATGACGGGGCATCCGGTCCTTGGACCTAGTAGTTAAATTGAGGTGACCAAAGAGACTCTGAAGCACAATGGTTTTGCAGAAACGAGTAAACGCCCATGAAGCATTGAAGGTAATGCCCCTAGAAGAAGATGCTGGGAAGTATTATCCAGCCTAAATCAGAGGCCGGCGAGAATGAAGGGACGATCAAATGGAATCCTTGCCCTCTGTGGGCCCCGGCCCGGGGGGCGCTAAAGCCCGTCTCACATTAGGGCCACGGAATAATTTAGTGGTAAACCTACAGATTACACTGATCCGTTTTCTTTTCCTTCCCAGTCAGCCTCTTACAGCCGCTCTAGCCGAGCGAATGATGGAATTCTTACACTCAATTTCCCATCCGGATTTATACAATTTCGTTTTGATTACACCGGCATCTTGGGGGGGGGGGGGCTTTCTCTGGGGGATTTCTCTCAATTCACTATCAAGGCCGTGCTTCTCTTATTTTTCTTCAGTTGTATAAAGTTCAAATTGGAATCGTTATGTACATACTCCTAGCTGGATTAATATTACGTAAAATAATATTTATTTGAAAAATTACAACTTGTTTGTACACAGCATTATTAATTTGGATGGAAATATCCATTCATACTTATGTACAATTCATACCCACACGAACTTGCATGCAATATATACACATACGACAGTTTTGCCATGTGGTTCAGAGAGAGGACAAGAGAGCCACAGACGATCGGCACTTGAGTGAGGATGATGACCGTTCAGAACTACATGACATACTATCCTGTTTACAATAGAACACGAAACAACTGGGATGCCGTTTTAGCTGATGAGGAGGTTTGTAAGGATGACGTTACATCGTAAGAAATTGACAAGAGGATTTGGATGACGGGGTATGTGGAATTTAAAAAACCTTGAGGTTATAAGGTCAAGGATAGTTGAGACATGGATATCAAATTATTTTTAATAGAATTTTAATTTAATGCCATCCATTTATTTCCATGCTTGAAGGTCATTACCATACATCCAACAGGTGGGGAACAACTGATTTTCGTCTATATCTGTTATTTGTACATAAGAGCACACATTTGAGCAGTGCGCACCATACATTTTTTAAAGGTATATAGTTTATTGGGCACGGTTGATAATGGATAATCCACATAATATACAAAAACATATAGAAATTATTGTTTTTATTGTTATGTAAAACAAGTCTATAGTATTGCTGCTCATAAGTTCGTTGCAGCACCTCACAAACCCAGTGTTTAATACTATGACCACCCTTCCCACATCGATGGCAACAGACTGTCGGGGAAAATTAGGTTACGATTTAATTTAAGTTTTTATTGTTAGTTTTAAACCGATGATAAATAAGGTGAGCCCCGTCCCTTTTAATAACTTCATTCCTAATGTATAATGTACATCATTGTACATTTGTACAATGCAGATCACTATTAGTAGAAAACAGAATTCGTATAAAATGTTTTCAAGCTACAGGAAATAGAATGAAGCAATTCGTTAGGAAATATAAATAGATTCGTTTGCAGAATCTGTATTTTGTAACATACATTAATTTTGTAACAAGGGGAAGTGGGAAAAAAATAAATAAATAAACGTACGGAAAAAATACCTTTTTCGTCGTCGTATAGAGGTGGGTCCAGGATTGGTGACCACTACTCATCCATCGTGATGGTTTTTTTTTGGTTTTTTTTCATATCTCTCAAAATAATAAAAATAAGATAAGGGAAAAATAAAAAAGATACTTATCAAGGAACATATATGGTTGGATGATCCTAAAAATGAATTAATCGTTTATATCACATATTGAAATACACTGATTAGGTTTTGGTTAAAAAATTAGACCTGTTCATTTTTTTTACAGTTTCAACTTTTACAATTTAGAACCAAATCAATAGACAAAATGTTGGTATTTTCCTTATAATTTATGTCCCATTCAAGACGGTGACACAAAAAAGAGTTTACACAATATAAAAAAAAGTACGTTTATACCTACGTAAATAAGTTCCTGTTTCAGCTCTCTTGGTCAGTTATATAATGCTCATTATATCTTACATTTTTAGTAGAAACGTGTACCTCAGTTGAGATTTATGGCCCCCTTGTTCTTGTAAGTAACCATTTCCTCCCCAAAAGTCCTAACCTTTTCCTACCTGCTTAGGGCAAAGACACCCTCACTTGTGCATAAGGCTTCACTAAAGTATGTAACTGATTAATATTTGTATATATACCAGTATTTTAATTGTTATTCATTATAGAGTTTTCTAAAAGACTCTCCTCGACAAGAATAATTAACTGGTGCCCCGAACAGACACCTGGCAGTATACTCAGTAAATTCACGGTAGTCCACCATTTAGAGATCTCTCATTTGGCAACGGACAGTGAGACCACTCCAATAGCGTGAGAAGACCGATGTAAATACCTCTGGAAAGAAACCCCACAGGACAGGAATTCACCGATATTGGGTACTGATCTATTTCAATAGATTTTCACCAGGGAACCACCTAAAGAAATTTGTTATATATCTGAGGAAGTTGAAGGAAGAAAGAAAACTGGACTTCACTGAAAACATCATTTACTTGGTAAATACAATTATTATACACATTCTGACTTTATGACATCAGTAACTGACAGACTTAACATTTTATGAAACATTACATAAATAGAAGAAATGGAAGGAACTAACTATTTAATTAAAGCCACTAACTTTCAACAAATCCCCAAATTTAATGGAAACCCAAGTCACTTTTTTAAACCAATTATTATATGTTGCCACTACAGTAGGAGCATTAGACAACCCACATAGATAATATAATTTAAGACAACTACAGAGCTACACTAAATCAAACAAACTCCCAGAACAAGCAAAATTTTGTGGTAGAAGAAATTATGACTCAATTGACAAAGTGATAACCGAATTAAAGAGATATTTCCGGGACAACAAAACTATCGAACGTTCAATAACGGAAATATTAGGAGTGACAAGGCACAAAAACGATCATCCATTAACATTTACGAATAGACTAATAACTCTACGAGACGAACTAGAAGGAAGAATTATTACGGACGATTCAAAAGAGCAAATACAGAAAACATATGACATGAACGCGCACGACAAACTAATAACCAACCACTGTATAAAACCACTAGTACCCGAATTAAGAAACTTTTTACGATCCAATATTGTAAATAACCTTCGCGACTTACAACGAACGTTAACCACTGTATAATGGAAGTAACTTATGATAAAATTGACATATAAAAACCTAGACAACAGTATCATAACACACCACAAAGAAATACCAACTACCTAGGAAAAAATTATGATCCCAATTTTAAAAGAACATGGGAACTAAGACAAGACCGCAACAAAATTACCAACGGTTTACACCTAACTATAACCGAGACAATAAAGAGAGACATAACCAATCATGGGAACAACATGAACAATGACAGTACTTGAACAAACCACAATGTACTGCGCCTGCGCTAAACTATTACTAGTCTCTGGGACCAACACTTACTCCATCGGCTGTCAAACGTAAGCCACGGCGATCTTAATAGAAATGTGCCAATAAATTATCCAGCACCCAGCAGCTCAATGGAAGAAATACCACCACCACATCGTACCACATCAATACAAACAACAACCCTTGAGTCTCAATTTTTCACGACCAATAGTTACGAGGTGTTGAAAAATATTGAAGTAGAGGACATGGACTCTACACAAACACCCAAGCGACCAGCGATATTTGTACGCAATATTCCTTATCCCCTTATGCATTACCTTATAGCATCCCCTATAGCATTACCTTATGCAACATCCCTAAAGACCTAGATGATGCAGTGCATTTCTTCACTACTCAGATCCAGAGGTCAGCCTGGGATGCATCGTTACCCCACCGTCATTTGAAAAATCACAATCGAAATCCTTTACCTCAGTATCTCAAAGAACTAATCCAATCCAAACACCACTCGATAACAGGGGGGCAAAGATCCCGACATCCTGCTGATCGTCACTCATACAATCAGTACTGCTGGTTGGTAAACGCCAATTGGCATCCTTCACTAATAATACTCATCGCCCAACTGTTGAAGATTTGCTAACTTCACCTATCCCTCTCTCACTTCCAGCCAGAGCCGTTAACCCCTCTGAGGTCAAATATCGTCTGAAAAAATTACCTTACCGAAAATGTCCAGGATATGAGCTCTTTACTCCTCGAATCCTCCAACAACTTCCTCCTAAAGCCATAATCTTCCTAACCTACATTTATAATTGAATTATCCGAACGACGCATTTTCCTCACCTCTGGAAACACTCCATTATAGTCCTATTCACCAAACCCAGTTAACCACCCAATGACCACCCAATCCCTCATCTTACTGTCCAATTAGCCTACTACCTATCCTCCCATAAATATTTGAAAAACTCCTATTAAAACGCCTACTTCCAATTATTGAATCGAAAAAACTTTAACCTACTCACCAGTTTGGTTTCCGCCAACGACAATCCACTACTCAACAAGGCCTTCGCGTTGTTGATCACATCTCCTCAGCCCGTGAATCCAAACAGTATTGCACTGCTGCCTCTCTTAATATAGGTCAATCTTTTGACAAGGTCTGGCACGCAGGTTTGCTTCACAAGCTCAGAGGATATTTACCTCAGACCCTATTCCTAATCCTACAGTCATACCTTGAAACCGCTTCTTTCAAGTCCACTGTGATTTAGAATATTCTAACTACTATCCCATAAAAGCAGGAGTTCCACAGGGTAGCGTCCTGGGTCCCATCCTCTATAATCTATACAGCACTGATGTCCCCTCCACCACCAATACCTTCTTGGCAACATTTGCAGATGACACTGCACTCTTTTCATCCCACTCAGACCCCGATATAGCATCCCATAACCTTAAAAAACACCTTGATGAGATCGAGTATTGGTGCAACCAATGGCGAATCAAAGTCAATGAAGCAAAATGCTCCCACATAACCTTCCCCCTCTGCGCAAGTCCTGTCCGCTAGTCTTTTTAAACTCGATCTCCCTGTATCTGTGACAGTACGGTGTTTAGGCTTCCATTTCGACAAAAGACTGACATGGAACCCTCAAACGAGGCTAAAAAGACAAGAACTAAACAGACGCTTTGGAAAACTGTACAGACTACTTCGAATGACATCCTATCTCTCAATAGAAAATAAACTACTTATTTACAAAGTTATACCTAAGCCAATCTGGACATACGGAATAGAGCTATGGAGGACAGCAAAAATGTCGAACATTAAACGCATCCAATCCATTCAATCAAAAGTCCTGAGAACAATATTAAATGCCCCTTATTACGTCAGCAACAAACCCCTTCATAATGATCTGAATATACCGTAAATTTTTGAACTCATCCCTTCCAAGTTCTTAAAATTCCATAGTGACCTATCCAACCTTCCCAAGACTCCCCTTCCTCCTTCACACGAGAGGGATGTGACAAACATGTGGACTTTAGGAGCCTCTGGGCTGTTTGTATATATAGTATGAATAAACAAACCACAACAACAAATTAGACAAAATGACCAACAAGCAGAGAACCAAACTGTCTCAATGACAACAGTTAGTAACAGGGTTCACCATACTGAAACAGACAAAGATGAACAGATAAGACAACTAACAGAAAGACTGCAACAATTAGAAACCAGACAAAATAATTTTTTCGAACGATTGCGATCCGCCAGACCCGTATACGAACTAAACCTAACAAACAACCTACCGAAACTGAAAGACAAAACCATGAAAGAACTAAACATGTAAATAGAATGTAATACCAATGAATGTTATATAAATGGTATTAAATTTAAAAAAAAAGATACCAAAGCTATTTGGAAAATAAAATGGAATATAAAACGGAAAAAAAAAACAACAGCAGAAAAAGGAAAAAACAAAAACATTCAAAATAAGGAAGACGAAACTAACTATATTGATGACAGACAAACAATAAAAACATTAATTAGAACCAAACACATTGATAACGAAACGACCAATAAACTGGTAAATTTAATTACACAATATGGTGAAATAATAAATACAGACATAAAAAATTGAGATCAACTTGATAAAACACAAAATTAATATGACTAACGACAATCCTTGCTACACTAGAAACTACAGATACCCCGTACAATTACAAAAACAAATACATGACGAAGTAGAAACATTATTAAAAAACAACATCATAAGAAAGAGTAATTCTTCTGTATGGATTCTTCCTAAGAAAATGGACGCGTCAGGAATAAAAAAAGTACGAATGTTAATCGACTACAGAAAACTGAATGAAATGACTACAAAAGACAGGTACCCTCTGTAGCGAGCGCCAACCATATATGTAAATTACCCTATACTCTGGTGCAACTAATGTATTGTAATTAGATGTAAAACATGCTTTTCTGGTAATAAATCATGGAGATATCGGTAGTCATAAAACAAGTAACAGAGGATCGAATGTCCTGCAATAAAACCTGAGAGGGTAAGCCACCTGACTGTCATAAAACCAAACCTGGCAGACCTAGGGTCGCCTCTAAGCGGTCATAAAACCTAAGTAGGTGAGTCCCTAGCAGCCATAAAACACACCCTTTTAGGCCAACAGTCATAAAATCAAGGGGGATTGGCCACCTGGGCATCATAAAACATAAAACATTCCCCCTTTCAGCCGGCTCCGCCTTCCACTAGGAAGGGGAAATTATATTTAAATCAGGAAGTTTCGCCCTGTAGAGACACTCTTTCCCAGGCTCCTCATCTAGACAGCCACTATCACTCGTCACGATACGCCAGGACGCCGGGGCCCTGGGAGTAAGTCCACTCAGCCTTCCACTGGTCTACACTCTCTCTGCCACACGTCTGCGCCGGCACCTTGTTTCACAGCCTGTAGCAGACCCTCTGACGACTTGTACAATTACGCTACCGATCTCCCGCCCAAACTCTGAAAACTGGTCCTATTCTTTATGAAACCACTGAACCTCTCTCCTGAACACAGAGTATTGTCGGGACACATCCCTATCAATAAAATGGAGTCAGATATTAACGCCTACATGGAACATGGTCCATGTTGTAAACTACAACAATCCGCACTTGTCACCAGGGCTAGTGATTAGGCACTCCCCTAGTGACGCCCCGACACCCTCTACCAAACATTGAAGACTTACTGAACAAATTACAGAAAGCGAAAATATTTTCGACTATTGACTTAGCATCAGGATTCCACCAAACTGGATCACCAGATTCTATAGCGAAAATAGCTTTCAGTACAGAAAACGGACATTACGAATACCTCAGAATGCCTTACGAACTGAGCAATGCACCCCCTACTTTCCAACGTGCGATGAATATAATGATTGCAAATATACCCAACACCTTGGTATATGTAGATGACATCATCATATACTCGGACAAAATAGACGATCATCTCGAACACTTAGAAAACGTATTTAGGAAGCTGAAAGAGCATGCCTTATCCATTCAATTAGACAAAACTGAATTTTTAAGACAGAATTACTTTTTTAGGACATATTGTAACACTTTAAGGACTGAAAACTAATGACAAAAAGATAGACGCCATTACAAACTTACCCTATACAAAAAATGATAAAGCTATTAGACGACAAACGCCCCAATACTTTTATACCCAGAATGAAACAAATCATTTGTATTAACAACAGACGCTAGTGACAAAGCCATAGGATCTGTACTATCACAGAAGGACAAAGACGGAGTAAACCATCCAATAGCTTTTGCTTCAAGAGTCTTACAACCACCTGAACATAGTTACTCCACTATTGAAAAAGAACTGCTAGCAGTAGTATGATCAACTCAACACTTCAAACCATACCTATACGGTTCCCGATTCTTAATACAAACAGACCACCAAAATGTATATTCACAATGAAAAATACTAACACCCGTATCATGAAGTGGATATGGAGACTGAACGAATTTGAATATGACATACAACATATATCGGTAAAGACAAACTTTGTAGCTGACTTACTAATGAGACAACACGAACATTTAAGTTAATAATGTTGGCAGTGATATGGAAGACTTCGAAGGAATGGAACTTATACAATCAGAAAACAATCCAGACTACGACGCGTTGATAAGTGAATTAGAAGCGATGATACCACAAACAACACAAACACAAAATACTGAACACACTGACGAACAAATGGAAATTACACCAACAGAAAATGACCAGATAAGTACATGTAGAGCAACGATAAATTCGCAAAAATCATCAAATGATCAAATCTGGATTGTAGACAAAAAAATAGTTAATATATAAAAACACCAACTAATCATATATATATACTCTTTATTGGGCTATAATTACAATCTGCCTTTTATAAGGCAATCAGTAATTGCGATAAACGCTCTCATTCATACCATATTTACAATTCATCATTCACTCACTCATTCATACAATATTTACAGACAGCCCAGAGACCTCCCAAATCCACTGCGAAGAGAGAGCGGAGCCTTGGGAAGTCCCCCACGCTCCTCCGTCAGCCGCGTCACCGGATACTAGCCAGTCGAGGCTGACCAAGAGCGCGAGAGCCACAGACGCTCAGGACATGATTGGAGTAACTGGCCATTGCCAGGACCCCCGCTGTCACGCATTTATAGCAGGTCACGAGGCCACTGCCGTTTTAGTCTCCGAGGAGGTTTATAGGGATGAGTGGCGCAGTGCAATGACTGTGCTACAGGATTAGGGTGGTTGGAAAGGCTACTGTGGAATTTCATAAACTTAGAAGGGATGAGTTCTAGAATGTAGGGTATATTAAGGTCGTTATGAAGGGTTTTGTTGCTGACATAATAAGGGGCATTTACTATTGTTCTCAGGACTTTTGATTGAAAGGATTGGATACGCTTGATGTTCGACTTTTTTGCTGTCCCCCATAGCTCTATTCCATATGTCCAGATTGGCTTAAGTATAACTTTGTAGATTAGTAGTTTATTTTCTATTGAGAGATGGGATGTAGTTAGAGTATTCTAAACCACAGCGGACTTGGAAGAAGCGGTTTGAAAGGTAGGACTGTAGGATTAGGAAAAGGGTCTGTGGTAAATATCTTTTGGGCTTGTAGAGCTAACCTACGTGCCAAACCCTGTCAAAAGCTTGAGCTATGTCAAGAAAGGCAGCAGTGCAATACTGTTTGGTTTCAAGGGCTGAGGAGATGTGATCAACAACGTGAAGGCCTTGTTGAGCAGTGGAATGTCGTTGGCGGAAACCAAACTGGTGTGTGGGAAAAAGGTTTTTGGATTCAACAATGGGAAGTAGACGTTTTAGTAGGAGTTTCTCAAATATTTTTGAGAGGATAGGGAGTAGGCTAATTGGAAGATAAGATGAGGCGTCATTGGGTGGTTTACCGGGTTTGGCGAATAGGACAATAATGGAATGTTTCCAGAGGAGAGGAAAGTGCGTCGTTCGGATTATGCAATTATATATGTAGGTTAGGAAGATTATGGCTTTAGGAAGAAGTTGTTTGAGAATTTGAGGAGTAAGGAGATCATATCCAGGGGATTTTCGGTAAGGTAAGTTTTTCAGAAGGTATTTAACCTCAGAGGGGTTAACGGCTTTTGGTGGAAGAGAGAGAGGAATAGGTGAAGTGAGGAAATCTTCCACAGTTGTGCTGTGAGTATGGCTTTGATGAGAAAGGTGAGGTGTGAAAGTATGGGTAAGATGCAGAGCAAATTCCTCCAACCTATCCCCATCCGAAGCCACCCAGGACCCATCATCACGACGGAGTGGGTGTGAAACAGGTTGATACTTTAGGATTTTTTTGGTTACGTTCCACAAGGAGTTATCCCTGGTGGACAGAGTGGAGAGGTAGGAATTGAAAGAATCGGAACGGAAGGATGCCAATCGCCGATTTACCAATCGGCAGTACTGATTGTACGTGCGACGATCAATAGGATGCCGGGATCTTTGCCACACTGTTCTGGAGCGGCGTTTGGATTGGATTAGATCTTTGAGATGCTGAGGTAAACGATTATGATTGTGGATTTTTGTGTGACGATGGGGTGACGATGCCTCCCAAGCCGACCTCTGGACCAGAGTAGTGAAAGAATGCACTGCATCGTCTAGGTCTTAGGATGTTTTTAGGGATAATTTGAGGTTTACGGACTCTGTAAGAAGCTGACGGAAGTGGTCCTAGTCAACTGGGCCCCTAATAAATGAAGGAGGAGGCAGTTTGTGAATTGGTCTTAGGGAAATGGTTAATAATAAAGGACTATGATCAGAGGAGAGGTCATCAAGGCGCGTGAGTGAGTAGTTTAGTGTTCCTAAACTATTGTAAAAAAAGAAGTCAAGGAGATCAGGATTTCGGTTGGGATCTGATGGCCAATAGGTGGCTGTGTCAGAAGTGATAGTGGAGCAATGTTTCCGTGTGAGTGCAGACAGCAAAGCACGTCCTCGTGTATTTGTGGATCTTGACCCCCAGTGCTGGTGCTTCGCATTAAAGTACCCACCCACAAGGAAACGATGTCCGATGGAGTCTAGAAAGGAGATGAATTGGGAGTCGGAAATGGATTTATTGGGAGGGCAGTACGTTGATGCAAGTTTAAGAGGAAAAGTGAAGGTGGTGATTGACACTGCAGTGGATTGAAGGAAATCATGTGACACCAAAGGAACTATGTGGTGGGATATGGAGTTATGGACAATGACAGCGGTACCTGCATGAGCTGTTCCATCTGGATGATCAGTACGATAAGTCTAGTACTGTCGAACGGTAAATGGTCGTTTGCTCGTAAGTCTTGTTTCAGTAATAAGAGCTACGTCGATCTTCTTGTCATGGAGTAGTGCTGTCAGTTCGTTAGTGTGGGTGCGAACACCATTCGCATTCCAAAGGAGAATAGATAAGGAGTCAGAAGGATCCACTTATGGATTTTGTTTAACGGGGATAAGGTAGGAGACAAGATTTGTAAGAAGGGAAATGAGAGGGGTAATTAGGGTTCTGAATTCTGTAAGGAATGATGTTAATAGGCTAGTGAGATCTGAAGAGCTTGGAGGTGAAGGAATATGCGAGATGTGTGGTTGAGGATGGGGTTGGGTTTGCTGGTTGGCGGGATGAGCGGAATGCTGGGGAAGAGATACTTGCGGACGAGAAGTGGGCAGTGCCTGTGACTGCTCTCTGTTCCGAACGGCTTCAGCAAAAGAGACTGAAGGCCTCAAATTTCTGGTGGGGGCGCTTCTTGAGCTACCTGTTACTGGCTTCTCTTCTTCTGGCCGACGACGTTGCTCGCTCCTGGACTTGAGGATTCTATAGGCCTCACAGCCCTTGTAGTTGGCCGGATGGTCTTGCTGGCAGAGCACGCATACAGCAGGCGATTTTAGGGTCTTTTTGCACAATTCGCTTTTGTGCTGCCCATTACACTTTACACACCTAGGAGGGTGGTGGCAATACGATTTTGTGTGCCCATATGCCTGGCAATTATGGCATTGGACGATGTCTCTATTGGGGTAAGGTTTTTCGACCTGTATTCTTGTGTAATACAGGGTTGTTAAGTCATAAATTTTCTCCACGCCAGGTGTCCGCTCGAGATATACAAAAAATAATGGTAATGCCGTTTTGGTGGATTTGTTTTGTTGTCTGTCCTCACGTAAAACGTTGGTTATTTGCCGAACTTTGAATCCCAAAGCTGATAGTTCGTCTTCAATTTCATCAGCTGGTGTGGTCGGGTGCAGATTTCTTATCACTACTCGAAGCGATCGTTCTTGTTTCAACTGATATGTATGGAAGTCTGCATTGGTTTCTTCCAAATACTTAATGATCGCTCGATAAGTATCCGGAGTGTCTGGGGAAATTATGTATCCCGAGAGCGATTGAGGCACGTATATTTTCCGGTACCTACAACTTTGCTCATTTGTGAGCATAATAGTTTGAAATTGCTAATATTCCTTACGAATATAGCAGGCGGCTTGGGCTGTGTTGGTGTTTGAATAACTTCCATGTCGTCGTCAGGTTGGCTATTTCTAAGTACCTCGAAGCTATTCGGTGTGAAGAATGGAGATTCTGCTACAGTTTCTTCTTTTGAAGTGCTGGCAAGTGGTGGTAGATCATCCATAGAGCTGGCAGCAGATGAGTTTATAGGGATGTTCCTATTTGAGCGTCTGGGTTTTCGCTTTACTGACGACGTTGGCGGAGTTGGACCTAAGGACCTAGATCTTTTCTTTTTATTTTGTGATATTAGCTGCTGATAATATCTCATTTTGTCATTAGCTAAGATTTTTGTTAGTTAAAAAAAAAAAATAAATAAAATACGTAGCGCTGGTGGGATTCCAGTGACGAGTCACCGGTCTTGGCTCTGAGCCACCTGTCAGGTCTGGCTCAGAACGGCTATGTATCGTGAGCGACGGCTAATGCCTCAGTCAAGATGGCCGACTACTCAGTCCGATGTCACTATTATTTACACTTCACACCAATGTACTAGCGATCTACTCACTTATTGAGGGCTCCCTCGTGGCCACCTCACTTAAGTTGCCAGTTGACACAATCCCAAAGCCGAAAAAGGGTCTATAACGGTAGTTATTGGTATTGATTTGTAGAGCGATAGTTGTACGTGGTTGTTAATAGTTGCGCATGCGCAGAAACTCCAACTAATCATAAAAAAGGGAAACAAGGCTATTAACTTTTCAAAACCATTTGGGAAACAAAGACATGAACTGACTATACAAAACCAGCAAGACATACAAGATGTGTTTGAACAAATTCTACAACCAAAAACCACTTATGGAATCTCATGAGAATGACTCATCCTTACCCATACTGAATACTTGGTAGGACGAAACATTTGAGATAATATCACGAACTAAACTAGACAATTACCCAACTGTGAAATTAAAGAGGTACAAAAATATAGCAAAAGACATAGAAAACAAAGAAGAATAATTAGAATTAATAACCAACTATTACACTGGAAAAACTACACACAGAGGAACTAATATATTATCACAACAATACATTGAGCATTATCCAACACCAACCAGAATAAAAATGGACAATGGCAAGGAATACAAGAACGCATTAGTACAAAATTTTTTACAAACTAACGACATAACACCTTACTATATAACCCCACAGAACACAAACTCATTAGGATTATTAAACAGACAACATTCTACACTAATCGAAAAATTACGAACCATAAAAAGTCAAAAAATAACGAATGACTCACTCGAGAACAGATTAAGACTAGCTTTTTTTTTTTTTTTTTTTTTTTTTTTTTTTTTTTTTTAATGCCCTTCCTGAGGCTGAGCCTCAAACGGGCTTACCCAACGAGCCCGTGAAGCGAGCTCATGGGGTTACGTAGCCTGTGGTGCGCGTATTCCGGTGCAATGGGATTGTTGCACCGGTCAGCGCACCTTGAGTAATACTGTTTTCGTTCTTTATTTTCCAAAACCACAAAGAAAACAAAATAAAATAAAATCTTTTCCTTAAATCTACTTTGTACAATCCTTACTAGCTATTTTTTTTTTTTTTTTTTTTTTTTTTTTTTTTTTTTTTTTTTTTTTTTTTTTTTTTTTTTTTTTTTTTTTTTTTGTCCTTATAGCTAGTATCCTTAATCTATTTACAATATTTACAGATCCGTTAACTATACTAATATCTTACTACTACACTTAAGTGCTATATTTACAAGGGGTATGCATCCTCTATCCCCCTATAACTAAACTTATATCTAACCATAGGCTACTCAGTCCTACCTTATATCTATATGTACATATTTACAGTGACTCCTCTGGAACCGCCGATACATCGTTGGCTTCGGGTGAGCCTTCCCGAAGACTCGGCTGCTCACCCCGCGCCACCCCCCTGGATATATTGAAGTGCCCGGAGCCTTGTACCCTTCTCCACTCCCCGACGAATCTGCAGAACGCTGTGTATCTCACTTCATCATTCACCAGCGACGGCAGGTCGGACTCGTCCAGGCTGTACTCTCCTATCGAGCGGAGCAGCCGTGCTCTAGCCGGTTCTAACGCATAACAAGAGAGCACGACGTGCTCCGCGGTGTCATCCTCTCCGCAATGAGGGCAGGACCTGCTTTCTGCCCTCTTGTATTCGTACAGCCTGGCACGAAATCCGCCGTGTCCTGTAAGCACTTGTGACACCCAGTAGTCTGGGGAGACCCAACTTGCCCTCAGCCTGTCCTGGACCGAGGGAAAGTACTTCCTCAGGGTGCTCCCCTTAGTCGTACCAGTCCACCTGGCTCCCCAAGCCTCTATCGTCCATTCCCTTATGAGGGCCTTCCACCTCCCAGGCTCTTCCTCAATTCTTCTCCGTAGGGGAGGTGGAATATCTTCAATCTGCCCTCTCTTCGTCTTCGACCTGAGGCGCTGCTCCAGGAAGACCAGATCCACTGGTGCCGCCGCTGCCAAAACCTCCACCGCGTCCTGAGATACCGTCCTGTAGGACCTCGTGACCCGTACTAGTGCCATTCGCTGTATCCTCTTCAGGGCGTGCGCCTGCCCCTTGTTCAGGTGCGCCGACCATGACTGCGAACCATACCTTACTATGCCCATTACCACAGCCTGGTAGAGGGTTCTCGAGACTGGAAACCTCACCCCCCACATCGCTCCCCCTATCCTTGCGAAGGAGTTACAAACTGAAACGATCCTGTTTCCCAGGTATTCGATGTGGGGAGAAAGGCTAAGTTTCTTTCCCAGTCTCACCCCCAGGTACGTCACCTCCGTGCCCACCCTAACTCTTCTTCCTTCTATCTCCAGCCACATAGGGTGAGCACGGTCCATCTTGCCTCTCACCAGGGTGGCCGTCGTCTTTTCCGCAGCCATGGTCATCTTCATACCGGCGCACCACTCCTTGACCAAGTTGGCACAGGCGCACGCTCTTCTCGTCACTTCGGCACGCGAATTCCCCACGATGGTTGCGGCGAGGTCATTCACATATGCCACCGCGGGGTATCCCTGCTCTTCCAGGGTCACGAGGACCTTATTAAAAACTACTTTCCAAAGGGCAGGGCCCAGGACTGATCCTTGGGGACACCCTCGCTCCACCGGTGCTTCAACGTCGTAAGACACTCCTCTGATGACCGCCCTACGTTTGCTAAGGTAGCTGCCCACGAGCTCGTACAGATTGCTCGGGGTCTCTAGCTCCTGTAGCTCCCTCATGACGTAGGGCCACCACACCCTGTCAAACGCAGAGGAGATGTCAAATGTAAGTAACAGCGCGTACTTGGAGCGAGTCGCCATATCGTCCCTTATCTTGTCCAAGGCATCAGCTGTGCTCCTGCCCTTGCAGGAGCCGTACTGTCTTGGGTGGTCCGCCTTCTCAAACGTCTGCCGCAACGCCGTGTGCATCAATCTCTCCAGGACTTTACTCAAGACTGGGAGGAGGCTGATGGGCCTGTAGCTCTTGGTAGCTGTCAGGTCCCGATCGGCTCCCTTTGGAATTAGTCTGAGCTCCGCTCTCTTCCATACACTCGGGAATTTCCCGCGGTCGAGGCACTCATTCATGATCGCAAGCAGCCTCCCCTCAATGAGTGGACACGATGCTTTGATCATTGCAGCATCGATCTCATCCAGTCCTGGAGCTCTCCCGGTATTCTGCTTCTGGACGGCGATGCGCAGGTCCCAAATGTCCCATGGTGGGTACAGGTCCGTTCCGGGTGGGGCCTCTGTCAGGGATCTTACCTGGGAGTCTTCAGGCGAGTCGCTTTCTGGGTCATCCCTGGGGTATGTTTCCTCCATGTAGTAGGCCGCTGCTTCTTCCGGGGAGGTGGCCTGCCAATCGCCACTCTTCAGTGCGGCGAGTGTCTTGGACTGACCACCTCTGGCCATCGCTACTCGATACGGTATACCCCAGGGGTTCTTCTCCGACTCGCGTTGGACGAACTCATCCCAGGTTTCCCTCCGGGTAACCTCAATCTTCTTCACATACTCTTTCCGGAGGGACCTGTGTCGGGCCTGGAGGACTTCCCGGACCTGTTGGTTCCTGCACTTCTGGAACGCTCGCCTCGCCCTGTAGAGCTCTCTCTTGGCCGATGTGAGGGCGGGCGTCCACCATGGGTTGCGCTTTTTTCTGTACTTCCTTCGCTGGAGGGTATCTTCCGCAGCGTCTCTCATGGCCTCTGTGAGGGACGCTACCTTCCCGTCGAGGCTATCCCATTCCAGGGGATCATCCCCTAGGATAGCCCACTCGTCGTCCACTAGTCTTCCCTCCAGCTGGATCTGGTAGGCGGACCACCTAACTCCCCGCGTGACGTACCCTTGGGCGCCAACTTCCTGTCTTGGCGCCCCGGTGACCACATCGAAGGAGATAGAGTTGTGGTCACTGCTGGTCTCGGCAGATATTCTCCAGTTCTCTATACGTCCTGCGAGGGGGGTCGAGGACATGGTAACGTCTATCCAGCTGCTACCTTGCGGCCCCGTGAACGTCGGGGGTCCTCGCTCGTTGTTCATGATCACCATTTGGTTAGCAGCTGCAAAGTTCGCCACCACAACCCCCCTCCTTGTAGTGTGTGTGGAACCCCACGCTGTGTGCCAGGCGTTGAAGTCTCCACCGATAAGGATCTCCCTATGTCCTCTTTGCCTGACACATTCCTCCAGCACCCCAAGCAGCTCCGACGGGTCCAAGTCATTTGCGAGGTAGAGAGAGGATACCAATAGCTTCCCCCCTCTCCACCCAATATGACACGTCGCCAGGTCCTCCCGATAGAACTGGTCGAGGGACATGACGTCCTGCGTGGGGTTACAGACAGCGATCGCCGCCCTGGGCCTCCTTTCTCTACTTCCCATGGCGACTACTCTCACCGACGCGCCGAGACCAGCAATCACTCCTCGCTGACAGTACGGCTCCTGCAGCAACATGACATCGTAGCGGCGGGTGAGGGCAGACAGCTCTGTGGCCACCACCCGGCTCTTTGCCATGTTGACTTGGATAATCATTATTTTACTCATAATGCGTTCTCCTTACCAGGGCCTCCGCCTCCTTATATAACTGCGGGCACTCCGCCGCTCCTGACTGGTGCCTCGTCGTGTCTTCTTGGCACCCCGCTCTGACGCAGCCCGCACATCTCGGGCGCTCGTCCTTCCGGGGGCATGCCTCAGCCGTGTGTCCCTCCTGGGCGCACCATCTGCAGGTCTTCTCTTTCCTAGTACAGGTGGCTTTGGAGTGCCCATAGCCCTGGCAAGTAACGCAGCGGGGAGCATCAAGGTAGTCCTTCACCACTACCCTGTGCCATCCCCCTACCCATATCCCTTCTCCCCCCAGGAGCGCGAACCTAACTTGGGGGGACACCTCAGCTACCCAGCTGACGTACACCGGATCCCTGGTGGCCCCCATGCTGAAGACCAGTTTCAGTGCGCCGGGTCTTTGGTCTTGTGGCAGGCTCGCCAGGGTAGGGTCAACCCGGGACAACGCGTCCCACACCTCGTCCAGGAATTCCTTTTCTACCCAGGCTCTGGGGACCCCTCGGAATATCACCCTGGGTCCCCTCTTCTGTGCCAACCTTGAGTTAAGGCCGGCCGTCTTAGTGGCTTCGAGGAGCCTTACCGCCTCCACCATACTTGGGGTCTCCACGAGGAGGCCTCCGGCCTTTGTTCCCCGCAGTATCCTGGACGAGTCACCTGGGTCCTTTTGTGGCATCCTCTTCATGATATCTACCGGGTTGCCCTCAATGGTAATATATGTCTTCCTCTGGGTAGCCTCCTCCGTCCGCGCCTTCGGGAGTCTCGCCACCAGCTCCCGTACGTCCATCTTCTTCGCCGGTCCCGGAGTCGTCGTCTTCTTGACTTTTTTCCTCCTCCTCCTCTTGTCGACCAAAGTATATCTTTCCTCATCCTCCGTGGTCAGTGGGACCTCTGTCTCGACCGGGGTGGGGGCAGTTGCTCCTCTCGCTGAGGGTGGTGCAGCTGCAGGGCTAGCAGCCACCACCGCAGCCCAGCTAGTTGAGGGGAGGGATCAGATTAAGACTAGCTATAATATCATACAACAATACACTGAACAGTACACTAAAACTGACTCCAGACGAAATAACATTCGGGGTAATAAGACATGACCCCCAAATAAACGAGAATATCACTGAACAATTCGTACAACAATATCATGACGAAAAACAAAAACTCCACGAAATTACAAAACAAACAATAGAAAAAGAAAAAGAGGAACGAACGTTAAAACTAAAGTAGAATATAGAAGATCCTCCAGAAATAGACATTAATGAACCATAATATATGCGTACTATCACTAGATCCGCAAAACAAAACGAAAAATACAAACAGATCAAACCACCAATAACATACAGGACTAAAGGACAAACTACAAGGCGACTGCATGTAAACAAATTAAAAAGACCTCGCAAAAAACATCTGATACAACGGAAATATGTTTCACATAACAATAAAGACACTTATGCTGATTCAGACGTTTCAATAGACTGCAACAACCTCTCTGAAAGTAACTGACCTGACTAACATTAACGGAATGGTACACTACACCTTAAACAATGTGAAAATAATTCAAAGGTAGTGCTAGAAATATTACTTCTATAACATAAACCTATTAGACTTAGAACTGACCAATATACGAAAACATACTCTACTCTATAATAACTTAACAACTTACCCTTTGATAGCAGATATGATACATGAAACAAAGAATAAAATTGACTTACTGAGAAATCATAATAGAAGACAAAGACGTGGATTGATAAATGGACTAGGAACGGCTATTAGCTGACTAACTGGTACTATGGGCGCTACGGACAAACAACATTATGACAATGTCATAAGTGAAGTTGAACGTAAGAACTATAATACCGAACATAACATAATACAGACAGTAAATATGAATAAACAAATTTTAGAGAATTTTTAAGACGGATATTAAATTAATAAATGACAATTTTAATAAGGGTAGAGGCAATACTATAAGCATTGGCAAAGAAGTAGCTTTTCATGATATTTATATAACAAACTAAATTACTCTACGCTAAGACATACTCCAAAATGTAATATTAGCTCCAAGAAAATCAGAAATATTAGAGCTTATGAGAAAAATACATTGTATTACACATGAGGTAATAATCCATGTATTTGTAGACCTGCCACTAGCAGAACCAAATGTAAGCACCTCTTTGCTCATACCAATTCCTGTAAATAAAACTAATCTTTAATATTCTATTGATATAAAAACAACACTAGTACTAAGAAAAAAATTATAACCTTTATACCATTAATTGTAACTATCTTAAGAATAACTATTATTGTAGTAACCCTACTTTACTGCTTAATGAATGTAAAAAAAAAAAATATTATATTATTAGGATCTACAGTTCAATGTAATTATACTCAATATAAAATATTCAATAGCAATTATATTCACGATATAAATTCATATATTATTATAAACAATCGTAAGTTAGACAATTGCAACAAATATAATACTATTTACTTACTTCTTAAAACCCTTGTAAATATGTCTAATAACTAACGTTTTTTGGAACTTCTTACGATAACCTTGCATATTGTATACTCTGAATATAAAACAATGTGCCGTGAATCTTATAAAATAACAATGTATAATAATTCCGAATTAATAGTTCCTAATATAACTCAAATTATGTTAAATCCAACTACTAAAATTAACAATAGATCAATACATTACATAATTTATAGCATTATTGGTACTGTAGGAATACTAACCTTATTGTATTATATAAAAACAAAATTTTGTAATCTTAAAGACACCTGTATTCCACCTCCCACTATCACCTTAGCATCCACACAAATATCTTCCACCAGCAGATTTTACCGCACCCTTTTTTTCTACCTGCTTACGGCCCTCACTTGTGCCTAAGCGTTCACTAAAGTATGTTCTAACGCTGTTACCGATTAATATTTGTATATATACCAGTGTCTTGATTGTTATTCATAATGGAGTTTTCTAAAAGACTCTCCTCGACAAGATTATTTAACTGGTCACCCTCCACTGGTTCGTATCCGGTGATGTGCTTGACGGAGGAGCGTGGGGGACTTCCCACGACAAAGCTTCCTCATTCTCATTCCAGGAAGGTGACAGTCATGTGGATTTGGGAGCTCTCTGGGCTATTAAATATTGTACGAATGAGCGAGTGAATGAAAATTGTAAATATGGTATGAATGAAAAATGTGAATATTTTTCAAAATTGCTTATTTCCCAATAAAAGGCAGATTGTAATTTTATCACAATAAAGAAGTTTTATCGGATGGATAGGCAAAATATTGGAAAAGTAATTACCAATAGCAACTATTTAACTTCAAACAATACTCACTGTAGAGAAATATAGGCAAAGTACAGCAATGCATATTTCAACGTTCATCAGTGATTCTCTAGCCTGGTCTTAGCCGCCATGGTTATTTCAGAGTAAATTTCACATGCTAATAATCAGATTACTAGAAACAGCTGTTTCACTGATTCTAAATCCAGTGCTGAGCTTTGCCACTAAAGTGTCAGAGTGGACTACGTTCATTTATTCATCCACTTTTACAACCGATTAAAGCGATTTATTCGGCATCAATGCCCTTGCCCCTATCTAAAAAGTTAGGTACATTAACACGTGCTTAACCCTTCTCCCCCTCTTCCATCTCTCATAGTTAACTACGCTCAAACACTAACAATTAATATTACCGGTTGTCATTTAAACAAAACTAAACCCAACTAGATCCCATTGAGTTTCTTATCTGGTTATAGGCACACTACAAACAATTATAGATTATAAATAATTATACCTTTAAAAAACGTAATCTAGAGAACACCTATATGCATGGGCATTGATTTTCCCCTGATGACCCCTAAAATAATTATAATCCTTGCGGGAAAAAAAAAAAATATTGGCAGGGTCTTCACTCGGGCAACACTAGTTGGTAAAAGATCCGGCTGAATATTAGAGAGGTCCTGGCTTCGAGTCCTGATATTTTTCTTTTGATGATAATTAATAACTCTCATTAAGGGCTCGCATTGAGTCCCCGTTGGTTAATGATATGAATTACAGTCATCGTAAGAGATATTCTAAGGATAATTCGTGTCGGGAAGATCTTCACTGATGCTGGACCAGGTCATCGAATAGAGCCAACGGTTAGGATTTCGCAGATGTGGCTACTAGTCCTGGTTCGGCCTGTATTTTTTTTTATACCACAAAAAAGTAGACAATATTTTCTTTTTATTAAAACTTTCATAAAATACTCTGTACTCCCTCTGTATTAATTATGAGCTTGAAAACGTTTCGTATACATATTTAATGACAGTTTTAATGACTTCACTTGATTATACTTCAATGAAGTCCTAACACATAACATACATTATTAGTCAGAACATGGAGGTATTTAATTTGAAACCCTACCCAATAAACTAAGAAAATAGTTATTTTTTAATTACTAACTGATTTTCTAATGAACCTTTATTATTTATTATGAAGTTATTTTTATTATCATTGGGGCATAAAATGGAGTTATACTTAATGCCATGACAAAAGAACGAGCGAGGATGGAGTTCAAACACCATTTGACTGCTCTTATGACTTTATTTGATTACCAAATACATTTCATCAGTAATTGTATGAAAATACACGAAATAGTTTCTTAAATTCGTCTATGAAACTCCGATGTGTTCCAAGTTAAGGGCGCTCTTCCCCTCCTTCCGTAGATAATACTTCCTTTGATCATATGCTTTTCCAGACTATTCGGTCTCATAACACCCACCTTTATATATACAAATTTCCTACTGTTTAAATCCTCAGTATACTCTAATATACTGCATAGGCGAGTAGAAGATCCGGTCTTCCTGACCTTGAAACCCCTCCCCATAGAACCACAGCATTCGACCGCTCCTTTCTTGCTCCCTCAACCTCTTTAATGAATTCTCTCCCTTTCAATACGCGTCATACGGTGCCTTTACGTACTTTCGAAATGCCGCTGTATGATAAAATAATAATATGATCCCATAAACAATTTATTGTTTTTGACTATATTCAATTACTACAATACTAGTGTTCTGTTGAAAAACACACAGCTGCAGCCTTTTAAAATATAATACTGATTTTTTTATTTATTGATTTATGTATATTTATTATTGAATTATGTTTATTACAATTATCTTTCTCTCTTATTTTATTTTCATCTAATTGGATGGTGTATATTACTTTTTTTCATATATTTTATTTAAAAACTATACCTATTTTATAAAAAATCTTTAATGATATGTTTTTATTTGAGGTATTTCTTTTAGATTTTTTTAATGTTATTTTATTTCCTCCCCCATGTAATCTATTGTTGTTGTTTTTGTTGTCCAGAGCTGTATTTATTTGTTTGTGCAGTATTATTATTCATAGTGACCATGGTCCCAGAATAAAGATGTTATTATATTATGCACATAAACAAGTACAGGCGTATACATTGGCTTATGGAAACTCCAAGGAAACTTTAAATAACCAATTTTGTTTATAAAAAAAATGGTGCGAAGTGTGAGGGAGACAGTCAAGATGATTAGCCGTTTTCACCCTGACTTCACCTGACTAAGTAGCCTAGAGAACTCGTTCCTGAAAATATTACTTTACTCCGCCTTGAAGACAAGAACTGCAAGAAGTGGCGCGGTGACACTTGGGATGACTGGCATCGACCGGTGCGGTGGCCCCAGTGTAAATGTGGCTCCGGTAGCAGTGTGTCGGTGGCTTAGCCCTAGCATTATGCTAATAGCTACTCACCACCACTAATACCCTTGCCATTACAATTGCAAAACCCCCCCATTCCGACCTACTGTATAATTCAATCCCGTCGGCCTCACCTCTCCTTCCCCTATCTAGATCTCTACCGCTTCATTTCCTACGGTTCTTATCGCCTAGTCTTTAATGCCCTTCATTTCATCGACGCCGTCCCGGAGTACTGACACGATCTCGAAGGACACCGGGAGCCCTGGGATTGAAGGAGCCCGATTCTGCTCGGAGACGACTCCTCTTAACTCCTTGAGTCAGTGTACACTTCCTGTGCGTGCGTGGAGATCTTATGTTAACGGCGCTGTAAAGCACTGCCGACGTTAAAGATAAAACGGGCTTTATCTTAAGGGTCGATCCTGGTATTAAACGGCAGTAAATATGCCTGACTCAGCTAGCCGTAATAGTTTGGGACCTTGGATTTGTTTTCAATTTTCAGGTTTTTCTAGAAGAGGAATCTTCATTTCCGAATATTTTATAGAAATAAAGTATCTCATTTGATCTTCCTATCTCTTAGTTGTAAATATGCAAATATAAATAAAGTATCTTCAAATTACATAAGACTAGGATATCTATTAGGAAAGACATTTTAAAGAGTGAGCTAATATCTGAACATTGAAAACAACGAATTCACTTTAATCTTTATGCCTACAAACTTATGAACTCTGACTGCGTAGTCAGATGATAGTTTCCGTTCCTCCATACAGTTAGTAGTGGTCAGGTACAGGACCACGAAGGAAACCTCCTCCCAAGGAAATGCGCTGACGAACTGTTTTTGGTACCCCGTATTGGTATTGAAAGTAGCAGTTGTTTCAGTAGCAGTGGGTCAAATCTCGGAAAGTCAGTCCGGCATTTAAGGTTCGTTAAGTCCGTCAGAGGTGATATATGTTCTATTATGGACTTTCCTGGTTTTCTACTCCAAGCGCTTCTGCCGATAAGGGCTCAGCGTCTGACGAAAGTTTTTTGTGGTCATTGGCCGTTCGTGGATTTCACCACGCCCGTATCGTGAAGGCATACGGAGTATTGCTTTGGAGGGTGTCTAATACATTTTAGCTATGTTCCCCACTGTTTAAGGGTTGAACCCGGGCTAATTTTGGTTTCCTAAAACTTTAAAATAAATCGTAAAACTGGGAAGAGAAGGGAGAAATGTCTTTCATCTTCTTTCTCCATGTCTGGGTCATTTTAATGAGAGTGTAAACTTACTGATTTAGTGACTTTACATTACGAAATCCACCGTAAGCAGCTCTTCGTGCAGTTCTCGATTTCTCCACTACTGGAATCAAGTATGTCGGAGCATCTTCCCGTTATGAAATTGTAAGACTCTCTTTGATGTCCCTTCCGTCTGATGACAGGTGCATCGTACAGAAGAGCTGGCCTGAGTACGCTCTTGTATAATATATATGACATTACCATCAGCTTAAAGCGCAGTGATAAATTATGGGATGTTAGCAAGGCCTACTGTGACTTCGTTTGACCAATTTTTAGGCTAAGTAGGCAAGCTGGGTCGTGTGGTCTTGAAGACCTATCAACAGATTGAGCTAGTCTTCCACATATCCTTTGATCAATTTAACGAATCAACCGTAAATCTCAGAAGAACAAAATGAAATATAAAACTCGTACCAAACTTAAACGCGATACAAGTCTGAAAAGAATTGTTAATATTTTAAATAGTTTTAATGGATCGAAACAGTATTGATAACCAAATGGTGGGGTTACTTTCAATTTCAATTTAATTTAGGGAATAATATATCCTAAGTCAGTTGTTTATTTTGCTAATCACACAATGCGGCATCAGAGCAGACCACATTAAATACACCAAATGAATTCGATAAAGTTGGAGAGATATATAATAAATTTTAATTGAATTTAATTATTTGTGATTTAGATTATACAGATCATATTATATCACCTCTTCCCAGTGGCGTTGGGTGTTTTATTTGCATCTGCTGAGAAGATTACCAGCATATCCTACACTCTTCCTAAATTATGTGTGGTAAAACTTTACCGTGTCATAAAAACATTATTATTGGTACATAAAGAGCCATTAAATGTATAGTGAAGGAAGTTATTTTCAATTTACTTCAATTGATTTTTTTTTTGTTAATCAATCTGTTCAAGTTCATGAAATTCCATAGTAACCTACCCAACTACCCTAATCCCCTAGCACAGTCATTACACTGCGCCACTTATCCCTATAATCCTCCTCGGAGATTAAAACGGCAGTAGGTTCGAATACGTGACAGTGGGGGGTCCTGGTAATGCCCAGTTTCTCCAATCATATCCTCGGCGTATGTGGCTCTTGCGCTCTTGGCCAGCCTCAACTGGCACGTATCCGGTGTCGTAGCTGACGGAGGGGCATGGGGTCCCAATTCCCCTTTTGCACGCAATGTGTCACCTCCCGTCTGTAAAAAGAGTTAACACAATATCAAAAAAAGTGAGCACCAATAATACAAATCACTTGTTTAATACGTTCCTGTTTCAGCTCTCTTGATCCCCCTCCACTGGCTCGTATCCGGTGACGTGGTTGGCGGAGGAACGTGGGGGACTTCCCAAGACTCCGCTTCCTCATTCTCATGCGAGGGAGGTATAACAATGTGGATTTGGGAGGTCTCTCGGCTGTTTGTAAATACTGTACGAAACAGTGAGTGGATGAAAATTGTAAATATGGTATGAATGAGAACATTTATCACAATTACTTATTTCCCAATAATGCAAGTCATAATAAAGTTTTGGAATAAGAAAAAAAATAAAAATAAATAAATATTTATTTTACATAACTTATCATATAGGATACAAGTTGTCAAAATTGATGTATTTCCATGTAATATATTAACCGTTGTTCTATTATATGGGCATCCAGGTTCTATTTTTACAAAATGACTGGTTAATAACCACTGAATAACTGAATAATTGGTTCTGCCTTCTCTTCGGTGTGCTCTAGCTTCTGGCTTGACGAAGTGTGGTTTACAAATATCAGTATTTTATAATCTTCCTTTAATACCCACTTTCGTACTTCATATATCATCCAACATACACAGGCTGGAGATTAAGCTGGAGCATTAGATAATGATATAAACGAATCAATTTTTATAACGTTTAACTGTTATATTCTTGCATCGATTTATTTTATATATTAATATTAACTCTTCAACCAGCGCATGCAATGGCAATTAAAATAAACAATTACTTATTAAAGTAGTTACTAATTAGTAATTAATAATTAAAGCTGATTCCTTGAACATTTCGTAATGTCCCCTAGAAGGAAGGTGACATCGGCACGTTTTAATAAATGTAGTTTCAATACTTATTTGTGGATCACTAATATCAATTGACCCTCGTATTATTTTTAATATTTTGAAATATATTTAATACGATACATAAAATAATAAAAATATACATGATTTTCTCACCTTTAATGTATTTTTATTAAAATTTTTTGGTATCTGGAAATTAAATAAATACGATGTACGACAACTCTATATTTACTAGGATCCTTAACTATATTAATATTTTATGTATGCTTTTAAAGTACATTAGTCACCGCTCCTCGACATTTCGTCCTCGACAGGCTAGTTAAATAATCTTGTAGAGGAGAGGCTTTTAAAAAACTTTATTATGAATAACAATCAAAACCCTGGTATATACACAAATATTAATCAGTTATAGCGTTAGAACATACTTTAGTGAATGCTTAGGGCCGAGTGAGGGTGTCTTGGCTCTAAGCAGGTAGAAAAAAAGGATATGATTTTAGGGAACAGGAAGGGGTTAAAAGACAAAAAAAGGGGACCATAAGTCTCAACTGAGGTGCACGTTTCTACTAAAAATGTAGGATATAATGAGTATTATATAACTAGCTTCTTCCAGCTGGCGTCACTTTGCTCGGCAAACAGCCAGTCAACCTTAAATGTTTGTTTCTATATAGAGAAAGACAGTATTTTGTTCCGAATCAGGCAATTAGGTGGAATTTTTGGATTCAAAGGGAACCTTTGATTAACATCATTTCCAGTAAAACCAAAGCTAAGATGCCACTAGCGGATAATCCGACATGCGGCATCGAAGTACCCAAAACATCGGGGGCGGTTTGCTTTAGTCGTTCGCGAACGCTCGTTAAGTCACACGGCCACTACAGAGAGCAGCTGAGCCAAGCCTTTCGTCTCCTTTATTATTCAGTGGACCACCTTGTGGGACATCGTCCTTAAGCCTTTTATCGCTTTCATAGTCGGTCCTGTCGTTTCACTCAGTTGTGACTGGTCTGGTAAAGTAGTCGCTTTAGCTGTAAAACTTCAACAGATCGCTAGTGGTGTTTGTGTATGCGCTAGTTGAGAAGTAATTTTTCAATATAAAAAAAAATGGTGCTACAATAATGAGGCCTTGTATAACGAATTTGTTAGCCTTAGAGCCCGAAACTCTAACTCAATCTCCTGCCTATGATGAAAAAAGGTTTGGGAGCCAAGGATATGAATATTAACGGTGGGTTAGACCCTGAAAACCACTCAAATATAACCGTAAAACTTGCACCACGTATGTTCGTGAATTTCTATATGGATCTTTCTTTGCCTGGCCAATCTGTAGTTCACTAGCACTTACCACCTACCATAATTAATAAAAGTGGTATACCCAAAGGTACCAGAGCACTGATCAGGTATAGGTACCCCTTAGTAGCTGACATAGTTCTAAACATTCAATAAGTGATTTTACCCAAAACTCATTCCCTTATAATAAATCTAATTCTAATAAATATATTTAACCCTCAGGAGCTGGAAACAGGACAGAATTACATGTTTGCCTCCCCGTAGCAGTGCAAGCGAGGGTGCGACGGGGTGCAAACTGTTTTGCTTAAGCACCGAGTAGAAGGATTGCCCAACTCGTTAACCTGATCAAGTCATGCATCAGGTTGAGATACTTCCCGACAGAGTGGAAACAAGCTATCTAGTTCCAACTGTGGAAGCTCACAAACAGAGGCGACCACCCAGCCCACTAACGCCCTATCAGTATCCTCCCTCACTCACATGGGAAAGATTCTCGGAAAAATAATACTAAACTACCTGAAGGAGGTCTGTTCGGAAAATCACTCCGTACGATCACATGGGTTTTCAAGCTCATCTGAATACAGAACATTCGCTTATTATCCAAGAGTACAGACGGAAGCCAGGCTCAGTATTAACAGGAATACAGCAACTGCTATGATCTCGTTGGACTGCACGCAGGCTACCGACGCAGTGTCTCTCGGGATACTGTGCCAACAGCTTTGTGACTGTAAATGCCCAGAGCAGCTATACACCATGTTGGTTTCCTTTTCTCGAAGGACAGAACAGTGAGGGTACGAGTGGGTGATTGCCTCTCTCACCCATTCCCTCTGACTTGTGGAGTTTCTCAAGGAGCGGATTTGTCTCCGGTGCTTTTTAGCACGTACTCATCTGAAATTGTTGCAACAATCTACAAGAAAGCTACTGTAATCGCTTTCGCCGACGTCATTGTGGTTTACGGCAGCAGCATGAGTGCACAAAGAGCTCTTACTCTGGCCGAGTAAGTTTGTAACGTAATCAGTGACCGACTGGATAGATTAAACATCAGCGTAAACGCCGGGAAGACCGACTGCATAATCTTCTCCCTCCAAAAGGGGAAAAAAGCCTTGCCCAAATCCTATACTATAGGAGGGTAAGAGAACTCACCGGCTTTCTATATGTACTATATGGCTATAAAAATTATTGGCATCTCCATTTATCTACTCATTTTAGTAACAAAATAGGAAAGTCTTTCCGGCTTTCGCACTAGCTGACTTCACCCAACCTGTCGCTTCGTCTCAAACTGATGATCTATAAATGAGTCCTCCGGCCAGCTCTGCTGTACGGTGCCCCTCTATTTACCCACTTGACTGACAATACAGCCAAATGTGTCCAACATTTCCAGAATGGGATCATGCGAAAAGTGGACCTGCCCCCGTTGCTTGGTGTGCCGTCGGGGGGTGAGTTCATCCACCGGAGACGTTTTTTGACTCGTTGCAGCGCCTCACAAACCCAGTGTTGAACACTGTGACCCCACCCCCACTTTGAACCTTTCCTGCATCGATGACAACTAACTGTCGGGGAAAATTAGGTTAAGATTTAGTTTAAGTTTTTATTGTGTTAAGTTTTTATTATTTAGGTGAGCCCCACCACTTTTAATAAATTCAGTCCATTAATGTATAATTTACAACGTTATATATTTGTACAATGCAGATCACTATTAGTAGAAAACAGAATTCGTAAAAAATGTAGCCAAGCTACAGAAAATTCAATGAAGCCATTGTAAATAGATTCGTTTGTAAAATCTATATTTTGTACATATATATATATATATATATATATTTGTAACAGAGGGATATGGAACAAAAAAAAAGAATAAATTTAATTTGATCAGATAAATATCATTGTAGGAAGGTTATTATTATTAATTATTATTATTGAAACTTGTAGGCCATTTATTCAAGCTACAGGACATATAATGACCTATTGTAGATAGATTTATTTACGTAGTCTATATATATATATATTACTTATATACTGTTATATATGGAAATATACTGATTTCCATAATTTAAATTAACAAGGGGATATCAAAAAAAAAAAAAATCCATTGTAAATTCATTTTCTTTGCTAGATGTAAGTTATTTTTAAGTCTATGATTCATAAGGTGAACCCCATCAATCAGTCACATCATTGACTCATGTGTTGACGTGTTTAGACAATGAATGTATAATGTGCATTATACTTTTGTAACTATCACAAATTGCATTGTAAAATTATTAAAAATTGTATAAAACGTAGCCGAGATACAGGACATATATGACCTGCTGTAAATAGATTCATTTATGTAGTATCTATTCTGATTTTCATAATTTATAATAACAAGGAGAAATGAAGAAAAAAAAATATCATAGTAATATATATTCAGCTTTAGCCTAAACACATGCCATAAATATCCATTTCCACCCTCAAATTCATTCCCGTCATAAGAATCTCCTATCTTGTCCTTCCTCCCTATTTTGACAATGTTTTTGTGATGTACGGTTGCGCCTCTAAGGATCTTGAGGCTTAGTTAAAGCCCCTGATGAATTATTTTCTAAGATTTATACCAGGTATCCCTAAAGACCATCGCATCCACCATACATTTAAAAATATCCATTTCAAAACTTCCATTACTAGAATCATAAAACAGTTTCTTTTGTAGCTTAATTATATATTAGACTTTGTATCATAACGGCAGATACATCAACCTAGGGATTTCAAGCGCAATATTAGAGTTGTTTTTAATAGTTGTACACGTCATAAGGCAGATAAATAAAAAAAAAAGGAAGAAATCCGCCAAAAAAAATGTACGCCATTAACGTATGTTAATAAATATATTTAATATACTATATATAAAAACAAATGATTACGAAAAAATTTATACACGTGTAATAAAGTGTGCATACGTGGAATAGAGCATATTAAGACATCCGCTAATGAGGAATATTTATTCCAGCACCCTCTAGATTCAAATTAAAAATGGACAAAATAAACAGCAATTAATTAAATTACAAATCAAATGTATAAAATATATGGATATAAATACAAAATATCTTGTTAGCACATGGGAAGCTAAAATGGACTGTAATAAAGCATCTCTTACTGCTTGAACCAATCTAAAACTTAATAACAGAAAACTTTATGTTAAAAAAGAAGAAAATTGTTTCGTTAGCTATCGCTGCTGCTGCTACAGCAGATACAGCATACTAGGAGATACAGCAGGGACGACCTCGCGCATTGGACACCGTTGGGGTTTTGTCGAAACCGGTCACTTTGGATCCTAGTTTCGTTGTAGTAGCATCAAAATTGGTCGAGTGCCGAGATTAACTTATGAGATTAATTTGTCGAATCCTAAGTTATCGGTTTTAATCTGATGATAGTCATAACAGATACATGGTTCGGCAGTTTGTTGTCTCCTTCACCTCAAATCGAGGAAAACAGTCAGAAACCATCCATTAGGCCAGAAGCTCATGCCCGAGTCTGGACCGATCGCCGGACAGGTAAAAGGGGATTAATTCCTAAATTTTCCTTTCAATTTCGATCTATCCGATCCCGAAAACCACCCCTTTTCCCTTACAGAGAGACGGGTTGGCGGCGACGGGATTCTGCTTTTGGTAGTAAGTTTGGAATTGATTGAATTTAAAATTATTAATTTATTGATTATTAATATAATTTGTTGTTATGTTTTACTCGATTTCAGTATTTGTCGTCGTTATTTTATATCACAGTCCACTATTGGTTCTCTATCAGAGAAATAACTTGAAAACTCGTTCGTTCTAATTCTGACCTAAAATTGAATATTGGTAGTCTCACAGCTAATTTATCCGCGTTCACATTTACTTTTTATAATTGGACACAGCAACACGTATAATAACAAAACATGATCAGTTTATGAGAGTGATTTGGAATTGCGAAGGATTTGTTACTTAACAGTTCCTCAAAATTATGGATCTTTTTAACAAAGAGTTCTATTCGCGTCACAATTGCAACTAAAATTGAGATCGTCGTAATAACAAAAAAAAAAAATTGTGATATGTTTGTAAAAAAAATAAAATTTTGAAGAGAAACCCTTATCAGCAAGGTGAGCAGTGATTCGAGCGAGGGCACATAATACTGGCGACTGTTCAGAGTAGATAAGATTGGACGGAGCCAACACCGACAACTATTTCGGCGAGTTTTCTTGTATTACCTGGCGGCCTGTGTCCGCAGATCGCAGGTAATACAGGCCTAATACCTCGCCCCATTGCCTCTCCTCCCCTCCACCTCTGAAAGGATATTGGCCGGCGACTATTTCGAAAGCGGATTCTTAGGGAATTCATTCCATCCCTCTCTTTTCTCGTCCAATTTAAATTCTTCTCAAGGTTAGCTCTCACCCCCGGGTTAACCGAAAAAGAAAGAATCCGATATATGCTGAGACTGCTATAAAATTTTCCATTCGGTAAAACTTGAGAAAATAATTTTCTAGCCCAAAAATAAAATAGGAAATGGGCAATCGCTGCCCTTAATTCTGGCTGTATGTTGTGTGTACACGGTTTACAAGCACTGCCTTGAACAAACGTGTGATTCAGCACACAATTAAAGGTTTCTTTATGGATGCAAAAACGATTTAATTGCTTTTCTGTAAGTAGTCATGGTGATGTACGCTAGCGTGACATACCGTTAATTAGGACGCCAAGAACACTGTTAACCTACTTCAGGTTACTTCAGCTCAAACACGAACTAAATGGTATTAATCAGGTCCTTTAATATGAATTGACTCTAAATTACATGAAAATATTTGTTTCATCATCAAATGGAACTTTCAACTTATGTTTTTAACTTTAACATAGGAATGTCAAAGCTCCAGAACAGATTGTCATTTAAAAAATGTCTAAAGACGATAATTCTTAAAGAAATTCTTTAAAATTTCTACAAAGTTACGTGAGTTAACAATAGCAGTGGCGTTTTTGATCAAATTTCTATCCAAAACTAAAGAACAATGCCAACTGTGATTGATAAACAAGGAAGTGGTAGTCTGACTGAACGAAAAAAACAAGAGAAAACTACTGGCAACATTACACTTATCTAGTAAAAACATTACTACGAAGCAGATTTTTGAGTCTTCCTCATGCGTTATTGGTTGCCACGCTGTTATCAAGTATGATAACTGTACAAAAATTAAAGAACTAAAACAGGGAAAACCAAAATAGGTTATGACTTTTCTACTAGGCTCAGATAAGGAGAAGTAACGAAGTACTAAGGCTTAGTTTATTTACCTGTTAAAGGAAATGATGAAAGGGTTGAAACGGAGCTTTCGGATGGGAATGATGAATAAGGAAGAAGGGTTAGTAGTGTTTTTATTTTTTTTTGTTTCTCGCTAGATATCTTTTTTTTGTTCACACCTTTTTTAGAGTCCCACAGTGATACACAGGGAGCGGAAATATAAAAAAATGTTCAAAAATATTTATACAGTTTTTGATTGCTGTTGATTTAAATTAGTATTCTAGAACTAATAGTATTAATATTAATTTTTTTAAAATAGCTTTGTGCATTCATATAAGTTAATACTACAAAAATTAATTTTATTCGGTGTATGGGAATTACTTAAAAGTGATTAGCTGTAATATGGGTTGTGTAGGAGTGCGGAATGAAAGTTTTTGCCTAAAACAGGGCATGTTACCTCGAAGGGAGGTAGGCCTTATAAAAGCCGGTATCTGGCCATTTGTCAAGGGAGCCTTAATTAAATATGTGAGGAGGCGAGGGAGACAAATAGCTGGAGGCAACACGAGACAAGATTTGTAGGTTAGTTAGTGTCGCTGCTCCTTTACCGTCAACCATCCACTTTATGTATCATAGCTCCCATCTCATGTGATGTATTTTGTTAAGTGTGGTTTTTCTTCGATGACACAAATTAACGGCCCTTGCAGCCGGTTCGCGAAATGACTATTTAACAATTAACTGTTGTTTATCCTTACGTTGTTTTAAAAGTTTATACTAAGTACAGGCTATTACAGTATAGAGGTCTCCATAGGTTGCTGTTTGTGGACTAATCGCGTCTGAGAATGACATACGTGGGCTGTTGAAACTGCTATCCAATTAAAAAAAAACATTTAAAATAAGTAAGAGTATTGGTCTTATTAAAACCTAAATTAAATAATATCTTCCAAGCTAATACGTTTTCCTTTGTTATGAAAACATGCAAAAAAATAAAAATAGTTATATCGGAAGTATTGCTATGCTAACAGACCTCTGGCTAAAAGTTAAAAAAAAGAATTAAAATATCCAAGTATCACAGTCCAATTTTACCCCTTTTTAAACACGCTTTATTAATTAATTTGCGTGTAATCATCATTAATGTGTCCTAAAAGTTTACATCTTAAATAATGCGCATAATATTATCATTTCCGGTGACCTGAACACCAAACTCCGCGATAAGCGATACCTGTTATTTTTCCACGGTCAATTCATTGTCCCTTTCACCCCTACTCACCACACTTGTACTACCAAGTCCGGTACTCGGTTGGATCTCCATGTCATCGACTCCTCTGCCAATCTTCTCTTCTCTTCTCGGCTTCCTGTACTCTCATGGCCTATAATTATATATCTAGAAAACAGCTTTTCCTCCTAAAACAATAGCCATTTTCCCCCTGGATGCCTTTACTTGGTTGGATCTCCATGTCATCGACTCCTCTGCCAATCTTCTCTTCTCTTCTCGGTTTCCTGTACTCTCATGGCCTATAATTATATATCTAGAAAACAGCTTTTCCTCCTAAAACAATAGCCATTTTCCCCCTGGATGCCTTTACTTGGTTGGATCTCCATGTCATCGACTCCTCTGCCAATCTTCTCTTCTCTTCTCGGCTTCCTGTACTCTCATGGCCTATAATTATATATCTAGAAAACAGCTTTTCCTCCTAAAACAATAGCCATTTTCCCCCTGGATGCCTTTACTTGGTTGGATCTCCGTGTCATCGACTCCTCTGCCAATCTTCTCTTCTCTTCTCGGCTTCCTGTACTCTCATGGCCTATAATTATATATCTAGAAAACAGCTTTTCCTCCTAAAACAATAGCCATTTTCCCCCTGGATCCCTTTACCACTGAAAATATTCTAGTGTATCTAAGGCCTTAGATTGAAAGACTATTTACTTCTGCTCCACAAGTGCCCCCGTGGTTGACTTCCATTATCACTGCCAACCACCTTAATATCCTTAATGGCTATGCACTCTTAAAGACCTCTAGAATTTGCCACCGGGCTGCTCCGGGGATATACCAGGAGATCAGGGACTCGCAAAGCAGGGGTGAATACTACAACAGAGACGAGGCTTGTTTCTTTTCCTTCATGGCCCCTTTAAATTTACAGATATTAATATACCATTATAGATCCTCAGGCGAATCTATTTAGAAATTATTTTTTTATTTCCTGTAGCGTCACTACATTATATACAGGTTTTGTTATTTTATAAAAATTAATTCCATTATATAATTTTAATTTAACCATTAATTTTATATAATGGAATAAACAGGTATAATGATACACAGTATACGTGACTAAACTTAACTGTCTAATAAAGGTGATAGGGCTCACCTTTTTGATCAAACTTAAAACTAACTTAAATACTAATTCTTAACCTAATTTTTCCCTGAAAATCGGTTGCCATCGCTGCGGGAGGGGTGAGGGGGCCATAGTGTTAAACACTGGGTTGGTTAGATGCTGCAACGAGTCAAAAAACTTGATGCTTCTCCGGTGGATGAACTCACCCCCCGACGGCACACCAAGCAACGGGGGCAGGTCCATATTTCGCATGATCCTATTCTGGAAATGTTGGACACATTTTGCTGTATTGTCAGTCAAGTGGGTAAATAGCGGGGCACAGCCGGGGTAAGCCAGTTCTCTTGCCCTCCTATAGTATAGGATTTTGGCAAGGCTCTTTTGGAGAGAGAAGATTACGCGGTCGGTCTTCCATTAAACTGCTCTGTGTCATTCAGGAGAAGTTTGGCAATCTGTAGACAATACTGAATGAAATATCCATAAAAGTACCAGTCAAAAAAAAATTGTTTCTACCTTTATATTGAGAGATATATTACATGTGAGTTTTACTTGGCCAATTATAGCCAGACAATTATTTGGTAATTAAATATAAATATTTTCCCTTAAGTATTGAGTAGGGTACCATAATAAAGATTTTAATTAATGATTGCAAATCTAAACGGCAAAACCTTCAAAAGCTCTCCCTCTGTGACTCCCGTGGCTCTTCCTCTTCAGGGATATTTCCTGTTTCACCTGATGAACTAAGCACATATTTTGTATTTGCCTCATCAACCATTTCCCTGATCCCATGACTCTAGCGTGCCATCCTTTGATGAAAATTACTTTCAGTACGTCTCTCACAGATCTTATGACCTCAGCAATGATAGCACGAACTGAGCCTGACGGAATTCCTGTTAAATTAATAAAACTATGCTTCACATTATCCGGCCTTTTCTTTTCCATTCAGTCTCACCAACTTCTGGAAAAAATAAAATAAAATCCAAACCCTATATGACCATACGACTATCGTCCAATTCCACTTTATCTTCTTTCTAGCTTTTCCAAACCTCTGAAAGACTTCAACTCCAAATTTCCGATTTCCTTAAACATTCCCAACAATTAACACTTGTAATTAGGACTACATTTTGAAATAACTCTGTTTTTCCCCATATTTCTCTCGCAGATTTTATAACCTCGGCAAAGATAGCTCGAACTGGGCCTGATGGAATTCCTGTTAATTGATAAAACTATGCTTCACATTACCCTGCCTTTTCTTCTTTGTGTTTACAATTTTTCGCTTCAAAATTCAGTCTCACGGACAAACAGGCCACATGTAATGCGGTAAATCTAAAGTAACTGCAAAGATATGCCAAAAGAATAATGTTGTGAGGGCAATACAAATTACATTATTACGTTCGAACCCATTTATTTATATTTTGTATGCTCTATTTTTTAATTATTTACACCTTTTTTGTTATGTGCGGAAAAGCGTATGATTCCATCTATGATCAGAAATGACAAAAATTATAGAACTGTAACGAAATAAAAACCTTTACAGGTTATGCTAACTTCAATTCTTAATGGTCAACAAAGAATCCTTAAGCATTATCGGCTCTGTGTTTATACAGTACACGCAATGTCAGTATGCTGTGACGGTTTAGTGGTTCATACTCTCCGGCCCTGTATCTTTTGAAATCTTCTGATGGTGCATCTTTCAAATAGCTGATCTTTCATTTTAATCAAAGCATATTTATTTCTTAATGGCTCATATATTCTTAAATCGATTTTGAGCTTAATGAACTCTTGAATTGTACGTAAACAAAATAAATAAAATATAAAGTAGAGGGACAAGAGTGCTGAGTGGTGTCTCGATGCCCGACGTTGTGAGAGCTTGCGATTGCAAACAAATAATTAAATAAAAAGCCTCAAATACCAACAATACTTCATTTATTGAAATTAGTTTGACTAAAAAAAAAATATCTGACATGTTGGTCAATCTGGTATACTTATTTTGATGGTCTTCAAAACTTTTTCACTGTCATTGAATTCATTTCTGCACTCCCGTCAGTAGTGTCTTCAATGCAATCAATACATGAGTGCACAAAGAGCTCTTACACGCGCCGAGTCAGTTTGTAACGTTATCAGTGACAGACTGGGCATGTTAAACATCCGACTGCGTAATCTTCTCCCTCCAAAAGGGGAAAAAATCCTTGCCAAAATCGTATAGCATAGGAGGGCAAGAGAACTCACCAGCTTTCTCAATGCACTATTTGGGTATAAAAATGGATAGGCATCTTCATTTCTCTACTCATTTTAGTAATAAAATAGAAAAAGTACGACAAAGGTCTTACCGGCTATCGCACTTGCTAACTTCACCTAACCTGTCGCTTCGTCTCAAATTGATGATATATAAATGTGTCCTCCGGCCAGCTCTGCTGTACGGTGCCCCGCTATTTACCCACTTCACTGACAATACAGCCAAATGTCTCCAACACTTCCAGAATGGAATCATGCGAAAAGTGAGTGGTCCGACATACCTCTTTTGAGAGGTTGAAGAACGCTGACCTGCACCCGTTGCTTGCCGTTGTGTGCCGTCGGTGGATGAGTTCATCCGCCGGAGACACATTAAGTTTTTTGACTCGTTGCAGCACCTAAGCAACCCAGTGTTTAACACTATGGCCCAACCACCGCTCCCGCATCGATGGCAACAGACTGGCGGGGAAAAATTAGGATAAAAATGAGTATGTAAGGTAGTTTTAAGGTTGATCAAAAAGGTGAGCCCCATCACCTTTATTAGTCAGTTTAGTCCAGTCACGTATAATGTATATTATTATACTTGTTTATTAATTATATAATTTCTATAAAATAGCAAAACCTGTATATAATGTAGTGATGCTACAGGAAATATAAAATAATTTGTAAATAGATTCACCTGAGGATCTATAATTATATATAATTATCTGGAAATTTAAAGGGGCTATTACACCTCTCAAATAACATTTATTGCTTTTAGGATAATAAACTTTTTCATTTTAATTTGGTTACTTTTTCATATCCTAATAACCTTTCATTGGTCAACAAATAATTCCTTTGAGAAAATAATCGGGATGTTTAATTACCTTTTTTTTCCTGAACGGTACTTACGTTTGAATCAAGTAAGTTACCTATTAATCCCACACATATTCGTAATTTTGAATCGATATAAGAGATTTAAGTTAGGATATGCCTCGAAGCCAATTTCAATTTGTCTACAATAATGTCAGCATCAATTTTGAATTTTGAGATCTCACTCAAGTCAACCAGTGTATACAATAATGCAATGAATTTGTTATAAAGGGTGTCCCAGAAATACCGCAAGATTTGAACTTGCCTTTATTTGTGCAGTAAAGTGTTGGCAACCCTAAAAAAAAACAATTTGACAGCTGACAGTTTAGGGTTAGTAAAAATGGAGCGTTACACGCTAGAACAACGTGTCTTTATTGTTGAACATTATCTCAAAAATAATGAAAGTTTGGCGGCTGCAGTTCGAAAATTTCATACGAAATATGGTCGGAATAGTGTTTTGACTTCATCAACTGTGAAGAGATTAATTAAAAAATTTAGAGAGACTGGATCAGTTGGAGACACTAAAAACACTAGTCGTCCAAAAACAAGCCGTTCAAATGTTAATATCGAAGAAGTGCGTGAGAGTGTTGTTGAAAATCCAGGAACATCAATTTGGCATCGTAGACAAAAATTGAAAATTTCAAGAAGCTATCTACATCGTATTCTCACTAAAGATCTAGGTCTCCATGCTTACAAAATTCAGTTAACAAAACAGTTGAAGCCTAATGACCATACACAGCGATGAGAGTTCGTTGAATGGATTATTGAACATCAACAATTGGATACTGATTTTTCGAGCAAAATTATTCTAAGCGATGAAGCACATTTTCATCTTGATGGCTCTGTTAATCAACAAAATGTTCGCATTTAGGGTTCGGAGCACTGTTTGGTGTGGAGTTGGGGTTGGAGGCATCATTGGACCATATTTTTTGAAAATGAGGCTGGTCATGCAGTGACTGTTACTGGTGCTCGATATCGCCACATGATAGCACAGTTCTTTGTGACGCAATTGGATGATATTGATGTGCCCAATATGTGGTTTCAACAAGATGGTGCCACAGCCCATGAAACAATTCAAATACTTCATGAGACATTTCCAGGTCGTGTACTCTATCGTTTCGGTTATCAGAATTGGCCCCCTAGATCGTGTGATTTAACACCTTTAGATTTATTTTTATGGGATTATTTGAAGTCAAAGGTGTATGTCAACAAGCCCACATTCACCCGTGCATTAAAAGAGGAAATTCAACCACATTTATGCCAAATGGTCATGGAAACTTTCGACAAAAGAGTGCGTGTGTGTCAGCAAAGTCGTGGAGGCCATTTGCCCGATGTGTTATTCCATAAATAACCCTATCCTATTCACTTTATAATTTAATAAAAAAATAACAACAAAAATACTAAAAACTTTGTGTTTTCTATTTAATCAAATCTTGCGTTAATTTTGGGACACCCTTTAGAAGTTGTAATAATTAATGTTTCAATAATAGAAGTTGTTTTAATTTTAACTTCGTAGACTTTGTTTTCAAGTAAACCACTAGTTGTTCTATACTAACATTATATAGTTTGGTGCTAATTAAAGTGTTAGATATGTCTGCAGATGTGTGCCAGACAGGGGACCCTTCAAACCACCTCCACTTGTAAGGCCATTCTTTCTTTGGTTAGCCTCCAAAACTAGCTAAAATAACATGTTAGAGCTCATAAGAATATTAATCAAATCATGCAGTTATTTTTTTGTAGAGTAATTTTTTGATTATGATATTTCCAAGTACCAATAATTACACCTCTTTATTTATTATTTATTACTTTTATGATAATAAACTACTTCATTTTATCACATTTATAGTTAAGGTTACTTTTCCATTGATCATCAAATAATTTCTTTGAGAAAATAATCGGGGTTATATTGTTGAACTACACTGGGGAACAAAAAAGGAGTTTTTTTTTTTTCAGAATAAAAATTTTGTGATTCTAATAGTATTTTTTTTTCCTGATTCAAGTATTATATCGGTTTCCTCCAATCACGCAAGGTTGCCGTCATCATTTTAATACTTTCTGCATTCTTAACCACACAATATTCAATTACTACATTAGCAATTTAGTGTAACGACCTATCATGATACATTAGTTTTCCCAAATAACTTTAGATAGTTATTTATTTGTAAAATTATTCTCTTAGCCACATTTTTACAATCTACAATCGTACAAAAGCTCCCCAGTAGCCACCATAAACCCTCTTGGCGAAGACCAGAAAACGGGCAAGAGAGCCACAGACACTCGGAGCATGAGTTGGTTTGGTAGCCTGTACTAATGCCCCATGACATCCTTTCTTATTCACAATAGATAGTAAGTCCAAAGAAAATATAGGGTATGAAGAGGATGGTATGGATGAGTGGATGAAGGAGGACTAAAAGATTTAAATTTGAGAATAACCTGCCATGAAATTCGGTAAATAATAATCTTATTACATCAAGTACTTTTGGTACATTAATATCATTTCAGATTTGACTGTAACTTAGTCCTAGTCCGTATGCCCAAGTCGGTTTTAAGAACTTTTTCTAAATGTGCAGTTTTGTTTTTAAGGGTGAGATTATAGCTTTTATTAAGAAGTCTCTTGTAAAGTTGTCCAAAACTTTAGTTTAACTCTAGTCGCTTAACATAAGTAGTAAATTTGCAAAAACTTCTTGGTTTTAACATGCATTTTTGAATTATTGTACATCCTGTAGTGAAGATTGAAGTAAAGAGTGGAGCCTAAGAAGTGAGAGGAGGCGGCGATAGGCATTAGCGGCCGACAGGGAAGGACTATCTGGTAGCCGGCACATTGCCCCCTTTGTCCTCGTCGAGTCCCTATCTTATCTCTAACGGCGGCTCCTCGGCTCATTAAGGGCTCCATACGGAGCCTTGTCTCTATCTCATTCTCAAACTCATTTATTGTAAACAACCAGGGCGAGCATATCTACAGTCAGTCATTTCTTGGCTGGGGAGGAGTGCCATCTCGCCCTTAACTCAATTAAATTGCGATAACTTTACTCCATAAATCTTTCATACATAGTAGCTTACTTACTTCGAATTAATTTAAAGGGAAAGTCCCAAGTCCCTGATCAGCAAGTCGTTTCGTTGTAGCATTCAAACACATGTTAATTAAACAATTTGTCTAGTTCAAATAGCGTTCGAGTGCCATTTTCATGTGGCAGACCTTTATGGAATTTAACGTGACTACCATCAATTTATTTAATAACAATGGATATTGATTGATTTTTTTCTTTTATTTATGGAGAGAATACCAGGTTGAGAAATAATTACATTAATCCATATATTTGTTTTATAATGAACTGATAGCATAGCTTTTAAATAATTGAGCTTTTTATGAAAAATTAAATTGAATTATGGTTAATTACTAATCAATCGGTATTGTACTATACTGCAGTTTTAATAGGAAATATTCATAAACATAAAGTTCTTTTTTATCTAATAAGAATTGTTGTGCGTCAACACACAAATACCCCAGGGGGATTTTATACCACAGTTATCCCAACATCTATTGGTGATTGTGCCGGTGTGGAACTTTGTCCCTTTGATTTTCCAATTGTTAATCGTTCACGGCTTCAAAACTTGGTTCAACTTTGACCCCCCTCCTCCCACCCGAGTGCACCTTCCAGCTAACTATTATATCTGTGTCTGCAGATTTGGCCTGGAACCCTTTGCAGATTTTAATCTTTATGGCTTTGAGATCGCTTGCTCCAATATGTATGTGATGATTTGTACATATTGTTATGTTATTTAATATGCGCTATTATGTCAAGGAGTTTATAAGGAGTATTAACAATTAGAACGTAGTATAACGAATTGTAAATGTTATGAGATCAATTTTTGATAGCCCTAGTTTTGTTTTGTACTGTATATTGTATTTTGTATCTAAGAATTCTCAGCAAATCAAATTGTGGGTATCTCCTCCTTCTCACGAACTGTGCATCAAGTGCGACAATCAATGTCTCATTGTCCGACCTGCAATTCTCACCCCCATTTGCGCTCCTACTGGCCGCCTCTCTGTCTCCTGTTCATTCCAACCCTATCCAAATACAAGATTGTGTTATTTTGCTTTATTTAATAACGGTGTATTTTTATCATTTATTTTGTTTCTAATCGACAGTACACATTGATTTGTATGGGCTATTCTGCTCCTTCTTCTAGTTCTTCTTCTTGTTATTCTTAATTTCTTTAGTAGCTCCCACTTCAATATTTACGTATATTATTCATAGGCAGATAGATAATTACTTCGTTAACATTTTCTATTGCGATTCATATTGAATTATTTGTTGTGTAAATGAAATGTACCACCTTTCATGTCATTTATATCTATATCAATATATTTACAAAAGTTTATAATAGTAGGAAATTAAATTATGCTCATACATTTTATTTACTATAATTGAGGTGAAAACCTCATATGGGTTTGGTTAGGTAGGTACGAGAGTTCGTTTCCGGTTGGAAAGTGTGTAACTTCACACCAGTGTGCTTCTCAAATAAAGTTTCTGTTGTCCCCGTTTAATTACCCGAAATTGTATGTGACTCATACCGGCTTGCCTGTATTCAAAAGACTGGACTTAGTATTAGTAGCTCTTCATTAGTGGGAAATATCGGTATGGGAGTATTTCACTTGCTATGTTTAAAAGTCGTCTAGACACTGAGTTCGAACGCATAGCCTTTGGATTGTCACCACTGAGGTCCCATGACCAACCAGAGAAGACGGATATTGACCGATAACAAAATCACCAGAATCTCTTACTCTTCAGAACAATAAAATTATGTTGTAATGATGTATGCATAGTTTTATTTCTGCTTTATACTGGGCCAATACCCGCAAATACTCGATGTAGGTACAACCAGTGGATACACGCTACGACCTTTAAGTTAACTTGCCAATCTTAAGGCATTACATGAAAATATTAGGACAAATGGATTGTCGGCAGTGGATTTGGCGGAAATGAGCGTCTGCTTTGGTGTTCAATATGGAGAAGAGCTATGAAGGTTGTTAGGTAAGGAAGAGTTTGTAGAGGAAGGTACCTAGGAAGTATTTGCGACGATTGTATGGAGCAAGCCATTTCATGCCAGAATAACGGATCATCCAATAATCTCATGGCGAGCCCAGTGTTTTGACCACTCGTTTAAGCTTTGTTTTTATAAAGGTTATTCCTAGGTCATTTTTATTAATAGTATATTGTTTTTAAATCCAGTTTATTTTTTAGTAATGTTCCTCCAATAATTACATATTCCAATAAATAATTACAACTATTAATGATTAATAGCCAATGAAAAAATGTATTAGTCATTGGAAACCGGGGCTTCCTTAATATCTAGCCCGGGGTCATACCAACGAATAACGATCTTCCCAATTTCAAGTCTCTTTGGCCAAACTCTGACAAAGACGGTCGTCGCACGAGGCAGGATCACTAAGTTGGTAAAAGGAAATCGGTTAGAAAATTTAACCAAAAAAGGAAGAAAGTCGGTCTAGAAAATTCATTGCTAAAACAAAAGAAGGTGGAAAGAAGATATTAAATAAGTTGGAGCGTCTGTTGGGAGAAAGCCTTAAGATGACAAAAAAGGGATGTTAAGTTTTCATGAATTATACTTGTGGACATTTCGACAAATTATGTACGTCTACATCAGGTCCTTCTGTGAGGAGGCTGGTCATCAACCTCAGCCGATCACGGAACAAACTTTTCAAAGTCATTTAGATATATACTCATTAACTCACAGTGTAAGATATTAAATAGTTTATAATTATTTAGAATTACAGCTTAGTTTAATTGCAATAAATAAATTTTAATAGCTTGAAAGTTTTGAGAAATCTAACATAATAATAAAAACTGTTCCTTGGATGAACTATTTACTAAATATCTGGCTTTAGTGGTCAGTAGCGGTTTCTGACGTTTTTTAGTAAATTTCCAACTGAACACTATTTAAATTATTGATTATGTTTAAAGCAATCAAGTTATGAATAATGTGGGATGGTTTTCCGTAAGAAACTTTTTCCCAGGCAGCAAAATGTTTAAACAGTTTTGATGTCGCTTGTCAGTTTTAATGTCAATTAGTGTCAAGTGAGCAGTAGATTTTCTATTTTAATTCATACGAGTTAATGTAAAATATCAAATCGATATGAAGTCAAAAACAAACACACAATCATTCTCTCATATTAAAATAAAGTTGATTATACGTAGCAATGCGGTCCTCAGCTCACGTGTTCAGCCTTGGAACAGACCAGAAGTAACCTCCGGCGTAAAACAGGGGTCAGGGGCATTTCGGAATCTTATCTGCCAGCGTTGTTAGACAACGAGGACACTTACAAGGCATTTCTCCGCCTTGCCCAAGAATGAAAGAACCTACAGGGACCGGCACATTTTAATATATCTAAGAGAGCAGGAGACATTCCAAGAGTCTGAGGAAGAGGAAGGTGACGAGTGAACTAAGAACTAGAATGTGCTGGAGAACAGATTGTTGAGAGTTTCCATAGACCTAATGTACATCTTGTGTATAAGGTTGAATGGAAGTTCCAACAAAACCCTTCATAATGATCTTAATATACCCTACATTCTTGAACTCATCCCTTCCAAATTCATGAAATTCCATAGTAACCTATCCAACCACCCTAATCCCGTAGCACAGTCATTGCACTGCTCCACTCATCCCTATAATCCTCCCCGGAGACTGAAACGGCAGTGGCCTCGTGACCTACTATAAATGCGGAACAGTGGGAGTCCTGGCAATGGCCAGTTTCTCCTATCATGTCCTGAGCGTATGTGGATCTCGCGCTCTTCGTCAGCCTCCACTGGGTCATATCCGGTGACGTGGCTGGTGGGGGAGCGTGGGGGACTTCCCAAGACTCCGCTTCCTCTTTCGCTTGCGAGGGAGGCAACAACCGTGTGGACTTGGGGGGCCCCTGGGTTGTTTGTAAATATTGTATGAATGTGCGAGCGAATGATGAATTGTAAATATGGTATGAATGAAAACACTTATTACAATTATTTATTGCCTATTAAGTAAAGGCAGATTGTAATTTCATCATAATAAAGTTGTTGATTAATAAAAAAATAGTAAATATAGGATAAGAGAATGAAATTCTGTGAATTATAATAAGTTTAATTTGCAGTAGTTTTAAGAAATTGTAAATAATTTGTTTGTTTGTTTTGTTCCTGTTTTTGAATTGTTTTTATAAATTTTAAATTAATAATGATATATTTTTTTTTTGGTATAATGATAGTTAATCTTAACTTTGATTAAACAATAAATGGGGTTTGAGAAAATTAGCCAAGGTGCGTTGATAGTTGCAGCAATGAAAGTGCAGACTGGAATACAACAGGTGACAATAAACCCTGGGTACCCGTAATACGAGCGATGGAGAAACCCATTTATGGGATAAGGGTAGGTGGAGGGAAAACTGCATAAGCGTATATACCTAATAACAAATAGGTTAAGAGGGGGGAGATTCACTTCTATTTACTGAAATGCCATAAAAGCCCTTAGGGCATTGATCGTCTTACAGAATAATAAATAGGTCTAACTTAAAATTAAAATAATAGAATATAAAATAAAATAGTAATTACAATGAAAAAAATTAATTTTTATTTACCATATATGCAAACTATAATGTATTTGCAACTTATAAAAAGACAAAAAAAAAACCACAAAATTACACTTTGCTCTGGCAGGAAGATAAAATAAAGCTTCCGTGAACCTTATTAAACCGTACCGTAAACCTCCATTGTGCTTCCGATCATTTTTTACTTTTCTAGAGGAAAAAAGGATTCAGAGGAAGTCTCGAAATATTTTTCTTACAATTGAGGGAGGAATACTTTTCTGAGAAAACTCGCAAGCAAAATAAGTATAAGAGAGTTGAGAGGTGTCAATTAATCATGATACTAGGAAGTTTGTCAGATATAAAAATAGACTTACATGCAATACTTTTACATTGAGTTACATGGAAAATGGTCGCCAAAGTTAAAAGTTATGCATAATACATAATACTCCCCACCTCTACGCCGAGTCAGGGGGCTCTTTCCCTCCCAGCACTAGCACAATATTTCCTTGGTTCATTCCTTTTCCAAACCATCAATGCCTATCACCCTCCTCCCTGTATATACAATATTCTACCGTTCAAATCCTCAGTCCCGATTATCCCGGAGCACAAGATCCCGTTTCTCTGTCTTTTGTATCCCTGCCTACAAAACTGCAGTATTCGATAGGGCCTTCCTTGCTGGCTCTATTACCCTCTGGAATTTTCTACCTCCTAATAACAGCCATGCTTCATCCCTACGAACCTTTGAAGCACTCCTACTCCAACACCTCTCCAACCAAAGAAACGCTCTTTAGTATTCATTCATTAAATTTTCTGACTTTTATTTTTGTATTTATTTGTTTAAAGGTGCTGGCTTGGTATTTCACATTTTTTGTTTTATTTTGTATTAATTTAATGGTTTTTATTTAATGTTATATTGGCTTGTACAGACCTATGCAAATTGTTGTTTTTTTATGATTCGGTATTGTTATATGTGGATCCACATATGTCTTTACTGACTATATATGAAGTTAAACAGTCTTTTATTCCATAATTATTATTATCTTTCTTATAGAGGCTTATACTTTACTTTACATTTCTATTATTTTTTTATTACTATGTAATAGTTATTTTTATTTCCCAGTGTGAATTTGTCTTCTGGGCATTATTGTTATTCATAGGGGACTTTGCCCAGGATTTTTTCTTTTACTCTATACTATATATTTTTAAATTGGCTTCAATAAGAAGTATTGGTTAACGTAACTTGTACAGAAAAAGGGGGCTCCCAATAGAATAACCTGGCAGCCCTAAATGGGAGCACATAAGGGCTCCCTATAAATAAATAAGCATTCTCTCCGACAAATGTAGTTAAGCCTATCGATTAGTTTTGTAATGCTATGAACAAGTGGAAGGGTCTTGAGCAGAACCCTTGTTTTTTTGTGAGCAAGCGCTTCCTGTTTCCTAGAATCCTACCCTTTGCTTAACTGTTTAGCGCCAGACACACACTTGCTCCTATACATTTAACCCAGTATGTTGTAACTTTGTAACTGATCTCTTAATATTTGTATACCAGTGAATATACCAGTGTTTTTCTTGTACTTTATAATAAATCTTTTCTTTATATCCCAAAGGCGAGTGTGAACCGGAGAGAATCAGACTGGATTGCCATGGGAGACGCTACGAGGTAAGTTTGTAGGGACACGGCAACCGTCGTCCGCGAGGGAGAGGTCTTTCCCAAGGAGGTACTAGTTTTAGCGAGACGGCAGAGAATCCCACTAGGAAGGTGTGGGGTCTGACAACGCCGGACTAAAACATAGCGAGGTTAGGAGAGAGATGCAGAGGTAGTTGAATGAGAAGACCATGGTTTTGAGTAGAGCAGCAGACGCCAGTGCAGAGAGAGGACGCGTCTGTCTGAGGACGCGTGGTTTGTATAGCCGGCTTGCCCTGGAGGGGATGGGCCCCCACCATGTGGCTAGAGAGGAAGTGGCGATGGGCCCCACTCCACTAGCTCCTCCCCTACTCTCACTGACGTCATAATCTTTATTAACAACACATATGGGAACATAGACAGGTATAATATGATTCGAGAAGAGGGGAACTTTTAATTATTTATAATTAAGAGGTGGCCACAACACTGAATTATAAGATTGCTTGGATAACAGGATCTGTGATTGTTTGGCTACGAGTCTGACGGACAGGCTAAGAAGGGTCGAGGCCATATTAACAGAGCTGGGACTGTTCACTTGAAGGTGCGTTTCAACGCTTTATGTAGCTAGTACAGAAACAATAAATTTAATATAGACCACACGGAAGACTTCGTCAACAGGAATAAAGACTTTAAGGTATTTTTTTTTTCTAAGCTCTCAAACTTATAAAAATAGGAATGTGGGAAAAATAAGGAAAATTATTTTTGGCTGGAAAGTGCCTTTCACTTAGGGGAGACCCCTATTTGAAGGATGTATGAGAAGGATATGGGGTGTGGAATGCCTAGAAAGGCGGTTTTGATTGATTGATTGATTGATTGATTGATTGTTATTATTATATGTTGATCGTCTGGGGTATATTGACATCTATATATAGTATTGTTAATCCTTCGAGGGGATTAACTGGGGAGACTTACCTATGTTGTCTCCTCATAGCAGCCTTGCCAGTTAACTCCCCCCCTCCAGCTTCTTATATATATAAGAACTCCAAAACAAAAGAAAATTTGAACTTCATACATAACAATAACAAAAGAAAATTTTGAACTTCATACATAACAATAACAAAAGAAAATTTTGAACTTCATACAATTAAAACAAGCTGGGCAGTTCCTACCTCCGGTAACTTACTTGTTACCGTTCAACCAAAATACAAAACAATATCGGCTTTCGGCCACAAGGCCTTCAGCCATTTATAACTTAAAGCAAAATACAAGAACAATATCGGCTTCAAGGTTTGGTCTTTATTATTTACATATAACTTAACTACTAAGACAATTCCATATTGATTATACTTAATTACGCTCTTTCGAGCTACATGGTGTGTCGAGCGGAGAGCCGCTCCCCGTCGTCCGTCGAGCCACCGGCGACGGTACTCGTAACTTTTCCACGTGCACGGTGCGCGACCGGAAAGGGTGGTGTACATCTCGGATTGTATACAGGTTATGTTCCCTGATAGCTACGACCACATACGGACCTTCGTAACGCGCATCTCCCTTCCTACGGGCCGTTCTCAGTCGGCGATACACGGTGGTCCCTAGTTTGGCCGAGCCCGCGATGACTATCCCTGGTCGATTGTTGGCCTTGTCCACTTGAGTTTGTTTTTCTCTTATTACCCGCTCTCGAACCCTCTTCCTCATCACCCAGCGTTCCCCGCGAGCCTCCCTTAATCGCCCCCTGAGTTCTAAATTGTGCGCCGTTATTAAATCCCCTCGATCGCGCCGTTTCTGCCCTTTACTATACAAGTCCGTCTGGATGAATCTAAGCGGTTCATCCGCTGTCTCCGTGACCATTTGCTCTGCCGCCGGGGGTTGTCAGTCGTATTTCACCCTCTGACACGTGTCACATTTCGCAATGACCTCCCTGACCATCCGCCCCATACTCGCCCAAAAGTATAGACGTTTTAATGCCCGGAACATCTCCTATATTCCCCAATGGTTGGTCTTGCCAGTGTGGTGGTCTCTCACTAATTTGCCCTGTATCTCCACGTCCACGACCGTTTCTACTTGTCTGAGGCATCTAACCAGAGCGTATCCCATCCCTACCCGCTCCTGTCTCCACAATCGTTTAACTTTATCGGCCAGTAGCCGATTACCAATAAAGATGTGACAATTCTGTCCCGGCTTCGTACATTATCTAATGGCCCGTTCTAGTTTGGCATCGTCAACCGTGACTTGTGCTTAATGGTCACCGCGGACAGCCCCGCGTATTCGCTTGCCCGCGTCTCGACCCCCGGGTCCCGTTTGGATTTAAGGATTATCTGTCTCTTCTTATCATTGATCATCTCATCGATTTCAGGCAGATCCGTAGGTCCTTCGGGTGGGGTCTCTGCCTGTCCCTGGTCTCTTTGGATTAAGGAATCTCCGGCCCGCTCTCCGCCCACTCTCAGCCCACTCGCGAAAGTACCGCACCGCGAACGGTTCTCCCTGGCCTACGTCTTCCTCTAACGCGTTATTAACTCCCGAGAAAGCCAGTCTGCGACTGCGCTCTCGGCGCCCTTTTTGTGCGCTATATTGAAGTTATATGCGGCGAGTCGCTCTTTCCATCTCGCTACTCGCGCCGAAGATTCTTTCAGATTCCCCAGAAAACAGAGAGCCTTATGGTCCGTATACAGTTCGAACACCCTGCCGCACACGTAGGGCCGGAAATGTTCCACCACCCACACCACCGCCAACAGTTCCCGTTCGATGGCACTATATCGTTTCTCGGCATCATTCAACTGGCGACCCGCGTAGGCGATGGGCTTCTCCTATAATAATTGATCATCCCAAGGAACCTACGTATTCCCCGGGCATTCCTGGGCAGAGGTGCTTCTCGTATAGCTCTCACCCTCTCCTGGTCCGGCTGCACCCCATCCCGTGAGACCGTGTACCCCAGGAACCGGATCTCGCTTAACCCGAATCTAGACTTTTCCCACGATAGTTTAAGTCCAAACTCTCGTACTCTGGCGAGGACTCGACGCAAGTGCTGCACGTGTTCCTGTTCAGTCCTGCTGAATACTATCAGGTCGTCCATATAGACCTGTGAGAAGTCCTCGCCCAGCCCCCTTTGGAGTTCGTCCATAAGACGCTGGAAAGTTAGCGGGGCCCCCTTCAGACCGAAGGGTATTCTCACAAACTCATAATGCCCCCGCTCCCAAGACAACGCCGTCTTTCCAACGTCCTCGTCTGCCATCCTAACCTGATGATACCCACTCTTGAGGTCCAACGTACTGAACACCGTCGCTCCCGACAGGCGATCGAGTATGTCCTGGATCCTCGGGAGGGGGTACCTCTCATCTACGGTGATTTCATTTAACTTCCGGTTGTCCACTACCACCCGTTAGTACTTCTCGCTATCCCCGCTCTTTTTCGCAACCACCCACAAGGGACTATTGTAGGGTGAGTTACTGAGACGTATAATGCCCTGCCTCAGGAGTTCCTCAAGCTGCCTCCGTATGATCTCCCTCATCGATTGCGGGTGCCGTCTCTCTTTTACGTATACGGGGGTCTCTGACTTTACTGGAATACGGTGTTGGGTCTTTCCCGTAGTCGGTAATATTTCAGATTCCCGATGGAATAGGTCCCCGTTCGCCACTACCAGCTGGCCTACCGCGTCGCGCGCACATCTGGCCGCTCCAATCCTCAATCCCCCCCCCCGTCGTTCCGTGACGATTTCGAACTTACAGCCCCCCATTTTGCACTCCCATTAACGACACCTGACCTTCAATTTCATTACCACTTTCCGTAGAATGTCGCACCCCACTATCAGGTCGTAATCGTCTGCTAGTCTTTTAATAATGTGCGTCGTGATCCCCCCTTTGCATCCCGCTATCTTGCGAAGATTTAGCCGCGCTTCCCCTTCCGTTTTGCACCTCCCACTGACTGTGGTTACCGTGCATCCGCATGTTTCCCGGTCCTCACAAATTCCCAGTTCTTTTGCTCCCTTTTAGCTTATCAGCGAGTGAGTACTCCCAGTGTCGATTAGGAATCGAATCCCAGACACCCCCACTCTCACCACGGGCAACCTGAACCCCTTTTTCCCCTTTGCGCTAATATTTACCCTTAGTGCGCGCGTCAGGTTGCCCCCCTCTGTATCGCGCCCTCATTTGTTCCTTCCCCTTCGCCTTACTACCTCGGCTCCCGAAGGCCCCCCTTCCATGAGTTTACCCCGCTTACCTCGTTTCTCGACACCGGGGCGCTGCGCTCTGACCGACTGCTTTCTTCTCCCGACGACTCTCCACCAGATGTGCGCGCGACGCGGTAGGCCAGCTGGTAGTGGCGAACGGGAACCTATTCTATCGGGAATCTGAAATATTGCCGACTACGGGAAAGACCCAACACCGTATTCCTGTAAATTCAGAGACCCCCGTATACGTAAAAGAGAGACGGCACGCGCAATCGATGAGGGAGATCATAGTGTGTCCCGTCTCGTCCTGCCGATCTCCATGGAGTCCACTCCTGTTGATTCACCTCCATTGGTTCCGGTCGTAATCACCGTCTATTGCCTCTTGTTTTGCGTCGCGGGCAGTCCCTGGCCATATGCCTTTGCCTACCGCATTCAAAACATTTAGTCTGGCTGCACTGAGCTGCCACGTGCCCTGGTCAGTTGCATTCGTAGCATTTCCTCTCTTGTCTCTTCCTCCTCTCGTCCTGCCCTCTACCTGTCCGCCTCTCCGTGCCTCTGCCAAATCCGGTCTGTCTTGGCGGGCTCCTCCTCACTCTCCTCACATTCCTGACTTCGGTCCAACTCGTCTCCGCTCTCCTGGGCCTAAGTTCTCTCCGTTCCCTCACATCAATAAGATCGTGGGCGCAGTCAATCACATCTCTATCCTTCGGTAATGATCCCGGACTGTCCAAATAATGGTTCAACTGGACCTTAATTATCCGTCTTATAAATTGTAGTCTGTGAGCTGACTCTTCCTGTCCGAAGGTCTCGACCATTTTCTCTACTTCTCTACGAGACGGTTGTGCATGACCACTAGTTTCTCCGCAAAGTCTCCCTCCGATTGGCCCTGCGTTCGCTTCTCCTTGATGAGGTAAAACACATCTTCCTCCGGGGTCCACCTACCCCCTCCATACAGTTTCTTAACGTTGATAAGAAAGCTCTCTACAGGCTCTTAACGACTATCATGTGACTAAAAAAGACTATGGACACCTTCCACACTATAATGGTGATCTGACTAATTTAATAACATTCATTAAACCACTGGAAAACATATATTCGACAATATGTAATGAAACAATCACTAACAGAATACATAACGAACAAAGACTCATACAAATAGCTCTTTCTAGACTCACTGGTGACGCGCAACAATCATGCATGTATGATGACTTCCTATCAATAAAGGACTTAACATTACATTTAGTAAATCACTTTAAGGACAGTCGTACAACATCACACCTACAACATGAAATCTCTCAGATTCATATGTACAGAAACGAACACCCAATTGACTTTATTAACAGAACTATCCCACGTCAAATTGTAATTCAGAACCGTATACTAATTGACACCTCTATCTGTAATAAAGAACAAGAAATATTATCACAAAAGGTACCAATTGTAGACCACGTTCTCATAAATTTACCATCAAGACTTATGGACGCACTCAACCATCTTATTATTAACGACCTGATACAAGTAAAAAACGTTTTGTGTAATAACTATAGGATTATAATGGAAGACATGCATCCTCAAAGAAACACTAACAGTAGTCAACAAGGATACCGACCTAGACAAAACTTCAGACGAAACAATTATAAGATAAATGACTATAATGGGCAACAATTTCAACTCCGACAGTACCAAAATAACTATAGACATAATTTTCAACAAAATAATGACTTTCAACATCGCAATAACTATAGACATAATTTTGAACAAAACAATGACTTTCAACATCGCAATAACTATCAGCAACGTTATGAACCCCGACAGAACTTTCAAAGACCTCAACAAACATCATTCCCATCACAACCGTGCAATCCACATTCACAAAACACCGTGTCAATCCGAACTGTTCGAAGTAACGAAGTGCACCACTTAGAAGAAGAGAACGAAACATTGAAACAGAGAGTTAAAGACTTGGAGGATAAACTTAAACATTTTTTTAGGACTAGGTGAACCACAACCTCCCCCCCAACCACAACTAAAACTTGTGAAAGAAACTCCTTCATTTACTGACTTACTCGGAGACAGTTGGTTAATAGACTCAGGATCAGCAATTAACGACATCCACCAATGTTCCGTACCTGTAGGAACTGAAATTAAGTTGGAAGATTTCATAGTGGTAACACCAGCTAGTAGCGAAAAAGGCAATGGCTCAGTCATTCTAAATTTGACACCAAGACTCGGTTTGACCCGTGATCTATTAGATTTTTATAAGTTTAAAATCTACAACTTTAGTAACAAATACGAAATATTATTAGGGATGAAAACAATGCAAACCCTAGAAACAGACATTAAATCGGGAACGAATAATGAAATTAAAATGAATAAAATAAACGTAATAATTAATAATGGTCAAATAATATATAATCAAATATATTTAATAGAGAATGAAAAAGAAGAAACTCTTGTAAGATATGAACATATAAGTAAAGATAATATAAGAAAATTATTTAATATATTATTATTGAAACACCCAACCATCGTAAAACCAGACGATGAGAAATTAAAAAATACTAACTTATTGAAACATACGATTATACTCAAAACGGACAAACCAATATTTACAAGAAACTACCGATACCCACAGAACTTTAAAGATGACATACAACAAGAAATAACTATATTATTGAAAAATGGTTTAAATACGCGAAAGCAATTCACCTTTTAATTTTCCTATCTGGATAGTACCAAAAAAAGTAGATGCTTCAAGGAAAAGAAATATCAGAATGGTTATTGTTTATCGTAAATTAAATGCAGAAACTATTTCCGATGCCAATAGAAGACCTTTTAAATCAATTACATGGTTCAAAATGCTTCACAACAATAGACGTAACCTCAGGTTTTCATAAAATTGAGATGAATCAAGAATCAATTAAAAAACTGCTTTCTCGACAGACTCTGGACATTATGAATTTCTTCGCATGCCATACGGTTGTGCACCGACCTTCCAAATAGCAATGAACGCAATGTTGTCTAATACGCCACATGCTCTCGGGTATATGGATGACATTATCATTTTTTCTACTAACATTGACGACCATTTAAAATACATTGAAATCGTACTGCAAAAATTAGACAAACACTCACTATCGATCCAACTTTATAGCCCCAAACGACAAAGCAATAAATGTTGAAAAAAACCAAATATTAGGGGGACCGAAAAGTAATGTCGTTTTTTTTACATTAAATTGAAACAGATAAATTTTTAACAAGTTTTTGTTTTTGATCAATAATGTAATCACCCTCATTATCAGCAACCTTTTGCCATCTAGCGTGCAAATTTATAATGCCTGATCGATCAAAATCAATTGCTTTTTGACCAAAATATCTAGAGATCGCATTTTGGACATCATCCAAATTTTGAAATTTTTCTCAACTTAGAAAATGTAGCGATCGAAATAAATAGAAATCAGATATCGGGCGAGTATGGTGGTTGAGGCAATACCTCCCGCCCAATTTTTTTATTGACAATCACAGGGCAATTTTCAATTAAAGATTGACTTACTCGTTCCAATTTTTCACTGTAAAGATCTGCATTCACAGTTTTTCCAGGTATCAGCGATGAACGACCCCGCGAATACTCCACCAAACACACAAAAGCGCCTTTTTGGAGTGTAAACATGGCTTAGCTGTACTTCATGCGATTCATGCGGAGAGAGATTTCGGACTATCGACTTGGACAAAATCATGATAGAAATTTTAAGACCAGGAATCTATTGTGAACCAAATGTTGAAACCATCAGAAGTAACTTTGAAGGAATTTACAACAAAATACCAGAATTAATTAGAGAAAAATTTCTGTCTGTGAAGATAAAACGTTACAAGAAAAAACTTTTAGACGTACTTGACGCAAACGAACTAAGAGAAATGGTTGAAAATTATCATACTGGTAAATCATTTTACATAGGAATAATTGAAACGTATGAAAAACTAAAACGGACTTACTATTGGCCTAACATTAGAGACCACATTTGAGACTTTATCAAGAACTGCCCTGTATGTAGGACAGTGAAATATGAACGCAAACCTATCAAAACAAAATACCCAATAAGTTACCCCAACGACATACAGACCATTAGAAGAACTAATTACGCACACCCTTAGGTATGAAGGAAAACAAATTTTCACAATAGTAGACACCTTTTCAGAAAGAATGTTTGCCAGAACTGGAAATGCCTGTAACGCTATCAAGGTATTTGAAGTTTTGACATAGTACTTGACTCATTTCCCCAGCCCTATTCGTATAAAAATGGACAAGGGACGAGAATAAAATAACGTTATAAAAAACTTACTGACATCCCTAGGGATCGAACCATGCTACATAACACCCAATCACCCCAATTCACTAGGACTACTTAATAAAGCCCAATCCACTTTGATAGAAATTTTACGATGTATTAGTGAAGAAAATAAAGACAAATCTCTAGAAACAAATTTAAAACTATCATTAATCACATTTAATGATTCTTTAAATCAAAATTTAAAAATGTCCCCCAATGAGATTACTTTTGGTATAATAAACGATCCTAGAAAAGAAGAGGCACTAATAACAGAACAACTTGTTAGCAATTATCACAAAAAGCTCAAAATAATACGAAGTAACATTAGGAAAAGCATTACTAACGAAAAAGATCAAAGAATCGACAAACTGAATAAAAATCGAGAAGACCCCGTAATAGAAAAAGGCGAACGAATAACAAGAACAAAAGACGAACACAGATTCAAACCTTTTATACCTTTTATTGACAAGCGAAACAAAATAATAAAAGTACGCACAGATAATTTAGTTAGAAAAAGAAAAAGCAAAAAGAGACATTTTACACCAAAAGAACGAAATGTTTCAGATGGAGAACAGATGGGCATTGATACTGACAGTGACACTCACAATAGCTGCTAATAATAATAAAATCATGGAAGTAATCATCGGTATGCTATGCATCCAACCGAACTATACGAAATATTAAATTACTTGACTCTACAAATACTAGTCTTAGGAAACGAGTAGAATGGGAATCCCTCATGCTAACGTGATCAAACAAACCGACTTAATTGATGAACTTATATCACAAGACTTGGAAATCATTTGGTTAACAAGTAAAGTCTCATGTGCTATACGAAACGGACGCATTCATTACAATACAATTACCACAGAAAGGACCAAAACTAAGTTCAATCTATCTTTTACCTGCGCCTGAACGAAAGGATAATCATGTAATAACCACTATAGTACCAAACAATTTAATTATGTACAATATACAAGAATCCATTATTGTAACATGTAACTATATAAAATCCAACTCATTTTCTATTAAAATTAAGAATATTGCCAATTATTACATATCTAACGCATTGCATAAAGACATAGATGAATGTATCACCACAACTATTTGTAACTCCTACTCCTTTCATTCATTATTACGATTTTATAGATGTATATTTAACTTTTAAATTGTAAACAATAGCACCTTACCTATACACTTACCCTTCTCCTCTATTATTAAGTTAGATATTAAGGAAATTATTTATATCCAAATTGAGAAAAATGTATTTAGAAACTAATGTATTGTCTGAAAAGCGTGTTCTTTCTTAAAATATCTCCATCCTCCCCAGGAGTTCAGGAATTAAAAAGCGGAGATGTTTTGTAATGCTATGAACAATTGGAAGGGTCTTGAGCAGGACCCTTAAGCAACCGCTTCCTGTTTCCTAGAATCCTACCCTTTGCTTACCTGTTTAGCGCCAGACACACACTCACTCATAGACATTCAACCCAGTAGGTTGTAACTGATCTCTTAATATTTGTATATATACCAGTGTTTTTCTTGTACTTCGTAATAAAGCCTTTCTTTCTTTTCTTTTAAAAGACTCTCCACTACAAAGATTATTTAACTGGTTGATCTCTAATTCAGGCCAATTTTAATAATTTTCTTTATGGAATATTTTACTTATTTCCTAAGTTTTCTTTCCGCATTTTTTTCACTTATCAACAGCAGAGAGTATTGGTAAGTACTGTCGTAGCTCATTGGTAGAGCATCATGCTTTCGTCATATTATTGAAATATGCTTTTAAAAGGGGTCCAATCCCTGGGCTGACATCGTCTGAAGCATGAGATAATTACAATAAACTTGCTCTTTGTATTACTCCAATACTAGCGTGTAGTATTTTTTTTTTTTTTTTTTTTTTTGTCATTTTCAAACCAAGACTTGTAGTTGGTTTTACGAATTTCCACTGTTTACTTGAGTTTTGGCTTGTCGTGCGAACATGAATTACTAATTTTCATTCATAATAATTTTATGATTTTCTCACTATTGAATGAAATGGTGGGTCATTTGAAATAGGAAAGCCTAATTATTAACCACCATTAAAATCGGACAATTTCCGCACACAACACTTTCCCGACATGGGAATTACTAATACCCCACGTGCTAACCCACATTGGTACGCCAACATGAGACTTATACACCTCCCTGTGTAGTGCAATGTTTGTAGTCTGAAGACCGAATGCTAAAGGGAACCCAGAGGCAAGTATTAAAAGAAGCCGTTGCGGTTAGCACTATTGTCACCGTCCAGCCCTTTCTTAATACAAAGACCTCCTCCTCTTCCTCCTCCCGCCCCCTCTCTTTCTCCACTGCTGCTTTGATTACTGCAAACAAAAGCCTCCACGGTGCAACAAACGAAAACTTATGGAAATCATTACGTCCCCCCCACCACCTCGCTGTTTTAATTACAATCGCTGGAAGTCTGAGTCCTAACTCTCCAGGTATTAACCACCTCTCCTTTGTGGGGGGGGGGGGGTCATCTGCTTTAATAACGGAACCACTCGCCCGGTTTGAATAAACACAGATATTAAAAAATTTCAGAGTTGAGAAGGGTTTTCGAGTTTTCGAGTTTTAGAGTTTTATTTTTTTTTTTTGTCCTCAATTGAGTTAAATATAAATATCCAATTCGAGTGTGATGGATCACACAAATGACGGTTTAGTTAAGGTTTTAATGACTTTTCGTAATTATAATCCACTAAAACCCCACCACTTATTAATCAGGCTGTCGAGATGTTTAATTTTATAACCCACTCAATATGACGAGAAATGACACTTATTTTTAATTATCGAGTAATTGATTAATTGTTAACCCTTACTTGTTTTTCATGAGCTTCCTTTTATTTTTGACATCGCAGGGGTCATCAAAAAGTACTAGGAAAAATATCATGCCTCTGTGTAAAATCGGGTCATGTTGAAGTCATGACGCGATTTTAATAACATTTTGTAATTATAAACTAAAAAAAAATTGCGTAGAAGTAACCAAGAAGATGAGATTTTTAATTTGATATCTTACCAAATATGATAGAAAAAAACATTTATTTTTTTTGTGAGCCAGTGATTAATTACTTATTGACTATTTAATTAATGTGTTGGTAGTTCTTTCAATGTATATAAATGTAAATGTATCTAAATGTAGGTTGGCCAAAAAGTCCGTTCGGTTTTTGTCGTCGCGAAACTTCAAGCAGTCTAATATGTAGCTAACTTCAGTCCGTCCCTTGCGAGTGCGCTCTCGTCAGATACTAGACACTTCAACGTAGTTTGACACGAAATTCCGGTGAGACTGATTGTATTTTGTGTGTTTAGGATCATCCTGAAAATGGAAAAACAAAACTAACATTATCGACACCTCATGCTTTTTTATTTTAAAAAAGGCAAGAAGCAGTGGAAACTTGCAGGAAGATATGCGCTGTATAAGGAGAGGATGCTGTTACAGAACGTGTGTGCCAGAAGTGGTTTTCAAGATTTTGATCGGGAAATTTTTGGGTTCAAGACGCACCTCGCTCTGGCCGACCAACTGAGATTAACAGCGACAAAGTGGAGGAATTAGTCAACACCAATCCCCGTTATACTACTAGGGAGATCGCAGTTATCCTCAAAATATCCAAATCGAGTATTGAAAACCATCTGCATCAACTTGGCTACGTGAGCAGGCTCGATGTTTGGGTTCCCCGTCAACTTAGTGAGGCTAACCTCGCCCAAAGGATTTCCATCTCCGATTCGTTGTGGAAACGTGAAGACAACAATCCTTTTTTCAAGAGAATAATGACAGGGGACGAAAAGTGGATCATCTATAACAATGTGGAGCGCAAACGCTCATGGGGTAAGCGCGGCTAACAACCCCCAAAGCATGACTTCACCCAAAGAAGGTTATGCTCTCGATTTGGTGGGATTGGAGGGGTGTTGTCTTTTACGAACTTCTTCTCACGAACAGGACCATCAATTCGGATGCATACTGTGACCAGCTGGACAAATTAAATGCAGCGATCTACCAGAACTTGCCGACCGTAAGGGGATTGTCTTCCATGACAACAATGCCAGACCGCACACTTCTTTGCAGACGCGGCAGAAGTTACTGGAGCTTGGCTGGGAAGTTTTGCCGCACTCTCCATATTCGCCCGACCTTGCACCTTTAGATTTCCACCTGTTTCGGTCTCTTCAAAATTCATTGAATAGACAGACCTTCAACTCTGAAGAAGATGTAAAAAACCACTTGGAAAATTTGTTTGCCAGTAAAGATAGGAAATTCTTTGAGCATGGAATTATGAATCTGCCCGTGAGATGGCAGAAGATACTGGAACAAAACAGCAATTATATCATTGATTGAATAAATCACTTTGTGTTTAAAAGGTGTGTCTTATTTTCGCTTAAAAAACCGGACGGACTTTTTGGCCAACCATTAAAATTTGAAGTCTCTTCAAAAGGGGACCCAAAACGTGAAAAATAAGCATACATCCTCACTCAGGAGAAAAACTTAAGGGTTTCTGGAGTTAAAAAAAGTAAAAGGGAATTTGAGGGACCTTAAAAACAGGGTCCTTGCTTATAAATTATGGAATAACTCCAGAATTTCTAAACATCAGTGAGAATTTACAGAATCCAATGTTATTCTAATATACAAACGAAAGGGAAACCCCATTGCATTAGAAAATTATAGTCTGCTGAACATTTTCAGGTATAGATGGATAGTACTGCAATGTTCTCCACCACCTTATAAATTTTTAATGCAAACTTCAAAACTAATTAGGAGATTTTCCCATATGTCCACAATAGAAAAGCTTGTTTCGTTCAAGTAGATAAATAAGTAGAATAATAAATTACAATCAGAATGAAGCTGCACATAACACAATCCCATTGCACCGGAATACGCGCACCACAGGCTACGTAACCCCACGATCCCGCTTCACGGGCTTGTGGGGCAAGCCCGATTGAGGCTCAGCCTCAGGTAGGGCGGGAAAAAAAAAAAAAAAAAAAAAGCTGCACATAACACAATTAATGGTTCTCTTTATAATCCAGCAAAGCCTGACATTAGCAATGTATGCGATGAGGGATACAATAACTAATGTCAAGTTTGGAGAATGGCCTCTCTCACTCTTTTAAGAAAATAAGTTTTAGAAATACTGTTACATTTTATGTATCGAACAGTTATTGGTTTCCTTGGTAACATTAAATATTTACACATTTTGAGGCATTCATATTTTCGAGTAATTTATTAAATTACTTCTTTATTTGTTACTGCTATAGAAAAATATGAAGTGAGTGCAACATTTTACAATAACTTCCCCTCCTTAAAAATAGTCACTGATATGAAAATCCCACATTTAGTAGATCCTCAGCTCATCATTGGCTTTGATGGATGCCTTGTTGATAATGATGAATTTTACTTATAAACCATGGCATTTATATTCAATTTTCTTAAGCAAATTACCATATAAATAACAAACAATAATAGTAACTTCAATGAAAAGGTTAAGCTTTCAATTAACAAAAATAAATCATGCAAAGCTCGTACTGTAAATTTATTCATACCAATCAATGGAGTGTCTCCTTGATTAAAATGCACTTATTTCATATATTCATAAGACCAATCTTGCTGAAACAATTAATAGTTGACTTAGTTATCGACCGATGTTAATGAAATGCAAAATGTACACCTGTATTACTGTTCCTCCTAATGAGCCACCCCCAATAATGATATAAATAATTCATAATTCATCCCATATTTATATACCATGATTAAATTTGTTCTTCCATGATTTAGAAGTTGTTGATAACATAACTCTTCAGTAAAATTATTGTTAGTCTCTAAATAGATTAAGAAAAATAAAATTCCAAATTTGCCCGCTAGTCTTTAATTTATATTTTTTTATTCTTGTAAGTTTTACCCCATCTTTTGGGCAGAATTTTTCAGTTTTTATTCTGGTCCGCATAACTTCCCTTAGGAGGTTGTTTAAACTATGGTTTTTGAATTTTTTTATTTGAGTGAACATATTTCACATGTGAATATTTAGAAATTTTTTTTTACCAATACTTTACATACAAATACCTGGTTAAAGATATCCAGGTAGAGGGTTAGGGTTTTTGAAATCCATTCTTTTTTCTAATGTTCTTAATTTGAATGGTTTTTAAATTAAAAAAAAAATAGTTGGTTCATGGAAAACAAATTTTATTGTTATATTAAAAAGAAAGTTGAATAAGTTTATAATTAAATAACTAATCATTTTTTAAGTACCTTCTGCCAATCAAACATTTGTAAAAATAACAAAGTTGGACCAATTTTCTCTCCATAATATTTCTAGAGAGGAAGGCATATGCCTGGATTGGGATATGCCTGCCTGCATTCTACCCCCCCCCCCTCATTATGGAAATATGAACCAAAACTGAAGTAGTCCCTATAATCTGATATTGAGGATTGTGCTACAGCTAAGTACCAAATATCATATTAATTGGACCCCAATGAGCAGGCTATGGATGAATTCAGGCTTTTTCAAGTATCTTTCAATTCATTGCTTTGAACTCATGTTTTTTTAAGGGTTTTATGTTAATTTAATCTGACTGGGAGCTGAAATTGTTTAAAAAATCATTAAGAATTTCATTAGAAAGAATGAGCTTTATTATCTAAACATAGTAACATTTTTTTTATATCTAAAACAGAATTATTCAAGATTCCCTTGATTTGCCAAAGGCACTTCTAATTGTTGCACTGAACCTGCGGCCCAGTGTTAATGTCTTCCTTTCTGAATCCAATGGGTTTGATTCACATTCTTCATTCAGGTTTGTCTTCCTACCAAACGATTTACCTAGGGATTTGGAAGAGCCAGATTCACCTTCACCATGGAGTCTAGTAGCACTGAAACTACTCCACACTCGGCTGATTCTTGAACTATCAACATGTTGCAACATATAAATTTTACTAATATATTTTATGTATGTATTAACACTTAAAAGAATAGGTTACAACACAAATAAAATCTGTCTATCCCCTATTTTTACAATGTGGGAGATAATTCACTGATTTCTGCATCCTATGTAAGCATTTATCTGCCCTTCCCTGCAGATACCTGTACTCTTCTTAAAAAAAAAAAAAAAAAAAGTGGAAGAACAGGCAACTAATGTTCAAGAGCTAAAAGGTGGTAAAAAAAAAAAACATTCCAAATTTAACATAAATTAATAATGGGGAAAAAAAAAAACCTTCTAAAAAATGCTGAAGACCTCTTGTAAGAGTAAAGAAGGTGCACTGCTCAATGAAAAAATGCAAGTTCTTATCAGATGTGCCCAGTACTTCAGCGAGCTGCATTCCAGGCCGTAACTCTTTACCAACCGATGGCATTCTTATAGCTTTTGAGTGGTTAAAAAATAATGAAGCCCCTAGGTCTGGTGGCATAACAGCAGAATTATGTACGCAAAAAAGTTAAAAACTAATAAAAGCTCTCCATAACCTCATTCTTCAGATCTGGAATGAGGAAAATCTGCGGGAGACAGGAATAAAACTATTATATGCCCAATAAATAATAGATATACTCAACTGGCTTAATTATAGGGGGGGGGGGTCAACTCATTACCGGTCATCTACAAAGTAATCTTCAATATCTTACACCAAAAGCTACAACACTTCCCTGAACAAGTGATTTGTCTTGGTCTGTAAGACTTAAGGAAGGGAAAGTCTACAATGGACCAGATTTTCACAATTTGGCAGCTACAAGAGATAAGAAGAGAATATAGGATCCATACACACCATATCTTTGTGCATGTCAAGGATGCATATGAGAACATAGACAGGCAGGAGTTGTACTTGGTAGAACTTAACAACTTAGAGTACCCAAGAAACTCATAAGCCAGTCAGCAATGTGTGGAATAAAACACAGGAGACTTATCCAAGCCACCATCCGGAGATCTTGGTACAGAGAAAGATGTCAGTCAGGAAGATGCGCTCGCCTGTGTACCTTTTACTGCTGAAACTGGCTTTAACAGGTTATTGGCAATTACAGGATATGTGGATGGATTATTGTATGATTGGATACGTACATTAATACATATACTAATTTGTTGATTAAGTATTATTTTAAGCTGAACTCATCTAACATAATAAAACTAAACAATATTATATAACTTGAACTCCTTGATATGAAGCTTTGTGCAAATTAATATCTTATTGTATTTTTTTTTAACAAACAGAATATTTTAAAAGGAACAAACTAAAAATTTCTTCTTAAATTAGTTCGTTAAAAAAACAATTAAATATCAGTAGTCATTGTAAATGAACATATTAAGATGTATAAATAGCAATACAAGCAACGAATCTAATAATACTAAGACTTATTAATAATCAACAATTTTGTTAATTATTAATATAACCACAACCATGCTTACACCTCATAAAATACCAAGAAGGCACTGGTACCTCGAAAGTGAAAAAACCCTGCTAAATGATTTCTTTAATTCTCGAGAAGTGTGCGATCTCTGTTCATTTGTAGACAAAGATGACTCTGGCCTATCGGTCTAGAAAAAAAAAAAAAAAACACAGATATTAATCAGTTAATTATAAACGTTAGACAATTCAAGTTAATGTATTTACTTCTCCATTCTTAAATTTTGTTTTTCCTGTAACAATTCTCTTCAAGGTTTGAATCTTTGATTCCTTCTGTTTTTCATCAAGGTCATCAGCTTTTTTTTTCATGTCATCACTGAGAGGAACCGACAACTGCAATATAGAGCAATCCTATAATGTGATTATCATACCTACTTATAGTGTTGATAGATGTTAAAAGACATGCATTAGCTATTTAAAATGTATGGGTTTCTTTTGTATAATATATTTTTTCATAGAACATTTGTACTGATGATGCAAAATTAGAAGTATGCTAAGATCATTTTAATTATAACTTTGTTCTGTTGGTATCACTGTAGCCTACTCTTGTTCGGATAATCTTCCAGTTGTAATAGTTAAGGCATAATAGAGGTAATATTATTGTTGTCATTGATTGGTAGGAAAATTTGGGGTGTGGATGTGACAAGTTTAAGTATGTATTTGTAAATACTATATGAATAAATTAGTGAATGCAATATTGTAAATTTGGGACAGATCACATCATTTAGCACAACTATTTGTTGCCCTAATGAAGCAGATAGTATTTGTTTTGTTATAATAGAGAAAGTCAAAAATAAAGAAGTGTAACCGTTCTGAAATGGAACAAACGGTTGTTGTACATTTAGTTAGGAAATAATTGTATTATTTGAGGTTTCCATTAATATTTTATAATTCTGCGACCTGCTGTTAATTTTAGGTTGAAGTATCGATTACATGTGATTTTTTTTGCTAATAAAAAAGTTTTAGAGGTGTTATCCATATTCCCTCTCATTATTTTCTTAAATCCGTATGAAGTTCCTTTAGCTTGCCAACCATCCTTTTCAGCGTTCCTCGACGAGTCTAGGAAGGAGCCAGGGGTTACAAATTGGTGTCAGGTGTGGGGTAGTTCGTATACCTCCATGTACCCGCGGTAAAGCCAGGCCATTTCCCAAAGTTTCACTGCCCATGGACTGGGCCCCATGAGGTGACCAAGAGGTTAGGGAAGGTCACATACGAAATAAGGAGTGAATCAGGAAACACTCAGGTGGTCCATATAAACAGACTGAAGCCGGCTCACGGAGGACTACATGGAGGAAGGCCCGTGACGAGTCAAGGGAAACTGGGACGACTGGAACTCTTCCCTGAGCAGGCGGAGAGCGAGCTCGACAGTACGGACGAAGAAGACGACCTAGAACTCGTACCGATGGCAAGCTCAGATGATGACGAGGAGGAAGGAGAGGGAGACAACCACATGACCCCACCAAATACATTGGCCACTAGCTCCCCAAAAGGAAAGGGCCCAATGCCGTGGCAAGTAGTAGAAACGGCGGGAAGATCCAGTGTCCTACCAAGAGGTCTAGAACCGGTCCCACCAACCGCGCGAGACAGACCCCTTCCTGAAGCCAGCATACCGGAGGAGATTGAAGAGAGTACCCTCGAACCCTCTGATGACCCCCTGGACCCGACGTGGGAACCTGAACCTCTACCAGCCCTTCCCACCCACCAATGTTCGTACAACCTACGGAATCCAAGGAAGTAATGACGGATGGGGTTTCAGGAGGACTGATGCTGGTGGTGGAGCGGGATAGAAACATTGATAGGATTACTGCAAGTAATCGGCCTTGCCTGGCTGGGATACCACTGGCGTGCCCGACGTCAACCCCGAGAGGAGTCCACCCCTACAGCGGCCCAGGTGATTATTCGTTACCCGAAGGAACAAGAGCCTGTCCCGTCTACAAATAACGGGGAGGAGTGAGTGAAGGTGACAGTGAATAGTTCAGTGCCACGTACCCCCGAGGATATTTAGTGAAAAGAGCCGATGATAGTCGCCTCTTTTGTAAAGAAGGGGGTGTTGTAACCGTTCTGAAATGGAACAAACGGTTGTTGTACATTTAGTTAGGAAATAATTGTATTATTTGAGGTTTCCATTAATATTTTATAATTCTGCGACCTGCTGTTAATTTTAGGTTGAAGTATCGATTACATGTGATTTTTTTTGCTAATAAAAAAGTTTTAGAGGTGTTATCCATATTCCCTCTCATTATTTTCTTAAATCCGTATGAAGTTCCTTTAGCTTGCCAACCATCCTTTTCAGCGTTCCTCGACGAGTCTAGGAAGGAGCTAGGGGTTACAGAAGTATGTACATTGGAAAATTTAAAGGTTTTATAAGAATTTTTTTTCTAAACTAACTTCTATATATATATATTTTTTATTTTGTTAATGTTACATATTTACTTCACATGTGTAATGTTCTATATGCCCCACAAGAGAAAACTTTATGATAGTAGACGAATCTAGATGAACATTGCATACTACCCTTGCTTATCTTGTAAAACAGAGTGAATACAAATTTTCCACTTTTCCCAACAAATGAGTTCAACTCATTTAAACAAATATGAAACTTACTTTCGTAAACCAGTACCCAGCTATACATTATTACTCATTCAGCCAAGACATCCAGTCTGGTACTCCTGAACAAAGCATACTTGTAAACGAGGGGTGTCTTTTGGACACCTACATATACACAGGCTGCTTATGGAGTAGCCTGATCACATTCTAATAGATAGGATTTGCTGTAGCCCACGGCCCAATAAATGGTTTTAATCATAGCACATTTAATCTAATTTCAGAGAGGGGACACCATTTTTTTCTGAAACTCAACATCCAAAGTGGAAAAAAATTGATGACATGAAAAAAGGTACATTATTACATCAGGCGTTGGTGACTCTAAGAATTCTCCTTCTGGGCCAGGGAGTAGAGGATCCTTAGAGATGACTTCTGCTTCTGAGCCTATGTAACATTCTGCCTCCATAATTTACCAACTTCCAATTCCTGAAAAATAAAATTTGTTAATTAACTTGAGCAATAAGTTATGAAGTAATTTATTTTTCATTAGTAGTAGTTGAAAAGAGGTTTGTAGATTACACTGAAGGGAGAATACTGATATAATGGATGTTGTATGTCACAGGGGTAAATCAAACAAACACAAATATCGTGAGTATTAATTTAGCATGGTTAGGAATTGGAATAGGTCAACTAAAAAACTTAATTACTTCTCAGAAATATATCAATGAAACATATGCAATACTTACTTTTTTTATTGATGTTTTTGTACTAAAATTAAATATATACTGGCCAACATAAAGAGATCACCCTATTTAGCATTATTTCTTAAAGTAATCTCTGATTAGAAGTAGCAAAAACAAAAGACAAATAGCTATTCAAGGCATGTGTAATATTTTGTTCTTTTTTGTTTAATAATGATTTTCAAGCTTAATTTAAGTTTTAAGTTAAGTAAATATTTATAGTTAAATAACCATGAATCAACATTGATGATTGATTAAAGGACTGAATAAAAAAGGTATATATTACAAATAAATCAATAAGGTTTAATATTTAAGAGAAATGTGTTGCCATATGTTTATTATAAAATAGGATAAAAAAATATTTGGCCCCATCATATGATGTAAACACTTCATAATATACAGGGTTTAAATCCTTAGGACAGGGTTTTTTTTTTTCTTCTTTTACTTACAACGTAAACAGAAACCAACGGGATAAGTTGCTTTTGTATCCCTGAGGAATATAGAAGGAAATTAAAGTGCTAAGTGTACACAAGAAAATGAAATCCTTAGTATTATAACTTACTAATTATGCTTACAAATTCATAGTGAGCTATAGAACAACTTTAGTGTAGGGATTATCCTTTCAGATGATTGAATTTTGATTGAATTGGTGCAGGTTCCCATCATTTATAGATGATGGCACTTTCAAATTTGTACAAGTAGTTATTGATACAAACCCCTCAAATTTATGAATCAAATATATATGCAGATACTAATATAATTCACTAAATGAGGGTGTTAGTGTTAATACCTACTCTTCCCAATATATATATATGTATGTATGCAGTAATAAATGCCCCAAAATGCATACTCACATTTCTTATACGACCCCGAGGTACTTGAGTCCAATAAAAACAAGGAGAACACCAACAAATGCCTTTGTTAAATTATCCATTTTCTAAAGTTTTAGAACTAACTAGCTTAAACAAAAATGTGGTAAAACATATGATTTGACAGGTGTCAATTAGGTCATTCAAGCATTGTTAACACTAGCATGGATTTCATTTTTGTATTATTTTAATTTTTTGGTTTAAGATATTTTGGTAGATTTAGAAAATATTTAGTGATTTATGAAGTCCAGGAATTTTTTTTTGATTTTGAGGTAAACAATTAAGAGTAATTTATTAATCATTTAAAAGAAACAAATTTCGGATTAGGGATAGTTGGAAGTAGATCATTGTGAAAGTATTATTTTGAAGATAACACAATTGATTAGGAAACTCCTTAATAATAAATAAATAAAAATATGAATTTCATATCTTAAGGACATATTTATTTTTTTATAATGATAGAAGTTTTGTTTAAAAATGTCAGTGTTATGCTGTTCTAGTTATTTGGTACTTGCATTATCCATGGCCACACAAACCAGCCAACTCCTGATCACCTTCACAGCCTTCCCTCATTTAACAAATTAAAGATTTGTTTGTCCTGTTTAATAATATTTTTTCTGAGGTGGGACTTTAATAGGCTATAATTACAGTGTCATTAAAATTTTTTATATTGTTAATGACTATAACAAAAGCCTTTAATGTGTGAGTTATCATGTCATACATGATTTGTTTGTTTTTTTCAAAATCAAAAAAACCCTTACCCAACGTACATGTGTGGTATGTGAGTTCAGGTTTTTGTGCGGCACATGAGATGAAATATTTCCTTATTTATAACTCTTTATGTAAGAAAATGTTGGGTTGACTTTATCAAATGGATAAAGTTTAAATTAATCTCATGTGAGATCATATAAAGGTACAACCTTTCCTGAATCCCCCCAAAAATGATGATATAATAATATACTACATAATACATAATAATAATAATATATTCATATCAATTTTATTTTTCATTCTGATATTCTTTGTAATTTTGAAATATTGGCGGCATGGTTCTATGATTGGATCATTTCAATCTCTACCAAAACCAGTTGTTTAGTACTTATTAACTAAAAATTGTACACATTTACTCACAGTTGGGATGAGCTGCTCTATTACTATTGTTTTATAAAATATCGAGGTATTTTAATCCAATTACTAAAATAATGATCCCAAATATTTCTCTGAAGGTTATTTTCATCTTGATTTTCGAATTTGAACCAGATCTATTAAATACACATGTTAAAAAGATCATTTGTATATAGGTATGGGTAACCTTTGCATATATGTCATAAGATAATATATTTCATTGTTTTGTGTTTTTTAGTTTCTTTAAATCCATTTCTCCTAACACTTATGTTTCTGTTTTTTATTGCGTGTCACCTGTTTTTCCTAGAGAAAATAAATTTACAATGTCTGCTTGTTGGTGTGTCTAAATGTACAAAACCTCAGATTGTACTGATTATGTGTTTAAAAAAAAATATTGAAAAAAGTCAGTCCTATAACATTAAAACTTTTTTAAGTCACATCCCAGGAACTATTTAAGATTTGTTTACAGTTGGTAATGAAAGTACTGCCAAAGAATTATTAGAAGATATTCAAAAGTTTAGTTCTGAAGGCCAATAATATAAACTGTTTCATCTGCTCATACAATCCAATTTTAATAGTTTTCTAGCATTGTAATGTATTATTTATTTATTTTTATTTTATTTTTTTTTATTGAAAAGGTGATCTAAGTTACCACATTAACAAATAAAACAAAGAATTTTTGTTCAACACAAAATATTTTTTCATGATCCCTTACTAAATATTTACCAGAGGAAAGTTCTCGGCCTCCAACTGAACCATTTCTCGGCAGCCCTCCTGGTTTCAAAGATAATATACAAATCATGCTAAGAAAGATCATTTATCTAAATACCTAGCCAATCAGGTACCTGATTCTTTACTGGGTTAGGGATAACTTGATATTCTGTGTAAGAAACTGATCATACATTACCTTCCTATAAATAATTTTGATTATTTACTTAGTTTATCGAGTGCACTTGAAAAACCGAGACATTTTTAGCTCTTACAGATTTTTCCAGTACTGAGATGCATTAATAAGTTTTTAAGGGTGCTGAATATGATTAAAAATTTTGTTCGATGTGCGTTTTGAAAAAATGTTTAGCTACTAATGATTTTTCAATTTGTGGGGTGAATTAAAAGATTTTAGAAAGGCTAATTCTGTTGTTTTACTAAGTTTTTTTTGTTTGTTGACATACTAACAAATATACTTTTGTAGTAATTTTTAATAGAGTTACTTATAGTTTTTAATAGGGTAGTGTTATGGGTTCTGAATGTTAATCATTTTGGATTTTGACATAGTTTTTGATTGCTCATATGTATTGTTAAATTTATCAATATAGCTGTTTTTCTAAATATTAGGATGGGTTATTAGTTTTTGAAATCAGCTATTTCAGTTTTTTACTTAGTTTTTGATGTGCATGATGAATTTATTTTTATTATAATTAAATTTCTTAATCTCGGAAACAATTTATAATTAGTAAAGGACATTAATTTTATTTCTTCATGTCTTTAATGAAACAAATGCATCACTATATTAGTTTGACAATTCAATAGAAGAATCAAAATGAGCACAATCCTAAATTGTGAATATCAGTAATAGTAAAAAATATACTTATTGAAAAGAAACATGCACCGAAATCTCAGCAGTTTTGAGGTGTCTAGTACACTCACTCAGCCTACTCCATACACTGGAATAATCTGCCACTGTTTAGTTTTTAATTGTAAAACTAAAAGAAAGTTATTTACAGTAATAATAAATAAGTTTCAATTTCATTAAATTTTCAGGTATGAGAGAATCCATTGGTACAAAAGGAATTAGTAAAATAAAAGAATACCGACTTTATATATAAAATTTATATTCGCCAAAATAAAAATGTATTGCTAGTTAGATTATATCTCTTTTTCTATTTTTTTACCTCTAAAATATATTGACAATGCAATATAACCTTTTCAAAAACATATATACAATGTCTAAATACAGATCTTTCTTCATTTTATTATACAACTATAATATATCACATACATACATTGTTATTTTAATAAAATATCACGTTATACAAATAAACCACCAATAATGGTATTGTTATTCTAATTTAATATTGCAAATATACAAAAATATACATTTTGATAACAGGTATAACAATTGACACAAAATTGTTTGATTTATTTTGCACTCAAAAACAGCTACACTTAGAAGTGGTCCCTGTGAATAATTTACAAATAGGTTTTAACAAATATTATTTGGTAACAATAACAATTTGTAAGCAATCTCATTTTTTTATGGGTAACAAATTTCATTCTACCATTGTCAAAAAAAAAGTGTGAGTTTAAAAAATAACAATAAGACCTTGAAATATTGAATATTTTGTAATTATACAATGATATGCAACAACTAAGAAGAAAAATGAATATGCTAAATTAGATAAATTATAAACTATAATCATGGCATACCTTAAAATTACAGTAAATTACTCTAATAATGAGATAATATATCAACATTTTAAAAAGAAAATGATATATCAAAAACTTTTAACAGTATATTGGAATGACAATAACATTAATATTACATAGAAAGTATAGTAGGCTATGATATATTCATAGGCACAAAATAGACCAGTGAAAATTTTTTAATAGAAGTTAATAATTTGAAGAATTTTTCATAAAAAGTACTTAAAAGCCTGATAATGAAATTACAAAAAACCTAAATCTATCTCTTTTATCATTTCCATAATTTTTAGAGAATTGGTTGCAACTTACTGCTGTTTCTCAAAGAATTATTACATAATTCTTACAACAATAAGTAGATAATCTATAATAATATATGAAATAAATGTCACACTATTAGAATTTATTCAAATATCTAATAACATAAAAAAATGGAACAATACTTAATGATGTACAAAATTTGTATTAGAGCTTTACAGTTACTAATAAAAACTAATCATACCACAACAATATTGATTTATGTAGCTACTTATTTTGATGATATTCACTACGTTTAACTTAACTGTAACCCCAGCTACTATTGAGGAGGCTCAATCTACTAAGGGTTAAAAAATTGGTCTGATAGAATAACATCTGGGATCTAGGCTACTAAAAACAATACCTAAAAAACAGCCCAATAAATTGAAATATAAACATGTAAGTAAAAAATGTCAAGTCGGTAAAGGAAATTAAAATAAATGCATAAAATACATGGTAAAGTACAGTACATACAAATTTAAATAATTGCTTGCCTAATAACAAGCTAATTATTCTACACGATGAATAACTTTAATTAATTAAGTACAAAGGGAATAACAAAACTCAAAAAGAAACGGTACATATATAAACCAGACATCACTACAGCCAGAAAAAAAGATCGCAGATACTTAGGTTAAACTGTTAAATACTTAAAACTTTACTGCAATAAATAATATTCATTTTCAAAAACTACTATATTATTTCAAATCTTCATTGTAATTTGTATACATATTTCATTGTTTAAATAAAATGTTTAAATTAATTTAATAAAGGACGGATTAAATTTGGTTATTAAATACTATTTAAATTACATAATTTGTACAATTAAATTATTCATAAACTCCTAACAGCTCATTTATTTTATGTAATACTATTAGTTTTAATTAGTAGAAACAATAAGAATGTTTAACATATATGCAATAGATGTGTCCACTCTGTGCCCTGAACAAATATTTAAATATATTCTTCTACTCAACTACTCAACAAGAATAAATCACAGAACAAAAACTTTACATTTAAACAGATTTAACATATTTATATCTGTCTTGATAATAACTAAAATATTAAACAGGTGTCAGTAAAACACAATGAACATTCAAATGAGATTCAGGAATTAAAGTTAGATCTTCTTTCTGATGAAAGGGCTTAAGAATTAATAACAGATCTGCGAAAAAAATTGTTCTCTTTAATTCCTGAGTTTTGCATTCTGAAATCACAAATATTACTTTTGAGAATTCTTATTTTAGTTTCTCAGACTTTTAAATAGTTATCTTTTCGAGAATCACATTCCTGATTCAGCTATCCCTTCATCATCTGAAATGACAAAACAAAATTTTAATAATCAACAGTGTAATAGCTACTCATATTTCTCCATTATATGTGATTAAGAAGCTTGTACAAATATTAGTTCTAGCATGAAAGCGTAAGAGAAAAAAAAAAAAAATACTGATTTTTGCATTCAAATAGGGAATATAGTAGAACAATGAATGGCAATAAAATAAAGGACACCCTGATCAAAGTTCTTTCTGAACCGTTTTTCCAGTACAATGGTTGTACAGGATCAAAACTGATTTATTTTAATAGTTTTTGAGTTCCCTTCCATATCCATCTTGAACCCTTAATCACTAGTAATACTTTGTGAATTATAATAAAGTTTTAAGGAAATGTTTAACGATTGAATTTGAGTAAGATAATTATGGTTCAAACCCAACTTTAAAAGTAAAAATGATTCTAAATTAAATAAAAACCATTTTAGCTGTTAAAATCCTTTAGTAAATAAAGCAATTTCTGTTAAAATACAACATTAAATAATAATAATAATTACATTGATAAAGCATATATTAATGAAATTACTTTAACTTTATTATTAGAGTATTATTTCTATGAAACAATATTAGAAAACTTACTAGTTACTTAAATCCAAAAGCTATACTTTTTATAGTGAAATGCAGGAAGACCATGCATAAGCCAACATGCAAAGAAAATATAAGATGTTGTAGACAACTATTTTAAAAATGATGGTTTACTTAAATAAAATCATCATCGTAAAGAAAGCTACAAAAGCAGTGATAATGGGAAAAGATGTGAAGTAATTTGTGTAATACTAAAAGGAAAATCTACTCTCCAAGAAGCAATAAATTAACATAAAGTATTGTCCTGTATTTACATATTCCGAATTACCAGTATATATTCATTATTTAAAATGTCAAAAACAAACCCTGTATAGACAGCTGTTTAAGGACAGTTCAAAATATTACTAGATATCACAAGGATTGAAGACAATCATGTTCCAAGGATAAATTGACAGTATACATGCAGAAGTAGTTGAATAAAGATAACTGATCTCATTATTACATGATTCTAATGTGAAGTGATTAAAAAATCTAAACAGCAGTTGAGTCACGTATGGGAAAAAAATAATAGACAATAAACAATGGCAAAGATAAGTGAAGATAAAGAGCCCATGTATGATATGAAGTCAAGGAGAAAATTTGTCTTTCCTGCATACTTAAGAGACACCACAGAAGTAGTAGACTAGTAACAAACATTTAACACGGACATTTTATTTTAATTAATTCATGCAATACTTAATCTTCAAATTATTAATAATTTCTAACAAATAATTGGAGTAACATCTAACAAATAAGAATACTAATTTATTGACTTCTAAATAAGAAAACATTATTTTCCCAACTTTTATTTGAAAATAATCGAAATAATTTAAAATACATTTATATCACTGCTGGTGCAATTAATGGCCTTCAGTATATTTAATACTATATAGTACACCAATATCAAAATTTCCCATGACTAAGGTAGACAAGGATAGTTGTTTTTTGGGGGGATTTGGGGAATTAAAATGGTTTTATAAACCAAAATCAATGGGTTCTTATAAATTAAAAAAAACTATACGTTGCTAATGGTTTACTTATTAATATCCTACATCTATACCATGCAAAGATATACAAAAAATTGCACTTTAGAATTAGGTATAAAAGTCATTCTCTAAATATTGAAATAGGAAAAAACACTATGGATTATTTCATGGTTACAGCACAATACATACCATTACAAAACAGTAATAAACTAAGAAATTGAAACAAAATAATGGAAAAAGAGTAGAAAGAAATAAACAAACAGAGAAGAAAAGAAATATATCTATCGAATGCAGAAACAACCAGTCCAATAGTATATATACAAAATTTTACCCCATCACCGGTGTTTTTCTCCATTGTGTAAGTCTGGAGAGCTGACTCCACTGTCATTGTCTTTTTTCTTACCTAAAAACCATCACCTGAATCTGAATTTCCAACACCACTCAATAGTTCCATTATAAATTATAGGTAATTGAATTAAACAATATAATTTGTTCCAGCAAAATAAAAACTGTTAATATTGTTCAATAAAATTGGCATGTATTAATAAATACACACACAAAATTCTGAATATTAGGTTGTTTCTTTTTAGATTCTTGTACATTTTGGATCTCTAATTTGGTCCACAAAGCAATGTTTAGGAAGAAATTAACTTGTTAATGCTACAAATTATACATGTAACTGGGTTCACAATAGCACATAAGATGTGTACTCCTGTGAAAGTGTGGATGTGTGTAAATAGTGCAGTGTTATAACCTAAAAAGTAAACAGCCTAAATCACATAGTCAGATAGTTACAAAGATGTTATTTATTCCAAACTTAAACAAAAAATGAACACACATGAATAAGTGATTTGTAGGGAACTGGCTTGTGTATTCCACCTTCTTAATGTCAAGTTCAACCGATAATAATGAAGAAAATATTATTATTATTATTAAATGCTTTAGCTCTTTATGTGGAATTAACTACTGTAGAGAATGTATTTGTCTCTTAACCTGTTCCAGGGCCTTTGTTCAATGACATCCCTTACTCGTATCTGTCGGTCCTCCTGTTCTCTGTGTTTAGAGATAGCATGCTTCATCTGGTAATTTCATGAAAGGTTTTTGAAGGGAATGACCATATAATTCACACTTCCATATGTCGGGTCGCGATAGGGGGGCACAGTATACCTGGGTATCCCCCAAGTGGCGAGGAGACGCCCGCCGCGGGCTAGGATTGCTACAACCTCTTAGCTTGCTGCAACCCAGAAAGAGATAAGGCGGGTGGACCTATGGTCTTTCACCCTGGCCGCCGGCCTAGTCTGCAGGGCTGCCTAATTCGCTTTGATCTGACTCCATAAGATCTTAGAAGGTGTGCCCCGACAGTGCACTATGTTCAGGTGAAGAGGAACAGGGTAGGTATTATAGTTAGTTTATGTGGTCTTGGAATGACCACAAATTCATACTCAGTATCTAAGGGTAGGCGAAAACCGTCCGGATCCCAAAGGCAAGAGTGTGAACCGGAGAGAGGCAGACTGGATCACCTTGTGAGGCACTACTATGTAAAGTTGGTAGGGCCATGGCAACCGTCATCAGTGAGGAAGAGGCGTCTTCCAAGGAGGTGCTAGTTTTAGCGAGAGGCGGAAAATCCCACTAGGAAGGCGTGGGGACTGCCAACAATGGACAAAAACATAGTGGGGTTAGGAAAGAGAAATTCAGAGGTAGTTGAATAAGAAAGCCATGGTTCGAGTAGAGCAGCAAGCACTAGTGCAGGGAGAGAGAGAGAGAGCAGTGTTCCAAGTGCCGGGTGCCGAGAGTCTGTCGACTGCCTCAAATCTGGCTGCTTATATAGGCTGGCCAGCGGTGGTGGGGGTTCCCCCACCTGCGGCTATTTTATACACTAGTTTTCCCCTCTCTTAACTGACGCTTTAAGGTTTCTATTATTAAAATATGGAAACTTAGATGGATATTTTCTGGGCTGAGAAGAGGGGAACTTCTAATTATTCATGATAATGAGGTTGACACAACACTACCCTTTACCCCAAATTTATTTGTCTTTTTGGCATTAATCCAAGAGATTAAACTTCCAATGGGCGTATATATCCCATAGATACATTAACTTCGATTTTATGTGATTCCCAGTAATGCCTTGATTTTGAAGCAGGATCTGGTGTACTTTCCTAGCTTCCCTACTTTCCTAGCTAGTGTACTATCTAACCCAATGATTCCTATTCAAAGAGTAACAGACCGTAATTGTGTTTACATATAACTGCTATATCTAAATATAAATGTGTTTCCAGCATCGAGGTGGACTTCTTTGCTTCTGGTAGCTGTTTTTGTATCTGACAGGTACTAGCACCGGATTTGCAAGTTTTTATTACCTTATATTTTTAATTTAAATAAGTAAAACTAATTAATACTTTTTAATTACTAATGATGTATAAAATTAGAAAAATTATAGTAATGGCAAAATTGGAAATGTATCCTGCAGATACAAGCACCCACCCACTATTGTAATAAAAGGAATAACTTTGTTTTTTTATTATTATATTTTACTTGAAATTTTGAGTACCAGCTACGATCTCATAAATCCTGATGACATCGACCCCCCTTCATTGAGCACTTTTCGAAGATAATGAATGTGATAAACTAACTGACGAATAAAGCGATACAGAATAAGAGGGGGGGGGAAAGATGAAAGAGAAGGAAATTCTGAGACAGAAAATAGGTCTGATGAAGAGAGTGATAATGATGAGGACAGTGACTGCACTGTAAGTTCCCATTTTTCTTATGTACACTTAAAAATTGAAAGGAAATGTAACAAAGCAGAGGAAATGGTTTAAAGAATTATTGATACGAAAACTGTGGCATAGAAAGAAGTCACAATATTTTTCTTCATTTGCCTGGAGTAAAAGGGTCGGCAAAAGATAAAAAAGCCCTTTTGGAACTTTGGAATTGCCTAATTGATGAAAGTATGATAAACATTGTTGTTCAGTGCACCAACTGATATATACTAAAAATTCAAGATGAATATAATAATAGTTTGAGAGATCCCAAACTGACTGACAACTTAGAAATTCATACATTCATATGGCTTCTATATTTAGCTGGTGTCTACAAAGGAAATAGGCTCAACTCCGAGGAACTTTAGTGATCCATAATTGAATTTAAAGAAATTATGAGCAACAAACAATTTTCATTTCCTAGAAGTATTTATTCTTAGAAATATGGTATGTTAATGTAGGTGAGCCTTTTTGAGTATTTGACCTAATTATTAATTTAAAAAATATATTCATTTGTGAATTAACAGCAATTTTGTAGGTGGGTATCTGAGAGATACAAGCGCCCATCGGAATGGTAAGGCCAGAGTTGTTTTTCATTAGGCCGAAACAAATCATTTAGAAGTAAATAACCTAGTCAGTAATATAATGAAAAGAAATTTAATATTTTATATAACACTTTTATCATACCTTCAAACCCTTGATTATGGTGTATCTCTCGCGGAGGAGACTGATTGTCCTCTCCTTGGAGGACTGCAAGAAGGCATTGATGAATACAGATATACTGCTGCTCAGTCTGCACCATCCACACCCTTTCCTTCCTCATCTGGTAGACGATGCCGAAGATGTCGACATGGTCAGCACCATGATTCAAGGATTGGAGGATCCTGTCAAGAGCAATGAACGTTCCTGACCTTCCAACTCCAGCACTGAAATATTCAACAAAATGCGAATTAGGGGCTTATTAGAAAGTGTTTCAATCAATTAATTTAAAACAATTAGTTCAGTTAACCAGATACAGCTCAGTAAAACTATTGAAACATTGGTGATGTTCTCGGCAGAACTGTTGGAAGACCAGTTCCAGTAGTTAATTCATCGCTTCTTTTTACAGATCTTCTCTCAATCTTGTGTTGACTTCAGTTCTTTTTCTTCAGGATGAATGATATTGAAGAAGCAGAAATGCTCTCATTTAAGCAAAAGAAAAGGATGTACAGTATATTTAAAAATTCCAAGCTTAAACATCATGGGAGAGAGAACACCACACAGAACAGGGAAGGGAAGAACAAAACTATCTCGAGAGCAAGAAAAAAAAGTTATAAAGGGTGTAAAAAAATTTACAAGTGACAGTGAAAAATTAATAAATAAGGAATAATTTGGTGATAATTGAAATAGAAATTGATATGTGAAAAGAGTATATAAATAACTTAATATTAAATGTATTCACAAATGATGCACAGGGCAATGATGCAACATTAATTGATGTTGGGCCACTTTTTAAATTGTGGTTTTAGAAGTAATATGAATTATAGTTGACATATTAACATAATGCCTCAATTTTTTTTTTTTTTTTTTTGAGATTTGAAATTGTAAATACAATCAATGCATAATATTAAGCACTGAAAAATATAAACCTTTTATTATTATACAATTAGTGCCGGTTGTGGAATGTTATAATAAAACTATAAATGTTCCTTCTCTCCACAGTATGGTATGTATTCAAAAAATAATGTTTTCGACAGCTCTATGCTGTAGCACCAATAAATACCATATTGTGGAGAGATAGAAGATAAAATATTTATTAAACTTCTAAGGTTTTGAAACTTTTTATTTAAAAAATAAATAACTGTTTAATAACCTTTCATCTTGAAATACAGTATTTACCTGCAATGAACGACTATTGGTCTCTGTTCAGGTGAAATCCTTTCTCTGAAAGCTCTCACAAATCTTATAAGAATAGTTGGAGGGTTAGGAACACCAAAATCAGGCCATGTGGTAAAGTGGAAATGTCTAATGACTCTTTGCGTATCCCCCTGTGATATAAAAAATATTCAAAAAATAAATATTATTAAACTAAATATAGTTTCACTAAATAAAGGTTTATCCAATATCATGTATGAAATTCATACTAACCCTTGACATTATGAATTCAGTAACACACCAATCTGGATAATGGCTGTCATTAAGTATTGTGACACTAATGTCTCCATAATAGACTGGTAAGGTGTCATATGGCCAGTAATGATCACATTTTTCTCTACCTGAAAATTTGTATAAAAAATATTGGTTCTAATGATAGAGAATTGAAAATTAGTTAGACATTAAATTCGAAATAAATAATGAGGAGCTGGTAAGGACATTTAACAGTAATGAAAATTAGTATGAAAGTAAAAAAATATAATAACATAGCATGCTCGTCCAAGTTTTCTTAGCCAGTTTTAACTACTTCTCAACTTCTAGTTTGACAGCTGTTTAAGCCAAAAATTCTAATTTTGTTTACAGTTGTTTAATTTTACTGCCTCTAATTTGTCCATTCCTACGGGAAAAATTTTCTAAGCAGTGAACTGAGAAAGCTTTAAAATCGGAGTGAAGCTGATCACTTAATAGATAAAGGAAAACTTTTTTTTTCACGTCAACTGTTTTTTTTATTATTTTCAGCAATTATATCTTTACCAAAACATATAAAATACTTAACAGGATAGCCCATGGTGTTGTTAAATATACCTTGAAAATTTAGGATTGATTGTACCATTTTATGGCCATATCCTTCTTCTGTTCTTATAGACAAAATAGGAACTCTTTGAAAGTAAGGCCTCTTCCTTTGGGCTCAGTAAATATCAACAATAGATCTGAAGTTTAATTATATGCTGAATTGAATTTAAACAAAGTTCTGAACTCAAATCAGCATGTAAAGAAGTAATTTATGAAAAGAGAAGATTGTAATTTTATAATACCTTTTTCATTGCACCTAGTGAGCATTACTATCGCTCTAGAGTTGCTCTCCCAGCACATTCGCCAGAAATCTTCCTTTGTTGAATGAAGAGGCCCTTGAGTTACAATAAACTCTCTGGGAGAATTATATCCCTAAATCAACACAAAAACATAATTTTGTGAATGTGAATTATGTGGAAATTTGTGGTTGAGTAACATGAATTTAAGAATGTACAAACCGGCACATAGTTTGCATTAATGTAATCTGAACCTTCTTCATCATCATCTATAGGCTGAAGTTTGAAACGGGAGTGATCGTAAGGCAAGATATTGGTGAATCTATTTTTAGGCCTGTTGCAAGGCAGATCGGCGAATGTGCAAGGCTGCTCTCTCCCGACAAGTTTCAGCTCTTCAAATTCCTCAGAGAAACGGAAGTCTGAATCAGCTGACATTATCCTGTAGTGATCAGCAAAATTTTCTAGTCTGATGGGTCGGCTAAAAAAAAAGTGGAGAAAATTAGTTTTTATTTGTTTATTTACTTATTCCAGTTACATTTATTTCAATAACCATTAAACTGAATGTGTTATTTATAAATATTTGTACTACCACTAAATTTGTTTTAGTGACACAAGCATTTTTGGTGCTACTATTCTCAAACTTATAATATAAAAACTATAGATTAAAGAGAAAAGGGATGAGACCAACCAGGATTCTAACTCGAGTCTTTCAGACCTTCGAAACCATTCAGTCTCCCTTACCTCTAGGGTATACTTGCAGAATATTGACTCTATCTATTCTCTTAATTATGAAATATGAAAATATTAACCAGAGAAGACAATTCAGAATAAGGCCAACATAGACATTTTGTCACTAAAATAATTATAATGGTATTAAGAATTTTTTTTAATTGGATATAGTTAATTTATTCAATAACATGTACTATCTATTTTAAGTTATGGTTTGCTGAAGCATAAAACTTTAAATTATTTAATTATTTTAACTTTTTTTGAAACAAATTAGTTTCTCACTTTATATATTGTGTACATTAAAGTTCTGGTTTATTTTAGATGGATGATATCCAATGATAGTAGTTATTAATTCCATCTATAGTTTATTAATAACGCAGGGTTCTAGACAATTTATCTTATAAGTTTTTTAAATTAGTTATAAATAATAAAATAAGTCATGTTGTATTCTAGATTGTATACATCAAAAGAAAAATAACTATGATATTTATCAGGTTGTTAGATTGTATAATTAAGAATGGTAGCATAAATAAATGAAAAAGCTTGTGTGCTTAAAATACAATTTTTTGGGTGGAAAGCGTTAATTATTTATTTACATTTTAGTTAAAGTTTAAGACAATTTAGTTACCTTGTTTCAATTATACTATCTGGTAGACTCAAATTGTCGCTAGCCCTGTTATCAGCCAATCTCCTTCCCAATAATTTATGTCTTCTTAAAAGAATAATTCCGATGAAAAGTGCTAAAATTATAGCTGCAGATATTGTGACACCGAGAATCAAAGGTGTTGTATCTTGGTCTGTAACATGGTGGGTAACTAATGATATTTATAAAAAAAAATATTTTTTTATCGCTAATGATAACAGCAGACTTGAACAATACTGACCTGTCTGGATAGTAAACGAGTAAGATGTATCTGTAAATTTGTCAGGAGTAGTAAAAGCGCGAATCTTGACTTTGTAAGTAGTACCACCTTTCAATGGACCGTTACAATAGCCCAATATTTTTTTTTCACAATCTTCTGAACCGATTGTGTAGTCTTCCACTGTTGCATTTTTGAACGGATAATAAGGCTCAAGCACCTGAAAAAAAAAAAAAAATGAACAAATAATGCATAACATTGATAATTTTTTTTAATATAATAATTCAACTTAATATTCGAGTGGATTTAATTATGATTTTAAAAAAAAACCTATATAGATATTTGAATTTTTTTTTCAACTTATTTTTAATACTGTACTGATTTTACTTTTGAAAATTTGAATTCGAGCTAAAATCAGACTATATATTATTTCCACTTAATTATTGATACTTTTATTTATATTTATTACATTGTCAATGAAATTTTACTGGTATGGTAATATCAATTTTTTACAGGTAAGGTATATGTTGAATAAAACACATCTTACCCTTAGAAACAGGCATATTATTTTTAAAACAAGCCCGCCTAATTGCACCAAAATCTCAACGTTATAAGAATAACATTCAACAGGAGGCAAGAAACACAACTTTTGTACCTCAAGAATACACAAACCTATCTACATAAGTTTTTTATTTTTTTTAATTTTGTAATGTTTTATTGCCCAAATTTTGGAATAACATATTTTGTCACCTAGAGAAGATCACAAATTGCAAGAATGAGTAGAGCAACCTTACCTCCTACAAAAAATGATGTCAAACAAGCTTATAAACAAAGCAAACAAGAATCATCAAATTTAAATGTAAACAATTTATTTGTTTACAACATTGTTTGCTATTATTGTATTTCATCTACTAAATAATTTTGTGATTCACACAAAACTCAAGCTCAAACTTTTTAACTTTCCTTTTTCTGTCAATTTTTATGTTATTTTTTGTTTATCTTCTACTATTCATTTTTATCCAAATTTCATTTATACCAAACATTTGCCGGTAAGCTTTTAATGAATGCTGGATTTATTTAATGAAATGATTGTTTTCCCTAACTCATGATACCCATTGTAGATGACCTCCAAGAAGTACCCAAGAAAATACCTATGATATCCACTAATGTATCCATTTTAAAAAAACATTTTTTATTAATAATTATTTTGACTTTTTGTTTAAATAATTTATAATATATACAAAATATTAATTTTTTAATACACTATGGAGTTTACAAAGGCAGAAATGTTTATTAATCACATCTCATATCTGTGAGATATGCGAAGGTGCTGTTGCAAGATTAATAAAATATACATAATAACTTTAAACTGGTATAATTTTAATTATAATATCATCAAAAATGTCTCCAATACACACAATCTCATAAATTATAAATAAATAACTAGCAAATATGAGTTGGGCTTTAGGGAAAATTAAAAAATTTTCAGATTACAAACTCTTTCATTTCTATTTCATTCTTTCCAAATAAACATTGGTAAGTGGCAAATAAACAGTAGTTATGGACTTAAATAAAATGAGTTTTTTTTAATTAAATCAAAGGCTATATTTATATATATAGATTAATGAAATATGTGATAGTAATATGTAAAATAAAGATGGTTTAGATTGATTTGTAATGCCATTAAACATGTGCAGCTGTCAGTTCTAAACTTAAAAATCTGTAAATACATATAAATTCTACCCCCTAGTTGAAGGTTTTAAATAAAAATGTAGATGAGTTATAATAATAATAACAACATAAATTTATTTTTTATTTGATACATACAGTACAAAAAAGTACTTTTGGCCAATTCCAAAGTCGCAATAAATATTTGAGCCTATTCCATCAAATTATAACAAGGATAAAAAAGACTCAAAAAATGAAAATTCTCAACACACTTGATAAGGTATTGAAGCATATAATATGATAAATAGATAAATTACCTGATACGGAGGCCATACTCCATAAGCTTGAACATCTCTCCAGCTGGGCATTTCTATTCCAGATGAATTTTTTGTATCATCTTCAGCAACTATGATGGTATATGCTGTTATCTGAAAAATATTTCATATTTAAACATAAATTCTGATAAACAAACGACTGTTGTTAGTATTGAGTTTTGTTAGTAATTACATGAAGTATACAGGCCAACAGTGATTTTGCGGTGTAGGGTTACAGAGTCGAATCTGGATAATTCCAGTTTTCTAACTACGAGAAAAACATCAGATTTGCCGAATTGAGAATAGTTTTTGAAATAAAGGCAATACATACATACTCTTTCTTATATCGAAAGGAAAACAAACATTTTATGTTGTTGTTGTTTTTTGGGGGGGGATTATTTAAACTAAAAAACTGTTATTATTTGTTTATTTAGAGCCCAATAAAGAAAATCAGTGTGTGTTTCGAAACGCGTAGCAAGTTTTAATAAACAAAATATAGGTTGGAAAGCTCAAAATTTGTTATTTATTTATTGACATACACAAAATTTTTATTTTACAACAGGAACAGAATTATGAACGACAATTAAATAGAATTAATCAAACTAAAAAAATTGAGTCCATTTGAACAAAGTAACTATATGTTGTGTACCATAATACATTATTGCATCTAAATTTAATCCAATACTTATGCCTGAAAAAAAAGCAGTTATTTGTTCCTCAGTGGTATCTATGAGGTTATGAGAAGGGAACGGACAGCCTATCATCATAGTTTGTCCTACCCATACAGTAAGTATCCAAAATATAAATAGCCCATAAATAAGTGGGAGTTAAAAGAGAAAAAAGTTAAAAAATAAAAACAAACAAACTTACAGGACCATTTTCTTCAGAGAAATAGTTTTTTCTGAATCTTATCTGTATGGTACTGGATGTCCTACAAACTTCAGTAGGAACAACTTGACTGAGAGGTTTGGGAGGTGCTAAAAACAATTGAATTAAAATTTGTTATACACTTCTTTATAAATAACAATAAAAATAGAATTTTAAATACCTAATATAGGCATTTTTTCATTCCAGATAGATTCGGGCCCGTAACCGACTCTAGTTACTGCCTGTATCTTGAAAACATATGACTTTCCAGGAAGTAGGTCTTTGATAGAACCGTTAAATTCTAGTGCACTAAAATCTTGAGTTTTGTAAGTGAGAGAACCCTTTAAAGACAAAAAGACAAATTATTAAAAAAAATATTATTAGTATGAACATTTTACTTTTAAAAAAATTAAGTAAATAATAATGATAATACCTCAATTCCATATGTTATTGTGAATTTGGTTATCACTCCGTTCTGTTCATTGCCAGGTAAAGTCCATTTAAAGCTGATTTCTCTTGGCTTAATGTCAATCGGTTGAAATTCATTAACCTATAAAAAGCAGTTAAGAAAATGCTGTTGATAAGTTAATATTGTAAATTTTTATTATTTTTCAAAAATACTACACCTTTTTAATTAACTTGGCAAACAAATACATCGTTAAAAATATTAACAATTATTAGTATATAGAAAAAATATTGAAATATCTCTAGGCAGAAAAGGGTTTGTTTCACCCCGGGGAGAAATTGTTGTGATTTGCACATTCTTTCTTTCAAATCTAGGATCAACCTTCAACCTAAATATTTAAAAAAATATAAATTATTATACCTTTCCAGGTACACTTTCTTGAGTTTGAAAAACTGCAGAAACAGGTGAACTTTTTCTCAATACTGTCTCTTCCATCCCTGATCTTACTATGACCGTGAACGTATAATTGCGATGTGGTTTCAAATCATTTATTGTTATAGTTTCTTGTTGAGTTAAATTTTGAATTAGAAGACCATCGGTGTTCAAATACTGGACCTATAGTAGGGAGAAAAAAAATAAAGAATTAGATTAGTAAAAAAAACAGAATTTAAAAGAAAACTCTTTAGTTATGCAGATTTTTACCCATTTTTTTTTTTTATATTGAGCTTTATCTGATAAAAATAATAATAATTTTAATATATATGATATAGCAACAGATTATACTGTTGTATTGATATTACCTACTTCCTTCATAATCAACTTATACTATGTCATAAAGTTACAAAAATGTGTACAAATAAATTAATTCAACAATATGTATTTGAATGATTTCAAAACAAACCTCAAAAGCATTGTACTCTCCCTCTGGTTTATCCCAAACTAAAGTAATGGCTGAATCAGTAATTTGAGTAGCATTAATTCTAGTAATCGGCTCTGGATCTAGTTAAAAACAAAGCACAAAATAGTATTTTGAGTTATTACCACTATTCTGCCATTGTAAATAGATTAATTTGTTTAAATAAATAAAATAGTCTATTAAAATAATACTAAGAAATCTAATTAGATTAAATACTCCAAAGCAATGAACTAACATAGCCTGTCCTGTCTGTAGAGGGGTTGAGACAGAACTTTATCAGCCACAGTCCAGACAGTAATATTGTACAATTTTCCAGGAGTGAGATTTGTAAAAGTTATTTTCCATTCTGTGTCATTAGCATCCTTCTCCCTTATGAGACCAGGTTCACCCGAAAGGGTAAACCTGTACTTGTCAAAGTGCGAAGATGCCAGAGGTGTGGGAGTGTATCTGATAGTCATTGTGTTCGTTTCCTGTAAGTTGCTTACTACTACCAGCTCAGAAAGAATCAGGGGCACTGTAAAAACAAAAGGCATATGGTTAAATTGGGAAAATGATAAAATAAATTCATTTACAACATTAAATGTAATTATTGAACTCAATTTATGTATAATTTTAATTATTTATTGATGGAAATTAAAACCATTTTCCTTAATGATAAACTAGAGTCTTAATTCATAGCTTCACATTCATAATGGCACATTTCTAGATAGAATAAATACAAATTTTTCTTTCATCAGAGGGAAATAAGAAATAAAAATTAAATCAGAACCCAGTCAAACGTACAAATTCATCTAAGCATAACCAAAATTAAAAATAGAAATAAATATTGTGCGCATAGTCAGAGAATGGATTAGAAAAATAAAACACTATTTATACATTCATTGTGTAAAATAATTAAATATGTTCCGTTCAAACTTGGACTGAAATGTTTGGTTTTCAAGGTGATCAACAAACAATCCAGAAAAGTAAAAAAAAAAGGACTTAAAGGTTTTATGTTTGAACTAATTATTATGAACAATTTTGTTTATGTTAATAAATTGAATACCATTTTAATCCTAATTTTAATTTTAAATAAATATTGTGATTATTTCAATTTTAAATTAATATGGCAATTATTTCAATTCATTAGAGATAGTTTGTATTTTGCACCCTGACTAAAAATGGAGAGAATTCAGTAAATTTAGGCTAATTTGCCTATGAATAATGTCATGAATGTTTTAAGCACAAATAGGCTAAAATAGCTCTATTAGATCTCAATATATTTTAGCTTAAACAATTCATAAATAAAGAGATTATAATTATTTTTTAAAATTAAAACACTTCAGTAATTTGGACCAATTGTATACACAAGTATATACAATTTTGTATATACATAATATGCTGTTTGATTTTATATAGAAAGTAGACTCTTTGCAATTTATAGGGTTAATTTAAAGATTAAAAAAAAAAAAGTGTATCTAGTCACTTGTTCGAGCAGTAAGTGTTGTGACATCACTGTGAAGCCCATAGGAGACTGTATGGATATCAAACTGGTATTTAACACCAGGCATCAATTCTTCTACCAGAGCTCTTACTCGACCCCCTTTGGCGCCATTCCCACTCATATTACGCGACCTGAAAAAATTTCAATATTTGTTAATAGCTAATTTCTGATGACAACATTAGCATATTAATACGTACACAATTAGCATTTCAGCATTCTAAACCAATTTGTAAAAATAATCCAGTAAAATTTAATTACTTTTGTTCCATCCCCTCATTCCCATCCAGAGCCTCCCAGTTGATAACATAGTATTCAATTCTACCTTCTGGCCTTGGAAACTCTAAGGTAACATTTGTAGAATCTACCAATGGAGCGATGTCAGAACATGGATTAGGACCTTGGAAAGAAACAAAGGATGTAAATACATTTCATTTGTTAAAATATAAACAAATATCTTCATTACCCAATACTTACGAACTGTGTGATTAAGTGCCAAAGGCCGGGCAGACTCGACACCAAAACTGACACTGTTAACTTGGATGGTGTACCTCTCACCTGGGGTCAAATCACCAACTTCAGCTTCAGTAGTTCCCTTTACTGATGCCAGCTTGTACCATCTAGGTTCCTCTTCAGTCCTATATCTGTATTTCAAATAGCATATATATATACATTCCAGAGATAAACAAATATGTGCAATTTTTAAAATATTTAACTAATGTTTGGATATTAGCAATTTTTGTTGTGGTACAGATCCCATTATTATTAGTAATTATAAATAATTAACAGCCAAATAAAAAAATATAACGGCATAATAATCAATGCTTTAACATTGGAAAACTAGCTCTTGGAAAATTAATTTAGAGTTCACACTGAGTTATAAAATTACAAAATAAAATATGGATTCTGACAAATGAATCTATTTATATGAACTGTAGTTTCCTACATTTTATATAATTTTTATTATTAACCTTATTAATATTTTACAATGCAATGCTAATTGAACATGGTCTGGTTCTACACAAAGGTACAAAAGGTGATGAGCCTCACGTTATAAATTATAAAAACTTAAAACTAACCTACATTTAACAAACAAAATCTTAACCTAATTTTCCCAGACAGTCTGTTGCCATCAATGTGGAAAGGGTGGTGGGGTCATAGTGTTAAACACTGGATTTTTAATTGCCCCTACGAGTCAAAAAACTTGATGTGTCTCTGGTGGATAAACTCACCCACCCAAGGCACACCAATTGCGTCCCTGCTGTCAGCTCCGTGTCCAAGGCTTGTAGTTAAAATGAGAGCTTGGCCTAAGAGGATTCATTTGTGGAGTATCATCCACTCATGCAGGCTAGCTCATTTGGTAGAGCCCCAATAAGATATTGGGGAGGTCCCGGGTTCGAGTCCTGATATTTTTCTTTGGCTGTTAATTAGTAAAAATGTTTGGACTGTTTCTTTTGGGGTTGATTACCTTGTAAATGGTAGACAAGTAATTAGTTTTCCTTTGGAAGTAGTTGTATTTTAAAATTATTTTCAAAAATAGTGAATAGTAAATTCAAACATGAACATTTATAAATTGAATGAAACTTAGGTTTTTTCATTAAATTAACTTAATTCTGAGACAATAGCCCCTTACGAATAAAAAATAAAATCAAATACCGATATGAGAGTATGTCTAAACTAAAGAATTAGAATAAACACAGAGCGGGATATTTAGGAAAATAGTAGGATAGCCCAAATGAAAGAAAAAAATAATGAAAATAAGCATTGTAATTAATTGAAAATATGCTGAAGTAAAATAAAATATATGAAAATGATCAAGAACATGGAGTCAGGTATCAATAAACCTTGTTGTTGATGTGCCCTTACAAAAAAATCTAATAAAACTTTGAGTTGTTGTTCTTTCAATTTATAAATGTTTAGGTATTAATTAACGATTCAATATTTTTGAAAATAATTGTAAAATGCAACTATTTTCTAAGTTTAATTAATCATCTGAAACTGCTACTTACATTGATTTAAGATGTCAGGATTAATTTACAAAGGCGGGAATTAAATATTGGAAGGGGATGAGATAGGAAAATAATTAAGGAATAGAATTCCAGAGGCTGGATGGTCAACTATATACCATTGGTCATAGAAGAATGATTTTTGAGATGGAAGAAAGGTGGATTGATCCCCCCCCCCTGAAATATATGAAAAAAATATGTCAGTACTTATGAAATTAAAATAACAAATAACAATCAGTGTGCAAAATAACAATACAATTTTCATATTTCAAATACAATAAATAGATCCATTGAAATCAGCAGTGCTAACCTGACTTCTTCTTATTAAATATCCCCTCCCCCCAAAAAAGAAAAATTCTGCCTAAGAAGCTTCTATCTTAGAAGGTCAGATGGATGAGATCTCATGTTACGGGAGTGGTTGGAGGATTAGAATTAGAGGAGATAAAAGTACAGTGAGTTTTTGGTTGATAAAACTTGGTGAAGGAAGGCTCCAAGGGAATATTGACATATAATAGCTGGCAGCAACCAGTTTAACTCACAGTAATGGTGCAATATTTGTGAATTTCTCAGGATTTGGAGGAAAAATTTTCAGTCAGTAGTTTTAGCTGGACTTCAACTTCCCCCCCCCCCCCATTTAACCATATATAAAGAATAAGGTACGTATCTTAATTAGAAGATAAAGCCACAGGCTCAACTCATACCAAAAGAGTTCACAGTAAGTTTTTTAATTTATTTCTGAAGAGCAAATAAAGTAATCACCATAGAAACAATTGTTTATAGATAGTAATGAAAAAATTAGGCGTGGCATTTGATCATTGGGTTAACCCATTGGAAAGACTTTACACTCTGAAACGCCATTGTGGTTGTCAGTCTCATCACTCCTATCCTTCAGTCTATAGTTTTGGATAAGCAGGAATAGTCAATAAGAACTTGCAACTCAAAGAAAAAAACACCAATGCAAGTGCAAAAATGTAAATTATAAATTAAAATTTGAAAACATTTCAATCTCGAAATATCAAGTTTTTTGACTTGTTGCACCTCACAAACCCAGTGTTTAACACTGTGACCCCACTACCCTTCCCGACTGTCGGGGAAAATTAGGTTAAGATTTAGTTTAAGTTTGTATTGCTAGATGTAAGTTAGTTTTAAGTTTATGATAAACTTTTAAAATAAACTTTTGATAAATTCAGTCCATTAATATATAATTTATATCATTATATTTTTGTACAATTTGTGTACTAGAATTTATATAAAATGAAGCCAAGCTACAGGAAATACATTGAAGCAATTGTAAATAGATTGATTTGTAGAATCTATATTTTGTATATATATGGAAAACAAAAATTGGAAACATATTTATGGCATTTTAAAAGAAAAAGATTGCAACCAAATCAAATCTGAGAATTTAAGTTTAAGAGAAATAATTATTCTTTTAGTTGTTATAATTCCTTTAATTTTAATACAATACTGATAGAAATAATTAGGAGTGTCATGACTGATTTTCATAATATTATTTATACCTTACGGAGTTTTGAAAATTATACCTTATGGAAAATTCAGAGAACAGTGAATCCTCAGGTTCCACCCATCTCACAACGACTGAGTTGCTAGTAACATTTTCCATAGTCAAGTTCTTCGGAGGTTTTGGATCTGAAAACAATAAAATTAATATATATAAAATTTATTGTTTACAAGTAGGCATGTGCATTTAAAAAGTGGGTTTTGGTACTCACAGACTGCCTGAAAATAGTCGTGGGGTTCACTATGCAAGCCATGACTAATAGCAAACACTTTGATCTGATACCCTGCTCCAGGGTATAAATTAGTTAACAACAGATGAGGTTCGGTGGAAACATTAACTGTTGGATCATAATCTGAAATAAAATTACATATTATTTTAAACAACTTATGATACAATATAATGTTTTTAGTAAAGAGCAAACACAAAATATTTTTAAAGAAAAGTAGGTCGCAAAAATGTTTAACTGCTTGAAAAGAGTGAAGCTAAACCCCTCTTGTAACACACCTCTAACACCATTTAAGTATTGATGAAAAATAATAAACAACTTACAAATGTAATGAAAAATAAGTTTTAATTGGTAATGCTGGCAAAGTTTTGGGAAAAATTCAACTTAAATGGTGATTAATTAAAAAAGTTCCTAATTAAATTGTTACCTGTATCATTCCGTTTGTAAACAACTTCATATTTCTCTTGCCTTGAATTAACATCAGATTTCCACGATATATTTAGTCCATATTCTATAGGTTTGAGATCTTCTATCACTGGAGCTGAAGGTTCTATAATTGACAGAAATATTAAAATATTTAAAATCATTTCAATGAAAAATACGAAAGAAACCTTTGAATGAACATTAAAAAGATTTTTTCTTTATCTATCCCGGGTGTTTGCTAATCGGCAGATATAAAGTGAACTAACTTGTTGCCTGATAAGTGATGACTGGGACCGATCGCACCTGATTAGAAACAGCCATAACTGTTATGGAATAATTTCGTCCAGGCAGAAGTGACTCCAGAAGAATTGAAGTGCTCGTTGTTTCCATAGAATTAGTGTCTCCATTGAGCACACCACTGTAACTAACCTCTGTATAGCTGACCTAAACAAAAATAAATATGAATACTATTAAATGTGCAGTGAGCAATATTAATTAACTATTGAAAAATTTACATAGGTTATTATGTTACTTGCTTTCACAAAAATATTAAAATAATACATAATGTGTAAATATGATTAAAAATGTAATGATTTTTTTAACTATACTGCTATTTTTTATTGTTTAAAAACACCTCATAACATATATAGCACATAAAACAACAAAAACAATTAAAAAATATATATATATAAATATATAATAATCACCTCAAAATGTTCCTGATAGCTTGAGTTATCTGGCTTCCATGATAGCATAACATCACCAGTACTGTCTTGGAGGACAGCTTTGAAATCTCTAACAGGTAAAGGTTCTAAAAATAAACAAATAGTTAACATTTAGCATTTACAAGTTCTCAATATTGAATAAAGCTAATCAAAATCTGACTTACTAAGTGTAACATTGACAGTTGCTGGCCAAGAAGTCACTTTTCCAGAAACAGTTTTGACAGCTACTTGATAAGTCCAACCGGCATCTAACCCTTCGGTAAAAGTTATCCTGGTGGGCTCACTTCTGTTTCTTGTCAATGGAACCATTTGTCGGTGAAGGTTTATATTGATCTGATATTTATCGTATTCACTAAATAAAAAAAAATATGCATTATAATTGTATGATTTTAGAAACCATTGGCATATATATTATTTAAAAAAATAGTGACCCTTTCTTTCAGACTTAAAGTTTTCTCCTGTCCTCGCTCAGAAGCTTTTTAAGATTTAACATTCTGATTTTTTCCCCATGGCTGAGAACAAATTAATGACGGAAATGCAAATCGAAATTCAAATATATTCAAAAAAATACAAAATCCAAACTTTTGGATCTAATAAAATGTTTAAAGTAAATAGAAATCAAATATTGAATGATATTTCAGGTGATTTCAATGAGTTATTTAGATCAATGTTTCAGCTTCCAATTTTCTTCATTTGTTTAAAATGTCATTTTCAGTTATTTCGATCACTGAATGACAAGACTACTCATCATTTGATCAAGGAGTCAAATTTAATTTATTTTATGAAAAGTAAATCACAAACCTTGTTCCATTTGGAGGCTGCCAAGATACTGTGAAACTGTGAGAAGTCACTGATGCGGGGTCATACTTGAGGTTAATAGGTCGTAAAGGTATCGTTCTGTACTGAGCTACTGTAGGTGCTGATGTTTCATCTTCACTGACTGTCTGAACTGAAATATTGTAAGCTCGGCCTGAAAAAAAAGAAGTTATATATGATTTAAAAATAATTCTTGATTGCTGCTTCTGATGCCCTGATTTTGTTAGGGTTTTTTTCCTAATATTTTAGCAACTTGAAAAAAAAATGTATTCATTGAAAAGGCTATTTTCAGGGACCAACATGGTTTAATGGAGTATTTTTGGTATAAAACACCGATTTTTTTTTTTTTCAACAATAATAATAAGCAATTAAGAAACTGATGTGCAGACTCCGGCCTGCTATTGGACATCTCTGAATATTGTTCCTTCCTTAGTTCCAAAAATACTATTTAAGTTATGATTAACATAAACAAATTATGACACAATAAAAGGTCATAATAATCAATGCTTTAACATTAGAAAACCAGCTCTTGGAAAATTAATTTAGAGTTAAGGTTTGGTCTAAAAGGAAAAAAATGGTAAGACAACTGATCCTAGAATGAACTAGTTTACTTACTATATTATTGAATATACTTAAACATCTTGTCTAAGTGTATGGAACACTAAGTAAACAATATTAAATTACTTAGTTATATAATTTATTAGAAACTGTACCTGGCACTAAAGCTTTGAATGCTGCCTGGGCAGGGCCAGGTGGCTCCCCTTCCTTCTCAACATATAGGGAACTTTCCAACGCATCTTCTGGCTCAATTGTTACCTGAAATCATTATCCCCATAAGATTGTTATTGTACATAACAAAGCGTTAGTTTTACATTTTAAAAAAATATAAAATTTGAAATATCCCAGTTGTATAAAACTTTACACCGATCAGTCTGTGAAAATTAAATATGAAATTTAATCAGCTCCGATTTTAGAGCAGCACTGTTATATAGACCTTCATAATCAATATTTTGTTTCTATTTATAGATCAATATAAAAATATCACAAGATTAATAAAAAAAAAAAAATCATTTTATTCACTTAATAGATAATAGTTCATCCTTTTTTTCAATTTATAAGGAAAAATCCCTAACAAAATGATTTTAAGATCAATTTTATTTTAGAATTTTATACTAGAAATATTGAGCTACTGTACATATATATTGTAATATGTAATTGTTGAATACTGTATTAATTTGTACAATAAGATAACGGTTTTCTTCACTAACTTAATTTTACTACAGTTAATTTGTAAATCCAATATTGAAATAGAGGCTAATTCCATGCAGAAGATTGTCAATGCACTTCAATGAGTTTAAAAATAAATACTTTTATCGAAAATTATTTCTATATAGTTCATTGTTAGCCATGAGCCCCATCTCGTTTTAAAGATGTTCAGTAAATGAATGTATAATGTGCATCATTATACTCTCACTACCTTCCTGATTACACCCGCCTCCTTTAGGCATTCCACACCCTATATCCTTCTCATACATCCTTCAAATGGGGGACTCCCCTTAGTGAAAGGCACCCATTAGCCCAAAATAATTTTCCTTTATTTTTCCCACATCCTATTTTTATAAGTTTGAGAGCTAAGAAAAAAAAAAAAAAAAAAAAAAAAAAACTTTTGTAGAAGCACAAATAGCAATGTAGTATAATCAGAAATTATATAAAATATAGCCGAGCTACAGGAAATATAATGACCTTTTTGTAAATAGATTCATTTGTAGAACCTATATTGAATTCTGTAATAATTTGGTAACAAAGGGATATGAAAAAAAAAAAAAATCATATAATTTCTGATTATAGGTAACATAACTATAAAAGTTTACAAAATAACAAAACATGAAAGATAAAAAAGCTTAGGATAGCCGATATAACATAAAATTTAACCTTATAATGTGAATAAATTGATGATGGAATCGAAGGCTGCCACAGAACTAACAGTGTAGTCTCATTTCTGAACCATACAATAAATTTTCCAGGTGTATTTGGCTCTGGAATAAAAATATATTATCATTAGTAAATTAATTAGAAAAAAATCAAAACTTGATTAGAATCAATTCAGAAATTAATTATTCAAAAAAAAATTACTTGTGGTAAAGTTCTTTGAGGTGTAGGCGACACTCTCTTTGTTGTCATACACTGTAAATAACTGGACTTGATATGTGCCGCCTGGCGTCAATTCTTTAAGAAGGTAAGGACTGGCACTAGTAAGGTTTATTGTCCGGCTAGGCTTGTTTTCAGCCAAACTTAATAGCTACAAGTAAAGAAAAAATTCATAACAGAGAAAAATAATATCAGAAACAAAAAATGATTTAAATTGTTTAATAAACTGAATGTATTTATTATTATGTAAACATTATAACAATATAAGTACATGATATAACGCCTAAGAAGTAGAAGATGTTATGTTTTGTCATAGTTGGAAAAATGTGACCACATACCTTTATTTTGAAAGATGAATAGCTTCCTTTAGTGGGCGGACTAAAACTAATAAGCGCAGATTTCCCATTCTTCACAGATACGGTGAGATTCGAAGGTGGGTCAGGGGCTAAAAACATTAATTTTTCAAGATCACAAAGAATTAAATACACCAGATATTATCATTACATAATAGGAGCTATTACATTACTGATGAGGAGTTAATATCCTTTACTTTACTATGTAAAAATTATGCTTCAAAAAATAAAAATCACATTACATAATACAGCACACTGTACAATGTTAACGAAAATACAATTCTAATTAATGATAATTTTCTTGAAAAGACTGTCAGAAATGTACCACAAATAAAATTGATTATATTAATCATAGTCACTTCATTGTTAAATTTCCAGACTATTGAAAATCAAATTTCATTTAATACAAGAATTTTAAACCAAAAATTTACCAATTCTAAGTGAGTAATAAAATTTGACTTGGATAAGTTTTGGTATCGACCAAAAAAATATTTTGGAAGTGTGACCTTGAAATTACAGCAACCTCTTCTCACCATACTCTGTCAATTTATTTATAAATAAATAAACTGTTAAATGTGAATAAATTATATCTATTTATTTTAAGTTTTTCTTAATTTTCACACAAAAATTAGTTAATGTCAAATTTATGTTATTTAAGAAAATTAAATACTGATAAGTATTTAAAGAAAAATAAAGTCCGGGTCATGACCTTATAATAGGTCACAAAACCGTACACTCTCTCACACAAAGAAATGTTAAACAAACAATTTTAATTTTATGGTTAAAGTAAGGGTACTGTATTAATTGTATAATTAAAAGAAAAAGAAAGCTCTACAAAGAAGCACCAATGCTGGAAATTGATGGATGATTTCTAGACTCAGGAAGGTACTCGGTGTTAAGTTAAGTGGTCAGTTTCACATTTTCCCCCAACCCAATAAACGACTATTTACCCACTTTTGAGAGGTTGGGCAAATCTCTGAGAAGACTGACAGCCGACAAGGCAAAAAGTTTTTGACACATTCAACCAGTGAATCAGAATTGCGCAGCACTTCTAGAACTTTTTCCATTACATTCTAGGAACTATACCATGCCCTATGCTGGTCCAGAACTTGTCTTTCGCAGTCATAAGTCAGCATGCTAACCACAAGCTGTAATGCCAAGTCATAGATTGTATGATAAATCTTCGTGAATCATACTCTCATCGACAAGGGCTGATTCATTCTCCAATGTGAAAGGGACATTCATAGACTGTCCATGATTGTCATAATAAAGACCTTACCACTGTTTGCCTTCTTAATATCATAACCATTTTCCAACCCGAAACCCAAGTTTAATGATCTGTTAATTCAAAATAATTAAGAGCACAGCGACATACCTGTAGTGATGGAGGCCGTCCAGGTGAGCCAGTCTTTGTTAGTGGAATTGGAGTAGTAGAGCCAGAACTCGTACTTGGTTCCAGGCAGCCCTCTGGAGAACTGGATGACGTGACCGATGTCCCTGGAGGCAATGGTGGTGTTGGGCGCTGGGCTCCCGTGAGGCGGCCAGTAGTCGAGGCGGTATGTTGAGTTGTCCTGGTGCAGGTTATCAGGAATCTGGATCACTAGTTCAGCTCCACCAGCACCCTGCCATAGCACAACATTTAGTTACCTTGCAATCGTAGGGAGATATACATAAATAATTGATTATAAAAAAAAAAACACAAGGTTATCAACCAGCTCAACAAAGAGCCTCTCGAGCCACGGATGGGACAAACCGCCTAATAAAAAAACGTTCAAATTCATTTCTGGAAAGAAAGCAGTATTTACATAAACATAAATTTGGCTTACACTACACCAGTTCAAAACCGTATTCTAGCCCCTCTCTACTCGCCAGTGTAACTCTGAATACTTCATGTAGAAGTGTAATCACGGCAAATTCAGCGGAGAGCTCATATGTATACATTGATATCACGTTATAGGTGATACATATAGCCTAATCATTTCTTGTTGTCTGGATTTGAACAGAGATCTGCATATTATGAAGATACGCTAACTACTGAAATTTAATACAGAATTTTTACATTCATTTTTGTACTGAATGATTTAATTTTCAGAAAACAAAACAACTGAGAACAAACAAGCTTCAAGATATATTTGCCGATTAGGACATTCCGATTACTATTTCTTCCTAAATGTTTGTTTTATTTTGAGAAGGACGCCATTTATTAGCCCGGGAAATATGACTCATAATAGACGTGTATTCCCTAGTATGTCTTCCATACTGTTTATACTTTTGTCTACCTCCGCTTTGATGTCGTTATTGCCGCTTGTTTCTGGTATCCTTCCCCCTATTTCTTTAATGTTTACCTCCACTCTTAAACTCCATTATGGTTTACTCTTGTCTCCCAATGGATAAAACTGAGCGTTTCTCGCACCAGTTAATGCCTAACGCGACTTGAGCGTTCTGCTCACCCGGACACCTTCTGCGTGACTTTTTTTTAGTAAATAGCCGAGGCAAGGATATTTTCGATTTTTTTCAGAATTTGGATTCTTCAGCCCCTGATGAAAAAGCTAAATGTAAGTTTGAAGTTACTACTGATATTTGTTATAGTTTTAATTAGTTTTTTTTCTAAATTTAGAACCAAATTTTCTTTTTTTAGATTCCTGTAGATGGGTTTTAAAATCTTTTACCGTCCCGCAGCCAAATGACAGTGTTGATTTGCCAAATGAAATTACTGCCCCTATCATATATTGACATCATTGAGTCTGACAAGGAAAGTCTGCAAGATTTTGACAGAGGTACGGACCAGTCTGATGATGCTGATTTTATTTATGTCTAGGTCGTGTACTTAATGGGAAAAAAATCCTGGTCAAAAAAGAAGGGTAAAATAAATATAGCCATTCGTCTTCCAGGCGTAAAACCCGTTGCAAAGCATGCCAACTCTGCTTTAGCTAGTTGGTTTCTATTTTTTTCATAACAAAATTATGAATGACATTGTAAAATACAGGAATATTTTTATTGACGAAATAATGGAGAACTTATAATGGATGTTGATGAAAAAAAAAACACAGCACAGAAACAAATTTTAAAGAATTTTTAGCTGTCCTTGGTTTACTTTATTTGGAAGGGGAAAAGATCATCTCGATCTGGAAGAGATTTGGGTGAATGATGGCACTGCTCCTGGATGTTTCCGGGCCACGGCGTTCCCCCCGTCGAAATAATAAATTTCGATTGAAGTTCCTACTAAGAGCCATGAGTTTTGACGACAATCGTGACCATAAGAGAAATGTTTATTGACTTTCTGGATCACTGTCAAAATAATTAGAAAATTGGTGCACACTGTACTATTGAAGAGATGTTGGAAAGCTTCCGAGAGCAGTGGAAGTTCGGGGTCTATATCGTATGTGTATATCGTGAAATAAAATAAATTAGCCAGCGAAACGAAGTAAAAAGACTGGTGTAGATTGTTCTAAACTGATTTGCAATGAGAATTGGACTTATGAATGTACGACATGTACAGTAGATTATTCTGACTGGACAGTTGGAAAAATTATTCCTTTGCAGTATATCAATTTTGTAATGCAATTGATTTTTTTTTTTTTTTTAAATAGCTTAAAATGTATTTTTGAAATAAAATGTATTTTATTGTTTTTATCTAAACATTTAGTTTTAAATATAATTTTGTTTTAATGTTGAAAATTTTATTTATTACCAACAATAAACCTATTAAAACAAATTGCATTGGAAGTAATCGTAAACATTCTTGTCATCATCACATTCATTTATATACAGAAATAGTACAAATTGTCTAGCAAGAGATAAATGCTCACAAGACACCCCTTTAAGGGACAAAAAAGATAGGCCACTCATGACGGGTTAATGTTAAGCTTGATAACATTATTTGAAGATCGTTCTTTCCAGAAAGAGTGCCTATTTATTAGTGTAGTATATTACAGTATTATTAGTACAAAAAGCCGTTTTTAAAAAGGTTCTCTTTCTAAAACAGCTCAGAGATAATTTGGCCAACGAATTATGAAGATACTGTTATTTACAGGTTAAAAAAATATCTCAGGAGAGTTCTTGACAAGCAAACATTTACATAACAAAATAAATAAGACATATACTGTTTTTTAAGTTCTTCACAATTTTTCCGTCTCGAGTTGTCTTGCTCCATCCCGAGTAGTGTGATCACGACGCTCAAAATATGCTTCATCAATGGCTTCCTATAGATTCTGCCAATATGGAAATATGATGGTATGCGATGATACAGGGTAATACGAAGAGATGGAGAGAGGATATACGTAGAAATAAGAGGTACGAAGGCCCTCACGTCAAGTCTTTCATTCTAAGCAACTAACCACTTCTCTTTTTAAGCACTGATTGAATTCCCAGTGTTCCTCTCAGCTGTTCCGATTACTGACAGCCCAGCTGTTTCATTCACTTGTTTGTAATTAAACTTTTTATAATTTATTTTATATCATTTAATATTTTATATGGTAAAATAACCTTTCTCTCAAATTACTACTTAAAAATAACTTTACAGTATTAAAACGTCAGAGCTTAAAAGCAATCTTCTAAACAAAATAGTTAATGGTGCATTTTCAGAATTAATAATGAAGAAAACCTCTAAATAAACACATCTGAGACTAGCAAAATAGATGGAGTAATTATTTTTTTTACTCTTACTTATTTTGTAGTAGGTGAGCAAGCTGAATGGGGTATTATTAGTAACTTGTATACGGTCGAGGGCGGAAGGGAGCCTGGTCTTGTACAGGAATAGCCAAACAGACTTTCACTGGCTATGCTAAGGTCACCTGATGAAGCAATAGGCAATATATACTGAAACTCAAGCTTAAGGCATTTATTATATCACTGTGAGTTCATTGCTAATCGTGAGTATATAAATGAGCAGAAGAGTTTTTGGGAGATTGGCTTAAGTTGTGCTTTGTGGTAATGTGCATTAATTACTTTAGTTTACACTTTTCTACAGTATTGAGAAATATGAAAAATGCAAATGAAATTACTGTAAGTCCAGTGGTCAATCTTTTAAAATAGCATAATATATTTTCTTTTTTTGTAACATTTAAGTAATTTGTACATAACTTCCCCTTAGATACTGTGGTCATATCATATCATAATACTGTGGTCACGTATATTTCTACCAGTATACTTTTCTAAGAGATCCTTGAAATGGGAGTTATTAATTTTATGAAAGGGGGAGGGGGTAATAATAACTAAAGTACGGCACAGGTCTGCATAGAAGTTAACACACGTGATGTAGAATCACTAGAAGATGGAGTTGAAAAAAAACAAGTGAAAGCTTGACTTTCCTTCCTTGTTTTTTTTAATGTTTAGATGCTAAACAACTTAGAAACTTTGGACAATCGAAACTGGTTTAGCAGAGCACCAACGATATAAAATTCCTTCAACCAGTATTAATTGTTTTGTCAAGAAACTCACAAATGTTCTGGGCAATCAGGTATCTTGTTTTCGTCGGCAGTTTTTTATTAAGTTTTATATTAAGATCACTTTTTCACGTCAATTGTACAAAATCACAGCTTGCGTTGAAGAGACCTATATCAGTCTAGTTGTCCAAGAAAGCAAAGAATCACACCCGTTCCGAAAATCCAACACGCAGTTAGTGATTTCTTCAAAACTGCATCATTCACAGTACACAATTCTCAGTCTAAATGAATAAGGCCACCTGGTCCAAGAATACAACGCGCACATTATCACCCTCCCTAATTCTCCTATTTCAACTGAAATTGACGAATTACTCTTAATTTAAAAAAAGTATGTAGAACTCCCAAAGAAATTTGTGAAATAACCTAAATTTACTTAAAATGGCTTTAGAAAGTGGAGTAATCGATGGTGCAGCAAATATTTTGCTCTATGGAAAATATGTAAATACATATAAAGCTCACCCCTCGACAATACAATGACAATATCAAATATATATATATGAAATTCGTTAAAATGATTTACTTACAAAGTACGCAAAAGTATCGGGTTATCGCGTCTAATTTATAACGATCTACTTAGAGTGATGCACTAATTTCTCACGCGGTGATCAATGCTACTTTTAAATGAAAGTAATGTGGAGTTATTGCAGATTGTACAACAAAAAGAAATTATTTTTTTCTTAGTCTTGAGGGAGAGACAAGTCTGAAAAAAGCTACTATCGAAAGCAAAGCTGCATGTAGCCAAGTGAAGGACAGGCAAGATGTCAAGATAACCGAAATCCGTGGGGGTACGAATTTGCCAGGTGAGCGTTGGCGAAAATTTATTGTAATTAATACGAGCTGTAATTAGAGGCGCCAATACATTAACATTCTCAACCGATAACATTAATTAAAACATTTCAGTACATACGAATCCACGAATTTCCCATTTTACGAGTCATAATGAGTTTTCATAAGGTTCGGAGTCCATAAAATTAGTCTAAGAAGGTTTTGAATGAAAAATACTATAATATGCGTGTAATAAATGTAATGCCGTTTTTATTTATCTTTGCATGAAATTATACTAACAGACAAGCATTCAAAAATATGCAAAACCATTATCATTCGATACTCCTTAAACATTCGAGGCCAATAAATATTCAAAGATTGGTTAAAAATTCTGTGAAACGTACTAAAACAAATCAGATAAGAGAACATTAGAACGAATGGCGGCAGTTATATCTGCAATTTGGAACGTGATTTCTGTTCCAAGTGGTTAATGTTGGCTATATCGAACAGTACAATTAAGATAACTTATCTGTTTCTTAGCGTACTTTTAAAAAGTAGATTTTGAGTACTACAGTCTTCAGTTTCAATCAGGACTAAATTTTTGTGAATGCACATGAACGTGGATATGGCATTTCCTTTATGGTAAACCTTGACACTTACACAAAATAAACTATATCATGCAAATGATGACAGCCATGATCATCTGTGTGCCGGCTCATTCTTGGATTTAGGGAAATTAAAAAGAAGATTAAAACACTTTAGATAAAGTAGATTGGAGAACTATTGTCACAAATTAAATGCTGTAAAAAATAGTAGAAAGACTGAGCTACTGGTGTGTTTAATGTCTGGATTAAAGCCTGAAAGATCGGCGACCATTCATCCAGAAGAAAGGATTTGATTTCAGATAGGGTACTACGAGTAGGTAATGTGTAGCCATTTCGACAAAAAGGGTCTGTGCAGGCAAGGGCATCTTCAATGTGGTCAATTTTTTATGATGGCTTCCCTTCCAATAATAGCCCTTCTTGTTCTTCTACGTTAATAAAGATCCATATTTTTAAGACACCTAAAAAACATTTGAAATCGTTTGAAGTACTTTAATCATCATGGTAAAATATGAGTAGCTTGCCGCAATAGTGTGGTGTATGGTATTCTTTCTGAGGATCTCGAGGCTCGGTTGAAAAATTGTTTCCTCAGATTTATACTCGGGATCCCCAGAGACATTTCACAGCCCTACTCCATGTTGGGATGACTGTAGCGTTCTGCCTGTGCCTTAAACCTCCTTTGGATCCTTCCTCTTCAACACTAACCTGAATAGAAAGCCTCCTTACCTTTACATTCTCCTCCAGTTCAAATCAGCGATCAAATCCCGCAATACTAGATCCTACCCTTTCGACTTGTATTTACCTTCTCACAAATTGGGGCAATACAACAATATGAAGTCATTTTTTTTTTATCTCATTCCACGCTATGTTGATCATGGCCTCTCCAAACTCTTCCATCGTCTAACAAATGGAAAATCGACGAAAGCCAGGGAAACTTTGTGGCGTTCACGGTCGATTTCATATGCTTTAGTAACCGACCTACCGGTGGGGGCGCGGAGGTGTTGGGACAACAAACTGCTTTTCTCCGAGGTCTGGTTCGTTTTTGCAGTTAGCTCGAACAGGACATAACGGAGCTTCAGACGGTCGGAGGTGCTGATAGGGGCTTTACGGTACTAAACCGCAATCGTCAACATATTATAACCGGACGGGCTTTCGAGGATTAGTAGCTATAATAGGTTTCATTTGTAATACAATGACCACTAGCACTAAAGGATATTACATGCCAGAAGAGAAAATCCCGTTTATAGTTTCTCAACATTTCTATGATATAATACTGTATGCATTTTTATTATTAATTGTGAAAAAAATTAAAGAATAGGATAATCTAAGTTTTTACTAGTATTATAGGAGTTTTTATTGTATTAATGACACACTGCATTGACAAAAGACTCGTAGGGTTAATTATGTCAACTAATTTCCTTACGTTTGACCTATTGCTTGTTTCCAGTATATTTAAGGCTATCTCAAGCATTTACTAAACAAGTTTGGAACATTTTATATAGTTGTTATAAGTTGGAAATTATTCCATGTTGTGTTATACCTTGTGGCGTTTTCGTAGTCTGAAGATGACAACGTACAGTTGTCTAAATCGCAGGTTAATAAAACATATTATTATGGAAAATGGAAAGAATAATTTCTATGAAAACCTATAAAAGTAACCTTTTCCAACCGGTACAAAATTGCTGATCTATAAGAGTATCAAGACAGTTAAATAATACCATTGAATTTTCAAAAATTCAATGGTATTATTCTAATAACGGTCCTGACAAAAAATGGAGTAACAGACTGATATTCATAACATTGTTCCTGTGCTCCAGTATTTTTGGAAATTGACTAACGAGCGTAACCATTTAAAACAACGCCCCATTTAACAATTACACTAAAGAGGTTTGTGACTAAGTGCGTGGGTACCACAGCATAGATGTCACCGGACTACAGTTCCATGCAACCGTGGATGTAATGAGGATGTGGGAGGCGGCGTCCGTTACAGGTTCACACCTTTTTACCCATCAGCTAACATTGTAAGCTGAGAAAGCTTATTTTACGTCAAGAAAATTACAACAAAATGTATATGTTATTGGCGATTCCAAGATTAAGTGCCAGTTTGTGCTCCCGATGGGTTTTTGTCCTATGAATGGGACAAGAAGCCCATTTTCAAAGATATACTTAAGTAAACAAATATGTAGAAATTCTGAAATGCTGTAAAGTCATTACCATAACCTGTCCCAGTGAAGGGTAAGCAATTTTTAAATACATACTATGAACATATGATGTATATTATTCTGTAAAGAATGTTTGCATATTACAAAAATAATATATAATTTTTGTAGCACTACAATTATCTGGGGCACATAAATGCTAATTCAATTTCGATTTGATCAAAAGTTGACTGAAATAAAGTATTCCCACGTTTTAAAGTCACCATAAAGTACCATAAACTAAACGAAGACTTGTCCTGCTATGATCCTTGAGAAAATTTATGTGGGCTTTAAGTTTTCTCTTTTCATGTAGTATTTTGTATGTTGGAAGTTTATCCAGTACTCTTATATATAGTAACTTTATGTTGTCACTACCACAACCTTTATTAATGGATGAGCATCTGAATTTAAAATTTTGAAATTAATTTCCATTAAACCCTTGTCTCAGGCATTCCAGGGTCAGGCAAGACAAGATCCTTTGATTTTCTTTAACCCTGTTTTCGACAGTACTATCTCAACATTAAACCACAATTGTCAACTCCGTAGCCAAAATTTTGTCATTACCGTAATTGATTTTTGTTATGTTGGTGGCAATTTTGGTTATGGAAATGACGGTTATTCTCCTCAAAAACTTATTCTTCTCACACAAACTTAGGATTATTTCCAAATACATTTGACATATGTTTAAAATTCTCATTTTTTAGCATAACAATGGGTATACCAAAAAAAAAATATTACGAAGCAAGAAAGACCAAGGAACAGAAGGGAAGCAGCTAAGGAAAAGAGTGCAAGGAGAAGAAATGATCCTGATTTATGTGCAGAATTTAAAAACTTGTTATATGTTTTTGTTTTAAGGCCGTTTTAATATTCAGTTAGTTTTGTTGTTAGCATTATTGTTAATATTTTATTAAAATTATTATTATTATTATTAATATTTTATTAAAATTTCAGAATGAGGTCAAAGACATAAAAACTAATTTTTTTTCTACGCTAAATAAAAACTAAATTTTCAATTACGCTTTCGAAAAATTATATTTTGTCCATCAGGATTTCACTCTCAAGTATAACAAAATAAAATTACCGTGCTGGTTTGGTTACTAGCTATATTACCGAGGTGGGTCGCATTTGTCAGGTTATGAATTATTGTTTGGAGTTGGAGACTTAAATTTTATACTTAAATAGTTAATTTGTTTAAACTGCGATAGAAAATAACTATATGAGTATTTAGCCACATGATTGTGATAAATTAGATTAGATAAATTAAGGTAGTAAAACTGTGATCGAAAAGATTGAATTAGTTAACAAATAAATCATTTTTTTTTTTAAAAGAAAATCTTGTTTGTTGTCTTCCCTTAATTGATACTATAATATTTTTAGCTTGGCCTTATAACTTATTCTAATACTAAGACATCTAATTACAGTTTCTTACGGTCTATCATTCAAAATTTTGATGTTTGGAAAGTTTCCTTTTCCTTTACATGTGTCATTTCTTTAATTAACAAATAGTCTTATCTTAATCTTAAGTCATTAACAAATATATCAAATTTTTTTTTTCTTTGGATCATGGAAAAATATTTGATCCAGATGTTGAGAAACTATAAACAAGGTGTCCTGAATACCATGCCATTTTTAATATTTTAATGAGAGAAAGTTTTTAAAGTTTTGGTCACTCAAATTGGCACATTATTTCGTAATCACCCAACTATGAAATTAAAGCTTAATCACGGAAACCCTAAAAACAACACAAGTATAAATGTTCTGAATGAACATTTAAAGACTTTTTATTTTGGTGCTGTATTACGAAGACAGAGTAATACTGAGATCAAAAAAAAATAAAATGTGGCGAAATTTATTAATTCTATTAATTTTATTTATTATGTTCGGTTCATTTTTTTTTCTGTAAACTAAAATTATCTGTATTATAACTCGACACCCCCCTCTTAATCCACCTACCCCATAACATTAGATAGAAGTAGTGTTTTTGGATATTTTGTACCAATAATGTTTTCTTAACAAAAAAAAACAAAAAAACAAACATACACACATTCATATTCATTGATTTTATAACTATTTCACCATAAGTACTATTTTTCTCAGACTCGTGCGACCAACTAAAAAGTCTTATCCAGGTCAGAAAACTTGCTATGATTGGAAGAAGGAACGCACGTTGTGTTTTTTTTCGAGGTTCAGCATGGTTTGATGAAAATAAGGAACATTTAGTATTTATTTATGTGTTTTTTATTGATATGACTTCATCAGTCAACCTTTAATCTATTTAGACATCATGATGACTACAATTTAGGAACGGTGACGTAAGTTAAAGAGACAATTAAAATTAAAAAAAAGAATTAAATAAATAATAAGATTGGAAACAATAAAAATAGTAAAAACATACCTGTGAATGGTATTATATTTTCAATTTTTATCAATCTATTGTTTTATACAATGAATTGGCAACCTTACTGCAACCATAAATTACTATCTTGGATGGTAAATCTAAAAACATACTGTTTACTTTTCTGGATTCGGAAAGATCATGAAAGGTTTTGAGACGAAACGAAGGCTGAGGTCTACGAAGAGACTGATTAAGATCTTGAGTAATTTGTACCCATCGATCCTCCTTGGTTCTGACACTGATAAGGCGGCGAAGGACCTTTGATGTTGGGCAATGATAAAGGATCTCCTCCGCCGGGTCGAACATAACCCAAAAAGGGTCATGTACATAGCAAGTTTTCTCTTTACGTACCCAACAATATGAATTGAAGTTTTCCGGGAAGTCATGATAAAAGTTTTATTAACTCTCTAGTCACTGGAAATAAGCATAAATGTAAAAGTATGAAATAGGAAAGGTCTTTCTGTAGTTTCCATCTAAAGCATTAAGAAAATTTATTTTTACTGGAATTATCGTTCCCTCATAGAAAATGCAACCTCAATTTAATATACTTCTAGCTGCTTCATACAAGTGTGGAAATAATTCTATAAATTGTAGAGGTATTTACACTTTGTACAAACTACAGATTAACATTTTTTTAGGTTTTTTTTTTTCAAAAGCACAAACCCTTATGTTTCACCCCATTGTCTATCCGTCGGTATTGTCTGACCATTGCGAGTACTTCGTTCGCTCTGGAGGTATTGATCCCCCAACGATGCGACCACATAAACCATGATTAAGGCCCGGTGCTCACATGCGACTTTGCAACTGCGGTGCCGTAAATACGGCTTGAAGTGCGTGGAGGATCTTGTGGAGTGGTGCACACTCTCGCACCGTTGCGGCGCAGTACGTCCATCCATCTTGCGGTCGTTTTTTTCTAGCTTTCCCCATTAGGCCACAAACATGCCGGACGTGCGGGTGCGATCTCTTAATCCATTGTTGGCTATAGAGTAGTCTACTTATGCGGTAAGGAGACTTATTTTTCTGTATTTTCAAAACTGTGTATGGATGTATCAAATAACATTTATTTCGTTTGCAAATGTATGTTTTATACCAAATATAGCCAAAATGACATGTTTTTTCTGGTAGACATCCATCGGTGCCTAGTTTGACAGACAACCTGCTCCGGACCTAAGTGTTATTGATTAATTTCTGACTCAAACAATAATGGATTATAATTAGTTTCAATAATGGATCGCTGAAATCCATAAAACTTTCGATGTCCCGATGACGCCAAAAATAAAATGAACCACATGAAAAATAATGAAATGTTATTAATTAATTGTTAACTAAAAAATAAACATTTTCCTATCGTATTGATTATCAATTTTATTCTCTCGTTCTTCAGATTCATAATATGTGTTTGAAAATTATGATGATAAAAAAAAATTAAAATCTTGTTTAACATGTCTCTGCTGTAACGAAGACTTAAATTGCGTTATCGATCGACTTAAATTGGATTAAAAAAAAAATAGGTTCTTTTTGTTTTCCTATTTAGATATTCATGTACTCTAGCTCGTGCATACAGGATAAGAAACCATACTGATAACGACCCACTTCTAAGGTTCGGAGGGATTCCTAACAAATTTCGTTTGGCGAGCAATTGCATTTTGTATCTTTCGGAGTATTTGTCACTCCTTGGAGTACGAAGTTCCATTGAACGTCAAGCACAGACGATGTCTTAATGTTCGTTGTGAGAAGAAAAGCGTGAAACTTGTTACATCATAACCGTAGACTTATAAGAAAACTTATAAGAAGGTTCCCATTGTGTGGAGGCAAATAGACTCGTTATTGCATGAGAGGATTCCGGGTGGATCGTCCTTTCTCATGAAATGTCGCTAGATGCTTCGGACATCAAAGGCTTGCTCGTCATGTAAATGACAAGCCAGTACGGCTCGTGCACCGGATCCCACGACCTGATTGATAGTAGTAGAAGTAATTTTCAAGTAGTTTATATTGTAGTGGGGTGATGAAGTTATAATTGAGTATTTGGATTTGTACAAAGGATATATTATATGGAGTCAACAACATCAAGAAGAAGGACCAGTTGGATTATACTTAGAAAGGTAATCACAATAATGCTAGTATGGAGTGTTCTTTCAAAGAACTTAGAAAGAAGAAAGAAGATCTGGTAACTACATTGAGGAAGCGGCTGAACATAGTAAAGTAACAGTTAGTCTCTCTTAAGTGGGAATATTTTCTCTGATATTTGCACGTCTGACAATTACGATTAACAAGTGGCTCCCAACTTGAGATTTGTCGAACCACGCGCTGTGGGAACGGCATTCTTTCGGAATTTGACCGACCACAAGTCCAAACCAAGTTTCCTACGACACACGCTATGGGTACCAGACTTAAGTAGTATATCCTTGACCAAACCGAAGCTTTCAGCCTGAGACCACATGAGTAATTGTAAACACACTATTTCACCTAACGTTCCTGGGTGATAGCACCGTGACAAGCTAGAGACCTCCATGTCTTGAAGTGAAGGTCTAGCCGGATTGACACGTGACAGGAGAAACGGGACCTCCATGACATCTCTTGTCACGTTTGCGTAACTTCCCGTTCCTAACCGTTCCTAACCGTTCCGTGCGTAACTGGTAGCACTAAAGAATCAAAACGCGAAATACATGTTCCCAAATAAACTCACACTCACATGTGGATAGTGGCCACCAAACTAAAAATAACTGTGGTAATGGTAATAATGATTTAAAGAACATATTTGTTAATCCGAAGAATCCATCCTCTTCCCTAACATTTCTCCATTGTATCGAAAATTTGTTGTGATTCAATAATTGAGAATTCATTTGTTATTTATGAGCTGTGGATTTGCCAAATTTAAGAACGGGGATAAGATACATAGTTGCTGTCTTTAATAGACTCAAATCACCAAGGCACGTAAGAAGATTTCTTTTCAGGTGCTGCAAATTATTAATAAAAGTTAAACTAATTAAAAAATCACTTATGCAAAATCAAAATCAAGAAAATAATAATAGTATATACGCGGGCATCAACGATCTTTGTGGTTGACGCCATAAAAAAAAAAAGTATAACAATATGTATATAATGTGAAATAACTACTTTCTACCCAAAAATAGTTCATTTAATTTTTTTTCAACCCCTTCTGTCACTATTTTCAGTGCAATGAACAGGTTAACTAGTGGTTCGAAAAAAAAATGGTATCAGAGTGTAGGGTTGATTTTGATGTACATCTCGAGGGAAGAACTTGAAAATAAACCGCCTCGACCCTAATATGGCGTCTCAATCGACTACCGAAAGGCTTTCTCCTTTTTTTGGAGGGGGGGGGGGAATCTTTTGATGTTGAGGAATATGAAGCGTAACTTTATTTCTAGCAGTCAAGGATTTTTTCCATATTCAGCTTTAACATCTCAAATCTTGAGGACCTACCAATTGAGCCATGGGAAATTATATTTTTTTTATTTATAGGTACATGATAATTTCTACAGAAAGTAATGGATAAATTTATCGAAAATATTCTATAATAAACAACCGTTACCAGGATGCCCTGGTCGTTAACTGTCATTAACAAATATATCAAATTTTTTTTTTCTTTGGATCATGGAAAAATATTTGATCCAGATGTTGAGAAACTATAAACAAGGTGTCCTGAATACCATGGCATTTTTAATATTTTAATGAAAGAAAGTTTTTAAAGTTTTGGTCACTCAAATTGGCACATTATTTCGTAATCACCCAATTATGAAATTAAAGCTTAATCACGGAAACCCTAAAAACAACACAAGTATAAATGTTCTGAATGAACATTTAAAGACTTTTTATTTTGTTGCTGTATTACGAAGACAGAATAATACTGAGATGAAAAAAAAATAAAATGTGGCGAAATTTATTACTTCTATTAATTTTATTTATTATCTTCGGTTCAGTTTTTTTTCTGTAAACTAAAATTATCTGTATTATAACTCGACACCCCCCTCTTAATCCACCTACCCCATAACATTAGATAGAAGTAGTGTTTTTGGATATTTTGTACCAATAATGTTTTCTTAACAAAAAAAACAAAAAAACAAACATACACACATTCATATTCATTGATTTTATAACTATTTCACCATAAGTACTATTTTTCTCAGACTCGTGCGACTAACTGAAAAGTCTTATCCAGTTCAGAAAACTTGCTATGATTGGAAGAAGGAACGCACGTATGTGGTTTTTTCGAGGATCAGCTTGGATTGATGAAAATAAGGAAAATTTAGTATTTATTTATGTTTTTTTTATTGATATGACTTCATCAGTCAACCTTTAATCTATTTAGACATCATGATGACTACAATCAATACCAACCAATTGAGCCATGGGAAATTATATTTTTTTATTTATAGGTACATGATAATTTCTACAGAAAGTAATGGATAAATTTATCGAAAATATTCTATAATAAACAACCGTTACCAGGATGCCCTGGTCCAATTTTTGCTGAAAATATTTGGTCTAGTATATTCAGTCTCATGTGGAAAAAAGTGTAGCTACTTGAATAAAGAATGCTCAGCATAGAAGGCACAACGCCATCTACCAAATACAGCTAAAACTTCAATGTCGGCATTTTCTCTTCTATGAAACTTCAAATTTAATTTCGATTTCAGTAGCGACAATTTCAAAAACAATGCGCGCTTATCCCGGTGCGACTCAACGATGAAATGCTTACGCTTAATCGGTGAAAGGAGAACACTCGTGCGTCGTAAATTTGACATGACCACATAAAGAGAGGTCACCAGGTGGTAAAATCGAGATCTAGTGAAACTTTCCATAGAAAAAAAATAACATATCATTTTTGCAGTGACATTCAAGACTTTTCTAATAAAGAATCAAGAAAAAGAAAAACTTAAACCCTCTTACATTTTATCATTATGTGTAAAATATGTTCAAACAAAAGAAATAAAAATTTGTACTCAGTTATTTATGTACAGTAATTATTAATAACCACTCTTGATTTTGATTGACGTAGAAAGGCCAGTGAATTGGGACCGACCCCAGATGGCAAAGCTTTAGGTACGCCACTGTTCGATTTTTTAATAATATTCCATTTTTCCTCCTCCCTCAAAAAACAACAAGATTATCGCGTTATCTTACCATATTTACCGCTTCTACCATATTTTGATTACTTGGCGCAAGAGGTTTACTGAAAACGCCGTTTGAAGGATTATCCCTGTGTATTTGGATGATCAGATGTACCCTAGACTATATTCTCTACCAGCCTGTCATCATGCTATCATCAGCAAATATAGTGCTAAGGTCAAGCTGTACCAAATCCGGTCACTGCCTGAGTATGAACCGTAACAGAACTAATCGTGACAGATCTGATAATGGTTTAATCGTATAAGCTACATCTACGATAGAACTGGGTTAGGGATTGTTGCAACACTTGGGCTATCGCCATCGGGTGTAGAACACTTCTCGAAGAGACAAAGAGGTATAGTATCGATCAGTATTTTTCAAGGTGATCTCGACCGATCAATAAGACTTCGCAGAAAGAGTGTTAAGGACGGAGGGAGTTGAGTTTTGTGGCCAGTACAAAAGAGTTATGATTGAACCACGTAATGGTGGCCAACAATGGCTTTCAATTGACATCGTTACTCAATTTTATAAATAAAAAAAAATTAGGATTGTTCATTTATCCCTCCAGCTGAACACGGAAATGAAGATTGTTAGAAATCATCATTATTTGTGTCTATATAATATGTCTTCTGTTTTCATGAACATCTGTCTTTAGTCCAATTGAATCCAGAAAATTTATATTGGTATATGACAAGTCCACTTTTTTTTTTTTTTTAATTATTTCTGATTTTTTCCATTAGATTCTGAAGTGATCCTTATTAAAACCGATGCTTGACTCGAGGTTAAATCTTAGCAGTAAATGGTACCTGCAATGACGGTTTACTATCATGCTAAACATAAAAAGTCCTAAGAAAGATGAAACGGCAATGTAAAATAGTCGATTTGCGAAATGTTTTCTCGCCAAACAAGAGCATTGGCCACCTTGAAAATGTAAATAGGTTATTTTCGTACTTTCATTGAGTATACATCCATATTTTTTTTAAATCTACATTTATTTAAGGACGCGAGTAGTTTTATTTAAAATAATACACATTGATTTAATGAATGTTCAATGTTGCTTTTTACAGTTATTACGAAATAAGTAAGAGAATTAAAAGTATTAATAACAAAATAAAACGCTTCAACGCGATTTGTAATATTTACCTTGAACAATACACAAAATGATAGATATACATCTAATGTATGATGCTTATAATAGAAACGAGAACCTAGCGTAGTGGTCGGACAGTTTAGTTGCCTGCTGCTCAACAGTAAGAAGATTTAGAAGGTACCTAATTATGTTTCGTCTATATATGGCCAATGTCGGCAGTTTGCAGGACTTGGCCCCTTGATACAATGGTTAAGCTGGTTACCATGAGCCAACAGTCATCTGCTTGGACAAATATGGTGAAGTTGTTCCACTGTCAGACTAAACTCCGTACGGGGTTGCTTGCAATAATGTTGTTCATTTTCTGACTGACTGACAAGTAACGAGAGGGAGGGGGTAACTAGAATGCTAACACTGCACAGCCACAATATTCACGATTCTGATGGGACTTAACTAATACACATTTAGCAAAGTGTTATATTTTTACCTTGTTTCCTGAACACTGTCAAAAAACTTAATATACTTCAGATTCAAAAAATAATTTGTTATTTTAATAAAGTTCCTTTATATGTTATTGATTTGCCAACTTTAACATTTTTATTTGTTTAACAGTAAAATTGCTAATGAGGCACACGCAAAAATATATCAACATATAACCTATGAAAATAGAAAATACTTTTCACATGTTTGTTGGTGTAATATTCTTGTCATTGTTTATCTAATATTATTATTTATTAAATTATATGTGATTGTATTAAATTTCTTACATTATATTATTGTTACATTTAAACACATACATTTTTTATATAGGTATCTTGTTCTAAATTATAGTACTGATGATGTCTGAATAGGCGAATCGTTGATTGTAAAAGATCTTTTGTTAATAAAAAAAATCAATTTGAGAGACTGAAGCTCTAAAATATGAAAATATGACTTTATATAAGGTAAACTCAGTAATAAACAGAATTGAATTTGGACAACGGGACAGCCAACTCTCGATAAGGACCTCTAGAGGCTATCCCTACAAAATAGGGCAACCCTACCCAGTATCCCAAGGGAACATAGGACCGCCACGTAATAGAATCCGCAGTTGATTACAACCGCGTTAGGGGGGGGGGGGTTCATTCCGGTCTTGATTTCAGACGGCTCAGGGATCACCACAACATGGGATTATTATCTTCCATGTCACCTGTGCACGGATCCAGTCCTGAAAAGAGCAAAGGATGGGAGAGTCTTTTCGTTCTATTAGGAAAGATAACATGAAATATCACATTCGAATTTTCACGCACCAAACCCATTGCCAAGTCAAATGTGTTAATATTTAATGAAACTAATTTAAAAAACGTTTTAAGATTATATTCTTTAAGCAGAAAACTTAAAAAAGAGAATTAAAATTTCCTCACATATAGTAGTAATACTAATAACAATACTTAAATAAACCTATTTGCTTTATGAGTAATTTTTCTTTGGTTGATGGGTTTGGTGGGGGTTCACTCAGCCTCATGAGGATAGATGAGTAGCTAGCTATTCGAATAAGGAAGTAGTGAATTTGGTTTAGGAAACATAAATTAAGGTTAAGAGATAACAATCACGCAATTACTTCAACGACGTTTACCAACTTCGGTGACAGCCTTCGGTCAGTTTCTTCGTGAGAACTTGCCCAATGGATCAATTTACTTTATTTTTAGTAAGAACTTATAACTGATCCTGAATTACAAGTTGCTATAGTTACATTGTCAGGCAATATGAAAATTCGGAAAGTCAATGCATAGAAACTGGAATCAAGGTTCATATAATATCCTGGTTGGTTTAAGCAAATCACTACTTTCTAGTCCCGCCAGGTGAAATTACAGTTGTAGTGTTTGCTTACCTAAAGGAGGGAAAGTTTACTGCTTACTAGGTTAAATCCCTTATTCTGTTTCAGCAGTTTGAGGCTATCACATAACTAGATAATAACAAGCCACTGTAATTATCACAATAGTAGCCAGGCTCAAAAACACAATACAGTGCATTTTTGAATGAAAGTTGCGGGGCCAGAAAGAAAAAAAATTACTTTCAAATAAGTGTCTACAAAATACTTGCGGTTGCAAATATGATTCAATAATCAGTAATTTTTAAAGAATATTCCAAAATACTAAATATGTTCATTGCATTTGAGTTACATTGATTACAATTAAAGAAAGATCTCGACGTGAAAAAAGTAGGTCCTGTTTCTCTTACTTAAAAACTTTTTCTACACTTAAGGTTCAAAAGATGATTTTATTTTTTTTAATCTTAAGAAATAAATTACAGCGCGTATCGCTATAGTAAATTTACAAGAGCGAATAATTCATTCACCACGAATTCACCACTTTAAGCGGATATTATTAGGATATTTTTTATTATTCTATCTAACAATCAAACACTTGTATATTAATATTTATAGAAGAACAACAAACCTTAATGTTACGAAGTGAACAAATAATGTTTTCTATTCTATATTATTCAAAAATGTTTTCAATATCCCTTAGGAAGGTAAATATTACAATGAAAACTCACTTCTTTTATGTTCACAAAATTCCACCAAACCATGTCAAAACGCACTAATTCCCCTGTCATTATAAAGCTACATTCATTCATGTAACCTCCTCAAAGGCACAAGTGGCAACGGCATCGAAAATATTTGTATGTGTTAACATGACTGTAGGAGCCTGGTTATACATGGATATATCATCGAGTTCGTCGAGCTAAGGCAAGGTTGTGTTTAATTTGCTACCCAGATCACAGAACGATGTGGTTTAGAACCTTAAGCCATAGTACGAACTTAAGTACTTTTGTATCGTGAGTCCATAACGTGCACGTACCCCGTACAGAAAGTTTGCTCCTGCTACGTCAGCCAGTAGGTCACCTCTCTTAGTCCGATCCCGGATCTAATTAAGGTGGTATAAAGTTTGTATTGTATAATTTTCACATTTAAAAGAATTGATAAAAGGTATTTATTTTCTTTAACTAAAAATAAAATAACCTATGATAATATTTCTTCTTTTTTGTGATTAATATCACAAAGCTTCCACTGCATTTTCTTTTAGTACATTACAAGTGGTTCGCAAATTATAGTTTCTTCCATCACAAGTGGTTTGCAGGCTATCGTGGTTTATTCCATCACAAGTGGTTTGCAGGCTATCGTGGTTTATTCCATCACAAGTTGTTTGCAGGATATCGTGGTTTATACCATCACAAGTTGTTTGCACGATATCGTTGTTTATACTATCACAAGTGTTTACCAGGATATCGTAGTTTATAACATCACAAGTTGTTTGCAGGATATCTTAGTTTATTCCATCACAAGTGTGTAGCAGGATATCGTAGTTTATACCATCACAAGTTGTTTGCAGGATATCTTAGTTTATTCCATCACAAGTGGTATGCAGGATATCGTTGTTTATACCATCACAAGTTGTTTGCAGGATATCGTAGTTTATACCATCACAAGTGGTTTGCAGGATATCTTTGTTTATACCATCACAAGCTGTTTGCAGGATATCGTAGTTTATACCATCACAAGTGGTTTGCAGGATATCGTTGTTTATACCATCAAAAGTTGTTTGCAGGATATCGTAGTTTATACCATCACAAGTGGTTTGCAGGATATCGTTGTTTATACCATCACAAGTTGTTTGCAGGATATCGTGGTTTATACCATCACAAGTTGTTTGCAGGATATCGTTGTTTATACTATCACAAGTGTTTACCAGGATATCGTAGTTTATTCCATCACAAGTGGGTCGCACATTATGGTTTATACCATCACAAGTGGTTTGCAGGGTATCGCGGTTTACACTATCACAAGTGTTTACCAGGATATCGTAGTTTATTCCATCACAAGTGTGTAGCAGGATATCGTAGTTTATACCATCACAAGTTGTTTGCAGGATATCTTAGTTTATTCCATCACAAGTGGTATGCAGGATATCGTTGTTTATACCATCACAAGTTGTTTGCAGGATATCGTAGTTTATACCATCACAAGTGGTTTGCAGGATATCTTTGTTTATACCATCACAAGCTGTTTGCAGGATATCGTAGTTTATACCATCACAAGTGGTTTGCAGGATATCGTTGTTTATACCATCAAAAGTTGTTTGCAGGATATCGTAGTTTATACCATCACAAGTGGTTTGCAGGATATTGTTGTTTATACCATCACAAGTTGTTTGCAGGATATCGTTGTTTATACCATCACAAGTTGTTTGCAGGATATCGTGGTTTATACCATCACAAGTGGTTTGCAGGCTATCGTGGTTTATTCCATCACAAGTGGTTTGCAGGCTATCGTGGTTTATTCCATCACAAGTTGTTTGCAGGATATCGTGGTTTATACCATCACAAGTTGTTTGCAGGATATCGTTGTTTATACTATCACAAGTGTTTACCAGGATATCGTAGTTTATTCCATCACAAGTGGGTCGCACATTATGGTTTATACCATCACGAGTGGTTTGCAGGGTATCGCGGTTTATACTATCACAAGTGTTTACCAGGATATCGTAGTTTATAACATCACAAGTTGTTTGCAGGATATCTTAGTTTATTCCATCACAAGTTGTTTGCAGGATATCGTTGTTTATACCATCACAAGTTGTTTGCAGGATATCGTGGTTTATTCCATCACAAGTGGTTTGCAGGCTATCGTGGTTTATTCCATCACAAGTTGTTTGCAGGATATCTTTGTTTATACCATCACAAGCTGTTTGCAGGATATCGTAGTTTATACCATCACAAGTGGTTTGCAGGCTATCGTGGTTTATTCCATCACAAGTTGTTTGCAGGATATCTTTGTTTATACCATCACAAGCTGTTTGCAGGATATCGTAGTTTATACCATCACAAGTTGTTTGCAGGATATCTTAGTTTATTCCATCACAAGTGGTATGCAGGATATCGTTGTTTATACCATCACAAGTTGTTTGCAGGATATCGTAGTTTATACCATCACAAGTGGTTTGCAGGATATCTTTGTTTATACCATCACAAGCTGTTTGCAGGATATCGTAGTTTATACCATCACAAGTGGTTTGCAGGATATCGTTGTTTATACCATCAAAAGTTGTTTGCAGGATATCGTAGTTTATACCATCACAAGTGGTTTGCAGGATATTGTTGTTTATACCATCACAAGTTGTTTGCAGGATATCGTTGTTTATACCATCACAAGTTGTTTGCAGGATATCGTAGTTTATACCATCACAAGTGGTTTGCAGGATATCGTTGTTTATACCATCAAAAGTTGTTTGCAGGATATCGTAGTTTATACCATCACAAGTGGTTTGCAGGATATCGTAGTTTATACCATCACAAGTGGTTTGCAGGATATTGTTGTTTATACCATCACAAGTTGTTTGCAGGATATCGTAGTTTATACCATCACAAGTGGTTTGCAGGATATCGTAGTTTATACCATCACAAGTGGTTTGCAGGATATCTTTGTTTATACCATCACAAGCTGTTTGCAGGATATCGTAGTTTATACCATCACAAGTGGTTTGCAGGATATCGTTGTTTATACCATCAAAAGTTGTTTGCAGGATATCGTAGTTTATACCATCACAAGTGGTTTGCAGGATATTGTTGTTTATACCATCACAAGTTGTTTGCAGGATATCGTTGTTTATACCATCACAAGTTGTTTGCAGGATATCGTAGTTTATACCATCACAAGTGGTTTGCAGGATATCGTTGTTTATACCATCAAAAGTTGTTTGCAGGATATCGTAGTTTATACCATCACAAGTGGTTTGCAGGATATCGTAGTTTATACCATCACAAGTGGTTTGCAGGATATTGTTGTTTATACCATCACAAGTTGTTTGCAGGATATCGTAGTTTATACCATCACAAGTGGTTTGCAGGATATCGTAGTTTATACCATCACAAGTTGTTTGCAGGATATCGTTGTTTATACCATCACAAGTGGTTTGCAGGATATCGTAGTTTATACCATCACAAGTGGTTTGCAGGATATCGTTGTTTATACCATCAAAAGTTGTTTGCAGGATATCGTAGTTTATACCATCACAAGTGGTTTGCAGGATATCGTAGTTTATACCATCACAAGTGGTTTGCAGGATATTGTTGTTTATACCATCACAAGTTGTTTGCAGGATATCGTTGTTTATACCATCACAAGTTGTTTGCAGGATATCGTGGTTTATACCATCACAAGTGTTTTGCAGGCTATCGTGGTTTATTCCATCACAAGTGGTTTGCAGGCTATCGTGGTTTATTCCATCACAAGTTGTTTGCAGGATATCGTGGTTTATACCATCACAAGTTGTTTGCAGGATATCGTTGTTTATACTATCACAAGTGTTTACCAGGATATCGTAGTTTATTCCATCACAAGTGGGTCGCACATTATGGTTTATACCATCACGAGTGGTTTGCAGGGTATCGCGGTTTATTCCATCACAAGTGGTTTGCAGGCTATCGTGGTTTATTCCATCACAAGTTGTTTGCAGGATATCTTTGTTTATACCATCACAAGCTGTTTGCAGGATATCGTAGTTTATACCATCACAAGTTGTTTGCAGGATATCTTAGTTTATTCCATCACAAGTGGTATGCAGGATATCGTTGTTTATACCATCACAAGTTGTTTGCAGGATATCGTAGTTTATACCATCACAAGTGGTTTGCAGGCTATCGTGGTTTATTCCATCACAAGTTGTTTGCAGGATATCTTTGTTTATACCATCACAAGCTGTTTGCAGGATATCGTAGTTTATACCATCACAAGTTGTTTGCAGGATATCTTAGTTTATTCCATCACAAGTGGTATGCAGGATATCGTTGTTTATACCATCACAAGTTGTTTGCAGGATATCGTAGTTTATACCATCACAAGTGGTTTGCAGGATATCTTTGTTTATACCATCACAAGCTGTTTGCAGGATATCGTAGTTTATACCATCACAAGTGGTTTGCAGGATATCGTTGTTTATACCATCAAAAGTTGTTTGCAGGATATCGTAGTTTATACCATCACAAGTGGTTTGCAGGATATTGTTGTTTATACCATCACAAGTTGTTTGCAGGATATCGTTGTTTATACCATCACAAGTTGTTTGCAGGATATCGTGGTTTATACCATCACAAGTGGTTTGCAGGCTATCGTGGTTTATTCCATCACAAGTGGTTTGCAGGCTATCGTGGTTTATTCCATCACAAGTTGTTTGCAGGATATCGTGGTTTATACCATCACGAGTGGTTTGCAGGGTATCGCGGTTTATACTATCACAAGTGTTTACCAGGATATCGTAGTTTATAACATCACAAGTTGTTTGCAGGATATCTTAGTTTATTCCATCACAAGTTGTTTGCAGGATATCGTTGTTTATACCATCACAAGTTGTTTGCAGGATATCGTGGTTTATTCCATCACAAGTGGTTTGCAGGCTATCGTGGTTTATTCCATCACAAGTTGTTTGCAGGATATCTTTGTTTATACCATCACAAGTTGTTTGCAGGATATCGTAGTTTATACCATCACAAGTGGTTTGCAGGCTATCGTGGTTTATTCCATCACAAGTTGTTTGCAGGATATCTTTGTTTATACCATCACAAGCTGTTTGCAGGATATCTTTGTTTATACCATCACAAGCTGTTTGCAGGATATCGTAGTTTATACCATCACAAGTGGTATGCAGGATATCGTTGTTTATACCATCACAAGTTGTTTGCAGGATATCGTAGTTTATACCATCACAAGTGGTTTGCAGGATATCTTTGTTTATACCATCACAAGCTGTTTGCAGGATATCGTAGTTTATACCATCACAAGTGGTTTGCAGGATATCGTTGTTTATACCATCAAAAGTTGTTTGCAGGATATCGTAGTTTATACCATCACAAGTGGTTTGCAGGATATCGTTGTTTATACCATCACAAGTTGTTTGCAGGATATCGTTGTTTATACCATCACAAGTTGTTTGCAGGATATCGTGGTTTATACCATCACAAGTGGTTTGCAGGCTATCGTGGTTTATTCCATCACAAGTGGTTTGCAGGCTATCGTGGTTTATTCCATCACAAGTTGTTTGCAGGATATCGTGGTTTATACCATCACAAGTTGTTTGCAGGATATCGTTGTTTATACTATCACAAGTGTTTACCAGGATATCGTAGTTTATACCATCACAAGTTGTTTGCAGGATATCGTTGTTTATACCATCACAAGTTGTTTGCAGGATATCGTAGTTTATACCATCACAAGTTGTTTGCAGGATATCGTGGTTTATACCATCACAAGTGGTTTGCAGGCTATCGTGGTTTATTCCATCACAAGTGGTTTGCAGGCTATCGTGGTTTATTCCATCACAAGTTGTTTGCAGGATATCGTGGTTTATACCATCACAAGTTGTTTGCAGGATATCGTTGTTTATACTATCACAAGTGTTTACCAGGATATCGTAGTTTATTCCATCACAAGTGGGTCGCACATTATGGTTTATACCATCACAAGTGGTTTGCAGGGTATCGCGGTTTATTCCATCACAAGTGGTTTGCAGGCTATCGTGGTTTATTCCATCACAAGTTGTTTGCAGGATATCTTTGTTTATACCATCACAAGCTGTTTGCAGGATATCGTAGTTTATACCATCACAAGTTGTTTGCAGGATATCTTAGTTTATTCCATCACAAGTGGTATGCAGGATATCGTTGTTTATACCATCACAAGTTGTTTGCAGGATATCGTAGTTTATACCATCACAAGTGGTTTGCAGGATATTGTTGTTTATACCATCACAAGTTGTTTGCAGGATATCGTTGTTTATACCATCACAAGTTGTTTGCAGGATATCGTGGTTTATACCATCACAAGTGGTTTGCAGGCTATCGTGGTTTATTCCATCACAAGTGGTTTGCAGGCTATCGTGGTTTATTCCATCACAAGTTGTTTGCAGGATATCTTTGTTTATACCATCACAAGCTGTTTGCAGGATATCGTAGTTTATACCATCACAAGTTGTTTGCAGGATATCTTAGTTTATTCCATCACAAGTGGTATGCAGGATATCGTTGTTTATACCATCACAAGTTGTTTGCAGGATATCGTAGTTTATACCATCACAAGTGGTTTGCAGGATATCTTTGTTTATACCATCACAAGCTGTTTGCAGGATATCGTAGTTTATACCATCACAAGTGGTTTGCAGGATATCGTTGTTTATACCATCAAAAGTTGTTTGCAGGATATCGTAGTTTATACCATCACAAGTGGTTTGCAGGATATTGTTGTTTATACCATCACAAGTTGTTTGCAGGATATCGTTGTTTATACCATCACAAGTTGTTTGCAGGATATCGTGGTTTATACCATCACAAGTGGTTTGCAGGCTATCGTGGTTTATTCCATCACAAGTGGTTTGCAGGATATCATGGTTTATACCATCACATGGTGAATGAGTACGAATGTACTATATAACTATAATATAGTGCCAGAAAAAATATATATAGAATATAGGCAGTCCCACAATATAGTTTATTAGAAAACATAACAGAAACCTGATAATAAAACGTTATTTAGCTGTAACCTTTTTTTTTTCTAAGCATAGAGAGAGTAGAAGATGAGTGGCTCCCTAACTAGTGTACAACATACAAAACGCAAAGCATTTATTTTTTTTCAAATTACGTTTTTTAGGTTCATGCTCGTCCTCCAGGAAAGATGAGTATGAAGAATCTTCCAAGCATATGGTAACAAAATGGCGTGTTCACTGCTTCAAAGAATGATAACCATAACGTGAAGCTCTATAAGATTAAAAAGAAAAATGAACTGAGCCATCCAAACTACAAAGTGACCGCCACCTGGCGTGACGATTTCTTGTAAGACTGCTATTGGCGAATCTTGTTTAACCGACTGAGTAAATGTAACATTCCAGCGGTACGGCCGAAGTCCTTACCGCGCCATCGTTGACTAAGCCCCAGTTTACACCGTCCATTTGGACCCGGCAACGGTATACTCCAGTGGAAGGAAAGGCAGAATGGCTCTGCCGTGACAAACTGCTCCTGCCATTAATGGCTGTTGCCGAGTAAGGGCTTTTGGATCTCGTAATTCAGTTCTGTCACGGTCGATTCGGTCCCCGCTGAATAAATCTGCCGTTAGCACCGCTCTATTGAATCATTATAAATCTGTAAATAAATATCCGTGCTCATAACCATTTTTTAGCTTGTGCTTAGAATTTCCGTATAACATCTGAAATTATATTTTATTACGATTAATAAAATCAAATTGGGCTCATAAGCGAGTTTTTAAAATGTAGGCTCGACAATTTCAAAACCGAAGATTTGACTATTTTCGAAACGTTATTCCTCATATCACACTTCGGAGTAGCAGTACATAAACAGAAACACTTGTATGTTAGTACATAAACATGTTAGAAAGAATAGTTTGGAATCTCCACTATATCTTTTTTTTATTGATATACCATTCTGAGTCGACGTTTCGCTTATTCAGGCATCGACATGTCTAAAGTTTAAAACAGCATAGTTAAATTTAAATATTTAGAATAGAATCAGTAAAAAGATTATAATATAGTAATTTTTAATCCAAGCTAACAGTCCAATAACTAGTTGATGAATTCGTAAAGTTCCAACTCATTTACAAAGCAATTGAGTAGTAAAGTGAAATTGTTTCCGACCTAACAAAGCTTTTATTTTAGCTTTTATTTATTTTATTATCACCTTCATGTTGAGGTCGGAAACTTTTCGGACCACCTGTGTAAGATAGTGGTCAATACATAGAGTATTTTAAGGTTTGGTTTAAACCAATCTGGAGATACGGAATAGAGCTATGGGGGACAGTGAAAATTCGAACATCAAGCGTATCCAATCCTTTGATCAAAACGTCCTGAAAACAGTAGCTAATACCCCTTATTACTCCAACAACAAAACCCTTCATAAGGATCTTAATATACCCTACATTCATGAACACATTCCTTCCAAATTGATGAGGGGGGGGACTTCCCAAGACTCCCCTTCCTCTTTCGCATGGGAGCGTGGTGACAACCATGTGGATTTTGGAGGTCTCTGGACTGTTTGTAAATACTCTATCAATGAGAACATTGATGAAAGTTACTTATAGCCCAATAAAAGGTAGATTGTCATTTTACCGCAATAAATATTATTAAATTTTAAAAAAAATTTGAAGTAAGTTATCACTTTTTTAAACATGACGCTAAATGATTTAGTCACCGCAAAGTTCAATACATCATAAAAGGATTCATTTTTTTTCACTTCCTTTGACGTTTTGTCATCATGATTTTAAATAGTTAATGACAATTCAATATTATTCCCGCGGTGACTTTTATTTTGACCATCATTCAATTTTAATGACAATTACAATGATTTTTTTTGTAATAATTGTGAACTACAAACATATAACTAATCAGGATTGAAAGATATTTGATTTGATTTGTGGATTCTGGAAGAGTGATCTCCGGAGTTTTTAGTATGAAAACTCCCTCTAGAAACAGTGAGTGGTTCGAGTCTATCCCTTAAAGGTTGCCGGGTAATTTCCCAGGGTAGGGGAGTTATAAACTTAGAGGAACGGTTCGAAGTGCTTTTTTGGACATCAGTCAGCCCGTATATAAGCTGTACCGCTTTGTAGAACAATGGCATTCCTTAAACTTCTATGCCTACCTTAATTGTCTCTTTCTTCTCAACCAATTGAACAGAAATACTTTTACCGAGAGGATTATTAATTTTTTTTTTTCATTTTACGACCAAAAAAAATAAAAATATACCGTAACATATAATGCCTAATCCTCAACTGTTTATCACAAGTAATTCACGCGGTCTGTGCCTAAGGGTGTCGGAGCCGACGAGATGAAATGTTTTATTTGTAGGCAATATTGATAATAAATAAAAAATCTGATAACTAAATTTGTATGGTTTTTTATACTTACAGTTAACTATAATTATCGGACCTGACGCTTCATCACAACAATGGCTTTGCACAAAGCACTTGAGTTAATCGAAGGTAAATATTGTGTGCACTTAGCAGGTGAGAAGGCCTTAAGTCTACTCTAGATATCAGATCATATAACCAACCGGAATACCTTCAAAAGAACAAACAAACCGCTTTTACCCTACCCACTGAGTGCAGGTAAAATCAAGCAGGCCTAAAACCAAGGCTTCCTGGGGGTGAGCCTCATCAGCTTCAAATTATACAAAATCTTGTATTATATGAATCAGTTAGAATTTAATTATTTATGGTACACATCATAAAATATATTATAATTACAGTCAATGTAAGAAGAACTAAGTGCAAGTTTAGCTTGTATTGATCCTAAATATTGTAAATCCTAACAAATGTATCAGCATTTTTTCCGGGAGGGGGATAAGGGGCTCACGCAGTCCACACCTTTCTTCATCCATGTATCGCAGTCACCACTCCATTATTAGTAGTTAAATTGCGTTATTATTTTCAGTTTATAGTAACTATAATATTTACTGTTGCGAGATCGTTTCAGACTTATATTAGTTTTGATTAGTTGTACTTTGGACACTCATTTTTCCTCCTATTTACACCTAAAGCGTTTTCTCAACTCCATTTCTGTGTCTGCCGCAGGCACTTAATGTTCCTTACGATATGCCATGATATTTGATTGCACGATGACACGATCTAAATAAATATCTTTCTTTCATCAACCTATTCCAATATCCTAACCAGGATCCGTCCATTGAGGGGGGGGGGGGTAGAAGTAAACAAAATCTGGAACCATATGTACTAGTTTCTCCAATAATGAATTAAAATCACTCATAAGATGTCTGGTTAGATTTATGATCAATAAAAGACGTAAGTTGTAATAATAATGATAAGTGAGAAGCTAACACGATTGGTTAGAACGAATAACATTGACAACAGTTAGGCAAGAGAATCAAACCAACCAGCCATAATAAAAAAAAAAATCGCGGAAAATATCGACAATAAACAAGCCGTTGACAAATCCAAGGTCCCAGACAGTTTGAGAGGTTTTAACCTTACCACTAAAGGGAGGTTTTATTTTAGTAAATTACCTATAGAGAAAACGTGCCTGTTGTAATTACGCAATATATAATATATAATATGTATATAATATAATATAAAATAAAGGAGGAAAGGTTTTTCGTTGGATATGAACGGTTAAGACGTACGGTTGTTCTATTCATCGACGTCGACGTGCCTTTCGATTTCGTCTGCCATTTCATATTATGTACTTATAGATCTGTCAGGTCTTTAAGGTTTAGTTTAAACACTACAAAGAAATCGTTGGGAATTCACGATTCGAAGACACTACTTAAGCACATCTGTTTTGCTTAACGAGGGTAAGCAGTAACGGTGTTTTTAAACTTAAGCTTTGCCACTTGATTATGCTGAACAACATTCGCAACAATGAGCGTCAACAACGTGTGGAATGCGCTTGTAGTGTCTGGTGTACCGTGTCTAAGTGTACACACACGCCATATCCCATGCCATGACGAGCCGTTGTTGTTGACCTCTTGACTTCATAGCTCCCGCTTCGTGTCCGTATTATTGCTATGGGGGTTCTCTACCCTCACCTCCTACGTGTCTCATAACAGCTCAGGCCTCAGTATTAATAATGATACGGTGTAAATACTTGAGTAAAACCAGTACACGTGTCTTGTCCCCCGCGAAACGACAAATTCGGTTATAGGCGTTTCAGATCGGATGAATTCAAACGGTAACATTTTTAAAAATTCTGTCAGTTAATCGGACCATTAAAAATTTTGGAAACATTGTTTTGAATTGACTTGAAATATTAAAACATGGCGCTCACTGTAGTATTAAATTTCCACAATCTATCATTTTTGTTTTCCTCAACCCCTGTTATTATTTTGTTTATTATTAAATCTAAAAAAGCTGTTCACTCCCGGAAGAGAAAACCACATGAAAACAATACAATTTCATTTTGAAGACTAAATTTTTCTTGATAAAAACATTTAAACTTATCTAGCAAAGCATAGCAATCGTATTTATATAATTTTATGTATAACTTACGGGATATGTGAAAATAATGCTCATCTTATCTTATACAAACTACATATTTATTGTTTATAATACATAAACAACTTATCAGGTCATTACATATTAAAATATTGACATTACGTCAAGTACTAACATACATTTGCTAGGAACATTATTTGGACCATAACGAATACCATTCCCGTTTTATAGAAATTATTAACATACGTTATCAACAATAAATAAATAAGATATTAACAAAAGTTGATAGCAGATTGAATATACAAAAACTAAACAATCAATAGTATATTAATGTTAGACGTTTGACATCTATAAATACTTCAAAATCTGTATCACTTCTGTAACAAGATAAATCCACATAAAAAAAGTTAAAGAACCAAACAACCAGATGATTTGAAGCCAGAAAAAAAATAATCGTTTTTGTCGTCAGAGGAGCGGTCAGCGAAACGAGCGATTCGCTTCATTATAAATTTGAACCGTTAGCAAAATATTTCAAAAACATAAAAAGAATCATATTCCCTTTATCAATTTGCAGTTTTGTTACAGAACGTACCAACTTACAGAAAATATGAAATCGAATAAAGAGGATCAAGAGTAATGAAAGGATCAAATTAAAATAACCAGACTACGTAGGTTGCTTAAGTATACTGGTATTTAGTTCCCACGAGTCAAAAACAAAACAAAAAAGAGGCTGTACTTTCAAACAGGTGTGGACGATTGTCTTTCGTCTGTCTATCTGTCTGTCTGAGTGTATTTGTATTGTTTGTTCTGTTATAGAAAAACATACAATAAATATTCAACCGATCTGAACATGTAAGACAATACAAAACTCTAGTTTACCCTGAATAAGTTTGAATAATGGTAAGACATAATAACATAAATTATGCTTGGGGAAAATGGCTTATTCATTTCTGATCCTTATCTCTTGTTAATTTATTATTATTATTACCGATTTTTATATCATTGATCATTGATATTTGAGTTAAAATCACAAACATGAAAGCAGACTTTATAATATATCCAGAACTAGTATACGAGGACGCATCCAAAAGAAACCGAACTGGTTTTGTATGTGGCGGAGTTTTTGTAGTACCGGGTTTCGCCGGGAAGATCGTGTGAAGCAGCTTTTCGCCAGTCAGTGTGCCAAGTGCCGTCACTTAAGAAGGTTCCTTTCTGCTGGTGTTATTTTATTTGTGACAGCTGATTTGCGCGCTAGTCGTTTTTTTTTTTAGGCTGATTTTTGTGAACAGCGCGGTGAAGTTTTGCTTCCTGCTCGGGAAAACTGTCACGGAAACTCTTGAAATATTAAATTTGGCCTGGGATGGGCATGGAGAAAACTCAATTGTTTGAGTGGTTTTCCATTTTAAAAGTGAGGTAATGTCAATTAATGATAAACTTCGCTCCGGACATCTTCAACGGGCCAAACCGAAAATAATGTAAAAAAAAGTCACGAAATCCTCCTAGAAAATCGACGATGTGTAATAGAAGAAGTTGTGGAGAGATCTGGAGTGACTTGGAGTTTGGTACTGCGAATTTTAAGTGAAGATTTTGCCTGCAAAATCTCCAGCTCACAAAGCCCTGTCTGTGCGCCGGGTTTTGACCAAAAATGGTATGACCACTGTGCCCCATCCTCCCTATTCACCCGATCTAGCCCGTTGTGACTTCTTTTATTCCCTCGAATGAAAAGGGACATAAAAGGAATGCGTTTTGGGGACGTTGAAGAAGCAAAGACGAAACGACGGACTCGCTGTCTCTTCACGGATCACAAAAGAGGAATTTAGAAATGTTTCTAAAAGTGGAATAAAAGATTGGACTAGAGTATTCACTCCAATGGAGAGTACTTTGTATGAGATTAAAGGTATTTGTAAAATAAATAAATCACATAGTACACAAATAGTTCGGTTTCTTTTGGGCGTACCCGAAGAAAAGCCCTCTTATTCTATGAAAATGAAATTTTCGAACTGTCTGGCGAGAGTTGGAGCTTGGCAACGTCGTAGAAATCAAACAACAAAAGAATGTTTATTTGATAACAACACCTTAGACAACATTATTATTGATGAATCCTGAATACAAAAAAAATTCACGACTGACAAGCCAGATCATGTTTTGGTACTATTATTTAAAATTGTAACACTTCTGGAATCATTCACACATGATGTCAGTTATGCAATTGAAAAAAAAAACTTACCAACATACACTTCAACTTCTTAAATTGCTTTTAACTATCAACCACAGAAAAGTGTGAGCCGAATAATTAAAGTCTAAACAACATCCTGGTTCAAATTGCTTTCGGTGTGCTATCACAAATGCAGGCTGTCAAGGCCGTTTACTTTTTGTATTTTCCGAGGAATTAATAATCGTTTCATCAACAGGAACATCCTCATATAAAAAAATTATCCTTCTCTTAGCTAAGAGGATTCCTTTTTTCCCATCCGCTCGAGGTGTAAAAAAAAAAACAAGAATAAAGCTGTTGAGAGAGCCCTGCAGCCAATTCTTCCCAAAATGCGAAGGTCCGTGAATCATTCCTTCTAACGGACTCACCTCAGAACCTTGTGTTGACATGGGAGTATGAGGAGCCATGGGTGAGCTCACTGCTTTCTTATATGGATAGGGCCCCCCCCCCAAAACTCGTCCCGAATGCAAAATAGTCGCAGATGCGGTCTAAGATTTTTTCGGACGCATTTACAACAATTTTAACAGTGCGCCGGAGATGTGGATACGTACCTTTAACAGGCTTATTACAAACATCGTTAGTGAAAAAAGTAACTAACTGAAGGGCCAGGTATTTTTCGTGACGAAAAAGTGTGCCAAATTCAGAGCGAATACAGCATTAAAATTCAATTTAGCGGCTAAACTTTAACATTTTAAGTTCAAAACAATTTCGCATTTAGACACAGATGTTAGAACTCTCAGTGGAATTTCCGAACGGTTAATTTTGATATTTTCTGGAGTGTATATGGGTAGTTTTTCTTTGGGGGATTGGTCAGTTCGGGGTTGGCTTGGACTCTTGAGGATAACTGAGTAGATACACGAAAAGAAAAGTAGCAGATCCTGTCACCAAAAACTAGAGAAGTAATGTCTATATTATTAACAGTAGCACCTCAGCGCCACCTACGCCTAACTACGGTCTCAATCTTCGGTCAGCCCAAGCTCCTAATAATGACAATAAAAATTGCATGGAATAAATTATCTATATAATAATATCAACGACAAAGGACAAGGGAATGTAAATGATGATGGGATTTCATTTGATCTTCATATTAAAAAAAAATACTTTTCGTCTCATGGGAACTTTTTAGAGTACATTCAGAAACTGTGTCGCATGCCATAAGAAAAAGGGAGATGTGTTTGCGTTTGTGATAGTACGTCACGCTTTAGGTTGTGACAAGGTTCTTTATCTGAATATTAACCAGATGTCACCACAACGAGGGGAATTTAGTTCACTCACTTCCGTATGGTTTACTAACAACAGCATATCCCCTAATACTGAATATTTTTATTGCAACTTTCTTTCAAGCTCCACTAGAGTCATCTTCATTTACTAGAAATGTCGTTCTGTAGGACAGGCGACCCCGTCGAAGCCGGTCAATCTGAGTATTAAACAGTTGACAGACCGGGCAAACTGATCTGGCGAATAGAGAATGGTGCTTTTTAGACTTTTAATGTTGCTCAGGTAGTACAAGGGATATTCCTTCGTGGACATACGCTACCCTCTCACCAAATTACTGATTACAAGTACGGAATGTACGAGTTTTCGGAATAGACTGAATTCACCTGAAGATTATCACCTGTTTGAGTGCATGTTCACCCAACTAACGTTTACGCTTTGAGATAATTGCTCCGGTCTCTAGCTCTCGTGGTTATACGTTGTCAAGAGTTTAAAAATGGCAAATCATGAAGCTGTTGTATAAATTAATAAAAATAAACTTGATTCCTTAACTATATTTCCATAAAAAAAAACATAAAAGCATTTTAAGAAAACTATGTCAAGAAAAAAAAAAATTTAAAGGTAGTTCGGAAGTACGAAAATTATTTATAACAAATGCTTGAGCAAAACATAAAGTTATTGATCAACTTGGATTAGAATTTGTTCATTAGTTCACTCAGAAAATCCATGCTTCAAAAACTTTAAAGGAGAAACCTTTTTTAAAAAAAAAAAAAATTGTAAGCTAGTCATTAATTACATTCAGTAAAAGATGATTTTGATCTCATGAAACCATTAATTTTTCGATCAGCTAATCTGAGTCACATTCCGACCAATAAGAAAGATCGACTTACAAAAATTCTTTAGATTTAAAAATCCCTCCAGAACAGCAGTTTTTCCAACAACACGGATTCAGGTCTCATACTTCAAAACAACCGTTGTGTGATTTTTCGCTTTGTGACGAAACAGTCTCAGTTGAAATATACTATGACATAGAACATTTTAACAAAGAATTACTGTGCACACAGCACAATGCCTGGCTGTAACTTTCTGCTGATATGAAATTACTTTAAGACTCTGAAAACCTCGAAAGAAAATTATATGGAAAAATGGTCTAAAAATGACAATCAATGCTTCAAACGACGATGGTCATTTTTCTCGCCCTCGTGTCTTGAATAAATGTACATCATATGGCTTGATTTAAAGAGTAAATGTAATGTTGTAATTATTGTATGAATGACATCATTTGTAAATATGGTACGAATGCCATCTGTTATCACCAATTTTCATCTAGGGGAAAATGCAATTTTACTTAATAATTTACTATAACTACTCACAGTTCATCCATACATTACTCCCGAGAGAATTTTGAAATTATTACCTGAAACAACAAGAAATGATGTTAGGGTTAGGCTTGACACAGTTATTCACTAAATACAAATATTTAAACTACTAACTATGATTACATCAATGACCATCTCACCCAAAAAATTTGTTTCGTTTATCAAGCTCTTTAGTACTATCAAGTATTGAGTTGTTAGATTTCTTTCATACAATTATTATGATTTCAGAATTTAATGAGAGCACCAACATGTATATAGCCTGTCCTACAGATCACAATCAGAAGTAAACGAAGATTCTTCAATACATAGCCCTCTTCTTCAGTACTATCATGACTGATAGCCTCCTTACTATCATAACCTCCTCCGATTCAAATCGGCTATCAAATCTCGCGATACTGGAGCCCGCTCGTCCGACCTGTATTTACTTCTAAAAAATCTGCTTCCTTTTCCAGATCGTTTCCTACCCATGCTGCATACCTTTGACACTCTATTCCCATCAATATTCCTTCCTTGCCAACCCTCCCAAACTGTAAATTTGTCAGCTATACATACTTATTATTACATTTTGTTATTCTTAGGGGACAATGTCCCAGAATAAAGTGTTGTTTTTTTCATTAATTCACTTTTAACAAATACTTAGTCATATATTATGAATTTCTAGTCGGATTACCTCTGATCTGATTATTCCGAGCATCCTCCAGTACACAAGGCCCAAAATATCCGAAACTAGCGAGAATTGAAAACAAAACACATAAAGTAACCGTGAGGGGAACTAAGTGTTCAGACTTGACCGGGTTCAATATGAAATTGAATTGGGAATGACCCTGGAACAAAGCGGCTGGCCAACAGCCAACTTCACAGGTAATGTAATATTAATGCAATTACTCGCTGGGGCTTACGTAAGCCGAAGTTAGGAATCCTCTCCCAGTGGTCTCCATCGGTTTATTTTTTGTTCTGTTATTTTCGGAGCCTAGTTTCATACATGTTTAGTTCAATTATTGAAAGTTTTACTTCCACGAAATACTAGTCATAAGTTTAGTTTAGTTCTCGCTAAAACACCAGAAACATACACTGTTGCTAAGAACAATTTGTCTCTTAACAATTAATTTGAATACCTAACAGTTTTTGCTATACATATTCGTTATCGAGATAACAAAACCGCAAATGCTAAATCCCTCTGCCATCTAGGTTCATTACAGATATATTTTACTCTTTACAAGCAAGATTTTGCTTCACACTTACAAGATTGACTATGGCTATAAATTAAATACAATCAAAATGTCCAGATATTATATAGCCATGAATTAATCTTAACTTTCTCAGAACATCTCGTCACTTCAATAATAGTTCCCATATAAGCTTGGGAACACAACACGGTGTTTAGTTTATTGTGCTCCTTCTCATCATTTTATACCGTCTTAACTATACATTCGTGCTTAATCACCTATTAAATACGAATTATGAATAATAAACTGATCGACCGACTAATTGTAAATATCGAGATCTAAATAAACAAGGAAAACAATTAGAGATTCAGGAAAGCGTAAGGGAATGAATCGGTTAGATGTGTGGACGTCAGCAATCCTAGAAATGAACCATTTACTTGCAATAAATACAATTTTCTACAGTCTTTTCAAAAACATTTCAAGGATATAGACCGATGGCAGTACTTAAAATTACCTCTTCATCGCCCCTGAAAATTAATTATACTGGCCACATCCATGCATGTAGTATTTGTCTGCACAAGCCATTTGAATTTCCCCATCACTCGATTCCGTAACAACAGGCGCGGAGGTAGTCCGACCACATTATAGCCAGGTAATGTATTGCAATTGCCACTCACATTTGCATGATAAAAACCACAACAACCACTCAGGCAGGCGAGGATGATTGGTCTGCCTCGCTGTGATTACCATCGGCGAAGGCGGATCGCTCAAACTTCCTCATCGTCAAGTTCCAAGGGCGGCGATGGTAGATCGTCCAGAAGGCAGCCTTGATCGTCCTAGGAGGAAACTTGCACATCGTGGACAGAGGATGACCTCAGTGTCAACCTGAAGGACGGGGAACTAGTATACAATGAATAGGACTTAAGCGAGTCATTTTCTCTGTGGTGTATAGAGATTTCAATATTTTGGTCGCGAAGGTAACTTATTAGCTTAGCCGTCCCCTGTCATATTTCTCTCCATCTTAAAGTAGAGATTTTTTCAACCAGAGGGCTGAACTGGTCAAAATACGCTAAAATGTCGCGTGTACTTAAATTAAATCCGATGTTTTACATTTATTTATTGATTTCTACCAAAGTCATATCAAAAGTCCTGATGAAAAGTGAGCTAGAGCTAGGAAATCGAGAAAAAGAAAATGGTGGTAAATTCGTCTTTTTTTTTGTTTTCAAAAAATATCTCGAAAACGGCCAACCCTAGCGAAAAACTTTATATTATTACTTGCTATCTTTTGCACGATATTTGTTTAAAATCGTTGGCATACAGACTCAAACTGTTATTACTGTAACTGTACAACAGAACTTTTTCTACAGAATTGAATGCTCTGAACATTTTTATCACGTGAGGCTCGATTCACGATCTATAATCCCGTTTCTATGGGAAGACGTTTGACAGAATAAATTTTCAAAAATATGCCATTATTAAAGCGAGCTTATATGAAAAACTGTTAGATGTACACAAAAGGTAAAGAGGATCTTATAGATTTTTAACGTTCATTTATTTTGACTATCAAACGTTTTTTGCTAGAGAGGAACCGTTTTCAAGACAAAAAAGAACAAAAAAAAGACGAACTTTTTCATAGTTTTTTCGAGTTCCTGACCCTAGCTCACTTCTTACCTCAGGACTTTTGATATGACCTTTACTAGACATCACTGAACCAGTGTCAAACATCTTGAAAAACATCGGATTTAATTCGTGACAATTTAAGTACATATTTTCTTTTGACTGGACTATGGGGGTAGATTGGAGGTACGCGTGACCGGTGCCTCTACAATGGGTGGATTGAGAGAGATAAAGAGTGGCTCCTAGTGAACCAACCCTTTTTATTGTCCAATGTGTAGGGTGTCTTCCGCGTTCGGGTGTATTTAGGATTTACCCAACTGATGGGCATAACTGCTGGTTTCGCTAAGGAATCTACTCTAACTTATTCTAACTCTGCTTTCCTTTCTCGTTAAAAATATTATACTGCAAAAGTCATTTGTTTTGTTTTTTCAATTTGCATATACAGTCCAGTTTAGTCTTTAACGTGCTAGCCAGATCGGCACATTTGTATTATAATTTGCTTACACTACGTTTCAGCAATGTCCGAGCTAAGCGGAACCAACAATAAGATCACATAAATATAAACAATTTCGTTGACACTGGAGCCCTAAAAGACAAAAGAAAGGAACTAATGTGGTTCAGGATGCACATGACGCCACCTCTCCTGGTGCCAATTGGACCCAAGCCATTTAGATTATTATGAGGCAAGCCTCGTAAATAGACCCAGTACAGAAGTAAATGACCAAACGGTAAATATAACACTGCCTGATCAATAATATCCTGTTCAAAATCATCAGTTCAACGGTAGATGTCAAGTATAATTTGCAATTTTTAGCAAAAGAGATAACTGACAGGGAAACCACGACTCTCCTTAATATCCAGTCCAGGGGCCCTACCACCTGAGCTAACCTGCACACGCATGGACGTCCACCCGGACGACCTAAGTATGAATTCTCTTCGGCTTGACTCCCGTAAACGTTCAACAAAATGAGCACTGCGTATTTTGATTTCCAGCCCGGCAAGCGCTGCAGTTACCAACAGGTATTGGGACCATCTGTGGTGGCTGTTAGGACGACATTGCACCGTTTTCCAACCAATAGAGTTTTAGTTTATTATCTGTGACTTAATCTCTTTATTTATTTATTTTTTTCTCTAGCATTTCAATAGAGATGAGTAAATATTTTTTTAGGCAATGATAGATTTGAAACTGTATTAACCATTATGATTTAAGTCATGACGTTTTAACATTGAACGTAGGAATATTTTATTCCATTGTAATGTTTTTATAATTTCTACAATGTAAACTGTATGTTACTAATATGGTCTGTCGAATGTTTCTTTATATTTATTTGTATTGCTGCAACGCTTCATTTAGATATTAGATTTTAATTGTTTAAACAGTTATTGATATTTTTTCTTGAACGAGCATCAAATTGTTTACGTATCTCAAGAATGTTACAGCTCGAGCCATTGGAAATGATGGTCCGTCGAAAACGTTGGGGTTCAAATAAAAAAAAATCGTGGAGTCACAGAAAGTGTTCTGTTTCGTCGAGGATTTATTTACTCCGGAAAGTTTTTATATAAATAGCCGAACGTCTCCGCGGCCGGAATTGCTTATCATGTAGAGCAGGGAAGAAGGGACCGCCGGAGGCCAAATGGGCCGGGAATGAAGACATCGGATTTGAATAAGGATCTGGCAGGAAAACAAGAAGGCGCGGATTGCGAGCGTGCTAAAACTGTCCGAAGCAGACAATGGCTGGCGGTAGGGGCTACGTGGGAACTGCTAACGGGACACGGATGAAGTTTCGCTAGAGGCCACGCCTCCGTCATCAGGCGTCCATCCTGGGGGGTCTTCACAGTCCGGACGAAAAGGGCTCAGCGTGTGGCGGACCGGTGCATCTCAAGTGCAACGATCCACTATTCTCGGCTGCAGAACAGTGTTGATACTCCGATGAATGTAGGTACAGTACTGCCCCATGACTGAAAACTACAAATGAATAGGAATTAATTGGATATCTCTAGGAATTAATTGGATATCTCTCACAGTAAATGTGTTCCTGCAGCATCTATACTTCCCTACCCACTAGTAAACACCAACACGAGGAAATATAAAGACATTCGTTTCCCTCTTTGTTAACCTTTTACAAAGGTTACCTAGTTAGTACAAGGATTCGCTCAACCCAAATATCCCTTTATTTTTCCCTCATCCTTAATCTTATAATTAGAGAGCTAAAAAAAAAATCTTTGCTAACCGAAGGTGAGTCCCCCAAGTACCTAGTCCTGTATATTTGTAATTTGACCTTTTAACTTCAAAGATATTGTTATTGTAATTTTACCCTCCTTCGAATGCATCTGCGTATGCAGCAAGAGGAGAAATATGTAAATCTTGTACATTGAATTTTGTTCATATGCTTGTAAATAATGTTGTTAAATAAAGGGGGTTTGAAAAAAAAAAAAAAAATTATAGACCACCACGCACTTCAACTTCTAGCTAACTTCAAGCAACTAGTCGCTTCGTCTCAACCTAATGATATATAAATGTGTCCTCTGGCCAGCTCTGCTGAACGGGGCCACACTTTATACTCCCTTGACTAACAATATAGCTAAAAGCCTACAGCAATTTCAGACTGGGATCATGAGAAAAGTGGCTAGATGTACCTCTCTCGAGAGATTAAAGAACGCCGACCTGCACCCGTTGCTTGGAGTGCTTCGGTTGGTGAGTTCATACCAGTGAGACACATTAAGTTTTTTTGACTCGTTACACCATCTAACAAACCCAGTGTTCAACACTACGACCATCCTACCCTTCCCGGATCGATAGTAACAGACTGTCGGGGAAAATTTGGTTAAGATTTTATGGTTAGATGTAAGTTAGTTTTAAGTCTACGATTCATTAGTTGAGTCCTATCACTTTTAATCATGTTTAGACGATGAATGTATAATGTGCATTATACTTTTGTAACAAATCGCAATGTAAAATTATTCAAAATTGTATAAAATGTAGCCAAGCTACAGGATATATAATAATGACCTACTGTAAATAAATTAGATTCATTTATGCAGAATCTGTACTGATTTACATGATTTATAATAACAAGGGGATATTAAAAAAAAAAATTAAAGACCACTGTAAATTTAATTTTCACTGTCAACGTAAGTGGGAACATGTATAGACAATGAATGTATAATGTGCATCATTATACTTTTCTTACAAGGAAAAATCACAATGTAAAATTTTTAAAAATGGTATAAAATGTAGCCAAGCTACAGGACGCTACTTAAATAGATTCATTTATATAGAACCTATACTTATTTCCATAATTTATAATTACAAGGGGATATGAAGAAAAAAAATTAAAGATCACTATAACTTTAATTACCACTGCCAACATAAGTGGGAACATGTATAAACAATTAATGTATAATGTACATTATACCTTTGTAACAATCGCAAATCACTCTGTAAAATTGATAAAATAGCATAAATGTAGCCAAGCTGCAGGACATATAACGGGCCTATGTAAGTAGATTCATTTCAAAAAAATGTATATTGAACTTGAAAAATTGAATAATTTTTAATAACTAAGGGACTAGGGGAAGGAGAAAAAAAAAAGTGGGGAGGGAACATGAACAGACTATTCACTGCAAGGGGTTACGAGTAAAATTTACATGAAACCTAAGATAGCGATAATAAAATATTCATGATATAAACATTTTTTGAAAAGAGGAAATCATTTTCATAATAACGGAACTTTGACATACGAATTACCTTCCAGTAATGAAATAAGTTTTTTCGATTTAAAAATTATTGTTGATAGGCTTATTTTGAGCATGATTAAAAAAAAAACGTAGTAATCAACGAATATCTAATCACAAATCAAACCAAACTTTAAAAAAACCTACAATTATTAATTAAAACGTTTACAGCCTTCTTTTTAATAATTACTTTTTTTTTTGGGTGGTTTGATTTCTGACATTTAGATACTTTCAGTTTTAAGTATTAATTTATAGTTTTAGGTTAGAGACACTCTGGCAACTAAATATACTGAACCCGTTCCATTTCATACAAGTATTCTTATCCATTTCTATCCATAGGTGATAATATAATTTGACAATTATGGGCCACCAAATATTTGACATCTGAAATCCCTGACAAAGAAGAGAGAGGAAACAAAATTCAAAAACGTGTCCTTCTGGCTTCAATTCACGTAGAACACGATTTTGACCTTATAACGCAACGCGGTGCCATTTCCAAGTTCCCGTATTACCATGGAAGGTGAATGTCATATTGCACTACCGAGTCAATTGTGAATGATAAGGAAATTCAGAGGGAAAAAAAATAACCAATCAATTTTCGAGATCTAGATTTCGCGAATACAACAATGACGCTAACAACCTGACTTTCGACCTGAATTGGTCCCAATCAAAATAATATTGTTCAACAAAAGCTATATTATATGCACAATGCTAAGAGAATCCTTTTAGAACTTCTCTTACGAAAACGCGTCTAAAAATGGTGTATGTTATTAAACTTTCTCCGGATATCAGTCATCAGCAAAATAACTTTTTTTTTTTCCTTACGAATGACGTTTTCTTACCAATGGCCCCAAACCAAGGTGGAAGCAAATTTCTCTAAAGTAAAAGTTGTATTACTAATCGAATTAAATCCCTAGTTAACTTTTTGAAAATGCACATCGTTACATTTCGGAGATTATTGAAATAATTTTTGATTATGGAAGATCTTATACTTATGTTGGAAAGTGTCTGTAGAATGCTCCAGAACGTAGCTGACCACTCATCTAAATCCTTTGCTTAACTCCTTACAGTAACACTCATCCTTCTCGTCACCTAAAACGGTAGTGGCTTCGGGATTGTAGAAATGTATGTTATCAGATCCTATCAGTGGTAATTATCCCTACTGTTGTCCTGGGCGTCTGTGGCTCTCTTGCCCTCTCACTGGCCACATGGCGAAACGCTCGGAAAGAGAGGTGAGAGGGGGGGGGACTCCATAGCTTCCGGGCTTTCCCCCATCTTGATGGGAGAATTGCGTTAGGAGTGGGAGAGGGCTCCTGAGCAGAATGTATATGTAGGTATGCATGTATGAATGTGAGCTGTATACAGGTCTGAATCAATCCTTAAATTAATAATGCTGTACAAGCAAATACTAATTTTTGAAATCATGATCTTTAAAATCAATCAAATTTGGCCAAATAGGTTTAAATTCTAAATTAAAGTATTAAATTTCAGACTAATCAATGCAGAATCGCTTTTTCAAGGGCATAGGTTTTTTTTTTCATTTGTCTGCTAGTGTAATTATTCTGCATGTAATCGAGCTGCCCAAAATCGATAACTCAGGGATATAATAAATACATATCTGATTAACAAATCCACTTTCTAAATTTAAATAGGATCAGAAACCGTAGAATGGCTCAATCAGCATATCTAGGACGATAAAGCCTATTTAAGTTTTTATATGGCCTCATAACGTGAGTTCAATTTTACATTTCATGAATATTTTCTTCATTCTTTATTCTTGTTCTCTATCATGAAATAAAATCAACATCAAATAATTGGGTAAATATTCGTTCAAATCGGATGGCTTATGTAAAATGCATAAAATTAAGTATTTTCGAATTATCTATCGTTTTTGATCTATCGTATGATTTTAAACGAAAGATAGCTCTTAAGTAAAGTATTATTTATTATTTTTTCATCATTCCATAAAAAAATATTTGAGTACCGTACCTAGGGAGGATCTGGGCTTTTTTTATTGTAATTTCATCTAAATGATATAATACACATATAAATAAAAATAAATAAGCTCTAATCGACAGAATCAATTTAGCTGACCCGGTGCCCCCCCCTCGACGTCGACATTTTTACACTTCATCAGCGAAAAAAGAAAACACGTGGACCCGAAAATTCGGAATTGGCGATGGCCAGGTCATACGTCCTCTGGCACTGAAAATTAGAACTTCTAAAGAAATTATTGTTTCAAGAGAATCATTGCGTTGTCAATACTAGACGAAATAATTAAAACAAACGGATATATATAGGTTGCTATTTAAAGTTAGGACTGTCATTTAAGACTTTTCTAATAAAAGAAAAAAAAATATAAACACGCTTACATTTGGTACATATGTGTTCAATCGGTTTCAACAACAAAATTTATTTATTTATTTATTAGTTACTGCAGTCCTGTCATCCCACCACCGGTTATAGCATCTCATAATCTTCAAAAACACCTTGATATTATTTATTCATATTCAGTAATTGTTAATAGCTATTTTGGATTTTGATTGCCTGACAAAGGGCGGCAAATTGGGTCCACCCCAGGTGGGAACAGCCAGTTTACGACACTGTAATGTTTCTTCATTCCTCAGTGTTATTGTTATAATTATCGTACAAAAAATTTAAAGTGCAAGTCATTATAATCTACGCTAATGAGCCAACTTCTATGAAATATATGCACCCACGGCCATGAGCTGTTTTGCCAACTGTCACCATCTATATGGGCCATTAGACCCTCTAATTAGAATAAGCATTTGGGTCAGGTGGACAGAGAGGTCATTCAAAGTGAGTAGGACTTTGTTCTACTCTATTTTGATATTTTCAAAATAACGTAAAAAAAAATTAACGTTTACCGTTAGATTGCCATGTGCAAAATACATCTTTATTGAGAGAGAACAACAATTTATTAAGATAAAATTACAATCTGTCTTTTATCAGGCAATGAGTAATTGAGATAAGTGTCATCATTCATACCATATTTACAATTCATCATTCACTCGCTCATTCATACAATATTTACAAACAGCCCAGAGGCCCCCCAAGTCCACATGGTTGTCACCTCCCTCGCATGCGAAGGAGGAAGCGGAATCTTGGGGAGTCCCCCACGCCCCTACTTCAGCCGCGTCACTGGATAAGAGCCAGCGGAGGCTGACCAAGAGCGCGAGAGCCACAGTCGCTCAGGACATGATTGGAGAAACTGGCCATTGCCAGGACTCCCACTGTCACTTGTTTATAGCAGGTCACGAGGCCACTGCCGTTTAAGACTCCAAGCAGGATTATAGGGATGAGTGGTGCAGTGCAATGACTGTGCTAGGGAATTAGGGTGGTTGGATAGGTTACCATGGAATTTAATGAACTTGGAAGGGATGAGTTCAAGAATATAGGGTATATTCAGATCATTGTGAAGGGTTTTGTTGCTGACGTAATAAGGGGCATTTACTATTGTTCTTAGGACTTTTGATTGAAAGGATTGGATGCGCTTGATGTTCGACTTTTTTGCTGTCCCCCATAGCTCTATTCTGTATGTCCAGATTGGCTTAAGTACAACCTTGTAAATAAGTAGTTTGTTTTCTATTGAGAGGTGGGATCTCCTTCGAAGTAGTCTGTACAGTTGTCCAAAGCGTCTGTTTAGTTCTTGTCTTTTTAGTCTCGTGTGTGGGTTCCATGTCAGTCTTTTGTCGAGATGGAAGCCTAAATACCGTACTGTCTCAGACACAGGGAGAGGAATTGAATTTAAAAAGACTGGCGGACAGGACTTGCGGCAGAGGGTAAAGGTTATGCGGGAACATTTTCCTTCGTTGACTTTGATTCGCCATTGGTTGCACCAATACTCGATCTCGTCAAGGTGTTTTTGAAGGTTTTGGGATGCTATATCAGGGTCTGTATGGGTTGACAGGACTGCAGTGTCGTCTGCGAATGTTGCCAAGAAGGTATTGGTAGTAGAGGGGACATCAGCAGTGTATAGATTATAGAGGATGGGACCCAGGACGCTGCCCTGTGGAACTCCTGCTTTAATGGGACAGTAGTTAGAATATTCCAAACCACTGCGGACTTGGAAGAAACGGTTTGAAAGGTAGGATTGTAGGATTAGGAATAGGGTTTGCGGTAAATTTCCTTTGAGTTTGTAAAGCAAACCTGCGTGCCAGACCCTGTCAAAAGCTTGAGCTATGTCTAGAAAGGCAGCAGTGCAATACTGTTTGGTTTCAAGGGCTGAGGATATGTGATCAACAACGCGAAGGCCTTGTTGAGCTGTGGAATGTCGTTGGCGGAAACCAAACTGGTGAGTAGGGTAAAGGTTTTTGGATTCAACAATTGGAAGTAGGCGTTTTAATAGGAGTTTTTCAAAAATTTTTGAGAGGATAGGGAGTAGACTAATTGGACGGTAAGATGAGGCGTCATTGGGTGGTTTGCCGGGTTTGGCGAATATGACAATAATGGAATGTTTCCAGAGGAGAGGAAAGTGCGTCGTTCGGATAATGCAATTATATATATAGGTTAAGAAGATTATGGCTTTAAGAGGAAGTTGTTGGAGGATTCGAGGAGTAAGGAGATCATATCCTGGAGATTTTCGGTAAGGTAATTTTTTCAGAAGATATTTAACCTCAGAGGGGTTAACGGCTTTTGGTGGTAGTGAGAGAGGGATAGGGGAAGTGAGAAAATCTTCGACAGTTGGACGGTGATTATTGTTTTGAGGAGTAAGATGAGGAGTGAAAGTACGGGAATGATGCAGTGCAAAATTCCTCCGCCCTCTCGCCATCCGAAGCCGTCCAGGACCCATCATCACAACGGAGTGGGTGTGAAACAGGAGGATATTTTAGCATTTTCTTAGTTACATTCCACAGGGAGTTGTCCCTGGTAGACAGGGAGGAGAGATAGGAATTGAAAGAATCGGAACGGAAGGATGCCAATTGCCGCTTTACAAGCCTGCAGTACTGATTGTATGAGCGACGATCAGCAGGATGTCGGGATCTTTGCCACACTGTTCTGGAGTGGCGTTTGGATTTGATTAGGTCTTTGAGATACTGAGGTAAAGGATTTTGATTGTGAATTTTTAGGTGACGATGGGGTGGCAAAATACATCTAAGCCACAAAATTAACTACCACCAATTCAACGTTCAAGATTCGATTGAGCAATATGAAATAAAAGAAAACGTACATTTAACGTTGCAAAACTGGATCAATTACATGTATACTCAATAAAGAAATATATAATATAAATAAATAAAAAATAATAGGAATACACAAAGCAAAACGTGATTTAAAGGGTAAGAAAAGTACTATAACCGCGGTTACAAATATTCATTTAGACCTAGGCGTATTGAGTTAGTGCAACACTAAATTTCTGCCGATAAAAAAAAAAAAAATTGTGAGAAGTACCACTTCGATATCCAATTTGAATTCTGTAATGGTATCACTGTTTTTGTTGTTTTTTAGCAAGAGATCGTTTACGTTCATAGGATTGGGATATAGGATTTTAACAGCCAATATAAGTTTTTTTGGCGTCAATATCTTAAATATCTAGGATTAAAAAAAATATATTTTATGACTGGAACACCGCGTAGTTCTCTCTCAATCGTTTAAAATAAATTATTCGTTCATGAGATTAGTCTTCTGTTATTAAATAGAATCCTTTGGGTCTGTAAGAAACAGCGTTAACACTTAAAGATTGAAATCTTTAAAACAGTTACTTCGCATAAAATTATGTGTTTTGTGCCAATTAGTAGTTTAGTATTAAGCACTGTTTATTGCATAGTTTTTATGTTTACTACATTGTACATACATGTTTGCATTAATACGTTTTGTATTGGTATTCCGGATAAATCGTACCAAACGGCTAGTCCCTTGACAATACGAATTATCGGGATTCTACTGTATAATTATTTTTTCTCCCCCCCTTTCATAGCCCTTTTAAATTTACAGATAATTATAAATACTCAGGCGAATCTATTTACAAATTATTTTTGTAACTGTATAATTTATTTGAAAAATTACAATTAATAGGCACATAAGAATTCATTCGTACTTACGTACAATTTCCATTCATACAATTAAAATATACATTTATAAAACTTCAACAAGTCATTTGCTTACATACGAACAGAATTAGGTTGCCTATTTCATATTAGGTTATTTTCATATAACTTACAACCAAAAAAAAATCGAAAGAAAAGGAAAAAAAAAGACACGAACAAACAACTTACAAATCCTGCTCCAATATGTATGAGCAGGTAACTGAAAAAGGCAATAAACCGCTTTTATCAACTACTTCTTGAGTTTTTATTATGGAGAGGTAGCTGTTTTATCTTGTATTTGGGCCTGAGAAGAAATAAAAGAGGCCGGTTCTCAGCCACTTTTGGCGATTGGTAGAGCCATGAATTTTTATTAGGATTCTAACCTTTCAAAATGAAATTTGTAAGGAAAAAGAGATATCTTGATCAAGAAACCCTCGGGTAAACAGTTTAATGAGCTCTGATGAGAAATGAATACCCAATAATCGGGGAACCTTAATCGGTAAAAGCTCATATTTAAATATTTTTAGTTATTTAAACAGAATAAATGTGGAAGGATGCCGGTTGTATGTCTAGCTTTGTTGCAGGTAGTTTTATTTTTCATCTCGAAAATTATCAAAAGTTGTAATTATTGTAAAAATTATCATGAATATATCATAGGATAGTTAACAGTATTGCAATACCGTCATTCCGGGCAGTTTATTACATCTTCTGTTCTTACACCACTACGTAAAAAAATTTTTGAAGTAAATAAAAACTTATTGAAGCGGTGAGCAATACTTACTTCAGGACCACTTTTTGGCTCATTGCATTAGCATGTTCCAAGCTGTACACGCATATAAATATTTAATAGTCCTTATAATAGTGAATGTTCAATAAATGCGGTCATCAAAAATACACTGTATTGGTACTGTTGCGGCTTATTACCAATTTTGTCCGACTTAATTATTTGTTCGGTTTCCCTTTTTTTATCCAACCTTTTATTTTAAAATTACCTAACAACAATAAAAAGAAAGGCACAACTAGTTTTTTTTTGTAAAATAAATAATTAACTTACTCTAGCGTTATTTTTATGAAAAGTGATTAAATTTATTTCTGTATTTATTTTGTAAATCAAACTATAAATAAGTGTGCATATTTAATTGTTTTACTTTCATTTATATTTATTGTTTATTCAATCGATGTTCCTAGAATAATTGTTTTTATCTATTGATTATTGAAAGTTTGTTGTTTATGATTTATTGCAATGTTCGAAACTCAATTTTACATTCCAAAAAAGTTTATTTTTATTTATATTTTATTAATAACATTATTTGTGAAGACCTTCTTTTATTTAGTCAGTAGTTATGCAATTACTACATTCCTGTAAAAGAACGTTCAATTGAATATTCACGCTAATAATTACGTCAATAGCGAAGTATTGGCAGACATCAGTGTAGACAACATGGGACTCTTAATCCATAACTAGACTCACCGCTCCCGCTGTTTATATAAGATAAAGGTCAGTCTCGCTGCGACATCGGCCTGGTCCACTGCTAACAGCTGCGATTTGTATGAGGTTCATACAAATTTCTTCCGGAAGATTCTTCCTTTGCTTTACTGAAAAACAAAATCATCACGGACTGAAGGGATTAAACGGACTCCGCCTGCCAGCCGCTGAAGATCTTCGTTTACCACGGTAAAGCGCTTTACCCTATGACATTTCACCGAATCTTATTGTCCTCATTTTTTATATTGTTTTTTATTTTTAATTAGTTTATTATATTTTGTATGCCATGAGTCATGATATAATTGGAAATTATAGGAATTAATTTTTAGTTCAAACGTTGATCCAGGTTGTTCATTTATCACCCCCCTGCTCCTTACTCTTATCCTTTTTTTTATTTTTATTATTTCCATTTTTAGCCCATTGGGCTTTTCTTTTCTTTTTTTATTATTTTATTGTTTTAATTTTTCCTCATTATTGGTGAGGTGGTCCTCCGAACTAGCGCCAACGGGTGCGAGAACTGGACACCTTCAGGTAAGGCTCCCCCTCCCCGACAGGTACAGATTCCAGACATTCCCAAGCATTACGCGCTTGAGAAGTTTCGTTCATTTGCATGTTTTATATTTTCAACACAATATTTGTAGATATATTGGTCCAAAAATATCCTGTATACCTCTGGCCTCCCTTGGTCCTGGATTCAATGATAATAGATAACAGTTAGATATAAAGTATCTGTGTATTGTCCATAAACCTTGTGTGCCTTCGGTGTTTGACCTTTTCCTTCCAAAATATTCAAAAGCCTACTGACATATTACTATATTATACTGAGGGAAAGTAATAAGTCACGGCAGTTGAAGGAAATCACAGGCCGTTCCGGCTGTCACCGTTTCCTAACGCACCTGACCTTTGCCGGCTCATGGCTGGATTACCCGTGGATTATGCAAACGTAGAAAAAAAAAACAACCTTATTTTATCGGGGCGAAAATACCGGTGAGTGTTGTACAATTTACCGGGATAAGGGTTACTAGTGTGTGGTATACGGAAACAATTGGTGTGAAAATTTCAAGGTTCGAGCTCAGTGAATTTTATCAGGATTCGAGGAAAATGAAGTATTCTTGAGAGGTCGATCATTCAGTAGAGCCTCCATTTCCAAAATCAACCCGTATACAAACATGATTCCAGCAAATCACACATCCGCAGTTTTGCGGCCAGATATATATTTTTTGTATTACTGCTTTTTGATTTACAAATGGTTTAAATGATTTATTTTGTTTGAAAAACAGAAATCGTTTATTTCTAATGGTTATATAATTTAATATAAGAAGTTAAGAAAAATATATAATTAAAATTTGTTTTATACAATTCTTTTTCAATAAGATCACAACAAATAAATCAAATCCAGTCGGGTGTTTTCAATATAAATTTTAAGTATCCTTCATAACGACTGACAATAAGATATTTAATAAAATGTTTAAGTAGTTAATTAATTGCCAAGCCCAGCTGGCATTCAAACTAGCATAGGTGGATCGTCTTTTGTCTCTTTGTCTAACTGGAAGTACAAGGAAATTTGGGAAGCGTGATAAACATATAACTAAATGTACATTCCATCTTTAACACAGGCGCTATAATTTTATATTATCAATCATCAGAAACTGGTAGATAGTCTTCCTTCCAGGGAATATTCACAACAAAACGTAAAGTTTTGTCAAACTTAATTTGTAAATGTTTCCGTGATTCTTCTTGCATATTTACGTTACTCTTCAGTTTTTGTCGAACAGTGGAGTTCAACACATCTACTACACATGGATCATATATTTTCAAAATCCCAACGAAGATCGACACTCTATTTGGACATCCTTAAATTTCCAGTGTGAGCAGATTTTATCGCTGAACCGTATAATGATGATTAGTAACTGTCGGGTCGTCACGAGAGGGGTGCCCAGTTACCCTAGCCCTGGTGACGAAGTGAGGGTTGATTAGGCTATGACCTGGACAATCGTTTCATGACGGTTTTACTATCTGACTCCATATTTGATAGGCATGTGCCCCGACAGTGCAGAATGTTCAGGAGAAGAGGTATAGGGTAGGTAGTGTAGGTAGTTTGTGTGGTCTTGGAATGACCACGAATTCACACTCGGTATCTGAGGGTTAGCGAAATACGTCCGGAGCCCGGCCGGAACCAAGGCGAGTGTGTACCAGAGAGGCAGACTATATTGCCGTGGGAGACAATACTTAATAAATTTGTAGGGCCACGACAACCGTTGTCCACTAGGGAGAGCTCTCTCCCAAGGAGCTGCTAGTTTTAGGGAGGGGAAGGCAGAGAATCCCACTAGGAGAGTTTAGGGTCTGACAATGCCGGCCTAAAACATAGAAAGGTTAGAAAGAAGGTCCAGAGGTTTTCATAAATGAAAAGGCCAAGTCTTGAACATCAGTACAGCCGCAAGTCATCAGTTAGAGAGTCGTCAGTAGAATGATTTACAGGCCAAGATCTGGCCCTACTTATAGTCAGTGGTGGGTAGTAGACCCAATCATCTGCCTCGTTATTGTACCCAATGAGATCCCAGTATGCGGTGGGGCTTTGTTCTCGGCAGCCCCAGGGCTGGACTGGGTCATCGATACCTAACCTGGGTAAGGGTCTCCAGCCCCTAACTAATTAACTTGCAGCTGCGTTTTTTTTTATTGTTTACGACATTTACAATGACTTATGGTTTGGTAATGTTATTTACATTTGTTTAATTTAATTTACAATAGAGTGATTTGTCGTATGTAGTTAGCGGTCGCTACAGTAACTAAGGTCTGTGAGGCCATTAGACAAAGTACTGTGACAAACTGGGGTACGCAAGAAGGAGTTATAGGGGCTAGAGTATTGGTCACTACATTCATTACAGTTCCAACCAATGGGTGCAGCAATTCTGAATTCTACTGATCCGGATTTGGACAACCTTAAGCCTTCCGTTAAAGAACCTTTGAATTTCTTTAGCTCAAGTCTAGACAATTCTTAGGCATGTTCATTTGCTCTAGATGAAGAAGAAACGGAGTATGCTTATTTTCTAACTGAGTCAGACTGTTCTAGATTTTTTACGAAGATGTTTATTCGAAAAATTGCGATTTGCTTGTTCTTGCATGATCTTTTCTATAACTGCTTTAATTTTACTAAACTTAGACCTATAAGTTCAACATATGGTTTCTTCTCTGGATTATCGTGACTAAGCAAATCATCATAAATCTAATAAATAAATAAAAGAATGTGGAGGTGAGAAAATGTACCAAACACGACATAAATAACAGTTTTGAAGGTATTTTGTAATTGCAGTCAACCATAATCTCAACAAATATTGCATATAACAATCAATAGGTCAACTACCGGAAAAATATAAGTTCATTGTTTTGAAAAATCCAATAAATTATATTCCTATTACCTAATTATTTATCCGTTGAAACGTAGGCTAGTACTTGTAGGGGGAAAATACTGGGTGAAAAATTACTCAAATTAAATGCTTAAAAATCATTGACTTAATTGAGGTTAGTCACTAATCCATATGGAGTTAATGACTGCATAATTACTTTCTTCAAGTATTGTCATTTCATCTTTTTAGATCGCTGAGTTTTTTCCTGCTAGCATTAAGGTTCGTTCAGTAATCACACGCAATTATCATCTGTCAGATAGACCACTCATAGCTTTTTGTCTACGGGATAAGTCGACTCACACCGAGAACAAGAAGGAATGCTATGCGGGCTATTCAGACGGCCAACTGTTCTCCCCCTCTAATAATCAGTCATTATTTGTTAAATGCTTACTTTTTTATATTACTTTTTTGAACATACACGTAATTTCTTATATAACTTCGTTCTAATCAAGAAAAAAATAAAAGAAATTACAACTCAGAAATCACGTATTTAATGCCTTTCAAGACGATTTAAGTACTTTTTTTGGGAGGGGGGATTTTAACTAATCTCAGTTTTTCTCCTTGTTTAAAAGTATATTTAAATGACAGAAATGGATGAGAAATGGTTAATAATCAAAAATCTCAGAACGCCGTGATGAGAAATGTGCCCTGGAGATGCTAAATAACCAGTTGGCGTGTCGACGGATCAAATCTCTTTAGTTATACTCACGCAAACCTCGCAGAACATCGGGAAATTTAAACTACCGGACTTCCAACCCGGTATTTACACGATGACCACATTACCCTTCGCATCAATGTTGGAAAAAGATTTGTATGTTAGTTTTTATCTACAGCTTTCTGGAAGGCTGCCTTCTAATTTCGAAATGTTTGCATTATATAAATGAATTAAATGAGTTAGCTATAGCTGTATAATTTCATTTGCTGCATAGAATGTATCACATATGCAGTAAAGCACTAAGTGTAATTTTATTTTATTTCGTTCCTCACTGATTCCAAATATTGTAAATAAAAAGTGTTTCAAAAATAAAAGGATTTTGAAATAAAAAAAAATGTAGCCCTTTCGGTGACAGCAGTATCAGAATTAGTTTGCAATTTTTGCGAAAGCCTAGATAAATGGTTCACTAATGGCTCGGAAAATCTTAATGACAGAGCACTCGGCCTTCTCAAGTTCGATTCCTGGCCTTGTGACTATCGTTTGTCTTTGGCTAATATTCGTTAAATATGCAGGAATAAGGTTAGTAGACTTTTCTATTCTGCGTTTGGCACGCTCTGTATGTCTTTGAGATGAACGATCTATGAAATGAAAATATTTACACACCTTCGCGTTTTATAATATCATCCTATGAGTCAGCTTGAAAAAAAAATACGAGTAAATATAATAGTAGAAGCTGCCAGATATTGCGATGAGATTCTAGGAACTGCATAGCACTCTGCCAAAACTGGTGACCGCACGCCAGCAATGGTCTACTGTACAGACGAAGCAACAAGTTATGTTTGTCGCGATTTTATTGCTTGTTGTGTGCTATAATTGAATAAATGATAAGTCAAGTATTACTAATATATAGGCTAATTACTAATATTATATATATATAATATTAATAAGTATTACTAAGAAATAGGCCAGACACATCACAAACCAGGTTCCTACGACGCGTGGCTAGACGATCCTGGTATTAAGTTTGCCTCATCTTGTGCCCTGCGAACGAAAAGACCCGTCATGGCTGGAGGTGATTCACAGTGGCTCGACCTTTCCCATAAAATGTCGACAGATGCTCCCGACATCTAAGACTTGTGCATCCGGCAGATGACAAGCCGGTAGTACTGCATATGTACCCTTTCCCTCGGTTTGAGTTTTGTAGTAGTTTTCAATTACATAGTTCATAATGGAGTTTTTGTATTGTATTGTACCAGAGAGAAACTATTACAAATACGAGTAAGTTTGCAGTTTCTTTAAACAGCCTAATTTCAATGTTATATTTATGTTATAAGTTTTAATATTATATTAAGGTATATTATAATTATCTTCTCTGACTTTTATCAATGACGCCATCCCACAAAGCCTTTGCGTTTCATCGTTTTCTTCGTCATACATTCACCATAAACAACTGCACCACATGTTACGTCCTCGTCGTGAATTGAACAATCAATTCATAAACACATTCATTAGGAATAACGAAACTAATGAAACTGAAGAAGAGATGCTTGTCATAGGTTTTTTGACGAAGGACCGCTTGAGATTTGCCAAACCATATGCCGGTTATCACCTTGCGGTTCTGACTGAGTACGAAACTCGAGCACCTCTAGGTTTGTCACACCACATGCCGTGCGAGATAGGCTTTATACTAGCCATTTTTAAGCACCTGAGAATGGAAGTGTGAGCTGCCAAAAGCACTTGAGCGTTAATGAATGTAATGATTTGAGGGAAGACAAACTGCTCGACTTATAATTTATTTTATGATTTAATTACTTGTTGCGGGTTTAGATTAAGTAAATAACGTCCTACTTTGTCCTCCTACAAGTTATTTATTTCTCTTTCATAAGTAATTTCAACAGTCGACGCAGCCATTCTGAGCACTTGAGAATGGCATACTGCTATTTATTATAATTTATTCAAGTTTGCGTCATTGTAAAATTGCTTATGCCCGGCTAGTCATTCCGCAGTCGGAAATAGAGGGAAATCAGTGTTTTCGCACTTTCGCAACGACAGATATCCGGGAGTGGTGATAACCAGCCTATCTATCGCACAGCCAGAAGCAAACGATAGAATCGACAGGTTATCGAATGAAACTTTCACTCATTATCACCAAGCTCATCATTTATCAGCTTTCATGGGCTTTTCAGTAAGTACAGCATTTCTTAAATGTTCGGAGGTATGACAGATCTGCAAACATACATTGAATGTCTTTGAAACATTCAAGTGTAATAAATTACACAATTAACGGTTGCGAAATGATTTCACCGGCAGTTCTTATGACATTTTGCAATTATAATTGACTAAAAGCACAAAATATATTATCCAATATTAATCAGTATGTTGAGATCTTTAATTCGATATATTACTATATAATATATGGTATAAGCTCAATTTTCTTTCAAACACTACATGAACGTGTGTCCGGAAGAAGGGCCTATGTCACGATTTTTTCGAAACTCAGGTTTTTGTCGAATAAGGGCCTATGTCAAGTGGTGTACGTATTGCCATGGTTATTAGTTGAAAAGGAAGCCGCTAGAGGTCAAGAGAATCACAATCGTTGAGAGAAATCACAAAACTTGAAGTGGAAGAAGGGCCTATGTTATCAGTTCATCACGACAGTTGCCACTCACCAACAACAATAACCTACGTTCGGTTATCATTTTGATTCCTAGTATCAGTTTTACGCGTGTTAATAATAAGTTATATTAATTCATAATGATATTATGATTATTAGCATCTACAAATTGGTATTCTGCGTGATTTTGAGGTTTTCTAGGTTCATGATTCGTGGACAAGTGATAAAGTTTTGTGTTTTATTGTCAGTGTAGTGATGAATATTTCGGAACGTACAATGGCTCATATGAATTTGTCACTTTCGGAAACGAGACATTTGAGTAGCGGAAAGAAACGTTCATTGAATGTAGATATGTGGAATGATAAGAAACAACAGGCTCTTCGAAATGCAGGCCAACAATACGTGAGTAAGCGTGGTAAAGGGAATGTGGTCCCGGCAAAGCAACTTCCTGTATCTAGACGAGGTTGCCTCCCCGAAATTTGCTCAAAACAAGGTTGTAGCACGATTTCACTGGACATGGTACACACCATGCATAGTCGGTTTTACAATCTAAATTACAACCAACAAACCCTTTTGTTGACAAAGTGCGTTAATATACGTGAACCTAAGTACAGGAGACCCGGAAAGAGTGATTCGACGTCAAAGAAGCTAGCAGCCTTTGATTACAACATTACTGGTAAGCCTGTGTGTTTGAAAACTCTGCTAAATACGTTTGAAGTTGGAAGAAAACGGATTCGTGTTATACAAGAAAAACTGAAAAAGGGGGAAATCGCACCAATGGATACAAGAGGATTTCATCTGAACCGACCACACGCAGTCGACAGTGAAAAACGAAAACTGGTGAAGCTACACATTGAAAGCTTCCCAGTAATGGAAAACCACTATAGTAGAAACAGCTCACAAAAAAATGTGTTGAGTGTAGACTTGTCGGTCAAGAAGATGCACCGACTTTTTGTGGAGAAATACCCTGAAAGCGAGGTGTCCTACAGCCTATACAGAAAGATTTTTAACAGAGAATCCAAGTTGAGGTTTGGTTCTCCACGTTCCGACACTTGTAACCAATGCGACAAATTCTATGCAGAACTGATTTTGGCCTCCAATACTGGAGAAAGGGAACGGCTAGAAATTGAGAGTACAATACACCACATCCAGGCGGACAGTGCATACAAAACTCTGGCCGAAGATGGAAGGAACAAGAACTTCATAGCTTTGTGTGTTGATTTACAACAAGTTCTTTCCACGCCTGCATTTACTCATGCTGATATGTATTATCAACGTCAATATTCCTCTTATAATTTTGCTATCCACAATATGACAGCCGATGTTGCAAGTATGTACTTATGGCATGAAGTACTCGCAAAACGGGGATCAAAGGAGATTGGTTCGTGCCTACTAGACTACATAAAAACTACGTATCGCACTCTTGGCCCAGGTGAAGAACGTAAGGTAATAATTTGGTCGGATCGATGCTGTGGGCAAAACAATAATAAGACAGTTCTCACGTTATATTGGTACCTAATTCAGTGTGGGTACTTCACAGAAGTGCACCAAAAGTTTATGGTCACTGGGCATAGTTTTTTGCCATGCGACCGTGATTTCGCTGTAATCGAACGGCGAAGAAAAATTCAAAAAGCTATTGTTCCTGGTGACTGGAAGCACATCATAGCATCTTCAAAAATTTCAAACCCGTTCTTAATCACAGAGATGACTCAAGATAAATTCAGAGACATAGACGTCGTTACTAGAACTTGTTTGAAAAAAAATGCCACATTCCAAATTACCAAGTACGTGTGGTATAAACTATGTAAGGATGACCCAACAACCCTGTATGCTAGGGAGTCCCATAACACACTGAGACCATGGAAAACATTCAGAATGTTCGACCCAACAGTTGGTATTCCGGTAATTCAAGATCTCCCGTTCCTTTACACAAGCCTGTTGCCCATTAGCAAGGAAAAGAAAAAAGATCTGCTTCAGATGACTACGTTTATGACTGATCCTACACATAAGCTATTTTATACATCTTTGCCTTCATTGTAGTAATTCAATGCATAATACTTACTTTACTATTTGCATATCTACTTCCTTTTCTTGTTCAATAAACGTTTGTATGATGGAAAATAGTTTGTTGTTGTTTCTGAGAATTTCCGTTTTTCCAAATGGAAGAAGGGCCTATGTCACTTTCGCTAATTTTTATTGCAAATACTATTAGGGATGTTTTAGTATTGAAGCTCTTGTAAAATTAGGAAAACGTGACATAGGCCCTTCTTCCGGACACACATTCACATACTGATATAGTGCACTTATTTATATTACAAAAAAATCAATTAAAAAAATAATTTAGGCTACATAAAAATAAAAAAATCTTTGCTAAAATTGAAAACAAAATTGTAATTGATACGTCCTTGGTTCAACTAGCTTAATATCAGAACAATGCGTCAACTGAAAATAGCTAAGATAATAACAAACAAAGTCTGTTGCTCGGAACAAATTTTAATTTTACACATTTTGAATCCAATATATGAGGTATGTGAGATCTAGTGGTGATTCGACAAATAAACCATGATATTAAGACTTTTTTCCCCCTGTTATCGTAACAAATGCTTTTCATATTTTTGTTTGATAAATCTTCCAATGGGAAACCCCATAAAAAAATGTAAATTTGCATAAAATAAAAGGCTGTTCTGTAAGCGGATCCAAGCCACGGGGTGGTGGGCAGCCATACGGTGGGAAGGTCAACCACTTCTTCGTTTTCAATTTATTTTTTGTTCCTTTTTTCCTTCACATCCCCGTGGGAAACGTGGGTCTTCTCCGCAATATATAAATGAGATTTCTGCGAGTCTGTGATGCGATATGAGATTCTCCCATGAGTTTATAATCACGGTCATCAGCTCAAGGAGCACTTCAAATTATAAAAAAACTTCAAGCTCTCAAAAAGATTGGCAGGAAACAAAGACTACTGCACTGAGATTTATTTTTGGGTACATATTTGAAGCGGTGTTTACATTAGTGTGGTCCTACCTAGCCCAATTTACTATTTATAGTTATATTAAGGGTACCTAAATCAGTTGTTCATATTATTATTATTGTTATTAATCTTCACGCTGGTCTATTCTCGCCTTAACCAGTCGTTTTTAAGTCACCTATCTGTTCTAAATACGCTTGATTGTGACAACGCATTACTGAGTGATACTATTGAGCACAGGCGAGCAACAGGTAGACTACGTATCGCTTGGCCGCCTGCTGCCCTCCTAACTCACATTTCCTACAGGTGCATGCTTCCATAAGGCGGAGATAATCTGTAATGGCGCCCTCTTTACTGGACACTTCTTCACCCATCCTCCTCGTGAGTACCATGTCGGCCGGCCAGTGTGTTAGTTCACAGAGGACGTGCACTCGGACTTTTTCATCTAATTGTTGTAGCTGACAGCTTTGCTATTACCGCAACTAAAAAAAAAGAAAAAAGAAGAAGGAATCTAGCTGATATTGATGCACCGAACAGAGAAATCTGGAACATGTCCACAACCACTGAAGAGAACAATAATTGTGCGAAAATAAAATATATTATAATGAAAGATATAACCTAAAGTATGGGCAGAAAACATTCTTTCTACAAGGTTGTCTGATTGTAGAGCGCATGGGTATATTTAGCCGTAATTTTGAATAATATTGATAAAATAAATAAATGAAAGCATATACAACAGCAATACAATGAAGATAATGTAAGCCCTTGTTATACTCAGGGAGATAGGGCTGTCCCTTCATCCCATAAAAAAATAAGTTAAGTAAGGAAGAGAATATGTACTAAACTACGTACAAAGCAAACTGAACTAACGCCATAATGAGAATATAAAAAATGATAAATGAAATCACATTCGGAATCAAAAGATAAAGACTTCCCTATAAAGATATATAAAGACTGATATCAGGTCAGGTAATTGTCAGGTTACTCTATATTGCCAAAAGTTAGGTCACAAAGAAGAATGCAACACAATGGGGCACTTAAAAACAACGCATTGTTAATTCTACCATCATTGATCCAGAGAACACAATTATTTTTTCATCATTAAACAATTACACATACTACTTATAGATTTGTATTTATTTGAATACATATACACAAAGAAAAATTAAAGTTGAAAGCAGAAACACCAGGGATATTGAAGCGACAATGGCCATGAGATCTCATGCGATTAAACTCATATTGGGAGCCCTGTAACTGCACAGTATTTTCCCCTCATGCCCAGAGCGTCTGCGGCTCTCTCTCAGTGCGAATGGCTACTACCTAGTAAAGTGGCCACAGGAACAGCGTGAGATATGCCCTTGATCCTTGCTCCCTTCGTTTTTCATGGGCTCTGTGTATGTGTGAACTTTGCAAATACTGTATAAATAATATAGTGAATCCAATATTGTACATATCATTTATCATAATTAACCATCGGGCAGACTGTTATTTTTTTTTCAAATATAGATCATTTCTTTACAAACAAATTAATTGAAAAACTATACTCAGAGGCTTCCTCTTCCACTTGCTGTACACATTCGGTTATTCGTATATTTCCAGTTATTTTATACATCAACCGAAACATTCACTTCACAACTTGGGGTGTTATTGGAAAATATTTCTAATATTTTAAACCGTTTGGGTTTTTTATTACCGCAATATTATAGCACACAGACAGACAGACGCATTACAGTAGTTGGTTGTGTTTTGAAAGTACATCCTCTCCCTTCAGGATTGATGAATAGTCAATGTATCACCCATCCAAAGAGGATTGTCTGAAATAACTATCTGTTGTAGTGAACTCTGGCATTGTCCAGTTCTTCATTGATAGATAGCGAAATACTTTTAACTAGCAGCACAAATGCATTTGTGCTTCTCTGTACTGAACCATTTATGCCATTTTGTATTTCTCTTCTTTTTTTCCCTAGTTAATTCGCAAATGGTTCAATTTATTTATTTTGTGTGAATACCAAAAATCACTCATTTCTTATGGTGACCAATAATTTATTTTATGTTTCAAGATAAATTATACACAAACCTAAACAGTTATTAGTTTTAGATTTCTTGTTTATTGCTTATATTGTTTTGTTTATATTGTTTTGTTTATAATCCTTAGTTGACAATTGCTATTTACATCAGACACACTCTATCTGTTTGTCGACTGTACTATCAGTATTTTCTGGTGTCTAATTAAGTTAAGTGTGTACTTTTCGCATTAATCAATTCACTTTTTATTGATTGCCGCGCAATGTTGCTAAGGTTATCATTTAATTCCCTTGGCAGTACATTTGTTTTTAATGATCTACAACGTCAAAAATCTACGATTCACGGATTAAAAGTAGGACTCGGCTGGTAAGACTACTATAGGTCTTCAGTTGTAAGCCATCGCTAATTGGGAAAGATAAAGCGACCCCTCGTCAACTCTTCTCATGTTGTTCATCGAGTTTTGTTTCAACTAATCTCTTGCATTCTCGCAATACTCTATGAGCAGCAAAGCATTAACTATTAACTTGTTCGGCTCTAGTCCATCGAACTTCGGCAGAAATCCAATCAAAAGACGGTTCGCTTCCCCAGATTTTATTTTGTTTAATTCATGAACATTTATTCATTAAATATTTTAAGTCAAAAATCTTTAACTGTAATTTTTGTCTATATTTTTAAGGCTAAGAAATTACCTTCTTTTCTTACTATGCACATAGCCCATTTATACAATTTTATAACCTTTTGTGTGAGTATATTTATAATTTATCATTGCTTTTATTCATCAATAGTAACATTTTTTTTCTCTTTTATCATTTTTTGTACTTCACAACGAGTGAAGGGTTCCTGGTTTTTTAGAACGATCGCAGCAATTTTGAAAGGGATTGGAGGATTGTGATTACCCCCCCCCCCCCTAACAATGATGATTACTAGGTATAATATTAAACCTGATCCCCAGCCAGCGAAATGATAATGAATTGGAGTCCAATTTACATTTGGAACAAACAGTGAAATCAGCAAACGCACAGTCAACATATGCAATTCATTTTAATTGCCAAGATAATCGTGCGGATGGAAGAGCACCCCAGTGGGTTATGATAATTATAAAATATGTTATATAGTCTTGTGTTTGTCATCCGTATATGTTCATGCATTTTCGAAACATTCAGACCATTATAAGGTGCCCCTCCGTTGCAAGCATAAGGTCTTGAGCAACAAGACGAAGTAATTTTAATTGATATAGATTATTCGTATAATTTCCAGCTTTGATTATTTTATTGCCATAGATTTAAGAGAGTTTTGTAAGTCATGAAGTTCAGTGGTAATTTGTATCTGTGAAATATTGAGTACAGCATTTTTTATTTCTCCTCCTGGAGCAAAAGGAAATAAATTCATGGGTGGACCCAACCTGGAGGCTAGCAACATTAATTATAGAGTTATTTTGGGAGAAACATGGTGATCAAAAATCCACTCTGTATTAAATTAAACTTGGGCTTGAACCTGTGAGGTTTCCAATCATTTATATGTGTGTCATCAGTATATTTGTATACTAATAAATAAAACCACTTATCAAACATAATAACTACGTAATTTATTTAACAAGGGAAATATATTATTACTGAGATTCAGTCCATTACGGAATAGTTTGAACCTTCCATTGAGAAGAGAAGAGGCTATTTCAAGAGGCCAGAGCGTTCTATAAATAGAAACATTTATATGCCTGACGATGGGCGGTTATCTTTATTGGAACTTTATTAGGCATTCATTTCTAACAATTTTACGAGTTTCTTCCGCCTATTTCATGCTTCTTCAGAAGTGAACAAAGGGTCAAATCAGTCCAGATGCAATTTTCTGAAAATACCTTAGATTACACAGAAACAAACATATGCAGCAAACGGGTTCGAATGCACGTTTTAGATTTAGGCTATCGCAATCAAACATTGAATAAGTGGTTAGAGTTACACAAACCAGAATTATACTTGAACGTTGAGAATGATAAAATGCTTGCTTAGTACAAATAGTACCTATAATATACAGAGGGGTCCAAAAAAATGTATCCACTGGTTAACAATCCATTACTTGCAAACTAATTGACGGAGTTGTCTCATTTTTGGTGAAAGTGTAGCTTAAAGTCCAACTTAAAGATATCACTGTAGGTGTTCGAAATCGTCCCCATTAACATCCACACACAAACGATGCCACCGAACTGCAGCACGAACTACTGACTGCAACGTGTTCAGTTGGATATTAGCACATGAATGTACGATGGATTCTCGAAGTTCATTCAATGTGCGTGGCTTTTGTCGATAAACGACGCCCTTTAGTGTTCCCCACAGGTAAAAGTCCAGAGGAGTTAAGTCTGGGGAATGTGGTGCATACTCTACAGCACCTCTACGGCCTATCCATCTTCCTGGTAGATTTTCGTTGAGATAAGCCCTAACACGATTGTGGTAGTTGGCTGGGGCACCATCTTGTTGAAAGTAAAATCTTCCGTCTCCATACAAGTCTTGGATGGCGGGTAAAATGGATGTTTGAAGCTTCTGAAGGTACACCTCGCCGGTAACTGTGCCGGGCGCCATTGCCGTTGAACCTCATTAATGTTTTCGTACTTAAAATACCACTTTAAAACAGACTTCCTTTCATCAAATGTAAGCCTTACGCCAGCCATGTTTACTTGAGTAACAAGGTACAACTAACAATAAAACACTAACTATCTGGCGACTGTCATCTGACAAAACAAAACAACGCAATACAACGCTTGTATGCCGATTGCCGGAACTACAAACTATTACACTACCAAAAATGAGACAACTCCGTCAATTAGTTTGCAAGTTATGGACTTTTAAACAGTGGATACATTTTTTTGGACCCCTCTGTATAATACAAAGGATAGCCGCAAACCAAGCAACACGATTTAGAAACATAGAAATATACTTTTGAACCCAAAAGGTACAATAACTCATAATTGAAAGGATATTGAAGCCATAAAAGTCGTGTTATTTCATATAAAAATCATTATTTGTTAAATATTCTAAGAATGAATTACTTAGAAAATAATATAATAATAATAGTTTCGAGGCGTTCAAAAACGAAATTTATTCCCTGATGTTGGTGCACACTACTCGAACAGGAAATACCAGGTTTCTCCTGATAACATCATGATAAATTCTCATTTTAACGAAATAATATTTCGTAGTCAGTTTTGATGATATTTTTCTCATAAGGCAATGTCAGTCGTCACCAGAAGTCACCCGGAAAGCAGGACAAAATAATATAATCTCGCTCTCAAAAAACAAAAAATGAGATATCCATATCTCTAGAAAAGGAAATTAAAAAAGAATAACTAAGATTTTCCCAATTCTGTTTAAATATGTAATATTTCTAAATTTTTAATTTAATTTTTCTCGAAGGGGTTCAATCCGTCTAATGGATTTTTTAACAGTGTTTCTAATTATGTTAAAACGTATGTCCTTTACATTTTCTTGGGTGTTATCATTTTGTCATATTTTTTTTAAATAAACGATGTATAGATAAAGTTGGACTAGAACTAAAGAAAACCATCAGTATGGTTGTTTGAAAATATTTTTCCAAATATTTGGAGCTTTGGGCTCTCAAAAATAAAATTCGTCACTCGATAGTAAAAATATATAATAGAAATTTTAAAGTTAGTTACCAATCACATGAAATTTCTTTCAACTGACAAATTGTTTATTTTATCTCTTTTTATTAGTGAATTTGAGAAACCATGAAGTTTTGGTCGGCTGGAACGTTGATAATTAAATAAGTTATTTGCCAACTAGACTCAAGGATCATATGTAAAAAATTTTTTCGAAGAATCGTAAATACATTTATTTTATAGATATTATCCATATATAACGACGAAGACCATGCGAATATGATCAGTTGCCTAAGCCCTCCAAGCGATCGCACGTTAGTCCGAATTGTTCCCTGTCCTTGTACCATTTCTGTCAGCCATTAATACACCTGCACTCAAGGCTGGCGTTCATTAAACTGATAGCTATTGTATTCTATTTGCACCTTCCTTTTTCCCTGCTACGTTTTTTTTTCCAGTTATTTGACCGAACCTCAAATATAACAGCTAGCAACTTGGATCCTCCGACTGAAAAATATTCCATCGTAACGAATACTTGAACTTGAAATGCAATCCGAAGCCTAACAGATTCCAATTTATTCCATTGGATTCCATGCATGAATTCCATTTATGGGGATTTCATGCAAGGTGTAAATTTGTTATCAACAATTGGCAAACATAAACCATACGCTTAAACAAACAAAGCCTAATGTTCCAGAATAATTAATAATTTAAACTTTCACTGATATATTTTTTGATCATTTCGTATTTTAATACATCCCACTTAACCTTTAACCCACCAAGTTTATTTCGTCGTTTTGATAATTTCTGTTTGATTAATTAATACAAGGGTTTCATTATTTTCTTAGTTAGTTATTAGCTATTGTCAGTGAATTTCATACATCGCTTCTCATTTTCGTTTTGTTCAAATCTTATGCTGTTGGATCATTGCAGACATCACAAATATACTTTGTTATTTATAAGATAATCACTCATATTTTTTCTTTCTTTGCCAGCTAGAAAAAGTCCGTTGCTTTTTCTTATTCCAAGAATGAAGTGTTATTTTTATTCATTTCATTTATTCATCAGTTTATCAATCCTGACAAATGTAACAACGGAAGATTCTTGCTTATTTATTCATAAATATGATGTACCAATGTTACACAACAGGTGAAAAACTATGAAGATTTAAAGACCTAATTTTTGTTTCCTAAAAAATTATGAATGTCAATAATTTAACTTGGCAATTTTTAAACCCAGGTGTTGTAATTATAAGGTAAACAATTAAAAAATAAATGAACTTATTCCTTGTTATTGAAAAATTGCCAGGTCAAATCACCGGTTGAAAACAATATTGACCAAACTTCGAATAAGCAGTTTTGAGATAATAGTGTTTCTACACTGTGGATTGATTGTTCACGGATTGATCTCCTATTTGCCACTGTTAAAGTGAATTCCACTACACCTTTTTTGTAGCAATCAACGACGCACTGACTTTGAACACGGCTGCTCTCTCGTTGGTAACATACAATAGGTTGAACATTAGGTATTCCTAGAGAGAAGAAAAAGGTAACAACCCCTAATCACATTGTGAGAAGTGAAGATCCGCAAATTCACAATCACTTACAACGAACCCTTGACCTGAACGCACCGTTGCGATTTGGCAAATGGGCAGCAAAACTTGACTGTCTTGACCTCCGGCTAACCGGCGATTAGGTTATCGCCGGTCGGAGCCGGAATATTAATTAATTAGCAATAAACAATTAAACACAGAAAGGATACTCGATAAGGAAATCTCTGGAGATAAACAGGCTCAGATAGCCGGAAAGATCAAGCGGCCATGTCATAGCGTTTTAATTGTTGATCATGCTCCCGGTTCCCTGAGCTTGCATAATGGCTCATTGTTCTAGAGGGAGAGTCCCTTTTCCAAGACTAACCACATCGGATTTTTTTTTTTCTTTTGCTACCTTTGGGTAACGCTTTCTAGTTAATTTCACCAATAAATAACAACAAATTCACACTCTGTGAAAAAACGTTTGCTTAAAAAAAAATAATGGAAAATCATGTTTTTGTGTCTATAGATTTTCATGATGAAGTGCTTTGTTGTCTACTTCTTAAAAATATCGAAATTCCAGAGAGCAACAGTAAATGCTCATTATTACGTCATTAACAAAACCCTTCATACCGATCTAAATGTACCCTACATTTTTGAGCTCAACACTTCCAAGTTCATGGAATAGTAACCTCCCCAACCACCCTAATCACGTAGCACAGTCATAACACTGTGTCACTCATCTCTGTAATCCTCCTCGGAGACTAAAGCGGTAGTGGCCTTGTGACCTGAGTACGTGACAGTGGGAGTCCTGGCAAAGACCAGTTTCTCCAATCATGTCCTGAGCGTCTTTGGCTTTCGCGCTCTTGGCCAGCCAGCCTCCATTGGCTCCTATCCAGTGACGCGGCTGACGGAGGCCTCCCTAAGACTCCACTTCCTTTTTCGCATGCGAAGGAGGTGACAACCATCTGGATTTTGGAGTCTCTATAACCTCTTTTAAAGAAATTGTTTTTCATATAGTGTTAATAAAAAAAAGTCTTTTTTTTGGGAGTGTTGGCTATTTAAACTGTTGTTATAACGATTTGCTTAAATTGGGACTGTGCCATAGAAACTACCCAAAACTGTCTTGTCGAGCCACAGTATATTGATTTTGTCTACCGTTATAGTAGATAATAAAAGTGCACTAAATTAACCAAAAAATATGGCAAGAACATATTTTGTGGAAAATATCCTTTCAATGAATTTATTATTTGACCATTTGTGTCATTACCTATTCCATAAAAAGTATTACCAGCCAGTTTTTTTTTTTATGATAATCTTAAGATTTAAAATTTTGTATGGAGAACACATTTGATAGCCTACTATATAATCTAATACTAAATAATAAATAAATAGATAGAGTACGGTACCAAATTATCAATAAGAAAGAATTAATAATGTGATTTGTATTTTTAAATTATTCTTGCACAAATTCATTAAATTATTATTGGAAGTGTGTTCTTATTTCAACTCGACCCTTGTCAGACTTAAGAGACGTTGATTATAAAAGGTATTGTCATGTGATGCCCTACTAATAAAAATGAAAGGAACCCTATAAAACAATTGATTGTCTCTGAACAACTGAAGGTCAGGCAAGACTGAAGAATTCAAAGCTTCAATTAATATTAAATAATGAAAGCAACAATCCAATTATTCAGAAGCTGGAAGGTATCAAGGTAAAAGTAGGCAAAACAATTAACATGTAACGAAAATAGGAGTCAGTACACTGACGGATCTTTGTCATTTGTCTGTACCAAGGAGAAGATTTTCCAAACAGTAATAAGGTAGCTATCATTTTGCTGATTTTTTGGGTTTTTCTAATTTACGACATTACCTATTTCATTATTTATACTAGAATTTTTATTAAGGCCAGGTATATATTTGGATCTTTTTTATTGTTTTATTTAGAGATTAGATTTGATAACGTTTTAGCCATTCTGGCTTTAGTTAGTAAGCATTTTAGATTTGAACATAGAAATATTATATTCCGTTGTTAGATTTTAATAGGGTCTTGTCTGTAGATTTTATCTATAAATTTAATTTAATTTAAATTATTTTATCTTAATTTTTAGTGCTGTATGGTATCGTTTAGATTTTTGGCTTCAATTGTTATTACTGCTTTTAACAAATTTAAGCATGTGTTCCTTAAACGTGTATCAAATTGCATATGCACAGCTGGTCTGAAAAGTTTCCGACCTCAACATGAAGATGATAATAAAATAAATAAAAGCTTTGTAAGGTCGGAAACTTTTCAGACCACCCTCGTATACCTACTATAGCTAAAATAAAGGGTCGAAAAGATTCGAGTAAAAATCAATGAAGCTTTGGAGAGACGGGCGTTATATTTAATTTCAATTACTATTCTTCGTGCCGAATCCTCAAAGGAAATAGGATTGAATCCTTGACACGAAGATCTGAGAGCATCAATGAGTCAAGGCGATGAGTGCGAGAGCCTCATTCTAGCCCTTGAGCCCCAAATGAAATGTGAAATTCTCTGCTATCATTTCCGGCAGAGATCATCAGCTCCATCACAGGCCTAGCTAGATTCGGCACAGCCAGTTTCCGGGACTCAAAAGGAGTCTTGAGTCACCTCGAGTGTGTTTGCATTCTCGGTAAATGTCAACAGTTCTCAGCATCTGGTTCCCAGAGTCACTGCTCAGGAAAGCTTCAACCTCTACATATTGAATTCCTAGGCTAATTCATTCTCAATTGTTATGAATTGCTCCTTTTATTGCTAATGGTAGTAAATATTCTTACTAGCGTTTATGTAATATTAAATTTTAATATTACTAAATGGTGCGATTACTACCATTAAACTTTCTGATGACAAACCGACAGTACACCTCTTTTTTTATATATACATATTTAATTATGTACTATACTTGTTTTTCATATTTTATTTTCAATAGAATTCTTGAGTGATATATCGAGATTTAGTTCTTTGTTTTCTCCTAGATGAGATGTAGTTTAATTTTTTTTTTTTTTTTTACCTGAGTTGTATTTATTTATTTGTAAATTGTTATTATTTATAGGGGAGATGGTCCCATAATAAAGTTTTTCTTCTATTCTAATCTATAGATTGATACAAGAAATAGCCATTTTTTTTTTATTCCGATTAACTATGGGGGACAGCAAAAAAGTCGAACATCAAGCGTATGCAATCCTATCAATCATAAGTCCTGAGAACACTAGTTAATGCACCTTATTACGACAGCAACAAAACCCTTCATAACGATCTTAACCTACATTCTTGAACTCATCCCTTCCAAGTTTATGAAATTCCATAGTAGCCTATCCAACCACTTTAACCTCCTAGCACAGTCATTGCACTGCACCACTCATCTCTATAATCCTCCTCGGCGGCTAAAGCCTCAGTGGCCTCGTGACCTGCTATAAATTCCCATTCATTTTCTTTGATTTTAGCAAGTATACTATTACAGCACTTATGAAATATTTTTTTAGGCAGTTTTATATCCATAAATACTGTTAAGAGCACACAATTTCAGGAGCTGCAGTGGTTTTTGATGTTGGGTTAAAAAACTTTGCATTTTTTAGGGTTTGTTTCTTTTCCACATAATTCCTGTGATCTTGCCAACAACATATATAGGATAGCTCGAGGGTGTTAAATATTTATTTAAAATTTCATATAGAATGAATGGATCCTACCTGAAAATACAGCTTATCCCTTCGGGCTCGGCAACAATTCAAATTACATTAAACATTATTTACTTTTTATAAATACCTATCTATTTAATTTTCAGTTCCGATATGCACATTTGCATGTAAAATGCAAATAATAATATTATAGATTAATGTAGGGGCAGATAAATGACATGATAAGCAACACGGCGTTTGCCCACATTCTCCCCATCAGTCCTCGTGTCAATAATATTAGAAATATAAAACAGCCTACCAAAAAGGTAGGGATGGGGTGCCACCAAGGTCTCTGCCAGACTCCGGAGTGCTCGGAGTACTATTCTATAGACTTTAGAATTATTTCTTTCTTTCAGTTAAATAATCTTTGTAGAGGAGAGTATTTTAGAAGAAATGAAAGAAAAGCTTTATTATGAAGTACAAGTAAAACACTAATGTCGGGTCGTCATTAGGGGTGTGTCTGGTCACCCTAGCCCTGGTGACAAGTGCGGATTGTTTGAGTTTATAACCTGGACAATCGTTTCATGACGGCGTTACTATCTGACTCCATTTTTGATAGGTATGTGCCCCGACAATGCACTATGTTCAAGAGAAGAGGTACAGAGGTTTTTCATAAAGAATTAGTCAAGTTTTCAGAGTTCAAGCGGAAACCAAGCGTCAACGAGTAAAGGTCACGAGAGACTAATTAACAGGGCCAGGAGCCCGCCTTAAGTACCCTCTCCCCTTGCCTACTGGGAGGGCTGCAAGGGTTGCTAGGCCGGCGGTTGGGTTTCCACACATGTGGTGATGTCCCCGCGGCCGACGCTTAATTACCCGACCGACAGGGCTGGCCCTGGAGGGTAGAGAGGCTGCCAAAACGGTTGTTTATGTTTATGCCCTGCCTCATTCATCTGGTGAGGTACCTGTGACTGACAGCTGATGACCCTTCTCGTGTGACTTGCTTGGCCTCCGTCTTATATTCCTTAACACATTTACAATGATTTATATATGTTCATGTTATTTACATTTGTCTATAATACATTTAGTTCATGTTATTTACTTTTGCTTACAATATATATGCAATAGAGTATAGGGTGATTTATCTTATGTAGTTAGCGGTCGCTACACTGGTATATACAAATATTAAGAGTTATGCTACATACTGGGTCGAATGTTTAGGGACGAGTTTCTGGGAAACAAGTGGGGACCGGGGGTAAGACATATGTGTATAAGAGAAGGGTAGTTCTGGGAATTGCGATGGAGGTCTTGGAAAGAACGCGGTTGCTTACTTACAAATATCGGTGACTTCCATGAAGTCATGAGGCAGGTATCCACTAGCTTCTACTATTAGCATTATATATAATATTAGCATTACAATATTCTTAGCATTATATAACTTTTCGATATACGATTGAATTGTGGACACTAAAAACTGGCCCTATGGTGCTCTTCATTCCATCGTTCTTTGTCTGATATTAAGGGGTACGAACAAAGCACACTCCCACGTCCTGTTTCATAGGACTTCATTCGCGAATTGGCGCTGTTTCATTAAGATAATGTCTCCTGGTGGAGGGGGAGCAGGATGTTTAAGCAACGAAGGACCCCCCTCCTAATTTCCGCATTCGGAGCAAGCGTTCGGGGGGGGGAGGGGAGAGGTCTTTTCTTATTCCGGCGTCCTGATTGCATTTCACTAATTGGCCAAATCGGTTTAAATATATTGGATGGGGGCTTTCGTCGAACGATGGGAGTGATTCTGCCGGCTGACTCGTTATGAGTCGGGAGGAGTCATGATTGACCTGGGGTTGCGAATGGTCTGTGAAAATGTAACCTAGAACCTGAACGAACTACATATGTTTACAGTGTTGATCGATGTGTAAGGTGTTTTTTTTTCCCCGCCTAAAATGTGATAACAACATTACAGTATTTTCAACTGACAGAAACTAAACAAATTAAAAAAAAAAAATTATCCAGGCCATCCGTTGTACGAGAAGCAACCAACTTTTCTAGCTAATTTTCTCCAGAAAAAGAAATTGTCTTATACGATCGTTATAAGGATAATTAGATATGAATTATTGTATAACAAATATTTTAATCAGCTGAAAGAGAGAGCTGTTTGAACAGTACACGGAACGATCAGGAGGATGCCAAGAGGGTCAAACAGACCACCTCAACAAGTTTTTTTTTGAGATTTCTCTCTTATATAAATACTCATCACTTTCGAAAATCACGCAAATAATAACTATAATTATATTACCATTACGCTATTTGTGTTTATAACCAGTCTTACTCAAGTGATTTTTCTAGGACAATGGCTTACAACTTTAACAGGATTATGGTTAGTGCGGCAATAACATTTGATTGTTTTTTTTTTTTCTTCATATCTCCTTGTTATTATAAATTATGGAAATCAGTATACACTTTACATAAATGAGTCTCTTTACATTAAATCATTGTGTGTCCTATAGCTTGGCTACATTTTATACAATTTTGAATAATTTTACATTGCGGTTTGTGATTGATTTAAAAGTATAATGCACATTATAGATTCATTGTCTATACATCCTTAAAAGTGATTAACTCATCTACCGACGGCACACCAAGCAAGTCGGCCTTCTTTAACCTCTCAAGAGAGGTAAGTCTGACCACTTTTCCCATGATCCCATTCTGAACTTGCTGGAGACTTTTAGCTGCATTGTCAGACAAGTATATAGAGGTGCACTGTACACCAGAGCTGGCGAGTGGCGATACATAGATCTTCTTCCACAGTATTTCCGGAACGAGATAATGACTACACGAAGATCGTGGTTTACTTTCCCCTCTAAGAGCGCCATCAATAAAATTATTACATCGATTTTGATATTTATATTATCCAATAATGTCACAAAATGAACATCGAAACATATCATTAGTCAGTTCAGCCTAGTCACATCATATGTATTATTATCTTGTTTATTCATTATATAATTTTTATAAAATAACAAACCCTGTATATAATGTAGCGACGCTACAGGAAATACAAAGATAATTTGTAAATTGATTCCCCTGAGGATCTAAAATTGTATATAATTATCTGTAAATTTAAAGGGGCTATGAAGAAAAAAAAAATACTAACAAAATGTTTACCGAGGGCAGGAACAACTGATATTAATAATTTATAACTCTATGACTGTGACGTACCAATAAATTTGTTTATGATATACTCAGATATTTTAACTTCAAAATATTCAGTGAATGTTACAGGTGAAATGCTGAGTCATGAGCTAACATGACCTGATCATGATCTCTTCTAGTGTGACTAGGCCTTAAGGCATGGAAAAATCCCGTCATATTTCTGAGCCACACTAGTGATCACTTCATTTGCGCTCTCGATGCAATACAATGTTCGTCCCAGCAATAGTCATCCTACGATTAGTTTGACCTAACTTTAGTTTTGAGTCCAAGCGTGCGTCCTATTTCTGCTTGCACGTCACACCTATTCACTTCAAAACACTGTTTAAACAGACCTCGATTAGATTCAGATTTGCTAGCACATGGCGGAATTGAACGTGCCCCTTTCATCCGCAGTAGAAAGTAAATAATTACCCTGTTAAATAATAGCCAAGGTACGAGGCTAACGGATTAGCATAATAACTCGCTGAGACCCAAGCTGGTGCGAGAGTAGAAAGCCCCACGTCACACTTAAGGCCAAAGAGCAACCTGAGTAGAGCAAGGGCGCATGCACAAAGATCTGCAGTAGAATTCGTGACCAATTTAACTGGGGGTGTCTACCACTGGGGGTGCTCTAGTATTTTCCTCAATATTCGTGCAGATTATCATTGCAGTCATTTTCTGTATTTTTTAAAAATAAATATTTATCATTTGTTATCAAACATTAGCTATAAAAAAAAAGTTTACGGCCAATTTAAAGCGATTTCATAATCTTAATATTAAACAGCCAATGGTCATATTTTTATACATATATTGCAATGTTGTTCGAGTAAAGACAGAGCTACGTTAGATCTTCTAAAATCCAATGTATCAAATTCTGTAATGTAGTTGGCACCAACAAGTTTCGATCTTGAAAAATTACACATACTCGTTTTAATCATTGTTTTCAACAATAAATGTCAAAAAATTACAGTACGGATCCCGACTACAGATGGATATCTTGATGATTGCTTACCAGCAAAAATAACATTATTCTATTTTACAAGTGGAAAAATTAACAATTAAATGCAATGTCAAATATCGCATTGAATTTGAAATTTATAATTTTGATTTTTTAAAATAATCGATACCAAGCAGTATTAAATAAATATCTGTTTTACCTATTAACACAAACAATAATTTTTATATGTTAAAATTATATTTTTGAAAATGAAATATATATTTTGTATATTATGTGTTATTCTATTATATATTATGTCCAAAAAAATAAATTAGCCAAGAAAACATAGATGTTGAGGTGTCCCCTGCTCGAACGATAGTCTAGAATGTGCTCTCAGATACGAAAAAGTTGGGGATCTTTGTATTATACAAACCATTTCTTTTTGTACTTTATGACTACTAGATAAATTCCATAAAATTATTATCAATTAATTATGTTATGCAATGTTATGTTATACCAGATGATAACTAGCGCTGGAAAAGATGTGATAGGATGCGTGAGGCGCCGACCATGAACCCACTCACTCCGTCGGGAGTAAACCGAGTGCGCTAATTATACTTGCTGTGCACGCATGTATCCGCTGACAACTCCTCCACAGTTATCAGCGGGAATCGCAAATGGCGTGAGTCATGGCGTCCTGCGATTGAGACGATGCAACGTGGGTGGAAATCTGATGAGCATATTCAGAAAAGGGGATTGACGCTCGTATCCTGTATCCACGAATAAGGCAATTAGTATTCCAGATTGAAGAGCATTTATTCCTCAGGCTGTACTCGGAATAATTTGTTTCCATTTAGAAGGATGAACATGTTCAAGGGCATTCTAATTTATTCTAAATGTACGGAAATCCTCTCTACGTATGCACGGGGAAGTGTAGCCCTCCTAACTTACAAATGTTATCCTTTCTAGATCCTACTCCTGTTTTAGAACGTGTTTGTGAATTACTCACATTAAATGCTCATTGCATGTTAGCTGCTTGTATGTTCGTAAAATGTACACTAACTAATGATCCTCACGCGTTCGTTCACAATAAATATGGCTTTCGTAGGCACAAGGCACAAGGTCTTAAAACTAAGATTGATATTGCAGCTACAAGTGACAAAAGTGCCATGCTGATGTCAATGCCATGTGCTTGACAGGTATAACTCAGTGGATAGGGCACCTGACCAGATATTGGAAGGGTCCAGATTCTAGCACCATCCATGTCTCTCTAATTATTACTAAGTATTACAAACTTACTACTAGTAGTATTACATTAGAAGTAGAAGCTATTTTTAGTTTCACAAATGTTATTTGGCGATGATGTCAATTATTACGATTTAAGAACTATTAATCTAGTAGAGTAACACACTAGAAGCAGCGTAACGTTCACCATTCTAAATTAAGATTATTATACTAACTACACCGTAGCTATTTCTTTCTGGCACGTGAAAATAATAACCATAAGCGTACGGTTGTAGACATACAATGTCAATAATCAGCAATCTTAAGAACAGACATCTGAATAATGTTTATTTGGAATCTTATAATGTCATGGGCCGTGCCTGGAAATGCTTATTTGTTGATAATTACCCATCCGTTCTCAGATAACATATGATTCACCAGCAGTAAAGGGTGCCCCAGAATTAACGCAAGATTTGAATTTGTCTCCATTTCTGCAGTAAAGTGCTGGCATTAATTGAAAAATTTAAGGAGACTGGATCAGTTGGAGACACTAAACACACTAATCATCCAAAAACAAGCCATTCAAATGTCAGTATCGAAGCAGTTCGTGAGAGTGTCAAATGAGGCTGGTCAAGCAGTGACTGTTACTGGTGCTCGATGTCGCGACATAACACAGTTCTTTGTGCCGAAATTGGATGATATTTATGTAGCCAATATGTGGTTTCAACAAGGTGCCGCATGCTATACAGCCCATGAAACAATTCAAATACTGCACGAGACATTTCCAGGACGTGTACTCTCTCGTTTCTATGATCAGATTTGGCCCCCTAGATCGTTTGATTTAACACCTTTAGATTTCTTTTTATGGGGTTATTTGAAGTCAAAGGTGTATGTAAACAAGCCCACATCCACCCGTGCATTAAAAGAGGAAATTCAACGCTGCATCAACCACATTTATGCCAAATGGTCATGGAAAATCTCGACAAAAGAGTGCGTATGTGACAGCAAAGTCGTGGAGGCCATTTGCCCGATGTGTTATTCCATAAATAACCCTATCCCATTTACTTTATAACTCAATACAAAAATAGCAACAAAAATAATAAAAACTGTGTTTTCAATTTAAATCAAATCTTGCGTTAATTCTGGGACACCGTTTATTTACTAAGTCTTGTAAAACTAACTACAATCAACTTGAGAGAATCCAAAACATAAGCATGCGGATCATTGACAACTAGACTATGTACACATACAGTAACAACAATCCTAAACGACTTACAACTTCCTACAATACAAAGAATTGTCCTTTACCCATACATAGACACATTTTAATAAAAGCCATCTGAAAAACCGTTAATGCCGACGATCACTTGCTGTTTATTTAATATTTATGTTTTTATTTGCGTACGTTGTTCTTTTCCCTTATGATAGTACTAATTTATGGTATGTACTGTAATAATGATACGTACTGCATAATATTGTATGATACTACATTCAGATTAGAAGTTTATGTTCAAATTATTTTTGGACCAATTTTTTATTAAAACCTGAATACGTTGGGAATAAATGTGTGAGCTAAAATAATTTAATTAATGATCTTTGATAGTTTAAAAAAATAATCTGTTTAAATTGTAAACAAGGTCATTATTTATTACTTTTATTTTGTTAATGAATAGTTTTTTATTTTTCTATTATAGATAATATTTTTTTGCAATATAGAGAATATAGAAAGGAATAACAAAACGTCTACATAAAAAAATTAATTCTCAATAAATGAGTAAATACAATTGTCGTCTAACTAACTCTATGATATAATAAATATTTGATGGAATTCAATTTAATATGACATTATATGTTATGCTAAAAGTAACTTGACACATTCACAAACTGAATTTGACGTTATATCAGGTATGATAACAACTCGAATTCGGGACGTGTATGCCAAGCAAAACAACTGATAATAGTAAATTTACAGATAGTTTTAATATACACTGCCCCACAAAAAATGTGATACACTAAGAAAAATTCTAATATTTGCTTTTTAATTGAATTATTTGGATTTAAATTTTTTTTCTAATTCATATTAAATATTCAACAAAATTATTTAAAATGATTTATAGAGAAAATTATATTTGAATTCCTTGTGTAACTAATCTCTAATGATTAAGCGAAATGTTATTAATGTTTTTGTTTTTTTTTAATTTAAAAAATAGATTTGGTGGTGGACCAAGTAGCCCTTGGTGTAGCACTAGTGCAAGATGGTCAAATACAAATACATGAAGCCCGTTCATTGGGTTTACCTGAAACTGCAATTCGGAGAGCAATTACACAAATCAGTTAGGACGAGGCGGGTGAAAGAGCCAAGAGTTGACCGGTTGTTGTACTACACACGATTCCGAATCGGTTTTCAACTGATAATGAGATTGCTCAACTTCTTCGTACAACTTGGGGAGTGGCAGTATGTGCAGAAACAGCCAGAGGAAGACCTGCTGAAGTGCATTTGAATCCTCACAGACCAGCATCAGGACCACTGTTGACATTTTTTTTAGGGGGGGGGGGAGTTTGCCACTATAATGACTCGCTATTATCTATTTAAAAATACACAGAACCTGGCTAATAACAATATGACTTGTTCTACCCCGCGAGATCCGGAGTTGGGACTGCACGCTTGAAGACTGCAAATCGATCCCAGACAACTGTGAACAGTAACTGTCCAAATTACGAAACAGTTACGTGAAGGAACTCACCGTTAGACGTGAGAATGATTTTATTTTCGGCGGAAAATGAAGACTCAATCAAATGCAAACCAGTCAATCGTACAAACTGGACAATAAGTGTGCAGTTTAATAAAGCCAAGAGAAAAAATCAGGTATGACAATTTCATGCTTTTACTGTTTTTTGTTAAGGAATAACACTAGACATAAAATACATTACTTACAAAAATTTTTTAATGCACTCCGAAGATTTAGCTCATTCGCCAGAAGCAAGAAGTTAAATATGCCGTATATCTTAGTTTATTGACAAACAATGCTAATTAACAATAGGGTCGTATTCCAATCAAAATAATCAAATAAAAAAAAATAATGGAATTTTTCCAGTAATTCTCAATCGGTCAATTTGACTACTAAGTGTTCCACTAGCGTTATAACCATGAAGACGTGTTTAATGCTCGCAAAAACCTTTTAGAAATATTCAGATTTTTCAACCACTTAATCAAATAATGATAGTTCGTATAAATAAATCTTCACATTATGACGATTGATTACTTGATATTTTTTTTATAAATACTTTAAAACATTTGAGCAACATATTTATTATATTTCCGATGTCGAGAATGTAAATTTATACATGTGTTACCGAATGTCCTTTCAGAAAGCATTTTGAAATTAAATTATAATTGGTGTAATAGTCGCGGGGACATTTTATGCGGGCTCCGATGTCTACTACTAAAGCTTAGTTGACTCGCGATGGAAGTTTACACCAAGGAAGGGGGAGAGAAGGATCACCGATTTTAATGACACTTTGTTTGGTGATACTAAGTCAAAAAATATTTAGCCCTGTCCAAGCGTTCTTGTCAATCCGCTCTAGGAGCGAAAACAAAATATCTTAAGGGTATACATCAAACCTAATTGCGGGTGACTTATTCTGAAAGAGAAGAAATTAATCCTCACAAAGGTGTTAACAACATTAGATTTGAACAATATAGATATAGAGGAGTTTCGAAGTTAAGGTAGAGAATGGTTATTTATAATTACTCTATACAAATAAATAAATTTAAAAAAATATCTCCGATGTTTAAACATATTGTAAAAATAATGATAATATGTAAGCGTTTTTATTAATTTATTTTTCTTGCTTTTTTATTAGCAAAGTATTGAATGACATTGTAAGAATTTATATCATCTATTAGTTGTTTTATTGTAATAGTATCACAAGATTTTGCTGTATATTAAATCACTTACTATGAACGAAGATTTAATTAATAGTTTAAATTCAGAAAAGCTCCCATAACAACTAGTGACACTGATGGCTATAATTAAAGAAATTGTCTACCATATAGGTTGACTATGCTAGGGACAGAGGTTAGCAGCCTTTATTTTCGAATAAATATTAATTAGCAGTTCAAGAGGACTTTGCCCGTTTTCCTGACGTTTGGTTTTAATTTTTAAGACCAGATGTATCTTTATGTGGCCAACACTAATTCCAAATTTACAAGGGACATGTACTCTTTTATCACTATTTATTATTCAAGTTGGACCCCCTCTTTTTGTGTTAAATTGTAAACTTATTATAATCATTGATTCTGTTGATCACACTATTACATTATTTATTTTTAAATAATTCAGACCAAAATATTAAAAAAAATCTCCCTCCATACTCCGGAGCACCCTCCACCCGACCCCGGTGCGCGAGTTTCATCCTATAATTCGTTCTTCCTTTTACTGGCTCCATTGCCTCTAAGATGAAACCGGAAGTTCCCGAAGTTATGATATAGTTTCTAAACTTGTACTGTAATTCCATCAAAACTAACTACAAGACACTTACGCCCCATGCGCTCTAGGCCACTCACATGATGTTCTACGAACGCCTCAACGGTTGAACAATACGGCACACATTCCGGCTTTGGTCTATTACCCTCATTAATAACAACGCTGGGAGCCGGTTTCGTTGTATCTCGTAACAAAGGGATCGAACCATTGTGGCCTGACGCAACGCCCCATAGGATGGATATATGTTACATGTTGCCTTTAATTAGGATGGAGAGAGAGAGAGAGCGACTCGGGACCCAATTCTTAAACTCCTCGGCGACTGGAAGAAAATGGCGCGTGACGCTTCCTGGCCAGGCCGTTCTTCCTGTGACATACCGTTAATTCACTTTCCTCGCCTGTTCGAGCACAGTTTCACCGCAGGAGACAGACAGTCTGTCAGAACGTTAGAGTTCGTCTATTTTCACAGCACGATAATAGCCGTGGGAGATAACTACATTTAGTTCCGGAATCCCCCGCAATAATAAGCTTCTCCAAAAAAATGTAGTTTTCTGTCTCATTTCCGGCCAAAAAATCAACTGTATGTACAATACTGTTAGATCTTTTACATATAAATAAAATTGTGCGTAATATACTTCCGTATAACTGTAACTCATACATCATTTTGTTGCGACATTTCTCTGTTAGGCCAACAGCAGACAACATCTACTCAACCAAAAACAACTTCAATAAGTAAAAGTGCTTTCATTCAAAAGCCAATATTTCACTACATGTAAGTCATGTGCATGTTGTTAATGTTCCAAATTAACAATATTAAAATCGTCATTGTAATACAGCCAACTCCAGTTAGTAAGTACTCTCTGGGATATAATAAATAAATTAAATTTATTTGAATAGTATTAGACAACAGCTAGACTTATTTGATCAAACATATGAAACATGACATTGAACTGATAACATATAAAATAACTTCCAGCTACAACTAAAATAAATTTATACAAAAGGATATTATTCAACGTTTTTTTATAAAAAAATTGATTAGATATATTCACATCCTTCAAAATATATCATTTAGTAATGTTTTTAATCATTACTCCTAGTTATCTCCAAAATTTCCAGTTTTCGCCTAAAATTTCAGTGTGAAGTTAGTACCTTTAATAACCCCATTTTTAACTGTTCTGTTTCGTGCAGAAACTTTAAAGTTTTAAAATTTAGACTATTAATTCGCAACTGAGGATGAAAACTTAGACCTGTTACTGTTTGATAACTACATTGTGGAGAGACCAAGAAGTATTTATTTAAATATATTCATTCAAAATCGTCACCAACCATCTATAAAATATTTTCCATAATTGGTATTCACATCATGTTTGTTAATATACATTTTTAAAAAGACATATAGATTACAATTGGTTTTTGAAAAATATTCATGTTAGCTTATACTTTTGTTTGTTAGATATTTGTTACCTATCTTAACCTCACACGGATAGCACCTTGTGAAGTAAGACCAATAAGGCAGTTAACACCATAAGTGTTAAAAAAATCCACCTCTAGGGTGCCAATTTTAAAAATGAACTACTTCAGTAGCTAAAAGTTATGTACACAACTATATGAAAAGCAGAAAGTTTTCTTAAGGAGGGTTTTTTACAGTCTCTCCAATTACATTTATTACAAATTTGTAATAATAGTTATTTTTGTTTGTAATTTCTCTACTTTTAGTTTATTAGGGCTCAGACCTAAGACTCAGGACTGCCTATGATACGTATACATTAAAAAACGAGTTGAGAAAGGGTATCACTTTTCACTATAAAGTCAATTAAAACAAAAATTAATTAAACTTTGAAAATATTCGTCGAAATTTTGTTTTTCATGAGGTGCTGTTATTTCAAAATAAAGATGTCAACTCATTTGGCATATTCTTACTATAATTTTTACAGCCAATATTATGAAATTGAATAAGGAAAATGTTTTGAAAAAAAAAAAAAGAAAACGCCTTTTGAAATATGGCTTGACAGGTAACAAAAAGAATCCCTTTGAAGTAAGGAACCTTGACAAACCTAGTTGCTTCCATATATTGCCTTTTTAACAGCGTGGTTGAATTCATAATATACACGTGGGAATCAGTCCCGTGAACTTATGCAAGTATTGGGAGTTTCTTAAGTCCCATTAAAACAGTACATTAATAACCCAATAAAAACCATTTGCCTACTTTCTATCAAGAATATGTTAAAAAAACTTACATTTGGGACAGAGTTTCGTCTAAATAATTCTGGTTGCATCCAATTTAAAAATATTTACCTGAAATCAAAAAACAATTACGTAAACTTCATTTTTGAATTACGTTTAACAAATTACATGGAGTAACTATAAAAGTTATTACATGATAAAATAGTTATCATTAATCAGTAATCAGATAAATTACTTAGTATGTTAGCCATCATGTCTAATTTAGATTTGTTCATTCTCAATTAAATAAAAATCTAGTTAGTATCAATTTTTTTAATTAACTCTACAATGTTCAATGAATTTAACGTTAAAAAGTCAAGTTATGAATTCCAGCACAGTATTATCTAAGAAGGGTAACCTGTTTTCTACTACATGTAATTGATATCCTTTCACTCTACTTTATGCTCCCTTGTATAGTGAAAAATATATAAGTAACAGAATGAGAAACGAACACCATGTTTTATGCATGGATACATTTTTGATGTCTACTGTATATTAAATGGGACCACCGAATAAAATTTCATTAGGGAATTCACGAAGACCCAAATAGACAATCAGAAACTAAGAAGTGAATTCCTAAGGGTTTCAGGAAAGAAAAACAATTAAACCCTGAAACCCCCAAACCATTGGTAGTTGAAGTTCTATGGCCAGGTAGGATCCACCGACATAAGGAAGGAAGCCAATTCCATTAATTGGGGAGTTAAAAGTTCCACGGGAAAATTCCTGCAAATGGTCTCTGGCGCAATTAAAGCAATGTAGGCAAGGGCTTTTTACGCCGTGTCGATATTTAAATTAATTCCGTACATGAAAGTATTTTTTCAAACTGATCCATATCTATATAGAATACTTTCAGAATTGTCTGATTGCACAATATTGGGGGCCCGTCGCCATAGCCTGGACTTGTAACTCCGTTAGATTATCGAATCACCCCAGGATTTTTCATTTGGGTATTGTATCTGGTCAGGGTTGAATAACAAAAAACAGAAATTGAAGTTTGAGATAACGTGCATGGTGTTGATCACGCTAGCAACTCAGCGCCACTTCCAAAATATAACGTCTACCTTTTTATTACCTCTTCATAAGATGTTACGCCATGAGATTTTCTTTTCTCACCTAAATGAGAAATAAAATCATGCAGATGAAAATGAAACCTCTAAAGAATCCGATCCGAGTAAAAGCCATAATCACGAATGTGGACTAACGGACACGAGGATGCACTTATATTGAAAGGGGGAAAGTGAACTTTTTTTTTTTAGTAATAAGTGCTTTAGGCAATTTTCTCGGAAGATTCCATGAAATGACAGAAGGGGGGATTTCACGTAAAACTCATCAGCATAAATTCTTTACGCAATAAGTTTAATCTAGACATGGCCCAGATTCAAACCCCACGCGATTTAGGCTAATGAGATATTTCCGTAATGGTGAGCTTTTAGTGAACAGAACATTATAAGCCTATTCCTGGATCACATGTGGGTTAGGAAACAGAAGCGGGAAGCAGGAAAACCAAAACCAACATAAGACGTGAATGTAATAGTCAGCTTTCTTTTCCCAGATATTCTCCCAAATCAACGCAATGCAGGCAGAAATTCAAAAACATAATCTCCATGTAAAGATCTCCATTTATGGAGTCTTTTCTTATATTGATTGGAGATTATAGCCAGCTTTTTAAACATGGATAATCCTATTTACCGGTGTACTCAAAGATCAACTTCACAAATTCGAATGTTTTTACTACATTTGCCTCCTGCATGGTGTGCATGTAGGGTGGAGGGGTTTCTTCGGCCCATCTCCATTTTACCTTTTCTGTTCTTCGCAAAGCTGCCCCACCTAGCCCAGGTTCTTCTGACTGATCCGATTATTTCTATATACGTAATCATTACAATAGCTTTCCTCCACGAAGTATCCTATTGTTGGTCTGGCTTTCAATGTCTTTTTATCATTCATATAATCTCCGAGATTGGCTTCACGCTCAGGCACTAACTGTAATTCTCTCGTATCTTATCGTATCACTTCCTGTTTCACCGAGTACGCTTCTTAGGCATCTCACTTGATTTTCAAGGGACGTTCAGTTGCAAATTTGCTGCTGGTATTTTTCAACCTGTTATTTACCTCCGACCTTTATTTATTACTTTACTTTAATGGTCTATTCATCAACCGGTGTACCAAGAAGGTTGAACTTATGGAAATACACCTTCGCTATCTAGCTGCAGGGAAGGATTTGAGGAGTGAAATTGGAAGTTGTTAAGTTTTAAATATTGCGTATATGACCACATATAAAAGTTTGACAGGTTAAGTACATGGTGCATATGGAAGTAATGTAAAAAAATATCTTTGTTAGAAAAAGTGACTTACAACATTTTGCTACTATCTCAGCACAGAAATGTTTTTGAGTTAGTAATTTATACCCATAGCGGGGAGATTTTAATAGAAGTATTCTAACTCAAACCAGTTTATCAGCAATAACTAACTCTACGGCCCTAAAGAAGCCATTCCAGCCATCGCAAGGAATTGCTACAACGATTGTTGATGGCAATGTTGTTCGGCTCACTGATAATTGTACAGTTCTGCCCGTTGAGAACTCTCGTTATTCTCCTGGTTTTTTTCTTTGCCTGTTCTCAGCAGGTTGCGGCATAGCAGTTTCGGAAGGGTGTCGCGGCTCGCCGAGCGAGAAACTGACCAGTCATGTTGTTTACCTTAACTGTGAAGTTGTCTACGGTGGAGTTGTTATTATACTGTTCCAGGCAGGGGAAATGTCAAGGTTCAGCTCTGGTTCCTTCGGCTGCCCTTTTGTGGACCATGTAATCCACATAAAATTACAGATACAATGTGGATTTTTCATAATTTTTCTTCCCCTCTCTCAAGAAAAAAACCCTCAAATAAGCCCGGTATATAACTAGAAACAAATCGTTACGCTGGATGAGCCCCAACACCTTTTAAACATTTACAGACAATGAATGTATAACGTACATTTAGCTTTGTAACAATCGCAAATCATAGTGTAAGATTGTTAAAAAGTGTATAAAATGTAGCTAAGCTGCAGGACATATAATATTGACCTGTTGTAAATAGATTAATTTATATAGAATCTATATTGAATTCCATAATTTTTAATAACAAGTCAATATGGGGAAAAAAATTCAATATTTACAATTTTCATTCACTCACTTATTCATACAGTATTTACAAACAACCCAGAGACCTCACAAATCCACATTGTAGTCCTCCCTCGTATGTAAAAGAAAAAGCCCTGGAAAAGTCTTGGGAAGCCCCCCCACGCTCCTCCATCAGCCTCGTCACCGGGTACGAGCCACTGGAGGCTGGCCAATAGCGCGAGAGTCACAGACGTTCAGGGCATGATTGGAGAAACTGGCCATTTCCAGGACTCCCACTGTCACGTATTTATAGCAGGTCACAAGGCCACTGCCGCTTTAGTCTCCGAGGATGATTATAGGGATGAGTGGCGTAGTTTAATGGCTGTGCTAGGGGATTAGGGTGGTTGGATAGGTTAATATGGAGTGACATGAACTTGGAAGGTATGAGTTCAAGAATGTAGGATATATTTACATCGGTGTGGAGTGTTTTGTTAATGACGTAATAAGGGTCACTTACTATTGTTCTCAGGAATTTTGACATTTTTACGAACTATACAACAAACGCACTTCATCATGAAAATCTAAAGACACAATAACAAAATCCACCAATTGCAGGACACATTGTAGTAGAATGTAGGGCACATTAAGAACGTTTTTGGACGCAAATAAATGCCATCTATCTATATTATTTGACGTAATCAAAATTGAATGCTCATCTAAGGAAATGAGACATTGCTCATACCTTGTAGTGTAACATGCAATATAACGCATATGTACATTTTATCATATCACATACCGATTACTTATATGTAAATATCCAGCAAAATATTCAAAGAAAGCAGGTTATACAGCATTTTTTACGGATTTATACAACGGAGAAAAAAACACGTCCTTAAATGTAGATATAATTAATATATGTATATAATTTAAATAATTAGGGATATGTTAAAAAATATTAAAATATTCAACAATTTTATCTGGTTTTCAGATATTAGGAACGTTGATGAACTGAAACATTTAATATTAGAGTTTACATCAGCCTATTGACATGTGCAAAATATGCACTGCGTGAAAAAGCACTTGAACAAATATTAATTGAAACGGATAGTGCGGTACAGTATAAAACTCTCGCCGGCAAATAGTTTCTATAAAAACCATTTTTTTTTAAATTCAATTACAAAAGGAATCCATGTTTTCAATATTACTGAATGAGCAGTTGCAGGGTTTTTTTTATTTGCTTTTCCTAATTATATATATATATATATATATATATATATATATATATATATATATATATATATATATATATATATATATATATATATATATATATATGTATGTAAGATTTTATTAGGGTAAAGTTTATTTGTAAGTATACCCTTTGTTTTATCACACTGTCATTGCATACAAATTGTATTTCTACCAATCCATCTAAATCCTATATTAATATTTGCACTCAAAACGGAATGAAAACTACCCAGATCCTAGATCATCAATTCTATTCAAGAAACGAACTTCCACTTTTCCATCCTTCGAGTTTTCATTTATTTCTTCGATCCATTCTTGAGGTTTTGTTCCTTCCATCCCAATACCCATTATTACCGTCAGTGCGAAAATAGATCTGAATACTAAGAGAAAGAAACTTCCTAGGAAATTTTCTTGTGTGTACCTAACTTCTTCTTCTTGGTTTTTTTCGTTTTTTCTTCTATCTATTGCTGGCTCCCGAAACTAAATTTTAGAAAAATCCCTGCGCTTCTGTTGGTAATGATTTTTAGACACGGAGAAACAATCATTCCAAATAGCTTAAATTGAATATATGCTGTGTTTTGATAAATCTTAAACTTTTTAAATCGTGGTGTTTTTGAATATCACTTTGAAAATTCAGGTTGTTTGAATCATTTTTACAATAGCTATAAAAGGACAAGCAGAACGACTGTCACTACGAGATAACGCAAAGGGAAAATCGAAATTATTATAAGTATCTAAAAGCTTGAAAAGAAAATTCCTTGATTCATATCCACTCCGCACATTCGATCCAGTAACGTTATCGGTGAAACAGATGCTACTGGATACGACCTGAAAGATAGTTGTCACAGGTAGCTGGGTAAAAGGTAACACGAGCGCGGTCACCGAGACCCTCTGTTCTAATGTTTTGTCGCCTAGTTCCGCCCATGGATGTATTGGATGCGCAAGGTTCCTCACCGTTTCTTACTCTATGTCGTATATTAACCATTTCGGAGCTCACTGTCAGGCATAACTTACGAGTCATAAGCTGGTTGGTGGCAAAATTGTAAATTAAAATTAAATTAGGAGTTGAGAGGAATAAAAAGAAAAACAAAATGTATGACTAAATACCATCAAATTGAATTCAGTTTTAAGAAACGTATTATCTCCCCATAAAGTTATGTATTTTGGCGAAGTGCTGTCGACTGTCTAACAATCTTTCTTAGTGCTACCATTAACAATCATGTCATAAGCATTAATATAAAGTACAGATATTAGGTCCTAATTGTCAATTGTTAGTTAAATAAAATAGTTAATAATTGAGTATTAAACGTCCATTAAATCAATTACTTTTACATCACATATCACACACTCTCATACAGGATGTATGAATTTAATTGTTCACAAAATAAATATAATTTTAATTTATATGTATAGGTTTGATTAACTTGACGATGGAGTACCATAATCATTATGGTCTTGTTAACTATTTTATTCTCTTTATGATGACTGGTCCGTTGTTCTTATTGGACGACGGAGTTTTAGGCACATAGAGGACTGATGTATCCAAGCCAGTTTCCAGTATCGATACACTACGATCATATCTTGTTTCCTACAAAACACTTTCAATAACCACTACCTGACCTATAGGACTGGGGTGCCACCTGGAGCCTGCGTTCTGCTCTCGTCCTAGTACTCTAAGTGTTTTCTTCTTGATATATTTAACTTTTTAATTATTTAACAATATATAAATTAGAATCTAGTAAAAGGCGTATTAAAGCTAATGACATAATTATTAATGCATTATTATTGCAATAGCATATTATTGTTAATTGTAGCACAGATGATGACTGTTTAATTGCCGAAAGCTCTTTGTCAAAATATAAAACTTTGTGGAGGGATGAAACGTTTTATTTCTTAAATTTTAACCTTCAACTAAGGCTGTTTCATTTCATTTATGTCTAACAAAAGCTCCGCAAGAGATTAGATAGAATTTTTAGTTGAAAGTATGATTGAGACAAATCAGGCTCCGACAATGGCTCAGCAAAACTATGCGAAAAATTTAACTTTATTCTGATGAAAATTTCGCAATTATGTGAGAGTTATATATTCTCGTCATAAATCAAGAGCATTTCATAACAATGCCTAGAAAGCTTGGGTATGCACTAGTTTTTTTTTATAAGGCAATAACCATTCATGCTTACGACATCGTTCCATGCTAAAATATTGCGATTAAATACAAAGCGATTTTCGTAACGGGACCTTATAAATTGGGTAGCCCTGTTATGACCCACGATAGTCATAAACGGGAGGGATCCCATGATAGTAAAAGATGTAGGTCAACATGATAAAGAATTATTCAGGGCGATTTTTTTTTAACTTCAGCTTAAGTTTTTAGCCACTCCTCCGACAAAGGTCTGGGAGGAATAGCACCCGGTGTACCTTCACAACTAAGCTATTTAGAATAACTATCAGTTCCAAGGGATGCATCATGCATTTTTAAAACAAGTTTCCATTTGCAACATGACGTCAGAGCGCTTATCGCATTCTGTTATTATATTCTTCTACCTGTTCTTTATCAGTACAAGAAAACGTCCCATTCCGAAAAGAGTCATTGAAAATCATTACCGCTCATTAAAGTACATCAGCCAGTGTAAGTAGAAATGATTTTTTGTTTTTTCCTTGTACAGAAAACATAAAAATAATCAACACATACTATACCATATCACACCCCCTTGGTTACAGTTATCCCATCTATAAAATACGGAAATATTAAAAATTCTATATTATATTTTACTTACATCTTATAATATATTGAAGCGTTCGCATGGCATAACTCTTTTATAAGGGTTTATCCGGGGAAATGGACCTTAATCTAGAAGTCAGTTTGTGGTTGCGTGCTTACTCCAAAGCTCATCTTAAATAATTAATAATATATCATGTACCTGAAGAGTTGCCAGATTAAATAATGTACTGTGCGTAAAATAAAAATATGCATACAATAGTTACTGCATGTATGCTGCAGTGTACATTAATACATAGATCTTAGATTTCCCCAACGTTGCATTAATCTGTGAATGAAGACAAAGGATGGCTGAATCGACTCTGACTGTAGACTGAGAGCGACCCGTAAGCTTAGTCCCTGCTCGCTTAATCGAGAACTTCTGTATCGAAGCCTCTTTCTCCTCTGCACTTGTTTCAGGGTGGTCCTGGTTGTAAAATGCCACCGGTCCTTCGGGTAGCAACATTTTTTACAGCATGTTATGTACAGCTTAAAAGCTGTACAAGAGGTAAAGCTTAAAAGCTGTACAAGAGGTAAAGCTTAAAAGCTGTACAAGAGGTAAAGCTTAAAAGCTGTACAAGAGGTAAAGCTTAAAAGCTGTACAAGAGGTAAAGCTTTTAGCCCAATTGGTTTATTACACTTCAAAAAACACAGGTAAAATCCTTTTTTTCAAAGTTAAAAAAAAAACCATTGAAAAAAAAAATGTCCACCTTCGTTTATGTATGCAGTCCTTCCTAACTTATAATAACAATATTATAATATATACATAATATAACAATATTACCATATATACAATATCTCGAGATGTGGGTTTGAACAACTCAATCAGGCGCATCACCACAAAGGAATGTATTCGGTTTCATCAAACGAAATAAAATAATTAAAAATTTTTGCAATTAAATATATCTTTTTTCACAGCCTACCAGTGCCCACTGGAATGCAGTGGCTGAAAATATATTCAGAAAAACGAAATTTAACCTCATAAATTGTTTAATTATGCGTTTTGACATTTCATGTGCTTTGAATCTACATCTTTATCCGAGTGTAATAGCAACTGGTGTTTTAAAAATATAATTTAATCGATAGCTAAAGCAAGTTTTGATAATAGTTGGGATTCCCTCTCATTCAAGGACGTCCATAATGTCAAGGATATGACCGAGTTCTTACATCTATTTGTTGTTGTTGTTTTTTTTAATGCTTATTTTAACATAATAAATACCGTCTCCATTTGAATAAAAACATCATAAATAAAACAGAGGAAACTATGTACAGCCAACGCAAAAGATTTTCCGATGCGCAGGATAATCGCAATGGAGCGATCATTATCTGATAACGTCACTAGATCAGGAAAACCCACAGCTAAGTTGTTTCAGCCAATTATAACACCGATTCTCCGTAAATCTTAAGTTGGTTATTAACTTGTGTTATTACATTCATTTGGCCAATCTTATCAACAGTTTTCCACTAAGGATAACCGCAGCAGTACAGCCTAGCGTTCAACCTTGTTTCATTATATAAGAAATGCTGAGCGGATTAATGGGACGTCTGAACTAAATATGTTTCCCGATTATGACCTCAATAATTTATACCGGCAATGATCTGCTTCTGCCCAAAATACTACAAATGCCCCCCCCCCCCTCACCTTTCTCAATCAATTGTAAGACTTAAGAATAGAAAAATAACCTCATAAATATTTATTAATTTTTGGATGAATGAAACGGATGGCATTGCGGGTACATGTTAGGCTGATGTGCGTAGAAACTGCTATTTGTCAGTTTAAAGGTCCAGAAAAATATGAAATTTATGATAGCTGAACCTTGCCTCATCACTCCACGGTACTATTCCTAACATTTACAGCAGTTTAACTGGATCTTTATCAGTGGATACCTTGATGAAAATATCCCTTAACGTGAACAAAATCATTTAGTTTCAACAATGCACAATCGTAAGCAATGTGAAGTTGGAAGTTTATAGAGTGGCTGTATCTGTTCGATCGCGTGATTTCATGTCAGTCGACTGTAAACATCGTTCAAAGGCTTCTAAATATTAAGGGGTTACCTACTCAGTTGGTAACATGTCCATTACAATTGATTAGTTATAACATTTGTAGCAGTTTGGGTGGACATTAACAGTTCAACCTGGGGATAAAACAAACAAGTGGCTACCTGCTTTATTTTATTTCTTATAATGTTTAAATTATAAGCTGGCTGCGGTATCGTATGTTTATTATATTGCTAATTACTTAAATAATTAATTCATATACATCATTGATCAAGTAATTAAGCTTGAAGAGATTGACGGGCCAATTGAGAGGGAGGATGAGCTGACTTGGTAAGCTTGGTCGGCTACATTAGGCCCATCCACTCGGCTTATCCGACTTACTCTAATCCAGCTTTGTATAGTCAAAGAGGACGTCAAATGGTACCTTGTTCACTATAAATTGTATCATTTTATACCGATATTGTCATTTGTATACTAAAATTAATTTTTTTTTATGTAAAATTAATGACTAATGAGAGTACATTTATTTTCAAGATGAATTTTATTTATTTATCTATTTCATTACTGATTGAAATGTTATTGTGTTAGATAAGCACCACAATTTGATCGAAAACTCCCATTTTGAGATATCATTGAAATTCATTTTTCATTACTCTCTTTTATCTATGTTGGAAAATATCAGAACTATTGATAACTATTTCATATATAACTTGAATTGTTTTCTGTTGTGACTTGTGGAAGTTGTAACCAAATGTAACCAGCGAAATACAGGATGTTAAAGGAACTATTGCAGCTACCAACCAACCCTTACTTAGTTGGTAACGTTGCTCTAAATGATTTCCGAATCCAGCCCTTAGCATTATTTATACCGGAGTGATAAGTGGAGTAATAGTTTAAAACTTAGTAACTGGTAGGTGAATGCTGGCTGATGTTCCGATGATTTAAAGATCGAGAATCTCAGCGGTTGGGCTACATTTGCCAAACTTACAATTCGCCCACTCGAAAACACTAACGTCTTCTTTGTACAATTGTTGAAACAGGAGGATTTCAAACACGTGGAATCACTAGTTCAAAGTGAGTTTATGGTTTTCATCTGGTGCTCCAGTCCCTGCGATCCGTTTGGTAACTGATTCATTCAATTTTATTTTTTATAGCTATTGAAACTATTAAAAAACATAAAATAGTTCACCACCCATCTGAGGTGATAAAAGTAATATAAGTGTACAACATGTTAGCGGTTTTATTAGAAATTAGTTTATAATTTAGTGCTAACATACTATTTCGGTGGAACTTCCAGGTAATTCTAAGAAAGTGAGGGGGGGTATACTTATGTAAGATACTCATACCCCCACGTTACCAATGGGTTAGTAGATTAGTTCATCTTTTCTACTTCTCTATCCATGACCAACGACAAGCAAATGAATACATGCTGAAGTACATCAATACTGATGAAACATTATAAGTATGTGTATATTGGTACTACGTCAAATTTTAGGGTTCAGTTCTTTATTTTCAAGAACCCTGCCTGAAAGACATGGACAACCTAATTAATAATATGTAATTTGAGTTTTGTTTTATACATTACTACAGTCTAGCTATTAAAACTGGGTTCCTAACTTCAACTTAACTCAGTTTCAATGTCAATACATTTCGCTCAATAGTTCCATTCAATCTCTATATAATATATCACTTAAAATAAAAGGAACCCGTTGATAATGAAGGGTCATTAATGAATCCGATCAAATTAGAGATCTCTCCACCCGTTTAACAATATGAGATATGCAGTGACTTTTGTGTGAACTATAATGGCGAAAATCACCAAATCTGCCATTAAATTAGGGTCAACAACTTTTCCGCAGGAGAAACTTGATTGAGTGAAAGATTACACATGACTTTAATTTAGTCCTTGTAGGTTATAGATCTGTGTATGAGAAACACTACAATTTTGAAATGCCTTCCTAATAATGAATTGTAAGAAGCCTCAGAGTGATTTACTGGAGGCTGTATATCAGGCTTTACCTCACTGGGGTAAGCATATGCTTGCCACTCCGTTCATTATTCCCACATGTGGCTATATGCAGATGTAATTTTGCTCTCATGCATCTTAAAACGTCAGCTGCAAACACATCTCGCAATATTTCCAAACACACAGTATACCTCCCCAACATTTTAATTAATTTATTTTTTTAAAACTGATTGAAACTTTTTTACCTACCGACGGCTCTCTATTTTAAACAAGGAATGTAATTAGAAAAAAAAACACACTATTAGTGAATACTTGTATTTCTTCGATTGATTTTTTTTAATTTCTTGATAAAAAATCATTTCTGTACGCCGAGTTATCATGTGCAGTGTGACCAGTCACCTATCGGAATTTGACCAACCACAAATCCGTAAGTGCGAACTCAAGGCTCGCTAAGCCACGCGCTGTCAGAACAATCTTTAGACGGAGAAAATCCGAATGAATCAGGAAGCTTTCCCTTCCACAACTTCCCTTCCAAACTCCACCCCGACCTATAAATTGACCCCAACTCTCCATCTTTCTTCGACAATTCTCCTACCTAAACTGATTCACACCTTTGATGATGCATACTTTCAGTTCTCCATTATTATATTGCAAACCCTGCAAAGCTTCACCCAACCGGCCTATTCTCCGATTCCTCTTCAAGATTTTCAAGAAAGGATTTTGACTCATGTAATCTTCTATCGTCATAGTTTAGCTGCTGTTCAGTACAGCAGAGGCTTCACAGTCTCAACCACGTTCCCTCAGTCGTCCTGGAGAGCAAGAACTATTGCACTCATTGGTTTATTCTTGATGTGGAATCAGGCTTTTGACCCAGACAGGCATTTCAAGTTTCTGTTCAAAATCCATCCTATCCCAATCCTACCCCGCTTCTCTAATCACTACTTCCAAATCCTCTGAGGAAACAATCCAAGTACTTTCGAGACGAAGCCGGAGTTCCTATCGGCTATCTACTCTATACAACTGAAATTGCTAGTATTACTGATTTTTTTCTTGCCAACTTTGATGATGACACAGCGTTAAGCCCATCCAGTACCAGACATAGCATCCCATAACCTCAAAATTCACCTTTCTGCAATTTAGACCAGCTGCAACCGACGGAGGCTAAAACCTAACAAAGTAACTCACATTAATTTCACCCGACGACACAGATCTTGTCCACCACCGTTGAAGAATATGCTCTCCTACTTATACACTTCTCAACTTAAATAAAACAAATTCATGAGTTTTTAAACACTTCAAAAATAATTATACTTGTGAGAACTGTTTAACAATAAATAATCGTGATACCGAGCAATAATTCATAACGTTGTAAACCAGATAAGCAACAGCTAACTAATTATTGAAATGTTTCGATATGTTTCAATTATATAATTCTTTAAATAATCTTAATCACAAATTTCTTGCACCGTTTAATAACAGTCATTACTCCAGCCAAGAATTTACCTTACCTAATAGCGTTAACATGTTTTTCGCGTTTCGGAAACCGAAATTGCCACAATATGCATGCTTATGAAACTATTATGCATATCAGATTTTGGATAAAATACATTAATAATTTATGGTTGTTTTTTCTACTATTTTATTTCTAGTTTAGAACTTTAATCTATATTTATAGAACGAATTCTTCTAAGATAATGAATCAAGTTAACGGCTCGGCTACACTTGTGCTAGACACTTACTCACGATCAGCATACAATCTGAAAGGTAAGAGTCCTTATCAGTTAGCTTTCTATTTGAGTAGAGATGACTGATAAGGCTTTCGTAGACATTGTCGTGTTTGCTAAATGATATAGCGGGAGAGGCAGGATTATGCAATGGACCGTGTCATTCATAAGTCTTGAATGATATCTCCCTGATAAGGGGGCAACAGCGGGTTTGTTTCCCGCCTTTTTGCTCGATCCGATTATCTGTCGCTTCTGCTCTGATGATTTCTCGCATTATCATCTCGGCATGCATCATGTCGTTTTTATCCCTCGGAGGGGAGCAATAATACTGGTTGGGGAGGGGGGCGACACGAGTTAAAGCGCGGTGAAGAGAGCAATTAAAAAAAAAAACCCAACAATGACGTCACGAAGCAGTGACGAATAGCATCCATGGCTGCGGGCCATACACCAGCCCGCACAAAACAACAAGTACATTAATCAGGCCCCTTATAATGAGCTTCTCATCTAACGGCATCGTATCAAAGACATGAAATAAGGCTCTCAACGGTAGGAATTGGAACCAGAGCGAAGTAAACTAAACGAACTCAATTTTGAAAAATAATATGTATAGATACATCCGTGATCATTCCCTGGCTTTGGTAAGGATTTGTTTCTTTGGGAGAAGATTACGTTCGGGGTACACATATTCTTTCGAGGAGAAATGAGTAGCTACTTGAATAAAGAATTTGCGATTTTAGTTAGAAAAACAGAAAATAAGGTTGAGAGGTAATCAACAAGTATTAGCCACAAATCTTCTCAGAGCCACATTACTCCAGTCGCTTGGTAGTGCGACCCCATTTTAGGTTTGTCTTGCAGAATGTTTTTTTTTTTTATCTAAGTAAGAATAAATTGAGTTTTGCACTTCTTCTCCCCCACCCTTCGAAGAATATTTGGTAACAAAAAAAACACGAAAATCTTTCGGCTTTTTAGCTTTTTACTGGTTAATAATAGAGATAATTAGTTCGTTATCAATTTAAAATAAAATACCCTACCACGTTCATTTAGAGCATTTGTTTCTGAACCCAATATTAAGCGAGATAGGGCTTTTTAAAGTTACTTAACATTTTCATCAAAATAAAATGCGATTTCACAATCAACGCTTTAATACTTTTCATACACGCACAGATTGTAGTAAGTATAGAACGTATTGGGCAACTCAGAAGAATTGTTCTGCCAGTAATATTGGATTAAGGAAAAGGTTTTAGGAAAAGATGTGGGAAATTTTGTTTTCTTTAAAAGTGTTCATAAATCTATTATTTTTACGGTTTTTTGGTTACCAAATATTCTTTCATGGGGGCAGGGAGGAGGTCGAAAACTCATACTTTTCTTTCTACTACCAATATCTAGGAGATAAAAAATAAAATCTTCTACCTGTCCTTTAACAAGGTATACCTAGTATCCTAGAGACTGGACCACATACCGATTATGGCAACAAAATCCTACTTACCTTTTCACGCGGTGTTTTTGGGATCAGTTATTTGCTTGAGATATACAATCGAACATCGAGCGTACTTCCGTTTCAGTCAAAATTGAGTATTTAAAGTAATTTATTTTCAGAGAAATTAAATTATGTTCTGACACTATGTTGATTTTTGGAGTCACTATTCGGTGTTTAATCAAGTGAACATAAACAGAGTAAAATTTACAACCAACGATTTAAACATAGACAGTAAGTAAAAAGTGGCATATTTTTTTTGTTTAGTCTCGCAGTTTTGATTTATTTCAATCAATAATAAGGGTTTTAATATTTAAGGATCCGCTTGGTGTGCCGTCGGTGGGTGAGTTCATCCGCCGGAGACACATTAAGTTTTTTGACTCGTTGCAGCACCTGACAAATCCAGTGTTTAACACTATGACCCCACCACCCCTCCCGCATCGATGGCAACAGACTGTCGGGAAAAAATTAGGATAAGAATTAGTATGTAAGTTAGTTTTAAGGTTGATCAAAAAGGTGAGCCCCATCACCTTATTAGTCAGTTCAGTCAAGTCATGTAGAATGTATATCGTTATATTTGTTTATTCATTATATAATTTCTATAAAATAACAAAACCTGTATATAATGTAGTGGTGCTACAGGAAATACAAAATAATTTGTAAATAGATTCGCCAGAGGATCTATAATTATATATAATTATCTGTAAATTTAAAGAGGCTATGAAGGGAAAAAAAAAAAAAAAAAAAAAAAAAGGATCCGCTTACCCCAAATAAATTTCTTTATTTTTCCCTTATCCATAATCTTAAAAATTTAAGAGCTAAGAAAAAAAAAAAAAATTAATATTTTGGAAGTGAAGTTTCCTATAGGATAACCCTCTTCTCCTGTCCTGAATATAAGCGCATAGGGGTAGCATTATTGTTTTTGTTTTTTAAAGATACTGTAAAGAAGAGAGGGGTGCGCGATAATCAAGAAAGAGGCAGGTTTGGAGATTTATTTTGCTATAAATAAATTTATTAAAATTGCTTGGTTCACATTGTTTGGTTTGGTTTAATGTACGATCGGTGCCCAAATTCTTCAGTTTCAACTCATCGATTACTCCCTCTTATATTACGTTTTTCAAGAATCAGAGTCAGCTTCAAATATATGTGTTTTTGCAAGTTTGAGGTGTTGTTGGGTTTAAAATTATTGAGATTATGAATCTTGAAGAGATAGAGTAGAGTAGAGATGGTAATCTACGCGACAATTTATCCATACTATATTAATACAATGACTCAAAATTATATACTCAAAATAGTATTATCCATCCAAACTACAACACGGAAACGTTTATGAACCATTCAGTAAAAAAATTTTCATTATAAATGAATTTAGAATATTCATGTGAACAGTTTTGTAAGTGAATATTCTATTGATAATTTTTTGGTCAGCTTCTTCGACAAATAATTACATTTAATTATTTTATTATCTTTTTCATCAGGTACGTCTTTTGATCAGTGACAAATCAAAAGATAAAACATTAAGATGCTTCTACTTACAGCATACATAAACTGTTCTGATGTTAGTGATAATTATTTTAATATATAACGGCATTGTTCTATGCTGTAAACATTATTTATTAGTTTTAAAAAAAAAAAAAAAACTGACAAAAAAGCCGCTCATAAAGAGACAGGGTAGCTGTTAGCGTTTTAACTGGGAACGAGACACCGTCCATCACCTGGATTCCGATCTTTGAAAAAGCAAAAACCTACCACCCTTTTTTTTCGTTGGCCTTTTTTTTATTTTATTTATTTATTCCCCCCCTTGTTCCCGATACTATAAACTTGTTATGTATTTAGTTATTATAATAATGACTTGGGAGCTGTTTTGAGATTAACCAAGAGAAAGCTAGATAAAAAAAACTTTATTCACAAGTTAGGTACAATTCAAATTATTTTAAATTATTATTACATGTTCCGGCATCTTTTTTATGCTTTTTACTGGCTGAAACATAAAGTTTCTTATACTCAAAATATCTATAACCTATTCTGTGCTTTGAATCATGCCTTATTCTAGATGCAATAATTTTTTTTAATTTAGCAGCAGATACTTACCGGGTTTCTGAATATATCTTTAGAGAGAATTTTTGCTGTAGTTACCAATCATCACCCTAATTCGTGGATTGAAATACTTTTCAGATTAAGAATGAACAAACTTTTGAATTGTTGGGAGTTGCAAGTCATTTTGTGGTAATTATAGGGAGTTACAAGTCGTTGAGTGGTAATTTTTGTGTAACAAGTTGTCGATGACACGCATTCCTAGGTTTTGGATTCTATCTAGTTTTCTGTATTTGCTTTTCCAAGTGAAGCTCTGTAAAGGTGAAGAATATTTTATGAGTGATCGAGTGACAGATTTGTAGAGTTTCTTTTGGAGACTTAACTGGGATGTTTAGTTAAAATACGGGAACATTGTGCGTAACGCAGAGAATTCCTTTACGTAGCAGGTTTTGAGAAAGCATAAGGGAAAGAAGACTATTTCAAAAAACTCTATTGGTCAATGAAGTGTGAAAGTGTGAGATCCTCATTCACAAATCCATTGCTGTTTTGAGTTATGTTAGTAGTAGTAATTTAATACAGAAAGCAATTACAAAAAGATAACCATTAGAAGTCCTGTTCTTTCTCGTGTGCCTGTTTAATATTTATAGAGCGATGGACATGTATCTTACATTAGAATGTAGGTACATATGTATGTAGCAGGGTACATTACCTGTACTCAAGACCTGGATTGTGAGCAAACAATGTAGGCGCTGAGCTGTCCCATTGTCAGCTAGCCCGTTCCTAGGTGAGTGGTACGGCACCCGCTAAATGTGTTATTCATCAGAGGCACCTTTTGTGCTCCGTCCTAACCGCATTCTTCTCACGTTCCTTCTCACCTATTCAATATTTTTTTATATACAGGATCCTTCATTATCGTTGAATTTATTATTATCGGTCCTCTTTTGAGGATGAGAAAATTATATCTGTTGATAAGTTATATCTATCTAGTATAGTGAAGATTGTGTCTCTATTATAAATGAACATTTTAAATTTGTTGGCCGCAGTTAAAACTCATTTTCCACGGCTGGCCTTTAATAATACAATCCTTTTCATTTTTTTCATCTCTTACCTCTTTATTGTAATAAAATGACAATCTCCCTTATTGGGCAATAAGTAATTGTGATAAATTTTCTCATTCATTCATTATTTACAATTTTCATTCACTCGCTCATTCCTAAAATGTTTACAAACAGCCCAAAGACCTCCCGAGCATGCGAATGAGGAAGCCTTTTCAAAATTCAAAATATGGAGGGGAGTATTTTCCACCTGTTTGTTTTTCTAAATTTATGTATACGATAGAGGTTGAAAAAATCATTCAGTCAATCAGCTCATCCACGGTCCAACCCGGGTTCAAAAGAGGATCCGGATTTTGAAACCGTGTGGTTGGTGAGTACGCGGTTATATTTTATAGAGAAATCAATACAGAGCATTATCACGTTTCCATCATCTATGAAATCGATGTTCCAACCATGTCATATGATACATAACGGTACGTAAGGTCCCAACAAACCCCTGAAAAAGTACGCCAGAGACGGTACGACGCGGGACGGACTTGCGCAAGAATTGCCTTCTTCACACCGCAGAAGACTTTCCAGCCGCAAAAGACCCAGCTGTAGACCTGACAGTTAATTGCACAAACGTCACACGGTATTGCCCCAGAGGTAAATATGAATCCTCTTGGCGGCAACCACTCGCTTCCCACTTCTCTTACATAACTTCCAATCCCAGTATTTAGTTTTTTTTTTTGTTTGTCGAATCGGTTCTCACTTTTCTTCATTTAATTTTTTTTTTACTCGCTCCAAACAAAGCTGCTCCGAGCCATTGATACGTTTTTCAAACCTCATAGATTACACACCTATTGTCTCGTTCTTTCCACTTTTTGAACCTTTATTTATTTTTTTCAATATTCATTATTTCTCTCTCTCTCTCTCTCTCTCTCTCTCTCTCTCTCTCTCTCTCTCTCTCTCTCTCTCTCTCTCTCTCTCTCTCTCTCTCTCTCTCTCTCTCTCTCTCTCTCTCTCTCTCTCTCTCTCTCTCTCTCTCTCTCTCTCTCTCTCTCTCTCTCTCTCTCTCTCTCTCTCTCTCTCTCTCTCTCTCTCTCTCTCTCTCTCTCTCTCTCTCTCTCTCTCTCTCTCTCTCTCTCTCTCTCTCTCTCTCTCCTGCACCCGTTGCTTGGAGTACCGGCGGTGCGCGAGTTAATCCTCCGGAGACACATCAAATTTTTTTAATCGTTGCAGCACTTGACAAACCAAGTGTTTAACACACCACCCCCATTCCCGTATCGATGGCAACAGACTGTCTGGGAATATTAGGCCAAGATTTCCTTTATTAAATGCAAGTTAATTTTAAGTTTTGTGATTGATAAGATAATCCCCATCACTTTTAAACGTGTATAGACAATTAATCTATAATGTACATTATAAATTTGTAACAATTGCAAATCACAGTGAAGAATTGTTAAATATTGTATAAAATGTAGCCTGCATATAAGCTTTACCTATTATAAATAGATTCAAATTTTCCATAATTTTTAATAACAAGGGGATATGAAGGTGGGAAAACAATATGATACTTTACGTTTTACTAAAATTATTTCTCAAAATATTGTAATTATTAGCTGAAAAAAATGCATCAATTTACGTGCCATTCCTAACTATCGTAGACTGCTCAGGTGGTAATTAAATATCACTTATCAGGGGGTAGGTAAGGTTAACTTTAAAAAAACAGTCCACTTGCAACAAAAAAATAACAGAATAGTATTATGAAAGGAAAATTCCAAGTTTACATACAGTAATGAGGCAAATGTAAAAATTTAGATAAGGTTTTACTGTCAGTGATAAGAAAAAACAGGAATACCAGTTCCTGGCAGGAAAGAATGCACATCGATAAACAATTGCGCATACCGCATTATACAGCCTATTTCCATACTGTGAAAGCATATTACAGATACCCAACAAAAATTCAAATTAAAAGAATATTTTCCCTTCATAACCTAGTGAATATCATTGAAAATTTTGGCAAAGATTTACAATGATATATATAATTCCCCCCCCTCTTCCTGAGGTCTAAACCTCAAACGGGGACATATATAAAACTAAAAGACCGGAGAGCTTTTGACTTGATTTGACCAAACCGCTAAAGTGAACGTTTGGCTGTCAAATCCAATCAACATGGACGAGAAACGTCTCATGCGGCTGGTTCAGGATATCAGTGAATAGTATGAATTTACTCATAAAGAATTATTGTGATTCATCTCCCAAAACAACACTATGGATAGATATCACAAGGTAAGCATATACTTCACCATCTTATGCACCCAGAACCGTCTTCTTTTTGATCTTGACCTAACAATATTCTGTTCATCCAAAAGCAGCACGATTTTAATTTTATTTACCAATAACTAGTGAGAAACTTGGGCGAAATGGCCTCGTCTGATTTGACCTGACACGACCGAGAGTGTGAATGCTTTTGACGCAACTGATCTGACCTGGCCTACCTTGATCTCTAAAGTGAATCAGCCTTGCGATGCTGGTTCCAATTCGGATCCGAAAACCTATTTATACAGTGATCGAATGTGATCACCGATACCGAGACTGCAGTTGCAGCCGCACAGCTGCAGTCATATCATTAGAGGAAGAAGGTTAACAAACCCGATAGCCATCTTGAAGCACAGCGGGTAAGCCTCTAATTATCAGATGAAAAGCCCGGGCATGAAAGCTGCCCGATTATGAGACAAACGGCCATCAGCCGCGAGATAAATAGTGAAAGTTCCACAACCTCTTGATAACCTGTCAAGTCTATTATTAAACTATTGACGTTTTTACTGAACTGTCTAAATGGAGATGTCTATCTGTTTTCTCGGTTATCTGCCGTCGCGAAAGTGCCCTTTCCCTGCAAGACCTGTCCCGCAGCGGCAAAAATTGGAAAAACGCGACATAATTGTTTACCGGAAGAGTTTTATAGTGGTCCATACCATATTCAGGAAATTTCAATTAGATACAATGAGCATAACTTTTGGTTTTGAAGACCTTTTTTTTTTTGTAGATCATATTGATTTATTCCCAACTGCTTACAGAAAATGACTGAATAATAGTAACAATTAGGCATGAATGACATGCGGGTAAGACACCTTTGATGATTATGTTTATTACAGTAAATTTAAATCATTAAATCCTCACTCCAGTTCCTCCGGGATCGGTTATTCAAAGTTCGAGAGTCAAAATGTGAGTTTGATTGGATTTTATTTTTTTTAAACTTTTAATTCCGGAAATGAATCTTATCCCGTTCTTAAAATATCAACAAAATCAATGGAAACAATGAGATTTTACAGTGGAAATATATATTAAAGTAAACCAGCAGGTTTCAAAGCAAAGCAAGAGACGAGCCAGGTTTTGAAAATCACAATCCGCACAATTAATATTAATATATTCCCAACATATTATTATTAACTGTATGTTGAGAACAGAAATATTTACTGTCATAGAAAGAAGTAAGGTTCAATTCATACTATATTTTCTCCCTTTTTAGACATACTCATAATTATAAAAAATCTGGTTTTAATACAAATATATATTTTTTCCACAAGAGGCTACCTACTCTTTGAAATAACCTTGAATTTTTGAAGAAATCAAATTTAAACTTTGGTGCTTCGCTACAACAGCTGTATAAGTTTGTGGGGCTTGATTCTGATCGTTTTTAAATGAGGACTTCAGCGCATCTAACGAACGAATCGTCATCCCGTTTAGAGAAAGAATTTGAATTGCCTTTAATTCCTGGTTTTTCAATTGTCAGCCGGTGGGCACAATTTCCTCCCAGGCTTGCTCGCTAGACGACAAACGTGTTAGGTAGAGTTGGCACAGAGGCGGTACCCGTCTCATATGAAGGGGCGGTTCGTTTTAGACATTGGACAGATCCGCTGACTCTGGCATCAAGCCCTACCGTAATTCTTGGAAACTCCTATATCTACTATCATTGTGTTTCATTTTCGAAAATGGGCATATAAATTGCAAGTTTTTTACTTTTTTCTTCATTGACAGACGAAAATCTGTAGGTAACATATATGTTATCAAAGTTTGCATTGGTATATGCTAACACCTAAATAATTAAAATAACTGAGTGTAAGGAAAATCACAGCCAGTAAGGAATCATTGAACCTTATTCATAAAAAAAGGATATGGTTTTACTTGAAATATATGAAGGAAATCCTTTAGTTTCTATTCATGATATTTATTCAAAGGAAAATCATATACGTTTCGAGTAAAGGCATATAATTCAAATTTTGATGAATTACTTCCCACAGAAGTAAATGGGTATTCATAACCTTTAACTTTTACTTGAAATTCATTCAAAAATACTGAGTGGGGGAGGGGGTCAGTGGTTTACTCACCTTTGTATGAAAGGCTGTTTTTTTCCTGCGCTATGTGATAGAGGATGTTGTGCATGTGAGAAATGTTTGTCACACTGTCACTGTTATTGTATACAATTTTGCAATTTTTTTATCAATATATCTATTTTTGATTTAATGACCTGAGTAGCCCCCACCCTCATTGTCGGTAACTACGATATTGTTCCAATATATTTCAATAATATTTTTTCCAATACTTTTGATACATTGCGTCATTTATGTAGTTATTGTTTATTACATTTTACGTCCTTAATTTATTGTTTAAACATTGAAAAATATATTTCCTTTGGAGTATTCGGAGTGTTTTGAACCTGGATTAACTGAAACGACTTTTGCATGTCCCGAGTTTTTTATTATTTTTAATATTTCAAGCGCTTTAGGTGGCTTAAACCTCCATTTTCAGGTGCTAAGAAGAGATGCTATCTCAACGGCTGTCTTCTCTGAAAATCCTGCGAAGATAACGATTTATGTCAACAAAAGTGAGAAAAAAATTGTTTCAATTAAGTAAATAATATAATTTAGTTCAAAAAAATATCCCACGGCAAAATATGGCAGAATAAATTATGCTATCCTAACCTTCAGATATAAATTTGTACAAAATTGTCCTTGGCATAACCAAAACTACCAAGGCTAAAAGACCTTTATTCTGGCGGCTGTGATATATGGTACAGCAGCTGCTTTCACCATAACTTGTCCTTCTGTAACGAGCGGCCTTAGACCTCTAGTGTGCTGGGCCACTTCTAATTTTTAATGCGCCTACCATGGAATCGGGCTAGCTTACGACAGAGGGGTGGAAAAAGGGGGTACGTTCACCCCGCCACCATACAAGAGATGAAAAACCCCAACGACGGGGTTGTAAAACTTTGCGGTTGCAAATACACTCAACGGCATTCTGTGAACAGTAACGGTGGAGAGAAAGAGAGAGAGAGAGAGAGAGAGATAGAGAGTTTACTCTTTTAGAGTTGCGATTGAAATATGTTTCGACACATGTGCATCTTTATCGCGAGAGCTCAAAGGATTGTCTTCAAATGGTTAATCATTATGGAGTACCCAGAAACTAAACGGTTATCATACAAAATAGGGAAAGGGTGACATAAATAGAAGCTAAAGGAAAAAAATGCCAGCGGAAGATGACAGAAATTATTGGAATAATTATCACCAGGCAAAATTAGACATGAATGGAGTGCAAAGGTTGCCCTCAATATAGGCATACTGCAGAAAAAGCCAAAAACATTTAAGTCATGTAGCTGTATTCTTTCGTCAGAACAGCATCACAGTAACCATAGCCACCTCGACCATTATTATAACCATAACATAATATAATATAATCATAATCTAATAACATCGCTCCCACGGTTAGGAAGAAGTGACGTCAATGTATGTTCCATATATTTATTCAGGTTGAAATACAATACAAGTTCAGTTGCAAATGTTTTTAATTGTTTGCGTTTAATCATGATTATTATTTTATTGTAGTACCTAGAAAGAATATTCCTATAATTTGCGGGTGACACTGATAACTTCGATTATCGGGCCAGAAACCTGGGAACATCATCACCCGGCTAAGAGGGTGTGTAATCATGCACACGACAAGCAATCTAAAAATTCTCCTTATGACTTCATTCAGGGTTTCTTGTGTACTGGGTTACCTTACATATTCAGAAGATGCATAAAATGGATGTAGGGTTGCATAGCCCCACCCCAGAGATCGGCAGAGTATATATTTGCGAGCAAAAGCGTTCGCGAGCCCCTAGTTACTGCTGATATGGGACGAGAGTTGCGAACTGCTCGCGAACCACTGAAGGACCCCCCTAATTTTCCTACGGTTTTTCTGGCACTTCCGGTTCACATTGGTACGGCGCACATTGCGACGAAAATGGCCAGAAAGAACGACATCGCGAGGCTTCGGCCCAAATTAAAATATTTTTTTTTTTACTCAAAAAAATAGATTAACTTTTTATTTGTACATTCCTGAATGTGCGAGAAGTCATTGAGTGATCTGAAGATACATTTTCCATATTTTTCAGGTTTTATCAAATTGGTTTTGCCACAACATCTCCCGCTTACCCCCACCGATTATTGACAAAATAGGTTTGACCACTGTGCCCTATCCTCCATATTTACCCGGTTAAGCACCCCTCGACTTCTTTTCATTCCCCCGAATGAAAAGGGGCATGAAAGGAAAGCAATTGGCGGACGTTGAAGAAGTACACACAAAAAAGTCTGGAATCAGAAGAGAGGAATTCAAAAAATGTTTCGAACAGTGGAATAAAAGAATTTTTTTAAAGATTAACAGTTGTTTGTAAAAAAAAATAAATGAATAACTTCCTGCAAAAATAGTTCGGTTACTTTTAGGTACGCCCTCGTATTTAAGAAAAATAAGGAATAGTAGGTATTAGCTGCGAAAAATGGCTTCAACCAAAAGTTGAAGCAAACAATACATATTTTATATTTTATAATAGTGTTTGTAATATAATAGAACGACAAAAATAACTTGTTAAAAATAATATAAGTCATATTTAAAAATGTAGGTAGTTAAGAGAAGACTATGTGTAGAAATTTAAGTATTATTATAATAATGCATTCTAGGAGTTATAAGACGTATTTAAAGTTCGAAGTTAGTTTTATTTTCAAATTTCAAAAACTCCAGATTAAAGCATAGTAGTCTCGATATTCACGATTTTACTTGGAAATTTCCCCATTCTGAATTCATATTCGTGTTCCTTAGCCCTGAAAACATAAGGTTGCTAAATATTAAATTAGTCCATGTCCACCGAAATCCGACTTTCTACACAGCGTCGTGTGTATTTCGTTTTCCTTTCTGCTACCAAACCTCCAGGTGCCATCATCCATTTGATTTAGTTCTACCTATCTTTATTTTGTTTCTGAGTGGCCAGTGATAAATTTACTATTATTGATATTTATATAACCAAATCTATATTACTCTGGGATCCTAAACATAAGGGCCATTTATAAAATAAAACAAATAAAGACCCCTGGAGGGAAATAACTGATGAGATGACCTGCGGGCCGATGTAGGATGTGTTTTCTGGGTTCAATCACGAGCAAGAAAAACAAAATAAAACATAATGCATAAAAGGTAAATCATAAAAAGTAGCGGTGACTGACAAATAAATGACTGCTAGTGGTTCGCGGTTGGGCCCTCCCTTTCCCATGGAAGTTCGTTGTGATGATAATTTCAAGGAACGGTTCACAAGCGGCACGGCTCTCAAATGTACCTTAAGTGGTACATCAGGTACAGATTTCAGGTACTTACAGCAATGACGCTGTGCTGAGGACGTGACAAAAAAAAACCCATAATATGTACAATTTACATTAGTGCAAAGTATTTTTCTTGCACATAAAAAAAGTTTAAATCTTCCAACCCCCAGAGACAGTAAGATTCTATTTTAATTATTAAGGAAAATACTTGAAACACCACAGGGAGTTATCTCCAAATTTCGAAAGCCTTGGTACTTAAGGCATAATTTACAAACCTCATTGTAAAAATATTAAAAATTGTAAAAAATGTAGCCAAGCTACAGGACATATTGTAATGACTTGTAAATAGATTCGACTTTATGGAATCTATCATGAATTCTGATAATAAGTGAATATGTGGAAAAAAAAGTAAAATAAAAAAAAAATTAGAAACACCTATACCTTAATAGCAAGTCGGGAGAATATTTTTTCATTAACGAATGTTTCAAAGGGTAAGATGTGACTCTGACACGTTATTAGGGTTGGTGAATGTGGAGGGTGTCGTATCATTAAATAAAACCACTTTTCTATCTCTCCACTGACTTTTTAATTTATTCCTGGACCTTGACTACAATTTTCTAAATATAAACCTGCCCTTATTAAAATGCAAGAATAAATAAATGAATAAGTAAATAAAATTTCAAATTTAATACATAAATCAGATATGAAAGTTGAAATGGATTAACTGTCTCTTTGGTCAAATCTAATTAATACAACATTATGTGCCCATGAAATATTAACTAAAGTTTTTTAAATTCCCAGTTTAAGTGTTACCAATTAAAATGCAAATAAATAAATGAATAATTAGACAGAAGAAGACCAGAGAAATGGCAGGAGGGCCAAGTCACTCAGGACATCGGTAGTACCAGGTCCCCTCGAAATACTTAACTGTTTAGAATAGATCGCGGAGAGACAAACTTCTAACGAACAAGTCATAAGTAAAACTAAAACGTAATAAAACTATTTCTGCATCAAGCCTGTGCAGAAAAATGGAAAGTTTTCATCCTCACGGCCACCATGAATATCCCCAATATGTATAGTGACAAAATTGTTTTTAGATTTTATACATCAAAATTATAATATTTTGGTACGAAGAGTGATTTGAAGGTACCGGTTCAATCAAACGACGAGTGACATGGTGCAATAGTGGTGCGGATGGATCTGACATTTTACGGACTCTGTAATAAATAAATAGTGCTTTGGAGATGACTGAAGTTGTTTTAAGTCAGTACCCACCCACCAGGTCTGGTTCATAGCCTCTTTGGAAGGTTCGAAAACCCAGGTGTCGACGCATCGGTACCAGAGAAGGGCACTTGTAATCCACGATGACACAGCCCAGCGTGGGACACGATTTACGCCCACTTCTTATTTCATTTCCTCTCCTTGAGAAAACGAAAACCACTTCAATTTGCATTTGAAATGTTCCGTAAAGCGCTATTGTCTGAGATGCGGCATTCCTCTCATTATGAACGAGTTTCCTTTGTCATTATAAAACTAATTATTAATCCTAGCTATAGCACTGTCACGACCTAATAGAAAAAATTTATTACTTGATAAATTAAGTCGGGGTTTCACACCCGCATGTAGACCAACCAGAACAGGTAGGAAGTCACCTCTAACACTTTCAAAAGAATGGTCTCATGACAGTCACTTTCCTAGGTTTCAGATTGATCACCTTCCTACATGACGGAAAATATTGCTATTATATTGTCAAGGGAGGAAAAATAAAACACATAACATTACGTATTTTTGTAATTTAGGTTGTAAGCTTCAGTCTCTCCAATTATTATTTCTACTGACAAAATATGTTCCACAATCAACGTTTCACCTGTTTAGGCATCACCGCGACTACTACTTAGAACAAGATGTACAAACAAATTAATGTGTTTAAAAGTATAAATAACTAATTGGTATAACAACATACCTGAGAAAGATATTTTCTATTTCAATACATGTTTACATATTTTTTTGTGTACCGAATAGGCAACTGTAGAACAATTTAAAATTTATAAGATTAGTAAATCAATTAAATCCAAAAGAGCTATATTAAAAAAAACTATTTCATGAATTTGAGTAAACAAACTCTTTATGGTAATAAGTAAACAAACCATGTAACTAGTGTAGGAATATTAATATAAGAAAAGCAAACCCAAATGTCTCTTTTTGAGTACTAATACTCCGAAAAATGATTAAACCTTATATTAGCCAAATATTTATTTTATTTACAAGTGAAAAGGTGCGAGTTTCTCAACATTGTAGGGCCACTACAAATTAGCATAAACTGAAAAGTCGAGATTTGAAGCATTGATTTTTTTTACTGAACAGAACATTGAAGCCTAAATTACAAACGCATTACAAATTTTTCCGTGGATTACACAAAATTGTAATCTATCTACGAGTAGCTACTTTTGTTTAACGTTTTAAATGAACAGCTAACTGTGCTAAATAAATGTAATTGTTAACAGCGTGGAAATAAGCTATTATATAATACGTTTTACGCCTTAACATATCGAAACATTGAATTGATTAAGTGTAAATAATCTATTAAGAAATATCAGTTATGTAAATGAAAAAAATGGATCAACCTATAACAGCAGTGTCTCAGTACTTAATTTTTGTTCACTCAATCTCATATTGTTCCAGCTGAATCCATAAAACTTAACGTTAACAAAACAAATACAAAATTGGTAGATTTTTAGAGTCACTCTATTTAATTTTCTGTACACATAATTACCTTATAACGCAATCTTGTTTAAAGTTTTTTATTTTTGGCATCATTGATTTTAGATGGGATTACAGCAATTTGGAGCATTTTGGGAAAACGGTTTTAAACCAGGAATCACTCGCCAACAAATATTAACAATGAAGTTTTTTTTGGAGCGATTTAGAAAACGTCACAGCAATTGATTCGAAATTTATTTTCTTCCAGACCAAAGAATGGTTTATCGTTTTATAATCCTATTTTTGTCTATTTTATAATAAAACACAAAATTACAACGAAAATATTACAAATATTATATAATTTTCTTTTCACATCCCCTCTATTATTATAATAAGTAAATTATTCTCAACATTATTCTTATACAAAACGATTAATTTAATTACAGCGTAGAGAACGATATTGTTCAGTAACGAGTTAGCAACTAAAATGAAATGGTGTTGTCTCTAACTTGAACGGTCCTGACTGCGAGTGTAAACGCTACTGTCGAAATCCTGGATCGTGAGCTGATAGTTTAATCTCTGGTGTTACTCAGCCATAAATAAATCTGTGGTAGACAATTTCTGAAGAGTTAAGACCAACTGTGTGGTCACCTTAATTCCGCACTTCGTTTTACGGCCCATAAGCTTTAAAAAGTGGCTTTTTCGCGTCCATCAACAGTTTCCACATTGTTTTTCACCTTAAATGAATATTTTACATCAAGTTTAGATTTAAGTGTTTTTTTATTATAGAAGTATAAAGAAAAAGAACGATTCTGTATCAACATCTTCCTGTAATACCTCGTGTCCTGTAAAACACTATTAAAACCACCACCTGCCATGCGGGATTGGGGTGCCTCCTAGGCGATTGATCATTTTTGTTCGATTTGATATTTTAAACGAGTAGGCCTCGTGACCTGCTCTTAAACTATAAATGCGTAACAGCGGGAGTCTTGGCAATGGCCAGTTTCTCCAATCACGTCGTGAGCGTATGTGGCTCTCACGCTATTCGTCAACCTTCACTTGCTCGTATCCGGTGACCCGGCTGACGGTGGAGCGTAGGGGACTTCCCAAGACTCCGCTTACTCTTTCGCTTGCGAGGAAGGTGGCAACCATGTGGACTCGGGAGGTATCGGGGCTGTTTGTAAATACTGTATGAATGACCGAGTGAATGAAAATTGTAAATTTGGTATAAATAAGAGCATTTAACACAATTACTTATTGGCTTTTTTTTTTCCTTCATAGCCCCTTTAAACTTACAGACAATTATATACAATTATAGATCCTCAGGTGAATCTATTTACAAATTATTTTGTATTTCCTGTAGCATCACTACATTATATACAGGTTTTGTAATTTTATAGAAATTATATAATGGAATAAACAAGCATAATGATATACATTATACGTGACTAGACTAAACTGACTAATAAGGTGATGGGGCTCACCTTTTTGATCAACCTTAAAACTAACTTGCATACTAATTCCTATCCTAATTTTTCCCCGACAGTCTTTTGCCGTCTATGCGGGAGGGGTGGTGGGGTCATAGTGTTAAACCACTGGATTTGTCAGGTGCTGCAACGAGTCAAAAAACTTAATGTGTCTCCGGCGGATGAACTCACTTACCGACGGCACACCAAGCAACGGGTGCAGGTCAGCGTTCTTCAACCTCTCGAAAGAGGTATGTCGGACCACTTTTCGCATGATTCCATTCTGGAAGTGTTGGAGACATTTGGCTGTATTGTCAGTCAAGTGGGTAAATAGCGGGGCACCGTACAGCAGAGCTGGCCGGAGGACACATTTATATATCATCAATTTAAGACGAAGCGACAGGTTAGCAAGTGCGATAGCCGTTAAGACCTTTGTCGTACTTTTTCTATTTTATTACTAAAATGAGTAGAGAAATGGAGATGCCTATCCATTTTTATACCCAAATAGTGCATTGAGAAACTTATTGGCTAATAAGGCAGATTGTAATTTTAGCACAATAAAGAAGTTTCAATAAACGAGTAGAGTTCATTCTACTTTTTCCGCTTCTTTCATTAATCTCATTATACACATATAATACTTCAAATTTTAAATACAGGTCATCAAACGCCAGCATCTTATGACGGAATCTCTCGCAGAATATAATTTGATTTTTAATCCTAACTTATTTTCCCGGGTACTCCGTTTCAATAATTTTTATACGATTATTTATGCATGTATAATAATTATTGTGAGTATAAAAATCGTTATTTGAAAATTATAATTTGCTCATTATTAAGTATTTGGGTTAGAGTTGGTCCACACTTATACAATATACAAGGCAAGCTGGTGGAAGGTCCGGGAGCATGGGAGCTCCTCTCCCCCACCTCCCCGAACGTTACGCTATGTGGCGTAGACCAGATACATAAATTTATATCTACAATAGATCACAAGGCAGGCATCCTTTTAGGCGACGAGGTGGACCAGGAGTTGGATAAGGATAAGGAGCTGCGAAGAGGATTCAGGGACTACGAAAAATCTTGAGGTTATAATACCAGAGACGATTGACACATGGAAGGGATGTGTTTGTCGTTCAGAAGGGAGTGTTGACTACAGTTTGTATAAAATAGGGAAGAAAATATACATTTCCCATTTTTCCGTTTCTGCAATATTATACAACTATCGTTTCACCACGAAAGATTATAGCACGGAGCAGTTGTTGCGTATTGGCGCCTGTTACAGTCCGGTGCAAGAATGTTCACGCTTCGACCGAGTTATGACGAGCTCACCGGCTGGCCGCTAGCCCCAACTGATCAGGATCGACTTAAAGACATGAAGCGAATTGGATTGAACAATTATTACTTAACGCTTTCACGTTCTGACCAGACGGAGTGACTCCTCAAAAGGCCTTATGGGATTCGTTAGTTAATTGGACGAAGTGGCTTGAAATAATTGGGCATGGTACGATTATAAGTACTATTCCCAAAGAAGAAGTAGACTGGTTGAAAAACATTTTTTCAAGTTTCTTCAGTTAGAAAATTTTCTAACAGTTCTGATTTCCTGGGCCATCCAAGCTCAGAAGTTATTTAATAATAGTTCTGACCCCACCCCAATATTTTTGGACACATTAAAGACGGTAAAACAAAATGCATTTTAAAAAAAAAAAATTGAAAAACTTCACAAAAACAAAGGACCAAATGCTGTCACTGAATTTGGTCGGTGCCTGGCGCTTTACTTAATTTCGGTTTTCTAAACTAGATTAAATTCCTCTTAATTAAATTAACTAATTACTTACACTCCAATAACCCAGACCAAAATTCAAAAGGCGTTTACGAAGTTAAAGGCAGTAAGCTAGCCACTTTGCTGCAGGGACGATCAACAACAATTTTATGCAAGTAATCTTCTAACTCTATGATTGATACACTTAATACGGATTAGGGAAATTATTCGTTGACATTATTTGGCATTTCACACGAATTTTAAATACATTATTAATTTTAATAAACTGATTTATGATGAGAATTAAACTGATTTCCATAATCCATATTAAGTGTGTCAATAATACTCACTTTCGTCATTCACACCCCTTGGGAACTCAACCACTTACTATGTACTTTGTGGAAGTACATTATTATTGTATTATGTTCATATTATGATTTTCCCTGATAAATTATGTCCATGTGTAAACATTTTTCCTAAAACGCAAGGCTTTATATCAGACTGTAGGTTTTACCTGATAATGAAGTCTAAAATATTTTGGTATGATATGCAATTTATACTATGTTAGAAACGCTTGTAGTCTCTCCCAATATATCTTTTTTTGGTGGTGGCCCTCAGTCGACTTTCGTATTTTCAAAATTTATTTTGTTTCTGCAGTAAGTTTAACAATTCAGAATTTATAACAATATATAGATCTAAATTGAGAAGATAAAATCATTCACAAGTGTGTTGTTATACTCTTTTTATAGTTTCCCATTTAATTATTTATTAAATCCAGGGGTTTTATTTGCGATTTCTCTTCTCTCTCTCTCTCTCTATATATATATTATTATACAATAAGTAATTGTGATAAATGTTCTCGTTCATTTCATATTTACAATTCTAAAAATTTATTAAAAAAATGTAAATTTATGTATTTTGTTCTAATTTCGTACTCTAAAGGATCAATAAAAAAATATATGCTGGTGGTTTATTTTTTAAATATCATAATACAAATACCAATATACAAGTTCTCTGTCTGGGAATTACCGCTCCGAAGAAATATGTAGTGAAATAGTGACCTTATCTCTATTGTGTCGAACGTTCACAATCAACGTTACAGTTTCAAAGACAGGCATCAGCGAATGACAACAGAACTGAAAACATAATGAATTCAGGTTTTGAAATAAAAACACGAAACCAAACGTATAAATTCTCAATGAGGAGCATTAAAACTAGTTCATTTCTCTATTAATATCCGTTTTAGCTCTTACGAAGTATAATAACTTGAGTTGATTGTGCGGACATGTCTAGGCTCATTAATGCCCAATACTGATACTGTAATTAATGAAATATTATCATTGCTTTTATTACATAATCATCCTACTAGATACGCAGCTCAATCAACAAAAGACATTGTTGTTGCTAGATGGGACGTCTGTACCAGGTTCCAGTTTACATCGTTCTGTTACAAAAATCCAAAACCGAATATATATAAAATATATATATTATAATATATATATAAAATATATATTAGAATAGTATAAATTCAATAATGGCATGATGATTTGAGAGATGTCTGCTACTAGCTTTCTCACACACCGCTTGACCTCACTCTTCCGGGTTGCTCATTTTATAGTGGTTTGCATGACTTCATTTATAAATTATTCGTGTTTAATTGCCATAGAGATCTGATTAAAATCCGCAGTCAGGCCAACTAAATGCTATTCAATCTATTTAATTATCTCCGGACTAGTCATTCATTCTTCTCAGCTTTTAACTTTTCTTTTAATAGCTTTTTCTATAGCTTATTTACTGCCTAGCCAAGCAGACTTTCAATTATATCATTTAATTATCCTTTCAGTAATTAATATCAAATAAATTGAAAACAAATTGGAATCAAACACCATTACGTTTCCAGAAAGAATTAAATCGACTATGGGAGAAAACATGTATAAGAAATAAATAACTTACTAATTTTAATTATACACTTTTACGCCAATTCATTCGAATCACGTTCTTACCTGGAACAAAAGATAAATAAATATTAGGCTTATATTTTAGTGATAAATCATTCATAAATCATATTGGTTATAAATATACTTCAGATAGGAGTATCTTTGCTATATCGTCACTATTGAGTTTTTTATCAAAAAACGGGAACCCTTATGTTTTCAAGACAAAAAATAAAAAATAATTAAAGGAAAATACTTTAAATAAACAAAACAGAATAAGTAAAGAAATATTACTGTATATAATACTATAATATAGATCCAGAGTAAAACAAGTTACCAATGTTCAATAATTTTACCGTTGTATCTCATTTCAAAGACATTTTTATTGTAAAAATATATATTTATATGATATCAATGTATGGTATGTATATATAGTTCGAGAATGTATGGCCAACACATAAATGAACGATCTCCAGTCAGGAATACTGTCTAGAGGAGTGGCGAAACAGAACAACTATTTATTGATTTAGTTAATATTTCAATAAACACGTTATTATTAGTATCGACTTGTATCTGACAGTAAGGTTACAAATTTGGTGTACATAACAATAGATGTATAAGAACTTTAAGATAATTTGCCATGTGATATTATTCTTTTTACGTTTCCAATCTTATTATTAATGAAATTAAGTGTTTTTGTATGTCGTCTTACATATACTCGTATATGGGGTCAGATGATAATTGTTTTTTTTTACATTCCAGTCTATAAGTACTATAAAAAGATACTATAAGTATTAGCCAACTATTATACTTTTACTCGTGTAGATCAACTTTGTGATTTTTCATAACGCTATATTACTTATAGACTGTAGAATGTGAAAAAAATCTCTTTGTTAAGAAAAGCGACTTATAAGAATTCGCCATCTGAGCACAGATATGTAAATTCATGGTAAAAATCTGGATGGTTCTGAATTGTTACATTTATATCACTTATGCAGACGGGATATTTCAACTCTTTTATACGCTCATGGATTACAATGAACCCACAGTTAAATAATACATAATTTTATATGAACGTATATATTATGCTAAAAAGAGAAATATGATTTAGAGAATTATTCAAATAAGTTTATATATACCTCAGTTTTGTAAAAAAAAAAAATTGATTTTAGCACAGTTACTTTTTAATGCATTATTGATTTACAATTCTGTTTATTTAACAACAAAATCAATAAAAACTGAAAAGAAATGTGGATGATATCAGAGGTATTATGTTTCACTCTTTCCATTACTAATTAAATTAAAAAGTTTTTGTAACTGATTGTTCTACTAAAAGTGTAAATTTATGTATCTTGTCCTAAATTGTAGTCATGAGGATATGCGAATTATGGTGTCATACTTTTTTATTTTATTATAGAGAGCATTGTAGCACAGACCTGTAAAACCTATTTACAGTCAACAGGTAATCAATAGAGAGTTGGCAATAAATATTGCCATTAAATCCCGTTGCCGGAGAAATTCTCCAGTGAAAGTGTCCGTAAGCGGCCGGTACAAAGGCCGATCGCTCTAATGAATTCCAGTCGCAGTGCACTCAAAAACGCTGCACTCACTGCCGATCATTCGCCAGGGATTCCCACTGCATGGAGTGCGCATGATGTACGCCATCGTGCATGCACGCCTTCCGGCCCGTCCTTCGTGGCGGCCTTCCTGTCGCCGGATGTATAATTCATAGCTTCCTCGTCGTCTAGCTGTTGCTGACATCAGTTACATCGTCTCATTCACACCATTCTATTCATTCCTGGTGGCAATTAGAGGTAGTTTTATTTTCCATCTTCAAGGCATTAATCTGCTCCTGAAATTGTAAGGTCAGTTGGCAACCAAACTCATCCGGGTTTTAAACGTGCGGTGGCGTAATTACGGGTGTAAGTACAGAGGATATAAAGGAGTAGAACCGAAAAGAAAAACAATCTTTATACCGGGGCCATGTCCCCTTTGAATAACAGTACACAAATAAATAAGTACAGCCCTCCCAACAAAGCGCATCATGCAGGCATACATTGACATGTACCGGAATTGAAGATGAACCTCTATCGGGCTCTACATTAATGAATACAAGATATACTAGAATTTGGGTTTTGAGTGATTTATAAATCTTGTAGCAAAAACTTTATATTTGCCTGTTATTGAAGATTTTGTTTTAACATATAGTTTCTCAAAGCTGCCAAGATACCACGAACACCTTCATGATACATAATAAATTAAAAATTGAATTGATTTAAAGCAACAGTTCTAAATGGAATGTTTCAAACGTTTGCGCTAACGTGCATTACAAAAGGTGATAACGTTTAATAGACCACGGCATTCCTGATGAAAATTATAGTAGAAATGCCACGGATGAAATGGCGCAGTAATATATTATATGTTTCGAATAGAATTTTTATCACAGTTTTCATATTTCTTCTAGTTAGAACAAAACATAAAAAAAGTTATAAATGTGTACTTGTGTAATGAATGACTTTTTCAACAGATTTAAGTAATTTCCTCCAGTTTGGAAATCATTTAAATTTTAAAAGCAATTAATATTGTGTTGTTATATTAATTTTAACGTGGTGGTAAATCAATCATTTAGTAAAAAAAAAATTATCATTTAATCATTGGCATTTCCAATATCAGTTCGAGTTCGATGATGCGATTACCAAAATCTGGAAGGAAGCCAATTGTAAGAAACTTTTTATTGTTGAACTTCCTTTAACATATGTTAAACGATGTTTGTCAATAACACATTATATACCTACATAATTCAAATTATAGCTACACATACCAAAATAGTATGCTCTTTTAATTGACAAAAAAAAAATCACTGAACTGAATCTAATGTTACTATTTGACAAGGCCCATGAAAATTTACCATAAAAAAAAATGTTGTGCATTGGTATCGAAAACAAACAACAAAAGACAATGGGAGAAATTAAACCATTGTTTTCATTCTGCCTTGTCCCTGTTTTAACAGCAGCGTATGAAAATTGGATCTCAGCATAAAATAGAAAATTTACCACGATTCAATCCTTCGATTTTTATCTACTATATCATAAAAAATACACAATGAATACACCACAATAACACACTACATGACAGTAAGTACGATACAGTAAAAAGTAAAGACTAATAAAAGAATATTTATTTAAATAGTAATTTAACCAATAAAGATTCGATTTCGTTTCCCTTTTTCTCTAGGCAGTATCCCTGACTGGAGATCGATTACTTTTCTTTTTTGCCACTTAGATATTTAAATTATTTACATGCATCACTTTTATTATACGCGAAAGTCGTTATACAATTCATTATTGTTTTATTGAAATGAGAGACAATGGTAGAAAGAAAATAAATTAAAAAACATAATTTAAGAGTAGCAGGCTTTTGAATTAGATCTAACTAATTTATAACTTATAATTACTGACATTTCTTTAATTACTTTTTTTCAGTGTTTTTTAATGTATTGTTATATATTTACTTTTAAGTCTTTATAAATTTCATTTTTATATTTTCAACCACAGTATTAGATTGATTTGCTCTATATTAAATGTTTCTATGTTATACTTGCAGAATAAACATAGAATGATGTACTGTGTTGAAGCCATTCCCTGCAAAAATAATATATCTCCATTTATTAACAACTCTTACATCAAAGTAATGTTGCCAAATCAACCCTAAACTAAAATGTATAAATGCCCTACAAGCAAAAATATTATTCAAAAGTGTATTATCTGCGATAAGTACAATGGGAGCAACCCACTTTCCATCATCTTTAACTCATCCCTTTCAAGTTCATGAAATTCCATAGTAACCTATCAAACCACCCTAATCCCCTATCCCTATAAACCTCCTGGGAGATTAAAGCGGAAGTGGCCTCGTGACCTGGTATAAATACGTTAAAGTGGGAGTCCTGGCTATGTTTCTCCAATCATGTCCTGAGCGTCTGTGGCTCTCTCTCTCTCTCTTTGTCAGCCTCCACAGGCTAGAGTCCAGTGACTCGCTGATAGAGGATCGTGGAGAACTTCCCAAGACTCCGCTTTATCTTTCATATGCGAGGGTGGTGACAACCATGTGAATTTGGGAGGTCTCTGGGCTGTTTGAAAATACTGTTTGAATGAGAAAATTTTTCATTACTTATTGCCCAATAAAGCAGATTGTAATTTTATCACCGATTTTTTAATTTTATCAGTTAAGGAATTTAGGAATAAAACCACTTTCCATGCAGGTCCCAGCCTTTATTTTATTCAGCAGGTACACTAATCGCTACACCTCAAAAGAGTCTTTCCTAATAAGTCGATTTCCACTGTATCGCACTGCTATTGCTAATCCAAGTTCTTCTGTGCCTTAGTTTGTTTTTTAGTATTTATTTCAGGTTTTGAAACTTTGGAGGATTACCGATTTCATTACTTCGATCTGGAAGCAAACAGTTGATCTCTGATCGTAACCCAGGCAACCTCAAATAACTCCAAGCTACTGTATTATTAATAATTACCCCGGGAAGAAAATGGAACTAGATAATTAAGCGCAGCTTCGTTTGATGTCGGAATCTGCTTGTTCATAGCAGGATAAAAGTTTTTAATTTTTTGAAGATGGATACTCTTCCTGGTGTGAGATACTACTCCCCTCGACATAAGGCTCCGTATATTATTGTTTTCATTTCTTAACTGCTCCGGCACGTAAAAAGAAATAAATGAAAGTTTTTCTTCATGCTTGTTCCCTTTATTTTTTTTTTTTGTGTGTGTTCCTATTAGAAAGTACAGGTTTCAAACGGGAAAGGTAGCTCGGTCCAGTTTATAACTGCAATCATTTCGCTGAGAAGAAGGCGCGGCCGGGAAAGTATAGCTAGTGTGGTTTTTCAACAACGCCATATCGTAGTTTCGTTAAGAGATCTGCAATTTTGTCAGAAAAATGGGAAATATCACCCAAAAGATTCCAGGATTCCTGGAAAGATCTCAACTGAGAAAGAAAATGGTGAGGTGGTGGTTAGCTCTATAACCAAAGACAAAGGAAGGTGCATTACATTGCACCGTGCAGTGTACGGCACTTAAATGGTGCTCCCTTCCGGATTCGGTGCAGAATCAGTTCCACAGACGTAGCAATGATTCAGCTGAATCGTCACGTGGAGCTGAATCATAGTAATCTGGCAATAGCGGTGATTTCAAAAAAAATATTTTTTATGTTGCAAGACTGGTTGTGAACTGTTCGTATTAATACCGCCCCCCCCCCCCACCATCATACTCACCAGACGAAGCAGAGACAAATCCAAATCCAGTAACAGATTTGATTGGGTTAGAATGTATTTTAAAGCTTTTACGTCCACTAGTTATATTTTTGTCTGTCGTCATAGCTTACAGGAAAACTTGGTTTACAAGTTCTTGGAATAATTCAATTACTTCTAAGCTAAGATTATAAATCTTTGAATTAGATGAGTCACTACCCAAATGAGAAACCTCATTAGTCACCTCCGAGCACGTTCATCATCAACCATGAAGCATCATGAACAGCTCTAGGTGAATAATACAATTTACATGTACATCCCATGTCACTTCATTTTTTTTCTGTTAGGAAATCATTTTTAGCAAAATTAGCTTTATGTGTGCATAGTGCAGTGTAATTTTGGTACTCGTAACGTCCCCCTCCTTCTTGCCCCAGGCTGAAAATCGGTGTAATATTTTAGCTATAGACGAATTTATAACTGAACTTATAGTTCCTAAAGTTGTTTTTAATGTCTAGATTTTATCTGTTTTTGAGGGTATGTCAACTACAAGAGTAATTGATGTTCACATATAAATAATCATTTCTTGATTTAAATCATTTTTACTATATTTCTGTATTTGATATGAGATTCTCACTGTATGTCATATTCAACACACTGTGGTCTTTTTAGATGGCTGAGAACGGTGATTTATCCACCGAAAGCGTAGTCCAGACCAGGTGTAAATTTATTAAAATATTTTTTATATCCTGAACATTTTGATATAACTCAGAAATGGTACAGTAATTATACCGTTTAATTTTTCAGGAAAAATCGTTTAAATTTCACGTTAGGGTTCCCTCCCATTGAGGTTTATTTACGAGCGATAACGAGTAGTAGCGCAAGTCCAAATATTCGTACATTCAGACAATGGACGATTACAGAGTCCAGTTTCAAAGTGAAGCCACACACTCATTAATAAAATCTGCGAAATTTCATGAGTATTAATGGGTATTAATACATTCTACTTTGCTATAAATGGTGTCTACTGACGGGAATCGGCGAGTTGTCTGGCAAGCCTAACCAGTTCTACGATCAAGATCCTAAAAATGAGTAAATCGATCACCTACGACAACGCTGTGTATGCTTTTGTTCAAGATGTAATGAGTGCAAGAGAAACAATTAAAACGGGTTAATTTTATCAATTAAAACCTGTTGCTTGGAGTGCCTTCAGTGTGTGAGTTCATCCACACATCAAGTTTTTTGACCCGTTGCAGCATCGTACAAACCCAGTGTTTAACACTATGCCCCCTCCTCCATTCCCGTATCGATGGGAACAGGCTGTCGGCAGTCTGGGAAAATTAGTTAGTTAGTTAGATTTAGGTTAGTATTACCACAACTCATTTCTTCTTTTCTCAAGGTGAGCCCTATCACTTTCATCATTATTGCATTATACAATATAAAATGTAGCTGTGCTGCAGTAAATATAATTAGCACGATGTGCATTTATGTAAAGGTTCCGTATTGTGAATTGTGCAACTCACTCTGTGTATATTGAATGAACCGTTTATAAACAAGAGAAACCTAAAAAACGAACAATAAAAACGGAGATTAAGTAGACCAGATTTATTTATCTTTTAAGATTTCTCAAGTTACATAATTTAGGTGACTTGCATGATGTTTACTACCTCGTATGTGGGGCTGGGGTGCCTCCTGGGCCCCAGCATATTCCGGGGAGCCTGGACTCAGATGTCGTCCTTGTACTATCTCGGGTTCGTAGTATAAATATACAAACGACATTGATGGATTTACATCACAACAGACCCCGAAAAGCAAACAATAAACATTAACTAAACCGCTATAAATCTTGAATTTAAAATTTCCAAGCCTGTTTTAATATGTTTTCTGGTTTTTTTACGAGTCTCAGGTAGAGGCCCTGGTTGCATTCAGGTACTATTGAAGACGACGTTACGTTCTATGATTGATAACAATTATTCCGTTAACCTAAAATTTAAATGTATATTGCTTGACACCTCAAAATATGCTCGCTAGTTCTCGGTTAAAATACAATAAGAGAACGCAAAAAAAAAAAAAGAAGCAGTTTTGCTAACTTATAACAGAATGAAACTTTAGCAAATATACTTCAGATTTTATATGGACTTAGATGTATTATTTCTTCACATCCATGACATATTATTTACTAGTTGTATCTCTAACCACTATAATAACATTATTCGCATATTTCGCTCCTACATTTTCACTAGAAGCACTGATTTCTTTTAATTACCAAATTGGAACAAGAAATTTTATTGCCTTCACTATGTGGAAGAATCCAATTGGCGAAACGGTTTTTTTAAACCAAAAGCTTGAATTCCTAATGAACTAGCTACAATTAGAGGTACATTGCCCTCTCGGGAGGGCCTGTGATTTAAATCCCTTTTAATTCGTAGATGAAAGACTCAGCCGGCGAATAAATAATTCAAAGGATTAAAACAGACTCTTCTTTTCTCTTAGTCTAATTGATTAGTACTTTACAATGATACTAGCATAATTAATTGCTAGTAGCAGAGAACGCAAAGGCTAAGCTAGTGTTTGATTCAAACTTTGGCTCACTAATTCTTAGGGAATTTGAAGTACGTTATTCAGAAGTTGACCAATGGATTCAGGAGTACCGTTATTTTTTTGTGAGAGATAATTTGTTTGTTTGTTTTTATACATGAGCTAATTACATAAAGTCGTCAAACGCCAGATCACCTCTAAACTAAAACTAAAATACAACTAATTCACAAAACTTATTTATGAGTAGGAAAACCGAAACAAAAAAGAAACTACAACTAAAAGAGCTCAATAAAGATGAAACATGCACCACACTTTTCATAAAATTAATTCTGCTACTTTTACAATTTTCAAGAAACCGTGATAAGACCATAAGAGGGCGATGGTGATCTAGTTAGTTTAAACAACCTTGCGGTATTTCCGAGACAATGAAGAATTGAGATCCACAGCACATTCTCGGATTCGTTTTCGAGTTTAATAATAACATACTTATAATGCATAATTTATATTCCCAAGCCCGAAGAGGGAGGCTGTACTTTCTAACTGAGACAATGGTATGTCTGTATGGTCTACAATAGTGGACATAGACAGAATACAACCGATCTATACTAAGGCCCCGTTCCCACGACGAGTGGCATGGTGAGCTTTGTCTGAAGTTTGCCTTACTTCGTGGCAGTGGGGGGAACGCCAAGACTCGTCATGGCTTTAGGTTTAGGTGGCTACTCCCGTTTGTCGGTACATGCTTCCGACATCAAAGGGTTCTGCATCCGGCGGATAACCAGCCAGAGTACGGCTTATTCCCAATATGTTTGAGTTTTTTGAAAGTAGTTCATAACTGAGTGGAATAATGAAATGGATTTTATTGAATTTTTATGAAAGAGAACCTACTACATAGAATACAAAACATCAAGGACATAAAAATAGTAACTAGGCATGACGTTTGGAAAAGTATTCAAAATAATGTCGATATGGAGTGTCACTCAACATGTCACTAGCATTGTATCTGCAAACAAGCAGGACGTCTCACAATGGCGTGTTGGTGAGAAGGGTTTGCAAAACCGCGTGCCGTGGGAACGTGGCCTTCCACTGACTTATCAAAACTTAGAAGCTATTTTAGATTTGAGATTAAGTTTTCTTCCTTACAGTAAAGCACCAAAGAGCTTCCTAGTCGATTTTTTGCGTTCAAAAACAATTTTTAGGGACTTAGATGGTGTATAAAATAAAATAAAGTATTTAAGCACTTCAATGACTGCAAATAAAGAAGGACTACAGGATTTAAAGCCGGATCCATGATACCATGATGGAGTAAAACTTGCCACGTTTTAGAGTCCAATTCGTTACCCCAGAACTTATCGTATGAAACTATTGTTTAAAATAATATCTACATGATGAATGCTAAGAAATGAAAGTTTAGTACAAAAACGTGTTCCGAAGACGAAATGATGTGCTGCTGATAGTTTTGTTTTTTTGGTAAATGAAGTCATTAAAACGGTAGAATATCTAAACGTTGTTACCTTGGAATGCATACAGACAGCAACCATCAACTTGCAAACACTGCAAATCGTGCTCCGAAATCGTTTCATAAAAAAACTCCAATAATTATGTACATTTGCAAGATTTGTTCATTCCAGAAGTCCAAGACTTAGATTAGATATTTTTTTAACTCCTATCATAAAAGTACTTCTGGACCATTAATGTAGTAAATTTCTCTCAGGACAAATTGTGTAATAAAAAGTACAAGCATAGAAAGACCTTAGCACTTAATGCTTCAGCTTTTGCAATAGCATACATACATACATACATACATACATATTACAAGCATACATTTTTTTTTATTTCAAATTGTTTTCTGTCTTGGAATTTTTTTTATTAAACTATATTATTTAAGAGTATAATATAACCACCCAGTCAATTACTAGAATTACTTATTATATTATTTAAATTTTATGTTTGTTAATGAGTGAGAAAAAAAATATTTTTTTTTTGCAATCTAATTCAAGGGCTCATGAACCATTATTCAGAATTATAATGTCTAACGCCAGTGACTCGTTCTTTAGTAATTACCACCACAAAATAGACTGCTTGCTTTTCCAATTTTTTATACATACCATTGAAGCGAACAGAGACTCGATTAAGTCAAGCGGATTTGACGCATCACTGTCGGCCTTAGGATCTATATAGCGTAAATTTACGCCGAACCTGCTGCTGAGAATCCGTCATATGTCCTTCCCCCACAGAACTACAGTACTACACAATTATTTCATTATCACAAACTCCTTATGGAACTCTCCTCCCCCTCCATTCATTAAATGTGCCGAACACAAATGAATGATTAGTTGCATATAGTGCTACCTAACTGTTGATATATTTAACAGTCTAATTAATTACTAATGTAGGGTAATATTATGCAATAGTACATATCTACTTAAGATACTTCTATTTTTTAATATGTTATAATTATTATTTTAATAATTATACGCGGTTGTAGGAAAAGGGTGAGGGACTTCCCAAAACTCCGCTTCCTCTTTCGAATGCGACGGATGTGACACCATGTGAATTTGGGGAGTCTCTGGCCTGTTTCTAAATACTAACGAGCGAGTGAATGAAGAATTATAATATGGTATGAATAAGAACATGGATGTCTATTACTCAATGCCAAATAAGGTAGATTGTAATTTTATCACAATAACCATTTGATGTAAAGCATTTACATAATTATGTTTGAATACCCAGTTGTAAATTAGTGTGTGCGTGCGTGTATTGGCGTCGATATACATTTTTTAATTTATAAGTAATTAGTGTTATTTTTATTAGATTATTAGTTTTATTTTCTTGAGATTGTTTTTGTTTACATTGATTTCGGTGTGTATTATTCATTCTTAAAGTGTAAGTGTCTTTTATTTGTATATACACATTACTGTTTTGTCTTGTCTTATTCAATTTAATTTCTTACTATTTATTGTTATTTCTCTTCACATTATAAACATTAGCGGGAACTGAAACTGTCAAAGCTCTTAACATTTAATTTTTTTTTTTTTTATATTCCTTTATTGTGCTATAATTACAATCTGCCTTTTATAAGGCAATAATAATTAAGATAACTGCTCTCATTCATACCATATTTACATTTCATCATTCACTCGCTCATTCATTCAGGACATGATTGGAGAAACTGGCCATTGCCAGGACTCCCACTGTCACTTGATTATAGCAGGTCACGAGGCCACTGCCGTTTCAGTCCCCGAGGAGGATTATAGGGATGAGTGACGCAGTGCAATGACTGTGCTACAGGATTAGGGTGGTTGGAAAGGCTACTGTGGAATTTCATAAACTTGGAAGGGATGAGTTCTAGAATGTAGGGTATATTAAGGTCGTTATGAAGGGTTTTGTTGCTGACATAATAAGGGGCATTTACTATTGTTCTCAGGACTTTGGATTGAAAGGATTGGATACGCTTGATGTTCGACTTCTTTGCTGACCCCAATAGCTCTATTCCGTATGTCCAGATTGGGAACATTTAATTAAAGTACTAATCCAATGGGGCACAGCAACAGCTATATCAGTCCTTGAATAGCCGAAACGTTTCCTGTTAAATGATATTTTGTCAATAAAAGAATATTTTGGAGAGACTTAACCTTGATGAACTACACATAGTCAAATATACATACGCAAACGTCTCTTTTTAATACCTTGGAAAATGATATCCCACATTATGCTCCATAAATGTTTGTTCTGTTGGAACTTAGGCCCATGAAAATAAAGATATTATTATTATTGATTCATCGCCACTGTAATTTCTGCCTAAATCGAACTTTTGCTACTGCCATAGGTCCCGGTCTGCGGTCCAGTGAAAGCCTTGACCGAAGCTATACCCCCTCGCGGGCCAGCAGGTCCGACAGTTAATTGAAAGGTTTCACCGCAGATGGAGAGGTTTCTCTCCTCCGGATAAGTGGTCCGTGTCGGCTGTAGCGGGTGAACCACCTACGAGCAGCTGCAGCAGCACCTTCTGGTCCCCCACGAGAGAGTGTAACTGTGACGCCTGTCATCTGCATGTCATATTCGCCACGAACGTGCATTTCCAAAGGTTTTCTCCCTCGTACCGTATCAGCCGGTTGACATTTCTCTGCGGATTTGCAAGTGAAATATCGGATACGGCGGAGAAAGCGTTTGTGAAACGTTTCCATCGAGCTGTTCCCTTGTGCTCCATCTGAGTTATATTCGGTCACTAGTGGATCAACAACCGAACTATTGAATATTTATCAGGTCTTCACTCGTATCGTATAATAGAATATCTGTCCCCAGGCTATTTTACAAGCTGCTGGAAAATATACCCCGAAAATACAACGACAGTGCCTACGGCATTTGTATGAATGCTTACTTCCTTGCTTACTAAGGATACATAAATTCCAAATTGATAAGGAAGAAGTAAAACCATTTGCTCAGTTTTAAACTGATTACTAACAACAAATGCCCTTTGTGACAACAGTGCCGCCCGACATACCACTTACTATTCTACTGTAGACAACTGGACGGACCAAGACAAAATTTAATTACTTATATTATATTATATTACCGTTTTATAATATTAATATCGGGCACATACCCTATTCGAAAGCAGAGTTCGATCAATAATCACCTTAAAGAGTTAAAAGCACTCGTTGACACCATAGACTACAGTGAACTGAATTATAACATGGACGACTGCGACTGAATAACGTCACAATTCAAAAATCCTAACTTTTCAGTAAGAAAACAAAAGACGTAAGATGATTAAGCACAATATTGACTCTCTGCAGTAACGACACTTCTGATTTCTAATGGCTAAGTTGGGTACTCTACAGAAATGACTCTTGTGTGATCATAGATTCAAAAAATTGCCCGTCTATATCTGATATGATCCTAAACATATGTTTTTTTGAGTTGTGACGCTAATGTAACCAATGGGGCAAATGATACAATTATGACCCTATATTTTTTCTGTTAGTTATTCATCATCGTTTTCTTTTTTTTTTATAAATATCAGTATTTCTTTTAGGTTTGATTTTATTTCATAACTGATCAGGATAATAGAAAAGACTTTTGAAGAACATTAAATGTCAAGAAAGTAGACTTGAGATGTTGGTAAGCATTCATCAAATTTTTTAATGAATGACGTTTCGGTAGTACGTGTATCTGCATCAAGTCCATGTGTGAGATAGACTGAGAATGGAAACAATATTTCTAATCATGAAAGTACTCGTGAAAATAAAGGCCACCAAAAATTTGATAAAAAAATTTTTTTTCTTAAGCCAAATTTTCGATTCTTAACAAATAAATCTATTCAAAAATTGTATAGCGCCGAAATAATTGCCTTAAAACACCACAAGTCTGCCATTGAAAAGTAGTAACATGTAACTTTTACAAATGATGATTTTTTTGAATATCATATTATCCATGATGCCTTCTAAAAGTAGAAAATATCCATACACGATGAGCAATTTAAAAGAAAACTTAGAGAATGTTCGAAAGTACACAGAGTACTTTCTGACAAGAAAATTCCTCAGAGTACAGTGACTATACTTCACACGATCTTTCACAGTTCTTGGTTGCATTCACGACAGTTCTTAGAATGAATGGTTGCGACTTGATGGTGCAAGCTAATAACTAGCTTGGCTTGCCAGCATTTCGGTTTTGTCTTTCCCTTCAGTAATTACTACTGTTGCGGATAACCTTTACCCACGTAATGAATGAAATTTCACAGAGCTTTTAGTACAAACGCTAGGATTACAGAACCTCAGGTCGAGAAAGAAAAATGTTGAGATTACAAAGTAGCTACTAATCGTTTCATTCAAGTTGGAAAGTTGGAAATGAAGTATAATTACGGCACCGCTTATCGACTAGTAAGTGGAATTATAGAATCACTTAATTTTATTGTACAAACAACGCACTGGATATAATCGCAAGCTGTCGTTAAATTTGCATGCACCTTACCAGTTCTCTTCCATAAACTTCGTCGTTCGGTTTTCAGGAGAAGAAAAGCGGGGTAAAATGATAAAGGAAATGTATAAACCTTAGTAAACCTCCTTATAACCTTTACTGATTTTCCTGTTTTGACTCTTGATGACCATCCGATAACTTTCCGCTCCACTGTTTAAAACCTTGGGATAACCAATGACAGAATCCTCTCCTGGAACCAACATACTCCCAAATTCCCTGTCGGTCAATACGTACCTTAAACTATTCCTTAGAACTCTTTCCGTAGAGCTTATATGTAAAGCTTTGTATTCTCCATAATTTCCCTCACTTTGACTATGCCTGTCGTGTACAGGGGTCTCTTAAGGGGACTAAAGAGTCTACACCTTGATTTGCGATTGTTACAAAGGTACATTATACATTCATTGTCTATACATGTTTAAAAAATCTTTTGATTATCATGATTAATTAAAGATAATTAATTTATGTGTACGCTAAATACACAATTTTCAGGAGTGCCCAAAGATAAATAAATGGAAATGACAACAAAACTTTAGTAGGGGGGAGGCGTGGGGGGGAACATTCTAGTCACAATGGAGGCCTGGACCTCACGACTTATGCAAATTCTTTCATGTAGGCGGCTTTCTTCAAGGGTTTGTTGGCCAAAGGCGAGCCCCGATGTATCTTGGCTTCCCACGACCACCACTCTTATCCTGTGCATTGGCAGATGGCAATAATAGTGTTCTGCAACAATAGGTGATTTCAAAGACTTCAAAAGTCTTATTTTTTCGAATGGTAGCATTCTGAAGAAGGTATATTTGTCAAAAAAATATTTGGATCTTTTGGTTCCATTTACCCTCACAAACATAAGGGAATTTACCATCGAAAACTTATAGCAGGGATCTAACTGCTATAATTGGATTACAACCAGAAGCATTGTATTCAACTTAAAATTTTTAATTTATCAGAAACACAAAAATGAAGAGGCCTAAGTTCCAAAAAAACAGTTATGAATAGGGCTCGAATCTGAAGTTCTTTTTTAGCGAAGTATAGAAAACTAAAATTTATTAAGATTTAAAGATCTAAAAATGTTCTAAAACAATTTATTAAATTTTGAATTTTAATGGTACTGAACCAATAACATGGTTTCTTTAATTTTTTAAGTAATAAAATAAAATATTTCTCCAGGTTTTCTGGGTTAAGAATTATGTCTATATTGGTCTCGTAAACTATGGTAGCGTATGTGTGAGCCATCAACATCGTTATCGGAAAATGTACAATACTCAACGCAATCCCAATCTATAGCAAACATGTTTACTTACCAGTAGTGAGCAAACTTTGTTCTAGCATATCAATCCAGATGGAAAAACATTAAATATATCTACTTAATAATGAATTGCAAAAAATAAACAAATATCTGATATGAAGATTTGAAACCTAATCTTCGATATCGCGTTGATCATTAGGAATTTAGGTTTCTCTTGAGGATACAAATAGGTCCTTAAAAACCATTCGTGTTTTGCATTACCTTGTGATGTGCAATATCAATTCAATTATTGTTTTTATTTGCGATGTATATTGAGGAAGTTAACTAAAAAATTGGCCTAGTTATGAGGGGGTTCACACGCACAAATCTATCAGCTATAATCCAATAAAACGAAGTAGGGTTTCTTGGATTGCGGCAATCGAGGAAAACCTTGCAGTGGTCAGTGCCAGAAATGTCTCATCCCCCGAACAAAAGCTTCTTGGACCGAAAACTTCGGAGGGGTGGGGTCGGCTTGAGTAGCCTTGATGAAAAACATGTCATCTGTATAATATCACTGAGAATTTGACAACTACAGCAAACATGTTTACTTCCCAGTAGTGAACAAACTTTGTTCTAGCGTATCAATCAAAACATGGAATTGAAACGGCCTTTTAAGGGCCTGTGAGTTCCTCGTTCAGTTATCTGACAGTATGTTCGGAATACCATGATCCATATCAGTTCTTACAATTCCAGGAGTACTCCAAGGCTAAGGTGAGTACCATCACCTAGATTTGTATTCATGTTATTTTCCTATTAAATTCATTCTGATTTTATGTAACCCAACCTCCTTTAAATGCATCTGCGCATAGCAGAAAGAGGAGACAATTTGTCGATTCTTTTGTTCATATTTTTCACATTGTATTAAATTAGAGGGGTTTAGGAAAAAAAAAAAAAAAAAAAAAAGTACTCCAATGAGACAGACTTCAACTATAATACGAATTTAAAACACCACAATCACTTGTACAGTTCCTGACAGCGCACCTCGGTCAAGATACGAAGACAACAAAACGCAGTAAACTGAACGGATCGTGTAAACAGAAACCCTCTTTTGGACTGATCAGAGGGTTTTGAAATTGAAACTGAACTGAGAAATCGTAAAAAGGTTCATCGCTGCTTCAAGTCATCGAGCCTGATGACAGGAGCAAAAACGAACAGGTACGGGTCGACAACCATTCGTCTGTATGTCTGGAGTGTTCTACGATAACTTAAATATAAAAATAAACAGAATCAGACATTTTGAAGGTATATTCAACTGCAATTCCAAATACGCTGTAAATAAGTTCATTTATACCCATAACATGAATGACAAAAATTGAAAAGTTGAAAGAATATATATCAACCAGCTATATGATACTGCGGCACATTCCCGATGCATTGTCAAAAAAAAAAAAAACATCATTCTTTTATGATGCTAATTATGAATATGGGATCATAAAAATGAGTGAATACATCGATGAGTGAATAGTCGAACAAGGTTTAATTAAAATTACATCGAGAGACCCCATTTCATAGCAAAACTATCTAGAAGAAAGTAGTGCCAGAGATTGCTTGAAGTCATAACGCTCGCACCATCTCCCCCAGGTTTCCAGACAAGGAGGTGGTTGAGAAAGCTGATCATGCACTACTATGATACATAACGCGGCATTTCCGATCACCAAGGATACACAAGTTGTATCAAAAGGACACCAGGACTATATATTCACTCATTTGTATAAGGACTTCCTGCATGTATGTTCAGTTCTATGCCACATGAATCTCTGTGCTACAACTACAGCGTCCTACAACGATATGCATTAATTCTCGTTTATAATTGTGACAAAAAACTTAGGAATTTAGGTCAACGCTACAAATTAAATAAGTGTGAACGCTTGTATAAACAGCTGAAAAAATGAAATGACATACACAATTTTCCACCATCTTTGCAACTCCGTGTTCAGGTTTAAGACTTCAATCAGCTGTAGGAAATTGAAAGGGGTCTATGGCCTAGGTGCAACCATATAAAGGTTTATGGATTGTGCAGCATACAATACTCATTACAAAAGCGAAAATAAAAATACAAGATCAGCCAATTCAAAACCGGTTTTATCGTGAGTGGTTTTCAAGTACTCTTCAGCTTTGGAGTGAATAGTTGGAAATTGATTGCCCGATTCAAGTGGGGCCGGTTAAGTGGCAATTGAACGCAAGCGTTACAAACTGGTAGTAACAAATTAATTGAGCTCATTTCCACATTAATAATGACGAGGGTGGCAAGCGGACGCGGTCTCGTTTCAGAATTAGTTTTTTTCGTCTCTGTACGAATAAACTTTATAAAAGACGCGTTTCATTACAGCCCGAGTAGATGCCAATTTTAGGCAAGATGCGAAGGAAGCTATGGAAAAAGCGATGACTTACTATGTCGGTGTCAACTAACCAAGGTGAATTGAATTGTCAACTTGTAGATGGAAAAATTAATATTTTTTATACATATTTTGTAATTTTGTAGATTACCATCAATGTAGTTTATCATATTACGGCTTATAGTTGGATCAGTCGAGTCTAAATTGAGATTCCATAACGGACAGTCAAGTCTTATCATCAGTCGTCAAGTTATGATCGCGCAGTCCTTCCGCTCCTCTAGGCTTTCCCTGAACCCCATCCAGAATAATGTGATATGATCCAAATACAAGGTTAATTCTCGTTGACTTTTTATTACTCCTAATTTCATAAAATTCAAGCCTCCAATCCATTTTCCTTACTTCAAGTGCTTGATTTATCTGATAATTGGATTTGCCCAGAAGTGACGGCGTTGAAATCGAGCCTTTCTTTGACTGGGCTATGTTTTTTCAAAAGCCTTACCAATGCAAAACCGCCACGCGCTTCAGGTTCGTAAAGAAGGAGTATGGCATACGTAATAAACTTCCCAGATGCCGTGAGTAATTAATGAGTATGTTTAAATATTAAAGTTCTTCTTGGAAATATTGTCTTTAATGTAGAAAAAGAAGTTACCTTTCCCGTCAAATTGTATTTTCCTCATGGCAAACTTATCTGAACTTACATTCTTTAAATTAGTGCCGGATCGCCTCTAATTGCATTCGAATACCTGTCCGACCGACGACGTTACGTGGTTCACTTTTGAAATTCATCAAGTGCTTATTTACAGGAGAAGAATGCCTGATGTAATTTCAGTTGTTCTTCGTTCAGTTAATTGGCTCCAAATTATTGCGGTTACCTAACCAAGCCAGTTTAAGGTCAACCGGACAAGGAAACGTGTTCATCATTGCACCAATCACCATCGCATAATCATATTAACACAAGGCCATCAAGTTATATAGCTTCATAAGACTAGCGCTTGATTGGAAGATCGCTATAATGGATCTTGATAGAAAATACTAGTAAGTGAATTCAAGGATATGTACCTTCGTTATTTTAGTTAATATCATAAAAAAAAATGGGTTGAAAATATCATTGTCACGTAATTTACAAATAATGGACGTAAAAGCTGAAAAATGTAAAACATTTTAAGGCAGTAAAACCATTTAAGCATTCTTTTCCAGCAAACAAACGCTTGATCAATTCCAAAATGAAGCAAAAATTAACGTCATCTGTTCGACAGAATTCAAATACAATCTGAGAAGTTCCGGCACTAACTTAAAGAATTTATTGTTTGATAAGTATAGGTTGATATATATGATACGTAGGTTGCATATATGATACCCCATCACTATAATGAACTGCAAAGGCAGTTGTGCTATGGATTAATATAACTATTAAATTTTACATTGATTATTTTATGCCATCGAACTGGATACATTTATGCGGAAGAAGGATTTTGTTAACACGCAAAGACTAACCCTGAGATCAATAATCAATTAAAATCTAATTTCGCCCATCCGTAAACACAAACTAATATGTTTTTCTACGGAACCAAAGGCAAAACAGTAGAGCTATTTTATATTACCCAACTTTCTTAAGAACAAAATAACACACAGAATAAATAATGATTTCGTTAAAAAGAATGTAAAAAAAAAACAGATAAGAGAAACTAAACGAATCCGCCCCCAGATCAATATACCTACATGAAATTTAAAAGAGATAAGCAATCCTTTTGTAGTGCAAACTACAGTTCTGTGACAAAATGCAACTCAACCTAAAAAATTCACTAGTCAATAGAACATCATACATAAGGTTTTACAATAATACATCGATTTGTTTTAACAGAATAAATAGCTTGAAGGAAAAGTCACGATCAATGGGTTTCAAATACGATTTTAATGAATTTTCGTAATTACAATCTACTAAATTTTTTTACTTTAATTACATGTCATTGTATAGTGACACTTCATCGGTAGCATATCCCGGTTGCTTTTATTTCTAGCATATGCAAAACAACATTCCTCTATATAATACTGGGTAAAATTATAGGGAACACGCTTTTTATGACGTAATTAACATTCCTAATTAAAACCTACTAAAAACCGCTGCCTACTTTGCCGGCCAGCTCCGTGGATGTGAGAGAGACAAAACTTTTAAATACATTATATTTATCTAACTTTGGGGTAGATCAATAAATAGTCCTGTCTTTCTGAAAACATTGGAGTAGAGTTCAAAGAGAAGTCAAAAATAGGCAAGGAAGAACTATAACGCTTGTCCCTCCCAGAAGTTTAGTCAAGACAGGATTTTGTTATCTTAAGCATGTAACCACGTGTAGATAAATCAGTGAACCTTTTAATGAACAATTACCAAATATTCAATAAAAAGGTCCGTAGTTGAGAATTATAAATTAACACAAAAGATTAATTGCTTCCTAACAAAGCTAACAAGCAGGCATGTTTTTGGGTCTGCATGTATTTCTGTATTGATCATTGTTGGTTCTGTTCTTTGACCAAGAAATTTTACTTGGAAGCTGCATGGATAGGAGTCACTAATTATAATACTAGGTTAATCTGTCGACTGCCGCGGGTTTAGTGGAGTATTAAAAGGAATTAGTCACTATCGTGTTTTTGTTTTTTCGCAGCGGTAACAACCCCATTAATTATAGTGATACGTACTTGATTTATTGAGTTTTGTGGAAAAAAAAATAATGTTTTTTGCTTTTTTATATTTTTATCTTATCCTTCTCTAAAAACTTTTTCAATTCTACTGTAGTTTTTTGTTTTCCTAGTGCTCGTTATTTTCTTTACGTATTTTTCATAAGATTTTAGTAGTTATTTGAATAATCCTCTATATTTTTTTACGGACGCCTTTAATTAATTTATACTTTTAGATTGTAGCAGTAGATTAAAGGGTTGCTTGTCTGCTCCGGGACAAAAACAAGCGGCATATTCAGCAGGCTGTTAGCACACTCAGCAGAAAAAAAAAGGCTTGATGACGTTAATCCCCCCCACTTCTGCCTTGATATTCATATCGGTGAATGGAGAGGGGTTTGCAGCTGCAAAAAATCTTAACCATTCACATCTCGCCACGCTACATGTGGATGGACCAACGTCCTTAAAGAAATATAAAAGTCTTACATCCAAGCGAACCATGTAATGTTTAATTACATTTCTTTAAAAATTAAGCCAGAAAAATAATCTATTTTGATCAGTGTAATTACCAATAAATTTTATGGCTACATGATTCAGGTTTGGAAAATTAGGAGTCAAATTTTAAAATATTTTATCATGTTAACTACTGAATTGACTTAAGAAAATTGATAGTTATTGGACGTTGGACGTTCTAAAACCCAAAAATTGACATACTGTGCTACAACCTGAATGATTAGAGATAGATGTCAATTTTATGGCTACGAAAAGTTTGGAATTATTGAATTTCCAACAATCAATACTACGGGGATCAATACTTGCATCCCTGCTTATTACAAGTGCGTTACGTATGTTAAATGTTATGCAAATTCTAAAAAAATCACATAAATACTAACAAGCAAGGGACAAGGGGCTAAGTTCATGGAGTTACTGATATTAATGGAACGTTATTTTGGTGATCCATAGTTGACAAATATTTTACACGTATTCCAGCGTTCTTGCCAATGCGCCCGAAGAAATAAATAATTTAAGTTTGCAAACTCATTCTTTTAATTAATAAAATATGCATTTTTAGTTTTTATGGTTGTTGGTTGCAAAAGTTTCATCGGTGGCCCCATGGCGTAGGGACCCCTTGTAAATGTAACATTCACGTATTGTTCTGTACCAATGAATTTGGAGTGTAAGCACAAGACAATAAGGCGGAAATGTTGAATCACTACCTCAAATTGTCCTCCAAACTCCCAATAACGGCAAAACTGAACCAAAAAGTAACAAAAGTTACTAAGTTAGGTCCTTTTAAATTACTGAGATTTATTTAACTACCGATTTTTGAGACAATAATTGTGATATCAATAAGAAGAAAACAAGTTATTTCTTCTAATAAAACTAAGACCAAATTATATAATACGACTATAAGTATTTTAATGACTATTACACTGATATACACGTAAATAAATAAGTTTGGTTATTAAAAAAAAAAAGAAAAAAAGAAGAATGTCACAGGAATACATTCATAAAACATGTGAAGGTTGTTTAAACTGTAATTTTTAATTATTAAGTAGAAACCGCATTTTTGTTACGAAATATGTAAATGACCAGTGACGTAACGAGAACCGTTAGCAGGAATAAGAACATAGTGAAAGATGAAAAAAAAAAAAAAGTTTTCCTTCGCATGGCCGAGGTGAACTGACCTATTAATGAGTCCATCCGTTAGTGAAGTCCACCCACTGAGCTACTTCTTTCTGGAGTGGGGAGAAAATGAGAACTAGGCTCACTTGATGAAAGGGACAGCACGACTCGCATGACACGAAAGTGTTCTGTTTTATTATTCCTAGAGGAAACCAGGGTATTGATGTACAATGGCGACAAACGTGGAATGAAAGTACAGGGAAATTCCCAGAATTACTCGTCATCATAGATATTGAGAATTTTCTAATTAATATATGATGTAATGTATCAAAATGTACCCATTTTTTAATAATGGGTGACACAATTTTGATAACGAACTTCAGGGAAAAATTCTTTAAGATAAAAAAAAATTGCCATGAGGCACCACATGGCTGCACCCTAAAAGCAATAAAATATTAATTAATAGCCTGGAAAATATTAAAATAAAATTTGATTCCCTAATGTCCGATAATATTAATAAAAAGGAAGAAATAGGAAATACGCTTATGCTAAGAAACCCACCCTCTCCATACCTGCTGGACCAAGCTACTCGTAAAGTGAGGAGCGTGGATGCAGCAGCCCTGGTTAAATAGATACTAGTATTTTAGATGATTTATACATCCCACATAACCAATTGGGTGAGTAGCCATAAGATCGGCATATAGTTTTGTTTTAGGTAGATTTTTATAGTTTTATGACTTTTGTGAAAACAAATTTTTTTTAAATTAAATTTTGAGGATTTTAATAGTTATTTCAATGTTTTTAGAGTTTTAATTATGTACTGCGTAGATTTTTTATATCCGAATTTTAATAATTTTTAATTGTAGTAGAATGTAGTAGCCTATTTGAAACTAGGTACAGTTCATCACTGTTAGTGGAATATAATTTATATTATACTTAATGACTGTGACCATTGTTACTTAAATAAAATAGTATTAGTTTATATCCAGGTGAAAAGACCTTTTATTTTATTGTAGATATCACTAAAGATGACAGCTTAAAGCTGTCCAAAGCGCTATTACAATAAAGAAGAGTTGTGGAATGACTATAATGCTGTTTTATATTTCCTTAAGAGAATGAAGCACTGACGTCCTACTCCTTCGTGCAGGAATAATGCACCGAGGTCTGATCGAAATGAAATTTGACCCGTTCAATAAATAATTTTTCGAATACTTGATATGGCAGTAGATGACGTCAAAGCAAATATTCAGAAAGAAATCTTCCGAAGATGTTCCAGAGACTTGATTTAGTTAGCTTTTCTTCACAGGAGAGTCAGTTATTTGCTTGAATTTTATAACAGAACTCGATTATTTTCAAAAAGTAACAGCAAACAAGGAAACATTCCACTAGTCGAATTCCACACGTCACTAGTCCTTCCGATCCTGTCTATTATTATAATGGCCGATTGAATGGAAACAGTGACCTGGTCAACGACTATTAATAGATTCGCACTCACAGGCAGGATTATATATAGCAGTTGTAGCAGCGCGTGAATGCGTCCGAGGACGTGACTGTACATATTGATAATCTCTGTCACAGCTATGGTGAATCACAGATCAACTGTCACTACTATCCTTCTTCCGTACAGTGAGTGGAATCGCAAATCTTGGCTGACTAAAATCGTTTGAAGATTGTACGATCGATACCGAAATTGGGTGATTTAAGTTTTATGGGGCTTAGATTACGAATTTGAAGTTCAATTAACATCAGTGCGTCGATAATCGATTTTATTTAATAGCTAAACGATCGGCTTTTTCCACTTTAAAATCGCAATTGACCTTTTGTAAGGTAAAACTCCTTTTTCAGCCCCTATTCCCGGGACTGGCTGTCTACCTGCACTGTTTCTATTACCAATAATTTGTATTTCCTTTTAATTACTTTTAACATCAGAAAAATATTATTTAATATCTATTGTAATTAAATAATCATTTAAATGACTGTATATCATGTGCTCAATAGTTTTCTTTCGCACTTAAGGGGAGGGGGGATAATAACAAACTGCACCATAAAGTGGACCAAAAACATTCTGAATATCAAAATTTGACCAATTACGAGCTTAAATCAATTGATATGATGCGTTCTTCACAATTTGCATACTCAACTCCATTCAGCTGACCGGTCTGAAATAGAAAAACAGAGCTCCGGCTTGTCATTTTCCTAATCCACAGGTAATCATTTGAGGGGTTTAGTTTTTCAAAAGCTGTTATTCATACGTTTTCTACTTATTTTTTGAAAACATGATTCGCTGTTCATGTTGCAAAAAACAACGTATTCGTAGCAACGAAATACCAACAGTCATAAATGTGAAACCAATGTGATACCATCTGAGAAAACAACAACATATTGATCCCAAACTTCTTTCAACAATTATTTAGATTTCAGGGTCAATAAGGTATTATTAAATGTTACAATCCAATTTAGTAATATTTAAATACAAGTTAGCTAATTTCTTTGATAATACGTTATCCGGAATGTAAGCTGTTCTGTCACCCGAAAACCGATGTCACTAATCAAATAGCCATTTTACATATTATTATTGAAGGTGAATCACATTATTTCACTAGGTAAGTTCAATACCACAAATATGACTACTCTCAATAAAAGGCTTTGAATTTATAGCAGTCCCTTTTTGTCATTATTAACGTTTTGATGATAGCTTTGATAAAATAAAATTGTAAGGGTCATAAAACATTCGTCCCGCCTTACTCCCACACATACCGTGCATTATGGTCCCATTGGATAGGGATTAGCATAATATTATCCAGTAACGACGTTTCTGCGTGGGCGAGACCAAACTACTATGAATAGCGACATCCTACGAAGTCAATAAACCCATTGTTTTAACACAGTAGACATAAATTTCAATACAGAACCTTCCTGACTGTTGCTTGCAATTTTATTGTAAGAGCTTGGAAACGGAAAACAAATAATAATACTGCAGCTAAGACTAATCTTTGACTTATTAAAGTAGGTAGATACGACACTAGTTTAGAGCCAACTATAATCTAGTTGTTTGTAGTATTAGTTCTAACTAATCATTTTGTAAACGACTACTTTCAACGAGCAATGCACTATCTATTCTTTTCATTATATAAATTTTTTGTTTTAATATTTTTGTTGCATAAAAGTTGTTATCAAAAAGGGATCTCAGGAACTAATAATAACTGATTAAAATGCCTTAGTTTAAATCAAACTTACCAAACACAGTACAAGTCGCACAAAACTATGTTAAAATCAGAAGGAAGACAGACATACCTGAAACAAAAATGAAGAAATAAATAAAATTGAACCTAAAAAATACATAAGTAATTTTCAATTTCAATTCTCTGTATTTATTTTGATTAAAATATGGTAAAATGGACCCTGATTTAAAATAGCCCACCTCTTGCCCATTGAGCCAATAAATGGTTCAAAAACCAGCAGTCGGCAGCCCATTATTAAAGTTAACTTTAAAAGTAGACTTCGAAAAGGGAGGGGGATCCAATCAGCACTGCCCTCGAGGAAAGTCTCTTCAAACAAAACCAATTAATCCAATATCTGATCAAAAAATCTATTTTCGAAGTCCCCCACCCCCTCTTTTGAGAAACCCCGAAGAAAGATGAGATTTCAAGCGTTCGTTTAATTTAACACCTTCTAATAAGGATCATGTATGTTTTTATTCAAGCTGATACCCTCATCCCACCAAATGATTTGGTTGGATAATTTTCCTGGTGGAATTCTTGTTACATACGCACTAATCATTTTCGTTTATTGACTCAACGATATAAAATCGTAATTGGTTTTTTTTTTTTCTCATCCTTCTCATACATCCTTCAAATGGGGGACTCCCCTTAGTGAAAGGCACTTATTAGCCCAAAATAATTTTCCCACAACCTATTTTATAAGTTTGAGAGCTAAGGGAAAAAAAAAAAAAAAAATTTCCTCCATAGCCCCTTTAAATTTCTAGATAATTATATAGAATTATAGATCCTCAGGTGAATCTATTTATAATTTATTTTGTATTTCCTGTAGCATCACTACATTATTATTATTTTTTTTTTTCTTAGCTCTCAAACTTATAAAATAGGATGTGGGAAAATTATTTTGGGCTAATGAGTGCCTTTCACTAAGGGGAGTCCCCTATTTGAAGGATGTATGAGAAGGATATAGGGTGGGGTATGCCTAAAGGAGGCGGGTGGAATCAGGACGGTAGTGAGAGTCTACCGAGGGTGGAGCCTAGGGGTACCTAGGCAAGGGTTTGTAGTCGGCCAGGTCAGGCCTGGCCAGCCCCGGCAGGGGCCTGAAATAAGTCGGCCTCTCGGCCGGAAGGTCGACCCTGCTTAAACAGGTAGATGGGGTCTTGTAGCTTCGGAGATCGGCCTCGATCTCTCGGCTGGGTGTAGATCTTCAGTCTCCGTCAGGGGGCTAGGGTTCGATCACGTCCATCTGTCTCCAGGCTTCGGCGGTTCAGCAGTGCTTCCATCTGACGGGCATTGGTGGTGGTTGAAGGTCGGAGAATAGTGGGTTGTGGCTGTGTCGGAGTGAGTCGAAAAATTTGATGTGTCTTCTCTTGATGAAATCTTGAATGGTGAGCACTTCAATTTTTTTATGCATCTCGTCTGCCTTCATTCGGTCGAACGGGGTATGTTTGAGGGAGGTGCGGAGAACTCTGTTCTGAAATTGCTGGAGCGTTTTGAGAGTGTTAGGAGTCAGATACTTGAAGGGAGGGGTCCCATACATCCAAGCAGGTCTTAGGACGCTCTGGTATATCAGCAGCTTGAGGCGTACCGATAAAGCCGGGCTGTGAAGTAGGTGTCCTGAAGAATTTCTTCCTAACACTCGTTAACTTCTTGCCGAGATGTGTTGTGAACGACAAGTGTCTACCGAGGGTAATACCAAGGTAGCATAGGTTGTTGCTTACATGGCACTCTTTGCCGTCTAAGACGAAGGATTTCGGGAGCTTCTTTCTTCCGGATTTATAGCTGAATATAATTCCTTGCGTCTTGGCCGGGTTGACTTTAATGTGGACGGCATCGAGTTTCTCGGCGATCGGTTGACTGGCGCTCTCAGCGAATTTCAGGGCTCTGGTGGGATTGATGCTAGTGCTGTAAACACCAATGTCGTCTGCTTACGCCGATACCTCGCAGTTGGGGTACGAGGCTCCTACGATGTGGGCGGTGTAAATGTTGAACAGCAGGGGGGCCTAGCACCGATCCTTGGGGGACACCGGCAGTGTAATTTCTTCGGGTCGTAGACGTAGTGCCTATACGAACCGAAAAAGTTCTGCCTGTAAGATAGGATCTCATCAGGTTCTGCAGCTGAACCGAGAATTCATATTCCCTCGGACGTTGGAGTAGGATGTAGTGGTCGACAGAGTCGAAAGCTTTCGAACAGTCCAGTGAAATCATAGCGGTAGCTCTGTTGCTCCGGATGTTCGATGCGACGTGGTGTTGCAATCTCACCAGGTTGTTGTTCGCACTTAAGCCTGTGCTGAAACCAGTCTGCTCTGGTGGGATGACTTCTTGTGACTCGCAGTGCCCTGAGAGATGTACGTGGATGATTCTCTCGAACAGCTTCGAGAGTTGAGTCAGCAGACTGATGGGGCGGTAATACAGGTTTTGTTATTTTATAGAAATTATATAATGAATAAACAAGTATAATGATATACATTATCATGTCGTGAGTGTATGTGGCTCTCACGCTCTTCGTCAACCTTCACTTGCTCGTATCCGGTGACCCGGCTGACGGTGGAGCGTGGGGGACTTCCCAAGACTCCGCTTACTCTTTCGCTTGCGAGGAAGGTGGCAACCATGTGGATTTGGGAGGTCTCTGGGCTGTTTGTAAGTACTGTATGAATGACCGAGTGAATGAAAATTGTAAATTTGGTATAAATAAGAGCATTTAACACAATTACTTATTAGCTTTTTTTTTTCCTTCATAGCCCCTTTAAACTGACAGACAATTATATACAATTATAGATCCTCAGGTGAATCTATTTACAAATTATTTTGTATTTCCTGTAGCATCATTACATTATATACATGTTTTGTTATTTTATAGAAATTATATAATGAATAAACAAGTATAATGATATACATTATACGTGACTGGACTAAACTGACTAATAAAGGTGATGGTGCTCAACTTTTTGATCAACCTTAAAACTAACTTACATACTAATTCTTATCCTAATTTTTCCCAGACAGTCTTTTGCCGTCTATGCGGGAGGGGTGGTTGGGTCATAGTGTTAAACACTGGGTTTGTCAGGTGCTGTAACGAGTCAAAATACTTAATGTGTCTCCGGCGGGTGAACTCACCCACCGACGGCACACCAAGCAACGGGTGCAGGTCAGCGTTCTTCAACTTCTCGAAAGAGGTATGTCGGACCACTTTTCGCATGATTCCATTCTGGAAGTGTTGGAGAATCGTAATTGGTTCTTTAGTTTGAAAAATTACAATCTTCTTAAAACAGCATTATTATTGGGAGGTAGGAATTCATTCATGCGAACAATTTCCATTCATACAATACATACAGACCCATTCTGCCCAGGAGCTCACCCCTCACCAAATTCCCGCCTCCAAACTTTTTGTGTAGACTAGAGAGATGGCAAGAAATCACAGACGCTCAGGACAAGAGTAGGGATCATGGCCAGGACCCCATGACTCACATATTTACTTACGATAGATTGCGAGACCATCGCCGTTTTAGGAGACAGCAATCCTTCGTAAGAATGACTGTTACTGGATTAGGTGACAAGAGGACTTGGAATAGCAGTTTTTGCGTAATTTAGAAAATCTTGAGGTTATAAGGAAAATCTGTGAAGGAATGAGTTTGTAATGGAAAAGGGTACGTTGACTAAGGGTCTGAAGTTAGTTTTCTAGTGTGAGGTTGGGGTTTCTCTTATGTAGTGTGTATAACTGGCCAAACCGTCTGTTCAATTCCTGTCTTTTAAGTCATCTGTGAGGGTTCCAAGACATTTATATCAATGGATTGATTTTTCACATTCACTCAATATGAACATACATACTAAAGTAGTGTCACACGCTCCCGATAGAATTCATCATCAGACAGTTTACTTCAAAAATACAAATGTATCGGTTGTCATCATCGTCACAAATACAGACACAATCAATACATCGAGTTCACATGTGAATAATGAACGAGTTAAACTTATGAAGGCAGTTGATTCGATTACATATCACAGACTGTTCAAATCAATGCATAATACAGATTTATGTCACGTGACAGACTCTACCGTTCACTTAAGTGTGGCATACGTTAAACCATTTATGTATTTAAGAACTCATGAGCATGTATCATCAATTATCAGTGGAATCGTTAGTCATTTATTTCCCACAGTAGAAGATCAATATGGATAGCCATATGATATTTTAGAAACGATATTGTGGCGTCCTCTCTAAATTAGTGTATATGAGCTTCTAAGGTGACATAATTCAATAGTTATATTGGTTAGAATAAATAATAGGAATCAAATTTTACTGACATGGATTTTACAAACATACTCCGACCAGTCCTCGTGTTTTTAAAATGGGACTGGGGTGCCGCCTCGGGAATGCCACGGCCTTTCTTCTCATTGGCGTACTCACTCGGATCCATAAAATATACAGTTACTGTGTTTAATAGTACTATGTAAATACATTCTGCTGAAAAAAATTTAAATTCGTCATTGACAGAAAATTGCATTGTCTTCTTTTTACTTTCTATCTGCTACATAACTAGTCGATTATCATTAGATTCGTCATTATACATTATGTAGATCACTTTATATTCTTAATCTCATCATTTTATATTCTATCATACGTAATATGAATTAATCAACTTCTTTTTCAACATGAATGCTACTGATACAAAATTATTTTTCGATAGGGTTAACTCTTAATGGAACCATTCGCTATTCTCTTCAGTGTTACATTATTTTAACTGTTATTGTATTCCTGTATATGGGTGTCAAGTCGAGTTGGGAATAAATATATTTAAAATTAAATAATTTTCAACTTCAAACGCTTTAACGACTTTAAATAATTTAAAAATCGCAAAAATTAAAATTGCAACCCCTAAAACAAGCAACCAATAACTCGAACCCAAAGTAACGATGCTATTTCATTTTAATACTTTCGTAGCTACAACTTGAGAACCACGATTTAAACTAAAATATATTAATAAAGACCTGTTCAATAGCGACAGAAGATTTAAACAAACATCTCAAAACAATACCGATACGAATAGACAATTTTACCTGCAACGATGAAATACCTTCAGGCAATTCGTAAATTATTCAAACGGCTATTACAGCTCACTGTGACTCACCCTTCTTTCAAGAGAAGGACAACCCCACATAACCCAGGGGAAACTGTTTTGTTCAAACACGAGCACGAAATAAGAACTGTTCTCACGGCGTGTAACTTGGCGACTTGTCTGAAGTTTGTCACACCTCGTACGGAGGGAACGTAGTGGCTTGTCTTAGTTTCATTTGTACTTTATTATTCCAAGATTCCGCATCGACGAAGTAGCATGTGCCACTGTGGTGGTGACTTTTTAAAGAAGAAAATTGCAATAGGCGTGGATGGTGTCATTAAAAAGTCGTAGAAGGTAATTACAATATGTCTAAATATAATACCGAAACTAATAAAATAAATACAGATAAGACCTGGTAGATAAAAATATACTATTGTTTTAGGTGAGTTTAATATCCTACATAACAAATTGGGTGAGGAGTCATAAGATTGGAATATAGTTGTGTTTTAAGTAGGTTTTTATAATTGTATGATGAATTTTTTAATAATGTTTGAAGAATTTACTGGTTATTTTATAGTATTTAATTATGTTTTTTGAATTTGAATTATTTACTACATAGGTGTTGTATTTCTGAATTTTAAGATTTTTAATTGTAGTAGAATTTAAGGACAATTTCAAAATAAGTAACCATTGTTACGTATAATGATAGTAATTATTTGCTTTTATCATTTTACTTTTTATTTTATTGTAGAAATAACTGATTAATCAGTTGTGGAAAGACAATGAAACTGTTTTATAATAACGCCATTTAAACTGACTGCAAGGGGACTTCATATACTGGGTTCTTCCTTGAAGAAATCCAAAAACTCCATTACTATACTCTATTATGAACTAGTTAAAAATTACTTTTACAAAATTAAGCAGGTTGTTGGAATGGAGACACGATCTGTAATGACTCGTCATCTGCCGATCCACAGGATTCTGATCTCATTTATCGACGTTACACGGAAAGGACAAGCCATCCCGAATCCCCTCGAGTAATAAAGAATGTTTACGTTCCCACGGCGCGAAAAACTTCAGATAAGGCTCGCCAAACCACACGCTTCGGCGTGGGGACAAGGCTTTAGACCTAGCTCAGAAGAAAGTGACAAAGTGTTTTCCAGACGTATGCTACAGTGGAATGATATATTTTATGATGGAAGCGCATCAACTAGCGTTTGTGCAAGCTACTGGTTTATTCGACTACAAACTAAATGGAGCATCCGTTTGGGAACAGCATGTAGCGAGTGAATACCTTCGGTTTCACAAGAGCTATTGTAGCAGCTTATCTATGGGCTCCCACACCACAGGTCTGTTCTATGCCAGTATTTTTCATTATTGTCTGAACCTACCCTGATGACTACAACAATATTTTTTGATTAATACAACATCGTTTGAAGACTATTGTGGTTTCATTTATTATCCACGAGCAGCAGGTTAGTTTAGATTTAGTAAATAACGTCCAATTTTTTATTTCTATTTTACAAACGCTTTTGGCATTCTATACTGCCTTTCTCAAGTGCTACAAAAACATACAACAAATAAATCCTAAAAATAATGTATATGTGGTAGTTATGCTAACTAAAACATCACATTTGAAATTTCGTGAACATTTAAGTTTTTTCCATAAAGTAATCAACAACTGGAATGAGATCAAATACGTAATCCCCCCCCTTCCAATCAAAATACTAAATGAATAAATATAATAAAACCTCCTATACATTTTTTCTTAAAATAAACAATAAATACAAATACTCAATGCATAAAATATCATGAAATATTAAAACAAACGTTGTCTAACTTGCTGCTGCCGTCCTTGGTCACACAAGGCATGGAGAATATATCATATATAATGTTTTATTATAGTATAACTAAAATATACTACATATTATAAATGATAATAGTATGATTATATTTATATATATATTGTTGTGATATTAGATATTGTGGAGTTTGTATATAAGAAATTTAAATATAAAGATTTAATCCAACTTATCAAGAAGGCGAAAATAAAAACAATTGAGAGTGGAGGAAAAAACAAAAGGGCCAGAGTACTGGTTGTTGCGATGATGAAAACACACACAGCATTATTTACTCTAGTTTTGGGATCAGTCTGGTATATAAGTATCTAAATCCAGTGATCATGGAAAAACTTTTATAGTATAGTTGTTGTTGTTATGATGAGAACACAACATTATTCTCTAGTTTAGGGATCAGCCCGTGATACATGTTAGCTGTAAATTGTGTGTCAGAAAAACTTGAAAATTTCTTTTAGTTAGTGGTATTGGACTTACCAGAACCAAGAAGAGCCATTGCAAGAAAAGAAAAAGAATTTATTTGATTTGAAAATAATTGATGAGGATAAAAGAAGAAGAAGAAGCAAAATTGTAAACAAGTATTTATATATAATTAATTTAAGTTTTTTTTTTTTTTTTTATTAAATATAACCTTTTGCCAGAATTATTTTTGTTAAAGAACCTTAAACATCAGTTAATAACTAATAAAATAAATATAAAGTTAAAGAAGAAAAATAAAATTACGATATCTTTCAAAGAACGTAATATATATATATTATTTTATTATATTGCATATACTATATATATATACATATTATTTCATCTCTGTTTTCATATCACTTAAGAGTTACAGTTTGGCTACCGAAAGCGTTTGCGAAATAAAATTAAAGAAATTGTGGGAAGAAAAAATTGGGCATTATTTGCTTTAAAAATACGTTATGAAAGCAATATGTCAACATGAATGATAGGATTAACTTTCACATGAGCTAGTAAGCTTAAAAATATATATATTATTAGAAAAACTATGTTGAATATCACAGTCATCTAAAGAAAGCTATTCGGATTTGATTCTAATGTAAATTGTTATTTCAGAAACAAGCTTTCCTTTCTAGTCAAAAGCAACTGACAGTTTCAAATCGGTGAAGACCGAAACATAATTTCCTTTTCACAATGGACATGAGCAACAAAGCATTGCCACAAGTGTTGTTACTGTGGTTTGACGCTATGAATAAGTTAAAGTTGAAGCAATATGCATACCCAACCCGTTGTTCGTTTTGAAATCAGATATTACCACCAATCTCTGAAGACATCTAAATCTACTTGAATGGAATTCTATACACACATTTATTCTATAAATTATATGTATTTAAGATCTGTACAACAGGGTTATACCGCTATTAGAATGTGAGATGTCGCTTAGAAATGGTAGATACAATTGACACATGGAAATTCACAAATTAACAAAAGACTTCGGATGTAATCTCTTAAGCTTTTCTGATGGTTTGACATTTTGATTTTTATCTTCAAGAGGGTATTTTATGAGATTTTGGGTTGCCTTTACGAAACAAGTTGTCAAAACAATCTGTCTCCGACCTAACAAAGCTTTTATTTTAGCTTTTATTTCGCTAGCTTTTATTTATTTTATTATCATCTTCATGTTGAGGTCGGAAACTTTTCATACCACCTGTGTCTCAGGACCAACGAGAAATCTCAAGTAGACTACTGTCCTTAACCCTTTTTTTTTTTTTAATTTTCTGAAATTAATAAACACTTAGACACTAGAGATAAATGTCATAATAATGAAAACCCTATACAAAATAATTAGTTATTATAACTGATAACAAGCAATGTGGGGGGTTTAAGATACCATAGTTAAAGTAACTGTGTGATGAAGCCTCACACATGACAAACATACAAAGAAAACATTATACTTCTTATATTCGAGCCCACTGTTAGCGACCCATTGTAGCGACATCGGCATAAGAAGGAGCGAGTAGTAGAAAACCTATCTTGCAAATCATCATATTTTCAGTATTTGTCCACTGAAAATTATAGCAACGGGGACCAGCGTCAAAAGGAATTTTTTTATAAAAAAAAAGGAAAAGACTTAATTTTAAAACTGTTAATTTCCAGGCTCTGTGTACTAGCGTGCTTGATTCACCCCCACTTAAATTGTCACTATTTTAGTCAGTCATCGAGGGTGTTGTACTGAGTGGCTTTGAGTGTTGTTAAAAAATAATCATAAATCACTACTGTATAAAATGATTTATATAGATTTTACCCATACGATATTGTATTTCCTTTAATTTTAATTGTTAACCCTTTTGGTAGAGGTGGCCTCGTAACCCCCCACAAGGCAACTAGCATTCTGTTTAGTGCGAGCTATGAGTTGATGAGTAAATCGACAAGTGGTTTTAATGAGCCTATTTCACTTCAAGTACTAGGACGGTGTAAATTAAAGTTCTGAGCACAGCTTAAAATACTACTGTGCTGTTGGCATGTAAGCATTTAAATAATAAATACATTTTTAATTCTAGTTTTATGGTATTATTTACATATTTATGTTATGTCTTTTAAATTTTAACTGTTTTTAGCTTCTAAACATTGACGTTTTTGATGATTATCTGGGAGTATAATTATAGCCAGAGGATGAAGTACGAGGGCTATCGTATATTTTTAAATATATTATATGGTTATCGAAATAGTTTTGAAAAGGAAATTTAAAAAGAATTTAAAATCTAAAAGGTAAGATCCCTCCTACAAGAGTAAAATCTCAAAGAGGAAAAAGATAATAGAAAATTTCCAGGAAGCAGGCTATAAAGGAGATAATATGTAAATTTCCCTTTAAGATAGGCCGTATTCAAAAAGGATAGAGGGAGGAGGCTAGAGAATACTAAAAAGGCCTGGAGGCTAGCTAGCACACAAATATACTTTCTCCTGGACAGCGGGCAAGTGCGCCAGTACCGGTTAGCCAGGGTGCGCCGTGCTGTCTCTCCCAGCAGCCGCAGTTTCATCACATCTGAAGGCTGTCTGCCTCGTTTGCACACTGATTACCGGAGACCGACGCCCGTAATCGTTCGTCTGGAGGGTCGTCTAATCACGAAGGAGAGTCCGGAGTTCCAGGGAAGCCGGGCCATCAATCAGACATACCGGAGCAGGCGGAGAACGACGGAGTGAATCGAAGGGGAAAGGCTCAGTCAGTGCTGTCTTCTATCCGAGGAACGGTTCTTGTCCCGCAAGAAGGAAGATTCCGTAATTTAAAACAAGCACGGAAGAATCGTTTTCTTCGTGTCAGCTCGTTATGTTTTTAAGTTTATTATCTACATAATTTACTATTTAACACAAATGCATAAGTAAAATTAGGTACATGTACGGTCGCTGAGACTGTTTACATGCATAAACTGCATTTTTTAAACACTAGTTATGTGGTAAGTAATGGATTTGTCAGTAAAAGACATCCACGCTCCTCACTTCACGACTGGCTTTATCCAGGTGTGGAGAGGGTGGGTTTCTTAGCATACGCGTGTTCGCAATTTCTTTCTTTTTATTAATATTATCCAACAATTATATTAGATTGATTAGATAGGAATTAATATTAGATTGGAATCTAAAGTTATTTCAATATTTGCCAGGCTATTAATTAAACTTTTGTATTAGTTTGTGTGGTATAGCTAGCTATCTATGGTGCCTCTAAGTGCCCTTCTTCCTATAGGCGTTGGTAGAATTGGCTTGATTTTTCTTTCAGATGTTCTTTGCATCTAATTGATACTTTTCTATTTGTTATACCAACATACTATTTATTGCATTCACCACACTCTATTCTATACACACCTGATCTATATTTTAATTTAATCGGGTCTTTAGTGTGGGAAATTAAGTTACTTTACTTTTTTAAGCTACCAATGCCTGTTTTTTTTTTTTTAATATACTCTAATTTGTAAGCTACATTTCTAAAAAATGGGATGGTAACACGGTGAATCGAGAGTAGTTGCTCATATTTTGTAGGTTTTTTCTTTGGTTAAAGTATGTTTTATTTTACAACATTTAATATCTTCTACTATATAAAACTTGGTATGCAATTTTCTATGATCATTCGGTAAAAAAAAAAGACAGTTAATAGTTTCAAAATAACCTCTCCATTGTTTCTAAGCTGCTGAAGAAGTAGTGGGAGTGGAGGATTTTGTAACATATATTATTTATCGTAAATTATTAAGATTTCGTGAACTCTTCCGAAGATGTGAGAATTTTCTAAATACTTATTGATATTATTATTATTTTTAATCAATTATTAGTTTTTGGTTAGTAAATAGTAACTTTTTGAACGAAGAACTTTTTTTAAAACCAAAAGCGGTGACCTGAAATAGACGTAGATTTAGAAGGACTTTTCTGGAATTTTTATTTGCTTTTTTGTATTGCCACAGCTCTAGTCCTCCATAATTAATAATAATGAAAAAAAAAAAAAACCTACTTAGTTGTGGTGATGGTTTCTTCAAGAATTAAAACGGTGGTAAGTACGTAGAACCATGAGAATTTCCCAAAATCATAAAACTGTGGAAATGTTTTGCTTACAGGGTGAACAAAACATTTTTTCCTCCACCCCTGCCTAACTAAAAAAAAAAAAAGTAAAACGGATGGAGAGAATATCCGAAACCGTACCTTAGAATTAGAGGGGAGGGCTAACAACCCTAGGAAAGCTGCAGGAAGGGAGGAAACAGGAACCGGAGATAATGCCTGGCCTGGAGAAGAAATGCCAGATGTGGATGACATATATCCTAGTCTTTTCCTGGCAGTGGCATGTGTTTGGACCAGGTGCCAGCCAAATGCAACGCAACTTTCTTATCATGCAGGCACCCTCTGAGCTGGTGTCAGTGTACCAGAGTGTGAGAACTCCATCCGTTCTCACAATTACCTACGTGCCGAAGGTAGTAATCTACCTGGCGTAACCCAATTCTGACTGAGGGTTCGTTCATCGTTCCGTTTTGACCATTCTGGACGTTCAATTATTTTATTTTTTTCATATTGATTTATTCACAACTGTATAAAGAAAATGATAATGCAAGCAGTGAGTAAGATGTTGAGTGAATCATAGCGACAAATAAGCATGAATAACATGCGGTAAAGCAGGAAGATTTATGAAAAAAGATAACGTGTGGACAAATATTTGCCAACGTCTACTTTCAAGCAAGCATGAGCTTATGTCTATCTGCTCAACTATTGGGGTCGTAGAGGTAATATTTTCCAGTGGATCTCGGCCTGTTATGGCCCATCGCCCACTCTCAGGTACTCAGTCCAACTATAGCTGTGAGGTTTTCATTAAATCTTAAAACAACAGAAGACGGAAAAATCTCCTTCAAGGAATAAACTGGTTACGGAGGGTCGAGTCGAATAAGCATACAAAAAAACAGTCCGAGAGCCAGTCAATGACCAATGCTGAAACTAAAACATAGTTTTGGCACTTTGGGGGGGGGGATGAAATTTATGTTTTAGGTATGAGTTCACATCAAACCATGATTTGGAATAATTATTAATGGTTTATTTGATCTTTCAGGAGTGAATAAAGGTATCACCTAAATTGAACCTAGAGAAAGAAAAGTACTCATAATAGTACTAATGTATTTTTGAAAGCAATTAAAACCTAGGTAGGAACTAAGTTTAAAAATAACTTATAAAAAGTCAAAATTAACTATGGAAAAAACCAGAAAACCTTCCCAAAAGTTGGTGATATCAGTTAAAGTTGATAAAACTTAACCTGCTTGTGTGAAATTTGATTTGTTCCTGGGAGGTACCAACCAGGAGCCAACAGTAGATATAATTTTTTCGAGTTTTTAAAAATCTGAATTGGTCTTTATGTTGACATTTATTGCTGCTTTTCGATTTATTGACACCTCGATGTGGTTTAGCACATTAATTAATTAAAAAAATAATATTAATCAAAAACATACAGTTGGGTTGTCGCAATCATTGGTTTAGGTTTTAAGAAACAAATCCGGGGACTCCGGGCCAAACTCGGATCGAGGCCTACTTTCTTTCTTTTTTTTTTTTTAATCTTTATTAGAATAAAATTATTATCTGCCCTAGAAGGGCAATAGAGAACTGTGATAAAATATAGCATTCCATACCATATTTACAAAGTTACATTTATCCATTCAATCAGTCTTTATTTACAATATACATTTATTCACGACCTGAGGGGAGAAAACTGACCACCGCCTAAACTTTCAGTAACTAAATATTTACTAAAGAATACGGGGCCACTCCTGCTTCAATCTCCAAGCTAGTTTATAGGGACGGGTGACACTTGAAAGTGATCTTGCTAGAGGATTTGGTTCAGATAAGTTCTGGAACTTGAAGAATTTAGAGGAAATGTTATCTTGGACAAGAGGAATATTAAGATCATTGTGGAGGGTCTTTTAAATATCTAAGAAACAAAATGAGGAGATTACTGATCCGTGGGCTAACTCATTTAAATGACTAGTAGTGTTAATGATGATTATTGCTGTGAATTGGGTTTAACTGCATCAGGTTCTGAAAATGAGGCGAGACTAATATTGAAAAGGTGGATCAAGTTAATAGGGAAGGATTTGTAACTGTAATGTCCAACGTTTAACAAAAGCCATACCTGAGACGGTACAAAAAGTGACAAAGGACAAATAACCCCTAACATATGCCACCTCGGTAAAAAAGAGTATTAAAGGGGGCACGGCACGCTGGGAGGCCACGAGCCTCACTCGCCACCCATACCATCATTTACCGCCCTTGAGTAGGGGTTGTTTTTGTAAGCCTTACAAGTCCAATATGAAGCGCGCAGGATTATTTTTGTTTTACATTTTATTCAGGGAATATTTTCTTGGGGGGAGGGCGCTCATATCAATTGTGTGTCAGGAAGGTGAACATACTGGTTACATATTGCCGATTATTTTTTTCACAATTATTTAATAAGCTTTAAAGAAACTAAGTGCTGATAGTGCCATATATAATGAAAATCCACTGTCTTTTTGTTAATATGTTTGGCAAATACAATTTAGTTCGTTTTCGATGAATATAAATCAAGTCAATAAATCCAGAGGTTCAAGAACGCCGACCTGCACCCGTTGCTTATATCTTGCCCGGTGTGCATAGATCTTTATGAAAAAGGTACGTTACGCACGATAGTTTAAACATATTTAAACCATACCATTACAATTTCACATAGTATGAAATATTTTTATATACGCGATCATGAACATAAATACAAACGGAAAAAAATCCGTTTAAAAGTACAGCCCCTTATTTCGGATTTGTCGAATACGCAATGGTTTCATTCGACACATCAGTTCCAGGAAAAAAAATAAAAGGGAAACAGGTTGTTATTATAAATAATAATATATAAATAATAAATAAATAAAATTTTGTTTTCATTGATAATTTCTGCGTAAGTAGGGGTTGTAACGAGTTAAAATAATCCGATATCTCCGAATGAAACAGCTCGTATGAAGAGAAGGTACGAACCTAACTCTTGCGGATTAGAAACCAAATTATCATATCTTAATTATCATCAAAAGCAGCGGAGCGCAACTAGAACGGCACTTCATATAGACATATAATTATCGTATGCATTTGGGACTATCTACAAGGAAATTGCGATTATTTTTTTAAATTCAAGGCACGCAATTAGATTATATATGCATTTCAATGACGTTTAATAACAACGAAAAAAATATGATGAAGTTTCCTTGACCGGTATTATTCGATGCAGTGATAATGATATGCCGAGTAACATTTAATTGATTAGCGATTAAAAATTGAATACTATTAGCACTTTTGTTTTATAATTATCAATTTTAAGAATTATTCTACCGTCCTTATAGTCTAGAGATTAACCTGCAAACGATTTATCGCTGAGGAAGAAAAAATTGTAGAACACAACATTTAGCCAGTCACTAGCGTTGATAATCATGAAACTTTTATGAGGACTCTCAACACACAATCACAGTTTACAAAGTCAATATTTTTTAAGGCTTAACAGACAGTAATAATACAATAAAAAGTTTATTGATCAATGCTACATCTATACCTTAGTGTTAAGTTATAATTTGTCAATAAATTTTCAATTTTTTAAAAACAAAACGGAGTATTTTCTACTTCAATTTTACCATTAGGAAAAAAAGGATTTTTTAAGTCAAATCAATGAGATAAATTCTGGTCTAAAATAAAAATCTACATTTTTTTCCGGTCCAATCAAGTCCATCAATAATTACAATCAACATTAATAAGGTGGGTCTACTGAAAATTTTGCATTTATGACTAATCCTTTTAAAAAACACTCCCGAATTGTTTAGCAGGCGTGTGCAGGCCTCTTTTGTTTTACATTAGATGTTGGATTGTCAAGTTATGAGCAGGACACGTTCCAGGGAAATTGCTGTAATTATCAAGTTTACTCCTTTTAATGAACCAAGGAAAGATTTAAGGATAAGAGTATATAGGTAATCAATCCATCATTAAAAAAAATTATGACGTTTGTCCCAGTTGAAGGTTTTTGCTGTATCTCGTAGGTAGCACTGATGTGCTATTGTGATCACCACTAGGCGTGCGTGGTACCTCTCAACCTCAAATTCGTTTCTCTCAATCGGATTCGCTACTTATTTATCCAATTAACTACGCATTCATCCTCACGAGGCTGAGTCAAACCGGACCAGATGCATCGCACATAGGAAAAACCCACGACAAATAATATGTCACCGGAATCGTATGTTCAGATTTTGCAATACTCAAAAATAATCTGGGGGAAACGATCACTTATCTGCAGAAATGAGTAACAACATGGAAATAGGGGTGTTCATGTACTAATTGCAGAAACTTTCGTTCTTTATGGATCCACTCTAGATCCTGAGCGTGTGTGAAACATTTGTAACTGGAACATACCTGGCTCGTGTTGCTCAACGTACCGGTTTTTGAGACCGGTCGCCCTTGCGTCGAAACCAAAGCAGTTTCACCTTTTCATTTTTTTTTTTCTTTGCTTTTTAAGCATGAAATTCTGTAAACAAGTTTTTATAGCAAACACGCCACGAGATCTTCATCCCTCGACCAGCAAATTTCAATATTTATAAACAGAGGAAACTGAACTTTCTTTCCCAGCCCTATAGAATAATAATAAAACTTAAAATAATTAAAAAAATAACTGCTGTAAAATCAAAAAGTGAAAGTGATATATATATTCGGGCATCAATAATTTAACCCGGTGGTTAAGATATCCTATAAAAAAAAATGAAGAGGAACTCATACAGTGAGTTTAATGTGATCAATTTATAATACGGAGGTTCTGAAATCGGTTTCAAGGCATAATTTTAAATTGAGGGAATAAACAGGACTCTATATGCACTAAAACAGCGTATACGCATTTAAAAACATGTGTGCCTCAAAACAAATATTGATTCCAAGGATCGGTAGCCAGGCATTTTTTTTTTCTCGAATTTTTTAATCTCATCAACCGGCTGTAATTAAATTGAATTATATAAAAATATGTAGAAAGTGAAAACCGAACTAAGTGTTATCGAAAATTTCATTTTTTAAAACCACCTCTATCAACTAAAATTGTTTGAAGCCTGCTCAAACACTAAGTATACCATTGAAAAAAAAAAACAAAATTATTATTAATCTATCAAATTCTGTTCTGATTTTCGGTCTCTATTTGAAAAAAATAAATATTAATTTAATTGATCAATATTGTAAACTATACATTCTGACAGGCAAACGAAATAAAATTTCATTTCACCTTTTCCAAAAAAGAGCCCCTCCCTACGTCTTTGGGAGCTACTAATGCCGATAAGGATCCAATAATATTTCAATATGAAGTTCGAATTTGTAACATTGTGCAAACATATAGACGTAAACTATAAAATTTTCATTAATATTATTATTTTTTTAATTATTAAAGTGATTTTTTTTTTTTTAAGGAGGGATTAAATTGAAAAATTCGAATTCAAGTGTAATAAACCATCTCGAGATTGCAGGATGTAAAACTAGATTCTACAATTCCAAGGTAATTTTGTAGTTTATCCGATAATCTTCGTTTCTGCAACGTATTCTAATTAAAGTGATTATTTAAAAAAACAATGTAACAAGTAAATATAAATAATTTTTTATTAAGATTGACGGATGGAAAAATCCAAAATGACAAACAAAAGATTTACGACAGCTCATGTATTACAAATAAACGGAGCAAAACACATCTGACCCGCGAAACTTGTATGTTGTGAAAATATTGAGACAACCACGGAACGCCAACTGGGAAACTGCACATAAAAACCAGCACTCCCCTTTCAAGACTTTACGCAAGGCCCCCCGGTACGGCTGAGTAACAACAAGCTCAGAGAAATTGTGTTTAAAGCCGGTACGGGGAGGATTTTCGCTCCAGCGACCTCCCCCTTCCTTCACTTGAGAGACTTAGTCGAAATACCCTCAGCTGTTCGACTCCATCTAGTTATAACCAACCACCAGGGCCGTGTGCGTTTGCAATCAAATCCCCAAACCATTCATTATTCAGGATCACTGTTTAGACAATCGTTTCAGAAAATATGTTAACGGTATTGTTAGGAAAAATAAAAGTATGGAGTCCCTCCCATCCCCCCTTCATATCCGCTTGTTATAAATTATGAAAATCAGTATAAATTCTACATAAATGAGTCTATTTTCAATAGATCATTATATATGTCCTGTAGTTTGGCTTCATTTTATACAATTTTTAATGATTTTACATTACGATTTGTGATTGTTACAAAAATATAATGCACATTATACATTCATTGTCTAAGCATGCTTAAAAGTGATGGGTTCCAACATCATAGACTAAAAACTAACTTACATCTAATAAGAAAATCTTAACCTAATTTTCCCCGACAGTCTATTGTTATCGATGCGGGAAGGGTGGTGGGGTCATAGTATCATAGTGTAAGTTTTTATATTAACTCAGATTTGTAAAATGGTCTTTGTTTTGGCTAAGTTACTTTTTCATGCTATATTAATTGGTATCTTAAAGCGTTAATCACCTATTCGGTATATATCAGTCGCAGGCAGATAGCCAAATACGTCAATTGCTCTAAGACTCAAAATCAGATCACAAAAATACAATGATTTGACTATATGGTTAAAAGAACCCTTAATGAAACGCCTAGCCGTTAGATTGAACTTCGGCCATTGTTTACTCAGTTGGTCAAACAAGATAAAAACACATCTGTAATCCTTTTGTCTGTTTACTGTCTTTTTGTTTGTTAGTTCTACGTCAGTATCAAAATGACTCCTCAACTCAAAAATTTCATCTTGAAATTGTTTAGAAATCCCCTCAAAAAAAAGCATGGACAGTGGCTACACGAAATAAATAAATTCAAGAGCTTCAGCATCCCAAGGCCAGCAACTCATTAAAAAATGAATTTGATAGCATTAGCCAGAAAATTGAGTATGACTATTCAACTGAAACTTGAATCACAAGCTATTATTTATAGGGTGGCTTATGAAGATCTGTTTTTCTAAATTGGCTGAAATATGTAGTGCCACATGGTGGCTGGCTCAAAATGCATTTCACGCTAAAACAAAAATTTAACGTTCTACGCCCTGAAATAAATGTTTTCATTTGTAATTGTGATATTTGCAATACTAAGAACTACGTTTTCCAGAAATTGGATATAGAGAACCCTAGTAAGTCTGTATGAAATAAATAATCATGTATTTTTCATTTTTGACTAAATGCCAAGTGCCCTTTTGAAACTTAATTCAAAGGTGCCTTGACTCAAGTCTAGTCATATCCTCAATCGTTTTAAATTGGAACAAATGACTAGGGGTTTAAGGAAATGACGGATTTGACTATCTGCCTGCGACATATAAAACAATAGACAATTAAAAATGTGTTGTCATACTTTTTATTGTTTCCAACCTTATTATTTACTAAATTAATCGTTTTGAATGTAATTGTATTCTGTAGATGTCAATTTATTTATCCTGTTCTAGATTGTAGTCACATAATGTCTGAACGGGCAAAACCTCTCCTGAGGATGGTATAAAAATCAACATCACTTAAAATTTACTTATTTTTCAAACTTGATCATCAGTTTTATTTGAAGTAAATTTTAATTCCTTAATCATACTTTTTTTTTGTTTTCTTCTTTCTTAGCTCTAAAATTTTTAAGATTATGGATAAGGAGAAAATAAAGGAATTTATTTGGGGTGAGCGGATCCTTTTTTTTTTTTTTTTAATCATATATTACCGGTTAATCATACATTACCCGTACAGTAAATATCGGACGAGAATGTAGCATATAGGAATGAATTGTATTTCATTCTATAGTGCAGTATGAGCATTAGTTGAGGTTTCTGCATGATAATTTTTCCAGTCTGTGAAATTTTTTCATATACCTGCTTTACGAGACTGACTGCGTCAGCTTCTTCAGTAGTAGACATGATTGTACCTGAATTGCCGAGTCTAATTCTTCAAGGGCAAGGTTACGTATGGAATATGTCATCAGGTCGAGGTACCTTAGAGTTACCGCCTATTGAAAGGTCACGACAGTCTTATTTTACCTTAATTGGTATGTACCAAAATATAATACAGTACTAATACATTATATTATATTATTATATGCAATATAAAGTACCAATAAATGCCACATAATTAAACATGGTTCAAATGTTTGAAACGGATAAAATTTTGTTTCATTTAAAGTTTGGTAAATTTAAATTATAGGCGGCCCTTTCTGCTCAAATTGGAGATTAAAATGGTTCAAATAGTAATTATTAAAAAACTAACGGTACCGGTCTTTAAAGCCTTTGTTAAACATAGTATTTATATGTAGTACACATAAAGTCGTGCTTTCTTTGAAACAAAATTTAACTGCCACAACTTTTTTTTTTCTAAATTGTTGGTTTGATTAGGATTCATTCAGCCTCGGGTGGGAAAAACAAGCTTCTACTGGAGGCTAGGGTCAATCGCGCTACTTTGTTTGGACCGTTTGGTTCAAGGCACAACAAATTACGGCGAGAGTCATCCTTTCTCTTCTAAGCAATTGAACTCAGAATTTTATTTTTACACTTCTGTAAGATGCGGCAACAAAAAAAAGTTTTATTAATATAAGCATATATTTTGTACAATTAATCTGCAGTAGCATAACTTTATGGAGGTGGTCCAACCCAGGCGATACATAATTTAGGGCGGCATTTTTTATATTTTTGTCTTTATTACATAAAAAATAAAATAAATATAATAATAATTTTTTAATCTAGTGGAGCACTGATTAAAATGAGTATATGCGATTTAGCAATAATGCGTGCTTGCCCATGTGGCCCACTCGATGCCAACATTTTTTACTCCTGTGAAAAATGAGAACAGGTAAGCCGTAAATTGGCGATGGCCACATAAAGATACGTCACCCGGTGGTAAAATCTAGATCAAGCGAACTTTCCATAGAAAAACCACTAACAGATGACATAAACTTTGACAATGTCATTGAAGTCTTTTCTAACAAAAAATAAAAATAAATACTGTTACATTTTATTATTATGTGCACAATCTTGTAAACAAAACAAATTTATTTATTTATGTACAGTAATTGGTAATAACCACTCTTCATTTTGAGCGCAAATTGAGGAACGCCCCTAGCGGCCGAAGCTCTAGGTACGCTACAGTTAATCTTTAATAAGGAAACCCACCCCCACGTATAATTTAAAGTGCTGAAAATTAATGAGCTGCACCACCCCCCTGCAGTGATGAATTTGAACATCAACAGACTCCACGATATGAGAGGTGCTAACTTATATGAACATATATGATTTCACCTCATCGACTGCTGTCGTTTATGTACAATGCACGAATCCCGAGGACTTGTTTGCCACCTACTGACCGACAGACGGAATATTGTCATTCTATTTGCGACACGACGTCGGTTTTCGGGAAAAAGAAAGTCGGTCCCTGAGTGAAAGTACTTATTGGAAATTTACACCACGCTTCGTTTGGAAAAGTAAAATTTTTACTAATGTATTAATTCAAGTAAGTTAATGATTTTTTTTATTATGAAGAATGTTAGGGATACAACTACAATACTCTATACATTCATGGAGAATTTCTAGAATCGGGACATCTTTCGTACAAGTTAAACTGATACTTTTCGTAGGTTTTATCATGTCGAAACACCTAAAACTTACCAATCAAGGTGACAAAAATCTTATTATAGCTTAGTTGGCTGCTGGTATGTGCAAATCTACACCATAATGGTGTGACCTCAACACCTTCGATAAGGCCTCAACAAAAGAGACTTTATATAAAATAGATTAGAAACTTAGGATTGAAGTACTCAAAGTAAGGATAGAGAATCAACGTTTACTGTGGTTCTGCTATACCTTATTAAGAAGGAATTTCAAAGCAACTTACAGAAAAACAAAACAATAACCTCCCAAAAATTATAGCAAATCCACGAAAAAATATTTATCACCCTGTTTTCATTAGAATTAGTCCATTTATGCTACCTTGGTGCAATATGAAAATGATAGACCAAATTTAATGTATTCTGGACCGCAAACCGTTCTTCAAGTCTGCTAGAGTCAGAAGTCAATAGTTTTCTCCACAATCTTTTTTTAAGTAGTCAATACGGCATATATATATATATTGAAACCTACCTCATTTTCTACCATTTCTTTTCCTAATTTATTAGATCAATTGACCTTAACTAATTTGGTAGGTCCGTCATGAGATCTTTAATTCAACTTGTTTTTATGTCTTCGACATAGGAAATTATCCCGATTGAATCGCCCGATCTCAAGGCTAATGTTATAGTTATTAATAAATTGAGAAACTGGGAATTGTGAAATATATACAAGTAAAATGGTTATAACAAATACTTATAATTATAAATAGTGCTGACAAAAATTATATAAAAAAATATTCATTTCCTTTTGAACAAGGATAGTTACTACTAATTAATTATATAAAAAAATGAAAATTGAGCTCAATCTCTTTTTAATGGATCCATAATAATAAAAAAACAATATCTATATCACCCAATTGATGATCTCCGTTTAATCCAATCAACGTTACTGTTGATCTCTTCTTCTTCTTCTTCTTCTTCTTCTGTTGGAGACCGCCAAGTCGGGGTCTTGCTCTTGTTCGCTCTCTGGCTGTCAGGCTAAGACTGACCTTTATCTCATCCCCACTCCTAAGAGCATAAGGGCTGATGCTGGACAAAGTGGGAGGGTGGCTGGTCATGATATTCTCAAATATCATGAATGTTACAATATGTACACTCGTTGAAACATGTTTTCAAAAAGTTTTGCAATCAATTCACCTTCCGAAGAAATGTAACTTTCTATATGAATATTGAGTCACAAGAAAGTTTAGTAGTACGAGTTACATTCGCTACTAAGCTTTATGGAGATGCAGAGAATTTACCCTTAATCAGTGAAACTTTGAAAATGGAGGTTATTTTAATCTATACGGTGATACCGACCCATCTCTAATTTTGGAAGTTCTCAAAAGAAGAGATCAATTATTACAAAATAAAATATTTATTTCATTCGTTTAGTTTGTGTCTGTGTATTGCAGAAGTTGTAATTATCTTCTCATGGTTGAGGCACCATTGAACTGGATATTTGCTGATATTACAAATACCTCCGATTACACCTAAATAAGTGATTTCAGATTTGAGTAGAATAGGCGCACTACTTAGTGTGGTTTTGGCGTAGCAAACATAGCAACGTATGAGACGAAAATGTGATGACGCTCTAGAAAGACCTTTAGACTCTCAAGTTGACCCTGAGGCGTTACGTACTCAAAGGGCGTTTCTAACGAATGGCTCTAAAATAGGAAAACTTAAATCGTCTATGGAGATGAATTAATATATCCCCACAATTCTAAATTACTAACTCCCACAAATCCAATCAGTGAAACTTTTATAGTACCTACCTACCTGAATTTTATAACTACCTGAAGAGTGGAGTCTGTAGGGTCAGCTTTTTAGTTATACACATGAGTGTGCCTGAATGACCCAAGACGAAAAGACAAGGCTACGTGTAGCTTACATCATCAGGTCGACAAGCCTAAAAGTTACCGCCTTTTGAAAGGTCACGACAGTCTTATTTTAGCTTAGTTGGCTGCAGGTTTCTACAAAGGTACTACATAATGTGATTGTTTAAGGAGCTAATGTTCACACTGGGGAAAGGTTTTCAAATACCTTCGATCAGACCTCAATCGATACCTCAATAGTCAAAGAGACATTTTATGTAAAATAGGTTAGAAACTTAGGATTGAAGCACTAAAAGAAACGATGGAGAGGCAACACCTCCGGTGGTTTTGCTATACCTTATTAAGAAGGAACTTTTTAAAGTGACTAAGAAAAAAAACAAATAACCACCATGATCCTAAAATATTTACGCCAAAAATCACATCAAATATACGAAAAATTATCCAACCACCCTAAACCCCAAGAAACTGCCCACTCGGAGATCAAAGCGCAAATGACTTCTTATGTTTACAAACGAACCAGGCATTAGGAGTTCTCACACTGAGCAGTCTTTGTTCCCAACGTCTTGAGCTGAGCGTCTGCGGCTCTTTTCCTTGAAGTTGGAGGGGTGGCATCTGGAGGAAACCCCAGTGTGTTTGTATTTTAAATATTTTATCAATGAGAGAATGGATGACAAACTGTAAATATTGCACGATTGAGATCATTTATCACAATTACCAATCGCTTTTTCACGATGGAGATTTTCTCTCTTTCCCTCAGGTTATTCAAAATCACTTGTCATGGATGTTTACAACGGCACGCGAGCCCAATTGGCGATGATCGAGCCTGACTGAGGTATTCCATTAAGTGACTATGACACTAAATATACAGAGTGGCCTTTCACAAGTTGATAACTATACAACAGTTCTGTCACAAGATGCTTGAATAGATATGGCTTAGCTAACTGATAAATCATATTATTGGTTACGTAAGACGGTGAGGCAGTGGCTACCCGTAGAGCTGTCTCCAGAGCTTTTCTCCTTTGACCTTAATTATTCCGCTATTGTCAGCGGGCAAGCCGCATTCTTTCTTTTGCTACATGAGACACCACGTGTAACCCCACCATTATTTCCTGTCCCCTCCCTTTATTACGGTGCTTAAATAACAATCCGGCCTGTCAGTCAATAAATTACTTTCAAACTGTTTTGTGAGACTGGTACCCCTCAAGGACGACAGGGCTGAATTATCATGCTAACGGACGAACAAGTATATAATTTACTTGATGATGGGATCAGTGGCCTAGCAATTGTTTTTTTTTCCTATCGTTGCATGTTTTTAAAAATTATTAGTGACTAAAATTTCGTTACATTAACTATGAAATCGGTGTCGTAAAGTGAGGGGCGTGGATGTAGCAACTTTAGATGAATATATTTAAAATATATACTAGTGTTTTAGATGAGTTATATATCCCACATAACTAATTGGGGTAACTTGTATACTAGTAAGTGTGTAAAAAGTCAAATCACTCAAAACAAACTTATTATCGCTTGGTCTACCATTCCATAACTACATCCATATTATCTTAAACAAGCAATGTCTTCACCAGAAACAATTTATACTAAGGCTAGACAATACAGTGCTGATAGATTTAAAGGATGAATGATGTTTAACAGTACGAATGTTTGTTTCCATCATTTAATAAAACACGGGGCCTCTTTTAAAAGGCAGACCTCTCCCAGGTACCCCAATGAAGGGCCCACAGGTAGCCTTGTCGAGGGTGAATGAATGTTGATCATTCAAGTAATTTGATCGATGACTTTTTCTACGAGTCATTTATACGTGAACCATGAAATATGTTTGATTCTAAAAGCCTACTAAATGGTTCTTAGACAAATTAGTAAATACAAATTAATCTGAATGAAGTCATTAGTCGGAGGAAACTTACTGATTTTTGTCATTACTTAAAAAAAAAGTATCTTTGGTCTTTTAATTTGAATTATGTAAGGTTGAGATCTCTAACTAAGTTGACTAATGACTAATGAAGTTGACTAAGTCTACTATGAATTTAATTAACAATCAGGTGACAAATTCACAACTCTGGCCCATAGAATAAACTATAACATCATAATAAAAAAAACAACAACAGCAATAACAATGTAAAATTGAGTGTAAACCTCCATAGGAATGATAATAATAATAAAATTAAAATGATAAGTTCATACATCCAAGATTCATAAAAGTCATATTTTCAATTGATTTATTACCTTATAAATTTTAATTTGTCTTACAGTAGAGTTGCCCACCCGGTAAACACAAAAATGTGTCAACATAAATTGAAATAATAACATCTTTTTTAGGTTTTTTGTGAAACACTTTTTATTGTTTTTCAAATCTTGTTTACTAAATTTACTTAATTAAATCTCATTGCATTATATTATTGTTGATTCTAACTTATATATTTTGTTCTAAATTGTAGGTCTGAATATCTCAGTTGACTGCAGAAGATGTCAATAAAAAGAGAAATTGGAGGGACCTGAAGTTATGTAAAAATATCTACGAAAATTGTTTCTTTTAGTAACATTAATAACATGAAATATAATACTTACTCTTTCATAAGACACAACGGTGTTTAATGAATTATTAATGTATATAATTGTGAACACATTGAACCAGAATTATTTAAATGTAATATGATGAAGCCTGGAAAATAAATCTGTTATCTAAAGCAATGAAGCAAGAGTAAGCGGTGGCAAAACAATAAAATCTCTAGGCCATATTTCGACATCACTGTGGTTCCTGTCATTTTTCTGAGCAGAAAATGACAGTTTTCATTGTGAAATCATCAGTCCTTTGTCATACTCAATATGAGAGCGGGTGATATTTTTTCATAGTAAATAAAAATATTCTTGTATATCGGAAAATATATTATACACATAAGTAATGTTTTAAGGAGTTTACACAAATAAAATAAAATTCCACTAGGTTAAAAAACAAATTAAAAAAAAAATGCTTTAGAGTCTCTCCAATTATCATTCGGCGTTATTACCAGGAATATGAATGATATATTTTTTTCAAATTAAGTACCGATACTTTTCTACTATTTCATACTTATTTTTAAAAAACAATTGCAATACAAAAAAATTCTAACCACCATCAAACATGAAACCAATGCCTTCTAAAATATATACAACTTCTCACCACGCAGTAATACTTGGTTTACTGTTTGATGGAGAAAAGAATTTTTTTTTTTAAGAGACATTAAGAGTTGATGAGAAACGCTTATATGATTGATTACACTATGTAACTAAGCTATGACTAATCCAGCATAATGAAAATCTTTACGGGGGTCCAGTCTTCACAATGCAGTGCTTTTAAATCAACTTTCACTTAATACTTTCCATCAGGGAAAAGTTTAGATGGATTGTTAAATGGAAGAAAATATAAAGCTCTGATTTCACAGCAAACGATACGACAGGAGAAAAATTGGGTAGTTTAGAAATTTTTCAGGAAATACCAAATAGGAATTAGAAGCAGAAAGCATTATAAGGGCCATTCTCCTGGAAAGGGCCCTGCAATTTTCCATACATTACCTAACACGTACTTTTCCAAAAATTATTCGGTGCGCTCTTTTGGGTATTAAATAGTTAATAAACTACTTAAATAAGCTCATGTTATAATACTGCATGTTTATTTCTTGAATGAGAAATTTTAAAACAAACGTCATCAATGAGACAATGAATACATTAATTAGTAAAGACATGATTTTGGCTAGGGGATCATAAATGATTGACTAACATATGGAATATTAAGTTAGCGTGCATAGTTATATTATTGATGAAACAAAAACAATAAATGAAAAATTAAAACAATTGTCTTTTTAATGTGCTTTGTTGCATAATTTTCGGAAAAATCAATGAGGATTAAAGTTTCGTCTGATAATAAGTTTTCAACAATTTAATGGCCGCTTGTCGGTGAAGTATGTCACCTTTATGGGGAAGGAGAGGTAAGGGAATAAAAAAAACTGCAGTTTTTTTAAAAAATAAGTTTATAAATTATACACTAATCAGAAATTATAATGTACATATCTTAAGCTGTCTCTATAATAAATGTGCATACGGTGAAAGAAAAAAAATTTTTTTTCTTTAATTAGAGCGAAGGAATGAACGGCAATAAAACTACCGAGCCGTCTCAACGCGATTGAAAATAAGTAATAAATTTAGATTGCACTTAATATCTCTGGGCATGCTTGCCCCATCCCCTCTTACTTTGGAAGTTGCGATATCAACGGCCGTATTTTAGACCTGATTTGGACTAATTTTAAAAAAATTACCGATTCTGCCTGACTATTTTTTTTTTATTGTTTTAATCTTGGGTTGGGACTGAGTGACAGAATGAAAAAATTGATGTTTAAAAATTCTCAAATCTTTGTAATGGCGTCTTTTTTTTCTGTTAACGATAACTCTAATGCTACAAACAATTAATAATTATTAATCATACCTTTATTCATAAAACAAATTCTCACATAGCCCATTGTTAGAAACGCCATAAAGGCGAGGGGACGAGGTTTCTCCTAGAAGAATGGCCCATTAAATGATTGAAAAAAATAAATAAACATAAACAATTATACAGTAAAAGCTTTTCTATTACCCTACAACATTCAAAATACATTTATGATGCAGAGTTGATACGCACAGCAGTATGTTGTATTGCCACATTATTGCAACGTTCAAGTAGACTTATATTTTAGAAAAAAAGGTGAAACGATTCAATGGGTCTTAACTTAAATAACCTGCTCTGATCGCATTTGTCCGATTATTTAGTATACTTAGCCGATATATTGCAAATATTTCACTAATGTGTATTGTAAATACGGAATGAATGAGTAAATGTACGTTTGTAAACATGGCATGAATGCTATTACAATTATCTATTGTCCTTCTAGGGCAGATTGTAATTTTTTTTAAATGAATGTTTATTATTATACTTAGGAAAGCAACTTTTTACCCACGGCCTATAAAAATTGGTCAATATCTGTTAAATATTAACAATGCTCATTTTCTAGTCCGTTTTACTGATTTAACATTCCTTTCTTCGTCTCATTTTTATTTTATCTGCTACTTAAAGTATTTATAACTAAGAATTAAAACCAGTACGTTGAAAAGAACAAATTTTAAAGTTTCATTTTTTTTTTTTTTTTTAAATAAAATTATATTTGTCCTGTTTGGGCAATATGTAATAGTTGATCTCATTCACCCCATATGAACAGTTCAGCGTTCACTCAATCATTCATGTGATATGTACAAATGCACAGAGCCCAGGGACCTCTACATGATTGTCGCCTCCCTCACATGAGAAAGAGGAAGCGGAGGTGCGGGAGAGCCCCACGATACTCCATCAGCCGCGTAACTGGATACAGACCTGTCTAAGATGAGCAACAGCGCAAGGGACCCAGGCTCAGAACATGATTGGAGAACTGACCATTGACATTTATATTTCTAAATAAAGTATAATGATAGTTCATTTTATTAACTATTTGCGTATGTAACCAAGTACAAAGCTCATATACTCAAACAGATTGTGTAGTCACATAACCTGAATACGCAATAACTCATGCTTTCAGTGCTATCTTTCCTTGATACAGGTACAAAATATTAAACTCCAGGCTTTGCCAAGAAAATGGTGAGATGTCAGCGAGTTACGCGATACCGGAAGTAAAACGAACAAACAGAAATAAAATCACTTGTGGGGGATCTCCCAAATCCTTGGTGACAATACATTATGAATGAGAGATTAAATCGAAATTTCTAAATATTGATTGATGATAAGGAGGCAGTCGATCAGAAACTAGTACATTACCTTGTAATGAAAAAAAAAAAAGAAGAAATCATTATTCTGGGGTGTTGTGGGACAGGAATATTGTGGGACAAGAATAACAGGAAGGACACAAAATAGAGTTGTCTGGCTGACAAAAAAAAAAATCTTAACTTAAAAACTACACAGATTTGATAAACGTAAAACTATTAATGTGCTTAAAAACATATGTGATGACTACAAAGAACCAAAAGCTAGAGATTATAATTAAAAACAATTGAGTATAGATAAAAAATTAAAGAAATCATAGGAATTACTACAAGGGGGGGAAAGCGTGGAAGGTTGATGTGATGAAAAATAAATAAATAAATAAACAATATAATAATAATGAATTATGCATCGTTGGATTCGATGGAGATAAGGAGCCTTTAAAGTCTAGATTTAAAGATTGAGAGAGCTGATGAACAAAGAATATTGATGGGAATTCAATTCCCAAGGTTAGTGGCACGGATTAGAAAAGAACGGTCAAAGGAAGGAAATTTGTGAGAAGGTATGAATACAGGTCTGAAGGGTGGGATCTAGTACTGTGGGATTTTATTGCTGCTTTGAATTGGAGGAGGTCGTGAAGGTAGACAGAAGAACTCGAAAGCCATTCCAACTTTGAGTCTATGGGGATCCCAAGTATAAATCTAGGAAACAATTAGCGCAGGATTATAGAGGGGCCTTCCCTCCTGGAACCATACATGGAAATTTATAAATATCAAATAAAGAGAACAAGCTATGTTACTTGACAAAAGCCTTTTTTTATTATTGAAAAAGAAAGGAGATATACAGAGATTCCAGGACCGGAACCAGCTCAATACCGTTGTCCATTCTGTGGGATTGGAAAACATTCGAACGGATTTTTACTGCCTACGTAAGCCCTGCTAGCGGAGTAGGGTACTATCCGGTTGCGATGAAGAAATCCCTCCTCTTATTTTGTCTGCCAGCACTGCTTAGAATGCCCCATTGTGCCATGCCGGCGACTATAAAAGAGGCAGAAGGAGATGGGCAGATAGCCCTTATAGGGCGGAGAGCAGTCGGTCGACAGTACCTGGAATACGAATGAGCTGTTCAAGGCCCGTTCGGCACTAATTGGCTCGGGTTCGGCGCCTTCGCTCTTTTTCATGCCAGTATTTATCTGCGTCGGTGATGGCGGAGAATCTGCCCCACCAATGTTATCGATAAATCAAATGTCCACGAGAAATTCCACACATGGGAAATCCCAAATTCACATGGGAAACCAACCATATAAACCAACACGATAGGTTAAATACTATATACAAAATATTCTAACAAAAATTCTAAGTTAAATACTAAAACAAACATTTGGTTTTTACTTTATTTAATAATTAACAACCAGTATATGAGCAATAAATATGATAAAAATAGCATGCAGGCATGAAAGCAAAGGATGTCCAACCACCGTACCTCCCTTATGTTGATAAAGCTAAGTTTCAAAAGATGATATTGTTATGAATTTATAAGAGAAATAATATGACCAGGTAAGTCAAGCGTCAGTCTTTGAATCGGTGGATTAGGGTGTTCGTCCAGATTGTCGTTAAAGTTTTTGTTCAATGTTCTAACGCAGTCGTGAACGTAAGCAACTTTTATGTCATTGGGAAGAGTTTGATTCCGCCACGGTGTAGCTTTGATAAGCCTTAGAAGATTTGATTGAGAATTCTCTTCTTAGCGCATACGTATATTTTAGCTCTATATGTCCGAACTGGTTTTAGTAGACGTAGTAGTTTCTGGGACAAGGGATGTTTTGATCGTTAGTCCAGTAAATGCTTCAATAATTTCAGCCGGTGGGGTGAGTGTTAATCGTTTCATTTCGTGTGTTTCCAAGTCAGTCTCTTATCAAATGTAAGCTTTGTCAGTTTGCATCAAAATTTGGCTAGAGGACATAGACCGTGAACGCGCCATGTGTAAGGATTTAGGCGTATTAATTTTATTATTCCAGAAAAATAAATTTAACACATAAACAGTGCATCCGTACACTTGCTTGGTTTGGAGTGCGATAAGCACAAAAAACATCAAATTCTCCAAAATTGCTTTAAGATAACAGGGAACATTGACTACTGCACTAAAAGTACAGAGATACACGAAGAATTAAAAATGATAACTAAGCATACGTATATTTTTTTCCCTTGTCAAACCATCTAATAAACAAAAGAGACGATACGATATGTTTACAAAAAGACAAAACATATTCCTTTTAAATATAATATCTTGCCTTATATAAATATGTATTACAAGCTAATTACCACCTGACTGTGCTATAGAGTTGAGACTTTTAATAGACCTAAACCAATGAATGGTTTCTTTAAAAATATCCTTTAGAAACAGTTTGGTTTCGGCCAGCGTTGTTTGAATGAACTCCTTAAAAGCAGGGATGAGTTGTATAGCTCATTCTTTGGACCTGGAGGGAAAGTGTGCGTTTATATACGATTTCATATTAGATTATGTAGAGAATTAGATGAAATCTGTAGTAAATAATGGATACAAACATGCACGCACTTTGTACGTGAATAACAGCTGATGTGAATAATAATTTTGCCAAGCGACTGCTCGATGACTGAGTTTAGAACTGGCACCGGTGACTATCACCAGTACGAAGGCCTTCGGGCAAGGTTACCAATAAAAACTAAACAACCATCCTCACCTAAGAAATCGTTTACCTTACCAGAACGGCGGGCGTTCTCAATGTTAACCGGAGTTCATAAAACCTAAGACGAACAGGTTTCACGTTTATACCCTCAGCGTACTAGGAGTTATTTATAAATTGTATAATGTGTACAAAATTCATAAGTGCAGTCACAATGTTCAACGTGTTTATTTTTTTTAATATAAATCTTTATTTGAAGAAAATAACAATCTGCCTAAAAAGGGTAATAAGTAACTATTACAAATGAGCTCATTTACGAATTTAGATTCACCCTCTTATTCATACATTCATGCAACATAGATAAATACATGTAGATATATTAACAGTCCACGACGGAAGTTGAATGTTACATGCAGTGACTTTATGTTTTAGTTTTCAATTTAATAAACTGATTTAATAATATTGAGAATAATAATACCAACAAATTTACATTATTAGTGGTGTGCCCTCAAAATGGAGTAATATCTAAATACAACGACATACCAATAAAAAGAAAATATATGGACAAAATCATCAGACTAGTGACAAATAAATACTACAAAATATAAATTCTAGGAAAATAAAAGATATATTTTTATATGTAATAAAATATTTCTACGTTCAATGCTAAATATGTCATGACTAAAGTCAGAATGGTTACAGGCTAATTTCTAAATATTACATTAAATACTTTAGCGAGGTTTGCATTGGTTGGTTGTGTTTGGAGAGATAAGCACTGTAGTCAGTGCAAGTGTCTGTGGAACTTTCAGTATATCAGGAGTGTAATTAATGAAAATAAGTGGAACGATTATTTACCCCTGCGGAACACTAGCATTTACCCACACAGAACTGTCACCTTCCCGGCTATGGAGAAGGAGGAAAGGATCGGGAAGATCTCCCACCCTACTCCTGCAGCCATCACTGCTAAGTGGGAGCTTTAGAGAGTTCTAATGTCAAATGCTAGTTAGATTTGATACCCTACTCAAGAAGACTTGAACAATTTTCGATTTTTTAAACGTCAAATCACAGCGATTAATTATGTTTTATGAAATTACTATCATTTCCGGAAGTTGATAGTTAGGGCGTTAAATGGGCCTTGATAATAAATAAACCCACTAAAAGAATATTTACATACTAAATATTAGAATATTTAGCAAACAGGCAGGGAAAGTCTGGTATTCTGCAGGGATAGCTCAGTTGGAATGACTGTTAAAACGCCCCTTCCCTTATTCAAGTCCCGGATCTGACAATATTTTTTTCTTTTCAACTAATATTAATAATTTTATAGATAGCTGTTCAGTATAAAATGTTTTTATTCATTCATAATTTTTTGATGCGACGTTTTGGATTATATTAGTCCGTTATCAGGCAAAATATATACAAATACTGTGTCGTTCCAAATTAAAAAAGATTTTTGGATGGTATTGACATGGACTATTCTAAATATCATGAAGATTTTCTAGCCAGGAAATATTAGTGACGATGTTAATCTTAATGCTGATCTAGTTTATCTTTTATGAATATTTCTTATTATGGTTTCAATTTGAAACAAAACGTACGTGTAGATGTTGCCTGATAATGGACTAATAGAGTCCAAAATATCGCAATAAAGAAAAGTGATGAATGAATAAAAAAATACATACAGAAGGATATTATGCAAAATTATTTTGTCTATTTATTCATCCTTTAATATAACAAATATTATGAAAAATTCCTTGACGCAAGGAGTATTGCACAGCACGACCATATTATTTAGACATGCAAAAATCTGGTTTTTAGCGGACTTATGATATCCTGTTTCTGGACACATAAAAGAACCGAAACTCCAATATAACTGACCAATATTATTAAACCATACTAATTGAAAACCAGACGGATGTCGACATCCGTAGAGCATTGGTGAAAACTACAATTTGTCTCTAACAATCGAAGTCAGTGTGTTAATAAAATTATATGTGGCAAGACACCCGTTTATTTATGCAATAGTAATGCTCGAATAATATTAAAAGTAAAATTATTATTAAAATGACTTAAATGTGTATAACTTGAAAATTATATTTACCGATCTAGGTGTACTATTCCGTAGAAGTCAAGATTTCATAACTAAACGGAAATTGTGAAATCATACATCAAAACTTGGGAAGTGAAATCTCTAGAGTAGGGGCTCCCTCGAGTATTGAACTTTGAATTTTAAACACAAAATTGAAGTTAGATTTTAGAAAGTTAGAAGAGTAGAGCAGCCGAGAACTTACGATACCAGACTTAATCAGCTTTCGGATGTCATACAAGAAAAGTTAACTTGAAGTCTTTTATTATGGCTTTCTTCTTTTTGAATGGTGTTAGTATTTTTTATTATCAGTTCCTCGCTCAGGAGGAACGCTGAGGACACAAGTAATTACATAATCACTTAGTAAAAGGTTGCTTATTTTCAACTAATAAAACTAAACGGTAATTGTTTTGCAAATAGCTTAGAGGTCTCACATGTTTGGCCTGCAGGCTGGCTCACCTCCCTTTCACTTTCGTTTACCCTATTCAAGACATCATAATGCCAAAATTAAAAGTTCCGGCAAAAAATAATATTGAGAATAATAAAACCAACAAATTTACATTATTGGTGGTGTGCCCTCAAAATGGAGTAATATCTAAATAAAACGACACACCAATAAAAAGAAAATATATGGACAAAATCATCAGACTAGTGACAAATAAATACTGCAAAATATAAATTCTAGGAAAATAATAGATATATTTTTATATGTAATAAAATATTTCTACGTTCAATGCTAAATATGTCATGACTAAAGTCAGAATGGTTACAGACTAACAGGCTAATTTCTAAATAAAACATTAAAATATTGACTAAAATGATCCAAATATACACCAGCCCAATAATTAAAATACATAAGTAAATAATGAATAATAAAATGTTAAAGTCAAAGGAAAAAAAATCAAAGGACAGGTAAACTACCTGTTTGAAAAATGGGAAAAAATAAGATTGAGAGCCAGAAGATGTTTTATTTATTAATACATTTATAAGGAAGATTTAATAAACATATTATTATTTAATTAAACATAATAAATCAATCACTTTGATTAATCATCAGATCAAATAGCTAAGAGACCAATAAGTCCTTTGCCATACTCTTTCGAGACGTCTGAGGGGTGGGTCTGGATGCAAGTTCTTGAGGTTTAGATGACATGGGGAAATTTTGAAAAAACTGTCACTTTTAAATAAGGTATGCAAGTAGATTTTCGTTTTACACGAACAATGGAGGTTTCGCGATCCAGTCGAAATGCTGACTCGACGTCCAGATATCAATAAGCCGTTTGTACTGCGTGAGCTCGTTTTGAATAGCAAGTCAAGAGTGTTTATCAAGAAGCCCTCCGCGTTTCTTAGATACTTAATGTTATGCCTTGGCCATCGTAAGTCTTTCGACTAAGTGAATACCAATATATCGGACAGATTCAGCCGTATCCATTATGTCTCCCATCGTTACGTCGTTAAATATAAATAACAACTTAACATTATCAGCGTAAATAAAAGTTCATAACAATGTTGAAGCTGTCCCTATTGTTTTGATTAATTGTTTAATCGAGGAACTCATATGGTGAAGTAGTTAAGGGGAAGGATTCGTGATATCAAGTAGTCTGGTTCGGCATAGGACTAACTGCGAGTTAGTCTTTCACTACCAGCCTAGGATATGAGAAATGTGTGACACTATATGTGATAGAGTGGTTTTCTCCCATGGCCCCAGCTTGAGGAGTGCATAATGCTCCCATGGAGGTTATTACTTCGTAACTCCCGTTACATAAATCAAACCACAGGGGAGATGTTATACAAGGTATTTATTCAGAAATTTAGTCGTTTACACAATTCTATTGTATAATAAAACAATTATAGAATATTTAGTTTTATTACAATTTCGTTTTTTTTTTTCAAAACCGAACAGGTGTGCATGTCTGTTTGTTCTGGTGTAAGCCCATGCTCAAGCTAGAAACGTAATATTTTACTCAGAGGTCCATATATGCCAATAAATTATTGGTGTTTTACTTATTCTTCGTCAAACTCACATACCTTAAATCAAAATTCAATATTGCGTCAGTCGCAGATAACGCAGCCTTACAGATACCTTTTCCAACCACTTTTTATAAAAATTATTTACATACAACACAGTAATGGATAAAGACAAATGACAACAAAATAGAACTGATCTTATTTACTAAAAGAACACACGATAAGACCAATTAATAGAAAGTTTATAGATTTAAAAAAAAAATGTTAGATATGTTGGTGTAATTTCATTAAGCACATAAACATTCGGTATGATAAAATCATCGGCTTATTACAAACATTGTGTCGGGCCGTCACGAGGGGGGTGCCTAGTTACCCTAGCTCTAGTGACGAAGTGAGTATTGATTGAGTTTATAACCTGGACAATCGTTTCATGACGGCTTTACTATCTACTCCAATGTTTGATAGGTATGTGCCCCGACAATGCACTATGTTCAGGAGAATAGGTATAGGGTAGGTAGTGTAGGTAGTTTGTGTGGTCTTGGAATGACCACGAATTTACACTCGGTATCTGATGGTAGGCGAAATCCGTCCGAATCCCAAAGGCGAGTGTGACCGGAGAGAGGTAGACTGAATCGCCGTGGGGAACACTGCTTGGTAAGTTTGCAGGGCCACGACAACCGTTGTCCACTAGGGAGAGGTCTCTCCCAAGGAGGTGCTAGATTTAGCGAGACGAAGGCAGAGATCCCACTAGGAAGGTGTGGGGTCTGACAACGCCGGACTAAAACGTAGCGAGGTGAGGAGAAAGAGAGAGAGATGCAGAGGTTTTTCATAAAGAAGCAGCCAAGTTTCAGAGTTTCAAGCAGAGCAGCCACTAGCCAGTTATAGTTCCCAGGAGAATGATATAGAGGCCCCAAACCTCCGGTCTTAAATACCCAGCTGGCTTTCTCAGTAGCCAATAAGGACCGTTTTTATAGTACCCAATGAGGTTTTGAGTGTGTGGTTTCCTTTGTTCTCTGACAGAGACGTGAGCCGGGAAGGGTCTCTCGCCGGCTTGGGTCTAGTACCTGACCTGGCAGCTGGTGTTCCAGCTCATACAACTAATTGGCTCCTAGCAGAATGTTTTATTGTTTACCATATTTACAATGATTTATATTTTGGTAATGTTATTTACATTTGTTTACAATATATATATACAATAGAGTATAGGGTGATTTATCTTATGTAGGTAGCGGTCGCTACAATTGTTTTCGGCTATAAATAAAAAGTACGCTATAAACTTATATGCTGATATTTTTTTTTCAGTTCATGCTTTTTCCAAACCAGCAGTTGTCATGACTCTCATTATATATACAATATTCTTCTGTTCAAATCCTCAGTTTACAGCCGTCCTGATTTATATCCCGTCTCCCTGGCCTTCTATACTTCTTCCACCAAAACTCTACTCAATAACTCTCTTACTCCTTATATCCATCATGTTTCATCCTAGGAACCTTCAAAATCAGTATATTTCAGTACCTCCTCACCATCCAGACAGTTACTAGTTTGATCATTAATTATTCATTATACTACCTCTTCTACTTTGTGATAAAACAAAAGGTTTGTTACAAACAATGTTTTCGAATATGAATAGGAAGCATGGTTTAAACATAGGGAATAAGAAAAGGGTTTATTATTTTTTCATAGAACCTATTCTAATTTATGATTGCCCAATCTGGTTGAGGAATTGGGCAATTGATTTTTGTTTTAAATAACTGAAAATTGTACCTAAACGCATGAGATTCATTGGATCATTTCCTAGAACTCTATAACTGATTGAAGCGTTAGATATCAGAGAAATCTAAAACAAGCAATAGACATCTAATAGATTATACTAGATATACTTAGCGTTAAAGAAAGCGTAAACATAGTATTTTATGTACATTTAATACTTTAACGTATGCAATTAAATTCCATCAAATTTTTTTTTAATTGTTTTTTTTTCTTTTTTTCCTAATTATAATATTCAGTACGCAACATGAAATTAAAACTATATAAACCGATTAAAGGTTTTAAAAGCATTATTATTGAATTACTGATTATAATGTTGTTGTTTTTTAATTATTAGATTACAAATATATATGAAATTACGATTTTTTTAAAGATTCCATTTAAAGGTATAGATATGTCTATAAAACTGGTATTGTTAATTAATTAAATTAAATTAGCGTAGGAACTAGCCAGGAAGAAAGGATTGGATAGCTTCTTTTGGACCGAGTCCAAACCAAGTCCAGAGAAGAAAGAGGCTAATATGTATGGTTATATGGTGGAAGAACCTGCGGAATCCACCCCCTTCAAGCTAAATGTGGCAAGCTTCAAAGCAATTCTGGAAGGGGCATCGGCTACAGGTAAGTTAATAATTCACCTAAGTTATAAAAGTAGATCCATGTGTCCATATTGTTCCCAAGTTTAAATAATTACCTATGCTTTAAATAAGTTAATTGGGTTGATATTTATAACAATATATAGTAAACAATAATAAACAAATATAAAATACAAAAAAATATTGGAAAATAATATATAATGAATGAATAAATGGTTCCCCGACTAACGAACATATCACGTAACCAATGAGAAGTACGGAAATAAAATTATTCGATTGGTTGTAAAACAACATATATTTTGTTTTTTTACAACATTTATTGAGCTTATTATTATAGGTTAATATATGAATGAGTAGAATAGTTTGTTGCGAAATCGGCTTAGATTGATGAATGTGAGTTGTTTTTCATTAAATTCATCAATGCGCTGTTGGTTTTCACCAAATTTATCGATGGGTTGGTATTAATCATGCATAAATTGATAAATCTTATGAAAACGTAAAACTCTCTTTCATGGATCTCCCAAAAACTCTTCTACATATTTTATATGTACATAATATAAGAAAAGAGCTCAGGGTAACATACCCTACAATTTTCCTAAGTTTTGTTTTTTTTGGGGATTATTTGAAAATTCAAATAAAATTGTGTTTTTTTTACCTTAGGATCGTTCAACTGTTTCGCCATTTGTTGTACTTAATTTACAGAAGACAACCTAAAACGCTAACATTTAATCAAACATACGCTTAGTCAGCGCTCCTTTTGGTCGATTTAAGAGACATTCTCCTGACTCAAGGTTGAGCATTTAAGCAAGGAGCGTTGACTGTTGTAACTGGGGTAACATATGACGTCACTCCACCAAGTCATCCAATAACGCCGGAACGTTTTCGAAATTTAATTCAGGTCGGTCGTTTGTTAATATTAAAAATCAATGTCATCATTTAGAATAAGTCTTCTTCTTTTTTAAGCTACGCGCGTTTCGGCGTCAAGGTTTCCGGTGGATCCCGGATTTTCCATTTTTCTCATCCATCCATTTTCCTACTGTTTGCTTGATCCAGTTTGGAACTTTAATTGGCATTATTCATCCGGGCTCGTTTTATATACTATGATTCAATATGTATGAGACAGTTATAGCTGGAATTTGAGAGGATAGAGAACTTCCATATGGTTAGACCACAGTAGCAAGCCTGAGTGGAGGCATGGGAAGATGGAGGCAGGAGTGAAGACACCACCATCCATCAGTAACAAAGAATACATGGATATATTCTTTGTACAACATTGTTTTTGGGGTTTATTTCGGCTTAAGACCCTCCCCCTCAGGTCAATAACGTTATTATTTGTTGTATATTAACTCATTTGGATAGTCCAAAATTGCAACCAGGTGAGTACTAAGACGAGGGCATAATCCAAGCCCCAGGAGACACTACAGTCGCACATGTCTGGCCATAGTTATAAATAGTATACACTGTATAATAAATTTCTATATCCCATTATATTTGTATGAAATATCTGAAATAGAAAAAAATTATGCACTAGAACAAATAATACCCTAAGATCATATCTAATCAAGCGTTATAAATCCATATTATTATTCATGCGTATTACGGTATTTCTGATAAATATCCTTAGACCCCTTGTGAATAAGAAACTGAACAAGTCGATATATAGTTATATTTGCCAATAACAATAATAACAACAAGAACAATAAGGTTAAGCATAAAACAATAACTCTTTTAGTTTATTTAAATATTATTTTATTTATAGCTGATTATTTATTAAATATTAAAAGTGTTCATTATAGCATAGGTAAATATAAATATTCAGTATGTTTTTGTTTTTTTAACCATTTTTGTGAAATCTTTTTTATTGTTTTGTTTCCACGAAAACTTACAAGTGGAAAGCCGTTTACTTGAAAATTTCGGAATATGTTGACTGTTTGAACTCCTTTATTTAGCTATTCACAACAGCGAAATAGGATCACAACTATTTGTGAGTGGCATTTAAAACAGGAATGGAATGAGGGCGAATGACATCCTGTGATACATCCACAGAATCGTACATTATTTAAGATTGGCTGGTTATCTTAACAGATCCCCATTGCAGATCCTCTCAAGTGGAGTGTTATGAGGTAGTTTGTGTGATAGTCTGTCATACAATCGCCTGTATAATTTCTTCGCGTCGGTCTAAACGTTCGGTGAGTTGCGTATGGTGGTGCTGCAGTCAACACTTGACGCATAATATTTACATATCACTATCGCAGATCGCATACAAAACTAAATGTAAACTTACATACTAATCAGACAGTTCTTTACTTTACGAACTCTCCGCGCCATTTGATAATGACCAGCGCTATTACATTTAAACTGTAAGCGTTTGTATTCGACTAATTGGATTTCTCCTTTAAAAATCACAAACCCAGCAGCTATTTCCATGGCTTGATTATTGGGAAAGAGGAAAAAAACCAGATGATCGGGTCGGACACAGAATGTTTGTAGACCCTGGAGCCGGTGTAGAGAGATCGGAGTAAACAGAGGAAACTCAATGGTTCCAGTTGGCGCTGTGCCAAACCTCCTGTCGGCTTCATAGTGGAGGCAGATTACATCCTCTTCCATGGAGTATAATCAGGCTGTACTGACCGCATTTTAGTCATCTGACGGAAACAGCAGCTAAACGGGATCTTCATCATTAAAGCGGTTCGGCTTGCATTATTCCAGCAGCGGAGAAACTGTGAGCTACTGACTGATAACACACTAAAATTCCAATTTTGATATTTTAGAATGATCTGCTTTATTGTGATAAAATTACAATCTGCCTTATTAGGAAGTAAGTAATTGTGATGAATGCTCTCACTCATACTATATTTACAATTTTCATTCACTCGCTCATTCATACAGTATTTACAAACAGCCCAGAGACCTCCCAAACCCACATGGTTGTCACTTCTCTCGTATGCGAAAGAGGAAGCCGAGTCTTGTGAAGTCCCCCACACTTCCTGCGTCGGGCACTTCACCGGATACGAGCCAGTAGAGGTCAACGAAGAGCGCGAGAGCCACATACGCTCAATTCTAATATATAATATATTCCCACCACCCTTCGCTCATCGATGGGAGCAGGCAATCGAAGCGGCTGCCATTTACGTTTCAGTTAGTTATAGGTCCCTCAATTTATGAAAGGTGAGCCTCGTCACCTGCTTGCATTCTATTGTCTGTTTTTACCATAATCCTATTTTGTTAGCTTGTAATACCTCTTTAAAATTCTTCTCTGAGATCAAACAAGGCGCCCACTGAAATCCTTAAGCAACTTTGTATATATATTTTTATTCAATAAATAAATAAACAGGGGTTAAGGAAAAACATTATAGCAGTTAGCCCTCCAATTGCCCTAGGATTGAAAAGTTGGAATCCGGCTCGAGAATTATTGTAGTAGTAAATTCTTTCTGGGCATCACAAAATATGTGAAAAGGAACCTTGTATGTTCAGAAGTTATCCCCGAGAACTAGGGGCTTTTTCTAAACGAAAAATACTTTTTTAAACAACTCTGTCATCCAAAATAGCATAAATACAAGTCGTTAATAGCTGAGACAATAAAATCAGTATCGTAATTGGCTTGGACGTCATTAAATATACTATTTATGCAGTTGTCTCAGTTGTCAGTGGTTGAAAATCAGCTGGAAAACACGTTGAATCATACAAAGGTTCTGAGCAGTGACTTAAAAAACATGTATATACATGTATACCTGTATGTACATTGTGGACCGGAGTGTTGTTGAGCACAGCTTTAAAATTTCATAGCGCAGACGAACATGTCAACTGACAGATACAATTGTCATTTTTATTTTTAAGAAACCAATCTAGACTGTTAGTTGTTTGAGTTTAACGGAGCGAGTTGCATACTAGTTCCAGATTTTTTTTCTAAACTGCTCCTGGAACGATCTCGACATTCACTTAATAATCCAGCATAACATCACAGATGTAACAACTGCCGCTAGAGAAAGTGAATGCAAATCGAAATGGCGAAATCTGTTCTGCATTCAGTACTTTCTAGGCGTAAGTTAGTCCTTGCGTTAAGAGGGAAAATGTAATTTCCATTTTCTTTTTAATCGACAGTCTGTTTTATTACAATCACTTTTTAACTTGTTTTAGGGTAAAAAGGCAAATATCACAAACAGGTACATGTTCAAGCTGAGAAAGACTGATTTATTCAGGAAATTTTTTGCAGTTTGTTCAGACAGTTTTGACAGAGACTACACAGTTGGACGAACCATAACTCTCGCGTCTTTAATTATAAATAGTGTAATCAAATGGTGAACCTTATTCTTTTAATTTAGACAGACAGTTCAGAGAGCGCTTGGTATTGTCGAGTGGCGTTACCAGGTTAAAGCACTTACCAACAGAGAAGGCTTGGCTCGAAATTGATTTTTACAAACTTAAGGAACCTGATCCCCTTCATAAATCATTTCCACGAATAGTTTTTTAATAGATAACTAATTGAAAATGTTTTTGTGACTGTTGATATATTGAGTACTATATAATCAACAAACAAAACTTAATATCTGATACCATTTTTTCTAAATTGTAAAAAAATCTCAATAATAATACTAACTCTTAAAATAGACTCATTAGTTAATGCTATAGGCTAAATCGACGATTTATCTGAAGTTATTCTAGTTTCCATTCTCTGAGTGTCACTTAGAGGCAATAGTTGCTAGCTATCTTTTTTTATCCATACCTTTTTTTTTGTTTTTGTTTTTTTTCCCTAAGCTCTCTAGTTCAGGGATGAGGGGAAAATAAGGAATATTTGGGTTGAGCGGATCCTTGTACTAGGAGTACCTGCTTGAAGGTGGTGAGAGAGAATTAAGGAGTGTGGGAAGCCTCGGTAGAGGTTGAATGTTGCGGTACAGTGGTGAGAGTCCACTAGTGGCTGGGCCTATAGTTTCTCTAGGCATGTAGTGTATTCTTATTTAGTTGGATAGCAGTGATGGGTGCCCCTTAGAGGTTGTTGGTGGGCCAAGCGCCGTGATACCCACCATTTGGTCTGCTTTACCAGATCTTGAGAGTTGCCATCTTGCCGGTAGCGGTGGGGGCCATACATGTTTCTCTAAGGTGTACTTAATGTTTATTCTAGTAGATAGGCTTTTTATGGGATAGAGACCTGCTTTATGTGGAAGCAAGCATGGAAGCACGGAGCCAGGGTTGAAGAGGCCATCATCCACCAACAACAAAGAATGTTGTCATTCTTTTTCTTTTTCTTCGTTGTTGGTCAGCAACGATGTTGTTTGATGTATTTGAGCTCATATAGTCCACAACTGAAACCTCGAGAGTTCTAGGACGAGGACAGGTACTCAGGCCTGGTTATATATATTATACACCATATATAATATGCCACCAAGAAATATATAATATACGGCCCCAACATGAAGTCTAAAGACCCCTCACTATCCACCAAACAATGAAAAATGTATCCATTTTATTATAAATAATTGTTTGTATTAGGTAACTGTTATTTAAATATATACAAATATATTTAGCCAATTTTATTAATATAAAATATTTGAAATTACGCACTAAAACAAATAATATCTTGAGATAATATTAAATTAACCTTTATAAAATAATCTATTGTTCATTTGACTCCTCATGAATAAGAAAGAAACAATTTTCGTAAAGACGAGATTTCGTAAGATTAGGCGATAACAATAATAACAACAACAGGTAAAATATAAAACGGTTGATTAACTTAAGAACGAGAAATGTTCTTAGTGAGGACAACGCCAATTGGGAAAAACAATTCGCATTCTGGTGTAGTTAAAAAAAACGGGCACGTGTGACACTAACTATCACGATATCGTTACTGAACCATCTAGCCAATTCCCTTGTTTCGATTATATCAAAATCCATAATAAGTGTTTTTAGAGCTTCACGATTTAAAAATAAATGAATAGAACCAAAGAAACACTAAAACAATTCACACCGTCGAGGCCTAGGCAGCGCGTCCAACATCAACCTGCACCCTTGCAATCGAGATAAAAATGGACTGGGTCCTCTCAGCCTCGCGAGGAAATAATTATACCTCCATCCCAGGACATACATACATAACTACGCAGACAGAAAGATAGGCAACCAAAATACGATCGATCCTTAACCCTGAATGAAAGTAGAGCCTCTTCCATCAGACTCAGTAATTCTATACTTCACAATTATCGCGGGGCTCGATGGTCTACTTCTGTGAACTTCTAAAAATGATTCATTATTTTTATTTGTTCCCCTAATCGATGTGATTACAGAACTAAAAAGTACCTATTTTCTGAGCTTATATAATTTTAAACGCCCATTTCATAAATTATCGTGATATGACTTCGTAAATCATAATCTGTAATGTTAATTGTGTCACTAAGAGAAACTACATAAAGCTTTCGTTAAAACAGATTTATGAACTCCATCTCATTCAAGAGGTGATTAATGACCATCCAAAGTATTTCAAGAACATAACTAAAACAATATAAGTTACGATAATCTTTACTATACTCACAAAATACGAATCATTGGTATTACACGAGATAATAATTCATAATGAAAAAAAAAAACAGTTTTTCTTTTAAAAATAATATGTAATCAGTAAATTTAACCCCGAGCGTCTGTGGATCTATTTCTATCTTTCTTATCTTCACCATAAAAAAAATGGCCGGAGAATGAGGCGGGGTAGCTTCGTTGCCCACAATTACTCCACCAGCTTCAATAGAGGAATTATGGGGGTATGAGGGTTTCTCAGCTGATTTTGTGCGTACATATTGTATGATTGTTGGTCTGAGTATAACTGTATATATTGAGTTAGTGAATAAGGAATGAATGAGCTCATAAAACACAATTATCAATCCCGGATAAGTAAACTGAATGTTACAAATAAACTACTTTCTAAAATAAATGAATTTAAGTAATGGTTTACATTGAAAAGCATGACAATACGAGTCATTAATAATATCGCCTTGGTGATAAATGGTTTATAGTGATTTTTTAATGCATAGTTTGGAAATGATTGTACATTTTATTCTCTACAGCATCCGTTCAATTTTACTTGATTATGATTCGTATAAAGGTTCTGGCTTCGGTTGGCAGTGATTTATTTTCACTTCCAGAGTCATAAAACAATAAATCAGAATTAGAAATTTATTTTCTTTAATTGCATGGCCTGGACGAGACAATTTATCACTTTAATAATTGAACTGTTACGAAAAAATATAATTTTCTACCAAACAAAGATTGAAGGAAAAAAAAAGCAACTGCTCTAGCCTAGTTTGTGAGTTAACAAATGATATAGATCGTATTTAAAACAGAAACAGAGAACGTGAAATAGTTTCTTCACGTTTAATTTTATAACTATTAAAGTTTATCGACGCATTCGTGCCGAGTTTTGTGGATTATACTTTTCATTTTCGCCGTTGTAGTATAAACCAACATGCAGACAGACACAAAATAATGGTTTCTAAGCATGTTTCAAAATGACAAACTATCCCGAGAGTAATTTACTGTTGTACCCAAATTTTCATGAGGACTAACACGATATTATTCAAAAAAATCTATTGCATGTTTTGATACATGGTCAAGAATTTTTGGAATACCACTGAAACTTCTTGCATGTGCATTATCGGAGTTCTTCTGGGGAATACCTAACGATTCTCATGGATTTGTTTTGTACAATTTGCAGTTTTTTTATAAAGTAGCCCAAGTATTCTACCAGACTCGACAACCATAAAGTAGATTAGGTCTTATCAACAGATAATAAAGCTATTTATTATTTCCTTTATTTTTATTTATTATTTATTAAGCTTAAACCGGACTTCCTGACGTAACCGAAGGCAATGATTGTAAAAAAAAACTACTGTTTCATCACACTGATTGCTTACGTTTTAACTTAATACATTAGACGTATTCCATTCTGTAGATTGGACCCTTATATTTTGTTTAGAGGATATATGATCAACAACATGGGACCTTGTGATGTTGAGAGAAAGTCAAATTGATGGGTGGGGATGTTTTTGGATCCTAATATAGGCAAGAGAAGAGACTTTTATGTAAAATTCTTTCAAAAACGTTTGAGAGGATTGGAAGTAGAGTGATTTGCAGGGTCAAAGCTGATGGATTTTTCGATGATTTACCAGGTTTCTGAAGGACAATAATGGATTATTTCCAAGAAGTCGATAGTGAGTGGTCCTTATACGAAGGGGCCAAGGGGAACAAAGTATAATGCAACTTTGTGATTTTGGCGCAAGATTGCACCTCTAAAACACACGAATCGAATGGTGTGTACTGTTAAGTAGAAAAACAGACTAAAACACTAGTTTTTCAGCAGAAAAGAATAGACGTACCACATTAGAATCTAAAACATCCCCACTCGTCAATTTGACTTCCACCTAAGACACCCCAGTGTTTAATGGCCGTCCCTGGAAAAAACAATATAATTCCCAGGAGAGGGAAAGAACCGTCCTAACTCCTTATCCGTTGTAGGTAAACAAACCCCTTTTCCAGAACTGTACGGAACATCATAGCGCTTATCATTAAAATGTCTTATTCGAACTCGCCCAATCCACATAGAAAAAAAAATGATTCTGTCAAAAATTATTCGGCTCTTTTCAACAAATACAATCTTTAAAGAAACTAAAACATAAAGAGGAACCAAAGGTGTTGTTCCGCTGCGTCATTTGTTCATGTCACCACTTCCTTTAAAACCATATAAAATAAAAGGCCATCTGGTACAGTCTTCCACCAAAGAAAAAAAAAAAATTTACAATTGGCAGATCGATTTGAGATGATGATTAAGAATTTCTGGACAAAATCCCAACAGGCCAGAATGATACATGAAAAATTTTGAGTTTTAAAATGGAAAAACTATTCATTTTTTTTCTTAAATTTTTGAAATAAACTCATGATTAATATTTAATATTTTTTGTTGCAAGAAGTCTATTGATTATAACCATGTTGTCATTATCATGAATAACTTGTGAATTTTCTTTCATTTGGTTTTACTTTCTACACGTTGAATAGTTCAAAGCATTTTTCTATTGCAATGGTTAGGTGGTCGGCAATGGTGTGTACCACGTGTGAAGAGGCTGCACCGTTTGCAAATACAGTGCAGTATTGGATTTAGCGAATTAACTAATTATTGATTGAATGAAGATCTTAATAAGTTTGAATGTAATATTTAACGTGTGGGTGAAGCAGGGAATGCTAGGAAGGAAGTGCCTGGTGACTGTACAGGAAGCTAGCGGCCTCTCGGGTCCAACAGGTGCCTCCTAAATACACCTGCTGCCTCTCAATCATCAATGGTCTTCGCCCTTCCTTCCTCTCCTACGGAATGCTTTGCTCCGGCATTTCGTCTCAGGATAGTTTCACTGATGCAGTTCCACAAAAAAAAAAAAAATTACAACAGAATCTATGAGCACAGAATACATATTAATAGACAGACCGCCGAGATCTTTAATTTGTACCCTTTTCAATGCGACAGACAAATATTTATCTTTTAATAACTATTTAATTGATTTCAAGGGATGTTTTTTATTTTAGCGTCCTTGTGACATACAGGGGTTAGAACTGTACTATTGTCAAAACAAAATGCTTCCCCAAAAAGAAGTGTTAAGTTCAAACGTTGCGGGCACGATTTTAATCACTGGTTTTCAGTGATTTCAGTAATTAGAATTTAAACATACAAACCACTAATTTCAATCAACAAAATCATGTTTACTGGCAGAACGAAATCATTCATTGCACGTTGCATTTAAAGAGGTTGATTTTTTTCTTAAAAATTTTGCCTTAGATATTTTCTAGGGAATAGGACCACCTTATTGCCTCGTGCCTAATCTGTACAAAATTAATATTTCTGGTTTCATGATAATTTTTTTTTACTGGATTTGGATGATTTATAGCCCATTATAAAGGCTCAACCTTAATTGTTAAAAAAATCAAATTCTAGAACAGTGCTTTTCTGCCATTTTTAGCTCATCATCCAATTTCAGATATATTCCAGGTCCACATAGCTGGAGGGGTGGTACCCCCCCCCCTATTTGGTATAGTTGCTAATTTTCAGGAATGATAAGATAACACAAAAAACGGAACCCTGGGACTAAAGTTGTATTGAGATGCACAGTCCTGCACACCATGCAAATTCGTCATAAAAACGTTTATTCATAATCGTATCAATTAAATGTTAATTAATGGAAAGGAGTTTAAAAATAACTTTTGAAAAAAGTCTTTAACAGAGCTTCGTGATATCCAGTTTGTCAACCCCCTCCTCATTATTCCTCCCGTTGAGGAACCATTTTTTAAATTTTTATACACTCCTTGTATAAACCAGGGTAATCAAATTGTATTTTTGCTAACGCTCTTCTCCCCGTAGGAGAATATGAGGGCAATAAAGCCAACACACTTTAATTAGTTCAAAAAGTCTAAAAATGCTATCTCCAAGGCCGTCACCCTGCGATCTTCTGATTGATTGATAAAACTTCTTTATAGTGATGAAATTTCAATCTGCCTTATTAGACAATAAGTAATTATGATAAATGTGTTCTCATTCATACCATATTTACAATTTTCATTCACTCGCTCATTCATTCAGAATTTACAAACAGTCCACACGGTTGTCACCTCCCTCACATTCGAAAGAAGAAGCGGAGTCATGGGAAGTCTCCCACGCTCCCCTGTCAGCCGAGTCACTGGATAAGAGCCACTGGAGGCTGACCAATAGCGCGGGAGCCACAGACGCTCGGGGCCTACGGTATTCTGAAGATAATGGGCGAAAGCGCTATCAATACTAGGAATAATAAAAAATTCTGGGCAGACAAAATTGCCAAGGTTCAAGCCACGACGGAAAATACTCCAAAGCCAACAGAATTTCGTTTCAAGCGTTGCTGTTTAAACGTACCTCACAAAACCATTTAGAAACAGGCAAAGCACTGAGTAGACCTCTAATTAGTGAGTTGGCTGCTAAACTAGGAACGGGGAGATATTGGTATCATTATTGGCACGGTTTCCACGAAGCGACATAGAAGGATGGTGAGTCTTGGTATGAAGCCAATTCAGAACTGTTGATAATCAAAATTAAGGATAATCGCATTTAGTACACTTAACTATCCAGATATGAAAGCAGGCATACATTTAATGATGATTGGTTGAAGGGCGTCCGACCACGTCTTAAGTTAGAATCCTGAATGAAATGACACTATTTATTTCCTGTTTTACCAATCGTAATTAAATTTTACTAGTTAGATCATATACCCCAACTAATATTCACTAATAGACTTATCGAAACAATAGAACTGTTTTAAAATGAATAATTATAACGGTATTTAACAGATTTGTATTTTTGTCGAATAAAACATAAATAATTAGACAAATAGTACCTTTTGAAACATACATAAATGCCTTAAATTAAAAAAAAATAGTGGGGATTTATTCTTTCATAAAAATATACTTCACTGTAAATGTTTGGTATCATTATTGGCACGGCTTCCACGAAGCGACTTAGAAGGATGGCGAGTCCTGGTATCAAGCCAATTCAGAACTGTCAGAAATGCGATACTATGAAGAGCCATTTTAATAGGTAATCTACTTTTTAATTATTTCAGATCGATTGAATAATTCAGACATAGAAAGAAGATTTCGTCCATAATTTTTAGAAAATAGAGCCTCTTCTTTCGAGCTCCGAAAAAAAGCATGCCAACAATAAATGCTTTGAATTTGCATAAACAAAAACAAACTAACGCATTTTGAGGTCAACAAACCTGATAATTATTGAAAATGATCTTTTTAACATTGTTACAATAAACCAGTTGTGAACAGCTAGAACATTGACCCACCATATATCATATCAAAATAGGGTCGAAAGACATTAAATACGTGATCATTTTGTTGTCAGCTCCTAATAAAATTATCTTTAGCTATATCTTTAAGTTTATTATAGCATCAAGTATTTAATGAGCTCTGTCTGGGAAAAATCTGCATTTTACATATTAAACTCCTATGAGGAGCGATTTTAATAGATAATCTACTTTTTAATTATTTCAGATCGATTGAATAATTCAGACATAGAAAGAAGATTTCGTCCATAACTTTTAGAAAATAGAGCATCTTCTTTCGAGCTTCGAAAAAAAATGGACTATTTTACTGTGCTATATAAAATTTATTATGAATGCACATTAGCAAAACATTATGCTGCTGATTCAAATCTTTTACTTCCACTCGTGATTTCACACCGGAACAGGAATTAGTCATCAATGATTTATATTATAAATTCATTTTCAATTATATTGCAAACTTTAACTATTTATTTGTGTATCCTGAATTTTATGATTTATTTTAGTCTTTGTGGCACTGAAAAATCTTGTCCATCTAATTTTTATATAAAAAATATTTCCAGTGAAGTGAAATATTTTCTTTGATCATTAAATATTCTTTAGTATTATATATAGAAATATTTTCGATTGATTATCTGCGAAAGATTCTATTGAAGCCCAGCATGCCAACAATAGACGCTTTGAATTTCCATAAACAAAAACAAACTAATGCGTTGTAAGGTCAACAAACCTGATAATACCTCAGGACAAACTGGTTTTGTTATTTTAGTTGTCCTAATGACATTTGTGGGTGGCAAAGATCGATTTTTTTTTCTAGATTCGCAAGCCCGTTATAAGTTATTATTTGCTGGGATGGGATTGATCAGCAGGACATCACTGATTCCAGTTGTGATTCTGCTCATGACTGGGAAAGTGCAACATTCCGAGATATTGAAAGGGTTGGATACGCCAAAGCACTCGGATAATATTTAAAGGGGCCAGCAAAGTGCAAACCTGGTTGTCACCCATGTAGTCAACTTTTTAAGGTAGGTGGAAGCTAAAATTGAGATTAAAAATTCAGGAATTCCGTGGGAGGGGCATTATGTTGCAAAAACATATCGAATGGTTGTGTGTATTGAGATATTTTCATGAAAAAGTAATGTTAAGTTCATCAACTAATAAAGCAAACAGGTTGAAGACCCAATCCGCTTAGGAGAGGAATAATTCATGATTCAATGATTGACCAAATGTCAGTTCCATAATATGTTATCCAAACAAAAAAATTCGTTTATTCTTCTGACCTTATATGGAAGATAATTCTTGAATCAAGTTGAAAAGGAGTTATCGGAATACAAACCTCCCACCCCATACTATCCTGGTGTTAAGAGGAAATAGGTGCAGTACTGCCTGGCTAAGCCATTTATACGCAACCAAACGGAAGCCTATAATTACTAAATTTCAAATACACTTGATTACCTGATAACCAAACAGCAATAAACCAAAAAAAAAAACCCTTGCTGCGATGTTTTGCGTGAGCTCGATACTTATCGTATCTCGGTAACGAGCAATTTTAAACTTGGTCAGTGTTCGTCAAGGCTTAGCGTAATAGCTTAATTTAAGAACAACAATAGTAAACCCATTTGCTAGATAAATAAGTTAGTATTACTTTATATAAGACTATTTATATTACAAGACGAATCAGCAGTACTTGAGAGCAGGTGTCTAAAAGTGAATGAAATGTGATACATTTAACTTTTTGTGGACACAGTCATAAAATATTCTAATCAACTATTGCGATCATCAAATGCACCTTAGGCGAATTACTAATCGTGTTTATACACAAAGGATATTCAAAAGTAAAGGCACCTGATAAACAGTTCATCTTTCCATGAATTCCGGTATCTGTTTTAATAAGAGTCATATTGAGGAACCTGGTTAAGCCTACGACTTGGTTTAACCTGGTTAATTTGAAAGAGGAAAGTAAATTTGATGACAAATCCAGTAAACTGCTGAAAGCTGATAAATACACTGATTAGGAATTTGACAACCTGGTGCTCCGCAGTTGATCTTCCGGCATGGGGCAATCCTTGTCCTGATATCGTCGAAAAAATTAAGGTATTTCTCGAACGATATTTTTTACTACATGATTACACATTCTAGCTTTAATTTGACATAAGGAATATTCTCAGCTGATATGACATGTTGCCTTGTATGTTTTTAAAAATAATTTGCCAAGGGAATATACAATTATTAAGAAATAAACACTCTGGGTTCAATTGATTTTTATAATTTTACTATTAAAAATAACCAATGACATACCTTTAAGCAAATTGCAGAAATAAATCCAATCAATAGAACTTTTATCTTCCACATTCTTTCGACGGTGAATTCTTCCATTTCTGGGCAGACAGTTCATGACACTTTAAAGACCGAATTTGAGATTCTACTGAGTCAGCGTCCGTGAAAAAAGTGATACTTTCATTTCAACAAACAAACTGATAACTTCAAAAAAAAATACGTTACGGTTTTCTATTTCCAACACACGGTGCGAGCACTGAGTGTTTGGTTTTAAGCCTGATATATGAGAAATTTACGTTCCAAAAGCGTCCAACGAAAATATAAAAAAAAGAAAGAAATAAATAAACAAACGCAAAAATAAAAATAAATCACAGAAGAATAATACAACGCACCCACCACGGCTCCTGATCACAGACTAACGAAAGCCGGAGGTGAAATGTGTTGACGGTCTGAATGTGGAGGGCTCCCAACAGAGCGCGGCACTTGCCGGGTGAACCGAAATTATCTTGTTGGAATTAAGTATTAATTATTTCTCATCAGTTTTAATATCAACTACGATCAGGTTCTGATCTCGATCGTTCGTTTCTGAAAATTAAAAGAAATTTCAAAAGCTGGTAAAGGTGTTTTATTAAAATATTGACAGAGCGCAGCACAGTGTAAAGTTGAACGTTAGAGCATTCTGTTGGATAAAAGAACAACCACCTACCTTCACACCAAGAGAATTTCTAACGTTTCAAAGAAACTTCTTAATATCTTTAGCAAATTAATACCATTTCTACATATTAACTAGACCCTATCCTAATTTTTTTTGCAAGTAAAATATCACCAAGAAACAATTTTATCACTCTATTACTATTACAAATATGGAAAAATGTCCTTGGTTTTCCTAGCTTAACAAGGATCACCAAAGTTAACATAAGTGGTGTAGCCAGAGGGTAAATCAACATTCTCAGTGGTCAGAGGTACTTCATTCGAGCAGCGGAGCAACAGGGAGCTTCATGAGATATTTGAGCTGCCTACGGTGGATGAATTCATCCAACGTAGACATATCAAATTTTTCGACTCCCTGCAATACTTAACAAACCCGGTGTTTAACACTATAACCCCCGCTCCGTTCCCCCATCGATTGCAGGACGCTGTCGCGGCTGGATCGCTTTGGTTTTAGGTTCTAGGAATAGGTTTTAGTGTTTTGTGTTTAGTGCACGGTAATAAGCTGAAGGTGAGCCTCATCACCTAGTGTTGTGGATGTGGTTATGAATTTTTTACTACAGATTGAATGTATTTATGTTATGCCCTCCTTCGAATGCATCAGTGCATCGCAGTAAGAGGAGCAACTTGTAACTCTATAAAAAATTTTTGTTCATTGTATTACTTTTTGAGGTTTTGAAATAAAAAAAAACATTCTCCGAGGTGAGCCCATCACCTTTTAACTTCAAAAAGATATTGTGTTGTAATTGTACCCTCCTTCGAATGCATCTGTAAATCTTGTACATTGAATTTTGTTCATCTATTTGGAAATATGTTAATAAATAAAGGGGTTATGGGGAAAAAAAAAAAAAAAAAGAAGACATTCTCCGAAAGTTAGAAAAAATATAATAATATATTAATAATTATTAGTTTGCTTTTAAGCTCAGGCTATTAAGTCCTTGTTGATAGTACATGTACCAGAGCAGAGCTTCATAACCAGCTGGAGTCCAGGAGGCAGCCCATGTGTGACTGGTGGTTATAGAAAGTGTTTTATAGGGCACAATGTATATGCTTCCATGTAGTTTATCCAATAGTTAATAATAAAATATATGATATATATATAAATTATAAAAAATTGAATCATGCAACTACTGAAGTTTGATTTGCGTAAATCATTATGTATTGTATTATAAATGTTACTAAGTGAACTAATATTATTATTATTATTATACATGAACTATATTACTAACCTACTTTTTTTTCTTGCAGTCTAAACTTTCTGTTCTTTCAACATCTAAAAAAATCAGTTCTCCTTCTTTTTATGGTGTTAAATTTCAGGATATTTATTTAGATATTTATATTGAGCTAATATTTCAGATTAACAAACTTTTTTTATTCAAGAAACTCCTCTTGTCACATCACAATCCAAAAGCCTCAAGTTTTTACGAATCATTTTGGTTAGTTGCCCAGGTTTTCAAGCTATATATCAGAATAGGTTACCCATAATGGAATGAGTCCGGGAGACCGGGATATAAGACCTGTGCTTCATATAGTGTCCATAGATAGGATAGCTGCACAAGTTTGCTCACTTCTTGATATGATTTAGATCTGACTTTCAATTTCACTGTTCAATTGAGTCTAAGGTATCAAATATAGTTTACCACCTCTAGTATCTTATCTCTGACAGAAGTATAAGCTGATGTGCTTCCTTCCTTAGTTAAATCGAAACCAGCTCCTACCACACACTAACTCACTCTACACTAAGATTTTCAAATGTTGGAAACAAGAAGGGCTGTGCAAACATCAGATTGTTTGTAACTTAAAAAGTAATATACATACCAAACTGATGACAGTGATCCATTTACATGAAAATTAATATTTCTATTATTTATTAAGAAATGTACATAGAAATGGCAACCTGATGTAGAAACCCAATGTTTTGAAATTTTTTATTGATTAATGGGAGTCGAGTAAAAAAACAAATATGGTCAAATATCTCAGGATGGCCTAAAATTCTAAAATATTTTTTATCTTCTTAGTAAAAATGTAAACTTAATGAACGTTAAGTTTTATCTGACGATTTTTCTGAATATATGTATTAGTGTTAAATCATTAGTTATGTTATTACGTTTTGACAACTTTTAAACTACTGATGAAATAAATTTTAATCAATCTACTCTTGCACACAATTACCTACAGGACTATTAGAGTTATTATTAAGTCAACTCCTTTTTTTCCCTAAATAAATTTAATCTTCTATCACTGTTCCTGGCATGCCTTTCTAAAACTGTTTAAGAAATTCTCTTATTCTTTGATTTGATTTTTTTATCTAAGCAGTACTTAATAGATAGTTATTTATTTTATTGCTATAACTCCAGGAACCTTAATAATTGGAAGTGAACAAACTCACAAACATAAAATGATTTTAAGTGTAACAACTATAATATCCTAATAAGTACTGTGCACAATGCATCATCAAGGAAGAAGATAGATAAAGGCATCCATTGTATTTTTGAGGACACTAAAAACTAGTCTTTTAGATGTAGGCTATTTTTGTTTCCATTTTTTTACATATAAGTGGATATTTAGATTTTTTTGATGTATTAATTCTTTTATGACATGTATTGAGCCCATATTACCTAAAACAAAAGAATTCTAATGTAAAAAAAATTTTTGGTCACTTACGAGTGGACCTTGAACAGTAGAATCTTGTGAAGTATTCAAAATTATAAAAAAAGAAAGGTCATGGGTTAAAATGTTTTCAATAATGACCTGACCCTTGCATGACTGAGGTTTTAATCTTTAAGCAACCTCAAGTAGGAAAAAAAGATATTTTTTGTACCATTCATGGAGTTTTTTGAAGCTCTTTGTATTCCTTCAAAAATCTGCAAGGTGGTCTTAGTAAGTTATCTTACTTCAATAGAAAACTTTTATTTAAAAATGATGTCATCCTGTTTATTTTTCAATATTTTATTCTATATGTTGGCAATTTTATATTTTAAAAATGGGTACTTTATTCCAATCAAATATGAGAAGCTCCTACACAACAGTGAAACGTCCAGGATCACCCACATATCCATTTTTGTTTTCATTAACCCTTGGGTGGGTTTGCTATGACATTTTCTTAAAGCAAGTACCCCCCTGCAAACATATGTAGCCCTGACTACCCCCACCCTTCAGTCAGTGTCAAGATTGGGTCAAGTGAAGAAAGCTAAATGTTGCGTTCCAAATACGGCAGCTCTATTGATACAGTTGGTTCTTCTGAAAACAAACAGAAGTATTCCTACAGATGTGGAGCTAAAAAAACAATAGAACAAACACAACCTGCAAGATTTGTAACAGAAATACACCTAAAAACACTGTACCGGTGATGTTACCAGTTAAAACTGAAAATGATGAAGCAGACAAAATGTAAAAGATACACATTACCATTACTTATTTGTGCTTAACTCTTTTATTTATAAATAAATAATATATTAATGTTGTACCAATAATGTTTATTTTATTATTCTGTCAATACAAGTAAACTAAGGGTTAATTCCAACAAGTATTATTTTTGTTATGTTATCTTTCATTACTAATAATACTAGTTTGGTTGGAAATTAGGGGGTTTTTTAAAAAAAAAAAATTATTTTCATATGCTGAAACATAATTATGAACAAGAATACTTTAAAACACCTTTGGAATAACTGACAAAAATAAGAACTAGAGAAGTGTCGTTTCAGATCACATTACAACATTTTTTTTCTTTACAGCCTTCCTTTGTATCTGTAAAACATCAAATATCAATTATTCCAGATACTTTACACTTGTATTTAAGAAGGATTATGTTTTCCGAAATATATCATTTTTTGATAATTAAGTTATGTTAGCATACTTTTATACTTGCAGGGTGCTGTTGAATAATTATGTATGGCTCAGCTTGCTGCCCAAATCATTGAAGTATTCCAAATATAACAATAACAATCTAAATATGTTTTAACTCAATTCTTATAATGTGGAAAATATTGCAAAAAATTCAAGTTGAAGAGGGAGCAAATCAGTTCCTGTTCCACATGGTATATTTCACAATTATGATTAAGTGATTCAAACCACACCATCATGATCACATGCATCATTTGAATACAATTTTTTAGTTGTAAATAATAGTTATCACCTAAGACAAAAGCCATATGTTTGTAAATGAGATAAAAGCTGGTTCCCTTGTATAATGTAGCAGTTTTAAATTACTGCATCTCTAGTTATCTTCTTCAATTTACTTTTCTAATTATGTACAATGATGCCCATTCATGGTATAATTTTACTGGTTGTTATTCAATCAGGGTTGTCCAATTATTGTTCATACAAATTTCTATTAATTCTATTCAAAATTTCTTATTCATTTTTCCTAAAGCAAAAATTTTTGTTAGCCTTTGTTCAATTAAAAATTGTATTCCTATTTCCAAAAGTCTGTTTAACCCTGCAATGACAGCATTGGTTAAAATAAACCTAATTACCAATAAATAATTTATATTGACAAACTATGAAAACATTTATTTGTGTTTATATGCAAAAATACTTTTATTGGAAAAATATTAAATCATGAAAATTTAAATTATTTACACCTGTTCAAAACAATCCCTATAAGTGCATAAAAATCTTTTTCTTTTTTTACAATCAGAGAAAATAAGTGAAGGCAGGTTTTAGTTAAATGTTATTTGTAAAAATTAATGGATGTCTACATAGATTTAAACAATCTCTTATTTGTGTTTGGAGGTGCAGATCCTCCATATTATCGTATATTTAAGCCAGAGCATAGAAAACACTGTTCAAAGAATTATTAGCAGATATTTTCTTCAATGTACTTTAATTTCCATCACTCAAATCTTAAGATTAAAAAAACTTCTTATCTTTTTAGGTGATCCTGTCATTACCTTTCCTAATTTAAGTCTAGTTAAAATTCTACCTTAATCTTAATGTCTTATTCCATGTTTAGGTTGAATACCAGATGTTTTGAGCTAGATTTATTTATAATAAAGTCTTACAAATTGATAGAAATCTGATGCACTAACAGTAGTTTTTTCTTGGAATCAGGACTTAATTGTCCTTGGAATCTGTGAATTTTATCTTAAAATGAGGGTAGTTCATAGTTAGCAAAGAAGAGTAAACTATTTTGGCTTGTATTAATGATTAGAAGAGTGTTGAATGTTCAATTCCTATAAGATTGATTTTTCAATCTGTCAGCTAATTCAATTTAATTTTACTTCTTTCGTACAACCATTTTTCACATTTGACCACTTCACCAACATTTCTGAATATTATGACTTTTCATTTATCTTTTATTATAAATAAATAACTCCATGGCATGTTACAGACAGTGTTACAACCACTGAGGGTGTTGCTGTGTGATGAAGTTCTTTAGGGTATTCGCTTAGCTGCCATACTCATTATATCTCATGTGTTGTCAATATTTCATCAGCATTGCATTTCTAAGATCCTGTTAGTTCATTTTATTTTTCTATTTCACTCTATCACCACTAAATAACTAGTTTGTGGAGGTCCTGAGGAATTGATGCAAAAAAATAATTCTAGTCAATTGTCCTTCCTTGTTCCTAAGTGCAGTCAACTATACTTACATATTAAATTTATCATATGCCATAGTGTTTCACGATCATCAGGTAAGCACTTTAGAGAACCAGTTTGCTGACAAAATTGGTGTTTTACAGATAGACACTTTTTTTAAAATTTATTGACTGACTTTTTCTTAACTTTATACAACTGAGATTTTTAAACCTTTATCTGGGTTGATTTAGCATAGCCTTGGTTTCAGGGCATATAAGCCAAGTTAAGCAGGTAGACGCTTGATTGGTACTTGTGTGGGTGACCACTCTTCTTGTGCTGTTTAACTTAGCTTTTCATTATGTAAGTTTTTTTGAAATTATTTTACTAGCTATAAATTTGTTCATCTATTTATTTGCGCCTACACCTGTAAGTATTCCCATGTAGGGAAAATGTAGAGATATCTTTGGGAACCACCAACTGCTGTATATGAAAGTAAAATAAAATTACTTTCCATTTCAGGAATTGAACCCAAAACCTTCTCATTATGAAGCAGTTACTCCAAACATTACAACAAATGAGTTTTTCACATAAATGACGAATTGTATTTCGAGATATAAACAAAATGAAGGAACAATATTGAGATATGGCCAGGTATAAAAAAAAAAAAAACTACATGGGTTTTCTGGTAAATTCTATTTATGTATATCACCGATAATTGTTTTGAAAAACTGTAAATAGCTAAAATATTGGCCAAGAAAACAGGAATATTAAAATTGAATAGGAGATCATTGAATTAGAAGATTCTTATAATTGATTCTCAAACTTCTCTTCGAATGTATTTTCCGTCTCTGTCTTTAATGGGTTACAGAAGGAAACAAATCAGAACATCAAAGCTTTAATAGGTTGTGTAGTAAATGTTTAATCAATCATTTTGAAAATGCATTCTACATAAATCATTTTTAAATTTTTGTCTTGTTAGTCTCATGTATGTTTGTAATAATTTCTCTTTCTGTTAAAAATTTATCCATGATTCATAGGTACGCATGGTGCTACTCTCATTCATCTGTCAATTTATGTACTGATTGGCCAAGAGTCTTTCAATTCCCTTTATTAACTAATATAGAAACTTTATTTGTTTATTTTTTTTTTTACCATTTAGATCAGTATATTTAACCATACACTGCCTTTAAGTTAGCAACAGTTATTTAAAATAACCACCCTTCCTCTTTAATTTTTATTTATTTGACAAGGCACCATTAAAAAATAACTGTTTTAGATAATGTTCCATGTTTATTACATGTAGTAATTATAATTATTGCAATGTGGTACCATGTAATTATAATTTAGTAATTATACAGCATTAATATTTTGTCTTGTAAAGTTGAGCAGATTTTTAGAAAAATTCTTTAGTTATTTGAGTTTTGTGGTAGCCCTTTTTGTGACATAGTTTCAAACATTTGACATCCCAGACAAGGTGGGATAGTTTCACATATTTAGTCAGAGGGTAACTGAATCACACAAATATTGGTCGTTAGTTGGAGACTGTGTTATAAATAATAGTAGGGATTTGAACATAAAAGGATGATAAAATAAAATAAGATTGTAAGAAATGAGATATAATTAAATGTTTATGTAAGTATTTCATAGGAAAAAAAAAACAACTAAGGGTTTTATTACAGTTGAAAAAATGATTTTGATGAGTTTTCATAATAATAGTCCACTAAAGCCCCAACACATGTAATGCATACTATTATTAAGACAACAAAAGCATTAATTTGATACCCTACTTAATAGGACAGGAAGATATTTATTTTTAATTACAATTAATTGACTAAAAATTAATGTTTCATTATTTGTTGTTAGGTTGCTTTTACTTTTTGAACTTATAGGAGATCAATTACAAATTTCAAACAAAATATTAACCCTCTATGTGACAGAATTTTGCCCCAAAAAATAATACATATTAGCATTCAGGTTACCAAGTTTTTTTGCAAATAGACATTATTATACAGTAAAAAGTTGAAGCAAATGTATGTAAATAAGAAGGGAAACATTGGGTGATGTATACAATGGAAGTAGATGTAGGCAGAAAGGAAAGAAATACTAAGGAAAGAAATTAGTGAAAACTATGATAGATAGATTATTGGTTCATTTCAAATGCATGAAGTTTGTTGTTCTTTTTTCAGTTCCGTGCAGTGGGTCTAGGATGGGGTTGTAGAGCGTTAAATGGTGGGTTATTTAGATTGTTATTGTCATAATATTTGGTTTGTGGTCTGGATATACAATCAGCTGGTGTTCTGCAAAGTACTTTGGTTTATTGATTTATGGTGAAGAAAAAAAGAAAATTTTTTATATTGATTGTATATCGGTTTTGACTTTTTTTTTTTTTTAAGTTCACAGTAATATGCATAGTTAGGTATTGCAGAATTGGTGAAAAATTGATTTGTAGATTTTTAGGACAAAGTGGACGAGTAGGTGAAAATAGAAGATGGTTCAGTAAGTAAAGTGTGTGTCTATAATGTTCGGGGCTCAGAGAAGATTAGTTGCTGGTTTAGTGTCACCCAAAGGTATTGTATATGCTTTGCTGCAAGTATTGCATTGTCAAAATATTGGTTTAATTTGTATCCTTTGATGATACAAAAATACCATGTTATTTTTGTATCATAATACCATGGAATTTGAACATGAGCATATTCAATGCATACATGGTTTACCAACCTTCGTTCGTGTACCTGGCTGCTACATTTTCAGTCAGACCAATCTTATTACATCCAGGGTTTTAGCAATTTATTTTTTAAACATAAATATAATTAATATAATTTGGAAACATAAAAAAATACTGACCAACTGGATGTCATCAGTGATTACAGCAACGGCTGAACTAAAGGGCTTAGTTATACTAGCATAGTATAGTGTTAGTAACCCCCTACATGTTACTATTAAAGTTATCAACCTCTAATGAAGGAAAATAACTTTTCTCATACTGGTTGTTTCTTTCTCGAAGTAAATACTTTACTAAATTAAACAGATACCTGTAAGTTTCACTGTCTGTGCTTAGGGGAGTACATAAGAGGCATGAGATAATAATGTATATATAGTTAAAAGCTATTTCTTGGACCGTCTTGATCTTCTATTAAGCTTGACCTATAAGTTTTGATTTTTGTTTTTACACAGCAAGTGGAATTTACTGTAGGAGTACTTCGTGCATGATGAGTGTCATGAAACAGAAATGTAAGTAGCAAACGGCAGGAGGTAGATATGAAGGCTATACGAACAGTTGTCAACATACGATAAATCATGGTGCATGGAATGGGTTGAAGGGGTAATGATGGGAATTAAACAACTGTGAATTGGTTCCATCCCCCCCCTAAATAGCATCTAAATTAGCTAGCCTTTTACTTCATCAAGCACTAACAAATATAATGAATGAATGAAGCATTTTTTATCTATCAAGTTACACAATTAGCCCACCTGTCAGAAATCAGTGGCTATCGTGTCTTTCTATTCGTATGGGTGGGTGTGTAAGTGGATACCAGGATTTATCCCAAAGGCAAAAAAAGATTGAAAATGTAGTGTTTGAAGAAGCTTTGGAATAGTGTTAAATGTATAAAATAGTTTTAGTTAGTAGTATAATTGTATATTAATTTTAACTAGTTTTTTAGTCAGTTGAACATATAATTACATTTTTACAATCATTAAAAATAATATACAATAGTGGAAAAAAATCTAATTCTATTAAATTCATATTCTATTCTAATATAATATACAGTAATCCCTCAACATATTGAAAAAATAAAAATTTTCAAAGGGTTTTTGTTGCATACATTATATAAGTGAAAAAATAATTTGCGAGTTTTTATTATGCACGAATAGAAAAATGCGAAAGAACTCAACATTTGGGAATTTGTATTTGACTATACGTGGATTAAAAACCACTTTCTCGAGTTTAATTCCAAGTGTGTACAGTAGAATCATTGAACATAGCTACTTATTATATTTTCATTTATATAATGTATGCAACAAAAACTCAAAAAATGATTTTTTTTGAAAAAATCAAAATTTTTCCTGTTAACGGGAACTGAAATTTTCTGTCAACAAAAACAGAGGGAAATCAAGGGCGTGATCACCCCTTACTTTATTTAACCTTCAAAAGGGACCAACACAATCACAGATAACATAACGTGTTACCATCTACAACTAAATTCATTTGAACTTACAAATGCATACATACATATGTAAATTATGTGCATGTTATAATTAAAAATAATAAAAAACATTATTTAAAGCAAATTATGATAAAAGTTTGTTTTTATCTTCGTCGGTCATCATCAAACGTAAACCCTCCCCCCCCCGCATCTACGGCGGTTTTCCTGGAACATAACCCTCGCGATTATTAAGGGATCACTGTAATGTGTCTTTAATCATCAATCAATTTCGTTAAAATATAAATTTTTGCAATTTGTAATTGTTTATAACAGTCCTAAATACAACACAATTATTTAAACAAATTGATTAACTCCATAATACCTCTGTGCGAGTATGGAGCCACAAGGTGCCGAGATGGGAGGCGAGCGGAAAGACCTCTGTGATAATTAAAACCAATTAATTGCCAAAAGGCAAGTTAAATAAATTCCGTTGCCCACTGCTTCGTGTCACAGTAAGATAATATTCCTGCTCGTAACCATTAATCTGTAAGTCAAGCAAGATCTGTATTTGATTTTATGATATTTATTGTTGAAAAAAATGATTTACACATACATGAAGAACCGAAAGACGATGCTGTATGCAGCTTTCTCCAATGATGGAATTTCGTTTCTTTCAATTATATTCTAGAAGTTCTCATCTGATGCAATGTATCAAAGTCGTCCTGAAGATCCAACATTTCTAGCTCCAGTTCTTCTGTCATTACTTAAACATACTCTGATAGGTATGGAGCTGCTTCGATTAAATTCACTTGGCTAGTGAAAGGAATAATAAAGAAGGTGGCCATTGGCTGGTTGGCATAAACTGCTGTAATCACTTTTCAAACTGGTATTGAAGTAATTGAAGGTTGATAAAAACTTTAAGTTTCAAAAACAACTTTCTCTAATTCTAATGAAGTACTAAATATAAAAAAAAAATGAACATAGCACTCCATTAAAAACTTCTTTTGAGACGGCCACAAGCGAAACGGATGCCGGGTGCCACGGAGCCCACTGGCACATGGTTGGCGACCCCGGTTCTATGCAGTAAAAAATGGGGAGGCAACTGATTCTTGTATCAACCATGAGATGAACCACAGCGGAGAATTCGCCATTAATAGGCGCTAATCGTTGTGACACAAATGTTCCCATTGTTGGGCCCGAGGAGCACATTCGTCAACGATGTAGGCCTCCCAACCTCAGCGCCAGTTGCGTCTCAGCTGTTACATAAAAAAGGTCGTTCACTTTCGTGTGCCTACGGAGGACGAGAAAAAGTAAAAGTAAAAAAGCTTGCCGAAAGAGGACCAATAGCTTCAGAGGAAGGGAGGATAAAGGCCAAGGTAATACGGGAGGAGGATGGCAATAAAAAAAAAGGGCAGAAGAATCGGAGTTGGGTTAATGGTCATACTAGGGCTATCATTAGCGAAACAGATGGCAAGGGTTGGTACACCTGACGCATCCTCCACAGCCTTAGGACGCAACAGGAAGGGATTGTATTTTTTTCCCCCTGCCAAGGTGCTCTATTGTGACGGAGTGCATTTGCCAGGTCTGTTGTATTTTATGCACCGGGTGCAATCTACTCAATCTCAAGGATTCGTAACCATTGCCTACATCGGTTGGGTAAAATGGACTCCTAGAAGTATGATGATTGTCACGAGGAGAAAACGTAAGTACGCGTATTTCTCAGATTTCTACAGCACTTGCAAGGGAGGAAAATGACGTGCCAAAATTTTAAAAACTATGTAGATATTTTGAGGGATATGAGGCGGGAAGGAATCTTGATCAAGTATTTAGCAAATGAAAACAAAATAGTCTGTTATTCTTCGGACTATACTAAAACAAAGACATATCTATGTTGGTATTTATATTATTTCAGAGAAAAAGCTTAAAACCTCTTTAAATAAGTCTATTTTTATTTATATGACACCATAATTCGAAGTTCTTAGGCATTCTCAGGACTACAATTTAGAATAGAAACTTTACATATTTAGAAGATTTCAATTTTTATTAATCCATTGTTATATATGTTTTGTATTCGTAATAATAATAAATACAAAAGTTCTCGTTATTAATATATTTGGTCACTTTTTTAGCCAAAACATATAAAAGTGCCCAAAAGGTAATACTCAATGTTACCAACATGGTAACATATCCCAACATCCTTCTCTTCAAGAAATATAATCCAGGAACCTATTACAACAAAGTTACAACAATATTAGTACAAAATCAAATATTACAATTTGTCTAGGAGCTGTACGAAAAATGCAATCAAAATGTTTCATCCAATATTGATACAACTCAATTCACAGGAAACTTTTCACACCTGATGTAGCTCCCAAATTTTAACAAATTAATTAAAAAAATTTATTTTATACTCCTAAACTTTACAAATATCTCTTAGGTTTATTCACTAAACGTCCTGACCTAGTAACATATTAACATGAATCTCCATCATTAGACTCGATAATTTAGGTCTCTTGTTCTAAAATAGAATTTTGTTCATCATTACTGTTCGATATAGTATCATCGGGATCGATTTCAGTAACTAATGAGAATTAAATAATTTTCTAATAAATTTTGGATTTCTTCTGTACATCTTACCATTTATTTCAACCAAATAAGACCTAAAGGCTAATTTTTAATGGTAATATTTTTATTTTACATTTTCCCTTATTTCAGAGAGCTTATTTTGTACCAAGACTTCATCATTTTCATCAAACATATCATATTGGATTTATTATAATATAACAACCCTTTCTTTTTGGTTGGATGGATTTTTTTAACGGCAGGGATCAGTGTCACTAGTTTTGAATGGAGTTTTTTCTAAATTTAAACCAATTAAAAATTATTTTCGTGCTACAATGAGTAATTTAAGCTTGCGAAACCTAGTGATAATCTCTATAGAAACACAACTGACAGATGATATAAAGTTTCTGATAATACATTTCTAATAAAAAAGCTAGAAAAATATATATGCGAACACGCTTACAATCTGTTTAAACAAAATAAATGACTTATTTATTACAGTAATTGTTAATTACCACGTTTGATTTTGATTGACTTAGAAAATATGGAAAATTGGAGAACGCCCCAGATGGCAAATGTGCCACTGCTTGTGACATTATATCACTGGAGTTACAATGATTATACTGCTGATTTTTTAGCAGAATGCAATTTAATGTATATATTTAGTTAATATAATAATGTTGTTGCCATTGCCATTATTAGCACTTTAGGGAATAACTGATTTATAATTAATAACTAACTATTAGCACTGATACTATGAATAATACTTACAGCTTTCCCAGTTCATAGTGAGGTGATTGAAGCGCACGCCTCCGTGTTCAAGGGCCGCTTTCTTTCCCTCTCAGAGGCTCGGTATATAAGGTCAAACCTTAATTGGGCAGCTCCGAACGTAAAGCCATAACGAATGGTGGGAGAGGCCCCCTCGAAATGCATTCTGATTCTGAAAATTCTGACTTAAAACATGCCATACCGTATTAACTTCCTTAAACTGCAGAGAATACAGAATAAATTCTTGCGAATAATAACAAATTCACCTAACCGTACTACCATCACCAGACTAAATAACACCACTGACTGGCATTGACTTTATATATAACTTAATAAAAAAGCCACCAAAGTTTCTTGAAAATTATAACAGTAATAATTATTTAGTAAAAAGTGTTGTGCATAAATGTTTTAACTCGGAAGAAACATAAAGACATTAATTTTATCCTTTAGGACCACTACATATTAATCTTTTCGTTTCAGGTAATTTTGTTTCTGTTTTCCTACATAAAAATAGATTGATATTTTATTTTTACTACGTATTAATTGTATTTTAGTTTTATTTTAAAGGCGCTCTGGTGTCTGGAACTAAATGTAATGAGCCCAAAAACATAAAATGAGAAAAGCCCCGAGCCAATATCTATCTTTATAATTCGGCTATAATTGTTGAAATTTGTGGGATTAATATCAAAATTAATAATTATTAATACTATATTAATGTTTAAAATTTTCATCAAAAATATAAATAGGTATAATAAAAGTTAAAGAAAAATTCGACATATAAACATTAACACCTTTTTATCTATATATAAGTTATGATGTAGAGCGTTGACACTACATTGTACTTATCGAGTTGCTGGTGTGGTACTCTGTGAAGTCAGAGCAGACTTTTATTTATTTTTTAATTGTTCATTTATCTAGATGTCTTGAAAGGTAATCCTGGGAGAAAAGAAACCCTCCTGACCTCCCTCCTCAGAAGCGTGTATTTGGTTCAGTACAGGGCGCAAACCTTCATTGTACTGATGTACTGAGTCATGAAATAATGCGTAGGCATTTTACATAGGCACTGAAAATATTTACCTAGAAAAGGTGCGTTAAAGTAGTAACGTCTCTCCGGTTCGTTACTGCAATAGGAACTGGTTGATCTTATGCCGGCCTTACAAAGTTCGACCTTACTTGTCCGTGCCTGTACCCCAGCTATTAAGGAAAGTGAGGGATGTTTTGTGGGCTGGATATGTTTTTAAATTTCCTGTGATACGATTATGGATTAATATTGCCATTTAAAGTATTAGGAAGAAATACACATAAAATTTTTTTTTTTAAGTTTCGATTGTTGAAATAATGATTATAATATGTAATTTATTCTTGATGATAATAATTTAATGTTAGAAAGTGTACTTCGGTATACTTATTATATACTATTATACTAAATATAATATCACTTATATTTAAATTTATATATAAATGATATAATAAGGACTCCCTTTATGTAAGCTACTGGTCACAAGAAACAAGCCTCCATTAAAAATAATATGATAAATTAAAATTTAGTTTGCTTCATAATAGATAATGCCATAGTCCGTTTGGTATAATAAGGAGCTCGTTCAGAGATAGTTAAAAAGTTTTTTATAATGATCTCAAAAGATACATTCACATAATATTTCAAACTGTCGTTTTTCACATGACCACCCGACCGTGACCACTTATTGAAAACCGTATAATTCTGTTCAGGTAAACCTGCCACCTTGGAGAATAATGGTGCAAAGTGAGATTTCAACCTTAAAGAATAACATTTGTAGTTCTTTGGAATTTTTTCCCTCCGGTCCACCCCAGCGGGCTCCCAAGAGACAATACTACCCCAGATATAGGGGAAGATTCAGTTTCGCCCTTTTTATCAACCCCAGACCTTTTTTACGCAACCGACCACACCTGCCCAAATCCAGACCTGCCTACGCTCCCACACCTCCTTTCGCCCACTGTATGTAACTTCCTCTCCTTCAATAGGAGCCACACACTCTTTGGATAGGAAGTGCGGGGAGGAAAAAATACGACCGAGTGGAAAAAATGTGCACTCGAGAAGTTTTTTCTGTCAATTTTTTCAAAAAAAAACTTTGAAGGAAGGGTTCTATGCTTTCATATGGAAAATGCAACTTCCTCTGCGCAAGCTGCAAGGCCTCATTGGGAACATTTCTCAGGTGTCAAGGTGTAGTTTTTTTGTGCTACTAACCTAAATCATTTTCCATTTAGTGGAACACGGCATTATAATTGATTTTCAAAAAGATTAAGTGACTACTAATTTTATGATTAGGCTGAATGTTACAAAAAATTGCTAACAAACGAACGTTAACTTTAACAATTTAAAAAAACGTTTCAACTTAACTCAAACAAATACAATTTCATAAATAATAGGGTTAAAACTTATGGCATTGACAGAAAATATTCTATCCTCAATAAAATCTGGTTTTTGCTGGTCTATATTTAGCCTTCATTTTTGAATAATAACGATAAAATAGATAAAAAAACGGACATGCCATAGCTATAAAATAAATATGATATAAGCTCAGGGGTATAGGGGTGTTCCTTCAAGCTATTGCGGAACTAGTTCTGTATACATGCATATATTTAAAAAAAGTATTTACAGCAAATATCTTGGATTGTAGATACAACATAATACTAATATGGAAGAGAAGCTGGACTAAATAAAAAAAATAAAATACCACCACACCCTTTATCGCATGTGCAACCCAATTCGCTGTCATCAGGTCAGATAATTGTTTGGTTGGCCAATTTCGCCAATACTTTGGATACAGTATATGTTACATACTTTGCTGAATTTGCCTACCTTTATTACTTTGGCCGGAGTGCCCAGTCAAAAGGTATGCGTTTTCAACTGATAATAAATAGGTCGACTATACTCCCGTTTAGTCGGCTGAACCTGTTAATATATAAGAGCGTCCTGAGGCCCTGTTTGATGCCAACAGTATCTGCTACCTAGGCATCAACCTAGGTAGACATGACGTTCGGCACACATTTGCAGAAGAAATTGAAACGAGTCCGCAGCACTTACTACTCTCTCCAGCATCTCATCACAAGCCAGGCCATACCCCTTCGACTGAAACTCTTAATATACAAGAGCGTCCTGAGGCCAGCTCTACTGTTTGGGACACCACTCTTCCGATTCCTGCACACCAGCACAATAACTCGACTCCAGAGCTTCCAGAACAACATCCTGCGCACGACACTATGGCATACCCCTTTTCGTGATATGAAGGCTCCACGAAAAGTTCGAGTCCCCACCATCACCGAAGCCATCCAAAGAAGACACATCAAGTTCGTCGACTCGATGAAACACAGTCTAAACCGTCTATTCAAAGACATGACACCCCCACCGCTACCGGCAAGATGGCAACTCACAAGATCGAGTAAAGCAGAGGAAATGGTGGACATCACGGCACTAGGCACGCCAACAACAAGCCTCTAGGGGCACCCATCACTGAAATCATACTAAATAAGAATACACTACATGCCTAGAGAGACTCTAGGGCCAGCCACTAGTGGACTCTCACCACTGTACCGAAACAACCAACCTCCACCGAGGCTTCCCACACTCCTTAATCCTCTCACACCACCTTCAAGCAGGTACTCCTAGTAAATAGGATCCGATTAACCTAAATATTCTATATTTTTCCCTCATCCTGAATTTCTAACTAGAGAGCTTAGGGGAAAAAAAAAAAGCTCTACTGTTTGGGACACCACTCTTCCGATTCCTGCACACCAGCACAATAACGCGACTCCAGAGCTTCCAGACAACATCCTGCGCACGGCACTATGGCATACCATTCGTGATATGAAGGCTCCTGACATCCATAAAAAGTTCGAGGTCCCCACCATCACCGAAGCCATCCAAAGAAGACACATCAAGTTCTTTGACTCGATGAAACATAGCCAAAACCCTCTATTCCGAGAAATGACACCCCCACCGCTACTTGCAAGATGGCAATTCTCAAGATCTAGTAAAGCAGACCAAATGGTGGACATCACGGCGCTTGGCCCACCAAAAACAAGCCTCTAACGGGCACCCAACACTGCTATCCGACTAATAAGACTGCACTACATGCCTAGAGGGACTCTAGGCCCAGCCACCAGTGGACTCTCACCACTGTACCGCAACAATCTATCTCTACCGAGGCTTCCCACACTCCTTAATTCCCTCACACCACCTTCAAGCAAGTGCTCCTGGTACAAGGATCCGCTCAACCCAAATATTTATTTATTTTTCTCTGATCCTAAATCTTATAATTAGAGAGCTAAGAAAAAAAAAAATAGAATTCAACGCTCTACGGGGCTTGCTATGAAATCTAGATTGGTAAATTGTTAAGTTGTTGGACTGATCAAAGATAATGGCAAAAAAGGCTGTATTATGTAGTAGTAAAAAAAGAGTTTTCAAAAAAAAATTTTATTATCAGCGTTGAGGTTTCTAAAGGTCATTGTTTAAAAACTTAATTGTTGTTATAGATAATTGTTTAAATGAAACTCCGGGTAGCTCCTGGCTAGGCAATTTGCTAAGCTTAATTGTAGCGCTGTATTGCATATCTATCTGCAAGGGTTTAGTTATTTCACTGCTTCTTTCCCAGAAAGCACTGTTTTACTATTCTGGCTGTATTGGATACATTCGTTGAATTTATCAGAGCTGAATCAAGGGATAAATACTTCATTTTCAATATTTGTTTGAACGAACATTAAATTTATATTACTCTACGTGACAGCAGCATTTTTTGGTGTAGAACAGGCTTCTCTTCAAACTACGACCGATACATACTTACCAATCACTAACTTCTTGATACTGAAGTCTTAAGTGGATAACCACTTTTTTTCAGTAAGTGGAAATCCAGTTCAGCTAGCCAAAGCAGGGGTCCCACAAGGCTAAATACTTGCTCCATTACGTTAAACTATTTTTACCTCTGGCATATCCAAAACTCCTGACACAATTACGTCAAGTCACGCGAACGATGTAACAGTAATCGTAATACACAAAGACCCAACTCAAGCTTCTATGACACTACAAAATCATTTGCCTCAACTTAATACATTAATGAAAATTAAAATTAATACTGCTGAATCTGTACACATGTCGATCATCCTTCGGCGTGGCCAATGTCCTCCCTCATCCCGTAAGTTTTGACAACCAACCTTTGACGTAAACTGACACAGTTAAATACGACACGGAAATATTTAGTAAAAGGCGAAAGATTTATTATACCCGGCCGACTCAACCGAAGCCACATGACCCCTTCTACCTACTAAGGGTAGGTTGATCTCCCGGCCGATAGCCAGCAGGGGCGGGCCATGTATGACCTGGCTGACTACAAACCAATGCCTAGTACCCCTAGGCTCCACCATAGGTAGAATCTCACTACCTTCCCGAACCCACCAGCCTCCTTTAGGCATCCCACACCCCATATCCTTCTCATACATCCTTCAAATAGGACTCCCCTTAGTGAAAGGCACCCATCAATCCAAAATAATTTTCCTTTTATTTTTCCCACATCCTATTTTTTATAAGTTTGAGAGCTATGGGGAAAAAAAAAAAAAAAAAATACTACACGGACTGACTTGGAAACCTTATGTGAAATTGAAATGACTAACTTTTGGTCACGGGCTAAAGCTATTGAAGCATTTTTTGGACCAAGGTTCATAATTTCCCTCGTCGCAGAAACTATTGACATACCTTTTCCTACAATTTAAAAGCCCGAATTTATGGATGCGCTAAGAACATCAGAACCATACATATTTTCCAATCAAAAGCTTTAAGAATTATCACAGGTGCACGTTATTATTACGATATTACGTTACTAAGTACGACTGCATTAGAACATTATATAGAAAGTTTCACGACAAACTGCATGAGCACTTAAACCTTCCTACATCTGACTTACCTGGTATCATTCAACGACAAATGAGGAAACGTTTGAGATCTACTGAATTAATAAAAATAAGAATTCCTCAAATTTAGCTTCATTAATATAAGAGAGGGTATCACTGGATGCCCTCTGCCTTTATACCATCTATACAGCACATTTGCTTACGACTCTAGTCACAGTTGTGCATTAATAAATAAACTAAAAAAAAAATACGTCTACGAAAAAATGAACGAATTAAATTAACAAAACCAAGAGCTGGGTCGACGTTTTTTTCTCATATTTATTAATAATTACAACTTTATAAAGAAAATAAACCAAACAAGTGAATATTTTTTTTTTCATATCCCCTTAATTAATTTATATATGTACAAAATATAGATTCTACAAACGAATCTATTTAAAATTTTTTTTTTATTACAAGTGAATAAGATCGTGAGTGAATAATAGTAACAAACAGGCATGGATGACATGCGGGAATGACATCCGGTAATATCTCTCCATATGAAGGACTATGTTGATGTTAATTTATTTAAATAAATCCCTATTCCGATTCCTCTGCAGTCGACGTGGCGTGTGAAATAACTCTTTTCTTGGTATTCTTCGTATTTAAGGATTTGGGTGTCCGTTTAAGTTTTGATGGAATTATCTGTACTAAGTCTTAATGCAGGTACATAGGCGTGGCATCCGTCAGTGATATGTCAAAGTACATTAGTTTTGATTTGTTGTCATTGCAATCAAATCTATAACTATAAAATAAGAAAACTTGGTCATATTTATTTTTCTATATATTCCTTTATTGTGCTATAATTACAATCTGCCTTTTATAAGGCAATAAGTAATTAAGGTAAATGCTCTCATTCATACCATATTTACAGTTCATCATTCACTCGCTCATTCATACAATATTTACAGACAGCCCAGAGACCCTCCAAATCCACCGCGAAGAGAAAGCGGAGTCTTGGGAAGTCCACCACGCTCCTCCGTCAGCCGCGTCACCGGATACTAGCCAGTCATATTTATTTAAAGTAATCAAACATCTAAACATCGTTAACCAATGATATAATAATTTTAAAAAAAACATCAAAAACTAACTGATGAATGGTAAATATGGTATGAATCATAACATTTATCTCAATTACTCATTGCCTAATAAAAGGCAGATTGTAATTTTATCTTAATAAAATTGATTGAAGCCAGGAAAAACTACCAATTTGGCATTAATTATATCTAAGTATCATATAGACGAAAATATGTGGGTATGAACGATCGCAGACCATTATATAAGTAAATAAGGCTCTTAAAGGGCGTCCATTAATGGCTAATTGCGCCAGGTGAGAGTTAGCCCAAGTGGTTTGTGGGTTTTTTCATGACATGTGGGCTTGTGCCCGACCGGGATTAGCATCTATTTACATGACAGTAGGGAAGGGGTATGGCGTGTAGGGCCGGATATAATTGCCATTGTGATGCCATTAATGGCATTCAGTTTATAGCTGAAGAAGTTTGAAGCCATTAGTCTGATTAAGGGTTTCGTCTCTAGGCTAGCCTGAGGCAGCGACTCCTTCCACATGAGCAATAGGCAGAGGACGGGCATTCAGTTTTCCTGGAAGAATGAGTAACGTGTGCTAAGAAAGCTATCAGTAGTGATTGTGTATTACTTTCTTGAGTTTGTCCTTCATATGTTATCATTATATTATTTAATAAAGGCATTTCAATATCACTGTATAATCGCAGTTAAAATCTATCGATGGCAAGCTTTTAGTAAGGAAATTTGAACCATAGCTCGCAGGTGTTACACATGATGTGTTACTAAGCCCTCTGCTAAGTCTAAGTGGGCACCGACATAGGCCTTGCGGTCTACCTCTGTTGAGGCCAAGAACCCTACATGAAATGCTCGCGGTTCTGGTCCGTGCCGTACGAGGTAAGGTTCTATTTGCTAGGATCGGTGGGTCGGGGCCGTGGTGACTGCGCCACAGTCTCTGTTCCCATCATTAGGTCGACGATGGGACACGGAAGCTGCCTGCAATCCGGAGGTCATTAGCGGCATAATATCCCCGCTTCAGAAGTCACTGCGTTTTGTAGTTTTGACTGGCAATGCCATCTGTCCCGCTGCGTCCCACCTTCAGAACTATTACCATACGTATACTGGAATTCAGTATACTTGGTAAGAAAAAAATTCAACAAGAAAAACAATCTGCAGTTAAAAATAAAAATCAGTACTTATTATAGTTTAGAATAAAAAATGCTAGGAGTCTCTACCAATTTATCTTTTATTTTATTGAAATGGCATTATAAGTCAACGTTTCACTTATTCAGGTTTCGTCAGGACTACTGTACATAATAAAAAACATAAATTTACATATTTACAAGAACAATTGTACACAAAACTACATAATATAATTCAAAACAATTAAAAAAGTAAAAAAAACAGTTTGTTGTCAAGTAAAATATGCAAATTATATCTTCCTATTTGAATTATTCAAATACGTTTTTCATATACTTTAGGGTTGTAAAATGTTTTAAATTTTTTTTATGTGAAATTGATTTAATACATAATTCACATGTGTGAAAATAAGTTTTTCAAATAAAACTCTAAGTCTTTCCTAAGTTAGGATAGTAATTGTTATCAATTAATTTAATTGAATTTGCTTCCCCTTGGTAATTTTTTCTTGCATAAAAAAAATTACTTAATTTATTTATTTAATTTTATCGGCTATCCCATAAAAGCAGGAGTTCCACAGGGCAGCGTCCTGGGTCTCATCCTCTATGATCTATACACCGCTGATGTCCCCTCCACCACCAATACCTTCTTAGCAGTATTTGCAGATGACACTGCAGTCCTGTCAACCCATTCAGACCCTGAAATAGCACCCCAACACCTTCAAAAACACCTTGATGAGAGTATTGGTGCAACCAATGGCGAATCAAGGTCAATGAAGCAAAATGCTCCCACATAACCTTCCCCCTCTGCCGCAAGTCCTGTCCGCCAGTTTTTTAAAATTCGATTCCTCTCCCTGTGTCTGAGACAGTAAGGTATCTAGGCTTCCATCTCGACAAAAGACTGACATGGAACCCACACACGTGGCTAAAAATACAAGAACTAAACAGACGCTTTGGACAACTGTACAGACTACTTCGAAGGACATCCCATCTCTCAATAGAAAATAAACTACTTTACAAAGTTATACTTAAGCCAATCTGGACATACGGAATAGAGCTATGGGGGACAGCAAAAAAAACAAACATCAAGCGCATTCAATCCTTTCAATCAAACGTCCTGAGAACAATAGTAAATGCCCCTTATTACGTCAGCAACAAAACCCTTCATAATGATCTAAATAAACCCTACATTCTTGAACTCATCCCTTCCAAGTTCCAAAATTCCAAAGTAACCTATCCAACCAACCTAATTCCCTAGCACAGTCATTGCACTGCACCACTCATCCCTATAATCCTCCTCGGAGATTAAAACGGGAGTGGCCTCGTGACCTACTATAACTAAGCGTTAGTGGGAGTCCTGGCAATAGCCAGTTTCTCTAATCATGCCCTGAGCGTCTGTGGCTCTCGCGCTCTTGTTCAGCCTCCGCTGGCTCTTATCCAGTGACGCGGCTGACGTAGATGCGTGGGGGACTTCCCAAGACTCCGCTGCCTCCTTCGCATGCGAGGGAGGTGACAACCATGTGGACTTGGGGGGCCTCTGGGCTGTTTGTAAATATTGTATGAATGAGCGAGTGAATGATGAATTGTAAATATGGTATGAATGATAACATTTATCTCAATTACTGATTGCCTAATAAAAAGGCAGATTGTAATTTTATCTTAATAAAAAAAAAAAAATTTATTCGGATATTTTTATGTCCTATGAATCATGAATAACAATAATTTTAGAACCAAATGTTTTTATCTTGTAAAATAAAAATACTTATCGGAAGGTTTTGTTCTTTCTCCCCCTATACTCGAAGCCTTACTGTGCATCTGTGATCTCATTTAGTCACTTCAATAACATTCCTTTCAATGTTTACCATATTTAATGGTTACCATAAAATGATTATGGCATTTTCTTCCGAAACTACTAAGATTTCCCTTTTTTAATTTATTGTTATTTTTCTTCAACATCTGGGTATGTTTCATATTTTCCGGGTCCTTTAAGGGTTAATATGAGGTAACAGATCCTTGGAAATCCTTCGGAAGTGAAGTTCAATAAATTTTTAATTTAATATTTTGAACTTAGAATTAGAAATATTCCATTCTATCAATAGTATGATAAGTCAAAGATGAAGAACTCTAGGTCACTAACATACAAATTGAACATGTAATGTCTCGCTAAAAATCGCTCTGAATAACTAACCTGAAGACTAAATTTTGTGCAGTTTTTAAATTGTATCATTGCCTTTCTAGGCGTAGTTTTCTAGCAAACGCGTATTTATCTTTTACATAGTTAGACTCTTTAGTCTCGAATAACATAAAATCTTTAGAGAATCTGAAACAAAATTCCTTTTTGATAGTTTTACAGCATTAGAGTATGGATACCCTATGTCTGGAACACCACAGACTTCATCAATACGCTCATTCCTAGAAACATGCTTCTTGGTTCGATCAGTTCAGACATTTCAGGTGTGGTTTCCGTCCGATTTTTTTTCCTCACGGCGCCATCTCAGACGCCCAAGATAAAACTAGATTTCGGCGTCCAATTAAGAAATACAAGGACTAGACGTTTCCCAGTGTTCAAACGCAAAAGTGTGATCGCTTAGAGATTTTGTATCAAAGTAATACTCCTTTCTCACCCTGCCAAATGCTTTGTGGGAATGAATGTTGAGTGTGATAAACCTCGGTACATTCAAGGTGGTTGAGCCCGTAAGGCGTATTCAAATACACGCAAGCGGCTTGATGTCTTAGTCACTGATTACCCCTCATAAAACAGGACAAATAAACGATTTGTTGCCGTGCATAAAGTAGAATGAGGCAGTAAAAAATTGTCGTTGAGCCAAATTATACGAATTATCATAAAACATTTGCCTTACCTGGTGCACATTACGAGGCTATTTTGCTGCAACTGCAGTTAAGACCTTTGCCAACTACAGATCTTGGATGGAGACGTCGCTAGGTTTCGAAAAAGCTCAAGGAAGGTGTCAGTCTTACAACTATTATTACATTTCTGAGTTAGGACTCAAAGTATAGTAGTCCTCGTTTTCATGTTTGCCCTTCACCTTTGCACATCGACCGGAGACTGCTATAACATATACTTTTAAGTAAACTGAGGTTGTTATATAATACTTAAAAAGTTTTTATTTGTTCCAACTTTAGTATTAACATGAGGTTTTGAACATACCTGAGTAATGGTCTTAGGTTTATAACCAAACTAATTTGAAAGCTAGTAAGAAGACTTATCCTTCATTTATATACCGCGCGTTGCGAAACATTTATTGACACGATGTTCATAACTTGTAATTATAGTCCATCATATGCCCAACATAAGTTTTTTGGATTTTGTTGATTTTTTTCAAAAACTAGAAACCTTTAGTTCTTCATTCTTATATCTGTCTGTACACATATTCGAGCCCTCTATTCAATTTAGAGACATAAAATTTTATGTTGTAACTTTTGTTAAAATATTTTTCGCAACGGTAAGCAAACTCTTAATTGTGTGAAGTAGTGAACTATAATACAAAGGTTATTGCCGGATCGTGGAGTGGGATAATTATAAAACATTATTGTCTTTCCACAGCTGATAATTTCTTCTTTATTGAAAAAGCACCTTCAACAGTTCTAAGCTTGATAAAAAGCGATAAAGAAATTATCAGTTATGGAAAAACAATAAGGCTGTTTTAGAGGTACTTGATTATGTTTTTTGTTTCCCTATTCATTTAATAGTTAATGATTACTGATTAATGACCTTTATTAGGTCTCGAGATTAAGAGGACTCCTAAACAACAGGACAGACGGACACCCTGGAGAAAACATATGATTTTCTGGTTATTCAAATAAAATAACCCTACAAATCAGTCAAATAGATTTGCATTTGAACGGAGTTGGTAAAACAAGATAGGCCATTGTCCAATCAGGGACCATTGGAGTTATATGTTTAAAGTTTATGTTTAAAAAAAACAATCTTTCCCAAAAAACAGGAGCCCCGTACAACTTACAACCATAGACTGGGCATTTCAACTAAAAATAAGTTTATTTACCCATGACTAAATCTTAAACATGTGTTCTTGCAATAAAGATTTTCTTTATCCCTTCATATGAAAAATTTAATGGTTAGTGTTTTTTTTTTAATAATACAATGAATTAATGTTTTGTTTCTCTAAAGATGTTTCAAAAAGATAAGTAGATGTTTCATAGTACATGTTTTTTGTCATATTTAATTATTCACAACAGAAAACAAATAATACAACTAGTGAAAGAGATGTTGAGGGCATAATAGTAACAAATTAGCATGAGTGACATGTGGGAGAGAACATCCAAAAATGCCTCCCCACATGAAGGATCATGTTGATTATAGATTATTTAAATAAATAAGTCCCTACTCCAGTTCCTCCGCGGTCGTCGTGGCCTGACACCTAAGTCTTATGTTACTTGGGTGGAATTCGTAAGTCTTAGTATAGGATCGTATTTTTGACGTAATGAATCGCACCAGTGCAATGTCGAAGTAGTTTTGATTGATATATTGTATCTAGGTTTGATTTGTTGTTTGTCCTGTAAATTTGGGCTCCATGTGCCTAAATGAGCCTTAGTAGTAGTTGATCTCCTTTATTGTGCTATAATTACAATCTGCCTTTTATAAGGCAATAAGTAATAAGATAAATGCTCTCATTCATACCATATTTACAGTTCATCATTCACTCGCTCATTCACACAATATTTACAGACAGCCCAGAGACCTCCCAAATCCACATGCGAAGAGAAAGCGGAGTCTTGGGAAGTCCCCCACGCTCCTCCGTCAGCCGCGTCACCGGATGCTAGCCAGTGGAGGCTGACCAAGAGCGCGAGAGCCACAGACGCTCAGTCTCTCGGTTATTCAAGAACTTTTAGAATTTGGTTCAAAGTTTGTCAATTGATTTGAGTGTGTGGATTCCACGTTAGATTATATCACGATTGTAGTGGCCCTAAAAATTATAGTAATGTCGTGTAGTGTTTGACAAGACTTCAGCACATCATAACAAAGTCTCCAAAATGTCAATATCATTTTCGAATACATTGGGCCACCACTGATTAAAATTAAGACATAAAATTTGGCATTATTTCGGCCTTTTGCTGTTAAAAGAATGACTTCAAAAGGCCAGTAAATAACTAGTTAATCCTTTACCGTTACAAAGCGGCGAGATTGGATTTTTGTAACCCAGGTTGCCGTAAAATTTTGATGATGTACTTATAGATGATTAATAATAATTTATTTATTTTTTCAAGTAGTTTTCTAAAAAATATTCTTCCCCCCTCCATCACTTGGAGCTTTAATTCTGTTACGGTATGAACGAGTGGGATTCGTAAACCTGAGTGTAAAGCCGTGAGATTCCATGTATGCCCTGAACTTGAAGTATTTGGGGCCTTTTTACAATTGGCCTAGGCAGACAGACACACAGGTTGAAATAGCAGAGGGTGACCTTGGCTGCTGTGAAGTGAATGGCTCACCACAGTTGCTGTGAAGACACGGTGCCTGCGGTCGCTATAGTGGGCTTTACCGGACCGTGACTTGCCCGTCTCAGTCCGCTGCTGGCTGTACCGTACTGTTTGTTTCAATTCTTCAAGGAAAAACAAACAAAACCAAAAAAAAAAAATACTTGTAATTTCATCCCTTGAAATTGCAGGTTTTTGTTCCAGATGGAAATAGGTAAATAATCAGGGACCATACTCAGATACTTCAATATAAATTTATTAGGAATTACTATTATTTATCTTTGTTTATTTCCAAGCACTCTTCTCGGGCTCAACCGCATGCCGAGCAATCGTTGTTTGTCTTATCTGTCTATATTTCGGTCAAGTGTCTGTATCCCATTCTTACCCCTGGAATAGGTATTTGTGATAACTATTAGTGCCGGGATAACATTTATTTGAAAATATTAACCCTACAATAAAGTATAAATCATATTAACCAAATTACTTAATAATATCTGATTAACATTAATTCAGTATTAATGAATTTCAAGGAATAATTTATTTATTTGACTAGATCAGATATGATTTAATTCATACTTAAGGTTTCGTTCCTAACAATCATCCTTTTTTTTATTCTATCACCAACAGTAAACTGCTTTCCAACTATTTTACTAATACTTGAGACCACTAAAAGTATTTATAGTTAATATAATACAATCTTGCTGAAATTTGAAAGAAGTAAAAATTCTTGTCTATCCACAATGTTTGCAGCACCAATAATTTTGTCAGGCTAACTGCCATTTTCAGGCACTGATAAATATTTGACAAAAACATCGTTAACATATAAATATTCATAAATATTTTAATTTGTATGTAGTTTCAACCTTACCACTAAATGGATAGTAAGCAGTACTAGTGCGCAATTTTAAAATTTATAAGTATAGTTAAAAATAACACTTTTATAAATAATTGTGTACTGAAATTTAAAACTCTTAGTTATTTGTGTTTTTATATAAATAATAGACAATAGGCAACCAAAATTTAAAATATTAAAAATCAATTTATTACTCAAATGTGGCCAAGCTAATTGAAATGCATCGAGGGTGTTATCTTTACACTTCTTAGACATTGAAAGGCTGTTCATGAGTGAATAGGCTTAATAATTAATTATGGCAAAAAAATGAATAATTTACATCAATGCGTAGTAGATCCAGCCATTCCCGAATTAAAACCAACTTTGAACATTTATTAATTTAGACATGTATTCTACAGCTTCTTTGTGGATCTGTGGATGACCAAAAAGAAGCTGTAGAATACATTTCTATCACCTTATTAGTCAGTTTAGTCTAGTCACGTATAATGTATATCATTATGCTTGTTTATTCGATTACATAATTTCTATAAAATAACAAAACCTGCATAGAATGTAGTGATGCTACAGGAAATACAGAATAATTTGTGAATGGATTCACCTAAGGATCTATAATTGTATATAATTGTCTGTAAGTTTAAAGGGGCTATGAAGGAAAAAACAAAAAAAAAACAAAAAAAAAAACAGCTTCTTTGAGAATCTAGTGTTAGTGTTTTTTCATCCAGCACAACATTTTCTGGGCCCGACTTCTACCTTCCTTTTTTTATGAGAAACCCCCAATTCCCAACAAATACCTCTTCTTTACTAGAAAATACCAGATGGATTTACTTAGAAAAGTCCAGGATTTGTAAGCAATGGCCCATTGAGGTGGGGAGTCAGCTAATAATATGATTCACTGGAGTGGTAATCATATAGAACAAAATGATATAGATGAATCATGTCATAACCATCACACTAAAAATAAAAATGGTTTAATTATTATCGAGTAGTTTGTCCTTAAGTACTCAATTGCCAGCAATGTCAATACTAGTAGGAAACAAGATAATCCATATTAATATGCCCCATAAAATGATGGAGAAATAGCAGTAGTCAAGAATTATATTAATCAAATAGAAGCGAATTAAAAAATAAATAAAAATTTAATTATTATGTTTTCCTTTATCACTGGGAAAATTATAATCATTTGAAGTTTTGTGAAGTATAAATAAGCGAACAATCTTCAAATAACTTTTTTCTATATTTTGACGTCTAGTCATTGCAAATCACTGGTATTTACACGGGCATTTTTAAGGGCATGCATCTGCCCACATTTCACTTTAATCAATTATATGTACAGTGACAAGGGGATGAAAAACTCATTTGTTCCTTTGTAAAGTTTTTAATTATAGCTCTCAAATTATTACTTACGAAATATTTTGGAATGACAATCTTAACTTCGTTTGCCGTTTTGACAGATGCGACCATAGTTATTTTCAGGATGGTTTCCAACAGAGGATCTCCCACTCAAAAACAATGGAAGTGAGGAATAACAGAAATAGTTATTATGAAAAACAAAAAAGGAAATTTTTCAAAGTGACTATGACAGCTAGAGAGTGAATACGAAACTGAAAACTGGCAAGGAGGGGGTAACAGTTAGCCTGGGGGCAATGCCCCCTACCAGCTCTGCCCCCGTTTCGCCCTCCTTCCAGCAAACAATTTTTTTTCTTTTTTTTTTTTTCATCCTGCATAATCTAGTCAATGGCAAATTAAAATTGTTTAGCTTTGCCGACTAAGCGGAACGAATCGAGGGTTATGTAATGAGAAATATATGCTAATTTATGAGTGGTTTCACACCCAACTCCAGGTCTGTTCTGGATCCGTTTTAAATGTATTGCGAACTAATCGCCGTTTTATTTTTTTTTATAAGTATAAAATATCCTTTTGTGATTTATTATATTTCATCAGTTAATTCACAGGTTTTATGAAGTTAAGATTAACAAATTTATCATATTTAATTATAAATCATATTTTAAAATGCTACTCTTATGATATGTATTTTTTTTTTATAACCAACATGACAAAAAAGTTTAAAAAAAAAAAAACCATAGTTATTTTAGGGCGTGAATGTATGACCGAACACACTCATTAAAGAAATAAATCTACTTCGTCTCTGCTTATTTTATAAATGAATAATTAAAAATATTTTAAATAGAGTTTCTTACAAGTTAGTTATTGTAATTTATTATTATTATTATTTTATGATTTGAATTGTTTTCTTTACCCCATCTAAGCTCAACTTTTTGAAGTTACGTTTTGTAAATCTCAGGAGTTTTAAGAGTCCCGAATGTTCATTGCAATTTAACTTACTCCATACCGTAACGTTTGTGGTATCTATTTTCTGTTTATTTTTATTTTTCAAAATCCCTTTAGCTAAGATACTTACCAAAACTAACAATCGAACTTTGAAAGGAATCTATATAAACTAAAGCGCGCTTCAGTGCCGTTTAAATTGTATGCTATATTTTATTTTAACTACTGCATATAATTTAATATGTAATGATCCATATTTATTTATGTATTTATCCATTATGCTTCCTTTAGATTCGCGATGTGTCGCGTCTGATGTTCCTCAGGGGAAGTGCCCCTTGCATCTGATTCATAGTTTCCTAAATGCTTTGCCTATTCGTGATGGTTTACATTTCCCACAATATTTTATTTCTACCGGTCAGTTTTGAATTTAGAATATTGTGGTCAGAATATATGTTCAATTTTTCTGGGCCCTATAGCTTACATAAAATAAAACGTGGGAAAAATAAACATACAGTCAGACAAAAATATCATATAAAAAAAATGTTTTCATCGGATGCCAATATCAATATATGTGTCAATATTAAACATCTAGGCTTCATCAGTAGTAGTTACACTACAATACCATACATGAATGACAATCAGGCTTGCTAATATTACGTAATATATGACGTGAGATGCGTAATGGTGACGGTGTTCCCCAGGGGTCATTACTTCCTATACATATTTATATTATTTACACGTACTATGTACGTACTATACCCTCAAACACACTTGCATACGGTGACACTACTATTCTTTCCAAGCACAACAAGCTATTGTATGCGTCCGAATTCTTCATTTCATATAAATCTGTTAATCTAATGAAAATCGACATAACAAAGTTACTGGAAATAAATGTCACGTCATGCATTCTGCATCAATTCGACAAAATATTGTCTTGGAACTGTGACACATGACTTGAACGGAAAATACTAAATTAGCGCTTCAGATTTCTGAAACACTTACTTAACAAACACTCAAAACTGTCAATAACAGAAAAGTTAAAGACATACATTTGAAATTCGTTTGGAGGAGAGCAGAGACAAATGGACATGTGATAAATCCCTCATCTTGACAATACAGATATTTTAATCCATACGTAAGCAACTGCACACACCGAACAAACCCTTGTGCAGACTCATTTGCAGGCGCTTTCTTGACGAACTATCTGGCCATTCGAACCGTTTTAAGAAAACCGGCCAATCCTAAACATAATTATTGGGAGGTCCTACTGGGTGTTCCTCAAGCCGTCATGTCAGTCGTGTATTATATGTCGTTCATATTAGCTTTCATATATAATAATAAGTATACAAAATTTTGGGGGAACTATTCCCCAATCCCCCCCCCCCTAGCTACGCCTAGCCCTCCCACGAAGCGACGTCCGACCGGCGAACGTCCACAATAGGCCACAACTGTGCCGCACTCCTGAGGCGATGAATGGAGGGCGTGCACACTGACTCACATCCACCGATGGCACACAATCAAAGGAAATGCTAAATAATATTTCCTACCGACTCACTCTCGAACGAGGCTGACTTATTGTCGAGTCCGGCCGAAGACGGGACGTGACCTGGCGGGCCAAGTCCGCCGTACCTCATTATAATGTCTTTGGGTACTCCACCCTCCTGCCTACACATTTGGGAACTGTTTGAGGAGAGCTAGCACAGCCGTATTCCTAACGGGGAATAGTCAGCACAGCTTATGTCAAATGATAAGTGTCCAGTTTGGAGAAAAGTATAGCTTTCATCGTTGTTGTTTTTTTCAAAACTAGAAACCCTTTTGTTTTCAACAGCATGTCTATCTGTCTATTATGATCTTTTTAAGTCTAGTTCTGAAGCTCAAAACCTTAAGGTACCATTTGATAATTTCTAGACATTATTGACGATATAGCCTAAGAAATAATACATTGCCAGGATCGGAGCTTGACGATGTGTCCTCCCCAAAACCCAGACCGGGAGCTGTACCCATCGACTACCTTGCCTCGAGTGACGACTACCCCACCCCCACACAATCATCTTTGGCCAAACTATCGGAAAGACTCAAAGCTATTTACACGTGGGATAATATGACATACTTAAACGCATCATGATAGTTTTATTAAATTATTAATTAACTTGATATTTTATTAGTAATTTGAATTTCATCAATTTTAAGAAAAATAATTTCCTGATGTAGGACATTAGCCTTTCCATTATTACTTTTTATACTTATAAGTACATAGTTATAAGTTACGTATATTTAAGAAGAAAGTGGTAATTAGTATTTTTTCTATAAGGACATATCTTGGAGCCAAAAAATTGTTTTATTAATGTTACAGATACTAAACTTATTAAAAAAGCTTATTTAGAAAATTATTTAAGATTATCCCATTAGATATTAAAGTTAATATATTTAATTATGTAGTGGTAGTGTATTTTTTTTTTTTTTTCTAATGTGTATAATTTGCCACAATTGTGTATAATCGTCCCTAGCAGGAGAAACGTAATTTATTAATAGTATTTATCTTAAATTATTCCTAATTACTTCGCATAATACCAAGTAATTTAACTGTTATTAATTACATTTTTTGGATAGATCAAAATATTGATATTGATTGCATAATGTTTCTAATTTACAGATAATAAATTGAGATGTTTTTTTAAAAAAGTGAATAACCTTATGATGAGTTGACCTTATTCAAAAGTGTGTGCAGTTTATTGTTAAATATTATACGGTTTGTTGGCAGATATTTATATATTTTAATTGTTGTTGTTTTTTATAAGATTCTAGTCAACATAATCCTCCATATGGGGGGCATCACTGGACGTCCTTTCACACATGTCATGGCTATTTGTTACTGTTATTCACTTAACATCTCATTCACTGATTGTATTATTTGTTTTCTGTTGTGAATAATTAAATTTGACAAAAAAAATTTACAATTATATTCTGCCTCGACACCCCAACCGACTTTATCCGGCTAATTTGACAACGTCCTTTGCTCGCTAGCATCTGAAATGGTTCTTGGCCTTGAGTAACATAAGTCTTATATTTTGTTTATAAAATAAAGCTTATGATAAAGTAAATGAAGTTATTAAACTTGTTAAAATTAAAATGTCAGCTCAACACACATTATGGGTAATCAAATTCCGTAGTTTCTTTCTTGAAAAATACTCATTTTAAAGCATGGATATGTGAACTTTATGGAGGGCTAGTGGACCCATGGCTGTTAGCCTCAATTTAATTAAATTAATTATTTAAAAGATTTATATTCTTTAATACAGATTAAAATTTGTTTACATCAATTACGAGCTAAATTGTTTTTTTTAAGTACATAAAAGATAATGTAAAGAATAGAGATACACACAGGGCTCGTGACTTTTTTTAAAAAACAGATTGAGTGAATGAATGAAAAATAATTATTAAAATTATTATTAAACATTATATTTTTAGTTCAGTAAGTATAGCAATAGTTATAAATGAATGCAAAAGAAAGGATATGAATTAATGTTTCTGAACAGATCGCTCGTTTTTTTTTATTAGAAATATGATTTGTTGAGCCATATCGGTTCCTAATGTATATATTTCTAATCAATTGTAACTTTTGTTACAAATTATTCTTGCGTTACTGTTTTTAATTGTGTCCTCAACCTCGGGGAAAAAAAACTGCAAACTAATCGCCGTTTAATATTTATTTTATTTCATCAGTCAAACAGGTTTTGTGGCGAACAGAAAAGTTTGTTTAACAAATTCATCATAATTCCATATGATAGTATGCGGATATCATTGTAAATTGTTATTAATTAGATTAGATTAATAAATTATTCTTGGATTACCATTTTTAATTGTGCCCTCAACATCGGGGGAAACATAGCTTAGATTTTTTGATAGGTTTTAAAACAGCCCAACTTTTATCATGTTAAATTTTTTTTCCCGTACATCCAGTAGTTTTGTTTTAGCCAAAAACCAATCAGCATATCTGGTGTCATGAGATATAATTTTCAAATTTCATTTTGATTTAGTCATACATGCAGACTGCTGATCGCCCCTAACCCCTCCCGTCTCTGAATGAAAGTAGAGCCTCTCACTCCTGGCTATACAATATCATATAATATACTTTAAATTGTCTGAGAATTTCTAAAAAAGCAATGAACCCAGATTTAATCCATTCACCACGGTGATTGTTCCGAGTAAAGTCATGTTAAATGGATTTTCCGACCCACTGAAGACCGTTGCATTTCAAAGTTGCCTTTGATGGAATTGTTTTTTTTTTTCTTTTTCTTTTTTAATATCTCTAATTAATTTTTATATTTCTTTAACTGCAACGGCCGAGATTCGATCCCGATCCATTCAAGCATATTTATCCCGAACCCAAAGATGGTGCTATCAAATGTGTGAGGGGTGGTATGTGTTTATGTACTCTGTGGAGTAAAAAAAACAACTAATATTTGAAGGCCATTAAGGGCTAATAGCTGCGGGAAATTTGGTTTGTTCGGGCATCTTTGTACAGTTAGGAGGCGTCCAGAACTTGTGGGAACACACCAATTAGTATTTTTTGAAAACTTCGTCCTTTCTGCTAAGTGTTTTTGGGACTGATATATGGTGCCGAGGTCAAATGAGTCACCCTTAGTCGGGTCTGTGGTCAAATCCCTAGAGAGGCTGTGCATACTCAGAGGCCCTTTCATCGTTTTACTTTCCTGGTTGGGTTTATAAAAACTATAAATTGACCACCGCCATTGTTGAGTGTCTGAGTTGTGTCCCAAATGCAGTTTCAGGTATTTGCTGCTCTTTTCGTCAAGGTATTGTACACAGTATTGTTAAGGTTTGTTTAAGTGTTCTTGATGGAACCTCCAGAGACCGAATTCCTTTACTTAAGGTTTGATTTTTAGCTACCACTGATTGCAGGTGATAGATTTGCATGAAATCTCGAGTCTTTTTTTTTTCACTAATACAATAAATAATATACTTTATATTTATTATTAGTAAAAAATACTTTCCACAAAAAGACAACTAAGAGATGGTATAAATTTTGACAATGACGTTCAAGACTTTTCCAATAAAAAACGAAAAAATAAATATTTAAACACGTTAACATTTTATTAGTAAGTGTTCAATCTGTTCAACAAAAGAAATATATTTTTTTATTTACTCATGTTCAGTGATTCATGATAACCTCTCTTGATTTTGATTGACTTAGTAAGAGCGACATATCGGGTCCTACGACAGATGGCACAAGCTCTAAGTACGCCACTGTTCCAAAGTGAATTCATGTAGTGAATTCATGGTACCATCTTGTACCATATATTCGATTCAAAATTCAGAAGCAGAGCAGTTCAAGTCATTCTTTCGAGATGTCTTGGGTACCCTTAAGACGATCCTGGTGACTGGCGAGTCAATGGTACTTTCTGTCCCACGAAGTAGCGAATTCGCTCCAATAGTGGGCCAAATGTTGCGGAAGAATCCCGGTCTGGAGATCACAAGAAAGTGTCCACTGTTGCAGAGGGAATTATCACGATCTCATATCCAGCTCGAATAGACGCCACAATGGACCGACAGTACCTGGGGGAGGACAGCACCTGTAGCTCGGTGGGAAAAAAGTGAAACGCTCCCTCTGCTTTCCCACACGGGCTCTACCTGTGGCCCTTTGTAGAAAGGGAGAGGGTTAGGTCATAGGATTCCTCTCCTCTCCAGTGTTTTTTTTATCCCTGCTTGTCTCATCTCCTCTTTCTCCAATAGTTCGAGGGCCGTCTTCCCGTTTGATCAGCTTGTCCTCTCATGTAATATGATTTAGCGGTACCACTTTTGTTTTCCTGATGAGTAAAATAGAGAGCTTATTAGTAGAATTGCAATGCTACAATTTATTCAGTTTTTGATTGACTGTACTAAACCTAGTATCAATAGAAGTATTTCAATTAAAACTACTTCCACATATCACTGCCACAGCTCAGTACGTCAGAAAAACTACCCTACACACTCACTTAAAAATTCCACAATATATAATAATATACCTATATATAGACTGCAAAGACAATCCCATCAAAACTATACGGACACCTTGCCTTGCCCGGGCAACACATTACTTACGTGACCTGCCCAACGACTCTATAGGAACTAGAATAGGGATTAATTAAAATAAACAGTCATGAACATAATCCTTCATCTTGGGAGGTTCTTTCCCGCATGTCATTCATGCCTGCCTGTTAGTAGTATTTGCTCACCATCTCATTCACTGGTTGTATCATTAATTTTCTGTTACAATTTGGAGACTCTTTATCGCTGTGGAATAATAAAACATCGTTTTGACACACGTTTACTTGAGGTTTTATAGGAAGGGTATCATGTATGTAACTATTTGCCTGGGTTTAGAGAGAAAGAGAGAGATAGATGAAATAATCAACAATATAACTTATAGCGTCTAATAAATAAAATATTTAGGAAAGAGATGTTAACATAAATTATAAAATAAATAAAATAAAAAGTTCTTAAATTAGTCCGGAGTTTGTTGATTCGGACTGCCCGGAACGAAATGTTGAGGAATACAGTTATTTGAGCAATTCAAACCCAAAACTTTAAAACTTTGAAGAGGTCGTGCTAACCAATAACCCTCCCCCTTTCAGTTACTTTTGCAGGCCAAGGCAAGATCTATATACAATTGAATAAAATGTTGCCATTTTACAATAAAAAATGATTGGTTACCAGAAAAATTGACACATTATCTTTTAACATCCACCATTCTCAAATTCTCAGGGGTTTGGAGTACAGAACATGAGGAATAATCTAAATTTGTTTGGATACTTTTGGATATATTTAAATATAATATAATATGGTAAAATCACGGGGGATGGGGTCTAAGCTATATTTATACACCTATGTTACCCTTTTATTGTCTTCCGGTGTAGCTCAGGGGTCATCTATTTCACCATCACTTTTCATTGTCTACATCAACGACCTCTATACATCTCCATCACTCCTCATTTTATCTATCCTTACCTTCTAGTCAGCTCCAATCCCTATTAACTCAGGAAGGTCTAGAGCGTATTGAGACATAGATCGCTTTCCATAATCTTCGATTAAATGTGGGAAAATTCAAGGCAATGGTCATTGGTGGAAGTCGCCTCATTAAAATCCTAATTGATATTCCCTCATTCAACATTGATGGTAGAACTATCAAAATCTAGGTTTGTTCATCGACCGAACTCTATCCCTGAAGTAACACATTTCCCATAAAAACCCGCCGATCCAGTGTCACCCTTAAACTGCTAAATTGATCCCGACAATTCCTCCCGTTCGTTACACATGTGTCAACTCTTAGCCTTCCCTATTGTCTTCCCCTATAGTGAATACATGGTGTATATTGGTCTCTAGGAGGATCTTGAGGCTAGGTTAAAGTGGCTGAAGAATGGTTTTTTAAGATTTATCCTTGGGATTCCTGACGAACGTTGTATTTCGCATCACTACTCCGTGAGTTGAGATGACTGCACCTTTCTACAAGTCGTCAATACTTCCTTGGATCTCTTCTCTTCAATAATTTCATGATTAAAAAGCCCCCTTACCTTCACAACTTCCTCCAACTTAAATCAGCGATCAATTCCCGTAATACTAGATCCTACTCTTCCAAACTGATTTCCATTTTCACAATTCTGCTTCCATTGACCGTTCGTTTTTCATCCGTACCAAGAACCTTTGGATCTCTAGGCCCATCGACATTCGTCGTTCATCAACTTTCTCGATCTTTCAATCTAGAGTTTACCAGTTTTTTATCCCTTCAATCAAACAATTCATAACTGATGGTTATTATTCTGTTTATTTATTTTTTCATTAATCCCAGGAACCTTTCATGCGCTTTCCCCCCTTGTGATAATCCTGTGTTTTATTTCTTCCTTTCATCTCTATTAATTTTTTATTTTGTTTCAGTTTGTTGCTGTTAGCTCTTTTTAGTAATATCAGATGTACATAGCCATATCACATTCTATTATACATTTGTACATAGTATTATTCATAAGCTTATCAAATCTGTTTAATATTATGTCTTTTTTTTTTGTTAGCTAGACATTTTCCTTTTTGTCATTCTTAGATGACAATGCTCCAGAATGAAGTTTTTTATTTTTATTGTATGAATCTATACTGTACGGTATAAATGAAAGAGGGAATGTAAATTTGTAAACATCGTATGAATTTTTATTGATATTTTATTACAATTGTTTATTATATGTTGGCCTTCTGGGGTAGATTGTCATTTTCGTAAAATAACAAATTAAAATAATATATTAACAGATATAAAATATAAGTGATGTATAATATAATTGCAATTAAGTAACGCTTTCTAAGTATGTAAAATCTTCTAAATGAAAGTTGCAAATCTACTATTTTGGAATGTTATGCTATTAGCTGAAAGACATGTCTTAGGGCACGTTAGTTAGCTTTTTTAGACTGTGGTTTTTTATTACGCAAGCTATTCCTCAATTAATCCCATTTCATTATGGATCAGAAAAACTATTACTTCTTGTTTTTTACAGATGATCAGTTGTCAGATTGAAGACTTCAACGCCAGTCGAACAATTAGGATGCAAAGGTTAGAAGCTGATTGAATGCTCAGTTTAAGTTTTGACCATAAGCAATGTGACTGTCTAATGGATATCGGCCTAACAGCTATATTGTTTCAAACGGACTGTGGTCAGTATTACGCCACATCCGCTTAGAGCCTACCGTTTAAAAGCTCCATTGTTAAACCGTACAGTTACCGAAGCCGTCTTATCTCCCGCACCGTTAACACTTCCTTCCAGCGGAGGTTCAACTCGGATCCTTGGACGTTACTTGTATTGGAGTCTTACGGACTTAATAACATTATAATGAGGCTTTGGTTTTAGTTTGTTGACTAGCGCAAAGGGTCTATTCTAGTACCCTATGAGTAATAGTGAAGTAGTGATAAAGAAAAAACATTTCTGTCTTACAAAAAAGAAATCACAAAGAAAAATAAAAGTTAATCCTTTTCTCTCGTGATAAAATTACTACTTATTGGGGAATAAGTAATTGTGATAAATGTTCTTATTCAAACCATATTTACAATTCTTCATTCACTCGCTCATTCATACAGTATTACAAACCCAGAGACCTCCCATATCCACATGGTTATCAACTTCCACCCGTGCCAAAGAGGAAGCGGAGTCTTGGGATGTCCCCCACGGATACGAGCCAGTAGAGGCTGACGAAGAGCGGAGAGCCACAGACGCTCAGGACATGGAGAAACTGGCCAGGACTCCCAGTGTCGAGTATTTATAGCAGGCCACGAGGCCACTGCCTCTTTAGTCTCCGAGGACGATTATGCAGTGTACTGACTGTGCTACAAATCCCTTACTAAGGCCAAAAAAAGGACTCTTTTTAAGAATATTAGCTTGTCATGTCTCCGAATCTCGCAATACGAAATCCCGCTCATGTTTGGATGTAATAAGTAACAACACAAGTTAACAAAAGAACCAAGTTTATTAATCAGTTCACACACGCAGCACAACATTAGCAATCGGTTTATATACATACAAAGCTCTGGAGGTAACAACCAGGTTCAGGTTATAACTTACAAATGTTACCAACCTAACATCCCCCTCCTTAAGTTTTAAATACAAAAATAAAAATATAGTATACATTACAATCATGTTCATATAGTATGTAACTTATGATCTAATTTGTAACAAATTATTTGGAAGTAATTACAAAAAGATAAAGAATAAAAAAAAATACTTATTAGAAAATAAAGGTTTAACCACAAAATTACAGAGCAAGAGCTTACAAATACAAACATTACAAATCTAACCTTTCTGGTTTTTTAATTACTCTACCTGATCTAGTTGTAATAGAGTCAGGTAAATTCAATGGCAAGGAACAACCAGAGTTATTTAAATCTTTAACAGTCCTATCTATTTTTACATTATTCGAGACATCAACAGTTTCGTCGAAACCAAAATCTTTATGTTTGTATTCAGCATCCTCTGATGGAGGAGCATTGTATTTCTTAATAAATACTGAATTGCGCCTATACATTTTGCCGTTAATGTTTAGCAAATATGACCTAAATTTAAGCTTTTTAACAATGAGTGCTCTTTCCCACAACTTAGTATACTTGTCTTGTACTAAAACATTATCACCCTCGTTAAATTCTACTGATTTTCTGCTGTGCTCATTATAATAGGTCTTTTGAGAATTTTTATCATAAACTTGTGGATCATCAACAACATGAGGTGCCAGACAGCTATCTCTTATAGGAAGTTTTGATCTAAGAGTCCTACTCTGAAGGAGTTGGGAAGGTGAATATTGTAATCCTGCAACAGGAGAATTTCTGTAGTTAAGTAAATATAAATCTAAGTCATCATTTTCATGGTGACATTTTTTTAGCATGGATTTCATCAACCCTACTGCTTTTTCTGCAAGACCGTTACTTTTGGGATAATGGGGACTCGATGTTGTTATGACGAAATTCCACTGGTCTGAAAATTTTTGAAATTCAAAAGAGCTAAATGGATTATTGTCAGCGACTATGATTTTGGAGATCCCGTAAGAGGCGAAAATTGGCTTTAGACACTCTATTAATGACGATGACGTTTTGTCTTTGAGTTTCTTTAACTCAACCCATCTAGAATAGTAGTCCACCACAACCAAATAGTGCATGTTACGAAATTCAAGAATATCCATACCAATTTTATAGAATGGGATGGGTGGTATCTTATGAGGGGGCAGAGGTTCTTTAATATTGGACCTTTGGAATCTTTGACAAACGGTACAAGAATTTACAAGGTTCGTCACATCAGACAGAATGCCAGGCCAGTAAAAGAATTGTTTTATTTTTTCCTTGATCTTGTTAAGGCCAAGATGTGTTTCATGCAGTAAGTTCAAAATGTTTTTTCTACACAACGGGGGAACAACCAACCTTTCATCATAATATATTAAGCCATTTTCTACTGTGATACTATTTCTTATATTAAAATAATGAGCTAGATCTCCACTACATTTTAGAGATTTTGGCCAACCACTACTGTAGTACTTGATAATTTGATTTAACGTTTCATCCAAATTTGTTTCGGATTTTAAATGTATAAGTTGCTGGTCAAAGCAATCAAATAAAACACCTACGGTGTGTACAACATCCCTCATTGACGCATCATCTGCAACATTTCCTGCAATAATATTCCTTGACAATAAGTCAGCAATAACCATAGACCTCCCTGGGAGATACTTAAGCTCAAACTTATATGGTAAAATTTTCAATCTAAGCCGTCTGAGTCGATTATTTTTTATTTTGTTGATATCCTTTTGTATAATAGACGTTAGGGGAGCATGATCTGTGTAAACAATCACATTAGGGTGTCCATAAACAAAGTTGTGGAGTTTTTTTAATGCAAATGTTATAGCAAGGAGTTCTTTTTCAATTTGTGCATATTATTGTTCACAAGCAGTTAGAGTTCTGCTAGCATACAAAACAGGCTTTCCTTCTTGTATTAATGAGCAACCAACAGCATAATTACTAGAGTCAGCTTGTATCTCAATGGTCTTAACAGGGTCAAAAGAAGCAAGTAATGTTATATTTGAGATAACAGATTTCAATTTATTAAAACTTTCATCATGAGATTTAGTCCAAAGCCAAACGGATTCTTTTTTAAGCAAGGATGTAAAAGGGGCTATTAAATCAGAGAGATTAGGTATGAAGTTTCTTAAAAAATTAACCATTCCCAAAATTTTTTGAAGATCTTTAACATTTTTTGGTGGCTCTAAATTTATTATTGATTGAATTCTTTGCGAGTCAGGTCTATGACCATGCTTATTAAATAAAAACCCGAGATATTTGACTTCGTTAACAAAATATTGAACTTTCTCAGAATTGAATTTAATATTGTATTTTCTAGGACGTCTAAAATAGAAATTACTGTTTCATTACCTGGTTTTAACGTCGTGATTGTGAAGTAAAGTTTTAAACCATCGGATCCCAATAAGTTTTTCAGTCTTGCTACTTGGACCTCTCGCGATTTCTTCTCAGTCTCTGTGGCTACAAAATAAACTTCTATTTCAGTCCGGAATCTTCTAAAGCTCTCGGAGAGGTTATCCACGTTGACGTCGAATTCTGAGGGTTTGTTGAACTCCATGGCTAATATCACGTCCGTTTGTTCAGTTTAAACTAAAACGACTGCGCCATGCTTGGATGTAATAAGTAACAACACAAGTTAACAAAAGAACCAAGTTTATTAATCAGTTCACACACGCAGCACAACATTAGCAATCGGTTTATATACATACAAAGCTCTGGAGGTAACAACCAGGTTCAGGTTATAACTTACAAATGTTACCAACCTAACAGTTATCAACTCCCACCCGTGCCAAAGAGGAAGCGGAGTCTTGGGATGTCCCCCACGGATACGAGCCAGTAGAGGCTGACGAAGAGCGGAGAGCCACAGACGCTCAGGACATGGAGAAACTGGCCAGGACTCCCAGTGTCGAGTATTTATAGCAGGCCACGAGGCCACTGCCTCTTTAGTCTCCGAGGACGATTATGCAGTGTACTGACTGTGCTACAAATCCCTTACTAAGGCCAAAAAAAGGACTCTTTTTAAGAATATTAGCTTGTCATGCCTCCGAATCTCGCAATACGAAATCCCGCTTTTCTGACCGGTATTTTCCATCTCAAAAATATGCTGCTGTCTTTGAGTGCTCTTTTATCATGTCATTATCCTAAGGAACTATCTTCCCACTTTAAATCTAGACTTACCCAAATTGCATATCTCCCTCCAATCTAACTCATTTCATTCATTCATTTTATGAATTCCAAACAATTCATAATTCATCATTATAATTTATTAATTTCCTATTTTAAAACATCCCAGCAACTTTTCACGCTATTTTCCACGTGTAATAATTTATATATTATCTTTTTTTTGTAGTAATTTTATGCTCATTGTTCATTGTAATTATCGCATATGCACACAAGTCTATTATTATTTTAAGGTAAGCACATCGGTGTAATGTTATTTATTTTTTTGTCATATAGATACACTTATTTGTTCCAATTTTGTATTCTTTGGGTATTCCATATGGGCAATATGTCCCAGAAGTATTTTTTCTTTCATCCATTCATATATAAACCACGAACTCCCAGTTTAGGATTTGTACAATCTTGAGCACTTCAATAACTACTTGGAAACCAAAAACCAATTCCCTCTCCGTAAACGTGGGTTCGTCACCCCGTCTGTATCTCATTGGACGAGGAAGAAGCCTCAGTGGTGGGTCCAGTTCCGGAAAGAATACCCAGAACTGCTGGAGGACAGTGACCATTGTGAGGTCTAGTGGAGCCGTTAAAATTCCTTCCCTCCGACAGGTGACCAAATGTGACTGGTGCTGGGAGAGGCAGGGTGAATGCAGACTAGTAAAGGACATGTTGGCAGGACTGGTTCGGATCATGAGCGGAATAAGGAACTCCTGAGAGGGAATCGATTAAGAAGCGGCTCTACTTAGGCTTATTTGATCGAGGGCTTAGGCATCGCCGACACGGAACCACCTGCCCGCTTTAGTTTTTACCTGTCTGCATCTCCTGATTGAGTAAATAATAGACTATTAGCTCTCCGTCGTCAGATGGGGGAGATCTAGTTTTGAAGTGGTTATCATACACAGCCTTGCATTAGAAGAGCGACCATTACTGACCGGTTCCTGCTAAGGTAACTATGTTATAAAACGTAAAAAAACGTAAAGCTGTTCAGTGCAACATAATTAATAATGTTTATTTGAGGAAAATGACAATCTGCCCGAGAGAGCAATAGATAATTGTGATGAACCAATGCATTCAAGCCATATTTACAAATTTACATTATCTCTTTCAACCATACCGTATTTCAAATATACATTCATACAATATAGGCGGATATTCACTCAATCCTCCAATTCACCCGAAGTACTATAAACTGGCTATGAAGAAGGTCACCAACATTACTAAAGAAAAAAAAATCAAGAAAAGTCACACAATTAATGGTGTTGGATTGATGTTAATGCTAACCAAATTGTTTTTTTTTTACCACAATTCCTTATTTTACAGCACAAGCACTTTTAGTTAGTCAAGATGTCTTTAGGCAATTTAAAGTAACTTGGTTGTAAACACCAACAAACACACACACACACACGTATATTACCTATTTTGTCATACCTATTAAATTGTTTTAAAGAGTTAACAATCAAAAAATATTTTAAAAATTTACACGTTGTTAAAAACAAATTTCTCAAAAATTCATTATTAATTTTTTGAGAAATTAAAGCCTTTATAACACAATTTGTTTTTTCACATAGTTGAATTTTAACTTTATTTGTTGTATTTTATTTTCAACCTCCATCCTACATCATGACAGCTTGCCTAACACACTTTTTTCCATACATTTAAACTTCTTTATTGTGATAAAATTACAATCTGCCTTATTAGGCAATAAGTAATAGTGATAAGTGTTCTCATTCATACCATATTTATAATTTTCATTCACTCACTCATTCATAAAGTATTTACAAACAGTCCAGAGAACTCCCATATCCACATGGTTCTCGCCTCCCTCGGATGCGAAAGAGGATTCACCGGATACGAGCCAGCGGAGGCTGACGAAGAGCGAGAGAGGCACATACGCTCAGGACATGATCGGAGAAACTGGCCATTGCCAGGACTCCCATCATCAGTTATTTATAGCAGGTCAGGAAGCCACTGCCGTTTTATTCCCCGAGAAGCATTATAAGGATGAGTGGCGCAGTGTATTGACTGTGCTACGGGACTAAGGGTGGTTGGATAAGTTACTATGGAATTTCATTGAACTATGAAGGGATGAGTTCAAGAATGTAAGGTATATTAAGATAGTTATGAAGTGTTTAGTTGCTGACGTAATTAGGGGTAATTACTATTGTTCTCAGGACTTTTGATTGAAAGGATTGGATAAACTTGATGGCTTTTTCCAGCAAATTCATTTGCACTTTTATCAAGGGTAAACCAGAGTATCAAAATGTTTTTTTAATTACCAAGTAATTGATTTATTGATGGCTCGTCATTATTTTTCATGGGCTAGCTTTTGTTTTTGGTGGAAGTAGAAGTTCTATCCAATCCTTCGAAAAATTTGAACATTATTTTAATAACTCTTATCATTTTAAGCGTCCAATAAAGTCCAAACACGTAATGCATGATTTTAAAGATACATAAATCTTGAATCTAATTTTAAATGAGGTAATTGTTTAATTATCAAGTATTAATTAACGAGCTTTCATTATTTGTAATTAGATTGGTTTTGTTTTTAGGTTTATTGAGGCTAAAATGTAACAATCATGCAGAGTATACTGTCTCTATGTCAAACACTGTTTGAGAATTAGAGAAACAAGATTTTACCGGTCAACTCAGGTAATATAAACAATTGACAGGACAATACTATGACTAAGATGAGCCTCATCACTTTTGAACATGTTTATAAAATCAATGTATAATATAAATTATACATTTCTTACAAGCGAAAATCGCAATGTAAAATAATTAAAAATTGTCTAAAATGTAGCCAAGCTACAGGGCATTTGATACACACCTATATTGTAAATAGATTCATTTACGTAGAATCTATATTGAATTCTTTAATGTTTTAATAAAAAGGGGATGTCGGGTCGTCACGAGGGGGGTGCCGGTTTACCCTAGCCCCTGGTGACAAGTGAGGGTTTGCTTAAGTTTATAACCTGGATAAACGTTTCATGATGGCGTAACTATCTGACTCCATTTTTGATAGGTATGTGCCCCGACAATGCACTATGTTCAAGAGAAGAGGTACAGAGGTTTTTCATAAAGAATTAGTCAAGTTTTCAGAGTTCGAGCGGAAGCCACGCGTCAACGAGTAGAGGTCGCGAGAGACTGATTTACAGGGCTAGGAGCCCGCCTTAAGTACCCTACCCGGCCTTGTCTACTAGGAAAGTGTTGTTTGGGACCTGCGGGTTCCCTCATATGGTGAGGTACCCACGACCAACGCCTAATTACCCTACCCAGACTTGTCTACTGGGAAAAGCTGCAAAGGGTTGTTTAGGACCTGCGGGTTCCCACATATGGTGAGGTACCTGCGACTGACAGCTGGTGACCCATCTCGTGTGACTACTTGGCCCTTGCGTTTTTTATTGCTTACCACATTTACAATGATTTATATTTGTTCATGTTATTTACATTTGTCTATAATACATTTAGTTCATGTTATTTACGTTTGCTTACAATATATACACAATACAGTATAGGGTGATTTATCTTATGTAGTTAGCGGTCACTACAGGGGATATGAAATAAAATTAATTTGTTATTAACGAGTAATTAATTGCACTTGGTCATGTTTTGTGGAGTTGCAGTATTTTTTGTTTAGTGACAACATCAAGCTTTCATTTAAAATACATAAAGTTAAATATAGGAGTGAAATGATAAGGCTCTGGTTTGGATAAATTTCACCAAAATCTCAAATTGTGATGGTTTTCGTGAAATTAAATATACTAAGATTTAGAGGCTTGCTTGTGGGTCACAAGTATCACATTCGAAAAACTGTTAATTGTGGTTTTCACATATGGATGAAAGCTCTCGTTTTCATTGATTTATTAAATTATAACTTTTCTTTGGGTATGAACGGGGTAGTTTCTTTAAACTCATGAGTGAAAAACCATGATCTATTTTCGGAAAAATAAAATCTGCTAGTTCATAAAATGATAAACGATGATTAGAGGCAGCAATTGGCAGTTTTTATGTAAATTATGACTCTAATAAATTTTTATATTTGTCAGTAGATACTAGAAAAAAAATTACGGTTACAAGTGAAAGGGTGGACGTTCGATTATGTACATATAAGGAATATGACAGATCAGTAGAATGCTATGTGATTTGTACTTTAGAAAAAGATGTTTTACAATCATACATCTACAAAATACGGCAAATTTGAATAGGAAATAGAACTAGGAAAGACATAAATTGACACCCAATCTTTCCAGACTGCAGTGTTGCATAAAACCTAGTTAGGCCCTTCAACATATGAAAAAATATTACGGGTTGTTAACTTCGCTATTACCTAGAGTACAGATTAAAAGAATACAAAACTATGACTTATGGCTGTAAATTTCTAAATATTCAGTACAACGAACTCAAGGCACAGTGAAATTACCATTTAATTATCATACGAACAAGTAGAACACCGTAGGAGGAGCGGAGCAAAAACCTCAGGACTGACAAGTACTCTTCGCAACATACGAAATGATTTGGTCGTTTTATTATTTCTGCTTTTGTTTTTTATTTGGCTTATCTTTACCAGCGGTAGTGGGCCGGCGTACCTGGAGCCAACACCTGTTCCAGCCTCAATCACTGCTCTTAGTATCAATCTTCTCTTAGTATTTTTTTAAAGGAAGCCCTTTGTTGTAGGACGTCTGCCCTTCATCTGTTACACCTTTAGAGATAAGGGATCGTGTTTTCCCTATCGGCTCTGTAATCAATTTGTAACTATTTTTTTTTTTTCATTTTATCGTGCCCGTGTATTATATAGAAGTTGTAGAACGATAAAAAGCAGCCGGCTGTGAAAGGTCATTGTTGAGTATGTAGCTCATCTTTTTATCATTCAAGACTAAAAAAAATGAACCTTGGCCTACAATGGAAGGGGGACACGAAGCATAGTTTGAAAAAGTCCAAAATGACCGAAGCACATATGATTTTCATTACTAGGTAATTTCATAGGTCTAGCCAAGTTTTCCTTTGTTTTTCTTCAACTAGAAAGCATCATGTCATAGTCTTTGGAATTTGGTGAGACTATAATTCACATATATTGAAACTGAAATAGTTTAAATGTTTCATAAGAATTATTATTATTATTAGTCCTCCGGCCAGCTCTCCTGTATGGCGCCCCACTATATACTTACTTGACTTACAATACACCTAAAGGGCTCAAGCAATTTCAGAATGGGATCATGAGAAAAATGGTTAGACATACCTCTCTCGAGAGGTTAAAGAACGCCGACCTGCACCCATTGCAGCACCTAACAAACGTAGTGTTTAACACTATGACCTCTCCACCCTTTCCACATCGATGGCAACAGACTTTCGGGGAAAATTAGGTTAAAATTTTGTTTGTTAGATGTTAGCTTTACGTTTTATGATTTATAAGGTGAGCCCTATCACTTTTAAACATGTATAGACTATGAATGTAATATATAATGTACATTATACTTATGTAACAATCGCGAATCACATTGTGAAATTGTATAAAATATAGAAAAAAAGCTACAAGACATATAATATTGACCTATTGTAAATAGATTCATTTATTTAATTCCGTAATTTTCAATAACAAGGGGATATGAAGGAAAAAAAACTTCTTATTCTTGTATGCTTAAAATGAGCGCAAAAGTTATTGTTGAAGTACTATATTGTAATTATAAATTGTTCGACCATTATTCTGTAATTCAGACATATTGCCATCGATTTACTATTTTATATTAGTGAATTTTCTTAGTAAAATATATAAAATCATGTAGTTTCTTTATTTATCATTCATTGATATCTATCCAACCTATTTACTTAGTATAATATATTGTGCTATAAGCATTTCTTGAATGCTTTTATTTATTAACCTTTGGGAAAGACAAATGTAATAAGTAATAGATGCATGGGAATGAAGTACTTTTGATGTCCAAGTAAATTCCTTATATTGTGATGGGCTCATGGTAATTTTAATTAAACCTTCAAGGAAGTCAATTTAGTTTAAGCCCAAGGGTACGATAGTAAGTGGTAGTGCTTAAGGGTCTATTGGGGATGGACGCCTTTAGATTACGAATTTTCAGATGGAGCCAATTAGTCAATCAGCTGATTATTGGAGATTCCTTAATATATTATTCTTCCAATCTTAGACCATTTAAAAATATGGAAAAATTTTCTATAGGTATCTTTGTATATCATGAGTTCTATTCCTAACGATCCACCATTCCTACTCTGTGATAATATTTATATAAAATCATTATTTTTTTAAGAAGAAATACTCATGGGCATTAAATCTTACCAACAAACCGACTATCCACCATTTCTGCATGTATAATTACGATAAAAAAGTAGATTAAAAAATTGCCTTGCCTATGCCCGTGTTTGAAAGAGCCGAGATTAAGTTTTATCGTTGAATGAGGTTAAATACAATGGAAACGTGATAGACAGGTGAGCCACATCCTCGTAGAGACGATAAATAAACAGATTGCGCTTGAATAATTATTAATTAATTCAATAGCTAGCGTATTAATAGACGATTTATAGCTAGCTAATTTACGGCTTAGCAATCCTAATATACTCCTATGTTGGATGAATATTACTAATGTAATTGGCACAAAAATATACTGCCTAAAAGTCTTGTGAAAATCTGCTGGTTGTCTTGGTAACAAAAATTAGTGAACTCATGATTAATAATGGCTTGAAAATACAACCCATTGAGAATATTTTCTATCAATGTTTGTTAATTAAAATCTGGGTCTCTGTTTGTGTATGGAAATCTAAAACTAAAAAAATAGAAAATACTATATCAATGAGGTAATAATATTAGATAAGCTTGTGATCCTAGAAATGACTCAGTTTTGAAATGAGTTTACTGAAAAATATGCGGATCTTGGACTGACCTTTTGAAACTAATACTTATAGTTTCATTTAAAAATATAAACATCTTAGTGAAGAATGTAGACAAAAGATGCTGCCCAGTGGGAGTAGGACGTACGCCAAAAAATAAACCCACTCAAGACATCAAGGCCTTTTAAAGTTTGAGGAAAATTTTCGAGCCTTTATTCAAACGCCTCTGCAAGCTATGATCAGACAGCCATAAAAATTATTATGAATATTTGTAACTATTTAAAATTACTGCAACTCATATAAATTATTTTTTCTCTGTCTAATGACAGAGTGAGGTTTACTAATCAAAAGTCAATTCAGATTCAATTTTATTGTCTAATTATTATATTAGATTTTGGGATAAATGAATTAGAATGTGATGGGGAATGACCATTCTATATTATTTATTGATTTTCTATGATGTTATCTGTATGATGGAAAATGGACTATAGGTGTATTTCAATAGAATTGAACATTAAAAGTTTATTTAGAATAGAAGGGAAGTATTTATTCTGGGACCAAGCGCCCTGTGAATAATCAGAATGGACAAATAAATAAAAGCAACTCTGGCCTTCAAAAAACAAGCAATATATCGCATGGAAAAACCAAAAGGTATACGTCAAATTAAAAAATATTCTAGACTTTGTTGTGCAAAATAAGAAAAAAATATAATACACAATTAATTAAATAAAACTAAAGAAATAAAAAGGAAAAGTAGTAGTAATAAAATGTAACTACTATTTTAAAAGGTTGCAGATATGAGTTTATCGAAGTTAAATGGTAGTAATTATATATAACAAAAACAATAATACAATAAGATATTAATAATCGTAAAAAATACTACAAATATTCTTGGTTAGCAAGCGTCTCTCTGAGTACATGGTGATGGATTAGGAGAGTTTTAAAAGTGCGGAAGGATGAACCATAATATTTATTAAAAGGGAGAGAACTCCAAAGAGTGGTAGAGCTAGTAAGCAAGTAAGGAGCGGTCGAATACTGGAGTTCAGTGAGAAGTGGTACGAAGCTCAGAAAGAATGGATCTTGTACCCCAGGTAGGGTATTGGAAATATAAGGGGGTTTATATTGCTTAATAGTTTGGAAGAGGTATTGGAGTATTGTCTATGGAGGGAGGGGATTCAATTTATTAAACCATTTCAGTCAATTATAATAGTTTGAATTAAATTATATTGACAGTCAATAACAAATCTTTATTATGATAAAATTACAATCTGCCTTATTGTGCTCAATATTCTCATTCATACCGTATTTACATTTCATTCAATCGCTCATCCATACAGTATTTACAAACAGCCCAGAGACCTCCCAAATCAACATGGTTGTCACCTCCCTCCCATTCTTGCAAAGGAGGTATCGGAGTCTTGGGAGGTCTCCCACGCTCCTCTATCAGCGGTGTCAAGATCAGCATACGAGAGCCATAGACGCTCAGGACATGATTAGAGAAACTGGCCATTGCTAGGACTCCCAATTTCAAATATTACCAAAACGAATCAACGCCGGACTAGCACTTTACATTGTTGGTTATCACGACCAAAGTAAAACCTCTCACTCGAGGCTTGGCAAGTATTGTATTCTGGTACATAATATTGTATTTTAGGATTATATTGTTCGGTGTGTCCTTGTGTTAGTGAGTCCTCATTTCAAGCTAGTAGTGGCACCACATTTATGATGGAGGTATCTTGTACTGTGTAGTAACTGATATAAGGTACACTTGAAAAATATAGTTCAGATTACATGGCATTAATAGTTACTTGCTAATAAAAATAAAAATATAAATTAATGCTCAATTAATGGAATGTTATATGTGTTGGCACTTTAGTGGAATATAATAACAGAAATGCATTAAATGCGCAGCTGTAAACGAAACCTTAAATGTTGTGATGCATCAAACTTGACTTGATTTTTTTTTTAACCACAGGGGAGCGAATGGCAAAGAATGAAAGGAAACAAACGATACTCAGCTTTTGTAACAGAGATCGATTTAAAGGAAGCTATTAGGTTTCCCCGAGCTTGAAAATTGATAAAAAAAAAAAAATGGAAACAATCCATTAGTGGCAGAAGTGGTTATAATTGCCTCTCACTCTGACAGATGTTGCACAACTATTTGCCCCCAAAAGGGATCCTTCACCCCCAGGAGGATCTTTAAAAAAATAATAAAACAACAAGAGGATTTCCGATCGTGGATTGCCCGTATCCACTTTCGCTGAGCTTCCCACGAGGGGGCTGTCTGCAGGTAATAACGCACCGGGGCGCTTTCGTTAATCATTTTTATCTAATATTGATCAGATATCTCACAGATATCTAGACCGATAGGTGCAGGTGATGCTGTGGTGATTTCCACACTCTATCCATTTTCTAAACGTAATCTCTAATTTATTTATTTTTTGTCCTAAACAGTCTTTTTTCCTTTTTAATGTTTGGTCTCACATAAAATACTTAACCATCACTTATCGTCGCTTCAAATTTACCACCTCAATCTTCAATTCAAGAAACGTCTGGACGATACAGTATCCATCTCGCTATTAATCTGGAAATCACTTAAGTGACACTCAAATAAGTCTGTAAAGTGCAACTACTAGGCCAAATGAGAGATCTGGAATCTTTATTCCTTTGACTATAGAGATTTGGCATTGCGCAGCCCCAAAACATCGAAGGCATATACGAATAAACCTTCCATAATGGCCCCTATAATTATCACTATTTTTGAAATTCCATCGTAAATCATCTGACCATCGAATTTTATTAGCAAGATCTCTTTCAAGTATTAACCACTCCCAACAATCCTCCTTGGAGATTGAAGTAGAAGTGACCCGTTGATTTATTGTAATTATTTAGTCGTCCTGGCATTGGTCAGTTTCCTCCCCTCATCTCCTGATCGTCTGCGGCTCTCGTCCTCTCCTTCTAATTGTTTATTACAATTGAAGAAATGGAAACAAGCATTTGTTTATAGTACATATATATAATGTAGTTGAGTTGACATTCTGCTACAATAAGATACTTAAATAATACTTTTTATTGTGAATATTGATGTTATAATAGATTTCGTTTGGTTATTATTTATACCAGTGATGAACTATTGCACTAAATGTAAAATAATCTATCTATATATTAGCAAACATATATTGGGAATTATATGATGTCATTATAATATATATATTGATTCGCTTTGAAGTCATTGATGAATCTTCAGGCATTCTCTATTTGCTTAGGGATTTTTCTCTGTAAGCAAATTGTGTAATAAATTCAAATTTTCGCTGCAGCCAATGAGATAATAATTAGCTAAGATCGTACTGGTGGAACTGTCATTTCATTTCAGAGCTTTATGAACTGTTTTAATTTCTTCAAATTATTGTTAAAAGAGAATAAAAATAGTTACACATACAGGTTCACAGGTGGGGTCCTCTGATTACTGTTCAGGCTTCTCTAGACCATTAAGCTATCCATACCGAACCATGATATATTTAATTTCCATGGCATTATTTTGATTTTAATAGGTCATGTTAACAATCTGTGAACTTAGCCAAACTCATTTATTTTTTCAAGCCAATTTTGTCTATAATGGAGTCTTTTTATAGATTATTTTGCTATTTTTTTTCATAACTTACTTCCTATGTTTAATATTAAATATTTAGCACATATTTAAAACATTATAATTAAATACGATGTAAAATAAATCATAATAAGTTTGAAAAAATGTAGCAATTTGCGATGTTTACAGAATTAACTGGCCTCGATTTCTTCGTAATAAGATGGCGTACTGTTCGAGTACTTGCTGCCTGATTATCTTTTTTCTTTAACCAATAACTATTAAAATATACTCCAATATTATTACACACCATAACTAATATATTTTAATATCCATTTCAGGTCATAGTTGGTCAATGATTAATCTAAACAGAACTCACTAGCATCGAGAACTTTTTTTTTGGATCGGCAATGCTTATGATTCCATTGCTGCATGTAGTCACCACCAGACAAAGGTTTGAACTCCCACGAGTTTTGGTAAATAAGGAGAGTATTTTTCACCTAAGGAGAGGGTGTGACATTCGCAAAAATAAAAGGCTTTAGGACAAGGAAGTACTCTAAAAAAGGAGACGATCTTAAGTGAATTCGCCGAAGTTTTTCATTGTTTTTTTTTTTCAAAACTTCACCACTTATAAGTCGGAGGGCTGGTGGCAAAAGAAAAAAAAAGATCAATCTTAAAACGGCAGCGTGTGGTTGAAAAGAAAATAGCATTCAAGCATCCTATCTGGGACTTAAGAGAGAAGACATTACTCATTCTGATAGATATTACTAGTCATTTCCGAACTTGTTTTTTTATTTTCTGTTTATTCTTTTATTATTTTTTTTAATGTAAGTGAACTCCTCACGCCCTCGCACTCCTACACATTTTCAAATCGCATTATGACAAAAGTGGTAAGCCCTTTAGGAATACATTTATTTTTTTTATTATTTTATTTATTTATTTATTCTAAGGAAATGAAGATTAATATTTTGAAAAACGTAAATGCTATAATAATATTTCATAAAATCAAGCCCTGAAATTTATCACCTAATCACTTTCAAAAGTATCATCATTTACAATATTTACAATTTTTCTCAGAAGCACGATTAAAATAATACATTTTTTGGCCACTGAGACTCGTATACATGTGTATACATCTTGTTATTGCTAAATACTTAATTAATTTTGTTTGAAAAGATAATTCACAACGAGCAAGCTATTCGACACCCAGCTACTTGACCACCACACCATATCACAAGCCTTTATAATGTTAATGTTAAAAATACCCGTGCTACTAAATGTGAATAAATACATTATTTTTTTCCCTCTACATTCCCTCTTGTTCATTCTTCCCACTGTCCGTACTCCGGTCCACAACAGATGTACCGCTATCCATTGAAAGAATATTCTCGAAAATCCGTAACGTATCCACAGTAATTCGGCTCTTTATAAAGAAAGGAGACCCGGGCCAGAACGAAGTAACAGTCCCTGAGAAAGGGATTCTTTTTAAAGGGTTTATGTTTTTATTGGATCCATCATGTTTTGGATGACATATTTCTTTAGTTGATTATTTTTGATTTTATTGAATTATTTTTTATGGAGTGTTATCTCCATCTTACACATTGATCTATAGATTTTTTTTTTAATATACAACTACGACTTTTGAAATGTTATTGACTACGGTCTGTGTTTTACCAGTAACCATATGGCGCCAGAGAGTGATGGTATTGAGGTATTGGTCCACCTTTAATACAGTTATCGTGTCGTCAATGAAATCAAAAATTATAATAGTGACTAGTTCCTGTAAATGTGAAGGTAAAGGATAAAGAGTATATCTTATTTATATTTCCCATTCAAACAACCGATTGTTCAGCAGCGCTTGAGATAATGAACAAGAACATTTATAATGTAAATAAGTAAATAGAAAATTATACTTTTTTTTTCAATATACAGAAGTTTAAACTAAACTCTACCAGTCTGAAAGTCTGACAGGGTGAAGAAAAAATTGATTTGCGTTCTACTACTGAAAAAAATTAAATAAAGTTTGAGTAGAAAGGTAATGGCCAAAGAAATTGGCCGGAATGCGAACCGCGCAGTGCCTTGGTTCAAACCCTTCAGTGCTGAGAATGCCAGTCTCGTTTGGGTGGCCCTTCATTTCCCATGTTTCCTAAAATTTGTAAAGAGATGTGAACCAATGATAATACCCTTGGGTTTCTCCGGATTCAATTGAAGATTGTAACAATAATTTTTTAATAAAACGAGGTTCATGCAAAGAGGGTTTCTTATTTACTCTAATTTATTCTGGATACTTACTCGCGTACAAATATACTTGTCTCGGAATACACAAAATGTAAGGCAATAAGGTGTGTATCTTTCCCAAGAATACATATATCCTTTTATATATACACCTGATTTACCCTCAAATCCTGAATTGATCAATTAAAATATTTAGTTAAAAAGGGATACCATTTAACTATTCAACTTCAACATATTTTGTTCCTCTATCAAATTCTGAGCTTGTTGTATTAGCGTAAAATTATACTGAATTACACTTTGCTCAAAATATTCAATTAATTTGCAATTTGTTCCCATTGAATTTAAACCCGAAGTAATTATGTCTTCGATCTGATTAGGTGCTACCTCAAAGTCAATGTCTTCGTAAGCGAGTCCTCAGTTATCGAGCAGTGGACACCACTCGTCTGTCCCAAAAGAGAGATGTGCACGGGCACCCACCCGAAAACGAAGTGGGCTCCGCTATATGTTGTACTCATGGACCCAGTCTCTCGCCCTTAAGGAAAAGGCATTTTCTTTATGACCCTTTTGTATGAAGGAATACGAGTTTCCAGTCAAGCTGGGAACAAGTTAGAACGAGCCTCAAACCAGGAAGGACCACCTTGAGTGCTGAATCCCATATCTTTTATGGCACTCCCTTTTGAGACACGGAAAGGAAGTGCTGTAAACTGTCATATCCTCCAGCCATTAAACGATTCTCCACAGAGGGTGGACCCCTTGATTTCCATCGGGATCATCATAAATCAAGACATTATGGCAAGACTCAATTGTAATAAATTAAGGAAATTAATTGGTACTAATTTAAAGAAATATGAGAATTTACAGATTAAAAAGATCGGTCCATACCAGAACATTTTACCAGATGGAAAATTAGATTTAATTTCAATTGACTACCTAAGACCTTTTGTCATTTCAAACAGATTTAAATATGTCCTTGTAGCAATTGATAACTTCACAAAATACATTAAGTTATATTTTATAAGGGGCTAGCAATTCATAAATGAAGTCGGAAACCTAATAGATGTGTTAGTGACAATGTCACTTGCTTTTAAACAAAAAATCGGAAAGATTATAATATAAATATTAATTTAGTGTAGTTAGAGTCCTTACTTCAGTAAGACATCGTGTGGGAAATAATGTAGAAAGAGAAAACAGGGATGTGTTGCATGTGCATGTGTTGTTATTGATCAATGGAAAACATAAATAGTGGTTTTAAATTATCCCAGGTAGAAGCAACAGTTAACGCAACATACTACCACCAGTATAACCTCTATGCACGCAACGGGGTCAATCCTAAAAGATTGTGGAATTTGTATTTAAATGATGATGATGAACAAGGGGGGGGAGTATGAACTTAGTCCATGAGGAGATAGGGTCATCACCAATGTCACATGGACATGACATAGGGGCCATTTACAGCTGATAGTCGCCCCTTTGTGCCTTTTAGCTTTTATCTCGCAAATTCTATCTCTTAATATTAATATTATTTTTACATTAAACTCCTATGTCAAACACGTATAACAAGCTATTGTAACAAACCGAGTTGGGATTACAGATATTACTAAAGAGCATTCAATATATGAACCGATTGCAAAGCAGTAGGCTATCATTAATATCCCTCTCAAGACCGACTACGTTCCATACGTGCATCGCACCCCGTAGCCGCAATCGTCCCGTATACCCAGGACTCGGATACCGGATACTATATAGCCTATGAATGGCCTTATGTCAGCCCATTGTTCTCGTCGACAACTGCCCACTGACCAGGCCCGCAACAACAGGCTACCGTCCAGATGGTCTGTTTTCGCCGATCCCTTTCATACCGATAACCGCAATGTGGGTAAACATAAGTTCCATTCCGAATGACTTGATCTGAACAAGAAGCTTGTCAGAACAGAGGATTCTCCACAAACATCCATTCAGGCTCGTGACAACTTCATGTCTTCTTCCCATTATGGATGGGAATTGACAGACGGAGATTATTTAGTTATTTGGCACAAACAAATGAGCACATACGGTGTTAACTTATAGAAAAGTGTTGATTTGTATACCACTTTAATTATGTAATGTTGGAAACGTAGCAACAGAGTAGTACATACAGGATATTTTTATTTTTAATGTCTAAGCCTAGGTATATCCGTACATTAATAGGTATACACATTTATTTGTGAATACCCAATTCGGGATCGTGATAAATGAAACAGACAAAAGATAACTTATTACCATCAACATACATGCCCAATTGTTCTTTGAATTCTTTTAAATCTTGTGTAGTTAGATAGATTAGTTAAATCTTCCTTGTCCAACGAATCTTTTAAATCTAGAGCTTTTCAGATACAGCAACACTATACTGGGCTTTAACAATGAACACTCGTGCTGCTTAACCATCCATCGTCGATTGCAGTCTTCCTTCTTGCATCTTAAGCTTTACCAAGTGAAGTAAATAATTAAAATATAAAAACTGTTGTTTACTGAAAACCTAGTCCTAATGTCTTTCTTTATTCAAATATTTTTTTAAATTAGGAATCCCAAAACATACTTCCAAAGGAAGCACTTCTTTGTTGACTACGTGGAAAAATAACATAGCTTTTGTCAAAAAAAGTAAACCAGGAACCTCACCGCACACTCGTTGTGCAGTGTCCATATTAAAATCTTCCATCACAAAACAAGTTTGTTACAAATCAATCATTTCACTCGTGATATTATGTTTTTGATTTTCTAGTAAGTTCTTGTTTTATTTTTTTCATATTATTTTGGCAAACACAAATATTTCAGTTACTAAATAGTATAACTAGTATACTCTAATAAATAAATAATTTTCATTTATTTTTATATATACATATTTTATTTTATATTTCTTATTTCATTTTTTTTTTACATATTTTATTTCTCATCACATTGTACATATAAGCGACTGACACTGTCAAAGATCACACTTTATGTTAAGTAAATGTTATGTTTTAAACAGACATAGCTCTAAAAATATAAAGGTATTATTATTTCATGGTAGCCTCCTAGTAAAAAAACAATGGTTTTGCTTCGACGGAGTTTGTTTCCTTAGGAGAAATAGCTTTTATGTTAAGAAGGATGGGTCCTCTGACATTTTCAACAGCGAAATAAGTCATTTCATTACATGCCAGGTGAATTGAAAGAGAGTGGAACGGTATGAGATAGTAATGAACATTAACTTTAGAACTATTGTTCTAATTTTCTATTGAACTCATTGGCTCAGTCTGATGCCCAGTATTTGCCCAGAGCCCTGATGTACAGTCAATCTAGTCATATAGGTTTTAATCCCGGTTCGACTATGAGCACATTGTTGTTTGGCTTTCTCTAGTAGGAGTTTTAGCAGTGCAGCTCAAATAGTACGATTAATTCTCTTATTTTATGTGTTAATTGCCAGAGGAGAGCGTTTGTGAGTCATATTGTAAATAATAAAGAATAAATTGCCTGGTCACAAATCGTAGTTCTCAAGCAAAAGCGCTTTGAGAAATCAAAATACCATTTTCAGGGTTCGATAAATAAACTACATTGTTCTGCATACATGGATCAAATTAGAAAGAACTAAATTTTAAAACGTTAAATTGAATACGAATATGGTTTCCATTGAGGTTGTAAATTTATATAAAATCTGTAGGCTAATATGCTAATAATAATTGTAAAAATTACCAAAACAATATTCATAATCACTCATCATGTAAAAATATTTTATTAAGTAATATATGGAGTACTTGAAAATTATGTGTTCAAATAAGAACAGTAAAATTACAAACAATAACCATACAAATTAGTTAAAAAAGCTTAATGTTATTAAAATTAATAAGTCTTGTTAATTTAGTAGGTAGTTGGGTTCTGATTTGTTCTTTTTCCCACATTAAGCCGAGATATAGAACAGTATGGTGTGTGGGATATTAAATTCTAGGGTCTGAAATGAATATTGCCATTGTACCAAGAGATTTAAGATAAATTAAATATTTTGTTAGCTAAGCCAATTGACCACCATTGAATTTGTTAAATAAGTCACTACATTTACGTATCTACATGTTTTGTTATTTATTTGAAAAGTGGACCATTCCCTCTTTATGTGTTTTACAAAAAAGAATTACTTGAACAATCAAGAAACTTTTACCGTTTTCCGAGCACCGTTTTCCTACCATGTACTACGTTCTTCATCTGAATCCAAAAACACTGTTATTCAAGACTGAAACTCGATTGACTTGGAACTCTTAATCAGTTTCTTAAAGTACTGTACCATTGCGTAACACTGACACGTTCATTCGCACAGACTATCCGGTCATTCGAACCCACTGATAATGTGATGGCCAAGGGTCCACTTTCCTCATAGCACTTCAGAGAAACCCCTGTTAAAATAAGTAGCTGTTCCTAAAAACAATTATGGGGATGTCCTTCACCCTCATGCCGTTACGTCATTTATATTTTATATGCCGTTCACATTCACTGGCCGTGTTTCTATTTCACAGATGTAAATTAATTAATACAGAAAAAAAATGATTAAAGATATTATAAATGTGACAAAAAGTAAAAGGTCCCGAGAAGCTGTGCGATCAACTACATCGTGAGATGAAGTTCCCAGGGCGGCACAGACCTTGCCCAAGGACTGTCTTAGGACCTTGAGATAGCGTAATTCTATTGTGTCTGCTTGCCAGTGATTTGTCAAAAAGTTGGCACTCCCCCTTCCTCTGCCCATGTGTAATTACTAAAAAACAAAAATGAAAACTTGAGGAATGATGTAAGAGGATGGGTTTGGTAGATACAAAAAGTCAAAGACGAGCCGCCCATGCAAACCATTGATTGGTCTGGCCATATGTTCTTCGAGCCAATGACCAGCCTACTTTAGATTATCGACTGCCGATAATGCCAGCCGTATTAAAGGGACTATAACACGCTCAAGTAATGGCTAATATTATTGCTTCTACGCATTACCGTTTTGTATTTAGATGTTTTTGCCACAAAGGATAGGCTCTACTTTCAAAATAGGCTAACGTTTTTTATTTATCTGTCCATATTTCGTTCTGTCGTTTATCTTCTGTCTTGTTTGAAAACACATGAAACGCTTGAAAAATAGCTTAAATGAATTATATCAACTGGCCTGTTTCACTATATTAATATTAATAATAATTGGCAGCCGAAGACAATAAACTCCATGACAAAATTAGCACATCACTTTGTATTTTATATTTGTTTGTTAACACTTTCAATAGAATTAAATGGAAATACTACAAACAGAACTATTAGTAATGGAGTCAGAATTAGAGATAATCCTCTAATGTAATCTCGGTTGAGAGAATTGTGTCCCTTCCTGTTATTGAGTTCTTTTTTATAGGCCTGCAGTTAGAGCACTAACCCTCTTAGGTGAAGGCTTGTCCCAAACGCAAATGGCCATATGCTTGGTAACAAACCAATCATTGGTTAGCCGGATACTCAATCGATTCAGTGAGCCTGGCAAGTTCGGCCAAGGGCTACTTTAATCCGAAATGACCATTTCATAACGCACTCAGCCTTAAGACAGAGCTTCCAAATAAGTCTTCAACTTTATTTGGCCAGAAATAAGGCGATTTCAGACTGAACAATAATAGGACTCCTCCGCAAAATGAATCTGGCCTCCAGACGCCTCTGGTCCACTTCTGACCAGACATCATCGACTAGCCAGACTTGAATTTTCACGGCAGTATGCAAATTTGACGATCGCAGATAGGAGAGTGGTTTTGTTCAGTGACGAGGCAAGGTTTGCCCTACATTCTTCAGATGGTCGGATATGAGTGCTAAGAAGCCCTGGACGAAATTATATTGAACTTCAAAACGCATTATTGAAAGAATGGGAGAACATTCCTCAAAAGGACATTGCCAGTGTCATCCAGTCAATGGCGAGACGATTGGAAGCTATTAGACAAGGGAGAGGAGGTGTTTGTTACCAGTTACACTGTATAAACTTTTTTTCTAATTAATTCGGTATTTGTGATTCATTCTCACTTTAAAACTGTTTCTAACATTTTCCTTGTTTTTTTTCTTACTTACCCTTCATTAATATTGATCATGTTATCAAAAAATAGTCTTTATTATAAATATTGAAAAAAATACGAGAGGTTGTTGTTTACCTATCACATCCTATAACAAATGAAGTGATACGCTAATTTTGTCGAGGAGTTCATGATAATAATATTAGAAGACAAAAAAGTACTCGGAAACTTTAATTAGGGGTCATATCGTGTCCTTGCTTTCTGTGCTCACTGTGGTACGGAGCTGACTCAAAAAAACATTTATAATTTATAGTAATTGTTATTATTAGTCAGATCTATCACTTAATGGTGTTTCGTGGTTTTTACCCACATTCTCCGATCAGTCCTCGTGTCCGTAAAATGAAAATGACCTGCCTACCGGACAGGGCTGAGGTGACGTCTATGTTCTACTCGGCCTCAGGGGGCTGCTGCTCTATGCTCTCACTATCTTGCTCACGCGTATCCATGAAATATATTTACTGTGTTTAATAGTAGTAGAAAAAACAACAAGAAACGTTTACAAATCTCTTTCCAATCGCTGTAAAATCATAATAAAAGTTTAAATAACTAAAAATTCGCTTTTTTGAAACCAAAATAAAGGAAATGTTCGTATTTATGCGTACATCATTGTCCAATTGCCGTATGGTAAGGGGATTTCTTGACCAAAGAAGATCCATGTTTGGAATATCGTCCGCTTGTGTAGACGAACACACTTTGTAGATCCCTAACTGGATATTAGGGAGTTTCTGGATTTGCGAAATCTGTTCGAAGGGATCCTTGTCGTATATTTCTGCTTTGTCTATTAATTAAAAATAGTTGATAATAGGATACCAATATATTTATTAAATTAGGTATTCAGCAGAAATAGTTCGAAAATATAAATTAATATATAATTTTTTAAGAGCTTAGACAGATGTAGAGACTTATCTATTATAAATTTTGTTTGGAAAGGTTGGGCAAACACTGCTTAATCGATTAGGACAAAGTTAAACGGTAAACTGTTAGAGGAGAAGCAAAGTAAACACAAGTTATGAAGGATAGTTTTGTTGCTTTCTATTGCCACGGCAAACGAAATTCATGATTCATGCTTTCGAAACTGCTCTTGCACGTTAGCTGTTATTCGGCTTGAGCTTTGGCCCGATAATGCAACAGACTACGATCGACTCGAGATACTTCAGGGTGATAGGCCTCTGGCAGTTCGTGGTCGGATTTGAGGCAAACTGGTGGGTGATGTTCAACTTTTGCCTCGGATCCGTGTTCCTAGTAAACATTTCCGCCCAACTGTTGAACACTCTGACCAGCGGCTATGAGTTCTCGCCTCTGACGGAGAAGCTGTCGGTGAACGTCACTGTGATGGAATCGGCCATCAAGATCGTCTACTATTGTACCAAGAGGTTGAGGCTGTACTCTCTCAGCGACTGCTTCAAGAGGGACCTCCTCATCTGCAGGTGCCACGACAGGTCAGTCAGCGAAGGCGTGTTGACCGAAGGATTCTCTAGGGTCAACGCTGTAACAAAGGGCTTTGTTGTTATGATATTTTCGACTGTCGGTGTCTGGAACGCACTACCGTTCTTGAAATGCCTCATGGGAGACTGCACAAGGTGGAACATCATGCCGTCCTGGTACCCGGAAGGGATGGCACAGCTGTCCGTGTTTATCTACACCTTTGAATTCTTCATAATGGTATATTGCGCTGCACTTCTCTATAACGTCAATTGCTTCTTCGCTGCACTATGTCTTTCTTTGTCATCTCAGTTCAAGCTACTCACCAAAAGTTTTTCCTCCATAGAAAAAAATGCAAAGCTTAGAGATGGCTCAAAAACTAAGAATATGGACATTCTCTTGAGGGACTGTCTCATAGATCACCAAAGGTTGTTGAGGCAAGTATAAATTCGAAGGGTGCCCTTTATGTAAGTCTAACCCTTAAAATGCCTTAAAATAGTTGATGAGAGTAGTTTCAGTGAGATATCCTAAAATTTACATAAGCATCAAACAATTTTGTACTGATGTACTTGGGGGGTGGTTATAATTATTGACGATTATATCGGTTTGATGATGGTGTGGATTGTTAATTGTTTTCCTCTTCATCAGGCCATTAGTTAATAAATAACGCTTTTGTCTATGCTACAGAAACTCATCTTCATAATAATCAACTGCCAGCTTCAGTGAGTGGAACAGAAGTCTTGACATATTTGTTTTATTCATGGATTCCAAGTTGTAATTTTATAATGGAATCATATAGTAAACTATAATAAGTTCCCACTTTTACAAGGAAACTAGATAGTCGTCTTCAGGCTATGAACTAACAAACGATTGCACAACAAAATTATTTAAATTTAAAACTAATTACGGTATCAAATTAAGGGGAGTGATTAGTATTAGCAACGATATTTATAATTATTTCCCAATAGTTGAATATAAGACAATTTAATTTATACATATTTTATGTAAAATATATATCGTAAATTAGTATGTCTTCTTACCACTGAATATAAACGATAAAAAATGTGTTAATAATAATTTAAGTTGATTTTCGTTTCTGAGCCTGAGGATGTCTGAATAGCACTGTCAAAAGGAGTAACTTGAAATTAACGAAGACGTTGGGGCAGAAATTTTGGTTTATTAACTGGTGATGAAATTTGATTGTCCGTTTCTTGCAGCAATTATGGGCTATTTTTTTTTGGAAATTTCCTCATATAACCCTGAATCTATAAGCCACTCCTTGCCTTACATTCGGAATAGAACTTTGACCACACAATGCAAACGTTAACACATTAAAACACTGCAACCCGAAACGGGGGTTTTAAGGCACGCAAACACACTTTTTTTTCCCCTTTAAAAATGACAAAATTATTATTTATTATAGATTCTCAAGCAAATCTAACATATTACATTTTATATGTCCTGTACCATCGGTACATTCTATACTAGGTCTACATTCGGTATAAAAGTTATATAATCAATACAAGTACAATGATACACAATGGCTTCATTGACAAGACTCTACAAGGTGATGGGGCTCACCTGTTTGATCAAGCAAACACACTCTCTGGCTGGAACAACTAATTCCGTCCCGGTCTCATATTATTCAGAGAGAGACCCGGACATATGGTATTGTAAATTTACTCGGAGCGGCTTTGTCTTGGTACGCTGGTCTTGAATAATAGCTAATGGGTCGTTACACCCAGGCTTGTTAGTTCAAGACGTAAACGCTGTGAAATTTATACAAATGCCACGACCAGGCACCTGATGAGAATTTCAATCTCTATTTAGTGCTCTACCAGCGGGGAACAGCTACGATTCAAAAAGTAGGGTGAGTTATTCTTCCTCTTACATGTTCATTCAGAAGACGAAATCGAATTTAGAAGTGGTTCCCGACGGGGGCGGTACCACCCACCTTGGGCGTTGAAGATATCCCAAGGGGGCGTTATATGTCCATAATTCATTGGAAGCGTTGAGGACCAACCGGTACAATTAATACTTATTATCGAAAGCATTTGACCAGTTCGTATAAAAAGTAGGCATCAGTACATTACAGCTTTGTACTCAATATTTTTCAATGTGAACGAGACGCATGCGCAGTGCACCAGAGTGTGTGTGCATGTTCCAATTGACAAATCTTACATGCACTTACAGAATATACAATCCATGAATTTGACAGTTTCATTTAACATGACTTTAGAGACATGTGAATATTATTTCTAACAAGTTAATTTCACCATATGATTGATTTGTAGGTCAATTTAGTTATAATGTTGACTTTTATTTATAAAGCAATTTTTATTTTTACTTTCAGTATACAATTATTTATCAAAATCCAGACTGCAATTTAAAATAAAAGGTACAATTTAGAACAAGATATAAAAAGAATATTACTAAAAAATGCACTAAAAGGAATAGAATGCAATGATATTTAATTGAATAAATAAAAAACATTGAAAAATAAAAAAAGAGGATGACAACAAACTCATGAAAGATATTACCTATTTCAATATATGTTGATATATTTTTGTATGAAGCGAATTGGCAACTCTGCTGTAATACCAATTAAAATTTAAATCAACAATAACCTTTTTTGTTGCAATAAAATTACAATCTGCCTTATTGGGCAATAAGTAATTGTGATCAATGACCTCATTCATACAATATTAATAACCAGGCCAACGATCACCCAAATCCACATGGTTGTCACCTCCCTCGCATGCGAAAGATGAAGGAGTCTTGGGAACACTCTTCCATCAAACACGTCACTGGATACGAGGCAGTGGAGGCTGACCAGTGGAGAGCCACGGACTCTCAGAACGATATAAATTAACTGAACAAAAAAGAATTTTATTTAAAAAAAAAAAAAGTTTATGAGTCTGAGGTATATCAAACCATAGGTATAACAAACTAACTGGCTAAATTATAAAAATACGTTATATAATTTGTTTGGCTAGAAATGTATTTACTTTGTATCCACGGTATATGGCAGTGGTGTAGTAAGGGGATAGATAACTCCCGAAATTTTAAATAAAATGTTGTATATGTATTTTTTTTTTTTTCCTTAGCTCTCAAACTAATAAAAAATAGGATGTGGGAAAAATAAAAGGAAAATTATTTTGGGCTGATGAGTGCCTTTCACTAAGGGGAGTCCCCCATTTGAAGGATGTATGAGAGGGATATAGGGTGTGGGATGCCTAAAGGAGGCGGGTGGATTCAGGAAGGTAGTGAGAGTCTACCAAGATGCATTTGTATAATAACAAATCTTTATTTCAAGAAATAATTACCATCTGCCCAAATAGCGTTATTGGTAATTGTAATAAGTGTTCTTTTTCATACCATATTTGCATGCAACATATTCTAGGATGGAAAAGAGAAAATAATATTATATAGCTTTTTGTAAGCATCGTTTGTTTAAATATCTTGTTTCGTATTATAAACACTACAATAAGTATATGTTTTTAAATGATTTTAGTATTTAAAAAAAAAAATTTGCTTCGCAGCTTTTTTATGTGTTACTATGGTTGAATATATTTACAATTTTCCAGGCTGTCTAAGGAATTGGAAGACATGTACAACCCTATATTTCTCTTTCAAATGCTGACGAGTACGTTCACAATCTGCCTCGTTCTTGTACAATTGAATGTAAGTAGTAATTGATTTTATTTTGTTTGAGTCAACTTACGAAGCTATTTCAATGAGTTTTGTTTATATCCTTCAGGATCAGACAGCATCTAAAGGGGAGATACCAGCCGCCATGGCTTGTAAGTTCTTCATGTATCTACTTTTCGGCTCGATGGAACTTTTGGTCTACAGTTGGGGTGGGCAGATACTCTATGATCAGGTAAAAGTGTGGCATTGTTTCAAAGATTATATTTATCGGGTTTTTTCATACAACTTAGTGCCGGTTGCCAAAAATAATTTGACTACTAAAATTTTATATTTATTTATCAGGCTATCAATTTATTGTTTAATTTTCTTCAGATTGCTATTGTTTCATCGATTTCAGTGAATATTTTAAATCTTGTTGAATACATTAATTCATTTGAAAAATTTCTATTTGCATTCAACAATTATTGGGATGTAAGAATTCATTCATATTTAAGTGCAATTTCCATCCATATCAACATTTACACTAATCCCGAACTACCAAGGGAATTCCACCAGCAAGTGGGAGAAATGAAACAAAGCAGCGGAGCTCCCTCTACCTCCAACCGTACTCCAACCGTTTCGCCATGATGCGAAGACTAGTGAGAGGGCAAGAGAGCCATAGATGCTCAGGACATGAGAAGGAATGATGAACAGTCCGCATCACATTTCTATTTTCAGTAGATCTCGAGGCAGCTGCCGTTTTAAAAGAGGGCTGTTAGAATAATGATTAATAGATAAAGAGTTGGCAAGAGGGTTTTTATGGGATTTGGGAAATGTTTAGGGTACAAGGTTAAGACTGTCAGAGCACACTCTGAAGGGATGAGTTAGTAATTAAAAGTTGTGTTGACCGCAGTTCTAAAAAGCTTGGATTTGTTTGACTTTCCAAAGTTTGGCTGTCCCCCAAAGTTTCATTCTGTAAGTTCAAATTTTTTTAGCATCTGTTTGTATATGTGAAGTTATTTTTCCCAAGTGATCACGTCGTCTAAATGAAAAACCTAGGTATCTAACAGTATTGGACATGTGATGCTGTATCGAATAATTCTTGAAGAATGTATCTCTTTTTATCTCTATAGATTTATTATCTAAATGTATTATTTCTCTTTGCAGTGTAAGTATATTACTGTTGGAAGTCCCACTTTATGTTATATTAATGTTTTTTTCTTATGGGACATAGTCCCTAAATAATAAAGAGATTATTATTAATGCTTATTTTACTGTCAGTATTAACTAAACCATAGTGTTACAATTAATGAAAAGTCAGAAATGAAATAAAAACTATTGACTGGGATAATGATTATCCTTAAACTTCCTGAAGTAAGCTCAGGGTTTAAACTCCATAAAAATGCAAGAAAAGTGTGCAGTAGATGAATAATAAATAAATAAATAATTATTAAATATGAGTTCATTGATCCTTACATGGTTTGTTCCAATCTAGATGTGTTACTAAAGAGTGAATTAAAATGTAATTATATTCACATGCAACAGCTGATTAACCTTACCTTAGAAGGAACCCTCGTGTAATAAGAATCCAGCTTAGCAGCTGCTACGGTATTAATTAACTGATGTGCGTATCCGGTTGTAATTAAACAGTTATTTCATATAAAGCAGGAATGAGCTCTTATACCATAATCGTTACTGCTGCATAAGTGAATAGGAATAACTATAATATTGATATTAATGTTATAATTCGTGATGTATTCCACAACCGCTCAATTGAAAAATATCTTGTTGTACAAGAAAAATCCACTACGGCCGTTTTATATGTATTGAAAATACATTTCTGTACATAATATTCTTAAAACCCTTCTGTACATCTAAAAACTACCAGAAAAACGCCAATCCTCCGTTTGATCATCTTCGAAGGTCTTCGACGCTGTGAATCATAAATTGGACTGATGGAGGATGGTTTTCAAATAGCGCTTATCCGCATCACGACTCTTGGTGCAGCAGCTCGGACCGAATCCGAAAGGTTGAAGGTGAAGGACAGAGGGAAATCATGAAGTTTATAACCGGGTTGTCTGTAGACTTAGCCTCAGCTTGCATGCCATTCTCATTACCGGATAACAGATAATTTCTATTTTAAATTCAACTTTTACTTATATTGTATTCAATTTGAAACTCCTACCTGTTTAAACATTTGCATATAAGATAGTTGGCAATACATAGAGTATTTTAAGGTTTCGTTGGTTTTTTTTCAAAATCAAAATCAAAAACCCTCATATTTTCACCCTTGAGTATGCCCGAATGTTCTGGTCTTTGTTCGTACCCTGTTTCAAAGGAAAACATGAAATTTTCTAACTGATATAATGAAGTCATGAAAGATGACATAACACATGATTCAATGCCGATAATTAATTATTTGGTATTAAACTACAACTCATTGACATCGTGCTCACTATATGTGTGTGGCATGATGTGTTTTAAGGTAGCTAGTTGATGGGGCGATCGAGTATGCTAAAATAATACTAGCTCTATAAGAAATCATAGTACCATTAATTGATCAATTAAGCCAAAAAAAAAATTTTCTATAATACTTTAAATTAAAGATCTCGATGTTATGATAACACTATAAAGTTTATGTTTTAATAACGAAAATTCATTAAAACTATATTCACAATTTCTTTGATTATTTTACTCCATGCCCCAGAGATGCTAAATCTAATAGCGACCTCATGAAAATTATTACCAATTAATGAATACTAATATGTAAATAAACAGTAAATATTTTCCAACCGGATTAAGCAAGGCATAAAATTAATGATATGATTAATGCTACATACTTTGTGAGCTTTAATGGGCCATTATGTACGTAGACTTTAATTGTGTGATGTAACAACGTTATTTATAACAGTAAACTGTATACGGTCGGATAGTAGGTAAATGTTTCTTTCTCCCTAGCTATTGAAAAAGTCTTAGGGGTGAATAAATGTTTGCTTATTTAAATAACAGACTAACGGACATAACTTCATTGATTACTAAATTTATAGTTTATGAAATAGATATATAGTTTAATATTACCGACGCATTTATTCTATAGAGTATTGCTCAATTATTTGACTTTCTGAGTATTCCTTTCTGAGGGGACTCGGATAGTCTGTATTCAGTTGCACCTTTTACACTGGGCAGTATTATTATTACTAATTTTCTGTGTATCCGAAAGTTCAAGAGAAACCAACGTGGGTTTACTGCGATGTTAATTTTGGTAGTTGATTCACTTTACAATATTTAGCTGTCATACAGCAGAAGTTCTCAAAAGCATTGTCTAGAGATGTAAGCTGAGTTAGTTTTAATTTGTATTATGTGTTCACAAAAGAATAGAGCATTCTCCAAGGCATAGGCTTATGAAATTACCTTGTCTTGGACGAGATATATAGCAACTTTAAAGTTTCTGTTATTTCGAAATTAATTTATATGCTAGACGTTCTAGCTAAGTCATTGAGTCATAGCCAGCGCTCTGGCCTGAACGTTAAATATTGGTCAGGTATCTCTCATCAGAAGTGGTGTTCGGTTAAAGTATTATTTAGGAAAATCTAAAAGGAGATAGGTGGAAAAGAAATTCGTGGTTATAGAGAAATTGATATGGTAACGGGATGCCAAAACAAACATAAGAAATGAAACATCTTCATTAGGGATTTTAATGTGGATTCGCTACCGGAAATCAAGCTAGATACTCTAAGAAGTCTATGGAAAGAAAAGTTGGCGGAAATTAAGTGCAGCTATAGATCTCAGCAGAAAATCATGAAATAATCGTGCATGGTATTCAATAATATTATATTTACTACTTTCTGTATTACCCTAACGTATTACGAAACCTCTCATCCCCATAACTGTTTTTACAATTATTACTAAATGTAAGGAATTGATATTCTGACTGTAGACTGTGGGCCACTACAAAGATCTGCGCCCCGAATATTCTCTACACACACCATACCGACGGAATAACAATTTATTCAAGAGGAAGTACTTCCTTCCATATTGAGCTTCCATATTCCTTCCTATGTGTCATAATTATTCACTGGACATAACATTTTTCGGGCCGTTCGTATAGTGTATATCAAGGCTATCTCTTTATGCGGCGGGTCTCCGCGGAAATATGCAATATGCAATACTAAATATGTACCAGGCAATAGGTAAGCTACGAGCTCTCACTAAAAAGCAAAAAATGCACATGTATCTGTAAACTTTAAATGGTTCCGGTGAGCAACGTTCCTACTTTAGAATAGTTAGTTGGAAAATTTTATTTCCATTGAGTACCGAAGGATAAACCGGAATAAAGTAGCAGCGAGCTTCTAGTCATTTTGTTTTAATATTTAATAATATTAATGTAGATATTTGCATTTATTTATTTTATTTCTTGTCGTGATGTTACTTGTAAGAAATATTAAGGATAGAAAACAAAACACTCATTATAACACAGTATGCCAAATGAATAATATAATCATATTATGATGAACTATATGATATAACCAAAAATATTATCATTATAAAACGGCCTGATTGTCTTTCCGCAACTGATAACCTCTCCTCTATTGTATCTGAAACACTAGTATATTATTATCTATTTAACCAGGGCTGCTACAACCCACTCCTGTTTTAGATGAGATATATATCCCACTTAACCAATTGGAGAACACTGAAGATGACAGCTTAGAGCTGCTGAAAGCGCTGATACAATAAAGAAGAGGTTATCAGTTATGGTAAGACAAAAAAACTGTATTATAATTATACCATTCCACGATTCGGCAGTTTATATCAATATTATCATTGAAGTAGATGTTCCAAACCCCGAATTGTTTATTTGTTTGTGATCGCTTTTGCATTTTGTCCTTTCAAAAGGTATTTCGAATTTAGGTGATCTAAAAGGCTATACTGGAGCCTTAACTAAAACATTTTCATTTTCTGGAAACCTCAGGATTCCCAGTCCTTCCGGCTTGGTCAGGATTTTTTTTTTGTTAAATTGTATTGTTATTATAATAATTGGTTATTATATTATTTGTTTTTATATAACTTAGACCAAAATATAAAAAAAATGCCACCACAAAATATGTGAGGTGGAGCCCCCTCCCCTGTAGGTATGCTACTGTTGATAATTTACCAAAATCTTTTATTTTTACCAGGATAATAAACTGAATAGTAAGTAACGACTGTGTAGCTCTTGTTTTTTTTTCATAGGATTATTTATATAAAAAACAACAAGTTATTAATGGAACAAATAATCCTATTCTTGAGTGTATGCCCGAATTAATAGTTTTTGGCTGTCTGGATCGTCACTTTTTCCGTCCGGGTTAATTCCCCCGGACAAAGAGTGTCGGAGGCCCTGTCTAGTGTTACATAGAACTAACGGTACCCCATGGAGACAAACATAGAATAAAGTAATTAAGCCGGGTGGATAAGAAAGATCTGAACCATTTGATGGAGTGAAACATGAGACGGTATCTGGGGGTTAATGCTCTATATGAACCTCTCCTTTGTCTTCAGTTGTGGTGGCTGGATATTTCCCTCCAACAATCATTACCCAAATAAATCTTACCCAATGCTGAAATAATCACGTGTTTTTTGCCAGCCTTTCACGTTTTATTAACGGTGAGCTGTGGAACGAATATATTAAGAAATAAAACCTCTTTTGTCTCTCCATTGCTTTATTGGTTTCTACCCGGATGTTTCCGACCGTAAGTTTTCATTTCCGGATGTTCTTCTCATAAGTGGCATTCAAACACGGATTTGATACACGATAAAAGACGCACATGTTCACATACGGTTATAACAATTAAAATCCAACATCTGAATTAAACCATTTATCGATGAAAATTAATGTATAGATAAATTCAACAGTGATAAATAAATAATATAAAATATAAATTTTAGAAACCTAAACAATATAGCAACAACAAATAACAACAAATAAAATGTTTCTAACTTCATTCTTAATATGTCATGACTAAAGTGAGAATGGTTCGAATATTTTAATGTTCTATTTAGAGATAGACTGTCTTGAACAATCTTATTTCTTGCATGACCTATTAGCAATGAACGTAGACATATTTTATTCCGTTGTAATATTTGTTATTATTTTTAAAGTTTCTACAATTTATATTTTATATTTTTAGACATGTTTGCCAAAATATACGTTTGCATTAAAACAATTTTTTTAGAGTAAAATACGCTTGTCAATGTAAAAGAGATTCGTATTTTGTTGGCTATTCTAAAATAAAAAAAATATTACGGTTTTCTAGAGATGCGGAGATTTAAATAGAGAAAAATTAATTTGTTTAAGTAACCATTATTGGTGTTATTGCGTATTTATGTAGCGATGTACGTCTTGTATGCTATTAGATAAAGGACAGGTTTCTGGTAAGAAAGTTTGTTGATCTCCAACGCTATGTACTTAGTAGACACTAATGCTTTAGTGGAATATTCATCACAGAAAATTAAAGTCAAACGTTGTAAAGTAACTGATGTAGTCACTATATATGTAACTATATATTACTGAAAAAACGACAGCCGAAAAATGTCTCATGCTTTTACTTGGAAGAAATTCTATTATGCTCTTTTACGGAACGTTCTATGTCTATTTCTCTGAAACCGTTTCGAAAGAGTTTGTCAAAATTTTTATAGAGTGTAAAGTTGATTTTTTTGGTTTGTTGATGGTTTTTCTAACAACGACGTCTGTTTGTTGGAGAATTGACACATTAATTTGGACGTCAATTTTTCTTTTACTTTGAAAGGAATAAGATAGTCCAAAAATAAATCCTCTTCCCTTAATCATAATTATATTTTATTTTTAGTCCTTTCTGATAACCTTCGTTTTTGAAAGGCAAGTGCTTGTGTTGTTCTGAAGGTTGAATGACTTTAAGGAAGAATAATCTGTTTGCTTACTCTTATCCAAGTAATTTGTTGCTGTTTGGAACAGTGGCTTTTGAACAGATATTATTTTCCAGCCAGCACAAAATATTTCTATTCAAATGATGAGCGTTGTTGACTACTCTACCTTGTGATCTTTATGTCATGCAATACCAAAAGGTTAGGATACACACATTTGTATACATAAAATTATTAATCTTTTTCTCAAGAAATAGTTAAAATATATTAAATACAATAAAAAGGTCCAATATAATAAAAGTACATCCTAGCATACAGACATACAGACAGACAATCTACAATGCATGACCTAATCCTTCTAGTCTGCTAAGAGAGTGCTTAAGAGTTATATGTTAACATTATTTTTTTTGACAAATGTTTATAAGATGTAAATTACTTTACTTTAATTAAAGATATTGATAAGTAATACTGCTGCATATCACTTTTTTGTGTTTTTGTGACAACTTCGCCGAAAGCGCTTATTGGATAAAAATATTTTGTGGAGGCTTGAAAATATTACTGACAATCTGTACAACTACCTATAGTTGGCGTCAGCCCTGCTGTCACTACTTCTCTTCTATAATGTCAATCATTAAGCAATAAGAAAATTAGTAGTTAGACCCTACCAAGTCATATTTAGCAATACCACGCCAAGTAGCCCCTTCATCCCAGGCGTCTAATGATGACCGCGACTATATTCATAAATAACATCTCAACAGTTCCAAAAATAGAACTAGCCTTGTATGCTAATATCATCTTGGCATACATATACAATCGGCAATAGACTTAGTAAGGCAATAATGTACCGGAATTTCATTCAGTTGAATTTAAAGCCAAAATTTGACAAATTTGGAGCTATTATGTTCACTGAGCGAAAGCAAATTAAAGAAGATAATAAGAAGCATAATATAAAGAAAGATATTATGGTATGCTATACTTATTCGTTGCTCTCCTTCAGATTAGATACCTGGAAATTTATTTAGAACAGGAAACTGACAATCACAAGTAATGTACGTGGTTGAAAAAAAAAATTTCTTCGTAAGAATACTTTTTTCACTATTATTCCGGCAATCATTCATATCTTTTGAAAACAAATCGTTTCTGTACATGTTTCTCCGTTTCTTACGTTTTCCAGTTTTGCCTTAAGTTCAACCTGCCGTAAAAATTATTCCAAACTTCAGTTATCTCAAAAAAAGTTCTTGAGATTGGTAACTCATTCATCTAGCTACACCAAAATCAGCAAGTTAGACGAGAATGTTGGCAATCCATTTTATAAGAGAAAAGAGTCAATTTTTTCATTGTTTTTGTCAAGGAACTACAAATTACCTTATCGAAAGTATTTCAGCTGATGATTTAAATATTTATAAAATATATATTGTTCACTTTCAAAAAATATATATACATTAATTTACAGCAGGTTTTAAGGTTCGGATCAGTATAAATTAGTTAGAAATAGCATATGCGCGTTAACGTAGGATTCATTTAGATCGGGCAGGTAATGGGTTTTTTTTTGGGGGGGGGATTTTTCATATTACATATAACATTTTAATAGGGCCAGTGCAACATAATTTGGTTGCAGAGGATAATGTCCATTTCTAACTGTGCTCTTTGTTTTGTCAATTATTTTCTATTTCTACAACCTATAGTCTACTTTTTTGGTTGCATGTACCTTGAATGCAGACAGCGGACGTGCATAGAAGCCTATACGAGTGTGGTTGGGCCACCGGGAGCATGCAGTTCAGAAGGAACGTGTGCATAGCCCAGATCCGGACCATGAGGCCGGAGTGCTTAACAGCCGGCAAGTTTTATATTGTCAATCTGGCATCATTCACTCAGGTATATTATTAAACTATTTTATCTGAGGATCAGTTGCCTCGTCATTTTCCCTCATTAAATCAAACTATTATTTTTTAATGTTTAACCTATGATGAACCGAACTTAAATGGTTCCAGACTGTACAATATTTTTACAAATGTTTGATATAGCCTATTTTTGGCCATCACATTACAAATAAATTATATTAGCTTAATTAATCGAAGCTTGCTTTAAAATGTAAAACAATATCGTGTAAAATGCTTGTCAGATATATATTAACGAATGCGTCACCATCCTGGAGCTTGACTTATAAGAGCAACTACCTAAGACTTCAGAGAATATAAATAAATTCCTGGGAATAATAACTAATTCACCCAGACGTACGGCCATCTAACAACTAAATGGCAATTAAGATTTAGACTTTATACCTGTATATAACATAGTCAAGGCAAGTACGCTAAAATTTCATAACAATTGTAAATCCTGAAACTAATAATATAATGGATATGATAACTATAACTTGTTAACAAAATAAAAAAAATTATTGAAACAAAAAACGTTATGTTGACCAAAGTATTTTTACACAGATTATAAACTTAATTATATTTTTGGCAATACATACAGACCAAAATATGGAGAGATGTCTACGTGTTAGTCGATCGCGAAAAACATACCCTGAATTTTTTACGAGAAATAGATAATTTTATTTGTTAGACATATCTCAGCCATCGAGCTAAAAAAAAAAAAGTACAACTACGAACTGAATCGTATTTTTTTAAAAAATATATAAATGAAATGAAGAGTGTTTAAAGTCAAGAAACAACATCGAGAGACAGAAGTACCAACATGATTCCACTTGTTTTTTATTGTTATTTGCTTATTACAGAGACTTATGCCAGACGCCAGAGCCCACAATGGTGCCGGAGTGAAAAATACCCTTAAAATGAGGAAACAAATTTTCTATCATAACTATTATTTTTCGGTAATAAACCCTAGAGGGCTTATCCATGCTGTATTTTTTCTCAAAATGTTTGAGCAGTACATGGCACTTGTTGGTAGCTACATTGAAAATGGCAGTTTTTAAAAAAATGCAACAAGTAAGTTTTCTGGAATCGCTTGTCGGAGTGCTTGTTGGGTATGTTTTCAGTGTGATCGGAGCGTCCTTATCACCTATCGTTATCATAAAAAAGATTTTGTCTTTTTGCAAACGTGAAAAAAAAAAAAAACTACGTTGTCCTAAGGTCTGGTAATGGCGTCATTCGTCCGAGCGTAGTGTAAGGAAAGTTATCTCTAAAATTTCAACTGCAGATCCGTGCACGATTAGTTTTTTTGAAATTACAATTAATGAAAAGGGGTCCAAGTAACTCGATTCCGAAACGGCTGAGAAAGTAAAACTAAAATATACTTCATACTTCAAATGAAAATAACCACTTTTTGATTTTTGTATGGACACTGAAACAAGAGTGATATTTTTTTTTATCTTTCAACATTTTTCGGAAATTTTGCATTACCGTCCCAAACGTGCCCTCAAGAATGGGAAGGAATTCATAACTTGAACTCTTGAATAATTTCTGATCAATGACTTTCTTAAGTTTTAATTATGTTCTATAATTACCGTTGTTGTGTTTTTAGCAGCTTATTATCTAATATTTCTTGATTTGTAAAATAAAAATTACACAGCGTTAATAATTGGGATTAGAGAGGTCATTCATGCCATATAAACGATTCCACTCTCTCACTTCCATGTGATAATTAGCAAATTTTGATTTATTAAATAAAAAATCTTTAAAATTTACGATCTATCACTTGTCGGCTACTATCGTAGACAAAAGACGATTGGCAGTCGAACTTCTCTCTCTTCGAGCTCACAAATCATCTAAAAGGTGTAAATGTGCAACATTAAACGCACAGATTTAATTGAATAGACGTTGCCAGTATCGATATTCTGCTAATACTTGTCGTTACCGATGACTATACTTCGTGATAAACCTTGAGGGGACAGAAAGGATTTAGGTTCGTAATGAAGTATTAGGCTTAAGCTAAGCAGTTGGAAGATATGACTATAGCAGACTTATCCTAAGGTATTCCTAGGACACAATAGCACGGATAATCCTAAGTGATGTCTCTCTCACAGATTATCAAGGCTTCATACTCCTACTTCACCTTCCTTCACAGCTCAGGTGGAGGGAACCTCTGAAGTTCACGCTCATCATATTTAGGTGTTAGCTACTGTACCTCGTCTGTAGTACTCCCGTATCCTTGGTATGTGATAATTGTCTATTATTTGTAATGTCCTTTATCTCAAGTATACCCTTGTTTATTTTTTTATTTTTGCAGGGTCAAGAACTATAGCCAATTCTGTAGAGGGATTTTATGAATATGAAGAAACACAGAACAGCTACTGAATGCTTCATAATAGATTGTCCATCACTAACATTTTTGTAATTGTAGGCTACTTTATTTATAACAACAATTATCAATAAAAAATTCCTTCAATGATGTTTTATGTGATCTCTTTTGTGGCCCTCTAGGGTCAAAATAGCTGTGGAATGGAATCAGACAGCTGTGATTTCCGTCATAATCCTATCCGCAGACTATCAGGTGGTATCGGCAGAACATATTATTTCTTTAAGATATTTTGGTTGCTGAGGTCTGGCTATATTTAGTATAAAATTTTAATAACCACAATAAAATAAATAGATAATTAAATAAAGGTAATATAGCTCTATGCAAAGCTCAGTGAGGTAGGGTTGTTAATTCATAATTCACAGCTCAGGTGGAGGGAAGCGCTGAAGTTCACGCTCTTCCTATTTAGATGTTAGCTACAGTACCTTGTCTGTTGAACTTGGTTGTGATCATTATCTATTATTTCTATTAATCTATTAGCAAATATGCATGCATCTATTTACAAAAATACTAACATGATTTAGAAAGGAAAAAAATAAAGACATTTTAGTATGCTTCCATGCTGCCAAGTATAGCGCATGTATTAAAGTGGAAGAGAATAATTCAATTTCTACATTCAGCACACGTGCAGCCAAATGACTAATCACGGGAATGGTAATTGTCTGGTTACTCAATGTTGACAACAGTTCGGTCACAAGACTCACAATCACGTGCAACCTTACAATATGTTCCTCTTCATTTTGTTTATGTTAACTATTGAAGGCGAGTCAGTCGTGAACGAACGAAATGAACGAATCAGTCACAGCTGAACGGGTTTTACTTCAATAAACCTCTGCTTAAGTGCGAATTGTTACTTTCACCAAATGTACCTTGCTTTAAAGAACGGATATTTACAGTCGGGTCTCAGTGTCTATCATCCTCTAAAGAGACATCATTTCATTCATCAAATGTTCGTTCTTTAAAGAACAAACATCATCGCCTGTTCCCAGTGCAAGCATTCTCCACCAGAGTCACAGTTTGATACTTAAAGAAAACATTGGTGTATGATTGAGACGTTTTTCTGCAAAAGGTAATATAGGACCTTGTATTCTAATGTTCTATTGGCTTAGTTTCATCGAAATCTGTCATACAATTTTATCCAAAAAATACAGAGATCCTTTCAAATCAAATTTGAAAATGGCAGTACTAAGTACATATCTCATTTCGTTTCAAAACGTACAATATACTTTGTAATACGATATCCTTATTATTGTGCAATAATTACAATCTGCCTTTTATAAGGCAATAATAATAAAGATAAATGATCTCATTCATACCATATTTACATCATCATTCACTCGCTCATTCATACAATAGGACATGATTGGAGAAACTGGCCATTGCCAGGACTCCCACTGTCACGCGTTTATAGCAGGTCACGAGGCCACTCCCTTTTCAGTCTCCAAGGAGGATTATAAGGATGAGTGGCGCAGTGCAAAGACTGTGCTACAGGATTAGGGTGGTTGGAAAGGCTACTGTGGAATTTCATAAACTTGGAAGGGATGAGTTCTAGAATGTAGGGTATATTAAGGTCGTTATGAAGGGTTTTGTTGCTGACATAATAAGGGGCATTTACTATTGTTCTCAGGACTTTGGATTGAAAGGATTGGATACGCTTGATGTTCGACTTTTTTGCTGTCCCCCATAGCTCTATTCCGTAAGTCCAGATTGGTTTAAGTATAACTTTGTAGATTAGTAGTTTATTTTCTATTGAGAGATGGGATGTCCTTTGAAGTAGTCTGTACAGTTGTCCAAAGCGTCTGTTTAGTTCTTGTCTTTTTAGTCTCGTATGTGGGTTCCAGGTCAGTCGTTTGTCGAGATGGAAGCCTAAGTACCGTACTGTCTATGTTACAGGGAGAGGAATTTAATTAAAATAAACTAGTGGACAAGTCTTGCAACAAAGGGTGAAGGTAACGTGGGAGCATTTTGCTTCATAAACTTTGATCCGCAATTGATTGCACCAATACTCGATCTCGTCAAGGTGTTTTTGAAGGTTATGGGATGCTATGTCGGGGTCTGGGTGGGATGACAAGACTGCAGTGTCATCTGCAAATGTGGCCAAGAAGGTATTGGAAGTAGAGGGGACATCAGCGGTGTATAGGTTACAGAGGATGGGGCCTAGGACACTGCCCTGTGGAACTCCTGCATTTATGGGATGGTAGTTAGAGTATTCTAAACCACAGCGGACTTGGAATAAGCGGTTTGAAATGTAGGACTAGGACAGGATTAGGAAAAGGGTCTGTGGTAAATGTCTTTTGAGCTTGTAGAGCAAACCTGCGTGCCAAACCCTGTCAAAAGCTTGAGCTATATCAAGAAAGGCAGCAGTGCAATACTTTTTGGTTTCAAGGGCTGAGGAGATGTGATCAACAACGCGAAGGCCTTGTTGAGCAGTGGAATGTCGTTGGTGGAAACCAAACTGGTGTATGGGAAAAAGGTGGATTCGACAATTGGAAGTAGACGTTTTAGTAGGAGTTTCTCAAATATTTTTGAGAGGATAGAGAGTAGGCTAATTGGTCGGTAAAATGAGGCATAAGGCATATGGGCACACAAAATCATACTGCTACCACCCTCCCAGTTGTGTAAAGTGCAGTGGGCAGCACGAATTGTGCAAGAAGCCCCTAAAATCACCTGCTGTATGCGTGCTCTGTCATAGGCCATCCGGCAAACTATAAAGGCTGTGAGGCTTATAGAAGTCCATAAGTGAACAACGTCGTCGTCCTGAAGAAGAAACACCAGCCACAGGTAGCCCAAGAAGCACCACCGCCAGAAGTTTGAGGCCTTCAGTCTCTTTTGCTGACGCAGTTCGGAACAGAGAGCAGTCACAGGCATTGCCCACTCCTCCTCCGCAAGTTCTTCTTTCCCAGCACTCCGCTCATCCCAGCAACCAGCAAACTCAATCCCATCCTCAACCACACATCTCGCTTATCCTGCCACCTTCAAGCTCTTCAGATCTCACCAGCCTTTTAACCTCATTCCTTACAGAGTTCAGAACCTTAATTACCCCTCTCATTTCCCTTCTTACAAATCCCTTATCCCCGTTAAACAAAATCCATAAGTGGATCCTTCTGACTCCTTATCCATTCTCCTTTGGAATGCAAATGGTGTTCGCACCCACACTAACGAACTGACAGCACTACTCCATGACCAAACATCGATGTAGCTCTTATTACTGAAACAAGACTTACAAGTAAACGACCATTTACCATTCGACAGTACCAGACTTATCGAACTGATCACCCAGATGGAACAGCTCATGCAGGTACCGCTGTCATTGTCCATAACTCCATATCGCACCACATAGTTCCTTTGGTAGCACATGATTTCCTTCAATCCACTGCAGTGTCAATCACCACCTTCACTTTTCCTCTTACACTAGCATCAGTGTACTGCCCTCCCAATAAATCCATTTCCAACTCCCAATTTATCTCCTTTCTAGACTCCATCGGGCATCGTTTCCTTGTGGGTGGGGACTTTAACGCAAAGCACCAACACTGGGGCTCAAGATCCACAAATATACGAGGACGTCTTTGCTGTCTGCACTCATACGGAAACATTGCTCCACTATCACTCCTGACACAGCCACCTATTGGCCATTAGATCCCAACCGAAATCCAGATCTCCTTGAATTTTTCTTCTCCAATAGTTTAGGAACACTATACTATTCACTCAAGCGCCTCGATGACCTTTCCTCCGACCATAGCCCCTTATTATTAACCATTTCCCTAAATCCAATTCACAAACTGCCTCCTCCTTCATGCATTAGGGGCCCAGTTAACTGGGACCACTTCCACCAGATTCTTACATACTCTGTAGACCTCAAAGTACCTCTGAAAACATCCCAAGACCTAGATGATGCAGTGCATTCCTTCACTACTCTGATCCAGGGGTCGGCTTGGGAGGCATCGTCAACCAAGAATCCACAATCATAATCGTTTACCTCAGCATCTCAAAGATCTAATCAAATCCAAACGCCGCTCTAGAACAGTGTGGCAAAGATCCCGGCATCCTGCTGATCGCCGCTCGTACAATCAGTACTGCCGATTGGTAAAGCGGCGATTGGCATCCTTCCGCTCTGATTCTTTCAATTCCTACCTCTCCTCTCTGTCTACCAGGAATAACTCCTTGTGGAATGTAACCAAAAATCCTAAAGTATCAACCTGTTTCACATCCACTCCGTCGTGATGATGGGTCCTGGGCAGCCTCGAATGGGGATAGGTCGGATGAATTTGCTCTGCATCTTACCCATACTTTCACACCTCACCTTTCTCATCAAAGCCATACTCACAGCACAACTGTGGAAGATTTCCTCACTTCACCTATTCCTCTCTCTCTTCCACCAAAAGCCGTTAATCCCTCTAAGGTCAAATACCTTCTGAAAAACTTACCTTACAGAAAATCCCCTGGATATGATCTCCTAACTCCTCAAATTCTCAAACAACTTCCTCCTAAAGCCATAATCTTCCTAACTTACATATATAATTGCATTATCTGAACGACGCACTTTCCTCTCCTCTGGAAACATTCCATTATTGTCCTATTCGCCAAACCCGGTAAACTACCCAATGACGCCTCATCTTACCGACCAATATCCTTATTAGTCATATTCGCTCAAAAATGTCATATTATATGCCAAAAAGTCCAGTATTCACATTTCCGAAAAGTTACTATATTGATATTTTATTGTTAAACATTCATAAGGGAAGTGAAATAAACTGAAAAAAAATGATTAAAAATCAAAATTTTTCTGGTAAAAGAATCGGACAAATTAGTCCAATAACAAATACAGGATAGGATTATGTGTTTCCTTCAAAATTAATAAAAATGTTTGGTACCTTTTGGAAATCAGCGTCTCAATTGTGATTAAATTAAGGAACTGTACGTCGTGACTAAAAATATGTAAGTTATGTTACATTATGGTGTATGGTCGAAAGGGCTTTGAAATGTGAAGTTTAGAGGAAGATTTATTAAACTTTTGCAAAATCATTATAAATCCTGTGTAAGTATTTCTTTCTTCCTGAATCAATGTGTTATCTTAGCGGAGAAATTCCTTATAGTAAAATACGAACTTTAAATAAATGTTATTTATTTCAAACAGTTTTTTCTGTCAAGAAGACCAAAAATAATATTTTTGTAAAAATTATGACTTAAGCCCTTTTGACCAAACTCCAGTTATATATCAACGTAAGCTGTGAATTGTATTTTTTATCTCTAATCGAAATAAATAATTAACAGTTTTTTGAAGCTATTTTTCATACTTTCAGGTGCGTGATAATTTAATTATATGCTAAAAGCCTCGTGAAAAGTTATGATGTTCATTAATTCATTAGGAATATATAAATAGTTATTTTTCTATCATGCTGAGTAAATTAAATGTCTCAGCATCCTAATCGAATTTAGAATATAATTACAAACAGTTATAACAACTGTAAATAGTCAGATAGTTTTCGCAGATGTAACTAAGTCGTAATTAGTGTGAGGTATTACACTTAACTTCAATATTTTAAGAGTATTTACTCTATTTCTATAATATCCTGTTTCCCAAAATCAAATACACTCAACACTGGTAACAACTCCATTTACAAAAATTTCGTTACGCGTCAAAGGAAACCGTTTCATTTAAGGGGACTTTGGTGAGGCCTAAACATCACCATTTCATGAAGGTGACTTAGAAATCAAAATTGTAGAGATGTTACAGGGCCCCATTTTCTCCTGCCCTTCACCGCGAGTCCTTCAGGCTTTCACCTTTATCACTCTCTCCCACTAACTGAACTGAAAATAACTGAAAGGGCCATCTTAGGTTGTGGCAAGTATGGCTTCCTCTGACCAGTCAGAGCTGTAAACCAGCGATTTTTATCGCCGTTACATGCTATTCATACCAGACAGTTTATTCATGATTTTTTTCAAGAACAATACTGTAGATCCTAAAGGCTATTTATTTCAGGAGACAAAATTATTTGTTACCAGAGACATCAATTTGAATTAAAATCAACTTTATTCATAAAATAATAATAAAAATGTTACGTATCTATTTTAAAACAAATATTATTGTTGTCTTGACTAGGAATAAAGACTTCATTGAAGCAAACATACATACATCAGTCTTTTCAATTAACCTTTTTTTTTTTTTTTTTTCATCTTTCAGCATCTTTTGCAATAAACGTTTCAGGCACTATCAGGACTACAATTCAGAACTTGATATATAAAAATTAGAATTTAGAATGTTATTTGTAATAACAATTTAATTATAATTTTAACTATTATTATGTATAAAAAAAGTTTTTATTAGGTGTTCTAAATAAAGTTTTATACAATTATTTATTTTAATTATACAGAAAAGTTAATTTATTTTAACTATAGTTATTGATAGAAAATTTTAAAATTGAAGACTAAAAAACTACTTCATTCCACGTTGACGTTCTTAACTGTACAAGAATTTGCAGATTTATTAACTTTTACAGATTAAAGATTTTTTTTGACATGTTCATTTCAGTGCCCGTAGATGATCCACCCGAGTTATAGTGTCCAAAGCACTACCGATGTAAATCTAAATAAAACCCTGTGGGATGAAAAGAATTCTCACTTCTTTAAGTACACAAATAATTTACTTGATGAATTATAAATAAATTGTGTGAAATAATTGTTTTAAGAAACGAAAAAATCTTTCTTGGGTTTATTTACGCTTTCAATTCCGGATAGAGTAATTGGCGGTTCCCGTAAGAATAGAGGTTATCCTAACCCGAAGGACTTTACATTGCTATAATATCCTATTAATAATTCCAAAAACACACTCAAAACCCAACACTGGTAATAACTCCATCTACAAACATTTCGGTACACGTCAAAGGAAACCATTTCAGTTGAGGATCCGTTTCAAATGTAACTTAGTTATCCATACAAATTAATGAGGTAAACTTGAGTCTGGTCTAAAATGCAATAAAATATATATAATATAAAAATAAAAAACAAACAATGGAACCGTTAGGGGCAAGACGAATAGCCATGGCAATTATCTTAGACATGTCAGGAGTGCTGACAGTTTAAAAGGTATGCTTATTCAAACTTAGAGCGCCCAGGTAGCCAGTTGGGCCATTTACCTACTGGATTGTAAGCAGGCACCATTGTGAGAGTGTGCAGAATGTCCATCCAGTCGTAACTCCATAGGTGCAGGAAGTCTTTAGACTATGGCCGCCAATTTTTTTTTGTTCTGAGACGGGCAAAGGGGGTAGTGGACCGTCCCAAGAAGTAGTCTTTTTGTCGTTACTGCTTCTTGAGGAGTATACAGCCTTAAACAAGGAAAGTGCTTTTAACGAAAACGTTAGGCAATGCTTGAAACTAGAGACTACCTGTGCATCTTTTTGTCCTTGCATAGAGTGGGTAAGTATATTAAAATATGATTTTCTTTATGATTTTTATAAAACAATTAATTTATATAATAACAAATATTAACATTGAACTCCAGGCTTTAAGCCACTTTCCAATGAGAGAAGAAAATACACACCAAATATGGCCCTAAAATTATGTTAGATCAGGGTAGTTTTGGGGTGAAGGGATGGGTGAAGAAATAAAGCTGCAAGAAGAATATTATCATGCAACCTGTTTACAGAATAAATAATAACAAAAATATCAGAGAAAAATATATACAAATAAATAAGAAAATCAAAGCAAAATAATTAAGAATATAAATTGAACTTAACACTCAACTTATTTTTTTTTTTTTCATGTACATTAAACAATCGATTCAAAAGATGCAATCAATTTGTGAAGCTTCTCAAAGATGATAAATATCTCACATGCTTTGCCTCGTCGACTTTTTTTATTTCCGGTAATTTCAACATTTACATACTTATATGACAATAATGCAATTATTTAAATCCTTTAATAGACAAACAACCACAAGACAATGGAAATTACTTTATTATTCGATCTAAAAAAATGCCCAAGTAAGCTACTGTGTTCCCAATTTGAATTAATGTTTAATAATAAAACGACACTAAACTACTCATTAGGCATTATCTTGGTGGAAGGACAGTACCTGTTCATCTTAATCGTAGATTTGCAATGACATATATCAAAGTAAAACTTCACCAATTTTATCTTTCCTAACAATGTTGCCATCATTATTATTGTAGCCTCAACATTATTTTTGTTTAGTTTTGGTTTTTGTTTTTTGTTTCTTGGTGGAACAAAAGGGAATGAAATGGCCGACTAATTTGCTAAAGAAGCAACTACTTATAAATAAAATTACTTGACAAAATGACATAAGGCTTTTTAATTTTAGAATGAAAATTTTTTTTAAGCTTTTTATACAATTCAATCAACATATGCTAAGTTTTGTATTATGCATCACGAATTATTTTAGTAAGTCCACCGAAACCCTTTGGAACTTTGGTTTCTTTCCTGATGTCTGCTAGGCCGGAACATATGGTGGGTAGAGTTGTTGAACACATAAGTATGATAGCAAACCTGAAGAAGGATGTTGTGTTTCTCTAGCATGAGTAGGATCATTTTAGGTTTATTGTAGCACAACTAGGTACGTGATACGCTCTGAATGAGGTAATAAGTAGCTAATTAAAGGTAATTTCCATTGACATGTGATTGTTCGTCTATAAAAGGAATTAGCTAATTGCTTATTATCATATAAGTATGTAAATGTAGAAATTACTGGAAATAAAATCGACGAGGGTTTTTCTCGTCGTAGCGAAAGAGGAAGCGAAGGTTCGGAATATCCTCTCGCGCTTCTCCACCAACCGTGTCACCGGATTCAAGTGGGAGTGCGAAATCCATAGACGCTTAGCACACGATTGGAGAACTGAACATTAACAGGACACTCAAGATCATGAATTTTCAGCAGGCCACGGAGCAGCTGTCGGTTTAATCTTCGAGAAGGATTATATGGATGTTTAGGGCGGGTGTCAATCACATGAAATATGTGATAAAGGATTAGGATGATTGGATGTTTTGACGAAATTGCCTCTTCATTCTTTAAGGATTTGTGGATGTAGTTCCAATTGACTCAGTTGGAACCATTTTAATTGTCAAACGTCACAAACGCTAAATAAATTTGATTGTTCATCCATTCTAGAGCTTCTCTTTAATTGTATCACCACTGAGACAGTGTGGATGTTTTTTGAGTCTTCTCTTTGTCATGTTCATCCCCCCCCCACCCCATGAATGGTGAATGATATTTATTCGTGGTTCATCATAAATTATATTATTTGGTATTTCAGTATTAAATGTTCTGATGTGATATTCACTTAAGATGTCGACTGTTAACTAATTAAGACAGTTTCCGTAACTTTTTCTACAATATAATTGTATTCTTCATGTGGCACAACAAACATGACTCTAATTTTACAAACAGTATGGTATAATTTTCATTTAATGAGGAATATCTGAGAACAACGTAAGCACAGACAGGAGTGATCCTCTTACGGACGAAATGGAATATTTAGTTAATGGGCGTACGGCCTGATTAGTGCGTTTCGATTCCCTGATGACGAACAGATTTGTCGAAACCTCCTGCGAATTCGAACATTTCGATCTGGCGGCTTGAAGGGAGAACAGTTATCATTGCAACACGTAGCCTCCTCGCTACGTGGACAGCCTCCAGCCATTACCTCTTCTTCACGGCCTACGTGTTCCAGGGGTTCTCGAGCCATTCTCTTCTGCGTCGATCCGGAGAGCATTCTCCCCGTGGTCGAGGAACCTTCATCCGAACCGAGGAGGAACGTGGAAGAAATATCAGCAACGGAGGTGCCAATGCTCAATGCCAAGTTCTCACACATCTGATCGGAGTCGGCTGGCAGGACTCCAAGTCAACGGACCGGTAGTGCGAACAGAGTCATGTAGTTATCTGCAATGTGTCCAGTACCAGTAGTTCCATAGATCACTGGCCTAGCCAATTTTTTTTTTCATTAAACATAAAGATCCATTTTGAGTGGAGGTATTATTTTCAAGATGATCTTGTTTGATAAAAGAAAGAAGTAAGATTTTCATAAAACCTATTTAAAATAGACATTTTGACTTCATATTTATACATGAGCGTTCATTATTTTTCTCGGCGCTGGTTTTATTTTTAGACTCATTGAAATATCGAACGAAACATGCAAAAATGTCATGTTTCTAATAAAAACCAGGTTCAGTTAAAGTTGAGAACAGGGTTTTGTTGACAGTTTTCTTTGTTATTGTTTTCGATGCCTATCTGTAATTCCAGTTATTGCTAATCAAGACTTCGAAAACATTTTTTTAATATAAAGTAATTATTTATAGTGATAAAAAAACACATGTTTAATAGTGATGAAATCAATTACTTTGTATTATATTTTTCAAAAAAGAAATTAGTGTAAATCTTGTTTCTTGGATGTAATTTAATAAATATATGTATGTTTTTCCATGTAGTCCTTGATGATGCCAAAAGTGGCAAAATGTTGACTTTTTAATGAAATTGTGTCAATTAAACAATTTTGAAAATATTAAAGCTTAATTAAACAACCTATAGTGATAATATGCACATGAAAATGTCTATTTTTAAATATTAATACACTTGAAACGGCACATCGCCATTAAACCACCTTATACCAGGTGATAAGGTATCTAATTGAGCAACCTCTTATTCTGATCGAATTCCTTCTGATGGGTAAAGTTACTTTTTAAATTGATAATTTCATCTGATAATTTCTTCTTTATTGTGAAAGCGCTTTCGACAACTCTAAACCAACATCTTCAGTTATCTGAACAATAAAATAAAAAGTCAAATGATAAAAAAACTTTTACTTGCGCATATGGGGACAAACTAATTACTATTATTATACGTCATAAAGATCACAGTCAATAAGTAAAATGTATAATATATAATAGCGGTGAACTGTTCTGAGTTTATTCTACTACAATTGAAAATTCTCAAAATTCTAAAATACATCGCATATGTAGAAAATAATTAAAATTCAAAAAAAAAAATTAAAAGCTATCAAATAACCATTAAAAACATAACAAAATATTAGAAAATTGTCAACAAGTTGTCATAAAATTAGTAAAACTTGCTAAAAACACAACTAACGATCTCATTGCTACCCATCCACTTTGCTATGTGGGATTTGTAACTTATCTAAAACAATGGGTAAAGTTACTTTTTAAATTGATAATTTCATCTGATAATTTCTTCTTTATTGTGAAAGCGCTTTCGACAACCCTAAACTAACATCTTCAGTTATCTGAGCAATAAAATAAAAAGTCAAATGATAAAAAGACTTTTACTTGCGCATATGGGGACAAACTAATTACTATTAATACACTATTAATACAGATATTGGGGAGTCTAATTTAATTTCAAAATTTTCTCCGCTATTAATTAATTGATTAATCGTTTGTATGGTGTAGCAATGAAACTTTGGTGCCTCGTGGTGCCCATCTTCCTATAGGCTTTGGTGGAATTGGTTTGTTTTTAGTTTCAGATGTTCTAATTGACAATTTTCTATTAATTATTATTAATTATTTATTACATTAATTATTAATTATCTATTAATTACTATTAATTATTTATTACATTTCCCATAATCTCTCCTGTTCACACCGGATCTATCTTTTAATTGAATCGGGTCTCTAGTGTGGGGAATTAAGTTGCGTAGGTATGATATTGATGTACAGTTGTTTTTAGTAACTTTAAATAATTTTATGACAACTCGGTGACAATTATTTTAACAATTTATAATGTTTTGAATGGTTATTTGATAGCGTCTAATTTTGTTTTTTGAATTTTTATCATTTGGATTTTTATTTTATTGTAGAGATAACTGAAGATGACAGCTTAGAGCTGTAGAAAGCGCTTTTTCAATATTGAATAAATTACCATTTGTGGAAAGACAATAAAGCTGTTCTATAATTATACCATTCCACAATACTTTAATTACAAAGTTACTTAATTACCCCTTTACAAAAAAGAGTGAGAAACATGAAGACAATATGTTCCACACTCTTAATTGTTGGAGATGTAATTAAATAAAAACAATATTGTGGAATTCTAAACATTATTAACAAAGTGGTGTTAAACGATTATTATTTGTCATGCTTATTTTGTTTTATTTAATGTCCTAATAACTTTACATGTATTCTTGAATGAAGATATTATTCGTCTTTATTTTGTTTGTTAAATGTTAAGAGCAAAAGTTTAGAAGTTAAAAAATGTTTTCCTCATTAATTAAATTAAATACTGATCATATCGTATTATAATTGGTATTTCTTAATACTCTTCTAACATTTTTACGGATGCGTTGTGAATCAAGCATTCAATTTTGATAGCCTTCACTCCTATCAAATCTTTAAGGATAAATAGCATTATTCGTAGCTTTTCACTCCCTTAATGGCCTTGCTGTTAACTTATTCTCCTGTATAAATTTAATAACCTGCTGTCCAAGTAACAGCTAAGAGATGAGTTACGGCGAATGACCACAGAGAAACAGAGATGCCTGGTGCTGATGCCGCTAACGGAACCGGCTGTGGATACACCTTGACTCGGCTTGGCGATGAGATGTGCGTTGGCTAACTAGGATCTTCACAGCTGATGACGCACCTCACAGGGTTCCTAACGTGGGAAGAACCATGCGAGGATTAATTATGTAAAAATGACGGCCTTCACCTTTGACTTTGAATGTGCACGGCACGCAGGCAGGCACGAACCCAACCGATACACACGACAGCGATGGGAATAATACGTACGCCATGTAGTCTGTAATAGCGTCTGCAGGAAGGATCTTTTGTGCTGTTGCCTAGAATATGTTCGTATATGGGAAACTTCAGTGGCCGAGATCTGACCGCAGGAATCCCATGAAAGCTTTGATCGTGCCTCGTCGAATTCATTTACGTATAGCCGACGTCAATAGTTCAATAATAAATATCACGGAAGTTAAGGAGAAAAATAGAAGGAAAGTAAAAGTTAGGAACGAATAAAGTTTACAGAAATAACAGATTTTTTTTTAATTACCAAATATTTATTGTGGCAAAAAAACAATCTGCATTATTGGGCAATAAGTAATTGTGTTCAATGTTTTCATCCGTGCCATATTTACAATTCTTCATTCATACAGTTTTTACAAACAGCCAAGAGGCCTCCCAAATTTACATGGTTGTCACTCCCCTCGCATGCGAAAGAGGAAGCGGAGTCTTGGAAAGACCCATAAGCTCCTCCATCAGCCGCATCACCGGGTAAGAGTGAGTGGAGGCTAACCAAGAGCGCGAGAGCTGCAGACGCTCATGACATAAGTCATAAGGGGACATAAGAAACCGGCCATTGCCAGGACTCCCGCTGTCACGTATTTATAGCAGGTCACTTGGAAGGGATAAGTTCAAGAATGTATGGTATATTAAGATCGTTATGTAGGGTTTTGTTACTGACATAATAAAAGGTATTGGGACTTGTGGTTGAAAGGATGAAATCCACTTGATGTTCGAATTTTTTATCATACCCCACAGCTCTATTCCGTATGTCTAGATTGGCTTCAGTATAACTTTGTTAATTAGTAATTTATTTTCAATTGAGATATGGGATGCCCTTTGAGCTAGTCTGTAAAGTTGTCCAAAGTGTCTGTCTTTTTAACCTCGTGTGTGGGTTCCATGTTAGCCTTTTGTAGAGATGGAAACCTAATTACTGACTCAGATACAGGGAGAGGAATGGAATTAAAAAAAAAGGACTTGTGCCAGGGGGTAAAGGTAATGAGGAAACATTTTGCTTCATTAACTTTGATTCACTCTTCATAATGATCTTAATATACCCTACATTATTGGAATCATCCGTTCCAAGTTCATAAAATTCCATAGTAACCTATCCAACCACCCTAATTCCCTAGCACAGTCATTGCACTGCACCACTCATCCTTATCATCCTCCTCAGAGACTAAAACGGCAGTGTCCTCGTGACCTGCTATAAATAAGTGACAGTGGGAGCCCTGGCAATGGCCAGTTTCTCTAATCATGTCCTGAGCGTATGTGGCTCTCGCCTCTTGGTCAGCCTCCGCTGGCTCTTATCCAGTGACGCGGCTTACGTAGGAGCGTGGGGATCTTCCAAAGACTCCACTTCCTCCTTCGCACGCGAGGGAGGTGACAACCATGTGGACTTGGTGGGCCTCTGGCCTGTTTGTATATATAGTATGAATGAGCGAGTGAATGAAAATTGTAAATTGGTATGAGTGAGATCATTTATCACAATTACTTACAGCCCAATCAGGCAGATTGTAATTTTATCTTAGTAAAAAAATTGTTATTAAAAAAAACAAAAAAAAAACTTTGATTGACCATTGGTTGCACCAATACTCGATCTCATAATGTTGTTTTTGAAGATTATGGGATGCTATGTCGGATTCTGGGTGGGATGAAAGATTATTAAAAAAAAAAATACATTTGTCGTCTTATTGCAATAACATAGTAACTATCTCCAATAATTTTTAATTTAGACTATTTTTTGATAGGTACAATGTCATACATACAATCGAGATACCGCTTAAGTTAACCCAAAAGAAATGCAGTCCTGTGAAAAAATATAAACTCAATAGATAAAATTGAAATATTTTAAAAATCTGTAAACCAAATACATATATCATTTGAAACTATATTTCATATTATGGCATTGGTAGAAAGCATTATAGGCCATTGCTTTACTTTATAATCTAACAATAACTAAACATGTTAACCAACCTGTCGGGTGACGACCCCTCTTGACGAAGAGGGGGTGCCTAGTGACGAAGTGAGGGTTGATTAAGCTATGACCTGGACAATTGTTTCATGACGGGTCTTACTATCTGACTCCATATCTGATAGGTATGTGCCCCGACAATGCACTATGTTCAGGAGAAGAGGAACAGGGTAGATATTATAGGTAGTTTATGTGGTCTTGGAATGACCACTAATTCACACTCGGTATCTAAAGGTAGGCGAAAACCGTCCGGATTCCAAAGGCGAGTGTGAACCGGAGAGAGGCCGACTGGATCGCTGGGGGAGACGCTACTAGGTAAAGTTTGTAGGGTCCCAGAACCGTCGTCCGCATGGATCTCTTCCAAGAAGGTGCTAGTCTTAGCGAGACGAAGGCAGAGAATCCCACTAGGAAGGTCTGAAGGTCTGACAACAACGGACTAAAACATAGCGAGGTTAGGAAAGAGAGATGCAGAGCTAGTTGAATAAGAAAGCCATGGTTCGAGTAGAGCAGCAAATGCCATTGCAGAGAGAGAGAGAGAGAGAGAGAGAGAGAGAGAGAGAGAGAGAGAGAGAGAGAGAGAGAGAGAGAGAGAGAGAGAGAGAGAGAGACTTCCATTTCATCGTGGTGAAGAAGTTGACACTACACAACCATATTAGTGAATATACTCAAGGTACTGATCAATGTTAATTTTCAATTTACTTTTATATTTATAAGAGAATATTAGTCCAGTTCACCTTTATAGATTAAAGTGAGAGTCTTCGTGTTGATTAATCTTTCAAAATTTCCAGCGCGGGACTCGGCTAAAGAATAATCGATTTAAAAAACAACTTCCAAAGTGTAGTTGAAAACTTAAAGAATTGAGGTCCAGAAAATTACGGAAAATAAAATAACTGGAAGGCTTCCCGGATTTTCCGTTCATGAAAAACGCGCTGTTTTGAGGGAAATCTTAAAACCGGTGCTTCTTCTGCCCAGATTGTGCGATGATTCAACGTAGAGTGTGATATTTCCACTTCTGTACTAGTTTGTACGGAAGTAGAAACCAGATATTTAAAATACCGTAAAATTATAACCAGTTAACCGCAGCTGAAAAAACATCACTTCCAATGGCGCTTGCAGTTGGCTGAAAAACATATTCAGCAAAGCTAAATTTAGTCCAGGGTAATGTTTACCCACAAAAAAAGTTCAATCTTGATGGCCCCGATGGTTTCAATTATTACTGGAATAAGATAATGTTGTCTTGATGGTCACATTACTGGCAAAATGAATGCTGTTAGTTACCAAAAAGTGTTTATTACATTACTAGAAGAAGAAGAGATAATTTTCCAACAAGATAACGCACCGATACACACAGCACATTGGTCCACAAACAAAGATTAGAGGATTTCAGATTTAATGTTTTGGATTGGCTAGCACATGGTCCGTACTTTAACCCCATTGTCAGTTTGTGGGGAATGATGGCTAGGGACGTCTATGACCTTTAGAAGCCAGAGATTCAAAATATCAAGGAACTTAAAGAAATGATCACACAAGCTTGGGAATACATACCAGAGAGAGCTTTGATAAACATGGTAAATGTGTTCCCTGATAGAGGTCATTAAAATACGCGTAGGGTGTTCTCATTATAAAAAGGAATTCACACTTTAGAGAGATAAAAACATTCCGAGTTTATACTTTTTTACATTTGTCTACTATTCTCTTAACTTAACTCTCTTAACAAGGCAATGCAATTTGAATTATAAAATTGTCACAAATCTTGCATTCCATTTTATAAAAGGTAATATGTTTTCTTCAATAAATTCTGAATTAAGAGCTTGAAGAAAACTACTTTCGTTTTGAGATTATATTTTTTTCACAGGACTGTATTTCATGTGTGCGATACTGGGCTTAATGAAGTTTCCATACCATCCACAGACGTCCCATTCACAAAGAACTCAGATTTTCTTTCATCCATCTACTGCGGACAATATAAAATTTGTACCGTTTACTAAACCAACACACCAACACAGATATGTAAGAGGTTTATATTTTAGTTGCTAATATAAACAAAAATGTCCAAATAATTGACATAAGACGTTCTTCCAGCCAGTTGCCCAAAGAAATATTTCGATTTTTGGACATTTCTTGGAATAGTTCTTTTTATATCTTAGCATCCATCCCAGCCTCAGTCTAAAAATTCCAGTTTTAGACTAGACCTATCGATTTAAAAATATAAATCGCTTGAAAAATTTTCCTTCTGATTGGAAAAGTACATGTTTTTGTGATAACACAGACAAACAGATGTTTGGTGTCTGAATAATAGGGGCTGATTTCATATGAATTTGATGCTCTGAATTGAATATAGCATTAGTTTTTGCCTAGGAGCTCCAATTTATACGATTTATTTAAATTTATTATTATTATAATTTTATTAATTTATTTATAATTTATTGACATATACGTTACTTTTTTAAGTTATGGCTATGGCGTTTTATTTTTTTCCTTTTCATTAAGTGAGCAATTGGTATTGAACTGTATTCCTGTAGGCCTATGTAATTGATCAAAATAAAATAAATTATGGCTTTATATTATAATTTATGGCTTAAAAGTAAGCTACATCATATAATTAGACTGTTAAAAAAAATCAACACTCTTTAATTAGTTAGAACTACATGGAATTACTCATTTGTTTGTGATAGGAAATAACTAAATAATTTTGATTTGGCCGCTTTGAAGTAAGGCATATGGCGAACGGAGGGCGGAAGGGAGGGAGTTCCAGAAGGATATTACGATTACGGGGGCAAGGAAATATGCTATCATAACTATTTTCCAAAATGTTACAAATTTCCGAACTGTTTCACTGTACTCACACTTTCAAGGCAGTACAGACTGAAGCTGTGCAAGATTTAACGTTTCTGATCAAAAACCCAACTAACCGTGGATATCATTAAGTGCATTTTCTCCCTACTCCAAAACCACATTCCGTCAAAGCTGGACAGTTAAATACTTACGTGTTACGATATACCAATTTGTAAAGATAATTATAACCTCTTTGTAATATAACGATAGGTGATAAAATCCAGGTGGCTCGATAAAATAGGGGATTAATTATTTTGATTCGACAGAGCCTAGTCCTAACTTATGAGCTCTGTATCAACTTGTACAGCTCAGCATCCTTCTCCACCATTACAGCATCTGATAAACCTCGGGTACTGCTTTTACCATAGGTGATTGCTCTGTCAATAATATACCACAGGATATCTATGTCTGTAAGTGATACTATGCCCATTATCATTTTCCAATTACACCTATTCCTCATGTTTATTGTGTAAACCGTGGAAGAGATTCCACTTAATAAATAATCACCAGTCCTAAATGGAGAGGCTCTACTTTTAAACAGATACTCTCCTAAGGTCTTGTTCTCCCTGCATGTAAGCTATGTTGTACAATTACTGTCATTCAAAGGATTCAATCGATCTAATACTGTTATATTCCTACTAAAATTTACAATAAACTTCAAGATATCCTAATTATCTATTGGTTAAAGTACATCAGTATGATAAAAATAATGTAACGTGAAAAAAGTATGATTCGCTACATTAGCCTTATAAATTCTCAAGTCAAAGGTTCTAGATTTAAATTCATAATATTTTCTCATGGTTAAGAACGCTTAATATATTAACATGCTAAAGTGATTTAAAAATTATTTGTATCTCGGGTTCAGTGCTGTCGACAGTCGACTTATGTTATTTTTTCGTTGTTCAGTACTGAAATTGGTTTTATTTATAAAAGAGGCGATCATTATTGGCGTATGTAGTTTAACAAATAAAATTAAATAATTTATTTTTAAAATAAGTAAATTTTCAGAATTAATCATATAAGAAACTTGTTTGCCTTATCGTATGTATCTATAACGCCCCTTTTTTTTTTTTTTTTCCGGAACTGAGTTCATTTTGATAAGAAAAAAGAATGCTTTTCATAAAAAATTATCAAAGGACAACTAACTGATAGGTTCAGCTGGTTAAATAATAATAATGTCCTTAATATTGGGGTCGTGTCCCTTAAGAAGAAAAATTATAAAAATAAGTACCCGCTAATATTTACAAACTTCAGTGAAAAAAAATATATATAAAAAATGTAATTAGAAATATAAAAAAAAAATGTATATATATAAATAAAAGTCAAATTATCTTCAAGAATTAAAAATATAAACAGAAAGAAACGAAAGCAAAAACAATCTGAAGTAAATAAGACAAAAATTTACCAGAAAAACAAAAGTAAAAATGATCAACACCCAAATTCACAACTAAACATTTAAAAATTTACAATAATAATTACCACATTAAAAACTAAAACAGAATAAACATAGAAATATCCCATGTAGATATGTGCTACTGCATAATAGTAACCTACATAATATAATTAGAATGCTAAAAAAAATCAACACTCAAAACATTTGTTTGTCATAGCAAATAATTAAATAATTTTGTTTTGAATACATTTAATTGCGTAACTATTTACAAAATAGTTACAAATTTTCGAACTCGATTACTGTATTCACGCTTTCGTCTGCAAAATTACCCCATTTTGGCGAGATAATAAGGTTACGTTTTGCATTTCAACAACACAATTTGCTGAGCGACTGAAGCTGTGAACAAGATGGTTTCATTGGATTAATTTGCAATAACTCATAAACTATGATTGGATTTGCATCACCCTCACCCTTTGCTGTACTATTTCGCAACACGTCAGCCATGATCAGCTGCTCAAGGCGACCACTGGAATCGAGGGTAGAAGAAGATAAAGGAATCGTGATGTGTCAGCGTCACAGAGTAATTAATGTTAGTATCCACAGTAATATAACTAAATGCAGTGATGCTCCATGCATAGTACATTAGTCAACCGGCTTAGTAGCGTAGGTGGTGGTCACTGGGTGGAGCATATTTTTTGGGGGAGACAATTCTTTTATATTTTTGTATAAATTATAAAAAAATATCAATATAAATAATATGATTATGTTGAAATCAACTTAATCATTGATTACGAGAAGTATGGAATTTAATAAAAATGCCTACTCCAGTGGCGCGATTCGACGTCGACATTCAACTTAAGAATGGAATGTCTTAAACATAAGTGAATATATAGAACTTTATTGTGCAATAATTACAATCTGCCTTTTATAAGGCAATAATAATACAGATGAATGATCTCATTCATACCATATTTACAGTCACCATTCACTCGCTCATTCATACAATAGGGCATGATTGGAGAAACTGGCCATTGCCAGGACTCCCACTGTCACGCGATTATAGCAGGTCACGAGGCCACTGCCGTTTCAGTCTCCGAGGAGGATTATAGGGATGAGTGGCGCAGTGCAAAGACTGTGCTACAGGATTAGGGTGGTTGGAAAGGCTACTGTGGAATTTCATAAACTTGGAAGGGACGAGTTCTAGAATGTAGGGTATATTAAGGTCGTTATGAAGGGTTTTGTTGCTGAAAATGGCGATGGCCAATTTGACGGTGGTAAAATAGAGATCTACTTTACAAAGGATAGTCCAAATGACAATGTCATTTAAGTCTTTTCTAATAAAAAATCAAGAAAAATAAATATTTAAACACGCTTACATTATATCATCATGTGTGCCATTCGTTTGAACAAAAGAATTAATTTTATTTATGCTCAGTAATTCTGAATTATTAATTATTAGATGACGTTAATTTTTTATGACTCAGAAAGGGCCATCCCAGGTGGTGATTGCTCTTGGTACACGATTATACAATTACCTATCAACCGTTTCATAACTATGGATAATTAATTCGATTACTGAGAAGCATTCATTGACCATTTCAATTAAATGAATGTAAAGAAAACAAATCACGTTTACAATTCTTATTACTGGTAGAAACCAGTCAGTCGTTCTAACGTAATTCTATGGTCACCTTTGTATCAGGGACATAGTTTTCAGAGTTGATACTTTACATTTTTATGTATATGATATTATTATTATTTCTTGTACAAATCGTTAGCGAATGTGCAATCTTAACATATCGGCTGGTAAGGTCCAATTATTGCCATTGTGTGAACTCCCTACAGTCCAGTCACTAGGGAGCTAAAATGCGCATAAATTAGCTAAAGGTCAGGTAGAAACTTGTTTTTTTGTTTTCTTTTTTACTGTAGATATTATATTATAACAACTTTATTATGAGAAAATTACAATCTGCCTGATTGGGCTATAATTAATTGTGCTATATGATCTCGTTCATACCAATTTACAATTTTCATACACTCGCTCATTCATACTATATACACAAACAGCCCAGAGGCCCCCCAAGTCCGCATGGTTGTCAACTCCCTCGCGTGCGAAGGAGGAAGCTGAGTCTTGGGATGTCCCCGACGCTCCTACGTCAGCCGCGTCACTGGATAAGAGCCAGCGGAGGCTGACCAAGAGCGCGAGAGCCACAGACGCTCAGGACATGATTGGAGAAACCTGTCATTGCCAGGACTCCCACTGTCACGCGATTATAACAGGTCACAAGGCCACTGCCGTTTCAGTCTCCGAGGAGGATTATAGGGATGAGTGGCGCAGTGCAATGACTGTGCTACAGGATTAGGGTGGTTGGAAAGGTTACTATGGAATTTTATGAACTTGGAAGGGATGAGTTCAAGAATGTAGGGTTTATTCAGATCATTATGAAGGGTTTTGTTGCTGACGTAATAAGGGGCATTTACTATTGTTCCCAGGACGTTTGATTGAAAGGATTGAATGCGCTTGATGTTTGTTTTTTTTGCTGTCACCCATAGCTCTATTCTGTATGTCCAGATTGGCTTAAGTATAACTTTGTAAATAAGTAGTTTATTTTCTATTGAGAGATGGGATGTCCTTCGAAGTAGTCTGTACAGTTGTCCAAAGCGTCTGTTTAGTTCTTGTCTTTTTAGCCACGTGTGTGGGTTCCATTTCAGTCTTTTGTCGAGATGGAAGCCTAAATACCGTACTGTCTCAGACACAGGGAGAGGAATTGAATTTAAAAAGACTTGCGGACAGGACTTGCGGCAGAGGGTAAAGGTTATATGGGAACATTTTGCTTTATTGACTTTGATTCGCAATTGGTTGCACCAATACTCGATCTCATCAAGGTGTTTTTGAAGGTTTTGGGATGCTATAGCGGGGTCTGGATGGGATGACAGGACTGCAGTTTCATCTGCAAATGTTGCCAAGATATTTAGATATTAGAAATGGTATAAAAAGTATGAGTTTTATGAATTTTGTCAACGACTTCTCGTGTCGTCAACTAGTTTTACCACATTGGGTTTTCACACCAGAAGTCGGTAAAGATCAAAATACTTTTCAACCGGCAATACCTGGCGTCTTCTGTTCTTTTCAGCTGTAGTTCCAACTGTGTAGTATTGTTTTTAAATTTATTAAACTATCCGGTTTCGTGTGTTTAGTTTGGCTGATGGTGATATGGTCACTGGTCTGGGTGAAAAAAATGAATTTGTTGAATGAACGTTGTGAATATGTTTCGAGAATCTAGTATTAAACGGAAAACAAAAATTGAAAGGCTAACTTGAAGTGAAGGTTAACAATACTTGTCAGAATCGTTAGCATATTCTAAAATTTATTTTGGCATCACTTCGAAGATGTTCTCAACCAAGTACACCCTCAACACTTCGAACAAGTACAGGTTCGTTCAATGTTCAACAGAATATCAAAATCTTCCTTTTATGAAGAATTCACACAAATCCAGTACCCACCCCTATCCTACATTAGCAGGTTTAGCAAAACATTTTACAAACAAATATTGTACCAAATATTGTTTTTTTTTTCAAATTACCGCTATGTTTAAGATATCTTAAAAGAACGAAAAAAAGTCCGAAATTTTCGTGGATTTTTGGCTACCTATTTCTATATATAATGTTCCGGGGGGGGGGGGAGTAGGTCGAAAACATACATTCTTCATACTACGTCTAATGTCTACAAAATGAAAAACAAATCAGTCTACGTGACCTTTTGCAAGGTAAAAGTACCCGATGGTAAAGTACCCATTCTGAGGGAAGAATGGACACATAGCTAGTAAGTGTGCAGTGTCACCTGAGGTTTTTAGTTCAGACATCAAGCAGTTCATATTACCGTTAAAGTAGATCTTATATCTCACGTATTTTTTTCCATACTTTTAATGTGGCCCTAACTTGAATTTTATGTTGTTTGAATTCGAAATTGAAATAGAATAATAAACAATTAATAGGGTTCTCAGAAAATGTAACAAACTTTTGACTTATATGTATTTTGTTTTAGAGCATGTCAGCCAAAAGGGTATACTTATAATTATAGTTCTTCTAGTACTATAGTAGTTATAGTACTTACTACAAGTGTGATTTAGTCACCACAGACTCCCTGGTTTTATAGAAAACCCCCTTCGTCGCCTGACTATTGTTAACATCTTATAAAACCGATTGTTTTATTTGATTGGCGTTAAACATTTATTTTGTTCCAATCCTTGATAATTAGATAAATTATTTTAAGGTGTTTTTATTTTTAGTCATATAACTCTCTGGCAAAATTTCTTGTCTTCAGTGCAAACTCAAATATATTTCAGTAGCCACGTATCATTGAAACCTACAAACATGTACTTTTTATAGAAAGCTCTGAAGTCATTAAAAGACAAAAGTATGTAAGGAAATTTTTCATCGCTAGAAATTAAAAAAGTACTCGATCGGTTAAATTATATTGATACTAAATGTAGAAGAAGTTGTTGGAGATATTTAAAATTGTCTTCCAGCTTTTTCTTATATATATATCGTATTTATTATGGGAATGGCTAGTTGTACTTGTACTTCCTGGGATAAATTATTTCAGTTTAACCACCGTTCCCATTTTATTGAACAGATAACCCCTGAAAATTATTAGTTAAATCTATAATGCATAAAGCCAGTTGGAGTAAATGTAGGCGTAACATGAATTTATGAAAAAGTATAGGAATGAATAAGAAGGAAAAAAAACAAAATGCGACTAATTTTCATTAAAGATATTGTGATTTGACGGTCACCACGGGAGTAGGGATCTTGTGGGATGAAATGTAGGAAGTCTATAAATATGTAAATATATTTAAAACCGGTTTTCATCCTTCCGTTCAATCTCTTGCCCTCATTTTCTTACATCGTTTGAAATTGTTCAGATATGTTGTATAGTAATGACTTTGTTCCATAACTGTTGTCAATTGAGCTACATCATCATTAAATAATAAAGAAAATTAATAGTCCATAGATAGTTAAGGAATAAAGATTTGAAGGGGTCATTTGTTTAAAAATCAGACGGTGGTTTCACTAAAATTCTGTTTTAAATTGATCTCTAGCAGGGCCTCTACAAATGCCCGAATATTTCTATTCATATACGATTGATATAAGCATAATGCTGGTATACGATTTAAAATAGTTTCCACCAATCTCTCTTTCATGTAGTAACATTGTAATTAATCAATGTGACTACATAGTGTATAATATAGATTTCAATGACACAAGTTGAAGCCCTTTCAAGTTTTTTATTTAAATCATGCGCTTTTAACAGTCCATGCCTCCCTCCTTTAGAATCTTGACTATATTTTATTTATATATATATATATATATATATATATATATATATATATATATATATATATATATATATATATATATATCATTACATAATTACGTGGTGTGCACGAGTACTTTCGTTATCCTGGAAACAGATTAAATGTATCATTTTGAGAATTTACATGCATATACATTTTTTTACCTGGAGAGGATAGCTGGACATACCAACTGTATTATCAGTGAAGTAAAATATATCCATTCTTGCTTAAAAGAATAGTGGTAATCATTATTTTACTGATTTAGTATGTGTGATGCAAACTAATGTTAATGGTCAATTATTGAGCTTTTAGTCTAATCTTTATCTTGTGCCAATGTACACCTATCTAGTCTCTTGCGTGAGATATTTGTTCCCGTCTAGTTTAGGTAAAAAGCTGGTATAAAACTCTAAGACCAGATAGCGGCCCTGTCTGGAACTCAAAGACTGATCCAGATGCAATCATACTAAGTAAGACCAAATACTAAATACCATATAGAATAAAAACAAAATACTCAAAGAAAATACGATCTTTCCTCTATATGAGCTCTCACTACATATAGACGCAAACTAGTTTCTTTCTCACAGCTAACCGGGTATCGTGGTGTCTTCTGGAACGCCCCTCATTTTCTTTCTACTTCAGCTAAGAGCAATTGTAATTGGTCAAATGGTAGATAAGAGGCTTTGATTCCTAAAATATTGACAAATCTTAAAATTTATCTAGATTAATCTTCAGAATTTGGCGTAGCCTACAGAACAATAACCATGCAATTAATATTATTGCCCTAAGGTGATAGAGGGTAGTCATTCCATCCAGCTTCTGAACGGAATCAGCGTTGGTTTACATCAGAGGGATCGATCTTATCCCCAATCAAGAAGTCGCCTTAAGCTCCGGAATAACTGATGAGACGGTTGGATGCCGAACATAAATACGTCGAAACAGGACCTGTAACACCTGTAATCTTCTTAGAACTCTTGTAAAAAGCGCTAGTTGCTGACTGAGTTTTGTAAAATAAAATAAACCGATGCAACAATAAAATAGTTAGGCATTGTAACATTAATTTTAGTACCTGCGGTAATCATTTGGCAGAAAGGATGTTATAGAAATCAAGGAAGTGAGAACTAAATGAGGATTAGAAAATACTTATATGTGAAAACCACATTGTGATATCTTAACTGGCACTAGGAGTACACCACGTGTTGCTTAGACGATGGTCCGAACAGCTCTATGCAGATGATATCAACCAATACCTCCATTAAAATCAACCCAATTGTAATAAATCAATTTGATTTGATCATAAACATATCATAACAAAATATATTGCTATAACCTAGAAATCAGTGCATACGCCTCATTTGCACAAAACATTTATGTATTATTACTAACAATTAATTTCTTTCTTAATTGCCTGCACGAAAAAAGAGCTATTCTTCAAAATACCATTGGGAAAATCGAGTATGCGTCTACAAGACGAAATAGAGTAATATATTTCGTATTGTGCATCCTAAACCTAGGTGAAAAGGACACAATTAATTTTATAGACATATTTCGTAGGCCCAATAAATAACGTTATAATTTGACTTCCCTCATGTTTTTTAATTATTTATTCACAAGCGCTTTCAGCAGCCTATACCATCATTTTGAGCACTTATGGAATGACAAAATAGGACGTTATTTAACGAAACCCTAACTAAACCAAGCAATTAAACCATAAGAGGTAATAGAATCCTTGAATATTATATAGGATACAAAGAAAATATTTAAGAAACAAAGAGATGGGATTTGGACAGCGGTGGGAGAAAGGAGGGCCAAGGTCGCTAGAGCCGGGAGAAAACCCTTACACAAGATGTTGCACTTGATCGCCGTTATGTCATGGGCCAAGTTCACTCCGCTGCTCCGCTGCCGACCCCTTTCCCCGCTGGTACCGTTTGGCAGGGCCTTTTAACTCCCGCACTCCGCCTTTCTTCTGTTTGTGTTGCCAGTGGGCGCTTTCAATGCCCAAGCCGCGCTTGGGGTAGGCCATACCGTACTACCGGTGAGCCCGGGTCATCGATCATGGCTGGAGTATTGCTGTTGATTGATATGTCTTATTGTAGTAACATCTTTATTATATTTAACACCCGTATGGGTTAAATTTCTCTTACAGCTCGATAAGGTGATAAGTGCTCTTTGCAGCTCCAGATAGGAACCTAAAGGCGAAGAATTCGAATGACGATTCCACATTTATTAGAATCTACATTGTCATGAATTTAAAGTCACTTCAAAAGGAGACTTTCTCCAATGTTATAAGGGAGATCAACATACAAATTGGTAGATGCCTTCTGGAGAGAAGAAATATTTGAAAATGGAAAGGGGCGCGAATAACCAGTAATAATAATAGAACCCTGAAGTGGACGTCCCGTATATTTACGGAAGGGAATTATCGATTACATCAAACAATCATAAAAAGAATAGCCAAAGTTAGGGCATCGTGTCGTGAGCCAAAATTACTGATTTAAGAACATCATGGTTTGGAGGGTTGAAGAACAGTTTCATAAAGCACAAAATGAATGCTCCCACTAAGACGGATATCAACCGAGTTTACAAAGGTCTTTAAGGTGTAATATCTCCTTTAAGGTTATGGTAAAGGCTAAAATCTCAATTAATAATAATACAATATTGACAGTACTACTGATATAGACTTCAGGCCTAAAGAATCGTCTGCTTTCATATTCCTCTATTTGGGGGACGTGCTGTAAATTGACAATCTGACGACCAGTATAGCCACCGGCAATGATATGATTATTCTTTGTTTAAGAAGACTAACGCAACAAGTAGCTGTTTTCTCCTCTAGTTACTGTGATACAAATCCCTAGTCAAATAGTAAACCTAACTTCACATGAAGATCCATCCATATACATATATATAAACATAACATAAGTATTTAGTTCAAAAGCATTCCACAAATAACACAATGAGTATGAAGGTGTAACCGTGAAGAGACATCGTATAGTGAAATGGAGTCTTTACTTAATTGTCTACAGTGCAAAAGTGTAAAATTTTCAAAGAGCCCACTTATGATCATTACCTTTTAATATTTGTTTACTATTCTTCGATCAGGATAACAATTACGTTAACACATGCTTCGTTAAATGCACTGTCCAGAATCTCACAGCAGTTACTTCAATTACAGCCCTACCGAGAACTTGACGAAAGGATTAAAACTCTTCATCTCCATGAGCTGATATGTATCAAAGATGTACGTACGCCAAGCTATGAAACCGTAAAACGTATTTGAAGAAAGATTTCCCCCGTGCCATGTATAAATGGGTAAAGAATTTATAGCTTCTAAGTAAGCTTAAATAATTAATGTTAGACAAGATTTCCCCCAGTTATGATGTGCTTACACTTGCAGACTGGCTGAGGATACAGCAGGAAATAAAAGAAGAGCGAGGCTGTTGGCCCAAGGTGATAGTTGCATTCTTTGCGGCCACCTTTCACGTCTGACCTGGTTCTGCATTCTGCATCTCAACGGGCAGGTTCAATGCTGCACTGCCTCTCCTGAATCTTAACTGCGCTCACTTCGGCTACGTGGTTTTATTTTTCTTATTTCCAATAGCGGATTCTTCAACATGAAAACACTATGTGTTCTGTTATTATTCTTTCTGCTGCTTTTCAAACGTGTAATACTCTTTAAATAGGATAAACATGCAACTGTTTCTTCAGTTACATCTATTTAAAAAAAAAATTAAAAAGCGATAAGCTCAAAGCAACAAAAAATGCGATATTAGCATAAACTGTATGTATCGTGGACCTACAGAAGCTTCCTTGTACTGGATAATCAATTGTTTATCTTTGCTCAGTATTATAATATAACCGCTAGAGGATATCTCCTATACATCAGTAGAGATTTTATCCATTATATAGAAGCTACACTCAGGTATCAGAACAGAAAACAAAATATTTGGCACAATGGTGCACTCAAAATTAAAGCTCCAAAACAGTACATAGAAAACTAGCTATAGCCAAGTATACTTGACAAACTCAATAATTACATTGCAATCTTTATAGATAACAGAGAAGAGAAGAAAGTAACGTGTTCCATTTATCATGCAAGGTACTGCCCTAGAAAACATATTTTCGCGAATGAATGAAAAACATATTTTCATCCACTCATTTGTTGGACTACTACATTTATGAATCTAGACAAAGGCACTGACAAGCCTTTGATTTCCTCCTTGTACTCCCCCGCACTCTCACCAGACCTGAAAATGAGTTTCAATATACAAATAACGGTGCCAATGACCTGAGGGTTTCACACCGAAATAAATCCCAAAAAACTATACACTGGAGTGCAATATTGCTCTATCGCTTCTTAAGGCGCAACCATACACATACCATATTCTGTATATTTACAGAGAGAGATCCTAATGACCTCTAGTCAAATCAGATCTTGTGTCAGATAACCCTAGTATTGTCCAGAAATGAACCTAAGGCATTTAATGATGTTCGGTAGGTGTCCGAGTGCGAAGTCTTAGGCCTACTTAAGAGTGCTTTATATTCAGACTGTATTTGTGGATGATTAGTAAGAAAATCATACGTGGCTTGTGACTGCTATTGTTTTATTTTGTATACTTAATATCATACTAGAAAATAATCTGAGATGGGACCTGTTATAGCCTTCAATAAAATCACTCCTGTTGTTGGAAGTACAAATGAATCCTTGTACGGATAACGTTATTAGGAGTATTGATTTTATCATTCCCTTCTTGGCAGTTCATTCCTTTTCCCTGGGAAGCACTTTCCCTTGTAAACATTTTTTTTTGTTTTAGGGCAGGCCAGTCATAATGGCCATTGATGCCCGCTTTTTACGATTATTTTAATTTTTATTATTATTTTACAGTGCTTGAAAAGAGATTCGTCAATGTGTTTTGGGGTTTTTTAATAATATTAAACACAGCAACTATGTATCTTGCGGATACGAATGACAAGCACAGGCGGCTCCTCAGTTCCATCTGTCTGCTTGGTAGACATGTATTATCAGTTTAAGGGCATAAGGACTGATGGGAGGATGTGGGTAAAAACCATGTTGGCCCTGTGTTCATTTTTGAGAGAAGGGTTCTCAGGATGACTGACATCTCATTTTCTGCTCAAAAAAAAAAACAGTCTTGAACTACGACCCACATTGGCAAAGACACTGAAGTTGCACTAACATCGTAATGTGCGCTTTTGTCAAATACGCACTAGTCTTATTTCAAATGCAATCTACTTAATTTAAAATCACCTTGCTGTATGATTGGTTATCATCTACGATTCCAGAGTTTCTTATGGACATAAGGCAGAAGCAATCGCTATTCTTAGAAAATCCAAAAACACGTAGACCGTTTGAACCTTGGACGGGAAAACCTGAGGCACCCGTGAAAGTTGCCCTAGACATTGAACTTGCGCGTGACATAAGCCGTGAACCAGAGCAGATACTTGTGTAACAGATTTCTCTTCTGAGTTGCGTCAACGGCACCTCCACCGTTAAGACACTGAGACTCGTCTGTTGGTTTTTTTCTCTCTTTCTATCCTGGGGCTCCTCTATCCTCCCCGTGCCGTGGAAGATTACAGGTGTTACAGGTCCTGTACCGACGTATTTATGTTCGGCATCCAACCGTCTCATCAGTTATTCCGGAGCTTAAGGCAACCTCTTGATTGGGGATAAATATCTTTGATGGAGGATCTTAGTCAAAGAGAAGGAGAGAGTGTCTAGATGAAAAGAATCTTCTTCTTTTTTTTTAAACTAAATATTTGGACTCTCAGTAGATTATGCATAACTTCCTAGCAGTATAAAGAAAAGGATTGGATTTTTCTTCCTTTGAAAACATATGTGTTATTAACAACACGGCATAACGTGTTACGCATACTATACGGGTGTATAGTTATAAAATCAATAAAAAAAAATTAAACGTTATACGGTGACTGTAGTTGAACGAGTAATAAATATTAATTTATCAAACATAAGCATATAAAAAAATACCATAGTTAATAAACGCACAAAGGATTCCATAAAGCTTATTATTTAATTTTTAACATTGCTATACAGTGATAGATGTGGAAACAAGCATTGGCCTTAAGAGCATCAAATCAAAATTTAATGTTTAGTATTACTAAAGACGCCATTTACTAATATTTACTTCATACCATCAAAAATTTCATAAAAAATGATGAATTATGTATTTCACCCACAACCGGCAAATATCATTGAGTATTATTTATTTATATTGTTTTTATTTAGTAATAGATATATTTTTTGAAAGTCTCTCTTGCAATTATTTTAGCCACGATTAATTTCAACAATGATACTTATGACTTCACGGTCTTGTATAGCCGCTCACGAAATCACTTAATAGTGTATGCCAAATGTTGGTTTATCTAAGTTTTCGTGCAGAAGATCATGCTGTTGTATTCAGATAGGTAGGCGGGAGAATGTCATTAAATAACAACTGATATTTAATATATTTTATTTAGTATTGTACATTACTCAATGGACCAAGGAACGAACTGATAAAATGGATACTACTACGACCAGGTCCTTGGAGAGGACTAAATATTTCTGGATTTATTCAGTCTGGACTTCCTTGCATTTCTTGAAAGTATATCTTTTTTGGCTGAGCTGCAGTGAAGGAAATCATGCTTTGCACTGATTGAGTTCCTGAAGTCAATGCAGCGTCATTACCGTTATGATTAATTTTGTATCATTTATTTGGCTTTATTTTATAATAATTTTCATTTTTTTGAACTACTAAGTATTTTTTCATTTTCTTGTTTATTTACATTTATTTATAGTTATTTTGTATTTATTATTAACATTAATATTTTAAATATTAATGTCTTCTGCTTTATCAAATATGTATTACGTCATATATGTATTACTGATGCAGTAAGTAATTTCATACATGTACGTAATTTTAATTACGGAACATGAAGTAACCATAAATACTCACGTGGGAGGGTTTACTGAGGTTGTTATCATGGAAAACTGATTTATTTTTTTCTATAATGACATCACTGTGTCATTCAAATAAGGTGATCATAATGTCTTACGTATTTTATCATTAAATTAAATCATGCATAAGTCCTTCAACTTCATGAAGTAATCCAGCGAGCTCCCATGGGTTGAAACGAATGACGTTCGGAGGTACGCATCGATAATTTTAATGCCCTGTCTGTTATAAGATTTCTTTGTATCTATTAGAATTAGACGTTCATTCATTAGAAATTCAAACGTTTTCAATAGAGTACTGTCATGACATTTGATTTCAGCGAAGACATAATTTTTTAAAAATTTATTTGTGAATAAATGAACTGTTCTATGGAACAGTTACTGCAAAATTCTTTGAAATTAAGGTAAACTCTTCGTAATTGTCACATAAAGTTTATTTATCTTGAAGAAAAAAGTCGTCATGATAGTTCTGTTGCCACACTACGAGAAATAAAAACCATTCACAATAATTTCTTTTTTTTTTTTTTTGGTTGCCCTCATGTGATATGATAGTCATTTTGGAGTTATGTCACCGAGTCTCCGGATAAACGCTATTTGTTTCCAAAATAAGGGTTGCCTAAGTGCATTTAAGATATTCCTTAAGTAAATTAAATTATTTTCAGGCGTATTATTTCATTTTATAGCACTAAAACAATAACGCCCACTTAAAGTTCTAACGTACACTGTAAGATTCACTCGAGGGCAGAAAAACATGAAATTACCCCTAATTGCAATTGGAAAAATGAAAAAAAAAAACGTTAAACAGTAAGATGGCAAAGGAAAAATGATTGAAAACCACTAATAATTGCTCTCCAATGTAAACACAGTTTAGGGAATTCGAGAAGGCTTAACAGAACGTAATCCTATACCACATCAGGGCGACTAATTAAAGTGATTAGGGCAGGTTTGAGACTAATGTCTGCAAAGAAAGACCACTCGAAAACAAAAACCGAAAAAAACAAAACAAAAAAACCACCAACTACTTGCTTTTGACCGTTGTCTTTTTAGGCGGGCATGAGGCAGGTAACAAGGTGGTGTGGTAGGATCATTAAAGCTACCAGCCCTGCTCCCAGTTGGCTCATTTATTTCATGCTCGCTCTGGCGTTTATATATCGGTCGGTGTTTTTGCACTGACCGGTGAAGTACCAGCTAGGCATGCAACATGCAAAATGTCGCGTTCATAGAGGCTATTCCGCTCCACTTGCACCTAGTCGAACTCTTTAACAAACCAGCCTTATCTATGACAACGCCACAAGTTCTTATGGGCGAGATCCATTTTTGCATTTCTTGAACGACAGTCGAAAATTATAAAATTTAAACATGAACCTATATTATTCCTACTCCCAGTAGTTTGGGAGTAACAAAAAATCCCGTGGATAGCAAGGGGTGTCCCATACATGTTTTATTATTTTTATTTAGTTATAAATAAGGTCCATAAAACACTCGAGCCAGTAATTACAAAATACATAAATAATGATCATTTCCAAATACACAACTCAATATGCAGGTTTTCAGAGGATTCGAATCCCAAAAATTAGTATTACGGTTTCACGAAATTACATTAAAATTAACATAACTTTTAACGTAATTCATTTGCTTAATCCGTATTAAGTGTATCTATAATACTCACGTTCGTGATTTACGCCCCGTGGCTACCCGGCATTAGAGATTGAAATATTCTCTTTGACAAAGTGATGTCAATTCACCGATGTCAATTGAAGGTCTGTGATGTTCCCTGTGTCGTTGGTGTCTAAAACACACGTTAAGGGTGTGGACAATGGTATCCCACACTCCGCAGTAGCGGCAGATCGGTGGAAGGCTCCGGACTCATCAGATGTCCGTGTGTGAGTGTGGCCAGTCCGTCCTCTATCAATTAAAGTAACTTGACTAACAACAAGCCGTGTCGGGGAAGGCTCACCAGAAGCCAACGATGTATCGGTGGTTCCAGAGGAGTCACTGTAAATATGTACATATAGATATAAGGTAGGACTGAGTAGCCTATGGTTAGATATAAGTTTAGTTATAGGGGGATAGAGGATGCACACCCCTTGTAAATATAGTACTTAAGTATAGTAGTAAGATATTAGTGTAGTTGACGGATCTGTAAATATTGTAAATAAATTAAGGATACTAGCTATAAGGAGAAAAAAAAAAAAAGCTAGTAAAGATTGTACAAAGTAGATTTAAGGAAAAGTTTTTATTTTATTTTGTTTTCTTTGGAAGTTTTGTGTTGATTTTGAAAAATAAAGAACGAAAACAGTATTACTCAAGGTGCGCTGACCGGTGCAACAATCCCATTGCACCGGAATACGCGCACCACAGGCTACGTAACCCCATGAGCTCACTTCACGGGCTTGTGGGGTAAGCCCCTTTGAGGCTCAGCCTCAGGAAGGGCCAAAAAATAACAATCACTAAGCAAATTAGTGATTAGTCCCCCACCCACCCGTATGTGGCAACACAATGCAAAGTAATCCCTTCATCCCAAGTGGTCTAATTTTAAAGACGGGGACTATAGTGCTGATTGGCTGCCATTCTCCCACGCCCTAGGTGAGACTAGCTCATGAAAGTAAGTTCTGTTGCGACTATCTGAGTGTAGAAATCATTTTATTTTATGCCAGTAAAAAACTACTTTGGGTGCCCCCAGCTTATTGTAATAGAGGTTTGTATGCAGCCTACCCATATCCCTTCTTTCCTATTCTTAATTTTTACATCAGCCTTTACATAAAGGTAAGCCTTTTTTTTTTATTCCTTAGTTTTCATTAGCTTTGCGCATCTGAGCATGCCTGAAACCCTTATTTTTCCAATTTTATTTTGATAGCTTTATCTCTCATTGCCTGTTCTGGAAAACTTATATTCTTCCATCTACGTGTGACAAGTTCCGATCATTCTCTTGTTGTCCCTTAGACTATTCCAACATGTATGACAACTTGACAGCCACCGTTTGCACCTAACCCACGACAGGCGTTGTGACATTCGTCAGTACTTGTTTTATGATAAGCTGTGAAGGAATGTGGTGTCGAATCATCCAGACCTCTGATGGGTCAAGAGTCTTAAGAGGTAGATCATCCAAACATAAGATTAGCTGACCCATGGCAGAAAAATGATAAACATCCTACATACAAAACACACGAGGGCGAGTGTGATAGGATTCCGTAAAAGCTTCTAAGCCAGTGAAGATTTTGTCAACAAATGTGACTGTAATACTTATGGGTTACTGGACATGGCTGTCATGCGACCTTGGATTACACCTGACCCCAAGGGTCTAAAAATTCTAATCAAATGGAATAGTTTATGTCGATTTTAAAGGGATTGGTTAAGGAAGTATTAAATAGAAACAGAACTATTGGACAGGTGTTCCCTATTAAATTTCATCAGATTTTGGCAGCACGGTATAATTCATGTTTGGAGAATAGGATTTGTCGAATTCCATGCAGCGTAGACAATAAGGTGTCCGTATTCAGGCATGTCAAATAAACAAATCTCGAGACACTCAATCAATAAAAATAATCACTGTTGAGAAAAATAAATAAATACATTTCTCGTTATAACAATAAATAATAAATCTTCTGAATAACAAATAAAAAAAAATGTCTAATTTCAGTGGAACTGCTCATGACATTTTCTTGCTTAAATTGAGATGACATCTGGTATCGAATGTAGATCCTCTGTTTGTAGATCCGGAAGGTTACGCGTGGTTACTCACAGGCTCGTTAGACTTCATCAATAAATACCAAAAAGGCACTTGGGTGCCACCACATTGGCTCCATAGTCTTTCGTGATGTCTTCATACTATAATTCGGAACGTTATGAGATATAAATTTTCTAATGAAAATAGTGTAAAAATAGAAATATTATAAAAAACACTTGAAATAAAACGCTATAATGACAAGTTTGACTTTATTATAATTCGATACCATTACTGTAAATCTATCAGGGGATTTTTTTGAATATTAATTAAACATAAGCTAGTTTATACATTTGTTGTTCCATAAATTTGATATAAATATATATGTATACATATATCTTTTAGGATATTTCAAAGAGTCAAGATTATCATCAACCGATTTGTCTCAAACTCTATCACATGCGGATTTATCTGAGTCAATGGCAGCATATTATTCCTTCTTACTCTCTTTCTTTGACCTTCCTCCACTCGATTGAATCTCTTTATTTATCTATTACTTCAACATGCCTAAATCATGATAGAGTTTTGCCTTTTATGCCTAATGTACTAACCTTGGCTTTCATTCTTTTTTTCAATGATTTCATCGTTTTTTTTTTCAAAGAAACCTAATGTAATTCACCTGGCCTTCACCGAAAACCCATTTCTGCTGGTATTCACTTCCTCACCATTCCTCTGATTAAATTACAATCCTCCGGGTTGGTTATACGCCTCTGGACAGTTTAGCTAGTCCATTAAAACTGTTGAAGTATGAGTCCTGCGTAACAAAGCTGGTCCACTTTTACCTTTAGTCAAGATGTTTTCTATGGTATATTTAGGAAATTTTGAACTACTTTATCTCCAGGATCTCCTCTTTGCCTAAAGATGGTGGCCTAGTGATCTATTGTAAATAGATAAGTATGTCAAGGGGTCTTAGCACTGGATGCATATCCCCACTCATGTCTTGAACGACGACGAGTGGGGACTTGGGGGCATTGAGGGGCCATATTTTTTCTGTACATAACAATGATATTATTATTGATATTAAGGTCATAACCTGAATAAAAAGTATTAAACATGCATACTTTATCATAATTAATGCACTTTTAGAAGCGTTCTGTAGTGTACATGTTAAATTTCAGTTAGATGTTCCAGTTTTTATGACTCTCACCCTTTAGAATAGCAATAATTTCCATATTGGTATTCATGAAATCGATCACCTTGAGATCATTAAAACTTAAGGTAACAGAAACACAGACGCTCAGGACATGAGTGAAGATTACAAGATGGATAGTGCCAGGACCCCATGACATACTGTCATTTATTTGTTATTTATTTACAATAGATCGTAGGCCACTGCCGTTTCAGGTTGGAGGGTTAGAAGGGTGTGTGTTACTGGACAAGGAGTTGACAAGAGACTTTGGATGACCGGATAGGTTTTTGTAGATGTTATATAGAAGGAAAGTACTAAAGTTTATAAGGTCAAGGGCAGTTGACAAATGGAGATCACTATAAAGGGACGAATTTTAGTAAAAGGGTGTGTTGAGCACAGTTCTGAGGAATTCGGAGTGGGTTCGTTTGATGTTCTGTGGCTTTCGGTCTGTAGTATGTAAGTTAGTTTGAACAGCCCTTTGGTATATCAACGATTTCCCGGGGTGTAAGGGACTTTTTGGGTAGCACACACACCCAAAAAAAACACAAACTTCATTAAAAAAACTTGTGCTCAACAATGTTGAGTCGCTCATTCCAATGATGCAGCCGTGAGGTAATAGAAAGCGGTAGGTGACGCGAGGTGTCCTTGACCCGAGGGTAGGCTCTAAGAGTACCGCACGAGGCCGCAACGGTATTATCTCAGGAACCTCTGTCCTCATCGATTAATTATTCGCTGATTCCTTTTCGATTTTTGTTTTCCGTTTCGTCGCTAAAACAGCCGCCTGACCTCACCGTCTAGGGAAGGCACACATCGGATCAGGCGTAATAAATCGATACGTCTGACATATCTAATATTTAATCAAGAGGTGATTTCATCGGTGCGCCAAATATGGATATGTCTTTGTGTCATGCACAGACAGGGATACGTGGCTCAGATAATTCAGATGATCAACTATTCTTTTTGTTTTGTTTTTTGGTTTATTATACGCTACCGTTCAGATTAGGTTAAGTTTATTTCCGGATGTGATTCCAGTCTTGAAGTATGTGGAAAAACAATGAATCATCTTTAAATATTAAAGAGTTAAGAAGGTCGGAGAGTGAGTTGGGGGGGGGGCTTCGTTATAGACCCTAACGTCTCACTTACAAGTATAGCAGGAACTTATAATAATTCTTTGGGAAGGTCCGGTAGTATAGTCAAAATTTTGATCATCGATGACCAAGTTACCTGGACGAAGCGGGAGTTGAAACCAAAATCGTAACACCGTAATAGAAAACCCCAAAACTAAATAAAATAACTTTTCCTGGTGGAACTTCAAACCACTTGACCATGGGACTAACATATGTCAAACAAAAAAAACTCTTAATGAATTAGTAATATACTGCTGATGAATTTCCATTTACAGGATTATAAATAAATAATAAATTACCTAGCCTATAAGCGTTCTTCAAATTTTGCTCAGGACAAAACGCTTTAATAGCAGTCGACCAGTGTGGGCCTAGACAACTCACAAATTATGTTTCCCACGCCATTTAGGGAAAATACAATCTTCACTCTTCATTAATTTTACCTGGAGTCATTTTCACATCTCATTTTTCATCCTAACAGCCACCCCATTGCTCATCATGCATATGTAAATCAGACGATAAATAAGATGGGACTTCAATGACACTAAACACGTTTTGTTAATCGTAATTTTAACTACAACTTCTCAGGCAGGTGTGTATTTAAAATGCATTTTTTAAAGCAAAGCTTTGCCTAAAGTGACAAGTCTAATATTTGTCGTCATATCATCTTCAGTTGATATTGCGTCAAGATGGATGGCCTGCTATGTAAATTATATTAAGCCAAACATATAAATATAGTTCACAAAATATATAATAAATATCGATTAAATAATAATTTATTGAAATTTCTCGAAGACAAATATTTCTTGATTAATAGATATCCCGGCCTCTCAGATACATAATATTTTTCAAATTATCTTCTAAATATTAGCTTCTAAGTTTTCAAAGCTTGATTATTATTTCTAGGTATTTTTTGTTCACTCTCAAAATCTAAACTTCTAGAAGTTTTTCTTCAATACTTAATTTTTGTTTACTAATCACGTAATCACTGACCCCCATATTCAATCATTCCCTGAGCGTTTGTGGATTTCTTGCCCTCTCTCAGGACTCTCAGGGAGCTTAGTTACCCCTTATTTTTTTACCACCTCACTCGAGAAAATTGAGACCCTTTGGCAGAATTTTTAGGCACACATGCGTAGGCGTGTTGGCATAAGCGTGAACCGGTCGCATTGTGTGTAACGAACAAGCTCTTAGATCACAATTATTTATGCTAGCTAAGCGAATCGTAATTTTACAAAAAAGAACTGAAAAAAAAATAAGGACATAAAACCGTAATGTAAATAAAAATTGCTTCATTTGATGTAATATAATTTGTTTTTCTATGTTGCGTAAGATAAAGTATGCGAACTCCGCGTGTTAGTAATTATTGAAACCTTGAAAAGAAAAAAGAATGTGACAAACATTCATCTTGTGAACATAGTGGTTTATCAACCCAATATCATGAAATCCCCATTTCCCAATTTCCAATTTTATTTATTTTGGACATAATAATAATATCTTTTTATAAAACTTCACATTGTTTACTAATCTTTATTGTGTATCCATCTTTATTATCCTTAAGAACAAACAGTTATTTAAAATAATGTGGGCCATTGATAGTACCAGTCCCCGCTATTGTTATGAATTGCGGAGAAATAAGATAATATAATAAAAAAAAATTTATAAAAATGAATATATATATTCATATTATATATTATATTCACATTATATATATATATATATATACCCATAAAAACACATATCCTTCAAGAGTTGAACATATAAACTCATAAAAATGTTTATATGTAAACATAAACGATATGAAGAAAATATAACAATTTACTCGAAAACTATCATAAGGATGTAACAATTTTTTTTTCAGAATTTAATAAGAACATAATTAATTATAAATAAATTGATCAAATTTATTGACGGTATGCCGTATTTTTTAGGATATGGGTAATTTTGTTTGTTCAAACGTTCCTACACGATGGTTTACATTGCATTCAAAGATTGTGTAAACACAGCTTTTGTTTATTTATTGTTTCACACTTAACCCAATAGTCCTTATTAAAGTAATAAAAAACAATATTTACATTCGGTTAGCTAATATGGTTTGTCGTACAAGTATAGATATCTGTGAAATAATTATTAGTTGAATTGAAGGAAAATCTTGCCGATAAATTGTTAACAGTTGGTAAAAGTACTATAAGTGATTTTTCACAAAATTATAATTCAGGAGGTGGTTTGAGTGACCGAGTGTGGAAGGCCTCGTAAAGAGGGATAAGGCGGAAATCTGTTGCTGATGTTCGAATGGCTGTTACTTGTATTGCCGAAGAGCTTAGACGAGACAACCTATCAGATGTGAGGTACAGTATTGTGTCACGTCGGACGAGTTGGCGTGAAAAACCCGTTCATTTCGAAAAAAAAAATAAGATCGCCCGATTATAGTTCCGTCGTGAACATAAAAATTTTACGATTGAACAATAAAAAAAACCATAGCATTTTCTGATGGATCTAAATTTAATTTTTTTGGAAGCGATGAGAGAAGATTAGTTAGACATCTTGTCTGCAAAATGCATGATCAAAAGTACCAAATTCCCATTGTAATGCAAAAAAATGTAAGGAAAAAAAAATCAGTGTACGGAAACTCTTCATCACTACTGTATACACACATTCACTAATTCAGAATTTCATAATAACAGGATAAGATGAAGTGTAGTTAAAGCTAAAACTTCATGCGTTATAAAAAATAAAACCAAAATAAAAAGCAAAAAAACCTGCACTATATTGATCAGCTTTAAACAATAACCGATTAGGAATTCCAAATGGTACTTCTTGCACTTTTTGTTACAGGTTTAATGGCCCATTACTTCCAGGTGGAAATAACGAGGCATGCCATTTTCGGGCGACCCGACCCAAGACTGGTCTGAGCTGGACTTTTAATTGGACACGAGAAACAGAAACAAAAAAAAGGGCTAAGCTAACAATATTTCAACGAGATTTTTTTATTTTTTTTATCGCGTATTTCACAGCAATGAGGCTGGTTTATTCTGAGCTAAGTAATGTAATCACGTCGGAATTATTACTTATAAACTCATGTCTCCCAGGTAAAAAATGCTGACAGTATTTTATATTTAAGTTTAATATTGGCTTTCGTACGCTTTATTATTTGGTTATGATTATTTACCACATAAATACAACTGGAAAAATTCTTTCTACTTAAAACTTTTTTTTCCATTCAAGCGTTTTGTGGTTAGAAACAATTTCTCTTTAATATTACCAAACTTCTTAAAATTAAATATTGATTTTTTCAGTCTCAGCTACTTTAAAGAAATCCAGTTACGCCCTTATGGGATTAAAACGTTATCTCATGCTGATGTGGGTGCAGGATGATCGGTGTCCTGGGTATCCGTGTACTAATAACTACAACCTGGCATGTGGGACTGAGGTGCATCCTGTGCTCTGGACCGCTCCTGCGCCCTGAGTTCAGCTTTTGTCCTTTTACTCTCTCTGGTTCGCAACGGTGCACCGCGGTGGTCTGTCCAGTAATGATGGTCCGAGAGTTTTACGTTGAAATAAACCCAAGCGTTGTATTTGGAGAAAATTTAGACGACTTAAGAAAATCTAAGTGGAACAAAAGACACTGACTAAAAAAATTGTACTCCTCCGATGACTCTAGTCCCTGAAAAATTGATTTCGGAATGCCCCAAATATATATCTTTAGTGAAAACCTGTACAAACTGATTACTGATATCGTCTTCTGGTCTTTGTAACTTTTAAGGTAAAAATATATACGATAATAGCATATATTATTGATGAATGTTCATTGCACTCGGTTTTAATTATATCTTTGATTAACCTAGATACATAGATATATCTGTTAATTGCTTTCGCATCTCAATATAATTTCTATCGGCGTAAATAATAACATTCTCATTATTATCATTTCACGGATCGATCTACTCTTCTTAGTCAATTTATTTTCTCCGTGACTGTAATTTCTTCGATTGGTGCAAAGTAATGAATATCAGTCTGTTCTCATTGGCCGAGACCGCTCGCCCGCATGTGCAAAAACGATACACGTAGGTCCGGTCACGATAAACTGTCGTTTGTAGGATAAATTCATGTAGTAAATTTCTGATCGCAGTAACGGGAAGTGTTGTCACCGGAACGAAAAATGTAACACGAAGTTTCTTCTTAAGACACTGAGCTACATAGAAAAGTCACCTTTGTTTATTAAATTATTATAAGTGCTTATTGAGCATCATTTAGTTATTTGTTGATGTAATACTATTCGTTGATTAAAATCAGTGTCCCCGTGAGAGCAGCCTTCCTGTGTTAGCAAAATATAAATGTATACGAAAACGTGCCAAACCCACCCATCCTAAGCCCAAGGATTAGTCCTAAAGAAGCATTAGAAAAGTAAATATTTGTCATAGATTTAAAAAACAAAGATAAGTATAGAGATACGGTTGCGTGCGAGTTGATGAAAGATGACATCAAACCTGTCTTTAAAACTCCGAATTATTTAGCATTAGTATTCATGAGAGTATTAAACGGCTTATGTTTAACGCCTGTTTTATGTTTATTCCTTTTTATTTTTTTTCTGGAATAAATCAGCGAATTCCATCAGTAACGGTGAATGACGTCACCGCCATTGATGTCATTAGGCCAAGAGCTATCTATCGGAGTAATTGATATTCACCTTCTCTCCTGCGGCGTGACTCGACCCTGCAAAAGACTGTTTCATCGTTATTTTTTCCAACCGCCGTTTATGTTTTTACTGCCCTCTCGTGCTCGCCTTGTCCGTGATGCGGGCGATCCTGTTGCGTCAGGGGATCACGTTCGGATCCTTCCACGTTCTCCAGTCTGAAGAAGGCCGGGGCTAGAAGAGAAAATCACCGTGGAAAACTCCAGTACGTTTCATTAGAGCCTCTCCTAGAGCTGTTAATCTCCTGAAGCGTCGGTCACCGGCCTTGTGCCTCATTTCGTATCTGATGCCCGAGGGCCGCAAAACTATCCACTACGGAATCCACGTATCAATCATAAAAAATGGTATGTCCGTACGGATGGGTTATCTATTACCGGTCTGTCAAGAATTATAGTTGTTTCCGATGAGCTCAAGGGCGCGTGATCAACTAGGCAAAATCAAGGAAGACTTTACTCACGTCAAGAAGATCATTATTTGAAGAAAATTACAATCAGGAAATAGATAATTGTGATAAAATATAGCATTCATGCCATTTTTACGAATGTACATTTACTCTTTCATTCATACCTTATTTATGATATACATTCATACAATATTGGGATATATGCACAGTCACCATACATAGCCCAGGAATCCTCCAATTCGCCAATAGCATTGTCTCCTTCCCGTCTATGGATATGGAGGCAAGGATTCGATACGTCCCCGACGCTACCCCTCCAGTCGCATAACCACGTATCAGTGGGGCTGATGGAAAGTTTCAGAGCCACAGACGCTCAGGACATCAAGAGAGATAACTGTCCAGAACCACCGAAATCATTATTAACGAAAATTAACTGTTATACAAGAAGGGAGAGGTTTTACTTCCAAAGAGGTGTGCGTTAATCTCTAAAGAAGCATTAGAAATGTTGTGTAATAGATTTTTAAAAAAGAAAATAATACAAATGCAGGCCACTCTGTTCTATAATAAATAGAAACCGGAAAAATAATCAAATCCGTTGCTCATTCATAAATATTCCACAAAATCCTATATTTTACGTAGCTCCAGAACATCTCGGTGGATTATTTGTTATTACGTTAGCTATTTACAATTTTTTACATTTTTTGGAAGGAGGTTGCTATAAAAAATAAATGCTACGTAGTATTTTCTGACAAAAATACCCAGTTTTATCATTTAATAAGTTTTAGGAATCTGGAGCAGGAACTCGGAGGTGACCTGAAATCGCATGGCATTGATTTTTTATTTTCTGTTCATTTTATTTCAATTACATATATTTAAAAAAAAAAGGATTCATAGCAATTTTTAAATAAAATATTAAAATAGAGAGGCTACCGTTGGTTTGGAACTATTTCTTGTTTTTGTTCATTCATTGGCTCAGTTTCTTGAGTATGAATTGAACTTTATTCCCACATCTAATTTTACCATTGGTGTTGTTCTATTTAAAATTAATTAAATTTATAATGATAAATCACTGGACCAGCTGAAATCCTACGCAGTTACAACCACGCGAGAGAGAAATTCTCCTGTGGTGATATGTGATGATTTAAGCCTTTTAATACCTTACCTACTTGACCCTTAACTGTTTAAACTTGTTAAATAAATTTAAAAAAAACGATGCTTACTACTGAAAATTTTTTTCCATCCAAAAACCAATTTGCCGCTGTTTTCTGTATGGTTACTCTCATAATATAATCGTTACTTATTTATTTTACAGTTTTAGTATTTTTGTTGCTGTGTAGCCCCTGATCAAGAGACAGATGTCGAGACACAGTGACACATCGTACCTCCACCTCGCTGACGCGGCTGGAACGCTTTAGTCTTAGGTTCTAGGTTTAGGTTTTAGTGTTTTAGTGTTTCCACGGTTGCAACCTGAAGGTGAGCCTCATCACCTAGTGAGTGTATGTGTTTTATTGGACTTTTAACTTAAAAAAGAAAATGTATTATACTTTATGCACTCCTTCGAATGCATCTGTGTATGCATCAAGAGGAGAAAGATGTAAATTCAAATTTATTTATTAATTTTTGTTCATTGTATATATTATCAATAAAGAAGTTTTTATAACGAAAAAAAAATAAAAATAAAAAAAAAAGAATTATTTTACAGTGAACTATTACAGAGTCATGCATTTTCAAGACTTTAACATTTTTATGAAATTGGCATTAACCCTAAAAGAGAAACTGGTTACATTATTTAAAAAGACAATTGTGTAATCAAATATTCAATAATCAAATAATCCAATTCCTAACCAATTCCAGTAGTTATTTATTCATCCTTAGTTGTGCTTATTCATTTTTCGATTGAATACTTTTAATTTGGTTCAAAGATTGGTTGATTTGTGGGTGTATATACATGATTTGGTTTGATCATCAGGACGAGTTTTACAAATAAACAAGTAAAGTGATATTATGTAGAAATAATGTGTGTGGGCTATTCGTACTTTTCTCTCCACACCTCCACAATTCGTTTCATACAAGCCCTTTCGGCGGTTTTACTACCATTTTCAAGAATCATTTAATTTTTTCACTTTCAAGTTTATTTTTTAACAGTTTTGTCATATACATTCATTTTATTTAGAAGAATGGTGGTATCGCAATCAAAAACTCTTACAAATTATGGGTTAGCCTCCCCCCCCCCATGCTTGAGTTCGTTATTCCAAAACAGGGCTTCCTCATGGCCCTTGAGGTAGGCACATGGAGATATTCCTTGACTGAGGTGCGCGTATTCCAGTGCAGCTAGAATTGCTTTACCGGTCAACGGACCTTGGTAATTGTGGGTAGACCAGAGAGAAACTTACATTCATTAATAAGCCTATATGTAAAAATATCGTTGAAGTATATATAATAACAACCTTATCTATGTTAAATGTTTGCTTGCTTATTTACAAGGAGTAAAAGAATGTTATATAAAGTTTCTAATGAATAATCAACTATTTTATAAGTTTCAAGTAATATGATCTCTGAGAGTATTGATTTCAGTGATAAAATAGGGGGAAAAAAATGTTAGCTTTTAGTAGATTTTTGCGTTGCAATTGCGCATACTGCATGTGTCAAATTCAAAGCCAACAATATCTTCAGTAATGACCTGCGTGGCATATCCTGACGCAGATAGCGGACAATCTTTTGCCGAGTGTCATTTTCCTCGGGGGCATAAACCTCCTGTAGGTGGAAAAGGGAAATGCCGGGGTCAAACACCCTAGGGGATGCTGCCGTGCCGAAACGTCGTGAACAGACCTCTTAGATACGGCAAATTCTCATCCTACGGTCCGCCGGCCGGTTCTTTCTCAGTCAGAGGGAGTGCTGACGTTGCACCGTCTCCGAAGGTGTATTAGGACGACATGATCAGCAGGGGGTAAACGCCTACCCAGAAGTGCTCTTACTCAAATATATATTGGAATACTACTCGATCCAAGGATCAGCAGCCTATATACTTTTATTATTTAAAATCATTTTACAAGCATGGTGGGCTGTGTTTTATGTATGGAATGAAACGATTAGCAAATCCACAAATTTATGATATTTTTATTACATATCCACAGATATAAGAAAAAAGTCTTATCCCAAGTAACATATTCTCTAATAGTAACAATGATGTTTATATCAGGAATTCATTTCTCGCAATCATAAGTACTGTACCATAAAGTAAAGAGTGTATATACAGAATAACATGCAAGGTAATGATACAATAACAAAAACCAAAGAAGGTACCAGCCAAACATCTGAATATATTTTGGTAACATATCTCGTTTCCTTGTTATCTTCTTCTGGTTGTCGGTATGTCCAATGATTCTTCAGCTACAGTGCAATTTCTTGATGTGGCCCCCACCACTATGTTAACAGAGAAAAGTTTCTTTATTCCAGTATAAAGATTATTAAAATATAATTGTTCTTCAAAAAGCTATCACTATGAACGGGAGTACGTCTTTCTGGCAAGGTATATACATTAATCTGTGTAAAATAAATCGATAATCGTTTTGAGAGGCTGTAACTCTGATTCCGCGGTAAGCATACTTAGTCACAAAAATTGAAAATTATCATTAATTATAAATATCTTTATACAATATTTATTACGACGAACTTACTTCTTTGTTGGGAGAACAAATACTCCCAGCGAATGGAAATGAATAAACAACCAAAAGATATACGAGTGATTCAAACATCCCGAAGTCAAATTCGTGAAACCGTAAAAAGTGCGTTGGACAATATGTAAAGATTGGACGAATGATGACATTATCCCAAAAATGTTACTGACATCATCCACGCGTGGATGACCGCCGGTCAGATTGTGAGGCCGAAGACTCTTGAGGAAATTTCGATTAGGCACTTGGACGTAAAGACGCACACACTGAAAATGAAATTGCTAGGATAAACAACTTGGCAGTGAATCATGATATTGATGCACTGAAGCAAGTACAAGATCCGGTGATAGGTGAGAGAAAACGTGCACGACCAAGGTCCTGTGAACTGTGTCAGAAACTTGGACTTGATTTAAGTCCAGCGCATCTTATCTGCCGTAAATACCCGATCAAGTATATTTAATTATATACTGTTGTATATGGACCTCTCACATATCCATAATTTCGAATCAACTTAAGAAATTAAGGAATGGTTGCACCTCTCTAACATAAAATGTGTCGAGAAGCCATTGAACCATTGAAAACATTCATTATCTAAAATAATTTTAGTCGGTTTTGATTTTCAAAATTTGAAAGATCTTACTAAAGCTAACTAGTCTGATCAACTTTTTAAAAAAATGTCATAGGCCTGAATTATTCATGTAATATGTATTTACTTTTTATCCAAAGTGTACGCTGTTCGAATAAATCTCTGAATTAGGATCCCACTGATTTGTATTTGTTAACGTAAAGTTAATTAATTATATTCAGGGTATATTTATTAGAAAAGTAGCATAAGATAGTCCCCTTTAAGGGAAGTGAATATGTATACGTAATCGGTGACGAGCAAATACATGAGTATCACGTTGTATTTCATACTAAGTATTTAAAATTAGCTCACCGAAATACAAGTTGACGCTACGGGTTCATTAGTAAATATTAAATGAAAAGTATGGTTCTGAGATAAATTGAATAACATTTAAATATATTAAGGTTTATGAGTTCGCCTATAACTGCGTTACGTGAGCCTGTGTTCTTTCTGGACTATGGTACAACTCTACAGTTTATAAATAATAAATGGTATTACTAACTACTATCTTTGTATTTAGTAAAGTATCTTTGTATTTTGGGTGTTATCTGTTGAAATTCACAAATGATTTTTCTTTTTAATAGACATAACTCAACAAACATACCCACATCATCAAGTGATACCATAAAACCAGATATTATAATACCACCATATAATCCACAAGCAACAGTATAACATTAAATAATACCTACAACTGAAACAAAAATTATTCAAAAACGACACCACCAAATAGCACATTAATATTTGAAGTCGAACTTAAGCCTGTATTCTAAAATATTAAATGTTCTATTTATGAAGACTATTAAACATTTGACCCAAAGAAGGTTGTAACCCTCAGAAATTGAGAAATCCAGGTATCTGACATAAAACCTTGTTCAATATGTAACTTTATCTCTCAATTATATATATTTCTGAGGGTTACAACCTTCTTTGGGTCAAATGTTCAATAGTATTCATAAATAGAACATTTAATATTTTAGAATACAGGTTTAAGTTCGACCTCAAATATTAATGTGCTCTTTGGTGGTGTCGTTTTTGAATAATTTTTGTTTCAGTTGTAGGTATTATTTAATGCTATACTGTTAATGTATATGTTTTTTTCCCACTATATATATTTTTTTATAAAATAGCCTTTGTCTTCCTAAATTTATTTTCCATCTGGTTTAATCTTGTCAATTGCTAAACAATGAATTGAGAGATTGGCATCATTCAATTATTTTATTAATTTCAGCAAAAATAATGCAATTTAGCTCTAAAAATCATATTAAGACAAATAAGTAGTTGCCCTCAGCACTGAATAGGATTAAATATTCTGAATATATAAATAAAACTCAAAGTAAAGTCAAAAATAATTTTATAATAAAATGAAGTTACTCACAATTTATCTTTATTTATTGATATACCATCCTCATTCGACGTTTCCCATATTCACTACTAGAATTTAGAACAAGAAATACAAATTTACATATAATTTAAACTACTACTAAATAATAAGATTGGAAACAATAAAAGCGGTATAACGGACCATTTTTACTAACCAGAATTTTTATATAATATTTTTACTTTTATATATACTGAATAGATAATCTTTCTGCAAAACATAGAATTTTATAATAGATTAGAAAAAATTGAAAATATAATATTATACACAGGTATGCTGTTATATTGTTTTTAAATAAGTAAATTTATGTTTCTTGGTCTAAATTGCAGTCCTGAAGATGATTTGGCGAAACGACGACTAAGGATGGTATATCAAGAAATAAAGATTTATTTGTAGATATTCTATGTTTTTTTCTATTATAATACGTAAATAAATACATACATACAATTGTCTCTGTGTGAGTACCAATACTCCGAAGAAAAACAATGTATCTCGGAAATATGTTACTAACGATGCGTCAGTTCAAGGTTTACTTTGATGAAAAAACAACCCTATAAAAACGATTCAACTATAGTAGAGTATTTGCTTGTAGAAGCTGCGTATTTACAGTTACAAAAATAAAAAGTAAACAGCTCGAGGACAATATTGCCAACACGAACGAAAATGGTTTCCAGGAAGGTAGCCAACAGGTTCCTTGCAGTATTCAGGATCTCAGGGGAATCCCCCGTACTATAGTGGAGATCATATCTAAGAGGATCTGCCTGGGGATCATTTTAGGTCAAGGATAACAATGGAATCCAATCCTTTGTTTTTGAGCCTTTGACTGATACATTGTCCATACATTGAAGTATATAATATCATGTCGCCTTCGTCAAAGGTGTTCTTTACATAACTGTGAGGGTTTTTCATAAAAGTACAGAATACGGAAAATTTGTTGTAATAATTTATTCTCCTTATAAATTTGACAAAGTCTGCTACAAAAAAACACCAAGCTTGGTTTAAAATACCACTCCAAAAAACTTGTTTACTATTTTAATCCATGAAACATGAAGAATTATTAACATAAACGTCTTCCCATAAATTGATGATGTACACTTGCCCTTGGCACTAAATGTCATAGGTTACAAATGAGTGGATGAATTTGTTGGTGAGTCATTGCTTAGGTTTATAAAAGAGAGATGTTATATTTTAATCAAAATTAACATCAACAATCTGACGTCTCTCTTTCAACAATCTCATCCACTGGCAAACAGCGTATAAACGTTTTATTATAATCATCACATCCGTCAGTGTGTGTATTTGCCAGGTCAGGCATCGGTCAAGGCTGATTAGCGCTTATTTGCCGGCATTTACCGTGACCAACTGTGACTAAGGATTTCTGTTGGTTCAATCTGTTTGACCAGGTTTCGAATCGATCGACGTTTTTGGCTTCAGTTTGTATGAGTTTGAAGTGTAGTGCATTCTTGTGTGGGACGGGAGTTAATTGCTTCATCTACAGATGTCGGTAAAAAAAAGTTATTTAAATGGCAAAGCTACGTATTGAGCTAAGTATTTTAATTATGGTTATATGTTTTGTATTTAATGTATTCCTTGATTTATTATTATTGCGCAACATTACTTTGGGTCGATGCAAGCGTCTGTTATGATCACAAGTTGTGAGTCATATATTGAGCAAAAAGGTGACAGGAACCTGAAATGAATACGAATCAGCTAAATGTTTTCATCACGTTTCTTTTTTTTTTATGTATTGTGACCCCTATAGCTTTTCGAATAAATGTATGGTAAAAGTATCTTCTTTATCAATTCCATGTAAGCACATAGACTCCATTCAATAGCAAAGAAAATCACTAAGTACCAGCACCTTTTAAACCGCAGTTCAAAAACAAAATCTATAACATTTATAAGATCTATAAATCAACGCAATAGCGAATTAACTGAGTGGTCATCAAAAATCGGATGTTTAGGCCGGACGCTGGAAAGAAGTCTAACTTATTTTATATATACCAACATTAAATCAAAAGTATTAAATACCAAAACACAAAATATCCTCCTATTTTGACAGAAAATAAACACCTAACATCTAAACATTGTATCCAAGGATTAATGCTTTACGCATGCCCGGTCTGGATCTAACTGATTGATTCAAGACCGTTGTTTAACAATAGCAGGAAATATAGACTACAACACTAAAATTACAGATAAACACGAAAAAATCCAAATGACAACTACACATACTTATATTAAACATCTATCATTTTATTTTTTTTCAATAAGGTTCCCACTTAGCAAAAACCTAGTAATACCTTAATAAAATAACTAATATAGGAGACTGCAACAAAGATATAACTGAACGAAACATTAACAGAAAGACAAAACAACTTTAAGTACGATACCAAGCTTTAAGTTGATATTTATTATAATCTTTACTTAGCCACTTATAGTTTGTACAATTAGACAAGATTAAGCCTATCGACAATATACTTTTACTGTATATTATTATTAAGATAGTATTTTTTTTTTTGTTTTTCCTCTAAATTTAGAGTACTTAATTATTCATCTATTGTAAAACCTAATAAGAAGAAAGTGAAGGATGTATACAATCTGTTCTTATAAATGTATATTTGAACAAACAATAGTGGAATAATACATTGTAAATATCTCTTTTGAAGCATCAACATCTTGGAAAATGGTATTATATGTGTGTACTATTTAATAGATGATACGTTAAGAAATTCAGCAACAGACAAGAACGGTAGCCCCCCCCCCCCCCCTTGTCCTAACCTAACCTCGCCAGATCTACAATGGGCTCTGGCGGGAACAGCCGTAGCGTGGCGCAGACTGGTGGCCAGAATGCGCTCTAGCCAACCGGCTAACGGTACCTCGGTCAGTGAACTCTGAGGCCGGGCCTGGCTATTTTTGTACACTTGGCAAATGTCATGGCGGCTGACCTCCTAACACACCGGCTTATCTCTTCTTTCTTATTTTATAACCTCTTGTGTCTTATCTAATTATCCTATCCTCTATCCTACCATTCCCTTTTTCAGCTTGCCGCTCGTTCGCTGCGGAAGATCACTTTGAGCCGTCCTGGTGACTCTCCGGCACTTCTTTCGCTGGACATCGTAAAACCTTTCTACACTCTCTTGGACTCTCGCTGGATGCATGGGTATAGTGCTATTCTCACTCGCTCGCTTAACTCGTTACTAAGACACATTAATTGTGGCTTTATGCTTTTTTTCACCTGGAATGCTTCCCAATTTGCCACCCTTTCTAAGTCAATAAAAATCAAGAACGTATATGAACAAAAAAAGTAAATAAAAATTTTTTTTTGTTTAAACAGATTTTACCCATGTAAGCGTGTTTATATATTTATCTTTCTTAATTTTTTAGGATAAAATTCTCATAAAGTCCTACTAAAACCAGCCTGGATTACCGGACTTGAACTATGGGGATTTGTAAACCTCTCAAAAAATATGCGCATCCTCATATACTACATTTAAATGTCAAACAAAAATATAGCAGTTTGTATTAGGTATTATTTGCGCATTGATTCTGTTGAGTCCAACATTATTATACTATTTATTATTAAATATTATTAAAACGAAAATATATAAAAAATATACCGCCCCAAAAACTTTGCCGCCCGGAGGCCACTCTCCCTGGGTACGCTATATCATTATATTTGTACAATAAGCTTGAATGTCCAAAACGCCGAACGGTGAAGTAAAAATTAATAAAATATTTTGAAGACAGGTTTTTTTTTTTAATATTGATATTTGCATAGTGTAATTGAGTTCATTTATTAGTTTTTTTCTTTGGGAGTTTAATATTAATGTTTGTTTTTTTAGTTACTAATTAATCTAATAATTAAACTCCATCATTTTTTGCTTTTATTTTTAGCACCATTCTGAATCAAATGGAGCTAACATACAAAATGCTGTTCCTCTAAAAAAAAAAAAAACACATGGTCAGATGTGTGAAACCATGTTAATGACGGTTTTAATGACTTGTTTTAATTACAGCCCACTTAAGACCCAACACTTACTGCATTATATTAATCTACACGTCGGGATAGATTTTATTATCGAGGTCGATATTTATTGAGAGAAAAAATCACTTTTTTAATTACAGTATATTGATTAGTTATTAACATTACATTATTTTTTATGTGGTTAGAGACTCTAGTATGTTTAGTCCTTCTGGGGCATAGAGTAAAATTTCCATGCAAAACATCATCCCCTATATGCAACTAGAGTTGCAAAAAAAAAAAAAAGATCCTAAAACACGATACAACTTATTAGTCATGGTGAAGAGGCATTTAATTTGATACTCAAATTATTAATACAGGAAAATATTATTTTTTTAATTACTAAATGATTGATTCATTAACCATGGTGTTGGGTCGTCACGAGGGGGGTGCCTAGGTACCCTAGCCCTGGTAACGAAGTGAGGGTTGATTATGCTATGACCTGGACAATTGCTTCATGACGGGTCTTACTATCCGACTCCATATTTGATAGGAATGAGCCCCAACAATGCACTATGTTCAGGAGAAGAGGTATAGGGTAGGTAGTGTAGGTAGTTTGTGTGGTCTTAGAATGACCACGAATTCACACTCGGTATCAGAGGTTGGCGAAATCCGTCCGGATCCCAAAGGCGAGTGTAGACCGGAGAGAGGCAGAATGGATTGCCGTGGGAGACACTACTAGGTAAATTTATAGGTCCACGACAACCGTTGCCCGCGAGGGAGATGTCTCTCCCAAGGAGCTGCTAGTTTTAGCGAGGGGAAGGCAGAGAATCCCACTAGGAGAGTGTGGGGTCTGGCAAGGCCAGACTAAAACATAGCGAGGTGAGAAAAAGAGGTCCAGAGGTTTTCATAAATGAGAAGGCCAAGTTTTGAGACATCAGTGCAGCCACAAATCACCAGTTAGAGAGTCGTCTTAAGAATGATTTACAGGCCAAGACCTGGGCCTACTTATAGTCAGTTGTGGCTCGTTAGACCCAATCATGTGCCTCGTTATTGTACCCAATGAGATCCCAGTATGCGGTGACGCTTTGATCTTGGCAGTCCCAGGCCTGGCCTGGGTCACCGATACCTGCCCTGGGTAAGGGTTTCTGGCCCCTAACTAATTAACTTGCATGGCTTATGGTTTGGTAATGTTATTTACATTTTTTTAAATTAATTTACAATATATAAATACAATAGAGTATAAGGTGATTTATCTTATGTAGTTAGCGGTCGCTACACATGGCATTGCATAAAAATGGCATGCAGTGTTTTAATATCATTAGGGTGTCACATGGAACCCTAATAAACTCAAATGTTGTGTTCATTATAATCGACAATAAGGACAATTTTAATGACTTTTCCTCTAATTTTGGTTACAAAAATGCAAATTCTAAATTATATACTGTTGATTCGAAATCAAATTTTAATAGGAATTCAAAATTATTAATTTTATAGCGTACTTAAAATTATAGATACTGTTTAACCAGTCATTAATTAATTAAACTTGTAAAATGTAACCTCGGGTCGAAAAGTTGGCTCATAAAGGTATGAACAGATTACAAAAATAACTTAAACTCTGGAACCTTGTCACCTAGGAAACATCTCTTAACACACTAAAAACCAGCAGAGTAATGTAAAGAATCAAACCTATATCAAGAAATAATAAATAAAAACCAAAAATGATTTGAAAGCATTCAAGAAAACACATTCTTGGATGGAACGTTATTTGAATAACAGATATTAATAATAATAATTGAATAAAATAAAAAATAGTAATGCTACCTAGAATGAATAAGAATGAAAATAAAAATTAAGAAAACTAGCTTGGGAATAGTTTACTTGCAATTCCAAAGAAAGGGTACGAACCCTAACTTGGTATATACATGGGAGACACACAGAGTCAAAAAAACAAATCTAACAAAACCATTATGTGTCCATTATGTGCCCCGACAATGCACTATGTTGAAGAGAAGAGGTAAAGGGTAGGTAGTGTAGGTAGTTTATGTGGTCTTGGAATGACCACGAATTCACACTCGGTATCTGTACCCTTATCTTGGGTAGGCGAAATCCGTCCGGATCCCAAAGGCGAGTGTGAACCGGAGAGAGGCAGAGTGGATTGCCATGGGAGACACTGCTTGGTAAATTTGTAGGGACACGACAACCGTTGTCCGCGAGGGAGAGGTCTCTCCCAAGGAGCTGCTAGTTTTAGCGGGGCGAAGGCAGAGAATCCCACTAGGAGAGTGTGGGGTCTGACAAGGCTGGACTAAAACATAGCGAGGTTAGGAAGAGTACATCAGTGAAGCCGCAAGTCATCAATTAGAGCGTCGTCGGGAGAATGAATTACAGCCCAAACTCTGGGTCTTTATATACTCAGCTGGCTTCCTTAGTATCCAATCGTATTAGGTTTTATTGTACCCAATGACAGCTCAGTATGCGGTGGCCCTTTGTCCTCGACTCAGGGGTTCGGGTCGCTACCTGCTTCTGGGTAGAGGGTGAACCCTCCCAGTCCCTAACTAATTAACTTGCAGCTGCGCTTTTTATTGTTTACAACATTTACAATGACTTATTTATGTTATTTACATTTGTTTTAATTAATTTACAATATATATATAATAGAGTATAGGGTGATTTATCTTATGTAGTTAGCGGTCGCTACAGGAACAATGTAGCTCTATATGACTAGTGTTGAGCTGCATAATAAATTTGATGATATCTGTACCATTATGATTAATATAAAGAAACCAAAACAAAGTAGTGCTCACATGAAAAATAGCAGATCATGCATAGCCTCCTGAATCATAAGTTGTGAACCTGAGGATCGGACGGTTGATAAGAAATAAAAAAAAAGATGAACTTTCGAATGCTATACTGTTGGCAAACATCAAATCGCCAATAAAAAAGCAATTGAAACTGCAGACATACCCTTATTACTCAATTGAATAAATGAGCATATCCAACAAGGTGTTATTCATAACATAAAAAGTTCAACCCCGGTTCTGTTACGAGGTGCAGTCAACCCCAATTTTCAAAATATTACTTTATCGAGTTATTTCTCAAAATTCCAGTGTCTTCACAGCAAATTAATCAGAGCAACAGAAAACTGTCTATTAACTGGGTTCATTTGAAACCCTCAGTGGATATAAACGTGCTATTTCTCTGTACTCTCTCACTGTAAAAAGTGTCCATCCTTAGTTCCTGTTCCAATGCATAATTAATAGAAGCTTAAGGCTCCATATAAAGGGATATATTTATCACGCGTTAATTAGCTCATAAAACGAATGCACCGCGAAGCTCCTTTCATTTCGAACCACACCGACCGGTTATCTGCTGCGGTTCATCAATGAGCTGAAGCGAAACGTTTTACTTTCATGCTAGTAATTTACGACTTCCAATAGCAATTTTTATTAAACTTTATTATAGCTCCTCCCAACTAATTACTTAATTTTATTCGCAACCGAATAAAATTGATTCTGACTAAAGGTTACCTACAAATCTATACTTTTGTATTCATGCCATTAAAATTTCGAGATTATTATCAAACATAAAAGAAATGAGCATAGCTTATTGTAAAGTTACCAAGATCTACAGATCCTATAAGTGATAGTGATAAAAACAACTGTATTATGATAAAATTACAATCTGCCTTAATGGGTAATAAGTAATTGTGATAAATGATCTCATTCATTTATCATCAAATTTACAATTTTCATTCACTCGCTCATTCATACAGTATTTACGTATGGCGTGGTTGTCACCTCCCTCGCCTTCGAAAGAGGAAGCTGAGCCTTGGGAAGTCCCCCAAACTCCTTCGTCGTCCGCATCACTGGATAAGAGCCAGCGGAAGCTGATCAGGAGCGCGAGAGCCACAGAAGCTCATTGTAAGTAGAATGAGAAAAATAAACTTTTCAGTGAATATTCGCGGACAAAAAAACAATTTTTTCTTGGTTGAATTCGCGAAGTAAGTAAAATGATTTCATAAATTTCTTTTATTATATAAGTTTCATAACCAGTATAAATTTTGTACAAATCCTACTTTGTTACCTGTGTGGTTGTTTTTTCAGTATAAGGTAACAGGAATTTTGTATGTATCAAAAATATAAATGAAATTGACAGGAAAACTTAAAATATTTTACTGTTTTACCTCCAGAATATGTTAATACGTATTAGCCATACAATGACTAGTTTTAAAGTGTTTTTTTTTTCCCTAAACAGGCAGGGCTACTAAAATAAGAGAAATTACAATTCTAGACCAATATATTTTACCGCGTTCCTCCTATCGCACGGTAGGTTTAAATCCCCTAGGATATATGATAAGTGATGAATATGCATTTTCTGTGTGAACGAGGACTTCAACATCCTCCCAACACTCATCGAGAATCCATGATCCCAACAGAAGCAGTACTTTGCCAAGAAGGCGCCAGCAGCCAACCACTTCCTAGAAGATAGGCGGTGTCGCTGGCATACCATTTCATACCTGGCGCTATCCATTATGCCTCTAGATGCGGGGAATGACAGAGGACTAAACCCTATTCCCGGGATACTCAGGAAGCTTCTTAGGGTTCTGTGTCTGCAAAGCTGATTTCAGATGTCAGTGGTCCCTAACCCTGTATTGTACTCGTAGACACCACCACGACCGAAGAACGATATGCTAAAAAACATATTTTTTAATGCATTGTTACAAGCATTTTTTTGATTTAGATTTTTAATTTAATAGACTCATAAAAATACTCGCATTTTTGTTTGCAAATAATTATTTATCATTTGTTACCAAATTTCAATTTTTTTTTACCCCCCTTCATATCCCCTTATTATATAAATCAGTACACATTCTACATAAATGAATCTGTTTACAGTAGGTCATTATATGTCCTCTAATTTTCCCCGACAGTCTGTTCCCATCGATGCGGGATAGGTGCTTAATACACTAAATTCTGGCGGGGGGGGGGGGGTAACCTTCAATTACTTCAAGACCGGTCACATTTTTATTAATCTTTTTAATTCCCAAGTAAAGTGTAACTGAAATAGCTGCATTCATTGCAGAGCTTGTCCTCGTTAGTAAGAAATAACATCAGCTACAAATTGTGTATCTTCTAAACATTGCCCTAAAATCTATTGTGTCCAGCGAGAACTTCTGGAATATAGTTGACAGAAGCGAATTTCCATTCTTGAAAAAAGCATGAGACGAGATAAATTTGTTTTTTGGTTCCATATATTTGTGTGAATGTATGGAAAACGTGTTTTCAAATGTGAATACAATAGAATCAAAGTAGAAATATAGGTTTTGGTTTATAATTGAGAACTAATGGCAAACGATATGCAGTACCATTGATTTTGAAATGCATATTTTTTCATAAGAATTTTTACACCATATAAACTTTTGTATGTATTATGAAATAATTATTTATTTTACATAAAAATACAAACAAGGATTTACATTAGTTAAAAATTATATTTTTAGAATCAAATACTTTTTTTTGTTTACTCAATCTATTATTAACTTTGTCAAACTATAAAAAATAACTAGTGCCCATCACTTGACCGATATTCCAGAATGTGCTCTTGTATACATAAATGTTGGAGATCCCTGATTAAGATCACTTATCCATGCATGCTTAATTAGTTAGGGTTTCTTAGATTAATCCGTGTGTCTGTCTATCTTAGCAACCTCCCCATTCAAGCTATTTAAAACAAATCGTTTCTTTAATTTTTAGTAGGATATCAAAATAAAGATCGCGACGTCCTGATTAACAGCTCATACATTATAAAAACGCTTTATTGTCTTTCCACAGCTGATAATTTTTTCTTTGTTGGGAACAATCTTTTGACATCTCTAAGCTGTCATCTTGAGTTACCTCCAATAGGTTATGTAGGATATATATCTCATCTAAAACAATAATATATTTTATCTATCTAACCAGCTGCATCCACGCTCCTCACTCTGATGATAGTGAGCTGATTTCTTTGCACACATTCTCACAGCAACAACCGCGTAAAAATTGGCCCTTATGAGTATAATGTTAAACTTTCCAAAGAGTTTGCAGGACTCGCTTTTTCGCGGTTTCAATAAAACGTCGCAGAATACATACATCCAGACGTCTTTATTAAGACTGCGATAATTTTCGTCGAATAGAAAACTGGACTCTTTCATGCCACGAATCGGATAGCAGAATATCCGCTTCGTGTATGAAGTGCCATTAGAAACCCAAGTAAAGCACAAAATGTTTCCTTAGATGAAGGTATTCACAGCAACTCCAAGGAGAGAATTACAGGAAATTTATCGTTAGAAACGTGATTCCCAGGGCCTCAAACCTTTCACTTGGTCCTCGTTTTTTTTATTTTATCTGCCACTCTTAGTTTTTTTTTCTGTCTTTTTCCATCGTTGTCTTACCAGTTTGAAGAGAAGACAATAAATATGTAAAAATATTCCCGTTTAACTGGCCGATCAAGTCTGTCTCATTGGATTTTCAAAACAATCAGATTGACCATGTATAAATAGAATGAGCTATATTGATATAGTTGGTTGATAGCTTAAATAATGAAAAATAGATTGACAACACCTAGTTTTTTTGTTAATGGATAATACGGAAAAAGAACCAAACAACATATAATTCGATTAGACGACCAATAGCTGAGTTTATAAAAATGTATAATATAACATAACATCATAAAAACAAACAGTAGCAATATAAAAAGTTATATTTATATGTAGAATTTTTTTTTGTAAAATTTTGGCCAATTTCTTAGAAGGCCAACCAAGTAAGGATAACAAACCATGAAGTTATTAAGGTAATGTGGTCCAACCCAGTAATAATGACTTAACTATGGACAAAATAAGTTAGCTAACATTTCTAAAGAAAAAAAAACACTCCAAAAAGTGACAGCTTTATTTTAATACTCTATGGTCAATATCATTAATATCAGGAATTCAAAATCATTAATTTGATAGACTACTTAAAATTATAGATATATACCTTTTTAACTAGTTATTAATCAATTATTGTTGCTAAATGTAACCCCGGGTCGAAAAGTTGGCTCATAAAAACATGAACGGACTACAAAAATAACTTAAATTCTGGTACCAACTCGCTTAGGAAACATCACAAACTGACACCAACAGAGTAAAGAAAGAAATAACCTTAATATACCTACATCAAGAAATAAAAAGTAAAAAGAAAATATGATTTGTAAGCATTCAAGTAAACAAATTCATGGATGGAATTATTAGAATAACAGATAAGAATAATAAATAAAATAAAAAGTAAGAATGCTAGCAACGCTAACAATGATAATAAAAAAGTGATGAGAAGTGCCATGTCCAGGACAAATTGAAATTAAAAAAAAGAAAAATACATGTCAGGGTATGTTCCTGGAAGATGGAGAAACACATTGTATGTTCCCATAAAACAATTACATGAAAACTTTATTACTTTCGATTCATCAAATCCCAGCCAATAGCAGCCCTTATCAAATATAATTTTTTATGGAACATCCTGTCCAGAAGCGTTTTGGTATCTCAGCTATTCAAGTTTATTTTCCAAAACAGACCAATGGGAATACTAGAATATATTAGAGCTGTCATAGAATACGTATGTTGAGCATTATTTGCTCTGTGTTCAAAATGAACGGCACGATTTTTCCATTTCAATGACTAAAGCAAGGTTATTCTTCGGGGTAGTAGGAGGAGTAAATAATCTGAGAAACTTGCATGCTGGTATTTATATAAAAACAAAAAATATATACATTTTTGGATGATTTTGGTATTATTCCAAAGTAAAGTAAAGTAAGTTATCCCACGACATAGTAGTGATTGTTTTACTAATAACACATCTTATATTTATATAAGATATCTTATATATATATATATATATATATATATATATCTTCTATTTTGACCTGTGCAAGTATGTTTTTAGATACCTCAGAATTATAAAACGGTTCTTGTTTTAATGAAGTTACTTTGTCCGGTAGATAAAACGATGGATTAATAAATGTTAAATATCCATCACTATCCAAACTATAATATCCATCACAGTTTTATTGTTAAATTCTTTTTATTGTATGCCAATCTTATTATTTATTAAACTAACCGTTATTGTAATATCTAAGGGTGCTTCTAAATATGTAAATTTATGTATCTTGTCCTTGATCGAATTCCTGATGATGCCTGATTAGGTGAACCGTTGACTGAGTATGGAATTGCAATAAAAGATGTATTTTTGAGAGACTCCAAGCTTTTTTTTTAAACATTTTATGCAAGTTCAATAAAATAAATATTCTTTGTGGTCTATGAAGACAAACATATTACATAATTATCCAGCTGAAGGCCGATCTAGCATAACGTTCCGGAGTCAGCATATGTGATGAGAGCCAGAGTTTTGTTCATATTAAAATATAATAAATAACTGGAAAACTCTCCTAGCAGTCGCATAAAAATCATCTATTTAGCACGATTTCAGGGACTTTTAGGAATATAATGCTAGATTCTTTTATGTTATTTTCAAAATTTCTCGAGTATCCTATACAGCTGTCAAATTTTTGTTCGAATTAAAAAAAAAAATATAACTGTCTTAGTTTATTAAGTTACCCAGTAACATTTGCTTACACAACATTATGGATTAGGGTGTCAAATTCATTCATACTTATGTACAATTATCCAATTATAAAGTAATTTGTTTGTTGTTCAGAGCATTCAGTTTACTTGAAGTTTCAGGTTTTTAAATAATGGCTAAAGTTATGCTAAATCGTATATTTATGAAGTGGTTTGAGCATTCATATCACGAGGACCAGTTACCATAATTGCTACATCATATCTGATAAAGTCACGATTTCACGCATACAAATTAGCCAGATCCCCTCCTGAGACAAGACCGTATGAATATTACATAAAGACAAATACAAATATATTACAAGGACTGCCTGATATAGGGTGAAGGACGGAGGGACTTTGGTGTTGACAGAGGGGTCAGTCTCAGTGGAAGCCGTGATGATATTGACACCAATAACCCTTGTCAGCGATGACGAACCTCAGGGATGATGTATGTCTGTCATAGGTTAGCACGATCCCTTAGAGACTTCTTTATGTGTGTAAATATTGTTCGTGCCACATTGCACACTTAAACTCTATGGTTAATATTAATAAATTGTTTTTCGGAGTAATACTACAACAGAAACACTCGTATATAGGTATTCACTATTATGTTAGAAAAAAAAGTTTGTAGTCTCTCCCATGCCTAACATTTCTAACATAATATAAGTTAACAATTTATTCGGTGCGATGCGAAATGTATACTTTTATATATGTCAAATGCAATTTGGTTGTAGTCCGGCAACTTTATTTTAACGTTTAATAATACCGAAACACTAAAACACGTTTCCAAGCACTTTAAAAAAATAATAAATCTTAAATAATTAAATTGTCGCTGTTGAAAAACCAAAATAATCGTATATATGCGGATGTCAATGGTCCTGTAGTTAGCATGTCCTTAAAAAAAACTGTAATCCGCTACAAATTGTGGCTTTTATGGTATCGATTTTTTTTTCTCAAAACCAGAAACGCTTGTACTTTCAGTTATAAATTATTTAATTAACGTTTTAACTAAGCAATAACAACTCAGTTGGGTAGGATTTTTACTCTTATTATATTTTTTTTTATCTTGTTTTATTTTATATTGGATCAATATAAATAGTCCCTTCCTTTAACCATTTTCCTTCTCCTCGTCTTCAATCTTTGGAGCTCCATAACTTTATGCTTTCTTCAATGGCCACCGTTTTTAAATTAATTACTCTCCCTCGATCGGCCACTGTCATAAATAATTTGATCGCCACCCAATCCCCAGAAACGTATACCACTAATATATATTTTGTTGTTTAATGCAAATCGCTACCAGAGGCTTATAAATCAGTTGTTCCAAAAGGGTGTGAAGGTGGTGCGCTTTACGCGTATTTAGTCGAAATCATAACTTTAATAACCAACGTGTATTTTTCACTAAGGGTAAACAGTCTTCCATCAGCCAATATTTTTATATTGGTGATATTTCGGAATTATCTCTCATTATCAAGCCATTCGTAATTTTTTTTTCAAGGCATAACTTTCCTTAGTTTTAAAATACTTTAACAATTATGGATGTACCGATTCATTCTCATGATAATGTTCATTTTACTTTTCAATTATGGAGTAATTAAGAAAAACGCTTTAGTGGACTCCAGTTAGATTAAGAGGGAGATAGAGAGAAAGAGAAATCAAGCATATTTTCGTTCAAGTGGCTTAGATTGGTTACATGTCAATTATAATACCTTTTCTTCTTCAATTTCATCTTTAAATTTAAAGCACTTCTAAACTAAAACTATCCACTTATTACAGTGTGGAGTAAAGAGAGACAAAACTGTTAATGAAGGTTTTTATTACAGTTTTAGACATATTCGTTTGATTTCATATAGTTAATGTGCGGTATATGATAATGAATTTGACAACAGAAAACTGAAATACGAGTTGGTCTGAAAAGATTCCGACCTAGCAAAGCTTTTATTTATTTTATTATCATCTTCATGTTGAGGTCGGAAACTTTTCAGACCACCTGTGTATTGCCATTTACATGTACCAATGGATGTCAGCACATAAATTTCTCTTGTAGATGACATATTTGGCTTTTGCCATTCTAAAAAGGCCACTTTATTAATTCTGATTTGTTACAATGAGTGAAGAAAGAAACCTATGGAATACCTTTGATATTTTTGTTTCTAGCAAATGTTTTTAAATGAAATAAAAGTCATAGATTTATTATTAACTAAAAGCCAATGAAAACATACACTCGCTGAATTGGGATTTGAACGCAGGACCTCCTCAACATTTTTGGAAGGTAGTACACATTTTATTTGGATGTTAATTACTAATAGTTGAGGTAAGTACGCCTCAATAAAAACTATCATAGATTTAGTTCAAATTAGGAATCTAAATGAATCAGTCATTATATAAATGAATTTGTTAAAATAAATCAAATGGACGATTGATTAAATCATAATCAAATAATAATGTAAATAATTTAAATAATCATTGCAATGTTTGGAGAGAAAAAAAACTGCATCGGCCGGGAATCGAACCCGGGCCGCCCGCGTGGCAGGCGAGCATTCTACCACTGAACCACCGATGCTACAAGTTCATGATCAGCTATTGCTACAAGTTACAAATCTTTGTTAAAACAAAATTGTAGGGTTTGTTATTACATTGTTTAAATAGCACTCGTGACTGGTCCATTGCAATAGGATAAACAAACTAGGATAAGTCCATATAATTCTTTGGATCTTGTTGTTTTGAAGTGCTGATTGACTTTATTTATTTCATGCATATGAATAAGAATTTGACTTATTGTATTTTAACTTAATAATCTCAAAACAACCATACCCCACCATCATGTTATTTAGTTGTACAGGGTAAAAATTGATTACTTTATTATTACGATATAGTAATGGGGTTATTGGAAATAAAAATTGAGTCATTTAAAGATCATTCCGGATACCATTTATTTCATCTTGAATATATTGTATCATGAGTTCCTCGTGAAATATGTGTAAACCATTAAAATGTTACATTTATAACCCATCTCATAGGTTAAGGGTAGTTTCATTCAATAAGAAGCGTGCCATGGGCCTTGTTAACTACATTAGACTTACTGTTAGATTTATTGGTGGTCAAAATATGCATGACCTTAATTACCCCAATAAAAAAGTCACAAGCCCAAATCTAATCCACTATAGTTTAGAAAGAAAACCGCGGTGCATGAATTGCATCTCCAAAAATAGCTTACATATTGTTATTAAGTTAGTAGACTAATTTTTTACTGAAGTTTTTGGCGTCAAATATATAATTGGGGTGGGGTTGAAATGCTCTTAACCTAGATAACAATTAATTAATTTAATATTTTACTATAGAAAATAAACTACTAATCTACAAAGTTATACTTAAACCAATCTGGACATACGGAATAGAGCTATGGGGGACAGCAAAAAAGTCGAACACTAAGCGTATCCAATCCTTTCAATCAAAAGTCCTGAGAAGAATAGTAAATGCCCCTTATTATGTCAGCAACAAAACCCTTCATAACGACCTTAATATATCCTACATTCTAGAACTCATCCCTTCCAAGTTTATGTTATTCCACAGTAGCCTTTCCAACCACCCTAATCCTGTAGCACAGTGATTGCACTGCGCCACTCATCCCTATAATCCTCCCCGGAGACTGAAACGGCAGTGGCCTCGTGACCTGCTATAAACGCGTGACAGTGGGAGTCCTGACAATGGCCAGTTTCTCCAATCATGTCCTGAGCGTCTGTGGCTCTCGCGCTCTTGGTCAGCCTCCACTGGCTAGTATCCGGTGACACGGCTGACGGAGGAGCGTGGGGGACTTCCCAAGACTCCACTTCTCTTCGCATGTGGATTTGGGAGGTCTCTGGGCTGTCTGTATTATTATATAGTATTAATATTGTATGAATGAGCGAGTGAATGATGAACTGTAAATATGGTATGAATGAGAGCATTTATCTTAATTACTTATTGCCTTATAAAAGGCAGATTGTAATTATAGCACAATAAAGGAATATAATAATAAAAAATAAATATTTTACTGCATAACAAGAACATATCCCATTGAATATAAATCTTCATGTTGTCAACAAATTCAAGAATGAGTGGCTGTATTTGTTGGGATATCGCACCGTGATTGATGAAAGAATGGTGATAGATTTTAGGATCGGTGCGCTGGTTGTGGGTTTAGTTATTATTGCTCATCAACAAAGTCTACCCGCAAAAGAATAATTTATTATACCCACTAGCCGGTTCGACAGCTCAAGCTGTCATTATCGAATGCTCCATTAACAAGCCCAAAATTATCAAAAAAACATAAACCTCTTGGTGATCAAAATATGTTTAACAGTATTATCAAATTATATAATGATCTCTCTCTCTCTCTCGCTCTCTCTTTCTCTCTCTCTCTCTCGCTCTCTCTCTCTCTCTCTCTCTCTCTCTCTCTCTCTCTCTCTCTCTCTCTCTCTCTCTCTCTCTCTCTCTCTCTCTCTCTCTCTCTCTCTCTCTCTCTCTCTCTCTCTCTCTCTCTCTCTCTCTCTCTCTCTCTCTCTCTCTCTCTCTCTCTCTCTCTCTCTCTCTCCACGCAAAAACATACACACACCCAATAAACAATAGTACACCAAAATATCAAATGTTAAACTTTAGGTGAGGGACACGCGACAATTACGGTTTAGATAATACCTTGCCTTAGTTTATTTGTCGATGATCACAATTGCTTTAAACGCGAGTTCGTGGGTATTAAAATTATGTAAATATTAAAACGAAGAATAAATAAATATATAAATAAATAATAGAAAAAAAAGTGAGATTTTTGGGGAAACGTTTTTTCATCTAACCGTAGATCATTTTTTTATCAAGATTTTTTAAAGTTCGAAGTGACTAACAACTCATACGCAGCGAGCTGTTCGTGATTTATTGGAGTGACCAACTTATCTCGAAAGCAGTAAATTCGTTGTTCGGCTTCGTTTATTTTCTACTGCGCTGGGCAAAGGGTTATTTTAGTATCGCTGGTATTAATGAATCATTTTTCATAAGGTTCATTCGTAATGCCAAGGTTCCATTGTCAGTCATGCTTGCAAACAATACTGCGGATCTCATGGGATCCAGTGGTAACATTTGTTTCCTAAGGTAATAAATTCCTGGACAAACATGCATTTCGTTTCTCTCGAAGCTTCCTAAATATTATGTGTCCTGTAGCTTGGCTACTAATTAGTTTTACTAATTTTAGACAGTGATTTGTGATTGTTACAAAGGTATAATATATATTATACATGACATATAATATTGACCTATTGTAAATAGATTCATTTATTTTTAATAACAAGGGGATATGAAGGGGCGGGGAAGCCCCCTAAATATTTCTTGTTCATTAGACTGTTATTTCCTACAAAATTAAAATTCTCATTAACATGTGAATAAATTGAGAGGTGATTCAAATTTGATTTTAAAGTGTCAGTTAAATTCAATTTATAAATGCGTAAATATAAAAATATCGATCAATAAAAATTATTTTGGTATAAGGAATATTAACTTAAAGTATTTAACAAACGAAATAGTTCCTTCATATACCAATTGAAGAAAGTATGGAAAGAATGTGACTGTTTTTCAACTAAACACAAGCCTAATGTAAGACTAATTTTACACTGTTGGAGAACAACAGGAGAATCCTTAAATAACCTGTTTTATTTTTGTGTCGTGAAAACCTCGGAGAAAGAAAACATTTCACTGTCATGCACATTTCACTGCTGCTAATAACAACTCAATTGCCTTACATTTGATATTTATTACTTCTACGTTCCTTCTTGTAGTTACTCTACATCTCATTTATCAAAAAATAGTTGCTCGCGATTTTTCTACAGGTGTCTTATCACTGGAATGATCACACAAAATGTTAAAAACTCGAGATTACAAAGCATAACTTATCTAGATACATCTCATTTTTTCAAAATTAGTATGACCTCTCCATAAAATTACTTACAGTTTACAAACCGTTGTTTACCCGTTGGAAATTTATACAATAACATTTTATATATGTTATGTGTATAAAATGATGTTATACTGATTATGACCTGTATTGGCACATTAGGGTAAAGATATATAAACATTTTTGAAGAACTATAAAATATACCAGTGGACTCTCACCACTGTACCGTAACAATCAACCTCCACCGAGGATTCCCACACTCCTTACTCCTCTCACACCACCTTCAAGCAGGTCCTCCTAGTACAAGGATCCAATCACCCTAAATATTTTATATTTCTAGCTCATCCTAAAATTCTAACTAGAGAGCTTAGTAAAAAAACAAGAAAAAAAAAAAAAAACTGTTTTATTTAACGCAATTTATAATAAAACATCTTTGGAGAGATATATATTATATTTTATTATATATATATTAAATATGTTTTATATTATTTAATATTATATTTTATTATATGTATATATTATATCCCGGCGGAAATAGTTTTTCAAAACGGTCAACATTTTAAATCGTTTGTTCCTTTAGATGTTAAATATTAGAATTATTACATTTCCTTTCGAATTTGTTATGATATCAAATATACATCGTTGGGTTTGTGGTAATGTTATATGAACACTTTACATTAATAAGCATATGAATGGCATCAAGCAAAAAAAAAAACCTCAAAAAAACATATAATACACAATTTTGTTTTTATGCTAATGTCTTAATTTGTAAAATAACAATCTATTTATTCAGCAAAATTACAAAATTATTCAACCAGTAATAATTATTCCTCTAAGTTAATAACAGTACACTAAACCCTGAGGAATAGAATCCAAGCTAAAAGGCTGTTTAAAAAAAAATAAACGAGAATAGACTGCTTACGGAACTGTACCGCATGCGTTCTTCGTCGAATTGGGGTCAAAACATAATTTACATTTTTTTGCACCCAAAACGTGTTAACTGATAGAATCAACAAAGGCGAGGAAATGAACAACAGCATATTGTTGTCATAAGATGTTTCTTAACAAAATGTGTCTCATATGTTATAAGTCAAACGACTGCGTGGTAAAAGGACTCAGCAGTTGATGTGTTTATGGAATATCTATTGGTCAAGGCCACCTGGTAAAAATCTATGATGAATTCGTATTATTAGTCAAAGAATTGTGAACAGGTTTTTCTACCCACAATGTTATTTGCTTGATTATACAGAGCCCATTATACAGGATATTGTTATTTTCAAAGGCCAAAACAACGATTATTGCATATATTAAATTGGTATGACAATATTTGATAAATTGATGCACTCATAATGTGTTAAAATGCGAGATATTTACTAGATTATAAATAAGATTAGATTACACATTAATAGTAACTTTTATATCGAAATTGTTAAAAAATAATTATATTTCAGTTATTATTATTTTGCGTTAAATTGAAAGTAAAATAATAGATCCATACGAAAACGTATTCAAATATCAGATAAAATACTTAAAACTTCCTTATGGCAATAGAATTAGATTAAAAAATGTAATTTACTACTGTTTATGTATAAATAAATTTTAATACAATTCGACTTATAATCTCCATCTCCAAGTCACTACAGATTTCCCCAAAACTTCTTTGATGGTCTTTCGTCGATCTTCCAGCCCGATTTCGCGAATTTGTTTTACAATCTTGTTGGTTTGGAGCCGTTGAGAGCGAGGTTGACCATTAACTGACATTTCCCCACTTTTAAACAAGAAAACCACTTAAAAACTTCAGTTTTCCCCATAGCAATATTTTTGTAGACAGCTTTTAACATTTCAAGTGTTTCTGTGTCAATATCCCAGAACAGAAAACTAAATTTCACGGACTCGTGCTGTTCACGAAAATCAGCCAACACCAAAAGTCAAGCGCGCAATACAACTCCCACAAATGAATTATTACAAGCAGAACGGAACCTTCTCCAATGATGGTACTTGGCATACTGACTGGTGATAAGTTGCTTTACACTGTCCTACCGCCGAAACCCGGTCTGAAAAAGCTCTGCCCCATACTACATCTGTTCGGCTTCTTTTGAATACGCCTTCGTATGCTATAATCTTTGTATTAGTCTTTGGAAATAACAATTAATTGTTAAAAGTGAAGGAAATACCAAAGTGAGAAACATCCCAACTTATCTGCAGAGTTCAACTCACAACTGCCACACCACCCCAAACACTTAAAGATTATTTATGATGTGCCCACCTAATGACTGGGCTCATCAATCGCAATATTCGGACAACTATCAATTCTGAAAATGGTGCTGAGTTGAAGTTCCTCGTGAAACATTGTTTGGTTGCGAATGTCAACAAAGCGTCTTTCCCTGACACTCAACAAACGTGGGCACCACACACCCAATAAAAAAGACAAGCTTTGAATCAAAGGCTAAAAAATGCTATACCATTTCCTAACCGACGACCACTTCAAACGTCATTATAACTGTCATTAACGTCGTGATTTAAACTTTAACATATTTAAAAAATAAACCAGGCATTTGAAAAACAGAAAAGGGTCATTAGTTGAACTAAATATCAATAAAAAATAATCATCATATTGATTATTTTATTCTAAATTAATGAGCTCGACGTCCCAAATAATAATATTTAGTACGGACTGGGGTTGAAGTGGACTTCAATTATGTAATGTCATTTAAAGCCCAACCACAGTTTTATATAGAGGGAGGAGAGACGTTTATTATAACAAACTTTCACATGATGCCTTCATAGGTACTAAACGTAAAAAAATATTTTCCTTACACATTGATTAGGGTACGGTATCAACTCATCGTCCTAATTAAATAATATTATCGGTAAAATTATCGGTGTGGGGGGCTTTAGTGGACAATCATTACAATCCATTACGTGTGATCTGATAGTTGCAGTCTAGTAGTCATCATTATTCTCTCCCACATATTTATTAGAATTAATATGTATGATTTATCTATCATATAGCTCCAATTATGGTGTTTTCTAAGTACACACATATACATATGCAATCACACAGTAGCCAAGTAATGCAAATGATGATGCCAAATCAATTAATTTATTCAAATAGTGCCGTCTAGTGAATAAATTACTGATCTCATTAAATTAGTGCTGTCAGGGGCGTCACTAGGGGAGTGCCTAATCACTCTAGCCCTGGTGACAAGTGCGGATTGTTGTAGTTTATAAAATGGACCATGTTCCATGTAGGCGTTAATATCTGACTCCATTTTATTGATAGGGATGTGTCCCGACAATACACTGTGTTCAGGAGAGAGGTTCAGAGGTTTCATAAAGAATAAGACCAGTTTTCAGAGTTCGGGCGGGAGATCGGCAGCGTAACAGGTCAAGGTGCCAGAGGGTCTGCAAGGTGGCAGAGAAATAGGGTGACGGGCTCAGCGGCGCTGAAGAGAGAGTAGTCTGACGAGGAGTCTAAGTGTCTGTCTTCCAGGGCCAAGCGGCCCTGGCGTAAAGCGACCGAGTAGTGCGGCTGAGGAGATGAAGAGACTGTGAAAGAGTGTCTTTACAGGGCGAAACTCCTTGATTTAAATACTGTACCCCCTTCCTAGTGGAAGGCGGAGTCGGCTGCAGGGGGTATGTTTTATGATGCCCAGGTGGCCAATCCCCCTTAAGTTTATGACTGTTGGCCTAAAAGGGTGTGTTTTATGGCTGCTAGGGACTCACCTACTTAGGTTTTATGACCGCCGGAAGGCGACCAAAGGTCTAGCAGTTCCGTTTTATTAGGGGCAGGTGGCTTACCCTCTTAGGTTTTATTGCGGTCGACCTTCGACCCTCTGTGCCTTGTTATACGACTTCCAACCTCTCCATGATTTATTACCAGAAAAGCATGTTTTACATCTAATTACAATACAATAGTTGCACCAGAGTATAGGGTAATTTACATATATGGTTGGCGCTCGCTACAAGTGCAATTGGCAGTAATGATATATTTTAACGATTAACAATACTAGAAAAGTGCCAGCTGCTCTGTCCCCTATACCTGTAATCGAAATAGCAGTAACTGATAATTAGTCTCAATTATAAATTGACGAAGGCGGACCTTGACAGATTTACATAGAATAAATCCAATTCTAAGATATCATACAAGCTTCATCTAAGTCACTAAACTAAATTGATGGTTGGATGCAATAACCAAGAAAATGGGGTTTACCCTGATAGATTGTTGAATCGACTATGCTTTTAACGGAATCACTACCCACAGCTATCGCTTGGTTTTATGGGCAACCATAAGAATCGCATGTTCGTAGTGGTTTGATTTCATCATACGCAGTATTATTTTATTTTTTTGCGATGACAAACAAGTATCAATATCCCTAAAACAAAACTCTGGTTGAGTTAAGGTTACGAGCACGATGGTAGTGACAGCTTCAATGATTTGGTGTAGTTGCAATTTGGAAAAAAAATAATTGAATTATTGAACTACCCCTAACACATTAACCGAAGATATACCCTTACCTACTAAGACTCATACGAGCGTATGTAGCACACAGTTACAGAACATCCAAAAAATCAAACCTAGTGACAACAAATAGATTTTAATCAAAACTGCTTCGACTTGTCACTCCTCGGTATGTGAGAAGTACGAACATATACACAGATTTACGAAATCCATACGAACATAGTTACGTCAAGAACCTGGACACCCAAATCCTCACTTACCTAACACGTAACGAGGAGGAACTAGAGAAAAGATTTAGTAATTTAACCAAATTGCCATCAAAAAACCAATGGCTTACCTCTAAAATTTGTAAGTCCATATATATATATATATATATATATATATATATAGAACAAAAGTAGAAATTGTGATTATTGTTTTCATGTTGTATTTTGAAATATCCCAGACAGTTGTAGGATAAATAACACCGCACATTATGATTTTTTTAAGTAAATGAGTGAGAATTATGTGCTCACAAGATTTTATGAAGAAAGTGAATTGGACTTACAAGGTTTTAGAAGTAAGCTATCGATAAGCCTTTATACTATCCGTGCATCATTCTTCGGGAGGTTCTTTCCCGCATGTCATGTCTGTCTGGGATATTTCAAAATACAACATGAAAAAAATAATCACAATTTCTACTTTTGGTACTATGGAACAACTACAGCGATTGTACCACTAAGAAAATATTTTTATTGAAGCTATTTGGATTGAACGAACAGTTCAAAAAAATTTCAGATCAGAGCAAATCACAGTAACGGACCCCTCCCCCCCCCAAAAAAAAAGCTAGTTTTCCACTGTTCTTGATTTTTCTATCTATTTACTTCATAATAATGCAAAGTTGTATTTACCGATAAATTTAAGTTGTTCGTGAACATTTTTTAATTGTGTTTCCGTTGATGGGTTCATAAAAGGGCTACATAGTTCCAAGATCAGAACCAGACTATTTGTACACAGGTATTATGACTTTGGCGGGTGCTATGGAACAACATCAATGCGTTTATAATTTGATATCAAGATTGTGTTCTGTATTTGCTAAATATTACATCAAGTGCACACCCACGTCCTGTGAAAACTATTTTCTTAAGAAACAGATCCGCGTCTCAATAAGATGCAGTGACAGTCGGGAATGAGATAATGCCGACTGAGATCCCTCACCTTTTCCATGACAACGTTGTAAGAGGACGGCCCAGCCGCTTTGTTATGATAATTCACTTGACGTCAAATGGATGGATCAAGATCAAGGTTTATACACAGCGATGACTGAATTGGCCTTGCTCCGACTGTACGCAATCGTACATACAACAGAGGAAATGGAAAAAAAGTTCAAGGGTGCGGCAAAGCGTCCCAAATTTATGAGCCAGATCTAATTTTTTTTTATTTAGACTCTGTTATCTCACTGTCATATCACAATTTGTATTTTTTTCTGATGACGTAATTTAGCATATGAAAGTTGCTGTAAAGGAGAGCCCATCCCATCAACCTTGGCAGTTATTTGATTGTTTCAAGAGCCAAGCAGTATGTTTTAGTTATAGGTGTTTGTAAATATAATGTTGCTTCATGGTTACTCATGAGTATATTAGATGATTTAAAGAGTTAGTTGGGAGATCGCTTTAAGGTAATGGAGTTGTTAGGTTTTCATACCAGTGACGCGGCTGACGGAGGGGCGTGGGGGACTTCCCAAGACTCCGCTTCCTCTTTCGCACGAGAGGGAGTCTCTGGGCTTTTTGTAAATAATGTATGAGTAAATGAATTGTAAATATGGTATGAATGAGAACATTTAACGCAATTACTTATTGCCCAATGAGGCTGTCTGTAATTTTATCATAATAAAGTTCTTGTGAATTGAAAAAAAAGGTTTTTATCAAGTTAGTACACAGTCGTTAACAACCTCCTTACACTAAGACCTGACGCAGAAATACATAGTATTTGTAACGTGGCCCATTAATAAACATAATGAAAACTTAACAGATCTTTTTCATAATTGTAAGCTGACCTCCCAACTATGTCTTCAACCCATTTATAAATGAAATTCAGGTTTTACATACATTAGTTAGAAGATTATGTCATTAGCTTTGATATTCATTATTCTTTCAGTTAACTTATTGTTAATACTGGTAAAGTACAATTATACTGTTTATTGGCATACATCATAGTTTGTAGGTTAAAGTATTTAGATAGACATGAAGTACACTTTAAGATAGAGAATTTACGCAGAATTGCCCCTCGTTATCCGTGATTTTGTATGGATATTTGGCGCAGTACTTTCTGAATTTGAACCTTGTATAAGGTTCAAATAATTGTGTTATGTAGCAAAATGTATGTGTAAAGCACGCTAAATCTCGCAGTGGTTAATAATTCACAGCTGGTGCACATCATCTTAAGCTGATCTCACAACTATCTCTTCAGCTCATTTATAAATGTTATTCAGATTTTACAAACATTATTTAGAAGATTATGTCATTAGCTTAGACATTAACTATTCTTTTGGGTTACAAGCTTATTGTTTTTGGAGGATTGCTGCGTGACTGAGTTTATGGTTTTATGTCTATTTGAAATATGATGTCATCTTCGACAATGCTTGCTAGACGTGGTTGCGCTGTTCTCCAACTTTTCGTAAATGCTCCTTACGCTGTTCCTTTTCATGATCTTTTTCCTGTTCCTCTGTATTCCACCAATATATGTTGAAATGGGCCAGTCTTTTCCATCATTAACACTAGGGCAAATTCAGATTCTTTCAAGTTGTCAATTCCTGCGAATCACATCAATGCTTCACATATCAACTTCTTCTATACTATTGTTGTTATACATTTACTATAATTTACTATATTGGATTTTTTTTATTTGTATGTATGAGAATAGCATCTATTTGGAAGAAGCTCCAGTTTATTAGAGGGATAAAAAAAATTCTCTGCACAACCTTAACACTGATCAAATCAAATGTTTTAGAACTTACTTCTAAAAAGTCACATACAGTACGCTTAACATTTCGTAAATTCTTTTCTTCTTATTATTACTTATTATTTTGAAACATAGAGAATGTCGAAAAACGTTATTTTCATGAGGATTGTATAGTATTAATTATTGGTGTGTTTTTATTTTAAGTAATAACAGGATATACAGTATATTAAGATTTTTGGAACTCAAACAGACCATTACAAGCACCTTATTACATACATACTTTATACGTTCCACAGCTTTTAAAATTTTATGAAAATACTGCAATTTGGGAAGGTCAGTCATGGAAGAGGAAAGAGGAAATCTGTTTTTAACTTACACATTTTACTAATGAATACTGGAACAGATGATACAAATTAAAACAAGAAAATCCTAGTTTTAATGAGAAACAGATAAGTGAATTAGCTTTTACATTTGTTTATTTTACAACTGTGTTCAGAACATTATTTAATATATCTAAAATTTTAGAGGTATATTAAACAATACCAGTTATGTTTATGTTTCGGTCAAGAAATAATAATGAACAGAGAAGAATGAACGTAAAAAACAAATTGTTCCATATCTTTTAATCGAGGAAACATTTAAGGATATTGTACAAAAAAAAAATTCACATATTTTAATATATTTTGAAAGCCAACTAAGTAATTCCAAAATCAATAACGTTCGATTTTTTTTTAAGCTTTTTATAATATTTTTTCTTCGGTAATTAATGATAAGTTTTTGTAGCCTGCAATCTCAACGAACATATAGTTATCAGCCAAAAAAGATGGGTCGGGCATTTGAACCCCGGGCCAACCCATCCGTGATGGGTCAATTTGAAAGAGCACCTGAACGGAGATTAGGAGTTCCTGAGTGCGAATCCCGGGTCATTTTTTTTTGGCTAATAATTATAATGTTTGACCTTCACGAGACAATTTAATGATTGGCAAATGACGAAAAAGTGACTCACGGCAGTCCAAATTTCTGTTGTATCCGCAAAACTTTTTGCATCTCGACAGGAGGTTGAAAAATATCTTCTTAATATCGTCCTGTTCCCCGCCAGTGCACAGGTATTTTACGCTTGGAATAATTCAATGGGGAAAAAATAGAGCTGAAAATTCCCAGCATGGTGCCTGGAATGTTCAGCATTCTGAATGAAGAATTATCATAATTTAATTATTCACACGAGTTTAAACAATATCACATTGCTCAGTTTCGGTTCCCTGACATCTAATTGGTAGCTAATCGAATTTTTAGCAACCAAAATCCGTTAATATCAGTCATAAACTAGATATAACTAAATTAACCTCATAGAATGAAAAGGGGCAGAATCGATGTATACTCACTCAGGTTTGTGCGTTTTCTAAAAAAACTTATTATTCGACTGTGGACGAAATAAGTAATTTGTTAAACCACACCAACCTCTAAAAAACGACCTTTTGGGAGATTATATTTTAACTTTAATTTTGAAAATATTATTTTTAAATATTTTTCTAACTAATGTATTTATTTTGTCTTTAGCCGTTGGGAAATATATTTCAAATAACATTCAAGTTTGGATTTCAAAAATATTGAAAGACGGTTTTCTATATTTTGTTAGGAAAATTATAGGATAATTCAATTAGTTTGCTTGTGTTAGGCAATCCGTTACTTTTTTCAATTCAATAACAACTTTACTATGATGAAATTACAATCTGCCTTTACTTAATAGGCAATAAATAATTGAGATAAGTGTTTTCATTTATACCATCAATATCCTTATTGTACAAAAAAAAAATTCACATATTTTTAAATATTTTTCTAACTAATGTATTTATTTTGTCTTTAGCCGTTGGGAAATATATTTCAAATAACATTCAAGTTTGGATTTCAAAAATATTGAAAGACGGTTTTCTATATTTTGTTAGGAAAATTATAGGATAATTCAATTAGTTTGCTTGTGTTAGGCAATCCGTTACTTTTTTCAATTCAATAACAACTTTACTATGATGAAATTACAATCTGCCTTTACTTAATAGGCAATAAATAATTGAGATAAGTGTTTTCATTTATACCATATTTACAATTCATCATTCGTTCGCACATTCATACAATATTTCCTAACATTTACAAACAGCCCAGGGGCCCCCCAAGTCCACACGGTTGTTGCCTCCCTCGCAAGCGAAAGAGGAAGCGGAGTCTCGGGAAGTCCCCCACGCTCCCCACCAGCCACGTCACCGGATACGAGCCAGCGGAGGCTGACGAAGAGCGCGAGAGCCACATACGCTCAGGACATGATTGGAGAAACTGTCCATTGCCAGGACTCCCACTGTGCTTATTTATAGTAGGTCACGAGGCCACTGCCGTTTCAGTCTCCGGGGAGGATTATAGGGATGAGTGGAGCAGTACAATGACTGTGCTACGGGATTAGGGTGGTTGGAGAGGTTACTATGGAATATCATGAATTTGGAAGGGATGAGTTCAAGAATGTAGGGTATATTAAGGTCGTTATGAAGGGTTTTGTTGCTGACATAATAAGGGGCATTTACTATTGTTCTTAGGACTTTGGATTGAAAGGATTGGATACGCTTGATGTTCGACTTTTTTGCTGTCCCTTATAGCTCTATTCCGTATGTCCAGATTGGATTAAGTATAACTTTGTAAATAAGTAGTTTATTTTCTATTGAGAGATGGGATGTCCTTCGAAGTAGTCTGTACAGTAGTCCAAAGCGTCTGTTTAGTTCTTGTCTTTTTAGCCTCGTGTGTGGGTTCCATGTAAGTCTTTTGTCGAGATGGAAGCCTAAATACTGTACTGTCTCAGACACGGGGAGAGGAATTGAATTGAAAAATACTAGCGGACAGGACTTGCGGCAGAGGGTAAAGGTTATGTGGGAACATTTTGCTTCATTGACCTTGACTGGCCATTGGTTGCACCAATACTCGATCTCATCAAGGTGTTTTTGAAGGTTTTGGGATGCTATATCAGGGTCTGAGTGGGATGACAAGACTGCAGTGTCATCTGCAAATGTTGCCAAGAAGGTATTGGGGGTAGAGGGGACATCAGCGGTATATAGGTTATAGAGGATGGGACCCAGGACGCTGCCCTGTGGAACTCCCGCTTTTATGGGATAGTAGTTAGAATATTCTAAACCACAGTGGACTTGGAAGAAGCGGTTTGAAAGGTAGGACTTTAGGATTAGGAAAAAGGTCTGTGGTAAACGTGTTTTGAGCTTGTAAAGCAAACCTGCATGCCAAACCCTGTCAAAAGCTTGAGCTATGTCCAGAAATGCAGCAGTGCAATACTGTTTGGATTCAAGGGCTGAGGAAATGTGATCAACAACGCGAAGGCCTTGTTGAGTAGTGGAATGTTGTTGACGGAAGCCAAAATTATGTATAGGAAAAAGGTTTTTGGATTCAACAATTGGAAGTAGACGTTTTAAGAGAAGTTTCTCAAATATTTTTGAGAGGATAGGGAGTAGGCTAATTGGACGGTAAGATGAGGCGTCGTTGGGTGGTTTTCCGGGTTTGGCGAATAATGGAGTGTTTCCAGAGGAGAGGAAAGTGCGTGGTTTGGATAATGCAATTATAGATGTAGGTTAGGAAGATTATGGCTTTATGAGGAAGCTGTTTGAGAATTTGAGGAGTAAGAAGATCATATCCAGGGGATTTTCGGTAAGGTAAGTTTTTCAGAAGGTATTTGACCTCAGAGGGGTTAATGGCTTTTGGTGGAAGTGAGAGAGGTATAGGTGAAGTGAGGTAATCTTCTACAGTTGTGCTATGAGTATGGCTTTGATGAGAAAGGTGAGGTGTGAAAGTATGGGTAAGATGCAGAGCAAATTCCTCCAGCCTATCCCCATCCGAAGCCGCCCAGGACCCATCATCACGACGGAGAGGGTGTGAAACAGGATGATACTTTAGGAGTTTTTTAGTTACATTCCACAAAGAGTTATCCTTGGTAGAAAGAGAGGAGAGGTGGGAATTGAAGGAATCGGAACGGAAGGACGCCAATTGCCGCTTTTCCAATCTGCAGTACTGATTGTATGAGCGGCGATCAGCAGGATGTCGGGATCTTTGCCATACTGTTCTGGAACGGCGTTTGGATTGGATTAGGTCTTTGAGGTGCTGAGGTAAACGATTGTGATTGTAGATTTTTGGGTGACGATGGGGTGACGATGCCTCCCAAGCCGACCTCTGGACCAGAGTAGTGAAAGAATGCACTGCATCATCTAGGTCTTGGGATGTTTTCAGGGACACTTTGAGGTCAATGGAGTCTGTAAGAAGCTGGTGGAAGTGGTCCCAATCGACTGGGCCCCTAATAAATGAAGGAGGAGGTAGTTTGTGAATTGGTTTTAGGGAAATGGTTAATAATAAAGGGCTATGATTGGACGAGAGGTCGTCGAGGCGCTTGAGTGAATAGTTTAGTGTTCCTAAACTATTGTAGAAGAAGAAGTCTAGGAGATCTGGATTTCGGTTGGGATCTGATGGCCAATAGGTGGCTGTGTCAGGAGAGATCGTGGAGCAATGTTTCCGTGTGAGTGCAGACAGCAAAGCACGTCCGCGTGTATCCGTTACTTTTACCGTCGTTTATCTTGCCTATTTTAATTAATGTTTGTTGCCCAACCTACACTATCATAGAGGCTCTATTTGGGTTTGAATAAATATCCTTCGACACAAGAAGTCTAATTGGTCTTCCCAATACGAGTATAGTGCGTACATTTTTACCAGCGGTTAAAGTAGCTTTTAGCGTACCGCTGGGGAATTGGTCCCATTTAAAACTAATCTGCATATTTACTAATCCCAATTTAATGTTCCGACAAGATAAAATGTCTCAACGTTAACATGCCATATGTAGGAACAGATGTTCCTTGGAGCTGTTACGCTAGCTAAGCAAACAATATCCGAACGAAATCTGGCCCAGGTCACGAAGGCTGGCCGGTGGTGCCCAAAGGCTTTATGTAAATCCCAAGAAAACAATAACATCCAGCTTCTTGTAATGCTGGGGGGTGATCTGTGGTGATTGTACGGGTAAATAGTATTCTGTTCCATTCCTCACTGGGGAACAATGTCCGCATATAATGGTTTCTCCAGCGTTTTCAAAGTAGCCAACGATCCCAAAATTTGACGATTAGAAAAAAAAAAGTTTGTATTTCGAGTATGTAGAGCAGTTGTTAGATGAGTGTCCTGTAAAACATACAAAAATCCTTGAGGGTTGTGTGTGAGCACGAGAGGGGGTGTTATAATGGTATATCTTTTTTGTTTTTCTTAAATATCTTGCAAACGAGTGATTTTAACAAAATATACTTAACATTAAAGTACAGAAAATCAGCTATAAAAATGTTATTACTATTTTTTTCCGTTGAGTCAATGGTCAAAACAAAGAGACAACAAGGGTTACAAAACAGGAATTTTTGCTATTTTTGTTAGATCTGCTTATAAATGGGGAAAACAAGATATAATCCTTTACCTATAATAAGGTAACCTTATTATAGGTAAAGTGAAAAACTAAAATCAAATGTGTTATCAGACAATCAAGGGTTTCATTAAGGCTTCAATAATGGACAGTCTTTATTAATTCTCATTAATTCTCGTAATTATAGTTTTAAAGGCTAAAAAACTCAAATAATTTATTGCCAATCATTATGCTGCGATAAATTATGATCAAATTATTTTTCATCGAGTAGCTTTCATTGTGGGACCACAAGCAAAACATCCATGTTTCCATCTCATCCAATGGTTATTTTGCTGCCACTCAACTTACGTTGCATCAATCAACTATTCTTGTAAAATGTATATTAACATAATAAATTGTACAATATCGGGTACAATAGAGTTTGTATTGTAGAATCTCAAAGCATTTTTAAAATTATAGTTTACTAAACTCAAACTGCACGTTATCATTCTCAATGACACTAGTTATTACCAGATAATGGATTAATCAATGACCCTTCATTGTTTTTCATTTAGCAGCTCTTAAAACTTCCAAAAAATGGTGAATACACTTTTGATGTTAGTTCTAATGACTTTTCGTCATTATAGACCCTGTTCAATATGATAGTGGAGCACTTATGTTTGAATAACTAATTGATTAATAAAACTTCTATATATTTCGTGGGGTTGCTTTTATTTTAAGCATCAGTCGGTATCAAAAGGAGTTGCCTTGCAAAATACAATATCTCTGAAAAATTGCGGGCTCAGTTAAATTAGTGATCGCCACTTTAATGCCTTTTTGTGACCATAATAAAAAAATACGAAAATTATTTTCATTGTTAAACCAGAGATAAAACTGTAACAGACAGACAGACGGGCAGAGGTATTCAAACCGATGAATTATTGTGAGAGTAATATATTAAAAAATCAATTTCCGAAAACATGTTTTTAACAGCCTCGTCAGTGTTATTATTTAGAATTGTCATCAAAACTACACGTGATTCAAAAATCCTGTTTATGAGTAAAAAAAATATCCTATTATCTCTGAACAGTCATTGAGAAGGAATGTCAACGATGAAACGGAACTCCTTAATTTGAAATAGAAAAAAAAAAGGATTACTAAGACTTCTGAGCAATACGCCTCAGTACCGATATCCTTGAAGGCATTCCAAGATAAAGATGCTTTAAAAGAGCAAAGTTGAGATATTATATCTTGGTATCGTGTAAGGATACTTACTTCATAAACAACGTTATATCTCTCAGCTTTATAACTTAAAATTTTATAAATTAACGGATGTCAAGGTTTTTCAAAAGCACGAATCTCTGGGTCTGCCTGCCTGTCAATAATAATTCATTATTTATTCGTCTTTCATACTACAGTCATTAAGACTGTCATTACAATGTAGTTCGCAACTCTATGTGACCTTGTATATTTTTAGAGGCATGGTATTTAGTATGGTAGCTCTTTATTATTCGGATGATCGCCACAAAAAATGATAAACTTGATCAATTAATTATCAATTTAAATAATTTTAAAAATTTAAACCCAAAGAAAATAATACTGATATTAGCGGGACTCTCCCTTTCCTTTAAAAAATAAATACTTTCTTTTGTAATTGAGTAGGCAACCAAATCAAACGCCTTGACGATCTTTTTTTTCTATTGTTTGTTGTGACTTTAATGGGCCAAATAGTCACAAGTGTTATGCAAAATGTATCCATATAGATGGAAAAATACTTCGGAAGTATCATATTAAGAGCTATTGAATGAATAAAGAATGACAGGTCATTGATTAATCCATTACCTAATTAATTAATAGAGCAATCGTGAATGATAACATGTAGTTTGAGTTTAGTATTTAAAATTATAATTTTAAAATGTTTTGAAAGTCAACAATAATGGAGTTCCCTAGAGCCGATCAAAGTTTCTGCACTCCGATCAAACCACGATATTATACATTAATTTTCTCTTTACTTTGTTAATATACATTTTTTTAAAATAGCTGTCTAATGCAACGTAATTTGATTAGTTACAAAATAAGTCAGCGAATATCCCTTGTATAAACTAAATTTAACAACAAAAGTAGCCATTTTTTTCATCAACGGTTTTATACAAATACTTTTTTTTCCCAAGAGGGCGTCTAAAAGAAATGAAATAAACTTTACCTTTATCCAACTACGTGGGTACTGCCAATCAGCCCTCTTCAACGGTACTCCTCTAACATCCCATCCGCACATCCCAACTAGAAAGCTAAGTACTCGTATATGAAGAGAAATTAAAACCAGTCTGGGCTTACGGACTTACGGATCAGTAAAGCCCTCATACATCAAGCGCATCCAATCCTTCCAATATAAAGGCCTGAGAACATCAGTTAATGAGCCTTTTTATGTCATGAATAAAACCCTCCATAATGACCTTAAAATTTCCACTATCCAAGATCACATTTCAATAAAATTCCTAAAGTTTCATCGGAAATATTCAGACCATCCAAATCCTCTAGCGAGACAACTTTCAAGAATCAACCCTCCTCGGAGATTGAAGCAAAAATGGCCCCTTGGTCTTTTATAAATATTTAGTCACTGGGAGTTTTAGTGATAGCTGACCACCCCCCTCATTTAGTCCTGAATGAATCTATATTGTAAATATGGTTTGAATGCGATATATTTTATTAACAATAGTTAATGCCCCTTATTACGTCAGCAACAAAACCTCCCATAACGATCTTATTATATCTTACATTCTTGAACCCATCCCTTCAAAGTTCATGGAATTCCATCGAAATCTATCCAAGTACCATAATCCCCCGGCACAGTCATTACACTGCGCCACTCACCCCTATGATCCTTCCTCCTCAGAGACTAAAGCGGCAGTGGACTTGCTATAAATACATGACAGTGGGAGTTCTGGCAATGGCCAGTTTCTCCAATCATGTCCTGAGCGTCAATGTCCCACTTGGCCAGCCTCCACTGGGTCGTATCCAGTGACGCGGCTGGTGGAGGAGCGTGGAGGACTTCCCAAGACTCAGCTTCCTCTTTTGCATACGAAGAAGGTGATAATGATATAGATTTAGGAGATCTCTGGGCTGCTTGTAAATGCTGTATGAATGAGCCAGTAAATGAAGAATTGTGAAAATGGTATGAATGAGAACACTGATAGGAAATACTTATTGCACAATAAGGCAGATTGTACTTTTATTACAATAAAGATTTCTTTTTTGAGAGGATGTCTAAAATTGTCGACAGGAGGTTGAATATAGAATAAACTACAGGAAGGGTTAGATTATCGGATGAAAAGATCTAGCGGGTATTGTTGTTTTTTTTTGCAAAGGGTTCGTTTTTCGACGGATCTCGGTTTCTGTATTCCATGGTTTAGCGGCAGACAGTTGTACACACGGTGGCTATAACAACAGATTTGAGGTGGAGGAGAGGAAGGGTGGGAAAGGGCCGGTCACCCACCTGCTGTTTGCCCTCGGATCCATTAATAAGGGATGTGGGAGCCGCTTCCTTTCCCACAGATTTAGCCGATAGCACCTAGATCTAGGTCAGCTAGGTTTGGGCCAAAGAGCAAGGTGTGCGCTCTGCGGAGCAGATTAGCGCGGCGACGTGGGAAAACTGGAGCAGACACCCTAACTACTAAGGCTCCAGTATGATCCTTCTTGATCTAGGACTCTGGGTGTAGCAGGTCTGATGCAGTCGTGAATACATGCATACAATTAATATTCTTAGTGGTGAAGATGATTCCTTTGCTCTTTTTCATTGTTAGTAACCTATTTCAGGTCCCCAGGCCTGTCACTTGCCAGACTGTTTCACATTAACTGTTTTATTATTGGTTACGTAAAAATGTTTTAATTAGTTAGAATTAGAGAAATATTCATGCATTAGTTTGAAAATAATCATTTATTTATCACCTGCAATGAAACTTCAATTGGGCGTAGTTATGAAATTGTAGACCAAGCGTCGGTAAGTTGCTTGTGAGTAATATGACTTTTTATAAACAGACTTAATAGTATATTTGTATTTATCTATAGCACTTGTACTTAATACTACATTGTATACAGTATTTATTACAAGTACTTGTAGTATCATAGTAAGTCCTTGTATACTACTAAATCTGTTTGTAAAAAGTCATATTACCCAAGACAAACTTTCTGACACGTGTCCTGCTAACTATATCCAGTTACTTCTAGACCATTTTTAAAAGCGGGTTTTGTTCAATATCAACATGTTACCGGTCAATGTAGCAAAGGCTCAGTATGTTTTTTTTAATGGAAGTAACTGTATTTTTTATGTTTCATTCATTCTGTTTTATTATACATAGAGATGGTAACATATTTATTACAGTTAATAACACATTTTTGTACTATAATGAGCCAGATTATACCTATTTCAATACAACCCGACAACCCTTAGGCTTTTTTTCCCCTAGTAATAATTCCTATATTTTTCTTATGTTCGTAGTTACAATTATTAATCAATGTGTATTTATTCACCTTTGCTCATTAACGTTTGTGATGATGATGCTTGAAGTCATTACGCACAAACATAGACCCATCAGTGTTTGGCCCTTTTTTTGTTGTTGTTGTTTGCTAGATGTAGTTTTTTTTTTGTTTTTGTCCTAGAATTAAAGCGACTGTTTTTCTTCATTCCAATAATCAAATCGCTTCGAAAATCGCGTGTTTTAATAGTGATATTTGTCAATGCCAATACCCTAATCCATAACCTTTTTTGAACAAAAATTATCACACAAAGATAATTCCTAAAGAATTATCCATTTGGTATCAATAACAAAAAATCTCTAATTGTCATTTACAGGTATTTGAATTACCATTTTTTGTTTTAAAAAAAGGCATTATTTTAGATAACTATTCACCTGCTGTTTTAACCAAAGATAATAATTATCAACAAAAAATGCTCATGATAAACCAGCCATCGACAGGTGCCTTTGGGAGCATAGCCGACCTAGATTTAGTACCCCTATTCCTGTGCATTAGGTATGCATGCACCTGTTATACGGTACCAGGTAGATTAGTTTATTATGCACCAAAATGTTCCTCAAATAGGTGAGTATTAACGATTAACTGGTCATTTTTTGTAATAATGAGTACAACAAAGTTTATTAAGAAGGGTGAGTTTGCTGTATGTGATCTGTTACATTAACTGTACTGCAGACCAATTTTCATACCACAGCCACATAAATAAATAATAACTGGGAAGGTGGTACTATTAAGGTATCCTGTCAGTTCGTTAGACTTTTTTTGTTTATTTATTTATTTTTAATAGATCTGTATTTTTTAAAATTACAATCAGCTCTAGAAGGGCAATAGATAATTATGATAAACTTCAAACCATATTAACAAATTTGTATTTACTCTCTCATTCATACTGTTTATGATATACGTTGTTATTGATTGATTATTGACCGCGAAAGTTAGTATAAACTACTTAGTAGTGCAAAACTATACTTATTTTCCAAATGAGTAGAAAAAAACATTCACAATGTTTGTACTTACAGCTCCATGTAACTGCCTTGAACAAATTGAAGGAAGAGGTACGTGAGGTATAAGCGATTTAGTGAGGGTCCTAATTATTAATATTTATAAATTAAATATTAAATAAAAGCTCGGAACATAAATTTATTATTGTTCTCTCCCAAAAAAAAAAAAATGTTTTGGGCACCTTTGCATTTGATGGCCATCTATAATTTGTTCAAAGTATTGAGACGGAAAATTAGAACTTTTCATCATAAATAGGTGTTGAGATCTGATCCAAAGATCATCGGAAATATAAGAATGAGGCCAACCTTTTTCTCTTTGATTTTTTTTTCTCTTTATTCGTCTCATTATACCTCAGCCAAGATATAATCAGCTCTATCAAGGATTTAGGTACTTTTAAATTTCACATCTGTTTGAACAATTTTTGTATCGAAATCAAGCTTCTCCTTTTAAACTAATTGGTAGTTCTCAACAGAAAACAAAAAAAGAGAGTTAACTTATTTGATTATGTACTAACAGCCGAATCCTAAGCTCAAAATTAGATGTTAAAAATGATCGTTACCAAAAATGATTTGTGGCATGTATTAATAATCATCTAGGAAGAACTAATAAGCTAAGTAATTAATAAATAGGGAATAATTTAATCAAACTCAAAAATCGAGACATTTGTGAGAAAAGAGCATGGCAACTGCTTTAGTGATAAATATATAAAACTTGATTAATATTTCAAAAATTTATTCACAGTGGTGTGATATTTGAACATTAATGAGGATCATTATTAATCAGGGAATATTAAATTAATTAGGTTATGCGAAACGAAATGCAGTTGGTATATTTAGTTTTTTGATGTCATGAAAAATATTTTCATATCAACTCCATAAAGGTATGTAATTAAAGTAATTAATCAATAATTACCATATAAATATTTTTCTGTCATACTAAGTAGGGATTAAATTCAAGATATTGTCACCCCGATTAATAAAATAATAGTTTTTGTTAACTTAATTACGCGAAGTCATTAAAATAATAATTAGAATCGTATTCGCTACTTCAACTCATCCCTGTTTTACATAAAGCCAGTATTTTTACTTTAGTTTTATTTTTTGCTCCCATTGGTGCAAAAAATAAAATCAACCCCATGGTAAAATACAGTTTATCATAATTAACTGGTAAAAACAAGTATATTTTTTTAAATTAATGGTAACTTTTTTTTTTTAAATATTTGTATAACGCTGCTGTGGTCATAGTGATAAAATCCCAATACAGTAATAATTAATGGGGCTTTTGAAACGGACTATAAGTGTGTATGTTAAGAAAAATAATATAAGATTTAGAAGTTAGTCTAAGGGGTAAGATCATAGGAACCTATAATTTTCTGAGACAGTATTCGTAAATAAAGTTTTTTGGAAACATTACCCAAACCTTTTTTTTTTTTGTTGAGGACCCAGCCAATACCCTACAAAAACACAGTCTCATATTTTATTTTCAAGTTTAAATATGAACACACTGTTACGGTTTTCCTGGTATTATCTTTCTGGTACTCCATGCCCCCTTTTTTGAATAAATGTGTTCAATACAACATTGTTTAGTTACTTGATTTAACAAACAAATGAATAGTTGTGGTAAAGTGAAAGCTAGAGATTTACATGTTAGTGTATTGACTTTTATTGTATTATTGTTTTATTATTTAGTGCGCTGTTATGCATCAATACACATCTACTTTGTTTTGTGTGCATAAATGGTATTTATATATTTGCATGCGAACACCACATTGTAAGTTCGGGCGTGTGCATGTGTGTTATTTATTTCACTTTATATTTTTAATTCTGGAAGAATATGTGCCTATTGTATTTATACAGTCACTTTTCTTATCTTATTTCACTTCAGTTTTATTTTTGATATTTTATTTCTCTGCACACAGTAAATCCTAGCAGAGGCTGAAACTGTCAAATAGCCCAGTCTATGTTAAATTAATAATTGTTCTTAAGGATATTTTTACGTACTTACTCGGAATATTCACCTACCCACCCGGACGATTAGTGAAGAGTTAGGCTCAGATTACTTGATGTTGCTGAATTTTCGAACAGTGCTAGGGGTTCCCAAAAGAGTTGCTTGTTGAACCCTCTAATGTACTTTCTTCAGCAGCTCCAGCTTCTGAATAGTTTCCAGAGAGTCCTCTGGGAATATGTCATTGAAGTAAATAATGACTGGGAAAACTCGCAACTCTGCGATCTATGAATTTAATAAAAGCCTTGTATTTCCTCTTCTTTTCTGCCGCTACCTTTTGTAAATTACCATTCAGTAGTCATTTTTATCTTGATAATATGAGCACAGTTTTCTTTCCTTAATTATCAATAAGAGTGTTATTACTATTTGTATTATTATTACTAAAACTTCAATTGATTTCCCTGATAGTTGGAGAAGTTGTTAGATGGCGGAAGAAAAGCTACGGTTTCCGGACTGGTCGAGATGTTAAATGATCACGTGCAGTTGATATAGTGTCTGTACAGGACTCTATGTCTGCAGAGGTCATGTGATACATTTCCACATGACACAAAAGAAGTGAGGAAATGCATCGGGCAGTGGACACATGAGATACTTCCTCACCTTTCCCACAGTTGGACTTCCATCTTCATCCAGCCAGTGTCATTCTAACTTCTCTCTTCACTTCCTTCAACTTCATACCACTCTTCAAATTTAAATCACAAGAACCACCGACCCAATAAGCAAACAGATTAGGACATAACTAAAAAAAATATTCCGGACTGAGTCCCTTATAGTTAATATTGACATACACAGAACGAATTCGTTTCTGGGAAACAAAAAGAACTGCTAACTCATAAAGAAAAATTATTACCTAACTCATTAGGGCCTCTTTAAGAAATAAAATATTATTTAACAGCATTCAGTGAATAAAGTCATAGTTGGAGCCAGATATAAAAAGTCAAAAAAACAAAAAAAAGTACATGAAGTCAGTTCCTCATTATTGATTGTACCGATTATATTTATTTTGCACAATCGATTAATTGTTTAACAATCGAACCCCATTTCAAAAACCTTAATTTCAAACTGCAATGCTGCTCGCTGTTCCACCCATTGTTTTTATAACCACGGTCCGCTACGAAAACCCTCAAAATACACGTGTTTACTATGTTTAGCTTCATGCATAAGCGAATCAGCAAAACTTAATACAAACATTAAATAAATAAAATTGGAAGAACATTGTTTTCTCTCGTGCAAAAAATTACAAAAACGTAATGTTCGCTTTTTAGGATAATAAGGACCATAAAGGACTTAATAGGAATAGTAAACCTCTTGACCGACAAGGAGATCTTTTTGAATTCGTTTTGAAGACATTAAATGGTTAACTTAATTTTTGGAATACGTTTAAAGTTATTTTCTTTAAGTTTAATATCTACATAACTTTTTATTGTGCTATAATTACAATCTGCCTTTTATAAGGCAATAAGTAATAAGATAAATGCTCTCATTCATACCATATTTACAGTTCATCATTCACTCACTCATTCACACAATATTTACAGACAGCCCAAGGACCTCCCAAATCCAAATGCGAAGAGAAAGCGTAGTCTTGGGAAGTCCCCCACGCTCCTCCGTCAGCCGCGTCACCGGATGCTAGGCAGTGGAGGCTGACCAAGAGCGCGAGAGCTACAGACACTCAGGACATGATTATAGAAACTGGCCATTGCCAGGACCCCCAGTCACGCGCTTATAGCAGGTCACGAGGCCACTGCCGTTTCAGTCTCCGAGGAGGATTATAGGGATGAGTGGCGCAGTGCAATGACTGTGCTACAGGATTAGGGTGGTTGGAAAGGCTGCTGTGGAATTTCATAAACTTGGAAGGGATGAGTTCTAGAATGTAGGGTATATTAAGATCGTTATGTTATGTTGCTGACATAACAAGGGGCATTTACCATTGTTCTTAGGACTTTGGATTGAAAGGATTGGATACGCTTGATGTTCGACTTTTTTGCTGTCCCCCATACCTCTATTCCGTATGTCCAGATTGGTTTAAGTATAACTTTGTAGATTAGTAGTTTATTTTCTATTGAGCGATGGGATGTCCTTTGAAGTAGTCTATACAGTTGTCCAAAGCGTATGTTTAGCTCTTGCATTTTTAGCCTCGTATGTTACAGGTCAGCCATTTGTCGAGATGGAAGCCTAGATACTGTACTAACTCGGATACAGGGAGAGGAATCGAATTAAAAAAAACTAGTGGAGAAGTCTTGCGGCAGAGTGTGAAGGTAATGCGAGAACATTTTGCTTCATTAACTTTGATCCGCCATTGCTCAATCTCATCAAGGTGTTATTAAGTTTATGGGATCCTATATCGGGGTCTGAGTGGGATGACAAGACTGCAGTGTCATCTGCAAATGTGGCCAAGAAGGTATTAGGGGTAGAGGGGACATAAGCGTTGTATAGGTTATAGAGGGTGGGACGTATCTTTTTGAGGGCATGATGACTATATTGGCCTACTTCACCTGTAATGGGTTTTTGGGTATGGTAAGAAAAAGAAATTCTCTGGATTCTTACATACTACTGGATGTATGAATTATGTGGATACAGATGTTTTGTACGATTTCCAATGTCCTGTAATTTTAAGTTTCCAAACTCGAAGCCACTGCAATATATGTCTTTGTGGAGTGCGTTACTGCTTTATGTATTATTAATTGGCTTTCGGGTATCAATTTCGGTTTTCTTGGGAAGTAAGGTGACATTTTAGTAAAGAGGTTTTCTGTTTTGTTGTATTCATTGTTTACCTGATTTTTGGATGTGAAGGAGCGGTCATTAGTTACTCCTAGGAAGAGAATTGAATGGGGCCATGGGAGTTTGGAATCACTGGCTTTAGCGTGTCATTAACTCAATAGTTAAATGTACTTAAAAGTAGTCAATCTAATCTGAACCATTCACAATTAAAATTCCAGATAGACGACAACATTTTATTATTACCATTGCTATCATAGAAAGTAGATACATACATACAACGCATTACGCATACAACGCATTACCACGTACCTGTTTGAAAGAAGAGCCTCTTCCTGGAACTAGACAGTTAGATACTAAAAAAATATAATGGCAATGCCATCGCATCAAATTAACTCTAAGCAAATATGATTTTTTTTTTTTTTTTTTTTTTTTTTTTTTTTTTTTTTTTTTTTTCCCTTCATAGCCCCTTTAAATTTACAGATAATTATATATAATTATAGATCCTCAGGCGAATCTATTTACAAATTATTTTGTATTTCCTGTAGCATCACTACATTATATACAGGTTTTGTTATTTTATAGAAATTATATAATGTATAAACAAGTATAATGACATAAATTATACGTGACTTGACGAAACTGACTAATAAGGTGATGGGGCTCACCTTTTTGATCAACCTTAAAACTAACTTACACACTAATTCTTATCATAATTTTTCCCCGACAGTCTGTTGCCATCGATGCGGGAGGGGTGGCGGGGTCATAGTGTTAAACACTGGATTTGTCAGGTGCTGCAACGAGTCAAAAAACTTAATGTGTCTCCGGCGGATGAACTCACCCACCGACGGCACACCAAGCAACGGGTGCAGGTCAGCGTTCTTCGACCTCTCGAAAGAGGTGTGTCGGACCACTTTTCGCATGATTCCATTCTGGAAGTGTTGGAGACATTTGGCTGTATTGTCAGTCAAGTGGGTAAATAGTGGGGCACCGTACAGCAGAGCTGGCCGGAGGACACATTTATATATCATCAATTTAAGACGAAGCGACAGGTTAGGTGAAGTTAGCAAGTGCGATAGCCGGTAAGACCTTTGTCGTACTTTTTCTATTTTATTACTAAAATGAGTAGAGAAATGGAGATGCCTATCCATTTTTATACCCAAATAGTGCATTGAGAAAGCTGGTGAGCTCTCTTGCCCTCCCACGCTATACAATTTTGGCAAGGATTTTTTCCCCTTTTGGAGGGAGAAGATTACGCAGTCGGTCTTCCCGGCGTTTACGCTGATGTTTAACATGCCCAGTCTGTCACTGATAACGTTACAAACTGACTCGGCGTGTGTAAGAGCTCTTTGTGCACTCATGCTGCTGCTGTAAACCGCAATGTCGTCGGCGAAAGCGATTACAGTAGCTTTCTGATAGTTTGTCCCAACAATTTCAGATGTGTACATACTGAAAAGAACCGGAGATAGAACCGCTCCTTGAGGAACTCCACAAGTCAGAGGGAATGGGTTAGAGAGGCAATCACCCACCCGTACCCTCACCGATCTGTTCTTCAAGAACGAAACCAACATGGTATATAGCTGCTCTGGGCATTCCCAGTCACAAAGCTGTCGGCACAGCATCCCGTGGGACACTGAGTCGAAAGCCTGTGTGCAGTCCAACGAGATCATAGCAGTTGCTGTATTCTTGTTGATACCAAGGGTGGCTTCCGTTTGTACCTTCACGAGCGGATGTTCTGTACTCAGATGAGCCTGAAAACCTGTCTGCTCATACGGAATGATAGCATTTTCCGAACAGAACCCCTTCAGGTAGTTTAGTATTACTTGAGAAATGAGAAAGCAAATATGAATTTGTCAGGTCAAAAGTTAACGATAGGAAAGCGAAATGATTTTCTGGGAATCAAAAATGGCAAGTTTTTTTTTGTTTTTTTCCCCCATCCATAGCCCCTTTAAATTTACAGATAATTCTATATAATAATAGATCCTCAGGGGAGTCTATTTACAAATTATTTTTTTATTTTTTTAAAAGTTTTTAATTACAATTTAAATTTATTAATAACCTATGCTGCCCTAATAAGTGTAATATTTTCATGATTTACTATCAGTGGGATTGTGTAACATCTTAATGTTTTGTAATAATTTATACTCAGTGCATTCAAATCATTTGGCCAATCTGATAATGAAATCCACGTCAGAAGTGAATGTAGATAGATAGATAAAGGATAGCACAGGATGAAATAATAACAAACTTTCAAGTCACAGGTGAATCTACATAAATATAAGAAACTAAAGAAAAAAAAAAAAACCAGTACATATAAGTAGTCAGTCAAACACAATACAACAAAAAAAGTCAAAGAATGTCTGAACTAATATATAGTGAATAAATCGTTTCCAAACTAGTAAGCCTATGTCTGGTTGGTGATGAGGTGTGTATGTTACAGTTTTGTGAGCAGGAGTATAAAGCTCAGAGAGATGGGATCCAGGAGTAGATTGCGGATTTGAACAGTAGGTTATTGAATTCATAGGGAGGGCGATGAGGATTCATGGTCTAGAAAAGCTTTGAGCCGTGGAAATATTGTGCATGGAAGGAGGGGAAGAGGCACCCTAACTTAGTTTAGAGATAGGAGACAAAGGTGCCTCGTGGAGTCCTAAAGACAAATCTTTTTTTTTTTTTATTCATATTGAAACTTTTTTAGTGTGATAAAATTACAATCTGCCTTTTTGAACAATAAGTAATTGTGATAAATATTCATACCATACAAAGGCAAATCTAACGAAGCAATTCATGATTCGTTTCAACTAATCTTCGAGTCCCTCCAAGATACCCCAAACATCACATAATCATAGTCAAAGTGAGGGCTTATCTCTAGGTTTTTAACGTTAGAGTAGAAAGTGACAGGAATGCCATTAAGGGCTAAAACCTGAAGATCGGCCACGGATTTGAGTAGGAAATTGTAACTTATAACAATTTCCTTAGTTTTCGACGCGTTTAACCTTAATTTATTCAGGTTTACCTAGGCACTGATCCGATCTAGGTCTTCCTGAATCATGGATAACGATGCTAATAAATTGGAGTGGGTGCGAAGACAGATATATTTGGGAATCATCAGCACGAAGGTAATATGGTAGATATACAACTTTCATTCACTCGCTCATTCATACAGTATTTACAAACAGCACAGAGACTCCCCAATCCCTGTCACCTCCCTCACATGCAAATGAGGAAGCGGAGTGTTGGGAAGTCCCCCACGCTTCTCCAGCATCCGCGTCACCGGATACAGGCCAGTGAAACCTGTGGCGAGAGCCACATACGCTCAAGACATGATTGGATATTAGAGTTGATTTTGGGAGATCATTGATTTAGCAATTAGAAAGAAGAGGAGAAATACTCAATACCTGGCCTATGACCGAACTAGGAGGAAGCTTGCGAACGGTTGGAAAGAAATGCTTTTCGGCCATTGAATAGCGCTATTGGAGAAGGTTAATAATTTTTACTAGGATTATTAGAATTGTTATCTTTGGTTGATCAATAGCAGCATGTATATCACTACTTATTTATTTTACATAAGAATGTAAACATTATCTTTTATATGTTAAAACTATATGACATTGAGGTTAATCATTTCGTGTGTATTATTTATGTTATTAACTATGTTATAATACAAATTTACTTTTAAATAACAAATGGTACCCACCTTTCGACCGATATTCTAAAATGTGCTTTTAGCAATGGTTGGGGACCACTGATTAGGATATGTTACCAGATATGATTTTTTATGATATTCTTTCTACGTTGAGCTTCTACGTAGTTGCTCTCTAGCTGTGTGAGCTTGCTAAGCTCAAGTATAAATCAAGTCACTCTTCCCTCCGTTCCGAGAAGCTCTATTGTCTGGCCGGCTTCATTCTCATGGTCCGGAGACAACTCGATCCATCCATCTTTCTTTTCTCACTGGGCTCATTTTCAATATCTAATTATTCTATGTCAGTGTATTTGTATGCAGCCGGCTTCGCAGTGCCACATATAGAATAATGTCCCAAGCTCCTCTTATGTGAAGTGCTACAGACGTGTCCATTGAAAAAAAAAAGAAGACCATGGATGTTTATTGAGATTATCAATGCGAATGAATTTATATCTTGATGAACCAACAATAATATCAATACGAAATAATAAAGAGCTCAGTAAAATCAAAATACAATAAAAAATAACTTGCTTTGTGACTGGTGGTGCTTTGTTTATAATCAAATTAAATGTTTTATTTGCTTATTACCATTAGTTGTTTCGTTTAAAGTATGACATCCTGGGATATGAATCACTTTACTCGTTTTAGCAACGTAAAACCGAAGTTTTAAAATGAATATTAATTTTGATAACGAACACGTACAAATAACATCGGTTACTTAAACATACATGCTAATCACTTGAGTATATAATATTTCATAATTCCTTGGTCTGGTGATTGTAATAAACAACAAACAAAATAAAAAAAAAATTATAAACATATAATTTTTGTACTTGCGTGAATTTAGAGGTGTGCATTTTTGTATTCAAAGCGTACAGAATATTACTTAAAGCCTGATGTATTAGAGATATAAGCATTTTTTATTCTTTATAGGGGTTCTTGAATATATCGAGAAGAATCTTTTAAAAAATCTGCTCTACTGGGACAACGAATAATTGCAATAAATTACGCTCACGTCTAAAATATTTACACTGTACAACCATAAGAATCATATAAAACTCTCAATAACTTAGTTTTATATCTGTAACGGTTTTTGGACCGGTTTTCCGTTACAATAACAACCTGTCCACACCGACAACCATAACAACCACTTAACGATCATAAAATTTTCTGAGAGTATTCAAACAGAGACACTTGTATGTACGTTGGTATTTATAGGTACATGTAGGTTAGAAAAATCTTGGAGTATCTCAAAATATATCTTTTTATTGACATACCATCCTTAGTTGACGCGTTTTCAAGCATTGTATCAGGACTACAATTTAGAACAATATACATACACTTACATATTTAAAAGCAACAATAACACTTAATTTAATAAATGATAACATTGGAAAACAGTAAAAAGAGTAGAGCAACACACCTTTGACTAAATTGAAATGAAGTAAATCGAGATTGCATAAAAAAGTAACTTTTTTAAAACTAAAACCTATTTATTATTGTTTTCTATAAGCGTTTGAAAGGAAGTGTTATATGGTATAACACAATCCGGGACATTCCAGCATGCATTTTGGAGCAGCTTGAATTAAAATCGGTCAAGTAATAATAAGTTAAATCAGTTAATGTACCTTTAAGTTATATTTAATGAAAATTACTTTTACCAAACTTTTCCAGGGTCTTGCATTACAATACAAATTCGTAAGCACGACTTACATAATAATTATTCACGTTACTATCTTAATTGTACAGTCGATGATAAGATTATCGTTTAAGTCAAACCCTTTCACCCCATTTACCCTAGTTACAGTTATGTTTAACCATATCTATCTTTAGGCTATAACATTAGGAAACCCTATCCCCCTAGGAATTATTGTGCACTAAAGCCCCATGGGAATCCAGCATAATCGTAATCAATATTGTCTCTCTCTTTCTATATATATATATTGTTGTTATATTTGGATTTGAAACGACCCAATCACCAGACGCTGGGCGTTAAACGACCCTTGGATCAGGAAGGCGATGGAAGGAGGCAGGAAAAGGAAGATGGCGAGAGCGGTTGTTCGTTAGAATCGCAGTAGATGTAATGTTGAGAGAAGAGAAGAGAACATTGTGAAACTTGAGAAATGTTGTTCAATGGTGATAGAACCAAATGTAGGAACCATTGATGGAAGAGGATTGTATCAGAACAAAAGGATTGAAGAAATAGCCGTGGATGGAACTGACCGCGTGGCGTACCAAATAAGGAAAGCAATTGGAGAAGGACGAAATAGTTAGTAAACTGGCCAGTCGCAGCGGTAGTGGGTAAGAAAATAAATTATAAATAACCATGATTAATTTGTTATGAACGTGCATGTAAAAGAAAAAAATTGAATAAAGTTTGTTTATTGTTGTTAAACTCTTTTTGCCAGAGTTTTTCCTTATTGCTATTAGCAGAACCGCAAACCCTCGAATAAATTAAAAATAATCAAATTGGATAAAAACAACAATATATATATATATAATATAACTACTAACTTCCTAGACTTGTACTGTTAATGTTTATTACCGTTTATGTTTTATACATCGCCGATGCTCTATTACTCCATTGCTTTTTAAATAGTCCACCATTTGATAAGACAATTGACCTGCTGTAAGTGATTACGTTTAGCAAACAAGGAGCTTGCTTGATTTTGTTGAAATTGTTGCAAATTTTCAAGGATCGAGAGAACTTGAATCCCACTATCTCTTAAATCTATCATCATTTAATCCTTCAATTGCTATTTTTGCAGTAAACAAGTTCGCCTTTCATGGCAATAAGTCGCTGGCCTTCAACTCTAGGATGCGCTTGTATGAACTTTTCGCTTGACCCGAACCTTCACCTCGTCTCATCCTGAGACTACTTCAAGATCCTCATGCAAGTCAATCCTTTATACTAATAATAATGTTTTTTCCCCCATTTTAATTCTTCCTTCCACCGTATATATATTGCAAAATGATTCGCGATTGTTTAACCTATCATATATCTATGTGTTAATAGTACGATATAGTAAACAATAAATGAGGTCAGACGTCTTACTCCAAGGTGTAGAATATAAAAAAAGTTGACATAAAAGCTAACCGTATGAGCTCAAAACCGAGGCAATGTCTATTTAAATTTTATTATAAATGGCAAAAAATTCATGTATCCGCTATTTTATTATTTTTATTTGTAAGATTCATTAGTCAACAAAGCTACGATCACCAGGCATTGTGACTTGTGTTTTCATTTTTTACAGTTGCTACTTCGAAAGGTTTTTCAATAACCAAAATAGTAGTACATTTTTTCTTTGTGCACCTTTTATTTAATCGAGAAGTAAAATCATGGCATGATTTGAACCCTAACCGCAAGCATGCGAGTCTTCTTTATCCTATACGCCATAACCTTAAGGAATGTATAGGTATATTTGTCAGCGCCAGACAGCCGTAGAAAACAATTCATTTTCTGGTCATGTTTACAAGTTGGCCCCAACATTATAATGATTATGATAAGAGAAAGATGACAAATATATCAATTACCTGAAACGTTAATAAGTACAATAATTAATTGGTTGGAAAGCAATTTATAACTTTTGAGTAGTCAAAAGTTCTGGTAGTAATAATGCATCATACCCCATAATGCACTTTAGCGAAAATCACTATCGTACCAAGGGTAATAATAAGTACGCAATTTTACAAAAATGCGCGCTAAACCCGGTGGCACAACTTGGCGTTGGTATTTTTGCCTTTCAACGAAAAAGGAAAACACGTGCGCTGTAAATTTGGAAAACACAATGATACGTCACCACAAAGTAGAATCGCTAAAGAAAATAATTTTTAAGTAGTCTCTTATTTGAACAGAATTATTGGAATATTGAAATTAATAACTAATAGTTTGCAAACTGCTATGTTTTTGGTTCCCATTTAAAAGTAAATATATTTTTTTTTCTTCATAGCCCCTTTAAATTTACAGATAATTATATATAATTATAGATCCTCAGGCGAATCTATTTACAAATTATTTTGTATTTCCTGTAGCATCACTACATTATATACAGGTTTTGTTATTTTATAGAAATTATATAATGAATAAACAAGTATAATGATATACATTATACGTGACTTGACTAAACTGAGTAATAAGGTGATGGGGCTCACCTTTTTGATCAACCTTAAAACTAACTTACATACTAATTCTTATCCTAATTTTTCCCCGACAGTCTGTTGCTATCGATGCGGTAGGGGTGGCGGGGTCATAGTGTTAAACACTGGGTTTATCAGATGCTGCAACGAGTCAAAAAGCTTAATGTGTCACCGGCGGATGAACTCACCCACCGACGGCACACCAAGCAACGGGTGCAGGTCAGCGTTCTTCAACGTCTCGAAAGAGGTATGTCGGACCACTTTTCGCATGATTCCATTCTGGAAGTTTTGGAGACATTTGGCTAAAATAAAAATATAAAAATAAATAAAAGTAAATATATTTATCATGTAACTTTAAAAAACTCGTTTTCACCAATTAATCGAGTACAATTGTCTAAACACGTGTACAAACCTCAGATTTTGGTTTACTTGCAAATTTGGGACCAACACTAGGTGGTAAAAGCTGTAGGTACGCCACTCGATATTAATCAAGTAAATGTTCAGTAAAATGGTTTTCGTGGATTTCATCGTACTTGAACTGAATGTGTTTCATTCGACAACAGAAATCGTAACTGGGTAGCATTTAGTATGAAATGCAGACAAGTGTTACAGACCTCCTGGACCGTAGTTCGCTCGTAGAGGACGAAGTAGCTACCTGAGGCAAAGTGGTTAACGATCCGGTATAGAAAACACTAGAAACCGAAACAAAGCCTTCAAGACATCTCCTATGGCTCTGAATCTTATCTATAATGCCGGGTTCCCACGGGGCGTGAATCACGAAAGTGAGTATTATTGTACTCGTATTCTTGTTATATTATTGTCCATCCACTAACGGATATATCAACCGTTGGTACGGAGTTATGAACCGTTCACACGATTTGGGATATAACACGAATTGTAAAGACAAAATTACTTTGAATGTAATTAACTTCCTTAACCCTTCAGTAGCAACCTTGGACCTGTGAGACCAAGGGGACAACATTTTTTGTAGTATCTGTCGTATAGAAACTAGTTAACAGGTTCACCCCTAGAGTATCTTCCTGTCAAAGCCTGTAGATGGCATTCTCTTAGTTTAACTGCGAAAAATAAAGTAATGAGATTCCTCAAAGAACAGTCTGAGCCTGATAGGCCAAGGTTATGCATTACTTCTTTTCATTATGAACCCTTCATTGAAAAAAAAATTTTTAATTAAATTGCCATGAAGATCTTGACTTGGATCATACTTTAACTGGTATATCATAGATTAGCATTATATATTTTTGATATTTTTTTTATTTCTTGGATCAAAGAGACCCGGGGATATCACTGGTGTCGGATAATTTTCAGGATACTGCTGGAGGGTTAATCCGCATTAAGTGTATCAATTATACTCACCTTCGTGATTCACAACCCCAGGGAACCTGTCATTAGGCTGGTGCCGGTCTTGTACTATGATATACCAAAATAAAATGTATTGTAAGTAATCGTTTGGTGGGCGTGATAATTGTGTTGAAAAAAAAAGTTTTTGTAGCTGAAAAATGATCATACAAATAAATTAAAATTTAGCCTCCCCTATCTCCAAAACTATTCACTGAAGGGAAAAAATAATAGAGATATTTTTATAGAAAATTTTTTGTTTTAATTTTGTATATATATATATATAGCCATTTTTTCCAAAATAGTGATTGGCAAGATATTTGAGAAAACCGGAAAAATCTACCATTAAACTTCGCCCCCTTGCCCTGCCGCTCACGCCCAACCCTCGGGGACTCTATATAAGCTATTCGGACGTCGTATCACTGTCAGTCGTATCAATGTTATGTCATACCCTGCAAGATGGATGATGTCTTAATGTAACTCACGCTACATCTCTTGACAATCTACAGCATATCTTCAGACAGATTACGTCCGGATCAGCTGTTAAAAGATACCTTTTAGCATTTTTCAAATGTAGGTTGTATGATTATTTTATTAGGTCTGGATTGTTCGTTCCAACAGCAAAAAAACGTCATTTCACAGATAAAAAACATAATAGTACACCACACATTTGTTTTCTGTTTAATCATGTGTAACCTTAATCATTAAAATAGACCCATATTTATTATAGATAATTATGGATTGAATAAAAACCCATTGTCCATCTAGTGATCTACAATATTTGTTTAAAGGGGACCGTCTCTTGAGATATTAAAGAACGCCGACCTGCACCCGTTGCTTGGTGTGCTGTCGGTGGGTGAGTGCATCCACAGAAGACACATCAAGTTGCAGCCCAGTGTTTAAAACTAAGAACCCACCAACATTCCCGCATCGATGGCCACAGACTGTCCGGGAAAATAAGGTTAATATTTATATCAAGATTGTTTTGTTAGTTTTAAATTTTATGATTCATAAGGTGAGCCCCATTGCTTTTAAACATGTATAGTCAATGAATGTGTAATATACTGTATACCTTCGTAACAAACGCATATCGCAGCGGGAAATTGTTAAAAATTATATAAAATGTAGCTAAGCTACAGGACATATGATATTGACCTTTTGTAAATAGATTCATTTATATAGAATCTATATTGAAATCCAAAATTTTTAACAAGTGGATGTGAAGGGGAAAAAAGCGGCATCCACGACATTGAAATATTTGTTTTTCATCGTTTTTTTTCTGATTGATGGTTTGCTTCCAGTATATTGTATTGATATGACAGGTTGGTTGCCTTTGATTTAAGACCCACCCTTTTTGTTCTACTTTAGTCACACAGTAAGTAATGTCAACATTACTCCAGGGAATACGAGAAGAGAGAATACGACGTTGAAAATGTCCCTTTAATATATGTATTTTGTTTGCGACGATGAACCACTGATACGGTTAAACCTATCCCTCTAACGGTTCCAAATCTTTTGTTCAGGTACGGCCAAACTCCAAAACAAAAGCACAAAACTTCACGGTCAGACAATAGATTTTCGAACATCTCTCAAAAGTGTCCATACGATTTTCCATTCACCTCATTAATGCTTTGCTACTTACAACGTTCACACAAAAACATATGCATATGGTTCCAAAAGGCTTTCCCCCTAAAAGGTTCTCTACTGTTGGAAGTTTAAAATACGTACGCGGAAGGAACTAGATGGCTTTGTTTACTGACACCACAGGTAAGAATTGTCAATTGGGATGGGCGTTCCAATTCCTTTACCTTGGAGCAAGACTGTCACAAGGCCCAAGACATTATTGTCAACTTCTTTATTTTTATTTGTTTATCTTTTTTTAGCATATGCTTGGTTGTTTTTTTTTTTAAACCGTAACCCCTTATGTTTTTACTGGTCCGTTTTTACTCTTCAACCTATAAACATGAAATTTCAAATGAGGATTTGTTAGGATACAAGTAATCTAATTAAATTTCTATATTCATTTTTTTATTTAATTTGGCTTACTTACCTCTTCATAGTTTTATTTTATATTATTTTTTATTGTATAAATATGAACGTAGGTATGAATGAATTCTTACATCCTAAATAATAATGCTGAACAGGCAGACAATATGCATAATATGATTTTATCTATCTGGATAATCGGTTGATGTAGGTAATTTTTTTTTCTTTGAACAAAGACTCAATGGCGTTTCTCTGTAATCGAAAAAAACAACATTTAAAGCTTTTATTTCAAATATTGTTCTTACTTCTCATAAATCTTTCTCTCTTTAACTTCACTCAAATCAAAATCGCACTTATATCTCTTCACTTCTCTACTCTCTCTAAAACTGCAAGTCACGACATTCAGACGTCTGCTCTACTATCAGTGTAACCTACCATACTACACGTCTATCAAGCTTGTTCCACTTGTCCTCTGTAGGACTTAAATCCGGGATACGAGCTAGCCACCTCAAAGTTCTTGTACCCATCAACATCACTGAACCTCTCCCAGTGAAAGTACACACAGCGTAGCGCACACGAGACCTCCTATAAATTTCCCTTCATCGATCTGGTGTATAAAGAGAGAAGCGTGAGCCATCTGATGACAGCGAGTTGCTCCGTTCATTTCCAGTTCACATAAAGCGTTCCCGAGCAAATTCCAAACTACCTCTACTATATTTTCTGGTCAACAATGGACCTCATGTTGCTTTTTGAGGGTTTAAATTCACTCCAGTAAGTCTTCTTCTAACAGTTTCTGCACATATTGATACTCCCAGAGTGTTACAAAGAAGTTTAGTAGCCTCAGTAGAAGCCGAAAACCGATTCAGAACCATGTGTAGTACAGTAAACCGGTCATCTCTTGGCTCTGTCAATCGTGGCCGACATGAACCAGTACTTCATGTCTCACGGTACTCGTGTAATTGCTCTCCGAACTGTAGTTTCAGTTAAACTCAATGCACGGGTAGCATATGTTTGTCTTGACCGTCTTCTACTAAATCAATAGAACGTACTCTATTGTCAAAACCATTCTTTAACCTAAAATTAAAAAAAACTTTTTGCTAAATTTCTATAAATCAGTTACCCAAGAAATCACAATAGCGAATAAAAGTTTTAGTTTTTGTTTACCCAATAAATTTAAGTATTATTTAAGGTAAACAAAGCCGTTTGTTGTAAAGAATTCCATTCAAAAATTATTTTAAGATATTATTTTTATTAAATAACAAACGTTTTATCGTGTGATTATTTTCTAGTAAATTTTATAATGAATGTGCCACACACAATTTAATGTTTTAATAACATTTCATTTCGTTACGTAAATTGCGAGCCGACCTTTATTCGGTATTTGCTGTGAGGTCATCTTTCAATGTATCAGGAATTGTCCTTGGCGTTGTTCTCTTAATGAACTTCGACTTGACTCCCATTGCCAAATCGTCTTGCAACCTCCTGTTTCGTAAAGTCGGTCGACTTGATACGGTCAACTCTAAGTGAGAACACCGTGAACTTCTCAAGGAATGTTGGAATCAACAGGCCAATGCGTTAGTAAATACTTCGTAGCCAGTAAAAGTACTTGCCTAATTGTCCGAGCCACCAATTAGCACATACTCTAGCTTTCTTCTACTAATGTTCTAGTAAACGACCAAAAATAGAAGAGAATAGAAAAAAATATTAGAGCCCCAAACAAACCATTTTCCCCATGAATAATAACCAAGGTCAAATAAATAAATAAAGCTCTTGCCAACAAAAAATATACAATACATCACATAGGGACTTAAATTAAATAATAATAAAACAACCAAAAGCTATTCAAATTAGATATCAATATAGATTAGAATTATTATAATTAGAATATCAAATATTCAAGAATTAGTTTAAACACAAAATATGAAGAAAACATTAAATTAAATTAAATTAAATCAAAAGCGAAAAAAAGAAGAGGAAAAAATAATAGTAATAAAATAAATTACATAAATATTAGCGGTTAATCTTATAAAATGTTGATGCTCGTGTTATATTAACAGTTAAATAATAACAGTAAAATAAAATGCAAAGCAAGCGTCTGAGTGGTTAGCAGGTGTTGGAATAGAAGCGTTTTGCAAGTACGTAAGGATAAAGTATGGTGGTAATTAGGAGAAGGAGAATTACAGAGAGTTATGGAATGAGAATAAAAGGAGCGGTTAAATGCTACAGTTCCGTGGGAAGTAGCCGTGAGTATTCTGAGGATTTAAAGTGTTTGATAGTGTAAATAAAAAACTATTAAAAGAAACTATATATTCTTTAAACTATATTTTTATGAACAAAAATTTTTCCTTTTTGTTGTTCTAAAACATTACTGGGTATCTTTTATTACAAGTGTTGAACTACCTCATTCACTAAAAATTGTATTTCTACAAATAATTAAAATATGAACAATTAAAACTTTATTTCGAAAATATAAACGCGTGACAGTGGGAGTCCTGGCAATGGCCAGTTTCTCCAATCATGTCCTGAGCGTCTGTGGCTCTCGTGCTCTTGGTCAGCCTCCACTGGCTAGTATCCGGTGACGCGGCTGACGGAGGAGCGTGGGGAACTTCCCCAGACTTCACTTTCTCTTCACGGTGGATTTGGGGGGTCTCTGGGCTGTCTGTAAATATTGTATGAATGAGCGAGTGAATGATGAACTGTAAATATGGTATGAATGAGAGCATTTATCTTAATTACTTATTGCCTTATAAAAGGCAGATTGTAATTATAGCACAATAAAGGAATATAATAATAATAATAACTACGAAAAACCTCTAGTGAAATTTGTGTCGTATCACCAAGCAATACTCAATTAATAACGTTGGTTTTCGAAACCTAATTATTACTTAACATCTACAGATCCAGACAAAAAAGTCTTTTATTAATTATGAGCTGGGCAGTTGGTATCAACAGTTGGTTGATATATGGCCTTACATTGTGGCGATGCAAACCCTACTTGTTTATCTATTAATACAACATTAAAATATTATATCAATTGAATCACTTTTATAATTTCTAATGTACTTATAAATGGAAGACGAATACTCTTATCTGAATCTGAAGGCACTTATTTCTCCTTGTTTCAGTAGATTAGAAAGTGTATAACAAACTGCTTGGGGCTTATTGCCCAAGTAACACACGTATTTCTGGAAACACGTGAGGACTGTCCAAGACCACATTGTGATAGAAAAAGTATGCGTTAACGAAAAACAGACCTCTACAAAAAAAAAAACGAACAAGGAAGGACCACAAAGCGATCCCATTGCGCCAGAAAGAGGGCAACAGGGACCTTTTCTGGGAAAGACATCTTAAAAACATCTTCCCTGTCTTTGAGCAGACAGTTTTCAGGTAAATATTAGGCAAGATATACGACAAAGGGTTCGGGAAGGGAGGCTGGCCCTTAGGGCCCCCCACAATACAGACCACTCTCACTTTTACCGGAACAGGAACCAATCTTTACGAGCAGCAGACATTTCTGTTGACAAGATAGGTTAGAGTCGTGGGATAGTCTACTGGACAGCAAACAATGGTAACCCTTTTTTCTCAATAGCATACCATCGGCCACCAATGCAAACAAACTGATAAACTTTCACTTGTAACTAAAAAAAAATAGCCCTAAGAAAATGGGAGCAACTGACAGATGTTTAAACATCATATTGAGGTGGCTGAGAACATTGTTACAGATATTGGCTGTCTGTCACATCCTTACTGTCTTAAAGTGATCTATGGCCTTTGCTACTTAGTGATGCCACAACTGGTAAATACCAATGTGTTAGTAATAACCTGAAGGGAGAGACATTGTTTTCATTCACGTTGTGGGTCAGTCAATCTATTTAATCGTTTCTACGATAGCAGTCAACATTATTATTATCTTATTGTATTGATTAATTTTGGTTAGAACACGACAATAGGAATTATGCCAAAAAAAAAAAAAAAAAAAAAAATGTATATTTTTGGTATTAGAGCTGAACTCTACAGGTTCATTCATCTTCCCGTCCAAGTACCCTACCAACCGAGCTACCGGACAAACAGTATTGATAGTTCACTAAGTGGCTACCGGTAACTCCAGCTTTTAGTTTAAACTAGTTGATTGCTGGAATAACATTTTTCACTCCATCATTTCTTCACAATATTGGACGCTTTCGAGTGTAAATTAAATCGGTACCTGTGGGCTCGTGGGTAAGTAATAGTGTGGGGAGAGTTTTCCATAGAAAGAAAACCTAACTTAAACTTTCCAAGGGCTAACTCCCTAACCATGGTGTTACTTAGACGAGGAGCAGAGGCCTTAGGCAGCTTAGACCTTAGACCGAGTAGAGGATCCCGCACTAATTCTGTCAGAATCGACACTGAGTATCTTTAGAGATTGAAACGAAAGGAGGGTCAGCACTTAGTCCAGATCTCAGTGAGATAAAACGCTTAATGGACCATCTCTGAGGCCATCACTGAGGCCGATTTAGCCAATATACCTGAAGAAAGATAACATATCTCCCAAGATCACGTTCGAACTCTTTCGCGGAGCGTCTTGTAAACCGACATACATGATTCAAGTTCGTGCTCTCATGACTTTTTTTCATCAGAAATTAAACACAAATATTAAGCCGGTAACTCTTCATTTTTTTTTTTAAATACATGGTCCCCTTAGAAAGTATTCATATAATTAATGTTATTATTCTATAACTTTTTTTTTGTACTTTTCTCAATGTACCATCTGGGTATAAAATGCATAGGCATCTCCATTTCTCTTCCCGTTTTAGTAACAAATTAGAAAAAGTACGACACAGGTCTTACCAGCTTTCGCATTTACTAACTTCACCCAACTTGTCGCTTCGTCTCAAACTGATGATATATTTGTAAATGTGTCCTCCGGCCAGCTCTGCTGTACGTTGCCACACTATATAGTCACTTGACTAACAATACTGCTAAAAGTCTCCAGCGATTTCCGAATGGGATCATGAGAAAAGTGTTCAGACATATCTCATATTTATTTTAAAATGATCGAAGTTAGGGTATTCTATATTGTGGAATCTGTAACTCACTCTGTAGTCTTTAACACTATGAGCTTACCACCATTCCCGCATCGTTGGCAACAGACTGTCAGGGAAAATTAGGTTTAGATTTTGCTGTTAGTTATAAGTTAGTAAGGTAAACCCCATCACTTTTAAAGATGTTTAGACAATCATTGTATAATGTATATTATACTTTTGTAACAATCACAAATCGCAATGTACAATTATTAAAATTGTATAAAATGTAGCAAAGCTACAGTACATATAATACCTATTGTAAATACATTCACTTATGCAATATACTACACTGATTTACATAATTTATAATAACAAGGGGAAATGAAAAAAAAAAAAATATCAGTACCTTACGTCCTTGATCTCATCCCTTCTTAATTCACGAGATTCCATCAAAACCTATGCAATATACCAATCCCTCTTCCTAGTGAGTCATTATATATTTTTATACATCTACATAATCCTCCTTCAAGATTAAAGCGACAATGGATTAGTTACCTGCTGTAAATTCATGACGGTGGGAGTCATGGCAATGGGTGGTAATCTATCCTGTCATGTCCTGAGCGTATGTGGCTCTCGTGTTCTTGGTTCTTCGATTGCTCGTTTGTGGTCTTGGGGAAAATAGAGGAATGTTATCTCCCGGCCTATGTCCATCATTGGAATGTGAACAAGATTAGAATCATGCGGGGTTGGAAGGTCTCTGGGCTGTGTTTTTTTTTGCATACATTGTATTGACTGACGAACTACTGCCCAAAAAGGAACGATTGTTTATTTTTATTTTACAGATCTCCTCTTTGAAGTATCTGCCGTTGTGGTTGGATAGTTTTGATAATTTATTGAAACAAATGCTATCTTACCGCAGTTTCTCAATATGTTTATAACATTTGAACTGTTTTTGATGGCATGAGTCATCATCTTTAGGTGCTCAAAAGAGATGATACCTCAGCGACAGTTTCGCTACCGTCAATCTGAAGCTCATTTAAGCACATGAATATGATTGTTGAAGCTATCGAAAGCATTTGGAAGATTATAAATATAATAAAAAACTGTGGGCAGACAAAAGTTGTTTTAATCACTTTTCTATATCTGTTTCTGAACTAGAGTTCTATGGATGAACCCTAAGCACATGCATAACATAACCTCACAAGTGTGGCTACTTGCTCCAACTAAGGCCTTGACAATGACCTACCAGACCACAACGGACAGAATTGCCGAATGAAGGGCCGTCCCGATGAAGAGGAGCAGATGCCACTACACCTGATTTCCCTTCCACACCTGCCCAGCCGAAATAATCACAGGCTAGGTCAGGGTCCAGTAACCCTCTCTCCATAGTCCTCCGTGAGGATGAGTCCCTTTCGTCTCATTAATTACATATCATTCCCTGCGAGTGTGCTATTCGGTGGTAATTAGTGGGGACAGAATTCTCTGCGGTGTTCCATTTGGGGATATTCATATGGCACGCCTTACAAAACCCTAAATGACATATAGCGATATTTTCCGATTGTTCATCTAAAAACAGACGGAATTGTTAAAATCTCCCATCCATATGAATTGTACACAATTTCCAAACCTCACCGGTGGCAGATGATGAATCCTTTCACATTGTAAATAAGGGACCCTTTCCAATCTTTAACACGGATTCACGTGGAGTTATATGTACTTTCCACCATACAAATCTGCTTCATTTGACCGCTCTCCTCATATCATTGACACAAAAACTATTACCATCTTCATTTGTCATTCATCGGCTCCCCCAGCCTTTAAATAAAGATTTTACCAGTTGATAATTTGCCATTTTTATTTATTACTGTTATTCATTTCCCGTTTCAATACATTCCCACTCTTTCCACTTGTAATAAATTCCTAATCTTATATTGTTCCTTTATTGCAATTGGAGGGAAATTGCAGCCCCCTGCAGGGGTGGGTCCAGGTCTGTCCAAAGCCTAGTTAGTACCCCTAGGCCCCACCATAGGTAGACTCTCACTACCTTTCCGAATCCACCCGCCTCCTTTAGGCATCCCACACCCCATATCCTTCTCATACTTCCTTCAAATGGGACTCCCCTTAGTGAAAGGCACCCATCAATCCAAAATAATTTTCCTTTTATTTTTCCCACATCCCATTTTTATAAGTTTGAGAGCTATGGAAAAAAAAAAAATAAATAAATATATATATAGTAATTTTTATAAAATAAGAAAACCTGTATATAATGTAGCGATGCTACAGGAAATACAAAAATAACTTGTAAATAGATTTGCCTGAGGATCTATAATTATATATAATTATCTGTAAATTTAAAGGGGCTATAAAAGAAAAAAAAAGGGGGGGGAGGACGTTAAACTCTACTCATTTGTGTTTTTTATTTCATGCTGTTGGTTCACTTTAGTCATCACATATGGGCATAGGCTCTTTATTATAGACAGAGTGAATTACAGATTCTACGATGTGGAATCCCCTCACTTCGATTTTTTTAAACTAAATGTTAATTTTTCTTTTTCCATATCTCTTTGTTACAAATTTATATACGTACAAAATATAGAATCCACAAACGAATCTATTTACGATTGAGAGGGAAGAAATTCTTCCAAGGAGCTAAAATATTGACCCAAAGAATTTATTAAAATTGGTTATAATGGCATTAAATATATATATTATATATCAATCATATTTCTATCGTTCCCTCCCAAAAAATTATTTTTTTTGATATATATATGAAATTATTGTTTAATGTCCCCTCAACCACAGAGAAAATATTCTAACTTTAAATCTAAACTGGCATCAGAGCTATGATTCTGAAATTTAAAGTTTAAAAGCGTTTTAAAACGGACTCAACTTTTTTATATATCTAATTTTTTCCGCAAATTTCGGTACTATGCTTTAACCAAATACCTATCGTCATATTTTGAAGTGTTACAAACATTAAAAATACTTTTAAAAATATAAGTATGAACTTAAAAACATAAATTTGATTTGAAAGATGTACGAGGGTGGCTGAAAAGTTTCCAACCTAACAAAGATACAATACGTTTTTTCAGAATTTTTTTCAGTTTGAAGTTTCATCCACAGTAATTAATCGGCGCCAAAACTTGGATTTATCGCGCCTAAACTGCGCCAACAGAGGACATTTCCAATGGAAATGTTCATTCGAACACGTTTTGGACTAACGTGAGCAAACGCGGCACCCAACGCGCGGACAGCTTTCTCATATCTAAATGTTGATTTAATATGTGACAAACACGTTATTTTGACATGTTCATAACCTCTGCTATCTCTCTCACTTTAATTCGGTGGTCGTCTAGCACCACTTGGTGAACTTTGGCGATGTTTTCGTCGGTAGTTGCAGTTTTTGGACGTCCCGAACGTTCATCGTCTCCCAAGCTCTTACGACCACGTTTAAATTCAGCTGCCCAAAATTGCACTGTAGTAAATGATGGTGCAGAGTCCCCATACACAGAATCAAACTCATCTTTGATTTGCGTAGGCGTATTTACTTTTAAAAACAAATATTTAATGACAGCTCGATACTCGATTTTGTCCATTTTCATAAAAACACTCACATCGACTCACTCAAACGACTTTTACCCAACAACTGCGCGTCCAAAATGGCTGAAACTTTGGTGAGTTACTGTCAACAGATGAACAACGAAATTCACTAGCTTTTATTCACGACTGCTCCTATCTTCATGTTAAGGTCGAAAACTTTTCAGACCACCCTCGTACATCCAGTAGAAAAATAGCCTTACAAATTTAAAAGAAGTCTCAGGGAAGCTCTTGAAATCTTACAAAATTCGGATTTTGCCGAGAATTTATCAATTAGATTTACAATAATAGAAGAGAGGAAAATTGATTAAAAAAAATAATATTATCAATAGGTAATTAATTTTATGTCAGGTTATAAATTTATTATTTTATGTAAAGAAAAACAATAATATTCAATTTGTAGCCCTGAGCATGCCTGAGTATGCGAAATGCCGACTGCTGATGTAGAATTGATAAAAGTGAGAGAGACTAATGCTTTTTTAAAAACTGATTTTCACTTGTGCAAATTTTAAAATACAGGTGTCTCTTTTTGGATTTTTCTTTCTTGGCTCTAAAGAATATTCTTAAAAATATCTTTAAAATGTCAGATCTATTGAATAATTCTTAGTACCTCCATTTGCATTGAAGTAGAGTCTCTACAAATAGTAAACATTTATGTGAATAAATAACAAGGTCCTATGCACAATCTAGTAATATATCCGATGAGTTTGACATGAACTAAATCTCCTTCACCTTTCTTTGAAATTTTGCCTCATTTTCCTTTTAGGGTTTGCTTGTTTATTATGATGTTTCCAGGGATGGGGCCCTATGAGCCTCTCACAATACATACCCCTCTTACATCAACCGGAACAGGAACCATTCTTGAGAGTGGTATACAACAATTTTGTTGACAAGAAGGGTTAGTCACGGGACAGTATTCTGGCCAGTCAACAATGCAACCCTTTTTTTTTTTTTGTAAAGGGCTACCACAACAAACAACCAAATTGACTTTCACTTGGAGCCTAAATTACTTTAATAAAAAAAGGGTCTGACGGTTGTTCAAACATGACTGAGAATATTGCGTCATATATACTAACTATGCATGCCTAGTATCCATGTTTATCTCACATCATTAGGAATGATATTCCAAATATATTAATTCTAATATAACTTGATTATAGTTATTGTGTCGGTAACTCAATGTCAGGAATTCACATAACATAACATGATGACATAACGTTTGGTCCGGACTCAAGAAACATACAGTGTCGTAATTTCAGTGCCTGGAAGACGAGCATACGTGCCGATTAGATTTGTGATTTGAAACCCTGTAATACCAATAATAAATTAAATTATCATCACCAGGATCTACAACATACCCACGGAACATATACGATATTTCAACGGAATAGATTGTGACATAACCTATTAAAGACATACCTCAGCTGAGTACATGTCATAGCGGAGTTGGCGGAGTTGTATGTTCTAGTTGCGACTGTTGTGAATAAACTCATGCTGCTGTGGATAAATAGAAGACTTCTCCCACCCTGAATATGTGCTTTAATCGTTGACTTTTTAGGATTTATTTTGGCTTAAGACCCTCAGGTTATCTATGCTGTTGTTTTTATAGTTAAACCAGGCTCCACGGAACGACAGCCAAGGAGGCACCACAGTCCTGGATGTCAGGGGGGGGGTTATACATAGCATTTTATAGGACACGAGATATGACGCTAATTAATTAATTGTTAATTATGATTTTTTAATGTACTAAATAAGTGATTTAAATATACTTACATAACACCCACCAGATACCCAACCAATGACAAAATTCCGTATTTATAACAAACGATGAAACAGTTTGGCTTGCACTGTGCTGCCTCGTCGAGAACCGTTATATTGCGACATGAAACCTCATTCTTTGCCAGTGAAAATCTAAAAGGAAGTGTGGGAGAAGCGGGCTCACAACTCGGCGTTGAATCCGCAGATGAATCACAGCTATGATTCAGAGGCCTTGTTTCAGTCACCCACTTCGGTCCATCAAAACAACAAACAGAAGTGGACCATGTCTCAGGGCCGATGAGTGTGCTAATTCCTTAGCCATAAGTTACGGCTAATGCGGAATTTATGGCGCACCGTATCATAAGTATAGGTATAAGGATTTTATATTCCTTGTTAGAGACATATCGCAAGCTAACTAAGATCTCAAAGCTCAAACGTAACATTGCGCAATAGCATTCCTCGTATAGGGCGCAGTCAATTACCTCCAAAAATTATTTCAGGATATTTCAATAAATAATTTATTTCAGCTGTCTTATGTACGGACCTTTCCTACAATGGCAAGTATTAGGTATTAGTGAGTTATTCCTCCAGGGTAAACCTTGTTGTAATGCGAGCGCATTGTTAGACGTGGGCATCCGAATATGTTGTTTGTCGTTTGTTTTGGAGATTGGCTACGGTTGATGAAAGAGAGCTCTTAGGTTTCCCTTGAATTCATTAATGAAAAACAATTCGACATATTTATATCTTCACAAAGCCCTTGTAGGAGGGGGTTGCTGTGGACTGTTTAAAACATTTAGAGGAACTCTTGAAACAGAAAAAAGGAAGCCAAATAAATAAAATGCCGAAAGTTTGTCCTATAATTAATTTGATGAAAACCTCACACGGCTCTTTCATCAACAATAGCCAATCACATACAAAATTCAGTCTTCGGAATGTTTAAACCGAAGTAATTTTGGCCAGCCACTTCACCGAGCGAGTTGATGTCTGTATAATGGTTATCATCCATTCTTTCCAGTGTTTTCCAAGATATGTTAAAAAACAACATTGTGAGACATTTACAGTTATAGTTTAATCAATTTGAAAAATACAATCTATATTGCACTAAAATATCATCACATCAACCACCCGTACCTCTTTGCTGGGGTAATTCAGCCAGCCCACAGTAGCAGGTATTCATTTTTCAGAAAGTAGTTAAAAGAAAATAATAAATAAATTTCTACACAGGGAAAAAATATATACAGGTTTGACGTAAAATTCAGTCATTCAACCTGTTTCTTTGAGTTTATCTGCATCGTGTACTTAAACTTAATATAAGAAATGAAGTTTTATTGTTATATTAAAAATTGTTGATTGATCCTTGTTGATGGCTTTGTATTGGTTTAGACATAAAAATGCCATCCAGGAATACGAAAGAGGATAAGTTCGTTGCAATTGGGAATTAAAACCTCTTCTTCACGGATTGGAATTTTTTCCATATTGAAAGCCTTTTCGTTAGAACCGGAAGCAAAAAAAACATTTGGCTGGCAAAACGTCGCGAGCCATACTTGGCATTTGAAACGGACCTGCAAGTTTCTCACTTGACTCATGAGCTGACAGTGTTAGCCCATTATTCAATCTTTTCCATGAAAATCATGTCATCTTGTTAGACTGAAATCATATGCATAATCAGAACAATGGCTACGTTGACCAGCTATTTCTTAAATAAAAAAAGTCACTCTCTGCAATTTAAAATTTACATAATGATTCTAAACATCTAGTAACATATTAAAAACGTTCTTTCAGCCTGAATATTTAAAATATTTTTATTCTTTTAAATAGAAAATTAAAATAATTTCATTTATTATTTTGTTCTGAATCCACAATAATAAAAAAATGTTAATATGCTGTTGTTGTTTTTTGTATTGATTAAAAGATCAATATTCATAAATAATTACCATTACATTTTTTATTTACCTAATTATAGCGATGACCTCACTGATCCGTAAATATATTAAATTTTTTGAAAACTTTGCAAATAGCAGTAAGACAAGGGGCTCGGCTATCAGCAATTGACATTAATTATATCGTAGTAGCCCTAGGGCTCCAGACTTTCCCAAGCAGGGGACAATTTGGTCCCGCTGGGAGGATGTCTTCGACCCCCCCCCCCCGTTCTGGCATTTTGAAAAAAATGTAGGTTCGCTTGATGACTACTGGCTGTAATGTCACGTTCCAGAAGGGGTTGCTCCATAGCTCAGGTATTTTTCTTTTTCCAACTGTGGCAATCGGTACTTGCCAACATCTAAAGCTCCTTGGGTTACTTGACGCAGATTTCAAGTACTGTTATAATATTCCCCACGTAATATTTTTGCTATTTAACAATTTAGGGAGCAAGGTTTAGGACATACAAGTCTCCAAGTCAAGAAACACACTACCTTTAAGTCAAAAAACATGTTTTAAGAAAACGAAAAATTTTGGTTTTAACTTCTTGGTACAATATTTAATCAAATTAATTTATAGCACTTGGTTTTTTACCCAATCATAAACTAGTCTTTGCTCTCATATGCTTATTTGATATTACTATCCTCAGGAAAGATACCTATAAAACTACTAAGCTGGAATACTTAGTGCGATTAAAAAAGATATGTCCTAGTGGGCTTCACCAAAAAAAAAATCATTTTTGTTCAAGAAACTGAAAATCCCTAAATCAATCATTTTGAATTAAGTTTCACTTGCAAACATCCATATAAATATGATTTGGACTTCAAGAGCTTTCCCCGATTTCTAATTTGAGGAGTTACAGTAGTGTGGAAAACTGTGGATAGATACGTTCTCGTGGAAGAAGGGTCAAGCACTTCTTTAGATATTTAGAACGGAAAACCTTAAAAGCCTCAACATAAAAAAAAACACGAAAACAAACGTTGAATGATAAATTCTATTATTGCATTGGCCCCAGTATTATTTATAATTAATAATAATTAGCGGCAGAAGAGAAAAATCTTTTTTCAGCATGATCAGGGCGGGTGAATAAATATATAGACATCTTGCCAACAATTTTTTTTCTTAAGCTGTTAGTTACTCAAAATTAATTTTATTTACTTATTTTTTTTATTAGAATCCCAAGTAATCGTTTAAATGTGATTCTTAGCTTGTTGATGACTGTGTTAAACTGATACCTCTGACACCTTTCGACTTACTAACTACACTGTACCGGTACACACCTGCTCTTGTTTTATCACTGGTAAGCCCGCATGTAAGCCAACCCAGCGGAGTCCTCTATAGTCATAATAATCTATACTACATGGCTTAGGGTCTGTAATCAGCGAATGGATTATTAAAGATGAATAGGATCCGTAAAATTTAGAGTTATTTAAAATTGTTGCTTTAAGTTGTTTGTAGGGAAGCTCAGTTATTTGGCTCTGGTGTGGGAGTATCCAGTATATTTACTATCCTAAGTTCCTTAAATAACTGGTGATTATTAAAATAACTTGGTGTTATCGCATTCAAATTGTTTTCAAGTTAGAACATTACATGCTCAGCCAGGGTCACACGGCGTATGGCGCGGCAAACCTTGAAGTTCGTGCTTGCGAACTTTTCGTCGGTCGAATTCTTTCAATTTCTTTGTTTGGCAAATCTCAAGCGGCCCTTCTTGACATTCCTTCTTCAGCTCCATTTGTCCCGTAGTTCCAAATGAGTCGGGCAGTGACGAGGAAGTATCTTGTGTACTTTCATCGCCATCTTGCTGGCAGTAGCCATCAGATGTTCTTTCTTAGTTCTTTCAATGCACACCATGTCGGGGGTCCTCGCCCGGGGAAAGGTCTCGTCGACCTGGCCGCTGCCTGACGAGTGTCAGAAAGCGGTAAATGAATAAGCCTGTCTTTGACCTTTGCTGGAGGCCTAGTCGATGGACAGCTAAATATGTATTTGTTTATTAATCTGACCCCATACGATCTTAGAAGGCGTAGGGCACTACGTTCAGGAGATGTACAGGCGAGGTATTATCTGGTCCGAGAAGAGGGTAACGTTTATTTATTCGTGGTGGCACAACAACTCCATACTGATATTATTTTGAATACTTACTGCCTATTGAATAATTGTTTTCAATAAACATACAGCTTGGTTCTTCGTTGTGTCCTTGATAACGTGGATTTCATTTAACTCTATTTTATTATATTCTCCCTCATTCAAATCCAAAAACTACAACTCCATTACGAACAACATGAAAATCATTTCTACAAAATTAAACAGATTGTGAGAACGGGTGCACGAGCCGTACTGGCTTTTCATTTGTCGACCAACAAGCTTTTGATGCCCGAAACATTTACCGATATTTCACGGGAAAGAACAAACCACCTCGTACAACTTCACACACTTTGCATTATGATATCTTAAGAAAAATATTTATAGCAAAGCTTGGAGTGCTAAAATTTGACGATTGGTGTGTTCGCTTGTGGCAGATATATCTGTCGTTGTTATGTTCACTCTATAACTAAATAAAATAATTAAGGTGATGGGGCTCACCTTTTTAATATTGATTGGCATTTTTTTTTTTTTTTTTTTCCTTAGCTCTCAAATTTTTAAGATTATGGATAAGGGAAAAATAAAGTAATTTATTTGGGTTGAGCGGATCCTTTTACTAGGAGTACCTGTTTGAAGGTGGAGTGAGGGAATTAAGGAATGTGGGAAGCCTCGGTAGAGGTGGAAATGTTGTGGTGCAGTGGTGAGAGTCCACTGAAGGCTGAGTCTAGTGTCTCTCTAGGCATCTAGTGCAAGCGCATTCAGTTGGATAGCAGTGATGGGTGCCCGTCAGAGGCTTGTTGATCTAGAGAGTTGACATCTTGCCGGTAGTGGTGGGGGTGTCATGTCTTGAAATAGGGGGTTTTGGCAATGTTTCATTGAGTCGAAGAACTTGATGTGTCTTCTTCTGATGGCTTCGGTGATGGTGGGGACCTCGACCTTTTCGGGGATGTCGGGAGCCTTCATTTCACGAAAAGGGGTATGCCATAGTGCCGTGCGGAGGATGTTGTTCTGGAAGCTCTGGAGTCTATTTATGGTGCTGGTGTGGAGAAAATGGAAAAGCGGAGTTCCAAACAGCAGTGTTCGCCTCAGGACGCTCTGATATATGACAAGTTTCAGCCTCAGGGATATAGCCGGACTTCTGATGAGATGCTGGAGAGAGTAGTAAGTCCTACGTACTCTTTTCAGCTTCTTCTGCAGGTGTGTGCCGAACTTCATGTGTCTGCTTAGGTTGATGTCTAGGTAGCATATGCTATTGGCAAGTTTGCAATCAGTCCCGTCTATGTTGAAGCTGGGTGGAAGCTTTCTTTTCCCGTGTTGGAACGAGAAAACGATCCCCTGCGTCTTGGCTGGGTTTTCCTGAATGTGGACAGCTCGTAGCCTGTCAATTAACTGACTGGCGCCCTCTACAGCCTTTATAGCTTTCGCTGGGTTGAGACTGGTGCTGTAGACTCCTATGTCGCCCGCATACGCCACTACCTCACAGTTGGAGTATGATGCTCCTATTATGTGCGCGGTGTAGATGTTGAAGAGGAGGGGTCCCAGCACCGACCCTTGGGGAATTGTTTGGCATTAGTAGCTACATTTCATTAGAATACATTTGAGTTGCATTTCAATACGAGAATAGAATGTTTCGGTTGTGTAAAATACCAACCACAACTTGTATTTGTGACAATCTAAGAGAGCATACCGACTAAAGTAACGTGAAAATAACTCATAATAATGATTTTTTTTTCCGTTTCTTTGAATTTCTAATTATCTTAATTTGTTTTCCTGTTTATTAGAATGATACTGCGAAATCACTGTATATATGTACTTGCTAAAACAAAACTGTGTAGTAGACTGAATGTATTACATAATAAAATGATTACATTCGCTAGTAAAATAACTCCTAAAAGACGTGCGATTTGACTGTAAAATATTTTACTATCATTTTAGAAATGAGTTCTAGACACAAACTATGAATTTTACTACTGATTATTATCCATACATTATAATAGTTATCAATAATAATAATATTTTCACATCAATGGACAGATAGTTTAATAGAAAATAAAATATAGTGTATACTAATGTAGTAGATACACATTTAGTGTTAAAAGATCTAACATAAAAAGTGACTAGAGTGATGAAAGAAAATAGGTCCCTATTTAAACTGGCCAAAATAAAAACACGATGAATTTTTTTTAGTTTGCCGTATGGACAAATGTTAGTTTAATGGCTTTCAAGTCATAGCGGTGCTAAAGGGTTGAAACAAAATTACTAGGTCCTGATAATTAGTAATTTTTTGGCTGCAGTTGATCCAAAAGTTCCATGTGTCCAAAAGTTGTATATGCTGAAACACGTCTTTGGAGTTTATCGTACACGGCATTGACACTTCTTATAAAAAGGTAGCGTGTTAATCTTGCAACTATTTATAACATAATAATATGTAAAACTAAGTTAATTTTTCCATTTACGGAGAAGGGTGGTTCTCCACAGGGGAAAGAGGTAGATATGATTGGGGAAACTGGCCATTGCCAGGACTCACACTGTTACGTATTCATCCTTACGTATCCTCCAAGGGGGATTATAGGGATGAGTGGCGCTTACGCTGTGGTAGGAGATCACCCTAATCTTGGATAGGTTTCAATTAAATTTCATGAACTTGGAAGGAATGAGTTTAAGTATGTAGAGTATATTAAGATTGTTATGAAGGGTGTTGTTGCTGACGTAATAAGGGGGATTAACTATTGTTCTCCGGGCTTTTGATTGAAAGGATTGGATAAACTTGACGTTCGACCTGTTTGCTGACCCCCCATAACTATGTTCCGTATATCCAGATTGGTTTTAGTATAACCTTGTAAATTAGTGATTTGTTTTCTATTGAGAGATGGGATATCCTTTGAAGTGGTATGTACAGTTGTCCAAAGCATCTGTTTAGTTCTTGTCTTTTTAGCCTGTTTTACGGGTTTCGTGTCAGGCTTCTATCGAGATGGAATGACAGGTCTGGGTGGGATGACAGGACTGCAGTTTCATCTGCAATCGTTGCCAAACTGGTATTGGAAGTAGAGGTGACGAACGCGGTCCGTAGGTTAATGATGTTTGGGACCCAGGAAACTCCTCTGTGGAACTCCTGCTTTTATGGGATAGTAGTTGGAATATTCTAAACCACAGTGGACTTGGTAGAAGCACTTTGAAAGGTACGACTGTAGAATGTAGTTTTTTCTTGCTTTTTAATTTTTTTTTACTTTGTTTGATATTGAACTTTTGAAAAATCTTGTTATGCTTTGGCTAAAATCACTTTACAAGACAGTGATTGAGTATCGATATTTACTTTTATTGACAGATGGCCTCCAAAAGTCCTGTCCTTTCTCACCTGCTCCACGATTAGCACTATAGGCTAGTCAATATTGGCCAAACCACTTGAGTCACTGACTCGTGACATTCATGATTTTGAAAGACAGTTTGTACGCCAGATGTTGAAAGCGCGGGTTTTCCAGCTATAATAAATGTTCTATAGAATAAAGGATAAAAGTTAAGTTCAGGTAACTCCTCTGATTCAGTATAGATATTCGAATAATGTTTTCTACAAATAACACGCAGTTCATTAGAAAAACTTGTTATAATAATATTCCTAAGATCAACTCTCAAAAAAGATACACCTTTATATTGATATTTATGCTGGGTGAAAATTAGTTTTTCCAAAAAAAAACTTGAAGTCTCTCCAAAACTATATAAGATATTTATGTTTATCAGTCGACATTTTGCCGATCACTAAAGCTTGGACCATAGCTTGTTTGTGTAAGGATCTTCCACAGTCACATGGTATTATTATTATAATACTTTTCACTGTGATTATGCAGCGTTCGAATTTGCATGAAAGCTACCAATGAGTGGTCCTCAAACCTCAAAAAGATGAATACTGTATACAAAATTATAAAATTTAACTGAAAGGTTAATCAATCAATTGTTATTATCAGATAACACCGTAGAATTTGTATTGCGTGATATTAGCTTAAAAAAAAAAAAAGCTTGAAGAAGTCTCTTCAAAAACCCCTTTCATTATTGATATTACATCAACATAAAACTCAGGCACTCTCAGGACAGAATGAAAAAAAAAAAAACAATTAAATTTTCATATCCAGAGAACATTTACCTAAAAAGCACTTAAATTAATAAGTAGTAAGATCGGTAACAAACCAAAGAATAACACTATAGGTCGAGCAAGTGGTGTTCACCTACTCACCAATTTATGTAATTAACGGCTTGTTAATTCGTATTTAATGCATGTCTACATTAGCCGATCGTGAACTTACAAGTCTAATGATGATAGTTAATGAAGATGACGTCAATACGAACTCAAAGTTATTCCTTTACTTCAAGAGTCAAGAGAGAATATTAATCGAGTTTACTTGTTCAAAGTCCAAGTCATTCAACTATTTTATGGGTAGAGAGATTCAAAAATAAGCTATAAAGACGTTTCAATAATATTTTGAAACAGTTATGTTTTATTAAGAAATAATTTAACTTGTATCTTTAGTAAAAACTGTTTTTTTTTTTAATAATCGTTCCGAGTACATTTTTTTGTTCAACTCTTGTTTATTCATTTTTAGTGAAGAAAAATGAGTTGATTATTTTATGGCATTTTTGTAGCTTATATATAATGAATCCTTTTTTGTGGTTTTCCCACACTAAATTTTCCTTTGTCCAGCAATTGCCACCCTTATGGTGTATTTATTAATTTCACGATATTAATATGATTCTCTAATTGATTTTATATTGTATTTTCATTTACTGAATGCTTTAATTTTATGTTAATCTTACATTTTTTTTTTAGACCTTTACACTTTATTTGTCTTAATGATAAAATAGTTCTTTTGTTTTCAAGAAATGATTTCGTTTTCAGCACCTACGTCATTGTTATTCTTAGGTGACTTGGGCCCTGAATACATTTTAAATGAATTTAACTTAGTTATCATTTTATATACAGATTCTTTTCATTTCTTCTTTTCACTTAGAGCGTCATAAAAAACGACATTAACGGGTCTTTTAACTATGAGCAATATTTGAAATTTTCCTGTTCCTCATACTATGGGAATGGTTATTACTTTAATATACAGGTTTCCTCGAGATAGCTTTCTAAAAACAGCTTCTTATAAAGAAACCATATAAATAATAAAATATTAGAAAATGTATATAGTTTTAATACGATAATCAGTATGTCAGAGTTCCCAAGATAACTAGGCAAATTATTACGTAAAATTTATACTTTAGGATTTCTTTTATCATTCTTTTTCGTAAAACCTGTCCTAAGCTCTAAAATCATCTCATTAATTCAAGTTCGAGTATCGTGTTAATCTAGAACGCCAGATCTCTACTTACTCTATATATATATTTTTCTATTAAATGTAGTTGTAAGTCTCTTTTTTTTATTTTAGTTACTTAGAATAGAAAAGTGTTACTTTCTGCAGTTGTTACACAAGTAAATATCATTCAGAATAACTTTCGAAAAGGACCACTGCATACTGATGTCAATTTTGTGAATCGATAAATTTTTCAAAAAAAAGCTTGAAGTCTCTCCCAAATTATCTTTTATGAATTATATCAACTCGTTGACTATGAAGTGTTTTATACTTAATAGTCTTCTTTGTATGTTAATTTATGTATTTGACTGTATTTTAGTCCTGATGATGCCTGAATAGGCGAAACGTCAACTGTTGATGTAATATCGCTAAAACATATTATGGTAGAGACTTCTAATTGTTTTGAAAAACTAATTGTCACACAGTATAAATATTATGAAAGCATCTGATATTAACACTCAACTAATTGATTATTCTTTTACAGGAATGTGAGTGCTTGTATTCTGGATTTTTTGGATTTGGTCGTCAGTTGTTTGATATGCCTTCATCGATATGTGGATGATGCGTGATCTCAGGAAAAGGTATAATAATAATAACAAAGCTTTGTAACTTCTTTTAAAAACAATGTTACACATGTGCAATGGTTTAGCAGCTTACCACAAGAACAGTGTTCACAATTATATTAAACAACGGTTAAATAATACGATTTTTAATTTTGGGGAAACTAACAGAATCCAACTAAATAACGAAATAGTGATTACCTTAATTAGAAAGTTAATGATACAAGAAAGAATAATACATTAAAATAAACACCATTATCGATAATTTCAGTTTGACGTGTTGTACTATTGTAAAACAAAATGCTTGGTTCTCTTACCGTTATTAATTCAGTTTAGTTTATTTTTCAGTGGAGTCAAAACAAATGTTAGTTTGAGAGTTCGAGCAATGATCAATGAAAAGGATATCCAATCTCACCATGCACCTTTTTAATTCTGGTGTAGTTACGCTATTTGATGGTGTGTGTATTCATTTATCGACGGGTATGCTTCCTTAAGACATTGACTGCTAGGGAATTACAGCACATTGACTTGTCTGGAAAAGTATGGGCTCCATGAAAGGCCGAGACAAAAGAAATGCAAAAAGTGCATGAATTGATGCATTCGATAAGCTGCATACAATATCTGCCTACGAAATGATACACTGGGCTAAGATGTGGAGGCCGGCTAGTGCCCCAGGGTCGGCGGTACTCCCGGCTTGGTCACGACTTGCTCCCAGCTGCCTCTCGACTCTATTATTTTTTTTTATTAGACACTTTTTTAAGCCCATGTATCCTGAGATTAACTCCCCAACATCCTGTTAATTAAATTTTATTTACGACGCCAATCTAGCTTCTTTTATTTGTACGTATTAGTGTAATTTACAAAAGTGCAACAGCTCCTGCGGCCCAAACTACAGCAGCAGTCAAGAAACATTAATTAATGTGTAACTTCAAAATGTTCAACCATTTTTATCCCAAAACAATATTATGCTTTGATTTTTCGCAAAGGCATTTAACTAATTTTTCTTCTTAGGAATGGGAAGAAAAAAGATTTTTAACTAAAAACTTTGTATAGTAAAAAGGTAGGTGATTAAAGTTTAATTTTAAATACTACTCAAATCACCCATTGATTAAGAAGCAGTTCACGTCTACTTATGTTAGTTTTTATATGTGTAAACTCCAGCTGATGATCCAGCTAGCTGTGTTTGTTGTGAGAAGGTTACTTAGCTGTGTTTGGTGTGTGAAGGTTACTTTCAAGATAAGACTTATGTTTATTCCTTGTGTTGTGACTATCCACTCGAATACCTGGTAAAAAACATGTAATTTAATTAATCTTTACAGGTATGTTTATTTCGTTTATTTTATATTGTTCAATTGTTTGATGCTTATAATTCTAATGCCATTGTAAATCTTTACAGATTAATAAAATCAGTTAGTGAATTATTAAAACCAACTTACAAATTAAATTACAAGTTATTGATTGACAAATGAATCAGAAAACAAGGTAATCCAAATTATTTGTACATATCATAAAAACAGACGAAGGTGATTATGAACTAACTATAGTTCAGTTTATCAGCTGATTTTCGGAATCTACAACATCATCAGGCATTATTAACAAAATCAACTATAAAAAACGGTCTCCGCAATAAGACCAGTCAACGGATATCGAAAAGTAGGCATTAAAGTAGATGAAGATTTAAAGAAAGTGTATTTTGATGAAGATGATAACCTTTGTTTTAACAACTTTCCATTGGAGGAATCGAATTCAAATCAGGACAATTATTTTATTCAGAAATTCAAAGAATTAGAGGCTAAATTACATTCTAATGAAATTAAACTGCAGGAGGTAGAAAAGAAATTTATTATAGAAAAATTTGATAAAAAACAAAATCCTTCAGATTGGTTAGAACGCTTTGAATCTAAATGTATGAGGCGCAACGTGTCTAGTGTTACGAAGATTATTGAAATCCTTTGTTTTTTTGTAGACGGCCCAGCCAAAGATTGGTATGAGGCAAATTTAAAAAAGATGGGTATGTTAAATTGGTCTGAATGGAGAAAATCTTTTTTAACAGTTTTCATAGATAAAGAAAGGTTGGTCAAAGCTTAGGAAAGCATATAGTTTTAAATATTTAGGAGGCTCATTGGTTTATTACGCTTTAGTAAAAGAAAGGTTGTGCTTGGAAGTGGAAAGCCAAAGTACAGTTTTTTCAAGAATTAATATGATTGTTGTGGGACTACCATTGGCAGTACAAGATGAATTAGACAGAGAAGAAATAACAAGTATTGAAAACTGTTTATACAACTGAGGAGAATGGAGGATTCATTTTTCAGAATGAAGAACAACGATACACCAAATGAACGTATGAGCATAACGTTGGAAAAATCCAAACAGAAAATCGATAAATTAAATAAAATAACAAGCTCTGGTTTAAAGAAACCCTGTTCTATTTGTGAAAATGTAGGATGACCAAATCGATATCATCCGGAAAAAGAATGCAGAAATAAAAATTTAGTTTTGACAAAAAAATTAGTTAATCTAAATGAAACATCATCATCAGATGATAATCCTAATAACACATGTGGAGAAATAGATATTGTGAAAATTGATGGAAATGAAAAAAATTTAAACTAGACGCCCCAGAGAAATTAAATCCATTAATTAAGATACACGTACTTATTGATAAAAAGATGAAAATCAAAGCTGTTTATGACAGTGGTTCAAATGTAAGTTTGATAAGTCAACAAGTAGTTGATCTGTTGAAATCAAGTCTGATAAAACACAAGTCTGTATTTAAAACAGTCCATGGTTTCAATTTCAGTACTGCCCGGGCAAATATATCTTTAACAAGAGGGAATTTAACAAATACTCTAAACACATATATAGTGAACAATAACAATTTCTCACATGATTTACTCTTAGGTAGTAGAAATTAGAAAATTTAAGCTTATTCAAGATGAAAATTTAAAAATATTACAAAGAGTCAATAAAGATCAGATAATAAGATTAGAAAATAACGAGAAGTGGTTGAATACAAATTCAGCTAAAGATGATACACTTTTAAAGAAGAATGAAGAAAATAAAAGAAGTTATAAATCAGAAATTAATTTTTCACTCAATATTAATGAAACAAAAAAAAACTAAAAAAATGTAGAAAAAATCTAGATCACATAAAACATGAATTAAAAATTTTAGAATTTTTAGACAAATATAAACATGTATTTGCTAAACATAAATTTGATGTTGGTAGAGTGAAATCAAGAGAAGCTGAAATAATGTTGATGAGAGAAGAATGGGTTACTTCCCGAGCATATAAATGTTCTGTACCAGATGAACAACAGATTAAAACGCAAGTTAAAAAATTACTAGAAGCTGATCTTATAGAGGAGTCGGATTCGCCATTTGCATCTCCGGTTACCCTTGCCTTTAAGAAAGAAGACGGTTGCAGAACTAGACTCAGTATTGATTTTCGAAAATTGAACAACTTGATAATACCAGAATGTTATCCATTTCCAACTATAAACGATGTCATAGATGAAGTGTCCAACTGCAAGTACTTCAGTGTTGTTGATATAAATTCTGCCTTCTGGAGCATTCTTTTAAAAGCAGAAGACCGAGAGAAAAGATCATTTATTAATAAGTTTATGTTCAAAGTTCTTCCTTTTGGACTTAAGAATGCCCCAGCAATCTTTCAACGGATTCTAGCAAACATTATAAGGAGAAGGAATTTAGACGATTTTGTGTAAATTATATTGATGACATATTGGTTTTTTCTAAATCATGGGAAGACCATGTTTGGAGACTTTTACAGGTGGTCAAAGAAGAAGGTTTCAAACTGAAGTTGGAAAAGGGTCAATGTAGGGATAATTAAGTAAAATATCTTGGTCATATAATGCAGGGAAATAGAGTATCCCCAGCACAAGTATGTTTTTTTTTTGTTTGTTTTTTTCCCCCATAGCTCTCAAACCTATAAAAATAGGATGTGGGAAAAATAAAGGAAAATTATTTTGGGCTAATGAGTGCCTTTCACTAAAGCCCATTTGAAGGATGTATGAGAAGGATATAGGGTGTGGAACGCCTAAAGGAGGCGGGTGGAATCAGGAAGGTAGTGAGAGTCTACCGAGGGTGAAAATTCAATTGATATTCACTTCTATTGATTGCCCACAGTCTAATAGACTTAACAAGAGGCTAAACCAGACTTTAGTAAACAGAATAAGGTCTAAGATAAATAGTGGTGACAGACGTGCATGGTCAAGAATAGCTGAAGATTGTGTGTCAGAATACAATAGGACAATTCATTCTTCAACGAAATTTGAGCCAGCATACTTACTTTTCGGAAAGCAATCGTTAATTTGTGCCATTTATACACTAAATCAAAATGATCTTGCTAAAGATAGAGATGAAGCATTTCTAAACTCTATGAAGAGTTTTAGAATAAATAAAATGAGAGTAGACAAGAACCGAAGAACTCATGAATTCAAAGTTGGAGATGAAGTATATGTTGAAAACGAAAGCAAACTGAACAGAGGGAAGACTGATAAAGTGCGAATTGGACCATTTAGGATTCTAAAGAGGATATCATCATCTATGTATGAAGTTGGCTGTGGAAAAAATAAAAAAAATATCAAATTACTTTCACAGTAGCAAATTGTCACTTTTCTCGTCCTCCGGGAAAAGCAATATCAGGGGGGGGGGATGTAAACTCCAGCTGAGATCTAGCTAGCTGTGTTTGTTGTGAGAAGGTTACTTAGCTGTGTTTGGTGTGTGAAGGTTAATTTCAAGACAAAACTTATGTTGATTGCTTGTGTTGTGACAATCCACTAGAATACCTGGTAAATAACGTGTAATTTAATTAATCTTTACAGGTATGTTTATTTTATATTGTTCAATCGTTTGATGCTTATAATTCTAATGCCATTGTAAATCTTTACAGATTAATAAAATCAGTTATTGAATTATTAAAACCAACTTACATATGTTATTTGCTTAACCCATCTCTCAATAGAAAATAAATTACTAATTTACAACGGTATACTTCGATAGCCAATCTGGACATACAGAATAGCCCTATGTGGGTCTGCAAAAAAGTTGAACATCAAACGCGAAATATTTTCAATCAAAAGTCCTGAGAACAGTTTCAATGCCCCTTATTACGCTAACAGCAAAACTTTTCAATATACCCGAGATACTTCGATCCCACCCTAATCTTCTAGCACAGTCATTGAACTGCGCCACACATCCCTATAAGCCTCTAGGGAGACAGTGGGAGTCTTAACAACGTTCAGTTTCTCCAATTATGTCCTGAGCGTCTGGGCCTCTCACGCCATTGGTCACCAAGCACTGACTCGTACCCGATGACGCGGCTGATGAAGCAGCGTGTTGTACTCCGCTACATCTTTCCCATGGGAGGGAGGTTACAACCGTGTGGATTTCGGAGATTTCTGGGCTTTTTCTAAATACTGGATGAATAAGGGAGTGAATGAAGAACTGAAAATATGGTATGAATGAGAACATTGAACGCAATTACTTATTGCTCAATAAAAGGCAGATTGTAATTTTATCACAATAAAGTTTTGTTCTATTTGCTTAAAATGAGAATAGATGTCCTTCCTAAAAGGCAGGTGGGACTGGGGTGTCATGGGATTGGTCTTCGCTATCGTCCTCACTCGAATCCATAAGACTTTTAGTTGCTGGGTTTTATAATCTAAAAACCTCAAAACGTTATCTATTTCCGAGCCCTGTAAAATAACAATGAATGTTAAAATAAAAAATCGCTGTTTTTAACCGAAATCAAGAAAACCGAAATGATTGTATATATATACGGGAAACAATAGGTCTTAAGGTTGACATGCCCAAAAAAGGGTTTTATAATCTAAAAACCTCAAAACGTTATCTATTTCCAAGCCCTGTAAAATAACAATAAATGTTAAAATAAAAAATCGCTGTTTTTAACCGAAATCAAGAAAACCGAAATGATTGTATATATATACGGGAAACAATAGACCTTAAGGTTGACATGCCCAAAAAAGGGTTTTATAATCTAAAAACCTCAAAACGTTATCTATTTCCAAGCCCTGTAAAATAACAATAAATGTTAAAATAAAAAATCGCTGTTTTTAAACGAAATCAAGAAAACCGAAATGATTGTATATATATACGGGAAACAATAGGTCTTAAGGTTGACATGCCCAAAAAATAAGTTATTTTTATAACCAATCTCAAAAAAACGCAAACATTTGGTCTTTATTTTAAAGTCGTCCTCGCCTACATGGCTGTAATACCCCGCTCTATAAATTCAAACATCTCCGATATTAACTCATCAGTGAATCATCTTTTATTTGATCCTAGATTCTCTCTGATGGATACAAACCACACTCCACTACCTACCTGTCCCGAGCCGGCGGCGCGCCCTACAACAAACATATAATCAGAGCCATCTCCCCTTTTGTACAGCCTTGCCGTCCGTTTGTAGAAGCGTCCATTGTTGGATAACGACCACAAAGGAGCAGAAATTGGATCGGAATCCTGCGGTCACTCTCCGATCGCTCGCAGCAGCTGGGCTTGGGTTCCGTTCCTCCACCTTCACCTTCACCGGAGCTCCCACGATCAACTTGAGGTGAAGGAAATATTTCATTCCATCTTCGAGAGCGGTTCTTCGTAATAGAATTTCATATACCCATCGATACAGTTACTAAGCCCGAAGGGAGAGTCTTTACTTTCTGTTGGCCTCTATAAAGAAGTGTGCCTTTGGGGGGGGGGGGGTACCCAGTGGCACATACTTTGAGGCTTCATTTCTTTTTTATATATATTTTTGTCAAAATTATATAAAAACAAAAGTAATAATTTTGTGATGAACAGAATCAATTATTATAATAAGTATACCATATAAAAAAAATGCATGGCCGTCCTACTCGACATCGACATTTTTACACTTTGTTAGTGAAAAAAGAAAACAAGTGACCCGTAAAGCCGAATCAGCTATGCTCATATAAACATTTCAATCACATCGATCAATGTTGGATAAACATACTGGAAAACCTAATTGGATAAACAATTCTAATTATACAAGTTAATATCTTAATAATTAATCTACTGTATGAATGAGCGAGTGAATGAAAATTGTAAATATGGTATGAATGAAAACATTTATCACAATTAATTATTGCCCAATGAGGCAGATTGTAATTTTAACATAATAAAGTTGTTTTATAATCAATAACTAACTATTCCCCGATTAGGTACTGTGGTGTGACTATAATTGTTGTAGAGGAGTAAATAATCTGAAAAATGGAGAGGGTAGTTGGAACGAATCTGGTAAAGTTTTTTTTGTTTCATTTTCCACCTAATGCTTATTTGGATGGAACCTATGACCTAATGTCATGTCACGTGTTACAGGTACGCTAATATCTGCGCGATGCGAATATTGCAGGCATAAAAAACTATATTTGGATCGGTTACACAGAACCAGTTCTCATTGAGTTTCTTCAAACCGAGACTGTCTCATTACCATCATATATGTGAATAATCGATTTTAATTAATTATGTTAGGGTTGTTTACAAACAAAGTAAATTGATAAGCTTCAAAAGAAATAATAGCGATTTTATGCCTTTAGATCACTTCATATAAGGTATTAATATGTATCGTACAGGTAGCGTTTAGGTACTGTATGCTTGATTATATGTCGTTTAAATTACGCTGATTAATTAACTTTTAATATTTCTGACTCAGCTCATGAACACATGAACTAATTTAATTCATTATACAATGTCTACCCGAGCGCACTCACTCCACGGAACGGTCAAGTCAGGACAAGATAGATTGACTCACATATCGAGCCGCGACCGCTCAACAAAGCGGAGCGCTACTGATTTGACTTGACCGAACCCTAGTGTGATCGTTCGGCGTTCAAGTCAATTTAGTTGAGAACATTAGTGAATGATTTTACTGATGAAAACTATTGCGAATCATCTCACAAAACTACACACATGTATAAAGGTTGAAAAACTCTACTCCAACAAGGTAAGCAAATGTTTTATTATTCTATAAAAATTACACAGAACCAGCCTATTTTTGATCCTCCTTTAACATTATTCTTTTTTTCCAAAATAAACACGATTTTAATTAAAGTTAGTGTAAAGAACGGCATTGTTCTGTTATATGTGTATCTCGCAGCAAGTAAATACAATGACAAGATAAGTCATAGGATTAAATACTATGTAAAATGTATTTATCATAATTCCAATTAGCAGTATTCTCAGAGTTTGATAGGGTAATCAAGTCTTGCAGTTTGAGTAATTATACGACATCCAAATATGTCTAACTCATCTCATTATTTACAATAAAATACCAATTACATAACTAAATTTACTTCTGTTTATAAACGTCTTTGTCGGCAGTGGACAGGATGGGTCATCGTAAAAAAACTTTTTCGGTACCAGAGAGTGAACTAAAAAAAAAAAAGTAGCGTTCTTTACAGCTGGTCGAGCCTCTGGTAGAATCATTTAGCAAATTGACCCTTTCAGTTGACAAATATAAATGAACACGTTAGTCGGAAGGCAGGTAAGTTTGAAGAGTGCTTGAAGAGAAGGGATAGAAGAGAGAAAACACTTTTTGGGCAGGAGGAGCACGGAGAGGAAGAGGACTAAGGAGTGAAAGGTGAGATACGAGCTCGGGACATCTGGGCTTCTCTTTCTCCTTTATATACCTACGATTATAATGAAGACACCGATTCATTGTGACAATGTATATTAATATTTAGTTTATAAGTTGAATGTAATCCTTCATCATTTCATTCATTCTATTTTAGTTTATTTCATTTTTCGGTCATGTAAATGTGAAACTTATCTTATAGTAAATTCTATTTTACTATCTAAATTAACATTTACTATTATTAGTACATCCATTCATCACGAAATTTTACCTTTGGATTAAAATTAATTGGGACAAAATCAAATCGATATTAGTCATTTATATTTTATTATAATTCCAATTAGCAGTATTCTCAGACTTTAGTAGGGTAATCAAGTCTTGTAGTTTGAGTAATTATATGACATCCAAATATAATGTTTAATTAAATAAAAAATTATTCGGCTTGACCATCGATGCGTGGTTCTCCGGTTAAAATATATATACCCTAACATTTATAACGTAGCAGTTCATTAACAACTGAGGAAATGAAATGAATTGGCATCACCTGTGGCTTAAACGGGCGTTAAAAATAGGGCAAATTTGAACGCTACTGGCGAAGTACTAGATCGTGAGCAGATCTGACCTGACCGTATTTCGATCTCTAGTGTGACTCACCCTTCAGGGCAGCTGAATAAGCAATATAACTGACTAAAAATAAAATAAAATAAAAAAAAAATGACTAAATTTTATAATTAATTAATAAATAGTAGTTTCTCTGTCGACAGTTCCTCTTCACCTCTCTAATAAAGCATTCTAGTATACTGTTATATATTTATATTACTTCAGTAGGCCAATCAGAAGTGTGTGCTCGAGGATCTCGCAGTGTTATAAAAGGAAAATAACAAATACATATAAAGTTTAAAAACTCGGTTGGCTAGAGCTAGAAGGGGCTGAGAGAGGGAAGGGGTGAAGTGGGGAGACTCCGTTGCCTTGATTCGCCCGGCCAAGGAGGGTTCAACGACTCCCTGTGCCCTGGCGGAACTCCTTCCTCCAGCGGTCTTCTTCAGCGCTTTTCTTCTCTCTCGCTCCTTCTTCTTCTACGGTCAGGGTCCGGATAGCAATAGCACTTCTCTTTTGAATCTACCATTCAATTGTAAATCATCTTTTTGATAGTTACTATTGGCCATTGGATGTTTTGAATTACTCTATACAGTTCACAACAATTATACTGCAAGTCTCTTTTGGTCTTCTCGCATGTTATTTTATTTATTGATTACGCTTTCCGCGGCTATACCACCATTTTCGAAGTATCTTAAATAAATAATCAAACTGCACAATAAAAAAAGTTAAATGATGTATCCTATTCTAACGTAATCGGAGCTGTTACTCCAGACATACTTTTATTTTAGTTTTTTAATTTCAGCTCCTATTCGAAAATTGTATTAACTAGACAATTGAGAATGATGGTTTGATCCACCAAACGCGTTCGGAATCATTGTCAAATAAATTATGGGAGTGTAAATATATTAATATTTCACTACGACTTTTTAAACCATAATTAAAGTCTAGTATGCTAATTTATGATTTCCTTCGGGAAGATCTTTTTATAACTGTGTTCCCTTTCCTTGGGGATAAACGTGAGATTTCAGTATGCACCGGTTACTTTCATAGTAAAGAAAAAAAGAAACCCAACATAGGAAGTTTGGACGAGCAGTAAATTATGAGAACAATACTATACATCTGTCTATCGCTAATGGTAGTTACGCTGTTCTTCTTTTAATATAAATAAATGTTTATTTACTATATCAACTTTTGAAATATTTCCTTAACATTGTAATTTATTTATAGCTATAGTTATTGTAATTGTTATGGTTCTACAATCTAACTGAGTTGGGGCATTCATCTTTAAATAACTATTAAATCTAAAAGTTTACTTTCAAGGAAAATTCAGTTTTAAAAAATGAATACTTGCAGAATTCTAACGTAAATGTTAATGTACAGTTAAATCGATAGATAATAAGAGAATAAATTTATTTAACACTAAAATTTATACAATTACAAAAATAAGGGGTGAGTTGATAGGGATAAACAGATTTATAGTGTGATCCTGAGTTAAAATAAAGTCTATGAAAAAAGAAAGTAATATAAGATAATAATTATTATTATTATATGCTATGTGGAAGATTCCTGGGTGAGCTACAACGGATAGTGAGCATTTCAGCGGCAATGTATCATTTCTTTTTCTATTTAGGTATTTTTTTCCTTTTTAGACGACAAAGTTCGTTATCGATTTTATCAGTTTTTGTCATGGTCCATCAATATATCCATAACGTGAACGTGAATCCAATCGACAAAGTCTTGTTGGTCACTTTCATTCAAGAAATTAGTGATTATTCCAATTCTATATAAATAGTTATTCCCTCATTGTCCTGTTATTAGATGCGTCAACTTCGGTCAGAGGAGTTTCAAGCTGTTTTTAGGACGAATTTGATGCTAATACGAAAACGAACATATATACAGGCGTAGAAGCTAATTATGAGAAAGGGAGAAATTTCTAGGTTATGAAAAGAGTATTTTTTCCAGAAAGTAACTGTACATTTTCGTGGCTATGGTGCTAATACGGGTGTAAATAGAATTTGAGGAAACCGGTAAGTAAATGAGAAGGAGGTGTGTAATTTCTATACCAAACAAAACGGTAGTTTTCGCAAGGTACGTAAAAAAATGTTATTGTTACTATATAAAAATACATTTTTTTACGTTCCAAATAAGTCTAAAAAAATACCTATTCAATTAAGTTTAGATAATATGGTAAATGCTAAAGTGTTCTTAAAAAAAAGTAGGGTGAGTGAAATATGTCTAATGAAAATTTCGTATTTATGACATACTCATTTTACCAAAAACTCCAGATATTAATAATAAATACACACTGAGGAGAGCTCAAGCAATGCCGGGGAACGATACAAGTCTTAGATCACTCCCCCTCACTTTTTCTAAAGTAATAAACAATATTTGTGCAAAATTTGGTGCAAATCATATCTGAGAGTGAACTTCACTCCACATTATTTAAGTTTATTTTTCTTTATGTTGATATTCAACCGGCATACCATCTCCTGGAAGATGACGTTTGACCTTCATGTAACCCCTGAAAAATTGAGAGTATACCCGTTGATCCTCAATCAAATGCTGTTCGTGACCTATTTGAACACATGTGTTGCTTTGCGAAGAATTCCTCACCACCACCCTTAGGTAACCGACAACTGTACCAACCAAGATTCCGAGGTGATATCCTGTTGAAATTAATAAATAGTCGCAGAATTGACAGCATCTCTGAAGGGTACTGGCATTTGCAGATTGAAGATGCATTCAACAGAAGAAGAAAAATGTCATAATGAATAGCACACAATAAACATTGTATACACTGTCATTATTCACAGTATATACAATGTTTAATGAAATATTTCTTGTAATGATGATTTTTATGATTTTACGGTTTCTATTCACAGTTAATTACTTAAATCCAACCGGTTAAAATAATGTTTTAAAATACCACTCTTTAAAAAAAAAAATAATCCTTCGTTTTTCAAAAATTTATCTTTAGTTCCCTTTTCCCAGTTTATGTTTGCCTTACAGGCATACGTTTTTGAGATAAAGTATGATTAAAGAGTCTTTAATTTACCATGGTAATTAAAAATCAGATATGAGCCACTGGTCAGGGTACCAAATTGGAGGATTGATATTCACAAACCATCAAAACCGTCATTAATATCGTGTTCGTAATTTTTTTTTCAAATTACCAATCCTTGCGTGCTGTATATAAAAATTACAGCCCTATGAAAACATTCGGTTTTAAAAGCATTGCTGAGCAATAAAAATATTATTTCTCATGTTCGTCATTGGTGATTTTAATATAAACTCCCCGTCAAAAAAATAATCGCAACATCTATAAATTTGGAAATATTTTACTAAAAACATTCGACATTATCCATATCATTATTAGTCACTATATTTTTGTCAACAGGCAAAAGATTAAATGTTTGTCTTTTATTTATTTCAATTTCCCTTTCAATCATTTTTTAAGTTTTGTTTGCCCCGTACATCATTTCACTTTTACCTCTTTATTCTGTGTGCTATTCTTGTGATAATGAGTCGTTTAAGCTCAACGCAGCTGTTCAGTGAGAATAATTACTCTTCACAAATAAATAAATCTTAGCGTAACGTCACTAATTGCCTTGGTTTTCATTACTCTGCAGTTCTAAGGGTCATAAAAAAGATACAGAAAGACCGGGAGTTACCCAAGCCGACCAAATTCAGGACGTCCAAAGTCACCGATCCCATTGACGACCACTTTATTAAAACCCGAGCGCTTAGGAATTTAACAGCTCCAGGCGTTAGAAAAAGACTGAAAGTCAAGCCTTAGCTCAAGAAGGCCTGTGTAATGGCTCTTCTTACTGCAGAACACTGTAAAGCGATACTAAGATTTGCAAGAGTACACCAAACTGGGAATGTTGGACGGTTTTCAAAAGGGGAGTGGAAAAATATTGTAATCACTGATGAGACGAGAGTGTCCACTCACAGTCCAGGTGGTGCAGGTAGTCAGTGCTACGTGTCAGAAATTGCGACATTTGGTAGGGGCTCTTCTATCATGTTCTGGGGTGGCGTTTATTGGGAGACACATGTCGAGTTGATAACAATCCCAGGAGGGGCCTCGAATGCTTTAAGGTATATGGAAATGACTTTACAAAATACGTAGTGGCTTAAATGGCTTTCATTGGCACTGAATCATTGTTTATGCACGATAATGCCCGGCCACATAAGAAAACACGTGTTTCTGAGTACGTGAACACAATAGACATCTTGAACCTAGAGTGGCCACCAAGAAGTCCAAACCTTAACCCAATTGAACATGCGTGGATCAAACTTAAAGGAAGGTCCGGTCGGGGGACCCTCCTCCAACTAACTTCAAAAGCTAAAGAAGTAGCTGCATTAAAGGAAGGGGACATCAACCCCAACATTTTATTAAAAAACCTTTTACGAGTATATAACGATGGAAGCAGTCATTAAAGCCAGAGGAGGCAACAATTTTTATTAAATGCCATTATAATCTAAAATTTAAGTTGTGTTAAAAAAGAAAAAAAAAAGTTTATTCTTTTCATAATAAATCTTTTATTTTAATTAAACATATATTCAATTTTAATATGTTGTCTGATGTAGTTGTTTATGAATTTTTTTGTAAATGTAAAACCTGCGTGAAATTAAAAAAATTCTAGGTGTAGCAATTTTTTTTACGGGGAGTTTATTTGTTTGATAATTAACGTATAATTTAACGTAACAATAAGAAAAAATTATGTAAGCTTATGAGAGTCCAGTATAACAAATATGTATTCATGGCATTATTACTGGAAGTCGTCGATCAAATTAACTCTACCATACCTTTTATGTTATTATTGCTTTTTTCTGTCGAATTTTGAATATTTTATCAAGATAAACTTCGTTTAAAAAATATGAAGTGATCAGTATAGTGTTAATGACTAGCGATATTGCTTATAACATATAATAAGTGGCTGTGCAGAATTACAACTTTTATACTGGGCGGTTTCGCTTTGAACTTCTGGAACTGAATGTTGATTGAGACCCCCTAAAGTAGTTAATGAAAATAATATTTTTATTGAAACAGACTCCTTTTATTGTATTAGAGCCACAATTTTCGTGTTATGTTCTTTATCCCATATCATGAATATTCTGTGCATTTGAGAGCTGTGATGGAACCTAGGTGCATTTACTGCACTAATGCATTAGAAACTGAAATAGAAACAGAAAAGCGAAAAATAAAATTATGGAAACATAATATAATGAATAAATCTTTTCTAAACTGCTAAGCGTCTGTCTAGATGGTGAGATGTTGGAATTGGAGAGGTTTGAATAATAAAGAATGGTGGATATTACTAAGAACCTTTATTAAAGCTTTGTATAGGAATGACCAGAATTAATTTCTTAATCTGGATTTCATGTTCATGAAAGTACTAAGCATTGCGTAGGACGAATAAAGAGAAATAATGCCATACAAGTAAAACCTTTGGAAAATTTATACTATGCTCATTTGGTTGCTGAACAGAATAGACAAAAAAATTCTTCCAAGACAAAGATGAATAACAATAATGTTCAGATGACAAATTTATATCTGACGATTAAAAATAACTATTACACCGTAAAAGTGAGAAATAATTTGTCATTGTAAAACAAATTATAATCCACTTTATGAAAAAAAAAATGATAATAAAATAAAAATATTTAATTGTATTTATTAAATAATGTCATAGATGTAACCTCATACAAAAACTAACTTATAAATAATGTTCGATACAATAAGATAATTAATGAAAACTATTAAATTAATTAAAAAAATACATAACATAGAAGCTATAGTAAAAACAAGTAATTATCTATATATATATATATATATATATATTATATAATATAATATATAATATAAGTATATATATATATATATATATATACAAACCTTCAAAATCATATATATTGTTGTGATATTGTGGAGTTTGTGTATAAGAAATATAAATATAAATATTTAATCCAACCTTGAATCAAGAAGGCAAACAAAAACAAAAGAGGAATGATGGAAAAACAAAATGGCTATTAGTTAGTTGTTGTTATGATGAGAACCCAGTTACTCTCTAGTTTTGGGATCGGCCCGTGATACATGTATCTGAGTGAAGTGATGTAATAAAAATTTCTTATTAAGTTATTTGTTGTTTGAACTTGAAGTGGAACGGAAGAGAAGTTGCACCAGGAAGAAGTGTTGATTTTGATTATATAAAGAAGACCATTGAAGAAAAAAATAGACAAGTATATTTATATAAAAAGTAATAAGTTTTTGTTTATTAGTAATTAAATTCACCTTTTGCTAGAATTATTTTTTGTTAGCAGAACCTAAAAAACCTTAGATGATAAATAAAAGATATAAATTAAAAGATAAATCTAAAAATAAAATTACGATATCTTTAGAAAACGTAATAATATATATAGTAATGAAAAGATTTAAATGCAAAAATATAATAAAATGGATGTTTCCAAACTTGTTGATTTTGAAGGTTTGTAAGGATGAAGCATGGCGGATATTAGCAGGAACCTTGATTAATGCTTTAAGGGATAACCAAAATTGATTTTTTACTTTAGATTTCCTGTTCATGAAGGGATCCAGCATTGATTAGCGAGAATAATTAATAAATAATGCTATGAAATCCATATAAAAAAAAAAAAGTGGCGAACATATAGTTCGAACGGTTTTGAATGTGAGATTCTGTATTGCAAAAAAATAATTGTGATGCACGTCCGCTTTGAAAACATCAATGATGCAGTGAGTGTGTATGGTGCAGTCATTAAGTGGCCATTAGGTGGTGGCTGGGAGTCGTTCATTGCACATTTCCTCCTTCCCTCGGCTATTATGCTCTTGGGCACCGCAGTGGGGGAAGCATTGGCCTACTTGGAGGCCGGCTGAGGTCAGGGCACGTGGAGCAAGGGCACAGCCCCTCAGCTGTTGCGTACGATAGCCGCTTCTCATCCTCCCATCCCTCATGAGGGATGCAATAGTCAATGTATGCACTGTATAGGGATGAAGGGAGACTCATTTTCATTGGCTGAGCCTCTAGGGAATGGTTTTACATTCAAACGCGTTCAGGGCAATTTTATGTATGCATGTGCGTCAGGCATTTTTTCCACAGGTCGTGGCATGGCGAGCCTTCTCTAATGTTGGTCTTACGTCGCACCGTGAGAAAGACTTTTCATGGTTCTAAGCCTCTAGGGGGGGCTCGTCTTTTCCAGTGAAATGTTGTTAAAATGCTACAATAACAAAGGCTTGTGCATCCGGCTGGTGACAAGCCAGTATGGTTCAAGCATCCGTTCCAACGATCTGTTTGAGTTTGTATAAGTAAATTTCTAGAATTTCATAATGCAGCGGAATAATAAAGTTAGTATAAAGAGTTTTTGGATTTGTACAAAGGAAAATCTATAACATGGAATCCACAACATAAAGGATACATTGATAGCAACCAAGCTGTATCATGCCTGGAAACTTATTTAAAATAATATTAGTATGGAGTGTTCCTTGAAAGAACTTAAAAAGAAAAAAGACATCAGATCATGTCATGTCTACTGTCAGTAAGTTGGCGATAATAGTGAAAACGGTAGAAGAACTAGGGCTGGCACAAACGAATTATAGAAGCAGGTATGGTTTCATATAAATCTACACACTAAGGCGAGCTAAAAACTACTGAGGTAAGCACTTATGACCATTTCTTTTATTAAATTACTTGTAGTAGCTGTTATGGCTTCGTTGGGTTTTTCATAGATGAAACTGAAGAAGGAACTTCTGGAAATAGCGTGTTGACGGAATGGTCACTTGAGATTTGACAATCCACGTGCTGTGGGAACGGCCCCCGGTTGGAATTTGGCCGACCTTAAGTCCGCAAGTGTGAACTTGTAGCACCACTAGGCTCACCAAGCCACGTGTCGTGGGGACAAGTCACCTAAAATTGTGGGTTTAATCGACAACATTTTTGGATACATTATTATGTATTAGATAAGCTGCAATAATCAAAAGTGAAAAATATCGCACCATCATATTCACATGATGGCCATTTCCCACTTCCTCGTTAATAGATTACATAACATCACTCTATACAGAGATATAACTAAGATAAAGAACTTAAGGTATATACACCATGTAGCAACAGCCAACGGGTACAATACAGACGTTGTAATAAGAATCAAATGAAAAATTGAGTACATAAGATGAAAAATCATAAAAATAACTCGGATGTTAAAAAATGGTGCACTATCCCATATTTAGGAAATATTTCCGAAAAAGTAGGGAATATTTGTAAAAAAAAACTGAAATTGGTGTAGCCTATAAAACTCAAAAAGACACTTTGCACAACTCAAATGCCCATGTCAAAGACCCGATTCAGTTAGAAGATCAGCCATATATAGAATAGAGTCTGGGGAATGCAATAAATCTTACCAACAAATAGAACAATTTGAAATTATCAATTATATGGAAAGAACTTCTTAAGCAAAAAACATGTCATTTCTACCAGCATCTACAGGTGTGAGAGCATCACGATGACCATATAGAGTTGCCTTTGCTACACCATACAAATGATAGAAAATTAATCAATAGCCTAAAAACTATTGAAATTAAATTCTATTCCGATAAATTATATAAAGAAGGAATAATAAACACACATATTCTAAGAAACCCTTCCCCTCCATACCTCTAAATAACGCCAGTCATGGGAGTGAGATATTTTTTCACACCATCGACTGGGTGAGCAGCTATGAGATTAGAGTATTATTGTGTTTTATTATTTATAATTATTTATTAGTTCTGTGTCATTTTAAAAAAAAACAACTGAATTTTAGTATAATTGCACTGTTAATATTTTAAACTTGTTTTATTTATTGATTGTTATCATTTTTGCTTTTAATGATAGATTTTGTTGCCCTCTATATGCACATTCCAGGTTTTTTTCGTGTGACTTCCAATTTTAGCAATTGAATATGACAACTTGGAGCTGTCGAAAATGTTGATGAATAAATACCATATATAAATAACTCTTTATTAAACACCTTTTCTATTCTGCAAGTGCAGACATCAAATAAGGTCTTCATTCACTTAGGGCAGCTTAATAAAATACTGCTGGAAGACAAACAGTTTTTTTGGGTGGGGTTTAATTTAACTACCCATAGCCGGGGTGTTACAGCCAAATTATGTAGGTGCCGTTCTAAATTTATTGACTCACATCTGTAATATGTTCTGACCATTGCCACATGGACAAATTATATACAGCTATATTCCACAACTAAATTTCCTTAAAACTCCTTAAAACTAAATTAGAGGAATAATAAGGATTAATCTAAAAGATACCATACTATTCTAGCTAGGAATTCCCATTTCAATCTGTGGTGCCACCGCGAAATTATACCCACTGCCGGATCGAACTCTATCACAGTTGGCCATATCTCCACCTTCACTCTATTGAACAAGGATTCTGAATATTTAGAGCTGTTTAAAACATATAAACTATGATTAAAATGAGTAATATCCTTCGGAATTTCATAAATTAAACGTTTTGGACCAATATAAGTTCATCCTCTGGCAACTCATTTTGGGCCATTCATGCAGAAATCGTAAATAAATTTAATTAATCATTAGGTCAATATTCTTTAAATATTTCTCGATAAGAGAATCGTCAACTTAGTTGCGTATGAATTATATAGTTATCCAGAGTTTATTTCTATGGGACTTAAGGTCTAGGAATAACATGGAACAGTCTATAACGTTGCAACAAACAATTAATTAAATTTAGAATAATGTTAAGCACATATTATAATAATCATAATCAACTTTTCAATCCTTCGACGTATCATCTTTTAACGTTAAATGGTTAATTTAAACCAAATGATATTCAATTTTGAGAGCTGTTTGAACATCGAACGAATCTGAATTGAGGATTGATTTACTAAGTGCGAACTATTTTTTTTTCCAAGCTTTCAAATTTAAAATATAGGAGATTGAAAACAAAAAAGTGATATTAGAGCAATGGGAAATGTACTATTACCTATTATTTTTTAGCTTTTATTTTCTAAGAGATAACTTTTTAAGTGTCAGAATTAAGTTGATTTCAATCCTTTCAGATGGTATTTTAGTTATCTTTTAAGAATGAAGTACTAGGCGTATTATATAATTTATTTGTATTGTTTTTTTCTATCAGTCAAAGAGTTTTGGGTTTACTAAACACAGTTCACCAACCCTAAAAAGTTTCAAGATGTTTTTAGGTAACTCGATGGAAGGTTTGCTTTGGCCATTTTCAACACTTAATATGACTTCAATATTTTAAAAATATCCTGTCGTTATGAAAAAAAAAAAAAATATCAAAAAGATAACAGTTGCCAAGAAAGTGAGCTATTAATGAAAAATGAACGCTTACTGATATATGATAACTAGGTGAGCTAATAGCATTGTGCAATATTGAATAAATACATTTATTCAAATATTCAAAGAAAACGACTTGGTAGGTTGGTGAAGTCACCGATTAAATAACTTATAGGTAGACCATTTTTTTTTTTTTTTTTCATAACGGGAACTAAAAAAATAGCTGGCATTGGTTATTTTATTTTTTTTGTCTATTAATAGAAGGTAATTAAAAGACAAAAAGATAGAGATAAAATATTAGAGCACTACACAAAAGAATGCATAAATCTAAACCATACGTCGATCAATCTTAGAACTCCTCCTGGTAGGTTCAGAATATCCCTTTTAACGGATATCCTACAGAAATAAATCTAGAGGACATTTCGTGTATCCTGCCTGTGTGTTTACCGCTAGGGTCCGCCCACAATGGAGAATCGCTGGGCGGTTTACTGCGCAAAACTGTCCGCTTGAAGGTGGTGGGAGTGGTCGGCGTGTGGGAGTAAGTGTGTTAGTGATGTTAGTTCGCCGACCCCACTGACACACTCCAGTCGAGGGCTCATCACTTACACTACCGTTCAAGTCTCTCACTGATGAACCACAACATCAGAAATGTTGACTATTTATCTTTACCTTGTCATAATTTATTAACTATTCATCATTTAATAATATTTACTTGTGTATATAAGTTATAGATAGGTACCACCCTTATGCGGTAAATTATCTTCTATTTAAATTAAGGGGGTCTCCAAATATTTAGATAAAAACAGCCCGTTGAATTTTTCAGGCTGTAATTTTTCTTGAAGCTTTTTTCATTTTTAACACGGGCTATTAATAGAACAAATGGAAAAAAACACTGGTTAAGTAATTATTAGTAACTTCTACTCAGCCTTGTGAGGGAAACTGAGACGCAGCTACTTAAACGAAGAAGTACCTAAAATAGTTTAGAAAATCTTTCATCGGAATGTTATACTGCATAGTGCTTTTTATTTCAATAGTTTTATACACACGTGGTCTGGACGAAGTACATGTGGATCATAAACATCATATTTTATCAGAAAACTTTTATTGGGATAAAATTACAATTTGCCCCATTGGGCAATAGGCAATTGTGATCAATTGTTTCATTCATACTATATTTAGAATAATGCATTCACTCGCTCATTCATTCAACATAAGGCATCGTATGAAACAGCGTTGTGTAACATCAATGTATTTGATAACCAAGTAATTATTTTGGTAACCTAGATGAAGAGCTCAGTATGCGAGACATCCTGCTGAAGGGCTAATCTATTCACCAACAGGGCTTATAACTCTAGAGTTCCAGAAAGTCCCAGAAAGGGAAATGGCACTAAAATGGATTGCAAGTAAATACAATGCTACTGAGAGTTTTCATGACTTATTAAATTAAAACCATTAGTTAAACAAGAGCTCGTGGGATTTAATTTTATTGGCAACTAAAAATGATAGAAATATATTTTATTTTATTCAAATCAATCAATTAGCTAATGATGTTATTATGAACTATGTTTTGTGAAAATTCCTATGTCTCCGGCAATTATATTGTTTTTCCCACGGTCACTCATTTCTATTTAAAACTAGGCGGTCAGTCGGTTTCTTTCTCTCTGAAAACTCTGAGTTTGAGTTCCAATATTGCACCGAAATTACAAAATCGAGTAAAAAGGTGTTATACCGTTTCTTCCCTAGTCCGTTCATATAATAAATCCGTTCATAGACTAACAAGCAGCAAAACACTGAATTAAAACAGAAAAAGAAGAAAACATTATACTTCAATCAGAATTTGACATAATTGGTACACTTTTGCTGTGTTATCTTTTAATTTGGTTCAATATGAAAACCGCATTATATTATGTGTTTGCATTTTTTATCAATATTAATCAATGTGACAAGTTGATGCAGAGTGAATTGAGCATGTACAATCTATATAGATTCCTTCTCCTACATCGCTACTGTAAAAGAGAAAAAAAACATCAATAGTATATTTATAATCAAATGTAGTTAAATAAAAAGAATTTAGAATTTTCAAATTGTCTTTATTCCAGATATCAGTAATAAAAAAACAGGTAAATTTCCAATAAGTGATATGATCGATACGATAAAATTTCATGATAAAATCTAATCTAAAATGAATGTGATTGGTCTTTATGTTCCCTGTACCCTTTCAAGATTGTCAAAAATTGATTGATAAGCCAAAGAACTTTCTCTCAAGTAACTCCTAATCAAAGTCATGGATTAAGAAATTCGTTAGGTGTAGTTTTTATAACTGATCATAAGGTTTGAATATTTTTTCTTATTTACTTGATCCTTGAACACCTTTCATTCGAAAAGGGAGATGAACCTCACAGTGTTTGGAACTTAGAGGAGTAGCTTAAAATAATAATAAAAAAAATAATAATGCCTTCTAAATTCATATTTCAAAAATATTTTAATTAATAAATGCATATTAAATTCTGGTAATAACGCAATAAAAAATACTCCATATTAAACCCTAAGTTACAACTGGAACGCCATCAGGTTTAATTGTGATTTATTTTTTTCAATGAATGCTCAGCAAACCTTTTACTTTTTGGAGAAAAAAAAAATTTCGTGCCTGATTTGAATACAATCAGGGGCAAACGTGAAACTCGATAGTGCAAATAAACAAGTGTACGCCACTCCTTTGTGATTGTTTCAGCAAAGTGAGCCACTCGTTAAATCTACAAAATCAAAAAGTCAAAGAGAGCATTGTCACGAAGTGGCTTAAAGGTCTAAAGGCCTTAGTACATAGAGAAAGATCTACTTATATTCATTTATCTGACAGTACAAGATCTAGAGAGTTTTTATTTAATCATAAAAGAATTGAAATTGTCCAAGTAAGTATGACGATAAGACCTCACATCATTAAATGGACCGTTTATTTTTACAGCGGCGTAAGTCTAATTTTTCTTCTTTCTAGATATTAAAAGTATAGCAATTCAGTCAATTAATTCTTTCTGGTAATTGGACTTACAACACTTTAATAATTATTGTATAGTAAAAATAATTTGATATCAATAATCAAAAATTGTGTTCTTCTTCTTCGTTTTGTTGTCTTCTTTTAACACGTGTTTTTATTAGTGGAATTATCTTCATCCGCCACTTCTAACGCTCTTCTTTTTTTTACATTCATGGGCTTTATTTCTGAGTGGTTAAATTTACAATTAAATAAAATATTTATTTTAAACTATACTAAAATAATGATTTATTATGACTCCTTAACTGTATCACTATATGATGTCAATAAGACATTATCCATTTATAGCAGAAGGTAAATAATTCATGGAAACACTTCATTAAATTGAAAACTCAGGTCTACACTTCGACAAAGTAATACTGATCGTATGAATGCGTTTTACACAAACATTTCGCTGGAATTACACTATTTTTCGTGACATGTTAATACACGCAATACTTTAACTGTTCCATCCGCACCTCTTTGGCTAGGGGCTTTGTCATTCCATCAATTTCCATTACATTGCGCTTTTGCTGATGAAATTCGTAGTTTTGCTCCTCTCTTATAAGTGAATAATAAGTTATTCTAATGAAAATGGAATCACTTTATTCATCAATCGTCACGCAATTTTATTTATTGAAGTAATACATGTGAATTGTTTATAAATAAAATGTGCACACTAATTTATAAGTAAATTATGCGATTTCACAATATTTTTTTTAAAATGGGCCACTATCAAAATAAACAGTCCAATATGCTAAAATGAGTAGTTATAAGTAATTTAATAATTGATTTGGCGAGGAAGGCCTCAAAGATTAGGTTGTTATAACTTACATAAATTAAACCAATTATGCTTTCTTCCATGAACGTTTCAGTACTACAATACAATTGAAAACTTTAATTAGGATTATACAGAAGACGTGCGCGTCATTAAGTGTAGTGCACAGTTCAAGCGAATTGATATTAAAACAAAAGAAACAGTGCTTTAGATTGAACTTAATAATGCAGCTGTTTATAATACTTATTCTTAATTGTGTAAATAGTAATTTTATGTTAACTTGATATGAAGGTTATCCGTTCAAAACCATAGATGGATTGTAAATTTATTACACTTCTATGTATAGAAAACAATTTCATTCCCGCTTTTTTTCCTTCCATCATTAAATGCATACTTCAATAAACTAATAAAAAAAACTCAATAAAAGTAGACATAATTAATGCTTTAATTCTATTCTGGTAAAAAAAAAAAAAACTGTTCTGAGAAAGTAGGTAATGCCATTTTGTCAGCTTTATTAGGCGGCAGAAGAAGAATTGAGCCATCATTTTTTTTAATATGATTTAATTGAATAATGGGTACATTTATTAACTAATTTACCAATCAAATCAATGAAAAAATGATTATTTAGGTGGCCTTGATGCTTCCGGTTTTCACCCAAGCCTACTGTTCCGCCTAGTTATTAGTTCACTGTTTTCCTGTTTTCTTGTTTTTATATTCCGGGTGCACACGACATATAATTTTTGCTGATATTACATCATCAAGACAGGTACCAGATGGATATAGAGGTTCTTACTGGTGGCGTAACTGGCCGTAGACAAATAATAAATAAATAAAATAAAATTAAGATTATTACAATTAAGCCTTCAATATTAGGTGCTCACCAATAAAACTGAAAATGGTTTTCTTTGGGTTTATATTTTTTTCTTGTTTATCTGCTCCTAACCAGTTCCGGCGACCTCTTCTCTGATCCAGATATTCCTGTTTTGATCTAAGGAAAAAAAAAAAAAAAAAAAAACCTGATGGTGGGTGCTTCAGTGTTCCAAGCATCATTACGTGTTGGTCGTCATTGTATTTAATGATCAGTTATATGGTTTCAATAATTTCAATAACCCTCATTGATGTCCATTGGAGCACAATAATGCTAAAATATCTTTAATTATTTAATTAATGGTAAATAAATCCATGGCTTGAAGAGCTGATAGACCTTAATATATATATATATATAATAATTAGATAATAAATTATAGATATTATATATAATGTAATAAATAGATGACGCTGAAGTATATTTGCTCTATGCAATAAACTGTGCGTAAACTATGATATAATTATTTATACTAGTCCGTTTAGTTATTCTATTAAGCGTAATTTTCTATCCCATAATAAACTACCATTAAAAAAATACTTATAGGATCGGGAATCGAACTCTGGTCTGCTTAGTTATGACCAAGCCACATCAGCAAATAGTATCAGAGTACGGTTGAGATATATTCATAATAATAAATGTTTAGGAGACATTATTTAATCTTTTCACATTTAATTTAATTTATTTTATTTTAAATATTATGCATAATTTTATATTTTATTATTTTATTTTATTATATATTCATTTTATTTTTACCACAGAGCTATATAAAAACTTAAAAACATAAATAATTAGAAGTGGAAAACATGTTTTTGGGAGGTTACTTATCATTGTGACTATAATATAGTTAAAATTAGACGACAAATGATCAATTTGCCATATATAGTGATTATATTACATATTCTTCATTCACTCGCTCATTCATACACTATTTACAAATAGCCCAGAGACCTCCCAAACCCATATGGTTGTCACTTCCATCTCATGAGAAAGGGACACTGGAGTGAAAGAAGTCCCCCCTCGCTCCTCCACCAACCGCATCACCGAATGCTAGCCAGTGGAGGCTGAGCAAGAGCGTGAGAGCCACAGACACTAAGGACATGATTGGAGAAACTGGTCATTGCCAGGACTCCCACTGTCATGTATTTATAGCAGATCACGAGGCCTCTGCCGTTTTAGTCTCCGAGGAGGGATTATAGGGATGAATGGCTTTTCTAGGGGATTAGGGTGGTTGGACAGATTTCGATGGAGTATCATGAATGTAGAGTATATTAAGATTGTTATGAAGGGTTTTGTTTCTGACGTAATAAGGGGCATTAACTTTTGATTGAAAGGATTGGGTACCCTTGATGTTCGTCCTTCTTGCAGCCCCACATAGCACTATTCCTTATGTTCCGATTGGCTTTAGTATAATTTTGTAAATTAGTAATTTATTTTCTATTGAGAGATGAGATGTGCTTCAAAGTAGTCTGTACAGTTGTCCAGAGCGTCTGTTCTTGTCATTTTAAACTCGAATGTGGGTTCCATGTCAGCCTTTTGTTGAAATGGAATATCTCATTAAATCATTTAATTTACAAGATACCTGAGAATGATGGTATAGTTGCCAAAAGTGCTTGTATCAGTGGGTGACAATACATAGAAGGGTACATTTATTTAAACTTTAACCCTTGTAAATAATCGAGTTGCTTAGAGTATAGCAGCATTGACTCGTAAGCTTGCCACTACTTCGCCAGAGTGATATTAATGCTTGAAAAACTCTGTCACCTTTGAGTAACTCAAGAACGAGGAGAAATACCGAAGGAAAGACAAAGGCAGCGGTCCAAGCCCATTAATGGTACCTCCAAGGGCTCACTTCCCTTTTCGGAGACAATTCCATTAATCACTAGGCAGTGTTTTGCAATTGTAAATCCTAGTGGGAAATCTGTCCGTATACACGGATGCAAGGACATTCAATCAGTTCGAAACAATATACATATATAAGCGATTCCAGTCTCTCATTTCAAGCTCCGTCATTTTGTTTTCTTAGTGTTCGGACGTCACTTCTGAGGACCTACGAGTATATCATTTAAAATGGGACCATTCCCCTTCATTGGGTTTGGTGTAAAAAGATACCTCCTCACAACCCTAGTATAAAATTTGATGAACTAAGTCCATCCTTCAAATTCAAATAGATTTATTTCCAATATTCACCTAATAAAAATATTGTACTAACACGCAACGGATCTTGTCTAAAACAAAACGAAAACCAAAATCATCCTTCTTGGATTTACATGAAATGTTCATTGAATGAAATACAAATATATTTTAATTTAGAAAAAAATATAAATTAAAAAACTTGTCAACAAAAATAAAAAAAATACGAAGCTAGATGTAGTCTAGTAACTGGGTAATTCTACCTTTCAAAGGTTTTTTTTTATCTTTTAAATATTAGTAGTAGCAAGAAAAATATGAGTGACTTTTTCTGATTAATCGTAGTGATAATTAGTTCTTTTTAAATTTGAAAGAAAACTCAATTTTCTACAACATTTGTTTGAAACATTTTTAACCAAGTGAGATACAGATCACCAAAGCTACGCAACATTATCTTCACTTACCCAAATCTGCGCATGTATAAAAAACAGGTAAAGGTATTATTGTGAAATGCAAAACACTTATTATTATTTTTTGTTGAATAACGTGTGATAAATGTTATAACAGGAAATAATAATAATACAAGTCCATTATATAACTTCTTTATTGTGATAAAATTACAATCTGCCTTATTGGGCAATGAGTAATTGAGATAAATGCTCTCATTCATACCATATTTACAATCCTTCATTCACTCGCTCATTCATACAATATTTACAGACAGCCCAGAGACCTCCCAAATCCACATGTTTGTCACCTCCCTCGCACACGAAGGAGGAAGCGGAGTCTTGGGGAGTCCCCGACGCTCCTCCGTCAGCCACGTCACCGGAGCTCACGGAACTCCACGCGCCAGTGGAGGCTGACGAAGAGTGCGAGAGCCAGAGACGCAATAATACAAGTAAATTTATATTTATAATAATTATTTGATGTAATAAACACTAATTCAAAAACAATATTAATTATTTCATTTTTGATTTTTGAAAGAAAACTAATAGAATTAACATATATAAACTTGTTAAATAATAGAAATTATTTAGAATAAAAAAATACTATAGAAAACTAATTAAAAAAACGATTAGACATTTTTTTCGGATTTTGAAGGTCCTGGCTTAAAAACTATCTTCTCACTGTGTGCTGTCCATGTAGGGATCACAGTCCTGCTCACCAGATGATCCAGCTTGAGAAAACAGCTACTGGATTTTGAATCACATCATCGAAGTCATCAAATAGATCTCCAGCCACTATCTTTGCAACATTTTCGCAAGAAGTGTCATGGAAGCGTTAGCATGTAGACCTTCTTTTTGGCAGCTACAAACTCTTCTGCAACCTTCCTTGCAGCCAACAACAACACTGTAGCAACCAACTGCAGCAGTCTTTAGACGCCATAATCGGACTAAGTGGTTGTGACGCTACCAACTTTGAATGAATGTGAAGTTCAAGAAACTTTGCTGCATCTTCTGTAAGTGTAAGTCTCTTCTGTAAATGTAAGTCTGTAAGTGACAGTCTCTCAAGATTAAATTTACTTTTTAAGGCATATTCGGTGTACATAAGGTATTCCGTCGCCCAGTGATTCGTTTGTTTCCATTTCACCACTTTTCAATACTATGGGGGAATGAGAAATCACTTCGCGTGACAATAAAGTTATTGCGTGACAATAAAGTTGATGTAAATTATTTGAGTTTTCTAACAACATTTTTTACTTTACAATTAAAGGGAACTGTACATACCCGGATTTCTCGTAAACAATGGACTCCCCAAACTGATATTTTTGTATCGGCTTTGCTTAAACTACCTAACTATGCATTCTTCAACACCAATCTTGGTCCACTCACGATTTACAATTACTTGCATCCGGTAAATAAAGAAAAATGAGAAAGATTAGAGATGTTAAACAGTGGAAAAAAAAAAAACTTTGTTTGTGACACCATCAAATTAATGATATATCGTGGAATCTTGAAACTTCATAGTCATTAGCCAGAACGGAATATGAAAAATTAAGATATAAAATAGCGTTAGATGACTTCTTGGAGTAATTATGAGGTTAAATGGTATAAGACAAACAACAGACAGGCAAGTTCAGTAACTCCTTCATGCAGCGTGCATAACGACCGAAGCTGAGGTTCCTGTAGCTGAACTAATTATTGCGGAAAGCATTTCTTTTCGGTGGTTCCTCCCTGGCACTTATCGTGGAGCTTGTATTTACACGATGGAACTGTACATTGAAGGAAACATTGCTGTTGTTGCTTAAAGTCGAGTCAAAAGTAAGTTTAAACAATCTATTTATCCAAAAGTGCTGCTAAAGTGGTTTAAAGTAAAAAAATGTTGTTAGAAAACTCAAATAATTTATATCAACTTTATTGTCACGCGAAGTGATTTCTCATTCCCCCACAGTTTTGAAAAGTAGTGAAATGGAAACAAACGAATCACTGGACGACGGAATACCTTATGTACAACGAATATTCCTTAAAAAGTAAATTTAATCTTGTGAGACAGCCACTTACAGACTTACATTTACAGAAGATGCAGCAAAGTTTCTTGAACTTCGAAGCCATTTAAAGTTGGATGGCAATACCCTGGGAACTGTTACACTAAACTTCAAACACATACATCACTTAGTTAAAAAAGGCTTTTGACCGGTGTTTGGCGTGTTCTACTTCCTTCCCATTATACTAGAGTACTATCAGCTTACTTAAATAACCTTACTATAAACTTACTTCTCTACAAAATAATTTGTAAATAGATTCACCTGAGGATCTACAATTATATATAATTATCTGTAAATTTTAGTTCTGGGAAGTTTAGTGTGACAGTTCCCAAGGTATTGCCAACCAACTTTGAATGACTTCGAAGTTCAAGAAACTTTGCTGCATCTTCTGTAAATGTTTTTTTTTTTTTCTTTTCTGAGCCCCTTTAAATTTACAGATAATTATCTAAAAAAAAAAAATTACTTCTCGACACTGAAATTGTACTATTCACTTTCAAGAAATAAGAACCAAGAAAAAGCTAATTTTTTTTTCTCCAAACCCCTTTATTTTGATATATTTGAATTAACAACATTTAAAATCTGCAAGGAACTGGATAAACTAAAATTGCACCTGGTCCTTCTTTATTTTCCGAGGCTATCCTACATAGTTTATAAAGTAACACAAGTTTATTTAATGCATTAATATAATGCAAGCTTTTCAAAATTTGAAGCTCGTATAGGTGACCCCCCTAAATATTTTCGACAAAAACTGACTTAAAACTATTTTAACTTAAATTTCCCCGTAGACTCAGTAGTCATCGATGCGGAAAGGTTTATAAGTTGTTCAAAAGAGTCAATATATTTTATGTATCTCTGTTATTGGATGAACTCCCCCACCGTCAGCAAACAACAAATAAATTCTAAATCATTGACTGGTAACTTTATTATATGTATTTGACTGACTAACTATTCAGTAATAATTAAAATTAAATGTGGCAAAAAATTACTTTTTTAGGCCAAATAACAACAACGCTATTTATATTGCTTGACTGTGCAATAGCATTGCCATAAAACAGCCAGCATCCATTTACAATCAGACTTGTTAAAAAATAAAATTAAACTCCACCGCGGGAAAGATTGATAAACGGTCGATTAATCATCGCTGGTATGAAATCGGACCTATTTAATTGCATTTGTAATTGCACATGATGGAAATTATAATTATTAATCCAAGTGTTTGTACGGGAGAAAAATCTATTACAACTTTAATTACTTAGGTACCTATTAAACAGTGTTGGGCTCAATGAGTAGTCTAAGTAAATTACAATTATAACTAAAAATTGGAATCCCGAAACGATTAAAATCTGACGCTAAACTAAAGCAAGTATATTAAATAAACTAAAATTAAAACTTAATAAAAGAAAGTAGATTGAGGGTGAAGGTTAGCTAGAATTAAATTGAACTAAAGATTGAATAACAGTATTACGGGTAGACCGGGGCAAGTTTACACAGTTTTTTTGATTTTTCTAATTCTTTTTATGCATTTATTTACTTGCTTTTCATACTCAATCATTAATTAAGATTTAAACTCCTCTTTGACACCTATGAAGAGCCTCATACTATGATATTATTTAAACGTAAGTCACTTGCGTAAACGTTCCCCTTTTAGGGGGCATGTTTACCCAGTGCCTGGAGTAAATTTACACAGTATTTAAAGTTACGAAATTTAAGGGTAATCGTAGTTAAAACACAATAAATAATCTATACCAGTCAGTTTTATTACTTTTATTACATTAAATATTGTGTAATTATTTTTTGCATAAATATAAATGTAGACTATCATATAATTATTTATTCATTAATAAACATATTTTAACATCAATATAAAATACAAATTGATTAGAAAGCAACATTTTCAAAATCGCTTTCACAGCCTACAATCGGCCTCATCGGCCTACAATGATTATTGTATGATTACACAGGGTGCATTGCATTTCCTGTGCACCAGGTTTTGAGTGAATATTTTCAAGCAGTATATATACCAGACTCACAAAGTTCACCATCGCTTTTTTCCTTATTCTTCGTTTTCTTGATGTTTCTTTTTGCAGAGTTTTCCTCTTGTTCTATTTCCGGCATAGAAGACTATTTAGTTTCTAATGTTTGGGCAACTGTCGCCGTAGTCTCGTTTTGAATATTATTAGGAACTGAGGCTTGCTGATACTTTTTGCAGCCATTTGCAAGTCTTGAAATTAAAACTAAACGGTGCAGCGACCGTTCTTAAAGATTACCCATTTCTAACCTCTTTTACTGTCATCTTCATTACGTTTGGATCCACGATGGATCTATTGGTCCTACTTATTGAATGCTCGCACATTGTATAAAAACGTACGGGGAACGCTTGCACGATCAGGAGAATGTAAACATGCCCCGTGTACCTTGTGTAAATACTCCCCTCCGGCATGTTTTCAACAAAACGTAGCTTTGTTCATGGGGTCTTAAAATCAGGTTCATGAGAATATCTTAAAATAATCGCAAAAGAACAGTCGACTAGAATAAATTATGATAAACTGTAAAAATGAAATGGGTAACTATGCCATTAATGCCAATATAATGGTGTTAAAATTGACTCACCAAAACAAAAAATGCTCTCTCTTGGTTGTTGTTACACTGACTGCAGATTGTCGTCGATGTTAATAGGTGGTCTCAGACCACCAGAGAGAGAAGTGCTGCTAGTGACTAACGGTTTGTTAACTATGAGTAACGTGTAAACTTGCCTCACCAAATTATCGATATGTACTTGCCGAAAAGCAAATGCTGCCAACGGCATAGGTATTAGCAACGAAATTAAGAGAACAGTTTGAGATAACAAACAAACCAACACGTTTTTAAAGATGGAAAATCATAATTTAATTTTTGAGAGCGTGGAGGATTTCCCCCGATCCTTCCTTCCTTCTCTTTCACTAGGAAGGTGGCAGGGATTTTGGGGGATTCCTGGACTTAAGTATGTCTATATTGTATGCGTCAATACAATAAATACAGTATAAACGAAAGAGTGGGCGCAATATTGCATATATTGGATGAATGACATCACGTCACAATACCCACGCCCAAACTAAAGGACATTGTAATTTTGTTCAAAACCAATTATTTTTATAATATTTAGTGAATATATTTTTAGTTTACTATTTTCTTTAACTATATTTTCTAACTAAATAATATCAGTTTGACTAAGGAAGCAGATTCGTATAACATCATAAATGGTGATAAAAAAAAAGTAAACCCTTAGAAAAAAATGAAAAACTCAGTTTGTTTAATTAGAATAAATTATTCATGAACTAACTTATAAAAAAAAATAACTAGTTTAATGTTACTAAATGATGTTTAATAAATCATGAATAAACACTAAAATAAAATAAATATAATTAGTTCAATTATACATTATCAATTTAAGAAAAAAATAAATTATAAAATGAAAATTGTCAGATTAACAGAATATTTGAGTGTTCGTTAAACATGAATTAACTATTACTAACCAACTGTTGAACAATTAGTTATTAGAAGAATTACAATTTGCTTTTGCTTATTAATAATTGGTAAGTAAGAATTCAATCAAACTGATGTAGAAATTCCATTCATACAATATATGCATACATATTCTGAACAGGAGGCCCCCCGTTCACTTCCAATGTAATTCCATTGGTGGAAGGGGCGGAACCAACGGAGCTCTTTCTCTCAGAAGAAAAGGGAGAGCAAGAGAGCCACAGTCGCTCAGGACATGTGTAGGGATGATGACCAGTAGCCAACCTACAAACATCAAATGGTTATTGTGATAAAATTACAATCAATAAGTAATTGTGATTAATGTTCTCATACGATATTTACAATTCTTCATTCACTCGCTCATTCATGCAGCATTTACAAACCTCCCAAATCCACATGATTGTCACTTCATGCGAAAGAGGAAGCTGAGTCTTGGGAAGTTCCACACGATCCTCCATCAGCCGCATCACCGGATATGACCCAGTAGATTAACAATTTTAAAAATAAAAAAAAAGACAGTGGTAATACTGAAAAAAACAAAATCATATAGACCAAAATAAAATATAAATTGAAACATTGTTACATATTTAAATCAGGTAAAATTTATAAAAATGAATTCAAAATCTATTAAATCCAATCGCTTCCTCCAATGTCTAGTAATTAACATGCCACTACTAGAATACTGGACACCCGGATTAGATTATTGGATCCGTTAGGCAATTCTTTTGACGGAGACACTTCTGCTCAGAGAGGAAATTAAGCAGTTACTACAATAAACAGGAAATAAATGGAGCCTAAGAATTCGATGAAATAAAGGTTGAGAAATAACAGCGGGGCGTTGAACCACTAGTGTGTAAATCTACCATTTCTTCTCTTTAGTTGCCTCCCATCGCTACGTTCCCGTTCGCATTACATACATCACGTATTTCCATGGGATAGGATGAGTTAAGAAGTGATTGGTCACATTGCACAGCATTTTCCTCATCCGAAAAACCTCACATAAGGGTAATTGGACATTAAGACCTTAAACAGCCATTGTAAAAATTTGAATTTTAAATTTTCATCGCCACACAAACAACGCATCTGAATCATCCTTTTCTGAGCAGTTGCAACATCTTATTGCAGCACGCGACTGGCTCATGCACTAGAAAATGCTATAGTCTGTTTATATAATAGTAATATAAATTTATTATTTGTAATTTCTTATACAAAATAATTAACAGGCACTAATATATCATTATAAATAATATTTCAACAATTAAGGTGATATAAATGTCTCATTAAAAAAACAATATATATATATATATATATAAGTTAATCGCCGGCGGTTAAGATAGATAAAACAAAAAATAAGGAAAGAGGGAAATGCACCGACACACTCTGACTCCAGTAAAAGACTGCTTTATTGTGGAAGATAATCAGAAATACATAGGATCATGGGTTGTTTACATTCCATGATCGTATTAGTATTCGACATAGTCAGGCCTCTGGCTTTAACTCCCCCCTGCCGGGAGTTAACTGACCATCCGGCGGGAACTCCAATTTACCGCTCATACACACTTAAAGCATATACAAATTACCTATAGGTCGAAAAATAATAATTCTGTGCTCATCCAGAACAGCACAACAATGTCTTACATTCATAAGAAATAAAACAGAAGCCTTATCGAATTTCGTACAAAACTGAAGATAATACAATAAAATAATACAAATAATAACAATAAAATAAAAATATCCTGGTAAAACTATATACAAAAAAAAACCAAATTATGACCCCAATGAGATGTGTGGACGTAGAGGATACTAGAGCCAAACTATATTACTTCGGAGACTTCCCCATCGGAAGCTTTAATTGCTCTACATGTACAGTCCTGCGCTTTGTATGGTCACTAAATTGTGTTCGCGAATCGCGATCACCCTGAAGGGTCCCTCATAACGGGACAATTCTTTAGTCCGATTGGAGCCGATCCTTCGATACACGGTGGTGCCTATCGTAACGCGTCCTTCTATCGGTTTGACACCTGCACTCTCCCTGACCACCCTCCTAGTCTTTTCGGCTGTAATTTTCGCGCAGACTTTTCCCCACAGTTTCCCTAACTCCACGCGGTTGTTGGCCATCTGTGCTGACGTCTCATCACCCACCACCGTTCTACTCGTGTCTCAGCTACGGCCGCGAAGACCGAAAACGATTTCAAAGGGGGAGAACCCTGTGGTCATGTGATCGGAGTGATTATACTGCCTTATGCATTGCCTCTACCGGCTCCAAACCTTTGTCGGCATGGTAAACACGGAGATGATCTGCCAAGGTGCTGTGGAGACGCTCAATTCCCCCTCTGCTCTTTGGATGCCCTGGGGTATTGACATGCCATGTTACGTCCAGAGCTTTCATCTCCTCTCTCACGTCGAGATTATCAAACCCCCTCCCGCCATCCGACGCTATCCAATTGGGGACTCCATAAAATTGGAACCACCCCCTGAGCGCTCCTAATACTGCCTACGAAGACTTTTCTCGAGCGGGGTATGCCATGGCCATTTTGCTGAATAGGTCAGCCACTGTGACCCACTGGTGTCCCTTCCAGGTAAAGGTGTCCGCTTGAAGGTCAGTTAGCGGTGTTTGCGCCGTGGGAGTCTCAACTTGTAGCCCTATTGGTGGGTGCCTATCATATTTCGTACGGTGGCAGACTTTGCATGTTCCTAGCGTCTCTTAAATATTATAGTTTTCCGCACCCCCCACCAGAAATACTTGCGCATCAACGCCTGAGTCGTCTCGTGTTCCCCCGGTGATTAGTTTTGCCTTGATGGTACGCAGCGTTATCTCCTTCTGAGTTGTCTCGTCCGTGATGGTTTCTACCATTATGGTACACCGCACAAATATTCGATCCACCACAATCTGTCCGCCACAGCCGCCTAATCTTATCCCAAATCGATGTGTTTCCCACGTGCAATTTGCGAGTCTTCCCTGGGTTGGAAGCATCCTTGAGGTCACGACAAATTTCCTCATTATTCGTTACTACTGTACGCTATCTTCAGGGGCCCCGAGGTTTTAGTCTTCCAGACTATCTAGCGGCGCTTATCGTTTATGATTTCTTTGCGCTCTTCCATGTCCGCAGGCATGCCATCCACCCCCAAGGCATATTCACGGGCATCCGTCGTTGTAGTGTAGTAATTGCTTTGTGAAATCAGGAAAAGCCATTACAGAATGCTCTTGTAGTCGTCCCATGCACTTGCGAATGTTCGCCTCTATGTCGGGGGTGATGACTACCTTTTTCCCCTTTTTGAGGAGGTTGATAAGAGGTATCAGGTATGCTGCCATTTCTGGGACGAATCGCCTGTAGTAGTTCAGAGTTCCCATCAACCACCGTATCCCTTTTACGTGAGACGCAACCACCATCTTCTGGATTGCTGCCACCTTCCCGGCATCTGGTCGGACTCCTTCTTTGGATATCATGTATCCCAAAAAACTGATGACCTCCTGACCCAGATGGGACTTTTCCTCCGATAATTTAAGGCCAAATTTTCGCACTCGGTCAAAAACTGTCCTCAAATGATCTCCATGTTCGGCTACGGTAGCGCTGAATACTAAGAGGTCGTCCATGTATATTTGGCAAACGGACTTATCTACTCCAGTAGCAACTCATCCATGACCCATTGGAATGTGATGGGTGCATTTTTCAATCCAAATGGCATCCTGGTGAACTCGTAGTGACCTCTCTCAAAAGTGAAGGCTGTCTTATGTCGGTCCCTAGGATGCATCCGTATCTGGTGATACTCTGCTTAGAGATCCTGGGTGCTGAAGATCCTGGCTCCACTCAGCCTGTCCAAAATGTCATCGAACTTGGGAATTGGGTACTTCTCGTCGTACCGTAATCTCATTGAGCTTCCTGCAGTCTACTACCACCCTATACTTATCTGGGACCCCACCATCCGCGTTCTTCTTTTTAACCATAATTGGCTGTTATATGGTGACGTGTTATCTTCGATGATCCCCTGTTTCATCAAGTTCACGCCGGCCCCAGGGTCCACCCTAATATGGTGTCTCAGAGCCTGTGGGTATCTGCGCTCCTTCACGTAGCTTACTCAATCCTGCTTGAGCGGAATCTCATGTACTGCTTTTCCTCTGACCCCCAATCTCTCCCCTTCCTTAAAAAAAATTTCCGTATATTCCCTCTTGAGCCCCACTCTCCAATCCTCCGCTCACCTAATCACCCCTACTCGCTCCCTACCGTCTCTCTCTACGTCCCTCAGGCACCTATATGTTTTCTTACCTAAGCGAAAGTCCCATTGCCCCTCCTTGTTCCTGATCTTCGCTCCCACTTTCCCTAACAGATCACATCCTATGATCCCTCCGTATTCCCGGGGCATCTTTTCCACCACATGGACCCGCAATTTTTCTCGCTACGATCCAATCTCTCTAACCCTATTATTGCTTCCCCTTTGACCCTACAGGGCCCCCCCAGGGGGACCAAGCTGCCAGGCATACCTGCATTTGAGGCATCCTCCTCCCTCCTCCACATATGTTCTCTAGTGTCTCCCGACACATTATTGTGTTGGTACTCCCGGTATCCACTAAGCACCGCACTCCACTTGCGACTCTAATTATAGGCAGACCGCCATGTGTGCCTTTTACAATATTATTTATTAACGTGCGGTCGCCTCTCCGCTGCCACTCTTCTCAGATCTCGCGTTCTCCCCTCTCCTCTGTTGCATGTCGTCGACCGCTCCTCCGGTCCTCCGGGCACTCCCCCTTCCACAGCCCACTCCTTCCTGGTTCTTCCCATTCGTTGCCCGTTTCGGATGTTTCCGAAGTCTCTGTAGCCTCCGACTGCTGCATCTCCCTCCTCCACACACTCTGAGCATTTATTTTCTTCGGTTTGGGCCGGTTCACGTTTCTGCGTCGGCTCATATATGGGCACTGTCTTGCTACGTGTCCCTCCGTTCTACCCTCGAAGCACCTAGTGCGTGAGCACTTTGCTACCAGGTGTCCAGTCTAACCACACTCATAAAATTTCCTGTCTTCCCTCCTCCGGGGGCGTCCCGCGTTTCCTCGGTTCCTTTCTCCCACTGTTGCTCTCTCTCTTCCGCCGTACTCTACCTCCTTCGTCCTCCATGTGACCGGCGCGATTTTGGGCCTTCTATATACCACTTTCCTCCAGCCCATTTTTTCCTCGCCAGCTGGGATTTCCTCCTCTCTGGCGCTGATGTCCACCATTTCTTGAGCGTATTCTAGAAACGTGCGCTCTCTAGGTAATACCTCCTTTCTTCCTGTCTTCTTTGCTAGCTGCACCTTCAAGATTGTTGTTAAAAACGTCGTTCTGCCTTCTACTTCTGCCGCGCTCACTGTTTCCCACATTTTTTCCGTGTTCCCATTATATTGAGCAAGCAGTGTTCCGGCGTACTGACCGTTTGTTTGTCGGTGCCTCTTTGTCTCCCGGAACATTTTAAAAATGTCCTCTACCTAGGTCCTCCTTCTCCCGCCAAATGCTTTCTTCAGCCGCTCTTTCACTATGGTCCATGAGGTCTCCTTGTCAGCCTGGATCATGTTCAGGATACTCCGCTTAACTCTACACACCAGAGCTGCTCTCAGTGAATCGGCACCACCTTCAGTTATTAAATCCTCCGTCCGTTTTCCCTCTATCCGCATCATCAGCCAGCCACCCCCCTTAAGGAAGTAATTACGTTCCCCGGTCTCGCTTGATCTCTCCAGATCTGAATGGACTTCCTCATATACTGAGCCTTGATCGCCTGAATCTTCATCCACGCCAATGTATTAGCGTGAGCCACTGCCATCGTCGTTTAAGGCAACTGTGGTATATCTGCCACTCCACTCAGCACCGTGGGTCGTAACACTCCCTCTGGTATGTTCTCATAAAAAAACGTATACAGAGAGGAGACGATAAAGAAAAAAAAATTAGAGAGAAAGAGAAAAAAAAACAATAACTTTCTACGCTACCGTGTGAGATTCCCGGGTTTCGGCACCAGTTAATCGCTGGCGGTTAAGATAGATAAAAAAAAGAATAAGGAAAGAGAGAAATGCACCGACACACTCTGACTCCAGTAAAATACTGCTTTATTATTTATGGTAATCCGACACACATACGATCATGGGTTGTTTACCTTCCATGGTCGTATTAGTATTCGGCATAGTCAAGCCTCTGGCTTTAACTTATATATATAATTATATAAATATTTCTAATGTGTAATTCTATACATTATTAGCATTCATTCGTTTTCAAAAATCTCGGTCATCAATTACGTACGAATTTATTCATACTAATGTACTATAGCCATTGATTCAATGCATGATATGGATGGACAGATGGATAACATACACATCCTCCAGGATGGCTACTGCCAGGGTCACGTAACTTACAGTTCTTTTCACAATAGATCACGAGGTCACCGCTGTTTTAGGCAACGAGTAAGATTGTCAGTATGAGGGTTACTGGCTAAGAAGTTGAGAGGGTAGAATTTTTTTAGATTTTAGAAAATCTTGAGGGTATAAAGTGAAGGATAGTTGGCACTGGATATCACTGTGAAGGGAGGATTTTGTAATGTAAGGAAGGTTTGACTACAGGTATGAGTACCTTGGAAAGTTTGGATTCTTTTGATGTTGGGAAGGTATGTCTGCCCCCCCCCCCTAGTCTAGCCCGTAAGTCCAAATTGGTTTTTGCAACTGTTAGTATATGTGAAGTTGCCAGCTATTGCAATCAAAAATAAATTGTCTATCGAGTTTATGATGACATGGTCCGCTGGAATATTTATTTGTTGGGAGGAACATCACGATTCCAACTAAATAATTTAAACAACCGATGTGGTTTTTCTAGACTAGGCAAGCGTAAATAATTTGAATGCGGTTGGAGTTTCATGTAGGTTGTTTAACCTGACAGTTATTGGTATATATCAATTCCGATTTGTAACAAGGCAAAAGTTTTTTTTTTTCTCCGCATCGAAAGGTCGAAACTTAGATAATAGAGATACTTACCTATATAGAGACAAAAAAACGCCTCTACGACTTCCTGACCGGGGGATTATTGTACCAAATGAACCTTGGAGGTCTGTCAAAAAGAAGGATTTCGGAGGCGAGACTGAAACCTTGGCTCATAAGAAAGGTCGGGTTGGGCACCATTAACTGTACCAAGAACCATGTCATTATGTGCCATTGTAGTCTAGGTGTTGTTCGGCCACATTCTAGTGTGATTGACCTCATCTCTATAAAGCAATAAACATGTTTATACATTTTAGAGCTTTTTTTTTCTAATTGACTTTTTATCTATTTGATAGCGCTCATTCTTCAACAGCGGAATAAAAACATATCCATTGAATAATCAGTTATTGGATTGTTTCAAGCAAAAAATTTATTGTAAAAAAGAGCCTGTTAACGAGGACTAATGAGAAAACATTCATAATGAAAGGAAGCACTTGTGTTTTATTATTCATTATAGATAATTTCACATAATAATAGCTTAAAAAATCAGTATATTATAAATCTATATCATAAATATAACTGTTTTTCGTCATATCCATATGCGTGTTTCATGTGGAGTTTTTGTCCCTTGCTAATCTAACATCGTATACCGAATTAGTACACCCTAAATAACATCTATAAAAAACTTTTTTTTGGAAGTTGGGATGAGAAAAGACATTTCTTGCCACAATGAAATCAAGTAATCGAAATCTATTATAAATAAAATAAAAATATGTGATTTAAATATTAATAATCTATTAGCCCCCTGCTGAAATACAGGCACTAAGGTAATTTGTAATTCCTTGGCAAGAACAAAAGAAACTGCAACGTGGCTACTTCGGGGCTATTAAGACTTTGATACATACAAACAAAAATATATGTAATGTATGAAAATATATAATATGACTGTATGCATATTGATAATCTATCACATTGGTCTATTATCTATTAATATGCATATCTTTCACCTACCTTATCCAGAGAGCCTGGTTCCCCACGCTCAAGTCGAATAGTTAAAATATTTTATATGATTAACTCGAATTAAGTGCCATTTAATTATTCAAACTACATGATTTGATTACTCTATCAAACTCCGAGAGTACTGCATTGGCGTAAAGTTATAATAAAAATAAATAATCGATTGATTAATATTTATTTGATTTTATATTGCCCCAATTAATTCTAATCCAAAGGTTATTCTCGTGTTGATCAATGGAAGATATATTTAGATAGTAAAATATAATTTACGATAGCATAAGTTTTATATTTATAAGAATAAATAATTAAATGATATAAAAATATTATGAATAAAATGGTGTATACTAAATATTAATATCAATTGTTAACAATTCATTGGTGTCTTCATTGATGGACGGCCCATCGAGCCCATATAATTTCCACTCTGCAACCCTCAATCTCTGTCCACCCTGATCGGCTGATTCCAAGAAAGTCGCTTCTCCGCTAGCCCTTCTACCTTGAGCACACCTCACTCCACGACCTGTCTACTTGACCTCGCCTAAGGGAGCAGTCCCTTCTTTGTAATTTCTTTGATTCTTTGAAAAAGGGATGTTCTTACACTTCCTTTAACCAAACTTCATAGCTTCCTTTTTGTGAGCACTGCCTGACTTGCTTTATCCTTTACTTGTTCCTCGATCAACAAAGGGTTATTGCTGGTCCGTCAACTTGACTGTCCAACCCCTATTGACGGCCGCCGAAAAGACACATATATTTACCGATACATAAAGTCAATTTATATTTCTTATTTGTATTATCAGTATACACTATGCGGGGCACACTATACACTATGTGGCAAATTACACTTATCGTATAGCAAAGCATTGACTGAATGATCTGTGTACCGAAAGGAATCAGTTACCAATCTCGTTTTGAGTTATCTGAAGTTTGGTATAGTTCCTTCTAGATCTTGAAACAGTACTAGAAAATGTAATGTGGAAGAGTCGCAAGTTCTTTTTTACATATTTTAATATTACTGGAGTAATATGTAATGAACTGATTTTATTGGACCTAGGGGAATCAGTTTGCAATTTATAAGATAACTTGTCAGTTAACTGAAGTAAATACCATGTTATGACGTCATATTTTCCCGAGAACATTTTTTTCTTTCAACCCACTCCGGTTGAAGACGGAGACGCTAAAAGGACACAAAAGCAGACAGAGACACAGACAACAAAAGGCAAATATATAAAGAAGGGGAAGAGACGAAACAATGGAGGCTAGCTAGCGGCTGATGCAAATGGCTGTGGGTCTGTGAGGCACCAGGCCCCGGCCGGCTAACGGGCCCTCACTGAGGGCGAAATCAGTCGCCTTCACTACCTCCCTCCGCACTCCTTTCGTTTTCTCACTTAGTGCCCAATACATCTTCTCTCCTATTGGCCGAGTCCCAAGGGAGAGGCTCTACTTTGAACAGGTACGGAGCTGGTCTTTTCCGTGTGTATGTTCTACAATAGTGGTCCAAAATGAACAAAAATAAAAATCTCATATTAAATAAAGTGCTTAGACTCAAAACCAGCTAGATCTATTTTCATAGCTTTTACAGGAGAGACAAAAATCAGCCCCAATCCATGCATTTGAATTTGGTTAAAGGTTTTTATGCTTCTGAAAAGAACCCAGGTCCTGGTAGTTTTCATCGTCAGGAATACCTCACTTTTTATGTTAGTTGTGGTGGTTTTAGTATCTCATGTAAAATTTCTGAAAATGGATTGAGCTAATTTTGAAACCTAACGCCTAAAATATAAAGTCCATCAGTATTTTAATGAAATCCGGGAATGTTTCATTTAAAGACTAATTTCCCAACAAGGCTGAGTATTATGTTTCCTTCTAGCTAACCCCTCTCCGCACGTTGACGCAAAATGCCATACAGAAAGATACAGCTGAATGTTCCGGTTTTTCTTTTGAACCTTATTCTTTTTGGACAACCCCAATGTTGTTTTCTGTCTCTCGTATACAAAATTAAATGTTTATATCCCTCCACAAAATTCTACATAGATGAAACCTCTTAACACCTAAATAAACTAATAAATACATACTACTTCTGGGTCTATCCTCAGTTATTTTTCAACCATACAAGCGATTTAGGTGGCAATACCATCATTCTCAAGTAACTCGGCAATTAAATTATCGAATGGGATAAAAGTTTAAGAATAATAAGTGTAAAGTTTAATTTTGTCTCCTATTAGAATATTAGCACTATTAAAACTTCTATGAAGAACTACTATAAATTATGAGTAGAACAGAGGGAGTGTATATTTAGTATGAATAGCCCACACCCAGCTTTCGAATATAAAATAATATACCTAAATGAATATGATTATAAAATTGTAGAAAATAAAAATCCTAAAACTCCAGGACAATATGTGAAAATTCACAAACACAGTTTTGACTTTGAAAATGAACACAAACAACAAATCTAAATGAAGACAGAAGGGAAATCTCAAAATCACACAAATTTTGAATTTGGAGTACTATAAGACTGATGGCAAGATATGCCAATTTGGTAAATACCAAAAATGGATTAATAGGAAATATAGAACAAGGTGATGCCATTCACAGGTGTTTTTGTTATGCTCTTTTTGCTGTTTTTAATCTCATCAATAAAAAAACGATATATTAGGGAGACTCTGAACTGTTATGTATTTTGTTTTTTCGAACATCATATAAAAATTACAAGTGCCTCTGTTACAGTGTTACTCTGAATAATAATTAAATGTTAAACTTATACTCAATAACTGCTCGAAATATGCTGATGAGGGTAATCATACTAACGAATACGGGGGGGGGGGAAGGTTAAGCATTAAAAAAAAAACTAAAAAAAACTACTTAGTTCTCAATAGTCTTTCTTCAACTATAGAGCGCCATCTGCAGAAAATAACGTGCATTCCTTGTGAAATTCTTTAGAGCACCTTTCTGAATTATTTAATTTTTACATTATTATATTGTATTTGACACATAATGCTATCTTTATAGTACAAACATACGATGAGAGAGAGGTAAACGGACTGTGGTCCATGTGACTTCTTCCAATTCGCTTATTTTTAAGTGCGTAATTTCCCTGATTTTACTACATTATTTTCATTATTTGCCTTCTTAGTATTCAAAGGAAAGAACTACAATTTTAGTTTCCACACTTTTTTTTCCTCCCACCCAAAACAAAAAAACGGTATTCCCCATTCCACGTGATGCGGGCACATAGGGTTTACTGACACCTGTGGTGTGTGTTCCAGTTGATCCACCGGTCAACGCACCTTGGTTTATTAAGTCCAACCGTTTTTCTTGTTCAGAAAAAGTTAAAGCTCACTATCATTATGCAAAAACAACAATTTACCAGATATAAAAAGGAACAAAACAAACAAATCATTAAGCAATTTACAACTTAAACCTTCTTAAATGTCGTTTTAAAAGGGGTGTATGGTTTGGAACTACCATACTATTGGAAGTCATCTCACTGAAATTATAGACTTTAGAAATGTAGTTTAAGTGACATTAGTGATGTTACACAAAATACAATGAAAGACAAACGAAAATAAATTTGAATTAACTATATCACTCAATGTCCGATAATTCTGATAGCATTCTATAAACCCATAAATACACTAAAAGTTTTAGATAAGGAGAAAAGTTCTCAAAACCGATGAAAGCCTTATTCCTTGTTGAAAATAAACTTTGGAAAAAATAAAGTTAAACCAGAGGACGGTGCAGGATGCAGACCCTAAACTGTTGACTACACAACTCAAGAAGCGGTCTGACAGGATCAGGAACTGTTGCCTTGAAAAAGGCCACTCACTCCCCCAAATCCCGATTATAAATACCCCGCTATTATAATAGTTAGATGGGAATCCTCTCGGCAAAGGTTACGGCAAAAGGAAACAAAAAAATATCGAATACAAAATGCAAAAAAACAATCCCCAAAAAAAAAGCAAGCACGCGATTCGTGATCCTCGTTGCATGACGGCTGTGTCTTCAGGACTTAGGCGAGGAATTTAATTCCCCTCAATCCGTTTCTCTTCAGATTCTTATTTTCCTTTTAACAGCATCGGCTATTTTAATTTTATTCTTCGGGTGAAGGACAACTTTTACTGTGTGACGGGATGTACTCGCTCCGTCGTATATTTTAAATTTTACGACCGTGTGTCTTCTATGTTTTTCTTTGAAGTATGATTTTGCATCGATAGTATACATCCGTCAATACATCTGAGTGCACGAGCAATATTTATTTCCTAAGTGATTAAATATTTACGAATACAATTACAATACGTACCCAGGATTTTCATAATATTGCAGTATTATATTAATTCCCACAGGTTATGTCACTCACTACATGTGTGTTTTGTACTGCATGAATGAGTGGGCGAATGCAATATTGTATGTATGGTATAAATGACATAATTTAACAAAATCACACATGGCCCTTTTAGAGCAGATTTAATTTAATATTTAGATTAGATTAGATTAGATTTAATATTTTTGTTTCAAATAAAGATTTTACGAAACATCAACTTTAGATTGGTATAACATACCGTACTTATTTATTTACTAATATTTATTGTCACAGTTCACAGTTCACAGTTATATCGTCATGATTATAGGCCGATGTAGTCACATGGTGCCTTCTCAAGGGTTTGATGGTATTTTGGATGTCCTGTTAGTCTTGCTTGACTTAAATTTTTGAAATTTAATTTGACACAATTCTGCCAACTCCATTTAACGTGTTTGCGCCATTAATTAATGAATAAACAATAGGGTATCGAATTAAATAACGTTCAATCAATAATATCTTCTTTTTTTTCCCCTAAGCTCTCTAGTTAGAAATTCCTTAATAAAATCCTTATACTAGGAGTACCTGCTTGAAGGTGGTGTGAGAGGATTAAGGGGTGTGGGAAGCCTCGGTACAGTGGTGAGAGTCCACTGGTGGCTGGGCCTAGAGTCTCTCTAGGCATGTAGTGTATTCTTAAGTTATCCTAGTTAGAAAAAATATTTAAAATCTTTACTTTACTCTTTAACACAACGAGGGTTTGACTTAGAATCATCATATTTTCATGGTTGTTCTACTTGGAGCCTCTAAGTTGCTGAAAATGCAGTCATACGAAAAATTACGAATATTAATCAGTAACTTACTTTATTAAAATGAAATTGTTTTTGATCATAACGAATAGGGTATTAAATTGAAGATCTGGACGTCCTGAAAATAAGCAATCCGTTTTGTAGTTGTAGTTGGTCATAGTTACGATAGTTCATTAAAATCGTCTTCACTTCCTTTTGCAACCGTAACAAACTTTAACTGATTGTTCAATTGACCAAGAAAATTTAACGGATTTGTTACTTGTCAATTCTACTCATACAACTTTTGGGGATGGGGAATATCGTAGAGCAAACATTAGACCCCTAGCTGAGAAAATATTGCACAAATGGTTCACAACCATGTTATGTCACTAATGCTGACACGAAGATGGAAATAGTTGTATAAGGAGGTATGAAAAAAACGATATGTATTCGCTCATGTGTACTCGTGTGTTCTAATATATCTTGATTTGTCTCGGAATTAATGAAGTCATTCATGTGTTAAAGGTGTCAGCCGCTTGCATTGAGGCTCCCCCCCCCCTCACCTCCGTAATATTCATAAGCTTATCGTACTTTATATTTTACTATTCGGGACGGATGGATAAGAAAACAAGTAATAACTCAAAGTAACCCGCTTTATGTGCACCGTCGTAAAAACGGGACAAAACAAAAAGTACAAAAGCTGTCCGACACGACATTCTTCTCCGGGGAACACTCTATTCCACTCTAGCTGCGACCACTACCCGCTGTAATATCTCTCTGCGCACTTCCTAACATATAGTGCTGTGTTCGCGCAACCGCTAATGTGGTACAGCGGCACTGTCTCGTGTGAACAGTCCCATCTAAACACCAGCACTCCCTGTTTGGGTTAGAGGGGTGCGGGGACCAAAACATTTTTTTCGGGACGAGAGCTCAAAAATAAATAGCTTTTTTTTACGCCTGAAACCGCAGCAGAGTTATGGAAGTTTGATAGAACTTTTGTCACATACGGGAGGCTGGTCGGATCCTTGTATCGAATATCCCACACACAAGAAACACACTCGAGATAAAGAACTGAAGGGAATCTAACTACCATTCTGTTTGCTATAATGTAGTATATTTTTATTCTTAGTAACAATGGCTTGCTCCATACCAGCGCCGCAAAGAATTCCTTGTTATCTTCCTCCTGGTAAACCACCCACCCCCCTCATGTCATACCCCCGACCCCCATACAACTGCGATACTACAAAATTCCTTCGTCTTAATCGATATATCCTTGTAGAACTCCCCTCCCCCACCCTCGCCATTCGCCAAGCTCCACAGTGTATCACCTTCCAATAACTATTTTTTATTTAACAAGATAATAAATTGTTGCTTTTCTAAAACTACTCAAATCCATGATTCATATAACATAAAAATATCCACTACAAATGTAAGTACATCTTTTTTAAATATGGAAGTAGAAAAGGTTGAAAAATTACTAAGATGAACCAAATTCAATTAAATTATTTTATAAAAATTAACATCCTAATTTTAAACAATAAACAAAATTATTACTTTAATTCAAATTAATCTATTTGCAAGTAAATTTACTATTAAAAATTTAAGTACATTTCACAATATTTAAAATTTAGAATGAAGACGCAATAAACCTATAGAAGTGAAAATAGGTACTTATTTAGGGATACAATTAAAAATAATTAAATAAATAAATCAGATGATGTTCTACCCGCCTTTTTTGGTGTCTTAGAGGAACATTCTTCGAAATATTTTTTTGCCTGTCCACCAAATTTTGTAAAGGTTACAGATGATTCGGCACGCAAGTTTTCAGGTATTTAATCTACCAAAACGAAAGGATCATCAAGCAATTTTTATTTTTAATGATAAACTTGGATAAGATCCTATGAAAATTCTCCCATATTTTTCTGACATCGAAACACCAATGCTAACAAAACTTTTCTATGAGGGTTCTAACCTCATCAGAGCACCAAATAGTCCACTCACTATTAAGTGTAAAGTCATCTTATTTCTGTCACTGGTTGGAGTAACTCATCAGACTTCAAAAACATCCCCATTATGTTCTTAAAAAAAAAAATAAAAATCGCTGTCACTAAAGTTGCAAATAGTTGCCAGATTCTTAAAAATAAAAACAAACAATGGTTTTACCTATTTTGAAAAATATCATTTTTAATGTTAAGAAAACTAAAAGCTTTTGGGTTATATTTGAAATAAAATGTTACCTATCAAAAATAACTTTTTTGAACTAAAAAATCATGAACTGAACTTTCCACTGGTTACAGTAGTTTGTGAATAAAAAAATTATGCACAATTAAAATGTCCTGTGTTACGAGACTGAAAAACTGTTAATGAAATTAGTTCTACTTACCTTCTAATCCGAGAAGCAAATGTGTCACTTGTTTACAAAAGCTTTGATTAATACCAAACAAGTCTGAATCATCCAAATTGAATAAAAAAAACACTTGATTTTGGTCCATTGTTCGATGCAGTGTGCGATCCATCATTAAATGTATTCAAAACAAGATTGTTTAGTTATTTGCTATCGCATCAACTAATGAGTAGTTGTATTAAGTGCTATCTAATGTTATATTGTTGATTTTTATTACATATACACATTAGTACTATTTATGATTTATAGGTGTGAATATCCAATTGTGAATTTGTGAGTGTGGGTTGGTGTTTTTTCATTTTTTGTTTAATGTTTTTTTGTATTGTTTTCGTTTACATTTATTTAATTTTATATGCTTAATTCTTATAAATATTTGTCTTTTGTGTGGGTAGGTATACAATTCATTACATTTGTTCCTGCTTCGTATAAGAGTTTTTAAAATATTTTATTTGTTCCGTGTAAATTTCACTGGAGGACTGATACTGTCAGGAACATACTTTATGTTAAATAATCGTTTGTTCTTGAGGGAAATAGGGACATAGTCTCAGGATAATAAAGATATTATCAATATTATTATTTCTACATTTTCACAATCGATTGACTTGGAGACAACACTGTCGACAAATAGGTACATATTCAGTAATCAAGATCCGCACTAATAAGACATTTACAAATGCAATTGTAACACTCTAATAACTGCAAATGCTTAATCAAAATTATCCAGTATGGTACTGCACAATCATATCTAAAAGAGCAAGATTATTTCCAACGTCATACAGCAAAATCCTCGCACCACCATTAAGTTCCGTAATTCATTCTAAATGCATTGATAATAAAAAAAAATCAAAAGTGGAGACACTACGTTCAATTGCAACTTTTGTCAGTCATCTCAATTAGGCAGGCCAAAATTTGTTCAACGGATTTTCAAGCAAGGATATGTACCAACGGTCTTATCTTTCTTTTTTTTAAAACCTTAAGTAAGCCTGTTTTCTTTTTTTTTCTTTTCAAAAATTTCATGGCTCTATCAACATTGCTTGCCATTAGTGTTGTTTGATGCACAGCTTTTTCCTTTCTGTGATCCCGGAGCACAGCCATTACACTGCACTATACATCCTTATAATCCTCCTCGGTGACTAAAACGGCAGTGGCCTCGGGACCTGCTATAAATACGTGACAGTGGGAGTCCTGGCAATGGCCAGTTTCTCCAATTATCCTGAGCGTATGTGGCTCTCGCCCTCTTCGTCAGCCTCTACTGGTTCATATCCGGCGACGCGTCTGACGGATGAGTCGCCTTTTTTAAATAATCCCAATAATTGTCTCTCCCGTAAATTTACTGAAAATTTATTTTGGTGCTTCCAAAACTAAATGCCTCGTATACAAAATTAGGTGTTGAAATTACTCCACCAAATTGTACAATGGTGAAACTTCTCAACACCCAAATAAACGATTAAACTAATAAATACACACTCCTTCTGCTCTACCGACAATTATGTTACATTAATATCAGCGAGTTCAGTGGCAACACCATCATTCTCAAGTATCACGTCAATTGCATGATGATGGGATAAAAGTTTAAGAATAAAAAGTGGAAAATTTGATTATGTATCCTATTAGAATATGAGCACATTCAAAACTTCTATGCAGAATAACTATAAATTATGAGTAGACCAGAGGGAGGGGGTTATATATTTAGTTATATCAAAAGCCCACAACCAGCCTTTCAATATAAAAGAATATAATACCTAAATGTAGAAAATAAAGATCCTGAAACTGCTCTAGGACAATATGTAATAATTCACAAACATAGCTTTGACTTTGACAATGTACACAAACAACAAATCTAAATGAAGACAAAAGAAAAATCTCAAAATCACACAAAATTTGAGTACTATAAGACTGATTGGGAGAACTTATCATGAGCGTTATCATGCCGAAATTATTATAAATTAAATTCTTTGTGCCGACAAATTTCTGGGTAATTCCTTTTTTGCTATTGTGATTTTTACGATAAGTATAATTTTTGGAATCGGGTTAAAATTTCTTTCTTAATTCCCACAACACAGTGATGTTTGTTTTAATTTTAAAATATTCAAATCTCCACTTGCTCCTATCAGGTGACCCGGCTGACGGAGGAGCGTGAGGGACTTCCCAAGACTCCCCTACATCTTTCGCATGCGAGGGTGTTGACAACAATGGTCATTTGGGAGGTCTCAGGGCTGTTTGTAAATACTGTACGAATGAGTGAGTGAACGAAAATTGTAAATATGAATGAATGACAATATTTATCAAAATTACTTATTGTCTAATAAGGCAGATTGTAATTTTATCACAATAAATACGTTTCAATATATATCATTGTTGGGGTAATTTTGTGGTGATTATTTCTTCTCTAAAAAGATATAATTGGGGAAGACTTCCTTACTTTCTGAGTTGTGACCAGCTATATCCTCCTTCTCAAAGAATTCTGACATTTTAACGAATCCACACCGTCATGTGTATTCAATTCTGTCATGTCCTCATCGTACTCCGTGTCAAACAAGAACCTGGAAAAGCTTCTGATCAGGCATAACCTAACCTTCACACTTCTTATGCCCCAATTGTAGTCCATAAGACCACCCAAACTTATCTCAACGTTACACGTTTCCCACTAAAATAGTTATTTTTAGTGTGGTATTTTATTAGTGGAATATTCTCCAACAGATTTCTACACGATGTCCGGTTATTTTTTTCGCATTCTGGGGAGTATTTGAATGCCACCGTATGACTACATAACAATGCATTCAGTTCTCAGAACAGAATTGTGTATCGAGGGCAGGGCAGTGAGTTACATCATGTCTTGTAAAAGACTCTTCATAATTCTTGATGCAAAGTGGGCGCAAAAGTAGTGATAAAACTATTATGCGGTGCACGACCACAATCGTCTTTAGCCAAAAATGATGAACACTGTAAGGACTTAGAAGGTCGTTTTTAATTGTTCAGCGTTAAAACCAAATAACAAATTTAGGGTAATCAGGAACAGACTAGTGATGACTTAGTGCACACATTTACTTGATTAAATAAGTGAAATAAACTGTGAAGATTTCAAATTGATTGCACTTGCCAGAATGTAATGTTTGTGGACTAGCTCTTAGATTAGTATTCAATTGTCAAACTTTTAAATTATTTTAAAATATAATAAACTTAGTGGCAGTCTCTGTAGTTTGGATTATTGTTGAATTTATTGATTGCCTGCTTCGAAATTGTTTTTGAATGACGTTAATGGTGTTTTTGGATATCTGGTATCTTTCATTCATACGTTGTTAATAACAGTTTTGTTTTTGTGGTACTAATGGGTTGGAACATATGAAATGTCAGCTCCTAGGCTATGAGGAAAATGAAGGAAAAATCAAACTTTAACAATATTATTTTCATTCAAAATAACTTCCGTTACTTTCAATACATTGCAATACATACACTCCCAGCACCCAATCTTATTGTTTTGCCCCTTGTTCATAGAAACTTTTTTGCTTTGAATCGATAAATTCGAGAATTGAAAATTTTCTCTGAAATGTTTCTGGCAGTCAGTCAGATCAGGTGGCACCCATTGATCCATTCTTTTTGTTTTCCCAATAGCATGAACTATGTCTGACGTTTGAAAGTTCTCTACTTGTCTGATGTGGATTGTCCTCTACTAAAGACTTTAATTCATCATTATCGAGTTTTGTTTCTGGCTATTCTCTAAACTTGTATTCCCGGATTGAAACTTAGAGAACCAATGCTACAGTTCTTTTATTCGCTGTAACATCACAGAAAGCCATATTGTTGTTTCGAAAGGCTTCGGAAGCATTATGTTCAAGTTGGCATTCTTATAAGAATATGACTCGTAATTTCATTGATAGTCAAAAATTACACAAACACTTGAGCAATTCACAATAAATGGAAATAAGCATGAAAATGAAAGAGGAATATCTATAGAATATCCAATAATTAATAATTATTTTCTGATGTTACCTTCCCCAGATTACAAAGTTCCACAGATTCAGTTTTCACAACTTCAGGCTTATACTTAAATTTCAGTAGTAGTACGAAATAATTATATTCAAAATAGGGTAAATTTTGTTTTTTTAAATACATCAAGACAAGAACTAAGCAGACAATTTGGACAACTATACAGACTACTTCGAAGGACATCCCATCTCTCAACAGAAAATAAACTACTAGTTTATAAAGTTATACTTAAGCCAATCGGGACATACGGAATAGAGGTATGGGGGACAGGAAAAAAGTCGAACATCAAGCGTATCCAATCCTTCAATCAAATTTCCTAAGAACAATAGTTAGTGCCCTTTATTACGTCAGCAACAAAACCTTTCATAACGATCTTAATATACCTTACATTCTCGAACTCATCCATTCCAAGTCCATGAAATTCCATTGTACCCTATCAAACCACCCTAATCCCCTAGCATTGTCATTACACTGCACCACTCATCCCTCCTTATATTCCTCCTCGGAGACTAAAACGGCAGAGGCCTCGTGACCTGCTATAAATGCGTAACAGAGAGAGTCCTGGCAATAGCCAGTATCTCCAATCATGCCCTGAGCGTATGTGGCTCTCGCGCTCTTCGTCAGCCTCCACTGGCTTGTATTCAGTGGCGCGGCTGACGGAGGACCGTGGGGGGCTTGCCGAAACTCCGCTTCCTCTTTCGCATGTGAGGGTGGTGACAACCATGTGGACTTGGGGGGCCTCTGGGCTGTTTGTAAATACTGTATGAATGAGCGAGTGAATGAAAATTGTAAATATGGTATGAATGAAAACATTTATCACAATTGCTTATTACCCAATGGGGCAGATTGTAATTTTATCATAATAAAGTTGTTTTTATATGTAAAGTACATTATTATCCTTCAAGAGAAAATTAATTCAAATCTATAACTTTATTATTTTGCCATTTATTAACTTGCCTCCAGCTGAAATGATCGTCTCTTTACATTTAAATATGCCAGAACTCAGTCATAAGTGCACCATACAAGCTTTCCAGGACTGACATAATTTTTTTTTTCGTGTCTAAGCATAACATGTGTCTGAAGGGTTCGTCTTAATATACATATTTCTGATAATTATCGCAGTCCAACCGTCTAGTATTTCATGAAGGAAACTTCTTAAAATAATGATCACATTTCACAATAATACAGACAATATTAAATATTTTCTAATAATAATAATAAAGGTCAGAAGTTAAAGAATATTGTATAATTGACAGTAGAGTTAGATTAAAGGGATATAACATTGTATAAATAATAAAAAAAGTAACTAAGTATGAATAAAATCAGGCGTACATACATCATGCAACTGCTAATTGTCCGATCTGTTATTGGTTTCGAATTTGTTGGCCAGGGCAAGAGAAGGAGGCCAAATGAGCAATGTGGCCCATTTTTGTTTTTTGGGATTTATAACCCGTGGTTTTGTATATGTATAGCGATGAAAGATGGTACAAGGACGAGACAGAACACAGGCTCCCCTCGACCCGCCTTTGGGACTCAAGAGGCACCCCAGTCCCAAATTTCAGGTAGTGTTTATATATATTTTTTCTAGGCCACGAGGTATGATGGGAGGATATGGATACAAACTATGTATAACCTAACTTAAATCAGAATAACCCACCAGTGTTTAGATTTTATGATGGTATTGAATATGGCTCATTTTTAATGTGCATACAGCACCAGAAAAGAATTTTTTTTATTAATTTAGAAATCATTCAGGGTATACAAAACTCTATACTTACCAAATTATATACGTAATGACACAGTACTATACCTATGCCTAGTCTTACTAATTGAAGTGAAGTTATTCAAATAGCTGGTACGTCGATAGAACGTAAGGGTCCTTGTGCCCAATGGGTAAGCCGTTCTCAAATCCCTCACCCACTCAAAAACGGTTTACTTACACACAAACGGCTGCCAAGAAGCAAAAGTTCGATAAAGGTAAGTGGTTGCTTACATCAAACCGAAAGCCTCTTACCTTCCTGGCCTTCTTCGGTTATCCTATCGTAATGCTTTGTATCGCAAACTACGAACACACTTGTCCCAGTTTCTGTGGACCGCACTCTCCTCATCAGTGAACCTACTATTACGTGCATGTGTGATAGCTAAGATGGGTTAGCTCACTTTATACCACGTTATTTCCCCTGAAGTTTGTAAAAAAAATCATTGTACAATTTGACATGGTATATTATTCAAACGACGTTCTGTCAATTTTTTTTTTACGACAACAGCCGCAAAAATGATTCAATTAGTCCGAAATTTTAAAGTATATCCAAAAATGCCACCCTACATACACTTTTCTTTTTCTTTTTAGTTTTATACTAGGACAAATTCCTCTTTGAATAGCAATGACGTGGAAATAACAAATTCATTGCTGGCAAATATATAGAACTATTACGTTAAGAATAATGACAGGTGTAAACCTCTATAATAAAATAAAATATTATTTAGCTGTATTAAGTAAATAAGGTCATAAATAGACAGACTAATAAAAAAAATATATATATAGTGTCAAACAATGAAATAAAATAGAAATTAAAAGAATAAAAGTATGAAAATACAATATTATGAATAAATCGTTCTTTATAAGTTATACAATAATAACACTTTGTAAGTTTTGGGGGTAAGTATTTCTTATTGCAGGAACAGATTATAAATTGGTCCTAATTGTGCACCCGTTTAGTCTTACAGGTTAAGGGTACATTTTCACCCCGTTTCATTACAAACAATTTAATCGGCATCACAATTATATTGCACTTATCTTCAGCTCTTTCGGAAACAGTTTGATCTCGGTAATTGGTGTTCCATCTTTGGATAGTATTATTCACAAAATTTTATTTTTGAAAAAAGTCAACTATGAAGTCAATATTTATTATTGGTTCTCAAAAGATTATTATTTTAAATCCTTTTCGTATTACCTTCTTTAATGTTCCCCAAACAATGTGAAAAAAAGAGAATTTAAAAGTTCTTTATTTCATACTTAACCAATACTTAATCAAAATATTTTGTGGAGTTAAAAAATATAAATTTAAAGTTTCAGATTATATTATGACTAACCTAGAAAAAAAAAATATATACAGTCTTTAATAGTATAGAATTCTTAAAACAGGTTAAAATAACTCTCTTCAAGCACTGTAAAATAAAATTCAAAGTTACAATGATTGAAAATTATTTTCAAATTCCCTGATGTAAAACCAAAATCAAGGAAATGGTGGAATATAATAATTTTATAAACTGTTCATAATATTCTGTACAATGTTTTTTTTTTATTTCCTCATTCCTTGGTCATTTTTGGCTTAAGTCAAATATCAGGCAACATCTATGACTAGAAGAACAAATCCTGATATAATCACAATATAAAACAAATGTTTAATACTCACATGCAGTGCTGTTCAAATTAAAAACAATAATAATAAATATTAAAAAAGATAAATTGTTGACATTTGGAATAGTCAGTATTATCCATGGAATAAGTTGTAACTAAAAGTTATAAAGCGTCAACAGTTCAAAGTTCTGTTTCATGTGCTCACTTGGTGTCAAATATTGCTGTAAAAATAAATTTTAAAATTTTATTCATTAATTATGTCCTCATAGTGCGAACTTATACTTTTTACACATGTTTCTAGTTCAATGTTTTTTAAAAATATTTTTGGTTATGTAAACGGATTCTAAAAACTTACACGATTTGTTATTATCTTATTTTCCAATACTTTTTTGGTGGGTCAAACTCATCACAAAAGGATAATATAATATAATAAAATTATGGTTAGCTAAAGCTGTGATATTTAAATTCTTTGGATTTTTACAATTGGTTCTTTGCTGAGATAATGTATTTCTTGAAGTTTGTGAGACAATATTGTTGTGCGAGTGACAGTATAACATTTTTTTTTACAATGCCTATGAATATTTTCGGATATTACATTATGCCACCGATTAATTTCTTTTTTGCATTTCAAGTTTCTGATGGACATCAACGTCTTGCGGTTGATATGCCCTCCAAAAAATATATCAAGGCGTTGAACCTTAGAAAAACTAGTCCTGATCATAGACGAGTGTTTTCCTCTGGGATTTGCAATCTTTGAACAAAATTATATGTCGATTACCAAGCAATTATTTTTTTGGCATAATTACACCGGCTACAGTTAATACAGATGATGTACGATGTAGAGATCCAGCAGAATCAGTATTCCTGCGGCGGGCAGGAAGGGCATGAGCACACATCACCTGTATCCCATTTCAATACATTCACCACAGGGTCATGGAACCCCAGTGAGTTCCCAGGCCGAGTCACTGTCTTCTCACAGCTTGGCGAAAACATCCAGCCGTCAAAGCCGCTTATCTGCCGTTTTTAAGGAGCCATTTTTGCGTCAAGTGTCTGCATTATGGGGCATAATTTACATTTTAAAAAATCTTGAGGGTTCGTCCCAGAAAATCATTATTCACTCCTATCCTGAAAGGTTTTCCCTATTTCCTGCAATTGATAAGTACTTATACCTTCTGCAGACTGTGGAATATACAGTATACTATAATTTTAAAATGCTTTCACGTCATATTTAGCCCTACAAATCTCCATTTGGTGCGCCATTTTTTCCTCTCCGTATAAATCTGCTAATCTCGCTTGGAGGGCTACTTAAAAGGTTATATATTTTTTTTTAATGCGATGAAGAGCTGGATTTCTTGTGTGAGTCATAAAAAAATAAAAAAGCCAGGAAGCTTTCTTGCCGTAAGGTCATACATGTCTCGCAGTAAAAACCTTTTTGTAAAGAATGAGAAAAAAATATTCAACTATAATCATTTACCTAGGGAGATAATATGTTTCTGGTTAGAAGTTTAGCATTGACACTTCTAACCTACGCTAGACAAATACTAATTATGGTTGGGGCTGTGGCCTAATTATTTATAATTAACCTTAATTACTAATGTCGTGTCACTGGTTTGTTAATTATTTATAAATAGTTTTATTGTTTATACATACAACATATATCGTTTGAAAATATTTTCTTTTTACTAATTTTTATTTAAAGAAAATTACAATTTGCCATAAAAGGGTCATTGTTAAGTGTGATGAAAATTGAACTATTTCCAAATTGACATATACTCCCTTATTCATACCGTATTCACAATATACATTTATACAATATAGGAATATAGACAGGCTAGTCTAGAGGCTAGTGCTCCCCCCAACTCACCAGCAGCATTATCAACTTCCTGGCTATCGAAAAGTAGGCAAAGATTGGGAGATGTCCCACGCGACCAAAGGAGAGCGCAAGAACCACCGGCGATCAGGACATGAGAGGAGAACACTGACCAGTGACTAAATAATTACAAAAGACCATTGGGCCCTTCAAATATTAGCGTAAATAAATTTAGAAAATATTTAGTGATCGCTAATTTGCTTTGTTTTAATGAGGTAGACTAAGGTTGAGGAAAATTTTTAAGACCGCCTGTAATATTGTACAACTATGTTCAGTGTTAGCAAATGACGTTGTAGTCGAAACTTTGACCATTGATAAATTTGATTAATACCAAACAATTATCTTTCATCAAATTAGAACCATCACCCAACAAACTCTTCCATTATTTTATATAACGTATGTTATTATAACTTAATCACCATAACATAAGGTTATGACATAAGCCACCCGTCTGCAGGATTGTTCGCAATATATACATTAGCACACCCCATCAGTCACTTGTAAGCCCGAATCCTTTGAATTGTGACGAAAGATCGCATTCATACTATATTTAGCAATTCCCATCTCATTCATATCGTAAAAGTAATTTTTACCACCCCAGTGGATTTAATGCTTTCCAAGGTTGCGACTAGACTGGACTACCCCCTTTGATTCCTCACCAATATTGTTGAAGTTACTTTCGAAGATCGTTAGTAACTAAGAACATTTCCAATCCAACATTTTGTAAATCATTGAATGAGCCGTACTTGCTTTTTATGCAATCCGTTGTAAACGTTTCAATATAGTGTTTTTTACCTTGTTCGTGAGCAGTTTTCTAGATCAGGGTGAAATAATTTCGTACTAATCCTATTATGTGTCTTTTAGGAGTTGATTGAAAAATTGTCTGGAATTTAGAATTGTTAGGTAAATTTGGTTGTCAAAATATACGGAAGATTGATATAAATTGACAGAAGATTGAAGGATTTTACTGTCATACTTTTTACATTTCTCTGATGCTTTATTCAAGTCAATTTTAATTTACAATAGCCGAAAAGAGTGAAATCTCTCTAGAAAACCGGCTTGTTTACACACCACTCTTGCAATGAATGATTATTATTGAAAAAAAAAATGAGTGTTTCCAGGTTAGTCTAATGGTATTTGATTTAGTTTATCTCCGATGATCGTAAAGACTAATATTTTCGGTTGCTATGAAAACATATTTTGAGGGAGTTACCTTAAGTATACGCTGTGCCATTATACCAAAAAGTTTAATGGAGCCAGGCAGCTATTACCTGTTACCGGTAAACAGTCAATATCAGCCGAGAACAAGATCGGATTTTTTTTAATGATTTTTTTTTCGGCAACTTTGCATTAAGGGTAATTTGGCCATGAGTTACTGCCGCCGTGACTTCATCTTGAACCTAATGATATCACAGCCAACAAGCTAACTGTACAACCGGCAAATAGTAGGTTATTATTAAGATTATATTATTTTCATTTCATTAATTTGTACTTCAATATATAGTTTTTATATCTCAAACATTCTTAATTCACCATATACTCCCATTTAACATTTCAACTTAAAATAACAGATTGAAATTCGAAAGAGCCTCAGAAAAATGGAAAACGAAAAGGGAAGAATTTAAAATGCAAAATGTGATTTCAAGACTAAAAAAAACGCTACATTCGCTTAAAACAATTTAATGACTGCATTAACGGAAAAAAGATGAAATATGACGCCATTAAGCAGGAACCTTCTATAAACGCCTGCTACGAAAATTGCCAGATAACGTTGGCAGATGTTGAACGTTCGTTTTTAATGTAAAAAAAAAAACGTCTAGTGACAGATTACACAATTTTGTGAGAAAAAAAAATTAAATGAACAACACTGTACATTTTTACGGAAATGTTAAAAATTAAATTTTTCAATAAAAAAAACCGTTTATTTATTATTATTATTTTTTTAAAATATTTTGTACTTGATATACCAACCATGTTAAGCAAATTTATAATATGTAAATATTTTATTTTCTTAGATTAGAAAATTGTTTCTTCAAATTTACTCTGATACAAATAAGGTTAGATAAGCTTTCAATGTATTAATCTTATAAGTTAAGCACAAATGATTTTTTCATGTTTTAGGTGTTACATGCACAATATTTTGGTGTATGTTTTTCGGATTTGGACTGCAAGAAAATCCGGTCTTTAGTTATCATCTTGGTTTTGAAGTCCGAATGCTGATAATTCGGATCAATGATCATATTGATAATTTCCAATGGATGTTTGATGACAAGTACGCATTCGAGCTTGATTGTTCATACATATTTCAATATCGTTTAATGTGTATAACTATGTTGGTATACATGAACCATTGTGGCTAAACGAGAGTGCCACTTTCTCACTCATTGTTTGTCCCGTTTGAGCTCAAATCTGATTATTCCACCGATTACATGCAAATTATGTGAATGAACGACCCCTGAAGGCCAGGAGGATGCTCTGCTAGAGCTGTAGCGGTTAGCGAATGGACAATAACATTTTCACACACACATTAACTGGTGCACTGATTTTTTTTTTTTACGAAATATGTTGCGATGCTACAACAAGTATATTTTTTTAATTACCTGCTCTAATCATGTAACTTCTTTTAATATTGAATGGGCTGAGCTAATAGTGTATAATCATTATTGTTTGTTTTTTGAAGTTCCAATGGACATGATTAATCATGAGGTTTGAACTTTTTTTACCGAGTTCCTTTGTTCATTCCTGGCGACAAAACATATGGTTTAGTTTAGTTTTTTTAATGTCGTATAAGAAGAAGAAATTATTTGCAGCATCGGACCGGTGTGGTGTCACTCGGAATGATTCAAGCTGTTTTGGACACAACCAGATGCAGCGACAAACAAGTGTTCTTAGATATGATTCCACTCCTGTAAAAAAAACTTACCATAACTACATTTAAATAACTGACTTGTTTGTGAAACCGTCTTTTACTCTTTCTGACGAAAATTGGGTACCCAACAAGGAAGACCTTACATTTCGAATGTTTAACCTCAGCCTGCACGAAATCTCCATATATTTGATCTTAACTTCCTGGTTATCAATACTAGTAACAAATCAAGGAGGCTCTGTGTAGTACCCAGGTGGCCACTAAAGATTATCAGCATTTATGAACATAAAATATCTATGACTTTGAAGATATAAACGTCAAAATCTATTGGATATTTTCCTCAGGAAGGACGCTAATCATTAAATCTATCGGCAAACCCTTCCGTTATAAAGTTATAATAGGACACATATGCGGGTGGCTATTTCCTTCACAAAGGTTATGTTCTTGGCATCCGGCCATACAAATGACGTTTAAGTGGAACGGTGAAAAGAAGCATTATCTTGGATTTTCCCAGCAGGTAGATGTATAATACAGACAAGTTCTCTTTTTGAACAACAGCTTGTGGTGGTAGGAGGATATATTAAAAAAAACACGAGAAAAAGCCACTGAATGGAAAAGATATGGCGAGAAGATGTGATGGCTAAGCGGCTTGGTATGATCGGGTGGAATTCGCAAGGACCGGAAAAATATTGCTATTCATTGCTTACTGATATTCTGTGATCTTATTCCCTGACAAAAGCTAATTTTATTTTACATGAATGAACGATTTTGAATGAATGGATCCTATTATAATTTCCTGCCATACCTCCCTTAATCGAAGTAAAGGAGTTTTAAAAACTGCAAGAAAGTAAATTCGAAATATTATTGGCCACGTTGAACATTGTGGGATGTACTAATTTACAAACAAAAGACATTTTATATAACAATTTATGAAACGAATATTAATTTAAAATTGTTTTTTTTAGGTCATTGCCGTTTGTTTGTCTGTTGCTATTCTTCTAAAATTTATTGTGTCCAGTCTGCACTACCTCCAGTTCTCAGATTCTCTAATCTTTTACCCATTACCATCTTGGAGAAATCTTCCTTTATTCATTCATCGTGTTTTGATGAAATGTGATTAAATATCATATGAATAAAATGATGAAAAAGATTACAAAGATCATACTAACTGCTAATTAAAATCCTCCTCACTATTGTACATCTATGTGTTCAATCTGAAGAAGGTGCGACGTCACAAAGCCAATGTCCTCGGCTAGCGTCTCCAACCAGTCCACAGTCAAAGCACTCCAGAGAAACGTGAAGTGCCACTAGTAGCTGTCAAGGAAGTGTGACCGGACAGATGCCCAAAACGAAGTCCTTGTGCTGCCTCGACCCAAAGCTTATATCTTGTTCTCTCGGACAGAGTCCCTTAGGAAGAAGGCCGATTCTTTATGTGGACTTTTGTGTTAGTGCAGAAATTTTCGCCCGTGCTCCAACACAATGTCCACGGGCCTCCCGGGCTGCTGAATCCCACATCTCTTCTAATCCTTCCTTCCATGACACAGAATCAAGGGTTGTAACTAGACATCGGCACTATATTACAGATGCATCTAACAGATGTGACCCTTTGAAGATAGATACTCTTACCAAAAGGGTATATTGCAAGCCCCACTTTCACAATCTCAGTCTCTTAACCTATTCTTATTCCTATGTTATTTTCACTTGACATGGCTGGCCTTTGACATATAACAATATATATAGTTGCATTGTTTGATAGTATTAAAACCCTCAAAATACGTTAAAATATTTCTTCCCAAGCACTGTAAGTAATAATAAAAATAAAAAGTAGCTGTTGAAAAACTAAAATCAAAAACAGTGATGGTATTTATGCGATTTCAATGACCCTTGTGGTTTACATGTCCTAAAACAAACAGAACAAATAAAGATACAGTTTCGTTTTAGCTTGCAGGGGAGGAAATAGATAAACTATACATGAAAATAATAAATTAGTTATGAAAACCTTCCTCCTGTTTATTTGACTATTTTACGTCGTTGGAGGCCCAACCGACTAGGTAGCCTGTCTGTTTGGATACATAAGGTATCAGACAGATACACAAGACCATTATAAGAAAACTGGACTCAAAGTTATTCCAGCAACGATTGTATTGTTGAATACTCCACAAGTGAGATTTGAACTTGTTATATTTATTGTTTATAAATGAAGTCTCCAGTTTTCAATATAACTTTATTGATACAATCTAGTTTAGGAGCATAACAACATGTTTTTTATTACTGGAGGTTCAACCGCTGTTACAAACAGTGTTACCACAGAACTACCGCTAACTGTGATAAACGCTTGATATAATAGAAGAGGGCTGAAGGCAACGGGACTTCAATTTGCATTAAAATAATATACTAATTTACGTAACTCAATTAGACTGTTGAGATTGCATCTTATGGTTCAAAATTCAATACTACCTGAATTATTGGCAAGTTGTCGGTTGAAAAGCCGGAGATCGAGCCATTCGGAGACGAATCTGCATGTCGGCGAGGCGTCGGGAGTGCTACGTGTCTCCGCTAGGCCTTTTGTCGTCGCTAATGGCATCTGCGACGTGAGCCAAACCCACTTCTCTGTCCTTTGTCAGCCCCTCCAGATTACTTTCTGACCGGAGCCTGCTATTGTCCAGGAATGGAGTTAATTTTCAAATTCCTGATCCATTATGCTCAGTAGGTGTCTCACACTTGCAGGTGCACACTCTGCTGCTTTAATTGCATCCGAATCTCACAATGCTCTGGCTTGAAAAACCAAGAAACTGTAAATTTTACCTTCAGTGTAGTATTGATCAAAAAGTGACAATTTTATGTTGAAATACAAACTTGGGCTCTTTCCTCATGTCTTTTTATAACGTTACACCATCCTCAAACTACGCTTCGCCTATCCAGGCATCTTCAAGACTACGATTCCCAACAGGGTACATCAGATATGCAAACTCTCTCAAAAAATCATGGTATACTAATATGGAATATAGAGTAGAGGCATCGTACAGGTGGAAATACGTGAGTTCTAAGCAAGTAAATACATATAGGTAAAGATAAATTTAGTTATCGAAGTGGATGAAAAACGTTGTAAGTAGTTCTTAAGTTTCTGTAAATTGTAGATTTTAATTATTAGAAGCGTCAAATAGTATGAAAAAGTGTTTTATAGTATTTTTCCTTCATATTTTCTTTTACTTCTCTCTCTCTCTCTCTCTCTCTCTCTCTCTCTCTCTCTCTCTCTCTCTCTCTCTCTCTCTCTCTCTCTCTCTCTCTCTCTCTCTCTCTCTCTCTCTCTCTCTCCCTCTTTCTCTCGCTCTCTCTCTCTCTTAAACACACACTCACTCTCTCACTTTCTGTGATAATCCCAAACAGTATTGACATTATAATAACGATATAATTGAAAACAAAAGTAAATACAGGGTGATAATTTCAATTGTTTAGCCCTTACAACTCTTAATTATGGCTGTGGAAGAAAGATGTAAAGTAAATTCCGTTTTTCTGCCTCGTAATACTTTATTGTGTATGCGCTACTGAGGAGTTAATTGTGCAATATAAAACAAAACAATGCATCTTTAAAACAGTTAGACGCTGCAAAATGAATTTATTTACCTCGGTGAATGATGTTCTGGCTTAATCTCCTACCTGTGGTAATCATTAGGAAGAAAAGGTGTTTTAGGAAACAAGGAAGTAAGTACTAAAGGACTAAAAACTAATGATGCGTAAATATAGGTCATGGAGAATCCGTCACCTTCAGGTAAATACAAATATACTTTGATGTGGCCTAAACATATCAGAACGTAGTTTTTTTTTAATGCTTGTCAAAACAACAAACTTTTAAGTAATAATCACAATGTTGAAAGAGGTGCCTCTAAAGCATGAGCTATGAACTCTTTACTCTTGGCGTGCTCAAACGGGTTCAGGCATACTGAAAAAGCTTTTCGAGAAAGACATTCGCTACGTTTTTCATTTCATGAATTCAGAGAAGTACAGGTATATACATTGGTTAATAACTTGCCTTCATCTTGGAAGAAATAAGTAACCAGGAGTAGAACAAATGAAAATGGGCTCTCTTGAAGAAAAGCTGAATAAAGCTGGAAGAAGCTGAGGCGTGAAGACAGTTGAACGGCTAGCGGTGGAGTTGAGTTCAAGGCCCTCCCTTGGGAAAATGAAGCTTTTTAGCTGTTTAATTAGGTTCCGCAATTAGCCGGTGAGGATGCTAATAGTGCCGACACGCACGCGGCCTCATCCAGTCTGACGGCTTGAGTCGTATAGCTGGCGAGGTCGTGAAATCGATTCGAATTCATTGAGTAAACCAGAGATGATAAAAACATTGGGAATGATGCCGGATAATTAACACATTCGGCTTAAACGGAACCATTATCTTGTCTTTTTTAGCGATTGTGTGACCTAAAGACATGAAATGAGGTCCCGTTTGATTACTTGACGACATGAAAAACACTGCCAATCCCATAATACGATCGGTCTCCCGGTAGACTATCTTTCTTGCCTGTATCCCTGGCCAACTGTACCTTCAGGATGGTCGATAGGAATGCAATCCTAGCTTCCACTTCCGCTAGGTTCACAGTTTCTCTCATTTTTTTCAGTTATTTTACTGTTCTTTATTATAGTGCTGCCCTTTCGTTTGATTGGACCGTCTGGTCTCCCTGAACATCTCGAAGATGTCCTCTTCTGGTGTCCATCTGCCTCCTCCGTATGCCTTCTTTAGTCTTTCTTTTACCACGGCCCATGGGGTTTTTTCGTCGGCCTTTTTATTAGGCACGCCTGGTCCGCTTTGATTGATTTTGCGTCACCTGAGTCGAGTAATCCCTTACTTGCCTTCGCCTATCACCACCTTTGATGAAATGGTTCAATTCACCTAGCTCTCCTGAGAATTTCTCCAGGTCTAATATTGTTCTCCTCAGGCCCTGTGACGTCGCTGCTCGCACCTTCATCCAAGCCAGGGAGTTTGCATGAGCTTCGGCCATCGTTTCACTAGGTAATTCGGGCACTTCAAAAGCCGCTGGCCATAATTCTACCATGTTACTAGGTCACTTTTTCCCAATAAAACAACAGGAAAAAAAAATAAAAATTTTACTCACTATCAAAATACCCGGGTTTCGGCACCAGTTATCGTCTCCCGGCTGTAGACGATCAAAAAAAAAGAATGAATAAGGAGGTTAATTATATGATATATATATATATGTAAGACAATTACAGTTTCTAACTATCAATTCTCTATTTACACTATTTTATTTTACACACTATTATATGTTCTGTTATCTCACATAACCTTCTCTATCTGATAACTGATGCTCCATCTGGTGGGGGCCAATGGAAGCAGCACGGCAAATTCAAATGAAAGAGAGATCACTTTCATTACATATATATATATATATATATATATATATATATATATATATATATATATATATATATATATATATAATATGTATATATATATATATGGAGGCACAAATAACGATTGTAGGCCAAAACTCATCAAATAAATAAAAGTTATTTATTTATCCTTTTTTTTGAACCCCTTTATTTATTAACATTTTTTTTACAATTTACTATTTACAATGTTCTCTTCGTGCTACATAAGCATATGCATTCGAAGGAGCGTAGAGTTACAACAACAGTATCTTTTTGAAGTTAAAAACTTAAAATACGTATATATAATACTAGGTGATGGGGCTCACCTTCGGTTTACAATGTGGGAAACTAAAACCTGAAACTAGAACCTTAATAAAGGAATTTATTTGGGGTGAGCGGATTCTTTTACTAGGAGTACCAGTTTGAAGGTGGAGTGAGAGAATTAAGGAGTGTGGGAAACCTCGGTAGAGGTAGAAATGTTGCGGTGCAGTGGTGAGAGTTCACTGAAGGCTAAGCCTAGAGTCTCTCTAGGCATGTAGTGCAAGCTCATTCAATTGGATAGCAGTGATGGGTGCCCGTCAGAGACTTGTTGGTTGGCCAAGGGCCGTAATTTCCACCATTTGGTCTGCTTTCCCAGATCTAGAGAGTTGCCATCCTAAAGACCCTTTGATTTAAACTTTTTCTTGTCACTAAATTAGATATTTAGTTGTTTTATGAACCTGTGATCTATTTGCCCAAAAGTGTCTTAGTTGGTTGGTAAGTGTGGTTTTGGGCTAGGGAAAATTTGAAAAAAAACAAAAAAACAAATGTAAATATTGTATATATATTTAAGATTAAAACATTAAATGTAATTTTTCAAATGTATTTATTTGATTCCTTCTTGACAGCGAATCTTATTTTTGGTTACATCAACAAAAGGCAAAAATAACTTGAAAAACTATAGTAGTAGATAAGGTAGAAGGGCTCTGAGACCAAAGATAGTGCTTTGGGCTTTAGGGAACTAGGCTTTGGGGCCGGTGCTTAGGCCCAATTAGTGTTGAAGTTGCAGCTGTACGACTGTTGTCCTCGGCACTTGAAATCATCAGCTCGACTTGGTAAGGTTGACCTACCGACTTACTGGTGCCAACTTGGTCGACCTCAATCTTCTTGACTTTTTCCGTTGACATCGTCACCCTGCGGTCGACTTTCAACACTTCTACTTACCAACAACAACGTCAATATAAACTTGTATTCTTTTACTCATGAAACATTGTTTAATCCTTATTTATTTATCATTGCGGTTATTTATAAGGACAGAAATTACGATTTCAGAACTAAAGTAGGTACCTGGCTAAATTTTAATTTCATCCCTAGAGGCCTCTATATATTGTTTTATTTTTTTCATTGTACTTTTTTTTTAACGATTACTCGCTGGATTAGTAAATTTTATTTCTAATTATACTAATAAGACCTTGCATTAAAAAATTGTTATTTCTTAATATTAAAATTTACTGCACTACTATTGTGTGTAATCTCTTTTAAAATTAAATTGTCATTTGGCATAAATTCGTCGTTTACTTTTTATTTTGCGTCCGTTATATTTTTTGTTCCGTAGAACCCACCTTTGAGTTATCAGTTTAAGGGTTAAAAGGTAGCCGTGTTCGTCTGATTAGCAAGTTGTATAGCCTTAGGTTCCATGTTGGTCGTTTACCGAGTGTCGCCAAGAAACCAAAAAAAAATTAAAATTAAACGTGAAATCGTTAGTTAGGTTATGTAGATTTAACTAGTGCTAGTGATACTATCGTCTATATCGGCGTTTGAAAATTCTGACTGTGTCTACGCTGAAGCCTATGTGAACGTCAACAAGTTCTGTCACTGCAAAGTACTGCTGATGTTTTTCCATTATTGATGGGCTATACCGCTAGGGTGAATAAGCGCGTAATCTGGATGAGGGAAAGGGACATGTCGCTGGGAGTTACTACGCGGAGGCATGATAACGTAGCGTAGGTCGTAGGCAGTATTTATTGAGCCAACCGCTCCAGTATTTATCCACGTAACGGGAGGATACAGAATCATTTCTTGACTACGACTTCACAGAAACTGCTATATATAGCAATTTGAAAAATTTATTCACAGGCATAGACTGTACACTTGGCCGTGAGTATTTTCTGCTAGATGTTGATGAAGAGCGTCTACTTGAAGCTATAACTTGTCTGTTGTAATATGAATAACTAGTCCAGGGTGCCCTTAAATAGCACGGCTAGATCAACCTATGGAGATTATATTAGCTTTGGCTTTTATAAGCACTAGTTCAATTTTTTATGTATGTTTTATACTGTAACCTGCCATTAGTCGCACTATTATTCGGACACCGATAGTCACATACGCCTTTGTTTAACGTATTATTCCAGATGCTTTACACGGAGTCAAATTTTTTCAAATAGATCACAATATTAAACAATGATAACATACTATAACTAAGTATAACGTAATTAACTCAAAAGCTATAACATTCAATATTATTTTAAGGAACGTTGAAAAATAATTTTTTAGTGATTATTTTTGTCTAAAGCCTAAAAATAATAATGATACAAAATACAAACAAGTTGGTAATCATAATAACTATTTAATAATTTCACCCTTTCCTTTTTCTACTTTTCTTAGTGAAACTGCTAGGGGTGAACGTTTGCACTATCAACCTATCAGAAAATCATTTAAAAAAACCAGCTTATAGAACTAGTTTATCAGAACAAAAAGCTAAACATAAACGTTTGTGCATAAATTATTTACACATTAAACATATAGCCACCTCGCTACATTGTCTTTCTGGTTGATTGCCAGCATATGTTTCGTTATTTTAAAATACAAATAATTGTATTAGTTCTTAGATAGCAACATAACACACGTAGAAGGAAAGAAAGACTTGTCGCAAACTGGAAGTTTGTATTCACTGAAATTAATTTTTTCTTTAAGAATCCCACAAATTTTCATGGACGTAATTAATAAAATAAAAATATATATGGAATGAAAAATAATAGTTTTTAATGGATAGTACAATGCATAACAGCTGGTATAGATCTGACAGAAAATCCTCGTTCAGCACTCTATTTAAAAGTAAGAACTTCTGAAACTAATTTTTCGGAACCAGCTGATTTGACGCAATTTTCATGTGCAAATAATATCCTAACGAGAAAAACCATTTAGCTCCGCTTCGTGTGGATAATTGACAATTGAAAAAAGTAACTTGACCGGCCCATTGGGTTTTTCTTCCCACACCCATCTTGACGCAGCTTACGTTTCATGGGTGAAATTTTTTTTTTTTGAGAGAGAAGCAATTATATGAATCAATAACATGGCTAAAAGTGTAAACACAATCGAATGATGATAAGCACAAAGTTTCAAGAAACAAATCATTTAGAGTTATGAAAACAAATTTACTGACACGATTGGTCGCAAGTACCCCACAAATAAAATAACACCCCCACTAAGAGGGACTTCGTGGGACAATAGTCAAGGGACAACTCGCCGAAGTAGAAACGGAAGTTAGGAAGCTACCTCAGCATCCTGGAGCCAGGAAAAAGAAAAACCCTTGACTATGACAAACGTAAGCTGTACATGTGTTCCTTTGAAAACAGTAGACCCTTTCAACGACTTTTTAGCTTGTGATATATTTGAATAAAGTGAGTGCAAGTTCTCTGTTTCAGTAGAAAAATAAAACATAGTGTAATCATGCATCGTGTAACAAATAGACAAGATTATTATTCATATACATTTGCATATCATTATGTGGCAATATATTCTATTATCAAGTATAATTAATCAGGAATCGTTTTTCTTATCGGTCACTATGGGCTGCTCTATGCTGCTATCCTTTGTTAAATTTTTTTCCCAAAATGAAAATTTTATAATGAGTTGAGTCAAATTGTTAAATACTATTATTAGTATTAGTCAAATTGTTATAATGTGCAGGCAAAATAAGACTAGGTAATCCGTCCAAAAACCAGAAAATCTATTATGATTTTCGTAAAGTATCTCATTTTTAGTGTTTTGGGCAAGATTTCGTACCAAAATAAATATTATGAAAAATTATATGTAGACCCTTTTATTATAATTAGAACTACATAAAACACAAATCGATTATTTAAGATTTTACCAAACATATCTTATCTCAATCAAATCAGCTAAGACTTTAAAAACCCCAATTTTCTTAAATATTGGCAGAATTGACTTGTATTGTGTCAAAGGTATTTTTTGTGTCTAATATATAATAGTACACATCATGGGTCATTTGCCATTGACAACGATTGTGTATCACAGTCAAACTCGTTCGTGTTGTTATGAAACAAAAAATGTGTTTTAATTCACAAAATAAATTATTCATGTATATTTTCAAAGGAATGTGTAATAAGATTCATAATCTTAACAAAGTTCTGGAAGATTCGTTGTTGTAGACACGCGATAGGATCAGACCGTGGCAGACGCTTCTAATTAGCCAAACACTAACAAAAAGTATCGCATTTGCACCAGGTATCCCGAGACAAGGCAGTGACCGCTTAAAAAGATGCTCATTTAGAATGATACATCCACGTCAAACCGGACTGCTGTTATCATACATGTTTCATCTTGATAGAGACATGGCGTACCAGCTTATGGATACTATCAGGTAAAATAGTTCATAACATCAGTAATAACTTCATAATACTCAAACATTAAAAAACATGTGATTTTAGTTTACTTTAAATTCGCGTAACCCTTTTCTTAGTGGATCCGTTCATTTGATATACTCTAGAGCAAATTCTATCATGAGTTCTTGAGTGGGTGGGCTGAGGTTAATCTAGAAAAAATATTTTATCTTTTGTTCCGAACCACAACAGATACATCACGCTCATAGATTTATTTATAACAATTCTAATGGTTTATTTTATTTATTAGTTTTGTTGCCTATATCCCATATCACTTCTGAAAATAATTACCCCGATTGGTTTGTTGACATACCCGTTTGTGGGCACTATCAGACATGTAAGTAATAACTTCATATAACTTCTTTTTTTCCCCTTCATATCCCCTCATTATTATAAATTAGCCTGTAGCTTGGCTACATTTTATACAATTTTTAATAATTTTAAATGGCGATTTTTGTGATTGTTACAAAATTAATGAATGAAAGTTCATTTAACTAAAAATTAAAAAAAATAAATAAATTATGTTCCATATCCCCTTGTTATATTTATATATGTACAAAATACAGATAATACAAACGAATCTATTTACAATTGCTTCATTGTATTTCCTGTAGCTTGGCTACATTTTATACAAATTCTAGAATACAAAATAGTGATCTGCATTTTACAAAAGAATAATGATTACATTCTACATTAATGGACTGAATTTATTAAAATTTATGGGGCTCACCTTATTTATCATAAACTTAAAACTAACTTACATCTAACATAAAAACTAAATTTAACCTAATTTTCCCCAACAGTCTGTTCCCATCGATGTGGGAAGGGTGGTGGGGTCATGCCATTAATACAAGGGTTTGTGAGGTGCTGCAACGAGTCAAAAAACTTGATGTGTCTCCGGTGGATGAACTCGCCCACCGATGGCACACCAACCAACAGGTTGATCGGCGTTCTTAAACCACTGGAGAGAGGTATCTAGGACCACCAAACTTTATAAAATATATAATTTTAATTGAGATTAAATTCGCCTAGACCGTCATATCGAGTACAAAATCTCAGTATGGTTTTATTGTGTGAATTCATTACTAATGGTAAAAAAAATATTAATTAATATATATATATATATATAAAATATTAATTAATTATTATGAATTTAGCGGTCACTCTAAGCAAGTACTCATGGGGGAAAAAATAAGATGTATGGCTCAACCCATTTCCTTCTACAAGTTAGTTAAAAATTATGTGCATGTTTCTACGTTTCCGCCATCATCTCTCTACCGCTCCCACATTTCTCTGCGAAGTTATTTATTTCCTTTTCCACTTCCTCTCTCTCTTTTAGACTTTTACTGCCTTCCTAAAATATTTAGAACTGTTGTTGATGGAATCGTGAAGTTAAGTAAATATATGTAAGTGGTTCTTCTAAAATTATAAAATGTAATTTACATGACTTCCAAAAACGACTAATTTTTTTTTTTTCAGTTTTTGAACTAAACATATAAAAAATTACAAAAGAGACCAAAGACCCTCCCTCATGGTTGACATCAGAAATTTTCAGCCTAATAAAAGAAAGGATCAGCTTAAATATAAATTACAAACATTATAATTCAGAAATAAACAAATATCTCTGCACTTAAGCTAGAGACTAAGTCAAAAATACTATCAGAAATAAAAAATATTACTATGTTGAAAACAAGTTAAAAAAAGTAAAACGATTTTTGGAAAATGATAAGAGTAAATCATAAAAAAAGAACAACGAAACAAAGACTTGAAAGTTCAATGTTTCAGCTTTATCATTACAGAGAACTTATCTTGGGTTGCACAAATTAATCTTCAATCAGTTATATTCCTTTAAAAACTTTCTAAATTATAGTACAACATAAATAAAAAACATTATATGAGTCATTAATTAAACCACATCTAATACCAATCAACATGTCTGTAATGAGAGATTTAAATTATGAATTAACCCAAGAAGTACAAAATACTGCAATAAGGTTCATTATAAATCTGAAGTTAGGTGATAAAATTAGAGTAAAATTCAAGTAATTAAACATTTTTAAAATCAATGAGTTAAAAACGTTACTGTGGTAAGTTTGATGATAAATAATTAATATAAAAATGCCGACGTATCTGTATGAAAAATATAAATTACTTTTTAAGATTCTCAAAGCACATACATAGTACTTGGTGCAACATTATGCCAAATACCAAAATGCATAACCAAAACATTTCATAATGCTTTTATTACAAAAAGCACCAAAAATTACCAAGCACTTTAAAACTTAACAAGAAACCAATCAGTTTTAAACCATAATTCAAAGCAAATTACTTTTCAAAATACTGGAAAAATTCTAGAAAATGTGTATGTAGAGTAAACTCCAATATAATAATAAATTAATAAATTTTGAAAAATCCCTTCCTTTTATTTAGTAGGAACGATCAAGTTCATAACCTATATTAGCGAGATTTTGTTAATGAAGCGTTATTCATCTCTCTCTCTCTCTCTCTCTCTCTCTCTCTCTCTCTCTCTCTCTCTCTCTCTCATTCTCTCTCTCTCTCTCACACACTCTCTCTCACTCTCTCTCTCTTTCTCTCCTTTTCTCACACAGACATACACTCTCTCACTTTCTGTGATTCTCCCAAACAGTGGAATCCCTTAAATAACAAACCATTCCACTTGTTTTCTACACATTTGATATTTGATAGAGTAGAGTGCCCTTAGAAGTCACGCAACACTGTTGGCATTTCAATCTCATAGCTATAAACCTGAAGAAATGAAGAAAAAAAATTTAGTTGCTTCTATACTTCATAGTGACTTCTCGACGGTTCAGTTCCAGTCCAGTGACTCGGCGCTAACAAGAGGACGGCTTCATGTCTGTGTTTATGGACAGTTCTTGTCTCAGTCCACTGGTGACGAATGATGGCATTCTCCTCGCTCAAGTGGTCACACGCAGCATTCCCAGACTCAGGCAGGTTAGCGGTTTTTTAAGTTTTTGCCGTCGTTTCCGAGATTGAAAACCTCAAATCGAGATTCCGAACCCATAAGACTTTTTTATAAGACCTGTATAAGTCATCAAAATTGTTGATGAACTAAGAAGGAATTTAGTATAAATTTTATTCAAATGAGTACTAAAATACTTACGATAACTAAGCGTAGTATTTCATTTCAACAATTGTGCGGACACCCAAACCCACTGGTATAAGAACCACCTGAGTTTTCCAATCAATAACAAAATGCTATCATTCCGTACGAGCAAACAGGTTTTCAGGCTCATCTGAGTACAGAACATCCGCTTGTGAAGGTACAAACGGAAGCAACCCTCGGTATCAACAAGAATACAGCAACTGCTATGATCTCGTTGGACTGCACGCAGGCTTTCGACTCAGTGTCCCACGGGATGGGAATGCCCAGAGCAGCTATATACCATGTTGGTTTCGTTCTTGAAGAACAGATCGGTGAGGGTACGGGTGGGTGATTGCCTCTCTAACCCATTCCCTCTGACTTGTGGAGTTCCTCAAGGTGCGGTTCTGTCTCCGGTTCTTTTCAATATGTACACATCTGAAATTGTTAGGACAAACTATCAGAAAGCTACTGTAATCGCTTTCGCCGACGACATTGCGGTTTACAGCAGCAGCATGAGTGCACAAAGAACTCTTACACAGGCCGAGTCAGTTTGTAACGTTATCAGTGACAGAGTGGGCATGTCAAACATCAGCGTAAACGCCGGGAAGACCGACTGCGTAATCTTCTCCCTCCAAAAGGGGAAAAAATCCTTGCCAAAATCGTATAGCATAGGAGGGCAAGAGAACTCATCAGCTTTGTCAATGCACTATTTGGGTATAAAAATGGATAGGCATCTCCATTTCTCTACTCATTTTAGTAATAAAATAGAAAAAGTACGACAAAGGTCTTACCGGCTATCGCACTTGCTAACTTCACCTAACCTATCGCTTCGTCTCAAATTGATGATATATAAATGTGTCCTCCGGCCAGCTCTGCTGTATGGTGCCCCGCTATTTACCCACTTGACTGACAATACAGCCAAATGTCTCCAACACTTCCAGAATGGAATCATGCGAAAAGTGGTCCGACATACCTTTTTCGAGAGGTTGAAGACGCTAACCTGCACCCGTTGCTTGGTGTGCCGTCGGTGGGTGAGTTCATCCGCCGAAGACACATTAAGTTTTTTGACTCGTTGCAGCACCTGACAAAGCCAGTGTTTAACACTATTACCCCACCACCCCTCCCGTATCGATGGCAACAGACTGTCGGGGAAAAATTAGGATAAGAATTAGTATGTAAGTTAGTTTTAAGGTTGATCAAAAAGGTGAGCCCCATCACCTTTATTACTCAGTTTAGACCAGTCACGTATAATTTATATCATTATACTTGTTTATTCATTATATAATTTCTATAAAATAACAAAACCTGTATATAATGTAGTGATGCTACAGGAAATACAAAATAAATTGTAAATAGATTCACCTGAGGATCTATAATTCTATATAATTATCTGGAAATTTAAAGGGGCTATGGAGGAAAAAAACAATCAATAACAACAGATATCATCAACCTAAGCTTCAACACTATATGGAAAGTATCTATCACTGCATGTCCTCTGCCCTCATGTCAGACATGGCATTTTATTATATTTACATCACATTCTCTGGTTATGTAAATATATTCATACTTATTTGAGTATTATGTGTACATCCTTCACAATTATGAAAATACTGAGTAAAGCTTAATAGCTACGCAGTAGCACTAGGTAGGCACACCACGGTGAAATCATTTTTAAATTAATAAAACGCCAAAAAAAAAACAAATAATATACGATGAATAAAAATACTGTTGGGCACTTACAGCAATTCATCGTAATCACCTTTTTATAACATATCATTCAATTATGATTTATCTCTTATTTAGTTAAAACATATAATCATCCGGCCCGGAGGACCACATAAATAAACCGAAAACGTATCGCATGGTCATCTAAACGTTAGGAAATTTCATATATAAGAGATGATTTCCTTCTGAACATTAAATGATTTACATTCTTCATATAAGTTTTATTACATTATATGGTCGTTGATGTTGATGAATACTACTAAATTTTTATATATTTAGCATGAAACCCACTTAGTTTCAGCAGTGATATAATTATAACGTTGAATAACTAACCAGTTAATCAGGGTATAATAACGTTGATTAGTATATAATAAGACAATATAGCGGTTGTAAGGCTCTATTAAAGAAAGGACAATGGTCCTTACCGAACACTGTTGCCTAGCTGTGTATAGAAAGAGATAGATGTACCCCCGGGCCTTCATTGTGTAGCCTGCATTGTACACCTGACCCCTATACCTTAACCTACAACTTGGCCTTTTGTCGGCTTCACACAAACAACATGAAAACATCATCTGTTGCTGTTGTCTAAGCCGTTGTGTATCTGTCAGCGAATGACGGCCGGTCGTGGTATATCTCTTCATATATTCAGGTTTGCTCATGCCTGGGTGCATTGCTTGGCATCTTAGTGATAGATAAGTAAAGAAGACTAGAACAGATTATTGAGATAGGAGTGGTTGTGTAAGACAATTTGCTAAAGGTAGTAGCTGAAATACAAAGATTTAGCAGAAGAAATATGGCAAATCTATAGATTGGAGAGTTACATCATTATTTCCAGCAATGGTTTGATCCTAGAGGACACGCAGTAACCTATCCGGATGCTAGAGCTACCCAGGGAAATACTTAAGAGGATTCAGTAAGCAAAACTTTTGGGATTTGCGAGCATAGTTCAAAAATTAAGCTACAAGAGCGTACGAAAAGCACATGTGTGGGTAGATAGCGTAATAATAATAAGCCAAGCCGGCAAGATGAATATTCCCGGTGTGTTCCGAGAAAGTGTGCCATTCCTGAATATAATAATAATTATAATATCTTCATTATCCAATGAATACGTCCCTTCATAACAAACATTTATTTAACATAAAGTGGGATCTTTGAAAATATCAGTTCTCACAAAAATTCTCAATGTACAACGAAAGAAAATATAAATTTAAAAAAACATACATATACACAAAAAGACACACATTTATCAAGAATTGAAAATATGAAATAAAATAAATTCAAACAAAAAACATATGAAGAAAATATAACATAGATTTTGCCATCAGAATTTATATACAATTATGGTTTTAACCTTCTTCCCTGCCTCATCATTAGCTAGTATCTCATTATTTATATTACGTAAGCTCATATTTTCTTCTTATAGTTTTCTTTAAAATTATATGAATGCTACATTGAAAAAATGGAAAACTTGGTTTGTGGAGTTGAGCTGTGTGGAAGTGAAGGGCCGTCCGGGGTGGACCACCCACCATCCAGAACCACAGCGCTGTTCAATAGTCAATGGAGAATCGTAGACAGCTTTTGGTTGCCGGATCTACATTCTTGCGTTATGTTCTAGGATTCTGGTGAACAATTAATTTTATGGTAGATTTTATCAAATGGAAAGTTGTGATTAGATACGTGAAAAATGTACAATAATCCCCATAATGAATACCCCAAAATACTACTAATTAATTGAATTTTGGCCAACAGATATATCATATCACTGCTAATAAATACTTAAGGATATAATCTCAATGACTTCAATGGCATACCGTATAATTCCTAAACAACTAAAAAAATTATTAGAAACATTTGAAATCTTACAAAAAAAAACTGCAGAAAAGTAAGAATTATTTGATGAGTAAGTAGTAAGACGATGGCCAGGAAATCTTTTAATTATATTTTTATTTTATTTCTCCTTATTATTTGGAATGATGGATAAATAAAATTCAAGAAGGATATTTTGCACCTTATTTCAAACATTATCAACTTTCGCATCCTTCATAATAGCATACATTAAAGGAAACTCACAAACTTTTCAGCATTTATCAATCATTAATGATCCCCGGATCATAGTCAACATTGTTCAATAGTTGCTATTGATCATAATCAATAATGAGTCCAAGTATACTGAATAAAAAACCGTTAAAGCCTAACACTTCTGAAATCGTCCCATCTGCCACACCCAGCTGCAAATGCCGCCAATTAGACTTTCGAGGAACTAAAGTAGAAAAACAGCTACCAGGAATGCCAACCAGGAATCTGTTGTCAACTATAGGCATCAACACCAGTTGTTACTATTTGTATACCAGTCCCTAAAGGCATGAATATTTAGTTTTACCGATGGATAGACCGATGCTTATTGATAAGTTAAGATAAAAAATGTAGAAAAAAATTTTAGTGGAAAAAACAAGTTCTTGTTCTCCTGCAGTATTCCTAAAAACCTACATAGAAAATAATAGGGAAATCAAAATATAATTTTTTAGGGCTTTGATTCGCCGAGGAAGCAAATTTTTTTTCCTCAATGTCTTTCATTCAACCTTAATAACTCGTCTAAATATTGGCTAAATCCGACGTTGTTACCACCACTATAAAGTTAAATTTCTTATTTTACATCAATAAGATTTGAGATATTTACAATTAATAAAAATAATGTTAAAGTGAGCAGAAAAACCTAAAACGTTTCATTTTATATCTCCGTTACTAATTTACCTACGGAGACCGGATTTGTCATTACGTGTTGTACCCAAGCCTCTAGAGCCTGTAGAAATTGGGGTGGAGAAGGTAATGGCATTTTTCTGGTTGTCAAACGAACTAGAATTGGAAAATTTTGAATAAACAAATTTCATATTCGATTTTAACTAAAATTCGTGTTCATTGATTATTTGTTGTGCTGAAACAATTACCAACTTAGTTGATTTCACATAGTTTGTTCCCCCGCACAGTGGTGCAAATTGCCCGAAAAGATTCTATATCATACTAACCGTTGGCCCAATTGAATTGATTTTGGTCTCATTTGGTCCACACAAACAAAAGGTAGGTGAATATAAATAATTTTTTCCATTGTAACTAGGTTGGTAAACCGTTGGCTTTATATTTTCATAGAAGTTTATCATACCTTCAAGGAAGTCCACAGTGGTAGACCAAGAGTTCGAATGTAAGTGATAGCGTGTCTATTGGGGACAAGACTTAACCAATTTTAATTGGGATGATATAGTCAATTATCTAATTATTGGAGCTTGCTAATTACCGTTCTGGTCGGTTATCAATAAGGCAGTAGGTCGCAAAGCCCCGATGTAGCAGTTTTAGGTTATGGCCAGCTTTATCTTTTTATTGTTGCTCGGTGATGCGCTGAAAGTCTATTTTATCTCCCATTTTCATATTATCATATATTTTAGACATGCATTGTTTTTTAATCGGCTCAAATTCGGAAGAAAAAAAACATGTTTTATGGTTTGTTCTGCCATTCAGTATGTAAAATCTCACTGGCATAATGATTACTATACCCTGTAGATTGCAAATACTCGTTGCATCAAATTTCCAAGACCAATCACACTAAGGCCGGTTGTACACTCACCGCCACAGGAGAAGCACTGTTTCCCCAAGACATAAGGATGTTAGCCGTCAGGGCAGAACCGGTTCGCTGAATCTTATTTGGCTCTAGTTCTTTTGGGTCAAGGCTCTCGAGCTCGCCCTAGAGTCGGATCTCGAACAAGGCAAAGGACTCCGGCATATGTTCGACATTGTTACCCCTTGTTTCCACATCTTGCCACGAGCTTTTAAATCCTTTTATAGATAAAACCATGAAGAACAGGTGGTAAAATTTCATTCATTTCATTTCTTCAAGCATTTCCTAAACTAAAGTACATAGCAGTAAATACATTATTAAACAGAGATGGTCATTATTAATATAATTTTGTGGGGGCTCATTGAAGTTTCCCAAAATCAAAAGCTCTCTCTCTCTCTCTCTCTCTCTCTCTCTCTCTCTCTAAACGCTTAAAACAGCCTCCAATTATGTCTTCCCACATATTTTCAACCACTGTCGTTTGTCTGTTCACTTTACAATTAAACCAACGATGTTCAAATTACTGCAAGGGCCTGAAACATGATTAAGTATCATTAATTAATTGCATAAACATAAAGAGAGAGAGAGAGAGAGAGAGAGAGAGAGAGAGAGAGAGAGAGAGAGAGAGAGAGAGAGAGAGAGAGAGAGAGAGAGAGAGAGAGAGAGAGAGAGAGAGAGAGAGAGAGAGAGAGAGAGAGAGAGAGAGAGAGAGAGAGAGAGAGAGAGAGAGAGAGAGAAAGAGAGAGAGAGAGAGAGAGAGGGGAGAAACTGTGGACTTATCTTTAAACCGAAAACCGAAAAGTTTCTCAATATTATCCTAGGAAATCAAAGAACCCAAATGTCTGCTTTAGGACTGTATGTAGAGGAACAGATGCAGGGAGTGATGAGCGACAGTTTGAAAACAACTATTCTAATGCCCAAAGAATTCCTCAGAAAGTTTATAGAAATAGGATAGAAAATAATTACTGGCACCCTTCCCCTCCTATACAAGTTCGACTGACCGTTTAATATATATTTTTCTGTTATATTGAGTAAGAAATTAGATTACCCCTCATTTATAACGTATAACATTTTTATGAAATACAGTGGTCTATAATTACAAACAGCCATTATAATCGTCTTTGAAGTGGTTGACTGAGCCATTAACTAAGTTTTTATTAATTGATAGTTTTTGTAATTTATCGTGGTGAACGTACGTAATTAACAATACATGTTTTAATAAAACTGCCAGTGTTCAACAATGGTATAATCTTATACTCTATAGATTACATACATTTTTAGCAGATTGGATTGAAATATCACTTGATTAAACAGAGGTTTATAGGTATATAGGTATCAGCTAGATATAGGTATCAGCTATATTGCCTGGCTGATATACTAATTGTTGATTCCAGGAAAAGTTTATTTATCATTTCATCTACTAATTATATACCCTTTCTTAATAGGGACTATATAATCATTAAAAGCAACAAAGAGGATCAACGTTTTGTATTGAATAATGGGTTTCATTAGAATGTGCGAATCGTACCTCGGAATTTTAAGTAGCAATTGCGAGGAATTCAATTCTTTCGCAAAAATTTCGCAACTTCACTAAATGCCAACTTCATTAGGCTAAATGGCGGGTGAGAGGAGGGACACATTCAGTACTGCTATTTGAATTAATCAGCTTATCGCCCTGTGACTATTCAAATTAAGCGAGAGCGATTAAAAATAAATTTAATTACAGCAGTCTTTACTGCTATCGGTATAAAAGCCAAATATGTTGAGAAATCAGTGCCTTCGCCTTTGTATGATGAAGTTTTTTAATGGTTTACGTATGATAATGTACTCCAAATGTATTGCAACGGTTTTATAGATCAATCCAAATTTAGATTTAAAATTTTTTTTTCTTATGTAGAAATAAAACATATAAACATCAAGTCATCTCCGAGAGCTGGAAATAGTTTAATTTAATAGTTAATGACTAATTTCAGCTTCCAAGGGCGACGTGACCGTGAGAAACTTTCTTTCATCCTTGGAATGGAGTGGCTATCCAACCTTAGGGGTTATTATTGAATTTTTATAAAATTGGTGATATATCTAACATCAACCTAATTTTTAATAATTGAGTTCATCGGTATGAAGGACTACCGGCCGGGTTTTTTTTTTATTTTTGCCACTATAATGATAGTGATAGTCTGATTAACAATATTTCCTTTTCAAAAACGTTTGTATTATGTAGCATTATAATATAGCATATACTATTTTATGGAATTACTATTATGATTTTCTATATGCTAATAAAAAAAAATATTCTTTATGATGTATTACACCCCTTAGACTTATCGATTATAGCAATATTTCGAAGTAATGGATTCTACCTTTGTATAAATTTTTCCAGAAATTGTGCTTATTGCTTTAGAATGTCTGGAATATATTAAGCTTTGGATACTTCATGCAGCCTAACTATTGCAGTATGCCATGGTTTCTCAAATATTATTCTTAAAAACGTATTTTGGACTATTTAAAATCGCTGGTATAGGTACGTCAGACTAAGCTGGGTTCTACTTACAAATGGTAAATGAATAGTTTAGATTGAATATTAATCTTAGACTAAGTTCGCAGAGTGTTCCGCAAACGTATAGTTTTTTTAAACTTGCGCCCTACATAGAAGTTGCGGGTGCGCATAGTTTATTTGCTCTATGTAAATTGTTATAATAAGAAATAATTTTGGACTGTTTACAATTTCCAGTTTAAGTCAAAAATCATTCTCCTTGAAGTACTTTCCAACCAGAAATTTTTTGGAATGCATTGTTTTCTTTCTATTATGTTGTATGTATATTGTTATTCCTTTCACGGTGTGGACAATAGGCCTCTCTGGAAGCCACAAGAATCTTCTACACCCCGGTGACGAATGCAGCAAAGAGACAGAAGATAACAAAGAAGTAGAAGCGGTGATATATAAGAAAAGCGGAGAAGACGAGGGAGAGTGGGGAGTACCGTTACTGGGATGCGAACCTTCGCAATGACACGCTTCGCCCGGCCCCATCACAATAAAATACCTCTTCCCAACAGCTCCTTCCTTCCTCGACTTCTTGTAGGAAGTTGCAGAGTACTCGGAGTATGGTCTTGTAGCCTGGATGTATGACATTTAATACCTCTCTATGCCATATCCTGTACCCCTATTATACTCCGTATGTACTACGTACCCCCTACGTTATACTCCGTGCAGTACTTTGTTATGTTGCTTTCAGTTCTTTTAGTAAGACAGTCTTTAATTGATACAGAAAAGGAATTAAATGTTTTTCGGCCCAAATGAAGGCTTTGGAGTACCGCTTAACAGAGTGAGGTAGGAACTAAGTAAAAGTATTACAAATTATAGATATTGAAAATTAATTATAGACATTTTAACCAACATATAAGGGCAGTGAAGTCGACTTATTAATTAGGCAATGCAATACTATTCCAAATATCATAGATAGGTTCACCTGAAGTGAGTGTATGCATATGAAACAGTAATCAACAATGACTGGTTATTAGGTCTATTCGTAATGAAATAATCTATACATTTTAATCCAATAATTTAGAATCATTCGAATAAGTGATGCGAAGTAAGAAAAACTATTGCACAGTAGGTGAAAAACGTCGTTCTGCAGGGTATTTCCTGGTTTTGCAATCACACTTGCATACTTACTGCTTATTGACATCAAGCGTGGAATTTATGCGTACCATATAAATAGATAGCAAAAAGCGTAAATTCTCCTGCCATCGTGCTGCAGTGGGGGGGATTGTTTTGAAACCAGGGAGTGTGAAATGCTTGTGGGAGGCCACTTTAAAAGTTTTGATTGTTTCTGAAATATTTGTATGTAGCTTATCTTGTAGATATTTATTATAGAGAGTTGCTTAAGTTGAATATATAAAAACGTGTAAAGTGTGTACAAATGTGGAGTAAGATTAAATATAATCATTAATGCCTGGGTATGTAGAATATTGTTGTAAGTCATAAGCTTACATTTAGTTTTAATGGTTCTGCTACCTTTGTTAATTCATTTAATTATGTTTATTTATTTTTTTAAGATAGGATTGTAAGTAGTTTTGTGTATAATAGGACAATAAAGACATTCAAAGGTATAAATTCAATCTTGCTCTTGTAAACGCGATGAAGGTTAAATATGAAGAAATCATACCCGTGTAGTGTATTAGTGCCCATAAAGGGCGGACATTCCACCACGGAGTTATGGCCGGTCCTTGATGGAACAAATAGCAGGTATAAATGCGCGTATTTATACCAGATATTGTGTTATACTAGAAAGGATAAGCCTGCCGGCAAGGTCCAGACAGCGATAAATCAACGTTAATACCGTTTAAACGGCCTCCTGTTTCGCACTTAGCAAGATGCATGCATATTTTTAGATCTGGTCGCGCGCTCGTAATCGCTGTTAACAGCACCCGCTGGCACATTGCACTGGTTGTATTTTATTAATAGATTTATATCAGTTGTCTAGGAATGGCACTGTGCAAGCATTGTTAGTATGCTCATGTGGATATGTGCATGAAAGCTAAGTTGACTGGTTGGATTACAATCTTAGTAGCAGTAATAAACTGGGTTTTACATCATTATATACCGTATAAGGGAGATGCAACAGACACACAAAACATACAAGTTTAACACTTCTGATTAAATGAACTGGGTATAAAATTTTTGTTAGGATATCTGGAAGCTGTTGGGTATGTTCTAAAAATAGTTCATAGAAATAGGTACTGCAGTTTCTTAATCCAAAGAACAGCGACCTCACATTTTTTATTTAATACATTTATTATCATTTAGTTGTATTTAGTATTTACTTTGCTCACAGGGCCAAATCTCTATTCGAATTGAGCCTCAATAACATCAAAATCAAGTGTACAATATATTATTTTCTTAACAACTTCATAGATAGAAGTATGAGATTACCTGTGTAGAGACAAAAATATCTCCGGACACTCCCGATACTTATCGGGCAATTATCAAATATTTGGACGAAACCAATGCTGACTTTAACACCTAACAGCTGAAACAAGAACGCTCGCTCCGAGTAGTAATTAGAAACTTACACCCAACCACAACAGCTGACGAAATCGAAGATGAACTCTTTGCTCTTGGATTCAAAGTTCGCCAAATAACGAACGTGTTACGTGAGGATAAACAACAAGAGGGATCAATAAAAACGGCGTTACCACTGTTCTTCGTCGATCTCGAGCGAACACCTGGAGTAGAGAAGATTTATGAACTAACACACCTGTACTATACAAGGGTACAGGTTGAAAAACCGTTCCCCAAACGAGACATCGTCCAGTGCCATAATTGTCAGGCATATGGGCACACGAAATCTTACTGCCACCACCCTCCCAGATGTGTGAAGTGTAGTGGGCAGCACAAAAGCGAATTGTACAAAAAGCCCCTAAAATCGCCTGCGGTATGCGTGCTTTGCCAGCAAGGACATCCGGCCAACTACAAGGGCTGCGAGGCTTACAGAACGCTGAAGTCGAGGACCGAACAACGCCATCAGCCAGAAGTGGAAAAACTTGCAGCAAGAAGCGGCCCAGCCAGAAACTTGAGGCCTACTGTCTCTTTCGCCGATGCCGTTCGCAACAGAGAGCAGTCACAGGCACCGCCCACCCCCTGTACACAAGATCACCTTTCCCAGCATTCCGTTCATCCCGTCAACCCACAAACTCAATCCCATCCTCAGCCACACATCTCGTACATTCCTCCACCTTCAAGTTCTTCGGATCTCACTAGCCTTTTAACCTCATTTCTTACAGAGTTCAGAACCCTAATTACTCCTCTCATTTCCCTACTTACAAATCTTGTCTCCTACCTTATCCCCGTTAAACAAAATCCATAAGTGGATCCTTCCGACTCCTTATCCATTCTCCTTTGGAATGCGAATGGTGTTCGCACCCACACTAACGAACTGACAGCACTACTCCCCGACAAGAACATCGACGTAGCTCTCATTACTGAAACAAGACTTACTAGAAAACGACCATTTACGATTCGACAGTACCATACTTACCGAACTGATCACCCAGATGGAAGAGCTCATGAAGGTACCGCTGTCATTGTTCATAATTCCATTTCTCATCACTTAGTTCCATTGGCAGCACATGATTTCCTTCAGTCCAATGCAGTGTCAATCAGCCCCTTCCCTTTCCCCCTTACTCTAGCATCAGTGTACTGCCCTCCCAATAAATCCATTTCCGATTTCCAATTCATCTCCTTTCTAGACTCCATAGGACATTGTTTCCTTGTGGGTGGGGTCTTTAATGCAAAGCGCCAACACTGGGGGTCAAGATCCGCGAATACACGTGAACGTGCTTTGCTGTCTGCACTCACACGGAAACATTGCTCCACGATCTCTCCTGACACAGCCACCTATTGGCCATCAGATCCCAACCGAAATCCAGATCTCCTAGACTTCTTCTTCTACAATAGTTTAGGAACACTAAACTATTCACTCAAGCGCCTCGATGACCTCTCCTCCGATCATAGCCCTTTATTATTAACCATTTCTCTAAAACCAATTCACAAACTACCTCCTCCTTCATTTATTAGGGGCCCAGTTGAGTCCTTTCGTTCCGATTCCTTCAATTCCCACCTCTCCTCTCTTTCTACCAGGGATAACTCTCTGTGGAATGTAACTAAAAAAATCCTAAAGTATCATCCTGTTTCACACCCACTCCGTCGTGATGATGGGTCCTGGGCGGCTGCGGATGGGGATAGGTCGGAGGAATTTGCTCTGCATCTTACCCATACTTTCACACCTCACCTTTCTCATCAAAACCATACTCATAGCACAACTGTAGAAGATTACCTCACTTCACCTATACCTCTCTCACTTCCACCAAAAGCCGTTAACCCCTCTGAGGTCAACTTACCTTCTGAAAAACTTTCCTTACCGAAAATCCCCTGGATATGATCTTCTTACTCCTCAAATTCTCAAACAGGTTCCTCATAAAGCCATAATCTTCCTAACCTACATCTATAATTACATTATCCGAACCACGCACTTTCCTCTCCTCTGGAAACACTCCATTATTGTCCTATTCGCCAAAACCGGAAAACCACCCAACGACGCCTCACCTTACCGTCCAATTAGCCTACTCCCTATCCTCTCAAAAATATTTGAGAAACTCCTCTTAAAACGTCTACTTCCAATTGTTGAATCCAAAAACCTTTTTCCTATACATCAGTTTGGCTTCCGTCAACAACATTCCACTACTCAACAAGGCCTTCGCGTTGTTGATCACATTTCCTCAGCCCTTGAATCCAAACAGTATTGCACTGCTGCATTTCTGGACATAGCTCAAGCTTTTGACAGGGTTTGGCACGCAGGTTTGCTCTACAAGCTCAAAAGATATTTACCACAGACCCTTTTCCTAATCCTACAGTCCTACCTTTCAAACCGCTTCTTCCAAGTCCGCTGTGGTTTAGAATACTCTAACTACTATCCCATAAGTGCAGGAGTTCCACAGGGCAGTGTCCTGGGCCCCATCCTCTATAACCTATACACCGCTGATGTCCCCTCTACTCCCAATACCTTCTTGGCCACATTTGCAGATGACACTGCAGTCTTGTCATCCCACCCAGACCCCGACATAGCATCCCATAACCTTCAAAAACACCTTGACGAGATCGAGTATTGGTGCAATCAATGGCGGATCAAAGTTAATGAAGCAAAATGCTCCCACATTACCTTCACCCTCTGCCGCTAGTATTTTCCAATTCGATTCCTCTCCCCGTGTCTGAGACAGTAAGGTATTTAGGCTTCCATCTCGACAAAAGAATTACATGAAACCCACACACGAGGCTAAAAAGACAAGAACTAAACAGACGCTTTGGAGTACTGTACAGACTACTTCGAAGGACATCCCATCTCTCAATAGAAAATAAACTACTTATCTACAAAGTTATACTTAAGCCAATCTGGACATACGGAATAGAGCTATGGGGGACAGCAAAAAAGTCGAACATCAAGTGCATCCAATCCTTTCAATCAAAAGTCCTGAGAACAATAGTAAATGCCCCCTATTACGTCACCAACAAAACCCTTCATAATGATCTTAATATACCCTACATTCTTGAACTCATCCCTTCCAAATTCATGAAATTCCATGGTAACCTATCCAACCACCCTAATCCCGTAGCACAGTCATTGCACTGCTCCACTCATCCCTATAATCCTCCCCGGAGACTGAAACGGCAGTGGCCTCGTGACCTACTATAAATGCGCACAGTGGGAGTCCTGGCAATGGCCAGTTTCTCCAATCATGTCCTGAGCGTATGTGGCTCTCGCGCTCTTCGTCAGCTTCCGCTGGCTCGTATCCGGTGACGTGGCTGGTAGGGAGCGTGGGGGACTTCCCGAGACTCCGCTTCCTCTTTCGCTTGCGAGGGAGGCAACAACCGTGTGGACTTGGGGGGCCCCTGGGTTGTTTGTAAATATTGTATGAATGTGCGAACGAATGATGAATTTTAAATATGGTATGAATGAAAACACTTGGGAACCTGTGTAGAGAATACTACATGGATATATTCTTGTGCATAATTACATAACTCATCAATCATGAAAATAATAACCACTTAAGTCCATTGTAATACATTATATGTGTAATAAAGAGCGCTATTTGCACGTGGATTATCCAACCACTAAAATATAGTTCTTACAATGTTAAACCAATGTAACAATAAAACTTAAGGATGAAGAAAATAAATATTTACAATATGAATAAATCGCAAACAAAATTTTAGTATGACAAATTATCAAGTAAACACTAATCAACGCATTTACACAAACATAGTAATAATAAACTTAATAAATGTATTCGTCAGCCCTTGATGAAAAACGGCAAGTGATTTCACAAGTATTGTTCATAGTCTATCATAATAGTCTAATCGGAGTTTTATTTTTTTATTTAAATGGGTTACTGAATTATTTTTTTTAACAAAAGGTGGGGTGTGGTCTTAACAAAAACCGAGCCTATTCCATTCCTAATGTTGTTATTAACCCGTATTGACCAAACGTAAAACCAGTTTATTTAGCGCGTATGTTAGGATATTTCATTATTATTTCAAATCAATTTGTAACCGAGGTTGGATATATTGCTAGAAAAGAACGAATTGGTGAAGTTCCACTTTGTGAATTTTATATTTATTACATATCTCAGATTAAAATGAACAGCTAGTGTAGTTTTGTCATTAAACATTAACAATAATTCCAATTATGAACGCATAGTAGGTTACCATAGAAATGCCAACAGGACACTGCCTTTAGTAGCTTTGTTTTACACAGATCAACATTTATCTTAGCTATTAGTCTAGCTTCAACTTTTCTGTTATCCTTCCTTTATATTACCTCATTTTATCTTTGGGCATATTAGATCGAATTTGTATATATTAGTATTTAGTTTCAATTTCTTTTATTTATGTCTTTTTTATACAATTCACTTGTAAATTATTTCATATTTTTATTAATTTTTTTTTATAAATGTTCCTGTACTCGTTAATCTAAGAAATATTTCTTCTAATCTAAGGAATAGATATGAATGAAAACAGTCTGATTGCTGCTTTGTTGTACCCCTGAACTAGTGTGTAATAAAATGATTCGATAGGGATAGCTGGCATGTATTTTTTTCCTCATTGCTTGAAGCGTGGAGCTCAACGTTAATTTAATGTTTTTTTTTTTTAATATTGGTCGTAAATTATATTATCAATACAAGCACTTTTGTATCGTACCATATAGTGTAATCAATTCAGGCGATTCTTTGAATTCTACCTACTCTGAGTACATGAATAAACTAACAGGCCATAATGAACCCAAGATGGTCAGAGAGAAGCGTGACTTTTAACTGCGACAGCCTTCATTGGCGACCTTTTGCTATTTTCTACACTTGTTTATCTGGGTTAATGGATTTAAGACCATTTAGTTAACCATTCAATGCTTCGAATGGCATAAAGTCCAGTTGGTAACAGAAACCAAGCACTTATCAAGCCGCTTTTGTACTAACCTATTTACACAAAAAAAAAAAAACATCTAATACTTAAGACAATCTAACATTTTTAAGAAAATAATGTGTAATAGAGGGAAATACATCGCGTTTATTTTTTATTGATTGATTGGGATTGATGATACTACAGACAGATATCAGTAAAAACAAAAGTTTTACGGATTTACATCATTATTACGAATTACAATCTCTGGAAAACGAACGATTTACAAAATATATATTTGGAAACCGACATGGACTTATTGCATTGAAATTTTCGGGATGCACTGATAAAACAAATTAGAATAAAATTCTGACCTTACTATTATCTATTAGACTACGGCTTCAAAAAATATACAACTACAGTAGAACCTCGCTAATCCAACCTGGACGAGACATGGTTGTAGTTCGTAAAAAGTCGGATTAACCGGAGATGAAACAAATTCTTCTTTTACATATTAATATTTTTGTATTCAAAGTTTTTATTACATGCGTCTCGCTTTACAAGATAATATACAATTGGATTAAACAAAATATTATATAACTTACTAACAACTACATGGTCTTGAGACATTCATTGGAGTTGCTAATCATTTTATTTTATATATTTAGTGATACATGATAATCCCTATTTGCATTTCTACAAAATCCAATGGCCAGGCGATCTTTCCACGGCCCATATATTCATTTTTTTTTTTTTTTCAATGCTAATGTTTTACTGGGGAGCAGTTTGTAATTTAGCCTTAACTTCTCTAAAGACCGAGTTTATAATAAAACTGAGAGAGTAGTCTGAAATGATAGGAGAGGGTTTCAATTGAAGTAACATTTTCATAGAAATTCTCATCTTAACTGCCCGGCTCAACCCGATGCCCAAAGAACTTCTTCTTTATTTTTTTATTATTTATTTATCTTTATTTTAGACGTTTAAAAAAATTCACTTTTGACCGTCACTGATTGTTATTACACAAGTGATAAATATTGATAGTGTGAATTTATATATGAGTAGGGAGAGGGGGGTGTTTAACGGAATATCGACAGAGATTTGTGAAATGGTGATATTAGTTTTCCATCAATCTACCAATGGCGACATTTTGACATACAATGTTTGCCTGCATCAGTTGCTTACATGAGATAGTTATGTGATAGAAACTAAGACATTCATTCACCACTCAAAACAGTCAACATTGTCAAATGTCGTTCATTAATTAATTTGATGAAAATTTCAATACCATATTTTTCCTTCTATGGAAATGTCAAGATCTTTCTTGAAAACAACCCAAACTAATTTCCCAATAAATACAGCCAAGATTTTAACAGCGCTTAACAAATATTTTAGGAGTGTTACATTAGAAATCGTTTCAATTGTCCTAAATTGGCGTTCTTGTTGATCCAGGCACACTCACTTATGCACACTCCATTAAGATATTTGAAAGCAGAATTTCTACACCGCGAATTTAGATAACTAAAAAACAGGACTCAACAGCCGGTTAAGATAACTGTACAGACTGCACTACAGGAAAAATCACCCCATATTAGATAACAAAATACATAAAAATATATTAATAATATAAATCAAAACTAAAACCAAAAAAGAAAAGGGGATTCACCAAAACCCTAAACATCAAGCGCTTCCAATCCTTCCAGTGTAAAATCCTAACAATGATCAGTTAAGACAGATTTTTATGTCACGAATTGAATCCTCAATAATGACCTTGAAACTTCCACTATATAAGATGACATTTCCTCCTCAAAGCTTTTAAAGTTCCATGAGGAAATATCTGCCAATCCCAATCCTCCAGCAAGATCACTTTCAAGTATCACCCATACCTATAACCCTCATCGCAGATTGAAGCGTAAGTGGCCCGTACCTTTTGTATATATTTAGTCGCTGGGAGTTGTGACGATTGTTTTCCCCCCTCATGTCCTAAGGTGAATTCTCCTAAATCCTTGCCTCCTTCCAACTAGAGGATGACACTACTGCGTGTGAGTTTGGGGATCAATGAGATGCCTATATACGCCTGTGTTGTACGAATGTATATTGTAAATCCACTATGAATAAAAGAGTAACTGTAAAGTTATAAAACAGCTTTACTGCCTTTCTACAACTGACAACCTCTTCTTTATTGTATAAGCGCTTTCGACAGCTCTAAGCTGTCATCTTCAGTTATCTACAGTTCGTTATATGGGATATATAACTCATCTAAAATAATAGTATATTTTAATTACCTTTTAACCAGGGCTGCTACATCCAAGCTCCTCACTTTACGGCTCAAAGGAAACGTCGAAAGCGCTATTACACTAAAGAAGAGGTTATCAGTCATGGAAATACAATGAACCTGTTTTATAATTATACCATTCCACTATCCGGCAATAAATTGTTGGATATAAAGTTGTAAATATGGTATGAACGCGCTATTATATCAAATTATCAATTTGATCTGACCTTTTAGGGCAGAGTTTTATTTTCTTCAGATAAGGATTTATTTATGATATGAAAAAACAAAAAGAATCCCAAAAAATTATTTTTCTATCCCTACCATATTGTCGTACAGGCTGCTGTTATATTCACAATGGGCCACAAACCCATTTTGTCAACGACGACCTTTGGACGGCCGTTAATCGGTAATTTCTTCATCGTACAGCACTGAAAAGTGATCCTTTCTGCAGGGGAGGGCTTTAAATTATATTTACGGCCGACACGACCCGACGAGGCGACAGATAAAACCGAGAAGGATTCTCAAGAACACAGCCTCCAGAAAAGGTGACGCTGTCTTCCGAAGTGGTAGGCGTGCCCCAGATTCCTGTTTCTCTCGTATTAGACATCCCGGTCGCCTATTGAGCGTTTGTCATTGAGTTATTTACGATAGGAATGATTTTATGTTATGAATATTATATGTGGGTGTGTGATTCAATTGGTATAATTAAGTACATCTGACATTTTTAGATTGGTAGAAGCGTTTTTATAAAAACTAAGGCTGATTCTGGAGTTCTTCATTTATGGGTTACAACCTTGGCCCGTGTGTCCGTTGTGTAGAGGATCTGAGCCTGATAATTTGGATTACTTATCCCATGTCCACTGCTCGTCATAAATACTCTATTGGTAGCCGTATTCCCTGCTTAATGGAACGTTATGGAATACAGAGACGTTTATAGGAGGTCTCTTATAAAATATTATGTTATTTTATTATTGTCATTAATCTATAATAACTCAAAAAGGATCAGAAAAAAATGCATGCCTATACCTATTGTCAAGTCAGATCATGTTATCCGGAAAATTTCCGATTCTCGCTGGGAAAACTAAATTACTTAAGGAGTTTAGGAAAGAAAACAAATCCTTGGAGGATTGAAAAACTAAGGCTGATTCTGGAGTTCTGCATTTACGGGTTACAACCTTGTTGCTGTGTGTCTGTTGTGTAGAGCCTGAGCTTGCTAATTTGGAGTGCTTATCGCATGCCCTGCTTACAATAAATACTAATTTTAACAATACATAATAATACTTATTATAAATAATAATTTCTATTTGTAGCCGTATTCGCTACGTAGTGGGACAGTGTACAAGCTCGTAGAAATACTATATACAAAGGGACTTCAACAGGAGGGTTAAAGAGTCTCCTTGGAGTAGACATATGGCCTACTCAACATGATCATCCTGTTTACCACCGCCCTAAAAGACGGTGATGCTGCGCACCATTGTTCCGTGGTCCATATGCTCGCTGACCACTGACCATGTGTTCGGGCATATGGTTCCATACCCGAGGAAAGATCGTTGGGCGAGATAGCCCGTTTGTTACCTGCGTCTCGGTTATTAGGCCGGAGCTATCGCCTGTGTAATCTACGAGGCACAGGTGAACTTCGGCGTCCGGAGAGTACTTATATCAGGACGCTCCTTCAATTATGAACACTGGAGCACTGATAGCTGTAATAGGGATCGGATAGTGATTCGGACGCCCGACGTCCGCTGGCAGTATGTTGCGAGGATATGTTTTTACCTGTGCCTTTACTTATATCCCACCTTGTCCTTAAATATTTTGTTATTATAATATTCTAACTGGGTAAAAGTCTGAAAATAGACAATTGAATTTAAAATTACAATATGTGAACATTTTTTTTTATAGATATCTTTGGAGTACCGTCAATTGTTTATTTTTACATTAATCGTCGTTTAGTCTCTTCACTCATCTTCATGACTAAAAATCAAGTACATTCCATTTAAAACATAAATATTAGAAATTTGTATAAAAATAATAAATAATTCAAATAATAAAAGAACTGACAATATATTTCATAATCATCGTCCTTATTCTTCTGACATAACATAAAGAATTAATAAACTCCTGTAATTTTTAGTAAAAATTTAAAATGGTAACTACATATTTTGAAAGTTATTGCATTACGTCCGTAATAAATTGCACTATTTGCATTGCATGAAGGATGATTCAACCACAAAAATACAGTTCTTATAATGTTAAACTCATGTAACAAAACAAATTATCAAGTAAATACTGATAAACAAATTTACAAAAACCTTATAATAATTAAGTTAATAGTCGAATTAGTCAGCGTTTCATGAAAAACAGCTAAGTGATTTCTCAAGTATTATTTACATGATTGTGAATAGACATAGTAAATAAATATTTCATGATCATCGTTCTTATTTTTCTGACATTACATATTGAATTGGTAAACTCCAGCAAAATTTAGTGAAAATTTAACTATTCTTGAACTATTACTCAATTCCAACCCAACATGTTGGACAGTGAATAATATCTTATTTTTTTTTAGACCTTTGCATTGTGTTATTTTATTATTTTCATTAATCTATAATAACGTAAAACATATTTTACTATTTTGAAAAATAAGTAAAAAATTAAAGGTATTTTAATATTTTGAAAGATAACCTCCATCAACATTTTAATTCACTAATTTTGCTACTTAATCTTTTATGTTTGCCAGTTTAAATATGGTCACTTCTTTTGTTTACAATTTTAGTTTTACTATTAAAGTACATTGAACTAAAAACAAAATTAAACGAATATGTAGTCCCCATTAAGTGTCGTACACTATAATTGCAATAAATAGAAATCATATAATGTAATATAGTGTTTAAGACTCATACTTACTTGTTAGAATAATTTTGCCTACCTACAAGTTTTCTATTTCTGTTTCACCAGACCATTCAGCAGCCTATAATGTCATTTTCAAGTACCCGGAATTGCTGCTAACAACGCTTGTGAAATTGAAATAAAAACAGTTAGAAAGACAAAAATGGACCTTATTTACTTAATCTAGGCCCGCAACCATCAATTAAACCATAGTACCTATTTATCAACTCTTGCAGTAATCAAACATTAATATTAATTTCATAACACTAATAAAATTTCATCAAAACTATCTTCCATCATAACTATTTTAATTAATTAATCAGAAGGGGAGGCTTCAACTTCACCGGTTTTTCTCTATGTTCCATCATAACGATCAAGCATATAAGAGATCCATTTACCAAAAGAGCAATTCATTTTTCAATGGGTTGTTCAGGACGAACACGTTAGTATATTCCAGCGACGCAGGCGCAATAGAAGGAAGGGAGAGAGGAATATTGAATGCAGTGGATGGCTTAGCTGAATGGAGCTGTCTGTCCACCGAGGCCCCGTTCCGGTTCTACCTGTTCCCTCTTCCTCTTTGGGCCGGGTAATTATTTCCAACCTATCCGTGCCGTCATCAAGGCGTCTGTTTATGTTTATATATATAGATGTATACTAAACATAACAGGAAGTATACTTCAACCGGAAATCGAAAAATGTGTATAGCATGTTCACTCATGTGACTGTCTAATCCATTCATCAGGGAGCAGCGTTAGCCAAAATCACATTCCCTCTACACTAGTGGTCAAAAATCCGTACAAGTCATATATTTCTTAATACTCAAAAACCATCGTGAGGATTCAACAATTTTTTTTTACATAATTAAATAAGAACATAATTAATTTTAAATATATTATAATATAATATCCAATATAATAATATTCAAAGGTGAGTTGTTTACTGTTTCCAACCATATTATTTACTAAATTTAGTGTTTTGTGTATAATTGTGTTCTATAAATGTAAAATTATGTTTCCTGTTATAGGGTGTAGTTAGTCCCTTAGGAGCCTGATTTGGTGAAAAGTCGACTGATGAAGTTTATCAATAAAAATACATTTTAAGAAAGACTTCAAGCTTTTTTTATGTGTTGTTTAAACTTCGTCTTGCACAATCTTAACACAATACAATCTTTATTGTAATAAAATTACAATCTTCCTTATTGTACAATAAGTAATTGTGTTCAATGTTCTCTTTCGTGCCATATTTACAATTCTTCATTCACTCGCTCACTATATAGTATTTACAAACAGTCCCGAGACCTCCCAAATCCACATAGTTGTCACCCCCCTCGCATGTGAAAAGGAAGCAGAGTCTTGGGAAGTCACCTCGCTCCTTCATCAGCCACATCACAGTGGAGGCTGACCAAGAGCGCGAGTGACACAGACGCTCAGGATATGATTAGAAAAACTGGCCATTACAAGGACTCTTACTGTGATGTATCTACGAGACCACTGCCGCTTTAGTCTCCCAGGTGCGTTATAGGTATGTGTGGTGCAGTGTAATGAATATGCAAGGGGATTAGGTTTTCGATGGAATTATGATTGAAAGGATTGGATACGCTTGATCTTCGACTTTTTTCTTGCCCCCCATAGCTCTATTCCATATGTCCAGATTCGCTCAAGTTTAACTATGTAGATTAGTAATTTATTTTCTATTGAGAGAAGGGATGTCCTTAGAAGTAGTCTGGAAAGTTGTCAGAAGTGTCTGTTTAGTTCTTGTCTTTTTAGTCTCATATGTGGGTTTCATGTCACCCTTTGGTAAAGATGGAAATACTAAATACTGTCTGGGATGGACTAGAAGAGGATTGCAATTAAAAAGAACTAGTGAATAGGACATGCGGCAGAGGGTAAAGGTAATGTGGGAACATTTTGCTTCATTAACTTTTATCCATGGGTTGCACCAATTCTCGATCTCATCAAGGGGTTTTCAAGGTTGCGAATGGATGGGATGGCAGGACTGCAATGTCATCTGCCAATCACAATATCAATATTTTTCTATCTTCAGCCTACTTCTATCTACTTATGCACAAATATGTAGATTTGAAGTTTATTTCATCAGGTAATAATTATTTTGTGTTAGGTTTTCCCTGTGGTATATGTGAGAACGTGTTTGGCCCTTACACAATACTGGGGCCCGGAAAAAAAAAGGCAGTAAAAATAAAAATTTATTGCGCTGTAAAAATTAGGTGTGGGAGATGAGTAATATCGCCTGACCTCGTTAGCTTTACAAGGTTCCTCGTAAAACTGTTACGTTGAAAAAAAGAATTTTTTTAATGCTTTCCGTCCTAAAACGGGTCCCCAGGTGGGTTCTCAGTGCTTAGGTCAACACATTTTATGTTCGGCGCCAATGATTATGAAATTTTTTCCACTTATTGACGACATGAGTTTTAATTTTATTAACAGTCCAATTTATTTTCAGTACAATAACCCGCAAAGAATAAATAGACGCAAGGTTTTAATTCCAAATAAATTACTATATGTTAAGGACTGAATCTATAACGAACTAAAAAGAATGTTGCTTTTTAATGCTATATTCCTATTCATCTCATACATGGTGGATTTTTAGGGTGTCGTATTTTTTTAAAAATCAGAAAACCAATATGTTTTCATCCTTATCTGACTGCATTGGGTTGTATTATGTGTTCTCTGCTCACGCAAGATACATTATATTTTTGATAAAGGTCTCATTTGACATTGGGAAGAAATTAAAAATATCGCCTTATTCATTAATTAATTAAGTAGTTTTTTCTTTTAAAAAAATCCAATAATGTTGATCAGGTGATCAAATTAAAGATCTCAACGTCCCGATTAAAATTATGCACCTTTTAATTTGGTCCCTCAAACTATAATTTTACAAGGAGCCATTAAAACTGTCATTGACATCGTATTTACAACTTTAACTCAAACATTGATTTCTTTAGAGACATCGAATTTTACATGACTATTCCATTTAATGGCCTGATGAAGCTAAAAATAAAAACATATCCATGAAAAATAATGAAGAGTTATTAATTAGTAACGAGTATCACACTCAATAGGGCAGTCCCATTAAAGATCTCAGTGTCAATGCTATGCTGCAATGAAAGCTTGTTTGAGCGAGTTGTGTGGATGTATGCCACTTGAGTTTTAAATTTTCCAGCATTAAACTAAATTTTTCCCAAAACGTCATTACAAATTTTCAAAATTTGAAGAAACCTTTGTCAACATTAAAAAAATGAAACAGAGAAAATACAATTTCAATGAATAACATGAGCGTTGGAAAAAAATAGACAACTTTAATTTAGAAACACATATTAAAATTCATACTATATAGTTTCATATAGTATAAAGCATGATTTTTATTTATTTACTGAATGCTAATTATCTTATATATAGTAATCAAGTACAAATTAACGTTCATCATTATGTACTTAAGGAATGTTTAAGTTACTTTGCAAATAAAAGGTTTTTCTTATTTATTTATTTTATCGCCTTGACTGCTACACGTTCAAAAGATTTTCCTCAATCGTATGGTAATACCACTCGTCAATCACAATACTCTTGTGAGAAAAGTATCTTATGAAAAAAGGGATCTTTCTGCACAATAAATACAAATAAATATTTATCAATGAAAGCAATCTTCAATTTCGTGAAAATATTTAGAATGGAACTTAACGGGGAGGAACGCTGGGGGTAAGCTGATTAGTATTATGATAACTTAGAATATTGTAATTAGAAATATATTGAGAAAATGTAGAAGGATAACATAGAACGAAATAGATAGTTTTGTTTGTATTGTCTTTTCATATGGACCTCACCACACGTCATGTTTTTTTTTTGTTTTCTATCCTTATCAATCGCAAACATTTATGCCACACACATATTGTACAATGTCCAAGAAAATTATTTAAAAACATTCGGAAATGATCTTTATTTTTATTTTTTATTTAGATTCAATTCCCTTTATTATATAATATATCTTAAATAAAATGCATTTTGAAGTTGCCTAACTAAAACTGTAACTTAAACGAATAATTAAAAATAAATCGTATATGAATTTACTAATTTGTATGGAAAAGAACTCAAATCAACTAACATTAAAGGGACAATACATTTGGAACTCTGGATAGTGATTCTTATTCGTGCTGCTATTTTATATTTATGCAATGTAAATTAGAAATATACTTTTTTGTAACTAAACATTAAAAAAAAATGTATTATGTAAGAATAACGACTGTCGTTATTATGTGCGTAGTTACTAAGGATAATGGGTACACTATTCAAATACAATCAACTGATTGAGGTGTGCCTCCTCGATATGTTAAAGTTGGACCTAATTTTCAAGTAATGTAGAATAATGCTTGTCTGCGCAATGCAATTGTTTACCACACTACCCTGGATTATGAGCTATACTTGTGGTCTGATAAATTATTTGCTCTGACCACAATTTATGGTAGATGAAATACGAAGCATTCAAGGACTCGCTCTATAAGTCACAACATCTGCTTGAAAACTCCCAGGGCGTAAACAGCATCACGCCATCTATGACTCAATCCTAAGCATATCGTGAATATAGAGATGGTTTGTGGAGTTTTTAAATTTAAGAAATAAACCTTTGAAGAAATTTGAAGTTTTTTGAAGAAATTTAAGAAAGTACACAAACTTATAGAAATTTATTCCGGGAAAAGGTCCCCTATGCATAAGAAAGAAGTACCGTTAACATATTCACTTCTAGCAAATAAAAAGAACCATTACATTATACATAAAAGACAAAGTGAAAACCTCTTTAACGAAAAAAAAATAATAAAACCAAATAAAAAATTGTTTAACTGCATTTAGTAGGTATGACGCAACATGTACAAAATAAAAGAATAACCAGTATAAATAAATCAGTACGATACGATACAACAAATTGCTCATTTTTTATTCACACTACTTAATATGCAAAGCTAATGTATACTATTCAGTTTCAAAGTTTTAAACAAATAGATAGAAATTATTTTATTTGCAAATTAATATGCAACGGCAGTAACAACAGTAATAAGCGTGGCTAAACAACGTGTATAGTTGTATAAAATTTATCCCCTGCACGCAAATTTTGTTTTACCTAGTCTAATAAAAAATTATATCAGGGAAAATTGTTCGATAAAAACCCCAGCATCTGCCCGATCTAATTAAAACCAATATTAACACACGTGCTGTTTTTAAATAATATATACTTATCTTAAAGTTTAATCTAGCGTAGCTAAAATAAAATATACAAATCTATACGGTTAATACTTATCTATATCTTAGCTGTAGTGCTGTCGATAAGGCAATTTGTAGTTCCTCGGCAGGCACAAATAAAACATCGACTCTCTTCTCTTATGTGAATTAGGTCCAGTTCTAGAGAGAATGTTATTTCATTAACTACTTTATTAAAAATTTAAAGCCCATTAATCGCTATTTCAAGTGGAAAAGGCAGAAACTTCCTTCGATAAATTTACGAGTTACTGATCGTAATAAAAAATAATACTCTATAAAGAACGCCACAATTTTAAAGATGCCTGTATTTGATTCTTGAAGAGTTCAAGAAATAACATGAATTAGATTGTCGTCTAATTTTAGGGGATTTAGGGTTAATATTTCTTTACAGGTCTTTATAAAATCCACCCTTTGTAAAATACAAAGTATGAAAATTGTTTTAAACTAGCAAACGTCGCTAGGATAGTGATGAGGTGTTGGAGCAGGAGGGCTAAAAGGTTCATAAGGATGATCTGGTGGATCTTGATGATCATGATGGGGGATATTTGGAGTTGGGGACATTAGAGGGGCGAGCGATAGTATGCTACAGTGGGAATAAATTGTGGGCAGATGTATCATCTTGTGTACCGGATTTGAACAGTAGAATATTGAGGTACAGGGAGGCCTTTGAGAATTAATGATCTATCCGGTAATATAAAATAGTATGTTACAGAAGTTTGAAAAATATAAGTATATATAATTAAAAAAAAAGTTAAGAAATAGTTTGACAATAAATATTTCGAGGGACTATCTGAAAGTGAAAACCAACTGGGTTTAGTACAGCCAACAAATTTGGCTAAGGTAGTTTCGATCTTGGCCAGAGGTTCGTTTGCTAAAAACCCTAAGTATAGTCCCAACACGAGTTTTTGGCATAAACTGAGGTTAATTTGGTTTACCGCGAATGGAAAATGAATGGACAATTTTGACAAAGCTCCATCAACTATCAATCAAGTCATCTTCAGTGCTTTAACACCCAATTAACATTAAATGTATAAAATTAGTAAAAACAGATGATAGAGCGTTGCAGGAATGAAACTGAGGTAAGAAAACAACGCAGATTTGTCGTGTCCCAGCAACAGAGAATACTCAGTCTGTAACGACACCTCAGTACTAGCGCTATTAAGTTTGAAGCCCCCCCCCCCCATCTCATCCCATGAGCTGTTAAGAGCCGACAGAGTACAACGTCAATTTAAAAGGTGCTGAGCTGTAAAGTATATGGAGGCGGCACCGGGGAGGCTGTCTCCTTGCCAGTATTTAACTTTAACAGGACAGCTGTCTGAGAGTCACAAGGTAATAGGTAATGGTAATTGGTGAATCAGAACCAAAAGGTCCCGCAATCCTGACAATATTATGTCACAGCATGCGGCATTTGAAACTTATACTAGGAGTACAAGATCTGTCTCATAAAAACGAATTTATTTTTTGTACAAATTATTTTTTTCAAACAATTCTTGAAGTCCCTCCAAAAATATCCTTTATTAGTGATATTACTTCAGCATTTCCTACTAGTCCCTCAGGACTACAACTAAGACAAAAACAGAATCATTAAACAATTTGGAATCCATTCACATCACTAAAAATATAATAAATCCTGTTAACATTAAAAGAGATATAAAGAGTATAGGATTGTCACTATGTCATTACAATAAGTAATGTATCTCTAAATTTATTTGAATAGTATTGGACAACAGTTAAACTTCAAACTAAGCATAAGAAGCAGAACTTTGAACTGATAACACACAATAACTTCCAGCTACAACTAGTTTGCAGGAGAGCACTAACTGACATTGACTATACGATTTACTTTTAGTGAAATATTTTATTTTAGAAAAAAAAAATTACTTGTGATTGTACCAAAGTTCGGAACACCATAACGAAAACAATGAAATTTCTGCTGTTGGATATGATACCCATTAAAAAAAAATATATATTAATTAAAACCATTAAATTTACAAACATAGAAAACAATTGCACACAAAACAAATATAATAATAAAAAATAAGTTTTGATAAAGTAAAATAATTAAATAAAAGCATTTAAATGCTTTAAAAAGAAAAACATTTTTTGTCTACTTCATAAGAAAAACAAAAATTACTCTGTTGGGGGTTAAAGCAATATTAACATTTAACCCCATAACATTAGATGACAATCTAATTTGTCTTATTTCTTGACTCTTCTGATTCCCTATCAAACATCTTCACAAACGTGGCATTCTTTTTAGAGTATTATTTTTTATTCGATCAGTAACTCGTAAATTTATTATCTTTATTTTTGTAGACAGATTATGAATTTTCAACTTAAAATAGCGATTATTAGACTTTAAATTTTTAATGAAGTAGTTAATGAAATAACATCCTCTCCAGAGCGGGGCCTCAACATAGCAGTCGATGTTTTATTTGTTCCTGTTAACGAAGTAAATTATACTATAGATAGTATTTCAGCTAAGACAGAATGGATTTTAACTTTAAGATAAGTATAAATTAGTTAACAGTACGTCTTAATATTGGTTTCAATTAGATCGGGCATATATTGGTTTTTTTTATCGAAAAAAATTCCCTGATAGCATATATTTTATTAGGCTAAGTAAAACAAGATTTGGTTGCAGAGGATAAAATTTATTTGTAACTCTTTTTTTTTGTCACGATGTCGCTGTTATTGCGTATAATTTCAGAAATAAAATTCTTTCCTATCTATCGGTTTGAAGGTTAGCTTTACATGTTATGTAGTGTGAATGAAATTTCCGCAATTCTTAAGTGGTCATTCTTGACCTTTCTCACTTCAATACAAATAAAAAACAGCTATTTTACAGTTCCCAAGTGTTCCATTCACTTATCTTGAGTTAAGGATCATACTGCACAACAGACGATTGAAGACCTGTGACAACATGCAGTTGGCAAGCACCACAGACGTGTAATGCACTAGTATTATTATTACTCAGAATCATTATTACATAAATTACATACCGCACATGCAGCCAGCTGTGTTCTGAAAGCAGGTATTTCCAGCCCCAGCAGGCCGCACGACTTTATGAACATGAGTGTCTGCCGAGGCGAGGCCGCAAATCGAAGGGAGTATAGAGACATTCCATATGTATATTAATAACGCGTCACTCTGTTCTCTACTGTACACTTCGGAATCACTCAAAAATTGTATGCATTTTCAAAAATGAACTCTAAAACGATGTTCAGAAACCACTCCATATTTTTTAAATGGTATCCAATATCTCTCTATTATATAATTTTTATAGTAGTATTATAATTGTACAATATAATTGTATAAGCATGTATTTTTTATGATAATTATCAATTCCAATAAAATATAAGTTGTAGGAGTACTAATTTTTAACAAATTGATCACCTCCATAACATACCCCTGTGCTATCGAAGCCGCGAGTCACCGTGGGAATTTGAGTCGTGTAATGTTCCTGTTCATACCATATTTACAATTTTCACTTGCTTATTCATACAGTATTTACAAACGCCCAGAGATCTCCTAAATCCACATCGTTGTCATCTCCCTCGCCTGCGAAAGAGGAAGTGGAGGGTTGGGAAGTCCCCCACGCTCCTCCGTCAGCCACGTCACCGGATACGACAGTGGAGGCTGACCAAGAGCGCGAGAGCCACAGACACTCAGGACATCTCGATCTCATCAAGGTGTTTTTTAAGGTTATGGGATTCTATATCGGGGTCTGGGTGTGATAACAGGACTGCAGGTTCATCCGCAAATGTTTACAAGAAGGTATTGAGGGTAGTGGTTTATATGGCGGGATCCAGCACACTGCTCTGTGGAACTCAATATTTTTAAAAGATTTTTTTTTTCTCGAGATGTCTGCAGCCTAATATAAATTATTTATATCACCAAGCCTTAGAGTTGCTGGACTTATGATATGTAAAACGTTGTTTATTAAGATCGAATGGAATTCAAGCAATATAGAATGTAATTTTACAAATAAATCTTCTAATATAATTCTAGTATAAGCATTACTATTGCTGGCCCTCATAACATTAAATTTTAGCAAATCTTTGAATTTTTCGGTTGCCATCATGATTTATCACAAACCCTAATAAACGATATTCAAGTAGGGTTGTATACTCCAAACACAAGGGAATCGTAACGGTTACAAAAACGATTGGAAGGACAATTTTAACGGCCTTTTTGTTATAAATAGTCCCAGCACAAATCACACTAAAAAGGTCGTTAATATATTTAGTTTCATTACCTACTCAATACGATAGAAAATCCTTGACCTATTTCTATACTACTTTTTAAATATTTTTAATAACCGTTCATTATTTTTCAGGAGACTGGTTTATTTTAAACAACGTCGCGGGATCAATTGGCACTGCTCTATAAAAATAACTCTGATCAAAATTATAGTTTGATAAAACATATTACATATTATAGATCATTGGACGTTAATGATTATATTTGGGTGCCCTACTCATAATTTTAGATTTCTTGTACGGGACCGGTTTTTGTAACCATTTATTTGTCTTTTCGTTATTTTAGGTATTATGTATCAACCAATACATAAAATTATATAAATATATGTATGATATTTTATATGTATATATGTATTTCCAAAGGTTTGATTAATTGAATCAGGATCGATTACGATCAGTACGTAATCGTGCATAGGCCCATGGGTTTTGCCCTTTAAGAGGAATTTTCTGACTCATGTACAATTACATTTTTCTTTCACCATGTGGAACAATAACAACTGTTACAATCCAGCAGCAAATTTCTCTCGAGCCTTCTTATTCCTCATCCTTCTTATCGACCGTCACCTCTTTGTAAAACCTGAAGAAATATAACAGAAAATTATTTTAATTGCAAATTATATAAAGATTTAATGATTACAATTGAAATGTACAAATTCTCAACTTAAAATTTTCTTGACAACCTACAAATTGAAATGGTTTCTACCGCTGAGTGCTGTTCCCGCTCAGCAGTTCACCGATGTTGGCCGGCATGTGATGTTCCCTATATCATTTGTTTTCTGTGAGGATGTCGACAACGGTTAGGCTCACTCTGGAATAGCGGTACCTCGATGGAGGACCCCAGGAATTATTGATGTTTTGAAATCTTCAGAGGTGCAGAAGTCATGCTTCAATGAATGAAATGAAAAATACTTTATTCTGGGACATTGTCCTCTAAGAATAACAACAAGGAAAAAACCAGACTGTCCAGCTGTCAAAAAAACAAAAAAAATCATTTAGAGGTTTGATAAGCTTATAAATACCATGTCGAAAATGTATACTATATGTTATATATGAGATGACTACACAGAACCAAGACCGAACAAATTGCAGCAAGAAACAAAAATAAGTATAGATTGAAAAAAATAAATGAATAAATAAAGCATAGGTGTCATTACAAGGGGGGAAATAACATGTAAGGTTGGAGGGATAAATGAAAAATAAATATACAGAATAATAATCATGAATTATAAATCGTTGGATTGGAGAGAGGTAAGGAACTGATAAAGTCTAGATTTGAATATTGGAAAAGTTTATGAATGCCGAATATCGATGTAATAGAGTTCCTGTTGTAATGTTTTTTTTCTTAGCTCTCTAAACTTATAAAACTAGGATGTGGGAAAAATAAAGGAAAATTATTTTGGGCTAATGAGTGCCTTTCACTGAGGGGAGTCCCCCATTTGAAGGATGCATGAGAAGGATATAGGGCGTGGAATGCCTAAAGGAGGCGGGTGGAATCAGGAAGGTAGTGAGAGTCTACCGAGGGTGGAGCCTAGGGGTTGTAATGTTTATGGCAGAATTTGAGAAAAGAGCATTCAAAGGAACACAATTTGTGAGAAGGGAAATACAGGTTTGAAAGGTAGGATCCAGTATTGCGGGATTTGGTAGCTAATTCGAATTAAAGGAGGTAATGACGGTAAGGAGGCTTTTTAGTCATGTTAGTGTTGAAGGGAGGGATCCAGGGGAGGAGTAGTGGCGATGGGCAGAAGGGTAAACCGAAGGGGTAAGTATAAACTTGATCCTTATCGCTTAAACAAACAATCTGAGCTGTTTGAAATTCTTACCATTCTAAAACTTCTTGAATAAAATACCAGAACAGACGTCAGGATATTTTTGGAATTATTGATTGAAAAAATAATAAAACGATTATTAATAGTTATTAGTCAAAGAAAAAATTACTAGGACTTGAACCCGGGTTCTCCTCAATACATGGATTGGAAGCTCTACCAACTGAGCTACGCTGACACATCCGACGACATTCCCAAGATGAATTTTCTTCGGACAAACGCTGCACGGCAAAGACTTTTCGGAAACCAACCACATAAGTAAAAAATCTAAGTCGCTGTTGGGTAATGGAAACAACTTGTGTTTTCCTGGATACATATAAATCAAGGATGGCAAAGAAATTAACTCACTGATGACGGCTTGGTGAAAGAAGCGTGAAGAGGAAAATTAAGCTGTTACGTATGCAATTTGCTGTATAGAACGCTTCCGTTGCCTTGCCAACAGTCCGAAAATAGACACAATTCGACCCACTTGTGGGAGATGAATCAAGATATCCAAAGGAGCCGAGAACTAACAATATTGATAATTTAATCCATAATATATGGTAAAAAAAACAATCAAAGCTGAAATTGATCTGAAGCTTAAATCAAGCATCTCTCGAATTCTAACTGATCATGGTTCCGTGCACACCTCTACTCTTTCAGTACCTCTACTCTACACCCCTACTTACAGCCCTACATGCCCGAACGAAGACTGGTGAAAGTAAAATGATAAGTAAATGTGACTAGAAACGATTATTTTCAGCTACAAGTAATTAGTGAATAAGAGAACCTTCTTTGTTTATCATTAAGTAACTCTTATTTTTAGAATCTCTGGAACATTAAAAACTAATAATCATCTCCGAATATAAACCTGGGGCTACAAAAAATGGGAATAAAGTTTTGATGGCAGTTTTAAATATTATTGGTCATGGGGCTGATTTTATTTTTAGTACCATTGGGGCAACATTGGTTCATTTATAGTGTATAGTAGTTGAGTTGCAAACACTGTGTCGGGTCGTCACGAGGGGGTGTGCCTAGATACCCTAGCCCTGGTGACGAAGTGAGGGTTGATTAGGCTATGACCTGGACAATTGCTTCATGACGGGTCTTACTATCTGACTCCATGTTTGATAGCTATGTGCCCCGACAATGCACTATGTTCAGGAGAAGAGGTATAGGGTAAGGTAGTGTAGGTAGTTTGTGTGGTCTTGGAATGATCACGAATTCACACTCGGTATCTGAGGGTAGCCGAAATCCGTCCGGATCCCAAAGGCGAGTGTGAACCGGAGAGAGGCAGACTGGATTGCTGTGGGAGTCACTAGTAGGTAAATTTGTAGGACCAAGGGAGAGGTCTCTCCCAAGGAGCTGCTAGTTTTAGCGAGGCGAAGGCAGAGAATCCCACTAGGAGAGTGTGGGGTCTGACAAGGCCGGACTAAAACATAACGAGGTTAGGAATAGATGTCCAGAGGTTTTCATAAATGAGGCCAAGTCTTGAACATCAGTGCAGCTGCAGGTACCAGTTAGAGAGCCGTTGTTAGAATGATTTGCAGGCCAAAACCCGGCCCTACACATATTCAGCGGTTGCTCGTTAATATCCAAGGATGTAAGGTGTTATTGTCGCTTGCTACCTGCTCTACCATTCCAGCCTCTGACTAGTTTTTTGCAGCTGCGTCTTTTATTTTTTACAATATTTACACTGGTATGATTTATGGTATGGTAATGTTATTTACCTTTGTTTAAATTAATTTACAACATATTATAAGCAATTTACAACATATATACAATAGAGTACATGATGATTTAATTAATGTAGTTAGCGGTCGCTACACACTGTATTAATAACTTATGATTAATGACAGTATTTATACCTGACCCCCCCCACAGTCAATTGGTTTTCAGGCTTCCTTTTAACTGCGGAGACCAGGGGTGAGGCTCACCCATGGAATGTTTTCTTTGGGAGATGGGTCTCGTAGGGGTTCACTCAGCCTCGTGAGTATATAATCCTTTATTGTGCTAAAATTACAATCTGCCTTTTATAAGGCAATAAGTAATTAAGATAAATGCTCTCATTCATACCATATTTACAGTTCATCATTCACTCGCTCATTCATACAATATTTACAGACAGCCCAGAGACCCCCCAAATCCACCGCGAAGAGAAAGCGGAGTCTTGGGAAGTCCCCCACGCTCCTCCGTCAGCCGCGTCACTGGATACTAGCCAGTGGAGGCTGACCAAGAGCGCGAGAGCCACAGACGCTCAGGACATGATTGGAGAAACTGGCCATTGCCAGGACTCCCACTGTCACGCGTTTATAGCAGGTCACGAGGCCACTGCCGTTTCAGTCTCCGAGGAGGATTATAGGGATGAGTGGCGCAGTGCAATGACTGTGCTACAGGATTAGGGTGGTTGGAAAGGCTACTGTGGAATTTCATAAACTTGGAAGGGATGAGTTCTAGAATGTAGGGTATGTTAAGGTCGTTATGAAGGGTTTTGTTGCTGATATAATAAGGGGCATTTACTATTGTTCTCAGGACTTTTGATTGAAAGGATTGGATACGCTTGATGTTCGACTTTTTTGCTGTCCCCCATAGCTCTATTCCGTATGTCCAGATTGGTTTAAGTATAACTTTGTAGATTAGTAGTTTATTTTCTATTGAGAGATGGGATGTCCTTTGAAGTAGTCTGTACAGTTGTCCAAAGCGTCTGTTTAGTTCTTGTCTTTTTAGTCTCGTATGTGGGTTCCAGGTCAGTCGTTTGTCAAGATGGAAGCCTAAGTACCGTACTGTCTCGGATACAGGGAGAGGAATAGAATTAAAATAAAATAGTGGACAAGACTTGCGACAAAGGGTGAAGGTAATGTGGGAGCATTTTGCTTCATTAACTTTGATCCGCCATTGATTGCACCAATACTCGATCTCGTCAAGGTGTTTTTGAAGGTTATGGGATGCTATGTCGGGGTCTGGGTGGGATGACAAGACTGCAGTGTCATCTGCAAATGTGGCCAAGAAGGTATTGGGAGTAGAGGGGACATCAGCGGTGTATAGGTTATAGAGGATGGGGCCCAGGACACTGCCCTGTGGAACTCCTGCACTTATGGGATAGTAGTTAGAGTATTCTAAACCACAGCGGACTTGGAAGAAGCGGTTTGAAAGGTAGGACTGTAGGATTAGGAAAAGGGTCTGTGGTAAATATCTTTTGAGCTTGTAGAGCAAACCTGCGTGCCAAACCCTGTCAAAAGCTTGAGCTATATCGAGAAAGGCAGCAGTGCAATACTGTTTGGTTTCAAGGGCTGAGGAGATGTGATCAACAACGCGAAGGCCTTGTTGAGCAGTGGAATGTCGTTGGCGGAAACCAAACTGGTGTGTGGGAAAAAGGTTTTTGGATTCAACAATTGGAAGTAGACGTTTTAGTAGGATTTTCTCAAATATTTTTGAGAGGATAGGGAGTAGGCTAATTGGACGGTAAGATGAGGCGTCATTGGGTGGTTTACCAGGTTTGGCGAATAGGACAATAATGGAATGTTTCCAGAGGAGTGGAAAGTGCGTCGTTCGGATAATGCAATTGTATATATAGGTTAAAAAGATTATGGCTTTAGGAGGAAGCTGTTTGAGAATTTGAGGAGTAAGGAGATCATATCCAGGGGATTTTCGGTAAGGTAAGTTTTTCAGAAGGTATTTGACCTCAGAGGGATTAACGGCTTTTGGTGGAAGAGAGAGAGGAATAGGTGAAGTGAGGAAATCTTCCACAGTTGTGCTGTGAGTATGGCTTTGATGAGAAAGGTGAGGTGTGAAAGTATGGGTAAGATGCAGAGCAAATTCCTCCGACCTATCCCCATCCGAAGCCGCCCAGGACCCATCATCACGACGGAGTGGATGTGAAACAGGTTGATACTTTAGGATTTTTTTGGTTACATTCCACAACGAGTTATCCCTGGTAGACAGAGAGGAGAGGTAGGAATTGAAAGAATCGGAACGGAAGGATGCCAATCGCCGCTTTACCAATCGGCAGTACTGATTGTACGAGCGGCGATCAGCAGGATGTCGGGATCTTTGCCACACTGTTCTGGAGCGGCGTTTGGATTGGATTAGGTCTTTGAGATGCTGAGGTAAACGATTATGATTATGGATTTTTGGGTGACGATGGGGTGACGATGCCTCCCAAGCCGACCTCTGGACCAGAGTAGTGAAAGAATGCACTGCATCGTCTAGGTCTTGGGATGTTTTCAGGGACAATTTGAGGTTTACGGACTCCGTAAGAAGCTGGCGGAAGTGGTCCCAGTCAACTGGGCCCCTAATAAATGAAGGAGGAGGCAGTTTGTGAATTGGTCTTAGGGAAATGGTTAATAATAAAGGACTATGATCAGAGGAGAGGTCATCGAGGCGCGTGAGTGAATAGTTAAGTGTTCCTAAATTATTGCAAAAAAAGAAGTCAAGGAGATCAGGATTTCGGTTGAGATCAGATGGCCAATAGGTGGCTGTGTCAGGAGTGATAGTGGAGCAATGTTTCCGTGTGAGTGCAGACAGCAAAGCACGTCCTCGTGTATTAGTGGATCTTGACCCCCAGTGTTGGTGCTTCGCATTAAAGTCCCCACCCACAAGGAAACGATGTCCTATGGAGTCTAGAAAGGAGATGAATTGGGAGTCGGAAATGGATTTATTGGGAGGGCAGTACACTGATGCTAGTGTAAGGGGAAAAGTGAAGGTGGTGATTGACACTGCAGTGGATTGAAGGAAATCATGTGCCACCAGAGGAACTATGTGGTGGGATATGGAGTTATGGACAATGACAGCGGTACCTGCATGAGCTGTTCCATCTGGGTGATCAGTTCGATAAGTCTTGTACTGTCGAACAGTAAATGGTCGTTTACTCGTTAGTCTTGTTTCAGTAATGAGAGCTACGTCGATGTTTTTGTCGTGGAGTAGTGCTGTCAGTTCGTTAGTGTGGGTGCGAACACCATTCGCATTCCAAAGGAGAATGGATAAGGAGTCGGAAGGATCCACTTATGGATTTTGTTTAACGGGGATAAGGTAGGAGACAAGATTTGTAAGAAGGGAAATGAGAGGGGTAATTAGGGTTCTGAACTCTGTAAGGAATGAGGTTAATAGGCTAGTAAGATCCGAAGAACTTGAAGGTGGAGGAATATGCGAGATGTGTGGTTGAGGATGGGATTGAGCTTGAGGGTTAACGGGATGAATGGAATGCTGGGAAAGGTGATCTTGTGGACAGGGAGTGGGCGGTGCCTGTGACTGCTCTCTGTTACAAACGGCATCGGCAAAAGAGACAAAAGGCCTCAAATTTCTGGCTGGGCCGCTTCTTGCTGCAAGTTTTTTCTCTTCTGGCTGTCGACGTTGTTCTGTCCTGGACTTCAGCGTTCTGTATGCCTCGCAGCCCTAGCCTCGTGAGTAAAAATACTCATTGCTCCTCCTAGTAACTACTCAAATAACAGAGTAGCAAATCCGATTAACAAAACTAATTTAAGGATGAGAGGTTATGCCTATTGCTGACCACATTAGTACCACAGTGCCACCTACCAACTTCAAAGGCAACCTTCTGCCGCCATTTAACTATTTTTGAGGGGTTACGCAACAGATTTTTTTATACACTTGTAATTTGTTAAATTTTAGTGTTGAAGATGCATGATTGCCAAAATATTTAATATGATAACAGAAATAAAAGTATAAATAATGAGGGGCTGTTGGCTTCATTGAAAATTAGATTCCTACATCTAATAAAAATAGGCAGGTGTCTTTTGATGTGTTGCCGTCAAGAATACTATGGTATTAATGTCAGTTTTATTGACATCTTGTAATTATAGTTTGAAAAGCATTAGTATTCCTTACGCCAGATAAAAACTGGGTATAAAATTTCTTGTCTTAAACTTAAAGAGGGAACACGAAAATGTCAGGACAGAAGGACCAAGACAAACGTGGGTGAAAACATAAGGCTTTATTATTTAATGAAGGAAATAAATCAAAGTGTAGCGACCGCTAACTACATAAGATAAATCACCCTATACTCTATTGTATATTTATTGTAATTTAACTTAAACAAATGTAAATAACAACCGAACCATAAATCATTGTAAATGTTGTAAACAATACAGACGCAACTGCAAGCCAATTAGTTATATAAGCTGGGGCACCCACTACCCGTAGCAGGTACTAAGCGAGCCAAACTGCCAGGCCGGCCGATAGGGCCGGAGACCCTTACCCGGGTCAGGTATCAGTGGCTCAAAGGCCACCAACTGTCAAATAACAAAGGCCACCACATACTCAACTGGCATTGGGTACAATAAAGCCGAAGCTGATTGGCTACTGACGAAGCCAGCTGGGTATTTAAGACCGGCGGTTTGGGCCTATAATTCATTCTCCTGACGACTGACTGACTGATGGCTTGTGGCTGCGCTGATGTTCAAAACTTGGCCTTCTCATTTATGAAAACCGCTGCATCTCTCTCTCTCTCTCTCCTAACCTCGTTATGTTTTAGTCCAGCGTTGTCAGACCCCACACCTTCCTAGTGGGAATCTCTGCCTTCGTCTCGCTAAATCTAGCACCTCCTTGGGAGAGACCTCTCCCAAGTGGACAACGGTTGTCGTGGCCCTGCAAAATTACCAAGCAGTGTTCCCCACGGCGATCCAGTCTCCCTCTCGCCTGTTCACACTCGCCTTTGGGATCCGGACGGATTTCGCCTACCCTCAGATACCGAGTGTGGATTCGTGGTCATTCCAAGACCACACAAACTACCTACACTACCTACCCTAACAGTTTTATCTCCCTTCATTACATATGCACCAACTCCTGTTTTCCGTTCTTGTCATCCCCATTTTGACTACGGTTTGTCCTCATTGCGAATCTCGAGGCTCGGTTAAAGCGGCTGATCGTTTCCTCGGATTTATACTCGTGTACCCTAAAAACTCACATTTCGCAGCACTACTCTCAGTTGGGATGGATGTACCCTTCTTTCCATCACCTGATATTCCCTTGGATCCCTCCACTGTACTGACTAAAAAGCCTCCTTACCTTTACAACCTCCCCCAAATCAAATCAGTGATCAAATCCCACAATACTACTCTTTAACCGTGTATTTCCCTTCAGACTAATTGTCTTCCATGGAAGGCCCCTTTCTCATCCTTGCCACAAACCTTTAAAACTCTAATCCCATCGATATTCGGCGTTCATCAACTCCCCAAGCTTCAAATCTAGACTTTCCCAGTTCCTTGCCTCCCTTCAGACCAACGATTCATAATTCATGATTACTATTCTGTGTATTTATTTTTCATTCAAACCCCTCCTTGAGTGACTCCTATGTTTTATTTATTTTTTCCATCTGTATATATTTTTATTTATTGCTGCAATTTGTTTATAAGCTTGTTAAACCTGTGAATGGTTTTGATTTTTGGTCAGCTAGACATTCCTATTATGCTCCTTGTAATCATCAAACGTTCTCCTATTATTCCTATACTTTCTTAGTTGTCAGTGATTGTCATTCAAATCTATTCATTGATGTTTTTTGTTTCGATCTTTTGCTATTAATTTAGTGTAGTCATCACACATGGACCAAGGCCTTATGTTATGTCTTTTTTTATGTCAACTCGACATATCTATTTGACCCTTTTTGTTATTTTTAGAGGTAATGTCCCAGAATTACATTTTGTTTGCTTGTTTTTTTGCACTTCAATTAGCGTCGATGTCCGAATAAAATTTATGTATGTTGTATTGTGCATAATGTTGAATTGTGCGTTGTAACAGACCGCGGAGGAAGTGGATTTTAAATGTTAAACATAAGGGACTCTATGACTATAATTAGCCAGGCCACTGCCACTGCAATAGTATATTTACATAAATGGGATGATACTACAAGAGGCGGTTCTCGGAGCGAAGGTTCCCATCGAGCGTGCGAAGCGGGCGGGCACCGTTAGCAGCGATTCTACCTCTGCTCTATTATCTTCATCCATTTCCTCCATCGTCTTCGCTCTGTGTGAAAGGAACTGGAGGCAGCATACGTGCCTCAAACCACGGATTGTGGTGATTGGTTCGTATCTTCCGAATCTGCTCCGGCGAACGTCTCATGAGCAAGGTCATGTCAGCTGTGTCCCTGCATCAGATCAGATCTGTGAAAAGTATACATTTTAGTTGTTTATGGGTGTACGTCATTAAAAGTAACTTAAAAACATTTCCAGCCATTCCAGTGGATCTATTTCTGACAATAAACCCAACCTTATTTCAATCGCATATGATCTTCTTTTCGTTTATGAAGTATAAAAAACGTAAAAAGCTAAATAACATGTATAAAGACGCAACAAGAAACTAAAACCTTTAAACAACACTTCAATGCCAAAAGCAAAGCATATACAACAGCATTGAGTGATGTTATAACATCATTAAACCTTCTCTAAACACGTTGAAATACGAGTATTTTACACACACGCATTTTACCGACAGAACCATACCCTATGTTTTACTTCTCTTCCACTTCGATATATAAAAATATTAATCTACAAAGCCCCGTCACGACATAAACTCTTCTCCTGTTCTACGAAACCTTAGCTGCTCTGCATACGTTGAACTTGAAAATCCAAAAGCAATGCGTAATCGATATGAAAATGTCTTCACCAATGTCACATGTTAGATTTCACTAAATATCGAAATGCCAGTTGATTGTATATCCCGATAACAAATAACATTTTAAGACAGTGTTATATCTAAATAGCCCATTAGTTGACACTGTACAGCCCCATCCAAGACTCATGTCATGGTAATACTATGCAATTAAAAATAGAGATGATATTAAAATTTAAATAAAATTGACAGTATAATTGAATAAATTTGGCAGCTTAAGTACAGTTTGTTAGCAGCAACACAGCTACTCATACGGACATTACTGATATATAAATGTAATACATTTATAATACACAATGAGATATAAATACATTTTAATCTAAATATAATTTATAAAAATATAAATTAGCATTAAAATATAATAAGATAAAATCAGTGGGTTTATTCAATAAGCGGCTAACACGGTTTCCAAGGGTCTTGAAAAAGGGTCTCTCTACTCTCTACTCTTCAAGCTTTAAGTTAGACATAATCAGAGGTGGGGACTGCTCGTATAAGCTTCCGTTTGTTGATGACTTATTGATTACGGGAAATGTTGAAGACAAAGCTTTATTTATGACGGTGAAGACCACAAAGGCACGCCTCTTATGGCACTCCTTATTGGCCATGGAAATAAGCAAAGGAGAATGGAATATTTAGCGTTCAATGCCGGAAAAATCTTCCAATTTCCATACATTGGTAACTAATAATTATAAATATTTCAGCAGATGGTTATCAGTGGATAGCAGCTGCGACAAAAAAATCGGAAACAAAGTGAAATATGAAAGGGAAATCATTAGAATGCTAAACTTCATTCATTGGAATTATAAGCGCAAGTGCTCCTTACCTTTATTTTTACCAGAAATGCTGATAACTACAATTTGCATAACACGCATGTTACTACTCGCTATATGGATTCATTTTGAAACGGAGATGCAGTATCCATTAGATCGCAATAAATCCTAATAAAACTACTAGGGGTACAGGAAAAAGAACACCAAAAAACTGATTTGGTACAGCCATGTAAAGAGAACGGTTGGCGAATCACTTTACTTGCTAGACCACATCGGCCAGGAGATAACGAACGACCAACAAGAGATAGATGGGTTGGCCTGGATGACGCGACGGTTGCTGGAAAATTGCGGGAAGAAGACTGGGGAGACAGGAGAGCAGGGCAAACAGGATAATGGGTTACGATTTATGACTAGTGAAGTAATATTTATATGTTTTATGTATACGCATATAATATTAGTAGTCTTAGTTCTTTATTTTTTTGTTATACACTCATTTTGTGTTATAAACTTTTTGAATATAAAAATATTTGTTTCATCATTTTTCTATACTCAACAATCGTTGCTTTATTTCCAAAGAGATTTTAAAATTGGAATTATAAATGCTAAACTTCTACAGTAGCAATTTGCAATTTGAAATATATCGGTTTAAACAAGTACTACAAGCCAGCTATTACGTCATATCTACATGCTGTTTCCCGCGTTATGATGGTCACTATCATATCTTGGAAAAGATTATTAGTAGCATCTGTGCAAGAAACCGGTAGCCTACATACTCACTATATTTGAACATACGATTATCATAATATACCTACACATTGATTATGATTGATTCCTTGATACAGGAAAAGTGAGATTCGTCCTTCACCAGAAAGGTGGGATGCTTTCCGACAGCTTCCTCTGCAGTTAAAATATAGTGTTTCAAATTAGTGTAGTCATGTGGTGAGGTCAAGAAATAGGTTAAGTAATGTTGGTTTGTTATAATCCATGATCTTCTATTATTTATTACACGTGTTGAGCAAAGGATTCAGATTAAAACCATTACTTCTCGTTCCTTCGTCTGAACGTTTTTCAACAACGTCGTTCAAACAAACAATCGGTTTGAAAAAGAAATCGTTTCAAAATATGAACAAATTAAATAACGACATAATAGTAATTTTTTTTTAATTTAGGGATAATTGTAGAGGGTTGGCGAGAATGATAGGAGAATAGATTGTGGCATTATAAATAGTTTTATATTTTTCAATGAAATGTAACAAGAATCAAGCTCTTTCACTTGTGACTTCTTCTCATTAGCTTGTTTATTTTTAAGTACTCATATTAGTACAACCAAAACGAATGCCGTTAATATGGTTTTTAGAAAACCAAGTTTACAATTTTATGATGCGCGTTTGCAGTGATAGTATAAATATCCAAAAATAGAGATGATATATGAAAATTATCACATTAAATAAATGGACAGGGGTCGCAAATGAAACCCATCGTTTGCATGCAACCCAAGTGAAAATAGGTATGTATTTTTGCTAATTTCGCTTCAATAACTCAAAATTAAGTAAATCTATCGATAACAACAATAAGATAAGACTTTGTTCTTAGGATACATTTTGTGTGAACTGTGTTAACAAATTAGGAACCACAACAACTTCTCTGGAACGAATTCTCTAAGAAATCTCAGCTAATCATCTAATTACTCCTTGGTTTCTGGGTTTACTTATCTTTGCTTCTTTGAAAAATTAAATTCATTGCTGAACACGCTAAATAAAAGATACCATGAGAAAAAAATGTCCAGCTGTAAGTACTCAAAACCCAGGTTTAGGAGAGTTACTAAATTGTCCCCCAAAAAACATAGAAATAACCACATGGCCCTTAATGAAGAAACCACACACAGAAATCGCATTTAAAATTTTATTTTTGAAAAATCGGCGTTAATAACAGAACTTAATGTTCCGCGCCACTTTTATTTTACGATGTATTTTCAAGAGAAACGCTCAATGAACATGCAAAAAGTTGTTTTTTTTCTCCAAACTGTTTAGATCAAGACATTATTGGCAAACGGTTGTCGTACAGACAAATATTCGTGATAAGAGTCAAATTCAACCCTTACTTATATTTAAAAAGTCATTTTATAGAAAGATCTAATACACCAAGTCTTCACTACCAAACTGACTGATCCAGCAATTATCTGATGAATTTATGTACTGTATTTATCCCTCCGACTTTCGTCACTTTTGAAATTTTTTTTGGGAAATGACGGAGTGCTAGGGGCTTGCTCCACCTCTGTCGCGGGTTGACCGAGTATTGCAATACCTTTAATCACGCCATGTATCAATTAATGACTTTAATGCGTGTGGTCTATGGGCCGTTCCCGAAGCTACTGGAACCGCGCCATTTCTCAAAAAACAGTTTAATCTTCTGGACCAATCGGAGTCACACCACCAGAGATTAATTAATTTAGCCGATTTAAGATTATTTTATTTTTTTTAAATATAAATAAATAATATATGTGTTTCAGCTTGCTGGAAAATCGAGTGGGCCAGGCATTAGTGAGTGATGTGTTGGCTATGCATCTTCTCCTGAAAGTCAAGTCTAGAATTATGTTATACATACGTATCAATTTTTTTTTTTTATTTCTTTTACTACGCCTCAAAAATGTTCACAATTATCTATTACAAAACAGACTGCCCTCACACTGCGTCTCTCGTCTTTGTTACTCACTTTCCCCCTCCCTCCTTTTACCCCTTTCACAACTTTCCATATACTATGGTCAGCTATCTGGTACAATAATAATACAATTCCCTTTTACGTGCCCTAACGTTTAACCCCAAACCAACCCTCCCTCCAGATCAGAAGCCCCGGAAGAAGTACATTGTGAACTCAGGATAGGGGGTTATTCAGGAACAGGTTTTATTACATTATATTAACCAGTCAAGGCAAGCATATATTTTCTGTCTGGCTTAATTTTCTGTTTTAATGCTTTAGAAGACATTTGTGATGTTTATAATATTTTCTTGTGAAAATAAAACGAACACAATTCGTCTCAGGCCACACCGACTTAGCGAAATGTGTAGCTGTTATAGACTATTATTGGTCGTGAGCCCACGTAATACACCATTCGCCCCGCAGTCCATACAGTCCAGGAGGGGTTTGTCGCTCTCAAGGGTTGTTATCTACTCTTTATCCTTTCTTATTTTTCTTGTTGGCTATTTTCTTCAATCATCTTTCAACCGTTCCTTCCCAGCGATTTTGTCTCGCCCTCGACTATAGAAGCTTTTCTTTTTCCGTCCATATTGTTTTTATGGAGCATTAAGTGCAAGTCCCCTGGGCCTTCTTATACCCTAGAACGAATCAAAGCGGTGGCACATGATATTTTATTTCCTTTGAGATTGCTCACTTGACCGAGGCCTCCGGGGTATGTTTATTTTCATATCTAGTTCATAGTATGAGATATCCCCTGTATGTAGCTGTGAAAACTAGCTCAAAAGGTAAACTATTGAAATCTCCTATGATTATCTCCCCGTTCTGTTAAACACATTGTAGACGAACAACACAAATACTGCTTTCATAGAAAGTCACCAATTCCAAAACATAATTACCTGACCTACCACTCCAAACTACAAATTTATTCCAGTGTCTTGAATGGATCATTACCGCGAGCAAGCTTTCAATAGGACAAAAATGAATAACAATAAACCGTATGTAATATCTTCAACACCCGACATGGGGAAGGTAGTTTACAGTTGCTACATAACGTTAAGGAACTGAGGTCAGAGGGTTGAAGGCCGTATATCGGTATGAACCTCTCTTTTGAAGTAGGCCGACCGATGAACCCCATATGTTGGGGTATGGGTGATGCCAAGTGCAAGATGGTGCGAATAAGGTATGCACGGTCACAAAGGGCCATAAAGAAAAAAGCCTTCTGTTGAAAGTCAGAAATACACTCCAAGACGAGAAAATATATACGTCGGGACGAAAATTGGCTCACACCGTCGTGGAGTCGCGCTGATGGGTGGTGGAGTCTCTGCAGCGACAGTCTTGTGGACGGTTAGAGACCATTACTTTTGTCGTATGTATATATGAAGTATGAAAGTAATATAATTTGGCCTTAGATGTACATATATGTTACAAAAACTAACTAAACTACAGTATTTTAAATAAAATTAATCCAACAATTGAGTCCAAATAACATTTAAAATTGAAAAGTCTCTGTACCACCAGTAACTTTAGGCACAGGCAAGTGAAAATTATGAAGTACTGAGGTTACGAAAGAGAGAACAGGGAAGGCTCATATGACACTTACAATTAGAGATAAGTTTAATCCAATTATGATGATCTCTAGAGCAGCAATCACTCTTGAAAGGAGACATGGGGAAAGGTCATGTGGGGGCTGTCGCTATGGGATTGACTATGTTATTTAACTACGCCCAATTAAAGTTTTAGTTAAACTAATCTTAAATCATTTGAGGGATTTCAATGAACGCAACTTCCATCATTACTCACAAGTAGAAGCACCGGCGTCTTCAAGAGACTGCGAATTGACCCCATCAAGCTGATGCATCTACATCTTATGATCGGAATCGACTAATAACCACGGTGGCATTAAATATGAACCAACAACAAATTTAATAAATAAAACGTTTTGCTTACTCATGATTAACTTTTCCAGAACTTCATTTCCACTGAAATCTTGTAATTGAAGGGGTAAGTGGATGAAGGGGGTGCATAACAGCAAGTGTGTTTTGAGATATTTAGCCTTAAGATTGCCGTTGTGGTACCTTTTATTGTTTAACAGAAATATACTTTGTTTTTGTCATATAAATCCTTCATTACACTATTATCTAGCTTAATAAGGTTCCCAGAGAGTTACAAGTATCGAAAAACAGGCAAAAAATACCTCTTTTAAGTTGAAACAAAATGTTACAAATCTCGTTCATTCACCCCTTCAATTGTGAAGCGTAATAATTTAAGAAAACGATAAAGATAATCAATGTAACAATTGATCCGGAGACTGAGATTAAAGAACTTCTTGCTCCCTGAGCTCAATGCAAAATTGCTGAGCCCTTCTTGCGCCTGACCTGAGCGATTTTCACACAGCTGAACCCCTCCTCGATCCCTAGGGCTGCTCAACAGGCACCGCCAGCTCGCTACATGGAGGTACCGCGATGCAGCAATTACCGTCCCCAGATAGGGGTTCACTAACCCCAACCTCATTAGAATTTGAACAAGGGCCAATTCTCAGGTGAGTGGCCAGCAGTCCAAGGCCGGCGGTACCGTAGCAATTTAGCACCGACACCAAATATACCGGTTTCATTTTATTGCTGTCTTTATTAAAGTGGATATTTTGAAAGGGGCCATTGGGATTCCATCCCGAACAGCCGGGGAATTCTAAAAGGTATTTTTATTATGGAGCGCAATATTTATTCCAAAATCTGGAGGGAAAAAATATTCATATGTATAAATGTACATAATTCCAGCCGGGTTCGGCCATTGGATCCGAGGCTCTGCTATCTATTTTTTCACTCGGAGTTTGTAGTCGTATGTTGAGTACCAGTCACTAGTATCCACTTTACTAGTAATTATTATTGTGTTTATTGTCTTCACAATGAGTACGTTTTTGGGAGTAAGATTCTAAAATTTGGTTTGGATAGTTTTGTAGCTTTTTTTAGCTGTTACGAAGATATTATTATTGGATGCAGCTTTGTAAAATATATCTATAACTTTTAAGGTGTCACTACCTATAATTATGCCTGTAAAATCTGTACAGGAACTTTGTTCTACTGATAGTCCAACTGTATCATCCAACACTTGTAATATCTTTCTTTTCTGATTACCGACAATCCAAAGCACACTCATCCACTTATAGATGTTTTGAATTGAACAAAGACACCTCTCGTTTAACGTCATTCATCAAGGATTCGTTTCAAGGACGTCATCAGCTGATGTGTTTGTGGTCACCGCAGCATGCGTCAGTTTCCTACCGCGACTGCAGAATAGATTGTTATCAAGCGGGAATTAGCAACAAACAGGAAGTTCGTGCATTGATAGCCGTGTATTTTCAATTGAGTGAGTGAATTTGTTGAGATCTAGGCTAGGACCGATGAATGAGAGATGTTAGATTTTCATCAACTTCATTAATATACAACATGTCGCAAAGTATGTATGACTGGATCAGCTGCTAGCATAAGATGGTTGGAGGATGGAAGTGAGATTTCGGCTGCTTGTTGCTAGTTAACCATCTCATGTTAGGACTTGATGCAGACCATGTATGTATACGCTGAGTTATCCATACGTAATTCTCTAAATAATAACTCGTGGATCGTTTCTGACTAGAGATGAGTTCTATGGCATGAAAAATGAATTGAACAAAAAAAATATAACGGATGTAAAACAAACAAATAAATAAACAACTCGAATTTATGCCAAATCACAATACACTTTATTATTTTAAAAAATGATGACATCCTGTGAGAATGATAGTGGAACTGGTTTTAAAATTAATAATCAATAATATTTTAATACCAGGCCAGATTAGAATAATTATAAATAAAATATAATTCCAACGAGTATTCCTTAAAACAAATACCAAATGGCCTAAACAGATGGATTTTCTAAACGTTGTCTATTATTACATTTGATAAAAACCTAAAGATTGCGGTTTAGCGTTATATCCTTAAGACCCTCAGCTGCGAGCTAAAGAGACCTGTGGTGTTACCCTTGTTGACCTCCGACCCTCAGAAGCCCGAGAGCCAGCTGAAAGCCTCGACGAGGCAGAACATCACGATCCTCATTAAGGCTGATCGACACTTTCTTCTTTAGCGACGGCGGAGAGGCCTACGTGCTCCCGCAAAGCCTTGTCTGGCTACACGCTAGGTGATTACTTCGGTCTATCCTCACCCATCTCAAGTTCGTAACCGTAGATATTTACTGAACCAATGTTCTACCTTGTTCATCGTACAAATGTATCGCAACAACCAAGCGAATCAAACAGTATTTTTATATCCATTCGCTCTCTTTTTCATACAGTATTTATAATACACAGGCATTCAATACAAAGCTCCGGAATTTCCCGAATTCACCTGCGAGAATCTGTCCTCATCGGGTCTTGGGGGAGATCATTCCCACTCCAGCAACTACGTTACAAATGGATAACAGCAGTACAGACTGAAAAGGAGAGAAGCTCCAGATATAAGGGGAGAATACTTCATATAACTAACCAGTTCTCCCAAATATAGGTCAACTAGAGAATATCTTGCCGCTTCTATCTCCGAAAAGAATTGTAGGGATATGTGGAGCTTGATAGTTCCATCTTGCAGTTGCATTAGGATGTGGGGCGATTTTGCACGGAATATTCAAGAATTGTGGGTACATTAAATCTTAACTATTCTTATCTATTGTTCTGAAGACATTGGTTTGGATATGTTAATGTACGAGTGCTTTCCTTCGTCTCTTGAGCTCAAGTATGTAAGTCTAAGGGTTGGTAAATACATATTTTGTTTTCTGTTGATCGGTAAGTTTTCTGTTTAGCAGTCTCTTTACAGATGTCTAAAAATAAGATCAAGCTCTTTGATGCTCGTGTGAATGTTATATATATAGTGACAAACTCGTTCAAACCAATGAAAAATTTTTAATGCTCACACTGTCAAAAAAGTAGAATTTATTAATCCATCCAAACAACCTAGACAAGTTCATCAACCTTTTAGTACAAACATTTTAATACCAGTCCCCTTTATGTGTTTATATCTTTAAACTGAAGGTATTCATATAAAATTATTCATGTGGACAGTATTCAGAAGATTCTATTGCCGATTTTTGATCACTTTTAACTATAAATCCTACATTTTTTTATTATCTTTTTCATTAGGTATGTATTTTTATTAGTGGCAAATCAAAAGAAAAAAATTAAGATGCTTCTACTAACAGCAAACATAAATTTTTCAGATGAATAAAATCGATAATTCTTTTAATAAATAATGTATAAATCCAAATTAATATTTTTTATGTTTTAATAATATTGAGACTATTCAATATTTTGAAAAAAAGACAGGCTTTTTTTTTCCTGGATCCAGTTCATAATATAAATTATCAAAACGCATAAATTATAAGATGCTGTGAAAAAGAGTGCCTCTAATTAATTCATTGGTTGGCAATAGATATCATATTTGACCTAATGATTAACGAGGTATAATTTTTGTGACTTCACTTATCGTGTGTTTTCTAATAGACATGTCAGTAAGCATATAAATTCCATTTAATGCCCCCAAGATGTTAAAAAGGAGAGAAAAACCCTTTACACACAACAAAATATAATGTATGATCATTAATTAATCAGCCACATGGTAATAAAACCATTAATAGTTTTCTGCAATATTGCGTTGAGTGCCTAAATTATGATTCCTAAGTCGTGATTACAATATGGTACAAAATGGTTCAACAAATATAAGTAATGAAGTATATTTGATTTGGCCAGTGTCTCTCACATCTGGCCCAGTACTCTTAAGCACCGACACTTCCTTTCTATCCCGTGACATTCCTCTGACACCGAGGACATCCCGGAAGAAAATCCCTTTCCACCCTCCGCTTCCGCCTGAACTCACCCTGCAGGAGGACAAGGAAAGGGAAGGCCGCAGAGACTCCAGGCACTTGCTACACAGATCCCGTTAGTCGGGTTCAGTGCACTACATTAGTGGGCTCCCCCGGGCGCTGCTAATTGGGTCAGTCCGGTCGCTCCTTCTCTCTCTTTCATTTATAACTTCGTCATTTCTTCCGCACTTTTCCTTACACAGTCGTCACAAGGGAGAGGCTTTACTTTGAAGCGTGTGAAGGCCGAATTCCGAATAACTAAGCAAAACGAGACCGGAAATCGAACCACACACAAAAGATGATGAATGGTAGGAGATAGAAGGAAGCTGATATGCACCTAGCTCCCAAAACATAATTTTTGAGTGTTATCTTGTTTAATAATAATACCTTTATTATCCAGGGCCTATGCATGTATAAAAAAACGTTAGCGTGGAAAATAAATAAAGCTGTGGAGAGACCGAAGGTGTTTTATTTCCAAGTATTGTATAATCTAGAATCGACACTAGTTATAATTACAATGATGCAAAGTTTTTCACTCTCAAGAATCATTACTTAACTGAAATAAAAAAAAAGAACTAACAAACAAAAAAAACAAGAAAAAGAAAAAAATGTATTAAAAAAGCTGAAGCCATCTCAATAGGCTTTGACTGAGTGCTTTGCCATGTTGAGAGAGGATAAAGACTGAGCAATGGTCGAGCGCCGATAAAAACTGGACCCCGGCCATAAGGAAATCGCGGATGAGGCTGGCTATTACGTTGGACGTTCAGGCCAGTTGCAGCCTGAGGCAGTTAACTTGTCACCGAGGATTGCCTTCAAGAAGGATCCTTGACGCTCTTGATTTACTGCATCGCTCTATTGCACTCCACCGTGGCTGGTGCAATAGAGTGCACGTGTCTTGACCTTTGACAAGGGGTCGGAAGACAAAGCGTGAATTGTCTTCCGACCCCTTGTTATCCCTTTTTTAGAAACTGGACTAAGGGAGTTTTGACCTTGCAATGATAGGGTATTGTGGATCGTCTTGCGTAGAACTACTACACACCTCTACACATAATCGAGGCTACCACGCATGCATTTAACAGATGTCAGACGCTATAATTCCCCATTTAGTTTGTTTAACTACATTTCTGCTTAATAAACAGATGACACATTAATTATTTAATTAATATAAATGCGTCTATCGTGCTGTGTAGTGATCGAATATCTTAAAGGTATTGTGGCTTGTGAGTACTTTCCCATTTTTAATGTAGCTCATTACACAACGCACAATAAAAAATTATGTGAATATCTATTATTTATTTAACTAGAAGGGATTCTCAGGTACACCAAATAATAAACCATTTTAACTTTATTATCAATCAAGCAATTTATACGTAATATTGCAGAAAAAAATTGGTCAAAATATTTATTCGTTTACTGAATAATCACTCTTGGTCAGCCACCACTCGCTCGTATCCCGTGACGTGGTTGATGGAGGAGCGTGGGGGACTTCCCAAAACCCCGCTTACTCTTTCGCATGCGAGGGAGGCCATGTGGGCTGTTTATAAATACTGTATGAATAAGAAAATTGATCACAATTAATCATTGCCCACTAAAGGCAGATTGTATTTCAGAATAATGATTTTGAAAATTAAAAAAATCCCTTTACTAAGTTACTTTGTTAGTTACTTTACAGAGTATCGATGTAAACTTCAGCAGTGAGATCTTCTTTAGGATAATTCTCTTCCCGACTTGGGTAGCTACTATCGAAGGCTGGTACAAGACTTGAAAGAGGCCATGTCAAGATCAGGTAAGAATACAATATGACTCTACAGAACGATTTAAAGACAAACTTATATTTGTAATATATTTATCAACCACTCGGGTTCTCTAATTTTTTTTTTCTTCAAGCCAATCGTTATCACTGGTGACTTCAGGTACCCACACAGGTACCCAGTCTAACACCTTTCTGAAGAAAAAACGATTACCCTACTTATGCCCCCGACCTGAAATGGCTGAGTACACTTTAAACTGTCCCTAGGCTTCTCTAGGCTTGTTTGGAATTTGCCTGTTTCAGCTAAGTTGGAAGTTGGAATGTTATTCCGTTAAGGCAAGTAACCTTAATTAGTACCATTGTCATGTATACCTGGATCCCTTTTTCTTCTGTGGAAATATTCCCTACGGTCTTCCCTGTTTGTGGGCCGGTCATTTAACTGTCTTTGCCTCTGACCTTCTATTCTGACCTCACAACAATATAATGTAAATATATTATACAATTGTAATAAATATATAATGTAACAATATAACAGCCATTAAGGTCAGACACATTTACTATAATATTTCCTAACAAGCTCTATTAAAATAAGGACTTTTATTATGTTTGTATAAAATTCTCATTATTTTAAAATTGCGCATGATCAACTATCTATTGCGATTGTTATTCATTTTGGTCTTGTTTATTTTCTTTATCTTTCACGTTGAAAGTGAAAGGAAAACTAATTAGTTGTTACAGTTTTAACATAGCTATGAGATTGTATTGTATTTTTTTTATATCTTTTTTTTTGAACTGTAGTGACTATAATAAAGGATTCCTTATCATAATAAACTTTACTGAATACCAACCATACATTTATCCATATATTTATCTAATGAATATAAAACTTCTTTTGTAATTATCGCGGTTCCATTATTATTGTATGGTATTTTAAATGAAATACTATTGTACGATAAAATTAAAAATGAGTACATAGTATTTCAAAATAAAAACAAAATTTGTTTGGTAGTGAGAAAAACTCGAAATAATTTTAGCCCTCATGAGGAAAATACAATGTGAATGGCTACTTTTTTATTGCATAAAAACTTTGGGCATTGAAGCTAACCTTTAAATGAATAAATTATATGGTAAAATGTTGGCCAAAAATATTTTAATCCTCTTAAACTATTTGTATTGCTTTCTCAATCATGGAGAAATATTAAAAACAACTAATAGTTTCCGAGCGATGACTTCATAAAGTAAGGCAATGGAATCTTTGACAATTTCAATTCAATACCTGATTGACAGCTTAAGATATATCAACACTTAATCACAGTGATTCTTATTTAATATTCTTATGGTTTTTTTGAAACTGAATGCAAATTTTTCTGAGAAGTTTAAACTTTTCAATAATGGAGCATTTATAAATAAAATCGCCCCGAATCTTCCTTATCCTTTAAAAACGAGTTGAACGAAGTTGAAGTTTAAACAAACTCTAAGTCGATATACGAATTGAATGCATGGCATATTATTGTTACAGGAGGTTAATAGTCAGAATGCACAAAGGAGTGCGAGGCGGTGAAATGGTAGCGTGTTCTATCGACCGTCTCAAACCCCCTCATTTGAAGCGGTATCATTTCAGTGTCCTGTATAATCAGCCAGTGTGTTCTGTGGGAATGGTAACTTCAAGTCCTAGCATTGACTCCAGGGAACTCAAACTCACATCTGAGGCATGTCATTCCAGTTAATTTGAGTCTTAATGGACTTAGTGAATGCAAAGTTACACTTATGAAGGAAACCAAACTGTTAACTGTAGGAAAGACCATTTTAAATTGGTGATGACTCGTCTGTTTCTTAGTCCACGGAGAGGGTCGCAGCCTGGTCTTTGAAATTTATAAAATAAAACTTGAAGCTATATTCAGCAATAGCTGAAAAATGAATATAATTAAAACACTACTATGTGTAAAGAATACAATTTAAAGTTAAAAACAGTTTTATTGTCTTTCCAAAACTTATAAATTCTTCTTTAATGTAATAGCGCTTTTGGCAGTCATCTTCAGTTACCTCTACAATAAAATTAAAACAAAGTCAAATGATAAAACTTTGTACCGTTTTATATGGAGAAAAACTACTTAATATTGCGGTTAATATACTTAACCTTAATACTTAATATATTAAGGTTGCTACATCCACGCTCCTCACTTTACGACTGGCTTTGTCCAGGAGGTGGGAGAGAGGGTTTCTTAACATAAGCGTGTTTGGTATTTCTTCCTTTTTATTGATATTATCCGACCTTAGGGAATTTAATTTTATTGTAATATTTTCCAGGCTATTAATTAATATTTTACCGTTTGTATGGTGTAGCACTTCATGTGGTGCCTCATGATGCCCTTCTTCCTGTAGGTGTATGCATAATTGGCTTGATTTTTGTTTCAGGTGTTCTTTGCATCCAATTGATCATTTTCTATTCGTTCTACCAACACACTATTTATTGCATTCCCCACACTCTATTCTATACACGCCCGATCTTTTTTTAATCGGGTCTTTAGTATGGGAAATTAAGTTGCGTAAAGTTACATTTCTTTTGTAGGTTACACCAATGCCTGATTTTTTCAAAATATTCCCGGATATATTTCTTAGATATGTATTGGTGAACCCCATTTTTTAATATCTAGATTATTTTTATCTAACTTTATTAATCCTTTGTATTCCATCCGGCAGTAATTTGTATTTTACAATTTAAAATTATAAAATCACTCAAGCCAGTCAGTATATAAGGATAGAAGATACTTCTATTCTCTAAAGAGGGAGAGAGAGAGAGAGAGAGAGAGAGAGAGAGAGAGAGAGAGAGAGAGAGAGAGAGAGAGAGAGAGAGAGAGAGAGAGAGAGAGAGAGAGAGAGAGAGAGAGAGAGAGAGAGAGAGAGAGAGAGAGAGAGAGAGAGAGAGAGAGAGAGAGAGAGAGATAGAGAGGAAATTAACAATGACATGAATTGGAAACTCGGGGAGGAGACTGGAGCATTCGAAGAATTGGAATCTGTAGATAGGAGGATATTAGTTTATTTATCTTAAACTTTTAATGGACAAAGTTTGGTGAAGGAAAATATCAGGTGTTTTTGTCAGATGAGAAGAATAACCATTCTAACTTAAAATGTGCTGAAGGCAAAATTTGTTAGTCTCCAGTTTCCAAAGATAAACCAATCGAAGCTATTCTTCGAGCATTAAAGTATTCCTTCTAGGATAAAACCATTAGCAATGCAGTGGAAATGGGGAAATATTAGGATGGAAGCAAGGATATTTGTTTTGGAAGGAAATGTGACTGTTGCACTATTAAGTTGGAAACAAGAGGACGGGTTATTTGACATAGATGTTATTTATAGGTTGGACATTTAGACCGGGCAAGTTGTTTAAACGGAGGAAATGTATTGGATAGCTAGTAGCTCCCAAGTCCCTCTTTCTCCTTCTGTATCTCCATCTATACCTCTCTCCCTCTCTTTACCTTTATCACTCTTAACTCTTACCTGTTTTTTTAGAATTTACTCATATTCATCGGGTTGAAATTTGATAAATAGTAGTACTTTTTTTAAATAGTTGAAAAGGGATTTGATTGCGAATCAGCCAACATTTTTCTAAAGCAACTAATAGACAGCAACAAACAAGTCCACACGAGACAATAAAATAAAAAAAATGTTTCTTCTGCTCGCCTTCGAAACCTAACCAAGAGCAGCAATTATTGCTCGGATTGCAGGGTTGTACATCCAGCTGATTTCTAATTTACAGAACTGCCATCCCGAAGAAAACGTACTGTTTCTTCAACCGACAATCACGGAACTCTTAATTACACCATTCCGAGATTTCGGAATAATATGATAAAAGAAACCAACATGGTTATACCTAATAGGCTAATCTTTTTAGGCTGGTAATGTTATTGTACGGCATAGGTGCCTGATGATAGTTAATAAAAGACCTAGTAAAAAATCATTGTATATATGGTAAAACATTTAAGGTTCGTGATTGTTGCCATTGCTTAAGAAGAGTTTAAAAACATCTTCAAATTTTTAATTTCAGTTTTTAATAACTACAACATAATTCCTACATCTATTGCAAAGACAATCCTGCATTTTTACTGATGGATTTCGTCCTGACAGACTAACTGAGTCTCCTAAACAAAGGTTGTTTCATAGACCAAACCTCCAGATATTCACTTTACAGGAGTTGGAATCCTACTAATCTATTATATAATATAGACTAATTGGTAGGACAACAGTCTCAACTAATGAACAGTGGTGGTATCCTTATGCCCCCCTTAAACCCTTATAATTTATCGCAAACCACGGAGTGCGCTTAGTATTTCATACAAACCGTATAATATTTAGTATAGATTAATGAATTAGAGGTACAAGAAGGCAAATAATAAATACTGGGTTCCGGAAAGTAAAATATTAAATATAAGCTTTTAAAATTAACAAACCCATACACATAAACTTTTATTAGAAAGAAATATAATCAAATAATACTAACCATAGCGTTTGGGACTTTGTTCAATATAATCTAATTTTATTTCTTACTAACACAGAAGACAATTACAGTACTACATTAAGCATGTTCGCTAACATAAACTAAATGAATTGCCAAACGGAAAGGAACCAATCTATATTAAACTAAATCTTAACATATGGTTAAAAAATATACTACATACTCATCGTCCATTTATACGAATAAACAATGTATCCACATACCTTCTTAACCTGTATACACCATAGCCTACAAACTCCATAATTAATATTTACAAAAACTCATCTACAACAAACACATCCTTTCTGTCTTACAGCCTTTGCTCAATTTCTCAAATTCTTCTAAACGGTGTTTCACTTTTAACAAAACCGTAAGCTTTCTTAGATTTGAGAAGATGGTGATTTATGGTTGTTTGTTTCTTTAATACGATGCAGGGAGTAGGTATTTATAAACTGACATCCTACGTGATCTAATTATACATAAACTACAGCAATAATAAAGTACTAGATTACAATGTATTGATAATGATATTTCAACGTTGTGAGTAAATTGAAAGGTGATATATTTGCCTCCATTCATCCGACGTGTTGGATACCTAGGAAATAGCTGTCGACAAAGTTGCTCCTGAGAACCGGTTCAGCTACTGGCTGTGCTCGGTGCAGGTGCTCTAACTGCACAGATTTTATATTTGAAACTCGAACTCTCGTTTATTCCTCTGGGACATCTCAAGACATTTTCCACTCACTTGCCTGATCACATCCATTGAAAGTTTTCAGACAATACCAGGGGATTCGTTTTCACTAAATATATTTCAACGGAAACTAACACTGTAATATATGTTGTGGCTGGGCAATTCGGAGTAATTTTATAGTTTTTATGAGCACTAGTAAAGGTACATATTAACGTATTAGGTAAGGTGTAACCTAAGCATTTCCTTAGTAAAGCCTTGAAAGGTTTCGAAAATAGCCTTATATATTTAACGTATTTATCTTTGAAACAAATACGGACATATTGAGCCTAAATTCACGGATACGCTTAGTAGTCTAACAACAAGACTATACAGATTTTGCAATCTATCTCAAATGGGTATCACAGGTGTACAACATTAGTACGAAATCATACCCTTCGCTTTGAGCTAAGAAGTCCTCAAGATCACGGCTTCGTTGCACACACAACAAAAACTTGCACTGGCACCCAAACCCAATGATACGCCAATTACAAGTATTAGGTAACTCTCAACGACGACTGTGTAGACGTTGGGATAGAGAACTTCAAAATTGATTACCATAACATATTTTCACCGACTTCAATAATATGGAGGACTATCCATAGCTGGATGTGAATTAATAAATAAAAGTAAAAATACATATAGATATATTAAACACTGCTGATATCAGTAAGCTTGCAGGTTATAAAACGGAATTGATATATTACATTAAAGCCATTTCAATGCGTTTAAAGAAACGGACAGCTGATTGGACCTACTTCTTCGGCTCATTGACCAAAAAACAGCAGACTGTCTAAATAACGATACTCCAAATTATCTGGTCTGGTACGTAATAAAAGTCCAACGTAATAAAAGTCTGGGGGAGTGCCTAGCTCAGTAATTTTCTTGCAATCCCGAACCCTCTACCAGAAGCCAATGCTTCATTTTAATCAACAAGCATAAGCTTCACGCTGATAAGAACATACAATTCATTCAAGACCTTCCGCTAACTGAACTTCATTTCCCACCTCATTGACAATCCGAATCCTTAATACTAATTCTCTGTGCTTCATTTATTTATTTCATCCCCGGCAAAACGGAGCAGCGCTGAGGTGGAAGTGCCCTTGTGACATCCTGCAAATCAACTTACATTTCGTTTATGGTGACTTTGTGGTGATGTGACATGTCAAGTTGGCTTGGCTAATGAGCCAAAAAAAGTCTGTACAAACTGAAGTTCTAAGTAGAACTTGAAATACTGTGTACCATGGCATGTGTGTTGCAAGGAAAAAAAAACTTCAAACTAAAACTTTCCCTCAGATTTTATCAGGAATTATACTGGGAATGTTGTAATGTAGTTTAAATAAAAGGGATAAATTATTAACATCCCGCTTTGTATTTGTGAAATGAGAATTGATGGTTGAATTGAATGTTTTTGAATTAATATTCAGAAAATTAACCTGGTCTACTTGATTAATCAATATTTCAAAGATCCGAAAAAAAAGAAATAAGAAGCGGAGAAAGAACCGGTAGTAAGATTATTACGCAGTTGTTTGCCAATGCAGATTATGACCGTTTTTCAGGTCCAACTCACTTATTTTCCTTCTTGCTGTCGTGGTTAGTCGTATTCACCGTGATTAATGACACCGCCCAATCAGGACCCTATCAGGACCGGTGATAAAAAAAAAAAAAAATTCAAATCGTTTAATATTTTCGATGTGGTTATGACAGTAAACGTGAGTCGAGTGCCGCCAAAAGCCTAAATGATGTTAGTGCGACCTTGTAAATGTCGAAGCCCCCTATTAGTATGCTGCAGCTCGCAAAACAAACAAACAAATCAAGAGCGTGCTCCGTTCCTCTTTTTCTTGACCGTAGTCTTTTTTAATTTAGTCTATTTGTACCTTAAGAGTGATTGACCTGAAGTCGGTTAGTCCACTAGCTACGAGTACAATTCTTTGAACACATTTATCAAATTTAATATTTTTAGTTATTTATATACATTGTATGATACATCGATTGGTTGTTATGTTTCTTATTAGCAGCCGTTAACACGAAATTCTCTTGCTGGATCACTTTCAAGAGTCACACGTCCTTACAACCCTCGTCGGAGATTGCCCCCGGGATCTTCTGTAAACATTTAGTCAGTGGGAGTTCTGGCGCTGGTCAGTTTTCTCCCCTCATGTCCTAAGCGTCTCCCTCAGCTTACACTCCTACGTAAGGGTATGCAATTGCAGAATTAGTGTGGGGTCTTCCAAATCCTTGCCTCCTTCCCCATAGCCGGGAAGGTGAAAATGCAGTGGGTGAGTATTAGATATGCCAGTACGCCTTGGTCAAACTGCTAATGATAAAGATAATGATGCTGAAATAAAAAAATTGATCCGTGTAATTACCAAATTAAAAACGCTGCATTTTCAGCAATGCAACAATTTTATCCGGGTATTTATCCGAGACAATATTTATTGAAAGTTGTGGGATCTTCCATTGAAAGAATAAATGTTTATTTAATTTATTTTTTGTTGCTATTTTCAGAAATGCTTATATTCCACACCAAGATCACTTTCCACCAATAAAAACCCAGTGCAGGATGCTCCTTAGGGTACAAGAGGCTTCCTGGGCCGCTAATGAACGTTTCTGGTTTTCACATCTTAACGCTACTCGTTCAACCCTGACTGACCGCCACTACTACTCACAGAACCTGAGCGCGCTATTCACTTGTTGGTTTCTTCAGCTTGAACTGCGAAGCAACTTTCAAATGACTCATTACCTTAAAATATGTCAAATGGCAGTCCAAATCCTTTAGAAATTGACATGGTCTCTTCTACAGAGTGCTGTCCCCGTTTAGCAATTCACCTATGTTGATCGGAAGTCTGTGATGTTCCCTGTGTTGTCCTAGATAAACACCGAGGATGTGGACAATAGTAAGCCTCACTTCGGAGTATCGGCACATTGGTCAAGGGCTCCGAGACATCAGATTTTCGTGGGTGAGGCTTTGTGTGATGGGAGGTCCTGATCCTTCAAATATATTAAAACTCTGCTAAAAAGTGCTGGATTTTTTTTATTTATTTTTTTCCCCCAATCCCCTTAAAAAAAATAACAAAACTTTTATTTACTATAGATTCTTAGGCGAATCTATTTACATACTACATTTTATATGTCCTGTACCATCGGTACACTCTATACAAGGTCAGAATCGGCATAGAAGTTACATACTAATTCAGTCTGTTGCCATCGATTCGGGAGGGGTGGTGGGGTCATAGTGTTAAATACTGGATTTGTGAGGTGCTGCAACGCGTCAAAAAACTTGATGTGTCTCCGGCGGATGAACTCATCCACCCTCGGCACATCAAGCAACGGGTGCAGGTCGGCGTTCTTTAACCTCTCAAGAGAGGTATGGATCAAGCAGACATTCAAATTAAAAGACGAGGAAAAAAACCAGTTGCGAGAGTAGTAGATTCTGTAAAGAAAACATCAGATACTCTCAACACGACAATTTAATGACTGAACATCAGAAATTATTACTCATGACTGATATCGTTATGAATATTAAGAAGATGGCTGGGAATATTAACTGAGGCAACCCAAACAACGAAGAAACTAAAACATAATAATTTGCTGAGTTAAAGACAAGACAACAGACGGTGTTGTAAAAACACTGATGGATGATAATGACGATATAACTATAGCAAATAATATTCTCCTTTCTTGATCAGTCTATTGAATGTCTGTGTAAAAGCAGGCAAGGGCTCTAAGAGGTCAGGTATTGACTGTCATAAACGATAGAAGTCGACAGGCAATAAACCTCTGGGTGGTCAGATGATCTACCAGGAAGTGTTCGAGTCACGTCCCAGGAGGTGTTAGAAGATGCGTTTTTAACACAAATACTTGAAGCCATACTTCAGTGAGATAGAAAGTGGGGAGCAGTACTGTTTAAAGAGTAACGTGAGAAAGGGATGAACCCTTACTCGTTTTCAGGGGTTGGTCCCAGTAAACATCTCACTTATTGCTGGGACAAGATCTGGGACAGAAGACTTGCCTCTAGAGACACTGAAATGATGAGCTCTTGATCCAGACTTCTCGTCTAAAAAGACATCGATGTATATTTTTTAAATGTCGTTACTGATAGTTATTAGATAGGATAAGTGTAATCTGTTTCATAATTTGAATTCATGATAATTTGAAATTCTATTTTAATTCTATTCTATTAATTACTTGCAAACATTTGAATAATGCATATTGCATTGCAAATCCTATTTTATATAAATATAATTCCTTCTATTGATCACCACGTAAATTTATTAAGCTTAATTACTTTTCGTTTGAATTGATTGGGACACTATTAAATTTCATTAAAATCTTATTTCTATTGTACATCAATGTTGTAAGCTCAGAGATTGATAGAGTATCAGATCTAAGTAGTTTGAATAATTAAATGGCATCAGAATAAATCAAATATTTTAATTATTCATCTGGAGAGTATAGTTGTAGGTTTGAGGATGAGTCAAGTAGGTATATAAAAGTGTATTCGCAACCGTAGAGAGATACATTCTTTATATATTTCCCTACATTATATATACTTGGATACAGTAGAATGTATTAGCATACACTAATATATTGGTATCCAAGTAAGTATCTAGAATAAAAAAAACTCTCATTCGCTGAACTACTGTGTTCAACCTGCAGCATTAATGAGTAGCACTCATTAGTAGCAAGAGTGGAAACCCCACCTCATAGAAGTAAAGACTTCATCATTGGGATGAGACAAGAAAGAGTTCGCTTAACTGCATCAAAGAGGCAGCCCCTACACCAAGCCTTCAAGCTCTGGATTTGGATTTGGAGCCAAAATGGATCGCTAGACAAATAGCTAAATCCTCTTCATACAATATGTAACCTAAATAACACGAATACATATAAATCAAACAGCACATATATACACATAAATAACATGTACACATGACCTAAAATAACATATATATAAAATATGACCTAAATATAACATGACTATATTGGTAATAGGTGGAAGGCTTGAGAAGGAACACTTGGCAGATCCGGAATCTTCTCCTCCGGTATTCCGCCTGAATAATAATGAATAGAATACTGATGTTCTGGCATAATCGTGTTATGACTGCTAATAGACATTATCAGCATTTAAGTATACACGAGATCACTAGAGGATGACCAACAGAAAGAAATCACTACATGTTCGTGAAAATGTAAATAAAATCAAGTAAATAATTATTTAGTCCAGCGGGACTTTCAATATTTAGGTGCTGCTAATTACCGAATAGGATATATGGTAATCAAAAAACGAGTACCAGCAAAACCATTGTGTAGCCAAATGATACACTGTTACTTTAGAGTGGGTTGTGCCCACAAACTAGAATTTCATTAAAATTTTTAAAGTTCAACTAGAATTTCACTACAGGTTTCATTAATTCCATACTACTCTAAGAAAACTTGATGATCTTTTTTTTTTTTAACTTATAAATATTGTTTGTTTCAATTTGTCAATATTGACCAACCTTGATAATTAAAAGGAATTTTATTATTATAATTACGTCCGCTGTTTGATTATGTACTTTTGTGTGGATTAGTGAGAAATATAATGTAACTACAGTATTTTATTATATTGTGCAATATAAAAGGGCTAAATTATATAACTTCTGTCACGTTTTCTAATATATGTGTTTCTCGCAGCACTTGACAATGTTCCGTAACACTAAAAATGTTATGCTTAGACGAGCTTACCGGTTTATCAAATTTTCAATCCACTAACATCACTTAATATATGTTTAGTTAAGTTCATCAAGGACACGAACGCCATAATACTTACATACAGGTGAATGTTTCTAAATAAATGTTAGAATAAATAATCTAAATAGAATAGGAGAATGTTTCTGAATAAATAAGTAAAAAGTCAACTGTTCTTTTGGACAAGATAGCAAGAATATTCACACACGCATAAAGATACCAAATAATTTTGCTATAAATGTATTATTTATGCCTGAAGAGGATGAAGAAACAGTAAGTAATACTAGGCACCGAGGCCAACAAGAAATGTTGGCAGACTGCCACAGCATATTACAACTGCTTTGCGGTATATATATCAGATTTATTAGCATTGCACGTGCAGAGATATGTCAAGTTGCGCTGAAGATGCAAATATATTTTACCTATAAACGTATGATGAAGGATAAAATAATTTTCTCTAAGTGAAACGGCTTAAGCTAGAGTTACTTGTTCAAGACACATTGAAATGAACGCAGGAATTACAATGGCAGACAGTTGTGACTCCACAGCTCTTTACTAGTAAATATTTGCGCCCTCGGCACTCGGTGAGTTATAGAGCCGGAGTGAGAACGGTTAATTGGCGGGGATCAGACTTGTGCATTAACGAGGGTCGTTAGGCTAGACCATTAACTCGGCAATCAGGATCACAGTTAGTATCAGCCACTGTTACGTCAGTGTTGTTGATCGATGGCCTGTGTGGACTGGTGTCGTCCGTGAGATTGCGACGACTTAGGATCAAACTTGCACTTGACCCCACTTTGCCACACTTTCTTAGTCTATCAAAATCAAGTATAGTTATTAAAATTTGCTGAATATACATAAATAAACAGATATATAATATATTTCTTTTGATAAAACAGGTAATAAAAAATAAGCGTCTTTGATATATGTTTATTTTTATTGGAAAGGTCTTGAAATTGTGAAACTTTATTTCATCAGTCAGCTGTATTTTTATGAAAGGTTTCGCCAGATTTTATTCTACCACCAGGTTGTGTATCTTTATATAGCTATCGGAAATTTACGTGCTTTTTTCACCGATAAAGCATAAAAATGTGCTAACGGGTTCAGCACGAATTACTGATAAATTTCATACTTATTAAAATCTTTAATTGGTTACAATATTACTATTTTAATTTTCAATTCAGAGAAAAATGCCACACTAATATATATGGCACCCAGGGTGGACAACCCTCATGCCACCCCCTTCCCCAAAAGGCTGGCTACTGGATTACCTAAGTTAACTGGATTACGATAAACTAAATATAATAAATAGTACAAGTACACTCTTCAATCTTTAGGCCCCATTTCAAACTAATTTCATAATATAATTAAAAAATTAGGAATGTGTCTATCCTATTGCCATTAAAAAAAAAAGAGTATTTTTCTATAGTTAAGATACTGCCGTACAGTCAGTAACAGTAACTCACTATTCAGTTCCTCTGGGCTAACAAAAAAAGCTGGACTAACAAAGTATTTTTTTTTTAATATATTTAAAACTAGGTACCGTACTATTTGTAACCAGAACAATGTTACAAAAAAAATACACATTGCAAACTGCAAAGAGCCAGAATGCACCATGATTTTCCCCACCAGAAGGCGAGGCCCAATCACCTGTTTTTTTTTTAAGTTGTTTAGTTGTTGTTTTTTCCGTAATCTGATTTAAAGGGGCAAATGCAAAAATGATGAATTTCCAAACTGACAAAATTTTTAGACATTCAGTTAAAGTTTTATGTCTTCAGGAGAAACGAATATATGTTAAAACCACATTCTAATGTGTAATCCCTCTCGTACTAACACCGACGTTTCCAAAGAAAAAAATATTTCATTATTTTTTAATTACACTAATCAATAAAGCAAGACGTTGAATAAAATGTAATAAAAACAAGTGACTATTCAACATCCACGTAGTACATTTTTTTTTTCCATAGCTCTCAAACTTATAAAAATGGGATGTGGGAAAAATAAGAGGAAAATTATTTTGGATTGATGGGTGCCTTTTACTAAGGGGAGTCCCATTTGAAGGATGTATGAGAAGGATATGGGGTGTGGGATGCCTAAAGTAGGCGGGTGGGTTCGGGAAGGTAGAGTGAGAGTCTACCTATGGTGGAGCCTAGGGGTACTAGGCATTGGTTTGTAGTCGGCCAGATCATACCTGGCCCCGCCTCTGAAGGGGGCTGCACTGTGTCGGCCTATCGGCTGGGAGATCGACCCACCCTGAGCAGGTAGAAGGGGGTCATTTTGCTTCGATCGACCTCGATCTCTCGGCTGGGTGTGGATCGTTCAGTCCCCGTCAGGGGGCTTGGGTTCTATGAGGTCTATCTGTCTCCAGGCTTCGGTGGTCCAGCAGTGCTTCCATCGGACGGGCATTGGTGGTGGTTGAAGGTCGGAGAACTCTGTTCTGGAATTGCTGGAGCGTTTTTAGAGTGTTAGGAGTTAGATACTTGAATAGTGGGGTCCCGTACATCAAATCAGGTCTCAGGACGCTCTGGTATATCAGCAGCTTGAGGCGTACTGATAGAGCCGGACTGTGAAGTAGGTGTCCTAGGCTGTAGAACTTTTTCCTAGCACTCTTTAACTTCATGCTGAGATGTGTTGTGAACGACAAGTGTCTACCGAGGTAACTTTATGTAGCTTTCGATGAAAATCCTCATTATTTTAAAAATATCATTGTCTTAGCATGTACAATTTTTAAGAGAATAATGCGATTTTCGCCCCTTCAAAGGTCGAATAAAATCATTATGCATGAGCAAAAGTACCATAGGAGATCTTGTCAGGCGTTATTTTAAGTTCACAACCTCCCACAGTGTTCCTTTTTATTTTCCGATTTTTATTTATTCAATTTGTTTACTATCTGGCCCTCATATAAATGTAGTCTGGGGTAGTCATTAAAATTTACAAAAAAGCATGAACAATAAAATATACTAAAAAAAAAATTAAGTTTAAATAAACTCATAAATAATCTCGAAAGGAAAACAAAACATACATGTTTAAATTAAATAAAAAATTTAAATGTTCACATACATTACTGTTTGAATAACATTATCTTCGAAAATTACTGTTGAACTCATTTTGAGTGAGAGGTTAGAATAATTAATTATTAAGTATTACTATTAAGTACCCTATTCCTAATCCAACAATCCTACCTTTCAAACCGTTTCTTCCAAGTCCGCTGTGGTTTGGAATATTCTAACTACTATCCCATTAAAGCAGGAGTTCCACAGGGCAGCGTCCTGGGTCCCATCCTCTATAATCTATACACTGCTGATGTCCCCTCTACTACCAATACCTTCTTGGCAACATTCGCAGACGACACTGCAGTCCTGTCAACCCATCCAGACCCTGATATAGCATCCCAAAACCTTCAAAAACACCTTGACGAGATCGAGTATTGGTGCAACCAATGGCGAATCAAAGTCAACGAAGGAAAATGTTCCCACATAACCTTTACCCTCTGCCGCAAGTCCTGTCCGCCAGTCTTTTTAAATTCAATTCCTCTCCCTGTGTCTGAGACAGTAAGGTATTTAGGCTTCCATCTCGACAAGAGACTGACATGGAACCCACACACGAGACTAAAAAGACAAGAACTAAACAGACGCTTTGGACAACTGTACAGACTACTTCGAAGGACATCCCACCTCTCAATAGAAAACAAACTACTTATCTACAAGGTTATACTTAAGCCAATCTGGACATACGGAATAGAGCTATGGGGGACAGCAAAAAAGTCTTACATCAAGCGCATCCAATCCTTTCAATCAAAAGTCCTAAGAACAATAGTAAATGCCCCTTATTACGTCAGCAACAAAACCCTTCACAATGATCTGAATATACCCTATATTCTTGAACTCATCCCTTCCAAGTTCATTAAATTCCATGTTAACCTATCCAACCACCCTAATTCCCTAGCACAGTCATTGCACTGCACCACTCATCCCTACAATCTTCCTCGGAGACTTAAACGGCAGTGGCCTCGTGACCTGCTACAAATAAGTGACAGTGGGAGTCCTGGCAATGGCCAGTTTCTCCAATCATGTCCTGAGCGTCTGTGGCTCTCGCGCTCTTGGTCAGCCTCCGCTGGCTCTTGTCCAGTGACGCGGCTGAAGTAGGGGCGTGGGGGACTCTCCAAGACTCCACTTCTTCCTTCGCATGCGAGGGAGGTGACAACCATGTGGACTTGGGGGGCCTCTGGGCTGTTTGTAAATATTGTATGAATGAGCGAGTGAATGATGAATTGTAAATATGTATGAATGATGACACTTATCTCAATTACTCATTGCCTAATAAAAGGCAGATTGTAATTTTATCTTAATAAATTGTTGTTTTCTCTCTCTCACTATTAAGTACCTTGAGCTACAAATCCGACAATTTTTAAATATTTTTGGTGGTTTATTTATTTGGTATAATTATATTGTTTTATTAAAAATTTATGAGTGGTCACATTGAGTTTTGAGCAAGCAAAAACACCTGGATATCAGGATTTATTTTTAACTTATGAATAAATAGAATCCGCAACCTGTTCATAGCTTAGGCAAGCTAAATACATCTGTATTTCAATAGTTTTCCCTATTGCGTCATGGCATTTCCCTGGAATCAATTTAAGAATTGAAATTCCCTATTATGTACATACACACCTTGCTTCAAACCTTGGTGTTTTCCGGATAAATTTCTAGCTATTATTCCAAAAGGCTTTCCTGCGATCCGGTGTTCAATGAAACTGTTTTACGATTTATTTTATTCTGTGCAAAATTAAAGATGTAGTGCATTCATATACATATGAAGAACTTAGAAAATTACATCAACGCTTTCTGTTACCTTGTAATTCCCATGAAATAAAGGCGTTTTTCTATTTATTGTATTCATTTCTATGCGAGACTACGAATATGTTCACTTGTCGTCACGAGGTGGTCTAGTTGTCCTAGTCCTGCTGAAGAAGAGAGAGCTGAATATGAATAATAGACCTGGACGATTGCTTGGTGACGTGTCTTACTACGAAGCTATCTAACTCCATATCTAATAGGCGTGTGGTCCGACATTGCACTATGTTCAGAAGAAGAGGTACAGGCTAGGTTTTATAGGTAGTTTACGTGGTCTTGGTATGACCACGAATTCACACCCGGTATCTGAGTATAAGCGAAAACCTTCCGGCTCCTAAAGGCGAGTGTGAACCGGAAAGAGGCAAACTGGATCGCTGGGGGAAGCGTTACTATGTAAGTTCGTAGGGCTCCAGGTACCGTGGTCTGCATGGAAGGGATCCCTTCCAAGGATGTGCTAGTTTTAGCACGCCGAAGGCAGAGAATCCCACCAGGAAGGTGCAGGGTCTGACAACCGCGGACTAAAACATAGCAACGTTAGGAAATAAGTGTAGAGGGTTTCATGAATGAGAAGGCAATATTTAGAAACAGTGCAGTTGATAGTACTAGTTCAGAGGCGAGCCTTAGCTTGAATGCTTTGCCGTTTTCTGTTGTTTTCTTTCCCTTAACGTCTATATTAATATTTTTAAAAAATATAAATTAATATACAATTGACATAATTGAGTTATGAGTGGCTCCAGACTTATCCACAACTTCTTCGATGGTCCGTCGTCGATCTACCAGGACAATTTCGTGATTTTTTTGGAAATCTCGTTGGTTCGGCCCGTCAAAAGATCATTAATTGAAATTTCCCCACCTTTAAAACGGGAAAGCCATTTGAGTTTTCCCCAAAGCATCATCCTTGCAACCTGCATATAACATTTCAAGAGTTTCTTTGCCAGTTTTCCCGAGCAGGAAACATAACGTCTTTGCGACGCGAAAATCAGCCATTACAAACACGACGAGCACGCAAAACAACTGTTACAAATAAATTAACTCAGGCAAAACAGAACCTTCTCCAGTGACGGAGAGTGGAGTGGCATACTGACTGCTGAAAAGTTGCTTCACACGGTCTTATCGGCGAAACCTGGAATTACAAAAACATCATGCATCATCAGTTCGGCTTCTTTTGGGTACGGCCTCGTAATTGCTGTAAAGTTTGTAAATTAAAACTTCAGGCAAATAAATTACGTGTACACATTTATGTAACACTCATTATGAATAAAGAAGTGCAGATCTTAAATTTCATTAAACGTAATATTTTTTTCATGTGGATGCTTTTATTTGTACAATATTCGAGGAATCAAAAGGAACTAACGGGGAAAATATTCAGCCTCTAAGTAAAATTCAGGTTGAGTCAAAGTATTAATGACTATTTTTAATTACAAAAGACAATGCACGAATTTTATGTTATTAGTCAGAATGTTGGGATGATTTCATACCATAATCAAGATGGTATAATAACACCAATTATCGAGTGATTAGTTAATTAAGGCTTGTTTATATGATGTCCCTTTTCGCGCAATAAGTTAACATGCCCCGCAACCTAGCCACCCTGGGTTGCAAGTAGGCGCAAGGGCTCACCACATTAATCAAGCAATATTTGTTACCACTTTTCGTATAACTTTACACATAATCATCTTTTAACATATAGTTAAATCGTTATGTGATGGACTAGGACAAGGAAAATACCCTCGATTCTAATCGACGATTTCAGAAAATGCGTGGTCATGTTGCAATCAATAAAGCAGACCGTGAAAAAAAAAAACACCTGTTATTAAAAAGCATGAAGTGCCTTACGTTACGTCAGTTACTTGCTTATAATGATTTTTAGTATCGGTGTTGTTTTTTTTCAATTCCAATCATCCTGCAATAGCTCTTCGAATTCAAAAGTAGTTGAATTTTTTAATAGCGCGAAACTATTGATTCGAATTTCAGTTCAAGGCAGAACATTTTTTAAGACCGTCTTGAAAATATAAACTAGTTTATTTTTTATTCTTCCATGATAACCGTAGCACTTAGCGTAGCTCCAGTATACAACGTTACCCTCGTTGGTACTGTTGGTAACGTTGTACATTGCAGCTATGCCAAGATGTAAAATGGTGCCATGACATATTGGGTTTGAAAATTGCATGAGCAGGTTTGGGCAAACAGCATGAGACATGTGCTTGTTAGGTTTCGATGCAAAAGACGCCCACAAAGTTTCATGCGGCATGGCATGATAAGAGGCTGCATCTAAACGAGGTTTTAATGACACTTGGCCATGCTTCATGATATCTTCGACGTGTTTTATGTTATCGATCCGTCAAATGAAGACACCCACGACATGAATTGTAATACAATTCATGTTAGGACACCCACAATCCTCGGAACAGATGGACAGACAGGATGGAAACCGTAACGGCTTCTAGTTTAGGAAAAAATCGTCTTCACAACTGGCTGAAAAGTACCACGTACTTTATAGATATTCGTAATTACATATCCTAACTATTTATAAGGTATATACGAAGAAATGGTCATCTTCGAAAGTCATAACCTAGCCCAAATCTATGCCCGTACAAGAACCCTGCCCCCGGTCACCCCAGAAGCCTTGACGACAGGCATCCATCTTTGGCACTGTACTGATGACAGATGACTGACGACTGATGATGATGACCTGATGACTATCCACGACCCTGCCCTCCCACCGTTAGGCTGCGACTCCACTCTCGTCATTACTGCAACGACGGCTCAAGCTGTCTCCCTCTAGCGCTATCTCTGATAAGTCCGCTCTCACAGACGGGAAACTGAGCTCTAATGAATGAGATTCAGGCCCGAGGTGCATGATCCAGTGGTTCTCAAAGAAACGCAGGATTCTTTCTCGCAACAAAAAAGCAATGCGATGGCGTTCCTTTACGCCACCATTGTTTTCATGGTAACTTATTTTTTGCATATTCAACTCATCCCTTATAAACCTCTTTTTGCGAAGAATACACTTATAACCAAGCAAATGATCCATGGATCGCCAACCTATAATTTTTTTTTTAGTTTTATTATTTGAAAAAAAAATTGTTTGTCATCATACATAAACATGCAAAAGTTGTATTTTCCGAAACATATATAAATAAAGCATTGGTCAAGTGAAGGAATAAAAAGTAAGCAGCATTCTCAGCCTGTCAGTAATGGTGACAATTAAAACTGTTTAGAATTGGCCTCAGGGCACCTTATATTTCAATATTCCAAGTCCTTGAAAATGAATCAACGCTGTAACTTTAACTTAGAAATAATCAAAAATTGTTGACAGACATAATTTGTTTAAAGAATTATTAGATGTTTATAAAATAAAAAAAAAAAGTTGAATTAAGATAGTTTTCACTAGTGCTTGTAATATATGTTCTTGATGTCGTATTATTTTGTATATACGTTAAAAACAAAAATTACATTATATGAGGTAATTTAAATAATGCTTTTTACCACATAGTAAAAGGATGATGTATTTTTTCTTTTGAAATGATTTACAGGGATATAACGGATATGAAATTGTATTAACGGTTTTCCTCGCTTGGGGATAAGCATTATATTTAATTTAATTATAATTTATATTTAACATAATTTAATTTTAAATTTGAACTCCATCTTGAAAGTGAACGTTTAAAATGAACATCAGTGATGGAAGAAGAAATAAAAAAATATATTTATGAAGTACCTGATAACGTAATTTCAATTATCTAATATTATTCATCCTATCAACAATACTATTATTAATAAATTTTTATTTGATACCAAAAATACTACATAATTTATTGTGTCACTTTTCCAATAACTCTCTTTGTAGCTGGGAATGAATTAATGAGCTCAATACAAACTGTTATGTTTCGTAAGTTAACTTAAACAGTATTTATTTACGAACAAATGGATTTTTGGACACAACATTCTTTCGCTAAAAGAAGTAATTTTGAATGTTTTTCATGTCAACATGTATATTAGTCATAAGTGATATTTTTATGGGGATCCATAGTTTTTTACAATACCAACGTACAGTTAAAATTGAAACATTTTCATCGTAAATTTCAGACAAATAACGTTGCTGTTCATTATGGCTCATATTTGTCAATGTTAGGATACACATTATAATTTAGTCTAGGAATGCGTAACTTTACATCAAAAACGCTTGACCTTACAAAAAAAAAATATCAATTAAACACTGCTATCAGTTTTCTGTATCCTTTATTGTTTTCTCTATCAGCTGGAATAAAAGTGAATTTACTGAAACAACAAACCATATTTTATAGCCATACGTGAAACAAAATTGTATACACCTAAAAAGAAATGAATAATTAATTACAATTGCTAATTAGAGATATGTGAATAATAATGGGAGTTTCTCACGTGGAAGACTGGCCAGCGGTCACTCACCTACCAAAAAGACCACACCCACCACAACGCTCACAATCCTTTCATCTTTAGTCTTCTTCAAGGTCTGGTTTCCTTTTGACTTCTTTTCTTTTGTAATTTTTCAAAAGTGGCAAACCACTGTGCAAAAGGAGGAACGTAGAAAATGGCGTCATTGATCGGAATACAGCCAACAGTAGATTATATCTGTACATTATCTGTTTCAATGGAATTTGTCGATTCTTCGTAAGCCGACTGAGAGTTTCGTGTCAAAAACGAATTAAATTCAACAATTACAATTTATTATTTATTTTATTCTCTATAATTCTACGCTATACACAACAAAATAATAAAAAACCTTCATGGATCTTTAAAAAAAACGGTTTCTGGTATTCACTACTCAACTACCCCAAATATATGGCTTTAGCTAAAGACGCTAATTTATTCAAAGCTGTAGTTACGTTTGAAGAAAAATTAAATTTAATTATCCCTAATGTATGTATTATAGGAGAATGTTTAGCTTGTACAATTGTTTATTACATGGGCTAAAATATAATATATATTTTAAGGTTCATTATTTAATCCTGCATTATTTCTATGCTATTATGAGCATAAATTTGATATATTCTAGTAATACTAGATATATAATAGTATTAAATATTACCAGTAATAAAATTCAAAGGGCAACGCTCTTCCTGAGAACAAACTTACACCATTGCTTTACATGCTAGACCGAGCATTCAGTTCAAAATTATTTAATAATGAAAAACTTCAAGATACAAAAATATTTTCAAATTCAAAATTATAAGCAGTCTACACGTATTTTAGTTATCTTGACTACTAATGTGGTCATATAAATAGTTTTAGTTAGTTAGATTTAATGCCACAAAACAAAATTCCCAGGTTTTCTACTGTAATAATACTCCAGTTAGTTTATACACAAAAAGGTAACTAATTAATACACATCTGATTATTTTTGATTGACGATTCAGGTCATTCAATGTCAAATGAATAAAAAAAAAAAAAGTTTCTAGCTTCGTCACCATCATTGATTTAAATGAAGTAGTTGAGCCTGCGGAAAACGTAAAAAAAATGCATTTGAATTAAACAAAACTCAAGTGCAATGTTTAAATGCATTATTAGTGTGGATAATAAATAACTTTAAAGTTTATACCATTAACTTTGAATTCTCAGACATTTGTGGAATTAGATATTGATGACTGTTTGAATAGGAATTGGCTTACTTTGATGAAAAAAAAGATTTTCATCACTTATTTTAATGGCCTTTTTTATAATTGGACATGCAGTAAACGGTCTTCAAGGAGCTAAAATGGTGATGCCATTTTTTAAGCCCAGTTTAAAAAATTTTGAAATTTTGAAAAATTTCAGATGCTCCTTTAGACGTTCTGATTCTGAAAATAACTTAAACATAAAAATTCAGACGGCAGCCGTTTTTATTTTTTGTTTTCATGTATTCCCTTGTCATCACGGTACATAAAATTCTATTTTAACATGCATTGAACGGCCATGACACTGACATCGCAGGCAAATATATCCGACGTCCTAAGGTAAAAACTGTGACATGACAGCCAAGTGATGGCCTCCATAATAGACACGGAGTACCTGTGGAAAATTGAACGCTTTAAACCGAAATCACGCCCACACCAATAATAAAAGAGTGGGGCTATTTTTTTCTATTTTTCTTCCCACACCGCTGATCTTGAGCGTAGAAGAGGAATTAATAAAGCCTTCAAATGAACGGGGGCGTCCATTCATATCCTTCGAGGTCAAAGACAGCTAGTTTTTTTTTTTGTACCAAGAAAAAATTCACATGTTTGTCTATTCGAATCTTCCGTGGGGTTCATAAAAACTACACAAATAGAGCAAATTTGAAGTCTGGAACATAGACGATTCGTAATTAATCCTCCTTATGCAGTAACATTCCCCAATTCCTCCTCGTCACCTAAAGTGGCAGTGGTTTCGTGTTCTAATTGTAAATATATATAAAGCAAGTCATAGGTTAATAGCACAGGCTACCAAGCACTATCCATGGCCTGAGCGGCTGTGGCTCTCTTGTCATCTTTCTGGACTTCGCGATGTAGAGAATGGAGATTAAGGTGTGGGAACCATTTATGAGCCCGATTTCTCCATCAGATTCACTGGGGAAATCCTCTGGAGCTCCTGAGTTTTTGTATGTACATACATATTCTATGTATCTACAGTTACAACATATTGTAAGTATTCATCCATACAGTAGATTTTAAGTATTCATACATATCGTATGTATCCACCCCTCCCCAGGTTCACTATTGGTTTAGGGTCTGAAATGCTTGTGTTAACTTGTTTGATTGCATTGCTCGTTCAAACACTGAGCTATTTATTGTGCATGAAATCTGTGTAATCGATGTCTACAAATTGACATTAAATCAGCAGCTGAAAGGATGAAGCAACTACCGTTTCCTAGAGCTCCTGATAGTCAAAAGGATGATAAACGCTAGGAAAAAAACCGTCCACGATCCTTACACAATCGGACCATTGATAGTCCGGAGCTCCTGACGGTTGCTCCCATAAGGAAATCACGTTACCTAGGCATTAAGTAATAGCAGCTATGCAGCGGCAGGAGTAATTATTTCTAAGGATTGTGGTTCAAGTGGTTCGGAAGGGAGACTTTAATGCCGGTTCGGCCTTCGATGCACAATGGTCGACTCCGACCATCCCCTCACCTCCTTAGTCACCGGCTCGGTCCCTTCATTAATAATACATTTGCTGCAAATGTGCCTTTCGCTGGCTGACTCATCACCTCAACGGAGCCGATTCCCAACGTTAATTACTGGATTTGATGCGAACTGTTAATGCCAGGCAGAGGCCATTTTGTTTTATAGACTTGAACTATAGGATTGCAGATTCCTTCCTCATGTTTATGTTCAATGACATCTTGAACAGGTTGGTACAATAATCATCATTTTCGCCATATTTATTAGAATGTTCTAAAGAGCACTCTGTTAAAAAAGTCAAATGTATTTTAATATTTACACCATCTGAAAAACTAACTTTTAAACAAAAAGGTTTTAAAGTCAACCATATATTTTTACTACCGATTCTACCATCTTCGGGACAACAAATTTCATATAAAAGAGCAATTCAATATTCTTTTTGTGATCAATTTTGTTAATTGTTATAAGCATTTCTGATATGATGAAGAAGTATTATCTGTTGGAGCATTTGAGGTCTAAAAGGATACTAAAATATTTTATTGATAGTTAAATAAAATTAGATTTCCTTTTAAATTTTCATTTAACTTTTCAGAGAATTTGCCAAGTCGGTATGAAATAATGGAAGAATATCTCAAATATTTTGTAAAATTATATTGTTTTATTCTTTGGATTCTTACTAATTTTAATCTATACTTTTTTATATGTAAATATTATTTTAATATTCATACGCTGTTTTGCAACATCCAGTATGATTGATTTGTAGCCCATAACATGCCTAAATAGGCGAAACATTGACAGGTGATTTAAAACGTGTAAATATTTTTGGAGAGGCTATTTTTTTTTATATAGTGTATCAATGAAAATGCGATCAATCCAGTAGGGAATGGTTGGGTTCGTTGGGAATGTGCACAATCAAGGGTTTGTTCAATGTAACTTAAATTTCTACAATACCTCTATGGTTAGTAATAGTACACAAGAACTTGAGTACTTTAGAAAAAAATTTGATTCTTTTTCTTCTCCAAACATTTGATATAGATATTTATGATACCCGAGACTCACATAGAAGAGAAGGAGAATTCTATATGTAATATGCTCTCTTTAACAAAATTTCAAAACTGCATATGTAGTTTGATTGAGTGGTTACCGAGATCATTGATGAGTTTAAATTTTACAGAGTGAGAAAGAAAACATGTTTTAGTTCAACATGCGAGACATTGGGATGTGTGAGGTCCCAATTTATTCAAATAGCAAACAATTTGAATGCAGTTATAATATAATATAACCTGCTGCATAGAACCTCTACATACAAACAAATAAGAAACATTTATTGACGTGTGTAAAATGGTAAAATCAACAACATACAAACCCTTTTAAATTAAATATTGATGGCCTGTAGATATCAATTGGTGTTTGTTGGGAATTTATATTTAAAAATGGATTTTTTTTTTTGTGTCGCGATAAATATTATGTAGCACACGTGACCTTATTTACGTGTGCTTTCGTTCGATTTGTTCAAGTGCCTGTGTGCTGCATTGGTGACATAAGGGATTGTTTTGCCATTGGGTTCTACGCTGTTTAGTTACATGCACTCACATGTATGTAAATATTTCTTGTGAAATAAAAAATAAGTGACAAAAATGTATATGTATGGTAGTATTTTAAACCTTAACTGGTTGTGTAATCTAACTTGTTGTTTTTTTAAGATGTGCAACTGTTTTATTTTTACTGTGTTTTTCTCATCAGTAATGTAAATAATTTCTATAATATTGATAATGCTCTATAAATGGATGTGCGTTTGTGTGATGAAAAATGATACTTAAAACGAATGCTTCTATTCTAATTTTAACTATTTATGATGCTTCTCACATATAAAAAGGTCATGGAGAAACAATAACTCCATTAAAAAAATCAAAAAAAAAAAATCGGGAGAGCTAAAATAGGATGCACCTAGATTGCTTGAACACTAATTGAAGAAAAAAATTAAACAATTTCCTATACAATATATAAAATAAAGGAGAGGGTTTTGTTTACTTACACCGTCACATCATTTATCTGTATTGCCTTATAAAAGGCAGATTGTAATTATTGCACAATAAAGATTGTTATCATTATACACCGGATAAGCAGTTAGACAATTGTTACCTATTATTTTCTGTTTAAAGACTAGGCATCTAGAATGCATTTCTCTCGAACAAACTCTTCTACTCTAGTTTTAAGGTTTTGTTTTTTTCTTATATCCGTCTAGGACAACGGATACGGATAAAATGTTAAAAATTAGCCACAGTGATTCTTGGTGCTACCTTCAGTATGTACAAGGTTTGTCTGCCAAAGAAAATTTATGTTTGTTTATCTTTCTGTAATATTCTCACAAGTAATTTAGTACGGAATGTTTTTTTTGAAAAATTTTTCATCGTCTCATGCTATTTGCATATACACTTAACAATAGGATATGAATATCAACACAACTTTAATAATCAATTTATTTTTACGAAATTTAAGAGAATACTTTAATTCCAGGACCACCTCATGTAGAATATTAAACTGATACCACAGCACTAGTCTTATCAAGTATGCACTTATGCAATAATCGAAATACAGATTGGTGCAATAGCTTTTGATGAGGCTAAATTCTCAGTACAACTCTCAAAGCCTGGCTTCAATATCTATATGATTGTTAATCAACTGTAGTAAAAAACATATAGCTATATTTATTCTTATTCCATGGCCAGGCAAAGTTAGGTATGGTATACTGTTTGTTGTTGCTGCAAGACTGGCAGGTTTCATCATCTGCTTAATGATAGTGCACTGTAAAGCAACAACTCTACACTTTACTCTAGTATTGTGGATCAGGCATAGATTATTTAACGTGGGAAGAATGGCCGTGCCTCGTGTAATAATGTAAATGGCTTCTTCATGATTGCTGTGGTTTAAAGGCGTGCCCTATCTGTTAGTATTGTAGAGCAGTGGTACCATGATCGGAGCCCTAGGGCGATCCCGACGTAATGAATAGACGTAGCATCAGATCCAACTTTTCTTATGAAGACCTTTAAAAGAAGCAATATGTGATGAAGGCAGCGTTGTATTAGTAATGATTTCAATTACATGTAATGTATAATAACAAAGTACATTTCCGAATTCAAAAAATCCGTACATTACTACTTAGGGGGGTATTTTTTAGAATCTCTCTCCAAGGGAAACATTCTAATATTCTTCCGAAAGTTTAATGCAAAAGAATTTAGAAATTTCTCTGGTTTATGATATGTTATAAGTTACATCCGTCATTGTTATACGTTTATATTTTTCTACGAATACAACTGAAAGAAGTCCAGATAAAACAAAAGCACAGGAACATGTGACACATTCCAGTAAAAGTTTTAAATAACGTATTGTGAATTTTCGTTGTGTTATAATGTCAACTATCATGAATAAGTATTAGCCAAAGAAAAAATACTGGGAGAAACGGGACTCGAACCCCTGTGGTTATGGTCTCCCACCAACAGTAAGCCCCTTAACACAGAGTACGCCAAAGGCTGACAGCGGGTACATAATATGACCCCTAATTTAAATTTCCTGGAGCTTTTCATAGTATGAAAATATAAAATATATTTTAATATATCGTTTTTCTTACTAGTAGAAATAAATAGAAGGCAACGAATGAATATTTTTAAAATATTTTCCATGGGTTAGCTGTATTTTTATATTTCTGCATATATAATTTTGCATCAGAAGTCATAGTAATTTTTTCCGCTTATCTCACTGTTTACTCTGAGTCTTAAAATTATTTTTTCGTGCATGAATCTTTATAGTTTGTTTATTAAATTTAGATTTGAATTTACTCAATGATTCTTGAGGACAAATTAAAAACAAATGTTCGTGGAGAATATAGGTCGTTTTTATTTATGTTCCGATCAGTCTACATTAACCGTTACCATCGTCGATCGTCGAAATTGTTAATCCACCTTTGTAATGCCATCGTACCAATCATGAGTTCTGAAGAATGGAAGAAGAGTGAAACTGAGACTGCTAATAAGATAACTCTTAAGACGCCGAAGGAGCGGTAAGAGAAAATGCGTGCGTATGGGACCGTATCCAGCGGTGAAACCGATTTACCTACTGCTGGCTAGCGGGCAGGCCAAGGCCGGCTACGTCACCTTTTTTGTTTTTATATTTTTTATAAGGGGAGGGGGAGCGGACCGGTGCCTCAAGCGTTAAAGTCTCCGCTCCTCCATTCTACCTACCCACCGTTCAAGTCTCCACTTCCCTGCCCTATTAAAGTCGCCTGATACGGAATAAAACTTATTTTCAAATATTATTCATACGACGAAACTTTGGTGAAATGCATAAAATCGTATTTATAATTCGTAATGTACAGCATATTTGTATCACTGCTACACAAAGCGCTGCAAGTAAATTTTAATAAATAAAATGGTTTATAGCTTGATTTTTTACAGTGATTATTTATCAGGAATGCAAAAAATTTTTATATTTCAAAAAACAAAACAAAGGAAACTACCATTTCAATTATATATATAACTTTATTTCCAGCTGGGTTTGACATCTACATATGTATACGTATATATACATGTAATAATTACACAGAACAAATAGAGGAATGGTCCCACTAAGAGACACCCCTAACTAATATAATTTCGTAAGAATATCCTTCATTTTGGAACTTAGTAGATTACTACATTATAACAATGTTTATATCCTAACATGATAATAATTAATAATTTTTTATATAAAAATAATAATATAAATTTTGATAATTTTTAGAGAACAAAAATAATTAAAACAATACATAATGATGCTGAAATGATAATTAACAAAAATTTCTTCTTTTTTCTTTCTTTTTACAACAGGATATCAGTCTTGGTTTCAATCTTATATTTGACGACGGAGTTCCAATGTTATATATAATTTACTTACATTTTTATTATATTAAATTAATGTATTACAGATTAAACATGGGATCAGATATTTTACAATAAATATTAATATTTATTATATTTGTAAATATTTGTAATATATATATATATTACTTTATTATTAAAGCTTTTTCTAATGGAGAACATGCATTTATTACTTTGAAAATAAATGAAAATTCAACTTCTTCAACATAAATCAATAACTTTTACTGAAGAAAACATCAGCATTTATTTAAGGATAGAAATAAAGTATAACGCTTCCCTTAAATTTCTACTTTATAGAGCAAATATGGATCAAAAGTACAAGACACGAAACAAGCGATGACACAACCATCTGTTATTTTGATACGAGGTTCTGTAACAGTACTGAAGTGAAATTTTAGTAACGGTTCGGCCATCGAGAGTTCAATGCTCAACACAATTAGGAACGCCCCTTGTCTTAAAAGTAAAAAAAAACACTTTCATCAAATACTTTTTAATTAATCTTTTTTTATAAACCTACCCTATTTAATTTATAAGTTAAGAGATTCTATACAATGCTATAAGTATTTCTGTAGTTGAACTACATTTTATAAACTTAAATTGACACAAACAATTTAAATTGAATATTATAAAAAGCAACGTATTTCGGCTAAGATGCACTCACACTATGCTCTTGATTTCTTTACACCAAAATAATATTTGTTGAATAAACAATACAAATTATTGATAGCATTCTCATCTTGTATTTTTCGTATCTTTGGGAGGTTGTAAACTTGAAATTTTTATGACTTATATGCAAGGTCCTGCTTATAGACAAATTATTTATCAAACGAGAGACTCTTTGAAAGCTACAAATTTAGCTTCATTTAGAAATTATATTGTTATTATTTATATAACCACGGAAAGGAATCACCTCTGCCCTGATGTATTTAAAAGCGTCATTGAGTTTTTTTTCGGTGCCGCTTAATGTTTTACCCTTGATGTGCAACCTTGAAGAGACGTAAATGATTTTTGTCTATTAAAAGCTACGTGCTGTCCTCTTTTTGTTTTTAAACCAAATTTCTTTTTTTAGTACGGTGAGATTCTGAGATTGATGCGGTCACTTACACCTGAACGCATCCAATCTTGCAAAGAAGTACCCGAAGATGTAACACGGTACCAAGAAATATAAAAAGGAATTGGTCATCCCTAATGGCCCTGGAACTTCCTGTTGTGTCCATATACCGTGTCCTGAAGGTTTATGCGATGAACTGGCTGAATTCTTGGAATCGGGTAAATACTTCATGTCCTGGATCCTGCGACAAGATGCCCACGGCTTCCAGCTTCGTCGAATCAAGGCTTTGACGAGTTTCCGAAGCCTGTCATAACGTACTAAGATTATTTAAATTACATATTAGGATTAAACCAATTAGTTTTAGTATTGAAACGAATAATGTTTAGCCAAAGCAAAGGAGGAACGAAGGATGTTTGGGTGCTCTTTCTCTGAGCTATCCTGTATATATCGACCTTTTCATCTTAGCTTATGTACAGTATTCATGTGATACAATAGAGTAGGTACATTATGTACAATTTGTAGACCACTGGACTAGAATATTAGATTACATAAAATTTTGAAGTACTTAAATGCCAAGTTATTGCCAGTTCTGAAAAGTTTGCGATCAATAAAGGAGGATCTTTCGTATGCTTTTGAAGCCAAGTCTTTCTTCGGATAAATAATCTTAATTTATTTTTGAACACTTACATGTCTAGAGAGACTCAAGGCCCAACCAACAGTTGACTCTCACCACTGTACCGCAACAACCAACCTCTACCGAGGCTTCCCACACTCATTAATTCTCTCACACCACCAAGCAGGTACTCCTAGTACAAGGATCCGCTCAACCCAATTATTCCTTTCAATTATTACTTCAAAATAAAGCTTTTCTTTATTTTCTTTTAAAAGACTCTCCTGTACAAAGATTATTTAACTGCCCAGAATCATTTTCTTAACTTCTTCGACGTTGTCGTTTATTGAAGTGTTAGGGCGCCTAGCGCAATTATCATCTTCAACGTCTTCAAGGCCCTCTTTGAAACGTCCATACTACTAATAAACTATTGCTTTGCATACGGTACATTCACCAATAGCCAATGTCAACATTTGAAAAACTTTGCTGCAGTTTATTTAATTATTTTGTGTGTTGAAATAATTATTACATGATCTTAAAGTCAGAAATAAATTGAATAATACGAAGGGAAACGTTATGGTAAGAATAAAGCTTGCGATTGGTATTAACACCGATTGTGGGCTGTTGACTAATAAATACTAAATGTTTGTGTGTTATTGCAAACACAAGTGCTATCAAAAGATGAGCTATCATCAGGTGATTTTCAGAAACAGTCACTCTGTTTGTAAAAGAATGATCAATTGGTACAAAAAAATATTTTGAATGTATGTCTCCGTCATTTGGGACTGGGTGTCAAGTCAAAATATTTTTTGTGCCTAATGAGCACACTCTCAATATAAATACAGATAATATTTCTCTGCACGCATCTGGCGATGAATGCCTAGTTGTCAAAAGCACTTGGGCTACCGAGGCCAGAAAACATTTCCGTATTACCATTAGAGAAATTATTAGTTGTACTCTGTAGTCCATCCAAGAATATGCATAGAAGAAAGGAGGAGTCATATTAACGCAAATGATGCATTATGCATCATGCTCAAGACAGTCAGCTTAGCACTAAGATTCGTAAGCTTACAGCAAAAATAAATTAAACATTTTGAAAGGATCCATATTATATTAAATAGTACCCCTGTTAATACAGATAACATTATACACGCCTAAGGTATATAACCTTAATTAAATAATTTAGAATAGAAAACATTATTTGTATACTTTATAAGAAAAATCCTTACTGTATGGGGTGGGAGGTTATATAACTTTGGAAAAATTTTTAACCCTTAGACCACTTAAATTGAACAATCAACTGTACTTATCATAAAAGTCATAAATGCCGCAAAAATCAAAAATCACTAAGAAAGTTTTTCAAATATTTTTTTATGAAAACTAACACAAAATTCCTTTTAAAAAAATGTTCAGGCAGCTAAATCCTTAAATTCCAAAAATCAAGTCAAATTTTGCCGTAGAAGTCTTACAGTCGACCAAAGCCAAATATGTAATTTCTAACGCTTTATTTAGCCTTCTTACAGATCTGTTGGGTTTTGTTTGCACCGATGTGTATGTACCTTGGTCAAGTCAAATCTATTTGTATTGTGACATTATGTGCAAAAGCGGTTTCTTTTCCAAAATGTAGCACATAATTTACTGAGTTTAGAGGTCTCATCTAATTACAGTTTTTAACTTTATCCCATGGCACATTTTGAATTCATACTGTAATGTTCATAAGAAAACAGACCTACAAGATGAGTCGGTGTATGATTATAGATCAATTGATGAGAAATGTACCGTTCCGATCTTCTTGATAGACTAGGGCGAAATAAATCCGACAGAAGGGAAGAGAGGCAAAGCCAAGAGCGAGCGGCAGCGATGGTGGAGCGGGTAATGAGGAAGACCTTGAGGCCAGGACCGCAGCCTCCTTACCGCAAGTCCTCGCCGGTATTTCGGACTTTTTGCCGGGCCCAAGGTCCCAGTGCTCTACCGTTCGCATTAGACATAGCCTCCTAATGTCGGCTAGCGCGTAGAAAACGAAACAGACCACAATGGGTCTATCGCTTACTCACAGGTGATCAGGTAATTTATATTGTAAGGTGATTCAATAAGTAGAGGGTGCTTAAACTAGCTCACTTAGCAAGTTTTCGTAAGACGTATGTAACTCCATGAAAACTAAAGAAGGATTATTAATTGGTTCATTGTACATCCCAACCCAGTAGTGTTGCGAAAAGCAACTTTTTCGGGATTTTCAGCCCGAGTAAATCTTTATTCTAGGATATTGTCCACAAAGAATAACAAAAAGAAACAAATAGAAATGTTCATCTGACAAAAGAAAAACATAACATTACATTGATATGATAAACCTATAAATAATAAACAGGGCCTATGTTCGACAGCAATGAACCAATACCAAAAGATTAAACAAAATAAATAAATAAGTAGAGGTAAAAAATAATATATAAATAATTAAATTGGAGGAAGAGACCAAGAAAGTTTGCTGGGAAGTATTAAAGTAGGAAATGAATACTATTGAAAATAATAATAATAATGACGAATCATGAATTGATAGATTGGAGGGAGATAAGGAACTGGCAAAGTCTAAATTTAAAGATTAGGAGAAGGCCTTGATCACATATCCTCAGCCCTTGAAACCAAACAGTATTGCACTGCTGCCTTTCTGGACATAGCTCAAGCTTTTGACAGGGTCTAGCACGCAGGTTTGCTTTACAAGCTCAAAGGATATTTACCGCAAACCCTACTCCTAATCCTACCTTTGAAACCGTTTCTTCCAAGTCCGCTGAGGTTTAGAATATTCTAACTACTATCCCATTAAAGCAGGAGTTCCACAGGGCAGCGTCCTGGGTCCCATCCTCTATAATCTATACACCACTGATGTCCCCTCCACCACCAATACCTTCTTGGCAACATTCACAGACGACACTGTAGTCCTCTCAACCCATCCAGACCCTGATATAGCATCCCAAAACCTTCAAAAACACCTTGACGAGATCGAGTATTGGTGGAACCAATGGCGAATGTCCTGACTGGAACCAAAGTCAATGAAGGAAAATGTTCCCACATAACCTTTACCCTCTGCCGCAAGTCCTGCCCGCCAGTCTTTTTAAATTCAATTCCTCTCCCTGTGTCTGAGACAACACGGTATTTAGGCTTCCATCTCGACAAAAGCCTGACATGGAACCCACACACGAGGCTAAAAAGACAAGAACTAAACAGACGCTTTGGACAACTGTACAGACTACTTTGAAGGACATCCCACCTCTCAATAGAAAACAAACTACTTATTTACAAGGTTATACTTAAGCCAATCTGGACATACGAAATAGAGCTATGGGGGACAGCAAAAAAGTCTAACATCAAGCGCATCCAATCCTTTCAATCAAAAGTCCTAAGAACAATAGTAAATGCCCCTTATTACGTCAGCAACAAAACCCTTCATAATGATCTGAATATACCCTATATTCTTGAACTCGTCCCTTCCACGTTCATAAAATTCAATAGTAACCTATCCAACCACCCTAATTCCCTAGCACAGTCATTGCACTGCACCACTCACCCCTATAATCCTCCTCGGAGATTAAAACGGCAGTGGCCTCGTGACCTGCTATAACTAAGTGATAGTGGGAGTTCTGGCAATGGTCAGTTTCTCTAATCATGTCCTGAGCGTCTGTGGCTCTCGCGCTTTTGGTCAGCCCCCGCTGGCTCTTATCCAGTGACGTGGCTGACGTAGGAGCGTGGGGGACTCCCCAACACTCCGCTTCCTCCTTCGCATGCGAGGGAGGTGACAACCTTGTGGACTTGGGGGGCCTCTGGACTGTTTGTAAATATTGTATGAATGAGCGAGTGAATGACGAATTGTAAATATGGTATGAATGATAACATTTATCTCAATTACTCATTGCCTAATAAAAGGCAGATTGTAATTTTATCTTAATAAAAATGATTGAATTCAAAAAAAAAAAAGATTAGGAGAGTAGATAAGCGACTAATATCGATGGGAATAGAGTTCCAAATGTTTGCGGCATGGATAAGAAAAGAACGGCCAAACAAAGAAGCTTAGTGAGAAGGGAAATACAGGTTTGAAGGACGGAATCTGGTATTACTGGATTGGATCGCGGATTTGAATTAGAGTAGGTTGCTAAAGTAGTAACCAGGCTTTTTAGTCATGAAAGTATTGAAGAGGAAGGATCCAAGGAAGTATTGGCGACGGGTGGACTCCCAACTCAAGAATATTGTTGCGAAAAGTAATCTTTTCTCTGAAAATCCGGAATAAATCTAGGGACATAAATTCTTCAACCACTTAACCGAGCCTCGACATCATCACAACTTTAGTCAACTAATTTAGTCAAATTGCGTCACTATGATTTTATCATTTTGCGCTATGTTTAATAACGTCTACCATCGTTTCAAGTTTTTTAGCCCTAAGCCTTAATCCCCACCAACCAGTACGATTTAAAAATATTTTCTTTAATTCAAAAAGTTTGATTTATACCAACCCTTTACGCTACTTCTTCTCAAAACTCACTTTCAACAGACCTCATAATATAACACCGATTTTTGACAATTTAAACTGTTTTCGTCTTGAAGAAATACAAAACATTTGCTAAAGAGGATTTAAAATGTGACTTTGTAGTTTATTGAAAACGAAGATTCTACGTTCAGCAAACATGTCATTGATCAAATGTAATTGTGATTGATTTCGTGTAGGGCTATTTGATACTGACTGCATCACATATCGTGTTAAAAAAGGCCGTTGATGTATCAAAAATATATCTAGTATGCATTTGTAGAGAAACAGATGTTGACGGACATATTGTGATATGACAACCACGACAATTTACAGCTGATTTTTAACCCATTATAATGATCGTCTAGTGCTGTGAATAGTAGTTTGGGGTAACTGTGATGTCCCATGAACAGCCACATTATAGCCGTCTATCCTTGAACTTGACTCAAGGAGGAGAAATACGCAACAGTGGAGGCAGGAGTGGGGATACCGACTACGGCAGATACACCCAACCATTGAATTAATTAATACAAACAAAAACAGCATTAGCATCAAGGTATGCATTCTTCAGGCGATATTTTTAATTTTTATTTTCCTGCTGCAGCTATTTACACCTGAGCAGGTTTTCCTCTATGTCCGCTTTAAACTGCAATCACCCAGCCATCCATATAACTGTAATATTGAATTATCTATTAGCATTCATCACGTCATTTTCAGTCCGCCTTCAGTAACTTTATGAAGACTAAGGATAATCTAATTTACAAAAGTATTTAATTTAGACAACAAATTTTACCAAACATACGTTGGTATGAATGACCAGGAAATATCATATGTAATTAGTCCGGTTCTAGGCCTACATCTAACTATAGGTTTGTTCACCAGGGTGATTGTAGGGAAGCCTCCTAAAAGCTTTTGAAACCCCAGTCCATTTAAAAGCTTTCTTTTTGTTGAGAAACTCTCGATTAATCACCATCAAGTTTAAGTCTCTTGTTCTTAATGCCAATCAACAGTTGGATGTACACAAACTCACTAATATGTGTAGATTCCAATCCAAAGTCATCAGAGCAATAGTCCACTCTCCATTTTACATCACTAACTCATCCCTCACAATGAGCTGAATGTACCTACATTCATGATCTTACAACCTCTTCTTTTTTTTTATGTTTGAATGAAATCATTTATCACAATTACTTATAGCCCAATGAGGCAGATTGTAATTTTATCTTAATAAAAATTGTTTTGTTAATAATAAAAGCAACCTTTACCGGATTCCATGAAATTTATCCGCACTCCTCTTTGTCGAGTAGCTCTCATTCATACAATCCGCCTCGCCGCCTACACGGTAGTGGCCTCACACTATCGTAAATAGATAAATATTTACTCCATCTCCTGAGCGTCTGCGGCTCTCTTGACCTATTTCCGGTCTTCACGGAGAGTGAGGCGTAGGAACCACCATTGCCCCCGATTTCTCCAGCAGCTACAAGGATTATGAGGGCTCCTGGGGATATTTTTTATGTATGTATCGTATGAATGTTGGAATGGGGGAGAGCTGGGCATAATGGTTGAGTGGGATTGTACATAACTTATCAGTGAGCTCTTAAAACATAATCATTAATGCTGGTAATTAATAATCATGATGGTAAATCTATTAAGCGTTCAAGACAACTTCCACTCTTCTAACGTGTCAGACAGGATCCTGAGGCTTGGATATTCCATAACTTGGAGGAGTGAACAAATTTTGTATCACTGCGCTTTTTCTTTTCATCCTTAGTCATCTTCTTTTACTACCTTTGAATGGATCAGAAAATGCTTTTGCGTAAGGAACATAATTGTGTGTGGACAGCTGTTTTTTTTTCAATCACACCCACGTAAAATAAACCACACAACCACCGTAGCATCTTAAAAATTTATATCTTTGGTAACTCTGTTAAATTATGTACCAATATTTAGTAATTTCTCCATTCGGAAGAGAACTCTTAGCAAAAAACTGCAGTTTGGGTTGTTTTTATTTACAACGCTATTAGAGTAAGACTGAGAAAAACTTAGCCGGCAAACATAGATTAGCAGTTTATATTATCTGAGATGGCTGGTTGTGGTTGGGATTACCTTTCTTCAGAGCAGCGATTAGACAGCGAATTAGGTGTTGTGCAACAGGAGATGGCAAAGGAGGGTTCCCAATTCCTACCAGGTATCGAATATGACTCATGAGTCATTATAAAGCTCGATCGGGAGTGGCGGAGAGTCAATTCGTGGATCAATTACAATACAAGAACAGAGTTTGAAAGGAATCGGTCAGTTGTTTTTCAGAACATCAACGAGTAGCATTTGGGTAATGGTCATCATGTATGCATGTACACTTTCAGGCACTGAGACAAAATTAGCGAATCTTGGGCAAGGCTTTAAAGTGCTGCTTTCCGTGTGCCTCAGTTGTAAGTTTAATAAAAAATCGTTGAGGAAAGATGAAATTACTGCGTTGCAAAATAAATATGAACTAGGTGGGAAGGTAATCTGATACTAAATCACAGGTTTCCTGCCTTATTTTCAACTAGATCGAGGGAAAGATAAGAAGAAAAAATAGGGGACCTTCCCGCAAACACTTACATGTCAGGATGGTGTAGCTATCGTCTTCTGTTTGTTTTAAAGTAGATGCAGAGAGAATAGGCTGAAAACAAAATCATTGGTTTTTTTAATGTTTTTGTGGAGTATTTAACCCACATATTAAATAAAAAATGATAATAAAAAGGACAAATGAAAATTATTTATGAAAAAAGCACTCTCTGGTGAGCAAATGGAACATAAATATACAAAATTTTCACAGATTTAGTGCGTATATCAACGTAATCATAAAATATAATGGGAATAAGGGATTTTAGGACGGTCGGAGATTCAAAACTACTAGAGCCAAGCGTAGAAGGAGTAAAGTTGAAGTTTCAAATACTTCACGATTATACGGAAAATTACAGTTAACGTGAAAGGGGGTTTTTATTAAAGACACCCTGAGACTTTAATACAACGACTCACAGGAATATAAAGACTGCTTCAAGCCACAATGTACTGAGCTTGGACCAGACATGTGCTTCCAACCAAGCCTTTAGTCAGAACACGGTCAGATTTGGAGAGGATTGGGCCGGGCGGACCTAGACAGCGTGACCAACCCAACGCGGCTAATTAAATGACAAAGGCCAAAATATATTAAATGCTAAGAAACAATGAAATGGTTAAATACTAAATATTAATTAATGAGAGAGGGGGGCATACCTGAAATGTCTTGTAAATATGCTGCAGTACTATAGCTATAGTACAGCACCTTTTTGTTTTTTTTGTCCATTTTCCTTTTTTCCATATTTATGCAGCCCTTATATAATTATTCTTAACCCGTTTTTAATTTTTTGTCTTTGTTAAAACATTGTCAATTGAGGGGAAACCTGTAAATCGGTATTTTCGTGAATAATTTATGCATTTATCGAAATCGAAAATTGCCCACAAAACTAATTATTCCTCTTTCACATAAATATGTCTCTCTTTCTAATGGTGAGAACAACTTGCACTTGAGATTTTCTAAACAAAACTACAACATTAACAGTTACTAAAGGGTATATTATCTACTTTTCACATATCATTTTGAGGTAAAATCACTTAAAAATAACAAAACATAATGTTCATCAATAATATAAAAAGTAATTCGATCGACAAATAAATAATTTCAGTAGTATTTCTCGTTATAAATGGCTGCAAGGTGGGCTACCAAATCCTCTTAAGCAGTTATCCTACCACAAAATGGACCAATGGCAGGACCCAATTATTAAATATTTTGATGGATCTGTGACTCTACAGTCTGTATAAACATAAAAGCCAGAAATTCAGAAAAACCCACGAGAAGACACGTTTTATGTAACCAAATATGGCAAGTCTACTTCACCATGGATCAACTAGCTTAACTGATTTATATATGGTAAATCGCTTATTTTGTTTAACGGCATACCAATGTATTATAAGGTAGCTTTAAGATTACGCTTAGATGAATAAATTATAGCCATAAAATAAATACCTAGGCGTATGATTTACATAAGAGTTTACAGTTACAGGTGATACTATACACCTAGGATATAGCCACTACAGCGGTACAGATTGCACAAGGAATATAGCTGGGAGTGGAATGGATCTGGTTTCGCAACGCGGGCAGCCTTGACATTGAGAATCTTCCTGCTGGAACATTCCCACCATGGCAGCTCCACACCCAGCCAGAGCATCGAGGGAGGAGTATGATGTTATTTGTCATCCTCGGAATACTCCTCGAGAAACCGCAACGCATTATAATAATTGCCACGCCTGAACCAGTTTGGCCAGAGAGAAAAAAAAGAAAAAGAAGAAAATTATTGATGCATTCTGAGCATAATTATCCAATCAGAGAAAATGCACGAACGAACCAACAGAAGGTCAATTAAATAGTAATTTTCCACAATAACAAATCGTTCAGCAAAACAAATTAATTATTGTTATTGTAATCCCCGCAAACAGAAAGTATCTGCTGAACTGGGAAGGAATGATGCCCGTATAATTTGTCTGTTGTTTATCAATGCCCAAAAAACTTTAAAATTTTTAGAGTTATTAAGAATATACTGAACGAAAGAGTGAGTGAATGAGAATTATAAATATGGTATGAATGAGAACATTTATCACAATTACTATTGCCCAATAAGGCCGGTTGTAATTTAATCATAGTAAAGTTTTTGAATTAAAAATATACATAATTACAGTGTACTTTTCCCAACCCTAAGAGAGCAATAAGAAATCACCCCAGAGGCCAACGCAACAACACAAGTGGGACCTGAGCTCTTCCTGTGAAGTAGGCTGATTCGTGAGCTTGTCGGAGGGTGTGAGTAAAAACTCTGGACTGCTACTTAATTACTACCTAATTACTGGAGCTGCACTGATGTTTCAAGATATTGCCTTCTCATTCAATGAACCCTCTACACTTATATCCTAACCTTGCCGTTTTAGTCCGGCGTTGTCACACCCTGCACCTTCCTAGTGGAATTCTCTGCCTTCGTCTCGCTAAAACTAGCACATCCTTGGAAGGGATCCCTATGCAGACGACGGTCTCTGGAGCCCTACGAACATACCTAGTAGCGCTTCCCCCAGCGATACAGTTTGCATCTTTCCGGTTCACACTCACCTTTACGAGCCGGAAGGTTTTCGTCTATACTCAGATACCGGGTGTTAATTCGTGGTCTTACTAAGACCACGTAACCTGTCTATAAAACCTAGCCTGTACCTCTTCTCCTCAACATAGCGCACTGTCGGGACATACCTATCAGATATGGAGTCAGATAGCTCAGTAGTAAGACCCGTCACCAAGCAATCGACCAGGTCTATTCAACTCTATCTCCATTACCAGGACTTGAACAACTAGACCTCGTGACAACCGGGCAGTCCTGTACAAGGAGGAGGTTTGGTCCACGTAATAGTAAGCTCCGGGTAGTCAACGGTGGAGGATGTGATGTCCTGATGACAAACAGATTGGAAGCTTGTATTTTATTAAATTAGGAATCAAAACAATAAATAAGAAGTCTATAAGTATAATCTTGTATTTAGAATTTAAATAAAACGAAAATCATCATGTCTTGTACCTTATATGATATTTATATAATACATTATAAGACCAATGCTGATAGACTGCGCGTACGCGATGGACTCCAAGCACTATAAGCCGTAATATAACTTAAGAATCCAAAATATGAGGTTTTTTTTTGGTTTTTTTTTTCCTTAAGCTCTCTAGTTAGAATTTTAGGATGAGGGTGAAATATAAAATATTTAGGGTGATCGGATCCTTGTACTAGGAGTACCTGCTTGAAGGTGGTGTGAGAGGAGTAAGGAGTGTGGGAATCTTCGGTGGAGGTTGATTGTTACGGTACAGTAGTGAGAGTCCACTGATGGCTGGGCCTAGAGTATTCTCTAGGCATGTAGTGGAGTCGTAGTTAGTCTGATATCAGTGAGGGTGCCCCTTAGTGGCTTGCTGTTGGTGGGCCAAGCGCCGTGATGTCAACCATTTCTTCTGCTTTACTCGATGTTGTGAGTTGCCATCGTGCCGGTAGCGGTGGTGGTGTCATGTCTCGGAAGAGAGGGTTTAGTCTGTGTTTCATCGAGTCAAAGAACTTGATGTGACGTCGTCTGATGGCTTCGGTGATGGTGGGGAGCTCGAACTTTTCTTGCATGTCGGAAGCCTTCATTTCACGAAAAGGGGTATGCCACAGTGCCGTTCGCAGGATGTTGTTCTGGAAGCTCTGGAGGCGAGTTATGGTGCTGGCATGTAGGAATCTAAAGAGTGGTGTCCCAAACAGTAGAGCTGGCCTCAGGACGCTCTTGTACATGCGGAGTTTCAGTCGAAGGGATGTGGCCTGGCTGGTGATGAGATGCTGGAGAGAGTAGTAATTTCTGCGGACTCGTTTTAATTTCTTTTGCAAGTGTGTGCCGAACGTCATGTGCCTGCCTAGGTTGATGCCCAGGTACCAGATGCTGTTGGCTAATTTACATTGAGTCCCGTCTATGGTAAAGCTGGGTGGACGCTTCTTTTTCCCATGCTGGAAAGAGAAGATGATCCCCTGAGTCTTGGCTGGGTTCACCTGAATGTGGACAGCTATGAGGTGATTTAGCTAACAAAATAAATAGTAAGACCACAGTTACTTCCCAATATAAGTAAAATTTCAAAATATCACCAGAAGCAGGTCCTGCTTGTTTCCGGCATTTTATATTTGTCGATATTCCAATCGATTACTGCACAATAATGAACATTAATTTGCTAATTTGAGCTACCTAAGAAATAATAGACATTTTTATCTGAATCGATTGTAGATTTCTTCGCAGTGGATTTTTAATGTAATTGGTATAGTAGATATTTTATTAAATTTGAGTAGTTGTATCATATATGGGATCTTTGGTAGTCGTTGGTTATTCATTGAACTTAAGGACTATAGTACTTTATGAAATTCTAAACTTGAATTTCCAATAGTAATTATGCAACAATTTAGCAAAAAGGGTACTAGTCGAGAAAAAATGCATCATAACTTGATTGCACTAGGATATAGATGCTATTTGTGGAGCTTAATCCAGAGATCAGTGTTTTCTTCTCATCCCAAACAATAGCTTGCCTGCCTACCCTATAGGGTTTGTACAGAAGGCTCCTATACATATCCTTAGTCCTTATTTTGGATGGTATCCGGTGATTTTAAGAGCTTTTTGTTTTCCCAACTGGAATTTTAGATAATTTACTTATTTTTTTGCTTTAGCCTACCATAAAAAAAATAATTTAGTTTAACATGAACAGTAGTTAATGTAAAAATTTAACTAGGTAATTTACAGAATTAATTATATCGTGTACTCTTCAATTTTCTATATTGACTTCTTGCCGACATTTTGCCAAGTATCTCCTTTTAGACCTAAAAACCAACCATTTAATTTTTGAGGAGTTATATATTCTTCAAACAAATATCTAACAATTTATTGGTATTACAAATCATCCCTGCAAAGCACCCTAAAAAATACTCAATTTAATAATTATAACACTATATGATACACATATTAATAAAACATACAAAAAATATTTTGGTAACTGTTAAATCAAACATTTCTTAATATCTAATAAACTGAGGGGCCATTAAAAATAAACAAGGCATCGTAACTACCGTAAATCTCATATAAGATAACTGTCTGCAAGGTTTAAAAACCTCACAACTTCATTAAAAGACAGGTTCTGGTTCGTTAATTTCAATCATAGCAATATTTTCATTGGCGCCTAACATAATAAAGTTCAACTATTTGTTGTTTCTAGATTTTTAGGGTAGAGCCCGTTGATATGTAAGATCGGATCCCTTAAGTTGGCTATTACGAATTGCCTCAAGTTTACAGAATGGAGTAAAAATGCAACAATTAACTGTATATTATGTCTATTTGACCGTTGGTCAGCTATCAAAGCTAGAGCGTGATACTGGTCACTTACATCCATGAAAACAAGCATTGGTCAAGAAAAACTGCTTACTTATATAACTCTTCTGATCATTTGGTATCCAACTCTTGTGATTATTCATGAAATCATTAATGTTCAAGAATGTTAAACTTGTAGAAAAGATTTAATATGCATGATAGACAAAAAAAACAACATCAGATTAAAAAGAAAAAGTTGATTAAAAACAACACAACAATAACATTAGCAGGAAGGTGACATCAAATTTCCAATGACTAAATAAAAATAAAAATTTTCGGTTTATCTGTAATTTTTGTATGGCATAGAAAAATTGAAAAAAAATCGAATTGAAATGTTTTAGAATCAATTATTTTTTACAAATGAGTTTACTTACATTGTTTTTATTGCCACATTCAGCATAGAAAACAATCACTCATTTTATGTTATTTTTTATTATTATTATTTATTGACTGTCTAGTTTTGAATGCTGTTGTTGATCCTTCTTGAATAAGGTCGGTCGATGCTGTAGGAAGCGAATCCCTAATAACTATTCTTAACGACCGATCTTATTTATTTGGTGTCCGATTCTCCTGTGTTGGGAGACATTTGATAATCGCAAAGTATGTGTCTGAGGTGTCGAGCCTGATCTGCGAAGCTCTGTTTCTGTTTCTGAGGCAGGTGTACTTTCCATTGCCCAACTATTTTTCAAAATTGATATGGGTGGTGGCTTAGGTGTTGAAGGAGTTGTAACGATCGCAATGTTTTGGTCCGATAAGATTTGTGGTGACCGAAAGGTGAATAAGGATTCTGGAGTCGGAGTGTTATACAAACAATACGTTGTCTACGCACATTTTTTAAAAACACGTGTTCACCGTAACCAAATTTGTAATACCAAAGGAAAATCGCATTAGGAAAATGTTTCCGGAAATTAATTACATCAGGCAAACACACCGGGAGACTCGGGAGCGATCCCAATCCTGCCCGCATACCTCCCATGACCTTCAGCGGAGAAGATGGATTTCTGTGGGAAAAGGTGAACTGCACACACTCACTGGCACACCTGCACCACTCCTCGTGCTGCCAGTGGAAACACACAGCCAGCAGCTGTAATTCTACAGCATTAACCAGAAAGGGAAGAATGAGTAATTGTGGAAAATAACGGTGAGGGCGTGCATTGTTAAGCAGCCATGAGAACTTGACCATACATGCCCAGTACTGGGATGTAGGTTAAATTGCTTAAGTGCTTATTTCCTTAGAGCGAAAACGCTACTCCGCCATGAGGCAATGTTGGCACAGCTGAGTGACTTCACTGGTAGACTTGATATTTGATAGTATCACAAGTATTTTTAGCATAAATACAAATTCATCTTTAACACAACTAAACGTGTTTATTATTACTAATGATTGATGGTGTGGAGTTTGCATATTAAGATATAAAATACTTTGTGTCACTCCAAAGCCATACTGAATTCTACCCGAACATTTTCGACGGACTATCCTCGTCGGTTTGAGCTGTAGCATTCATGAGATACGTATAAAATTTTATACACGTACATGTTTAAAATGGTTATAGCAATTAAAACCATACAGCAATAAAAAAAAAAGATTTAAATAAAATCAACATACCAGTCACGTAAATATTATAACTAAATGTAAATTGTATAAATAATAAAAATTTATGAACGGAACAATATATTTCTACCTGGCAGATTTTGGTACGTGTAATAAGCCGAAAATACATGAACAAATTAGACTTACAGACCTTAGATTACCTAAAATAAGTAATGTTCGTGAAAATGACAAGCTTTGTTATTGATTCGTTTTTGATTCATGATGCCCATTGCCTTAATTATATATTTTGATACGGGAAGTACAAAAAACGTGATTATTTTAATTTTAGTTTAAATAGGCGTTTTATAGGATCTATGATAATGCGGTATAAATAAAGTACACTTCAAGTTCACAACTTGAGTGGAATATAAACAAATTAAAATAAGTGCTGACAATAAAATCATTGGAAACGGTTGAGAAAATGGCTGCTTTAGTGAACATTCTCAGCCGAGAATCCCATTAGCCGTCTATAGTTCCCTTCTCCTCTCAAAGCTCGATTTGTGAGTCAGGACCTGGCAATCGGAGATACAAAAAGACAACCAAAAGAAACACGCCGTTAGCACCACGGAGTCCTTGGATTCCCTACATTTAGGAAATGAAAGAGGATCCGAGAGATGCCTGAGGGATTGTCCTTCAAAAATAAGGAAGAGCATGATCCCGAGCGTGTTGCATGCCTGTCAGAAATGATTACAGCTCTCCATCATGAGCTTTCCCGTGAGCTAAGTTTTCAATCATTCAACCTTGTCGATTAAGTACACGACCACTCAAATGACAACAATAAACACACGAGTTTTATTAGTGACAAATAAACAACATCAATTACTACAATAATGTGTGAGAGTTCAGGGCCAAAATATGTTGAACATTTGGTACTTGTTTTATTTTATGCCCGGGTTGAACTGTTACTGGTCAGCCTGTACACAATGCTACCGCTAATCCTGTGGTAATAAACATGTTACCAACTGAACACATAACCACTTATTACACCCAAGCCTTTGAAAATTAACATAACATAACATTCGGCTGCCATGATGATTAATTTACAGAAATGCCTACTCAATAAACTTCGCATTGGTTAAGCTTGTACATTGTTGATACTTAATAATTATATTCACTTTAAGGGATGTTTTCATGAAAGTACCTATGGATAAAGATACAGTTAAGTTTCTGTACAATTTAGGGATAGTACCGAGAGGGAGAAGGTGCTCCAATTGATATGATATGAGCATTATTTAGTTTGCAGGCTTAGATGAAGGTGTTACAATATATCTTACAAGAAAGTGGACTTGACCATTAGGAAAGTAACTGGTTGGAAGATTAAAAAATAAGCCTTCAAACTAACATTTCATATTCTGCTGAACTCTTGAACTGGCAAACAGTTTCTGTACACAGGGCTTTAATACGCCCACAATTCCTTCATAGACCACAGTAATTATTTGTCGGAGGTGTGGGTGTATGAAGCCCTTCTAAAACGCCTCACCCATGGGAGATGATGGATTATATATGGTGACAGACAACTAAAGATATTCGGAGTGATCTGTATGGAGATAAGGGTTTATTATGAAAAAAAAGTTGGTTATTGTTTTGACAGGGTAGGAGAGCGAGGGAGAGTGAGAGGGGGAGAGAGAGAGAGGGAGAGGGAGAGAGGGCGAGAGAGAGAGAGAGGGAGAGAGAGAGAGGGAGAGAGAGAGAGAGGAGGGAGGGAGGGAGGGATAGAGAGAGAGAGGAGGGAGGGAGGGATAGAGAGGGAGGGAGGGAGAGGGAGGGATAGAGAGGGAGGGAGGGAGAGGGAGGGAGGGAGAGGGAGGGAGGGAGAGATAGGGAGGGAGGGAGAGATAGGGAGGGAGGGAGAGATAGGGTGGGAGAGATAGGGAGGGAGAGGGAGGGAGGGAGAGGGAGGGAGGGAGAGGAGGGAGGGAGAGGGAGGGAGGGAGAGGGAGGGAGGGAGAGGGAGGGAGGGAGAGGGAGGGAGGGAGAGGGAGGGAGAGGGAGGGAGAGGGAGGGAAATAGAGATTTGTACCAATATTTATTACTTACATTTATATACAATGATAAGAATATATGGTTTGTTTTCTCTTATAGGTGAAGTTAGCTTGTAATAAATATTCACATAAGGCAAGATTTATACATACAAGATATATGTTTCGTTTTTTTGGGAACAAATCATCTTCATGATACTTTTTTGGTCTCCTATTTTTTTTATTAGATTAGTGTTATAATTCCTTTATTGTGCAATAATTACAATCTGCCTTTTATAAGGCAATAAGTAATTAAGATATATGCTCTCATTCATACAATATTTACAGTTCATCATTCACTCGCTCATTCATACAATACTTACAGACAGCCCAGAGACCCCCCAAATCCACCGCAAAGAGAAAGCGGAGTCTTGGGAAGTCCCCCACGCTCCTCCGTCAGCCGCGTCACCGGATACTAGCCAGTGGAGGCTGACCAAGAGCGCGAGAGCCACAGACGCTCAGGACATGATTGGAGAGACTGGCCATTGCCAGGACTCCCACTGTCACGCGTTTATAGCAGGTCACGAGGCCACTGCCGTTTCAGTCTCCGAGGAGGATTATAGGGATGAGTGGCGCAGTGCATTGACTGTGCTAGAGGATTAGGGTGGTTGGAAAGGCTACTGTGGAATTTCGTAAACTTGGAAGGGATGAGTTCTAGAATGTAGGGTATATTAAGGTCGTTATGAAGGGTTTTGTTGCTGACATAATAAGGGGCATTTACTATTGTTCTCAGGACTTTTGATTGAAAGGATTGGATACGCTTGATGTTAGACTTTTTTGCTGTCCCCCATAGCTCTATTCCGTATGTCCAGATTGGTTTATGTATAACTTTGTAGATTAGTAGTTTATTTTCTATTGAGAGATGGGATGTCCTTTGAAGTAGTCTGTACAGTTGTCCAAAGCGTCTGTTTAGTTCTTGTCTTTTTAGTCTCGTATGTGGGTTCCAGGTCAGTCGTTTGTCAAGATGGAAGCCTAAGTACCGTACTGTCTCGGATACAGGGAGAGGAATAGAATTAAAATAAACTAGTGGATCAGACTTGCGACAAAGGGTGAAGGTAATGTGGGAGCATTTTGCTTCATTAACTTTGATCCGCCATTGATTGCACCAATACTCGATCTCGTCAAGGTGTTTTTGAAGGTCATGGGATGCTATGTCGGGGCCTGGATGGGATGACAAGACTGCAGTGTCATCTGCAAATGTGGCCAAGAAGGTATTGGGAGTAGAGGGGACATCAGCGGTGTATAGGTTATACAGGATGGGGCCCAGGACACTGCCCTGTGGAACTCCTGCACTTATGGGATAGTAGTTAGAGTATTCTAAACCACAGCGGACTTGGAAGAAGCGGTTTGAAAGGTAGGACTGTAGGATTAGGAAAAGGGTCTGTGGTAAATATCTTTTGAGCTTGTAGAGCAAACCTGCGTGCCAAACCCTGTCAAAAGCTTGAGCTATATCGAGAAAGGCAGCAGTGCAATACTGTTTGGTTTCAAGGGCTGAGGAGATGTGATCAACAACACGAAGGCCTTGTTGAGCATTGGAATGTCGTTGGCGGAAACCAAACTGGTGTGTGGGAAAAAGGTTTTTGGATTCAACAATGGGAAGTAGACGTTTTAGTAGGAGTTTCTCAAATATTTTTGAGAGGATAGGGAGTAGGCTAATTGGACGATAAGATGAGGCGTCATTGGGTGGTTTACCGGGTTTGGCGAATAGGACAATAATGGAATGTTTCCAGAGGAGAGGAAAGTGCGTCGTTCGGATTATGCAATTATGTATGTAGGTTAGGAAGATTATGGCTTTAGGAGGAAGTTGTTTGAGAATTTGAGGAGTAAGGAGATCATATCCAGGGGATTTTCGGTAAGGTAAGTTTTTCAGAAGGTATTTAACCTCAGAGGGGTTAACGGCTTTTGGTGGAAGAGAGAGAGGAATAGGTGAAGTGAGGAAATCTTCCACAGTTGTGCTGTGAGTATGGCTTTGATGAGAAAGGTGAGGTGTGAAAGTATGGGTAAGATGCAGAGCAAATTCCTCCGACCTATCCCCATCCGAAGCCGCCTAGGACCCATCATCACGACGGAGTGGGTGTGAAACAGGTTGATACTTTAGGATTTTTTTGGTTACGTTCCACAAGGAGTTATCCCTGGTGGACAGAGAGGAGAGGTAGGAATTGAAAGAATCGGAACGGAAGGATGCCAATCGCCGCTTTACCAATCGGCAGTACTGATTGTACGTGCGACGATCAATAGGATGCCGGGATCTTTGCCACACTGTTCTGGAGCGGCGTTTGGATTGGATTAGATCTTTGATATGCTGAGGTAAACGATTATGATTGTGGATTTTTGTGTGACGATGGGGTGACGATGCCTCCCAAGCCGACCTCTGGACCAGAGTAGTGAAAGAATGCACTGCATCGTCTAGGTCTTGGGATGTTTTCAGGGATAATTTGAGGTTTACGGACTCTGTAAGAAGCTGACGGAAGTGGTCCCAGTCAACTGGGCCCCTAATAAATGAAGGAGGAGGCAGTTTGTGAATTGGTCTTAAGGAAATGGTTAATAATAAAGGGCTATGATCAGAGGAAAGGTCATCGAGGCGCTTGAGTGAATAGTTTAGTGTTCCTAAACTATTGTAAAAAAAGAAGTCAAGGAGATCAGGATTTCGGTTGGGATCTGATGGCCAATAGGTGGCTGTGTCAGGAGTGATAGTGGAGCAATGTTTCCGTGTGAGTGCAGACAGCAAAGCACGTCCTCGTGTATTTGTGGATCTTGACCCCCAGTGTTGGTGCTTCGCATTAAAGTCCCCACCCACAAGAAAACGATGTCCAATGGAGTCTAGAAAGGAGATGAATTGGGAGTCGGAAATGGATTTATTGGGAGGGCAGTACGTTGATGCAAGTGTAAGAGGAAAAGTGAAGGTGGTGATTGACACTGCAGTGGATTGAAGGAAATCATGTGATACTAAAGGAACTATGTGGTGGGATATGGAGTTATGGACAATGACAGCGGTACCTGCATGAGCTGTTCCATCTGGGTGATCAGTACGATAAGTCTGGTACTGTCGAACGGTAAATGGTCGTTTGCTCGTAAGTCTTGTTTCAGTAATAAGAGCTACGTCGATGGAGTAGTGCTGTCAGTTCGTTAGTGTGGGTGCGAACACCATTCGCATTCCAAAGGAGAATGGATAAGGAGTCAGAAGGATCCACTTATGGATTTTGTTTAACGGGGATAAGGTAGGAGACAAGATTTGTAAGAAGGGAAATGAGAGGGGTAATTAGGGTTCTGAATTCTGTAAGGAATGATGTTAATAGGCTAGTGAGATCTGAAGAGCTTGGAGGTAAAGGAATATGCGAGATGTGTGGTTGAGAATGGGATTGGGTTTGCTGGTTGGCGGGATGAGTGGAATGCTGGGGAAGAGATACTTGCGGACGAGAAGTGGGCAGTGCCTGTGACTGCTCTCTGTTCCGAACGGCATCAGCAAAAGAGACAGAAGGCCTCAAATTTCTGGTGGGGGCGCTTCTTGAGCTACCTGTTACTGGCTTCTCTTCTTCTGGCCGGCGACGTTGCTCGCTCCTGGACTTGAGGATTCTATAGGCCTCACAGCCCTTGTAGTTGGCCGGATGGTCTTGCTGGCAGAGCACGCATACAGCAGGCGATTTTAGGGGCTTTTTGCACAATTCGCTTTTGTGCTGCCCACTACACTTTACACACCTAGGAGGGTGGTGGCAATACGATTTTGTGTGCCCATATGCCTGGCAATTATGGCATTGGACGATGTCTCTATTGGGGTAAGGTTTTTCGACCTGTATTCTTGTGTAATACAGGGTTGTTAATTCATAAATTTTCTCCACGCCAGGTGTCCGCTCGAGATCTACAAAAAATAACGGTAATGCCGTTTTGGTGGATTCGTTTTGTTGTCTGTCCTCACGTCAAACGTTGGTTATTTGCCGAACTTTGAACCCCAGAGCTGATAGTTCGTCTTCAATTTCATCAGCTGGTGTGGTCGGGTGCAGATTTCTTATTACTACTCGAAGCGATCGTTCTTGTTTCAACTGGTATGTATGGAAGTCTGCATTGGTTTCTTCCAAATACTTAATGATCGCTCGATAAGTATCCGGAGTGTCTGGGGAAATTTTTGTATCCCGAGAGCGATTGAGGCACGTATATTTTCCGGTACCTACAACTTTGCTCATTTGTGAGCATAATAGTTTGAAATTGCTAATATTCCTTACGAATATAGCAGGCGGCTTGGGCTGTGTTGGTGTTTGAATAACTTCCATGTCGTCAGGTTGGCTATTTCTCAGTACCTCGAAGCTATTCGGTGTGAAGAATGGAGATTCTGCTACAGTTTCTTCTTTTGAAGTGCTGGCAAGTGGTGGTAGATCTTCCATAGAGCTGGCAGCAGATGAGTTTGTAGGGATGTTCCTATTTGAGCGTCTGGGTTTTCGCTTTACTGGCGACGTTGGTGGAGTTGGACCTAAGGACCTCGATCTTTTCTTTTTATTTTGTGATATTATCTGGTGATAAAATCTCATTTTGTCATTAGCTAAGATTTTTGTTAGTTAAAAAAAAAGAAAATAAATAAATAAAATACGTAGCGCCGGTGGGATTCCAGTGGCAAGTCACCGGTCTTGGCTCTGAGCCACCTATCAGGTCTGGCTCAGAACGGCTATGTATCGTGAACGACGGCTGATGCCTCAGTCAAGATGGCCGACTACTCTCTCCGATGTCACTATTATTTACACTTCACACCAATGTACTAGCGATCTACTCACTTATTGAGGGCTCCCTCGTGGCCACCTCACTTAAGTTGCCAGTTGACACAATCCCAAAGACGAAAAAGGGTCTATAACGGTAGTTATCGGTATTGATTTGGAGAGCGATAGTTGTACGTGGTTGTTAATAGTAGCGCATGCGCAGAAACTTTTTTTTATTAGAGGGTTTTTTAATATGGTATAGGGTATGTACCAAGTGGACATTTTCTAAACAATAAAAATGGTAAATGTATAGCTTTCATGTAAATCTATAATCTTTGGGGATAAAACAAACAAAATGTCTTTTACCACAATGTGCTTACTGAAGTTAATGTAATTGTAATTACCTTTTTAAGGAGTTTTTCTGTGATTACTATTATTTTATAGCCAATAGTGAAGCACAGACACCCGCCAGACAAATTGAGTGAGATTCGGCGCACATTACTGACGGTACACACTTAGCTCGGTCATTACTAACTGTTAATGGCGTAAAGTAGGTAATTATGGACGCTACTAACGCTTGGAGAAAATACCTACAGAAGAGTCCTTAGCAACTCCTCTGGCGACCACCGCAATCAATTTGCTTTATCGGCGAAGACCATTAACGACTAACCGTCACCGAAGAGTCGGAGATAACTCGCCGCGCTTATCCCGGTGCATAGATCCACTCATCTGTACAAACATATCACCACCATTTTAATGAGCCGTAGTAAATCGTCTGGCAATCGAGCTGTCGGGGCATAAGCTCTTTTCCCCTTTGTTCACTTTCTACAATTTCAAGATACTCATGCACGAGTAATTATTCAAGTTTCACAATCAAATAATCCTATAGTTAACGACAAATATTTTTTATGAGTAGTGGATATTCAGATTGGAGCTTTCAAAACACGAGGTTTGTCTCTGAGTGAAAATTTGTGAAACGATACATTATTGACTATTCCTGAACTATATTATAACCTTATATACAACTGTATAGTAACATTAGTGAAGTATTAGAAACATTATAAAGATATTTCCATTATGCTGAGTAGGAAGTGAAGGTACGCCCACTTGCGTAAAAGACGGGTTTCCGTAGAGCATGTAAACGTCACAGGAACGTAAATAGAATAACATGATATTTGATGCGTTTATGTTTTCAAGAGCGAGTAACACGGAAATGAAGTCAGAATTTCCACGAAAAATAGGAAAAATCAAGACGCTTAAACTTGCAAATTTTGAAATTCAACAACAAAATTAACATGACAAGGACGACTTTTAACCCCTAGAAACAAATAATTCCAATAGTACTTACATTTCTACACATACACTTCTCGTAACTACCTTCATATATTTTTTTAAGTAGGTAAAACTTCTGAGTACTAAGTTATTTTATCGTGAAGTTTTGTTGTTCTTTAATTAAAAAATAAATAATTTTTTTTGCTAATATTTATCGAAAGTCAGCCTGTATGTGGAAAAGCTAGAAAATATCCAACTGAAATACTGCAATGCTAGATAAAATGTTAACATTGCCCCTAAAAAGGGAAAATAGTATGACACGGAATATAATAAAAATAAAGTAACAAATCACTCACGGATCACGGTGGAAATAATTATATCGTACGTCTCTCGCCCAATAACTAAGGAAAAAGAAAGTCCATTTTCAGGAACAATCTGTAACTTTTTTTTAGATTGCCGTCTTTGTAAAAATTACATTTAAAAGCAAGTATTTTCATAAACAAAAAAAGGAAAAAACATGAACGAAACACATGTTTTAGAAGCTACTAAATTTTTTTGAAGTGACCCAGAGAGATAACAAAAAGTTGGTAAACTTTCAAAAAAACATTATTAACTACCAGCTCGATACGACGATTTCACGAAACCTGAAAATCACACGAAATTCCACAAAATTAACAGGTTTTCAATCTACTACTATAAAACAAAAATTTTATGAACGTACGGACGAAAGATTGACCGACCCCCTTCGAGCTAGGCAAATAACAACCTATCCATCCTCTTTAAATACAGACCTCCTGATGGTATCGTACATTAATTAGCTATTTGGCTAGTATCCTCACTCGTGTCGTGAGTGTTGCTCTCTTGCCCTCTGTCTCGTCGTCACATCATGGCGAAACGAAAACGGAGCCGGAAAATTTGGAAAATTTATCTTCGGCTCACTTACAAAGAAAGATACAAATAAAACAGTATATCTTGTTTTTTTGCGTCATAAAAAAACATTTTAATCATCGGCCCAAATGCACCGCGATGTGGTGCTTGGTATTATTAGTTGGTCCTTTGGTGGACTAATTTAATTGTTTTCGCAACCGTAAAGAATCTTTTAATTGATAATTCAATCGAACAATCTGGCCACAGTTTTTCAATATTTGTAATATTTTATTCGTCTTCTAAGGCTTGAACAATAATCTTCAGGTGCTTAGAATAAATACTACGGACGTCTCCGTATGCACTGTGCAATATTAGAAAAAGTGAGGTCAGACAAATTTTTTTTCGATTTATCATAATTGATGTTGGCCACGGCCGAGAAATACTCCGAAGTAAAATATGTCAGTCTGTCGGGTAATGGCCGAGACACAGGGTGACAGCCATTGAGATAGCATCTCTTCTAAGCACGTGAAGATGATGGTTCAAGCAATCCAAAGCGCTTAGAATATTAGAAATAGTAACAAACTGTGGGTAGACAAAACTTTTCATCAATTAATTATCAAGGTTCAACCCACACCGGAAAAAAACTTAATTGTGTGATCCACCACACTTAGTTACTAAGTTTTCATTATGTGAATGATTACGTAAAGAAAGAATAAAACAAACCTGTGAATGAGTATCTTTATATTATTAATTATTTTATACGTAGTTATTCTTTGTTTTGTTATTTTTATTGTTAATTTTATTTTTTAAACGAATCATTTTAACGAAATATATATTTTATGTTCAGCGTGTCCCAAAAAAATGTACACCCCGTTAAACAGGGGTCATCAACTTTCCGATTTTTTTTTATTGGTGAAGATGGCGAATTTCATTTCCAACAGGACAAGCACCTCCACACTATCATCGTGATGTCAGAGATCTTGTGCTTGATGCGAATCTTGATGACACAGATGGCTTGAACGAAGCTGTCCCATAGAATCCCTGACACCACTGGTTTTTTCCTTGAGGGTACGTTAAAGATGCAATGAAGTCTACACCGACGACACCGGAAGAATTAAAAGCCACAATTAAAAATATATATTTGTTTAAGTTTGTGAATCTGTAGCCCATCATCATCAGCAGTGTATTGATCTGTGGGAGGAGAAAAATTTATACATTTTATGTAGAGTATTTTGCAATTCAAACATTAATTCTATGTGATAAAAACTGATTTTATGACCATTTAAACTGTGTATACATATTTTTGGGCCACCTTCAGTATATTTGTTCAGTGTTTTGTAATATCTTTATACGAGCGTTACCGCATAAGCGGACCTACAGACGAAAGGGTATCGTACCCTACCTGTTTGAGAGTAAATCCTCACCCTAGGGACTCATTACCCTTAAGTACTTACGGCACTCGCCTGGTCAAGAAGAGATACTTAACGAGAAGAGCTGAGGCTAACGAGCCATTCAACTCTTAGGTACCGGAGACATAATGATCTAGGCAGTTAAATCTCCAGAACCCCAGCAGTTAAAACCTGGAGCTACTGCCTCAGACTAATTGTCCGGCAACAGTGAGCTAGTTTGTCAGCTTCTAGAAAATAACAGCTATTTTCCTTCTATAAATTACATTCCTGTATTTTTTTTACCGTACTTTAAGACATCTGTTAAAGCACAAATAGCTATTTGGTGTTACGGCTATATCGCTGTAGGTTTTGTTTTTGTATCCTGGATACTGACCCTCCCAGAAACCCCAAGCCACGTTTAAATACTAGATAGATAATGGAAACGTCAGCAATTATGCCAATATAACCGGGTAATAGGTTCCCTAAGCCCCATTTGTCGCTTTCTAAGCAACTTAGTCCTGCCTGTTTTTATATTATCAAAATCTGTGTAATTTTATGGGTTTTTTGTCAGCTCGACATTTCAATCTTGTTCCTTCTTGTTATTCTTAAAAGAAGATGTCCGAGATAATTTTTTTTTTTTTCAATTCAACTTAATTTTAAATATTATAGGATATTAATTATATATGAAGAAAATAAAATAAAATAACATTTAGTGTATGTGCAACCCAATTGGCTAATATTACGTCAGGTTACCAGTTAACAGTTTGGATATATCCTAACAATTACAAATGGTTTCGACACATACCTGATCTCAGATGTGAGTGAACCCAAGTCCAAGAACCAGAACCCCCGGCTCCGTTTTGGTTTCGCCATGATGTGACGACGAGACAGAGAGCAAGAGAGCACGACACGAGTGAGGATAATGGCCAAATAGCTAATTAATGTACGATACCATCAGGTCTGTATTTAAAGAGGATGGATAGGTTGTTATTTGCCTAGCTCGAAGGGGGTCGGTCAATCTTTCGTCCGTACGTTCATAAAATTTTAATCAATAAAATTTAATCGATCTTTATTTTCAACGTTATACTGAACAAAAGTTCGGAAGATGTTGACTATACGTTAGTTAATACATAGGTAATGAATGAAAGTTTAATTATATTATAAAATTTAAATAATTTTAAAAGAAAATTAGATTAGATTAATTTTTTAATTTTTATTCCTACTGGTTAAGGACAAATTAAACACTTTAGCTCAAAAATAAATCAATGTGTTACGGGCAGGTTGTCTAATCTTAATAGTTTAGTGGTTTTCAGTGATCAGGTTGGTTTAAAAATTATAATAAACCTGAGTTAAACTCGGAAATCTCTTTAAACTATTCCTTAATCCCCTTGATGTATAGTCCCAAAATTACGACTTATTTTTTTATTAAAAAAACGAAACTTATCTCGGTAACAAACTTAATTTGATGGGGAAAATGGCTAGGATCCTCGGAGCTACTTAATCATCAACTTAATTTTTATACATGTCATAATAGTAACCTTACAAATTCTTTGATTGTTTTAAATACTCTCATAAGTAGGGCAATTTCTCCCATTCTTAGTATGACATAGCCCTGTCGTGGTAACTATATGTTGTTAAGAATAGCTTCAACATTATTTGACTTCCCAAACGCACGAATTTACTCAAAACCCTCTGCTTAGTTTCTGGCAATTCGCTAAGTTTCTACTTGATGAAGATCGCAATAGGCTAAATAAGCTGATATTATTTATGTGTGTCTTCATATTCAGATATTTATTGCTGCAGGACTCAGCATTGGGATTTGGCAGTAGAAAGGTGTTTCTCATCCTCATTTTTCTCTTGCGTAGTTAAGGGTATTCGGGATCGCAATACTCCCTGATATATCCGACATTCAGAATGAAAGGGGCACAACTCAAAAAGGTTGCTGTTGCTAGGAAACCACGTTTAAAGTTTCTTAAACATCATATAGCGACTGTTACGGAAGTTTTGTTACGAGTTTTTCGAGGCGACCGTAAACACTTTAAAAAAGGCCCAGTAAGCTACAATGTCAAAACTGATTCCCATGATTCCTACAATGCTACCAACACAAAAAAGATATTTTTTTAAGTTGTACCCATTTCATTCTGGATGTGTGATATCTTAATTTCACTTCCTTACATTAAACACGACCCTTAATTCTTTAACGTAAGTAAAACAGTGAACTTATCTTACAACTAGTATTTTCATGTCAATCCACATGTATTTACTTATTTTAATATTATCGGTGGTTCGCATGTTCCAACTTTCCTGGAAATTCCAAGTCGTGACCTTCCATCTATGGATTGCATCCAATCTATTACTTCAAACAGCGTTTATTAATTCTTAGCTTCTGCTTGAAGATATATGAGTGAATAAAAATGTTTTTATTTTTAAAGATATATGCTAGCAGAAAGTGTCTTAGTATGATTACTAACGACTGAAGCGACTCGTGGCAATTGACCTCTGCAAGTAACAGTACTCACGTGACATTATGGGTCGAGTTGATGTGTACGCTGTAACCATAACGAGCGTTGGCTGTTCCACTGTAACCACCCGGCGTTACAATTAACGTCGCTTCGACGCCGGATTGACGAGCAATTAGAAGGCTTAGGGTCAACGTCTTTTGTGAGAAGGATCCTAACGCGGCGGAGCGGCAGGTTTTTTTTTTCCCTCCCCTCACTGAGAGGGGATTCCTCCTGGGCCATTTCAGATTCGCCATGGAAACGTCAGGATAGCGCTTCCAGTGCAGGACGCTACCGTTTATCCTATTCTGGACCGGCGTTGTAGTCTCTGGATCGGGAGACCTTAATAGTTACTGGAGGGGGGGGGGAGGTCTAAGGCCAGGAAGAACGATAAAGAGTCATTACAATACTTATACAGAGGTTCTATGGATTCAAGCCATTGTACAGTGATGAATCTAAATGATAAAAGCACATGCTGAATGTATAGTCTGATACATAAATAGATAATTATGATAATATAATACATTATTACAAGATGTAATCAGTAATAAAAAAAAGAAATCTGAGTTTATAACAGCATTTACCATCTATCGAGTTCAGTTCTTTCAAAATCATAATTTTATGTAAACCAGTATTTAAAATAATAAACCATTCAACAGCTTAACAATTTTTTCAACTCCACTTTTTTTGGAATTATCAGTTATCCCCTGCAAGCGATATTTTATTTCCTATGTATTCCATCAACTATATATAAATACTATACGATTGTTGTTGACTACAATAGTATTGTAAATAATATTAAAGTTTTCTGGTAAGACGTGTTCGAAAAATAAAAGCAAAACTAAGTAAAAATATGACAAAAGAATAATGACAAATTAGAAAATAGAGAAAGAATGAGCAAATTAATAAATGAAACTGTACATTTTCCTAATATAAATGAGGCCAACGAATTCAATAAAATCTTTATAGTAAATATCAAACAAATCTGACTTTGATGATGGCCACTTTATTGCTTTCATAAGTTCAAGTTTTGGTTACTCCAATGGCTTACAGCCATAAGCTACGTGATCATTTGACAGTTTTTCCTAAATAAATTTATTGTTGTTCTTATGTTGGAATGTGTTTGAGAAACGTTTCTACTTGTGTAGGTTTAATGCTGTAAACTTCTGCATCGTCCAACCGTTCGAATGTACCCCCTTTTTAACCTCATTGTCACGGGGTTCGGAAAATTTCGATTTTTTATTGCCCAATAGGGTTGATTGTAATTTTATCACAATAAAAGGTCTCAAATAATAATATATTATTATAAGACCCTTTTCTGAAACCATATATATATATATGAATCATTTAAATTTTACTATAAAATTCTAAGCATAATTGTGCCCTATGGTCTAGTTTGTCTTCGGGCTCAATATGGATCTACTAATCAATTTAATTTTTCGAAAATTTTCATATTTTAATTTTTTGAAGGTCTACGTATGTAGTATGTCAAGCCAGATCTCAAACTTATCTTACAGTCGCTTGGAACAACAAGAATTATTTTCAATTTTGAATTACACTACAAAAATCAGGTTAGCATAAATTGTATTATTTAATTAATTAATAATTCATTATATATTATTACATAATAAACAGTGGGATAAAGAAGTGCTCCTTGCCAATAAAGACATGTACATGTGAAGAGTCGCTCTTTCTCGGATGTTCCCCAAAGTAATACTTATATTTTCTTTAACATACAGCCACAATTATTTGTGCTATACAAGTTCGGTAATGTGTGTGTAAGCCACGTTACCAGGACGGAGTTAACAAGCAATGTATGACCCAGTAAGAAAAAGTAGTCTGCAAGTTATCAATGAACGACATTGGCTTCATGGAGATTGGGTTTTTGATTGCCAGCATGCCCACAGTTAGGACACTGAGATCATCTTTATTAACACTTTGATAAATCTAAAAATTATTAAAATTCAAAATCGATTTTTTTTAGTTTTGTTTTTTATATTTGATTGGTAGACTCTTCAATTGCTGCAGGGAGCGCTTAAGTTCAACTTTTTTTAACAACCAGTTCGATAACTTTAAAAAGCTTGTTCAATACACCACAGATTATTTTGACTTTTGCAATACCCTTTTGAGTTAGCAGATATCATTTGAAGAGAGAAGAATGGAAGAATCAGAATTTGAATAAAATCAAAGCATACAATTTTTTTAGTTTACTTTGACAAAAGTAAATTTGAATCAGTTTATAAAAATTCTGCTTTGTTGGTTTTTACCCAGTAAATAAACTTATTTTTACCGCAAAAGTAGTAAAAAAAGTATTGTAAATTAATTTTATTGCTGAAACCCCATAACTGCTGAGAATGGGGTATTTTTTCTACCCCATCCCGTAATCATAGTGTGTGTATGACAACTCAAAAATGTGTAGAAATGTGCTATACTTTCAAATAAGATCGAGTAAAGCAGAAGAAATGGTTGACATCACGGCGCTTTGCCCACCAGCAACAAGCCTCTAAGGGGCACCCTCACTGATATCAGACTAACTACGACTGCACTACATGCCTAGAGAAGACTCTAGGCCCAGCCACCAGTGGACTCTCACCACTGTACCGTAACAATCAACCTCCACAGAGGATTCCCACACTCCTTACTCCTCTCACACCACCTTCAAGCAGGTCCTCCTAGTACAAGGATCCGATCACCCTAAATATTTTATATTTCTCCCTCATCCTAAAATTCTAAAAAAAAAAAATTTTTTTTAATTTCCTTGAAATTTCGGACTTGTGACGTTTCTGCAATAATTACCTAGCACAAAATTGGAAGGAATTAATTTCCCAATGTCTTGGTGTGCCTTACGAAAATGACAAGCTACCATCTCTAAAATAATAATTGGTTACATCGAAAACAGTAGTGTTTGATACAAGTTTATTATACTGTATTAGGAATAACAAACCTGAAAGTTAATGGCGTTTATTCTTGTTTACATAACCACAAGGGCTCTATGTTTAACGAAGTGTTGCCACAGCACATACTGGCTATAATAGACGGTTATAGAAATGTTGCTAGACAGTAAAGATGCCAGAAGAAACGTCTTGTACAGCCTTCATTTACCAGCATTAAACTAGTTTTCAGACTGGCCAAGTGTAAAGTCAATTAAATACTTCATTACAATAACTAATCAGGCATAGAGCATGTTATGTTCGTCATCCATCGAATAAATAAATCATCCTCGCCATATTTTGACGTGTAATTGCGCAACATCGATTTGGCATGAGTATGTTTCTCAATAACCTACCGTGAGTTCTTTAATTAACATTTGTGCCCTTGATCTTCTCAAGTCGGCCTCAAGATGGCTGGTTGAATAAGACGATAAAGAGAAAGCATCATTTGTTGCTGTAAATCATCAGACGATGACACTTTACACTGGAAGTAATCCCAAATGAAGAGATTGCAAATGATATTTAAGCTATTCAAAACTAACACACAATACTGCTTTAAAGAGAAACGAACTCTTTCTCGTTTTAATTCATCTTGGATTACTAGTAGTAATTACATGACCAGTAATCCTTTTCATGTTACGTAAAAACAAAAATAAATTTTAAATAGTATGGAAACGAAATAAAAATACACAAAAAAAACTTATTTTAAATGAAATAAAAATGTTTCAAAGTTAAATAAAAGTATTTAACATTTAAAATTGAGATAATTTTTAGACATATCAATCAAGACTTTCATTTAATTTTGATCAGAATTTTTTTTTTGTATTCAAAATATTTTAGCCTATTTCGTACTTAGTAGATTGTGGAGTCTCCGAATAAAACAGGAAGTTTTAATTTATCGACAGATATTTAATTAATTTGTGAGTCAGTTGAGAGAATTTTTGCTGCAATTATCAAACTCCCGTATCAATGTATTATCTGTTGCCAGAAGCTAATGTTGCTTGAAATATGATTCAGTTTGAGAAAGGACACATTCTTGCATTGTGGGTAGTTGTAAATGGTTGAGCATTGTGATTATTTTCGTGTAGCAAGGGTAGTTTTTGATAATACGCATTCCTAGGTTGATGATTCTTTCCAGTTTGTTGTTTTTTTGCTTTGTCCAGGACTGCTCAAGAGGTGCAGGACACTATCAAATTTTTTTAAACATATTTCTCATTGACTAAATGTGAGGTGATTCACCTGAAATATATATTATATATTGTAACCTACCTCATTTTTTACCATTTCTTTTCCTAATTTATTAGATCAATTGACCTTAACTAATTTGGTAGGCCCGTCATGAGATCTTTAATTCAACTTGTTTTTATGTCTTCGACATAGGAAATTATCCCGATTGAATCGCCCGATCTCAAGGCTAATGTTATAGTTATTAATAAATTGAGAAACTGGAAATTGTGAAATATATACAAATAAAATGATTATAACAGATAATTATAATTATATAGAGTGCTGACATAAATTATATAAAAAATATTCGATTCCTTTTGAACAAGGATAATTACTACTAATTATAAAAAAACATGAAAATTGAGCTAAATCTCTTTTAATGGATCCATAATAAAAAACAATATCAATATCACCCAATCGATGATCTCCGTATAATCGAATCCACGTTACTTTTGATCTCTTCTTCTTCTTCTCCTCTTCTTCTGTTGGTGACCGCCAAAACGGGAGCTTGCTCTGGTTCGCTCTCTGGCTGTTAGGCTAAGACTGGCCCTTCATCTTCTCCCCACTCCTAAGAGCACAAGGGACGATGCTGACAAGATGGAAGGGTCGCTGGCCATGATATTCTCAAATATCATGAATGTTACAATATATATGTATATGTATGACGAGTCAAATTAAATATTTAAATTACGAATTGTATTTAAACGGCGTAAATATGCCACATCTAAATTAACCCTTCAAAAAAGGTAGCCACCGAAAAGCTGAATACATTTCGTAAAACTATGATAGGCTTCAACTTAGACAATTTATTCTTGGCAGGTATAATTGTCGTATCTTCCTCAACACAGAAGAATTCCCGCTAGCTGAACTATGTGACCACTTAGCAACAAAACAAGAAATATATTTTAATCATTTATGATGAATTCCGGCTCAAAGCTCTTATTTCGAAATACCCAGTTCCACGTCAGAATTAGGAATAGGTGACACAAATCTAATTAGACAGTGTTCTCTATAATTTATGTGTCACTGATTCGCTTATAACGTTTCAGGTTGTAAGGAGGGACTTCTTAAAAACTGCACCACTCACATGTTATGGAGCTATGGAATGGGTGGTGCTGCACTGACAAAGTTTTTTAGCTTCAGTTTCTATATTTCCTTATTCGACCACTGTTTGGAACCATCCAATTATAAAAATCTAAAATAACGGATCACAATAATGATACAGCTTATGTTTATATGATACAGTACTTAAATATCATTACTCAACAGGTACATAGGATTTAGGTCAGCCGGAAAAATGCAAACGTAGCAATTTTCATAAGCAATCAAATATTATAACAATAATGATACGAAAAACAAAAGCAGTCTTTGTTCCGGGATATCCCCTGAAAATAACGAGAAGTATCAAGAGATCAGAAATATATTTTGCATCAGTTGTATATTCAATTCTACACTACAAAAACCAAAAAGCTACATATAACAAATCTATTCAAATGTATAGCCACTTTTCTTTAAACAAAAATAATATCAACAGATAACATAATTAAAAATAATATTTTTTACTTATAACTTGGGTTTTTCTGGTAGTTTAGATGTTTCCTGAAGATTAACTAATAGCAGCCCGAAACATCCCAAGAAGCAATTAATGAATAAAATGTATAAAGGTTAATATGCACAGTTTATTCAAACAAGATAAACTTTCTCATTCTTCGTAATGCCAAATATTATAATGATATTTACAATTAATGACAAATAACTAAAATATTAGAGGCTACATTTAAATCAAAGGTAGAACGGGTTAAATAATTGTGCAGTTAAATTAAAACCAAATCACCGAAAAATTACCAATTCCCTCTTTTACCTTTAAATTTCTAATACCACCCCTCTCTAAAAATAAATGGTCTGTAAATAATTGCCATTGTGCACAATTAGCAGAAATACATACCAAAGTTTCACTTTACTATTTCGGGATGCTTCCACTTAGATGTGCCACACTTGTGTTCTATAACATCAATTTGATATTGTGTTGTAACGAAATTAAAATATATACAATAGCACATCAATTCGTTCACAACAAAGAAATATTTTCAATGTTTACGAAAGTAGTATTTATTAATCCATCCAAACAATAACAAGTTTATATTATAGGTTATAACAATAATGTTTATCAAACTCGTAGTAAACAAAATATTAATACCAGTCCCCTTTATGTGTCAATCTCTTTAAACCGAAGGTAGTCTAATTAAATTATATATGTGAACAGTTAAAACAGCAATAAAGATTCTATTGCTAATCTTGGTGGTTTTAACAACAGATCCTACATTTTTTTAATAGGTTCCATTCCTTTAGTTTATCATCATTTATAAAGCGTCTTCCAATAGGGACTTTCAAACTTTGACAGTTGATAGTGGTCATATTGTTGAAGCTGTATCTGTTAAATTGGCTGTCATTTACTCAGTCTGTTTTTCCAAATCACTATGGACGGATATAGCGTTCAACAACACGTGCAAATGATAAAATCGTTTTATTAATATAGGTGTTCTGTTCGGGCAACGTTCCGCGGTCGCCATAACCGTCCTACCGAGAAGACTATTTGCAGTGTGGTGGATAAATTTGAGTCCACTGGTTCAGTAAACAATCAACAATCGTACGTCAACGAAACGCAAGATCTGCCGAAAACATCGCCGCTGTCCGTGAGAGTGTGCAGGGGAATCCGAGGTAGTCGATTTCGCGTCACTCACAAGAACTCGGTCTTTCGCAGACCACAACTTGACGAATTTCGCGTCGTGACTTGGGCCTGCACCCATACAAAACTCAACAGACCCAAGAGCTGAAGTTAAACGACCATAGACAACGACGTGTGGTCATCTCACGTGGAGGTGATGTGAACTGGCCACCGAGATCGTGCGATTTGACCCCGTTAGACTTTTTCTTGCGGGGTTTTCTTAAGTCGCAGGTCTATGCGAATATGCCACAAATCACAGTGGTCCTCAAAGCCAACATAACCCATGCCATCGGTCATATTCAGCCTGATTTATGCACCAGAGTCATGGAAAATTGGACATTTCGGATGCGCGCCACCCAGCGAAACCGTAATTGACATTTGCACGATGTTATATTCCATAAATAATGGCATTGGTAGGCCTTTCAAACGAATAAAAAAATTCCATGATATGTCACACACACTTTGTTTTATTTAAATTTAAAGATAGAAAGTGATTACTGAAAGACACTTTATATGTATATGTATGTGTCAGTTATAAATGTATGTCTTTTAATTAGTGGCAAATCAAAAGAAAAAAATTAAGTGCTTCTACTTACAACACACATAAGTTTTTCAGATGGATAAATTTGATTATTCTTTTAATAAATCATGTATAAATCTAATTCATATTTTTTTATGTTTTAATGATATTTAGACTATTAACCATATTGAAAAAAAAAAAAAAAAAAAAAAAACAGGCATTTTTTTCTCCTGAATCCAGTTCACGACATAATTTATCAAACCGCATGAATGACAAGATGGTGTAAACTACTTTTTAAGTGGCGGTATATAAAAAACAGCATACAGGCATAACTGTATCATATGTTATAATTGATCTCACTGTAGCATACTATTATTATTATTATTATTATTTGTTCCGGCATTTGTGCACCGCGGCCTCACTGAGACCTATTGTGCGCCGTCCATGTCCCTGTCTTATATATGTGACAGGCCCACGGCCTTTGCAAATCTGAGGATACTGAATGGATCGATCAGTTCACATAGTTTGGGGTCTACAATGCGATCACTACCAAAGTGAAGGTATCGCCTTCTAGCTAAGTTATCACAGTCACATATTATATGACGTGCCGTTTCTCCCTCTTTCTTGCAGAATCTGCAGATTGGTGATCCCACTATCCCCAAATTAAAGAGGTGTTTATTTAACCGACAGTGACCTGTATAGAGTCCTGTCACACTTTTGAGTGTCCACCTGTCCATTGATAGAAGTGCTGAGCTTCTTCTCTTACAGGGTCCATTAAGAAACAGTTTCGAGTGTTCCTGTTTCTTAGTTTCTCTCCAAGAAAGTCTTGCCTTGTCCTCTAAAGCTAATTTTATACGCCTTTTAGCGTAGCTGAGGCTGATACCACATATGGGTTCAGGTGCAAGAGGTGTCTGTTCTGAGCCCACCCTTGCAAGGCCATCTGCCTTCTCATTGCCTGTGATGCCTGTGTGTCCTGGCACCCAGTCGATTCTAACCTTATTGGCTAGCGAGAGTGTGTTTAAGTTGTTTTTACACTCCTCAACCAAATAAGATCTGGTCGTATAGCTTCTCAGGGCGCCAATGGCTGCCTGGCTATCCGTGAAAATTGTGATCAGTCTGTTTCTTACACCCTCCCCAATTAAGGTTTGGGTACAGACATTGATCGCCATCACTTCGGCCTGAAAGACCGAGGTGTGTCTACCTAAAGGAATAGAAATCCCAGATTCTGGTTTATCTTTCCTCCATATGCCGGCCCCTGATCCGTTTTCTGTTAGTGAGCCGTCTGTGTAGCAATTAATCCCATTACACAGTTTATGTGGTTTGGTCTTTGTGTTTTCCGCACAGTACAAAACGTCTGTGTGTTTCTTAACTTGTAGGTCAGAGTGCATTGACAGCACCTCGTCCTCATCAATTCTTCTGAACAAGTTCCCATGCCCCATGCGAGTCATGACTTTGGATCTTGTTCCTGATTTCGCAAGTCTGTAAGCCACGTTCAAGGCTTGCGCTTCTACTTCTATGTGCAGTGGATTCAAGTTCAATAAGACTTCCATTGCAGCAGTAGGAGTTGTACTCATGGCACCAGTGATCATGAGACATGAAAGCCTCTGTAATTTGCCAAGCAAAGTTTTATTTTTACTAATACTACCTCTGTGCCACCACACCATAGAGGCATAGAGCACCATTGGTCTAACTGCTGCGGTATATAGCCAGAATAACATTCTGGGTTGTAGTCCCCAGGTCCTACCCACAGCCCTTTTACATGCATAGAGGCATCGAAGTGCCTTCATAGTAGTATTCCTGATGTGTTTAGACCAGTCCAATTTTCTATCCAGAGTAACCCCTAGATGCTTTACCTCACTACAAATGCTTACCTGTGTCCCCCCTATATAGGGTGGTCTAACTATAGCATTTCTTTTGTTAGTGAAGATACAGAGATTTATCTTCTGGGGATTGATTCCTAAACCATTCTTTTCACACCAATCCCTCAAAAGATCCATCGATGCGGAAAGCAACTCAGAAATGGTTTCTGAGAACTTGCCCCCTATGAGCACAGCAATGTCATCAGCATATCCCTGTGCGTAGAACCCTGCAGAGTTTAGGTTTGTTAACAATGAGTCAACGACCAAACACCACAGTAATGGAGATAACACCCCTCCCTGTGGACATCCTCCCACTGGCTTCATCCACAGTTTGGTTTGTCCCAATTGTGATTGTAAAATCCTATTCTCTAGCATGGTGTTTATCCAGCTAGAGGCTAAGGAACTAATCCCCTTTCTTTCTAAGGCTGATGCCATAGTGTTATAGGGTGTGCGATCAAAGGCACCTTCTATATCAACAAAGATGCCTGCCATTATTTCTTTATGAACTAGGGATCTCTCTATCCTGGAAACCAGGTGGTGGAGAGCAATTTCACAGGATTTTCCTGCCTGGTATGCGAATTGAGCGCTATGGAGCGGTCGTTCTACCAGTATTCCATCCCTAATATGTCTGTCTATGACCTTTTCCAAGGTCTTCATTAAAAATGAAGTCAGACATATTGGTCTGTAAGACTTGGGTTCGTCATAGGACTTTTTCCCGGGTTTTGGTATGTAACACACTTTTGCCATCCTCCAGCTTACTGGAATATAGCTCAGTGCCAAGCTTCCCCTTAACAAGGTAAGTATAAGGGGCCTAATTACTGGTAGGCCTTTTTGTAGCAAGGCTGGGAATATCCCATCAGTACCAGGTGATTTGAAAGGAGCAAAATAATTAATTGCCCACTCCACTCTTGCAGAATTGACAATTTTATTTGCTTCTGCCCAGTTACCCTTGCAACTAGTGTGTTCACAGTTGGTAGGGTCATTGTTAATCGTATCCATCAGTCCGCAGCCAGGAAAATGTGCGCGCGCCAGGGCACCGAGGGTTCCCTCCTCAGAATCTGTATAGCCCCCTCCCACCCTGACGGAGCCCAATACTCCCCTGTCAGACTGCTTGGATAAGATCCTATTTACTCTAAACATGGAAGTTGTATCGTTTATTTCGCTACAAAATTTCTTCCACGCCCTTCTTTTAGCCTTTCTGACTTCTTTGTGATAATCAGTGAGTGCACGTTTATAAGTGTCCCATCTGCCTGATCTTTTGGCCGCGTTAAAGAGTTTACGTGTAAGAGCTCTTAACTTGCCAAGTTCATTGTTCCACCAGGGACAGTTCCTGTTGGATCTAACATTACATACAGTGTTATTATCAGTGTATGACTTAATCATTGCCTCAGTCAATGTTGAGTTTAAATGTTCCAAATGCCAGTTGCTACTCACCACTCTAGGACAGCATTTGACCTCCTCCTCAAGCTGTGTATAGTAGGTTTCCCAGTTTGTAAGTTTGGGATTCCTATACACAGCTTCGGACGTGATGTTACCACTTAGATCAAATCTAATGTATCTATGATCTGAGCATGACTCTTCTTCAGAGACGTGCCAGCCTTTAACCCTTAGGCTTATAGCACGTGTGCTAAGGGTTATGTCAATGACCTCAGATCTGATTCTGTTGTTAAAAGTGGCAATATTGCCTCTGTTTAGAATGTCTAGGTCATTACTAGTTATGTACTCTACTAAACACTCACCTCTCTGGTTGTTGTTCTTGCTCCCCCAGAGCTGATGGTGAGCGTTCGCATCAAGCGATGCTATAAGCTCGCCCCTTAAGCCAGTCCCTTCCGTTAGCTTACTAAGTGCCTCGGTCGGGACTCTTTCTTCATATGGGAGGTAGACCGATGCAATCGTCAACCTCCCACCTTGATTTCCCTCGTTGAGGGCCATTTGAGCTGCTGCTAAATCTCTAGAACAATATTGCCATAGAGGCAGCATTTTAAGACTACTCTTATGCAGGATACAGGCTCTGGCACGCTCAGGTACAGAAATAATCTCATACCCACGCATCGCCAGCCCCCCCATCCTGCCCTTATACAGGTAAGGTTCTTGTATTAGAATAATATCAATATCCTTACCTCTCACATACTGCTGCAGAACACCACATGCTGCAATACAGTGGTGTAGATTAATTTGCAGCAGCCTCACCACCATGATCAGTGCCCGCCGGCCCCCGGAGGGCCACCCCGAGGCGGACGCCGGGAGACAGCGCCAAACCCAGGCCTCCCCATCACAGAGGGCCGAGACCCAGCGCGCCCCCCAGCCCCCGCCACGGGGCCAACCCCCGCAGCCGCCATAGTCATCGCCTTGGGGCCATCCTTAGGAGTTGGCAAATTCGTCGTAGCGATCCCCTTCGACTCCACCGCCTCAGGATCGCTCCTTGCCTCCTCCACCTTATCAGCCGGCTTCCTCTCCTGTACTACTTTCGGCGGCTTCTTCTTATCCAATACCCTGAGAGCGACCTTAGTGAACCCATAGTTCAGCTTAAGCTTCCGCTTCTCAAGGTATTCCATGCTAGTCTCTGGGGCAGACAGGATCGCAAAGAAGCCATGCTTCTCCACCTTGGTGCCCAGGAGTCTCCATAATCTAATATCAGGTACCCTAGAGTTTTGGGTCCTGATCCTCTTCATGAAATGTTCTTCCAGAGGCATTTCTCCTGTAATGAAGGTTCCTACCTTCACGGTTTTATGAAGCTCCTCCACCTTTCCTACACGGAGCTCCAGATCCCCACTGATGTTAAAATTGGGTACTATAATCGACAACCAGTCCTTGGTCTCCTGGTTGTCGCAGATTATGACACAGGCTCCCACATGTGGGTAAATTCCACTGAATTCAGCCTGTGTCCCTTTCTCTTCTTCCAGCTGATCGACAAATTTCATCAGCTGGCCCTTCATTTCCTCGCAATTCTCCTTCGTCAGCTGAGTGGACGGATATCCACTAGGGATAATCGCCACCCTGCTTCCTCCGGCAGCAATCGCGTAGGATGCAATACTAGCATCCCCACCCCTATGCCTCTTTGCCGTAGGCGCAGAGGTACCGGGTGAGGACCTAATCCTTTTCTCTGGAGCGCACCCAGACCCTGCCGTATTCCCGGACCCCGAAGGTCCTGAAAGTCCGGCCGGATCCTCAGGTGGCCCTCCAGCCAACATTGTCCTCCTCCACTTCTTTCTCTGGGCTCCAGAGAACTTGTGCTTGGAGGTCTCGCCTGCATCCTTGGATGCAGCGTCCCTACCAGGCGCCAAGCTCTCTGGCTCCATTACCAGTCCGCTTACCTCCTCTACAAGCGTCGCAAGCGAGCTCATAGAGGCTTCGTCGTCCACTACCTCAGCGCCAAGGTCCATTGAAAGCCCCTGGGCTGAGTCCTCTCCGCTGATCAAGCTGACCAGCTCCTCCATGTCTTCATTATTAGTTGTTGTAGTACTCATATTTTGTTCCCACGAAAGCGGGGGAAGTTACTCTGCAGGTACTGCCCCCTCTCCCTGCAGAGGGCATTTAATACAATGGGGTGCGCCTGGTGCCCCAAGGGGGTCGATTAAAGACAGTGCATTTTTATACACCCCCTGCCATTCGGCCACAGCTCGAGCTCCTCTACACTTGGCTTGGGTGTTAAGGAGATCTCCACATGGATTTCATGGGGAGATCCCGCCTCTGTCGTCCGCGAGTCCATCGGACTCCCCAGGGGGTACCACTTGGAGGTGACAGTAGGCGTTGGTAGGGATAGGTCAGACTGGGAGTTCACAAGCAGTGAGTAGGGCACTATTGCTTGATTCCTCCGCTACGAGTACAGGAGACCCCCGCACCTGTCTCCCTCTCTAGTCTTTCCATTACCCTACCCATTTACCCCCCTCATACTATGTCCAGGGTAATTCACAAGATGTGGGGGAAGAGTAGAAAAAATAAAAGAAAAACGGAACATTCATTTTGATGTTAGCCACAATCAAATTTCTTCAAGAAAGTCGCTTTTTTTTAGCATCGGCTTCAAAATCTCTAATATGTGCATGTGAAGAGTGAATAGTCCCGTATAGGATTGAGGAGTTAATGCAGGACCTATTTTCATATTATAAATTCTTATGAAACTACTTATATAAAAACAACAATAGAACTATACGCCCACTTATAAATTATAAATCAGTGCTAGCCCAACTGCACTTAGTCCATTTAGTTATGATTAATAGAATATTTATTCATGTGAAAAGACGTTGTTTCATAGAAAAGGACAGAACCGGTTGCAATAAATGATATTTAAAAATACCGGTTCTATTAGATCTTTAGCTTACATAATAGAATCGACTCCGATCCCAACGATAAACACGGACGGAATTTTGTATAATTATAAACCACTAAAAAGTTATTTATTTATCATAATTCTTTTCTTAAACCTCATAAATGTCCTCAGTTGGGAATGGATAGTCAATGATGTAAATTAAAAACAGTGGGCCGGCATCAGAGCTGAAAGCATCAGACACAAAAAGTGATCAAACCTGTGCGTCAATAAGATATTGTAATTCACCTGTCATTGCCTGCTGCAATTATATCTCGTTTATAGCTTTTTGCTATAAATAGAATAAATTTTTCATTCCCAAGGACGGTGTAGGGCCAGTACTCTTTTACTTTCTAGTTCCAGGTCCCATCTTCTATGGAACCTTGAGAGAGTCAAAGGGGAAACTCTTCGCCAACAGCACTGCATAGTGATTTTCATTCAAATAACTGTAGCGACCGCTAACTACATAAGATAAATCGCCCTATACTCTATTGTATATATATTGTAAACAAATGTAAATAACATTACCAAAATGTAAATCATTGTAAATATATATATATATATATATACCCAACCACCGGGAGACCTTCCCGGCTCACGTCACTTTGTCACGGGCAAAGGAAACCGCATACTCAAAATTTATTGGGAACTACAAAAGCAGTCCTTATTGGCTAATGACGGAGCCATCTGGGTATTGAAGGCCGGCGGTTTGGGGTCTGTATATCATTCTCCTGGGAACTAACTGGCTCGTGGCTGCACTGCTTGAAACTCTGAAACTTGGCTGCTTCTTTATGAAAAACCTCTACATCTCTTTCTCTCCTCACCTCGCTACGTTTTAGTCCGGCGTTGTCAGACCCCACACTATCCTAGTGGGAATCATTGCCTTCAACTCGCTAAATCTAGCACCTCCTTGGGAGAGACCTCTCCCTAGTGGACAACGGTTGTCGTGGCCCTGCAAACTTACCAATCAGTGTTCCCCCACGGCGATTCATTCTGCCTCTCTCCGGTTCACACACGCCTTTGGGATCCGGACGGATTTCGCCTACTCTCAGATACCGAGTGTAAATTCGTGGTCATTCCAAGACCACACAAACTACTTACATTACCTACCCTATACCTCTTCTCCTGAACATACTGCATTGTCGGGGCACATACCTATCAAAAAATGGATAGTAAGACCGTCATGAAACGATTGTCCAGGCTATAAACTCAATCAACCCTCACTTCGTCGCCAGGGCTAGGGTAACTAGGCACCTCCCTCGTGACGACCCGCCACGGGGTTTTAGCCACTGCCAGACCATTGTGTGACGTACGAGGGCGTACCTGAAAGAAACCGAACTATTTTTGTACAAAGTGATTTATTTAATTTTTTTTCACAAAAAACTTTCAATCTCTTTCAAAGTACTCTTCATTGGAGTCAATACACTTGTACAATTTGTTATCCAATATTTAATTAAAATCCGCTGTACTGAACTCAAAATCCATATTTCTCCACAACTTCTTCGATGGTCCGTCCTCAATCTTCCAGGAGGATTTCGCGAATTTCCGCGGGCCATCAAAGGATGTCCAGAGCAGAATCATTAATTGACGTTTGCCCACTTTTAAAACGTGAAAACTACTCAAAAACATGATTTTTCCTCACAACGTCATCCTTGTACGCTCCTTTTAACATTTCAAGAGTCTTTGTGTCTGTTTTCTAGCAGAAACTGGTGAACAAGTTTACTTTACACAGTCCTAAGGTGAAACTTAGTACTACAAAGACTCCGCAAAATACACTACAATACATCAGTTCTGGGGGTTTTTCGGTACACCCCGCGTATTTACATCGTCTATTTCGTATTTAATAAAATATAAATAAAATATATTTGTTGCACACCAGGTGCGCAAAACACCTACAAATTGACGCCATATACGATATCCGGAACATACTTTTACTGCACTACCGATCTCAAAAACATCTACCCCTAGTCGTACGGTAAAAACCGTTTAGTGTAAAAGGAAATCTCGGTATTCTTTGAGTCAAAGATCGTTCCAAGCTACGTAATGAGCATAACCACTTCCGACTACTGCTAATAACGTAATATATGTGTAGCCTTAGTGTATTTTGTAAGTACTCGTATTAGTTTTGTTAGTTGGAGTGTCTTTTCTGCAAATCTCTTCAAACCGTTCCGTCACCATCTGTCTGAACAGTAGGTTCCATTTATATGTATATGAATGTACACAGAGTGCCACCAAGACTGTCAGCACACCCTAAATATATTAGTTAGCAACACTGTTAACTATTACACAGATAACAGATTGGAAAGAAAAGACGGAAAAACTTCAGAATAACTATCTTAAGCATGAAGAGAAGGGATGACTGAAGCTGAGATAGTTGAGATTTCTCAAAAGGTGGGTTCTGATTTGAAAAAATATTATATTATTTATTATTAAAAAACAATTGTTAATGTAATTAGCTTTCAGGAGGCCCCCATCCAAACTGTATTTGAATTCCCTTTCTAAAAAAAAAAATTTTATTTGCTAAAGGAAAAATATACTGCTACGATCATGCCAGGGACCCGGAGCTCCCCAATATCGGTCAGGACTTCTAACTAATGATCCGGCCTGCACGAATGAGAGCCTCACAATTTGAATTATTTTTGGTCAAACTCTCACACAGACTCTTACCAAGGTGGGCAAGGAAGCCTAATTTTCCAATTTATTGAGGAAATCTGGACCAGGAATCAATCTGTCCTAATCCCATACTTATTAGTCAGCGGGGCTAACGCAGGAGTGCGTCCCATTAAAGTTGTCATTAAAGTCTACACGATTTTAACTCAATCCCTGATTATTTAATTTTTTGTTTAAGAATCATGTTATTTTCTGGGTTATCAATTTAAAGGGCATGGAGTCCAGATTTATAGTATCTCTTACTTATTGAGATTTTATTGAGCTATAAGTACAAAAAAAAACCAATAAAACTGCAATTAAAATTGTTTCCGGAGCCGTAATGAAACCCTTATATTTTCTAATATAGTAGTTTTATATTGCTAAAACAACTTTTAGACGGGCCAAGAGTAGAGCCAATAAAAACGGTATACGGGCAATAAGGGTCGTATGCCTAGTTACCAGACTATAAAACAATACAATTTTTAAATAGGAATATAAATAGAATAATAACCAATGAAAAAAAAAAACGGAAAAAATAATCATGACACAAACAGTAACTAAATAAACAAGTGAGTAAAAACAATTTGAGGGCATAACTGGATTATTTGTTACAATCAGCTCAGTGTTAGCGTGTCAGTGTCAGCTCAGTATACGAGTAAGTCCAGGATTATTCACAAGCTGCGGGAAAGGACTTTGGAAAGTATCCACAATTTTGGTATGTACAGTATTTGTAAGAATGCATACATGTCAGAAGAACAAATACAGAATAAACAAATTCCACTTTACAATTTGACTCTTGTCAACTTCTCACCGGACATGGAGGTAGTATTTGGAGGGAGATTTGCTCATTTTTAAAATGACTAGTAACAACATCTCACCAAGTTCATAATTAATGCAAAGAAGGTTTTCTACCAACAGAAATAAAAAAAATATATTTTTAATAAGAAGAGATCAATCGAATTAATTTAAGATTAGTAGACTTAAATGTTCCAAGACTATAAATACTTAGGCGTGATTTTCGATCAATGCTTATTCTTTACATAAATTCTACTAGAGCAGAAGATAAGACTGTAATCGAATGGCTGTTTCCAAGATTTTTCAAAATATTTAAACTGCCGATAAAATATGATTGTCAGACCTTCTTGTGATATTGTCAACACTGTTTCTGATTACCTCCCCATTAGGTTACAATTTTTATTTCATATGTTCTTTGTTGATGTTAATTACACAGGTCTTTAATTATTATATGTTATTAACAATCTTTCCTTTGAGTTATGACAGACCTGTACTAGCCTATGCATCGGCATCCTGGAGTATGACCTGTACTACTAAACTCCATAACTGCGGAGTATAAAGCTAATAAGAATAGTGACATGATACCCAAGTGCGGCTGCTTCATCGATAACGGAGTAAAGAAAGCACTCAAAGGTTTCTTTAAAATTGTAAGAGGAGCAACAACAATTTAGCAAAAAGTGATAGACATGATTTTTCAACAAGGAAAAAGATACATAATGACATTAATCGTAGAATCTATAAATTCGTATTTTAGCAGTAAGTGTTTTTTTTTTCGGATTTCCTACATAAGTAAATAAACAAGTGGATATTTTAGTTTTGACTTAGAGTCTCTCTGGTGTCTGGCAATGCAATGAGCCCAAGTAACATAAAATGAATTAAAAAAAACCTTTTACTCGAAAAAAAAACATAGTCCCTTAGTGATAACCGTACAGAACAGACGTACGACCACTTACTGATATGATCTGCCTTTTTAGTAACAAAATAGTAAAAGTACGACCCAAGTCTTACCGGCTTTCGCACTTGATAACTTCACCCAACCTGTCGCTTCGTCTCAAACTGATGACATATAAATGTGCCCTCCGGCCAGCTCTGCTGTACGGTGCCCCACTACATACTCATTTGACTGACAATACATCTAAAAGGCCCAGCAATTTCAGAATGGGTTCATGAGAAAAGTGGTCAGACATACCTCTCTCCATAGGTTAAAGAACGTCGACCTCCACCCGTTGTTTGCTGTTCCGTTGGTGGGTGAGTTCATCCACCGGAGATACAACTTTTTTGATTCGTTGCAGCACCTAACGAATTCCCTCATCGATGGCAACAGACTGTCGGGGAAAATTAGGTTAATATTTTATTAATAGATATAAATTAGTTTTAATTCTATGATTCATAAGGTGAGCCCCTTAACTTTTAAAATGTTTAGATCATCAATGTATATTGTACATTATAATTTTGTAACAACCACAAATCGCAATGTAAAATTATTAAAAACTGTATAAAATGTAGCCAAAATACCTATTACAAATAGATTTATTTATGTAGTCTATACTGATTTTCACGAGATATAATAATAAGGGGATATCAAGAAAGAAAACGACCACTTACTATTTCATTGTAGACTACTAGATGGGCCAAGACTAATAAATTCAATAAAACGATAATATATTTTGACTTATATTCGAAAGACGCTACAGACGACTGCTAAAAGCGAAGGAGTCAAGCGAAGATTCCCTGACATGACCACGAGTCACAGTTGGCTGCTCGGTTTGATCCGCTGTACTGTTATCCGGGAGCTCTGCCGCAAGTGCAAGTTGAAGCGACAGTTTTCCAGTGCGGGGTCTACAACCTCTACCAGTCCCCCTCCGAGTGTAATTAGTATTTCTTATGGCTTTCTTCATTAACTTGCCTGTGACTTCTACGGAAGGACGTGCCTCGAGACTATCTCAAGGAGAAAAACTTGATGGGGTGACTACGACCAGTAAATAGTCAATTATTTATTGAATGAATATGGGATTTCTTGTAATACGGGTTTAAATAACGTTAGAATGAAATAGCGTGATTAATTTTATTTTGTAATGTGATTTCGTGAACTTCTCTTTGAAAACTAGAATCAGCTCTGCTGTAACGTAGCTGATTTAAGTCACTACAAAATTTAATTATGAATTTATATATAATAAAATACGTATCATTTAGAATTTATTGATTTTTCTATGGATAATGTTTATTTCATTACTGTCTCACTTTATGAAGGTTTTTAATTAATTTGCATTAAAGTAGGTGATTATTTATATTTATAAGCATTACTTTTTATTATATATTTATATATAATCCATATAATTTCATATGTATGATTGGTCATTCTATTGGGTTTAGTATTGTTTCTTGTCGTTAAATTAGCTTAACATATTGGTTATTTTTTTTTTTAAATCATATTTAGTTCTATTATGATCAATTTATACGTACACACGCCTAATATTCTGTACATCAGACTAGCATAAAAATTTTTTTTTTTATTTATTTTTTTTTTTTCCTCTAGTTAGAATTTTAGGATGAGGGATAAATATAAAATATTTAGGGTGATCGGATCCTTGTACTAGGAGGACCTGCTCGAAGATGGTGTGAGAGGACTAAGGAGTGTGGGAGTCCTCGGTGGAGGTTGATTGTTACGGTACAGTGGTGAGAGTCCACTGGTGGCTGGGCCTAGAATCTTCTCTAGGCATGTAGTGTAGTCGTAGTTAGTCTGATATCAGTGAGGGTGCCCCTTAGAGGCTTGTTGTTGGTGGGCCAAGCGCCGTGATGTCAACCATTTCTTCTGCTTTACTCGATCTTGTGAGTTGCCATCGTGCCGGTAGTGGTGGTGGTGTCATGTCTCGGAAGAGAGGGTTTAGACTGTGCTTCATCGAGTCGAAGAACTTGATGTGTCTTCTTTTGATGGCTTCGGCGATGGTGGGGAGCTCGAACTTTTCGTGCATGTCGGAAGCCTTCATTTCACGAAAAGGGGTATGCCACAGTGCCGTTCGTAGGATGTTGTTCTGGAAGCTCTGGAGGTGAGTTATGGTGCTGGCATGTAGGAATCTAGGAAGAGTGGTGTCCCAAACAGTAGAGCTGGCCTCAGGACGCTCTTATAAATATTTTTGTTATTGATTAATTAATAATTTTTTGGGGGGGGGGGGGGATTATCGGCCAGAGGGTCTTAAAGCCGTTTTTTGTCTTCTGATTTGGTTTGCTACTTTGTCAATGTTATTGGGGATTATTTGTATGAATTATTGTATTGGGGCGTGTATTTTAACCCGTAAAACTACACATTAACTCATGTTCAATGATATCTTAGAATTATCTGCAAAATATATGCTGTGTGATACTGGTATTGTAAAGTAATGAAGTAAGTGAGTTCCTTTCCTAGGGAATGACAGATAGATGTATATCCCATCTTACCCAATGTCAGAGTTCATAAGGAATTTCAACAGCAAATCCGTTATTATCCTGGTAGTTTGAAAATTCTCAGCAAATCACTTCATTCTCTAATTTTGAATTGAACTAAACATCAATGATATTTAAGTTAATTTCCTCAATTTATTGCGATATACAATGACACAAACAGTGGAAGAAGTGCAGTAGTCGGGCTCTCTTCAGTAAGACTGAGGTCACATAAAAAAAAAAGTTAAAAAGCTGCATAGCAGCTATCCATTTCAATGACCGACCTGTGCTATCCATTTCAAGTTCCAATTACAGATTAAATAGAAAATAAAACCTTGGAATTAGGTTCCATTACTATTAATTATCAGTTCAGGTATAGAGAGAGGAGCAGACATTAAATCATTGTTTAATTGGACAAAAAAGTAAAATTACAGTTTGCCGTTTGTCCATTATTTTCTAATTGACTTTCGTAGCCGCTGCATATCTACTTCGGGATTTCCAAAGACTAGCACGCATTTCATGAAATGTTATATTATCATTTATTAGCATAATTTTAGTAATAGTTGGTCCCCTAAAATTTTTTTACATAAATACTACAAATTCTATCTATCGACTTAACTATTTGCTTTGAATGAATCATCAAATTAATGTACGAGTTGCATTTCACTCAACTTAGTTTTAGAATAATATAAATATAAAACTTATAACGTTCAAAATAAGATACTACTTACTAAAATAGATTTATTTAAAAAAATATTTTACTGACGAATTCATAGTTAGCTGTGAAATTGAATTTGAGTGGAAGTTTTTGTTGAGAATTGTGATTGTTGAGAGAGAAGAAAGGTTGCATCTCATACGAGTTATTCTAAATATGAAGATGAGAATCTATCAAGATGTTTTAATCAAGCCTCCATCGTCAGACTATCTCTCCTAAGGACCTGATGCTGACACGCACAGTACCTTGAAACGTCGTCCATAAATTAATTCAAACAAAGAAATGTTTTTCCATAAACCCATTACTATTCACATCAAATAAATCCACGCAAATCTATTAACAACCAAAATTTGTAATTATTAAATTTTTTCAACTAATGTGTAAATATATTGCACCTCATCATATCCATATCGGAAATGCGTGCACTCAGAAAAATTCCAAGTATATTTGACGAATTCATGACTTTTATGAGCAAGAATAAATACAATGATGGAGCGCACATTTAAATATTTCCCTAAATTAAAAATAACTCAGGGATGCTCTTCGAAATCCAGGTCAAAACTTTGTTACATTTCTATAATTATGAAAATTCAAATCGATTATGATGTATCAGCCAATAGAGGATTGCGATGAAGTTCGATAACCGAGAATGAGTAGAGGGCTAATTCTGAAAAAAAAAATTATTTTTAATTACTAATTGATTAAACTCATTGGCTCTTTATTTTCATGGAGTTCCTGTTGCTTTACCAGGTGGAACTGAAATACAAAAACATGGCTCTAAAAAAAAACACAGGTTGAGTTAAAGTAGCGTACTCAACGTTGATGAATATTTTAATAATTTTTTGTTATTTTAATTTGAAAAAACAAAACCGAAATTACATATTTTGAACATCGTGGTTTCATAGCCTACTGAAAATAATAGACTTTAATAATTAATATCAACAAATTAATTAATGAACGGAATTCACTCGCCAATGGGATCTCCATGTAAGCTTTCGTGTCTTGAAAAAGTGGCTCGCAAAAACAAGAGAGACCAAAAAGGTAAAAACATAGAGATATCTTATGTCGACGAAAAAAAATCCCTTCAAAAATTTTGAATTAATAATCACTCGTAAACGTTTGATTTTTAAAAATAACTGAATTTCTTATGAACCACCAAAAATAGGTAACTGAAAACTTTTAAAGAAAAATAAGGATCATTCCATGTTGTTTGTGAAAAAAAAATGTATCCAATTGCTTTTTTACACGCTTCAAAATGTGGCTTCAGGTTAATTTATCAGTTATAATATAATACGAGAAGTTATATCGTCCGACGTTTCTTCTATCGGGTGTTATCTGATAAATGATCAGTGTCATCTGAAATTTTAAATATGTTTTCAGCAGCACTTTGGAATTGCCCAAAGATCCATTACGTGCTGTTTAAGTTATAATACCTGGAATTAAGAAAAAAATAACAGTTTTAATGACATTTAAGCTGTCTCAAAACGCTGATCAGGAGCGCACTAAATTTATAATTTTTCCCCTTCGTTAAGAATACACTATAAAAGTGAAAAAAAAATTGAGGATTGTTTTTATGTTTTTTTATTTATCTGTGTCAACGCATTACTACAGAATAATAATGTATTATACAATAAATTACTTCTCTTTTGAACTGTGGCGTAACATCCAGTATTTAATTAATTTAGCCCTTGACTCATTTTTTTTGGAGGTGGCTAATTTTTTCATGCTATACTCATAGTAAACGAGAACTCTATGTCACTTCCCTAGTTTAAACAACGAACTCTTGTTTTGCAAATCTAATAAATAGCTGCATTTCAGACATAAAATCAAATTTACAATTGAGTGCTCCTGTAATAGGAGTAATGGTAATGTAATCGGTGAAATATTATAAAATCGAAAGATAATCTGCCTGGAAGCTTTAGCAATTATCGATCAAAGAGAGAGAAAACGTTACACGGCATCTTCTTTTAATAAAATAATATGAAATGACTGAAATACAAAATGATAGCGATAGTAGTCCTGTACATATTGCTTTGTGTCACTCTTGTAATAATATATTTTGCTTCCAGGTGAAGATGAAAGCTGACAGAATGAACCAGAGGTAAGTTCTCCTTATTTTATATATATATATTTTTTTAAATCGCATTAACGATCTGACTAATAATATTTATTATGTTTTCCCACTAGTTATTAGAGAAATTATTACGAAAATCATAAAATCCATCCATAATATAGTAGAGACCCTTAATTGTTTGAAAATGAAGCTTTAAATAAATTTTATGTATTTTTAACTTGACCTAGGCCGTTCCCAAATTTGCCCAAAATCAAGTGTGGTTATTAACAATTACTGAACATAAATTTTTAAAAAAAATGGTGTTTTTTTTGGTGAAACAGATGGTACACACAATCTAAGCATGTTTGTACATTCATTATTCTCGCTTTACATCTACTTTGGACATTGCGATAAGTCTTTTGAAACAAAGGGCCTTTTAAATAGTCTTTGGGACTTCTAATTTTTACCAGCTGGCATCGTATTTCTATAAATGATTATTGATTCATTTGATAACAATATTTTCATATAATTTAGACAAAAATATGTAAAAATGCCCCCCAAAATATTTGCCAACCGAGGAGGACCGACCTCTGCCGTCCCCATCAAGGCTACTACTTATGTGGGTCACGCCTTTATTTACTTAAAACCAGCAAGTCTGCTTTCCGATGCTAATATACAGATTATTATTCATAAAGATATAATTTAAATAAACATTCTTTTCCATGGAAGATTTTATTCTCCCAACTGTTGTTCAAATCGTATATTTCATCTGAATATTTATCGTTCGTTTTTCTTTGTTATGTTTTTCCCGGCACGTGAGTAATACCCTAAGAGAAAGGAATATGTTATTGCAACGAAGATTTCTGCTGGCGTAAGTTTTCCTCTGTTTGTTCCAGTCATCGAACACTACAGAATGGTGTTTACACGAGAAACGTGTGTTAGCTGACCCAAGCAGTAACCTTGAAGGAATAACGATGAACAGAATAATCATTCACATGTGACCGATTTGAAATTCAATAAACCTGCCTAGCAATGAAGGAGTTACCGAACCCTTTGGTATGTTACGTCAGCTCGGGTTGTCTAGAAGCTGGCCATCCATAGCTGTACTGAGTACTATCGTTTTTTTTGAGATAATTGAAAAGGTTTTCCACCCAGAAGATTATTAGCTTTCATTCTCCTGACCGCTTATAACAATCAATTATTATCAAAAGCTTAATAAAAAAAAGTTTTGTATCCACGGATCAATAGTCTATTATATGTACATACAAATTTACAAATGAAATACAATTTAGCTCATAATCGATGTAAAGACTTCATAATATTCCAAATTTTCAAGAGTAGCTGGCTGGCCCACTCAATTTTTGGCAACCTGAAAAATTTAATAATTAAAAAAAAAAATACAATATTATTAATAATCAACCTTTTCTTATCACAGTAGCTTCATCCATCAAGGAAATCTCCCATCCATCCCATGGACCCCATTAAATGGATTATTGGTCATGGGATTAAACTGAAATCGAAGTTTTTACGCCGACTGGTCGACCCCCTCCTTCCCCCCACATTTAAGCAATTAATTGAATTAACCAATCAATGACTTAAATGTGCATTGTGCCTGTGGTTTACTTTATATGAGACGTTCCCGGAGGTACTGCAATACCACACAGAAGTGGAGCAATCACCTCCAACTCCGGCATTTCCCCCCAAAAAAATCACACATATATATATATATAGACGAACTCATGACTTAGAAATAGAATAAGTTTTTTTTTTTAAGATTATTATTTACATAATTTATAATCGTACTCAGAAGCAAAAGTATAATAATAGATGCCTTGGTCTCTACACCGTATTTATGTGTACACTGCATTTTCTTTTTAATGGTAATGTAATGGACGTGGTGGTGATGGATTTAACAGCAGGAAGAACATAATAAGCACTACAAACAAAACTAATTAAGAGGATAGAAATTTAATTTGGTTACTGTTATTCCAGCAATATATATTTTGTACGTTTGTGGGTGTATCTTTTGAGGGTATGCTTATTGCAGTTGCTTATTTCTGTTATTAATGGTTTTTCGGATATGGAAGTTAGACAAAAAAGATTCTCTGACTGGATATTTACATACTGTTGGATTATGGGTAATTGTAGACTGTTAGCATGGTTGTTATGTTGATGTATCGAGGGCAGTTATTTTGTACGACTTACAATTACCTTGTACGAGCGGTGCAGCATATGCCACTCACTGCTTTATGTAGTATTAATTTCTTTACACATTTGTGCAACATACTCTATATTTAATTTTTATTATTGACTCAAAATAATAACAATATATACAGTGACTCAAATATAATATACCAAGTAAAAGTTAGAATAGCTATATAAATATGGCTATTTTATTTATTAATCATAAAATATTGGCCCTTAGGAATAAATAGGTAAGTTTAATGACCTCAAAGGGAAATAGGTACACAATTTTTTTTTCTACCATTGGAGAAAACGTAAGGAACTTATTTTGGGTCCAAAAAGAGTTAATTTTTATCAAAGACATAATTCGCAGGATATGTTACGCTAGAAAAATGTTGACTTACCTCAATATTCCCCGAACCTCAAAAATTATGTAGGACATTTTCAAACTTCTGCATTGTGTGCTTCTTTTCCATTATCAATGTTGTCATGCTTCGACAATTCTCTTCAAATGGATCAAAAAAAAAATTTTTTTTTTTGACTTTAGGCTTAAAAAGGCTTTGAGCCCTTTTCGAAATGACCGATTCAATTGTGTCGATACGCATAAATTGCATTCTATAACAGTTCTTGCTGTAGACGCGCGAAGTCCCCCGACCTACCCCAGATCGCTACTAGTAGGGGGCCCAGGGTTCCAGTCCGTGGACTTAAAGCAATATTTGAAGAGACGCTGTGAGTTAATAATGTGATTAGGACTCCGTGACCAGCCTAAAGTCATGGGGTCGTGCCTGGCAGGTTACTGCTCGCTGGCGAATGTTTAGTCTGCAACACGACTAGATGTTTGTATGTATTAGTGCAGAGCCGATCTGCCGAACCCTCGCCAGTCACTGGGCAAATAATTAGTATCTCCTCTTCGGCTATAACTAGCGTCACGATTTTATATTAACTTGATGCAAATTACATGACTACAGTCTAATGGCGGGTTCATTGTTTACTTAATTGATATGCTGTGTGTGTGCGCACGCTCCAGTCACCAAAGAGATCCAAAATCACTGCAGTCTGCGGATAAGGATGAATGTTTTTCTGAAGTCAAAACATTCTGTAGTAAGATAGCAATTAGGGCAGACAGTAGGATATCGTTGTAATTAAATAATAATAATAAAGCATCACCCACTGACAGACACGATTACCGTAAAGCAAAAATACTGCTGTAAAATGAAATCCTATGTTTTTCTTGGCCAAATGCAGACATGTTTTCCCCTGAGCAAAGAACCTGGTGCATACAGTAAGTTTTCATACATGCGTTTTTTATCTACTTCAAGGAAATTTTCACGAACTGAAATTACTTTGCAAATCCATCTCTATTTTTATTATACACTATTTAAATTATATTATGTACAAACAATACAATCAGTAACAACATATTTGTTTCTAAACCAGAATATGGAAGCTATAAACTAAAGCACCACGGATTATGTAGTGCTGGTGGCTATGTCAAAAATATTTCTTTTACTAAAAAAAAACAGCCACTCCAAGTAAATTTTGAATAACTGAAAGCAGTTCGTATTTTTAGATTCGGCTTTCAAAAGATACGTCTTTATTTGGCAAGCAATAAAACCAGTAACCATTTCTAGAAGGGTTTCTTGGTGACCAAAAATATCATTAATGCTATCCAATACCAAGGGATAATGTCAACAATTATCGTCACGGCCTTAAACCTAATATATCTTATACTTAAAGCAAATTATTTGTTGAGGGTTGCTGGTGGTGGTCCACCAGGATCCTGTAGATCACACGGTGAAAGGCGATTTTTTGGTCTCTAAGAGGATTGACCTTGGCGGTGCCGTCGGATCCATCACGGATAAATTTAGAATGATATATCTTCACTTTTTCTTTCTTTTTTGAATTGGACAAATCTAATAGGCTTGGCAATTAATGTAGGAACCATTGATTACAATGGAAACATTAGATTTGTGTTGTTGTAATTATTTGTTCTTTGTTTCCGGTCAAAGTATTTTGTCTATTATTGCTTATTCATAAGATCTGAAACAGCACCAGAAAGGTAGCTTGTTGTTCATTTGATTCGACATACAGTCCGGGTTTCGATCCTGAAAAACGTGATTTATTCAAAATATTCGCTATGAAATATTGGTCAGACGTTTTCTATCTATACGTAGAAAAGAACAGTGTTCAATTAAAAGCTGGATGTGATTGACAACAGCACGCATCTAAAGGAAAAATAATTCAAATTAAACCTGGACAGCTTTATGATTCCAAAAAATATAGTTTGCAAATGATTCCAAAAACAAAACATATCTTGCAGATGATTCTAAAAAAACATACATTGCTCATCACAAGATGAATAGTAATAATTACAATTAGCCAAACAATCACAGATAACACGTTATTTTTTATTATCTACAAGAAAAAAAATATTTTAACTTAAAATTCATACATTCATCTGTAAATTATGGACATACTCTAACTGAAAATAATAAAATAACATACATTAAAACAAACCGCTTGTGTTATTGTCTTTGTCGGCCATCATTCAACCTGGTTTTCCCATTTCCTAGAACATAACACTCAAAAATGTTAAAAGATTAGAAAAAGCCAATTCAGTGATTTTCTATTGAATGAAGTAGAATAAATGAACAAGCCGGTGTTGTTAATCAATAATTATTGTCTGTTGTATTGATCATTTTAATAATAAAAAAAAAAGTTATACTAGTGATGATCGAAACGGGGACCTCCTGTAAGTTTAAAAAGAGATTTAATAGTGACTTGGGTACTGTACTTATAGGGATAACCCTCGTCACTTTTTAAACATGTATAGACAATGAGTGTTGTAACATTTACAAATCACAATGTAAATATTGTATAAAATGTCGCCAAACTACAGGGCATGTAATGACCTATTACGGTTTACTGTACATTACAGACCTAATACTGTTTACATTTTGTAAATAGATTCATTTATGTGGTCTATACTGATTTCCATAATTTTAATAACAAGAGGATATGAAAAAAAAAAAAAAAGATGACGCGACCGGAGAATGGGGCAATTCCGGATTCGAGCCCTGGCGATGTCACTACCTTTTTGTTGGCTAATAATTAATTATGGCGTTGTAACCATTTGTATCAGCAAACCAATTCTACAGATATTAATTAAATTATTACACATTATTCATTATTAGCAGACTAATAAAAAAAAACAGTCAGAACAAAATGAAGATTAATTAAGTGTATATTTTTTTCTTAAAAAAATAATTATCCCTCAATCCCTTTCAAAAAATTCAAAACGTACTAATGCTTTGGTGATGGGTGAGAGCTACCAAACTAAATTTAGTTCTTAGATCATACAAGAAATGAATGTCTACCCTATGGATTAAAACAGAAAAAAATATTGTCTGGATTTTGAAGTCGATTGCTCAAGTGTCAAAACTGCCCTGGAAACAATTAAGGGTCAATAAACGGATAAGTGATCCTCATCAATTCAGAAAAAATGGCCTTAACTCTTAAAAATATCATTTCATATTTAAATAATGTTAGAAAAAAACCTTGGAGTCTCTCCCATTATATCTTATTTATTTGAATACCGTCTTCAGTCGACGTTTCGCCTATTCAAGTATCCTCAGAAGTACAATTTATAACAAAATGCATAAATTTAAATCTTTATGAGAATAATAACATTCAAAAAGATTAAATTTACTAAGTAAATAAAGATAAGTAAAGACTAGAAACAATAAAAAGAGAATAAGAACACACAATATTGATATCATCATAGTTACCAAAGATTTGGAAACAATATCCTAAATAATTAATTATATTAAGAGTGGTATAAAACTGACAGTTTTGAAAAATTTAGGTACAGTTATAAACAAAATTTATGACATATTCCAATTCGAAACTTAAATTGTAACAAAAGTTATAATAACAATGGTTAATGTACCATACGGAGGAGACTTCAATAGAATCATTAATCTAATACAAATGCCATCAATAGCAACGAATGTACTAGACATATTTTTGCTACATTTACATTAGAGGACTAATCGTGCCCATAAAATCTATATTTACAAAAACGTAGGATATTTTTTACCACAAAATCGCCAACAAAAATTACATAATACCAACATACAAGTTTCTCTGTTTAAGTACTAATACTCCAAAGGATAATAAAATCATTTGATTTCTAAAACTATAGGTCGATACCCAAGTAATTGTTCTTCGTAATTTTATTAATATTACAATTTGGTAAGAACGAAAATAAGCTTTTAAGTAAGTGAATCTCTTACAACATACCGTACCGGCTGATTTTGCTTTTTCTTCTTCTTCTTAAGCAGAAATCTATGAAATAACCCTCCGGTCGTAAAAGGTCGGTTCTCTCACGGGCATATATTTATTATAATAGGTCATAAAACACTATTGTTATGGAGTCTGTGTAATGGTGGCCATCTCCACGATAAAATGTGGTTTGTCCTAGTTTGTTTTTTTGTGCGCTCGCTCAAAATAAACGTTTTGGTCGAAACGTTGAGTAGATTCCTACATTTCTGCGGATCTCCAAAAGTTTATATCCAAAATATACTTACACTAAATGACAGCTCTTAATTTTTCCATCGAGTATAAACTTAATTGTATTTTTCAGGTATTCACCTTTACGAGAAGAATGCTCCAGGAGTAGCGTGAGGGATCCCCCAAACTCTCGCCTCCTTCTCGGGCCGAGAAGGTGACAGCGGGTGAATCGGAGGTTCCCTGGACTGTGTATACACCTATATTCTATGAATGTATATTTAAAATCCTTTATGAATGAAAGAGTATATGTCAATTTCTAAATATAGTATGAATGAGATATTTTATCACAATATCTTTTTTCCTTCTAGGGAAGATTGTAATTTTCTTCAAGTAAAGATTTATGTAAAAAAAAAAATAATAAATAAGGTAGAAACCTTAACAAAAACTCGTATAAAATGGAGCACCAACACTTTGTTTTTAATCAAATATTGGCTATACCTTCTCTAAACCTAAGAATTAATTTCTAAACAAATAAAAAAATTATAAGTAACTGAAATATTAATATATAGAACCCGTATAAATATATAATTTATTATTATTTAATTTAATTAAAGTAATTATAAATATTTAAACCGACCGGTACCATAATTTTTGATTTAGCTCTTTATGTTTTAGAATTTCTTTAAAAGCTGAATTTCTGCTCCTTTATTGAGCGTATCCATCCACGGAGCCAAAATCATAATGGCTTCTGAACCAGGACTTTATATTAGAAATTTTTTTTTTTTTAATTATATTAATGAAATGGGCCCTTTCTTTTCATTTAGTTTTTTTGTCATTCATCCAGATATTTTATTTTGACTAAAAACTAATTAGCATATTAAGATGTCCTTTGGAACTAGATAATAAGTAGTACTCGTACATACATACTGGCAAACGAAAGTCGTCCCATACCTTAATGAAAGTAGAGCTTCTCTCCCTTCAGGCTTAGTGATTAACGAAAGATAGAATGAGCTAGAATAGAAAGAATATGCTCTTATATGAGATTCATTATTATTATAAATCGGCATACAGGCTAACAATTAAATTCCAGGCACAACAAATCAAGAAGAAACAAAGGCTTGCGAGATACGTAGCATTTGGTGAGGAGATCATGCCCGGTCTTCATTTTGTTTTTAAATAACAGATTTTTAATTCCTTTATTATAGTTGACAGCACGATTTCAGTCACCACTCATATGACCTCGTGAGGCTGAATAGACTCAAGACTTTCACAGAAAATCATTGTGCAGGTGTTAATTGAACCTTGGCTCAATAGTATTCAGGTGAGGTAACCTTTAGGCAGCTCGGTTAGTAATGGAAAACCAACAAAAATGCGTAGCAAAAATTTTCACCTTGCGCAACCCTTCAAATCGACCTGAGCTAACCCTCAACATTGAAAACGTAACTTGTAAAACGAAGCTGTAAGTTACCCGCGAGTCCATCTAGATTACAATGACATGGAAGAGTCACATCAATAATAAACTTACCGAGGCATGGAACCGGATGTTACCATTTGAACTTCCGTACCACCCCTAGACCACTGCTCGTCTACGGTTGTGAGGTATGGGGCTCTGCCTGCGGTTCCAAACTTAAATGACTGCTAAATTTCCAAAATAAAATTTCAAGGACTGCTGTGAATTGTCCTGTTTGATCAGAAACAAACAACTTCTCCAAGACTTACAAATTGAGACAATAGAAGATTTTATCAAAATAAATTCAGAAGTACGGCCTCAAATCATATAATACACATAACGTGCAATCATATATAACATTAGAACTCCATCACCAAATTTAAGAATGAAAACAAGACATGCTTTAGATAATTTATAATACATCTTTGACAGAAAATTTTGGTTTTTTTCATGGTTTTTTTTTTTTTTTTTCTGTTATATAATTAGTCAATTGTCATTATCGTTATATTATATATTATTTAAATTATTTTTATATTCTAAATATTATCATTTTATATGCTAACGTACTTATATTGTAATAATCAACTAAATTTTTAATACGAATGATGTCAACTATATTTAACTAGGGGTGTCTTTTAATGGGACCATTCCCCATTCTGTTCACTGAAATTATTATGTTATCTGTTGTATCTATGTATGGCTGTCAAGCTGCAAATAAAGATATATGTTTAAAAAAACAATGATACTGCAATACAAATTAGAATCATTCTTGTCAAAGATTTAAAGTTAAAGTTAAAGGGTAATATATTTTCCAGTGATTACGCATTTGCCCTCCGCGGTTTATTAATTATATCCCGAGGTCTGTCCTATGTCAAAATATTTTTCCCCAGGTCTAATGGTAACCCCCAATTCTCGGTCAGTTATTCTTCCGTTATTTATCAATCTGTTTGTAAATACTGTATGAATGAGCTAGTGAATGAAAATTGTAAATATGCTAGGAATGAGATCACTTATCACAATTACTTATTGCCCAATGAGGCAGATTGTAATTTTATCATAATAAAGTGGTTAAAACTTATTTAACAGTATTTCCATTTTTAGACTACTACGTAAATAAAACAAAGAGGAAAAGGACATCCCGGCGAAAAGCCAAAAACGTGTTGCCGAAATTCCTTGCTATCCGAAACTATATAGTTTATAATTGATGAAAAATATTGACGTCCGTCAAGAATTGAAATAAACAAAGCCAACATTTTTTGGCCATGATTTATTAACTCTAAGCAACTAAACAGGAAAAAATATTTTCTGCATGTTTACAATGAAATGATTAACTTTATTCTAGAAAACAAGTTGCCTAAGAATAACAAAATATTAAAGAATTTAAGGCCAAGATCTGACCAACGGAAAAACATAGGATTACAGATAATTAAATTTTAAATGAATAATGCGTCAAATAAATATTTAAAGTACAAACGTTTGCTATAAACTGAGTTTTGCATTTCTATGAATAGTCCATAGAATTAACAAGAATAAAATGTTTAATTTGCAAACAAATTGACAAAACATTTTAGGCAGGATATGTTGAGATTGGGATAACTCCCAAACAAGTTAGATCTTGGTGATATGGCGAAAATATAGAAGTAAAATAATCGTATAGGAAGAAATAAGGTTTCACGATACTTGGTTAAACAGCTTTTATTATGTTTTTTCATTAAATTGAAACACCTCAGAAGCCAAACTGTGTACTCCTTACAGAAGAATTTCCAGAAATCAACCAGAAATGTGAAACTACCAAACTTGACAAGCAGTTACATGTTATTTCTTAGACCTTAAAAACGAGTAGATTTATTATTCACGAGAGTATATCATTGTTTGTCAATTAGTCCCGGTAGGATTAATTAATTAAAATAATTAATTGACACCTCTCCTCGTAGCAGTTCTTCCACTGACTTCCGCAGTGAACGAGCGGTCCATGAATAATTCTTTCCTCTTGAAGGTGATTAACATAAACGGAACGATTCGATCATTAATTACAATTTCACAGCATCGATTATGATTGGCTGATAGCCTTGCTCAAGATAAATCTAAAAATTAAGAGGATAAAAAACTTGTGAACTTGTGGGTAATTTTTCAATAGATTAAAACGAAATGTCAATTTCCCTAGTGACTAGCCAGAATTCGTATCTTCACTGTCATTCTTAGTTAAGTAAGACTTAACTAAAATTTTAATGTGACAATAAATAAGGCATGTCATGGTTGGATGGCAGAACATGTTGGGAAAGTACATCATCCATAGTTAAAATAAAATAAATCCGTATAAAAAAGTCCGTTCGGTTTTTTTAAGCGAAAATAAGGCACAACTTTTAAACACAAAGCGATTTATTCAATCAATGATATAATTGCCGTTTTGTTCCAGTTTCTTCTGCCATTTCATGGGCAGATTCATAATTCCATGCTCAAAGAATTTCCTGTCTTTACTGACAAAAAATGTAAGTGGATTTTTACATCTTCTTCAGAGTTGAAGGTCCTGTCCATTCTATGAATTTTGAAGAGACCGAAACAGGTGGAAATCTAAAGGTGCAAGGTCGGGCGAATATGGAGGGTGCGGTAAAACGTCCTAGCCAAGCTTCAGTAATTTCTGCCATTTCTGTAAAGAAGTGTGCGGTCTGGCATTGTCGCGATGGAAGACAATCCCCTTACGGTTGGCTAGTTCTGGACGCTTCTGGTGGATCGCTGCATTTAATTAGTCCAGCTGGTCACAGTACACGTCCGAATTGATGGTCCTGTTCGTGGGAAGAAGTTCGTATAAGACAACACCCATCCAATCCCATCAAAATCGAGAGCATAACCTTCTTTGGGTGAATTCCTGCTTTGGGGATTGTTTGTGGTAATTTGCCGCGCTTCCCCTATGAGCGTTTGCGCTCCACATTGTTATAGACGATCTACTTATCGTCCCCTGCCATCATTCTCTTCAAAAAAGGATCGTTTTCTTTACGTTTCCGCAACGAATCGCGGATGGAAATCCTTTGGGCGAGGTTAGCTTCACTAAGTTGATGGGGAACCCAAACATCAAGCCTGCTCACGTAGCCAAGTTGATGCAGATGGTTTTCAACACTCGATTTGGGTATTTTGAGGATAACTGCGATCTCCCTAGTTGTATAACGGGGATTGGTGTTGACTAATTCCTTCACTTTGTCGCTGTTAATCTCAGTTGGCCAGCCAGAGCGAGGTGCGTCTTGAACCGAAAAATTTCCCGATCAAAATCTTGAAAACCACTTCTGGCACACACGTTCTGTAACAGCATCCTCTCCGTATACGGTGCATATCTTCCTGCAAGTTTCCATGAGGTGTCAATAATGTTCGTTTTGGTTTTCCATTTTCTGGATGATCCTAAACACACAAAATATAATCAGTCTCGTCGGAATTTCGCGTCAAACTACGTTGAAATGTCTAGTAGTAGAGCGCTCTCGCAAGGGACAGACTGAAGTTAGCTACATATTAGACTGCTTGAAGTTTCGTTACGACAAAAACCGAACGGACTTTTTGGCCAGCCTGATAAAATATAGAAGTAAAACAACTATGATAATATAGTGAGAATAATTTACAAACCAAATTTAGATAGCCAGAGTGGCAAAAATATTAAAATCTGTCATATTAAAAGATATATATCATATGGCCAGACAAAACCTCATACAAAAAGAACTGTAATAAATGGCGTTGTATAACCTGTGATTGACTTAATATTTCTTGACCTCAAGAAGGGGGACCTCCCTGTGAGGAGGGGGATCAACCAATATGGGCGTACAATTAACATCCTACTGCTCATTAACAAAATTAGGAATGACAGTAATATTTTCTAACATAAGTACACATCTGCTGTTCATGTAATCCGGATTATCAAGATTGTATATTTATTATAATTTTATAATAAAATTAGTATCTACCTAAAATTACAACGCATAAACAAATTCACCACTGAATCCCATTCTCGCCACATACCCATTTAATAAAACTGGATGGCCATCAAAGACAGACCGAGAGTGAATTTCTTTAGTCCAATGTGTTCTCCAATGATAGATAACGCAACCCCCTCGCTGTTGGAGCTATTGTTAGCATCATGGCTGACTTAGCGGCACGGATCACTATGGATGTATTGGAGGGTTGGAGCAGCGACCTCCAATCGGCTAGCATTGAACCTGCCAAGGGGCGTGCTGCAAGGTTCCTCATTGTGTCCCCTTCCTTCCACTGTGTACAATGAGCTCCGGCATTGTGTACAGTCCGGGCGTCAATAGACCGGAGGACAAGGCGCCTTTATTTGTGTCAGATATAGGAAAAGGAAGGAGGTTGAGTCCGTTCGTTAAGGATTAATTCACCGTAAACCCAAGCAGCCTCAGTACCCGCATGTTACAATCAAGTGCAGTATCAGGCACGATGATTTTCTGCTATGATTTATCAACCCTCATCCACCTCCAAAAATTGAGAAATGTAATTTACATCTGTTTCTAGAAACTTCAACAGGTATATACAATATAATGAAAAGTTAAAATTTATTCTGATAAATAAGTTTCCAGAGAATAACAAAAATATTAATAAATTTGGGGCCACTTTCTGGCCTATGGATAAACATAGAATTGCAGAGATTTGTTTTAAATGAATAACATGAAAAATAAATAGATAAAGTAGAAGCTTTTGCATTTTTTTTAATAGTTTATAAAATAAACAAAACTAGAATTAATTAATGCAAACAACATAATAAATATTTTAGGAGGAATCATGTTGAAATTAAGACAACCCCTAAACTAGTTAGGCATTGGTGAATAGAGGAAGGAAAATTCTGATATAGAACAGTTTTGAAAACTGAAAGAGGACGAATGATAGACAGATGGAGGTAGGAGGAGTCTCAAAAATTGTAAGCACTGACGAAAAGGGGAGTGGAGGTTTAAGGGCCGATAAGCGAAATCTTACATTGTGGGAATGAAATAAAATTAACATAAACTAAAGGAACGATTTATTCTGGAACATTGTTCCTTAAGAATAACAGTAAGGTGCAATATCGTATGTCTAGCTAAAAAAACATAACTTAAGTAACTCTGATACGTTTACTTATAAATATTATTGGCCCTATGTACCTATGTGGAGACTTACCAAAGTTTAATATTGAAAAAAAAAACACCATTAAAGGAAATATAAATAAAGATAAGTGAATAGAAGTGAATGACATGCACTAAAAATCGTAACTAGGAACATGCAGGAAATGTAGGAATCATTACAGGGGGAAATGAGGGTGAAAGGTTACATGGAATATATTCAAATCAGGAATTAAAAATAGAGAGAATTATAGTGTTAATGATAGATAATGAATTGCTAGATTGAAGCTTGATAAGGAACTAGTAAAATCTAGATTTAAATATTGAGAGAGATGTTAAGAGACGAATATCGATAGAAATAGAGGCCCATGTTTGCGGATAAGAAATAAAGACCAAAGATGCCAGATTTTAGGATCGGGTTGGCACGATTGTAATAATTTATCGGTTATCAATTGTAATGATTGAGGTTGTAAAGGTTTGGAGGCTAATTGGTCATGATGATATTGAAGAGAAGGGATCCAAGGAAGTATTGGAGTATTGCTGCGAAATGTATAAGAGGATTTGAGTTTAATGAAGTTGTGTGTGTGTGCGTGTGCGTGTGTGCGCGCGCGCGTGTGTGTGTGTGTGTGTGTGTATGAGTGCGATGGGATTCTACTGGATCAGGTTTTGCAGAGGAAGGGCCGGTGGAAGTAACCCTGTCAGGAAAAGGGAAATAACCGTTCTGGCTCATCATAACGATGCGTAACATAGTCGTATATATCCGTGGCTCCGGGAAATAAGTGAGCGTCAAAAAACAAACATTTACTGGTCAATTTTCTTTTTAACACTGAAGAAGAAATGTCCAACCATCGTCCCCTATTGCTTACTTGTAACCCTGCCTAATTGTCAATAAATCAATTTATTATTATAAACGTAATCAACCCTTTGCTATTGGTAGCTCAACTTAGATCCTGACTATCATGACTTAGTAGGTCAATTAAGACTTTAACTGTGAAAAAGTATAGTGTAAAAAAAAATCTCCAGAATCATAGACGACAATGACGAAGCATTGTAAGAAATTTACAACCGAAAGGTAATGACCGTTGAGAATCGCCCCGACTCCTGACTCGGCAAGAATACTTGAGTGAATAAATCGCAGAGCGCTGGGCCGGCGCATAAGCGGCTGATTACTGCGCAGGCTCCAACGTCTGCAGTCATCGCTCTGATGCAGACTGCAATAAAATTACGTAGCTTTATTGCTAATAGACACGACCGACGCTTGACTGTCTTATAAGTGGATGGTAACGTTTTATCACTTGAGAAAATATACTTCGTGGCGTTCATAGTAATAAGTTTTGAAGAACAAATTTCGAAAGCAAATCGAGACACAACCGTAGGATATGATCGACTAACAGTACTCGGTGCTTGAGCTACACTCGTTTCTATTTTATTTCATATTGTTAATATTAAATCCAAACGTCCATTTATGACATTGGTTCACAACCGTGCAGGCACATTCAAGCAACAATGGCTTTGGAAAGTAACATTTTTCTCATGGGATTAAGGGTCTTGGTGAATTTACTTGTATTGCAAATGGGAAGGAAGTTGGAGATCGCATGAAGCAATATTCCGGGATTCGGGTGATTCCATGATTCCAAAAAAAAATAGGCCTTTCACTATTTCTGATTTTGGTGAAACTTCCAGTGTGCGTTTGTCCTATAAATGTAATTTATTTTAATGATTTATATTTAATTGGAGCACGTAATTAAAATACGGTTACATACTTGTACATACTTCAGAAATGTAGGTGAATAAATTAAAATAAAATCTGTATCGCAACACATATAAATGATGTCAAAGGTTGTCACCGTGTTTGGTACTGGCGCTTGGTAGCCTAGTGGCTAGCTCACCTGACTACTAACATTCCCGGTTTCAACATAAGGTTGGTTTTTTTTGTAGGGATGAATCATGTTTGCATTTATTCAGCCCCATACGGAAAATGGGTAGCTGCTTTACTCCGTGCATAGATACACGCTATAATGAGTAAAACTGTCAGTATATAATTTTTTTTTTTTAGAAAGCGCCCGTTTTACTTTGAAATAAAATTGAAATATTTTGACAGGAATAACTCAAAAAAGGTAAGTTTAAAAAAAGGAAATACTCAAAAATAATAATTCTACCCGTAAGACATAATGAAATATACATAACATAAAAATTGGGAGGATCTTTGATACGGCTTGTACATATTTTCCATTACATTCCTTGACAAAGAAAAAAAAACGGTATTTGTAAATTTCGAGAATGGGGCGTGGCGGCTTAACCTTTAAAAATTCAACCCCCTCCCCCTTCTACATTCCATACTACTCGACTGTGAAACTTGATTTCGAAAATGGTCAAAATGGCTGTTTCTTTAAGTCCTCTTCACTTCAAAGGCACTGTACAGTAGAAGGAATTAATGGTTTGTGTGACATTTCCTTTTTTATTCTGAGGTATTTAGGTCTCAGTTTGCCACTACTATCACACACAGGCAGTAATAACGCGGTCAAATAATTTGTTATTATTGTACTGGCATATATGTTTCTAGATTCTACCTATGCCAATCTTCCGTTTAAAGTCAACCAAACCGACGTAATAAGATTGAAACATAATTTACGTATTTATAGAAATTTGTTATGGAACCCAAGATATTTTTATTGCATAATTATCATTATCCTTCCTATAGAGATTTTAACATTATTTTACGTTCTTATTACTTTTTTTTTTGTTTTCTTTTTCTATTATGATGTTTATTTTAGTTTATTTGCAAGTGTAATGCATCATATAATGACCGGTACACCAGTGAAAAGAAAATTACCTTTCAATATTAAATATGACATCGTATTCAGTATTATAGGAAAATATACATTGTTTTATTGCTGTTAATTATTGTTAAAATTATTTTTCATTGGGTTCATTTTATTTTTGGGATCGTAGAGTCATCAAACATACTTCTTTGGTAATAATAAAAGTGGGATGTCTAATTTTGGAGGTAATAAACATCTAACACCGGAGAAAAATTCTTGAAATTGACCAAGATTAAAATCAGTTTGAAATGTGCAATTTGTAAGTTGGTACTCAGAGCTATATTTTTCGGAATATCATTAAATTTCTCTGTCATTAATCGTTTGATTAGCTTTAAAAAAATGTCTATATTGTAAGCATCTTTTAAAAAAATTCTCCTTTTTTTTTGGTGTCTTTTGCAAGCGAATTTTCGTATGTAAATCCTCTGGTTTCGGAATTTGCCTGATAACATAAAAATAGTTTAAATTAAAAAAAATCAACTCGTCATAAGTGAAAACTCGATCTAAGACCTTTTCTTTCTATTTCTTTGTTCAATTCTGTTTCCTGTTAGCAATTAATCAAATTTAAAGACCTTATAATTTTAATGGAAAAAAATAAAAATATAAAATATGTCAACTGACGTCAATGATTTACCAATGCACTCAGGTACATGTCACAACGCCATGGTAGGACAATCAATAACCTTTCTCGACATAGAACAATAAATCAGCCCTTCAGTCAGTTCCATTTTTTTTATACAATCTTTTACGGAGTATAATAAGGCAACGGTTAAATAAGAAAACGTGCATGCAGTTGACGGCATTGCAGCTTCATGCACTCTCAACGATTCAAGGATCTTTACGCCTGTATCGAGTATAATCTGTTAACCGGTTTAGTTTAGTTTTTTTTTTCTAACTCATCATCATCATCGACTATTCAAAACTGTAACGCCATCGAAAGGAAAAATCCATGTTTAATAATAGCTTGTGTATGCTAAGCAGCCATTAAACTACTGTAATAACCCAGTAGATGTGGCGTCCAAGAAAAAAGTTCGCACATTTTTTTCTGTGATTCTCGGTAATGTAACTACTGTAGGCAAGTGGTGAATACTCATTAGACTGGTTGCAGTCCATCTTGGACAATGATGAAGTGGTAGGGTTGGGTAGGGTGTAAATGGCAGAAAAGTTTTCTTAATTTTGCCGAAGAAATAAACGAAGGTTTTTTTCTCTTGAATGTGCCTGCACAATAATGAAGCAATGAAAGATATGGAAGTCGAATAGAAGAATTCGTTCTTCAAAACTTATGAGCCATCAAAGCCATGAAGTATGTTTTCTCAAGACTGTCGTGCACCGGTCGCCTCTATTAGCAATAAAGCTACGTTACTTTTATTGCATTCTGCAACAAAGCGATATCGACGGGGTAGGGCTACAAGTTAATTTCAGATTTCACCAAAAACTAAGCCATACATTATTTAGTTGAAATCAAAGACATATATCATTTTTCCTGACATCCCATACAAAACGCTATGTCATAAAAAAAAAATTATGAACTAATGAACTAAACTTGATGTTTAAAACTTAAAACTTGAGTCTCTTCCAAAACCGTTTACTATTGAAGGATACTCACTGTAATACAATTCAGACGAAAAAAACCCAACCAATAAAATTCATATACATAGAAAACAACTTCACACATTGTATAGTACTTCCGACAGTTCCACCAGTTTGATGGGTAGTATGTGTTCGTATATATTGCATGAATGCTGGTGTGAACGTGAAAATTGTAATTTTTCTTAACAAAGATCTTGTTAATAATTTTTGTTTCAATCTTGCAAACATCACCAACCTATTTCAGGTGTGACTTTACTATTATCTAGAAATGCAGCCTATGCAATAATCGTTTAAAATTCAAGCAACTTAAGTGCTTATACTTAAAAACATTGCTTTATGTTAGATTATTGTTTAGCAAGTCACTGAGCAATCTTTCAACAACAGGTTGTTATATGCAATTATTTTACTTGTTTATAGCAGATGGAATAATATTATATTGATTTATAGCCCAACCAGAGTGGTAAAAAGAGCAGAGGCTGTATAATGACCTGTTCTGATTGATAATTATACGAGTATTGATTGTAGGGACTACCTTACTACCATTTACAGATAGCCGCAAACATGTCGTAATCAGTAAATTAGCATACAAAGCAGTGTACACAACTCGTGGTCATTATTAGACTTCCGACAGCGAAAATTCTTCAATTTTCATACTCTTTATTTCAGTCTCTTAAATCCTCACCCTTCACAAATAATATTTATCTATGCGCTAGGTAAGGAGTTTTGATTTTTCAATATGAAATAAAATGACGCAAAAACAAAACAGTTAGACATTGTAAAATTAATTCTCTTGCCTCAGTATCTGATGCTCTAGCTTAAACTGTAGCCTGTGGTAATCATTGGGTGGAAAGAATGTTTTAAGTATCAAGGAGATGAGTATTAAAGGAGGATTAGGGGCAGCTGATTCCTGAGTCCACTGAGAGTGCACTACGTGTTGCTTGGAAGAGGATCTAAATAACTCTACACTTCTCTGGTCAATTTCTTATTTACAGACCATAGCTCCCCAAAACAGTAAAAGTGGTTTTTCCAAAAGGTTCAAGGTGTAACCCCATGGTACCTAACCAGGTCCTAAACCCTCTATACAGATAATTTAAACCAAAAACTCACTCCCTTAATATAAACCTGATTCTAATAAATAAATTCTATTTGACTATCAAAAATATCACAATATATATGGCTGTGGCCTAAACATCAGCAAATCAAAAGGTTATTGTGTTGATATGTGTCATTGCTGACTTAATAACTAATCTACGCAACGGGAAACCTAATATCACTACAGAAAGTTGCTTTATTTTGATCTAGTTCATCTCCCCAGATTAGAACCATCAATATGTCAGTTTCCAATCAGGCATTTAGTAGAAATAATTGGTAATTTAGTATAATAAACAAAAATGTGAGGTTCTCTTCGATAAGATTAGTAACTTTTGGATTTGATACCCCACCACTCCCGCACCAGGTTGTAATATATAAGAGCCAAAAATCAAAATTATCAATTTTTTTGTCTGGTGTCTGGTTGATTTTTTTCAATTCAATAACTAACTATGTGTTCAAAACATATATAAAATGAATAAAGGACGTAGGCAGTGAAGAAATAATATTGACTTAAGCTTAAGAGACTAACTTTCTTAAATATTTATTTAATGATGGGAAAATAAGTATTGGTATTTTAAAGATACCGTGCTTTAATCTCGTAATTTCTACTTTAGGTGCCAAATCTCTACCTTATTTATACATATCGTATATTTTTTTATGTTTCTTTTTACATAATTTACTACAATGTTGCTCAGAACCACAAACAAACTAATACATAATTTGGTCTCTAAGCAGACATGTGTGCACTGCATTTGGTTTATAACTGGAAATGTAATGAGATATGGATTTAACAGTAGTAGTAACAACGAAGACCTGCATAATTAAATGAAAAACAGTTATAATACATAAAATAATAAACTATAAAGAAATTGAATTAGATTAAAAGTTATTCTAACAGTATATGTTTGTATCTTTTGAGAGTATGCTTACTGAGCACTCCTATTACAATTTCTTAAACAGTCTTTAATACCCAATGAACCATTGGTTCAATTTCAGAACATGAAATCGTCAATAGCTTTTGACCATTCTGAACAGTACACAACCCACGACAGGGAAGTGAAGTTTGATGAAGAACTGCAACACAGAACTTCAAAGCAATTTTCTTGATTGGGTATTATTAAAAAATATTATCTAAGTTACTAGATCTACAAAAATGTATTATTACTATATATTAACTTTATTGTGCAATAATTACAATCTGCCTTTTATAAGGCAATAATAATACAGATAAATGATCTCATTCATACCATATTTACAGTCATCATTCACTCACTCATTCATACAATAGGACATGATTGGAGAAACTGGCCATTGCCAGGACTCCCACTGTCACGCGATTATAGCAGGTCACGAGGCCACTGCCATTTCAGTCTCCGAGGAGGATTATAGGGATGAGTGGCGCAGTGCAAAGACTGTGCTACAGGATTAGGGTGGTTGGAAAGGCTACTGTGGAATTTCATAAACTTGGAAGGGATGAGTTCTAGAATGTAGGGTATATTAAGGTCGTTATGAAGGGTTTTGTTGCTGACATAATAAGGGGCATTTACTATTGTTCTCAGGACATTGGATTGAAAGGATTGGATACGCTTGATGATCGACTTTTTTGCTGTCCCCCATAGCTCTATTCCGTATGTCCAGATTGGTTTAAGTATAACTTTGTAGATTAGTAGTTTATTTTCTATTGAGAGATGGGATGTCCTTTGAAGTAGTCTGTACAGTTGTCCAAAGCGTCTGTTTAGTTCTTGTCTTTTTAGTCTCGTATGTGGGTTCCAGGTCAGTCGTTTGTCAAGATGTATTATTACTAAAGTGAAAAAATAAAGTTACGAATATTTTTTACCTTACAAAAAATGCACTGCTCGGAATTTCCCGAGCGTACGTATCAAAAACCCTGGATATTCCCACGGATTATTTCTTGCACCTTCCTAAACGCTAATTGTACTTGTAAGAGTAAATGGTCAGAAGACATGGCAATGTAAGTAGGCTGCTGACCCGAACATTCTACGGGATATATTTTTTCACACATAGGGTAATTGTGGGAAAATTCCTGAAGGAATTAAAAAAAAAGTTTATAGAAGATATAAAGATAAGGTTAATTATAGCCATAAATGATAGTTGTTATGTATAATTTCATATCTGGCAAAATTTAAATCTTAAAATTGACTGACTGGTTCATTTTTTTCATATCTCCTTATAAAATTATGATTCTACAAATAAATCTATTTACAATAGATAAATACATTATTATCCTATATTGCAGTTTGCATTGTACATATTGTACAAAAAAAGTATAATTATGTACATTACATATTAATTTATTGAACATCTTTAAATGTGTCATGAACAGACCGTCGATCACCAATCACTAACCTTTTTTTTTTCATCCCTCCCCTATACCGTTGTTACAAAATATTTTATAGCATTCACTATAGGTACCCAATAACCAGCCTAGGGACTGTGCAATCACTAATATTAATTACTATAACATTTAAAATATATTTTGTGAAATTTCTTTAACTCCAAAGAGACAAAATACCAAGAAAATGTTTATTGTTATTTGTATTTTAATGAATTGTTATGTTAGATCTGTCTATGAATATTAGCGGTGCCCTGTCTCCCATATCATGCAGCGTTAAGGTGTCTCTTGCCCTCCCTCCGTTGACAATATTTCCTTGGTTCATTCCTTTTCCTAACTACCAGGACTCATAAGCCCACTTATAATTACAATATCCTATAGCTCAAATACTCATCCCACTCCCTGGACAAAATATCCTATCTTTCTGAACTCCACACTCCTCCCCCCAGAACCACGGCATTCGACCACTTCTTTCTTGCTCCTCCACCACTCTCGGCAATTGTTTCCCTCTCAATATCCGTCATTTCTTGATTTTGAAACCCACCTATTATGCATATCCTAGGAAATTGATGACCACCCCAGGTGAAAACAGCTACTACTGCCGTAATAAACTAATTAAATTTCTTATCAAACATTTTACAATACCTCATATAATAGTTTCTGTTTTAATAATGCTCTGTTCTTTTGTATTCAATAAATTTACTCTCTTATGCATTTTAACCTTTTTTTCTTAAAGTAAAGTTACCAATTCGGTATATACAAAAATTGTCAATATATTATTATAGACAATAAGTTTCTCAGCTTTATTATTATACATTTTTTTCTAATTGTTTTTCCAATCTTTTTATTTCATAAATTATATCTCATTGCATTCTAATTGTTGTATTATGTCAATTAGTTAAAGCCCCCTTTCTACTCCCGTCTTTACGATGTTTAAATTCTTTTCTGCAGAACCGCATTCGACCGCTCCTTTTTTACTCTCTCCACCACTCTCTGGAATTGTTCCATCTCAATATTTGTCATGCTTCATCCTTACGTATTTCCTTGACCTTAACCCCCTCCTACGCAAATTGTATTTTTTATAAGTATATATGGTTTCTACAATTTAACTGTTCTGTCGATAAACCAATAGCTACAACCTTTTAAAATAGTAACAGCTAATTTAATTTGAGGTGTACCCTTTAGTTGTTTAGTTTTTTTCTTCCCCTATGCTATTGTATTGTTTCTTTTTTCATGGCCAGAGTTGTGTTCATTTATTTATCATTCCTCACAGGGGACTTGGTCCCAGAATAAATATCTTTTCCCCCAAAAAAACATATCTGCAATTCTACATATTTAAAATTGTTTTGTGTTCAATAATTTAATTGAATTGAATGTAGGTCCCTCCTAGTAAAAGAATCCCTTTCCCTCCTATAAATTCCTTGTTGTTTTATCTTTCCCCCATTCCTCTTTTCAAAAATTGAATGTTTTCTTCGTTACAATTGTCATTATAGGGTATTCGCGAATAAATAAAAGATTGTTTCCCGAACATTTCATTCCCTGGTTTTCTTTTATTCTATACAGGAGCGTTAACCCCGGAATAACAAACAAACATGTATATCAGGAGTTTGACGAGCAAACATTTATATATACCACCAAATGATAATTCTTACAAATTTACTGATAATAGTAACCGATTATTTTTCAATGATAAATCAATTCCGTTAATGAACTCTAGCCTCTGTAGAATGGAACTATTGCTTGATAGTAAAGTGTGCTTGCGGCTGGCCACAAGGCCTGCTATCTAATTATTAATTGGTAATTTATTTTGTATTGCCTTTACAATTGTCATTGCCATAAGCTTAGGAGCTGTTTATGTTCCTTGTATGAAGGCTAAGGTGTTGAGGAAGTACAGTAGGTCGTCAACCGTTTCCTCGTCATCTTGGAGAATTGTTCCTGAGTTGCTGATCATTCACGAAATTCCTAAGGCCACCTTTCAAGGGAATGAGTTTCATGCAATCATATGGGGGATTCACTTTAATAAAAGTGAAGTGGAAATTTAATTAAATTTTCAGTTCTTCTGAGGTCATCCCCCCCCCCCTATGAATAATAACAATGCACAGATAAATAAGTACAGCTCTGGTCAATAAATGAAACAATACAGTCACAAATGGGGGATTAATAAAAACTGAAGGGTACACCTAAAAATAAATAAAAAAATACCCAATGCATTGATACATATAAAATAAGAAAATAATTATAATACAAAATTAAACTAAAATAAAAAAAAAAGAAGGCGAAATAAACATAATAAAATTAATATTAGTGGTTTACAAGTGTGCAGATATGGGCTTTTAACATAACAGTTGAAGGTAGTATTCGTAAATAATAGAAATAATAATGATAGTAAAAAATACAATAGTACTAGATTAGCAAGCGTATGTCTGATTGGTAAAAAATTGTTGGAATAGGAAGAGTTTAAACGTACGTAAGGATGAAGGATGACAGATATTGAGATAATTGACATAATACAACAATTAGAATGTAGTAACATATAATTTAGTAAATAAAAATATTGGAAAAACCATAAGAAACAAGAGGTATAACAACAAAAATGAGAAACTTATTGTCTATTATAATAAATTGACAATTTTTGTAAATACCGCATTGGTAACTTTACTGTAAAAACTAACTAAATTGTACAAAGAGAGTACATTTATTGAATACTTATAAAAAATAAAATGGTACCAGGTTAGCGAGCGTCTGTATGAGTGGTAAGGACGTGTTGGCATAGGAGGGGTTAAAAAATACGTAAGCATGAAGCATGACAAAAGAAGTTCTGCAGAATAGAATTTTAACATCGTAAAGACGGGAGTAGAGAGGGGGCTTAAACTAATTGACATAATACAACAATTAGAATGCAATGAGATATAATTTATTAAATAAACAGATTGGAAAAACAATAAGAAAAAAGGTATAATAATAAACCTGAGAAACTTATTGTCTATAATAATATATTGACAATTTTTGTATATACCGAATTGGTAACTTTACTATAAGAAAAAAAGGTATAAGAGAGTAAATTTATTGAATACAAAAGAACATTATTAAAACAGAAACTATTATGTATGCTTCTGATGTACGTTCGGAACCGGATAAGAAATGTAATTAGTTTATTACAGTGGCTGAAGCTTTTGTCACCTGAGGTCAGCAATTTGGTGTCGATTGTTGTTAAACAGCATAGCTGTTAAAATCATTCTTTCGATTACATTAGTATCTGGCTTATGTTTATAGAATTTAAAAACTATAAATTATCCCCTCCCCTCTGGTGGACCTCCCCTTTTGCCCCCCCCCCAAGTAGATGACTGTTTTAATTTTTCGATTTAATTAAACTTATTATTATTGCATCCAGAATTCATCCATTTAACTCACTTTGATCAGTAGATCATTTTTTCATTTCAATTTCATTTTCACCACTGCTGTCAGTGAATTCAAAATAAAACCAATGCTGAAGTGTACTTTACTGCCAGTACTGTGCGTATCCAGGGAAAAACGTTTTCCCTCCGGATTACACAACCTGCGAGCGGATCGCTCATTGCAAAGGCACCAGCACACTGACCAAGTGACCAAGACATTGGACAAGTGAAACCTCTAGAATTAACGGTGGCCGGCCGAGGTAGCCCAGCGGGCCAAGAACCGGTTAGGTCTTTCTTCATCCCTCCTCCCTCTTCTCTCCTTCTCTCCACCTCTGGCTCACCACACTAAATATTTACAGTCTTCTATTGCTCAAGGCATTCCGATCTTTCAAAGGAAAGTACCCCACGTACGTTCTTTTAAAGACTCGACTGGAGTATGTGGTCGTTGATGGGTACATTTCAGCAAACGCTCCACGGTCCCTCCACAATATAGAATATTAAACAGTGAAATTTTTGGCAGCTAAGCAGCATAATTAATAAGTTCCTAGATTGCATGTGAAGGCAAACAAAATCAACAATAAATTAAACCTATATAGTTATAACAATTTGAAAGTGCATAACTGTGCATAAAATGTACAATACAATAAAAAGTCGACAAATTAATAAATAGACAATATCACATCAATCCTATGGCTGACTAAGCAATTAATGGCGTAAAATATTAAAACTTGTAAATTTCTCAAAGACACAGAATGGTTAAAAAATTATTTTGGTTATTATATTGTTATTGTCCGATGTAAGGGAATCTAATTGTATGTCTATGCTTTCCAGCTTGTTGCCTATTTTTATACCATTCGTATGGTGCAGCAAGGCAGCTCTATGCGGGCCATCCTGACGTCCTTCTTCTTGCATATGTTAGTAGAACTGGTTTTTTTTTTTTATATTAGATGATCTTTGGATCTGATAAATAATTTCCTATTTGCTCTGCTAACATAAAATTTATTATATTTCACATACTTTATATGCGCCTGAGCCATCTTTTAACTGAATCGGGTCTTAGGAGTAGGAGATTGGAAGAGTGGGAAGGGGACTCAACTGTAGTTAACATCTTCATTTAAAAACGTCCCATAAGCAATAATAATAAACTGTTCTGCTTATGCCGTCAATTTAATGATTCTCGTCTATAATAAAAGCGTACAACAAGCGAATAAGGTGCCAATGTTGTAAATAATTTGTCATCAAGGTCGTTCGTGAGGAAGGCGCGAATACCTTGCGGTATACCCTCCTGTCATGGAATAACTTATTTTAGTAATGGAATAACTACTTTTAGTAAAGTCTGGTATGTGTATATTATGCATGTTAGATGGGGAGATTGCATAATATGATACCATCGAACGGAGTAACTATCGCCCATGGGGTAAGAATCGTCAGGATAGTTTCCTGAAAAAGAGACGACTTTTGACCCCGACGAAGTGCCTGTATTGTTTTTCTTTTCCTCGTAAACGACGCTATGTAGTCTGGTGTAGATTGAACGTATATTTACACGTATTATCAGGCCCTTCAAATCGTTGTTGACATATGGCTGTGTTCAAAGCTAGTGACAATAGAATGTTTTCAATGAAAAATACATGAACATATGAGGCAATTAGTTTCAAAATCTGCTCGATTCATTCTCGAAAATTTCCCAGGAGAGACAAAATTCAAACAAATCTCAACAGGGTTCGATACGAGGATGGACTTTTGAAGTTATTCATCGGGATGGAGCTAGTTTTATGTAAATTGTATACAGATAATACATGTTACATGCCTCCCCATTTGATGGATTTAGTTGGTAGCAGTTTATTTAAATTAATAAATGCTCCTTCCGCTAGCTCCTCCGGAACTGCACTGCAAGCTCAAGCATGTGATGATTCGGGCGTTGTGATGAAATATTATCAATCTCATAACAATCATATTTCAATCAACCTATTCTTCATCGGTGTTTGTTGATCAGTCGTGAAGGCACTCGTATAACAAAAACTTTCTCCTTGTTTAGCAAATCACTAAAGTGCTAATTTCTAGTTCTATTTATTTTTTTTCAATAAAGCCTTGTCTAAGGTACACGTTTTTATCCTTACTCTCATAGCAATTTAGTTCATAGCAGGTGTCCGTAAGAATTTTGATGGGATTGTCTGTGGAGAATCGTGATGTAGGTATGTAACTCTGGAATTCGTTCGGAACTCCACGTGTGTAGGATAAAGGGATAAATCGAAGTATTTTTGATTGAATAGAGGAATATTAGCATTAGACACAAATTTGATTATTAGCTTTTGATTAAAAATAAAAAATAACCAAAGGTACGGAAAAAGTTTGGCAATATAAAATTTTCGCTAATTTTTAAGACTTCAAGTCCCTCTGGAGCTATTTAAGTGTTCTGACTTCTTTTCTTCGTCGTTAAGAACCCGGTCAGTGGCGTACCTACCTTTCCCTCTTTCTAAGTTAATGTAATCAAGAGTGGTCATTAACAATCACTGGACATAAATAAATTATTGATTTCGTTTAAACAGACTGTATACATAGTGATAAAATAAGATAAAATAAAATCTCACGAAATTCCGAAATTCTTGTCCTTTGAGTTTTAACAAAAATCTAACGGTTACCAATAGTTCTTTGCAATCTACATTACTGTGACTAGAAGTTTCACTTATTATTTTTGAACCACATGCGTAAATAAGAAAAAAACACTTACATAATGTCCGTAAAATCATTCCCTCACTATGTCCCAAGCAACAAATTAAATCACTATTATATTATCAAACAAACAAGACAATGTAATAAAAGTCTACTTTCAAGTTTTTTCGATTAAAAATATGATAGATTAATGAAAAAAATCCTAATTTCGATTATATAGTAAAGACCGGATGTAAAAAAATAAAATATACAAGTGTCTCATAAAAATAAATCATTCCCTCACATTGTTACTGACAATCGAAATATGGGCGCATTTTTAATCAAACATGAATTAATCATGAATGAATGAACCATTAGTTTATAACTCCAATTCCAAATTTGCCGTGCAAGTAATACTTTTTTCACTAATTAAGCGTAAAAATGTTACCATCGAGACGACCGGCGGGGTCATCACGCATTTTGATAAGTTGCATACATCAATAATTGATTTGGCTCGTTACAACATTATTACGTTATATATTTTTAAAATAATTTAGAACAAATCGTAAAAAAAATTGATGCTTCAAAATACTGCGCCGAGGACCATCCCCCTATGTATGCTACTGGAGCTATTAAAGATAGTAAGAGTATGAACGACATTCACAGTCAGTTACTTGTGCTTAATACGTGCTAAGACAGTTTTTGCAGAATTTTTTATTTTGTGATTTTTTTTGTTTTTTTGCAATTTTAAAATTCAAACTCTGGCAGGAGCTCCTTAATCTCTTAAGATTGTTTCTCTTTAACTTATTTTATTTGTCTTTACGAAAATTTACTGCTTATTATAAATAAAAAAAAGAAATTGGTTGGTAAATAACATATAGGTGCAACCAAAAAAAAAATTCGAGGCTATTGATCCATGGATCAACTAATTGTAATCTATTTTCCAATTAAGTATTGGCTGCCTATACTCTGATATAATATATCACGACAGACCTCAGCGCGAAGGTCAGTTAGTGCGGCGGGGCTCAATGCTCATGTACCGGTCCGCCAGGGATCCAATTTCAGTTTCTAAAGCCGCCTCAGTAACAGTTATTCAACTGCTTTTATCCTCGTTCGGGGCCCGTCCGATTGAAAGTAGGTCGATTATCTCCAGGATAATTTTTAGTTCTAAAGTGGAAATAATGAAGTGATTACACGGTATTTGACGCATGAAGGGAGAGGCTATACTTTTGCAGCTATTCGGAAATTATTATTGCCTGTGTTCAACTGTATTAGCCGCAAAGAGTATCCAAACAAACGGATTTTTTTAAATGTTATTTTCCAACTCCATAGTAATAATAGTCAAAATGAGACATTTATGTATCCATTTTTATATTTTACGTAGTAAGCTTCATTCCCTACAATTGATTATTTTATTAACTAAATATATCACACAATCAACAGGAACTTCCTATTATTATATATTAAACGAACGGTGTGCAGCGTAGCCCAGTTTGTTCTTGTATATACCTTAAAAAATTCCATATTTCAGGGAGTAAGCTTCAGAATGTCCAACTGATATTTTAACAGAACTTCTACAACGGCATCTCAGGACTACAATTTTGAACAGGCAATCAAAAAAGTTCATGTCTTAAAAAGTAGTAATAGTATAATAGAATAAATAGAGAGCAATGAGATTTAATTTAAAATATAAAAAGATTTGAAAACAATAAAAACAGTATTAAAAAAAGTATAACAACAAACCTGTGAAAGATATTGCCTAGTCTGTATTTTTGTGTGTACTGCTAATGTACAGTTATAAATACAAATTTATAAGACAGTAATTACTCTTAATATGCCATATATTTCACAGGTTTGTTGTTATAATGTTATAAGTAAATTATATATCATATTATTGATACTTTCAAACACATACATTTTTTATATATATTGTTATCAAAATAGTAGACTTGATGATGCCATTGCACGACATGGTCTGTTAGTAAAAAGATTAATTGTAGATACTAAAGCTACTACCTTAATTATGGAAATTTTTAATTTATATACCACAGCAGACTGGGCAATGTTGTACACCATTAGGTTCATATATTATAATGGGAAGTACGTTAAAAAAAAATAATAAAACATCTCTATCATATTACTTATTTCTCAAAAATAAAATTTAACGATTATTAAATCATTATTGCCGGTTGTGGACGGGTATATTTAAATAATACCCATAAATAATAATAAAGATCCACTGTAAATATGGTAAACGATAAATAAATATGGTGGACCGTATTGTGGGAACATATCAGAACTATTTTTAATTAACGATTATTATTAATCCGCTCCCCTATTGATGGAATTGTGCCGGTGAGGAGTGAATATCAAGAAATAAAACACTACTGTAATAAAATACTGTGACCAAAATTTTATTGACTTTCAACCCGAATGTTTCGAATACTATGTGTTGGAGTCCATGGTAACTATAGCACTTACCGGCATGGTTATCAAACGACGTCTGGCCGCCAGGCCATATTTACCATCAGCTAGAAACCTTGAGGATGACGGCTTAGTCCCTAGAAAACGTTTTTGTAAAAATCAATAAAGCTGTAGAGAGGCAGAAGGTGTTTAATTTCTCATCCGTCTTCTTCCCTCATTGAAAACATAACTCTCAAAAGAACATAGTTCCAATAACATGACAGATCACGTAAGTTTTATACTCGTAATTCTCGGCATTGTCCTTTTCCCGAAACATAATAAGATTGATCCGTGGTGTTGAATATATCTACGAGTCAGAAAAGTTTTTACAATGGTAATGCAAAAATACTCTGTGACAGCAAGCGTAGAATTAACCGACCGATAACGGATTGAACACAAAGAACCTCATGCATGGTTCACCAGCTAAGGGCGCCTGGACGTTAAGTTTCTCCTGTTAGAAACACGTGTCCACATTCTTGGTGTAACTTTACTGTAAAAAAAAAAAACTTCGTAAACTTCGCAGCTATCGGAAATAATGCGAGCTTCCCACGTCTCTCGGTGAAGGTCAAGGCTCGCTTTTCACGATTGCTGAATCAATCACAATCGAGTAATGATAATATTATGTTAATGATAAGTGCCATCAAGGGCTTCCGGTTACTTACTGTTAGCCGTGGAAAAAGTGCTGCGGTATGCGTAATGCTTCAGTTTTAGAAATGATACGATTTGTATTATTAGCGATGAAATACACTACACTATTATACTCCTAGCGACGAAAAATTCAAAATATTTCAACGTCTAAAAAGCCGTGTAGCAGTAAGATCTAAAGAATAGAATAGCTAAAATAATTTCCGGGACAAAGCCCCATATGAATGAAATACAGGAAACAAATTCATTTCCGGAAAACAAAAAGTGCTATCACATTATAAAGATAATTTACAAAGTAAAATAAAGTGTAAACATCTATGACAAAAAAAAATAAATAAAGATCATTTAACAGCATTCAGTATAAACTCATTGACCTATAAAAACGACAAGCACAATATCAATAAGTCAGTAAAATACAATAAAAGAAACCCTTTAGATTAGTAAATAAAAAATGTAATACAAGCTAAATATAAAATAGTATAAATCAAGAAAAACACGAGCCAAATATCTGGATACATATAGTAAACAACGAAATAACAATACAAATGCAAAGATACAATAGCAATGTTTTCATAAAATCATGAAAATACGATATAATGAATAAATATTTCCCAAACTAGCAAGCGACTGTGTGGATGGTGAAGAAGAAGAAATCGTTCGTGATGAAGCGTGTTGCATATTAGGAGGAACACAGTTTTAGAATTACTGAAACTATATAGTTACTGTTCTTAATAGTATAAAAACACTTTTAAAAAATCTATTTCCATGTACTTTAAAATAATAATAAGCGTTACATAATTAAAAACATCATTGTCGTAAAAGCAGAAAGAATAAAATTATTTTTAAAAAACGGAACAAATATGAGGGCCTTTTGAAAAGGTCACATTTAACGATAGGATAAAATGTAGAGAGCAGCAAGGTGTGGAATGCCATTTCCAGGACTGTCCAAATTTCACATTTCAAAAAAACGTTTCGATTAAATACCGATTCATTATTTTTTTTGTCAGCTCAAGAAATCGAATACCCGTCATAAAAAAAAATGAAATATAATCTACTGTTGACTAGTTTGAATTATTTATTGTTTTTTTAAATATTAGGTAGCACCTATTCTTATTGTCATTTACGATAACGATATACTTGGGAGATACGATATTATAGAGGTGCGATACAAGGATCTATTTGATCCTCCTTTGACCTCATATATATCTTCCTTCCATATATGAAACGCTCTGAAGAAAAATATTGAACTATCCCGTTAAGTGAAGATGGTTTTATTTGACAATAATTTATTAGAAAAAGGCTAAAGAAAATTCAACAAAGTATCGATTTTTACAACAAAAAGCGACTGAATTCGATAAACCTTTAAATGAGTCTTCTTCTTCACATAATACCAAAGGAACAACATCTTCTTCTGCCGAATTTATAAAGAAACGGCAAGTGATTAATAAAATAAGGGTTATAGTAGGGTATATAATAGGGTTCTAGTACGATTTTGTCATAGATATAATAAAAAAATGAATTTTTATAGTTAAATACGTCTTTTTCATTTGACTTGTCCATTTTTTTTTACTTAGATGCATATGTATGCGAACTTACATAAATTATTTTATTTGATTTCAATGAGTTCCTAGTTCCTTTAAAGTTATAAACAAATTCAACTGTAAATGTACAGTCATTATCTTTAAGGGTCCTCTTAACTCACTGAAAACGTCATTTTAAGATGTATTATAGTTCACTCCATTGCTGTGACGTAACACACTCCAGAATAGAAATATATAATTACAGTATAAGTTATATCATATAAATTTTATACTGAACTGTTACCCATGTATTGTATAATACATGTAATGGCATTTAAAGGAATCAAGGGTTTTACAAGGCGAGGCCTAGAGAGACTCTAGGCTCAGCCTTCGGTGGACTCTCACCACTGCACCGCAACATTTCCACCTCTACCGAGGCTTCCCACACTCCTTAATTCCCTCACTCCACCTTCAAACAGGTACTCATAGTACAAGGATCCACTCACCCCAATTCCTTTATTTTTCCCTTATCCATAATCTTAAAAATGTGAGAGCTAAGAAAAAAAAAAGAAAACAAAAAATACAAGGCGAGTAGTTATAATCGTGGTATTAATAGACGTGAATAGCATAGTTCGTAAGGGCGTCTGAATGTTTAACATCTCGATTGTGTTATTATTATTATTTTTTTTTTTTTAATACTTGAACTCCACATGCACATTGGGTATCTGATGTCACCGTGAGTCCTTGATCGTGTCCCGCCAATACGATATCTAGTTTAATCCCAGACAGTTCCTTCTATTTTTGATTTCGAGTAGAGACAAACCTGGATGTGACGTTTTAATGCCCGTAGAACAGGTGGGCGTTTAACCACCACCCAGCGACCGTTTCAAAAACAAACATTCCAACCGTTGTAGAAGAGTTTGTAAGGTGATACAAACGCACCGTATCAATAACGAAGCTTATGCAACAAATAAGGTGGAAGGTACATAAGAGTACACGTATATAATCTATAAATAGTATGCCGAAACTTTGTTCAAAAATAAAATTTATGAAAACCTAACAACTTTCTTTCATGAACCAAATCCCCCATTTCTTTCATCAACAAAGTTTGTCAGGAGACAAACTCTCTCGTACTTATGCTCAAATCTATATAGCATAGCGTTCCAATAGTTCTTTCTGAGTTTGAACTGTTGATAAGTTTAACTATTGTTCCTATTTGTTGGATATCTGTTTGTAAGGAGATGGGCTAAGGTTATTAGTTTTTCATTATTAGTAGCTCATGAATAGTTTATCAAAATTGCTGTTAAATTTATCACCATCACATTTATCATTATTAATTATTAATACATGTATTAATAGACAACGATTCATAATACTACAAATGTTTACATCAGGTCCAAATAGCAAGGACATAATGTAGTTTTGTCATGATTTGCAATGCTTAGGTAGATACAGGAAAGGGGTGGCCCATAAAAATTTATCGGTCCGACAATCAGGATCCAACACGCCCCTTTTTTTACCTGCCCCAGTGAATTCACCGGTGACCTACTGTACGGTGACCCCTTGTCGAGCCACTGTTCGTTTTAACCCCAAACCACCCAGCGACCATTTCAAAAACAAACATACCTACGGTTTAACGGTCCATACATAGTAATTAAAGTTGGGTACAACACAAAATTAGGTGAATATAGACGCAATTAATATTATTGATATTAATGCGTAGCAGTTGACAGCTCTGCATTAACGCTCTTTTACACCGGCCTATCAGTTCTCAGTTACGTTTCAGTTTCCGATTTTGTTTCATTTTAGTCGAGAAGAGGGTTTGTTTTGTTTTTTTGCGCGATCCGTTCAGTTGTCAGTTTTCTACTCTTAACAGTTTTTTCATCAGTTTCGAGTCTTAAATCTGCCAACTGCTCGCCAACCCAAAGGTTTATGGCTTGTCAATCACAACCAGCTTTTATGACGTGAAAAAAGTTGGAATGTTCCTTCTTTGTTGTTTGTGTATCTATTAATAAAATTATTGCTCACAAAAATTTTCCATTTTTGTAGAATATTAAAAAAAATCTGAAAAATATTCTATAACTTAAGCCTGAATCTTATAAAATATTATTTATATAATCTTCTATAAAAAGGTCCTGAAAATAAATAGAATGGGAAAAATGTGGGCACTGCAATGTAAATCGCTCAGGATTTGATAGAGGAATCAAATCTGTTGAAGTTGAATAGTTAAATGGTATCCCTTTTTAATTAAATATTTTAATTATTCAACTCGAGCGAGGTGTTGACAGTCATCAGGTAAATATATAAAAGGATATAAGCATCCATAGAAAAGATACATCCCAAATATATTTTATGTATTTGGATAAAGTTGATTAGAATCTCACTGAGCACAACTAAACAAAACACTGCTAGTTGGACTGAACAGATGTAAAAACCCCTATGCACACATGATTTCAAGAACTGAACTGAAACGGAAACAGGGCATATAGGTCCGCCCACCCTGTCAGTTATCCTTCTCAGTTTCCGCCAGTTTCGACTGAGCAGACAATGGAAGTGAGAGCTGACAGGACCGTGTAAAAGGGTCTTTACAAAGATATAATAAATGAAAAAGTTATATGTAAAAAAAATTGCTAAGACAAAATACAAGATACAATGTACAATGTGCAATAAAATATTTAATATCTGACAACAGGAAATTAGGAAATTCAGAGCGAGAAAACCTAAAAAAAAATAGTATGTTTAACTTGAAGCAAAATAAATTAATTAAAAAAATGCATGATAATGGTAACGTATGGTTTTTTTTTACACAATAACAAAGATTATAATTTATTCTATGGTATGATTTTTTTTTTTTCAAACCCGGCTTTAGATTCTCTCTAATTATTTATTTTATTTTCCTTTAGTCAACGTTTTGCCTATTCAAGCATTTTCAGGACTAGGGATGATGTAATTTTTTTAAACCATAGTTCATACTCTTCTGCTGTTGCATACCGAAATGGTAAAATATCCAAAATGTATACAACTTCTTTATTTTCCAATTAAAAATTTTAATAAGAGCATGCGACGCTAGACCTGTAGTAAGCTGAAGGTGAGCCTCATCACCGAGTGTAGTGTATGTGTTTTTGACTTTTTAACAACAAACTGATCGTATTATATCTATCCCCTCCTTCGAATGCATCTGTGTATGCAGAACGAGGAGAAATATGTAAATCCAATTTTTTTTTTTTTTTTTTGATAATTGTATACTATTAATAAAGAGAGTTTACGAAATAATTTTAAAAAAAAATTTTAATTTAAACTATTTATTACTTTTCCTCCTATTTTTATTTTCTTGTTGAATAGAGAATAGAAATGTTATTTGTTATTACAATTTTTAAAAGAAATTTTAATTATCTTGTATTTTAACTAGTCCTTATTTAATAGAAGAATAGTATGAATGATGACTTTGAAAAATTGTATCATTCGTAGTCCTGAAGATGCCTGAATAGGCGAATCTTCACCTAAGAATGTAAAAACTAAAAATAAACAATTGGAGAGACTAAATTCCAATTACAGGTGTATTTTTTTACAGTGTTAGCTCGTTATAAAATTATTAGATATTATAATATTCTTAAAAATACCAACGACAAAGGGACACATGTATTCTCATACATATTACATCTTTGAGTATTTTATTTATGATTATGCAACATATAAGGTGGAAGGTACATAAGGGTACATATATACTCAATATAAAAGTACATAGTATGCCGAAACTTTGCTCAATAATAAATTTTATGAAAATCTAACAACTTTCATTCATCAGTCAAAGTCGGCCTCCTTATGCTAACATCTAACAATTAGCTGATAGCGTTCCAACGGTTCTTCGAGTTTGAACTAATAAGTTTATGTCACTATTGTTAGGGGAGGGTCGTGGACTTTCTCCTAAACACACAAAACTTTTGATTGAATTTAACTGGTGGATTCTATCATCAGTGGCCTTCGCCTAAGGAATAATACTTGAACGTGTCTTTTTATACGGCAATATACTGCACATAACTGGGTTGTGTTGTTAATTAATCACTAGATAATGAAACACGGTATTTTTCTATAACATTGGGTCTTATATTAACGATCTTGACGTCCCAATACAATCATATGTATATTGTATTAGTTTTTTAATGCATAATTAAAATAAAGACCACTAACAGTTATTGAGACAGTCATTAAAATCAGGCTTTTATGAAATTTCAATAGCTAGATTTATTTGTTATTTCCTGAGTGCCATATTATTTGACAATTATTTATTGCCCTACCATTTTTTTTGTGTAGCCACAATCCCGAAGGTTACCTGGGTTCGCTGAAAGCGACTTACTTTGACAGACCCGCCTCCGCAGGTATACGTCAGGGGGCCAATAATAATTTTCTGATAACTTTCTCCCAACTTCTGCAACCCGCAAAAAAAATTTATTTCCCTCTCTACCTGACACCTATGGCCGAACGTTGTAGCATATAGAACCCTTCGCGAGTAGTGCTGGATTCGCATGGTGGGCCCTAAGCTGTCAATGTGATTTAGGATCTCCTGCTTTGTCGCTAGCCGGGATATGCCTCTAAATGCCTACGTAGCAACGATCACGGTCACGAAGGATAAATTGCTATTTGCTGTCGTCCGAATATGCTTGTCGAGTGCAAGAACTTTAATCGTTGCTGAGTTCGTTTTAATTTCAAAATATTCCTAAGGTTGTGCACACACTTATGCTACGCAACGTCTGCTAGCCACAGGTCATAGCTAGTTAGAGAAATGCTATAATTGTGTCTCCCATTCCCAATACTTCTAACCAGGATCAGGATAAGGCCGAAATTCTACCCCGGCTAGACCGCTTGTTGGCGAAGGGTTCGTGATTCGTCGTCGCGAACAAATTCTGATCATAAGGGTGCGAACACGATTGTTATCACTTCATTTAATTTCAGGTAGAACAAAAGTCCTTACTTACAATTCATGTTTATGAGGACGTCAAGATCTCTTATGTCCTACCAAATATGATACACAATATTTGTTTTTTAACATCATACCAACTTACTGATTAATGACACATTATTATTTTTAAAAGGGTGGCATTTGCTCAGGGTAAATACATATAATTATGTAATAATTATAAAATATAATAATTATACAATAATAAAACAAATCCTTATACATATTATAGCAGACAAACATATACCTCCCTAATAGCTTAATAAAATACTGATTTCAACTCGTTCTACTTAATTATAATGAACTCAGAATGGACGAAACTAAAGTGGCGATGATAAAGTTCTTCCGTAAGGAAGATATGGATAAACGTCGTGAAGCTAGAAAATCTCTTAGCAATTTTTTTAAAACCGCCTGGACACTTAATTGCCACTGATAATGGTCTTTATTAACCAAAGAATTTATTGAAAAAAATTGTCTCCAAGCCACCCATTAAAAGTTATTTAAAAGCCATAAAGAATTTAGCAAACAAAATAAAGATGTTTGATTCATGCATAATACATATCATAACTTATCAAACAAGTATCACTTAGTTTTCACTTTTGACCATTAAAATTGGTACCGGTTCATTACACTGGAGTGAATCAGACTAAAGCTTTTTTAGTTTCATTTTTTGCCGTTGTGAATATATTCAATCAATCGAGTGCATGATAAACATTATGATGTGTACACCAAATGATTGGCCTTAATGGTAAAGCATATAAATGTGCACACATATGTTTTGAGTTTTGGTGCCTTGAGGAGAGCATATGGTTTCAACCAATAAGGTCACAATAATCCATCCCTTTCTGGTAGAAAACTGGAGCAGGATTAAATCTTTTGGGAACAAAATTGGTTATGAGAGGGAGTAAGGATCGAGGTTTAACTCAAAAGCACACGACACATTTATGTTGATGGATCCGATAACCTGTTAAGCAGAGTATCCAGTAAATCAAAAAAAAACAATACTGAACCTAGTGCCGACCACAATTTGATAGGTGACCTCTTCCTCTCAATAAGCTTAACTCATCCATGAAGGAAATATGACATTGAATTAAAACCCTAAAAGAATTTGCAATTCTCAAGATTTGAAAAGATGAGGATTCCTGCTAGTTAAGTTGTTAAGATAAACATCGAGTTCATTATGAGAAGTGAATATAAATTTGAGTAAATTGTGGCAGAGAACTAGTGACATCGTTGTGCCAAGATTTCTAAGACGAGAGCTGAAAAAAAACTGAAAAGCTGTGGAAAAAGACCAATAGTAAATTTTCATTCACAAATGGCATTTACGACAAATCAAATTAAAGTTGAGCCGTTTGAAGACCATCTGGAAAGAAAATTTACTTTCCAAATAGTCTTTTTGAGTGAGAAAGTAATAACGAAATAAGCTCACAGAACTTCCCCGCTCCGAAGCGCGACTATCATAAATCTACCAAGACAATCTCTATGTATTACTTATTTTTATTTAGTATTATTTGAGTATATTTGTTGTGAAATCGGCTTAGGTTGATGAAGGCGAAGATCTTCAAATTCATTTACGGATTAAGCACACAATGGAATGGCCTAGTTACATGCTGAAGGGTCCCATCTTGCCCGGCGACGCATTGAAGCACCAAATAGTTAATAAAAAAATTAATTGAAAATTTCAGTTTAATATTACTCCTTAAATATCCCTATGAATTCGTCGAGGTCCGTTATATCCGCTGGTCAAAGATAACGTGGTTGTCAATATTTCCAAGAAAATGAATAATCTCTTCCCAACTATCTTGTTCAAAGGCTGGAGATACCAGGCCAAGAGATTGAAAGTTTGTAAACAACAGTGTTTGAATCGGTAAGTAGTCAATTCTAAAGAGAATGATTACTTTATGTAAGTAAAAATGACACCTGTCAGATCATAGTCTATTTGTATTTTAGGTCACTTAAACTGCAGCCTCTCCAATAAAATTATAGCAAAAACCATACAACATTCTAGAGACCGATTAAAATCGTAATGAAGTATTTTCGACATTTGTTATATAATATTACAACAGAAGGACGAATGTAAAGCATCTTCGGATTTCCGGCTGAGATCTAACAACCTTAGCCTAGTTTTCCCCGACCGTCTGTTGCCATCGATGCGGGAAAGGTAGTGGGGTCATAGTGTTAAACACTGGGTTCGTTAGATGGTGCAACGAGTCAAAAAACTTGATGTGTCTCCGGTTGATGAACTCACCCAAAGACGGTACACCAAGCAACGGGTACAGGTAAATCTCAAAAGTTAGTTAAGATTTTATTATTCTCTCGATTATGATTATATTATAAGTGGTAAGAAAAAAATTATTTGAGGCTTCTAGGTTGTGTATGCTGTAACCTTTATACAGGCATAAACGGCATTGCCTGCCATTAATTTGTGGGAAATAGAGTACGAGGGGTTGGGCCAAAAAAGAGGCAAGGGCTGCTTGGCGAATATGGTGGTGGGGGGAAAGGGGGTGTGCCTCGTGAATGACACCGGACAGAACAGCAAATAGTGGCAGAAGTGTACGGGGGACCTTGTTTGGCCCTTGACACAGTGCTTTGGCATTGTTTGTTTCAGAAAACCCACTTATGAGGAATTCAATACTTTTCAAGGTACGTGAAATTTAATTTCTCTTTTTCTTTTAGCTATTAGGCTATTAGGTAAAGTAAGTACCCTATATTTCATTCGGTACACCCCCGATCGTCGATATCAATTGCGTCTTTGGGCTTGGAAATTTGACTTTTACATGTTCGTAGACTTCTCTACGAAACTGTTATTCCAGATTTCTTTAACGTTCTCCCCAATTTATCTGAGTTCGTTCTTGAGTAGGGGGGGGCCACACCAGCCACTAAGAGGTTTTTCCTTCTTTATTCCATCTATATTAATTTATTTGACTAAAGTGTTCCTTGCTTTATTATTTGATTTGTTATTAGTGTTTAGTGGTTCTTGATATAACCATTCACTATAGCAATGCGTAAAATAGAAGAAATTTTTTAAATTAATTAATAATACTATTAATAAGCAGGGGGATTTCCTATATACACCCTTCTTATGAGAGCCCCAGCACCAAATTCTCACTAATCTAGACAGTTCCAAGGAAGTGTCCGTTATCACATCATTTATGGACAATTTTATACATTATGGGAAACCACATCCAACGCCAGACCAATACATATTTTACCTTTTGACGTTTTAGGTTTAAGTTCTGACCAATATCTTCGATTTTATTTGGGATACACTTGCGTCACAAAAATTTTATCCTACGTCAGTACTTAATGTAATTTTTAAACATCGTTTGACAAATGCGATTCCTTAAATTGTGGAGCTAAATGAGCTTCGCAATACCTTCTTTAGTAAGTGAGGATTATGTTTGCTGAAAACCCCTTTGTTTTGATCTTTTCGAATTTACAATGTTTCGAATCTGTAATGAATTAAAAAAAGCTGTTATAACTGGCGCTCCGTTTGTTTCCTGTAATAAATAACTTAACCTAAGTTTCCCGTACAGTATGTAGTATAGATACGGGAAGGGGTGGAGGTGTCAGTGGTCGAACGCCGAGTTTCGGTTAAATGAAGAATGTTCCCACATTTCTCAAAATGCTTGCTAATTGACAAGCATCTCGTAGAGAGAGTACAAAGAAGCGCAGGCCATCTCACTAGACTCAAGTCAAACCTCTCTAACAAGGGCCACCTACAAAAAGAAACATTCTACAATGGAACGGGACGTTCAATGCAACTTCGGACAAAGGAAGGGTACCATATACCTGTTCTGGCTTTACATTTCGTTCACTCATTAGTAGTATTTAATTGCCGTGCAAAAAAAAACCCCAGAAAAAAATACTTTCTCTAACGGTTGTACTTTATCTAACGTCGGTCATCATTTTGACCAAAAACGTGTAACCTTCAGTCCGTCCATAGGTTAGATCTTATTAACAAAACATTTTCTATAATAACCGGTTTGGATAAATCAGGCATCAGCAGTACTGCATTTGTAAACAAGATTTATAAAAAAAAAATTTAAAAGAAGCTTACTACCAATAATACATAAATATATACAGTAATACATGTCACAGTTTAACCATTAATACTCTTGAAAATAATATTATAAAAACGTTATTATTATACAATAGGTAAACTGCCTCGTTCTAAGAAACGCCTTTTCAATAGTCAATATGCATTCAAAAATTTTATTTTCTTGAATAACATAGAAATTTGAAACATCTTGACCATGGGTGAAAAATAAAAACTTTACATCTATTGCGTCATTTTATGACTTATATACCTAAACATATGTAACATTCATGTACACGATCGTTTATTAAGAATACTGTTTAATCATCATGGTTAGTGGCAAGTCAAAGTCCCTAAAAACGCACAAAGAATTTCAATAGTCTTTCGAAAAATTACGTTTTGAGAGCTAACAGCAGAAATTTAAAATTTTTCTTATTCATGTCACTATTTCACAAGGTCATGACAATATTTTATTGGATCTTTATTTATGTAAAGGCGATTTTCAGTAGTCCAGATTATTTAACAAATGAAATGAAGCAGTTTTGATTAAAAATACTGAGTGTTTTTTCACAATCAGTGAAAAAGGTTTCTTATAAAATGGACGTGGAGAAATATTTCCACAGCATAATTATGTTTATAATCAATTTATTCAAGATAGTTCAGGTGAATAAAAAAAAATAGAGCGGTAACTGATCTTCGGAGCAACTAGTACTACTAGCAAGTAGACTCACCTTATTTGTTTTTTCATTATTTAAATTCTGTTACTTAATTTTTAGGGGCACGAGGAATGAGGAAAGGCCAGTGGCTGTTTTCAAGCCGACCCTTTCAGTCCAGGCTCGTAAATCAAGACCCGGCGGGACAAGTTACCTAAACCTCTGAACCGCAGACGTCTTACCTGAAAAAAAGGTTTACCCGAAGGAACTCTACCTGCTGCAGAAACGTAAGGTAGACCAAAAAGTTTTTTTATTTTATTCACAGACTATTAAAAATGTACACAGCTGACCATCGACGGAACAATTTTTTGGGTCTCGACAGTTTCCGAACCGGAAACCCAGGTTAAATTTAAAGTTAAAGGTTTTGTACATAAATAATTTGGCGAGGTGGGATTTCCGTTTGAGAGTTGTCCGAATCGTCTGTTGAGTGAATAACTGATAAAGTTGTACAGTTTCATTAAAGACCAAGTCGCCCCGACCGGTGTAACAAGGAATGAAATGTATATTCATAGGAGGTAAAAATGTTTTCACAGAAGGTTTACTAACCTTAGGATTTGCATAAGACGTGGAATTATGAATAAAAGTCGTCCTGACAAGCCACATTCAACCGGTGTCCTTAAGGCCCTTGAAAAAAGATCCTCCTTTTCATTCTCTTCAACATATTTTTTATATATTTTTTTTTAACAGACAGTTTTATAATGTAGCATTTTCACGCGTATAAATACGTTTTTCTTTTACTGTTTAGTTTATATCCATTTTAATGTTTAGTTTTATTTTTTTTAATGTTAATTTAATGAGTAATAAGTATAAAAGTACTTTGTAAACTGTGCTCTTAGATGATATGAAGAAAACATTTTTCAGCAGGAATTATTTAAAAGAGAATAATAGAATAAATAATTGTGATAAAATATCGCATTCGTAACATGTTTAGCTATTTACATTTACTCTCTTATTCATACCGTATTTACAATAAACGTTTGTACAATATAGGGATATGTACTTAGCCCCCAGTGCTTAAATACTGTCCTTCCGGGCTACGAAATCCCCACGCTACTCCTCCATCCGCCGCTGCTACGCTGAGTTGAAACATTACTGGTATCGATCGTACTATTTATAATACTAATTATTATCAAAGAAGAAATATTTTGAAAAAGGGCTCGAACTCGGGATTGATTCTTCTACGGGTAATATTTATTAAAGAAAAAAACAGTACCGGGAAAAGTTTCGGAGTAGCAACGAATTCACGCTCATGATGTTTTCAGATTTGTCCGCAGGAAGTGGGAAGGCAAAGGGCGTCGTTCAACCCTGTTTACGTTCTAAAAAGGAAGTGGAGTAATAACGTGATCATCGGACAAGATGTCCAGCAAGACATGAGGTAGAAAAGAACCGGTTTCAGTAGCATCGTCAACGCTATTGCGTAATCACATTCATTACAAATAATTAAAATTCTTTACAAACCGGTTTTCCCGAATTCCTGTGATGTGAGGGAAATTCTATATACGGTGAAACGCATTAAAAATTAATACAGAAATTAAAATTATTATAAATATTACTTTGTCCGTCTATATAAATTGTGGTTAACTAGCCTGTGACGTGAGGACGGTGTCATAAGAAGAGGTAATTAAAACGTAAGTAAAAGCTTCGTCTAATATTTTAAAGCAAAGCTAACTATTGTGTAAATAGAGCGGATATTTAGAAGACCAGTTACAGGAAAGGATTAACAAGCGTAGCCGACCTCCAAAACCTAAAACCCAAGTTTATCAAGCTTGATCTTTTTTTTTCTAACTGAATTTACCGAGCGTGTTAATAAAAAACCAAACAAAAGCTAATTCATTGTTTCAATGGAGACTGAGAAGCTGGAAAGGTTAGCCTCTGTCTACATAGCTTTGACTAGTTAATTCGTCAATACATTTCCACGAACATTGCCGTGAGATACCTTGCAGGTAATCTGGATTCCAGAATAAATATTTGGTTTAGACAGCCCAAGAGTCAGAAGAAGAGGATGAGTGTACCATGAACTGCACTGAAGGAGGTTCCCTGGATCTAATATACATCTTGTGTATTTGATTGTATGGAAGTTCTAAGACACTTTGTTTTGGCCACCGAGCCTTAGTTCTTCTGAAGAGTAGTAATAAGAAAAAAAAACGGTATTTATATTATATCATTAAAGTGGATGTTTTCGATTTTAATAAGTACAAACACCACAAACTCAAACCTGCAATAATAAAGGGATTTTTACTAATACACTAACGAAGGTGCATTCCAGGATGTGGTCCTTTGACCTTTTTTTTTTCCTACCTACCACGGGATCCGGGTACCAGAAGACCCCTTCTCCGGGGTTTATTCCGGGTTACTTTATGGGTCTCGCTCACTGTAAAGGGGAAATTTCCGGGTCTCGGTCAAGGGGAATTTCGGCGCCTGTGGTGCGCGTATGCCAGTGCAATTAGGTGTGCTGCACTGGTCAACTGTCCTTTTAATCCTTTAAGCCGTTTTATTGTATTAATTTATTTTAATTTGTATCCCCCCCAAGACTAACTTATTTTTAAGTACAAAGGAGCTCCACCCAATCTTGGTACAACGGCGCCTTCTTGAGCATCTCTGATATTACGGCTCCTTAACCGACACCGCCCCCTGGAGGCGGCCCTCCTTCGGGGGTTTTCTACTAGCAACGGAAAGTCTGACTCTTCCAAGCCGTACTGACCAATTGAACGTAGCATCCTCTTCCTCTTACTTGCTCTAAGGCTTGACAGGTGAGCGCGACATGCTCTGCGGTATCTGTATCGCCGCCCTTGAAGCTTGGAAAGAAATTCGCCGTGCCGGGAGTTCCAGAAGTCAGGGAAACCCCTCTTTGCCCTCAGACGGCCGTTGACCGAGGGAAAGTACTTCCATAGTGTACTCCTTTTCGTGGTATAGAGCTCAAAGTAATCACCTACTTAATCATATTCGACACTCTTCAATCAGCATATTTTGTTAATGTTTTAGCTGTTAACAATTTATTCTATAAAAGCAGATATTAAAGATACGTAATGTAAGGTGAGGACATCTCGATATTGTTTCCTTATAGTACTTAAAACAAAAAAAAATTTATCTGATGGTGTGACGATGGCATGGAGCTGATCCATGGATCAACTAAATGATTTAATTCATTTTATTATTATTTTTTTAATTATCAATAAAGTTCATTAGTTAAGTTAAATGGGAGATAATCGCGATACATTGCGGATTGAATAGGTGGGATGGCCAAGCTGTCCTTCGTTTTCAATCAGCTTATGTGATTGCAGGAGACTGCATCGAAGTGAAAACTTGAGCGGTTCAATGACAGAAGTCCCCTTCGAGCCTAGACACACCATCTCAATCTCTACTGAGTGTATGTAAATTAGTAGTTTAGGATGAGTGTAAAATTTAAAAAAAATAGATAAGGTGCTAGTTCGTAGTTATTATACGTAATATATTCTTTTGGGTCTATTCGTAATGAGATACAGTAAAACCTTGCTAATTCGACTTCCGATAGTCCGACAATCCCGTGGCCACCACTGCGTAATCAACATTTTCCCCGATCGGCCAAACGAAGTTCACGATGTGAATTTCTCCGAAAAACGATGTTGCAATGGTTCGTTGTCACATTCAATTTAAAACCGCTTAAGCAATCTTGCCAACAAAATTATCCGATTTTCTCGGTCCTTACTACGATCGTATTAACTACCTTGCTTTCTTTACATAGTTCTCATAACTTCATTCTTTTAATTATTTTAGCACCGCAGTCCTTAATAACGTGGCAAAACAGAACAAAAATTTATAATTCAGTCATAATTCATTATAGATAATGACCTGAGACTTGATACATTTAAAAGTTTACAAAACAAGACTATATTTTGTTATTACTTTTTTTTTCATACTTCCCGTTACTGAATTTGTAGTGGCCCCAAGTGGTTTGTTTTATTTTTGTTTACAAGCGCGCATTACTTGACCGGTCGACTTAAGGCCGTAAGCGGGGTTTACTGATCGACCCCGACACTTCTGTAGTAGCCTCCCAAACATGAGATAAGTAGTGACGGTTCTCGGCCAGCTCTGAGTCGCCCAATCTTCTTCATCCACCTTCTTCGACACTTCACAATTCATGAACCAGGTACTTTCATCACTTTCAGATAGAAAGGTAGAAACTTGACAGGTGCAAGGTCTCTAATTGGGTGTTACTCTCGAACTCCTTCCAGTTAGTATAGTTATTTTTATTTCATTTCATCTACGCACAGAAGATTGTGAAACACAAAGACAATATTTTGGAACTGTAAACATTATTAATAAAGTTGTGTCGAACGATTTTTTTATAAAGAATTTCGTCTATCTGTTCTCTTTTGTATTAGGACTACTAAAGCTTCTTAACTACTTCATGAAGCTATTTTTTTCTTTAAATATTAGGTTAAATATTAGGAATAACATTTTTTTAAGTTAAATATTTGTTTTCATAATAATAAAATAAAATAATTGTCATATCGCATAAATTATTTTACTTACACCCTGCTAAAACTAACATTTTTACAGATCCGTGGTAAATTAAATTTTATTTTTTGGAAGCCCTCACAGCCGTCGCAGTATTAATCCAAAGACTAATCAGCATATTCCGAATTTAAAAAGTTATGTTCACTATTATTTTTACCCACCTCTGTACACCCATTTAATCATATAACGGCCATCAAACACATTCAATCAAACAACGGAAGATGTTCGTTTCATATATGTTTGAAATGTAGAGCTTCTCCCTTCAGGGTCAACAAATATTTTTTAATGGTAGCTTACGGAAACTCCAATTTCGTTTAATCTACCGAGTTCAATAGTAACCAAACGAAGAAATATATAATAACAGTCAAGGCATCAATACACTAGTAACAATGTCCGTTTTAGGGTAATTTTGATGCAATCAATTAGAGCGCTAAATATTAAATGACAAAAACATAAGAATTCACTCGGTATAATATTTTTAACTAATCGAGTAATATTTTAGACCAGATTTCACGGTTCATTATGAATATTTTACTTGTATGATAAAAATCACTTATTTTTATTTCACATAAGTCATGTTATGTAAAAAAAACCTGTAAGTTAGGAAACTAGGTAGGACTCAGAACCATTTTTCTAACTTATTTTTATAATGTTTAGTTATCAAAAACTTCATAAGAAACCCAAAGGTAAGAAAAGGGCTACTTTAAGAAAATACGGAAAATGAATTGAAGGTATTGAAAAATAAATTTGTCTAAAATTAGAGGTAGGTTTTCTTGAAAGCTCAAAGACATATTTTTTAATAACCCAACGTAAAACATATTCCTCTGAGTTCATTGTTAACCATAAATACATAAATGCATAGAAGAGTTTCTTAGGAAATCTATTGCATTTTCATCAAATTTATTTATGAACAACATTTTAATATAATCTGAACGTCTCCATCAGGGGCTAGTGTAAGAGAGTAGGGATGATGACTGTTCAAAATTTTGGTAAATCTCCAAATTCCAATCAATATCTCGTTGTTTCAAACCATCCAAGCAATCCAAACCAACCAGGATCCAGCCCGCATCTCTTTGTCTTGCTCTTTTGACCCCATCCAAATACAAGGTGATTATGTTATTTTATCATCACGTAATTTGATAAAAGGTATATTTCGGTAAATTATTTACCTTCTAATTAAAACACAAAAGTATTTATTCTCGTGATTCTTACTTATTTTTATTATTAATTTATTTATATACAACTCATCAGGACATAAAAAATCGATCTGAAGTAAATTCTAAAATTCCTGAAAATGTGCCGATCGGGAATCGCATATAAAAAAAAAATAACCTATATACAATAAAAATCAGGACCAAGGTATATTTAAGATAGTGTTGCGGCCCCATATGATAATTGTACACTCGTGAATATTTTGATTGGGCAGCACGTATTATTGACTGTATTCGGTCGACGTAAGCTCGAGCTGTCTTATCTAACCGGCCTAAGGCACTCCAGTAGATGCCTCTCAGACTGGGATGGAAGAAGCGACGTTTCTGAGCCATCTTTGAATTTTCCGAACTTTCTTAGGGACATCACAATTCTGACCAGGCTCATCGTCATATTGATGATTACAAGTACGTTTATCACCAGGTGAAATTGTATACATATAAAGACCAAAAACCTCTAAATTTCAAAAAGAAGGATATTTCAACGAATGAAATTTTCTGAGACAACAATTACCATATATATATATATTTAAATGCTACGCAAATTACAATTACATTTGTTAAGCATTTAGTGATTAATCAAAGCTTAAATGCTTAGTGATAATAATTGGAAATAACATTGTACCCCTAACTGTGGATGTAGAGGTGGCGAAGCCCAATGAATGGACCAAGTCAGAAAATGGCGAGCCCCCATAAAACGATATTTATGTTTAAATATTCCCTGCATAGGTGGGTGGGGGGGGGGACGGGGATTTCAGGGAAAGGAGACGTACACCTGTGCAAGGGGGAGGGGTGGGAGAAGCATGGCGACCGTGATCTTGTCCTCCCCCCTCCACAGCCTAAGCCAAGAACGAACCGCTATCGCTCAGTCCGAGTCCAACAGCAAACGAGTACAGTTCTGTATAGATACCAGCTGTTAGTGATGTAATGTGTCTAGTGAGCAGTGGCTATATCATCAACTGACTAAAACAATATCGGATCCTTACAATAGTTCGCTAGCTGTCATATTATATCACGGCACGCAACAGTGAGGAGCGCACCTTAAGCCGTCATGCCTAAGATTTTCCTCATCAAAAACCGGCTCCTGCAGCAGCAGTTGAAACTTTCCGAGTCTGACAAGTCTCGCGGGGAGCCGGCCAGTTCAGGGAGCACTGATTCCCTGGCAATTGCCAGATCCCAAGGTAAGCCTTTCCGGGAAACCATTCATTTTTACTGTTTAATGCTCAACCATAAATCAGACTCCACAGACTGACATTATGGGTCCATACCCTCAGCCAACTAATCGTCCATAGAGTTCAAGATAAAACAATTGGAGGTATTTCGTGGTTAGCGCCAAACGATAGTTTGGTTGGTTACTAGATTGTAAATTTTATTTATATGAATATAAATTGATAAAAAATACTTCGTTTCATTTGTTAAACCACCATTGATACTTGAAATCGGACTTACAACACGCAAAAGCTTGGAACTTAGTAAATAATTGTTGGCTCTCAAAACTTTGCATTTCCGACTTTTACGTGACCCTAAAAATGGGGGGGGGGGAAACAGTACTTTAACTCTTAAACTGTTCCTGTCCAGAAATTAAACAATCTAAATTCAGTGGAACAGACCTTTTTTTTAAATTAAATTTATTAATACATACTAACCGGTAATGTATTTAAATCAGAAACTAATCAGCATTTGTTATGTCCGAACATAGATAAATATTACTCGCAATAGAAAAAAAAAATCCTATTTCATGTATTAAAATTATACTCGATCTAACGTTCTTCAAAATAGAGTGTAGGACGTGCATTAGAAGCTTCCCATGACCTTCCTCGCAAACAGCTCTGGACCCAGCCATATTTAATCTCTCACAGTGATGGTGGGTAAACTTCTTTGGCCCATTATTTCTAAATAAAAGGCTACTTTTATCCGGCATTAGTCCGCAGACTGTTCCGTTAGTTTCGGAAGCTATTGGTAAATATGACGCTTAGACGGCACCGTTACCATTTCCTTGATGAATGAGCTTTTCCCATTGTCAGTGGATTGTTTATTGCTAAATTAAATACGGGTCAGCTAGTTATCGATACCTTAAAGCTAACATTGAATTCATCTGCATTGATGTCCTCTATTGAATGAAAGCAAGGACCGGAAGTCTTTTCCTTCCGCGGTGAAGGCATTTAAACCTTGAAGGCCTACGGATCCAGACTAATGGTACCCCGCCCTAAAACGAGTCGTTGTAGTGATAAACTAAATATATACATACATCCATTGGATATTATGCATTATTAATTTGAAAGTTAAAATAAAGTAAAGTCGAAAGGGACATTGTAAATCGTCCTCAGAAATATGTTAATTTATCGATAAAGAGTTCGAAAGGATTGAGAAGTTATGATTTAAAACATCAGTCAAATGTTGCTACTAAATCGCAATGCTTTTAACCCTTAACATTATCTCTGCCGTTATTTATAAGAAAACTTTTCGGCTAATATTTTATTATTCGTAAATCTTAGATTTCCAGTTGCTATTTGTACAAAAAGTAGAAGATTTTCGGAACAGTACATGCGTTCCAAACTCCATTCGAAAAGGAAGGCTTTGTAAATCTTGGGTCGAGGGTTTGACGTTTTCTACCTGGGTTACGTTATGTTAGGGCTTTCAAAAACCAGCGTGATTTACTGGCCCGAAAGCAATATTAGAAAGCATGTAGTGTCGCTAAAATCCGCCGATACCTGAATACTTTTGTTACCGACTTCAAATGTCTAAATTCACTATTGTTTATCTCATTGAACCAGTCCTACAGTCCAAATTAGTTTTGTTCAGGGCTTTAAAGTTTTGCTACGCATTCATTTGATGGCCAGACGAAAACACAGTTGTTTTCTACGTTCATAGACTTGATAATTGACCTGTTTATTTTACCTGTTCGCTGTGCGGATTTACATCGATTAGTCAAGCTGATTATTCCACAGAACGATCGCAGCACCCGTACCGCTTAACTGTCGGGCTGTTATTAACATTCGTCCACCGAAGGTCGAAAAACTGTTTAAAGCTGAATAATCTGACGCGAACTCTCATTCATGAATTGAAATAGCCAATTAAAATCGTACAGCGAGGAACACAATTTTTAAATAACTAGGGAATGCAAGCCAATTAGGTGTTAAGGTTCCCTTAAGTGACTAGATGAATGCAACGTTCATTTGAAAAGTTTACCTGGCCTTAATGGTTCCATTTCTGGAGAACGCATGCACGCTTTTAAAACCAAAATGTATATTTAGTTATTAGCGCTAATTTTCAAAATGAGACTTGCTATTAGTTGTTATTTCAAAATATGTTCTTTCATAACATTTCAATTCTGGTAAAAATGGAGCTTAACGAAAAAAAAAAAAAAAAACTACTTTGAGGGCGTTAAACTCTGATGAAAAAAACAAACCACTATTCTCAAATCATATCCTAACCTGTATGCCACTCGATATTGTTACTTCAACCACGGTTTTTAATGATTTCTATTGTAAAAGCATTTCTCCCACACTCTGGTAATGAATGCTTACGAACGTTTTACTGTTTCTCTGTGCATCTGTTAAACCTTTTCCTTTATATTGAAATTTATACTGTTTGTACGTGGGTTAATGCTGGAACACTCTGGAAAACTTGCTGCTCGGCCAGTAAGAGTCAAGGTTAGGGATTTTTGTCCGGGAGTTGAGGGGAGCAATTACTTCTGCCGCTGGCCAATCACGACCTCATTATGCCTTTTTGCTCTTTTTTTTGTTTGTTTTTTTAAGACCTATCCCTTTACCGACCAAGGCAACATTTTGAAAAGGCATTACCAAAAAAAAAATGTACAGGCCGCTCTTCACTTTTTAGGCAGCCAATTATAAGAATTCACAATGTAGCTTCCAAAAATGTAAGGACTTTGTCATATTCGGGAAGAAAGAACTACGTTTTGTTAAATAATAATAAATTTAATATAATTATTCATAGATTCCTACATAATGTAAAATAAATATATTTTGTTTTTAATGACGTGATAACAATGCTATAAATATCAAATGCAATCTGCAGTTACATCTGGGATTTATATAATAATTGACTTCGAAACGTGTTTATTATATGTTGTGGCAGAAACGCCCGTCTCATACCCCTTGTCCTGATTACTAACCCATTGATGGCACAGACTAATTAGATGCTCGTAGCTAACTGTACCCCAAGCCAATTCCATCGACCATTGAGCCCTATATGGGCTGCTAGGGGCGGAAATGCGGGCGGAAAGGCGACCTGTGCATTCCATCAGGGGACAGCGAAAGACTTTAACGCCGCTGGTACGTAGGTGGTACGTAGGCAGGAGACCTATATAAAAAACATTAATTAATATTTCCGCGGTATGCAGGGTGAGAGTAATTGGAGTATAAATTCCTTGTAATATTTGATTTTATAATTATATGTATTAGTAATTATTTATTGTACAGTGTGGAGACAGCGCAGCTCACCTTTTTAGAGGATCCGAATACTTTTCATCAGTTGAACGTTAAATGAAATATTGGAGATATTCTCTGAGCCATTTTCTTTTGAGAGTTCTGGTTTGTCTGGGGTAATTAAAGACGGTAATAGGTGGAGTAAGTGAATTCTCAGTAATCATTTCGTGGCATATTTTCTAGATAATTTTAATTCAAATTTGCAAGAAACCAAAAAAATTTATGTATATACATATACTGTGGCTCAGTGCTTGTTCAGCCGGCCCGGAAATTGGAGTCACAGCTTCGGTGACTAGATCGGTATTTCGAAAATGCACCTTATCGGGCAACTATTAACTATATATATGTTTAGTTATAATTTACTGTCAGTTAATTAATATATCAATAAACTCCATTGCAATCGGTCTTCCAATGGGCTAAAATATCAAATAAGCACGTTTTTGTCTTAAGGCCGGAAAATTAAAATAAATTTCTAACCATTGTTCCAATATTAATATATATATTTGCAAACCACCTTCAACCTGTTTCTGACGATCAAGTCAATCGGTGCAAAAAATCATTTCTCATTTTTTCCTCTGCTACGAATCTCGTGACATTTTTCCAATTGGCCAAAAAATAATAAAAAAGAGAATGATACCCCCCCCCCGCCACAAATCAATTCTATACGGAACTGTGTTAAAAGCCCCCTCCCCCACCCTCTAGCGCCGGTTACATAATAGAGGCTTTTCATCCCGTAGCGGAGCTCATCCGCAGCTTCTGAGAAGCGTCTCGGCGACGGAATGCAGTCCGTGAAAATCCAAGACAGTTTCCACGTCAGCCAGTCTCTTTTCAAGCCATGGGAACCCGAGGACAAAGGAAAAACGTCTACTCAAGGGCGTGGATCCACTATATCCAATTCTGCTTCTTCTTCTTTTTTTTTTTTTATTCCTTCTTGCACTGAGAAGAATAGTTGCCACTGTGAGGGGCCTCTCCGGTTCTTACAAGCAGCTACTCCTGCTTACTGTACTGTGTAATTGTCTCTTTCTACGACTCACAGAACTTGGGGATCAGTCTCCACGTCAGTTTCTTACACTTTTAATGACTTTTTGAAATGATAGACCCCGGCACATAATATATATTATCAATAAAACTTTAATTGGACACCCTAATTAAAATGATATAAAACTATTTATTACAAGAAATTCATTGCTGATTTGCCATTCGTACAGTTGCTTTATATTTTAACGAGTATAGGTAATCGAGTAAGACTTTCAATACAAATATCGGCATTCTAACCATGTACACTCTTTCATGACGATTTCGATTGAGTAATTATAGCTCACTGTAGCCCCAACACACAATTAATATTGCTAACCAGAACGTTATCCGAAATAAAAATATTTTTTTGATTCTATTAATTAATTTATTAATGGTACTTCAGCATTTTATACGGTGCTAATTTTTATTTTTAGCATCATCGGTGTATCAAATACCATACTAATCGGCTTTTCTGTAAAAGAAACAAAAGAAAACAGCGCTGATTTGTAATTAAAGAGTAAAAAATGTACAAATTTTGAAAACGTCAATGAAAATCGTGTTTTTTATTTGTTTTTAATTGGCATAAAACTACTTTTAACACATTGCGATTGTCTGCGATGAATCCTTAAAGATTTATACGCCTACCTATAACCCCTTACTTATCGATGAAGGCATGGGATCAGATTCGACTCGCAATCCGTACACCCTCAGGGCAGATTCGCGTCGAAGATAAGACCCCCCCCCCCACACACACGGAGTCAAAGGGCTCGGTGCAAGTCGACCTTCGCCCTTTGGCACAGCACATCTTCCTCCATCGTGCTCAAGGCTGTATTCGAAATATCACAATAGCTTTGTTTCACAATATGGTTTATATATGAGAATCGCATACAACAATGAATATTTTCTGGTTAGGTTATCTGCTGATTCTGTCCGCTAATCATTTTTGTACTGCTTGAGCCATAATATGGCATGACGAAATATTAAAACTTACCAATGAAGTAGACTAACATGACTAACTCTGTTTCGTCAAATAGTGGACGGTTTCTGCTTTCTCAAGTTTTCGCCTTTACGGTTTAACGCGTATCGGAAGGATCCATTTGGTTTTGGAATGAATAGAGACATCAATGAGATCAAAATGTGTTTTCTGCTGAAGGCGATTGCCGACGACTGTTACTGTGCATCACTATCAGCCTTGGGTCCACAGAACATGTTTGGACAGCGATACCGCTGATAGTTTAGTTCTAACGGTTATGAAATAATAACCAAAGTTTGTATAAGCACAACGCATTTTCATTCATGACCGCATTATAAGTTGGGGGGAGGCTGAACGATTTCCCAACTCTAATCGTATCTGTTTAGAATAGCTTTGTTTAAATTCAAAAGGTCGAGTAGGGTGGCAACATAACATAAATTACATTATTAATCGAGCCCTTTACTTTAAACCCGGCACTATATAACGAGAGGTAGTTCATTTTTGTTAATGGAAATATTTTGCCGAGTCGGCCGAATCTTTTATGACGCCACTTCATCAATGTAACCACCATACGAAATTTCAATGACACCCTTTGCCAAAGGGAAGGACTATTCTGTAACTTTACGACAGTACCTGTGCTTCCCTCTCGTAGTGGTCAGTTTTAGAAGTTTCGGAACTTTCCCAGACACGGAAGCAATATATCTTTCTTATTTTTTGTCACTGTCCACTTTAGTAGGAAATGTGAGTTTTCACTTATTGCACATTGTGGATCCCTTTACCCCTTCCACAAAACCACTTCACAACGTTGAAACAAAAATCGTAGACCATCGAAAAAAAACTTGGTTTCCTCCTAAGCTCGTCTTCCGTCTTCTCATCGTATTACAGTTTAAAGTAAATATTAAAAATTATCACGACTTAGTAGTTCCTTGACATCTTTTTCCCTTCGTATGTTTAAATTTCTATTGGCCGACCTTTTCGAACGAAGATTATCCTTAACTATTTCTTTAAGCCCTTTTACGTTCGAACTCGACCGAAAGTGGTTTGAGAGGGTTTTACCTTTTTAAGTTCTCACTGCAAGTGTACTCTTAAGTTTCGAATACTCAGATGCCACCGTGAATTCGCCAATGGTACGGTGTTTGTAGGAGATTCTTGGGTGGGGAGAGGTTGTTGAACTCCTAGCCCCCCATAACCCTTACCTCCTTTCCATCATCCATTCTTTAGCCGGCTTACTAAAACAACGTGAAGCAATTACAGTATAGTCTTTCCTGAGCATATATATTTATTTAATACGAATTAATCAAACTCGCTCAATTGATATTTTAATCTTTGGGGTTAATTTGTAGCACCTCTGAGATGTTGAGACATGCAATAATTTCACGATATGTGACGTGTATTTGTTATGCTTACACTTAATGAATGTAAATTTAAATCCAAACGGTGAATTGAGAAGTGGCAATTCATTTTTATTACGTTCTCTTGGGCCTGCAAAGCATCTGCCCACCCATAAATAACTAAAGGATGATTATGAACTGACAAGAAAGAAAAAAAAATACCAGCTTTCAAAATATGAGTGAAATTAGATATTAATATATTTTTTTATATTATCGTCATTCCATCCTAAGGCGATCTCAAATAAGGAAGGACCCGATGCATGTACACGTGGTCGAGAGGACACGAATCTGATGTACCTATAACATCTAGGTGATTTTAGGCAAATCCATCGTAAATCATAAATAATCGTTGGTGTATTGGTTCGATTCTGTATGATGGTCATTTCACCTCCAGGTTATATTCGCGGAGTTCTCTCCACCTTCTTCTGTATTTAACCGTCCATAGTACATTCCATCGCCTGTGTTATCGGTGTTATGCCTGCATCCAACTTTCGCAGGTTGCCTTATCTGTTCGGCTGATTTAAACAGGAAAAAAGGAAATATCGGTCTAAATACATTCCCCGGGTAAGCTTTAAGAAGACACCCAATCAAAGCCTGTGGCGAATATATGTCAAGTGCTCGGGAAGGTTGATACGTCCTTCCAAGTGTCCCAGTTCCGCTGAGGGAATATTCGATCAGCTGATTTATCCTTGGTACCGACAAGGGATTCCCATTTGGAACAGTGGGCATCCTCTGCCCAAGGCAGGGCACCATTAGGTGGCCTGTCGCTATCTGTGTGCCGCGCACGCCTAGCAGGCCACAATAACACTTCAAATCCCCAATACATCCAATTTCCTTTACTTTTAGTTCAGTTTTATTTCCCGATGTGTTTTCAACTATGGAGAGTAACCGTTAGGAAAACTAGCCCGATGTTTTTTTTACTTTTTTTTGTCGATACTTTCCGTGATTCTGATTATCATACGTTCAAAACTTTGGACTAATTAAATCATTTTTAAGACCTCTGTACTCATAGAACATAGACACATATAGACAATACCTCGAAAGAACATTAATCTGTTATTAACTTAATTCGGCAGTAAAGTATCCCCTGCATGTGTTGTATTATCGAGAGTGTTTTGTACTCATGACACACTCGTATTGACGCTTCGAAGACTGATACACATCCTGTTGCGGTTATGACGCGATTTCACTGTCCAACTATAGGTCGGCTGCGCGCAGTAATGTCAGTGGGGTTGTTAAACTTAATGCCGTGAAATGTAGATAAACCGTACGAAGACCTCGAACAGTCAGTCGTTCAAGGCATAAAAGTATCTGGAACTGTCGTCATTCCTTGCACAACAAGAGTAATTCAGGATTCCTCACAGGATCTTTTAATTGCTTCACACAATTTATAGTTAATTATTGTTAAAACATTTACCTGACGATGTGCCTTCCCATCTTTACGTCCTACGGGCCGATAGAAATGTTAGATTGTATTACCCTAGCTACGCTGTATGTTCTAATTAAAGACACATTAAGTGTATATGGTATCGCAAAGTGAAATGTTTCGAGAGCAAACAAATGAAAACATCTGATATTTTTGTCACAATCATCTAATAAATTTTAAGGAAATCACGCATATTCCAAACTCACCACGAAAAAATCTTTAAAGAATTGAATATATCCATTTAATTATATCTTATTTAGTAAGTTGTAGTGGGCTAATAAGACAAGGAGCAATACAACCACAGCAGACCCCACTCATGGAGCGCATGACTTACATAATTCAAACAATACAACTTATTCAATACAAATTTTTAAAAATTAAACTTTGTTTTATTTACTATTATTATCATTGAATAATTGTTTTATATTTTTTATAAAACCCACAAATCGTCGCTTAAGCCATGATACCACGTAAGTGCAACTTTTCAGGAAACAAGAAAAAATGTTTGAAAACTTTATTTGTAGGCCAAGTCAATTTTTATGGGCGTATCCATTTATTGGTCGCCTTAAATTTGGTACCAAACGGTATTTGTTGGAACAAAAAATATTTAAATAATTTTCGGGCTTAAGAGGCATCACGCTATAGGCGACTAAATGTGACTTCCTCTTCGGCGTTTTTCACAGACATTACATTTTTCTTTTTTCTTGGGCAGCCATGTTTGCGCTAGAGCCACAAAGGGGCCGCTTAATGTACTCGCTCTTAACTGTCCAATCCAGCTTAAAGGGGCCCGCGTTCCAGACTCAGCTTCCCATAACTTAACGACTTATCTCTTCACTATAGAAGGGGGGGGGTTCACTGGAATAACGGGAGTGGGGATTTTCTAATTCGGATTATGCATTGTAGTCTTACACTCATACACTTACAAAATAAGACATAATTTGTTTGTAACCCACAAAGTCTGATTGTAAAATACTATTTTAAATTTGGTGTCACATTGTGGATAATTTTGGATAATAAGATTCGCCTGAGAATCTATAATTATATATAATTATCTGTAAATTTAAAAGGGCTATGAAAGAGGAAAAAAATAAAATAAAAATGGATAATTTAAAGGGGCTATGAAGGAAAAAAAAATTGTGTCTGGTTGTGGGCCGTTTACAGCGAAAAGAAAATTTAAATTGTCAAAAATATTAAAAATGTTATAAGTGTGTGTATGTATATTTCTACAATACAAAATGGTGGAAGCAAAGAACTAATGTAAAGTAAGTGTTGAGAAGTCAAAGTTTAACTAATCTTTCTGAGCAGTTTCTGCATGTGTATTTATCTATTTATGCCATTTGATGGTACTCAATAATCTATTAATTCTATTTTATAGGTATGATGACATTTTTGCATGTTAGTAGCACTATTATCACAGGTACCATAGGCCTAAAAAATTGACGAATAAAAAGCGACACCTTTGCAGAAAAAAGCCAATGAAAAGAAAGTTGGTTTCGTGATTGTGTCAAGCTAATCAGAATAGCATCTGAATCGTAAAAGGACTAATGACAAGTTGTTGTGGTTTTGATATATTTACCAGATTTTGTTGATTTTATTGTGGCTCTGATATATTTACCAGATTTTTAATTGTGTTTCTGATGTATTTACCAGATTTTATTGTGTTTCTGATGTATTTACCAGATTTTATTGTGGCTCTGATGTATTTACCAGATTTTATTGTGGCTCTGATATATTTACCAGATTTTTAATTGTGTTTCTGATGTATTTACCAGATTTTATTGTGGTTCTTACATATTTACTAGATTTTGTTGATTTTCTTGTTGATGCCTACATCAAGCTAAGGTTAGAAATCCAAATGTGTATCAGATTGTGAATGGTGTAAAATTATTTTATGTAACCTAAGGAGGCGTGGCCAGTGTCACAAGAAGCTGCCATGGGCGTGGTCTGCAAATTCAATATGACTACCGGAGCTTGAGTGGTGTATTGCAACTTCCCCTTGTTCTTTATTATACATTTTTTTTTTCATACAACGTTTCTTCATATTGGATCTTGTTTTTATAATCCTATTTCTATATTGATAATTATAAAACTATTTTTCAGTCAGATAAATAGCTACTTTTATCGCAATATTTTTTTTGATTTGAATTAGAGTATATCTATTACTCTTTAACCTGATAATAAACAAACGACTTCACGCCGGACTTAATATACGGCGATACTTAATAAACGAAATAATCCAACATCCAATCCTTAGTACATCCTCCAGATTGCTATAGATCCTTCCGAGAGCAAAGTAGGAGTGAATAATAGTATAAGGTAGAAGTACAATTTCCTTCTTTGAGTATTCATAATGATTAAGCTTCCAAGGATGTCCTCGATTGATAACTAAATGGTCTCACGTGAAACAGACGTGTTCTTAAATTAGCTCCCGCGTCTTTTTTGCCTCTGCAGCCTGTTTATGTTATGTTTCTAGTGAGGTTGTAGGAAGAAGCGTTTACTATGTTATTACTGTGAACTGTTGATCGGTTGTTTTGTTTATGTTATTGAATGTGTTTTTCTATATTTGTGAGTTTTGTTATATTGCATGAGTGATAGTCTTCCAAATGTTGCAAGGACAGGACTAAGGCCGTTGGGGTCATTATAAAGATGCATGAAGCCAATTTTGATAAGCCATTAGATACAAAGGGCTTGATAAAATTATAATAAATTAAATTAAATTTAAAAAATAAGACTGAAAAACTGGAAACAACGTGATTAAATTATTGCATTGGGAGAATAAGTTCTTAAAAGCTATGCAAGATGACTCCAACCCTACAATTGTAAATTGGTGTTCAATCCCAAGTTAGACCTTTACTGAGCAATCTGAAGATCAAGCGTCGGGACTGTCGGTTTGTCACAAAAAAAAAAAAAAGAACTTGACATAGAAATATGATGCAGAGGAATAACTACAAAATAACTAAAACGCGGAAATGATCCAGGATTATGTATTAACCAAAATCATCTATTGATGGAAATAAAACATATTATACCTCCATCATAAATCATATGAACCTACTTAATAAAATTGTTTATAATAATAATTAAGTTTCTTATTTCCTGCTCTTGTTGGCTAATAGCATGCTCAAAAAATAACCTGTCACACTAAAGGTGTGTCTACTACTGACCATAGTCAGTGTTAAGGTCCTCTAAATATTATAAATACCAGCAGAAGGATTTCATTCATATTTCGGAAGTGCAAGGACATCCATTGATGAATACGACCCAAAGACTTCATTTTCAGTTGTCATTTTAGAATGATGTTTAATCATTTATAGTCAACTTTCCCTTGAAAACAGTTTCCAGAGAACGTTAACAAATATCTTAATTTCCACATAATCCATTTATTTATACTATCTATTCGTTGACAAACGTCAATAAATTTGTTTGTTGAATTTAACAGACTATCCCGAACAGGTTGGATGAGAAGACATTAGGAATAGGCGGACCAGCATGTTTGGAGCTGATGAGCATTGTAGCCACGTCGATTAGTTATTAGTTAGTTAGTAGTTATTAGTCTATTAGCAGACACCGGGCCAGCGTTTGGGACAGCTTCAAAGTATTTCTTTTATTGAGATCGAATTCATGAAAGACACCCTATTTGGAATGGTTTGCTTTTAGACGAGCAGTTTGTTATTACATTGTAAATATTTATTCTAATAAAAATTACGTTGCAGACTGACAAGACGTTTTTATATAAAATTGTAAACAATCATATCCACCGAATCCATTCATTCAAACAGGCAATTGACAGGATAATTTATAATTTGTTTATTTTCATTTGAATTTTATTAACATTCCCCGCACAGGTCGATAGAGTACACCCAATCAGCTTGAAGCGTCATGGAGCGAGTTAGATCTTGAGTCATACGAGACTACAAAGTCCAGGAAACCCCCACCGTACGGCTTTGCAGCTAACGGTCAAGTGCACAACATTATATAATGGACTGGTGGTGAACAGGTGGTTTGGACCGAGGGTTGGTCCACCCCCGACCTTGGTATTTAACACAGCTTCTCCCCTTACCTGATCCCTCGAGTGTGTGTGGGACATACCTCTGCTACTAGCAGTCCTGCGTAACTGGCCTCCCCGCTACTGTCTGTGCCGAAGACGTCCGCTCTAACTGTACACACAGCGACCTTCTCTTCTCACTGTCAAGGTGTTCCAACACCATGCACGTATGTTGTTTATCTTGGCTGCGTCTGCGTGTATATTTGCCCTCCTTATCTACTTGTTCGTCTGTTTGCATAAATGTACCTTTTATGTGTGTTAGTCACTGGCAGTAACGGTACCAGTAGGTGAAATCATCTGTGTATCAGTTCAGTCCTGCTCAACCTTGTGCAATTCTATTGCGGACAAACATCATCAAGGAAAAGGCTCTCCTATTATTATTTATATAAGACCGTAAACGATGTGTTTAAATAATGAAGTGATACAGCAATGTTAAAGATCTAATACCTCAAAAGTGAGCTATCAAACCAATATCAAGGAGAATGTTAGCAATAGCTTATTGTCATCAGATTAAAATATTTTTGGGAGAGAGATGTCTTTTTCTTATTTATTTTATGTAAGAAAAAAATATCTGCTATCTTAACAATTTGATACCAGGACCATAAGATAAAGAACTTCCTTTAACCACTACAACATGTGAAGCCTTCGAAAGGCCAGAGTTAGATCCAAATATTTAGCATAAATCAAATGTAAATTTATTGAACTATTAAACATATATAAGAAGTTCACGACACTACTGAGGTACCTGGGTTCCGGATGAGGAAATTGCCCAGAGAACCCGCCGACGCATAACTCAGCCGGCGCGCCTCCAAATCCCTGTGGATAATCGAGCCTAGGCACTGGCAACAGATGCTTCCGACCTGCCCCGGAAAACCAACATCCCCGGTAACCGTTTCGGAATGGCACGCCTGGGGCTCATCAGTGCCATATGGCTCTGTCTCATGCGTTTCCGCCGTTTCACGAAGAAAACAGATAGGTATAATGTTTGATTTAAATACAAACTTACAAAATTTTACGAATTATATTCTACAACAGATCCTTTAACTCGATCAAGCGGGGACTACATTAACATTGACTCATATGAAGCTAAATAACAACAGGAAGATTGAAATCATAACGTACCATTTTGTTTTTAAAGTAAATTCTATTGCATCTCTGTTCTCCATAAAACTGTAATCTAGTTCCATCTAAGAATCCACACTCTAATCATTGTAGAAAATGTTTAATTACAATGCTACATTAAATAAGACAGAGTAGATGCGATAGGTCTCTGATGGCATTTATGTTTTATAACTTTATAAAATCTATACTGAGACATATAATTTGAAACCATAACGTACCATTTTGTTTTTAAATTAAAAGTTAACAATTCTATTGCATCTCTGTTCTCCATAAAACTGTAATCTAGTTCCATCTAAGAATCCACACTCTAATCATTGTAGAAAATGTTTAATTACAATGCTACATTAAATAAGACAGAGTAATTACGATAGGTCTCTGAGGGCCTTTATGTTTTATAACTTCATAAAATCTATACTGAGACATATAATTGATATAAAGAATGTAATATCAAGTTTTAATAATTACGTGTAATGGTCTAACCCTTCTCCATGTCTTTTTACGAGTGGTTTAATTGCCGATAATACGGACGATGTAGTAAGTGGAAAATTTATAATGCCCATTGTCTGAGGTCGATTCTCGGAATAGAAGTTATTATCTCAGAGTTGTTAAAATGGTGTTGGGTTGGCGAATTTCTATGCATTCCGTTTTCTCCATTGCCTAGCTTTGGCTGTGACTATGTACCTAGGTTTGGTATTTTGTGATTATATTTTTGGTCAGGTAATATATTCTTTATCATTTCTCTATTCAAGAGATTTAGAATCAATCATACCCCCCTCCCCTACTCTCGATGCACTTAACATTCCCATCCATCTGAAGAAATCTATAAGGCGGTAAATGGATCATGGAAATGGTCGACTTGCTCTGTTGGTGATAAGCGTGGAGAAGCGGTCCGCTGCGCAGGGCAAGAAAAATCCAAGTTCGTCCCGTCCTTGGTGGTTGAACACAGCAAGGATAGATGCTGTCAAGTTGATAGTTGATAGCTGGGGAAACCCCATCTTAATAATTTTCAAACAATTTTGCTCAAACTAGATTTATGTGAGATATTTGCAGTGTCAAATACTAGGCTATTGGTACAGCACAAGTTCATATATTCCGTTTGACCTTACCTCAGGTCAAATAGAAATGAATGACGAATATAAACTCGAATAAACACTTTGTAGTGCCTCAGCTCTCAAAGCCGTTTCATGTTGAACTTCATGGAAGGATTTTCTGTTAACACAACAAACTACTAAATGAAAAAAGATTTCCTGCAGAAATGCATAAAAACCTAATCTTCAGGCATACAATATACTTTTATTCTAAGCTGGTTTGAAGATATTTGCAATGTTATTTCGCAAAATCATTCATAAGTGATCTTACGAATTTCTTCAATATATTCATCTCAGGAGAGGAGTTTTATTTTCATCCCAGCTTTGCAGTGAAATATTTTTTAGTGTTGTTTTGTTCTCGTACAAAAGAAATACGCAATCCTCTGGTCTTAGATTGACCATATTACCTGCCTACAACGGACGGCCGACCCTCGTAGATGATGTTGGTTCCCTTGTAAGAAGAGGTGTGGCCAATGCGCCGTGACTAACGCGTCCCTGATTAGACCCCCAGTCGGCCGTTTGTCTGTTTGCCTTTTTGGTTCAGTCCGTGCTTGGTACGTCTGGTCGTGTTTGCATAGTTGCCTTTGACAAGTTTTAAACAACACTGCTGAAAGTTTGTTGATTTCCACTTAGCTTTCCCTATACTAAATCAGCCAAAGGGAAGGATGCTGAAATACCTATCCCTGCTCACCATACTACCATCTGTTTGTGTTTTCTGTTTGTACGAACCCTTACCAAGGACAGCACGTGACTTGAATCCCAAAGGATTGCAAAGAAGAAGAGTCAGATCTTGCACTACCTGGATAAGGTCCATAAAGGAAGCTGAATCGGTAGATATGACCTGAAACGAGATCATGACCGTAGCACGAGACCGAAACTGGAATTGTAAAACACCTATGCTCCATTGGGATGTTGTCGGTACTAATATCTTAATAAAGAAGAACATAAAATATTAAAGATATCTGGAGAAGAGGGGGGATCTATACACAATGTGTGTGATAGCGCGATGTTTGATGACAATAAAGTGAATGTCACATACTTCAATGTGTGGTGGGTAAAAAAAGTCACTTAAGATGTCGGTAGGTGGGAGATAAATACTGTCTCTGATAGTTTTATGTTCTTTTTATGTCAATAAAGTGTGGTAGAACAGAAGAGTGTTAGTCGGCTGGCAGTGTTTAAGTGTGGCGCGCATGTTCACTAATCGGCACACAGGACCTTGCAGTCCTCCTAGCTAGAATGCACAAGCCATTTATAAACTATAAATGGTATTATTTTCTTAAGTAGGAAACGCAGAAATGCCGAACGATTAGAGTAGATAGCCTTTACCTTTTTCACGCTGCTATAAAGTACGCGCCCTTTTTCTTCACTGGACAAATGACAATGTCATCTCTGGATTGATTCCTGTATCTCCTAACTCAGTGCTTAGTGCTTAGGCTGGTAAGAGGTCTGGCGAAAGAAATAAGGCAATGGAAGTTCGAAGAAGACCGGCCAAGGACTTCTAGCAATTACGGTTAGCCAAGTAAAGAGCAAAAACTATCCTGGTTTAAGAAAAAGGGATCACGACGATCTTATTTTTTCTAAACGGATTTACTGGACAGTTGAATGCGAACGCTTTATATAATCACCAGGACCTATTGTGATCCGAATCGATTCACTAATTACAAAGACCCATCCTGTTTATAGAATGCAATCGGCCATCTAAGAAGCATAATGGATATGTTTTCGTCATCGCCTAGGCATAATCTTTATATGACGAGGTCCGTTATGTGCTAAATCTTGTTCTTTTAAAATTCATATAAACGAATAAAGAATATCAAGAGGTACTTGTTGTGTTTCTTAAACGCATTTCTGATTCGATTAAACAAAATGTTAGAATATCTAGCTTGCCAATTCTGAAGGGGAATTAATGAAGTTGTTCTAATGACTAAGAGACAGAGAGACCTTTCGCGTCGCCGATAGTCAAACTTCAGCGCATCCCAACGTGAAGTAACTACTAGCACCCAACCATATATTGATGATTTTCCACATTCCAGTGAATATTTTTTTTCTTTGGTTAGTAATTATTAATAATAAAAATAGCAAAAAAATGTAATATTATAAAATTTAAATATGCCTTATTGGGCATATAGTATTTGTGATAAATGTTCTCGATACTACCATATTTAGAATTTCCATTCACTCGCTAATTCATACAGTATTTACAAACAACCCAGAGACCTCCCAAATCCACATGGTTGTAACCTCCCTCGCATGCGAAAGAAAAAGCGGAGTCTTAGGAAGTCCCCCACGCTCCTCCGTCAGCCACGTCACCGGATACGAGCCACTGGAAGCTGACCAAGAGCGCGAGAGCCACATAACCTCAGGACATGTATTAATAATTATTAACGAATTTGTTTGAATTGGGTTGACATGCTTGACGAGTTAGTCCATTTTTCAGCTTCTTTCACATACTATCTAGATTTATTTCATTGTTCAAGTTACAAATAAACATCTCTCAGAAGTAATGTTGCATCCCAAGGCCACTGCCGATGACAACACACCTGGATCCAGCCACCGGTGTCCTTTTGTCTCTGACTCGCGGAACTAACAGCGTCATCAGGATTACCGTTCTTCTGTTATTACAAGAGCCTTCCGTGTCGGTCAGGTGGCTGGTTCACTTGCGAAAGTCGCCCACCTGAGGTGTCGCAACTGAGCCATCTTCTGCCTCCGTCCTCGGCAACATTCCGTGTCCGACTAGCACGTCTGTCCTGGAATTCTGGCTTTTATGGGGCGCTCGCCCTTGGGCGTATTTGTCACCGGCACGCCGCCTCGTTCCCTCCCGAAGGACCAAAATGACTAGTCGGCTAGAATCAACTACATAGGCCTTACCAGTCTGTGACCTAATTTATCTAGTAGTATAAGAGGAGAACGTTTTTTTGCTTGGCATTCTAATTGATTATAAATATACAGAGAAACCAATTATTGTGTGATATAATATATTACTTCCATCTTGGATGTTGATTTAACTGAATATTTGATTTTTGCTTGTGTACTAAAAACCACCGCAGGAGTTGCTTCACTACACAACTCAATCATAGTTTTTTTATATCTATGTATAAATATGTATTAAATGCTAACATGCCTATAAATAGTAATTTAAGGTTTTGTTACTTTTTGGGGGGAAATAGATTGCATCAACCAATGTGTACGAGGTCTCTCAGGACGGCGATTGAAGAAAATGCTATTAAACTAAAAAACATCATAGAGGATTCCAGGACTGAAAACTCTTTTCTCGACATAGCATGTATCGCAGAGTTTCGATCCCTAAAAAAGCATATTTATAGATTCTTTTTCAGTACAAGAAAATATGCTAATTTGTATCGATAAGTAGTTCTTTTGTATTCATGCGCTCAAAAGTTGTTTTGTTCCAGGTTTCCATTCGACTAACTACCTTCCACCCATTCTACCCTATTTGTTACTCCTGAACTTCTTCTTGGTTATATTATTCTAGCCTATTGATTACACGTGGGTTTACAACTTCGAAACATGAGAAGAAATCAATAGCGAAGCGATTCCTGATGACATTCTAATTTAGTAGCACATTACCGCGGGCCACTGACCGCCCACCGCCCGTGTATCCGTGTAATTATCTCTTTGTTAGCCAATGCCAGTCATCCATTCGCTTTACCGGTTCCCTCCAAATGAACAGATATCCTTATTGACGGCCATTTACAGGTATAATTCAGTAGTAAAATTAAACTTTTGGCCTTTGTGAGGCCAATGGTGTTGAGCGGCCGTAAACGAAGCAGAATGTACACATCTCAATCAGCATTCGAGCCAAGGGCAGACTCCCCTAACAAACAAAAATGTCTCTAACAATCATCAGGTGCAAATTTTTTTTCCTACGTTCCTTTATTTACCTTTTTTTTCTCGCTTTGTTAAAAGGAACTTAAAAAATTAAGCAGTTAATTGGCGAATAGGTAAACGTTGAATGATTTCCCTACAAAGGATCAATCTCCTTAAATCGGGCAAGATACAATCAAATATAAAAAATACTGCTCCCCCCCCTGATGTAATGCTACTTCTTTATTTATTTATAGCAGGTCACGAGGCCACTGCCGTTTTAGTCTCCGAGGAGGATTATAGGAATGAGTGGTGCAGTGAAATGACTGTGCTAGTGGATTAGGGTGGTTGGATAGGTTACTATGGAATGTCATAAACTTGGAAGGGATGAGTTCGAGAATGTAAGGTATATTAAGATCGTTATGAAGGGTTTTGTCGCTGACGTAATAAGGGGCATTTACTATTGTTCTCAGGACTTTTGATCGATACGCTTGATGTTCGACTTTTTTGCTGTCCCCCATAGCTCTATTCCGTATGTCCTGGTTTAAGCATAACTTTGTAAATTAGTAATAGAATTTCTATTGAGAGATGGGATGTCCTTTGAAGTAGTCTGTACAGTTGTCCAAAGTGTCTGTTTAGTTCTTGTCTTTTTAGTCTCGTATGTGGGTTCCAGGTCAGTGCTCTTTTTTATTCTTTTTTTTTTCTTACCTCGCATTAAAAAAGATTTAGTTCACTAAACAAACTGAGTGTGTAACGATGATGTGTTTCTTCAAGCACTTTGCACTGTGCCGGCAGTGTGTGAACTGAATGGACAAATGTATTGATTTTACGTAAACAAAAAAATGGTCCTTATATTTGACGTAATATTTGTCCCTAAAAGGTTCTGCTGATTTTGAATATGCATGACCACGGAAGAAATGGACAGGTGAGGACGCCAAAGAATCGTATTCATAATTCAGGTGTAGCATCTGCCCCAATTATCGAAATTTCACCTGCTCCCGATTTATTATAATGCATTAAATCTTGCCAAAGTACGTCCTACAGGCACCTGCCCGAAAAATACCTGATATCGTCCACGGGGCAGGTGCGTGGTTCCTGCCTCATCTTCTTGTCGTTAAATTTACATCCTTTTTTCAATTTGATATAGGATGGGCTATTGTAAAGACCTCGTAAAGTCGTTATCGATTTTATTCAAACTTCGAAATAGGAAGATCGATTCTTCTTAACACTACCATCATACAGCTCCTTATTGAGCTAATGCCGACTCCGATGGAAGAGACTTTGTGGAATCATAACTCCAGCTGGTTCCTCGACATCCGATTCTGGAGAAAAAATAAATTACATTTGGGCATCCATAGCTGGATAGCAAATTACATATGCCATTCAAATTACTCGATTTGCTTCGTGCATCTTAGAGCAGATTCATTACAGGTGATTCAGCTCGGGATTAGTTTTTACTTCACAACACGAGAAGAAAGAAACCCAAGTGGTGGCTTAACGAACGTATTATTCAGAGAAATACGTCACACTGTTATCATTCGGAGCACGCTCTTCGAGACTGTTGTGACAAACTCCCGCTAGAATTAATAATTACCAACCGAAGAATTGGGAAGATCGCGCTATGGATTTTGTAGTTCGACGTTCGTTTCTTGATCCTGCCAGGATTTTTTCTTAGCCATGTAATTAATAACAAACATTTAATAGAGTTTTCTTAATGGATTAAGTTATTAATTTTACATTTTGTACAGTAACGGCTTTCATATAATTTAATTAATACGATTAAATCGTTTATTGTACCCAATGCGCGACTAGATGGAGTTACTGCAGCTAAAGTACATCAGGTGAAATAAGAAACGAGGCCACGATCCTGAAACCTTGAAACACGGCTATGTATGCTCTATTTCTCTCTCTCCCTCTCAAAAACAAAAAAATTATAACACATTTGATTCTGTTTCTTTTTCATCTCGTTCTTGTTATATTACCGCATTCCCATTTTACGACTTATTAAATCAGACAACTGTTGATAACTGCCATCTTTGTCTCCTGGCACTCTTGAGAAGAAAGAAAAAGGAGGAGAAAACTGAGAAGTTATCGGTGAGCCCATCGACCGAACTATCTCTTCTGAATCATTCCATTCCCCGACCCTGAACCCTCTTCACCAACACCCATGTTAAAAACCGAACCACGAGGTCTTCTCCATAGACCACGGTAGATAGATCGCGCCGCCTTTTATTTCTTTAATTGTTTTTTTTCATTTTGACTGGTGTTTCTGAAGGTACACAGGTGGGCTGAAAAGTTTCCGACCTCAACATGAAGATGATAATAAAATAAATAAAATCTAGTGAAATAAAAGCTTTTCAGACCACCCGTATAAACAAATGATCCAATCTATTATTTAAGATGTGATTTGAAGCACCAACGAATTATTGATGTGAAGATTACTGAGATTACATAAGCAATCTTGCAGCTGGTCAACACCCCCCTCCCCCATCGCTCATCTAGTCCTTCTATTCAGGCGATAATAAATCTCCCGGTTGACCCTTGATGTTCACTCAACAGTAATAACTACCCTTGATGGTAGCTATCAACAGTTTTCTGGTTTGATAATTCGTAACATGGGAATGCGGTAATATAACAAGTACGAGAAGAAAAAGAAACAAAATCAAATGTGTTGTACTTGTAACTCATAATTACAAATGTATCCGAATATGTCCTCTTCCAATTTTGTCATTCTTAAGAGTGCTATAGGGAGGAAAATACTTTTGTGGAGTTTTGCTGCAGACATGTGATGTAACAGGAGTGTTAACAGCGATAGTCACAGGTAAGGAACTGCTCCGCTATAGACGCCGGTAGCCGGTCCGCTAGCGGTACCGCAAGGCGCCATCTTGCCTAGGAGACCCCTACTCTTGTATATTTTATTCTCCTCTACTTCTCCGTTGTTCACTTCGTTGTATGACTTCATTGGCGAGTGTTCACTTTAGGGTTGTCCCACACGCAGTCGGCACCTACAAAGGTTCCGTGGCACTCTGTGCTCCTAGAACTATTTTTACGGCCATTAAATCATTCTAATCCTCCAGACCGTTAACCAAAGGAGTCAGAGTCATAAAGGAACCGGATTTGTCCCGTCCTCTTCGGCTTGTCTTGTCCAGCCAGATAATTAAACCAAAATAAAAAATAACCTCGAAAATCCACCTGTTAAATGTTTCTCGGTTTTCAAATGGTTATTTCTCCTAAAAGAAAGCTCATTCATTGAAGCAATTTCAACTTGCCGGAAGTCAATAGTTTCGAAAATATTAGGTACTTAATTTATTTTAGTTCTAATTTACGTCTTGAATTGTTTTTCAACCTTGAGATAGTAATAAAATGAAAAAAACTCTATATTTGTTGTCTTGAATACCGGCTTGAAAGCGCTAACTATTAAGAAAGCTGAAATGACAAAAAAGAGCATGAGAGAATTTTCGTTTGATATTAACTAATTTCTAACGAATTAGAATGAGACAGAACGAGCCGTACCGTTTTCAAAGTAGAGACTCTCCCTTCGGTTCGACGTTAATTTATGGGTAATATGCCGTCATCAAGGATAAACATGTGTGACAATGTCCCTTCCTGCAGTGTATAGCCTCCATGCCGACTTGAAGGGCGCCTTCTGTTCAGTCCCGGCTTGTGCTGGTCACCCAAGGACTCCTCGGCCTCACTCTTTGTGTGCCTCTTTTGGCATTCGTTTCACACTCGTTTGCTGATCATATCAAATCAATGGATCCAGCTCATTGAGTCGTTACTTGTAACTGATTGACTGGCGATATTGAGTACACAGAAAGAATCCCTTTAAATGACTGTGATGGCCGATAGTTAATCCATCCGAACTATTCCAATTCCAATGTAAATGATAAAGTTTGTTTAACTGAGTGATTATATTATCTTGACCGTTTCAAATTTGCCGTAACTTGCGGCGAAGGCCGAATGCGTGATGCATAGTCTCTCTTCCACTGCCTTAGATAGTCTCAAATAGGCGATGTTGTCTTTTCATGAATTATAGATGACTTATGCTGAGATTGATGCCTGTACGTTGAACCCGGCTCGGGACCTCAACAAAGATTAAATACAAGGTTAAGTAGTCGTTCATTCTGTTTTTATGTAGGTGTCATGGGTTTCTGAAATTTCTTTCTTTTTTGTAATCATTACCTGTCAGTTATGACTTGATTTATCGGTCACATGTACACAATATTCGTTCAGATAACACGCTTCGCTACGGAACGCCAAGCAGATTCGGTGTCCCTTTTACAGGACTATAGGAGAAATCTCGGCAAAAATATTTTTTACCCCCTCATTTCTTGGCCAATCAATTAATCGAATATTGGATAGGAGACTGTATTTAAATATCCTGCTCGGAGTAGAAATCCAACAAAATGCTGCTATATTTTACCGTTTTTCTGTAGCATTATTTAATTTAACTTGACAAGTAAGCTTAAATAATGCCTACGGAAAAACGGTGTACTCTAGTATTTCTTAAAAAAACTCAAAGATAAACCCCAAAAACGTGAAGCTAGCAAAAATCTTACTTGATGGAGCAAGATACGGTGAAGAGTTATTGAGGTTAGAGTCAACGACCTAGGCAGAGACTCTAGCCGCCTCAAGACTCGCCGTGGCTCCTGAAAAAACTTCGCGGTTTCACAAGGAAAAGGATTGAATTAAAATGGGGACAAATATCTGATAAATCATTTTTATTTTATCATCTTTATTATTATCCATCTTTAAAATATCTTAGCCTGAATAAATATTTGCTAATGGCATTCCACACGTTAAACGTTTATAAGCCTTCTCTCTTATCCAGCCGTTCATATCTTTGGAGACATTAACGGTGGGTCTTAAGCGAATGCGTGAGCCCAAATCGGCCCATAAGACGGAATAAATTAAGTAGAGCGACTTCTAGATAAGATCCTGCACACGTACAGTTCGTGCCATCCTCGCCCTTGACATCATACTAACCTTGACTCGACGCAGCTTCACGTTTTTGTTTTATATTTTTTCTCCTGCAATATAGCGAACTTTCGTGGAGTCCCGTAGAATCGCTAAAAAATATGGGTCTTGGGTTTTTTTGTTTTTTTTTATAACATATGACGATGCTCTTGTCTCTCATTTGCATTGCTAAATATGTGCTGAATTTATTCATGGGAGGATAACTTGTTTTCGTGAGAGGCCAATTTTGAAGTAAGCAAGATAATTTGTTTAGAATGCTAACTAAGATCAAGATATCTTCTATTTCCTTTCCGGAGGCCATCCTTCTAACCAAAATATTTTTAAAGGGTCGTATACAAAACAAAAATTATTTCAGCGTTTTATATAATCCGTGCGTTTTTATGTAAATTAATTTTGTCTGAAACTTGTACAGATATACATATACAAACCATGAGTTCATACAACGTATGTAATTACGTACTTTATTCTAAAATATCAGTTTGAATAAATGCTGTTTAAATTCGAGTATATATCTATTTTTTTTTTTTAATTAAGGATCATTTGGTTTTTGTGAGTAGGTATTCATAAAAAATTCTATTAATGGCAAGAATAAAATACCGTATGAATGAGATCACTTTCCACAATTAACTATTGACAAATTGAATTGTTTTCTTGTTTAAACTATTAAACTTAATTTAAAAAAATCCATGTAAGATGTGATGTGAGATGGCTAAATTATCCAAAACTCAAAATAGTTGTTCGTGGGGACCACCCAACCTTAACCATTAGGGTCCGAAAAATAAAAGACAATTTCCACGAAGCTCTCCTGAGTAGCAAAACCCTGTTATATTTGTATGTATCCATATAGCTGTGACGACTGCTTTCCCCCTCTGACAATTCCAAGAAACAAAATGAAAATAATTCACCAATCTGTTGCTTTTTACCCTCAATCAGGTGACCGACCGAAAGAATGCCTATCCTGGCTATCAGTGTACTTTCTCATTTCCGTGTTCCTCGAATCTCAAGTTTTGCACTGGCCAGAGAATATTGTACATTTTTTGGAGAAATGGTGGTTCGTCTTATATATTACAATGGACAAGTTGGGTGATATTCGTCGAGGCAATATTTACACTTACACGGTCCATAAAATTATATTGTAATTATAATTAAACAGTCTGTGGAGTCGAAAATTACAGGAATTGTATCTGAAAGTCATTCTTGCAGGAAATGAGATTGCCATTTTTTTAACCCCTTCCCTTTAACTTCTAGGCAGCTAATGACGGTACCAAGTACTACCTGTTTTATTCGACCTTGTTCGGTGTTGTCAACCTGTTTAAGAAAAAAAAAATTAATTAAAACTAATCTTGCTGCGTTCGTTCTGAGATAATTCCGTATAAAAGCTGTTCATTGTACGTTTTGCCCATGTCCGTATTACTTAACTAAGGTTATTACATTTTTTTACTAATAAATAAGGAATTTTATTTTAAATATCATTACATTTCAAATAGGCATAATTCAGCCCTTCAACCGACAGAAAAAATAATACCGTTCTATTCTGCCAGAAATCTGATTTTGTACCTGCTTGTTTGTTGTCCGTGCTCCAGGTTTCTCGAAAGGTAATCCAGCCTCTTTTAGCAGGCATGTAATTTTTACCAATTACGGGACCCTCTTCTTGGAAGGATGTTTTTTTTTGATAGGGCTAATTTTCCTCCTTTTGGGCAGAAAAGAATTGCACATTTTTTGTCTCGCCACCTCTAGACGACCTCGAGGGGTTTGACGGTTCACTCCGTACCTTCGCTATACTTTTATTTCTGATTTAACCTCCGACTTATGACTTTTTGTTTGTTCAACACAACTTCCTGTATACAGAGTCATGACCGTCGTTGTTCTTATTTTATTATAATAAGGAAGAGGGTTGTAACTCACGCATCAGACATAAAATGAACAAGTGGTTTGACATTTTCCCATAGAGATAAAAAGTTAATTGCAAGAAGCATTGGAAAAAATGTTTTCATAATTACATAAAACCGCGAGGTGATTTATTAGCTTCTGCAATTTCTTATTTGATTAAAGCCATCGTCTTGCACAATCATTATAAAATAAAACTGCAGTTTCAAAACTTGTTTTGAAAAACAGCGTGTTCCGAATCTAATGACCCAGAAAGGTAAATATTCTGAAACGCACATACCTTTGAAAGGTAATCCAAGATTTGTTTTTCTCCCCAAGAACCATCAAACCATAGAAAATATTATAATCATTAATATAAATTAAAATTTAATTCACTCACTCCATTTTGAAGTTGTCACTTTGACTCTTGGACTGTATGAGTGCGCATTTGACCTTCCAGGCGTAACTGTTACGTTACTATGAGTTGACCATATCTAACGGGGGTAAAAATTACCGCATTTTGGCTGTTTCTTAAAAGAAAAAATGTTTTGACGTACGATCGAAGAAAAGTGGAGTGTATTGCTCCAATAAGTCTACTTCAGCCGTAAACGTCATGGAAAAAGTACCGGAGCTTGTTTTCTTTCAACCTTGGCCGATATAACGGTAAATACAATTTACTTCTTTTTGCATTGAAGAAGTTTATATAACTTTGTTCCCACTCCTCAGTAGTTAAACGTTATTTGCTTTTGTCATTATCATTTTCTTTTTCTTGTTAGAAGTAAGTGCTATCGGTAATTTTTTAAGTTCAGCGTAATTCTCTGTAATGGCGTTATTCGGCGATTTTACTCTTGCTAGTGTGCACTTCTACTGAATAGTTATAAATACTCTCAGTAGAGAGAGGCCTCTGCTTTAAATCGCTTGTCGGTAACGCTGAGTATTTTCGTTTGTTTTTTTAAAAGTATATTAGATGAAGAATGCTTTTGTGAAGCTCCTGCCTCCGAAACGATAAATAAAAAAAACAAGAGGGCTATTACATAAAACGTGTCGATTGTGTAACGGTGGCTCGGCTACGTGTGACCACGGGATAAGCTAGCTTCATCATCGAAAGATTCATTCACTGAGCCCGTATCCTATCGATATATTGACTTGCTGTGAGGCTTACCGAGTTCCCACGCTTAAAAATTAATATGCAGTTTTATTTAAATGTGATGTAATTACGCCTGAGAAAAAAAGTTATGAAGGGTTTCAATGAATAAGTCACTCATACATACAGCCCTGAAATCAAATTTTCTTGACATTGTAGCACTGCTTTCTTTTGAGGTTGACATTTTCAGGAAGCCCTTGCCGCAACACTGCCAACAGATTATTCTGTTGTGGGTTGCTGATATTTTGCAGCACCTGTCAGGTGGGTGGGGAAACTGCACTATTGACCCGTTTCACACCCACTTGCTCTATGAAAACCCGCCTCTATGAATCTCCCGATGAGGGAATAATACTAGTCTCGCGGGAGCGCCGTGACCTTGCAACGCCAAAATGGCGGTGCTATTCCTTTTGGCTCCTTTGATTCCGAGTCGTGTTCGTGATAAGCTTCACGACTCGTCTATCCCTATATTCCCAGCAGTTCGTTGGTGAATTTGATACGTTCCGTGTTTTGAACAGAAAAAAACACAAGCGGGCGGACAACACGCCTAGGTTTTTAACCCGTTATATGTATTTCGTTTATGGAGATTAATCTGTATTTCACCTCGCCGATGAAGGTGAACGAAACTGGAACCAGTTTCTGAACACAGGAATATATCCACGGTACAATCGAGGACACCGACATTAATAAATTACACATGTGCCAGGAAGTGAAATATTTAATTATGGCATGTTGCATACCCTTATACATTTACATATTACAGCATTTTGATCTCGTATGACAGCTAATCTAATAACTTCTTGTTATTCATGCAGTTTGTTACATTTTTCAAGTTGTATACGCGCATTGAAAATTGTCCAATACTGCTTGGTAGGTATTACAATATTCTTTGAAATCAATCAGACTTAAAACGACGTCTCGTTGTCGTCATTAAATGAAATAACTTGGCAGAAAAGATTACAGACATTTTGAGCTAGGTTAAGAATCAATCTCCTGTGAACGAGTAGCCTTCTTTTTTTTTTTATTGCTTAGTTTCTTTATTAAAAGATTTATTGGAGTGAATCAGCTGTGGGGTAAGCGTAACGGGGTGTAACGTTATATTTCTTTAATTCCGATTCAGCCTCTACGAAGATTTTTTTCTGGTCGTCGAAATAGTTAAGTGAGAAAAAATATATATATATTTTTTCATTAATTTACCGATTGTCATACTTGGCGAAAAACTTGTTGCTTTTTGTTTCCGGATAAGGATCCGGGAAAGCCGAGGAAATCGTGAATAAGATCTCTGGCATGACAAGAGGACGCCGCATAGGATTTCGCTCGCCTTGGCTTGACCTTAAGCCTTGACCAGCTTACGTGAGCCCTATACTGTCTCGGATAAAACAACTATTTTTTTTTTATTTTTACAATCTCTTCAGTCAACTTTTATAACGAGAAATATCAACTAAAACATTTTCCCTTAAGCATTAAAAACAAGGTTATCAGCATTAGGTAATACTGGTATTGGAGTGTAGATGTAGATATAATTAAAGAAGCCAACATTGCATGATCCGTTTCTCCGTAGAAGAATATACGATAAACATATATATTTATGAGTTGTTACGTTTGAGACAGTTATGTCAGGGAGCGCTTGTAGGACAGGCCAGCGGCCTTCATTGACTAGTAATATAAATATTTTTATAAGTCACAATGTTGGCGTTAAATGTATCCTTATATATATATAAGTTCATAACTATTTATTCAGTGTATTCTAAGGAATGCTTTGATGAATAAAGAGGCTCATTCATTAATTTCAGCTAAGGCCCAATGATAAGAGGGCCAGGACGAAAATCTAGCGAAAACGGGAGAGGGGTTTAGTGTAATTTAACCGCATATATAATGTAACTCTATGCACCGTAAGAATGTATTTCGTTTGAGATTGCATAAATGATGTATTAATTCAGAACACTTGGTGAATTCCACTTCTTGGATTATAATTCTATGAAGAATTGCCCAGAACTCAAGGGGGAGCCGAAGGCCCCTTGAGGACGTACGTAATGGTTTCATTATTCCAGGCTGGATCCTCTACCGTTCTTCATTTGTATTCCGCCACGCAGCAAGGTGGCACTCGGCAGCGAACCCACATATTCTTTTGGGTCACGGACCTGAGGAATTCGTGGTAGCCATTTGTGACCGAAGTACTCATCAGAGCTGGTCTTACTTTGAATGGCCTTTTTGTCACATGAGCGTAATAATTCATTAATGCCAATATTCACTTAAAGCGAAGATTGAATCGTAGAGCAAGACAGACTACGTTTATTTTTACGCGATCATTGGACAATTATCATTTCGACCCCCACGACATAGATCAATCATCAATATATATTGTTATACTTAAACGTTATTGTTTAAATAATACATCACGCTACTCGTAATTAACTTCATTTAATAATTTCATAATGTATAGCAATTTTTCTTTGCAATTTATAAGGGGGTACATCTTTTTTTCTAAGCTGGTCCCATTTCAAATTCTGATGAATTTTCTCAAGTTATCATTGATTAAGTTATCTGTTTATATTACATATATAAATACAAATACATGTATAGGCAGTAGGTCCCTTTCTAGATCTAAGACATTTCAGTATTAGTCGTGAAGTTCTACCGGTGATCAATGCAAGTCAGCTTCTCGGCTGTATAACGGAGTAATTATTATTGCTGAATCATCACCGACCGAACGTTATAAAAAGTTGATTATCCCGCGATGACTGGAGGGCTCCTGCGGTAGACAGGCCGCAGACCGCAGGGCATTGTCTAAGCCGCAAGAAGAAAGATTTCAGGGGCGTGGGAAGGGGTTATTTATGCCGGACCGACAAACATCTGTCAAGATTTCCCACAAATGTGTATAAAGTTTTGGGGCAGATATTGTTTGCCGTCTGAGCCAACCCTTTACCGTGAGAAATAGCCAGCCGCAGTATACCTGCTGTGGCCGTAGCATTTGCATACAATGGTCCGCTCGCGATGATGGAACCCTCACGCCGGATCTCTTCCTTTTGCCAACTTCGCCCGATCTGTGTGCTCTACTCTACCATTCCGACTCAGTCGATGGCCTCAGTTCAGATATGGTTCGAACCGAATCGGCGTTGCTCTACAGAGAACAATCGGTCGATGTTTCACGCAAATAAAATGTTCTCATCCCCCCCCCCTCCACATCATCCAAACAAGCAACGAAACAAAGAGGACAAAACACCAGGGTGATAAATAATATCCCGTCATTAAGTACAGCCTGTACTAAAGTAATATCGCTTTCCAGATCCTTATCACGACTTGAGATTTATATTCCAGCATGGACGAGGCATGTTGTAGCACACCCATGCATCCTTCTTTTTTAGTAGGAGGCAATAATAACTGTGGCATTATCCTGTACAATAAGAAGTCCAGACCAACCTATAGGTAAAATTTGTATGCTATTGTTGACTGGACAAGAACATATGAGTCTGCGCATTAACCCGTTCAGTCATTTGAATCAACGCTCTGGAATCCGACAAAGGAATCATCAATTCCAACCATTGTTAATCAATGTGATGTATGCATCGCCACCAACACTAACATCTCTCCTGTAGCAATTCGATACTGACCAGCAATGCGAGTTTTCAATTTTTGTTTTGTTCTGGTGGGTATAACATTGAAATTTGCTCCATTTGTGATTGGTCAAACGCTAGGGCTACAAATATCTTGTTTAACACATGTCAGAAACACGAGTTCTGCACGACTTCTAGCTATGGAGGTCCAGGTTCAATTTCTGGCTACCCTAAATATTTTTTCTTGAGGGTGGTTCATCCAGCCTTTGTTTTTTATTCATTGAAATATTAGTTTTACATATTTTTACTATTATGTTACTCATCTGGCTACTTTTTATTAATTGAATAATAACAAGAGTATTCTTAAATCACGATAGATTCTGAGCTGTAATCAAGGTAGCGAAACGAGGCCAAACTTTTCCTCTAATAATTTGCTATCACATACTTAAGCAGTTTTTATATAGTGACTAAAACATACTCAGAGTAATTAAACATTATTGGATAATTTTCACGATATAACAAGACACTCGTCCAACCAACAGACCTTTGCACGGAACCATTTTAAAAGTCAAACGTCTAGCTTCGGGCTTGCTGTTTGTTTTAACAGTAGCGTAGCTAGGCGCACACAGCGGATGACCCTATTCAACGAGAGTTACATTTTAGCTATCGCAATGATCGCGGCTTTATTCTAATCCATCGCTGTCTGGCGTAATCGATCATAAGACTATCTCATCGATAATTTATAATCATAATTTGATTCGTATACGCGGTGTCACGTGTGACTTAGCGAACGGGGGACCGTGTGTCGAAACGGGTATGACTCTATTTTCGACCGGTCGAAGGACAGCAGTGTGACATCGATGTCGTAAGTACCATCCCTGTTACTCCATCTCGTCAATTCATCAATTGATCTATGCATCAATCCTAAGTCTATAAACATCATATGATATTAAATTATTGAATTTCTCCCTCCCTCTACACCACTCAAGAGATGCTTTTTATAAGTAAAACACAAAATTCAGAAAGTCAACAATAGTACTAATATTTTATAGGGGTATTAATTGGTCAGTACCAGAAATGTTTACGATTCTTTCATTCTTAAGTTATTCTAACACGGAAACTTACCTGTTCTACTACGACCTCTCCACTGCGAGTAACTAATCCCCGAAAACTATCAGTCTTTGATCAATGTTTTTACGGTAGTTTTTTTTCCCCTCATTTCTGTATTAATCTTAGGTTTTTCATTACTCAGCATTTTAATTATCGAGGAGTTATATTACCTATTAAGCTATTAGTTATTACGGATTTAGTCCTTTATTCAAGCCATTGCGTAACTCAATAGGAGATCTATACTTTCAAGTGCCATCCACTTATGGAGTTTCGCTTGTTGTTGGATGCTCTTATTCAAGAGAATAACTGCCAAAATTGCAGAGGGTTTAGTTTACACTCATCTGTTTGAGGAAGTGGAATGAATATCACGAACCCAAATCCCCTTAAGCTAAACTGAAAGGTGAATGTCCCTACAATCATTTGATTTGAACGAGCCATTGATGAAAATAAAAAAAAAAGAAGCAAACCCGCTCATCTTCGGAAGCTCCTCAAACATCGGATGTCAATCTCCGCGAAATAGGGGTCAGCCTCCATTGTTGTGGGTTGTGGGTCGAGTCAAGCTCCCTCTACTGCCATTGTCATTCTCTCCTCGGCTGGATCATAATTAAAACGGAGATCTATTAGAAAAGTTCATTATCTTTCATTGTTCAGCCAGGATGTAGGTTAATAACAAGGGGGTTGAAAATGTTATGTTAAACGGCTATTGCAACGGGGCAGGATACCGCATAAACCCGCTTTCGGTTTTATTTTAACTGGTGAGAAAACGCAAGGGGAATGTTTACGCATTAGGGTATATTAACTCTTATGTAATTCACCCATTGCAAGAATTCGAAGGCAGTGGATTTTGAAATTTCCATTACGTATTTTGTTTGAGAGCACTTCCGGTTGTTCACTAACATGGCCGTAAATGGCTACCACGTATTTGTATGACCAGCGTGAAAATTTAAGGAGTTTTACATGCCAAGGATAAACACGACGCAGCTGCTGACGAGCTAACAATTTACTGTTGCATCATCAACATTTAATTTGTGAATTAATGACACTGATAGTCAAAAACGATCAACTGATTGACATTCAAAATAAGATTGTATTTCCATCGAAATATCATATTTATGTAACTCGTATATTTGGGTCATTCCGAATACCACATTTTTGTTTAGATATATTTTTGGAAAAAATAGTCGCAACTCACAATGACATCCTTGGTGAACATTGCCTTATAAGTAAAGCAGAATTATAACGCAAACATAACAAGGATACTGGCTAACCAAGGAAAAAACATTCATATGAAAGTGATGTTAATTTTCTGAAGTATTGAATTAGTAGCACGAGCATAACGTTGAGTGCTAATGATTACTATACGAATTGATCAGTCATTAAATAATGAACAAATCATGGACATTTAAAAAGCAGGCAGGAAACCGGTAGTACACCCGTTACAGGAAACAGCCAGCAATTATATAGAAGGCTTGGGTCAAGGATCTTTCCAGTCTAACTTAACCCTCAGTTGCCATTCAACTACTATACCCAAAAATTTTGCAAGGACTAATAATATTTTAATTAATTATGCAACAAATTTTCCGTCTTTCCTCAATGTAGTTTATTTAAACAAAAACGTTTTTGAGCTCTAAACTGTCATCTTCAGTTGTTAAAATGAAAAGTCATATGATAAATATATACAACAAATGTCCATAAGGAGAAAAACAATAAATAACACTTATTTAAAATTTTAAAAGTGCTAAACTGCACTTGCAAGGCAGTAATGGTTTGTCCATTATGTATTATAAAAAAACACAATAATACATAATCCCGTCTCCTCACCCAATTGATGGCATGAAAAACTAATAACATTTGAAATTTTTTCTATGGAGTAAAACTGTTAAAATTGGTTGGCTATCTGTTCTGAATTCGCCCTATGACTGGCTTTATTAAGGAGATATGAAAGGGGTGGGTTTCTTAGCATTCATGTATTCACTATTTCTTCTTTTCTATTGATTCTATGTTATGCATTCTATGTTTTCAAGGCTGTTAATGAATTTTTTATCATTTGTGTGGTGTAACAAAGTAACTGTTATGTGGTGCATCATGATGCCCTTCTTATTCAAGGTTTAATTAATATTTAAGTCATTCTATTCCCCACTCATTGCATGCACTAACTGCCCAGCTAATTGTAACCCATAACTCCTGTTTTAATAAACTACAAAATTATGTATATCAGTAAATTATAATTTTATTTTCTGGATTACAGATGGAGATTATGTTATAAAATTAGAAGATGATGATGAAAAGTCTCCAGAGGTAGAAGAAAAGAAGAAGGAGCCACAGCGTCCTGAATCACCCCCTAGGAGATTCATCTCATCAATACTTGGTGGTGATGCACCCTATGGAAGTAGCAGGCACGTTCTAACGGTTGCAGAGAAGAAAGAATATGGCAATACTGAGAAACCGGATGATCCGCCTAAGTGCCAACCGGTTTCCGTAATTCAGAGAACACCGGGTCTTCCCATCAAGCCAGCAGATTTGCCAGTAGAACCAGTGCAAGAGGCACCAATAGACTATCATGTTCCAAAAAAGGATGTCGTAGAAGATGAAAAAACAAGAACCATAGTACTAAATCTGAAAAGAGGCCAGATATTATCAGCAGGAAAGAGAAGGAACGGAAGTGGACAGATTCTCATGGCTGCAGCAGGCCACAGCAGAGGTGGTGGAGGAGGTGGGCCCAGTGGAGGACAGCCAGGTGGAAGTTCTGGAGGAGGATCTAGAGGATCTGGCGGATCATCTTACTCATTAAGTGGGGGTGGAGGCATGTCGTCTGGACATTCTGGAGGTTCATTAGGGGGCCCTGGAGGCAATGGAGGTCCAGGGAAGGCAAACTACGGCCCCAATTCACCTCCCACTGCTTCACTGCCCCCGTTCTATGAAAGCCTAAAAGGAGGTGGCCTGCATGGCTACCATCAATATAACTCACAATATCACAACCTTGGATCTGACCCCCTAGCCATGGACTGTGACACAGGACAAGAGCTTCCTAATCATTATCCACCTAATGGTGGAGATGGACCCCCTAAGCAGTATTCCCTCTTGCAGAATGTCTGTGCGACATATGGTATAAATGTCAAGGAAGAGGAAGATCTGGCTGCCTACGTGGTCAAAGACCCCAACTTTTTGCCATATGATGATAGCATAATGGTTGACTCCGTTACTGGAGCAGTTGTAGATCCTTTGCAGTTCACAGCAACACTCACGTTTGCCAGCCCCACGGATCATGCCAATGCTCTCTTTGAGAGTCTATCTGATGCAGCTGACTTGTTCCTTAGAGAGGTAAATTTTTTTATTTGATTTACATATTTTTGAATGATAAATAACTCAAAGTATGTCTTGAAAATTCATTTTTTAGTTCATAGTTGAATGTGAAAATAAAACCCTACAATTTATAAATATTTATGTAGTATAGACTACATTTTGAGTTATATAGATTTCTATTTAAAAAAAATGTATTAATTACAATATTTGTCTATACCTACATTGCATAACATAAATTATATTTATTAAATGAAAGTCAGTTTGTGTCTGCCCAATTTTTTTTATTTTTATACTTAACACAATTAAAAAGAATTCAAAATTTTTAACTATTACATATTAGATTAAATCTAATGTGCACTATTACACTGGAGCTTATTCTTAGCCATCAATATGTAAATGAGTGGAAGAGTTTGTTCAGATATCATCTTAGGTTGATGAAAGAATGTTGTTAGATCTTCATCATAATTTATTAATGGATGTTTCGACATAAATAGCATATCAAAACCTTGTCTATAAATAAATTCAATATAATACATTCAGGTTAGGTTGCTTTCATCAACCTAACCCGATATCCCTACAATCTCTTCCACAATTCTTTCAATATTTAGCCACAGGAGGTAGAAATTTAACTGCCTAAAAGTGTTTTGGTGTAAAATCAAACAATCTGTGGGCAGACGAAAAATTGACTTTTAAGCTAAATGTCTGGTAGAAGATTATTTATTATATTGAAAAAAAACTGACTTATGTTGATTGGAGATAAAACATACAACTAGCTTTTAGTCATTAGGATGTTGGTTCCAATTTCAATCAATATTTAGAGACAATTTTATTACAGCAAACATCAACAACTGAAACTATTCCACCGCCAGTTGAGCCTTCTGTGAACGTGAATCCTTTCTCTGAGCACAGAGTAGGGTTTCAAGAATCTGGTCCAAGCTATTCAAGACTTCCTCCAGCATACCAGGATGTAAAAGATAGGGATTTGACGACAAACAGCAGTAGCATAGCTGAACCAGTCCAAATACCATCTAAGCAACCAAAATGGGAGCCAAATGTAAGAAAACCCTTAGCAGTTTTTTATTTGTTAAATTATTACTTTGAGACATTGTATAGCATAATATTTATCGAATGACATTTTTTTTAATTTTTATTTCAGTCTAATTCAGCACAAGGTTCTCTTCTCTCTCCAAGCCTTTCTTCATTGGAATTGGACTCCAATACTTCGATGTCTTTGCCTTCACCGACCAGTTGTTCTCTTGATGGGACTGGATCGCTTTCTCCTCCACCCCCGCAAAATGATATGGCCCCGATGCCTCTTTCAGTCAGAGTCGGTGTACTCCAGCATAGGGTGAGATTTTTTTTTTTTGTATTCGATTCCTCCAGAAGTAGTAATGAACAATGGAAAATTTTGGAGAAGATTAATTTATCTTCTAAAAACAATTTTACATTTTTTGTTAAGTTACATAAAAATGGAAAAATATTCTTTATTGTTCCTAGTCGGCTTTCCACTATCCCTGCAATACATAAAAAATCAAACAAAACTGTCACCGAAAAAGTGACATTTTGAAAAATGTATACATTTTGTTTAGTATGACATATTTGACTAACAAAACTGTTTTGGAAACAAAACACGGTCCCATTTAAAGACGGAAAGATCAAAAAGTAGAACTTTGTCAGTTTAGTTGAAATGCCTAGTTTTGCCCAATAGGAATGTACAATTTAATAGGGCTTACCTTCATATAATTTTGGCGAGCATCATAAATGTATATTTGTGATATTATACGTGGAAAAGAATTAATATTTTAAAGATTGAAAACTGACTCCAGTGTATAAGTACATACCAAACAGCTATCGATAAATCATCTTTCACTGGCTTCCAGGAAATGAATTAAGACTTTAAAATGGATACTTGACATTTTCTTAAAATTGCAGAAAGATCGTTCGAATCGAAACCACAACACCTCTGTTCTTAGAACATCCAATAATTCTTCAGTACCCTAATTATTCTTTTGTTCAATAGAGACAATTACTTCTTTTTTTTTAGGTCTCATTAATCAAAACATACACAAAGCATTTTTCTGTTAGCTTTATAAAAACAGAATTGGTTTTTACAACTTGTCTGTTTAGTATATAGAAGCTTTAATGTGTACTATAAGCCTTTATAATACTATTACTGACAGTAAATATGTCCCACAGTTAAAATATATCACAACAGTAAACTAATTTAACAAAAAATAAACTTTGGATCTTTGTAGAAAACTTATAAATTTAAATAGTTCATATTATTTTTTATTGCTACTTCCAAAAGGAAAGATGGCTTAAAATGATGAATTGTACTGTTAGCAATTTTCATTATTTAACATTTATATTTGATTTTTCTCTGAAGAATCCACGCCCAACTGGAATGCCCCTATTGATGCAGTCTTCACCGACCAGCCAAGTAAGTAAATTTAAGCCATCTTTCTTCCTAATAATAGCGTACACAAATTCTCTCAGCCTTTCTTTTAATGTTTCTTTCCATAAACTTATAAGAAAGAAACCAGTTTTAAAAAAATAATCTTCTCTTAAGGAGTGTTATTACTTGTTCATTAAAAGATGTCATATTACAATTAAAATTTTATTTTAGCTTGGTATACCTGGAGATGCAACTCTGGAGTTTGTTAATGGAGGTCATGGAATCAAAAACCCACTCGCTAACAGTGAAAGTGCAACAATTCCAAGGCCACCAGAAGACAAAGATGAGAAATCAAGTCTAAACACCAATGGAAGATTCACTTGTCATTTATGTTCCAAGACATTCAGCCTGCAACGTCTCTTGAACAGACATATGAAGTGCCATTCAGATGTTAAGCGATATCTCTGCACATTTTGCGGCAAAGGATTTAATGATACTTTTGACCTTAAAAGGCACACAAGGACCCACACAGGTATGCACATTCATAACGCTTACAACTGTACTATGTGCTTTAAGAATTAGTTGTAGAAAATCGACAGCTTGTTATATTCAATAAATATTAATGGGTTGCCCAGTTGTTTATTATTAAAAAAATGTATTATTACAGCATTTGTAATTATCATTAATGTTATTAAAGAGAGTTTTTATAATCACAGGTGTTCGCCCATACAAATGTAATTTGTGTGAAAAATCATTTACACAAAGGTGCTCCCTTGAATCACATTGCCTGAAAGTTCATGGAGTTCAACATCAATACGCATACAAGGAGCGCAGGACAAAGGTATTTAAATGAAATTGTTATGAATAGAATAAAAAAAAACATAAGATGCATTTACATGCACAGTAAAAATAAAATGGATCTGGTAACTGCAAATTACAATAAAGAAAATCACAACATTTAAACCATCAAAATATCGAACTAATATTTTAATAATAGTAAAGTTAAAGTTATAAGTTAATATTTTAATTGTATTATGTAACAATAAAAAGAAACTTGAAGTATAATAGTTTCACTCTCATAGTGGTATATTACAGAGGCTGAAATTATTAATTTTGAAAACTGAGGAACTAAGTGTCAGCTTCTAATGACTATTAATATTCCAATAGTCAATTGAGCCTAGACTAGTTTTTAGTTAATATAATTATCTCTTTTTATTTTTAGATGTATGTATGTGAAGACTGTGGACACACTACAAATGAACCAGAGATTCACTATCTACACTTGAAGGATCAACATCCCTACAGCCCAGCATTGCTGAAATTTTACGATAAAAGGCACTTTAAATTTACAAATTCCAATTTTGCCAATATGCTTCTAGTTCGATCATAAGTTTTAAATTTTTTTTCATCAGACCTAACTTGCCAAAATTATGTATTAATAGTTAAGACCTTATTTTATTTTATCTTCGTTCACTCTCATTGTTTGATTTTATTCATTAAAGTCTTTCTTGATCAAAATTTTGGCGACATAGGTCTGATTAAAGTTTTTAAGAATTTAAGTAAGAATGTTAATAATTGTACAGTTATTATATTATTTATAAAGAAGTCCAAAATGTTTTTATTATCATTTATTAGAACTTTTTTATATCCATTCGCAATTATTATATATTATTATTAAAGAAGTATGATACTTGATAGCATTAAATTTTGGATTTCTGTAATACAGTTTTTCTTGTTTTTAGTTTTAATAATCGTGAGTGGGAGTCTTCTTAATGTATTACATTTATAAATAACTATTTAATTATTAGGTACCTGTGATAAAACTTTATTAATATTATTTAAGGCAGTGTTAAAAACTAAGAGGAATGCTATAGGTACGCAGTCTTTTGAAGATGGCTTAGTTTTTCTTTTTCTTTCAATTTTTTTTATTGATGAATAATTTTCCATCACTTCAATAGTCAAATAAAAAAGCCTTTAATTTTATTTTGAATATTCTATCGACAATAAACTCTTAATTAGCTTACGGGTAGTAAATAGTTTATGCCAGTATAAATAAACACTGTTTCTTTTGTAAATAGTTGTTATATTTTTATATTTTAATGTATTCCGTAATAAATGTTATTCATGCTACGACCTTATTGTAAATATGTTCTCCATAAGGGTAAGTAGCAGTGTTTTTCTATCAAATAACTATCTAAACCGACCTATTAGGTAATGAAAATATGTTTTTATTGTCTAAATAGTGATTAGGTTATATATATTTATATATTACTGTCTAACTTTTAATTAGCTAAACATCTTGCTGCTACCAACTGACAAACTTCTTAGATAGACACAATTTCAATTTAAAGGCTTATATAGGAAAATGGCTACTCCTTCAATAACTTTCCCTACAAGAGGCAAACTTTTATATTAAATAAACCTACTAATTTATTGTAATTAATGAAATACTAATTAGGGGGTAGAACAAACCCAATACTATATTGTTATATGTGTACCCATAACATTCACCAAGAGAAATATTCATTGTTTTTCTGCTGTACACAAATAAATTTAATTCAAATTATTTAAAGTTGAAGGTTTTTATCGCAAAATGATTAATGTTTTATCTATTTAGTTTTCGTAATAACAGTGATCTGATTATTAATGAATCAGAGACAGCCAATCAAATACAAAATTACGTAAACTGAGTAGGTTTTTTCACCTAATTAAATTAGCCAGCAAAGATGTTAGTCTAATTATTTTTAGTCATTTACACAAATTAGCTAAAGCAACTAGAATTAGGCTTTGTTTTTATTAAAAAAAAAGTGTGCAATATTTTAGGGATATTTTTGTTAGTAAAATAACAGAGCATTTGTAGTAGATATTTTGGGGGTAAAAAAGAAGTTATTTTCAGCAGTTAAAGCTTTTAACATTTCATTAAAATACATTGTTATTGTATTTTCTACTACACAAAACAACTTATCTGCCCTTATGCTTTCTTGTTTTACTCAACATTTAGCTGGCAGGGTAATTGGGGGAGTTTTCATTAAATTATAAGTATGACTGAAATAAAATAAGTTCGATATTTAAGAAAACCCAGAGGTAGATTTGATAGGTTGCTCGAGCATTGTTAAAATATTTTGATAATGCCGAGAAGGTAAATTATATATGTAAATAGTGATTAACTTTTTAAATATTTAATTAATACAGGTTAGTAGTGCTGAATCGGATCTTTTATACCTCAGACTTCTTTTATAGAAAATCACAACTTATTATAGACTTAAGTAACTCCACATTAGCTATCTTCAGTATTTTAATTGTATCATATAATTATTAATTTATGGAAATGAGTAGTATTTGAAATTCATTCTGAGGTTAGATGAGTGTGAATGAAAATTTTATTATATTCATTTTTAAAGTTTCATTTTATTGTTTGTAATGTCTACAAATAAACTAAAGTGGTAATAGACAATCTGACTTGTCTTTTGTTTTGAAACATACCCACTTAAAAAAAACCCAATGAACCAATCATCGTCCCATGACACACAATTATTAATATATTCATGAAAATAATAATTTTGAAATAACATTAGATTTATTTATTGTACTTGAGGTCTTTATATTACTAATTACATCTACATTGCTAAACATCAAAATATAATTAAATAACATCAATTCGGCATAATAATCAATAAATAATGTACACCCTTAATCGTTAAAAGGATAGAATTTATCCACGGAGTATTGAATTGAACTTATAACCCATTCATGCCTCATTTAAATAAGTAAGGGAAAGACTTGGAGGAAAGTTAAAAATTTAATTTTTATTTAGTTATAATATTTTTAATAAGATAAAGACATCTTCAATTTTAATCTAGTTACTTTTTTGCAGACTGATTTCACACGGGAAGAATCCTCAGTATGAACCATTCAAGCCCAACCATTCCTTGTACAACATAAGCATACAAAATTATTAAATATTATTATGTTAAGTTCGGATTGTAAAATGGGCTTTTTCAATTTTATTTATAAATCTTAAATAAACTACTAACAAAAAAATAACGTTTTCCATTAAAACCACAAAAAGAAATTTGTCAAAAACTGTTCTTTTTTGCCTTGCATTTAATGTCCTTTCACCAGTTTGATGTAACGAAAGAGTCCATTAAATTGGATATGTTTGAAGTAGGTTTATCTGCCACCCTATTTCAATATTGGTATCCCAGACTGTTTTAAATATTTCTAACAAGGAAATCATGCTAAGAATTAAAAATTGGCCAATAAACATTTTTTTAATGACAATGGCTTAAGGTTATATGCAATCGTAGAATAAATAAATTGGACCAAATAGGGAATCAGTTTGTAATTTATAAAGAAACCTATGTAATTAATTATTCGTTAGATAAAAAATATTTATTTTACTTATATAAATTATATCCAATTATTTTCATAAATTATAAAAGAAATTTTTGGAAAAAAATATTGCGAATTAATGTGTAAATAATATATGTAAATAAGAATAAGGGGAAGGACAAGTAAGATGTATTTCCAATCTGTATAAAAAAATGGCTTAAGGGATTAAGTAGGTTTTGTATTTCTGCTTCATTTCTTTTTTAGATCTTTCCAAATTAATAACCTAATGGAGTGAAATATCAGAGTAGATAGTATAATTTTGTATAAATTAGAATATGTAGTTACATATAGTTTATATAAAGACAGATAAAAAATTGATATTATTCATAATGTATAAATTTGTTAAACTGTGCAGTATTAAATATACAAAGTATAACTAGTGCCTAACCTTTGATTTGCCTACTATTACTACTACTACTACTACTTTTTTTGTCCCCCTCCCTGGGTTCGATATCCCAAAACAGGGTTTCCCCATGGCCAGTGATGTGGGCACATAGGGTTTTATTGATGCCTGTAATATTTCGGTGCAATTGTTATGCTGGCCAACCCACCTTGGTTTATTCTCTCCAACTGTCTTTATTTATAAAATATTACAAAAAAATCAGATATAAACACTACAAATTTACAAGCTATTATCTACTATTTACAGAAAGCTTAAAACCTACTTCCAGAATGTGCAGCCTCTTCTCTGACTAAAACTAACTTATTCTACAAGTGCACTCCTAAAAACAAACAGATAACTATACTTACAGTCAATCCACTCCATCTTTTACAATGATGTCTTCTTCAAGAGCTTTCCTGAGACCACAGCTGCTCATCGTGCTCTGCCCTCCTAGAGATGGTGCAGTTGTCTAGACCCTGTAGCTCTTTGCACTTCTGGAAAAGAGGAGAAAGACCCTGTAGTTTCTCCTCTTTGTTGACCAGCAATGGCAGGTCCAAGTCGTACTCTCCTAATGATCGGAGAAGTCATACCCTTGCCTGCTCTAAGGCATGACAAGGGAGCGAGATGTGCTCCTATGTATCCCAGCCCAGTCTCCACAGTGCTCGTCCACCTGGTATTCCATCCCTCATAAGTCCATTCACTAAGGTAACTTTCCACCTTCTTGGTTCCTCATGAATTCTATGGAAAGAAGGTGGAAGCTTTTCTACTTGTCCTCTCTGCATCTTTAATCAGAGGCCCTGTTCCAGGAGGACCAAGTCCACAGGAGTTGCCACCACCAATACCTCCTAAGAACCTAGCCCTTATTGAGGTGCTCTGGGATGGATACCTTGTTATTCCCATCACCACTGCCTCAAAAAGTCCTTGAAACTAGGAACTTGACACCCCACATTGTGCCTCCTAAGCTGTGAAAACTATATGTCTATTTAGTACTAATGTTTGTGCTAACTTACATACAAGTCTAGAAACAGATAAAGAGATAATCATTTCCATTTTTCAAATATTATTTAATAAAGTTAATCAATATTTTTATTTAATTTGGGCATTAGTTTATAATTTTATACAAAAGGAGAAAAAAAATTCAAAATAGTCAGAGAACACATTTTGGTTGGTGGCTCGGCCAACTAAGAAATAAGTTTGAAAAACCACAATTAAAAAAAATCTAAAAAAAGTAAAATATTGAGTATTCCAGCCCTTGCATATTGGTGCAATATATATATATATTTTTCTCGCTAGGTAAACGTGTTGAGAGTCTACGACGCAGACTGGACTTGGCAACACTATCGTCATCTATGGCGATGTTGCTATCTCGGATGATATTATTGCGTCTTTATGGATGTCGGTACATTTGCATAGATAAAGTAAATAGTAACTAAAATATCAATATATAAGATAGTAACATTAAATTTACTTGGAAATAAAAAGGGTTTTTTTTTTCATTTTTTACACTGAAAAAATTTTTTTTTTTATATACCCGAGACGATTTCATTACTATTAAGTTCCTCTATCAGACCACATTTTTAATAAGAGAATTGTTTACAGATATTTCTGTATTGTGTTTGCGTGGCCTGGCTGAAATACGTTCTTGTCTTGTAATTGAGTTACTCTAATTCCCAGATACTTAATGTGGGGTAAGAGTTTCAGGTTCTTTCCCAGCCTCACTCCTAGGTAAGTCAGCTCAGTGCTCACCTTTGCATGATGCCACCCTCCAATATTCAATCTTACCTCTCACCAGGGTGGAGGTTAAGACACCTAAGAATACAAACAACATACACAAATATACGAGGTCAGACTGGCCAAGGTAGGTTAAATGAACTTGATTTATTAAATTAATACATGAAAATATGTAATGTATTACATGTTGGCATGGTATCTAGATCAGGCTAGAATAAAACAATTAATGCCCGTTTCTTAATGTAAGTGTTGGACAGAAGCTGCTATAACCACAGGTGTGTATAAAAATCCTCACAGAAGGATACATTTGTAAAGAGATTTCTTCTTTACTTTCTAAATTGTTTATTATCTACGGTAATAGTTATCTAAAGGATGTATCTAAAAACGATGTATAATTATATTCCCAACATAAGCTAGCGACAGCACCACTTGACGTTCAAATATATTAAAACAGTATAAATGTTTTATTTAACTTTAGGTTTACTCCGATGGAGGGAGAGGGAAGGTCCTAAAGATAGTCGTTTATTTTCTCTCAATGTGGTTGAAATCTTTTGTGAAAATATTTCTGTGAACCATCAGAAAAACTGATAGCTAATCAGAACATTTTCTCCTAATGGAGCAAAAGCGAGTGCTGTGATGTTTTGTCTAAGGGGATATACTCAGTTTGCTTATTGCTAGATTTCCGGAAGTTTATTAATGTCCCCAGGGGACTCTAGGGGCACTCAGGCTTTGACCTGAGCATTTATTGATGATTCTAATAAATTATATTCAATATTGATCAGATGCATATGTTAGCACGGGCTGGTTTAATTATTGAATATAAAAATATTCACGGCAGTGGATATTGTAACATGTCATATCCTCCCGATGAACCGTGGTCAATCGGTGGCTCCAGGCTGAACAAGCAACATGTCTGATAGAGAAGAATCCTTGGTTAAGCAGGATGACTTAGATCACCATTTTGGATTTCCCATGTGGCAGGTTCAGATCAGTTTGTACCCCAAGACACTTATGCTGATGAGGTAAGCAGATTAAGTGGGATTAGGTGAGCATTTATCAGACAGGCGTCAGGACACCTAGATAGAAAAGAAGGGGTACAGAGGGTAAGGTATAGGTTAGATTTTATGCTTTTGGATAAAATAATAATTAGAAATTATTATTATAATTATACAATATTACTCCTAATTATTCCAGTAATGCTACTTGAGTTTGAGTACTACTGAGATATATATTTTTTATCATGTATGTTTATATCCTGTCTATGGCTGTAGTCATTATTACAAAATCAGGAAGAATATTGGCACAATAACATTTGTATATTATCCTTGTAATGTGTCCTTCTCGTTAAGCATTAGATTAATGTCACTATCTGTAATTGTTTGTTGCAGGTGGTGTATAGTGAACAACCATTGAACATTAATTAAAAGGAGATTCCATGACAAATTAACATTATTTAAACTAATTGCTTAGGTGAGATCTCTCACATATCATAATTTAAAAATGACACTAAAACTATTTCATGCCAACGGATATTGGCATTACCTTATTATACCTTAAAGAAGTTGCTAAAATGAAAAGTCACATGATAAAAACCTAGACTGTGAATATGAAACAAACAAAATCTATCATTAAAAGCAACAATGATAACAATCAACAAATAAAACATATTCAAAATGTTGACAGTGTTGAATTGGACCAAGTCCGAAATGGCCAATTCATTTTACTAAAATTCAACACATAATAAATAAATAATTAAAAAACTTATTTAAAGAAATTGATTTCATTTCACAATAAAACCAGCCAATTTTTTTTTGTAAACATCATTATTAATTACACAGGTCTGGAATTTTTTTTCCCAGATGCATGATATATTTTTACAAAATTATATGTTTTAAAGTCTAGTGAATCCAAAAATGACCTTCATTTCCCACTTTTTTTTTTTTTGCAAAATAAAAGAGGTTACAGAAATTATGCATACAACAATTTTTTTTACTGAACTTGTTTTATTGAATAATCACAAATATTTCTCTGGGCAATTAAGTAACGGGAAAGCCACTTTTTATCTATGAAATGCATTCTATGATTACATTATTTCAAATGGTATGATGGAAAATTCATAAAATGCTGGTAAAGTAGCTGATTTAGAGGTAGAAGGAAGTGATGTATCCATGAATGAAATGAAGGTCCAGAGTTCATATCCCTAAAGAAGGGTAAAATATACTTAACACCAATTTGTTAAATAAGACATGTCTGCAAAATAAAATTTTTAACACCTGGGATTTTTCTGTTACACTTAAGGTTTTGTGGTGTGATGAATTATTTTTGCAAATGATAAAGGGTTTGTTTTGAAAAACCACTAGAGTAATGAAAAAATCCCTATTTATTAAAATAAAACACAAATATACTGTTCTTTCTATTAACACAATTTTGATTGATTAATAAACTGTTCACTCATTTTACCTGTGAAATATTTTTTTCTTTTGGTATCTAATGTTTCGCACTATAGCTTCCAACAGTAGCCTTCTTTGATAGCGGCTTTCAATATATTTCACATCTTGGTGAAATCTTTCATCCTGCTTCTTAGTGAAGTTCCCGAGTTTTCAGGGAAGTAGTTCACAAGTGGCAGTAAAAATTGAGCTTTCAATGTCATGTTGCAGCCTTAAGTTTTATATGAAGCTAATTCAAAATTTTTATGTAGTCTGGATCTGTTGTATTTTCCAAAAAAACAAAAACATTGGCTCTACATCCTTGAAAGAAATCCATGCTTCTTCTTCAGTTTCATTATTGATTCTGGGCACAAGGGATCAGTTAATAGTTAAAGTATGTCAGGTCCTGTAAAAACTCTCTCTCTTTCAGTTTGGCTTCAGACATTTTTGGGATTTTGTATCACACTTATTGGCAACATTCCTCTTTGGGTAGGGATTTAACTCCGTATTTTATATCCCAAGGTCCAAAAGGAGCTAGTAAAGCATAATCAATTTGGAGTTCGCTCCTACCTCTCCTTCACTACTTCTCTATCCCTCCTCCCTCCAAACCAAATCCCTAAGTCTCTTTCTAAAAGGTAAAGAAATGGGAAATCATTCTGTAATAGAAATTTCAGATTCTGAAATACCTAACCAGATTTTGAGTTTAACAAGAACTATTACACAAAATGACAACCGAAAAAGTTGTTTTCCAAGTAAACCAGGAATAATAGAACTTTTTGAGTATTTTTTGAGTACAAAAATCTAATGCACCTGTGTTATCAATAAGTCAACTTGACTTTCAATGATAAATACATCTCTCGAACAAAACTATAATAGATGAAGTTCCTATGAAAAATATTTTGATGAAAATGTTATATTTTTTGTATTTATTAAAATATATTTAAGAAACATATTTTTTTAAACATACATGTTATATTACAGAAATAAAATACATAACTTAACAACACCAATATAACACCTTAAATATCAACAATAACAAAAACTTCACTTTTGCCTTCTTGCTCATGAACTTGCATGTTTGAATATGTGATGGCTTTCACATCAGCGCCTTGAGGATGCTTTCCGATAGTGAATGTTTCGCCATAGCCACGAGCTCTGATTTTAAGATTTACCCGATCAAATTCAATTATTTTTACAATCTGAAAAAAAATACAAAACAAAACTGTATGAGATGAAAATTCAAATGTAGATCCTTCAAAGTAAGGCAAATACTTGGTACAAATTACAAACAAAATCTTTATAATCTTATAGTCTTATATATCATCAACTTTACCCATTTCAAATTTAATAAATCCAATAATATAACACTTATTTTTAAGTCCTGATTTTATTTATATGATAACTATTAACATTAGGTATAGCGGCAACAAACAATGTTCATTCCTTTCATAGCCGTGACCCACGGTTCGTTTTATCGTTCTTTTACGCTTGCTAATTTCAAGTTTATATCAAAGGAAACATATATATATTGTTGTGATATTTATAAGCTGTGAGTTTTGATGTTGCCTTTGATATAAACCCGAAATTAGCGAGGGTAAAAGAACGATAAAACGAACCGTGGGTCATGGCTATGAAAGGAATGAACATTGTTTGTTGCCGCTATACCTAATGTTAATAGTTATCATATAAATAAAATCAGGACTTTATTTATTAAAATAAGTGTTTTATTACTGGATTTATTAAATTTGAAATGGGTAAAGTTGATGATATATAAGACAAATAGCATTGGAAAGTTGAAAAATCAAGAAGGCAGCAGAAAGGGATAAGAAGGACGAGCCCGCGATAAACAGTCTTGTTCAATTTGACCCGGCCACGAGACAGGAAGGTTGGAAGATATGCTAGCAGTGGACGTGTACTGACCTCGTGGCCAAAAGACGACAACGAAGTGCCTTACTATAATGTTTACTGGCCAGTTTTACCTAGTTGTTTTCTTTGCTGTTCTTCTTGTTTCTTTGTTCTTCTGGTTTCTTTGTCTGAGCGTGATCCCACGATGTGTGCCAAGCGTGGTCCTGGTGCTGGCCTCATGCCTCCCACAACGAGCATAACGGACAAAGCCCAACTCCTCTCATTGGCGGGTCCTAGTGAATCAGCGAGTTTACCGGTGTCCTCTCCCTCATACCTTTCCGCTGCCTTCTTCATCTTTTAACTGGTTGTCCAATGCCAGTTGTTTAGGATATTATTAACTTTTCTTGTTTTGAAGTTAATAAATCCAATATTAAAATATTTATATTTAATTCTTGATATTATTCATATGATAAATGCTAATAGTAGATATAACGGCAACAAAAACGTTCATCCTTTCATAGCCATGAACCACGGATCGTTTTTACCCTCGCTAATTTTGAGTTTATCTCAAAGGCAACATCAAAACTCACAACAATATATTTAATATATACAGATATGTATTTAAATATATATGTATTATAAACATTCTTGATAGTGAACCTGTATAATTTGATGTACCTATCCATGTATAGTTTAATAAAACCTGTCGTTCGTTATATTATAGCCACTGAGGATGCTCAGTAATATGACACTGAGGTAACAGAAGTGTAATGTTTTGGTTTCTAAACGAGAGGTGCACTTGCAAAGATAAAATATAATGGACATAATTCATTACAGTAAGAGCATGAATTGTATTGTATTATGAAAAACTTACTCGTGGTATAAAATTAGGCTCGGCACAAAACAGAAATAAAAATTCATCTAAAAAGTGATATAACAAAGAAATTAAATCACTGGTTCCTTCAGCTTCTATTTCATGAGATTCCTTAAGTTCAACATACTCTAATTCTGATATGTACCCAAACATTGATGTGGCACACTGCTCAAAAGCTTCTTCTAAGGTCTCGCCCCAGGCATGCAATCTAGAGAAACAAATAATAGACAAGTAATAGTTAAGGCAAGTTATTCCATATTTATACATATCTAACATGATAGATTAGTTTATATAGGAAATAATTAGAAAGCTACAGCAGTCTTCTTTCAATAGTGAGAAAACTATTACAAAAATGACTGAAATTAAAACAAATTTTAAGAAGCATTAGTTCCAACACAACATTTCAATTTGGATTAAAATCCAAAAATTCAGCAATTTTTCAACTAAGCCTGAGGGTTTTAAAAAAAATCATAAACTAACGATTCCTATAGATTTTTAACATACTTCACAAATTAAATTAAATTAATTAATTGAATTCCTTTTTTTCAACAATTAAATAAATAATTCACACCAACAACAATAATTCATAGGACAACACCTATCAGGTCAGAGTGACTGTAAGTACAGAACTGCAAATCATCAAAATTTGAATGTCACTGTTACGATTAAAAACTTACTCTTCTTTTAAATACCTTTTGGGACATTTCAGTGCAAAGGGACCAAACTACTTTTTCAACATTGAAGCTATTAGATCAACTATGGGTCATTGACCTCAGCAAAAGAGATCCCATTACCTAGGGACAACTAGGCCCAGAAGAAATGTTGGGATGAAGTTGAGTCAGGTAGGATCATCATTCACCCAAAAAATATAATGAGTGGAGGAAATCGAAGGAGTCCGTCCACTATTCCAGCAAAAAATATAAAACAAACATCATAATTAAGCCTTAATAATCCTAATTTATAAGGTGGATGGTGTTCAAAAGACTAAAAAAAAACACGGCAAAATTAACTGTAGTTGTTAAACCATTTCAGTTGACCATCAATTAATTTAATGAAACACAGGTCTTTTGTCTCCTCACAATAAGTATATATTACCATGAACGAGCATTTTTGGCAATACTCTGCCATTCTCAAGTGTTGATATATCCTACCTGGGTGGTGAAGAAACTGTTAGCGAGTAAATAGAGAAGAGAGTAACCGGTCCGACCCTGCCCAGCTAGGAAATATAGTCAGCATTAGAAAATAGCAGCATGTGCTGCCGAAAGCGCTTTTTCATAGCAATCTGTACTCATTGTAGGAAGACAAAGGAACTGTGTTTTATTTCGTTGGGTTAGAACAAACATCCAGCGATAATACCTATTTATTAATTAAGTTTTAATTTGTATAATGACATTTACGTGCTTGTTTTATAACTCCTGTATTGGATGACAAATTAATCATAATTTCTATGTATTATCTCTTAAATATAAATGTTCTCCAAAATATGATTAGATGAAACTGTAAACATAATAAAAATAAACTACTTACTGAACATCAGCAGTGTGGTCCAAATCTAAAATATAAACCAAAATGAATAACAACCTACAGAAAGACACAAGATAGCTATAATTTTATTGATACTAACATTCATATTTACAATCTGGAAGTACAAGTTCTTCACCTTCGAATTGAACAATACGCATTATAAACTGTTTGTTTTCTATCCGTTTGAAAGAATAAACACTGGACCTGGACTTATATAACCTCACCTTCCATCATTACTTTTGTGCCGGGTTTCACGGTGACAGTTTATTGTCACTACCGCGGCAGTAAGCAGCAACTGCTATCGTGTAAACTATGGCAGTTACCGTCATGACAAATTTTACTGCCATGACAGTACACTCGCATACTGCTGCAGCAGTATAAGTTACTTACTGTCTAATAATGATCACTTAGCAACTGCCACATGTATACACCTTGACAGTGAACTGTCGCGCTTTTTCCCAATTTTACGTGCTAGAAAACATTGTTTTAATGACAAATATATATAGTGATTGGCAATTCCGTTATTTTTACAAAACGATAGTTAATCCGTGGATCAGTATCCTCACCATTTTGGCATATAAGGGTTTAGTTGGATTTTTTTAAAACCATTTGTCCCAGAATGTAAGCCGCAATGATACAGTCCACTATTTGTATCAATAGCATGAATCCTGTTCCATCTCTCTTAACCAATCTGCTCGACCTGTACCCTGACTACAGCCTCACCTTCCATTGATTCAATAATGACACCGAATCCTACTTCTGTCATCAACGAATCACTTATATCTTAATTAGAGTCCTATTGATTGGCTATTGTCCCAAAATTTTCTCAAACACTTCCCTCTCAAGACATAGGATGACACCAACTACGCTTTCTAAAAGCTAATGGTTTTAATCATTTAAACAAACAGACAAGCCTTGCCACCAAGCATGCATCAACCATGACAAATGAAAGGAGGGCAAGGAAATCTTGGTAACATTCACGCAAACGATCCAATAAAACACTGCTTAATCAACTTAAAAAGACAACTCCAGGAGGAACTACCAACACATTTTAACAAAGCATTCTCAGACTCCATGGCTTAAATATATTAAGCTTGTTGAGAGGTGTAAAAATGATAAAACCGAGTCTTGAGGCTCTCAACTTATCAACACAATTACTGTTAATAAATAAATATATTCCTGGTTATACATATATATCAATAAACAATAAAACCTTTACGCACCGGCTTGTGAGTCCTCATAAATAAATACTAAATAGGTAATGAGTGTCACCGCGATGGCTCCAACGTCTCTTGGGATGTCTTCGGATTTTTAGTCGTTATTTAGAGGATGAAGCGGGATTTGCTTCCAATCAGTAAATCTGGGAAGAACTAACTAAGCAAGAACTCTATCACTGTATCTTTTGGACTGATTGCCCGCGCTAGACATCCTGCGCTGATTGGCCCCAGACTTGGTCACGTAGTCCAAGACTGCCTGCAACAAAAAGAAGTTCTGATACAAACTCGAGGTTCTTTGGGAATTTCATCATTACCTAACCCCCTACATTCCCAACATTGTGGCGATGACTCTTCGGCAACGATTGATGACCATAATCAGATCGCTTCTGTCACTGCACACAACCTGCCAAAATCGCCCCATGCAAGACTGTACCTTTGCACCTAATCAGCTACCCGTTCCTCTCTATCCTCCCCCTTAAGTGATAACCCGGGCCATCCAATAACTTCCAACTTGTAAATCTCCTGGTTTTGACCTTACCATTCCAACCACCCTTAAACATTTGTCACAAAATTGTGATCTTTCCCGATCTCCATCTATATTTTAGTCCTCAGATTCACCTAATTTCCTCTCTTTTGGAAATATTTTCAGATTAGGATTGTTTCTGAACCGGCTTAGAATTTTATAAATCCGTGGTTATTAGAAACATTTTATTTTTGGAATATTTTTTTAATTCTATTTTAATATCGTTTTAACGAGTCTTTAATAATGGGGGAATAAAGAGGGCTTAACATTTTGAATAGCTTCATTCCATAGCTGGGATTTGATAAATCTTAAAATTAGCAATATAATCCACCATTTATCACATTAAATTTTCTTTTCCCGCTCTTGTACTTAAACCAAAAACTAATCAGCATGTCTTAATGTGCAATAGAACACATAAGAATTTGAATGAAATATGAGCCTCTCCCCACGAGTTTGGCAAAGACTTACTATTTCGGGAGTTGGCAGTATTTTTTACATGTCGAATGTCGTTGAATCATCAAATGAAATCCTCGTGTCTCTCCCAATGGTTGAGTAGCGGTTTCACAATGAGCAGAGCCGACATGATATCAGAAACAAAACGTTTTCTAGAATTTGAAAATAATCAAAAAACGAAACCCAAAACACCTGGTGAAATATAACTATTAATTGTTAACATTTTCCTCAACTCCCCTATAGTTTAGATAGAGTGGAGGGTAAATAATAAACAAAGTGGAGGGGAGGCAAATATTTCAGACAATTTTAACCCTTATTTAGAGGAGAAGAGTACAGTGCGGGACTACCATGTGCCTTGGAATGGCAACCTATAGGTAGCCAACCTGGTAGCAACGTGATCCGTCTAAATGGTGCCAAAATGAAAAATGTTCACTTGGAATAGGAAATAGGAAATTACACTACCGCCTATTGAAAACCCTGAAGTAGATATCAGAAATGGAGAGTGGAAGTTGTTCACAAAACATTTCTAACTTTTGAGAATAGATGGCATAACAGTCATTTTTACTTTAATGGTTATTTAAAAATATTAGCTCGTTTCATTAAAAAAAAACAACTTTTATTACCTGAACGTTTTCACACGTCTTAAGAGTATACTTTGTCACTATTCATACAAATTGTTCATGAATTGTTTAAATAAATATCGCCAGAGAGATACTAGAAAAACTAGGAAATGAAAGTTCATAACAGAAAGTAAAAGGTTGCTGTTAATGGTCAAATAAAAAATGTACTAGCAAGAGCGTGGCTTGAACCTACCCAAAATCATTGCTAATTTGTGATAACATTCCCTAAAATAACTGGGGTGATTTTTAATTGTAGCCTTTTCAAGTAGAATTAAGTAGCGCGAGATGTCCTTTCACGTCCTGTGATAAGTCGGTTCACAAACCGTCGTACCAATGACAGGAAAACATGTTATGTGATATTACAAGTGTTTTTTTTTGTGTTTTTTTATTTCAAAACCTCAAAAATAATACAATGAAAAAACAATTTTTATAGAGTTACAAGTTGCTCCTCGTACTGCGATGCACTGATGCACATTACAAGTGTTTACCGCGGTTATGTTTATAACCTGGTTGGAGGAAACCTCTCTGTAAATCTTCCAAGGCTAATTTGATAGTTGATTCATTGTGTATGATAATTGAAAGCTAATATTTACATCTGCTAGATGAATATCAAATATAAACGATTTCAAGGTTTAATTCAATCCCAAAACGACAATTTTATAAATTCTGGGAAGTTCATGAAAGTTTACTGAGTATACTATAGCCATCGGAAAATATTCCACTTGAAGTTTATTTCTCGGCCCCGTTGGCAGTTGCACGCCAGCCACGCTTCAACCGTGGATTGTGCCGGGTTTCACGAATTTTTTGATAAAGGTTGATTTTCGAAAAGTAACAATTTTGACAGGATCAATTCCGTCAAATCATGGCTCTCCTTAAGTCTAGAGGACTTCGAATGTCCCCAGAAAAGCAAGAAACTCTACTCAAACTTTCAATTTTGTCAATTACAGCGATTTTGTGTGAGTGCCAGTTTATTGTTATTTTATACGAATTTATACACGTATAAAAGCACATTTAAATTTTAAGTTGAAATATATAAGATTGACTCAATTATCTAACAATTGTAATATTACTTGTAAACAACATGATTCAGAAATGTCAAATGTCAATCTGAAACTACTTGGTTTTGCTGACAACAATTGAAAAATTTATTGTTATCAAAATTTAAAAGGATTCTCTAATGCCTTGATAAGTTATTCACTTGGTACCTATATTGCACAGCTAATTCTTTATTCCATTTATATTAACAGTGACATTTTTTTTTACTAGTAATTTAGATTCTATTTTGTACTTTCTTTTCAGCATTCGCTACAAGATTATTTTCTGTACTCCGATTTGAAAGTGTTATTCATGAATTTGATCCTTATTTTAATTACCGTACCACACGTTTCCTGACTGAAGAAGGTTTTTACAATTTTCACAATTGGTTTGATGATCGTGCTTGGTACCCACTCGGAAGAATTATCGGAGGTAATATATTTATTTATTAAATATCTAGTTGTCAAACTTGTTTATAACCAGTTTCCAGTGGATTTATTTTGAATGTACATTGTTTTTATATTTCCATCAATTTAAAAGTTATAAACTGTGAAGAAATGAAATTCACACATTTATTTCATTTTCTTAAAAGTATAATGCAGTGGCTAAACACCTATGTAAATAGATAATTAAATGTTCATATCTACCCATTCGTAGGATAAAAGATTTGTCTTGCAGATATGAACTAGACCTATGAGTTATTGGTCAGCAATAGAAGGAAATTTTGGTTTAATGGTTACTAGTGCTTGGTCTAATCATGAACTCCCTCTGGACTCGCCCAGCATCTATTGTTTCAGTAAACCTGGTCACTTCATCTCTCTAGTGTAACAATCTAGGAACAGAAAAACCCTCAACTAGGACTGAATTTGGTTGCAAATAATACAATTTTTGTCATGTTACATCATTGTGATAATTGATTGATTTCATATTAAAAGATCAACTGGATTCAGTTTAAGGATAAAAAAAACAATAATATTAAATTTAAAATACCTACAGCAATATCGTAATATTGCCATGAGTAATTTGAGAGAAGGATTATTTTATTATATAAAATATTAAATAATATAAAATAAATTATAAAAAAATACAAATAAGTGAATGTTATAGCTGGGAAGTATGTCACTAATAAGAACAGCCAAGTGGAACGTTGGGAGTTCAGTTGTTTATAGATGCTTGAAAGGAGTTGTTGTTAGTTGCTTAGAATGTTTTGAGACGCGAGATGTTGATGATGATTTTGTGCAGATTGTAGATGTCAAACATATTTGACATGGGCCCTCATACCTCTTTTTCCCTATGTATATCCCCCAATTTCATTCTTAGTATTACCTTTTTTCATCGCATCCCATCATATTTGCATATTCCGCGTAGTCTACAGGAGTTATTTGTAACGTCGGGATCACAAAACATAATACTTTAGTTGGAGCAAGACAAGTTGAGACGGAAAAATTGTGAAGAACTTGAAACAGAATATGTCTTATATTTATTATTATTATTTATTTTATGTAAATGTTTGGATGCAAATGATCCTCTTGAGATATAATAAATTATAAGTTAAAAGGTTACATTTTTTTATATTAGTTTGAATAAATTGAAGAAATAATAATTTCATTTAATGGCTAGAAGTAAATATAATCCTCCTGATATATTTGGTATCATATAACAATAATAATTAGACGTAAAGTAACAATTAAGTTTTTTTCTTAGCAAAGTTATTTTATTAACAAAATAGTTAACTACTGACTAAATAGAAACTAAAATATCTAAGATGTTAATAATAAATTTATGTATAAATAGATAGTAATAGAATGAGTATGTATGAAAAGGAAAAGAAATATGCACCAAGTACCTTTAAATATGTAAAAAAAACTCAAAATGTATTGTAGGGAGTCTAAAAGTGACTAAAAATGAATTTTACATACATTAGTTACAGTTTCTCTAAAATACCACTTATGAAGAATGCAGTGTTTAGTGCAAATATTTCCATCAGTGAAAATCAACATCAAAATGTCAATGCCCGTCTGACTTGACCTCATCTATTGGTTGAGTTTGATCATTGTTGGTTCTGTTAAGACCGATTTAAACCAAAAATGCACTACACAGTGTTATCAAAATATTGAAGAACAATATCAAGATTTATATGTGAATGATTGAATATTTATAATTCAAATTTCGATGTATTTATACAATATTAATTTAAGCAAACATTTGTGTAAAATTCATTTGAAGGAATAAAGATATCTTGGCCTCCACAAATAAATGTACAACATAAACAATTTAATTAATTCCAGTTTTAATATCTATTGCCTTAGTCATCGGTCTGGTGTGTAACATAAATCCTAATACATGGTTGGAAGGCATAAGATTAAAAGGAAGAACAATTTAATTTAACTATCAATTATTTTTTTTAATAATGGGCATCCTTATTTCCATTATTTGGATAACCCAGGGGCCAGTAATGTGGTTCATTTTCAAATTTAGCACCACAAAGGTGAACCTCTTTACCAAGGAATTCAATTTAATTTACAATGAAAATATTCATTTTGATGTTGAGAATGTTTTTTGTAGGGACTGTTTTAATTTGCATTAAATATAAAATATTATTTAAATTGTATGCTATAGCTTTCTTCATAACAATTTCAGGTACAATATACCCTGGTTTGATGGTGACTTCTGCAGTTTTATACAACATTTTGCAATTTATTAATATCACCATAGAAATAAGGAATGTTTGTGTATTTCTGGCACCATTCTTTTCCAGCCTCACAACAATAATTACATATTTACTAACTAAGGAATTAAAGGTTAGTATATTTTCGTACAGGTAAAATCGTACTAACACAAAACATCATTTTGAAAGGCATTGTTAAAAATTAAATTCTATTTTATGTTATAAAGCTATTTTAATGTTAAATATGTCTTTCTCTTTATAGGGATCCATCGATGATTTCTAAGTTAGTGGACAGAGAATATGATATTCAAATTTTGTTTTGTCCTTAATCTATCTAATTATAATAAAATATTGGGAACAAAATTTGCAATGTAACAAAAATACACATTCATGCAACGCTGGGCAATATCTTAAATTTGCCCTAAATGGATTTTGAAACTTTTATACTGTGAAAATTCGATGAAAGGAGGATGTTATGATTCTAACCTTAATATAAATCATTCATAACAAAAACAGCATTTGTCCCCTTAAATGACCATAAATGGTTAATTAATTTCTACAAATTTGATCTGGATCAATTATTTTTACTAATTAAGAAATGAAATGACTTGTCACTCAAAAGGTTTTATATTTGGTGTAGTGCTTTCAGTTGTCGTACAGTCATCCTCAGTGCTAAAACAACAAAACTTTGATAATCATGATTAAAGATACAGATGCTATCATGTTAATGATTAATTGTTAAATACTTAAAAGTATCAAATTATTAATAATACAACTGATGATAGTGGACAATAAAACTTAAAGAAATTAAAAAAATATATATTTAACTCATATCATTTCAGTATGTTTATGTGACATATGATTCATAAATATATAATTAACTATTGAAATTCTTACTTTCCTTAACTAATTTAAATTAAATATCAGAATTACAAAAATAAATGCCATTACAAGAAGAGGGTTATCATATCCACGACGACCTTTGGACATGTACAGTAGGGGTTTATCCACCATGCCCTTATTTATAATCTTTGCCTTCCAGCTCAAGTTATTAGGAATTATGAAGTCGAGTTTTATTTCAATACTTTTTAATTTATTGGTTCATACTTAGTTTCTGAAAGCATGTGGCAAAGCTACCTTGTGTGATGCATCTCTGTGTGCCTCTTCCTCTATGTTAACAGAATTTACTAGCATATATGTTGTTTTATGTAACTTAAATATAAAAATAACTTATATATAAATTACATTGACGAATATTAAGTAAAAAATAAATATTTTTTCTTTATTAGTGGATATAAAGTAGCCTGTAGTACTCTCAGGATTCCAGACTACTTTTTGTTGTTGTTATATGTTGATTTTGGTACATGTTTTATCAAACTATATTCAATAGTTTTTAAGTGGTGATAACATATTAAGCACACTCTTTCGAATTTTATGTACAAATGTGTATGTAGCATAAGAATAATATTAACTAGGCCATTGCCCTGATTTTAGGATTCAGGCTCTGGTCTCGTTGCTGCCGCCATGATCGCTATCGTACCTGGTTACATTTCTCGATCTGTTGCTGGATCATATGACAATGAAGGTATATTTCAATTATTAATTTTGTCTATGGATGTAATTTTTTGTAATAATCTATTTGGAAATTGATCTAATTTTTCAGCTATTGCCATATTTTGTATGTTGTTGACATACTACACATGGATTAAGTCTGTGAAGACCGGAAGCATATTATGGGCAACATTTTCAGCTGTAGCTTATTTTTACATGGTACATTCAATTTTATTTATTTTTATGATAAAAGAACTTAAACGAGTATAGTTGTAACATCCATTTATTATTGCAGGTCTCATCATGGGGTGGTTATGTTTTCCTAATAAATCTCATCCCAATGCATGTTCTCACACTCATGGTGACTGGTAGATTCTCACACAGAATTTATGTCGCTTACTCAATTCTCTATTGCATCGGCACGATGCTATCCATGCAGATATCATTCGTTGGTTTCCAACCAGTTCAATCCTCAGAGCATATGCTGGTAAGTTATCTTAATTTTTTATGTTATCTTAGAATTGGTTCATTTATGCATTAATATTTTTTTAAAGGTCTTTAAAAGTTTTTTGGTTGTCTAATTGAATTTTTACATATCAAACAAAAAATGTTGGTACTAAACGATTTCAATCCTTAAAATTTAAATTTAAAAAGTGACCCTGCATCCAAGAAAAAGTAATGTTGAGTGAAAGTATTTTGAAGTTGCTTTGAAGACATAAAATCACTTCAAATTGAATATGAATTAAAAAAAAACAAAAAAACATGGATAACAGTAGGATTAATTTTGATGAGCGGATAATCAAACAAAAAAGGATAGTGGTTCTTTCAGAAGTTCTCCATTAGCTTAGATCGTCTGTTAAGATTTTAAGAAAGTAACCTAGTTCAGTTTGGTCATCTAGTTTAATGCAAATGTAACCAATGTTCTAATATAGAAAATATGTTTCCTTTATGTGTCTACATCACAATATTTTTCAAATTGCAGTATACTCTCCCATATACTGACCAATGTGTGCGTGGGCGATATTAATTTGATCCCTGAATCAGTAAGTTTTTTTTTCTGATTGATTTTTTTCTCAAAATTGTGTGAGGAATACACTGAATTTATTCTATAATAATTTCATTTTAAATTATCTTCTGTTATTTTTGTCTCTTTATGTTATCTTATCTAGTTTTTCAATGGCCTGAGCCATGCAATTTCTTCCTCCTCGTTTTTTATGATCTTATCGTTTCTATTGTGTACAATTTTTGACAATTTAAGAAAATAATTCATACTATCGATTCGACAAAACAATTGCTAAGTATATTAAATTTGTTAACAATTATATACTGGGTTACTTCACTTATTTAATCTTTACCCAGAATCCAAGTGAGAAATTGGCAATAATGAAGATTATATATGTTTGAAATTTTGGATAATTTCTAAGATAAATAGTTACCATGCTACTGACAACAAATGTACGGACAAAAAGTTAAAGGTTCACAGATTATTTTGTTTAGTATCATTAAATTAATATTAGTTTTCTTACTGATTTATTTATTTATTTCAGGCTTTAGGAGTTTTCGGATTATGCCAGTTACATAGTTTAGTAGATTACTTGAGATCTAAACTTACTCCTGCAGATTTTGACGTCTTGTTTAAGTCAATGATCGTAGCGACTGGTGCTGTTTCAGTACTTATTGGTACAATTCTTACCATCACAGGTTAGTATTTTTTAGTCCAATTTTTTTTTTTTTCATTTAAATGTTTTCTGGGTTTATTTCTTGTAAAATTTTTCTGCTAATAATTGTTTTAATTATCTTTTAAATCTTTATTAATTTTAGGTAAGATTGCTCCTTGGACTGGACGTTTTTACACCCTACTGGATCCATCCTATGCCAAGAATCACATCCCCATTATTGCATCTGTTTCCGAGCATCAGCCAACATCGTGGTCATCGTTTTATTTCGATTTGCAAATATTGGTGTTCTTATTTCCAGCAGGGCTCTACTTCTGCTTTGCTCATTTGACCGACGCCAACATATTTTTAATTCTTTATGGTGTTACAAGTATTTACTTTGCTGTAAGTGTATTTCTAGATCATTATTTAAATGTTTGTTGTTGACTATTCAATAGTACTTATTGATTTAATGTATGAAAACTAGTGGTTAAATTCTGAGGTAGAGTTAAAAACACTACATTATATGTATTATAACAAAATGGACAACTTTGTAAATTCCAATCATCTTGGAATTTAGTATCTAAATTGGCTTCACTAATATTTTTTTTGTAACTTAACAGGAATGATGAAAGATGTCTGGATATTACCAAATTCCCTTGGGTATTTTTTTTAAACATGTGAAGGTTGTCTAATTATAGAACACTTAAACCTCCCAGTATAACATTGTGCCCATAAATTGAGTAGAAAATTTAATCAAAAACATTTTGAGATTGTGACTCTTTTACATAAATTAATAAACAGTATTCATGTATAATTTGGTTAAAATCAGATAACAAAAAAGATTTTAAAGAGAGCAATGGGGTTGAAGGGGGAGTGGTGCAATGTTGAGGTCACATATCCCCCCTATGTTTTGCAAAACGTGCTGAACTATATCTGTGCTAAATAATGTACAAATTTTTGTACTGCTTTATAAGCCTTTGCGGGATCCATATACATTCATTCATATAAACATACTCTGCTACTTAATATCTGTGGCTCCAGGTAATTAGTGGGTAAGTTGAACTATTATCAAAAATAGATAAGTGGTACACACATGGTTTGGTAGACTTTGTTTGCTCCTCCGACAAAATGGATTTCATTGATTTTGAGTGCATTTGGTCTTTAATGGTACAACTAGAATTAATTTATGTCAAACACTTATAAAAAATAGTAAATGGTAAAAAGTGTTGTCTTGAAAATATATGTTCTTTGACTTAACTTCTTATTCCCTGGAATCATAAATATGTTAGATTGAAAATTCATTTTGAAAAATGATGGATGAAGTTTTTGGATATTAGCTGCCTCATATCACAATAAAAAATTAAATCATGTATTATAATCTTATTTTTAGAAATTTTTCTTTCAAAAATAATCTATATTTCCCAATTGTACTCCAAATATTTTTTTGTTTTTTTTAGGGAGTGATGGTTCGACTCATGCTTGTCCTCGCACCTGTTATGTGTATTTTGTCGGGAATAGCTGTCTCTTCCATGCTTCAGACCTACATGAAACAAATAGACCCAGAGAGAAGTGTCGACAAGAAAAGAAACAAACTTGATTCTAATTTTGTTATGAAAAGTGAGGTTTGTATCATGGTTGCTTTTACAGATTGTTCTATTTTATTTTTAAATCATTATATATACTTTTGTTATATACTAGCTATAATACCTATGGCTAACTAAATGAAAAAGTAGATAAACAAGAAAGTGAATCATAACTAATTATTCCCCACTTTAGTTCGATTTCCTGCTTTGTAGAAGAAGGGGCTAGTAAAATTACGTCGCCGAACTTCTGTCCCTTGCAAATTACCGGCTGTGAAATTCAGCAAAAAAGTTCAAGAATGGGTGCCTGCATTTTCCCAGAAAAACAACAAAAAACAAAAGGAAAAAAAACAAAAAAACTATTAGTTATCTAGAGAGAGAGAGAGAGAGAAACAAGATTGTGTACACAAAATATAATCGAGGAAAGATTATACAAAAAAACTAAAATTATAAAATGGCAATACATATGTAATGAACATTAAAAGTACACTTTTTTTTTTTTAAATTGAATATATAAACAAAAAAAAAAGTAATGTTAGCAACTAGGTTAGTGATCTAAAAATAAAATGAAAGAAACATAGATACAAAAATATAAATGTCTTTTCGCTTTAATAAAAATAAAAATGAATTAAATTCTATATTTACTAAATTTAATAGTGTCAATCACCAAAAGTCAATAGAGCCTTCTATTCTTGCAAGTAGAAGGATGGTGTGAGCTGAATCTGGAGATAGTTGGTGTGTGTAATAGCAAAATAACCTCTTACCGGTGATCCCAAAGTGGAGAAGAAAAAATGCTTCTCGATGTTCACTATCCAAACAATTGGTAGCGTGGGTGGGGTGGTGAATATCCGGTGTACAGTCAGCGATGAAGAAGTAGTGTGAGTGTGGGGTCATCATCAATCAAAAAATTTCCGAGGGTCCTTCTTCATTCGCAAATCTCATGGAACTGTGCCGGTAATTCGCTGACGATCGGAGTTGATCCGCAATGCCAAAACAAAGTCGGTGCTGATCGCATTAGAGTTCACCTTATCACTTGCTTAGACGTAAACAACCTTAATTCCTAATTATACATCTCAATGCAACAAAATATTACAATCTTGGTTTTTCTTTTAACAAATAAATAAAATTAATTGTTATAATTACGTGAGTGAAAAAAAAAATAATAAAAAAAATATTTGGGACCCAACAGCTTCCTTAAGGATTTTTTGAAAGACATGTGCTCGGTTTGTGTTAAATCATCCTTGAGAGGGCTAACGAGTTGCTAATTTAAGTAATTTGGTAATGCAACATATTTAAAGGCAGTACAAGTAATTCATATTTTTTAATGAAGTAATACTGGAACAATGAAAAGACAAAGAAAACTAAATTATGATTTTGGCATCAGATATATCAAGAAATTATCATAATAAAAAGATTTAATAACCTGTTAAAATTGTAAAACATTTGATATGCCTAATTCTCATTGGTTCAGAGATATAACTGTATAAATGTAAAAACACATGGGTAATTTTTGTACCAAGAAGTGCTGATGGGCACAGGACATTCCTTACTACTTTTAATTTTTACAATCCTGAGATAGTAGATATTTTTAAAAGGGTTCTCAACCTTTTTATTATCAAATTTGCTTGGAAAGGGGAAGCATGAGTGGAGGAGGGGAGTGATGAAAAGAATGTTGGGCTAGTGCGCATTTCTCTCCCCGCTACCTCACCAGCAAACTCAAGTTAGACAGGCTCAACCAATATATAAGAGACTGACTCTAGTTATTTGATGTATATTTTCCAAACATTAAAACCAATGAAATTTTATAGGTAGCCACTGTCTTTGTTGGCCTGATGACCTTTTTGCTGATGACTTATACCTTCCACTGCACATGGGTTACATCTGAAGCCTATAGTTCCCCAAGTATCGTCTTGTCAGCTAGGACACACGATGGATCCCAGATCATATTTGACGATTTCCGAGAGGCTTACTACTGGCTGAGGATGAATACGCCTGAGGTATTTGAAAATATTCTATAGGGAAAAATAAATAAATCTTTTTTTAAAATAATTTTTATTTTTCAGAATGCAAAAGTGATGTCTTGGTGGGATTATGGTTACCAAATAACCGCGATGGCTAACAGGACGATTCTTGTTGACAATAACACTTGGAATAATACTCACATATCTAGAGTGGGGCAGGCAATGGCGTCAAATGAGGAGCAAGCTTACGCTATAATGAGAGAGTTAGATGTTGATTACGTCTTGGTTATATTTGGTGGTGTTGTCGGATACTCCTCTGATGGTAAATAATATAAGCCTTACTTCAATTTAAAAAAATATTTATATATATATTAACTTTCTACCACTATTTTTGTCAAACAGTGGGACAAAAATACATCAGGGAATTCGATCCAAAACTATATTTCTAGCTTAACAGCCCATTTCCAAGAAACCCCCACTTGCTTCAATCAAAATGAACCCAATATCACTACAATATAATATATTTTAAAGAAGATTTTTGTCTTTTGTTTATTTTATTTCTATATATGTAAAACATGGCCTTGACGGCGACTATAGTTATTCCTCGATATTGAAATCGATTTTCTTATTTGGATAATAATATATTATTTTACTACCCTCATTATGTGTCTGTCAGGAGGGCAGCTCTTCAGATCTCCAAGGAACTTTTACACAATCATCATAATAAATAATATGTGTATTTTTGTCTATAGAAACTAGTATAACTTTATTCAGGGTGGTTATATCGTCTTGTTTTTGTTTCCATTAGATCCAGCATCAAAAATACTCATAAAAAAATGCACCATTTGCCTAGATTCTAAAACTAAAACAAATTTCAAAACCCTCATTTCCCCCCCTCCATCCCCAAAATACTTTTCCTCCACCATAGACATTTTTATGAACTCTTTTGATTCCTCATTCCCATGATAAATGAAACATTTTACCAAGTTTCATCAACAGATTTTTTTTTTGGTAGGGTTTTTGGTACTATTTTACCTGTGCTAAAAAGTTAATTTTTAAATGTTATGTTTCAGACATTAATAAGTTCCTTTGGATGGTTCGAATTGGAGGTTCCACAGAGCGAGGGGCCCATATCAAAGAAACTGATTACTACTCCCCAAGCGGAGAGTTTCGAGTGGATAAGGAAGGATCTCCTACCCTGCTTAACTCGCTAATGTACAAAATGTGCTACTACAGATTCGGCCAAGTTTATTCTGAGGGTGGTAAGTTTTGAAACTAATCAGTGGATATATAGGGCATGCCTTGCTGTAGTGCTTGAGTTTCTTTGTCAGATGGAACCAGATTACGTAATGTTTTATTATTATAGAACCTTTTCACATCGTTTGATCATATTTTAACAAAACCTCTTCTCTACACAGTAGTACCTCGCTAATCTGACTCCCTCTAGTCGGACTATCTCCTGGCCCCCACTATGTATAAAAGACTTGTGACATAAAAGGAAGGAATTGGATTAATTTTCAAAGACAGTCAATGAAGATTAATCAGCACAAAAGACGTTTAAAAACCAAAACAAGAAATATTAGATGATGCGATGTGAATTTGGTTTAGCCATGAATAAAAAAAAAATACTCCATTATTAAGGTCAATCATTCTGGAGAAAGCACTCGCCTTACGTATAAAAATAAGTGAGCGAATTCTTCGGTTGAAATGGTTGCCTCAGGAGGGTGGCTCCAGCTCCAGCTTTGGAAAAATCGCTATGGAATTGGACAATTTTTGATTTCGGGTCAAAAGCTTTCATCTGACGTTCCCTTGGTACAAGTAACTATTCATCTATAAGTTTAAACAACTTGCTTGGAGTAAGTTTAAAATATTGACTAAACTGTCCTAAATTAATCAATAGCAGTAAATTAGTCAATAACAAAACATTGACAACGAAAAAAAAAAAAAATCAAGATATAAACTGTGGAAAGTACTCCTAACCATGGCTTTGTATGCGAGTAGGGATCACAAACTTCATATGTAAAACAAATAAAAATCTAACTAACTAAAATACAATAAAATGTTTAGCCACTCCACCGACTGTCTCAAGACTATATAGTTGTTTAAGTTATACATTATTTTGTTAAATTATATTATATACTATCTTGTGAAGCAAGAAGCATATAACAACGACTTTCAATAAAAAAAATATATGTAAAATATGTATTTGTTTCATCTCCACTTAAACTGGCCTCTTAGCCATTCCAACCTACCTGCTGGTCTCGTCGAAGTCGGATTAGCGAGGTTCAACTGTATTGCCAACATTCCCAATATCCTTGATATCTTACTTGTTACCTTTTCTGATGAATAACCCTTTCTTTCATCTCATCCTTCAGTCCCTGATAAATGAAAAAATTTATGAAGGAAACTAAAAGTTACTTTCATCTTACGACACAGATTCTTTTCAATGCTCTAATTTCCCCCACTTCAGGTGCAGTATAACAGGTTGGATTCCGCCTCAACACTACACTAACTTACTGAAGAACCTACTTAAAAGACAAGAACTATGCTTTGGACGGCTATTCTATGATTGTTCTTAAGAACACCTCACCTCTCAATAAGAAACAAAATTCTCGTATGTGTTAAGCTATACTGAAACTAATCTGCACTTTGTGAAGGGCTCGAACTTTTTGGGGACATCAACATTATATGTTCTGGAGGGGTTATTATAGGGAGCTTTGATTTACTATCATCGATTGTCATTGAAAATTATTCCAATTCCTTCCTTTCATAAAAGCCAGTCTTCGTAACATTTTCAAAGAAATTCTCATCGTCAACTTGCTGGTTTGGTTGTCGCCCAGTGTTATGAAAATATCGATTACACAGTGGGGGCCACAAAATGGACGGATGAGAATTTCTTCGAAAATGTTAATTCAATTGAAACCCTCTCCTATCTTTTCAAAAACACAAGAAATAGGAGTCGGAGTGACTACAATCTAAAACTGACGAAGTAAAAAGGACTTGGAATCATTTCCAAGTATTTAATTTTGCATTCACTCTTCTTAAGGATATTGCACTACAGTTCACTACCATTCCATCTGTTTCTGGGCTCGTGATTATACCTACTCCTCACTTTGCTCTCTGATTTAAATCTTGTTCTGAATTATATGGTGTATATCATTCGTTGAGTTGTGCCCCTCCTTTTCCTTGTTTTTAGTCTTGCTAACACAAATTATTCCTATGCAATACTTAAGTATTTTCTACATGGGAGTCAGCAGTCTTTTTAGCTCACTGAATTAGATCTTATTTTCACTGGGGTTGAGAAGATGTATCTACCCGCTACCCCATAAAACTAACTTACAATAAAATAAAACCTTCGTGTTGATATATTTCTTCTAAACATTCACAGTATCACTGGAGAGTTCCCACCTTTCAATTGAAAAATGATTTGTTAAATATAGATTATTATTTGTTAAATATACTTTATAAATTATCATAGTATATAAATAAATAAGGATTATAAATAGTTACAACATTGTGTTCTTGTTTTTGTACCATAGTTGATTAAATAGTTCATTTGCTGTGAATTGCTTCACTTCATAAGTATTGTATCTTCTATACTGCAACTCCCATTTTTACTTTTATCAAATACCAATTGGCACTGTCTTTCTTTGCTTCTAATTAATAACTGACCTTGCCCATCATTAACTCTGACTCTCTCTATCTATAATTATTAACTTACTACTATGTCTATGTTGAAATGACAACTGACGCTTCACCTTGCACTAGAATAGTCCAGAACCCAAAGCAATATTATATCTTTATAATATTACATATTACATTGAAATATTATCTATTTATTATTAAAATATTTACGTTCTTTTTAAAAGATAACGTAATTTTATTTTTAACTTTAAATTTATTTTATAATTATTAACTGCTGTTTTAGGTTCTTTTAACAAAATAATTATGGCAAAAGATTATATTTAATTACAAATAAACAAAAAGAAACTTATATTAATTATACTTGCCTATATTTTTTTCTTCAATGGTCTTCTTTTTTAATCAAATTAACTCTTCTTCCTGGTGCAACTTCTCTTCCGTTCCGCTTCCAGGCCAACAACAAATAACTTACAGAACTTGTTATTTCACCACTTGACTCAGACACATATATCACAGGCTGATCCCAAACTAGAGAGAGAATAATTCTGTGTTCTCCTCATAAAACAACAACTATACTATAAAAGTTTTTCCATTATCACCAGACTCAGACACCTATACACCAGGCCGGTCCCATAACTAGATAGAGAATAATTCTGTGTGTGTTTTCATCATCACAACCACCAGTGTACTATCTTTTGTTTTTTTCATCCACTCTCAATTGTTTTTGTTTGCCTTCTTGATTCAAGGTTACATTAAATATTTATATACAAACTCCACAATATCTAATATCACAACATTATATATTACTAATTTTTTATGAACTAAAAATAGCACTATAATATTTATATATTTTTTCCATTATTATTGAAAAGAAATATAATCCCCTTTATTTATTGTCACTTGCCATGAATAGTATAAATTTATTATTCCAGGAAAACCCCCAGGCTATGACAGGGTCCGAGGTGCAGAAATCGGAAGTAAAGACTTTGAACTGGAAGTCCTCGAGGAAGCTTACACAACTGAACATTGGCTAGTCAGGATCTACAAAGTGAAAGATTTGAAAAACCGTGGTACCTAGTGCTAACTGACGTTCCCTTGCAATACTCGATGAGAATGAGAATATTTTTTGAATAATTGTTATCAATGGGGGGATATTGTGATCTCGGATGGCAATTTAATTAAAAATATTTGACATTTTTTTTCATAGCTACCGAATGCTTAGCTCCAGGTTTTATTAATAACCCTGAGCTGACTAGATCTTCACGTCATTCAACTGTTAATGTTCTTTCTAATAACATTAATCATTCTTTAAATGTGTCTGGTCGTGTTGACAGAAGTTTTTTTTCTGTTTAGTGCCAATTTAGTCCTTTTATTTTATAGGAGACTCCCACAGAAAAATCTTCTCCAGTCAACAAAAAAAATACTAAGAATTGTAATTATAAGCAATACTCCATGGGAATCAAAATGTCTTCTGAAAAATCAAAATCCTAACCAAGTGTTCTTTTAACTGAAGCAAATTGTTTTCAATTCAATTTAACAAGTCTGTAAACCTTTATATATTTTTTTAACATTGTTCACTCATCTATAGAGAGGTGATCATCAACTACTTTTCATGTTAACATTACAGAGTGCAAATGTATCCTTTTTGTTTTTAATATATTCAACTCTTTTTTTTTTAAATATTTTGTTTGTAAATTACAGTTAGTATGATGTACATACATATTTATTTATTTTTTAAAACGAAATTAACGAGACTTATGATATAATATTACAGTTTTTTTTATGACTTCCTGTTTAAAAGATGGTTTTTCAAGTATAGTTATGTTTTTATAAGTAATATTTATTAGTTATTTGAAATTGGTACTTGTATATATTACAAACATATATATATATTTTTTTGTACAACTTTTATTATATATCCTCTTTCATATCAACATCTTATCTGTGTTTTTAACAATTGTTAACGGCTATTTTCTGGGGGAACTGGTGTCATGGTAATTACATTTTAAGGATGATTATTTTTAATATTACTAGCAGATCCACATATCAGTGGCCAGCCATGTTTTTCCCTTATTTTCAGCTAAACACAGGTCAATCACCATTCGTCTGTCTGTATACTCTATGATAGCAGCCGTAAAATTATCTCATGGATCTGAAATTTTAAAACACCCTGTTTTAATGTAATAATAGGAAGTATGCCGAAAGACCCAAGCTTTCTCAAGATCTCAACTTAGCTGTTTTAGATTTAAAATTCTAGTTTCACTCCTCCCATGGTTAAGGGATTGTTGAAGATGGGAATGCCAAAACATATTCACAAAAATATATACTGAGAAACAGGACTGACAGATTATTGGTATTTCTGAAATATATCAAAGAAATAATACATTTTCCTTTATTAATTTTTTTTTGGAACTGCTTTATAAAAAAAGTTCATTTGTGTTAGTTATATGTTCATGGTGTCTTTTGACCAATTATTTTTATTTTTAATTTAATGTTATGAGTGGAAATCGTGTAACTTTACTTCTATTTTTTTCATTCTTTTTCCCTCCTAAATTCTCAACGAAAAGGGCTAAAATTTTTATTTGCATACCATTTTGAAGGTGATGAACCATCTATGTTTTTTTCTTAAACTAACACAATAACTGTTCATTAGATATTTTAATCTGAAGTCGAAAGTAATCTCTTTGAAACTAAGTATAAAAATATCTCGACTACTACAACCATCAGAAACGTAGTGTAAAAGATATAAATACTTAAAATTGTATCATTTTAAAAGAATATACAAATGAACACTGTCGGGCTCAGATAACTGAGTATCCCCAAAGTGGGGAGGAGAAGCCGCCGTCCGGCGAGCGCCAAGAAAGAGATAAGGCGGGCGGAACTGTGGTCTTTCACCCTGGCTGCCGGCCTAGTCGGCGGGCAGCCTGATTCGTTTTGATCTGACTCCATAAGATCTTTAGAGGGTGTGTGCCCCGACAAAGCACTATGTTCAGGAGAAGAGATACAGGGTGGGTTTATAGGTAGTTATGGTATCTTGGAATTACCACGAATTCACACTCGGTATCTAAGGGTAGGTGAAAACCGTCCAGATCCCAAAGGCGAGTGTGAACCGGAGAGAAGCAGACTGGATTGCCGTGGGAGACGCTACTGGTAAGTTTGTAGGGCCACAGCAACCGTCGTCCGCGAGGAAGAGGTCTCTCCCAAGGAGGTGCTAGTTTTAGCGAGACAAAGGCAGAGATTCCCACTAGGAAGGTTTGGGGTCTGACAACGCCGAACTAAAACATAGCGAGGTTAGGAGAGAGAGATGCAGAGGTTGTTGAATGAGACCATGGTTTGAGTAGAGCAGCAAGCGCCAGTGCAGAGAGAGAAGTGTTCCAAGTGATGGTCCGTTTCGTTATGTCAATCTGGTCTACTGCCACTGCTTATATAGCCAGTCCGCCCTGGTTGGGATGGGCCCCCACTAGCTCCTCCCCCTACTCTCACTAATGTCATAATCTTTATTAACAACAAATATGGAAACATAGATAGGTATAATATGATTCGAGAAGAGGGGAACTTTTAGTTACGAGGGTGGTCTGAAAAGTTTCTGACCTCAACTTGAAGATAGGAGCAGTCGTAAATAAAAGCTAGTGAATTTCGTTGTTCATCTGTTGACAGTTACTCACCAAAGTTTCAGCCATTTTGGACGCGCAGTTGATGTGTAACAGTCGTTAGAGTGTTTTTATGAAAATGGACAAAATCGAGTATCGAGCTGTCATTAAATATTTGTTTTTGAAAGGCAATACGCCTACGCAAATCAAAGATGAGTTGGATTCTGTGTATGGGGAGTCAGCACCATCATTTACCACAGTGAAATTTTGGGCAGCTGAATTTAAACGTGGTCGTAAGAGCTTGGGAGACAATGAATGTTCAGGACGTCCAAAAACTGCAACTAACGACAAAAACATTGCCAAAGTTCACCAAATGGTGCTAGACGATCACCGAATTAAAGTGAGAGAGATAGCAGAGGTTATGAACATGTCAAAAGAACGTGTTTGTCACATATTAAATCAACATTTAGAGATGAGAAAGCTGTCCACGCATTGGGTGCCACGTTTGCTCACGTTAGACCAAAAACGTGTTCGAATGAACATTTCCAACGCTTTGTTGGCGCAATAGATCCGAGTTTTGGCGCCGATTAATTACTGTGGATGAAACTTGGATACACCATTATACGCCTGAAACAAAAATACAGTCCAAACAGTGGACTGCAAAGGGGGAACCAGCTCCAAACAAAGCAAAAACTGTTTTTTCGGCTGGGAAAGTGATGGCGACTGTTTTTTGGGATAGTCATGGAGTTATTTTAATTGATTATCTTCAAAAAGGAAAAACCATTACAGGAGCATACTACGCATCATTACTTAACAAGCTGAAGGCAGAACTTGCGGAAAAACGGCCACATTTGCAGAAAAAGAAAATCCTGTTTCACCAAGACAACGCACCGTCTCACACCTCAGCGGTTGCTATGGCGAAAATCCATGAATTACGGTTTGAACTGCTTGACCATCCACCTTACTCACCAGATCTAGCCCCAAGCGACTTCTTTTTGTTCCTTCATCTAAAAATTGCGCTCAGAGGACAGAGATTTTTGTCAAATGAAGAGGTAATCACCTTCGTGAACGATTATTTTGCAGAGAAAAACGCCGAGTACTATTTGGACGGGTTACAGAGATGGGAGCATCGCTGGGAGAAGTGTGTAGAGTTACAAGGAGACTATGTTGAAAAATAAAAAAAAAATTTCTGAAAAACGTCTTGTATCTTTTTTAGGTCGGAAAATTTTCAGACCACCCTCTTATTCATAATTAAGAGCTGGCCACAACAAACACCACCATAGCACAACAAACACCCATTAACGAACCATGAACAAAAAGATAAGAAAATGAAAATTTGAAACAAAAAGGTATTCCAGCCTTCATTCATTATCTTATCTACTATTAGTTATGTAATTACAATTTAAAAACAATATGAAAATTGAGACTATAACTTTACCGAACAATGAATAACAGACTAAAAGTACAAAAATTGGTATTTTTTTGTGTTCTACTTAAGCTGCCACATGGTCAAGTGTAATTAAACATTGATTGCGGTACCGAGTCATCTATTTTTAATAATAACACCTAAATAAAAATTATTAATGTTAATTTTGTCATTTGTAAGAATGCATTATCATCAAATAAATCATAAAACCATGTCCTAGATGAACTCAATGTCAGATCCTCATTTCTTAGTTAATTCTTAGAACAAATTTGGGGTTCATGTCATCCACTGCAACATTACTTGTTTTCTGGTGACAAGTGATTGTATGGGGTTTTATTTTTAACTATTCTGACTTCATAAATTTTTCCTGGCATGATATATATAGGCGAAGAAAAGAAAATTTCAAAATGAAGTCCATTTTTTGAAAGTATAAAAAAAACATGCAAGTGCTCAAAAACTTAACAGCAACCATTGAGGAAATGAATGATATGTTATATCGAATATCACTTTTGATTGATTGGACATCTGGTTATGAGAGACTATCTAAGATTTTAATCTACTCAAGAAAAATACTGAATAGAAAATGTTTTAGGATACAAAAATCAATTAAACAAACTAATTCATAGCTAATATATTTTATTTAATTTTGATTCATGAATTATGTATAAATGTAAACTACAATAATGCATTGTGCACAGTATTTTGGCCAAAAAAATAATAACATTTTTTTTTTTATTAATTTAGGATCATGTAAAAAACTATTTTTACTCTTTCAATTTAGTGTTAATCTGATCACTGGCGAATGATCTTGATTAAGAAACCAAGGATAAAATGATTTAAATAAGAGCGATTAGTAATTTTGACAATAATAATAGTTTTGACATTCTACAAAAATATAGATACAATTTTAAAAATGCACCATCTTAACACATCACGCAAGCACTCGAGTACACACTCAATTCAATAAAACATAATTCCTTACAAATTTATTAACAATAAAGAACAAATCTTCATACCAGATCTAATCAAATAACAACAGTGAATTCCCAGTCAAACGCTTAGAAGAAATTCACTTGTAGATCAATAAACTTAAACAATTGGTAAAATAAATACAATTTTGAAAATAAGATAAGGACTTTTCATAAAATGAAACATCATATTTTTGAGCTTGGAAATTTATACTAAAAAGTAAAACAATTAAGTCAAACCGATTTTTTTCATAAAAATACACCATCTGTGCTTTTTGGTATATTCATACATAATGAGAGAGAAAAAAAATAGGAAATAGTAGATCACAGTACAATCTGCTTTAAAATATCTCTTAAAAGTGACATTTATATACATACATTAGAAATAATCTATACATACTTATCAATCATACTCAACTAAAAGGAAACATGCTTTTAAGCAATAATTTAAATAAATTCTTCATCAAAAAGTAAAAAACAATCATTCCCGAATATGGCGGAATTGCTCTAAAAACAACATACCAAAAAGGCAATCTGTCGGTTCTTATTTTTTAGTGACATCACATATGTCTTAGTGGATGTCTAACTCTATTACATAATCTAGTTTTCTTTATATTTGAGCTAACTGTAATATTAATTAGTAACACTTGCTGTAGAGCAAGCCGTTTATTTTTATATTTTAATTATGACTACTCTAACATTCGACAAAACATACATATAGTATTTTAAAGATAACTTCCTTTCTTTAATAGTAAGTAATACATAGTTCTCTGTTAAGCATCGGTGAAAATTATCACATAAAACACCAATTCGATATAAATTCAAATTTCTCTCTGCTTTGGTAAAACAATTCAACATAGGAAAAGAAATTATTTATATGCATCAATAATACTTATTCAAGTATTCTAATTTTTAAAACCTTGTATTAACAATTAACTAATAATAATAAATACTCGTGACATATTATTAATTAAACTTACCATGATATCAATAAATAGTTTATGAATAACTTAACTGCGTAGTAACCCCTTCCCTTTATTAAGCATATTTATAAAAATAAATATCAAAGAGAAATACACATATAATAAATATATAAATACATACAACTTCTAAATAGTCAACAAAGGGAAATATATATATTTTTGTTTGCCTCGAGTTGTGTATATACACACAAATAAAAACGCATTTTTTATCAGTAGTAGCAAATACACTCGAAGAAAGAAAGGGAGGGAGGTACAAAACAAATGACTTTGTTCTCCTTCAATTAAATATAATTTTCTACAAAAAAAAGGAAATGACATACAAAGAATAAACGAAATGGGATTTTCAACATTCTCAGTTAGAGATGGTTTGGGCGACTTCATCTTCATCGTTATCGTCATTATCGTCTATCAAGTCTCCATCAAATCGGCCAGCCTTGCATGGAGGTGGACTGAGAACATAAAATTACATTAATATTAACTTGTCAAAGTTGAAACGGAATCTTAATAATAATGTACAGCATGGGGCTAATCGGGTTTAGAATAAACTAGGTATATTTATAAGTGTAATACCAACCTGAAATATTATAAGTAGATTTTGACAAAAGTAACTATCCATGATTAAATCATCTTTTAAAAAAGTGCATTAAATTACAAAATGTAACTAACACAAAGTAAAATAATGCTATAATAAAATTTAACAGCTTCAAAATAATTTGAAGTAACATGAAAGTTATATAGTTTAGTTTTGCTACTATTTTTCATACTGCATTACAGCAGCCCAGGTATTGTATAAGTGCCCTTTTCATTAACAAGATTAGTCACTTCTATTTTCATTTTTAATTCGTTTTGTAATATTGAAAAAAAAAAAAAAATCATTATCAGTCAGTTCTACACGTGAGAGCTTTATTTAATACAGAAATCTAAAAAGCCTAGGTTCGATATCTGGCCTTTTTTTTTTATTGACAAATATTATTTCTCAATGAAAGGGCGAAAAGACCGTGATATAAAGATGAATGTAAATTATTAGCAGCAGAAAATAAGCAATATAAAAGCGCCAACTTTGACCATTGAGAATAATTTTAGGGAGTGCGTCGTACCTGCATTTCTAGAGTGAATGCTGATCGCTCAGGTGACTTAGAATTAATGGGAGTGATTATAAAAAAAATTATTTTCTTCAGATAGTAAGGGGGATCCGATCCTTCAAGAAGTAGCCAGCCCACACAAAATGAAATTTGGCCATACTTCCACTCTTAGGAGAACATCAAGAAGTTAAACAAAGAGCAGATATTTAAAAATAAAACGATTCTTTCAATGGGATCTGTACTCCAATAAAGTAAGATTTCATCGTAATCGATTAGTTCCATAAAAAATGGTAATTTTGTATATCTACCTTGCTCTTCCTTCACTATCTGACGGGCTTCCATTTCTTGGTGGGCTTGATGGTGGTGAAAGTGCCTGCATCAATCGTCCTTTGCTTTCGCTCCATATGTGAGACTACAATCAAAGGACATACCTTAATGAGTTAATAATATATTAAGCTGATTATCATTATATTTTTAAATGTCATTATTATCAACATAATAATTTGCTGTCCAAATAGGGACAATATTGTAACATCAATTCGGCACTTGCCCTCAATTCATTAGGCACTTAACTTAAAATTATCGAAGATGTCAAATTAGTGCAACATTTAGATAAATATGAATTTTTAGCTCACTAAAATTAATCATTGAAATTGCAATATAGTATTGTATTATAATTAGTCATTAATTATATTTTATATATCATTTCACATAAAATTTCTTTCTTTTTAAAACCGATGAATTATTTTAAGACGTCAAATTTATGGCTTATTATCTCACAACCAGGCATTCCCTCAAGGGAATAAATTAACATACATTATTAATAAATTAATTGATGTTAGCAACATAGTTATGTTATTTTTAATGCCAGAATATACATGACATATTATGTTCATTATTATTATTCTAATAGGAGTGACTTTAGTTCCAGAATAAAGATTATTTTTCATTCATAATTAAATTTATATTATTTACAAGTTACTGGTTTAACAGTTTTTCATAGCCTTTCTTTCTTCATAATAAATTCACAGCATTTAAATTTAAATAGTAAGAAAAACTTACAAGTCTGCCATCTCTGCCGAAGAGGAGTAGGAAGGCGTCAATGAAGTCTCGGGATTTTTCTTCCCATTTCTGAAGCATGTCAAATCTTTTTTCACCAATGTTTTCCATGACCCGTTTACTTTTATCTTTTAACTCTTCCATTTTATTTTGAAGTCGAAATTTTTTCTCCTAAAAATAAAGTAAGTTGTACTAGAAAGCAACATTATTTGCGAAAGGTGTATTGCAGTTTAAATACAAAATTAAACACAGATATTGAGTACATTGATAAATTATGCAACATATATAAACAAATTCAGAAATTGACAATCAGTTAACTGTTTTTAAGACTCATTGATTTGTATTGGCATATCTACTCTTTTATAATAATAGAATTTTAGGTCATCAAAAAATGTCAATATTTAAAAAAAAAATTCAAGCCCAGTGTGAAGCATCATACATTTAAGGGTTCCACAAACTAATTTCAAAAAACTATTTAAATGACCTTTTGTAATTAGTTTAAAAAGACAAAACTAGAACACTCTTGTGTAATGTGGTAAGGGCTCTGCACCCCAGATCAATTAATTTAATTTCATATGATTATTAATATTTTTCAAATCTGTAATAAGGTTATATTAATTGAGCGAGATGCAAATCCCTCCAGGATGAAGGGATAAGCTTGGATGGAAGGATCAAACCTGACTAAAAATTTTCAATACTGTGATTTTCAAATGCCGTTTTTAATGGGTAACATTGGAATAAATGAAATTTATATTTATCGTTAAGAAGTATTAATCAACTAAAAGATATACTGCGGTACTCATGACTCTGATCTAGGTACCTTTAAATAAGTAGACTGAGGGTTGTGATTTCATGCTTTTAACACTAAACCTTAAATAGCTGCCCCTTAACTGAGCCTTCAGAAATCATGGTCAGCTAAATAAGCTCAACTTTTTTCACGATTAATTTTTTTTTCATACACCCCATTTTACAACTAGAAACTATAAATCATATATTGAGGTTTTATGGAAGATGCATTTAAAATTCCATGTTGATTGAATTGTTTTGTAATTTGGTTATACTAATACAAACTGACAAGCCAAAGATCATGGGGCACAGTAATTACTTGATAACTTTAAAATTTACTCCATGTACTTAAGCTGGTAGTTATAAATATGATGAGTGTATCTTTACATTAAACATATCAGTACAGCTTTACATTTAACCTAACAATTAACGATAGTTTAAATCAAAATACCCCTAGTACAATCAGTCAAAAAATATTTCAATAGGAAAAAAAAAAAATCTTACATTTAGGAAGGATACGTTGAGCTCCTTGGCAGAGTAACCCCTGGCTAAATTCCTCCTGACATAAATGTCATAATCCCTGACTATCCTTGCCACAATGTCGGATGTCGACACACCCTCGGTTCTTTCTGTTGCAGCAAACAGCCCCCTCTCCTTCAGGTGAGCATATACATCTTCACTACTGCTGGTGAAGTATGGGATCTCATCGTGCGCCACAAAATCAATCTATAATAATATCAATTATTTATTTTATCTTTCCCTACCAGAAATGAGATTCATGTTCATGCCAATTGATTTGAATATTCGAGCTAGTAAGTTTATAGCTTGCCTACCTTGTGCTTGTCAAGGAATTCGTCATCTGTCTGCCAAGGGGCATCCCTGACAACTTCATCGACGTAGCGACAGTGCCGAACTGCTTCGTATCTCTCATCCTCAGTCATCACAGTTCTACCCTTCATCGAATGTGTCAGCTCATCACTGCAGACTGAAAGGAAAAATAAATCAACTATAATGGTAATTAATATGTTTTGACTAATAACACACACTACTATTTGATACAAGAATCATTATCCTAACCAATTTATTCATTATCTGCATGATTACTTAAATCGTACTGACTAAAATTGCATATGAACTAAATGCTTTTATTTTTTAAACATACAAACAAAATTAAACATGTACACCAGTGAAGGAACAATATTCAAGTGGTCAATCTTTGAACTGAGATCTTGGATCCTGAAAATGATTGCCTTCTCAAAAATAACTAAAATATTTAAATAAAATATATTGGTGAAAAAAATCTTATTAGAATTGGGTGGGCTGGTATTAAATATTGTATAGTTGGCTCAAAAAACCTTATTTTCTGAATTTTAGGTAACCATCCTTCATATGACCTCAACTACAAGGAAAAATCAGAATATTAAATCTTAAAACTTCTGAGTAGTGACTTAAGAGCTTAAAAGTTAGCAAAAAGGGCTGACATTTTCCACTCTTTAATTTCTTCCCATATTTTTTTTTGTAAAATACAATAACATAACCAGCATATTTTGAGGTGTTTGGGATATACAATTACAATTTCAGATCGACTGTATCATTTTTGTGGCCACTATTGTAGAACACGCAGATCAAACAACGAAAGGACAATCTGCACTATTTGAAAGTAGAGCCTCTCCGTTCAGGCTTGGCAATAAATATTTAAGTAGCCGCATTTAAATTACACAGTACAGTGCAATCATGATAATCAGGCACTTTACTGCCGGATTACCAAAAATACTGGATTAACAGAGGAACGCATATCAATGCAACAAATCACATTTATCCACATACATTATTTGTTTTACTGAATTGGCTTATTATAATCTTTATTACTTTGTTTTGACTGACTTTTGAACAGTGTGACAAAAGTGAGCAAATTAACAATGAAGGCTTATTAATGAAGGCCAGGCCGCCCATTATAAATCTTGGTCCACAACAGATCCACATTTTCTTGCTTGGATCAACACAAAATGCATGTCTGAATTATATGGGGTATCATGTTTACAACTAGATCAAAGGTATTTCCAGTTTGATACCAAAAAGAAAAATCATACTTTTGAAAAACTTCAAAACCGGGTTGTGCCAGATTAGTAAAGAGCTGGAATTTTTTATTTGTCCATATGAAATAGAAAATTTTAGCTTAAACAATAAATTGAAAACTTACCACCAACAATTAAGTGAACATTTGGAAAAAGGTTTTTGGCCTGCATCAGCTGTCTCGCATGTCCTTGGTGGAACAGGTCATAGATACCATCTGCATAGACTCGAATCTTCCGAGAACCTGAAATGTCATTCATCATAAGTCACCAATTTATGTATGCTACAAATAACATATTAACAGGGCAAGTTGCAAATTGTTTAGTAATAAAACATATCAAAAGATTTGTAGGGGCGTTAAGACACACACAAGAACTTCATATCTGAAAAATATTATCAGTGATTTGATATCATAATCAGAAATTTAGACGTTTTTATCTTGAGTACTCTGCAAATACATGACTCAAAAATAACTAAACTATCATCTCTCACATTATCATAAATTGTGATAATAATCTACAAAAACTTACATCTCCCTGCTTTGGCCATTTTGAATGTAAATCTTTGTGTGTAATCACAATGTTCCCTCTCGATGGCAGCATCTGCGTCATCACTGAACGGTGCAGGTCGCACTTGGGACTAAAAATAATAAAAATTTACTTAATAACATGAATAAATTAGATATGCGATAAAGTATATTGTAACAATATTTTGCACAGTAAGTTTTAATTAGAAATAGGGAACATTTTATTTCAATTAGGAACCAGGAGTGAAAACATTTATAACATAAATTCTAAATGAGGTAGATTTCAGACAAAGAGACACATTGAAGAGAGTAGTAGACATTCATTCATCACGAGACTGGCAGAGAAAATAGACCTGTATTGAGGGAGAAAGCTTTGGACTTTTCAAAGAACCTCACCCTCATGTTATAGAAATGGCTAGCTCTTATAGATTATTTACAAAGACTTAACCAACACTAGAAAATTGAAAATATGTAAGTTAAAACTTCTTTAAATGGAATCGAAATAATTAGTAACGTAAAGTCAGTAAATCAATTAGTATTAATAAATGACATAATTTATGACATTTATCATCATTGCACGGAATCTTTACAAAACCCTGAATAATAAATAATTCAAAAATTACAACATAATAGGTATTTATTTTTGTGCTGAATAAAACTAATATAACATTGGTTTCAACATGAAATACTCAAAACTTATATTTTTAAGCCATTATCAGTTTTTGTTTTTAAATCCCAGAAACCCTTGTTTTCGCCTGTGTATGTCTGTCTGCAAGTTGAAGCACTAAAGATAAAAAATTTAAAATGGAGGTTCCGTTTGATATTGGTAAAACATGAAAAATATAGTCATCTCCATTAGGTATGATTATGTGACACTAATAAATTAAATTTGAATATAAGATATGAATGAGCTCTTAAATCACAATTATTAATGCTGGATAAGCAAATTGTAATTTTAGAATTAATTAGTCAGTATTAACAAAACAAATATTTGTGCATGTGTACATATTATACATATATATAAATATTGTCCAGATTATCAGCAGACAATTTTTTTTTATTTAAAACTTTAATAAACGTCATTTACATCATGTTCGCAACTTACATATTACATCCTACAACATATGTTTAGTCATTAGTCAATGTTTAATTGGGCTATAATAACAAGTCATTAAAAGTGTCAATAAAATTGTTTTCACAATGGAAAGGAGACCATTGTTACAAACTCTATTTGGATTTTTTATTCACCGATTTCAATTATCAATAATAAAAACAATTTAAAACAAGTTGAAAACAAAGTCTTTATTATTATTAAATTATGTCAACTATTATTAAATCTATAAGATTTATGACATTTCATAGCAAATCAAAACATAATTAAATAAAAAAAAACTTTATGAAATTTTTGTTTAATTTGAAATTAACATTGATTTATTATTATTTATAAACGTAAATTGACTAAGAACCTTTACGATCGATAAAAGTATTGAATGGTTTTTGTGATTCATAAAATAGAATATAAGCAAATGAGTGAGATCACTAGTGATAATTATTTCCAGTCAGGTGCGAGTGTGTGTCATTATCAAAGAGAAACTCAATGTTAAAAGAGAAACTTACAGCAAGGCAGGCAGAGGAAAATAGTTGTTCAATAAAAATAAATCAATTTTTTTTTCTAAATTATAAGGGGGTGGTTAAAAGTGAAGTTGTTTAAGTGACAAATAGAATTTTGAAGAATTATTTCAATTTTTTCATTCTTACATATCTCAACAACCCATTTCTAGGTCAATCAGCTGTCGCCAGATGTCTTTTTATGCCGTTGCATTCTGGACACCAGTATAATGGAACTTGGGTCTGCCAACCCTCTCTGTCGCTAAGTATCTCTTGCTTAGCCTTTTTGGGGATTTCACTGTCCTCCATGCATAGCTACCACCCTCTGCAATGTTCCAAGCCTTATAAACATGAAGACATCTGACTTGACTCTCCTGTCAGACGGTATAATTTCTGATTTGTATGCTTTCTCCATCATTGACACCACCATAAATGCAGCATAAAATTCTTCTTTCATCTTTCTTCTAAGTACCCATCCTTGATTATAGTCCTTCCTTTCCCTGTACCCTTGTGAAATGATCCGAGAACTTCTACCTAACAAATACCATTAAGAGAAGTACTTAAAATGGTGAATGATACCTGTTTAGCATTATACTAATCAAGGAATTTTCATAAAGAACTCAAGTATGTAGTATGTGTATGCATTGCCTTCCTACAAATCTATGTCACTTACATTTCCTTTAAATCCGTAAAATATATCTTCCAACATTTCTATCAAAGTATGGAATATTTAGGGCATTGAGTTAAATAGTTTAAAAAAAAAAAATTGTATATTTTAATATATAAAATATTTAAATATGTTCGAATTGTAGTAATATTGTTTTTCCCTCTATATATATTTATAATTGGACTAATATTTTACTTTTGATAATTAAGACTAGATCGGGTTTTATTTGTATGTATTATATTTTTAACATCATAATGTTTAATCATGATGTATCTTCAGCCACTCAATGCATTCGAGCTTCTACTTATATGTATAGGAACAGAATTATTATTAAAATAAAACGTTTATCTATTTGAACAAAACAAATACATAAGATAATTCAATGAAATCATTGTGCACAACTTGACTAAGAATCTAATCTAATCTAAATGCAAAGGGCTGAAGGGACTTTCCTTCCATAAGATGTGACCCAGCAGATTGTATCAATGAATATTAGATAACTTTGCAGATATATTGTATCGATGAATATCAGATAAACTTTGCAGATATGATGGGCAATGCACTGCCCTACCCGGTAAAGGTCAATATCAGATGGGGAAAAAAAGGATCGGGATCATTGAATCTCATTTAATGTCAACATAAATTGACCTAATTAATTCAATATTACATCAGAAAAACTGGTATCCCTGCTCAATATTTTTTTAAGCATAAAAATTGTTGTTAAATATGTTATTAATATCAGTACAAAGACATTATTGATATCAGTAAGGTTATATAGCTGGAAAAATTAATTAAAAATTACAATATTTCGTTTATATTTAAAACGCAAAACTTGCAACAATGTTCCGAAGGGTGCAAATATTCATTAAAAAGTAAATTCGAACTATTTTTAACAACTCATTAAAAAGATAATATATCTTTACAATTTGTTTTATAACCAGGTTGGATAATTACAAAATGGCGGGAAGCAGATGCTAAAATCTAAATGAGAATAACAATTGTTCAACATAATGAATTTTCAGTTAAGCATCGCTGATAGATCACGAGTACTTTGACACAGTTGCTAATTAATTAACAGAAAGATGATTATTAATTAGTATCACGTGACGCAGCACGATTCGGGTGCGGTTTTTTAACATATCACCAGTTGCAGTTAAAGACACAATTTTAAAGTGATTGTCAAACATAATAAAGGCGCGGATTATTTTATTATCTTTATTATTTATTTTAGTCAGGACTTGCAATACCTGAGGTATTTGAATCCATAAATTTCATAAAATAGAAAGCAAAGATTCGTCCTTTTAAACAGATATTTTTCAGCTTTCACAGCTACCCGAGTTGTTTAAACAACGGTATTAACACATGCGTCAAACAGATGTCAAAATCATTTTTATTGACTTAAAAATTAAAAATAATACATGCCCTTGAAACTGCTGCTGAAAACGTTTCTCCTAGCGAGATGGTCAAATCAATAAAACTAACCGAACAGAACAATTTAATCTAACAATTCTCTAAGATGAAATGAAAGGATAGTTCTAAGACAATCACTCTCAATAATGTGTTACGTTGGCACCTAACCAGTAACCAGAAACGTCGTATGACGTGTATTCTGGAACTCGGTTTTGCCCAACTGAAAATCGATTGATATTGAATAACCGTAAACAGTAAAGATAGCGTGATTATTGAAGTATAATGGCAATTATTCATTCTTAAAATATTTATTTTTTTACGACATTGCGTATACCCATGATGGCAGGAAAGGCGGGTTAATAATGAGGGGGGGGGAGTATTTCTAATTCGCCGTTATATACCTAAAGAGCTGCAAGTGAAAGAAAATTCACTGGTCATCAAGGGAGTTTACCAAGATGCTTCACATCAGCTAAACAAGTAATAAAATAACTACATATATTTTCCACTAGAACAGTATACGAACAAAATAATAAATTGTCCACAAGGATCAAAAGGGGTTCACTTACGTTTGTTTCCAGGACGGAGAACCTCGGATGGTGGAGCTCGTAGAGGCTCGGCGACTTGTAGAGAACTGTCGGTGAATGGGGCATCGTTCTACCGATTATCAGACGAGTATGTGCGTGGGGTGGTATATGCGAACGCGAGGAGCGTACTACTGACCACTGAGGGCCGATGATCACCAGACGTCGGACGGAACTGGAAAGAGACGAACAGATAGGAGTACCCCCACTTCACGCGAGGTTCTCCCTACCCTCACCACTCAGCCCGTGTTTGACTGATAAATAGATTCCACATCACGCATCTTTACTTTGGATTTTGGTATGGGGTGACCCGAATTGTCCAATAACAATGTACAGTCTTATCTCAGAGAGAGAACTACTGATCATCGCAACATTTCCCCCCCGGAGATATCACACCCTATCGACACAAGAGTGTGTTTTTTTTCACCCTACACTTCGAGACGAGGCAAAGATCGGTATTTTCACTTCGTCTGTATCGTACGTTTTTTAGATTATGTAATCCTATTCAAGATATGCGTTAATAATAGAATCGCTACCAAATAGATCTTGATTTTTGAAGGAGCATTATTTAGCTTATACAGTACTCGTTAACGGAGAAGGCCAAGTCAAAATAAAAATTTTAATATATAACTGAATTACATTATCACTTTCACCGGGGTTCACGTCTGCAGCTTAAGCCACTTTCTTCAAATTTCAAACAAAAGTAGAAACTGTGAGGCCAGTAATTTAAAATAAATCATACCCATTTACATTTTTTTTTAATTAGAAAATATATTTTTTTAATTACAATCTACCATGTCTACGCAATAAGTAATTGTGATCATTGATCTCATCCGTCCCACATTTACAGTCGAGCATTCACTCACACACTCATAAGATGTATACAAATAGAGAGCTTGGAAGATCCCCTATGCACATCCATCAAACGCGTCACCGGATACGGGCCAGTGGAGTCTAAGAGCACAAGAGTCACAGACGCTCGGAACATGATTGGAGAAACTGGCCATTGCCAGGATACCTATTGTCACGAATTTACATCAGGTGACTTTAACCTTCGACCAGGAATATTGGGATGTGCGAAGCTGAATAATGACAGGGCTAGGGTTTAAGGATGGTTGGATAAATTTTGAAGGGATGAGAGTTCAAGGATGTACGGTATAATAATATCGTTATGAAGTGTTCTGCCGTCGTCTTAATAAGAGGGAGTAACTGCTGTTCTCAGGACGTATGATTGAAAGGATTGGAAGCGCTTGGTATTTGATCGCCGAATAAGCCGATGAAAATTAGTCCAATTAAAGTGAAGTTATTATTAATATCATCAATTAAGAGTTTTAATTTTATTATTATACTTAAAAATAGGTTAGTTAATTGTGCACTACACCCCAATTAAATTTCGATAGCCTTACTAATAACAATAAGTTCCCTTTAACTGATTTAATTTTAATGGGTGATTACATATCGAGACCCTAAAAACCAAGTTAACAACAATTCAATTGCTGGGCCTGTAATAACGTGATATGTTTGACACGTGTGCCTCCCCCCTTTAATTATTTCTAATTAGCAGCTGTAGAAAAAATATCTTGGCAGGATCAGGACTCGAACCCGCAGCCTCATTACATATTTATGTTTATTTCTTTGGCTGTTAATTAATAACAATGAAAAGTAACATAGACCTAAACCGCAAAAAAAAAAATTGCTACTTTAATTATTCATTCTGCCTAATCAAACCTAAAAAATAATCTTTAGAATCTCTCCAAAAATCTTTACCAACTAGTCTTTACAATACCAATCGGTGTCATAAAAATGCCCCCCCCCCTCGTAATATATATATATAATAATAATATATACTCCACCTTAGGGATTACGTTTATCATCTTTTCGTTGATATAATATGAAGTAAACAAAGCTATTTATTATTACAAGCTAGACTATTTTCTTAAAGGTTAAGTACAAATTAAAACGGCAATGCAAATATTAATTCAGAAAATAAAATTATGAGATGCAAAAACAGAATCTACTGGGTCGGACTGATTTTAAGAGGGGAAATCCTGGGGTCCAGCATATACAAATTTGACTTAGTGGTTAAAAAACTGATTTTCAATGATCGACGTGGTCACAATAAATAATATGAAGTATTTGTCATCAAAAATAATTTTTTAAGCGACCATTAAATAAAATTAATTAAAAGTTACATATTTAGTTACGTGTTCAAAATTTTCTAGATAAAACAGACAAAAATAGTTTTGATATAACGGAAAGAAATAGTTCAGTAAATATACTGGCAAGTTCTAATCATGATATGAAACTTCCGGTTTCAACTTCTAGAATTCCGAGCTTCACCCATCCACGATTAAAGAACATGTTCAAATTCCAAATACGGAGAGGAATTTTGTATGAATTTTAATATCTCGTGCAATCAGTGGCAAACTGAATAAAGTTATTGTTGCTACATGCCTATTTTTGAAATTTCCGGAAAATAAAAACTACTAGGCCGAGCTAAAAATGAAGGCAAGGTTATCTTTGGTGTATTGGTTATAGAATAGCCACCGTTGTTCCTATGTCAAGGAAGGGCTTTCTTGGGCGTAAATACGGCCGTTTAACATCAAATGAACGTGTGTCCGGAAGAAGGGCCTATGTCACGATTTTTTCGAAACTCAGATTTTTGTCGAATAAGGGCCTATGTCAAGTGGTGTACGTATTGCCATGGTTATTAGTTGAAAAGGAAGCCGCTAGAGGTCAAGAGAATCACAATCGTTGAGAGAAATCACAAAACTTGAAGTGGAAGAAGGGCCTATGTTATCAGTATTGAAGCTCTTGTAAAATTAGGAAAACGTGACATAGGCCCTTCTTCCGGACACACATTCAAATAAATTTTAAAATATATATGTATAAATCCTAAGAAAAAAATCCTAAAAAGAGACGCCTGTATTTTACAATTTACACTGAGCTTAATTAATTTTTTTCTAAAAATTTATAGTCACTCCGAAAAACTTTTATTTATTGTTACATTAACCAGTCGATTCAGTTTCGCTAACTGGGGTAACGCCATGAATACAAATCAAACCCATTAAATATAAATAATAAAAATAGTAACAATCCAAACTGTAAAACAACAAAGCAATGAGTGGCATGTAAAAAAATATATTCGGGATGCAATAATGGAAGAGTGGATCAATGATTTTTGGAGATTCTAAAGATTTTTTGCGGTATAGGTCTCTATGTCACTTATCATTGTTACTACTTAACAGCCAAAGAAACCAACATAAATATGTAATGAGGCTCCGGGTTCGAGTCCTGATCCTGCCAAGATATTTTTTCTACAGCTGCTAATTAGAAATAATTAAAGGTTTCGATAATCCATCGTATAAATGTAAACTAACAACAAAACTACTAAAAATACTTTGTGCAACAAGCCATATCTTCAAAAATATCAGCTTTCTAAAGCAATCGAGTTTTCTCTCTCATAATCGTAGAAGATAAATAATAATAGCAGGAAAACAAACAAAACACAAAAAGGCAAATGGAGACAAATGCACGATCTTCTGTCATCACTAAGTCAAGATAATTCGATCACTGGTATGTGTACATCACTTAAGAGGACAGAGTATCATAAGGGTAATAATTCATTATAATAAACATTGATAACATAAAAAATAAATAAATGCTTGTTTTACATAACTAAAATGTTTTTTAACTAGGATAATAAACGTATTTAAGTATGCCGACTGGATAGTACTCTCGTGCTTTTAATCAACTTTGTAAATAAAAAGAACCATAAACACTCGACGTATGCACAGGACTTGAGTTTCGACAATCAAAATAAGATAAATTTTAGAAATAGAAATAGTTCAAGGGTGACAAACAAGGGTTGTTGGGCTGTAGAAAGTTTTTCAGAGAAGGACGACAAAGATATCTTGGAAAAGGTTTTTGGAAGAAGAAACTATCTCATTTTGAAAGTTGGGTCTATAAATGAAAATATACGTGAAAACTAAGCAGATATCAACGAAATCATAGGGAGTGTTCGAACACAACACATCTATCAAGATACTGTAGTCTACAAATATGTAGCGATTTGCACATACGAGTTCGTTTGTATCGTGTGTTCAGCCTTTTTCCTACGACGGGTGGCTTTTGCTTGGCGAGTCTTGAAAGAGTTTGCATTTTCTCGCCGTCCTTTTCCGTGAAATGATAGTAAATGCTTCGGACATTAAAGGCGTATGATCCGACAAGCCAGTACGGCTGGGCCACCAGTTCTCAAGACCAGTTTGAATTTGTAGAAGTAATTTTTAAGTAGTTCATAATGAAGTTAGAATGGAGATTTTGAATTTGTACGAGGGATTATCTATTTTATATTTACCTATCCATAATACACAGGATATAAACATATGGACCAGGTGTATGATGATTGGAAAATAATTCAAAATGATATGAGTATTAAATGTTCTTTGAAAGAACTAAAAAAATATGAAAGAATTTGTGACTCCTATATTCAGGAATTTGGCGATGAAAGTGAAAACAGCCATTATACAAGACGGAATTGTTTGCGTTCGACAAAATGTCGTCATTACTGCAATTAGCAAGGCGAACTAAAACTACTTCGGTATGCAATAATGATCTTTTATTTTATTAAATTATTCGAATTTCTTAAATATTCGATATAAAACACACAAGATACAACATCAATCACTAAATAAAAAATTAAAATTAAATATATATTTACAAATCCTGATAAATTTCAAATCACGTGAACGGTTCAATTTTAAAGTAATTTATTTCCTTAATCCATACTAAGACTATCAATAATATTCACTTTCGTGAATTCTTCTTCTTCGTGATCCCACGGGAACCCGGGCATTAGTCATTGAGGAGATCTAACGACAAAGATTAATCTCCGAATGGAATCTGATTGGTCTTTCATCTTCCAGGCTAGTTACGTAAACATAATTACCCATTTGTTTCCAGTCGTGTCTCCTCACGCAAGTCCATATTTTTATTTCAAGTAGATGCAGGCATGCATTCGTTATGTCCACATCTAAAATATCTGAACGTACCATCTTCGTATTTTTGTCATCACATAGCCAACTTCGATTGCCGAGGCTCTACTCTCGCCATTCTGCCTGAAAGTATGTTCTGCGATCATTATTCAAATGATCTGAAATTTTCAAGGTAGTATAAAACCTCTCAAAATATCTTGATTATGATTTGATTAAAATAAAGTATACGCGTAGTATATCGACTGAATCAAACGTGAATTTTTTTAGGATCCATTTGGTTTCTCAAGCAATAATTAAGAAGCTATTTAAGATTTTTAGTTCTGATTTTTTACCTTGGCTAAGGACCGATTAGAAACTATAAGGCAAATATATCTTCAAAGGTGTTAAAAAAGTAAATTTTTGGATAAAACAAATGTAGTTCTAGCCGATTTCAGTTTTAGTTTTGTATGACACCTATTTGTTTTGTTTTTTAGCTATTAACAACTTTTTTTGATAGAAAATACCATATTTTGAGATTAAGATAATGTAACAAATGAAATATAAGTTTCTCGGTTTTTTTTTTCATCTTTAATCATCAAATGTGTATATAAGGAACATAACAAGTCCCTGGAGTATCTTTTAATAATCTGTTTTCATTAACTTTCCTAAACAAATTTTAGTTGAATATTTTATCAAAAAAAATCTTATAAATAATATAGAATATAATGGTGAGCCTATTGATCCGTGGATCGTCTTGTTATTTTGTAGAATAAATTAGGGCATATCTAAAAAAAAAAAAATTAAAAAGATTTTCCTCATCTCCATTGCTTAACAGACAGCAATTTTATTATGATCCTAAATTAAATTATTGGTTTTAAACAAATTCGAGATAATAGCACTCTACAACAGGGCAAACATATTAGGCCACGAGAGCCAGGAACTGGTCCGTCCTGATTTAGGTTCTTATCAAACATCAAACGATATGTGAAAATTTTCCATAACCAAAATAAAATATTAGATTGCCACTTCTGCTATTCATTGAGTAAACATCAGTTGGTAACCGAATAAACAATCCATTATTTATTCATTTTCCTTTTCAATTCCATGCTGATGGTTCGCTAAAATCACGATATATGTATGCACATATGGAGTCTATGCAGACCCAATATTATTTATAAGCTCACAGTTTGTCGCCGAATTCCAAGGAAAAAACCATCAGGATCACAGGACTAGAATCGTATCTTAACTTGACTATTCAAAATATAGAGAAAATCAAACGGTCAAGGTTGACAAGATTACGCGTACTCCGGACCATGTTTGGGTTGAGGTTTCCACGTTTGAATTCCTTCATTTATCGTCCAGTTGGACACATTTCATGTCTTTTTTATGGCATCTTCATAACCGATATAAACAAAAACAAATAGCAAGTCTAGGTAACTTGAGGGATCTCTGGACTGAGTGTGTGTGTGTATTTACATATATAAAATATATTAATGGATAATTGTAAAAGCTTGAGTTTGAATGAGAGCGGTCATGTAAATTGGTAATTATGGCATGAAGGTGGATCTTTTGTCAAAATTATATATTGTCCTTCTAGGACGGATTCTAATTTTCTTTAAATAATGATTTATTGGGGCATTTTGACAAGGAAGGAATATTTATTAGAGAAATGTAACGATTCTTTGTCACTTAAACCAAACGTATGAACCAACCGTACATGCCGTGCGATAGCTTTGAATAAGATTTCATAGAAAATGCCAAAATAGGATTCTAAATCAAAACCTTGATAATTTTTCGTAAGACCTCTTTATCTATCATTCTGGGGTTCCAGGTTTAACGCGATATCTATCGGCTTGACTCTCCCCCCACCTAAGCATACGGTTTAGCTCACCATATTTTTCCATAAAATACATTACTTTTTTTTTTGGGGGGGGGGGTTGTTTATATGTTGCCTTGAGTATTCCTTTCTCGGCATTTATGTATATTTAGATCTTGACCCATTTCCATCTTATGTAATATGAGAAGAAAAAGTAACATCAATGAAAAGAATTTTCACGGTATTTCGACGATGCGTCATTACAATACAATCATACTATATTCCCAGTATTTAAAAGTAAAATTAACGGGGTTTTAAATACTCAATGAATTAGTCAAAATAAATTATAATTTGAAATTGATGAACCTCTTTTTCTTAAAATGGAAATAGTAAAAAAAGAACACATCATACAGTTCATCGGCGCTGAGTGTAATATTTTGATACTGTTTGTTTAATTGTTTAATCCAAACGAACGCTTCAGAAGAACAAACTCCCGACGAGGTAGCTTTGTGAAATTCATGCATTCAATAACGATAACGTAACATGACACATTTGAAAATAGCTGAAAATTTTTTTTATCTTACTGCGCAACGTTTCGATTCCATTTGAAATCTTCTTCAAGGATAGAACTTGAGACTGAGTTTACACAGGCACTTACTTACAACCGGGGCATCAATGATTATTGTGGTTGACATGCCCTAAGACCAACCACCACATGTGTCTAGTCAGCAGATTGAAAGTCGTATAGAAAATTAGTCATAATTCTGACTCATAATAGCGATGTTCCCGAGTGTGACAGAAATTCAGTAATAGATAGGGTTCATTCATGGTCCTGATCTACAGCTAATTCTAGGGTGTTTATAGGGCCAGATATTATAGTTTTTTAGAAGATGATGTACCATAAAAATTATCTGGCTATCCAAATCCTCAATTTGGAATTCAACCTGCAGGCACTCAGGATGGGAGGGGAGAAACCTGACCAGAGCCAGGAATCCCAGTGACTAAATATTTACAAAAGATCACGTAGCCACTACAGTTTTAATCTCCGAGGGTTGTAGGCAGTCACCTTGTTTTACGCTTTCCGTTTTCGTGTCTAAATACCGAAAAATATACTTTTATGAAATATAAAATTAAAAATAAAACAAACTTTTGTGCACCCTGTAAAATTTTTAATTATAGAGTTAATAGGGTTTTTTTTATGCTGGCGACTATATATTGTTTGAATGAGTCGGTAAGTGAATGTTGAATTGTAAATATGGGCTGAATGAGATCATCGACAACTATTGCTTGTTAGTCACTACGGTAGATTGTAATTTTATTTGAACCAAGTGTTTCTAACTTTAAAACATTTTGAGAACTAAGAGTAGCAACCGCGTATTTAATACGGCCGGTTTTATTAAATTATGTATGTCAATATTTTGGTTATTTACAGCTGTTTATTTATTTATTAATAAAGAGATTGATTTTCAGTAATTGAGGTGGCTTGAAAAATAAAACGGAGCAGTTTAGTTGAAAAAAACTTAGCAGTTCTTTCACAATCATTTAATAAGTTTTTAAGAAACTTAAGCGGAGTCTTGGGCGAAACACCAACATCATTTGATCCCACCCCTTCACTTTCTAGGTTAATAATTACCTCTACGCATACTTCAAAAAATACAATATTGTTCATTTTAATACTTTAATTTTACTACCTCAATTTGTGCTTTTTATTTACTAACAACTGCTTACAACACAACAAGGAGGATTTGAAACTGATTTCATGTTCCCTGTTACTCCTGCAGATATTTTATATGCTGTATTCGGATGAAGACAGTGGTATACGAAGGAATCAAAAATGAATTATCAAGATTTCTTTTAAAATTAATTCATTTAAAAAAGTTGAATTATAAACACTGATATTAAAAACAAATAAATATTCGATTACAACTTATAAAGTTTCATAAATATCAATTATTTTTTTAAATGGTAACCAGAGAGGAACATTCTGGGCAGAGGGCTTCCCCCGATCCACCCTTAACTAGTAAGAAAAAAAAAGTCGGTAAATAACAGATTAAGCACAAAATTTTCAATGTAGGGAAAACTAACAAAACAATGATTAACACAAATAAAAAAGGAATGATAAAAGAACAAATGATATATTAAAATAAATACCATTAGCGATAATTTTAGGCACAAATCATGCACCATTGAAATAGCATATGCTTGGCTTTCTTTATTGAAGTAAACTTAGTTTTCTATTTCTTCAATTAAAGGATTTATGGAGGCAGTCGACTAAAAAAGTACTTAGTTTATGAGTACAAGAACTTTTCAATGAAAGAAACGTTTAATTCTGATGTAGAGAGGTTAATTATTGATGATTCTGATACATTTATCTTCAACAATATGAACTTTTTTTTTTACAGATGAAGCTTCATGCACGAGCGGCTATATATTATATCGGACGAATTACTGATTTGATCAGGATTAATTTATTTTTAAGAGAAAGTTTGGATTGTTTATTAAAATACGGGTACATTTTGTACATTGTTGCTCGAGTTTTATTCAGTTTTTAATATGATATGCTGGGCGAAGGTTAATTTTTTTGTCTGGATGTACGGAATTATTGCATTTGATTGTGTTAGTAATACAGTTATTCGATGTAATATAAACCTGACCAAAGATAAGTATAGTGCCGTCTTAGGTTTACTACAAAAACGTTTCGGGCTTTACGAAGAGCCGAGAATTATATAACCAGTAATAACTAAAACACAGGTTTCTCTCTCTCTGTAGGAAGACTACCGTGTTTCACTCACATCCTCATCTAGACTTAGTTTATCCTTGAGCTTGCTAACGGCACTCATGATTACGTAATTAACGGAACATATTCGGTCGCGAGACCGTGATATGTAATAATTCGTTATTATTTTTACGGGAAATAAATGACAGTATCGTTCGATTACGAAACTGATTCATACGGGTTTTATCTTATCTTGAATGTAGGAGGTCATTCGGCTTAGGTTCAAACTGGTAATTTGAGGCACTCAACGCTTTTATACAAGAGTTTTTATTGATCTAAACGATTAACCTTTAAACGTTATAATATATTTATATTATAAATAACTTTATGGAATCAATATAGTAGTATTTTAAGTTGTTCATAGAATTCCAGTATTAGCTATTTATTGGCCAGGATCACTTCACTTGTCGAATGACTGATAAAAATGGACGACAAGAGATGCCCAAAAAAATAATCAATTTCACTCCAGCAGAGAGAAGAAAGGAAGCACCATAAGAGTACATAACGATTAAAAAAACAAACAAACAAACAGCAAAAACGGTGTTATTGGTTATGGCTTATGTAAAAACTATTCAATAACAATTAAATACCATACTTACACGTTTGAACATTAAAGCAAACAGATAAATAATAGCAGGCGAAGTAAAAAGCTAATGAGAAATAGAACAAAGTTCACGAGTCAAGTTGCTCTCAGAAAAATTAATGTGACTGGTCACAATAGCCAGACACGAAAGGACTTATCTGACGGTTCAGATCCTCGGATTCTCGAGAAGTTATCGCTCACTAACGTCCAGGCCGTGCCAGCCAAATCTGCTTTTTCAAATCCACCAGCGCTTTAGGTCCATCCTTGTACGGAGTAAATCTTCCGATTGTTCTAAGCAGATCCGCAGACCCAGTACTTTTGTGCAGGTTGATAACTTCTGACAGATGGGCTACGATTTCAGTGTCGTAGATAACTGGGTTGTTGTCGGGGAAGTTTTAATTTGTTTCATATTGTGGAATAAATTTCTTTTCTTTTCTTAAATAAATTTATTAATAGATATTTCATTTTATTATATAATATTAACTGTTAAAATTAGAAATATCTTCATTTCGAGGCAATGAATAAATTTAATTATGTCTAATGAAAAAGAAATTAAACTTAAAAATTCAATTGAAAAAAATTAAATGTTTGCCAGCATTCTAGCAGCTTAAATAAATTCATAAATGAATCATTATTTAGAGAATGAAAAAATTATACAAAATTAAATTTAAAAAATATATGAGTGGTCACTTTAATTATAAATATACGAATGAATAGATAAATTTAAAGATAATAAAATTTTAGAAGTGGTTTATAATTAAAAATTTAAGTAAAACATTATTGGTCCACAAAATATTAAATATAAACTAAAATTTTCTTATAACACATATGGTCTCAAAAACAATGAAAGTGACACAGAGACAGGCAAGATATATTATTTTTATTATATATATATTTTTGTTTTATAGTGTCGGCGGGCTTGGACTGTCACTCCAGCCGTACGTGTATGGCGAGTTGTCTCCGGTACTCCCCTTCCCACATCCGACACAGATATCAGCCTCTAACATACAGCCAAGAACATCGGGCTTAATCGTTTTTCATACCAAGTCATAGGTCTCATGACCTTTTAAGTCTGCTGTACGAAATTCCATTCGCTATTTCTTCACACAAGCCGAATCCCTTTTATCATTTTCACAATTACTATAATTTAGAAAGTATTGGTGGCCTAGTCGGTTGGGAAGTCTCTCGATTTAGAGCATGACAATACTAACAAACGTTACTCATTACTTAAAAGCAATTTATCCTTCCGATAAATTATTGAGTCTAGAACATAGTTGTTCAGCGACATCAAGGGGACGACCCGATGTGCGCCGATAAAAGGAATTTTATCTCAAGATCTAAAAACATTTACAAAGTGGCAAGTTTTTACTTATCTAGTCGCTGATAAAAATTCGCCAGTAAATTACGAAACAATCGTTGAAAACAGAGACATAATTTACAAATATACTTTGACAATGTTGTTTACACGAGCTGTTGGCAAGCACACAACAAATGTAATAGGACAGGTCTATTTTTAGGAGGTTACTACTAAAACTGTTTACAGCTTTTATACAATAATAATAATAGTAGATTCAGGGATTAGTACCCTAACATGACTGCATTTAAAAACAAATTGACTAAGAAAAAAATTATATTTTTTGACATTGACATAGATAAAGCTTTAAGTCAAAAGAAGACTTTATTTTTAACATATTACCTTTACTGTCATATATATGCACCCAAAAAAAAGTATACAACACATCCCGGGATAACACATAGACAGAATGTTTTTGAGCAACGGATAAATTATTATTAAAAAAGATTAACGCAACTAAAAATGAGCCTAAAAATACGAATTGTATAGAATAGTATAAATAAAATAACAGACATTTTCATATTAAAGTATACATCAATGTTCATCTAGACATATAATAATATAGTGTTAAATTTCAAGTATTAATCCAACCAAAATATACCAGCCTACAGCACTAAATTCACATTTAAAAAAAAAAAATGTATATAAACTGAAAATTCTCAATACGTCACGAATCATCGACTAATTGCGCAACAAAACAAAGCATTTAAATGTTTTTATTAATCAATAAAAACACTCAGCAAACAGACCAGCTACACTATTAAACGATACTATTTAAAATCATCTATCAATAAAATACTGGCATTCGTACACAAATCTTCCGAATCACGTTGCTCCCTTCACAATCCCTTTAATTTTCTCCAAGGCATAATATATTTCATTTTTCACCATTGATATAATACAACATTCTCCCCCCCTTCATATCCCCTTTTTATTTAACATTATGTAATTAAATGTATCGAAGAGAGTATAAGAGAGAACCACGGATTCTTCACGGAAAAATGTGAAATGATATGCAAAAATGGTATGCTACTCATGATACATACGTATGATGATACAAAACCAAAGATTAGAATAGGAGTACGGTCCTTTTAAATTGAAGAAGAAAAATACTAGACTTGTTAAAAAAAGACATGTTAGGGAAATCTCGAGAGAAAAATTCCTTAAATAAACATATCATTCGTGTACAGTGATATTCAAAAGTCGAAATTTGGAAGATGTAATATCTTTAGACTATTTATTTTGGACCTGTCAGAATGAGAACTCTATTTAATTAAGATTACTTCAGAAATGTTGCAACAGTTGTTTACCAACGGCGTTAGTCTAAGGAGCACCAATTGAATGTTTATTGATAAGTAATGGGAGGTTTTTCTATTCAAATTCTCATTGCAAGGACTTTATTACCTTAATATTACAGATGCAATATTCAGTCTCTCATGCGGCGTATTATTTAAAGCGACTTTCTAAGGAGGGAGAAACTTAATTAAGTTCATAAAACCGCACCCTCATTTTTGGATTATCACAGCTCCGCAGTTCGAAATGAAATGAAAGTTCCGGTCAAAAGGCTCTGAGTCAAGAAGGAGATAGATTTAAGTTCTATAGTGGATCAGATTTAGGTAGGTAACAGGTATATATAAATGCATTATACGGCCCTGTCAGTTTTTACAAGATCCGTTCAGTTGTCAGTTCTCTCATGAGTCTCGAGTCGGAATTGTGCAATCGAGGAATGTAAATTGTACATTATACAATGCAAAGTATTTTATCACATGGATGAAGACTGTTTCATTGCAGTTGCCTAGGCTTTACCGTTAAAGCCACCGCGGTGGAAAATAAGCTAATGGAGCAAAGCATGGTACCTCAAAAGGAATTCACTGTCACAATTTAATAATGGAACTCCGCTTAGAATCATGTGATTGGGTGAAATATTTACATATGCTCTGCAACTAAAATTGGTGACGCCTATTTTTAAGAAGTTGAGCGTAGTTTATTATACCACCTCCTTCGTTCCATTCCATCATACTCCTGGTGTTTATCCAACATAAGTCTGTTGGAGGGACTCTCTAATGTTCGAATTATGGTAATTTGGGTCCGTATTTTTCCACAACCACCATTTGATTTTTCAATTACATTGAATTCACAAACGAAGTCGTGATCTTCTAACATTGCAAGTTGAGTATAATCACAGTGATCAAAACAAAATACTGATAATTGGACTAAAGAGTTTAAGAAGGAGCGTTGCACTCACAATTTTAAGAACCGAGCTGAAACGGGGACGAATAGGTCCATCCATCCTGTCAGCTCTCCTTCTCCGTTTCAGTTTTATATGTTTTTTTAACGGCCTTAAGAGCGGTACTATTTCTAAAGCACTTTCTCGTACCAAAAGTCGGTAAAATAAAATAAATGGTATAAGCTTATATCGTAAAATGTATCTGGCTAATAGGTTAATCAAATTGAACATTCATCGTTAATCAACACGATTAAGGTGAAGAATGTTAAAATGAAAAATCGGGCTTATTGGAGTAATAGGAATGACCAAAGACTATAAATATTTGATAATGTATCAGTAGACAAGCTGAATTGGTTTATTGCTTTTGTTTTATCGCAGGTTTTCCATTTTCAAAGTTGATCATTTTTTTTTTTTTGCTAAGAGAGGAGGGTGTGGTGAAAGTTATAAAAATAATGGTCGGTATGTCGATCAGTAGCCATTTATTTTTAACGATTATTTTTTCTTGACATAAATTACTAATCAAAGTTTTTTTTAATGCATATAAAAGAATTCATAAGTAATAATATCCATATATGGTGATAGTATATAAAATACTTATTAGAGGTAAAAAGAGAAAAAGAAAAAAAAAGAAGTTTTTGACCAAAATACTTCAATTTATTTGCTAAACCACTTCGATCACTGAAAATTAAAATATTAAATCTCTATCTAAGAGAAGCAGAAAACGACGGAGAAAAGGTTCAGTGATACAAATTATTTTTACTTTCATTATTTAGGTTTATTATTTACAATTTTGCTCAGAAGGACAAGTAAAATAATAGATACTTTTGTGACTGAAACCTTTTTCATAAGTACACTCTATTTATTTTTTAAACTGGTAATGTAATAATTAATAGATTTAACAGAAAGAAAAACAGAACAAAAATCTACAAAGTAAAAAGTAATAAAAAAAATTATAAGTAAACAAAATTAATTTAACGTATATGAAGTCAATAATGTTGATCTTGTTCTAACAAAATATGTTTAGTGCGTTTGAGGACGTATCTTTCGAGGGAATGCTTTCTGTAACTGTCTATTTCTGTTATGACCAGTTTTCGGACAAGGAAGTTTTTTCTTATATAATCTTTATTGCGATAAAATTACAATCCACCTTATTGGACAATAAACAATTGTGATCAATGTTCTCATTCATACCATATTTACAATTCTTCATTCACTCGCTTATTCATACATTATTTACAAACAGCCCTAATCCACTTGGTTGGCATCTCCCTCGCATGCTACTTAAGAGGAAACGGAGTCTTGGAAAGTCTTCCATGCTCATCCATCAGCCGCGTCACCGGAAACGAGCCAGTGGAGGCTAACCAAGAGCGCGAGAGCCACAGACGCTCAGGACATGATTGGAGAAACTGGCCATTGCCAGGACTCCTACTGTCACGTATTTATATATAGCACGTTACGAGGCCACTTCCGCTTTAGTCTCCGTGGATGATGATAAGGATGTGTGGCGCAGTGTAATGACTAAGGAAGTTGGAGAAAAAAAAATTCTCTGGCTGGATGTGTACACACTCCTGATTGTGGGTAGTTGACGGGATTGGGTGGGTAGGACTGCCAACTTAGTGTGTCGTATGCGCATAATGCTAATAGGTTATACGACTTCCAATTTGAAGTAAAAGTGTTTTAACTCCGAACCGGCGCAGTAAATGGGTGGATTACTGCTTCACGTAGTATTGATTTGTTTTCGAGTGTTAATTTTGGTTTTATTAGGAAGTTCATTTTAAAAATAAAAGTTTGGTTGTACATTATTTATTGTACTTTTAATTAATTTTCACCTATTTTCCGTTATTATACGATAACCCAATAGACATAAAATAGATGTAATAAAAAATATAGAATAGATGTAAAACACAGGTCTTGTTAAAATTATTAATATTTTCAGATTGAATGCATAAATTTTACGAACACTATAACAGAACACAGATGCAGACAAAATGTTACCGAATGAGTGAGTAATTAACTAGAGCGAATACTAAAGTCGAGCCTCTCCCTTCGAGGTCCATAAAAAATTGACTAGCAGCTTTTAATAAATACGTATGTAAAGCATAGTACCATATATGTAGGTACTTATTTGAAACCAGTTTGTCGGGTTTCAGACCTTCAAGAAACAACGCAAGATAAATTCAATCTGACCTTACATCATCACACAATCACACCACCACGAGTGATGGCAAGCTGCTCCTCCTTACATCATAACTAATTCACGGGCGTCCACCATCATTTATTTACCAGGAACCCACAGGTTATAATGAATATTTTACTTAATTCAACCTCTCGTGTCAGCCGTGGGGGAATAATCAGGACTTTAAGCCATAAATTTCCTTTTTATTTTAGAAGTATTATTATTATGCTATTAAAATTAAGTACAGCTCATAAACAGAATAGTCAGTAAAAAATCAATAAAGATTGATAATATAAAATATATATATATATATATATGGCGAGGCAACCGATCGTTGGATTCTCTCCTTGTTGCCCCCCCCCCTAAAAAGTAACAATTGCTAGTGTATTTAACGTACTCTCATTTGCTTATAATAGCACGGTGACAAAGCTTAGTTAACACTTTTTTGAAAGTTTGAATTTGATAGCATTATTGAATGAATTAATGAATTTAATTACAACATAATCTACTTAAATCGTCGACCTTAAAACATCACATGATCCTATGTGACGTTGCACTTGAAGTTTTTCGCTAGCTTCATGAAATAAAATTCACCGGTCTGAGCTGACTAAGATCTTTTTATCCCTTAGTCAGTAGCTCCGCCGAACACCCGTGCTGGGACCCATTCATTTGAAAAACTGTATTTTATCATATATTGTATCATATAAATCATTTCATAAGTACAAGGGATCGAGCACATGAAATACTTGTATTATTCATTTTCCAAATTTTCACATATTTACCTAAAACCAAAGGTACATAAAATTCGAATAGCCTAACATGGCAATGAACTACTATTACCATAGGTGACTTGAGCAGTGGCGAGGCCAAAGGTGAATTTTGATCACTAGTCTTCACTAGTCACGTTCCCACGGCGCGATAGGCATGACCAACTTTAAGACGAGGCTGGCCAAGCCACACGTCGTGGGGAACCTGCTACAAAGATATCTAGAGGTCTTGGGGACGGGTGCACGAACCGTATCGGTTTGTCACCTGCCGATACCCAAGCCTCTGATGTCCGAAGCATCCGCTGACATTTCTCGGGAAAGAGCGTGCCAGCCCTCTACAAACCACCCCCCCCCCCACCCTAAAAAAATTAAATTATATAATTTTATGTGTTCTGCCCTTGTTGCTCTTAAACCACTTGTATTCTGTTATTAATGATCGGGCTAAATATAGGTGATTAACTATATTATTTCTCATACTTACACGGGGGGGGGGGGGGGATTACAAAGTCTCCCAGAAAAAAATTCTCTTATCACCGCCAAAATACTGCTGGGCCCGTTACTTAATATTTTGATGTACAAATGAAGGCGCATCGAGCTACATGTCACCAGTTTTACGGTTTAATTGCTGGCTGTGAGTAAAGATTAAGTAAACAAAGTACCAATTTTGTCTACTCACAAGTTTGTATAATGTTTGACAAGTGCTATACTGTTTGACAAGTGCTATGTTGCCATTATCAAGAGCTCATGTTACTTTTATTAGAAGTCAGACATACTGCTGAAGTAATACTAGTGAGTCTAGTGCCGATAATATAACCAGCATTCCGATCACTTGACGATGGCAGTACATCTGCCGAAAGAGCTTGTGAAATAGAAATACAAACTTGAGGGAAGAAAAAATTGGACGTTTTTTTTTCAAGTCACTAGTCTTCTACGCTGAAAAATACTAATGATTAAATGGAACACTGATAGGTTCGAATTGCATTGCATCTTAATTGCCATTCTGAAGAATTATTTCAACTTTTAAACCAAATGTGATTACTTTTCGATTAATGAAAAAATACACATTGAACGTGACGGCAAGATTATTGTACGGATTAAATGGTATTATGTTTGATATGAGCAGTCAACATTATATTTTTGTAAAACAGTTTTATTGTCTTTCCACGACTAATAACTTCTTCTTCAATGTAATAGCGTCTTCGGCAACTCAAAGCTGTCATCTTCAGTTATTGCTAAAATAAAATAAAAATTTAAATGATAAAAACTTTTACCTGCTCACATGGACTGAACTAATTATTATTATACGTGACAATGGTTTCTTATTTTGAAATTGCCCTATTGCATTACAATTAGAAATTCTTGAAATTCAAATATACACTTATGTAGTAAATAATTAAAATTAAAAACTATCATGTAACCATTAATACTATCACAAATTGTCTTAACATTATAAAAACCTACTTAAAACCCAACTATATATTACTATTATGGCTTCTAGCCCAATTGGTTATGTGGGATATATAACTCATATTTTAACCAGGCCTGCTACATCCACGCTCCTCACTTTACGACTGGCTTTGTCCAGGTTTCTTAGCATACGCGTGTTTGCTATTTCTTGCTTTTTATTGATATTATCCAACCTTAGAGAATCTAATTTTATTTTAATATTTGTCAGGCTATTAATTAATCTTTTATCGTTTGTAGGGTGTAGAAATGCGACGCTATGTGGTGCCTCATTGTGCCCTTCTTCCTGTAAGTGTTGGTAGAATTGCCTTGATTTTTGTTTAAGATGTTCTTTGCATCTAATTGATAATTTTCAATTCGTTCTACCAACATACGGTTTATTGCATTCCCCACGGGCGATCTATTTTTTATTGAATCGGGTCATGAGTGGGGGAAATTAAGTTGCATAAAGTTACTTTACTTTTGGAGGCTAACCCAATGCCTTCTTTTTTTCAAAATAATCCCTGATTTGTGACGATATTACATTAAAGAAAAAGATATAAGTTATGGAAAGACAATAAAACTGTTTTATAATTACACCGTTCCACAATCCGGCAGTACTTTTTTATTTCTATTTTTCATTACATAGTTTAGAATGCCCGGGATTGCCGGATCCTATGAATTATTTTACTTTTCGGAACTCGAAAACAAAAGTTGTCAAAGGAAAATGCATAAATGAATATTATAGATGCTTCATGCCGCTCGTAGGAAGTTTAAAAATATAACAGAAGTACTGCATATCAACAATGATTTGATTATCATCTTCATTCAACAATTTTCTGAATGTGTTTATTTCATCATTACAGAACCCGAAAACGACTGCGTAGTCGAAAATGTTAATGCGTGACAGTAAGATTCCCGACAGACAATACCTTAGTTTTATCATGAATGTGTACATATGTAGATGCGATGGCAAATATATGAATGTGTTAACACTCTTTACTATTTATTGCTTTGCAATAAACATCATGCTGCTTTCAATGAATTGCCAAAATTAACCAATGAAGAAATAAAAACATCATTCAAATGGGATGTATAACAGAATTGAGGATTTCGTTGGTAATGTGGAAGCTACTATACTTTTATATTTTATATAAATAAAATCGTAATGCATGATACATCAGCAGTTAAATGAACCAGTAAAATTAATATTATGTAATTTGGTTAACTAAGCCAAATTGACTTAATAATAAACTTATGCGAATCAACAACGTAGGTGACGTTTTTGAGAATTTTCTGCGACAACGACATTCAGTCACCAGAACTATATGAGGGAAAATAAAGTAGCTTTTGGAATGACGCAACAAAGAATATCAGGATCTGGTGATTTCATTATCTATGGTGTGACAATTTGTTCAAATAAGAAATATGAATCACTAACACTATCAAACTAAATTAAGCAATGTATTACAAATATTAGCCAATACGAATGTTATTAATTTCACACTCCCCGTCATTAATTTTCGGCCTCGACTTCAGTCAACTAATTGAAAATCATACTGCGTTATGAAAGAAAACAAATAAGTTAATTTTTAATGGATTGCATATATATATATATATATATAGAGAGAGAGAGAGAGAGAGAGAGAGAGAGAGAGAAGAAAATTAGAATTTAGTGTATACCAATTGAATAGCAGACGGAATACACGTGAAGCAAAAGAAAAATAGTCTGTATATTTAAATATTATTATTTCTTTTTCTGAAGTACATAACAGGCCAATGTTTTTAAAAAAAACCTTTTCAAAGGAATTTTGATTATTGTGAGATTAATTCATTGTCCTGTAAGAATTTCATTAATACAAACACTAACGAAAGGTAATTTCATGTACCCATCTAAAAGTCTGGCCTCGCTAAGGTAAAACACTTTTTTCTATATATTCTAAATCAACAGACACCAACTTTGCATCAAACAATGACAATATAAATCACGGAAAATTTTTTTTTCAAACAATCCCATTTATCGGAAGAGATATGAAACATGAAACCAATTAGCCTGTACCAATTATAGCCATTACCTCACAGGAATAATACTCGTACTTTTAGTATGAAAGTTTAAATTAGTTTTTGCACGCGAGCCGAGCTCGATTGTCTGCGATGGGAACCAAGTGTGCAGTAACGAATTCTATTCTTGCTTCCGAACGCGAAAATTTTGTAAAAATGATACTATATATTTTTTTAACTTTCAAAACCCGAAACTTTTACTTCGAAAAAAACAAAAGCACACGGATGAAAGTATGACATTCTCCTTGTACTGCGTCTGGATTGGTTGATGCTAAGAAACACTATTAAATTAATTTTGGCAATTTCCACTCCAATTAGAAGACAAAGATAACGAGCAGATGAGCTGCACTTTTTTCTTTTATAAGAACATTGAACCTAATAATAAAAAAAAGAGAATTTTAATTGCATAAAAAGAAGAAAATAATACGTAACAGCGAAAGAGGTGTTCGAAGATAACTTTTTCAAACCACATATCTAGGGAGGAGTTATGTAACGGTATTCCATTGCTTTTTCGCTCAATTTAAAATTTAAATTCATGCTTTGGGCTGGTTTTATGGAAATGTAAAAGGTCGTTAGAGAGCTACCAAAGTACAGGATCATTATGAAGAACTCAACTACAAATGAAGTTGCATTAAAGATTGTATATTGAAACGGTGTTTGGTATTATTTTAAATATTGTATATAAATAACTTCACGCCAGCGTCTTGTGTTAGTCTCATCCAGGGAAGTATCTTATTACCTTCTAGTGCTGATGGTGTTATCAAAAACTTCTAAAGGCCTCAAATAGTTGAACTCTTGGTAACGTGGTCTAAGAGGTTAAAACTCAATAACGAACACTCTACCGGGCCTGTATGATTTATAAGGTGAGTCTCATAACTTTTATAAACATATATAGACAATATATATATACATAGCATTTAACGAATCACAATGTCAAAATATTAAAAATTGTATAAGGTGTAGGCAAGCTACAGGACATATAATGAATGTCATCTTGTAAATAGAGTCATCTATATTGAATTGTATAATTTTTATAACAAGGGTATTTGAAAAAAAAAATCTTACGGGTTTAGAATAAGCAAAATTACAGAATTAGTTAAGGGTGCTCACTTTATAAAATCAAAATAGGCGATTCGATGCACAGTTTATGTTCTCAAATTCAAACAACCATTGAGTGTAGCGATTAGTGAAAGCCACTAAAGAATTACAATAAAAATTGAGTTTAAGCACGGAAATTTTGATATCCATATAACTCAAGTATCAATTTCATAAACTACATAATTTCAGGCCTGTTGTGGGTTCTCATCTCAAAAACTTACGATATTATGCTGGGTACTGATTTGTAACGACCACGATTCGAAAATTGTAAGAATTTTCTCCCTACTCTGTACGAATTCATACGATAAGTCTAAAAGGGCCAAGTTATATAATACTCATTATATCTTACATTTTTAGTAGAAACTTGTACCTCAGTTGAGACTTATGGTCACCCTTTTTTTTGTAAGTAACCCTTCCTGCTCCCTAAAATCTTACCCGTTTTTGACCTTCTTGGGGCCAAGACACCCAAACTTGTGCCCAAGCATTCACAAATGTATGTTCTAACGCTGTAACTGATTAATATTAGTGTATATAGCAGTGTTTTGGTTGTTACTCATAATAAAGTTTTTTAAAAAACTTTCCTCTACAAGATTTGTTAGCAACATGCCGTGTTGGGGATGAGTGTTGAACGTATGTAGCCTGGTTGGTAGTTGAAAGTTTAACCTAATCTGTCTACAGACGATCAATATATCCCAGGTTCAACACGGCATATTGCCAACAAGGTTGACAACCAAGCTGATCGTCTTCGGGGCCCTTAACGTTCACCAGTACCGGGTAATCCGCAGAGGTTCCGCCAAAATCCAATTTGAGCGAATTCGACTACATTCATTATAAATCAGTACACGATTTTAACAGAAGTGAAAATTGGTACTTCGTAGATTTAGATCGATAAACTCGTATATTATATAGAGACAAAAAAGTTGTATTTTTTAAGTTATATTTTAACTCTATCTGAGTGCAGAAAATCTTTTGATGCAGCATAATTCAGACATATTTCTCTATGAACGTTCTGTAAAAAAAAAAACGAAGATTACAGACAGCGAACCAGACTCCTTGCTTTGGTGCAGACAAACACTTTACCAATGGTTCGACACTTCCATCACACCCACCCGTCAATTTGACGTTGTTACTTAACTTGCCTGGAAATTAAATATTTAACTACCGAGTATCTAGTTGCTATGTTGAACCACCTGTACATCGTAAGATGGAACACGTCGACAAAAGTAAATAACTTATTCAATTTACTTTCCCAAAACGAACCTTCAAGTCCTATATATAGTGGACTCCCTCTAAACTGAGTGCGCTGTCGCAACTGTGGAAGGGCACGAAGATCATAGTCTTCTCATAGCAGTCATTCATTATTAAATCCAAAAAATAAAGTACTTAATCAAAAGATTTTATAGTCTTAAGAACCACAGTTAGTATTACATTAATAAAAAAAATGACGCATTCAAAATACGTCAAATGGCAAACGTTTGACGTGGGCAGTCAGTCACCTGAGTAAACTCCTGTCCGTTCTTATATTGTCAGATTTTTTTTAAACCATCAGTTAAAAACTTAATGCTCTGCAAAGAGAATTTATAAATAACATGAAATCAAAAAGTGATTTCTTACATCCCGGAGTATAACTAACGAGACCACTCCTGCAAAAAAAAGTTATGAAGTCTCTAATCTGAGTGAATGAATGAAAATTGTAAATATGGTATGAGTGAGAACATTTATCACAATTACAATAAGTAATTGGGCAATAAGCCCAATAAGGCATATTGTAATTTTATCGCAATAAAGTTTTGAAAAAAAAAATCTGAAGGAATCTCTAATTGCGTTAATAACATTAAAATACTAAAATCTGAATGTTAATTTTCCAATAACTTTTTCATTATTTTTTCATATACACTAAATTAAAAACTATGTTAATAATTAACTTCCTACGTTTAAAATAATGATACTAAATTGAAAGAAGGTATCAAAATGTTATTTTTGTTGTTACGCAGTCAATGCGTAAAAAATCTTAAAATCATTCTAAATAAGTACTTCGTATTTAAAAGTAGATTTAAATATTTTAACTATACCAGACATATAAACCGTACTAATCTCAACCGCTTTCAGGTTTAAACTGCTAGCTTACCTGTAACAAATAAAATATTTTGCATCAGTAATCAAATAAAGTCATTAGAAGAAGACATGATAATATTGAATATTGATGTTAGCATCTTCAATTCAATAAATAATTCAGTCAAAGTCGTAGTTTATCGTCAAATTTGCCCGTAATTATTCTTATTATTCTTTTTTTTGGTTAAGTTGACAAATAAACAGATTTGCTACAAGATGCTTTGTGATTTTTCGTATGTCATGCAAGAGGAAAACGTGAATATTGCACGATTAAAAGAATACCTGTGCTCAGACCATGGTTGCCACTAGTAACGAGCTTATCAAGGTAAATACAAATATAAAATACTTCGCACATCTTTTTTTATTTGTTTGGACAGGATTCGCTACATTTTTTAGTTTAAGAAGGTGCCCCCCCCCCCACGAAGCAGGGTAAACCCCCCCCCCATTACCCTGTAAAAACCAAAAAAAACACTGTCTGTTGTTTTTTTGTAGGCCGGTAAAACCGAGTGGTCATCCAACCCATGGCAGTCTTGTCGTAAACTTAAAACTTGAGGCCCCCAGAATACGACCGAGATCCCGGCGGTACTCAAACTTCACAAGAAAACACTGTTCTAAGGAACCGGCAAAAACATAATTCATTCTATACATAAATAAATAATATATATATTCAAAATTTAGAGGGAAAATGTATGGAAATGAATACTTGAAGTAATGTTTATGAAGGTTTTAATCGCGAACAATCGTTATCTAAAAGCTTGTTATTGCGGATTCACCAGCAAACACCCTTAAGACGTTTGTTAATATGTCTCTGAGATTGATTCGTGGATAATTACCAAGCAAAAGGATTCGATGATTATGCCAATTTATAAATAGGATCGTAAGTGCCGTGGAAAAACCACATCCACTGTATAGTAGAGTTCCTGTTAATAATTTGCGCATAAACCTGCGGTATGTCAAGGTTGAATGAGAACCATTTTTATGTAACTGTTTCATCGCAGAATAGAACTTCTGTAGAATATGCAGATGATCTTTTATACAATTTAAAAATATATTAATAAGTAGTTTATTTGTATAATTATAATTTTCTTCTACAGCACTAATAAACGTGATTAAGGGGTAATTTACCTTACTCACAATTCCATTTACCCAATATGTACAGATCACGCATTCATACAATTAGTACATACAAAGTCTGACCAGGAAGCGACACAAAGTTTGTTTTGAGTATTTTGACTTTTTATAGATCTATACCAGACCAGTAAGTCTCTTTCTAAAAAATAAAAATATTCAAAAGAAACTAGGTGGCCCTTCAACAATTGTATAACTACATCTGATCGCCTGATGTATCACACTAGACTTGAATTTTTTAAGTCTTCAGAACAACGATTGAAAACTTTTCCAAAAAAATAATTAAGACCTTCCACAAATACTCACAGAATAAAAGTAGGGGCTAAAAGAAAAATGCGTTGTGACCTTTCAATAACCTTCAAACTAGGCTGTACTCATCAAGTGGGATATCATCATCAGGTAAAAATAGACAGCCTTCATTAATGCGAAACTTTTTTCTAGTTAAATATCTAATGGATGTGTATTTTGGGGATAAAAATCGTTACTAAAGACAAACAAATTATAAATAAATAAGTATCTCTCTCTTTATAACGGTTCATTGAAAACGTCTCCTGCTTTAGAGTAAACATGAAAGACATCCATTATCTTCTCAGTTTACATAACACCAGCGGTGTAACAAGGGGGGGGGATTTACCTCGGCGGAACATAATTTGTCTAAATTATATAAATAAATAACATAATAATGTTCTAATCAACAGAACCAGTGATTAACATAAGTGTGCAATTTAAAAAAAAAATAAGTGCTGGCACCGGCATCCCGAATCGACGTCAACATTTTTACGCTTTATCGGTAAACGTGGATAACACGTGCACCGGAAATTTTTATATTGGCGATGGCCACATAAAGATATGTCGCCAGGTAGTCAAAATTAGAACTGCTAGAGAAAGTACATTTTAAAGGACCGCTTGCCACAAGAGAATTATTGTACTGTCGAAAGTAGACGTAAAAATTATATTGTTGGTTGCTATTTAAAATATAGATAGAGGAAAATATATCAAAACGCTTACTTCTTACAATTATACAACCTGTTTAAACAAAATAAAAAAAGATTTTTTTTTAATAATTAATGTAAGTAATTGTTAATAACCACTCTTGATTGTGATTTACATACTTAAAAGGGGCGGCCAATTGGGGACCATAAATTAAATGTTACGCTACGAAGTAGAGTAGAATACGAATTGATTGAAAAAAAAGGGTTGGTAGGAAATGAACTTAACCTACTGGAAAATACTGAGTAGTTAAAAAATAATCATCAATGGTTCATTAACGAGATCAAATAGTGAGAATCTACTTTCGAACATGTATGCATGCCTGTCTGACTACAAGTCTATTTTATGTGTTCTACAACAAGTAATCTATCTCAAATTTCACAAATTTTTATTTTTAAATCGTCAGTCGACGGCGGATTCAGGTCTAGGAGTGATTTAATTTTTCAATTATTCATAATCTTCTAGAATGTTCCATACATTGAACAGAAATATTTTTTTATTGCAATCTTTTAAAAGCAGTTTTATAATTCTTAGAATTTTACCAACTCGGTATTCAATGGTAGAGGTTGGTTTTGAAACACAAAACCATTCAGTACTGAAGTTGTTCGAATCGGTGAAACGTAGACTGACGATTTCAAAATATAAATAAATAATCGGAGACTGTCGCATTTTTTTGAAAAATTTGTTTTTTCACACAGTGTAAATTTTAAAGGCTATTTAAAATGTTCTGATTTTTCCCTCTTAGTCGACGACACGTTAAAACGGCGAGGCAAAAATAAATTCAAAAATATTCCAGAAAATAAAGTTTGTAGAACCAATAATAAAAATTACGTATTCAATGTAGTTCTAGCCGATTGTAACAAGTTGTATCCCGTTTCCTTGTTCTTTTTTTAAAACCTGTATTCACTTCTCAATTTCTTTCTGCCGTTCCTGGAAATCGTGAATCCAGCTCAAAATTTAACAAGAAAGTTCCATTCAGTGAAAAATAATTTCAAATCCATGGCACGGGGTTACTAATTATTTACTTGTCAATAAAAGCAGAAGTGTATTTTTATCGTATCGACTAGGCCATTTATCAAATGAAAGTTTTGGAGCTCCCCCCCTCAAACCATTCATTCAATATACATATTGGTTACAGATTCCACAACTTGGAATCTTTACATAAATGCACATCGAGCCAATTATATTTACTGTAGCGTAACTACATTTCATAAAATAGGTGAGGTTTAAAGGATTTTTCTATGGTAGGCTGATGTACAGAATACAAGGCATGTGAAAATAGAAAGTAATAGGGCTCACTTTATGAATGAGTTGTGTAAATACTTAATCCATTCTATACAGTGTCTATGCTATAGCGAATATAGTTATGTTTCATTAAATAATCGATTTCTTCCGAATTAAAAAAAAAGAAATGTTAAATGTAGCAAGTGTCCAATAAAGGGGGTGTTTCAAAGGCATTCTTGTTGACTAACAAAATAATTTGATACAAATTATGATATGGTTCCCAGTCTAGTAAATAAAATTTTATGCTACTTTTAGTTTGAAGTTGAAATTGTTTTTCAATGTCGACCATGTTTATGGACCCACATCACAGATGATTTTATGTGGAAATATTTATTGGTAGTAGCATTTAAGTGGAAGTTAATATAGCAAGAGTAACAAAAGGCGTAGATGTGCGGTGCAGCACAACCACCCTTTTTTTTACGATTTTGTTGCTCTTCACAATTCTGTTTCCAGACAGTTGATGATAATGAACGGGTTTCATGTGAATGGAGAATGTAAGGTTCACTTGGAGTCAGTTATATAGCGATATAGGAACCTCTGAACCCAATTGTTATCATAATGACCATTGAGAATCATCGGACTATCGGGATTATCACGATAATCTACGAAAAACATCCGATGATGTTTATACCAAGAAATCATTCTAAAAATAGCTTTTGTTAAGTACAAGCCTGGCACAGTCATTACACTGCTCCACACATTCCTATAATCCTCCTCGGAGACTGAAGCGGCAGTGGCCTCGTGACCTGCTATAAATGCGTGACAGTGGGAGTCCTGGCAATGGCCAGTTTCCCCAATCATGTCCTGAGCGTCTGTTGTTCTCGTACTTTTGGTCAGCCCGTAACCGTATCCGGTGACGCGGCTAAAGGAGGGACCAGCCATGTGGATTTGGGAGGTCTCTGGGCTGTTACTGTATGAATGAGCGAGTTAATGAAGAATTGTAAATATGGTATGAATGAGAACATTTATCACAATTACTTATTGCCCAATAAGGTAGATTGTAATTTTATCACAACAAAGATTTGATTTGGTTGGTTGAATAGGTAAGTACAAGAGACGAACTCGTCAAGTGTGATATATCACACAGTTTCATTACCAAGTAAATGGTCAAACATTGTCCTTTCATTATCGCTCATAAAGTAGCTTTTATTGTTAACATACTTAAGCCAATGAGTGCATATTATTAAATCAGGACTTCGAGATGTTTAATCCAAGTCCTAATGCTGTTTGATTACCAAGTAGTATTAAGGACTGTTAATCCACATTACACACAACGAGCAAAGAAAACTAGAGAATTTCTTGTTATATTTAATTTCTATATTGAAATGTTTACATGCAATCAATATAGGAGTGCTTAGATCATCATTTTACCTGTTCTTGTTACTTTTTGAGTGGCAAAGGCTCATCGGCCAAAACCGCTTAACTTGTCACTTTAGTTAATCACCAAAGAGCTCACTAGAAAGAAAATGCTAGTTGGTTCGGAGGAGGTCACCTCCACCTTAGGCGTCAAATAAATCTTTTTAAACAAACAACCACTTATTAAGAACTTTATTTAACAGATAACAGAACATTAAGTAACATTAATAGATCATAACTACACGACAACTATGTACACGGTGATCGGAGAAGGGAAACGCTTTGTTCCCGATAACCCCTTTATTACAAAATTAACATTTCATTAGAATATAGATTCTGAAAATTCGAATCTAGTGACAAAATTCACTTCGTGCTCATTATATCTACTGAGGTGTACCTACGTTTTTTGTGCAATAAATAATAGTTTTCGGTTATAATACATGCAATAAATTGTTTTAGACAAATTGAAAAGGTGATGAGGCTCACCTTTTGGATCATTGTAAACAAAACTAACGACCTAATCTTCCCCGTCAGTCTGTTTCTATCGATGCAGGAAGGGTGGTTGGGATATGGTGTTTAAAATCGGGATTGTGAGGTTCTGCAACGAGTCACAAAACTTAATATGCCTCCGAAGGGTGAACACACCCACCTACGGTACACCAGACAACGGATGCATATAGGGGCGAGCAGCAGTTCTATAAGGGGTATTCATGCTAATCAGGAAGGAAGTGACTCTGATGAAACGTAACTGTTTTATGTGTTTTATGAGTGCTTATGTTTCATTTTATAGAAGGAGCAAAAAACAAGTGAAAGGTCAAGAGGAAACCGTTCCGAAAACTGTATGGTATTAAAAGTAGTAATGGTTTGAAAATAAAATCGAACACAAATTAAATATTGTGAATTAGAACGTCGAATGCTTTAATTTGATACTCTACTAAAAATTATATAGATTTTGTTTTGATACCAACTAATCAATCAATTTATGGTGTGTAATTGTCTTAAGATAACACATTGCCTAAAATGAATGGAAATATTTTCTATGTCATCGACACATCAAAAAAGGACCTTTCACGTAAAATCGGACTAGCCCGACAGTATCGCTGGCGGAGATTTTTGACACAGGGTTCACTTCTGATGTCGATTCTCCACAAAATGCAGACCTCATTATTGGAGAAATGGAGATCGGATCGAACTGAAGCAGATTACTGGGCACCAGGACCGTCGATACAGGGTTATACCTACTCTCCCAGGCAGCGGTAATTCTCAGCGAAGAGGACTCTCCACTAGTGCCTGATCTGCAGCTAGACTGAAAGTCTGACTGTAGGTCTAAACTAGGATAAACTCACTCTACGGAAGAAGAGCCAAGGAGATCCAATTGTTAAAACCCCATAGGGATTGTGTTCTTGAAAAAAATTCAACGAAAGATAAAAAGCGGGCTTTGTCGCTGATCACATTAAAGAAAGAAAAAAAAAGAAAGAGGGAAAAAAAAAAAGAGGGAAAAAAAAAAAAAAAAAAAAAAAAAAAAAAAAAAAAAAAAAAAACCGTACAACTAGGAAAATACTGTTTTTGAATTATTGCTATAAGAAAAATACCAAACAATCGTCTTTAAAACCATGGGAAACAACATAACTGAATTAACAGTAGCTAGAGCTTATGGTCATCAAACTGTAATAATAACAATGCCCGCAAGATTTTTTTCAATAGTGATACGAAAAGAAATTATTTGTTTTGACGTGCCTATCTATTTTCTATTCAGGAAAAGTTCATCAGAGAATCGATGCACAGTATAGAATCATGAACGATGTTCATTCCAGCACACCACAATCTGGGTTCATCGCCCGGCAGTTACAAACAAACAAGCAATGGATCTCAGATTCATCAAGATAGCTTGCTAGTCAAATAGCCCAAAACCTCAAAGACTTCTTTGGTAAGTAATTAACAACACACCTGCTTAAAAAACAATAATATCAAGTTGTAAACAAAACACTTTTTTTTGTTTGTTGTAGGGCATGTCACATACTGGATTGAAAAAACTTGTTATTTTATTCTTTTGTTCAGAATAAAATCATGTTTCCAGAATCTTACAAATTAAATTACATTAACGTCAAATAGTAAAATTGACCTCAACTAGCAAATTTTTGTGCAAGTTGTGAAAATCTCAGAGGATGATTTAGTGATCAAGTGTTTTCTACCAATAATAAACCTTTGCAATGCAAACATAAAATTGTTTATGCATATAGCTCCAACGATTGATGAAAATAATCGTAATGAATATTTTGATGTGTCGCAGAATGTTTCTTTCAAAGAATTTCCATTGGAAGAATCGGTTACCATGCCAATCTCCCGAGCTATTGGACCTAGAAATAGTAAGTTAGACCGATTTATACAGTTAGAAAATAAATTACAACTTAATTCAACTAAAGACGAATTAAAACTACAAATCATTGAAAAAATATATATTTTGGACACATTTCAAAAGAGGCAGTATGATTCTACAGCATGGTTTGAAGTAGATTTAAAGATGAATGCCAAAGATCCCAGATAAATTCAGATTGTGATAAAATTCAGCCTTTAGATTTCTTAGTGATCTGACTGGCGAGGGACTGGTACAAATCTAATCTGAAGAAAACAGGAAGGATTCTACCTGTGGGATTTGGAAGGACTCCTTTCTAAACGTTTTTTTAGATAAAGGGTGGTCTATTGTTAGAAAGGCCTTAACTAAAAATACTTGGAGGGGGGAGGGGTGGGAGCTCTTTGATCGATTACGCGCTTTGTAAAGAAAAATTGTGCTTTAAAATGGAACCCAAATGTACTGAATTATCTCATATCAATGACGACAGAAGCACAAGATGAACTTGATAGAGAAGAAATAATTAGTGCCAATAAATTATTTGCAGAACTGCGAAAATTGGAAGTTGCTTTTACTAGAAAAAAAGAAAGATAAACCAACAAGTCCGAAATTAAATATGAATTCTATTCCATATAATAAAAAAAAAACTTGAACCTCAACAGAAACATTGTTCAAATTTTGTGGTCCTTGGTTTCCCTAATCGTTACCATCCTTTACCTGAGTGTCATAACTAAAAATCAATGAAAAACTAAAATCAAATATGATAGAACGTTATAAGAATTCAAAAGAATTAAAAATATTAAATGTTGATCTCGAAAACGAATATTGAGACAAGATAAAGGCAAAATTAGATCCGCAGATAAAATTAAACAGGGTTATTATTGACTATTTGAAAATAAAAGCTCTTTATGACTCTGGATCTACTGTAACGCTAATTAACCAACAAATTGGCGATTTACTTAAGTTGAAATTGATGGAACAAATGAATTTACTAAAAAATAATCAGGGGATCTGATTTTTTTTTAGTTCAGCCAGGTCCACAATTATGCTTCGTATTGGGAACATTAAAGATTCAATAATACCATACGTTGGCAAAAATGACTACTTCAACAATCTATTATACTTGGTATTGACGCTATAAAAAAATTAAAAGGGTACATTGCTTAAGCCATATGTGTCTTTTTTTGTGTTTGTTCATTCTATCACTGTCACATACTAGACTAGATTGAAAGGACCTGCACTGTAATTTTTTTTTTACAGAATAAAATCACATTCCCAGAAAGAATCATAAATTTATAATATCTTCTTGGTTTTAGTTTTACGGCAGTGATTTTTTAATTTTCATCATTATTTCAAAGCGCTTGAAAACAGATTTCTTTCCTTTTTTTAAATATTTGGGGGGGGGGAGTTAAATACTATATATACGAGTATACCTTTTGGTTCCGAGTGAGCACGCAGCCCCATGCCTCCCTGAATCCGACCAAAGCGCAAGCGGCACCATAGTCCCACCTACCTGGTAGGCAGGAGGATACGACGATTAATCGTAGGATGCGAGTGCCTAAAATAATTTTTTTTTTAACTCCGAAAAGAAAAATTAATTAATTCTATTGCAAAATAACCCCTTAGAAATTATGTTTGACCATATAAATCTATAAAGAAAAATATCTCCTGCAATAAACGCTTAAATTTTATTAATGTTAATTTACTGCCTTACCATACTCAAGACGCATAGTTGATCCTCAACAAAAGTGACAATAAAAATGCATTGGATGGAAATGTTAAATATTGTAGAGGATGTTACCTGATCACTGTGCTAGTTACTCCTCTCTCTATATCTACCGATAATGAAGCTGATTAACGAAACTCGAGATTTACGCGATAAATCACTCTAAAATTGAGAGTATCCTTTTTCTTAATTAAATTACAATGTCACGACATTGTCATACCAAGCTAAAGCTAAGAAAATAATTAGTAGATTCTCACAGGTCATAACATTTTACTAAAACTGTCCTGAGCTACCCAAAACTCTCACAGCTCAGGACAGATTAGTAATGTGATTGATTCTTTTTTTTTGGCAATAAAAGAAATTTTCAATAAATCAAATCAATTACTTTTAATATTACATTATAAAAAACAACCCTATAATAATGCAAGTTTCCAAGAAAGGACTAACTTCATTTCTCTAGATGATGAATAAAGTCTTAACGGAACGAAGAAAAATAGAATGATAAAAGAAAACCTTTCTTTATGGTATATTATGCCCTAGGCCCTTCTTCATAGGAAATTTATCAATCTATCAATATTTTGAAAAAAGTATTATTGAAATCTCACTATTGAATCATAGAATATTTAATCGACGACAAACTACATTGGCTAAAAAAAAGTTCGACTTATTTCATGGTTAATTTTTTTTTTATTTTAACTTTTTTAATTCGACACCCTATTTAATATATGAAAATATTTTTTCATTGGATGTAATTGATTAACAGTTGACTTCATAATATTTTATACGATTGATTTTATTTTTAGAATCAAGTAAAAATTGCGAAATATCATCATTCTGTGTGATACTGGGATTGCAAACATAAGGTGAAGGCACATTTGATAACATTTTTAATGACTTAAAGTAATTAAAGTAAAAGGTCTGTCGAGGGTTATTTTTTAACGACCCTACGTGATTTTATTTTTAGCATCATTGGGCATCAATTAGAACTACCAATCATGTCATTCATAAAAAAAAAAAAAATTGCCGGTCGAGTTAAGGTTGCGAACAAGATGTTTGTTAATGGGCCTGTCAAGTAACATAGCTCTTCTTTTTAATTTTTTTTGGGGCATTTAGGAATTTAAATGTTTCACAACAGCAGGCAAAGAGCCTTCATAATAATAATAATTTATATAACATCAGTTCTAATTTGCTGCCCGCTTCCCACTCGCTAGTTTGGACTTTCGAAAAGGTCAGTTCTTCTTTGACGTGCTGAGGAAGCCTTTTTTTTTTTTTAAAGTTATGCTAAAATTTACCTAAGGTGGTAAATCACTTTATCACCCCCCCCCCATCACTTTACAATTAGGGTTTGTATGCAGCCTACTCTATTTCTTAATTCCTTCCAAAAACTCCATTTCAACCCTTTACCCTCTGCTTTAGCAAATACATCAAGTAAGTCTTGTTACTTATATCTGTTTGCCCTCCTTATCTGAGCCTATTAGAAACGTTGCAACTTATTTTATGTCCCTCGTTTTTTGTTCATTAATTTTTCTAGTGCTATTTGTGTATTAACGACTTTACGCAAGTAAAGTTTAAAAATATAAATCAGACATTGTTAATCAGTATGTTGATATCTTTAATTTGATACCCTACTCTTTTTATTTTAATACCGATCAATTAATTAGTGACAATTACGCGTGTTTTATTGCTAACTCTTATGTAAAATTTTGCTGGTCTCTCAAGCCCGATCAGGGTTGAAACTTGATGTCTTTTGCTTGACAAGGGACGGTTACTGACCTAACTGTCGTGGACAGTTATATAACGAAAGTTAAAATGTACTCAACGTGAAGAATATTTACGTGCCAACTTGTCATCCTATTGTTTCAATATGACTTACCGGCAAAACGAGACCCTACCCATTCAATCGACAATCATGCCAACGACTGGGGGAGTTTTTTAGGCAACGCAGGGATGACCTCACATTAGTCTAAAACTGGTTAAATCAAACAGAATAAATGCAAAAACATGTGATGAGAAAATTAAGAGATGTTAAAATCCTCATGACTAGGTATAACAGAAATTTGACAACCACCGCCGTCTTAGGCGATGAGGAGGACAGTAAGGATGAGTGTTACTGGATAAGGAGTTGACAAAAGGATTTGGATGAGAGGAAAGAGCTGTTTAACTCTTGTCTTTTAAGTATTTCGTGAGGGTTCCAAGTCAGCCTTTTGTCTAGATAAAAACCTAGGTAGTGAATTGAAGGGTATGGATGGACAGATCCCTCGACGGAGAGTAAAAGTGGTGTAAACGAATTTGCCTTCATTGACCTTGATTGGTTGCTCAGTTCTCTATCTATGTGAGGTTATTTTGTAGGTTGCTGGATGTCGTTGACGGATCGGGATGAGACAAAAGAATTACCGTGTTGTCAACAAAAGTTGCAAGGAAGGTGCTAGGACTCACAGGAACGTCAGCAGTGCAAAGGGTATATAGGATAAGACCGAGGACGTTGCCTAGAAGAACTCAAGCTTGTATGGGATAATGGTTAGAATATTCTGAAGAAATATACAACAGTTCTATTCATAACGGGGGGAAGAAGGGACATTATGTCATTATATTAAACGGATCACGTGATACCACCACATCACAGGACACAGGGCGTTTCTATCAATCGTCAGCAGACATTAGTGCATAGTGACAGTCAACAGAATCACTGAAGAAAAAAATAGCATATATCTCATTGATTAGTTAACATACTCAATCACTTTAGTTTGATTTATATTTATAAACATATATAGAGTCCCAATCAAAATGGTTTCCACAAGTCAACAACATTCGGAACAACGAAAAAAAAAAATCTCAACCGACTGATCAAGATTCAGGGATAGCGGGTGTTGTGTCAACCTCTTTATTACGAATAATTAGAAGTTGCCCTCTTCTCGGCCCAGAAAATATCCATCTATGTTTCCATATTTTAATAATAAAAAACCTTAAAGAAGCGTCAGTTAAGAGAGGGGGAAACTGGTGTACGAAATAGCCGCAAATGGGGGAGCCCCCCACCACCGCTGGCCTGCCTATATAAGCATCCTGATTTGGGGCATTCGACAAGAAGAAGTTGCACTGATGAGACCAGCTCCACCGCCATCTACCAACACCTGGGAGCTCCCACTGTACAGACGATTCAAGGACCGTACAGAAGACACCGCTGCCAGATCCTCGTCGACTAGGATCCCGGACAATATAGAAGACGCCACGACCTACAGCAGTCGTCCATCAAAGCAAAGTAAGGATATAAATCTAGACCCTAGACTAACGTTCCTGACAAACGACCAGGGCCAAGATCTTGAATATGGACCAAAATGGGTAACTGCCCTCGTAGATTTATGCAGCCAAATGTTTATGGCTATTATATCTGGTAATCAACATAAATGGTAAATCACCATATACTTAATTTTAACTGTGATGGTCTCATGGCCAAAATAGATGAGTTAGAAGTGTTCATAGCACTCTACCAACCAGATACTGCAGTATTGACAGACACAGGGTGTCTACACAATCGATCCACATAAAAGGTTATTCTACTGCCATCGAAAGGGTCACCGGTTACGGTGGTGTTCTTGTTGCTGTATGCCATGATATCAATTGGAAGGAAGTGGCTTCACCACTGACTAGAACTGATCCCAGGCTTCACCACCTGACAGTCAAGGTAAATTTGGGGAAACCAATTCACCTTACCGCTCTATATAGAAGACCGTACGCATCACTCCAGGAGTACTCAGCCCTGCTACCTGGTCTAACCACTAGACACACACTGTGGTATAATACCACAACAAACAGGGCTGGGAGACTCCTGGTAAGAACGCCGTTTACGGTCGTTCACCCCAGACTTTTACTTTTCGACTGAAAGGTAACCCGCAGGCCACCTCGACAATTGACTTACTTCTGACCAGACAGCCTCACTGTATCACCAGTTGTACTGCCCTCAACTTTATTATGTCTGACCACAGCCCAGTACTGTATGCTGGTTGAGACCCCTCACCCCACGAGATACGACTGGGAGCTGCATCGGTCGCAGATTTACCATAACCTGCATACAGTGCCAACTCTCCGCACAAAAGAAGAAGTAGATCTTCAACTAACTTTCATAACTGATGTGATCGTAGACGCCGCAGAAACTGCGAGAAGTTTAGATCCATGCCACCGACCATGCGACTATCTCCAGACCATATTCTTAAAATTATTGCCTTCCGCAACAATTGGAAGAATAGATGGTACAGGACGAGAGACCATCAAGCTAAGATAGTTGTGAATTCTCTCACAACGCAAATCCGAGGCTTGATGAAACTCTGGAAAACAACGAAGTGGCATGAGCGACTTGACTTTGTAGCACTCACGGCGATCACAGAGAGTTCTGGAAGCTGTTGAAGACTACAAAAAACAAGGTAGCTACTGTCTGCTGTAGTGACCCTAGCCCACGGGGGTGGGGGGGGGGAGCGTCCTCTCCCCACCTTGGGGACATCCATTCCCGACAGCGGCTTTTGTCTGCCTGTGAATGCATATGAACTACACCAAACCGTGGGTAGGGGTCGTCAAATTCAATTATACTTCCTTTGATGGTACTAGGTAAAAAAATATATGACATTTGTCCCCGAGCTTCTCACCGATGCGTCATAGAGGCCGAGAGGAAAATATTGAATTTTAAAAACTCAATTTTTTTAACATCGTTTCTGTCTTTGTTCTGCGTGTAAAATAAGATCAAACGTCCGAGTTCTTTTTTTCGTCAAATTGGAAAAAAAAATATGTCTGATTGCATTAAATGGTTATAGCCTATTGGAAACAAACAGAAATCAGGAGAGGCTTCAAGAAAAGTAGAAAAAACAATTTTTGGCTGGTCTCATTGCGTATAGTTTAAAGGCCTTATGATCCCTTTACTTCGTTATGGGACCGATCCCAGAAAGGGGATGGGAAAAAAATCCTTGTTAAGTTTGGTGTGAATTTGGTGAAAGTTTAGTTCTGTAGCTATCGCGGTTATTTTGATTTTCAAACAAAAAACAAATAGAATGGATGTAAAAATTCCAATTTTTGAATTTCTCCAAAACTTAAATTCATGGCTTTTTGCGGTGCTGAAAAGGGATGCTTTGAATATTAAGAAATAAAACAAATTCAGCCCCACTGCTTTGTTTTTTGAAATTGTTTTTATATAGATTGGTATCAGCCATTATGTGGTTGGTCCATAAATACCTCGGCAAGAAAGACACTCAGGAGCTACACAAAGGTTACATTATTACATTACCAATCCTCTCTCTAAACTGAAAATAACTTGCTTCAGGCATATTTTAGTCAACTCCATGAACTCATTACAGGACTGCATTTCTCAGAAATTAAATGTTCCAATGGTATGTATGCTTCTGTCGGAGGAAAGTTTGGAAGAGACAGAAGGTATTTTACTTCATAAGATCAACTTGGCTTCTTGCAAAAATAATAATTGCAACTATATTGCTTTGTCAATCAATTTTTCACTCTCAAATTACTATATGACCATAGTATGGCTAAAAGCCGATGCCATTTGACACTGCATAGCAACAGCAAAATACAAGGACTCTTGGTTATTGCTGTTGGAGGAGACCGAGACTTGTTAGTTAAGGGAAAAAAAATGTGACTAAATATTTTAATAATTCAGAAGGATTCTGCTAACTTCAACTGGTTATAGGGGGGAAAAAACATGAAACCGAGCTCTATATAACTTTTAAATAGTTTTATAGACACCAGGAGAATACATGCATAGAAAAATATTTCAATATAAATAAGTTTTAATACATAAAAGATAAAGGAACAGGGCACAGGATAATCTTAAATTAAAAAACCATTGATCAAACCCTCTCTCCTGGAACCAACATACCTCCCAAATTTTCCATTTTCATTAAGTACCCCTGAATTATTCCATCGCTCTCCCAAGCCCACACATCAACTCCTTGCATCCTTCCTCATTTTCCTGCACTTTGATTACTGCCGTTTAGTGTATGAGGAGTCTCATGGTCGGACTCAAAGGCAGGTTGATGTGAATCATGAATCGCTTTATTAGATTCGTCTTTAGGACCCCACAGCACTCTCACCTCTACACCATGTTAGAGTGGTTCTTCCCGTGCGCAATATTGCCATGGTTCATTTCTTTTTCAAACCATGAATTCTCATCATCCCCCCCCCTGTATGTACAATATTATACAGCTCAAATCCTTATTCTACTCCCGGAACACAAGATCCCATCTCTCTGATCTATAATATAACGATATAGAAAAAATAATATTAATAATTTTAACCTGGTATGTAAGCACATTTGTGTTCTATTTATTTACTCTTTTTTTCAAAATAATCTACACGAAAAACCTCTTATGTTTGTTAAGCTAATATAATGAACACATGAACGGCTAGGCTGCATTATATCAAGTTCTAAAAAAAGCGTCTGGACCTGTCGACACTTTATAACATTTGTTTGTAACAATCAGGTTTTATAATTAATAATAAAATAAACATTTGATTTTATTAATGAGTTCACTTTAAATTATCTTTTCTTATTAAAATTTCAGGTTGGATATCACATATACTAAGCACTCAATAACACAACCTCATTTCACTTTACTATCCTTACACCTTACAATCTATAACTACACTGAAAAACATAACTGTTTCTATCTGCAGGGACCAGACACTATGGGCTCTGGGCAAGGAAGGAGGCTCTGCCTTTTATTGGAATCCGAGCGAGCAACACTGAGGAGGTGATTGAGAGATAAGTTCAGGAATTCCTCCAATTCCTTCAGTCTTGTTCATTTTGGATCATCCCATGAGATAAGCATATAGAAGAACAGTAGATGGAAGAAGAGTTTTTATAGAAGAAGAATTGAGATGATAGCAGTGGATGTACTGATCGCGTGGAACAACAACGACAAACGAAGCAACAAAGGAAGAATTCGCGGAAGAACAAAGAAACCAGATGAAACAAGTAGAAAAGGATGCACAATTTAGTAAATATGGCCAGTCGCGAGTAATATTAAGGTAAAATAAAAATTTAGTTAATAAACCATTGTTATTAACACAGATGTGCTTGTATATATGAATTAATGAATGGTTATATAATTAAACAATTTTCCTTTTGCCAGAATTCTTTTTTATATTAACAGAACCTTTAAAACCTCAGATTAATTTAAATATAAACAATATAGATAAAAAGCATAACAATATATATATATATATATAGTTTCATTTTCACAACAATACAAATATTAAAATGACTGATTGTGTTGTCACTGGTATTTAAGTGATTGACGGTTAGTGTTTAATTAATTTAACCCTTACTTTTACAACTGTACAGCCCAGAGCACAATTAAGTATCACATTATGTATACATAATACGTGTATACATATGTATAGCTTGTTAATATCTAATTGTATTACACATACTTCTGCAGTGTTGATTTTTACTTTTGTTTGTTATATGTGGATCCATCTATGAGTTTATATTATTTAGTAAATGCAGTTAAACAATATTTTATTTTATTTCATGATTATTTTTTATTTAATAGAAGTTTACACTTTATTTTACATTGTCATTTTTTTTTTTTTTTTTCATTATTCATGATGCAATAGTTATTTTTATTTGCCAGGCATGATTTTGTTATCTGAACATTAATGATATTAATAGGGGACCTCGCTAATGGTGATAAATAGGGTCATTCAATTTTTTTTCGTTTTTATTAAATAATGTTACAAAAGTTTGTTTAAAACAAACATCAAACATTAATCCACCTAATCCTGCTTCCAATCAGTAACTACTACTTGCTACTTGATTGTTCATACTTTAAATAATTTGGTGAGGAAAGCATGGTTTGAGGGGAGTTCCTTAATAACAAAATTGTTTCTAAGCATTTGAAAAATTCACAGCTTGTAATATACGCATCAAGCTCCAGTGTATAAGAGACCAGAAAACTGTTTGATGTTCAGATATTATATAATCTTAATTTAACTGTAAAATATTACTTCGATTCCCATATGAGAGGATGAAAACCTAAGAGGTAATAGATGATAGATAACTTACAACCTCTAAATTTGATAATGCCAATATTCACCCATCAAGATAAATGTAACCCAATATTAAACAACCAATTTGCAAATAAAATGTCTCAAAATATGAATGTCTTTCAAACATTTATTTTATCCAAAAGCATCAAGATATCACAGGCAGTTTACATTAGAGTATTGAATATTTACAAACATTTTTTAACATTTGAAGAAAAAATAGTTTAATTTTAATATTAACAATTTAGTTAATGTAGGCGTTATGTACAACTAATGTCAAATGAAGTGCAAGACTAATAATAGTGATTATAAAGCAAATATTTTGTAGATAGCAAAATTTAATAATTAGATAAAAACTTAAAATTTGTAGATCAAAATATTAACATTTCTTGCAATCCAATTCAAGAGAAATTTAATCTATTTAACTATCACTTCATGAAATGTTTGACATAACATTAGTCCAACCAATTTGATAAAGAAGATAAAACCACTTTGGCAACCATTATTACAAAAAGTTAAGCCACTGAAAAATGTTTCAAAGATGCACATTGAAATTGATCAATTGTAAACTCGTTAACAATGAAGAGTGATAACCCCTTTTCAATGCACCGCACGTCCAATTTTTTTTTGCCCTTCATTCAAGTAATTTCCAGCAGCCTTGGAAGAAAATTGCTCATGCGCAAATCTTCTATCTAATGTTCATATGAGGATAACATATAATCCCATTGAAAATATTGATGCAAAGGCCAAATACTACTGGTTTTAACCCATATTCTGAATAATATAGGCATTGTCCATTAAAAATTAATGTAATATATTTTTGTTTTCACTATTTATTAAGACCGTCATCAAGGTTCACACACAACTTCATATCTTATCCAATAGAACTATTACCAAAACCTTCTTATGACCGGTAGATTATTTGAGTATTCATAAAAATTAATTAAATTAATAAAAATATCATAATTAATGAGAACAATACAGAACTATCGAAAAATTATCTATAAATATAGGATTACTATTTAATAAAATTAATTGAAGTTAAGAAATTTCCGGAACTTTTCATTTTTAATGTTTCTACTTTATGTTATCAAATTGTTAATGAGAATTAATAAGTAAAATGGAACAAATACATACGTATATTTATTTTATGAAACATATATAACTCAATTATATAAAATGGTAGTTTTCCGTCTTACTTTTACTTTATCTTACTTACATTTTATTATACATTGAGAGGTGAAAACTTTTATCTCGTGATATTAGATTACCTAAAAATATTAATAAGTAGAAATGAAATGTACGTGAAGGATGTGAACCTTTCTGACATGCAAAAGACGAACTTTACTGGCCAGAACCTCGTACACCCAATTCCCATACCTTATTAAAAAAAAAAACCATAGGCACTTTATGTATATAGAAAAATGCAGGGTTGTAAAGTAAACCAAAGCCATAAGGCCACTTACAAGGAACAAACCAAGTTTAAAAAACAGACAACAGGTTTCAAGAGCGGAGGGGAGAAAATATAAATGCAGGCCTTTCATTGGTTAATTCTCATTACCAATTTGACAAAGTATTAAAAAAAAAATATATGTTTATGTATTTTCCATTTTACTGATTAATTATCATTATCAATTTGATAACATTAAAAATGAAAAGTTCCAGAAATTTGTTAAGTTCATTTTTAATCATAATAATAAATGACAGAAATATAAAAAATCAATAAAATTTCAGCCCTATTGATTTAATAGTAATTCAAGTAGATCAAGGCATACCCTATAAAAATTTAACTTGTCAGTTTAATATAATAATTAATGAAAACATATTTTCACTACCAATATCAAAGTAATATTCATTAGAATATATATTATAAACACAAGTATATTCTATTATAACTATGTATATTCAATTTATTATAATTTATACTTTGAAAAAACAATTGTACATATATTGAAGCATGTCAGCTAGACTTCAGCGCCATCTAACAACTACCTACTACAACAGCTCACCATTGCCTTATCTCTTTATGAGATGCAAATGCACATATTTAATTGCAACATTCATCAATATTTGACTAATGAGTACTATCATGAATAGTTTAGGGTGATTAATAAAACAAAATTAGTACTTTTCTCATTAATTTTCCGGCAACAATAATTTATTAGGTTATTCATATTGCATTATTTCCGTCAGTAGAAAAAAATAAGTTTAATAAAAATTTAGAAATTATCATGACTTTTCAAATATTTATCAAGTGCTTTACAACTTAACAGTATTTTGGCCCAATTAAATTCAAGTGTCATATTTCGCACTACCCTAATAATAATTAATAATACTGATAAGATCAAGAACACTCTGGGTATTTTAATTAAAAATCATCCTCTAGATAGAAAACATTACAAATTTGAAGACAGTAGATGTGGGTCGTGATCCCATTTTATATTTATTCATGGTCATAGACTAAGGTTGTACTAGTGGCAGTTTGCATCCAAAAATACAATCATAAAAATGACAATATCAAATAAAAGCAAAAAGCTTACCTTTGGTGATGCCATCAGATCAAGAGTTGAGTTCTTCTCGACAACTGAAGTGTCTTCTCTACACCTTTTTCGAGACATTTTTATATCATGCTGCACATAGAGTCAAACAGGAAAAAAAAAAGTTAGTACAATTCTTACAATCAGGTGAAGGCTATAAGATAAATAACATGTACATGTATACAATGAATGTTTTACTTCGGAAAAAATTTATGTTCCACATGGCAGAAACTCAACAATACAGGAATTTAATACTAATAGAGAAATTTATCAAAAACTACAGCACTTTTATAAATGATAAATCATATTTTATATAAGTATTGATGGTTGAGATAGTATGTAAATGATTTTGAAAAGATAAAAGTGAAAGTCCACATGGGTATAAGGAAAAAGTAAGGTTGAATTTAGATGAAATGCATTGTAGAACTACGAATTATACTTCACTGATAACTATAAAATCAATACTAAAATTGAGGAAACAATTTAGGAGAGTGTAATCTTATGCAACACTCAAAATTACCAGTGACAGTTCCTTACCAACAAGATATTACTGATTACACATATGTAATAGACTAATAAGTTAGTCAGTACTTACCTCAAAACAGTGCTGATAGCTTAATAGTCTAAATATACGACTGTAGGATAACACCGAAATATGCCGGAACCGTTAGTCCTATGATCAATATTAACAAGCGAGCAGTTAAAACTAGAGTAGGAGATGGGGGAAATACTATTCACGGTATATTTTCGATGACACTATTGCATTGTGCAGAATTACGATGGTAACATATGACTTTTCGCCTAAAACCATTTCAAACTAAGTGTACTAAACGGTAGGTGGGTATGTGACTGACTTAGAGACGGCCAAAACTCGTAGCTGTTAAATAAAATCAATTTTTTTTAACGAAACTAAAGAGCCGTGAACTGACAGGAAACGGTCGTTATTTCCCCCATTTTAATTTATGAAAACTATACTCTAATGCAGTGGTAGTATGTCTGGTCTCTACCACCCACTAGTGGGCGTTCCAGCTTTCGTTGTGGGTTTAAAAACATTTTCATTACGTTTTCTTGACAATTTAAATTTCAGAAATTATACTATTTCTATAGTGCGAAATAATGCAACTTGCCAAGATAGAAAACTTAAATTCGATAGTGGTGGACATGAAAACCTTTGGCAAAATAAAAAAAATGCCTGTCTTAAATCCAAATATGTGGAAAATTTTATTCAGTTCATTGATACCTTTCGCTACATCATATATCGTGGGATCTGGCTGTGAATCAAATTATGACCAAAAAAAGAAACCGTCTCAATATTTCGGAAAGAGGAGTCCTTCGTTTTTTCTTTACGAAAATTGAGCCAGTTTCGCAGCATTAGCCTCAGGGATCTCATTAATAATTTAATTAATTAAATGTAGTTTCATCAGACTTCATGCTCTTGTCCATTTGCAAAGTATAAATAAAAAGGTTGATTTAACTACAGTAGGATGGACTATAAAGATTAATTTTTCCAAACTATATAAAGTACTTGGTAAGTAATTATTATTATATGCTTTGAGTTGCTGTAACTCTGATTTATAAATTATATAAAGTAACGTCATACTACTTTATAAATCACCATTACTGTGGTGCTAGTGCGGTTAGAAAATCTGGCTGCCAACAGAGATACAAAAGTGGGCGGTAGTTATAAAAAGGCTGACTACCCCTGCACTGAAATATCTGGATTGTTTAAATCTTAGGTCGATATTAAATTTTCTCACCCCTAGCTGTTAAGGGGACGGTCCAATTTAATAACAGGTCTGTATAAACGAGCGTTTGTTGCGTTTTTTTTATATAACATAACGCCACTTTACTATGACTGACAGAATCAGCTGATGACTGCTGACGAATGGGAGAAGGCTTATGAAACCGGCTGGGAATTGGGATCTCGTGTCGTCTCACGGCCAAATCATTTCCCCAACTTTTCTGCACCCTTCCATTTTCTTCCGTGTCCTCCCATTGAATAACTGGAATCTTACAGTTTTGCCCAAATTAAAATTTATATGTACTTCTTTTATTCGTAACTAAAAGTAATGATGTTAGTTGTTTTTTTAAACTAAATGTATTGCATATTGACAAAAGATTTTTTAAAGGTAAAAATTGGAAAAAAAATAATTTGAATCTGAACAACTGAAATTAGGAAAGTTCCACAAAAAAAATACTAATTTTGTCATAAATCGGGAATTCCGAAGAGGACTCATCATTTATTTATCTCTGACTCTGATTGCTGTAATCATTTTTTTTCACGTGATCTATAACGTTTGTTATCTTATAATCCATAGCTAGATCATTTTTCGAGAAACTATGACATAGCTGTTCCTAGATAATTGTTCTGTTGTATTTCCACGTGGCTGTAAAATGATTGGAGAGCAATAAGATATTCATGAACAGTCCAATTCTTTTTTTAAGACGATTTTTAACAAAGAAGTGTGAAATAGCCAGTATCAATCCCTATTTAAATTATTCAACGGGATCTGTAACAATATTTGTATACGTGGTTGAGGTCATGGACTGCTATATGCGACGATGTGGGTATACATAAATTAACTACACGCGTTTATTATTATTTACATCACCATGGAAACCGCGTCACTATGAAACGATTAACTATTAATGCATTCCTTTTTCAAGAGTCGATGACTCGTTTTTTTTTCACGGAAGAGGGGGTAGGGAGTTGGTGGGGCTAGTACCCGTGTTCATGACAATGTGGATTGGAGGAAGAATAGAAATACGTGACATTTCAGTGTCTCAATTCTGCCTCGACTGTAGGACCCTCCACGACAAAATATTATCATCCAAAAATAATTAAGTCCACAAGTAGAGAACTTGATGACGTCTTTATTTCATCGAACTTGCCGATTACCTTCCATAATATGACCACATTAACAGGACACGAGTAATGACAGTATAAAAATTATCCTTTTTGTTTGGATCTGCATAAGGAGTTTTTCAAGAACTAGCAAGTCGAGTCATAAGTAACTTCCGATGCAGCTAAGTAGAATCTATTGTTCTTATCTACCCGCTATGAGTTACCATGACAAGTTTTTGTTTTCACTATAGAGACGAGGCTTCAGTTAGTCTTTTGTCAATTGTTTTGTTAGAAATTGGTTTATAAAATTCCGTTCTGGAGATACGACTTTAAAAGACGAACCGAAGGCGGGACGTCCTTCCGACTTTGACGACAACCCTTTAAAGGCAATATTGGAGCAAAATCCACGTCAATCAACCATAGGTGTACCACATTTTACAAGGAAGGAATTAATAAACTGCTAGGAAGATGGGAGAAGGTTATAGATAATAGTGATGAATACATAATAAATGAGTATAATTTTGCTATTTAATGAGAGCAAAATAAATGTCTGATAAAAAAACGGAAGTTACTTATGACTCGACCTAAATAGATCGAATCAAACTGATTTCAGGCGGAAGGAAATGGGAACTTTACTATATACAATGTTTTAGGAATATTGAAGCAGTTCAGTCAGTGAGAATTGATCACGTCACGACTCGTTGAAGTGACTGTACGATTACTCATAGTTAATAAATGTCAAGATTATTGGCCGTCATTGAATAGCTGTGAACTTAAATGTCCCATTGAACCATTTTGCGTTAATTATCAAGATTTACAGTGACATTCTTTATTTTATTTATATCTGCAATGAAAAATGAAAAGTTTATCTCACTCTCTCACTAGTCTATTGTTGACAATACCGGCTTCATCGGTCCTTTATTTAATTGAAATTTTTTTCCGGTGCTTAGGGCCTCTAATAACTTACCAATGAGTTTGAAGTGACATTAGAAACAAAATTGGTCAAAACTTAAGCCGTAGCAAAAAAAAAACAGAACGGCCATTTCGTAAAATTTAAAATTGAACCAATTTTTGCTTTCTAGATGAAATTTGGTGTGTCCAAGTTCATGAAGATATCGCCTTCTGTCTTTTTTTAAAATAAAAAATAATTTCAATTCGTGAATTTAAATATCTGTGAGCTTTTATATTCAGGAAGTTTTGACAGTATATAGCATTTAACTTTCGATATTAATTACGATTCTGGTGTTTCGAAGTATTTCTTGTTTGTAACTGATGAGTTACACACTTCTACGGTGTAGCTTAGATATTCTGAAATTTGCACCGCGAAATTACGGTTCTTAGAGCTTTAAAGAACCTTTGACGAAGATAAGGATGTTATCTAAGAGTGTTGGTTTTTATTTTTTTTTAAGAAAAATAAATTATATTATAAGGCGTCAAGGTCGTTGGCACGCCGGTCGAATATATCAAGAAAATGCAAAACTACAAAAAAAAATTACTTGTCAAAACAAACCTTCTGGAACAGCCGGTGGCTTCGTTCTCATGCCAGCGGAATAGGGATTTTTTTAAATTCCCATTTAAAATAATAAATTCTGAACTATATTTCATCATGAAAAAAATCACAGCCGAAAATGTTGAGAACTTCATTATAATGATATAAATATGAAATTAAATATATAAGTAACAAGACAAATGTTACAAAGTTGTCGTATTAAGATGTGTTAATTTTTATTAAAAAATAATGTGAAAGAACGTGGAACGTCACATTTCTAGTGTCTTCCGAGATGTTTCACGTTAATTCGTAGTATGATTATTTAACTTACCGTTTTGTGCTGATTATTGTGGATGGTTAATTGTTGCTCCATAATAACGCAAAATTGTCGATCCCTATGGTGAAATAACACTGACGACACTTGGAGAACACGAGATTTCCTCCCTTTCTAGAGGAAGAACGAAGCGAGCTTACGCAAGGCACGGAATATTAGCACTGACGGTCCGCTGTGCATCCCCTGGTTGAGAGGCGGCCAAAAGTGACGACACAGCCTTCCCGATCCGTCTCCTCACGGAGGCGCGTGCTAAATTATCTCTGAATGATCACTGAAAACTGATTATCAGCCTATGAACCATCGTGTATCAGATAACAAGTGGATTTATAAAGAAAATGATAATATCATAACGACGATCCTCGTTCGTCTGCCTGTGTGTTCTACTATAACAATAGTATAAATAATTTTATTTTATCTATATGATATCTTTTAGATAAATACAACTGATTGTACACTTTTTAAAAAGATTCATCATGTCACGGCTCAGAAGCTGTTATGTATTAAAAATTATGGTTTTTTTCTAATATTTGAAGACACATTGAAGACGTTAACGGAAAAAGATATTGAAAAAATAATGTTTTGGGAGCCGACAATAGAAATTGTGAATTAAATGTCGTTTGAGCTGACCTCTTGTTATTAGTTTGTCAATGTTATAGTTATTAGATTTTTTTTTTAAGTTCATTATTTATATAATTTAGAATTTCGCTCTGAAGCAAAATAGTACATACTTTGGTCAGTAATACCAATTATTTTTTAACTGCTAATGCAATAAGTGATGGATTTAAAAGTTGTAATATACAAGAAGACAATAAGAAAAATAATACTAAATAAAATTAAGTAGATAGCAATTTAATTCGGTTACTGTTATTCCAACAATACGTGTTTTGTGCGTTTGAGGATGTATATTTTAAGGATCCCAACTACAAAAAGAAGTACTTGTCAAAACAAACCTCCTGGGACAGCCGGTGGCTTCGCCCTGATGCCAATGGGATAGGCGTGTTTTTGAGTTAACATTTCAAAATAATAAATTCTTAGCTGTTGTTCATCATAGCCTTTTTCTAGGTTCTAAATGAAATCACACTCAAAAATGTTAAGAAATTCATTATAATGATAAGAATGTGAAATAAAATAAAATAAATAATGTTATTAAGGTGTCATATTAAGATAGATGTGTTCATTTTTTATTAAAAAATGGCGTGGAACGTCTATATTTTTAGTGTATTACACGATTTTTAATTTGGTTAATGTTATCCCAACAATATATGTTGAGTGAGTTTGTGGGTGTATCTTTTGAGTATATGTTTACTGTAATTGCCTATTTCTTTTATTAATGGGTTTTTGGGCGTGGAAGTTAGAAAAAAGGATTTCTCTGTCTAGGTGTGTAGAGACTGTTGGATTGTGGGTAATTGCAGGTGTGTTAGCATAGTGGTTATCTTGGTTTATCGAGAGCAGTTGTTAATTATGCGCAGTGATGTTTTGTACGACTTCCGATTTCCTGTAATTTGAAGTACAAGTGTTACGCTAAACTGGTGCAGCATATGCCATCAAAGGTCGAAATACTGCTTTAGACACTTTGTTTTCAGATGTCAGTTTTGATTTTTTTGTGGAGGTAAGTTGTCATTTTACAAATGAGGTTAGTAGTTTTGTTGCATTTATTTATTGCGCGGTTTGTGAATGCGAGGAAACGGTCTTAAGCTACTTCTGCACTGTGAATGAAATGTGACAAGGGTATTATTATTTTTTGTTTTATTTTATTTTTTTAAAGATTGATACATAGTTGTGTTTTAAGTAGGTTTTTATAATTTTATGACAACTTGGAAATTTTTTTAATAATTTTTAATGGTTATTTCATAGTTTTAATTTTAATTATTTACTGCATAGGTGTTGTATTTCTAAATTTTAATGGTAGTAGAATAGAAGGAAAAATTCAAAATGAGTACAGTTCTCAGCACTGTGTGGAATATAGTGGAATATAAATTATATTTTACTTAATACTGTGGCCACTGTTACATATAATAATAGTAATTAGTTTGTCTCCATATGCCCAGGTAAAAGTTTGTATCATTTGATTTTTTATTTTAATGTAGAGATAACTGAAGATTAGAGCAATCGAAAGCACTATCACAATAAAGAAGAAGTTATTAGTTTTGGAAAGATAATAAAGCTGTTTTATAAAATGTGGTAGTCCTGGGCAAATATTTTTCAGAGTTTTAAAAGTATCAAAGATTAGAAGAAAAAAAATACTGTAAACGGTTCGAATGGCAATGAATAAAAACGAAATATTTCTTCTGATAGTGCCTAAAAAGTATATTTTTCGGAACATCATTGAATTTCTTTCTCCTCTTTATAATGGGGAAACAAGCTGTTGAGCAGCGATATGAGTTCAGCGGAACGTTAATAGATTCAGAAACACATTTTATGACGTTTAATTTTTTTTTGCATACGTCCTGTTATGCCCAAAACGGAAAATGCACGTCGAAAAACTGGTTGTTGAAGGAAAAACGGGTGATGAAAAACAGAGATGCAGAAACGTCATATACGGTGCCAAAAAACAAATGCTATCGGGTTGCCCTCTGCTCAAACATTTGATGAGATGACATCGAGGAAGTGACACAGCATTAATTGCTTTGTAATTACATCGGTTCGAAAGCGTCATTTCCATTTAATATCATCAATCAACATTGAAGTTCAACATTGACTAAAAGAAAAAAACGGTCGATCTTTCTCCTTGGGCCTTCTTTACCATAATCACATAAGCGACGCAAGTTCAACGAAGTCGAATCAAGTTAAATGATGACAACACTTATAGACTTATGTGAGTATTTATTTCTGATGTTTATTTTATTAGTTGATTTTTTTTTTTACCTCATTTTTTGTATCATAAAATAATTGAAATACAACTGAATAATTACATGTGAACTAAAGCATATTTATTGGCTCATAAAATCGAAATAAAAACTTAAAAATTAAAAGAACTATACCGAGATAAAATTATTTTATTAAAATAGGCTGGGACGAGTGGTGTACCTATGTATAGTTAGTATATACTACGTATACTGTATGTGTATCATGGATACATAAAGAGAGAGCTAATTTGCTCTCAAAATTCAATTTAAAGTTTAAGATAAATTAGAAAATTTAATCAGAGTACCTATGAAAGTATTTATGAGTTGTATTTAATGTGCCATTTACCTTGAAGCATAAAATAAACTTCAATCTCAAATATCTTATGAGCAGTAGCTTAAGAAAATTAAAGACCTAATTAGCACGATAGCACAATCCAGGGCGTTTGTTACGAAATATATATTTAAATGTCAGATCCGCCAGACTACTTTACTTATAAATTGATAAGGTTTTAATGTACATCCTCCGATTACACATCGTGTTTTATAAAACATGATCTATATTCACCCCTTGCATGTGGTGCTGGAGAAGACTCTTAGGCTCGCTAGGCTAGCTTTTTCTTTATCTCTCGTTTTTCGAAGACAAAACTAAAAGCTGTGCGGTACAGACCAAATCTACTAAACTCAAAAAGGACAGTCGGAGCCTGTATAAAGGCCCTTTCTTAGAACTGGGCGTGTCGCAAATTCCGGAAATACCTAACCTTGCCCTGGCAATGGGACCCTCTCACCCCCCCTCCATCTTCAGCCCGACTAATTGCTATGTGAATTTTTAACATAATACCCAAAAAGTTTCGAATTCCACATTTCCGGAAACGTTTAATTTGAGCATTGAGCTGGCGAAACAGTAAAATAACAGGATTATTTTCATTTTATCTTGTATAGCTCAAAAGTACGTTAAATTGTGAGTATGAATAATAAAAAAAAACTGTATATCACATATCACTTCAATGATTGTTTAAATTTCACTGTCTCAAATCTTATCTATTATATTTCTAAAAATATATATATATATATAGAATTAGAAATATTCATATTTTTATCATTCCTTCGTTTGCGGTAAAGTAGACGAGGAAAAGAATTCACACAATAGTTTCTGTTTTAACGATGACATGTGTATTCGTATTAAGTAGAATAGAATAATATTGACCATTGACCTAGAGTAAAAACTTATATATAGCAACCAGTCTGGCTTGACGTAACTAGTTTAATCTAAATTTTCAAAAATTTTCTCTATTCATATTCGAGGACAGGTTTGAAGTTCGGGAGTCTTTTAAAATAGACAGAAATCCGTCTAGAAAGTTGACGTCTCTCCTTTTAAATTGGAAAGTTAAAAGAGTACCCTTTGATGAAAATAGATTAAAACTCGTCCTCAGTTTAGTTTGAATGTCCTGTGAACTATTTTCTGAAATATATCACGATTTATCTTTAGATTTAAAAATATAAACAATTCGTTTTTTAGTTCGGTTTAGGCCCATAAAGGCCGTTGGTAAGTCGAGTTATATTTTTGTCTTCTGCAAGGATAAATAGAAAACGTCAGTACAAGGCTAATGTAAATTGGCAGGCCCGTCCATGATAGTTTTTTACCTTCGGCAACCTTGGCAAATCGTAACCCGATGTAAAAAAGAACCGTATGCCTGCCATAGGAGCTTCGTGGGTTGAACAAACCGAAGCAGGGCAACTATTTGAATTTTAATAGAATAAAATTGCCAATTAATGCACATTTAATATTTTGAATTGACACTTTTAGTTGTCACTTCAGACTGTACATAGACGCAGCGGACGGAGGAATGATCAATGGACATCAATATGAACCTCAGAATTCGAAAAATAAACGAAAGCCGGGACAGTAGCATACCTAGAAGGCCCCCAGACACATTTTGAGGTGGATTTAAAAAAAAAAATTTTTGTCTAATTAAAAAAACCTTAATAATGTTGAAATAAACAGATTTAATGACAACCATAAGTATGCAATTGAACAAAAATGAGTGCTGTTTCCGGCAGCCAGACTAAACATTTTTATGCTTAATAAGTAAAAAAAGATAACATAAAATAGTTGTAATATCGAGATTTAGACATGCTTCCCACAAAAAGACAAGGTGTGTTATCAACAGTTAACAGCCTGATATGTAGTTCGTCGTTGGTAGTGGAATATTTTTGTTATATAATGGATTTGAAAATTTATTCCATCAATTAAAAATCACAACCAGCAAAAATACCCTGTCTAATTGTTGGGAGGAAGGACGATGTCAGTTGATACATACTTCTAGTGCACAGAGAAGCGTATGAAAACAGAAAAACGTTCCGCCTTGGAATTTGATCCCCGTATCTTTGTATCACGTATTTTTTTTTTTTTTTTTTTGTAATGACACGTAAGAGCTTTGCCACACATCAGGTGTTCGCTTTCTTGTTAACTAAGTTAAATGTTCCGTGAACTATTTGGCTCGAGCAGAAAATTAATGTTATTTGAATGATAAGGAATATGACTACGGGCTATCAACAAATAAAGGAAAAAAGTATCAAAACATCTTGAAAACGGCCAAAATTACCTTATATTTTTGTCTAAATCATATATAATAAAAATGAACAATGTAGCAATGTTGTAATCAATAGCATCGATGATTATAATAACTATGAAATTTAACGAAAATGAGTGCTGACCCCGGCGGCCCGACTCGACGTCGACATTTTTATGCTTAATCAGTAAAAAAAAAAAAAGTGCGGCGTCAATTTTTTTTTTTTTTTTTTCATATCCCCTTGTTACAAAATTATTTCTGAATTGAATATAGATTCTACAAATGAATCCATTTACAATAGGTTATTATATTTCCTGTAGATTGCCTGCATTTTATACAATATCTAATTATTTTACATTGTGATTTGCGCTTATACAAAAGTATTATAATGATCTACATTATACATTGAATTTTTGAACACCCCTTTAAAGGTGATGGGGCTCACATCCGTCAATTTGAAATTGGTGATGCCCACATAAAACCACGTCGCCAGGTGGTAAAATCGAGATCTAGCGGTACTTTTCATAGGCAACTAACATATAATTACTATATAAACACGGTTACATTTTATTGTGAAGAAATGTTAAAAGAAATTAAAAAAATTATTTATTTTCAATAATTGTCAACAATCTCTCTTGATTGTGATTGATTTAGAAAAGGTGGGGGGGGGGCGTACAGTTCAAGCTCTTGGTATGTTTTTTTACTCTTTGACAGACTTTGAGTAGTGTCGTGAATCGTAGGAAAAAAAAAAATCTGTGGTATTAAGTAACGTCTATATGTCAGGTGATTTAAAACGGTTCTCACGTCGCAAAATAACCGCACGCTAGCTGACGGAGAATGTTTCCTGAGAACTTTCAGACCGCTCCCCCCCCCTCCACCTTCGAGTGATCGTACGATGGGATACGTGGCAGCCGCTGACTCAAGGCTGATGCAACAACCTTTTCCCCATTCAGGACAGGGCATGCCAGCAGACTGTACAGTCTGCCCTACTTAGACACTCGCCGGCGGGTCCGTTTTCCAGAGCGGCTAGCAAGTCCGTCAGGACAACATTCCAAACACACTAGTTCGTCAGGAATTGGGCAAATTAATTTAGAATTGGCAATGACACTGATATCACAATGGATATAAGAGATACCGCAATCGTACCTAAAGAATTATCCGCCATTTCTAATCAAAAGCCGTTATTAACAATTACTGAACATAAATAAATGAATAGAATTTTTATTTCTTTTTTAACGTTATTTTGCGAGTTTTAGTTCTCTAGCTCAGCTGTACCTTCCAAGATAACATAAAATACATATTTATAACCAGGAGGTTACAAGGTTGACTCATTGGCTAAGCTTTGTGATGAAAGCTTCAATTACAGAATTAGGGTGTCATAAGCAAACACAGAAAGTGTTAACTTGTACAAAAATTAAGACATAATCCTTCTGTATTAGAAGAAGGTTTGAAATCGCAGTCTTCATCTCTGGAATTTTATAGTGCTTGAGCTAGGAGCCTTTGAATTTCTTCTCTTATTGATAAGTCCATATGATCCTTAGCTCGAAAACAATCAATATGAGCCATTTTGTCTAATACATTAGAAACAGTGTTTTGAATTTGCAAAATAATATAAAATTAAAATATTTGTAATACATATATAGCATATATTATATTCACAAAAAAAATGTCTATTTAATTGAGCAAGTCCATCAGGACTCTCAGAGCGCATTAGTTAGTCAGAAATTGCCAAATTCATTTAGAATTGGCAATGCCACAGATATCACAATGAATATGAGATTCCACTATTGTAAATAATTTTCTTGAACAATCCGCTTTTTAAAAACATTTTTCTAATTTTTAACACCAAGCAACATATCTTTCCAAATATATGATCCACCTGTTTTATTTTTTTTCACTGATAGAGTGTAAAACTGTGGACATAAGAGTAGAGCCACTGGAATCAGCACGCATTTTTGTTGAACTGCATACTTATTATTACAAGATTATATTGTTTTATTATATAATTTAAACTAAAATATAAAAAAAAATGCCGCCCTAAAATATACTCCCCTACTATCATATGATTTCCATTCGCCATCCATGCAAATTTTTATTAATGAACTGAAAATATTTGAGAGGTGCATTATTTTTCGTCTGCGTACCAGAATAACTAATGCAGTAAGCATGTAGGAATAAAATATAAAAGTAAAATTTACTCCATAACTAAAATATTTTTATTATTACTTCATCAGCTTTTCAGCAGTTGAGAAGGCAGACATTTTCACGTGCAACTATTATTCTCTTATAGCTACAATATATTTCTCACATCAGTCATGAAGTAAATTGAATTTTTGTTTATGCAACTTATAAATAAAATTAATGGTGGTAGAGTATCTAGAGATTTTTGATTCCCTGTGTCGTTTTCTTAAAAAAGTATTGTGAAAATAATATTCACTATTTTGACCAAAATATTCATTTTATTTTTTAATTCATCAACAAATCACTATTTCAACAAATAAACAATAGTGAAGATCTATAATATTGACATAAAATTACATTTGAACGTATTTACAATATCAGTTCATGAAACTTTATTTTCAGAATATCATTGAAATTACATTAGAGTTACAGTTTCCAATGTGTTCCGAATCATAGTAAAAAATCAGAACATTAAATGTTAAATAATTCATAATAGAGGGGGTTAAAAAAAACTACTAAGGCCACTGCAAGGATGTACCAAGACCTATAATTTTATGTACTGTCCAATTTTCTCTAATCTTATTTCCATATAAATTTTAAATACCTCATCACTGGTCAAATTACTTAATTGAATCAGGTTAGTTCACAAAGTAAATAAATGATGAATCTGCACAGAATCAAAATTTGTATACTTGGCAATTAATATTGTTATTAATCACCTAATTTAATAAGGACACATTTCTGTTTAGATTTTGAAAGTATAGTCTTGGGTCAAATACTGGCTAACTAGTGGAGGATAACAAGTTACCTGGATTGTTGTTTCAAAACCCGGTTATTTTGATTTATAGTATTAAGAATCTGTAAGGAACTAAATAAACTAAAATTGGTCCAGGTGTTTCATAGATTTTCTGTAGCTATGCTTCATTCTATAAAGTATTTGAAGTTATACCTTACCTGATTTACACTATGAGTTATATGATCACATGATTAACTAATTTAATGCATTTATATAATGCAAGCTTTTTGAAATTTGGAAGTGATGTGGCTCACCATCTAACTGGAGCTTTAGCAGCGTTAATAATTAATAATATTATACTTTGAATGCATTTATAAAATAAAAAACGCTATTTAACATTTGTAGTTTTTTTTTTTCATGAACGGCACCTTGAAAAATCTTGGGGGGCTTACATTCAAAGCAATATGTTGAATATTTAACATGCAAAATATCATAGGAATGTTACCAACAGTGTCACAGGTGATGAAAACATCGGCTCAACCATTTATCTGCTGTGTTAAATGTACCTTGTGATTTGTGGATTTTCTGTTTTCCAGGATAAATTGAACTTAGTTGAAAGAAACTACTGCTTAAGAAAATTACAGATGATCATAGTACCTTTTCATAAGCTCTTCAATTCATTTTTTTAAAAATAGAAATATTTAGATTATTATTATTACTATATTATTTATTATCAAGGTTACTTAGGGAATTCCCAATACTAATTTGGGAAATGGAATTTCCTGAAAACCTCTGTACGCTCCTAAAGTATTTTGCTAAGTAGCGTAAGCAGTTTTTAAATGACAACACTTGGCAGGGTAGTACCAAACAGGACAGGTGAGAGAATAAGGATCTTGTACATTGTTTGGTAGACTTGCTGATGTTGCACCGGTGAGTTGGTACAGTTTTTGTAGATGCATACTGGATAGTTATAGTTTTACATTGTGCTTGTTCCCTAGCTCAGCTGTTTGTGTAAATACACTTCAAGATAATTCAACATTTATTGATTAAAACATTAATTTATAGCCAGGAGGTTAGTAGATTGACTCATTCCTGAAGCTTTGTGATAAAGGCTTGAATTACAGTATCAGGGTGTCATCAGCAAACACATAAAGTGTTTATTTGTATGTAAATTAAGACATAATCTTTCTATTTTAAGATTTGAAATCAGTCTTCATCTCTATGCAGAGGAATTCTATAGTGCTTGAGCTACGAGCCTTTGATTTCTTATATTGCTAGGTCTGTAAGATTGTACTCTTCAAACTATAGATGTTGCCAACCTTAACTCGAAACTAACCAATAAGAGACATTTTGCTTGATACATTAATTACAGTGTAATGCTTTGAATTTGCAAAATAAAAAAATACTGATAATATTCATTATGTATAAAAAATATATGTATATCAACACAATAAAAACTTTCTATTAAAAATAATCTAAAAGAATTAACTTATAGATGCTTATAAGATAACGACTAAGAATATTTAAATTTAGTCAAAGATTAGTAAAGTAAAACCAAAGAATTAGTAAATAAAAAAGAAATCTTTCAACAATTTATTTTTATTCTTATTTTTTGTGATTTATAAGTCTTCATATGAAAGTAAGAATTTCTTATAGTCATAGTTTTACTAAAAAATAAATTACAAATTTTTCTCTCAACCAAACATAAAGATGAATTTTTGATCAACTTCAATTATTATCAAAATAAGATTTAGCTCATATAAATAAGGCCTTGTTGCTTAAATCTACTCAGATGTGAATTCGTAGAAATTATCTAGCTACACATCAATTAAATATTACAATTTTAATCATTAGGGATCATCATCCTATCTTTTATTTTTTTTAGAAATGATGAGATCACTGCTTAATAGCACAAGAAAAGAAAGAGTAGACGACTCTTTGTTCTTGTCTTTACTTGAATATAATTCTTTAAAAAATACATAAATGAAACTAAATACACTAGATATCATGCCCTCGATTTTCAGTAATATATTACTCTGGAACAAATATGTTTGTTAAGCAGAACAGTTTCTTTACCTTTCCAAGGTGATTAGGAAGTTGAATGATTTTACAATGCATACCAATCAATTATTAAAAATATAGTAATAATTTTTCAAATACATTTTGTGGCATTGTAAAAATAATATACCTACATAAAAAAGCAAAATAAAATAAATTATTGCAATTTTTAATTATTATTCATTTATATATAAATGAAATAATTTATACAAAATATACAAATCAGCAATATAGTGCCAAATCAGTACAACAGGGGCATATAATATATTATTAAATATAAAAATCATATTTTGATAATAAAAAAGAAATTCTATTTGAAAAACTACATTTATAAAATAATCCAATACATAAATATTGATTTTATAAGCTTATTTTATTTATAATTAAAATGCTTTCGATTTATCTATAACTAGAAAAATAAAACTAGCCATATCATTATACAAGTTATGTACATTTCTATTGGAAATTTATTCTTGTATATCTAATTAAGGCACTACACTTGAACCGATAAAATACAACTAGATTTCATGTACTAGAATAAATTTTCTTAAAATACAAATTTCATTTGGCTAAAGCTAAAGAACGGATTTATATGCAACTGTATATATATATATATGTATCATTCAAATGTACTCAACAAACAATAATAAGAAAGAAATATTAATATAAAGAGTTTTGAGTAATTTTTCCATTCCAAGAGAAAAATGGACCTAGCTGGAGGAAATACAATTAGCGATATATAGGTTAATGGCATGCATGTAGGTAATTGGTTGAACATTTCTTTCTGAAAAATATACCGATTGCACAGGAGTGACCTCCATAATTATAATTTTTATTGAAAATTAAGAATGACCAAATGTTCAATTAAAATATTCAAAATCAATATAAAATTCTAATAAAATATAATTGATAAAATAATGTAACTTAGAATTTTCTTATCTTAATCTAAGATGAAGAAATTTATAGTTACTATTGAGCTTCATACAAATCTGTCCTAAAGCTAATAAATTACAATCATTCAACTTCCATAAATGTACGGTAACCCCTTAACGAGATGGTTCACCACAATTTCGGGTAACAAAATGTCTCTTAATACATCATTCCTGGATGGAGACCTCCTCGATGGAAAAACACATTGGGGTTAGAAGACATTGTTCGTTCGACACTTGTATACATGCTTGTGTCCAAGCCACCGCTTGTTGTACCTAAAATATACACAATAAATTATCAACAGAGAAACGAATTATCTAATATGTTACTTAACTGATTGAAATGTGGCAATTTGTTAGTTCAATCAAAATAAAATAGGGTTAATTCTTTAACAAAATATATATGCTAAATTGGCACTACAGCAACTAAATTGAGGTGCTCAGAAACAGAGGAGACCATTCCATATTTTTAAAGGGAAACTAGTTAGGATTGGCAAAACGCTGATAATTACTCTAACAATAATTGTATTTATACAATAAAATAATTCTCATACTGATAAAGAGATCAAAAAGGCTATTTTAAAATAGCAAGAGGGTCATCCAACATTTTACATCAATATGGAAAGTGAGTATTTATTTAAAAGGCGATTGATGATTCATTGACAACACTTATCACAGCAATTAAAAAATGATGCATAGGTGATTAATTTTATTTTTTACAAATATAAATAAAATTAATTGAACAAAATAAACCAATTCTAACATGAAGATATATTTTTTTTCCTGCTTCTTTATCTTTCTTCGACTGTTGAGAACTTAAAGGGTTGAAAGAATATATCAATCTCACTTGTAACACAGAAATTATATGTATTTAACGCACAACTGCTTTCAATTGCATACACTGCCATTTTCAAGTGTCAAGAAGACTAATTTTCAATGTGGTGTTAGACCTACGACAACAACTGCCAAACAAGCTTATGTGTTAATTACACGTAATTTGTGAGTAGACATCTAAAAGTGACTTTTTCTTTCAACCCTTTGAAGAACAGCAACCAGGATTGTATCCTAATATTATATCTTGCTGCTAATTTACAGTCTTCAATGTATCCAACTAAGATGAGTTGTCATAGTTTACAGTCCTTTCATATAAAATATTAACATAGAATCTGTTTCCTGGCAGGGGTTCCTTAAAAAAAGATAGGGCTTGTTAAAAGGTCACACAAGCTATTTCAGGTTTCAGTTTTCTGTTAGCATTCAGCGGGATTGTTTTATACAATAAATTTAATATATGATGCCTTCAGATCAGAATGATTGTAAAAGAAAACTGCCGGAGAATCAATAAATATGACAACAATTATTTTATTTCCTTACTGTAAAATATTCCTTAAAATACACAGCATACATAATTTAAAAAATAAAAGCACGGACAGTACAACCATGATTATCTCAGGACATATATATATTCCAGGATAATCCAAAGACAGGGATGTATAGGCTAAGATGTAAATAAGCAAAATACACCAATTTTCAACTCACAAATATATCAGGTTGGCCAAAAAGTCCGTTCGGTTTTTTAAGTGAAAATAAGACACAACTTTTAAACACAAAGCGATTTATTCAATCAATGATATAATTGCCGTTTTGTTCCAGTATCTTCTGCCATCTCATAGGCAGATTCATAATTCCATGCTCAAAGAATTTCCTGTCTTTACTGGCAAAAAACTTTCCAAGTGTATTTTTACATCTTCTTCAGAGTTGAAGACCTTCGTCTGTCCATTCAATGCATTTTGAAGAGACCGAAACAGGTGGAAATTTGAAGGTGCAAGGTCGGGCGAATATGGGGGGTGCGGTAAAACTTCCCAGCCAAGCTCCAGTAACTAAGCCGCGTCTGCAAAGAAGTGTGCGATCTGCCATTGTCATGATGGAAGGCAATATCCTTATGGTTGGCTAGTTCTGCTTCTGGTGGATCGCTGCATTTAATTTGTACAGCTGGTCACAGTACACATCCAAATTGATGGTCTTGTTCATGGGAAGAAGTTCGTAAAAGACAACACCCCTCCAATCCCACCAAATTGAGAGCATAATCTTCTTTGGGTGAAGTCCTGCTTTGGGGGTTGTTTGTGGTAATTTGCCGCGCTTCCCCCATGAGCGTTTGTGCTCCACATTGTTATAGACGATCCACTTTTCGTCCCCTGTAATCATTCTCTTAAAAAAAGGATAATTTTCTTCATGTTTCCGCAACGAATCGCAAATGGAAATCCTTTGGGCGAGGTTAGCTTCACTAAGTTGATGGGGAACCCAAACATCGAGCCTGCTCACGTAGCCAAGTTGATGCAGATGGTTTTCAAAACTCGATTTGGATATTTTGAGGATAACTGCGATCTCCCTAGTTGTATAACAGGGATTGGTATCGACTAATTCCTTCACTTTGTCGCTGTTAATCTCAGTTGGCCAGCCAGAGCGAGGTGCGTTTTGAACTGAAAAATTTCCCGATCAAAATCTTGAAAACCACTTCTGGCACACACGTTCTGTAACAGCATTCTCTCCGTATACAGCGCATATCTTCCTGCAAGTTTCCACTGCTTTCTTGCATTTTTTAAAATAAAAAAGCATGAGGTGTCGATAATGTTCGTTTTGGTTTTCCATTTTCAGGATGATCCTAAACATACAAAATATAATCAGTCTCTTTGGAATTTTGTGTCAAACTACGTTGAAGTGTCTAGTATCTGACAAGAGCGCACTCGTAAGGGATGGACTGAAGCTACATATTAGACTGCTTGAAGTTTCGTGACGACAAAAACCGAACGGACTTTTTGGCCAACCCTTTATTTTTATTGCACATATAGAAAAATGAATACTAATAATATGTTATCAGTTTTTTTCTTTTTACTCTCAGATTTTTCTAGCCTCTGTTCTTATGCTTCTTAAACTACAATTTTTCCAATAGTAGCTACAATAGAATTTTGGTCTTCAAAATAGGTGATAAGCTGGTGAACTTCCTTTAGAGCTCGATCTGCAGTCACTTTTTCTATAGTCAAATCAAATGAATCCTCCTCTATGTCCAAAATTTCGCTAATCTCACTCTGTAAATGAATAACTGCCATTTCAACATCTTTGAACTGTTTGTACCCATTATCATTCTTGTCATTTTCCATCCACTGAACCCTATCTTCTTTGTCTACTTTACTGAATGCAGAAATTATTTCTACTATTTCAGGACGTTCCTAAGTAGTTTTGTTCATCACCATGTTGTGGATTTTGCTCTCCTACTTTCTCATCGACTTATAAATTTTTTTAAAATTCAAGTTACAGTGCTTTCGAAGGTAATCTTTCCCATACTTTACAAACAGCAAAAATTGAATTTTTTTCAATCACATTTTCAAGACATGCTTCATAGATTTCGCACAGTTTTCTTCAAGAATAAAAATCTTCATCCGTACCTTCTTTTTAAACCGACTATCACACCTTGATCCATGGGATGAATTAACAGTTATATTAGGTGGTAGATAACAGACAAAAATTTGTCTGTTACCTGTTTTTAAAATGGATTCAGATGGGTGAGATGGCGCATTGTCCAGTAAAAGAACCACCTTACTAGTAAGTCTGTTTTCGAACTGATATTTGCAGACATATGGAACCAAAACACTTTAATTCATCCGAAAGACCTTAGATGACCGAGTGTCTGGATAATCGAGGTTGTACTGTAATAATAATATAAATACATACTATATGCATTTTTTTTTCCCAAGGAAACATCCGAAATTGTTTTTATTAAAAAAGGATGTAGGCCAAGATGCATAAAAGTGGAACAAAAATGCTGCAATTAATATAAACAAATAATAAGGGTAAATTTTCCAATTATATAATTTCAATTTGACATCTGATTGGAAATGGTCCCCTCAGGCTAAAGACACCTCAACTAATCATGAGAATTTTATATAAATGATTGAAAGATGTTTAATTTATTAATCACTAAATTATGCCACATGAATATCTACTTTATTAAGCTATAGAAGATCTCTGCAAAATAAATGATAAGGCTGCTAAAGGCTTCTAGTTACTAATATTACATGAATATAGCGATATATTTTCTTGATTAGTCTTGTCGAAACTAGGTTGAAATCTCTATTTAATTGTGAGGTCAGTATAAAACAAAAAAAAATCTAAGAAAACAATTCAATGTTAATTAATCAAAAAAAAATTAGAGTGCCCAATTCTAAAAAAAATTTTTTTTCCTTTAACAAATTTTTTGAGCAATTTTAGGATTGTAGTTTCCATTTTTTGGGGACTTCAGAAAAACTTTAGCACTGAAAGTCCAATATTTCAATATCATGATTACTACCATCACAGGGTGTACACAAGATAACGATCTGAATGTTATTGGGAAATGGAATTGGATTACTATACTATCATACGCGGTATCAATTTTTGTAAACTGGATATCAGATGGAAACACGGGTAGGGGGGAGGAGGCCTTTAGACATTTTAATTTAATGCAATATTTTATTTGTTCCTCTTATTTTAGATATACTTAGATAGATACTTACATCTATTTACCTGATGATTAATTTAAAAAAATATTTAGCAGAAATCTAAAAAGCTTACAAATTACAAATCAATTATTGATTATATTAATATTTATACTTATTTGAATAAAATACCTTGAACATAATCGGTTCCATAGCAAGGAAACTTGGCCCCGTGTACAGAACAGGACATAGGGTACTCTACAATTACAAAATCATTTTTTAAATTGCATTATATTTATAGAATAATAACTATGAAATTAAAATTATTTAAATAGTATATAGAAATAAAGGCAGCACACAAACCTATTTTGCATTTTCCATTCATCTATATAGCTTAAAAAAAATTGTAAAATTACAACCAAATGCCAATTATGTCGGGGTTATAAACTTGGTTACAGCTTAATGAATATAAAATGTGTATTTGTACAAGTGGTTGAAGAATCATTGTTATTTGTTTAATTATGTTTGAAGCCATATTCTACTCCAACATAAATGTAGGAATAGAAAATATCAAATCAAATCAGCTTTGGATACTAAATAATTTAGTAGCATTTAGATGTTACCTATTGTATGTCAAAAATATTACATTGAAACATTATTAGTAAATTTCAATTATTTACTAAAGAGGACAATAAAAAAATATGAATCCATGTTTCTGCATCCATATATTCCAGTTAGTGCTTAAGTTTAAAATACAAAGGATAAATAGAGTCCATCTTAAATGTATTAATTTACACCTCATATGTAATCGGAAACTTTTGTGCTATACATGTGAATTCATAAGTTTTTCTGTAAAGGAAAAGAATAGAGATAACAGGTATATATTTCCATGCCAAATATTTACAGAAAATTCCATGAAGTCATGGGAAATATATAAAATTAAAAACAATCACCTTTAAATGAACAATATATGTACATATTTCCAAATTGTTTAAATGCACTCTTGAACTTGTGTGTGTCGGTTTGGTCCAAGAGAATCACACAACCATTGCATTACATTAAGACATTCTGGTAGAATTAAGTTAAAAGAAATGATTATTTATAAAATGTTCATATCAATTATTTTGTCAAAAGACTGATTGAAGATGAAATTATGAATCATAAGATCAGAGTGAGGTGTCTTATCTTCATATTTATCTAGTATTAAAGAGGAATATTAAAGGGATGAATTTTTATAACATTTATGATTTTATTTTTATAAGTAAACAGTGGAACTTCCCATAAACCTACATTAGAGATGGGAACTTTGAATCTATCATGTTAAGATCCACACAGTCAAGTTTCAAGTTTTGTAGTTTAGGTCAGGTCTCATTTAGGCTTTGTCAATCCAACTCATAATGCCTTTTGTTGAATCTAGGCTCGATCTTTGGAACTAAAATCATTCATTGATGCCACTCCAACACCATTCAATGAAACGGCCCTCGTAGAATATTATTACAACTGTTCAACCCACTTTTAATAAGAATTTATCTTACTTTTCAGGGTTTATGCCAATTGAATTTAAATTATCTCAGATTTTGAATCCGTAACGAGTTCTCTCAAATTCCATGCAATACAAATCCAATAGATTTCAAAGGATTTCCTGAGAAAAACAGGTGTACTTTTAATGGAATGTTTTACAAATGAAGCACTATTATTAATATAATTTTCCCTTTATATTATAACCTCGCTGAAGTCACATCAAAGTTATTCCTAAATCAATGCTGTGTCCACATTAGAGCTTCTAAGAAAAGATATTTTTCACAAAAATCTGTATTATAAGAATTCAGCAATTAAAAAAAAGAAACACTTATAGAAGCGAACAGTGTATATTTGCACTAATTTCTTTTCATAATTTTATTTTAAACAAAAATTTTATTTAAAACTGTGCATCATAAAACATCTGCCATTTAAAGAAATAAGATTATTTTTTTGACAGTGTTAATATAAATTGCTAGGCAACTCGGTAGGCCTGAGGTGAGCCCCATCACCTTGTCTTTTCAATAAAGTTGAGTATAATGTGAATCATTATACTTATATTGAATTATATAATTTTATATGAAATTTAAACCATGTATATAATGTAGCGCCGCTACAGCAAATATAAAACCAATATGTAAATAGATTCGGAAATAATCATTGTGATTTTTAAGGGGGCTATGGAGAATTTTTTTTTTTTTTTTTTTTTTAAATAAAAGTAGGCCTAATGTTTGTCACGGAGGAGGAGTAAATGGAATTGCACAATTCAGAAAAGTGTCCATTTGGGGAAGTTCCACAGTATATTACATAATAGTATATACTGTAATAAACAAGACAAATGATTTTTGGTTTCATGAATCATATAATAGATGAGACTAATAACAAATAAGTGCATACGTAAATACTAATATAAAGATTATATACATATAAAAAAGGAAGAAAGAAGTTAAGACTGACCTGGGACATGCCTTGGTAGGTAGCAGTATGGGTAGTAATGGTGACCATAGCTTGGAGGTGGGGCTACAAGAGCTACTCTATCTACAATTCATATTAGCTAATTAGAAATAAGTTATTAGTATTTGAATGACATAATAACACACTGTCAAGATAGGAACTTGTAGATATTAGAATTCATGCAATCTGTACAATAAATTAGATCAGAGAAAACTTTAGAGAAAAGCTTTTATTCAGTCAGAACGGGCTATAATTAATACCTTACCAGAGAATTATACAATACAAAAGTCAGTCATATTATTTTAACGGAGAATTTAGTTGGTACTTGGATATTAAATACACCACATCATCTTGGCAGCCATAGCACCAACAAACAAACAAATTGATTTGCAATTGTTTTACATAAAGCAGGTTGGAACAGTGTTACTAAACTCTTAACTTCTGTGTATGTAAATATTATGGAGTTACGAGGTTTTCTTATGCATTGTCGAAATACAGGAGCATTTTATTTACATGAGGCAGGTTGAACTATTTCTGCCAAGACGTTATGGCCTTTCAAGTACCATATTTATAAATTTTTAGTATCACGCCACATGGCTGATGCGATCCATGTAAGTTTTTTGTATGTTAGTTAATTAAAGCTATTGCATATTTTACATAAATTTACATTGATTTTTACAATAAGGCCAGAAATATCCTGTTTCCTTCAATATTTCTATAAAATAATACCTATCAGCTATAGGGAAAATAGAAATTATTAAAACAATAATTTGTTAAAGAATGTAATAAAGTAAAACCTGTCACAGGGATTGATTAATAACACTTGAAACCATAATTGAAGGATAGCTCAGAACGAAAACAATTATGATACTGTTTGACTATTTAATAAAATTTTTTGATGGCCCAAACTGCGCCATAGATTAAACGTCCATAAGGCTACTTTATTGACATTTCGTGAGCAAACATTAAAACATCAATGTATTCTTACCTCTTTGGCATAATCATGAGTTTAGTTTTACCATGCCACCATCTACCCCACTAAAATAATTAAGCGAGTATAATTCAATATTTAATTCATTGAACTTGATTTTAAGGCCAAAAATTTCAATTAAATAATAGAATGTATTCAGGACAGAGAAATTAAAATTTATCCTGGGGCTTTGCCCACTCAGGATAGTGGTAAAATAAAAGACGTGGCAAAAAAAGGGAGACAATTATTGTTGTCTAAAACAGTTTCAAAGAGTGATTATATAATCCATAAAAGGAAATGCTCATTAAAAACTGATCAATAATTTCCTTATTAAATTATGAATTCTATTCAAACTGGAATATTCCTACTGTTTCTGTTGGCATCAGGCCTTGAGCCTATCAACTCAAACTTGATATTGCAATTAAAATAATCCAACTAACAATTAAAGTATAATTTAACTTTGGTAAAGTCTTAGGGATTTTTCTGTGGGCTACCGTTCAGACCAGCCCCTTATCCAGCTTTTCTTATTTTTTCTAGATGTTGTTCAGTGCCTTATTTTTAAGCGATTTCGTGTTCATCTAATTATTTTCTCGAAAATTTGATGAGGCTTAGGCAAATAATAATAAGTGATTTCTTCCCTTCATTTATCCCAACAAGGAAGTAGCTCCTTGAAAATATGACTTTTAACAGTTTTAAGCATGCTTTAAGAAGAAGACTTGAAGGAAGAACTAGCTGGACCAGGAGGAGCCATTGAAAAAAAATTTAGATACATTTTTATAATATAGTTTCTTATAAAGGGTGCCCCAGAATTGAGGCAAGATTTGATTTAAATAGAAAACACAGTTTTTAGTATTTTTGTTGTTATTTTTTTATTGAATTATAAAGTAAATAGGATATGGTTATTTATGGAATAACACATCAGGCAAATGGCCTCCACGACTTTGCTGGCACATACTACGCACTCTTTTGTCAAAATTTTCCATGACCATTTGGCATAAATGTGGTTGAATTTCGTTGATACAGTGTTGAATTTCCTATTTTAATGCACGGGTGGATGTGGGCTTGTTGACATACATCTTTGACTTCAAATAACCCCATAAAAAGAAATCTAAAGGTGTTAAATCACACGATCTAGGGGGCCGATTCTGATCACCGAAACGAGAGAGTACACGACCTGGAAATGTCTCATGCAGTATTTGAATTGTTTCATGGGCTGTATGGCATGTGGCACCATCTTGTTGAAACCACATCAATATCATCCAATTTCGGCACAAAGAACTGTGTTATCATGTCGCGATATCAAGCACCAGTAACAGTCACTGCTTGACCAGCCTCATTTTCAAAAAAGTATGGTCCAATGATGCCTCCAACCCAAAATCCACACCGAACAGTGACACACTGTGGATGCATTTGTTTTTCGACAATCACATGTGGGTTCTCCGAACCCCAAATGCGACAATTTTGTCGATTAACAAAGCCATCAAGATGAAAATGTGCTTCATCGCTTAGGATAATTTTGCTCGAAAAATCAGCATCCACTTGTTGATGTTCAATAATCCATTCAACGAACTCTCTTCACTGTGTATGGTTATTAGACTTCAATTGTTGTGTTAACTGAATTTTGTAAACATGGAGATCTTTAGTGAGTATACGCAGTAGAGAGCTTCGTGAAATTTGGCAATTCTTGTCTACGATACCGAATTAATGTACCTAGATTTTCAACAACACTCTCACACACTGCTTCAATATTGACATTTGAACAGCTTGTTTTTGGACAACCAGTCAGTTTAGTGTCTCCAACTGATCCAGTCTCCCTAAATTTTTCAATTAATCTCTTCACAGTTCATGAAGTCAAAACCCTATTCCGATCATATTTTGTATGAAATTTTCGAACTGCGGCCGCCAAACTTTCATTGCTTTTGAGATAATGTTCAACAATAAAGACATGTTGTTCTATCGTGTAACGCTCCATTTTTACTAACCCTAAACTGTCAGCTGTCAAATTTTTGTTTTTTTTGGGTTGCCAGCACTTTACTGCACAAATGGGGGCAAATTCAAATCTTGCGTTAATTCTGGGACACCCTTTAGGACTCTACAGTTTACCTATCTAAACAAAAATTTTCCGACGTTTAATTTTCAATAAAAGTATACATCATCAAATAACTAAAAATAAAGATTTGCAATTTCTTCTCAATGCAGGAGGCTTAGAAAATATTTTTTACCGTTACTTACCAAAAGTGTTGAGAGGGTGATGAGGCTTGAAGTGAAAGAAAGACGGAGAAGCAGGCCTAGACAGTGAGCTCAGCTTGTCCTCCCTGTCACCGAGGTACATCCCCTCCTTTCCCATGGCAGCCAGTTGTCTGCCTTTGGGCATGAACATAACCAAGAAAACAACAAGCGCTGAAGCAGAAAGTCCAAATGCCAGGCAAGCATCACGGTTTCGGTCGAGCACCACCTAAAAAATTATTTAGTCAATCACTCATCCAATCTATTCACTCTAATTTATAAATGGTGAAATTTATTTATTAAAATAAGCCAACTTTAGTATCATCTTTTCCTTTTTTATCTTATCTTCAGTAAAAGGCCTAACCTACTGTTTACAGTTTAATTCAAATACAATTTCTATTTAAAATAAAGATTGATAAGCAAAAGCCTAATGGGAACCGTACTAGATTCTTAGAGCCATCAACCAATGTTGGTTGGTTGTGACAACCTAGACATCATTTTTTTATGAGCCAATGCCCAAGAATTATTTTTATTTTGAAATGTTGAAAATCATGGATGAATGCATTTAGTTTGAGGGTGGAAATGGAATGGAAGGTTATTTGGGAAATATGATGTTTCCAGCAGAGAGTTTGGTTGAGGTCCAAACTGAGGTTTTTGACTGACATGAAGAAGTGGATGATACATGCATTGATGGAGATGGGAGGAATATCCTTATATAAGAGATAAGTATCTTGGATTTATCCATATACAATTGAAGATTGTGAAGGGATTTTTATTCCTGTAATCTTACACATTATTTTTAAAAATAATACTTCAAATTAATTAAAATCATTATTGTAATAATGAAGATCACCTTTGAATATTTTCTGTGTTCCAAGGGGTATTTCTTCTTTGTGATAGGATAATTCAATTTTTTAAGGAGACCCCAGGAAATTATAAATGCATGCAAGCTCAAAATGAAATAATCATTTTTTATAAGGTCACAAGGCATAGGATAGATCAAAATCTTAACATAAAAATAATGTAACACAGACTCGAATCTCTTATTTACAAATAGAAGGCCAGACAGCTATTGTACCAGACACATATGGCTAACCTAGGATTGAATTGCCTGAGTTTTTCTCTTTTGTAAATGATCAATAATAATATTGACTGTGGCTCCCTGACTCGGAACAAAAGAATAATTAAAATTAAGAATATCACATCCTTTTAAAAATGATGTAACTTTTGCTTGTGAAAGTGCAGTCTTCAAAGCATCTTTGTCCCTAAACTCAGATAACAGCTGGTACGGCAATTTAACAGTTTCTTTAACCGCATTATTCACTTTGCAAACTAAATCTAATGGGTAATCAGGATCTAACTGTGGCCACTTTTGTTTAAATAGAGGGATTTCCCATTTGACAAAATTCCCGAGAACATCTATTCTGTTGGGTGCCAATTGCAAGCCTTCCCATAATTGACACGAGAAATGTGGTGCTAACGGATATAACATAATAATTAGCGAAGCTAATGTCACTTCGAACTGTGGACTTTTGGCCATAGTAGTTTTATCACATTTTTTTAATGTATTTGTAAGCTGTTGAAGTTTTGATACCGCCACATTGAATTGATATGTAACCTCAAAATTGAATGTAGTTCCTTTAATATGAAAATTTCTTGAATTCCATAGATTATTTTCCTGAGATGAATCATTATAATCACTAATAGCAGAGTTTCTAGAGTCAAGAAAATCAGCAACCAATGTCCACATTCTTTGTTGCCAATTAAGTACACCAGGAAAAGTTGAAGAATCCCATTGCCTAGGAGATGTTGGCGCAGAAGTAGATAATACTAGCAATCTGGTTGTGTCTACACCATATTCCTTCAGTACACTTTCAGGATCTACCCCATTATATTTAGATTTTGACATTTTTTCCCACACTTCTTGAACTTCCAAACCAGTTGATTTTTCAACTAGACCCTGACTACTGCGTTCAATTTCTCCTTCTAATAAACATTTTCCAGAGTCTTTCAAATAATATGTTTTTCCTAATATCATACCTTGAACTAAAAGTCGCCGAAATGGTTCTGGTTCTTTTAGTAATTTAACAGAATGCAAAAAGTAACTTATAAAGCGAGCATAATATAGATGAAGCACAGCGTGCTCTTTACCACCAATATAAATATCAACAGGCATTATTTCCTTAGCTTTAGATGGACAAAAAGGTTTAGAATTATTGTCAGGATCGATATATCGAAGATAGTACCAGGATGAATCAACAAATGTGTCCATAGTATCTGTTTCTAATTTTGCTGTGCTTTTACATTTGTGGCATACAGTTGTGGATGACTTTGAAACTGAAATAGGTAGATCCTCCTCCCTAGCAGGCATAGTGCCACATTTTTTGCAATGTATCACCGGTATAGAAGTTCCCCAACTCCTTTGCCTTGATATCAACCAATCATGCAACTTTGAACTAACAAAATAGCCTCCACGATTTGCATCAATTGCTAAACGGCACACTTGCAATCGTTTTTCATAGTCTTCACCAACGACTATTGGATTAGAAACAATATTATGATTAGAGGCGAAGATTTTATCTGATTCAAACACTGATGGAATTCCTAGTCGCAAGTCACACCCTTCATCATATTCTAATTCATCAGTTATGTATATAGGTAGTTTTTTATTGTTAAAAGGATTGAATGCTTTATATATTAATTTACCCTTACATTTATTTTTTAATGACAATATACTGGCAGGAGATGCCCCTATAAATTGTGCTTTTGAAACATGTTCAGGATATCTTGTCCATAAAGTGATTGTGTCTATCTTTTTAACCCCATCGTAAACATCAAAGTCAAAATTAGCTCCGGTACACTCACCAATCCAATGTTTCTGAAGATCAACAACATCTCTCCAGCCCTGCAAATTAGGATCATCTAATCCGTCCTTAAGTGCTGAAGCAAAACGTGTGGTACGAAAGAACCATTGTTTCATTATTTTTTTCTCTACTGTAGCACCAGATCTCCAAGATTTTCCTGAGGAATCAATTTGCTCATCAGCTAACACGGTTTTATCAATTGGATCCCAATTTACCAAAGCCTCTTTCCTGTAAACTAATCCTTCTTTTTCCAATAACAAAAATAAATACTGAGTAAACTTGTAATAATCCTGTGAGCAAGTAACAACTTCTCGGTCCCAATCGAAAGTAATACCAAGACTTTTTAACTGTTTTCTCATTGTAGCAATGTTATTGTGAGTCCACTCACTGGGATCAAGCTTGCGTTCAATAGCTGCATTTTCAGCAGGTAATCCAAAAGCATCAAAGCCTATTGGGTGTAAAACATTTTTTCCTTTCATTCTCTGAAACCTGGCTACAGCATCACTGATGGTATAGACACGAACATGGCCCATATGTAAATTTCCAGAAGGATATGGAAACATAGATAATACATAATATTTATTACCTTCATTTTCTTTATATTGAGTATCACTACATTTATCCCACCATTTTGTTTCAATTTTTAGTTTTGTTTGGAGATCACAGCTACCTTTGAAGCTTAAATCGGATAGAGGCCGGCAAGTATGAAGTGTAGATCTTCCTAAGTCTTTAATTCGGGATTTCAATGAAAACATCTCTGCACATTTAAAGAAGAACCCTAGTTACGACCAAGCTGGGTTCATATATCAAAATTTCTTTAAGAATAAGCTAACAAGGATGTAGGACACAGGAGTAGGTGTTGATAAGCAGGGACTAGCGAAGGTTACAGCTTTCAACTCAACATAACCTCCCTCTATTACCCTTGAATCGATCTCAAGGTTCAGCATCGACTTGAGACGCAGTATCGAACTAAAGACGCAGGATCGAAATTAATGTCATAATATTGTAAGATCTTGACACTTCTTAATGACTCCTAAACATACTGTAAAGATTTTGTAATACAATTGATTACTTTTGTATATCTTCAGTGTAAAATATATCAGCAATCTCTGAAGAAAATATGTAGTCATTCTAACTTTCTTTTACTTACTATTAGTTTGGAAGATTTCCAGAAATTATTCATATACAACCTCCGTTCGAGTCTAAAATAAATATTTAATAAACTCCTAGATACCATACAAAGCAATAGTGGTTTATCCAAAATAAGTTTATGGGTAAGATGTTTTTTAAATAAACCAAATTCGAATCCGGGATCATCTTCATGGTATTTACTTTTGCTTTAGTTTACAAATTAATACATCTTTTAAATTACTATTTATTTTTTATCTTTATTAAGATCATAATTAAATACTGTATTATTACTAGTCTAAGTATAATTAAAACTATTGTGAATAAACCCTACTTACAAGACCACAGAGAGCCCATCCTAGCCAAACTGGTATGACACAGGCAGTTGCGAGACCAATGAAGGTTGCTTCTCTGTAATTGTCTCGAATGCCTCGAGACTTGAGCGCCAAGACCCCGACGACTGCTATCAGAAACACCGCATAGACAAGAGAAAGAAGCACATGCTGGTAAGGTGTGCCACAAACGTCTACTCCTCCAACCTGTAAATAACTTTAAATTAATTTTTAATACGAAACTTCAGCAGTATAAAATAATTACTGATCGCAGACTCAGAAAGGTACAAATTTGGGAGAAATATTTATTTTCATTGTAATAGAAAATCACTCTTCTCAACTCAATAAACGGTAAACCTTAGTTTCAAATGGATCAAAAGAAACCAAGTTGAAAAAACCCTAAGAACTATTGACTTCGATTCATGGTTATTTAATACCCATGGATCGCGTTGACATATCATTCACCTTCATCATGATTTTTAGGAGAGCATGCCTGAGCAATGCGATATCCAGTTCTTAATTTGAAAATATTTGTTGTCATGGTGCATTAGCCAATGTAGCATAAAGGTTTGTTTTGTAACCTTTGAAATTTTATTCGGGCACTAATGAGCGTCCTTATCCATGTGTGGCAACCACATTAATTGATAATTGATAAGGTACTTTTAAAAGAGTAAGGTACAACAAACAAAAATCAAACTTACATATTTTTTAATGGCAAAACTAATATATTTAATTACCCAAAGCCCACTGGTATTCAATAACTAAAATGAAATATAAATAATAAACATCAAAAGTTTATTGGCCAACAAGTTATAATAATTACATACGGGATTGCCCCAGCTTTTAAGCGACTGCACAGTTATAAACAATTCTTAATAATTAATAGCTGTACGTATTTCCACTGGTTTTGTTACTATTAGCCAAAGAAAAAATATATTGAAAGTTCCAAGATTCCAGCCCACAACCACCCAACCTCCAGTCGATAATTCTTGGTTGAACAATATCTCTCTGACGTTTGATTTTTCAGAGGTTACGAAAGATCAGGTAAAGAACAAAGAAATAGTCTAGGCCAGGGTTTCGCCGGGAAGGCTCAGCTGGAAAGAGCCCCTGACCTGAAGTTGTAATCTTTGACCTGACAATGTTTTTTTCTTTAAATGCTAATTGTAGATAGCCAATTCTGTTTGGATTGTTCTGTTATTTTATTTTAAATCAATTGATATCGACTTTTATAGGAATTTCCATAATGAGTTTGCTTTGAAATTAAATGAAAATGAAAAACACACTTTATTCTGGGACATTGTCCCCATAGACCATACCAGGACTTAAAGTTGTGCGTATTTGTTGAGGGACTGAAACGGCTCTGCTGCAATTTAGACCCGCCAAATGTCTTCATGTACCCTGAGTGTAATGCGGGTCTACGTGATACAAGATTATGAGTCCCATCGAAATGGGATTCACTGAAACAAAGTTGCGGAACATTGCAAGTCTGGACGTGTTTTAGGAAAGTTTGGCTCAGTCTGGCAGATAGTTTTGCTGTATTTTATATTTTTCAATTTGTGGACGTCTGAAGTTACTTTAAAACTAATTAAAGATCTTCAAATTAACTACTGGTTATAGTATGTCACTCATACAGGCACAGACAAACGAGGACAGGTTTAGCGTTTCAATAGTGGAACGGAAAAAAAAAAAATTACACTATGAAAAGCTAGTTTTGACGGAATCCATGAAAACTATGACCTAAGCAGTGACAAATAGAGATATTTTCACAATTTTTAGTGACTTTGTTGCGGACTCATTAAGGACGAGCAATAGACCGAATATGGAGCATATGGATAGCAGCCAAAAAAATATATTACCGATATTGTATTCAATTTGTAAAGATGGGCTTAACAACCAAACAAAAATAACGATTTCACTTCTCCAATCCTCAGTTCTGAATGAGGTTCTTGCTCTAAGTATAACATACAATCATATGTATCCAACTACAAAGGTACTTAAATTTGTGCAGTCAACACTTGCATCTTACAATTATGTAATGTTGTTCGCTTCAATACTATGTTCTATAATTGAGTATTGTTTTATTTCATTATTGTGTTTTTTTATTTGTAACAAAGTAAATGTCGAAAATATATATATAATCAGCTTTATTATAACAAAATTCTTCCTCATTGAGCAATAAGTAATTGCGATAAATGTTTTCATTCATACCATATTTACAATTTTCATTCACTCGCTCATTCATACAGTATTTACAAACAGCCCAGAAATCTCACAAATACACATGGTTGTCACCTCCCTCGCATGCGAAAGAGAAAGCGGAGTCTTGGGAAGTCCCCCACGCTCCTCCGTCAGCCGCGTCACCGGATACGAGCCAGCGGAGGCTGACCAAGAGCGCGAGAGCCACATACGCTCAGGACATGATTGGAGAAACTGGCCTTTGCCAGGACTCCCACTGTTACGCATTTATAGCAGGTCACGAGGACACTAGCTTGATATCGGAGTGTTACATATTGGACTATTACTTTTGATTTTAGTTTATTTCGATTTTTAATTAGAATTAAAAGCGAAACAGAGAGACCTGCGTGTCCCAACTCCCGAGACATTTAGAGCAGAATAGGTCCTTGTAGTGTGGACAAAACTCTTTGTCCCTGAACAGACGAGGGACATTGAAACGGGGCAACCCCGCAACAAAGTTCCGGTGTGAACAAGGCTCAAGAATAACAAAAGGTATTATATGAATGTATAGCCGACAAAAAAAAAAAAAAAAAAAAAAAAAAAAAAAAAAAAAAAAAAAAAAAAAAAAAAAAAAAAAAAAAAATAAAAAAAAAATTACATTACACTGAAAAGACAAACATGTAAATAAAAATGATGAGATGGCTAAAATGAACCAACTGCTAAAGATTAGAACAAAAAACACAAATGTTGTAATAAAGGAGTTATTACAATAGCATGAAGGGTTTCTGCGATGGATTAAAACAGGACTGAACATAATTAGTGTAAAATAAATAATAGTGATATGACAAATATCAAATGTTCGATTCTTGGGAAGTAAGGAACTGGTAAATCATAGATTTTAAGATTGGGACAATTGAACAATGACGAATATCCTAGGGAATAGAGTTCCCTCTAGTCTCTCGGGATTTCGAGTATAAATCTAAAGAAATAATTCATTAGCCGGCTTAACCGAGTCTCGAGATAGAGGCCACCATATACCACACAGCTGTAGTCAAAATAGGGGAAGACAAGAGAGAAAACCAGGAGTTGGCGCATATAAAATGGGATTTTTTTTTTTGTTCAAAACCCATTATTTAATATATACAAAGAGAGTTACAGATTCCACAATATGGAACCTTTACATAAATATTCATCATGCTAACTATATTTGCTGTAGCGTAACTACATCTTATATAATATGTGAGGTTTAAAGAATATCTCTATGGTAGGCTGATGTACAGATTACAAGGCGTGTCAACATAGAAAGTAATAGACCTCACTTTAAGAAAGAGTTGTACTAATACTGACCTAAATGTAACTTACTAACTTCCTAGTTTTCTCTGGCAGTCTGTTGCCATCGATACAGGAATGTGGTGGGGTCATGCTGCTAAACACACGGGGAGTCAAAAAACTGTATGTGTCACCGGTGGATGTATTCACCCACCGACGGCACACCAATCAACGGTGTCGTTTAATCTCTGGAGAGGGTCTCAACACGTTTCTCATAATCCCATTCTGAAATTGCTGGAGACTTTTAGCTGTATTGTCAGTCTATAAGTGAGTATATATCGGTGCACTGTACATCAGAGCTGGGCGGAGGACACGTTTATATATTATCAGTTTGAGACATAACGACAAGTTGGCTGAAGTTAACAATTGGCTTTCGCACTCATGGGAGGAGTTGTCGGCTTTGCTCGTATACAATTATTGTTAACTCCCTCTAAGAGAGTAAAATGAAATTTTTATCTTGACGTAAAATATGTTACCTGGACGACTTTAGGCGGTGAATTGATGAGCCATTGGACGCCGATGGCCAGCTGTATGAGGACTGCGAAGAAGAGAAGTAGGGCTTGGTAGGGCGCTGGTAGGTAGACCCCGCCGTTGAGAGAGATCAAGAAGACACACTTAACAAGTAAGGTGGAGAAGACTAAGGTGTATGAGAGGCCTGCCCCTAGCCTGACCGCGGCGCAGGTGAGCACCGTCGGCTGTGCGGTGAGCAATGCCGACACTGCGGAGCACAGGAACAGACCCAGCAGAAGCATCTGCCCGAGGAACAGGTGTCTTCGGGAGGGCGTCGTCCGGTAGGTCTTCAGCACCACGAACACCTGAAATCACATCAGTTTGACAGTGCATATTTTTTTCTTTTAGAGTGTTTTGGCTATGCCAATAAATGTTATTTAATTGGGATTTGTGTGTAATCATAAGCTACCCCCCTCCCCACATAATCGGAAGTCATCCCTGCATTGAGGGCTCGGACCTCCAAAGGAAAAGACCACCTAGGAGCCAGACTTCAGTAATTGAGGGCCCTAGCAACGGAATCATATCAGTATTATTCTTTTAACATTATCTTTCGCCTCTTTACAAGCTATACTTCGCGGAATTAGTACGTAAGTACAAACTAGCCAAATGAATTCATGTACACCCCCCCAACTAACCAACATCATACTCCATATGTGCATGACATATTCAATAAACCTTAAGTCCCTTCAATTTATTTATATCATTTTATCTATGTGGGTTCATTACATATAGTTGACAGACGCTATAAATAAAGTAAATGGCAAAGGCGGGAGGTGTTAGTACGCCTAAGAGAATTTGTTATTATTCACAGGAATTCATTCTGTATTCTGTAACGTTCAAGGAAGTTATTAGTGCAGGATGGCGATGCATAAGTTAATAGAGGTCTGACAAGCTCTAAAAACTATCACAATATCGAAAAGGTACTTCAAAGAAATACTACTGTATCGAACTGGAAGCACTATAACAATAATAAACTACTGGTGGAAGTTGATTGACCACTGTGATTAAGTGAATGACGGCAGTGGCTATTAGGCACAGTTAATAAGTGGTGGGGCAGACTAACCCCTCAGCGCACAGGTGTAGCCTGTGTTTAGCCTACTTTCAGCGCCTTAGGGACTCCTGCCGAAGCTCCATCCTCTGGGAAGTCGATTTCATAACTGGGGGACCCTTCAATCGGTATTTTAATTAAAAATAGAAAAAAAAATTAACCGACCCACTTCAATGAGGAAATACCTCATTTAGTTCTCTCTTAAGAGATTAAATCATGATTGCAAATTTATTTTATTTTATATGCATTCAATTATAATAAAACGTCAACTACGATAGGATATCATAATCAGTGAATTTGGCGGTAGCTGTCATTTTTTCTCTGGTAATGTTTTAATTTTGAATTTAGGTATTAAATATTATAGCCATTTTAAACATGTGTCATAACGTTTTGTCCTTGAATGAATATAAAATTGTTTATGTATTTCATGTCTGTGACAGCTCGAACCCTTGAGAATGCTGAGTAGTTGTCGAAGACGTTCGGGTTGAAATCAATAAACCAGTGGAGAGAAAGAACTTTTATTTCTCCTTTTGTTTACCGATCCGTCTCCCCACGATTAGCTGTAAAACATGTAAGGATGTTCGTTTTTATAGGCCTAAAATTAATTGGACATTAACGCATTGCAGATTTGGGTACACCCCCCTCCCCAGCCGATACCACCCACCAAGTGTGTGTAAGGTGGCACACTAAGTTTTTTTCCCTCCCTTAATCTCTATTATTAATATTTTAACAATTTAAATTAATATAAACAATCATATAATTGCTTGCTAGTTGCTCCTTCGCACATACGCATTTTAAGCAGTTGTTATCCTAAAAACCCAACATAACCTTTTTATTGTTAAAATTTATATAAACAGGACTAGGTGATAGGGCTCACCTTTGGATTATAAAGGAAATTACAAACTATATTAAAACTAATCTTACATACTAACTTAAAACTAGAGAGTTCCTGCCTCGACTGCCTTCTGCCATCGATGGGGAAATCGTGATAAACACGGGGTTGTTCATATATTGCAGCGAATCAAAGCATTTGATATGTCTACAGTATACTGTAGACAGCTCAAATTCTTTTACAATCAAAAATGTTTTCAATTTTTTGTTTAAGGAAAAAGCCCAAGTGCCCCTGACCTCCGGAGTTAAACATGCACTTATGACTCAATATGCTTCCCAAAACTCCTATAGTTGTTATCTCGTGACATTAAATCTCAATTTTAAATACTGTTTCGGTTTTGGCAACAGCGACAACCGGCAAGCATGGATGGATATACATGATGTATGTACCTCGAAGAGAGCTATGAGGAGCATGGTGATGACGGAGAAGACTAGGAGTGGCAGGACCCACATGTCGGAGCGGAGGATGCCCTGAACGGGGTCCTGGGCTGGGGGCGCCGTCACCAGGCGGGGGGGCGGCGAGGTCGGCACGAGGAAGAACTCCGTGCTCATACCCCCTCCTCCTCCTCCTCCCATCATCTCCTCCTCTCCGTGGCCATATCTGAAACATTAAAAAAATAAAACATATAAATAAATATTTATTTATTAGTTTTAAGGACAGTTCAACCTCTAGGATTATTAATGCCCTAATTACTAATTAGATAAAGTGTGATTATTTACAAATTTTTTTAGAGTCGTTTAGGATTTGAAATAGTCTCTTCGACAATGTTGCCACTGTTCAGCAATTCTCCGATGTCGGCCTGTGTGATGTTGGTGTCCAGCCATTCGGGGAGGGTATTTTAATAGCACAACATCTTTGTGCACCCAACACGCAGCTGCTACAAAGAAACGAAACGAACAAATCGGAACCAACTCAAAAAATGCATGTTTTGAATCAATGGTAACAATCAGTTCGTCCTGTTGTATGCTTGCGATGAACGTGGAAACTTGTTATATGTAACTGTTTAGCCAATAAGAAAACTGCAATCTAATTTCAAATACTCTATATATGTTATGTCACCAATATGATATGTTATTATCCTCCTGACGATATGTTACCAAAAAAAAAAACAAACATGAGCCTAAAGAAAAGATGTAAAAAAAAAATGTGAGGATGCTCACTAATTCACATTGGTAAGATGATAGGGAATGTATGTTTAGTATTTATGCAGTACTCATTAGGTTATTATATTTATTTGTTAGTTTTGAGAACAATGGCCATTAATGTCCAAATTACACAAAAATTTACTTATCAACTTTAGAAATTGAAGTAGCCCCTTCGGCAGTGTTTTCACTGTTTAGCGATTATCCGGTGTGTGTTTCTGTTGGCGTCCTAGTCATTTGGTGAGGATGTTAACAACGGCAGGCCTCACATCGGTGGAGGGCTCATGGATTCATGAATGTGAATTTTAGGTAAGTATCAACCCCAATCAATAACGCACCAGCAAATTGTATTTTTTCAAATAAAGTTCTTTATAAAAAAGCTATTTGTGTTGTGACTAGAAAGTTTAGAGACATTGGTTTGAATACGGATGCAACCTCTGTATGCGTTCAGATTTATTATTTTTATAAAATTCGACTCCACCTCAAATAAAAAAGTAATATCACACCTAGAAAACTGATGAAGTGTAAGGCAGTGGGAAAAAGACAGGTGACATTCTTAAAAAAAATTCAAGTGGTATCCCGATGGCGCTACGGAGCGCCTTATCAGAACACATGCTGTAAATTTTTTCCCAGCAATAGATCTACGTCTGATGTGACAAGCCCTTGACACGGCGAGAAAGTGTAGAACCGGCTAGATACCCGTGACACACCGCACTGCCCACTCAAAAACTACAGAGCACTACATCAAGTTAAGTGAGGCCACTCCGTCTTCTTTGTCCCGCTTAGAAGATTTCCTCATTGGGAGGATGGAGATATCCACGGCTTTATCGTCTTATCCTTCGCCATCCTTATCCTCGCGGGCCGCGCTGTCGTCTAGTCCAATGTTAACAGCAGATTCCATGCCATCACTAAATAGGGGTGTATTATAGCCGTTCTGTCCTTTAAAATAACATCTGCCCTCACAAACTTTGCTACGGCTTCTACTTTTTTATTGTACCAGTTCATCGGTTGATCTTCACAAGTTTTATTATTAAAAAAAACCCCTTAAAAACATTAACTTACTTCGTACTATATATCGTTTGGTTACAAGTGAAATCCACTCAAAACCCAGCCAAAACAGCAGTTTTTTTAACAACATAAAGGAGATATTTCCCTGGGTGAAACCTATCACACTGAGTAGTAAGATGACTAATGTCATATCGTCTCTGTCCTGAGGATAATATTATAAAATAAGCATATGAGAGCCAAGACTGGTTCATAGTTAGCAAAAAAAAGCCAGCGACTTTGATAAAATAATATCAGTACCAAAAAACCGGGCTTTTAACCAGGGCTGCGATATCTACGTTCCTCACTCTACCAATAGAGTAATAAAGATGGTTTGTAATAAAACAAATATAAGTTAGAAAGATCACAATTTGTTATTTATTTATTAAAATATTTATTTGTCATAATAGGTGCATAACAATGTATATAGGTGAATGACAAATAATATAATTAATAAAACTAAACAATAATAAATAAAAATATGTTACGAAAAAAATAGTCAATTTGAACAAAGTAACTATAAGTCTTGTACCTTAGTACATTAATATATCTAAATTCAATCCAATACCTATGCCACAAAACGTATTTTTCACCCAGTGTTATTAATAATACCAATATCCTATTAGTCTGTCTAAAAGTCAGTCTGTATTTGTTTTAATAGCCGTTTACATGACAAGACATAAAGTATTTACTCGTTAGGGGCACCTCAACCCAAATTATCTGGAAGGCAGTAAAATGTAAATAACGGCACGAGGGCTGATGGGACTGATGTGAGTACCAATTAGTTAACGGTCCATCAATCCTAGAAGTGTATTTATTATTAATTAAAGAACCGAAATGTCATTTGGCTGGTGGAAGGAAATTGTGACTTTTAAAGGCCAGCTGTAAAGACCCGGCCGGCCCCTCTTTACCGGTACACAACTTCATCTACCCCTTTAATGAGCTGGACTATATAGCACCGCTGATAGCCATCTTCGACTCAGACTTATTAACCGCTATAACTGTAAATCTGCAGAGCGTGACCGATGCCCAGCCCCGATGCTTGGCCCATTACTGATGGTTTTCAAATGTAACCTGCCTTGAGCATCGGTTAAACTTGCTGCAAAGAGCAGCGAGTCCTCTCAAAAAGATTATTTTTGCTTGTGATATCTTCATTCTTTTATAAGCTCTTCATTTCATAAAATTTAAGTTTCCTTGTTCAGCATTATTGGCACAACAAGAATTCAATCATATTTACAATTTCCATTCATAACAAGATTCACACAATCTCACTTTCCCATTACATTCGCAAGGCAGTGCCCCGAACTTGCGGGTAGAAGGTCCGGAAACAGCAGAGCTCCTCCACCTCCTTCTCCGATGGTTCGCCAAGCAAGAGAGCCGCAGGCGCTCTGGACATGAGTGGGGATGATGTGCCAGGACTCTGTGACGTGCCCAACGCCGTTTTAGGCGACGGGGAGGATTGTAAGGACGATTCTTACTAGATAAGCAGTTGACAAGAGGATTTGAAAGGGCGGATAGGCTTTTGAAAAAATTGGAAAGTCTTGAGGTTATTAAGTTAAGGAAACTTGGCACATGGACATCACTGTGAAGGGATGAATTTGTAATGTATGGCGACTGTTCTGAGGATTTTGGATTGGAATGTTTGAATCAGTTTACTTTTCGAATGTTTAGCTGTTTCCCGCAGTTTTTGTCCGTATGTCAAAATTGGTTTTAGCACGTGCAGTTTGTTTTTTATGAGTGAGGCTAGAGTTTCTGTTAAGTAGTCTGTGTACAACTGTCGAAACCCTCAGTAAATTTTTGTCTTTTAAGACTTGTGTGAGGGTTCTGAGCCAGTCTTTTGTCTAGCTGGAACCTAAGTAAACCTAAGTATCTAACAATATTGGACATGGGAAGCGGTGTTCAATTGAAGGTTACGGAATGACAGGTTAGATTAATTTATTAAATAAATAAATATAGTATGGGGATTCGCTGTAAATCAATATCTTGTTTAATATATTTAACAAATTTCAGTAGAAAAATCAAGGTTCTGGTATGAAATATTGGATATGAAAAACAATATTCGAGTAACAATGTACAAAATGTGTCCATATTTTAATAAATAATCCAAACTTTATAAAAATAAATGAATCCAGAAGAAATTAAGCTATAAGTGTGGAGCTTCACGAGCCAGTTTAGAGGGTTTAAAAACTCACAAAAGATTCATATTGTTCAAAATAAATGTGTAAAAATCATATATAAATTATCCTTACAATACAAGAAAAAAAATGCACGACGAAGCAAATATTCCTTTCGTTAGACAATTCTTTTATTGTCAAACTAAATTTATTTGACTAAATTCACTAATTAAAACCTAACGTTACAACGGGGCCAAAAATAATTTATTTACAATAGTCAAATATGTCAAGCTACAGATAATGTTGCTTATATACTACTATTTCATGTAACATTCACTGTCTATTTAAGTTAATTATTATTTTGTTTCGTTTTCGTTTTAGCCAGAGTATTTCCTACGTATATATTGCTTTTAACAAAGTAATGAAGATTTTTTATTCCTATTAAGGGTCATTCAGTTTGATTACCTGAAAAAGGGGACAGGGGAGCGACGAGTTTAAAAAAAAACATAACAATGGTATCAAAAATGTTATTTATCTATTTTGATCAACTTCATACCACCTTTAAGCCATAAAAAACTGACTTGAAACAACGATATAGCTTCTCCAGGTGACTTCACCTATCTGCACAAGTTTTTATAGTTTCACTGAGTGTAAGTTAAGAGTAACGGGAGTTATTTCCCGAGCAGGTTTGAGTCACCGTTTTGGGTTTGTGGGGATGGTAGCAGATGATAGTGTCTGTATGAGGTCATGGTATTAATCAGTCTTGTATGAATCGTTAACCCATGTTGTTAGTAATGCTTGTGATTTTTTGTTAAATGTATATTTCCGTGATGCAGTGCACAAAAATTGATTGTGTATCTGATTAAGTAAAGTATAAAATATCGACCGTGATGATATACATCGTAAACTTGAAACGAACGAAGTTAGGGTTTGGGGTACGACAAAGACTAATTTAACGCTCACCCATTGTTCGTAGTAAAGCGGTCCTGAAATACTCTAAACGCCCTGCTTTCTTTCTAGCCAAAGCAGCCATTATTTCCGCCTCCTTTATCTTTGAAAGTAAGAACCAGTTACTTTTGTTGGCCTTTCTAACTGGCATTGTTTGCTCGCTTGTTTTAATTTAACTTTTCTCATCGTTGACCTTAATATTGTTTATTTCACTTTTTTGAACAAAATTTATGTTGAATATTTCTCACTGAATTTTTCGCACATACTAAATCTAGCTCTATTTGACGTGTTGAGTGCTTGGATGAAGATTTGGGAGGGGAGGACTACACGTATGCACGACAAACATGAACGATAGTTTGTAATAAATTTGGATGCCGGATGGTCACTGGAGTACATGAATGGATCTTTTTGAATTCTCCCACGCTGAAGTTCAGTGACCGATAAAGGAGCTGGACTATCGTCCGAATAAAAGGAAGACGTTGAAGGACATAAACTGTACAGAATAGAGAAGAATATTAAATAATGCCGGAGTGACCAGCCTTTCCAGGAACTAGGAGGATTACCAGGAAGGGATTTATCCCGCGGGCCAGAGGATGGAGGTTGGAGGAGGAGACGACAATGGCGCAGGTGGGTAGCAGTAAAATTCAAATATGGCAAACCATAATTTATGGGGGTCCCGACCGGTGACGTGTTTAGTACCGCGCTCCTCATGCAATACCTCCCCTCCGGCGGGAATACTCTCTCGGTGTCTGTCTGTGTGTTTATTTTTTATTTTAGTTCCGATTTAATGGCGAGACCGGCATAGGTAGAGGGTGCGTTCCCCTGGACCTCTTGTACATCCGTCTGGGCCAGCCAACGAATCTACTGGGAACCCAGCAACAACTCCATTCCATATTCTCCCTTCAGAGGGAAGCATGGTATTGAAATTGAAGTAAACTATCTCTTGTTGTAAATCTAAATATATTGCACGTCTGAATTGTAGTTAGAATTATTAGAACGATAATTGCCGATGTCGGAGGCTCTACTTACGCAGGAAAGGGCCGGTGACGTTTCTTCTGGCTGTATGTTCTGATCTACGATCTCTGTCATAAAAATTGATCTGGCATTTTCTCTACTAAACAACCCGGTTTCTTTATATATTTTGATAATTATATAATTGCGAGAGCTGCACCAAGAACAATTAAACAACAAACAACTCTGCTCCATATCTATTAAACAAACATCTTCTCTCAGGCTTATAGGCTAAGAGTTTTGAGGTCAACTATCTCTCTAATTTATGCCTAGTTTTATGGAGTTGATAATAGCGCAGTATTTCAAGCCTCGTCGAAGGATACTTTTTTTTAAATAACAATATTACTTTGTTCTGGGAGCTTAATGAATATCTGGCACAACATAATTTTTCAGACTTAGGTCAAATATAAAGAAAAAGGGAAGATAGCAGCTTTTAATGGATGTCAGCTGTGAAACATCATTATCTGTAATAGAGCCTGTGGACCATACAAGGATTTATACTTTTGCACAGTACAAATAGTGATGATATCACTTGAACACGTCTAGGAGAGCAGAAAGGTTGGTGACGAGTACGGTAAAGACTAGACTGACGTTCCATGGATCTAATGTACATGTTGTGTATGAGATTGTATTGAAGTTCCAACTTGTACAACAAAGCTTAATATGGAAAGAATAAAAAACAGTGAATCGAAATACTGACTAGCCATATTTGGCAGTATACAATACAGAATATACATCAGGAACCATTTAAGGTTAAAGATGTTTATAATCGAGAGTAATCAATCAATAGGTTTTAAATGTGTAGTCTCGCATCTTACAGAAGACATCACTTGATGTTGAATCCCGGCGTTAGAAATGTGTCCTAATGGTCTGTTGACTTTGTTCAGTTGTCGGGTCACGTTCGCTTGGGTTCTCTCGCTGCCTCACTAAACAGCCATGGGCGCTTCTGTCAACTGCTGACAGTTCTTGTTAAAGGGGGCTCTGTGTTATCCAACGCGTCTGAACTGTTAGCCAAGTGTTAAAAGTCGGTTAATAGAGCGTTGCTGTTGGACCGAGGTGGTCATTAGTGGCACCTTCACCTCACTCGGCACGCCAGATTTTGTGGTTCGTGCTGACTCATTTGGCCTTACCCCTCCGGCACTGTGTAACGTACTCGCTTCTAGGATGTCGAAATCTTGTAGCTTGCAATAACGCCTACATAGTATATAGCTTATAATAATAATATATTGAAATATTGCTGCTAAAGGACTACATGCCATAGTGGTACAGTCAGGTGTGTTCGTTCGATGGCCAAATCAAGTCAATTTATTTATTTACATGATAAAAATGATCTTTTTTGCTAAAATGCAATGCATCTAGTCTACAAAAAACATATAATATCATCAGTCGTTCTTACAAGTACAAAAAAATATAAATAAAAGAGAACAACACTTCCGTTGGGGAAGACTTTGCCAATCATTATTTTTAGAAACACAATATATTGTGGAATTACGGACACTTGATATGCTAACTTTTTTATTATTTAAGTCGCAGGGTGACAGCCGTGGAAAGGGAAAGTATACAAAATTGAATAAATAACAAATAGATCGCAAGATGTTGGTTTCCTATCAATAAATACATACACAGGACATTTTAGCTATTGTATTCCTCAGTCCTTACTGGACGTCGGTTGCCTAGCAACAGTTGTGTTCTTGAGTAATTTCAGGACACCGGTTGCCTTAGCATCGATCATATTTAGATGAACGCTTTAGCGAGTACTACTTTTGTGATAACAGTTCCTAATTTTTCATTTGTGGCATTTTCGTTCAACCCCTGCCATAAACCGAATTTTGTGTGAAACGTAACTTGATCTTCTTCTTTCTAATGTTTCGTTTTATTTTCGTTCTGTCCGAATCAGTCAATTTTATTTATTGACATTCTAAATCCATTCTTTCCACATTTTGAAAGTTCCTACCCAATGTACCTAGTTCACTTCATTTATGTCACTACCAGTTTGGACTTTAGTAATCTTTATTAGTTTATTACTTTCTATCTTTTTCATTCACGAGAGAAGTACATTTTGGGTATTCATTGATTGGCTCAAAAATAAATCACTGTGGGATTTTTATCCTCATGAATTTTTTTATCGTAGATTAATCTCTTAAGAATTAAACCTAGCAAATTAGTTATTGCTAGTGATGGAGAGGGACACACTCATACCCTCATAATCGCCTAGCGATCGAGTTATATCCACCTGATAATTTGAAAACACCTTGGTATAAATTGACAAAACTTCTTTACATTTCATTTACTTGTATCTCTGTAAACAGGGGTGGCTTGCTCTTGATAATAATAAAATAAAGATAAACAATTGACTGAATTAGTAATCATGTACGAATTAAAAAAAGGGATTGGTGACACAAGCAAACGCGTTTTTATAGAAATATCCGGAAGTTCCATTAATGCTGCAATGGGACCGAACTCATATTATTTTTCTTTCGTGTGATTTTCAAGCAAGAAGCAATTGTCCCTCAAGAATTAAGTGACAATTGCGATAATGATTCCGGCATTGCGTCGAATTTCCTTGCTTGAGACGGAAGTGGAGGACCACTTTTCCAAAACCAATACCATTAAAGTGGAGTTGAACCGTAGATAACCCACCACGTAGGCAGACGTGACTAAATACTCCCAACCATTTATTATCTTAACCTAATCGATTCACTCGCTTTCTAAAAACACCAATATGGTCATCGTAGAAAGAGTATTTCTCCTAGTTCAAATTTAGTTGAGAATTTGAACTGTACTAGAGATCCTTTATTAGCCTTATCTTCCGTAGTTACTTGAATAAATTGAAGTATATGACAATAGAACAGTTTGATTCATTTAAGTTTGATGAACAATCTCCTTGATTATTAATCAAAATTGATTGGTCATGCAACAGAGAGTAAAATACATGCCTGGCTGGACATTTCTTGTAGAGAAAGATGATCCCGAGTCGGATGCTGGTCAAGAGTGACTTCATTTTTATTTAGTCGACGAATTCGAACCGAATCCACAGTCAATACTTCTTCATTCGTGTCATTGCTCATCTCGTCCGACATGGGACTGAGAAAAATGACCATAGACCGCGACAATAGAACCAAGGCCTCCACATTTAGCATTTAATTCAAACAAATAATAAACAGTCAAATAAAATATTAAGATATATTACAAAGCTTTGAAAACATTGGCTATGTTTCCAAAGAATCGACGAGAGTAAATTTTGTTAAGGCTGGTGATTCGGCAGTGATAGCCGAGTTTAGAAAGGGCTTTTAAACTGTAATAATTTCCGGGTTCCGAACCGGCCTGTTACTGTATTTGTCTGTCTGTATGGCAGTTTTACGTTATAAGTCGCAGTGACGGTATAAATAATCTGAAATTTTTAGGGTATATTCCTGAAGATCTAGAAAAATGATGATAAGAATAGGGAACAATGAATTTATTTAAACAATATTAACAACGGCAGAATAACTTTTAAGATTTTATGTACTGATGTTATTTCGTCTCAATGTGCCCTTAACCAAGTGACGGTAACTCAAAGTTTTCAATTTCTTTGTTTTAACGTAAATATTTAACTATTAATATATGACTACGTGATGTGATTTCCCCTCCAGCATTCAACAAGTATTGACTAATAATCTGTCTTTCACTCTATATTCCATGGTATTATATCACCTAACAATACCCTTCATGTAGCCTTGTTACTTCCTTCTTTTAAATTCAGGTGTTACCACTGGGGCGGTTAGCATTCATAATTTTCTTCAATGGTTGATTCATTTCATTGCTTATTTTCTAGTACTTTCTTACTACTATTTATTTTCTAGTACTATCTTAGTAGTACTTTCTATTTTCGCAGACTTTCATCCATTTCGTTTTCTGAAGTTGATAAGTGGATGAGTTAGCTGCTTCAAAGATCCTATTTTATTACCATACTTTCTACTGATACGATACCTTTTAGTGCAGCACGAATGAAAGCGAACATAGAAAATAGGAATGGAATGAAGCTAAATTTGTTGAACACCTCGAGAATGTTTAGAAACGTTGTTCATTGTCATGCAGAATTCCGGAGAAGTCTGTGGTGCGCATTGACTCCTCCCATAGATATATTCAACTCACACTCTTGTTCTGTTGAGTTAGCAATACTCCACACATTTCGCGTTCGTGTCACAACTTTCCAAGAGTTTCCAAGACGAGTTAAGAAATTATAGATGCAATTTTGATACAAAATGCCGACTAGTCTGCTTACCAATAATTTAATGAGTTAGCCTTAAAATAAGATCCACAGGAATCCCTCAATATTGCTCCATCACTTTTATGTCTTTGACATCATTAATGATATCATAATATATATAATAATACTTGGATGGATACAGTACAGCACAGATGAACTTTTATACAGATGCATGTCCTGACTGCAGTAGCCAATGGCAACGGGCTGATCAAATCCCAACGAAGGCGTTGAGTGTACAGTTGACCTTGGTGGCAGCCGGAGATGGGGCTCTCAAACAACAATGAGAGGATAATCCAGATGATTGCGGCCTCCAAAGCCCACAAGATTCGCCCCGACCTCAAAAGCCCCAGGTTATACCTCCATTACGTAAGGACCTCTTTTCATTTCACCCGGACTCCTTCGGCTTCTGCCTGCTGCTTTCTCAACGTATTTATTACAGGTGTGTGATCTATGGCCTGTTTTGGCACGGTTTACGCCTCCGTTGAGTCGATTTAGGGCCCGGCCGCTCCCTTGCTATCCTTGCAGTGCACGAGTGTTTTCATAGGGACGACGTACTCCAACGCCTGCAATCTCAGTTGTTATCCGTTCAAATCAAGGCTAGGTTCCCCCCCCCCCCGTTATGATGTACGGTGATTGCTTTTCTAAAGGCAGGTTTTCTCACTGGACGCACTTGTGGCGTAATGGGTTAAATAGCCGCTACACTATATGAAGGAGTTTTAATACCAAAAAAAAAAGTACAACTTTTTTTAAGTTCAACCTATGTAAAAAACGGGGAAAGATAGGGTAGCCAGGGTTCTTCTAGGAGAGGGAATTTATAAATTATTTAATTTAGGGCCTTGATAATGAATCTACGATATTGAGGAGGAATCTGCCTATCATTAATAATTTTGAGTCTAACTGAACAGATTTTTTTCAAAATAGACAGAGTGAACCCACAAGTTAAGTTTGCATTTAAGCACAATCATAACCCGTAAAACTAAAATATAATCTAAATAGAACTTAAGACAAACAGACAGTCTATCAGTACTTTTACCACTTCGTTAATTTTAAATAAAAACATATTTCATTTAATAATTTTTGTATATTTATTACTACTTTGATTGATAAAAACAATATTGTGAACTGGAAGCTATTCTGTATCCAAGACCATAACCAAAATACGGACACGTGGCTATACCTCGTAGGATATAACTGCACATGGTTTTCCTGCTATTGAAATTTGTCTTCTGACAAAATTGATTTGCTGGGAAATCACTTCGGTCAGATACACATGAATCGAGACAAAGTTAAATGAAATGTCAATCCCTTATTTAACCCATGAACTCTAATCTTCGGAATAGGTCTTAATTCTTGAATCTCAAGAGTCGCCGCGTTGAGTTGAGAACTATGCTAAAAGACAATTTATAAAACATCTTCAATTAACTTCTGTAGTAGCAAAGTTGCTATGTCGTAGCAAATACTGTGAGCAGGCAAATCTTTGTTTGTTCAATTATTTACGCCCTTATGTACTCATATTTTAGATTGCTCCCTCCTCCCTTATATACTCCTATTTAGGTGGACTATCCTATTCCTATTTCTATCAGGATCTACCCATTTCTATTTATGGAAATGAAAGAAATACGCTTTTCAAGATAAGAACCATCCTGTTATGAAGCAATTACGCTAACCACTAAACCATAAGAGATCTCTCATGTAGACAAATTCTTGTTTTAGTAATGCAGATGTCTACAACCGCCCTACTAACAACAAGAAATAATTTGGCTAAGCGGACCTTACACGATCAGCGTTACTGTCATTATCTAGGAGTAATGTTACTAAAATTACATGTAATGACATTAACACTGATCGTATTAGGTATAAGAGCTTCGAACGGGAGTATATTCCGGATCGGGTAGAGAAACTGCTGAATACTAATTGTTAAAGGCATTCCCCCAGAATGGCCCAAGGATAAAGGACTCGCACAACATTTACAAATGCACTGCATTCTTCAGTACACGGATAAGGAACATGAGTTATCCAAGCCACAAGGGCGATAAGTCACAGAGTGGAGAATGTAGCGGGGAGAACCCGTCCCTAGGAAACAGTACACTGGCCCCGCGGGTGGGCCCGCTCAATTAATGTGGATAGTTTTGTGTAACGGGTAGGAGAGGAGCCAGCAGCTAATTAGGAGAGGTGTTGTATCTGGCCATCTGGCGTGGGCGTACTCAACAGAGGAGAGGGAGGATGGTTTCACTCTCTTGCAACATCGCAGCTAAATAGCATCTTCGGGGTCATTGTTATGCCCCACTCAACAAAAAGTATGCTCACTAACTCTGTACTCTCAATAACTGGGCAAATCCAAGTTCCAGGACAAATTTTACTGGTCGTTTCCGAACAATAATCAAATTTAATTTTGTATCCAAAACTCGTGTAAGATACGAATGACACTAGGTAGCGTTTTGTCTTGGCATTGTGGTGAAAAAATATTTGTTTTTCAAATTGCTCAAAAGCCTTGGAATTGTATAATCAAATGTTTCGTCTATTTTTTTTTAACTTGGTACATTTGAAAAATCACTGATTTTGGGAGGTGGTTGTTTGCCTCTGGAACGATAATGCCCATGCAATAAACCTTTGTTGGCTTGGAAGGGTGCGTAATGTTGAATATCCACAACACATCAGCAGTAGCTTTGTTATATCGAAAAACTATCAAGACTTCATAAATGATTCCTAACTTGAGGTATATTCATGAATATATCTATCTATCACACTGCGCCTTCCTCTGCATGTTGACATAACAAGTTTCCGAAAGGCCCATACTTCGCGGTAGTGTTAACGGCCAGATGCAATCGGCCCAGCCGGCACGAAAACTATATTTTTCATAGCAGTGAAAGTATAGGAAAGGTAAAAAAATAAATTTCGAAAGGGACTTTGGTGTGTAGCTACTGAACTGGATAGAGTGAGCGGTACTTTGAAGTCTGAGATACTATAAAACAAAAACCATGAAATCTTCAGCAGTTTTTGGCTCCAAACCACATATTTTTGGAAACTTTTTAAGAATCCTATGATAAAAATCCTTAGGCCTCTATACTCATTTTTATGTCAAATTTTCGCGGAAATTCGGACAACTTCAAGGCTTCAGAAGTATCACACTTAATATGTTAAAGGGATAGCCATTAGGTTGTTATCTAATTATAACCATTCGTACCTGTCATATTTAATTCTCAAGTTAAGTTTATATTCTGAGAAAATAGGATTCAACGAACCCAACTACGAGATTCGGATTTTTACTTTATATTATTTGCTTTAAGTTAATATTGTGAGGAGACAAAATCACTCAATGTTTAAAGGATTAATCCAGAAAAAACAAATAACATATGATAAAAATAATATAACTTTTAAATTTTTACCACCTTTTTACATTGAAGAAAAAACAGCATGTCGTTTAGAGTAAAATAAATTTTAAGTAACCATAAAGCTTGAATTCATTACGAGCTGCGTGTGCAATTATTTAATTATCATTTTAATTTATATTAAATCTAAAACTGGATTGGTCACAGAACATGAAAAGATTTCCCACAGAAATTAAGCATGTTTTTTTTTTAAAAATGTATAGACTCATTCACGTGTTAAAATATCCATTCAAGCTCATGAAATTCTATCGAAACCTCTCCAACCACCCTAATACCCTAGCACAGTAACACTGCGCCACACATCCCTATAATCCTCCTCGGAGACTAAATCAGCAGAGTCCTCTTGATCTTCTATAAATACGTGATAGTGGGAGTCCTGACAATGGCCAGTTTCCGCAATCATATCCTGAGCGTCTGTAGCTCTCGCGATCTTGGTCGGCCTACAATGGCTCGTATCCGTGACTTATGCAGTAGCGTGGGCGATTTCCCAAGACTCCGCTTCCTCTTTCGCATGCAAGGGAGGTGATAACCATGTGGATTTGGGAGGTCTCTGAGCTGTTTGTAAATACTGCATAAATGAGCACGTGAATGACGAATTGTAAATTTGGTATGAATGAGAACATTAATCACAATTACTTATTGCCCAATAAGGCAGATTGTAATTTTGTCACAATAAAGATTCTGAAAAGTAAAAAAAAAAAAGATTTATAAGAGATTTATTATTCTTATCAAAAGATTGTATCTGCATGTAGTATGTTGCACTACACTGTTATGACATTTTGATAATATAAAAAGTTAATTATACTTAGCTGTGCTTTACTCACAAATCACTATTGTATTTTTACTAAAAAAAGGGAAATAAAAATTTCTATGAATGAAGTTCACTTTTAAAAAAAAATATTACTTTGAGCAGATGGAAAATGAAAACATGAACCTTTTAATTTAACGCATAACTAGAGTCGTATACGTAGTTACTTACCGAGTAAAGTAATTACTTTCCCCGACCTTTAGAAAAGTTTAATTATCATTTTAATTTATGTTAACTCTAAAACTGTAAACGGGATTGGTCACGGAACGTGAGCAGTTTTCCCACAGAAATTGAGGCTTCCTTCGTAATGCAATTACTAGGCCGACTGAATCCACTTTTCTTTATTTTAACACACCGTAATGGGGTGTTAAATTAATAAATTAATAGCTATATTGTTGTTCATCATAGAAGCCTGGTTAATTTTGCCCGTCATGCTTCGTCGTATCGAAGGCGTGTTTTATTGCAATAACACCGTTGCCTGATTAATTTTTAATTCGCATTCCATCGTTAAGACGTGTTTAATATCCAATTAATTGTTAGTTGTATTTTAAGATTAAATACCAGCAATATAATGACCGTTTAAAGATAAAAAAATAATTGATCTTAACATCCAGAAAGGAGGTAGTTCTTCGACATGTAGAAGAAAATCTACATTTAGACTACTAAAAAAAATTTGCAATGAATACAAATCAGGGAATAAAACAATGAATAAATAAATATTAAAAAGACTTTAAAATGGAGTTGATACTTTCAAAACTCTGTTCTGTAACGAAGCCGGTGTCCTGAAATGACTCAGGTACACACAACAGTAACTAGGGGACAGGCGTCCTGAGAGAACTAAGAAACACAATTATTACTGGAACGGGCGTCGTAATGACTCAGGTATGCAATTATTGCTAGGCAACCGACCGCCCGAAATCGGTTTGTTATTTATTTAATTAATTATACATTCCCATTATGCCGGACCACCAGCCCATAATCTTAGGTAACCTTATTCTGTTTAGTTATTAACGTACATTACATTTTACGGCAGGAGAAGAAATTTTATGCTGTTTGTTTGGAGGGGACATTGCGACCCACTTTTACAGTTGCTAGTCGTTAAAAGGCACTTGCCAGGATTTTATTGTTTTAATGTTCTTGTTATTAAAAATAAATATAAATATTTATTTTTTCGATGGTAACAGTCAGAATTTAAAATTTAACTATTTGCCCAAGACAAAATACAGTGATAGGGCTGGGCCTCAAGCCTCCTGAACTCCAGTCAGGCGTTCTTCCAGCTGAACTATCCTTTTCGAACTCAAGCCTTGATAAACATTGCCTTAAGGACATAACTTTATCGATCATCTGTGATTTATCTAGTAAGCAATGATACTGCTGTTACATCTAAGTATAGAATAAAGAATGATATGTTTAACTTTTGCGTGCTTATTAAGTATGTTTTCCGGTCTCTGTTGTATTAATTATTAGCGTAGTTTAAAAGATCTTAGCTAAAGGGATTAGATATTGCCCTGTCTTTGAAAGTTCACATGAAAAAACTCATGGTCAGAGATCATCAACTAATAATTATTATGAAACCAGTGGTATTACATGCCACGATTAGTAATTAATATTTGTTATCCAGTTTCAAATATTCCTGTTTGATAACGAAAACTTTGTGGGTTCTCCAACTGATTTCAAATGAAAGTTTTTTTTCTGTCCCCCCCCCCTTAACCCCTATATTAATATTTTTAAGATTGAATTTATATGCAATATTATATAATTGAGCTGTGAGTGGCTACTTTTACTGCATCTATGCATTTTTAGCAATTATCATCTGTTTATTGTTGAAAAATTATATAATGTAAATGGGGTTTAGGTGATTGGGCTCACCCTTGAACTACATACTGAAAGTTTTACCAAGTAAAGCTTAAGTGTTTAGGTCGGAACCTTTTCAGACCACCTGTGTAAATAGGTAGGGTAGGTGGTATTGGTAGCGTGGTGTAGGTAGGATTTTTGTCGGATTTCTGGAAAGTTTGCCAATGTTTCGAAACGGACCTACGGAAAAGATAATTGGTGATCACTTGCATAGGGATTTGAGCCTTACACATTCATATCATGAAGCACACCAACCACTACACCGCATGAGAGCTCCCAAAAAGATTGAGACAAGTAATTTCTCATTATTTTTAATAATAAACAACATTCTAAGCTAAATAGATGTTTCGTGAAAAGTTCCATTATCATCAACTGTGATATCTTCGTGGCATAAAATACTTGGAATAGACAGAACACCAAACCAGTCGTAATGGCCGCTGGAGTTTAACCGTCGCTTAAGTGCTTACTGAGTTTTGAATATTACTAGATCTGACTACTTCTGATCGATTTTAGTTCCCTTTCTCTCGCAGAATCAAATCATTTTTCCCCTATTCTTCTTTTCAAATTTTAGAGCATTGGGGGGGGGGGTTCTCTGTTAGATGTAAGTTACTTTTAAGTTTATGATAAATAAGGTGAGCCCCATTACTTTTAATAAATTCAATCCATTAATGTTATTATACTTTTATACAATGCAGATCACTATTTTGTATACTAGAATTTGCATAAAATGTAGCCAAGCTACAGGAAATACAATATTGACCCATTGTAAATAGATTCATTAATATAGAATCTATATTGAATTCCATAATTTTTAATAACAATTTTTTTTTGAAGCGTTTGAATATGCAACGAAAAAATTCTCAGAAAAAGATTTTATTGTTTAAATGATATTTGTAATAATAGTTCATTAAAGAACCAACTGACCGGAATAATGCCGGGTTCCCACGGGGCTTAAATCAGGAAAGCGAGTTAGGTAGCTTGCAATGTACAGGTGGAGTTCATGCAAGTAAGTAAAAAAAAATATGTTAAATGTATAATAATTTTATTAATTAATTAGTTTTTGTTAATTTAAACTTAAAACATTGTAATTAAAAGTTTAAACATTGACTCAAACAAGCTAGCTGGCTGGCTGCCTTTATTTCGTAGGCCCGGCATTAGGGTGACGAGATCATATTAATATTATTAATTATAAGTAATTGATTAATTATTGACTATTTTTTCATTAGAGAGTAAGCAAAGTATCGTCTCTCTAAATGAAACTAAATATAATTTTGATAGTTTTTATGACTTTACGTACTTATCGTCAACTTAAGCCCCGCGCATATTACATATTAATAATTAGTACATCAATATCTTTAATTTTCTGCGTATTCAATATAATTTGTTTGTTTTTATTACTAATACTTTTATTAATGACCTTTAAATATTAGCATCATCTTGGCCTTAAATGGAAGTAACATCTAAAACGAAAATTATATATTGTGTTATTACAGTAAATACAACCCAAATAAAAATTACAGAAAAATTTGTTTTTAAATAAAAACCAATCAATTAATTATTGAAGGTCATTTACGATTTATGGAGATGGTTATATTTTTAATTTATTTAATTTCAAATGGGATCAGTATATAAAATTTCATGCTTCTAATATAACTAACATGGGACTCGGAAAATATGAAATACTAAAAACTTACATGAGAATAAAACAAGAAAATGTAATCTTTAATATTTTAGTAAGCTTGAAAGTCAAGAAATATTACAAAGCAACTGCTTCGAAACGCGAAGTTCAGTTTGAAATACTGCCATAGTTTCCACCCATTCATCTTATGGCGTCATTAGTATATTGTAGCATCTTTTTTTTACTTCTAGACGAAGGTTTAATGGTCTCTAGAAGTTTCCAGTTGAGAAAAACATTGTGTCTAACCACTGATAATCCATTTCCAAAAAGAAAAACGATAAGTGGTTCCTAAGGTTATTTGAACTCCATGACCCTAAGCGAAGAACACTGCTTCTCTAACCACAAGACAACCGCGATTCTTAAGTACATATGCTCCTAGCATATCGGCGAATTTATATTGCCATGTATTTTTTTATTGATTCAGAGCCCAATTTACAGTACTATGACATTGAAAATATTTAATTACTGTTGATTAAGTAGAAAATATTGAGCATCGTTTAGATTGGACACGATAATCCGAGATTAACCTTCTATTAACAATATGAAGGAATGTCACAACAAATGTTTATTTAAATAAAATTACAACCTGCCCTAGAAGGGTTATAGATTCTATTATTTAAATGAACTGGACAGGCGAAAAAGAGCCTTGAAGGTCTTTATATATGAAGTTAAAATAAGATAGTCTTAATACCCCCTTAGTGTAATAGTTTATATTCTATGCAGATTGTTAGTTTTCACTAAAAAATTCAATAAATAATTGTTTATGATTCGACAGATAAAAGTCAAGATTTTCTATTATGTCCGTTAGGTGTCACTGCAAATCTATAATTTCTCCAACAGCACCCCTCAAGACCAAGAGGTCAAAAACCACCAGGAACATAATAGGGTATGCTGTTAGATATGATTGAACATTTCACATCAATTTCCTCGCACGGATCTGATGCAGTCTTCGTCCATAAATGAACTTGATAAAACCATAACCCCTCTATTTCATTATTCCATGCCAGCCTCCTATAAAACTTCAACTCATTTGTGCACTAATCGCTAACAATTAACTGGGGTGCATCATTGCCGTCCTATGACATATCTCAGAAGTATTCCATCAAAAAAGATTTTAACAGGTGTGATTCGGTGTATGATTTTAGAATTTCTAATGAATCGACCACTTCACAAATATTTTCTGGACTGACGTTGTCAAATGCCTTTTTGACTCCAACTCTTAAAGGGGCGTATTTATTCTAATCCTTGCACCAAGTTGGCCTGGTAGATGCAAGATCTTTGTGATCTGATAGTAGACTCTTTTTTCGTCATTTCTGTATTAAACTAAATATGATCAAAAAGGATTATACATTGTACCAAAATAAGCGACTCTAAGTTATTTAAGTCATTAAGCAAGTTATTTATTTAAACAGTACTTTTCGTGAATGCTATTCGATAACCTTTGTGATGAAAAATTCTTGAATAAAATCTACTGATGGATTCACTACCGCATATAAGAAAATCCAACCTTCTCTTCGAGCCTGAGGAACACTGCTGATTTATTATTGACCGACATGACGACCCAATGGTGGTTACGTCTTGGGAAACCGCAGATTACCACTGATCATAAATGCAAATTGGAAGGTCCCCTTGTTAGGCGGGAGTCGGTGGAATCAGATGATACCCGATGTTACAGTAGAGATCACGACTCCGGATCGTTTTCCTATTAGCCCAGCGATTGGCCGGGAGATGTCCGGTCTCTGGGGAAACATCCGGTTATACAGCTAGGGGTGATCAACCTTCCTGGGTCTTGGACAAACGTTATTTTCCAATCGAGGTAGGGAAAAGGTAAACTACATTTAAGCGAACGGCCGTTTCTAGTCGGATCGAAAACAGTCTAATCATTCTACGGAGGTGCATTGAACTGATACTAAAATTTAAAGAAAAATCCCTAATGTCGGATAATACAAATAAAAAGGTAGAAAACACACATATGTTGAGAAACACGCCTTCTCCATACTTCCTGGACAAAGTCAAGCGTAAAGTGAGGAGCGTGGATTCTCCATTTCTCTACCCATTTTAGTGTAACAAAATAGTAACAAAGTAGAAAAAATTACGACATAGGTCTTACCGGCTTTACCACTTGCTAACTTCACCCAACTTGTTGCTTCGTCTCAAACTGATGGTATATAAATGTGCCCTCTGGCCAGCTATCAGCTATCAGTCCCACTCTATACTCACTTGATTGCCAATACAGCTAAAAGTCTCCAACAATTTCAGAATGGGATCGTGAGAAAAATGGTCTGACATACCTCTCTCGAGAGGTTAAAGAACGCCAACCTGCACCCGTTGCTTGGTTTGCCTTCGGCGGGCGAGTTCATCCACCGGAGACACAAGTTTTTTGACTCGTTGCAGCACCTCACAAACCCAGTGTTTAATGCTATCACCCCACCACCCGTCCGGCACCGACGGCAATAGACTGTCGGGGAAGGTAAAGATTGACTTCAAGTTTTTATTGTTAGATCTAATTAGTTTTAAGTCTAAGTTTAGCCCTATCACTTTTAAACATGTTCAGTAAATTAATGCATAATGTACACCGTTATACTTTTATGCAAGGACAGTTCACAATGTATAATAATTAGAAATTGTATGAAATGTAACCAAGCTATAGGAAATATAATGACGTATTGTAAATAGATTTATATGTAAAATCTATATTAAATACTATTGTCTTACACGAGTTATGTACCTCACATAACCAATTGGGTGTAAGCCATAACATTAATATGTATATTAGTGGTGCTTTTATTAGGTTTTTATAATTGTGTGGAAAACATTTTTAATATTTTTTTATGGTTTTAATGGTTAGTTCATAGTTTTTAATTTTTTTATGAATTTCCATTACTAACTACAAAGGAATGGTATTTCTGAATTGGTAGAATTTTCAATTGTAGAAGAATAGGACAATTTCAAACTAAGTACAGTTCAACATTGTTAGTGTAATATAATTTATATTTTACTTAATGACTGGGGACCATTGTGCCGTATAATAACAGTAATTAGTTTCTCTCCATATAAGCAGGTAAAAGTTTTTATAATTTGAATTTTCATTTTTTTGCAAAGATAACAGAAGATGACAGCTTAGAGCTGTCGAAAGCGCTATTAAAATAAAGAAGCGGTTATCACTCGTGGAAAGACAATAAAACGGTTTTAGAACAAATACTGCACGACATGCTAGTGGGCTATTGAATCTTTAGTCCTTAGCTTAGTAAACAATAAAATGTGCACTTAGCTTCAAGGTCTAACAATTACCAGGTACAGCGATGATCACCTGTTTTTCACTGAAGATGGTCTACCCAATTCTAAACTACTGATTTCCTGTGGCACACTTATAGATGTTTGTATAAACACATTACCATGCGTGTTAAACTCAAATTAATCTATCGCAACCAGAGTGGACCATGTAAACCACCTGGCTCCACAAGTTCAAGTTGGACATGCGTACTTAGACATGGTATGCCCGAAAGTCCGTGCGCAGATAACTGGAGAAAATTTAGCAAAAAAATTAATTCTAGGAGTATATCTTCCTTGTATATATGCCCTTCACCTAATAAACATTAATTGATCTTGAAGATTTAAAAAATTTGAAGTCAAATAAACTAATACTGCTCCTCACTTGTAGACTAATTAAAAAAAAAACTCGCTAACATGACGTGCTAGAGGCATGATGAATACTATGTTCCATTGCGGCTCTAAGATCTCTTGAAATATGATATAAGTATTATTTTAGTAATATATTCATTATACCCATATTTGGGCAATTTTATATTTTGCCGATTTAAAGAAACATATTATAAAAGATTTTGTATTGGCCACCTTGCCTCTGAACTCCTAATTTCTAGTTGAATATTCAAATTAAAGTAGAATAGATTTACCTGAATTGAAACTCGATTGTGATTAAAAAATGTGCGTAATATACTTTCTACATTTTTTTCGTAGCAATTCGTAGGAAAAATGTATTGATTAATAAACATTTCAGAAAGACTTTATGTACATTTATTACCTGCAATAAAGTTTCACGTAAAAATGTCCGATAGACATTGTAGATCTGATTCCTTGAATGAACGATGGTGACATTTGCGTTACAGCTATTATAGTCACAGGCAGAAAAAAAACTAATTGCCTGTTACGAGCTAGTTTTCGCTTCAGTGAAGTTTCTGGCCTAATGTCTGCTAATGCAGTGGCGAAACCACTTTAGTAGTAAATATGAATGGATCACTGGTAAGAATCATCAATGAATATATAAACGTAGTGGATGAGTGGAGTAAAAATGTCATTACCGTTATAAAATAATTTGATTATCTCAGTCCAATAAAGACGAAGTATAGATGAGTTTAATTACGCTTTCGGAATATGCTGTTGATTACGTTGCCGATTAAATGGGAAAAAAAATAAAAAACAAAACAAAAAACTAGTCGATTAATGATGATGACCCTTCGTCTGGTATAAACTTGTCTTAGGAGTGGTATGTCCAACAAATACATGCCCGCTGAGCACGCAAACTCTTTCTATGTTGTGCCATAGCATCAATAAAATTTCGGACTTATTGGGTAATTTTTATGTCCGCTAAAGTTTTATGTTAAAATCTTGAAAGAAAACATTCTATATTCAACGATGTTTTAAAGAGTTATCTAATAAATTGCTTATTATCAGCTCTGGTGTTATTATTTATAAGAAATATTGAAGATAAGCATGACCTGGTAAGTTCACTTATTTTGTGGTTAAGTGAACCTCAAACCGGCTTAATAGACCAACAGCTATGTCTAGCAGGTTTCAGGCTACGAAGGTTAGAATGGTATAATGATGGGCACTTCACCAAAATATGACTGATCGCTCCAAAGTTAAATTGTTATGTATGGTCAAAACAAAAAAAAGAATGTTACTTTACACCATTTTAAAACTTGATGTCATTTTATAGGTACTGCTCTAACGGCCTTTTAAAGGACATAATAGAAAACTACCGCACAGCAAATCGAAATAATTTTTTTTATCACATGCTTGATTTGGCTGCAAACAATTCAGATGAAACAAAAAAAAATCCAGACTAATACGGAATGATAGGGGAAATTAAATCAATTAAAAAACAAGTGCAGGAAAATAAGAAAAACAAATTCTCGTTTTCTCACCACTCACTGCACTTTACTGTACAGTTAAAACGTTCACCAGTCGATGACTTCAAATGCTTGAGGATTTTTTTTAGTTCCTTACTTATATCCCCGTTTTGATGGTTCAATTTTCCTAATAAAATTGCTGAAACTTAAAATATCTCATGAGAGAGCCGGTTCGTAACGACCTGTTTTTACCTCGCTTCGGAAATAAAGTTCTCACAGACTTCATTCTAGTTACAACTTACTGCCAACTGCTTCCATAACATTTCCCCCCGTTTTTTTTTATAATGGCACAGTTATCTACTAACTCTATTTTTCTTTTAAAGAGTACTCATACAATCAACAAAGGATACACTTCTGTCAAATTACTTTGGTTGACTTGGCCTTTGCAATGCACTAATACAATTTTGAGAAGATAGCCTCAGTAGAAAGGTACACCGTTATGAAATCGGAACTGGAGTGAATAAGAAAGTTAGGAATGCCCAAACTATCCTGAAGATACGTCGTACTGGGATTTGGGTTGAGAGATGAACCTACGAGCCTACGACAGGACACGATGGAGAAGAAGAAAAAATGCTCGTCAAAGGGAAACTGGGGAAAAATATATGTATGGTTTAATTGCTAGTCGCGGGATCAGATTAAGTGAATAACGTCCTATTTTGTTTTCCCGTTTTTATTCTCTTATTCACAAGCGCTTTCTGCAACTTATACTGCCAATTTTAGGTGCTCAGAATAGTATTTTGTATGTATGCAAGTATTGCCAGACTTGAGTACTTGTGGGATAACAAACGTAGGACGTTATTCACAAAAAAATATACCATTCGTATAATGAAGAATTTTAGATTAAGGATGTAAGGAAATTGTGTTGGTGAATGATTGGATAATAATATATATATATATAATTATGCACTTTTCAAATATGAATCGATCTGAAATTTCAAAGGAATATTCAACAACACCCTGCTTTACTCTGTTTTTTGTTTTTGTCAAAATATCAAACCAGGACGTGTTCAAAAACTAATGAAATGTGAAGAATTTTGGTCCTTTATAAATTAAGTAATATACTCTCCTTGAGAAAGAAGAAAAATAGGGTTCTTCTTTCTCAACTCAAGCCATTTTAGATTTAAAGTTCTGCTTTTCCTCGTGATTAAAGAAGGCAATAAAAATAAATTCAAAGATATTTTGCAAAAACTAAGCATTTAGGAGCTTTTTAAATAAATTGTTGCCCAAAAGATGGGTTGAAAAATAAAATGATGCATTTTTGATAAACCACCTAATAGCTTTTTCTCAATAATTAAATATAGTTTTTACAAATTCAAACAGACTACCCGTGACTATCTCTCACTCTTGTCCCGTCACATAAACGTCTTTTAGTTCGTTTATATATATATATATATTAAAAGATTGCAATGTTGTTCAAAGTTGATGCAACAAAATTGTTTTTGGTTAAAAAAAACTCTTTAAACAATGAAAAAAAAATGGTTAGGATACTGATCGTTGGATAATTTGATATATATATAATATTTAATGGTCATTAGTGATGTATGAACGGTCATTAACATAATGGTCAAGACATTTAGAGTTTAGTTTAGGCAAGTAGAAAAAACGTGTGCACATTTATTGCAGTTGTTACAATAGTGTAGGTTTTCAACAAAAATATTTAAATGTAGAACGGTGTGAATGGTACAAGGGGCCATACCTGAAAGGATAACTTGCGTTGGCTGAAGACTCCTGAAGACCACGGGTCCTCTCTTCCGACTGGAGGTCTGCGGACCTGATGAATTCCTTCCAGTGGTCTTTGTCCCATTGTCCTGGAGGATGATTGAAGAGGGTCTGGCCACAATAGCCGGGAGGACAATGACTCTACTCCTTGCACATTGTCATCACTCGCCCATGTTAATTACATATCGGGCTCGTTAGTACAGAGCAGAGCTTCCTGGAACATACCGGAGTGGGACAATAATACGGGAGTAGCCGGGCTTCCTAGTTATCAATTAGCCGGAGGTGTCGGATGATGATTGATGGAACAAAGATCAATCAGTGTTTCCTAGTGTCCTCTGGGTGGTAGAGTCTCCGTGGATCCGGGGACAAGAGACTCGGAGTCTTCAATGTGCCAACGACATACGCCGGTGGAAGAGATGCCAACGTAGCCGGCAAAACAATGAACTATTAGCTCACGTCTCTGTACAGCAACAGGAGAGGAGAGGGGGGACAATCAAGGTCCGCAAAGTATCGGTAAAAATACAATTTTACCCTCACGAATGTTTGCTAATCACAATTTCTTGTTGTCGTGACAAGTCGCATAAGTTCAAATTCAATATGAATTATGATGTTAAATATTTATGAGTTAAATTGTTCGTAAAATAATAAGTAGATATAAATATGAACAGTAGTATGAACAGGTGTCTTCTCGTGGGATGGTGACTTTTTTTAAAACTTGAGAATACGTGGCCATCCATATTAAGAAAAACAATTTTCAAACAGCTGAAATACTGACTAGCCTATTGTTAACTCTAATCGATCAACATTAATATGAAATTTAAATTATTTGCTAGCGAAACCTTGGAGGCGTGGAGTTAACATTTAAAGTATTAATAACCTTCGGAGTCTTCATTTGAGAATGCTATGAAAACTTCAGCGACAAGGGGTTGACTATATTCAGGTTATTGTTTTTTCAAACACCCCTCTAATGCATTTCAGCCAACGTAAAATCTGAAGGTGTGTAACAAAAATCGAGGCGATGCAGGAGACACCATAAAAAGTCTAAATCCATTAATCTATAACTATCATTTCCTTTAGTGACTATTTACTTCGCGTGCAGACACATAGGAACTGCTCTAAAGTCGGCTACATTGAGGGATCCTGTTCATCACATGTTGTAAGTACTCCCAATTCACGTACTCAGAACCTCGATAACCCTAAGCTATGCTTAAATCTCTGTACGTGAACAAAAGCGCGCGACTTTGAGAACTATCACATTTGGGAAGCACACCTAACCATCAAGTCTTGTCTGGCAATGATATATTCCCCACAGAACCGATGAAGCAAACGTTTTATTTTTTGAGAAAATAGTTCCAAAACATAGTTTACAAACGGTGATATTTGTGTTTTCCATATAAAATATTGATATATAGTGGTAAATTCAAATAAATATTTTTTTCTGTTTAAATGCGTTTCCTTAATCTTGATTATTCTTGCCTATCATAAAAAAAAATACTCCAGATTGATAATTCAGACTTAGTTGCTCTGGCCTGTACAGTATTCCCACATACTGAGGAATATCGAGAAAATTCTCTTTTTCCTCCATTAATTTTGCCTGAACGTCCGCTTTATATTTTATTTTCACTGATGTATGATTGATATCATACCATCTTTTCTAACTCAATGCAGGACATGTGGACCGTATCGGGAGTCACTAACTGTAAACCTGGTCGCAAGCTAATTTTAAATAAGGGATTTAAGTAGAGTATTTTTTTTATGCTGCATTTGGAGTCTTGTCTCCTAATGTGTTCATGTTTATATTCGACCCACCGTTGTATAGGCACAATGAACACCCTTTAAGGAGCCACCTACAACAAAAGTGGTACCTTTGCTTAAGTATAATCAATTGTTTCTCCCTGGTTACTCGTTTACTACCATTATGCAATAAACTAAAGTATATTATACAGGATGACTAGTCGTATTTGCCGGAGGGGTACCTTAACAAAAGCTCCCACGTGACTAATTTTAATTAGAACTTCCATTATCGAGCCTATTCTAAACGATAATGCGTCACAAGAGAAAGTGTCCTTGAATGGTGGGGGGGGGGGGGCGTACAGGAGCGATATGCCTCCGTTTACATATTGTATTCTTCAATGATTAACTAACATTACACAATTACATATTGTACCATTAATAAACAGATTGGAGAATGGGAGTTGAATGTCTCCGAAATAGGGAGGAACTGGAGAACCTTTTCCGAAATAGTTACGATGTAAAATATAATAGAATACTGTTAATTCTAATAATTAATAGAACTTTATTGTGCAATAATTACAATCTGCCTTTTATAAGGCAATAATAATACAGATAAATGATCTCATTCATACCATATTTACAGTCATCATTCACTCGCTCATTCATACAATAGGACATGATTGGAGAAACTGGCCATTGCCAGGACTCCCACTGTCACGCGATTATAGCAGGTCACGAGGCCACTGCCGTTTCAGTCTCCGAGGAGGATTATATGGATGAGTGGCGCAGTGCAAAGACTGTGCTACAGGATTAGAGTGGTCGGAAAGGCTACTGTGGAATTTCATAAACTTGGAAGGGATGAGTTCTAGAATGTAGGGTATATTAAGGTCGTTATGAAGGGTTTTGTTGCTGACATAATAAGGGGCATTTACTATTGTTCTCAGGACTTTGGATTGAAAGGATTGGATACGCATGACTGTTAATTCTATTGCAGGAATCTTACGGATTTCGGAATAAGCAAATATATATCTAAATCTATAAAATGTGACGTTGCTTACCATACACAAAATGAATGTTAATTTGATCTCCTTATGAGCCAAATCCAGAACTTCAAAAACTTGTCTATGTATAATGTATACCCATCATAACATAGAACACAATATTCATATACTTATTATATTCGTTATTAATATACAGACTGACTAATTGTTCCTTTATTGAACTATTTAATACTGATATTGAATATCACGAAATAATTACTAGATGGCAGTAGCTCCCATAGTCCGGTGTCTACCGGAAGTTGCTGTTTGGGGTTTGGGAGCACATTGAGTCCTAAGATGTTTGACTTTGGAGGCCAGGAGTATTTAGACTTTTTCCATAAACACAACTGTAAACGTCAGTACCAAATGCTAGTATATTTCTGGTAAGTGTTAGTTAGAGGCTTGGGTTTTTATCCTCATCTTTCGCTCAGCATTCATGCCTTAAATAAGAAATTTCTTCCTGAAACAAAGTGCTCGTGTGCCGCCGGTATCTTGGGGAACTTGCAGTTCGGTAGTGCACTTTTAGATTCTCCTAGGGTATGTATACCATTACCAAAAGTAGTTGACCACTTGATTCGACACCTTTAAAAAACGAAGATCAACCACTACTATTTTCACGTCAACTGTATATGAATGTAGATATTGTATTTTGGTGCGGGTTATGTCATCGTTTGTCTTAATGTGCAAGGTATCGGCCGTAAAAAGTATCCATTTGATCTGAAATGTTAAAATTATATTCAACAGAGCCCTGGTTTCCGCTTTATATGTAATGGTTGATACATAATGACAGGGAGTCATGCGTACTTGGTAACCTAGGAACTTTTTAATCTTTTTTACGGTTATTATTATAGTTTATTATGTTTTTAAACTTTATATGATCACCACTATTTGTTCTGTCAAAATTGCAACCTTTGAAGAAGTAACAACTAATATTTATGTATTCAATTTTATTGATATTGTTTTTCCATATTCTTTGTTTCTTTTTTTTTTTTTTTCAATTTAATTGCGAATTTTACTAGTTAAAAATTCTTGAATTTTTGAATCTAAATACCTTACAATTCAAATATTCTAATTATTCAACTAGAGCGTTACAGCGTGGTGTTGGTGGGTAAGTCAGGAACCGGTATATGTATTTTTTAGTTTAGAATACAGTATGTAGTTTAGAGAAAGTTGATTCTAAAGTCGAAGATGAGATAGTCAATAAATTTGAGGTAGATAAATCGAAAAAATGATTACAAATGGGAGGTAACATGGGAGCCTGTAGATGTTGTAGGGGAAAACATCCATTTATGAAAGAAAATGTCCGGCCTGTGGTAAATAGTGTTTAAAATGTTCATAATTAAATAATTAAAAAAAATCTTTTCTTGAATAGGGGGTTATATTTTTTCTTTTATTGTTTGCCAGAGTTGTACTTATTTATGTATTGTTATTATTTATTGGGGACATGGCACCAGAATGAGGTCGCTTTTCTATTGTAAATACCTTTGAAAGTATTCCCTTAGGACACGGGACTAATTAAGAGAGAAATAAAATGGTGGTCCTTTTGCGCAGGCCTTGTTGCAACAAACTGGTTCGCAGAGATGGCCAGATTCGATATGTCACCATACACATTTGGTTTAGGCCTTTATCGCAAAGACACCTAACATATCGACTGCTCACGGAATAAACAAATGGAGAAATGTGGAGAAGTGTGTCCGGTCGCCATCTTTTATCAAATCCAGGGCGTGTTGACTCATGTGTCGTCGAGAATACATTTGCACAGGCAACATCTCGGCCACTTTGAACTTTTGGTTGACAGCTCTCAGTTTCACCATTCGGTTGGGAAATCGATAGAATTGGACAATGGGATCCGAGATTTATTTGGAGTGCGGAATTCGATAAATTATTGGAGCATGCAACCCATCTTTGCACAAGAAACGTTGCGCAAAAAAAAAGAAAAAAGTGTGATGTTCAACAGCCATGTCACGTAGTTAACGGAATATATTGTATGAGCTCACGCCTTTGTTGACAAGGCTTTATAAATATTTGAGAAAGGGAATTTCACAACATTTAATACTCCGTCAACAATATGATTTTCGAATGTCTTATTTATCTTAATGTTTGAGTAGTTAACTTTTGTGTTTATTTATTAATTTAACGACTTTTAGTTACTAAAATCGGGTAGTTTATGTAATATTATTTTGTAAGTGATGAATGAACATGGCAGAATGAGCGCAGATTCTCTGCTGATCTTCTCCCCCCTCGTGAGATCCTCGCACTCAGGTCTGTGTATATTTGTATAGTTGAGTGATGCGGAGCTATACATATTGTATTAATGGCATCTTGGATCACCAATGCTTCAGCTCAATAAAGCGAGCGGATTATTTAATGCAATAAACATTTTTCATGAGTTTTATCTTGTGGAGTACCAAATGTATCTTTTGATATTCTTAATTTCTTCTTTTCCAATCCTTTCAATCAAAAGTCCTGAGAACAATAGTAAATTCCCCCTATTACGTCACCAACCAAACCCTTCATAATGATCTTAATATACCCTACATTCTTGAACTCATCCCTTCCAAATTAATGAAATTCCATAGTAACCTATCCAACCACCCTAATCCCGTGGCACAGTCATTGCACTGCTCCACTCATCCCTATAATCCTCCTCGGAGACAGAAACGGCTGTGGCCTCGTGACCTACTATAAATGCGCAACAGTGGGAGTCCTGGCAATGGCCAGTTTCTCCAATCATGTCCTGAGCGTATGTGGCTCTCGCGCTCTTCGTCAGCCTCTACTGGCTCGTATCCGGTGACGTGGCTGGTGGTGGAGCCTTCCCAAGACTCCGCTTCCTCTTTCGCTTGCGAGGGAGGCAACAACCGTGTGGACTTGGGGGGCCCCTGGGCTGTTTGTAAATATTGTATGAATGTGCGAACGAATGATGAATTGTAAATATGTTATGAATGAAAACACTTATCTCAATTATTTATTGCCTATTAAGTAAAGGCAGATTGTAATTTCATCATAATAAAGTTGTTAACATGTAACATGTAGTTTCTTCTTTGTTTCGTGGTGGGAAAGGTCGTCGCTCGAGGCAGGGTAGCTCGGTTGGTAGCCACCCTGTTTAGATATTGGGGAGGTCCCGGGTTCAAGTCCCTGTCCTACAAGTATATTTTTTTCTTTCAATGTTAATTATTAATAATTACTTACAATAATGGGACCTACAACATCCATCTCCCATATAAACGTGTCTAATTTTAAAAATTTAATATGTTGCGGTGTAAAGAATAAAGTTAACGAAAGAATATTAAATCAATGAGCCTTGAATTGAAACGCTGAAAACTCTTCTCCGTTGAATGCCTGTTTCTGATATGGTCTGATATCCTAGCGCCCAGGTCAAGAAAAGTTTTCTCTAATAAGGCGTCGACAGAATGGACGCTAATGCACTCTTAACAGCCCAATTAGGGACGTATAGCGGGTCCTATCGGAAAAAGGGTTTATTTATGACGTGACTGGTTGGAAATATACTTTCAGTAACACGTCCTAAAGTGTTGAACCTCCATTGACCTTTTTTACGGTTACCGAGTCTAATGCTGCTAGTGGAGGTCACTGGTACAGTGTCAGTCAATCTATTATTATTAAATAACCTCAGTGTCATGTGATGAATTGTGGGGAAGTTATGAAATAGAGAAAGAAACAAAAACTAATTGATTGGAATTCACGTCAGTATTTCGTCATACTTAGATGTGCGAGCAAACCTAATGGTTGGGAACTATAGTTAATAACAGCTGCATGTCGTACGTCTAGATACGAAATAGTGTCTTGCCCCGTACTTGAGTCCTTTTAGCTAGTAATTGTTACATAGGGGGATCAATGCCACAACTAAAATTGACAATATGATAACGTGATATAACATTTCATGTTATAGCGATAATGGCAAGGTTGCAAGGTCCTCATTGGTACCAAACTCTCTCATTTGGCAGAGTGCCCAAACAATAAATTTTTGCTTCAGCTTTATTGCATGACAACCCATCTCTTCCTCTCTCTCCCTCTGCTCGGCTGACGTGATATGCTACTCACACATGGTGCACATGAGTAACATAAAGTAGAAATCAAGAATCTGCCATCCTCCAATCTATTGCTTACTACACTGTTCAAACGGTATGTCCCTATTGGCTTTGGGAGCTTGAAGGGCTGAGGTAGTGCCTAATATTTCTCAACAGGTAGCAGCACCAGCACCAGTCAAAATTCTAGTCTTTTTTTTATAGCTGATATGATCTGATGAAACACAGGTCCAAGGCATATTTATAAAAAATAATTTTATGATCCTCATCCCAAAACATATGTATGAATAAAATAAATTCCACAACGGCATTCCAACCTGCCACAAGTGAATAGTGTGACTGGAGGTGGTTTAGACCTGGTGGTTTAAATAGCCCAGCCTGTAGCCTGCGAGCATATCTTCCTTCCACTTTCTTTTCAGTCTGCGGTCAGGGTCGGATGTATGGCTGAAGACAGTCTGGTTATGTATATGTTAGGTTGATTTTGGCACTTTGCTATGGAATGCCTGGTGTATCTTAGTATATCTTAGTATATGTACGTTGGTATTTCTAGATCTGTATGTAATATTCTATCTCACTGTACTATAATGAGTTTATGATAGGTCAAACTAATCGATTGTATTGTCTGAATCCTCGCAGTATTATACTCTTTGGAATCTGATCCCCTAGTGTTCAATGTAATTATAATGCACTGATACCGTCAGTTAAGTAGATAATAAATCTTATTGATTTTAAGCATATCAACCCTCTCAAGTGGTTTTCTGTTGTTTGCCGTTCTGTCATTGTTGAATTTTCAGGTTCTATTCCATAAAATCTTCTATATTTTCTTTCAAAAAAAAAAAAAATTAACAAAGGAGCGAAATCAAGGTATCAAGAACCCAGTAAGGTCAAGTGGCAGCAAACCGTAACTATATGCTGGTTCGAAAGGTTTTGTTAAGTATCACAACGAGTTATTTTTATTTGACATTTATAAATTTGAATGCATCGTTCCGGCTGGGAACCAAACCACGTTTTCAAAGTGCTAATAGCGGACGAAGCATCGATTATACAATACTTACAGTTCTACATTAATATTTGTTACTTTGTTGATTTTTTGTTATGTTTCGAGCTGTCAAAAGTTTACAAACCGGCTTGTATGCCATTAACCCTTTTCCATACTTTTCTAATTCCTCATTTCTTCGCAAAAGCATTTTAGCACTTTAACCGTAATTTATAAGGTAGCATTAATAATTAATTCACTTGCTCTTCCTATCTGAGCTTATCAGAAAGTTTTTATATAGATTAATCTCTCAAATGAATTGTGAGGACTCGAGGACTGGAGCAAGGTTATATGCAACAATCTCACTGCTTTCTAATGTAGTTTTGAAAAACTGAGTGAGCGCAAATGGACCATAGGTTCAATTCCCTCCCAGCCAGGAGACAATAAGTTAGTTATATAAGGGGTCTTTCTCAATTATAACTGCGTGAGATAGCCTAATGAGAAGCGGCACAATGTTTGCCCGCGGACTTGACACAAAGCGGGAGATGAATGGTCGGTGTGCTGTCTTCAAGATCGTGCTCAGTGAAAGTGGCTTCCTCAAGTCTTATCCAACGGCGCCTTTATGCTCCTATGAAGAGCAATTGGTTAGCTCGTATTTTATATCTTCAATGCTGGGTCTGTAGCTAAGTTATAACTTAAGGCAGGAACGCGAATCCTTGGGTTGGAGCCCGCTTCAAGTACAACTTGGAGATTTCACCTTGGAATTTGAATCAGAAATCTTCACAATAATGACGCGATACCTTAACCCAGGGTTCCCCAATCCCTGTGCCCGTGGGCGCTGGCGATTTATGAACACGATAAAAAAAAAGATTTTTAATGGGATGCTTCATACATTCTTTGGTAGTAGTAATTAGAAAAGGAGCTAGACAAATTTAAAAACCCATATTCCTTTTAAGATAATTATTAATAATTTGTTATTTACCTTCACTTACTTAAAGACTAGTTTAAAAAGTTATTTCAACAGCCTAAAGGGATTTTATTAATCATTTTAGTTGCCAAATAAATCTAACCGAAATAGTTGCGTACATTACAGAGCTTGTTCTAGTATGGAGAGACGTACTGGAGCTGGAAATTTTCGAACTTCAGAACGAACTAAAATCCAATGGTTCAGGTGAGAATTTCCTGGAATATAGTTTACGGAATCAAATTTCCAATCTTGAAAAAAAAAGCATCATACATAAAAAATTCGTTCTTCAGTTCCACATACTTGTGAGAAGTTCAACATCATTGTTTTCTACAATTGATAACATAAAAAGAAAGTACAGATCTCAGAAGATGAAGATGACATGTAGGTTCATATGTAGAGGCTAACTATGAAGCAATGATCAAGTGTATTGGCACAGATTGACATTGAGATTAATAATTTTTATAAAGAATATTTCAATGATTATTTATTTTACATACGAATATAAACAATACTCTTTACATGTTAAAATTATATTTTTGGAATTAATTTTTTTTTTTTTTAAATTATGTGCACTATTAACTTAGCCCGGCTGCTATAAATGACAAAATAAATGGTGCCCACCGATCGATGGATATTCTAGAATTTACTCTTAGAAGCCATTTGTTACCTAAACTGTTATGATTCCCACAGGGATATGAGCGTATAATCCTCATGCAATAGAGACCTTGGCATTCCTTAATAGTAATACTAATTAATTGTTATCAATAATTATTAATATTAATTACATAAGTCAATTATATGTACAAACCACTATATTTTGCAGATGCACTATTTCTCAGCTCTACGCGTCACACTTACCTGAAACAGAAAAATAATTGATATTAGCAATATAATGATTGTGGATAGATATTATAAGTGGAAATGCAATAAATAATATATTTTTATTTTATGTTCTTTATGAAAACCTGTTATTTATTAAAAAAAAAAAATTGATTGTTGAATAACAGTTTATCTTGAGATACATAAAAGTTTGTTATTTTTGGGATACTGTGATTTAAAATGACCATAGTATTACTTAGATGGTTTCACAAGAAAAATATTAAAAAAATCATAAAATACTAAACTCTTTCTCAAATTAAATGAAAAAAAAAAGGGGTTGAGAAATATTGCTGTGTAACCTTTCCACATGGAAAATATTGGGTTATATGTTTATAACTATATATCTATATATAAACTATAGATCCTCATCATCCAGGATACCGAGTAAAATCCCCAATCTTCTAACCACAGGAGAGTCAGTCCCATTGTTTCTTTTTATTTGTGGTTTTAACTTTTTTTTTTTTTAGAAAAATAGTAACTGTACATCTCCCAAACTTCGTATGCCGGGGAAAATCATGAAGAGTTGAGTCGTCTCTGGTATTTGCGTATTTGTTACGGAGCCCGAAGGGAGAGATTTTACTTTCACACAGGAATGGGATGTAAATTCATTCGATCTGTAATTTTAAAAGTATAAAAAATTTCACCTTGGGCTACGTTGTATATTTATTGTTAAAACTTTAATAATTGGAAGCGAATGAAACCAAACTGAAAAAGACGGTTCCATATTTTTTAACCAGCCCTGTTTCTGGTTAGAGCCCCCATAGTTTCTACCTGCCATTGATTTTTTCTCAACTTTTTGCGGTAATTTTTTTATTTTAATAAATAATATTATCTTTCAGAAAAGAAGAATTTGTGAAAGTTAAGAAACTCATAAAAATGTGTGATAAATCGATGTATTTTCTCTGGTGTTATTCATAACGTAAAGATCCTCTATTACAGCTAGGGCCGTAAAAGCACAATAGAGTTTTAAATAGCTGTTGTTGCAGACCGATCAATTCTATCCAATCAATGGGAAATGGTCATAAACGTAATAACAAACATATTAAATAAGCAAATGAATAAGTTGCTAGGACCGCAATCGTCGAGACGGTGGTACCGTACCCTCTCCCGGGCGTGGCAGTGGCTATTAATCTCTCCCTCGAGATGACTGATGACGGGCGAGGAAATGCCAGTGAAAGGTTGACTCTTCTCCTAGGTCACGATCCTCGGCTCTCAGTCTGTGTCCGCATTGTGTGGCTGCCTCGCTAACTGTTCTGCAGGGTCCGCCCACTGTCTCGGAGCCTCGAGTCCACTTTTTTGACTGCCAGTCGTTGACTGATTCACCGGTTCAGAACAGTGGTTTGACTTTGAAATATCAGGCTTTAACAGGGTTCTACTATTCTGATGTAAGTCTAACAAAAATGTCTGGGAATGATCTGTATACACAGTAATGCACTAAAGTGGTGGGTTTGGGGGGAAGGGGGCGATGGGGGTGATCCGCTACAGACGGAACATATTTAGGGGTGAATTTGTTGCCTAAATTATTGGAAAATAAAAAGAAATAATATAATAACGTTTTAATCAAGAAAACCAATGATTATAATACAAATGATCCTACTGGACATTTTTACGCTTGGTCAGTGAAAAAAATGATTTTCAAGCGCCTAAATTTGGTATTGACAATACCCACATAAACATACGTCAACTGGTGATATAATCGAGATCTAGTGATCCTTTCAATAAAAAAAATACTAACATATGATAAAAATTTAAAAAGAATTTCATTCAAGACTTTTTGAATAAAAAAAACCCGCGTATATATTAGCAATAAAAGTATTACTGGTTTAAAAAAATTATAAACTTTTTTTTATTCAGAAATTATTATTAATCACTTTTGAATTTGATTGGATTAGAATTAAAGACTGACCGGTGAATAATTCTTCTTCCATAACGGAATCCTTGTTTATTAGATAAACACCTTTGATCCCGCAGTTAAAACAGTGTTAAAGATTCTCTCTTACAAGCAGTCAAATAAATTTGGACCAAATTGTAGTGATTTGATCTCATTCAAATAAACTTTTGAAAATGTGGCCTTCCTTGAACATTCCACACATGGCTCCTACAAGATTGGCATTTAGACGTCCTAACTTCGGTCGCTTTATATGAAAATTAGGTTGAAGACAAATTGATCGGGAAGACTTTATATATAATGTAAGCGGTGGCCGACTCCTATTGAAGTGCTCACAAAGGAAAGAGTTATGGAAATGTGATAATACTTACCACCATTTCTCACAGGTTCAATATATTTGGATTCCATTAGTGGGCAAAGAAAGGTTTTCAACAATGTCAGCTGTTTTTGTCAAACTTTTTTTTTTTTTTGATTCGATTTTATTTACTGGGACGAAGAAAGATGATAATAATATTCTATTATGAGGCTGAATTTCACTCGGAACGGATGTAACAGCATATCAGTAGTGACAGCAGTAGCAGGAGTAGGGAAAATCTATGTAATTATTTCCATTCATTCTCATTCCAGGTAAGTTTTATCGAACATCTTGGCCGACTGGAGTAAACAATATTAGGCTGTACCTTCTCTGAGGCCTCCTCTTGGAATAACCGAGTACTTTTAAGCGGGAATCTGGTTGGAGTACAGTCGGAATTCAAATTTGAAATTAAACCATGTGGTATGCGGGAGCTACAGTGGGCCGGGGTAGGCTGGAAGCTGCTGCTTGGGTCCTAAGAGGATATTTGACTCCGCAAGTCAGGAGCATTTGTACTTTTTCCATGATATCATGGAACTTTTTCATATTGTTTACATAAATCAATCAAATCATAGTGGTAATAACTAATTAACATAACGATGAGAGCTCCAATGTGGCGTGCCCTTTCTCTCATTTTAAGTCCCCTGTTTGGACTACTAGTAACCAATAGTAATACTGCTGAAACTGAAGTAATTGATAAAATACTGAGTAGATGATTACTCCACCAAAGTATTGTACCTAGGGGGGATGGGCCGGTTGGCACCGGGCATTTTTTTTTTTATCTTTTTGTAATATTTTCTTTTTTATCTCTTCGTAAAAAACTAAAACTAATGTTGGAATCAACGGAGTCAATAGTTATTAAAAGTATCCCCGGCTGCCCGACGAAAACACGCATAATCAATGAGAAAATACGTGAGCCGTAAATTTGGATTAAATTGGTGATGGCCATATAGAAAATAGAATTACTAAAAAAAGTACATTTTAAGGGGCTACTTGTTTCAAGTATTGGCGATGACGAAGGTAGACGTAACAAGAAAAATAAATATATAAACACGCTGTAAACATTCTGTGTACAATATGTTTACATTAAAGAAATGGAGTTATTTATTTATGTTCAGTAATTGTTAATAACCACTCTTGGTTTTGATTGACTTAGTAAGAGTGGCAAATTGGGGATCTGTTTAAGTGCCAATAGCTCTAGGTACGCCACTGCTCCACCATCTAATGAAAAATTCATAACCCCTTTAAATTTACAGATAATTATAGATCCTCAGGCGAATCTATTTACAAATTATTTTTGTATTTCCTGTAGCATCGCTACATTATATACAGGTTTCGTTATTTTATAAAAACGGATTTAAATTAAATCCTACTTAAATTAAATAGGTATTGTTGTCTTAAGAATCCTCCTTTATCCGGTCATACAATAGGTTATGATTTTATTTTTAGCTTTCAAATTTTGATTTCACAACTACCTTCGATGACATTTGATCCAGGAAACACTCCTGTGGGCTACACAGTAAAAAAAGAAGTGAGCTGACAGATCCAAGGAAACTGTCTCGTCAGACCGTGAAACCGTTGCGTTTATTTAAGGACGTAACGCGGCACAGCTTTTCCGACCCAGAAACTTTTTGAATCTTTCAAAAGGCCTTTATGACCAGGAGATCACGTAGGTTCTTACGCACTCTCCGTCCAGAAAGCCCCGTGTCATAAGACTATCCTTTAGCCTATGTCACTACTATATTCTTATAGGCCTGTAGTGTCGCAAGGGTATGTCTCGAATAGAACACTCGTGCAATCCTTAATAGCGATTGTTTAAGACGTGCTTTAGCGCCATGAAGGTCACGAGCTATTTAATGTGAATTTTAACTTCGAAGTTACATTCACAGACAGTTTTGCTGACAGGAGATTGTTGCCGTTTCCTTTTTGGGATTTATTTCGGTGTATAAATTTCAAGTCGTCAACACCGAGACCCCCAGGAACGGCCGGGGCCCAGAAGGCACCCAAGTCCTTCCTGTCAATCATTCAATCAAAAGAATGAAACAGTATTGCTGTATTGGATCCTTTCACATTCAAAGAGGAAGAAATTCATTTAATATCCCGCAGTAAAAATATAAAATCTATTCCATTAATTAATTGATTCCCTCCTTGAATAACCTCTCTGTCTCTCTCTCTCTCTCTCTCTCTGCATCCATCAAAGAAGTATTAAGTTTCACTTTAGAAGCGTGACAGTATGAAAATGGAAACCAAGATTATTACCGTTTTAGAGATATTGTTTATTTTATATTATCTCCCATTTAGCTTCACTCCGATCATGCGGACATCCTGATTTATTATATATCTTATAACCACTCCCTACAGGATTTCTCATTGGCAACTCTTCTACGAGTAATTTACGTGCTGGATTCAAACGGCACATGGAGTTCAGAAATAGCCATAGAGCAGAATCAAGAGAAGAAAGTCATGTTTCAAATAAAGTCCTCAAGATTCTTCAGCACTTTATGCTGGACGGTGAGTTAATCTACCACATAAACATTCCTAAATGAGAGAAGTGTCTGACAACATTGTTATGCAACTCCTGATCAAGTTCGACGCCTGCATAAATAATTGGTCACTAAAGCTCTGATGGATTATTGTTGGGCACAAGTACATATTTAAGTTGTGCCCCTTTCATTCTGGATGTGCAATATTTATAATAGTCGACGATACTGTTGTAGCACGTTGTAGAAATATTTTAGTTACTAACAATTAAAAAGACTGGCTAAAATATCCTATATATATTCATGATGTACTTTGGCTTAAAAGTGAATCCTAATAGATTCCGATAGGTCGTGATAAATCTTCATTTGAACCAGACAGGAGTTAACTCGTGAAAGCCTAGATGTCTCCCTAATGTTATGCAGGCTGCATAATATCTAGAGCGATATCTGCTGCAATATAATTGCAAGACTGCCACTACGGGGCGAGATAAGCCGACCGTTGTCTGACATATCAGCCTGCGAAGGAGAGTGGTTGGCGCAAGACGCCACGCCTTGCTCGCGAGCCAGCATCTTTATCGACTGGCCCACGGCCTGCTTTCACCGCAGCGATTTCTGAGGCTTCAGGTGCATCTTATCGAACCATGCGTCTTCCACGGGATTCCAGAAGTCCACACAGAACATGGCTTGCCATAGGTGCACAATGATAATGGACCATTGAATGGCTTTGTTACGGACCAGTCCCATTCCTTTGGGACAACTGGAAACTTGAACTCCTCAGAAGGGAAACAGATTTGAGGATTTAATAATGATGAAAAGAAAATAGGAACTTTATTCCCCCTAGATAAGGAAACAGAGGGAATATTAAGAGCTCGCACGAAAACTCTAAAGCAAATATCTCCATGGGTCTTTACTAAGTTTGTACTACGAACGTGACTATCCTCTAAAGCGAAAGAAAGATGGATTTCAAGGGTTTTTCATCTTGTGTCTAAAATAACATGTATATTCCAAACAAGACAAAAGTTAATAAACATGATAACCATCTTGAAGAACGAAGTCCATTTGTTGACGCAGAGACTGCAGTGATCAAAATGAAGTTGTGACAAATGATTTAGTTATGCCTTCATGTTCGCAACACAGAAAACTATTTAAAATTTTACCATAAATACAAACATAACCTGAATGAACTAATAAGCAGTAAAACAACATTAAAAATAAATGTTTACGTATTTTTGGCCAGACGTTATTTATTATGTAATACATAGATTATATTAAATCATACACCATTCATTCTTATAATAATTAAAATCAAATAATTAATATTTATAACAAAATTTATTAACTACCTTACAACTTCTCAACTTGTCTATTATCATTTTCTTCCAAATTTATCTCCCTCTGCCTGGTTTCTAAGACCAGTCGTTTCCTTCCACCTCCGGCACATGGTAAAGGTGGATTTCACATACCCCCCCCCCCTCCTGGTACAATAAAATGGCATACAATTCATAAAACATATGATGTATCAGTGCATCAGTGGTGTTTTGTTTTTGAAATCTTAGACAAGAATCACTTTTTTTTTTAGTTGAGAGTTCTATATTATGTGCCTTACAGAGAATTCCGTTGTAGCGGTTCTATGAAATTTTCTAACTTTGACGTCAGTTCTGCTTACCTGGATCAATTTCCTTTACAACTTTACCCGTAATAGTGCCCATATTTGTTGATGCCCACAAGGGATGATGAATCGAATTTTTTCTGGCGGCATTTTTTTGTATATTTTTCTCTAAATTATGTACAAATAATTAATGTTCTAATATACAGAATCGATGATTACAATAAGTAAACAAAATGTTTGATAAATGTGCGAAAAAAATGTTAAAATTAGTGATGGTCACATAAAGATGAATCACCTGGTGGTAAAAATTAGAACTGCTAATGGAAGTCATTTTTAAAGGACCCTTATAAACACGCTTACATGTATCATTATGTGTAAGATCTGTTTTAAAAAAAAAGTAATTATTTCAGTAATTATTTGTAGATTTTGGTTGACTTGAAATTGGCAATACCCACTGCTCCACCATCTAATGAAAAACTAATTGTTGATATATGATACCGACACATTTATTCGTCTTACCTTGGTCCTCAATTGATCATATTCACAGGTACCTACCTAGCTACCTAGCTGTTATTTCAATTGTTATGTTTTTACATTTCAAATTTCATCCCGGGAACACTGCTGATAGGATTTAATTTATTTATATTCCTTAACTGTTAACCACTCATGATTTAATGGACCTTAAAAGGACAGCAAATTGGGAACCACCCCAATATATTATATTGTTAGTTAAAAATAAATAATGCCAAATTCCAGACTCACAACAGTATTGAAACATGGAATATAAGGACAGGTCTATCTGGACTTAACAATGTTGCGATTGTAATTTAATGCTTCAGATCACGCCTAAATATAGCATGTGACTTCAAGCCACATTTGTTGCAATCTCTTTTCATCGTTGTGGTCTTAAATTTAGGTTTTCAGCGTAGTCGCGAGATCTGCTTTGTTCCGCTCGCCGCCGCTAAACTGGTCGTAAAGCACGTCACTCAGGGGCCTTTATACGGTCACCGACAGCTGAATAAGAGCATCGGTGTGATATAATAAAGAGTGGTCGGCGACAGCACTTGGGCCGAGTGCAGCCACATCAGCATAATGCTCTCTCGCGGTACCCAGCAAGCGTGGGCAGCCAAGATTGATAGCGGTCTCGTCTCGTTGCAAATACATACCCTTTTTGTCACCTATCCTTTACCTACCTATCTGTCTCTGGGGATGGCATGTCTACTTTCTTTCACTGTCGGGTAGAATATTCACGGAGACCCGTCAAAATAGAACGTAACATTCAAAATGTCCAAGGTACTAAAGTGGCCTTGATTAGACATAATGTATAAATGAAAAACTCAAAATGCGTTCAGAAATTATTACGTCAATTTTTGTAGTAGCATAAATCTCACTATTAGTAACAATTATTAGCCAAAGAAAAAATAGAACGACTATTGGGGAGGTCCTGGGTTCAAGCCCCGAGCCTGATATGGTTTTTTTTTTCATTTGATTAACAATTATTAATTTTATTTATAAAGATATTTATAAAAATAACGTGCAATACTTTTGAAGCATTATTAATTGGGACGTAAGAAGACATTAATTTTTACGCACAAATCCCATTCATACAATATGCACACACAAGTTATACCCAGGATCCTCCACTCCCATGCCAAAGCCCTCACTAAGCTGGTCGAAGGGCAAGAAGCAGTGGAGCTCCCTATCCGATCATTTCGCTATAAGGCGAAGAACAGAAAGAGGGCAAGAGAGCCGCAGTCCTTCAGGACATGAGTGGGATGATGAGCAGTGCCAGGGCCCCATGACGCGCCCACCGCCGCTTTAGGCGACGGGGAGGATCGTAAGGATGAGTATCACTGGATAAGCAGTTGACAAGATGCCCCCCACCCCTCTCCGGTGTTTCATCATGTAGCGATGACAAAAGAGAGGGCGAGAGAGCCACGGACGCTCAGGATGGAGTTGGTTGGCAGTGCCAGAACCCTTTTTCTATTAGTTAAAATCAACAATGAATCAGTTTTTTTTATAATCCTTGGGAATATTAGCCATTCTTAAACCAAAAATATGAGATGGCTTTACGGGCGATGAACTCTATTTCCGAGATTTAAAATGCCTTTGTAGGTGTTTTGGTGATGTAATTATCTCCTAGTATTTGTTGGCTAAAAAAATACAGGATATAATAAAATCTATGAAAATATTACATAGATAGGAATTTCACTATGGATATATTTGCGGACACTAAAAGCGCTCATATAAAAAAAATTGAGTGGACAACTTAAGAGGATTTATTAATTTTATTGTATGTATAGTAATTATAATGTCTACTGTTGACAACATTGACTTCCAGTATCAACTGTTGGGCTGAAGATAGATTTATCGGAGAAATAGATAATTTCCGAATTATCGGAACTGATATTTTTACAAGCTATTAGATGAAAAAGCCATTGGCTAGACCAAGTATAGTACTGCCCTCAAGGTCCATTTCCGATCTGATACAGCCGCTGCACAGAGAAGAAATAATACAAAAAACCTCCACACTCGAGCGGAAAAAACATTCCGTGACCGAATGGTAAACTGTAGGACACGATTGTCGAACGCCTTGCCGTCTCTAACGCGACACTAGAGCTTACAATTTAATATAGGCTCAGGGATTCACCCATGAAAGTTATAGCGTACCTCAGGCCTATTTTCAATTAATTAGTATTAATTTTTAAGAAAAACTAATCGATCAAGCCGGTCAGTAAAAGAAACACTGAATTTTAGCCAACGATTCTCGGAAAGAAGGGAGTGCAGCATGAATCCTTGGAATTTCCTGTTGAATCTTTAGGACGCTCTAAGCAGCTGATTTTTTTTTTTTTTTTAAAGAACCGGACTGAATGACGAATTCATTAAAATGCAGCAGAGGACGGAATTAAAAGAAATCTTTTGTTGAATGTAAAACGTAATGTACTAAAAAGTATGTATATTCTTCTGTAGAAATTAGGGTAATGCATATAAACGATTCCAGATTTTAGGCAAATGAAGCTGTGGACTGTTTCAAGAAGAGTGCATCTTTAGGATAACGTGTGCTTACAATGTACAGAGTGACGAGAAACTACAAAATAATTACAATTATGTATTTATTTGCTATCATGAACAGTGGTATAACTTATACATTATATGTATAGTGCTAAACCAATCCATAACGTACGTATGTATTCAACTATTTATATGTGAATATCAAATTTCGAATTAGTAAGGGTAGATTAATATTTTTAAGATACTATTATTTTCTTTATTTTTTTCGTTTTATTTTATAGTTTTAATTCTTGATAAATACGTGTCTTTATTTGTACATATCTATTTTTTATTATTTCATTTTATTTTTTTCTAATATTTTATTTCCCTGCGCTGTAAATTTTAGTGAGGACTGATACTGCCGATCAAATCACGCTTTACTAGTTCCAACCCATGTATTTCCTTTCTCAAAAATCTACTTTCTTTGATCTTAATTTTCTTACCAGTGCCGCACACCTTTGGAACTCTATTCCGATCAATATTCGTCGTTTATCAAGTCTCACAATCTATTAGCCTAGACATTACCAGTTCCTTATCTCCCTCCAATCTAACCATTCATGATTCATTATAATTATTCTTTTTATTTATTTTTCATTCATTCCAGCAACCGTCTATGCCCCATTGTAAAAATTCATATTTTCCTTATTATTTTTTCTTATCTCTACTCATTTTTTTTTCAATCTTTTGCTGTTGATTCTTCGTAGTCATCTAATATGTAAATACCCTCTTTATTATTTATAAGCTTATTAATACTGTGAAATGTTATGCATTTTTTCTTTTTTTTTTTAACAGCCAGTATTTGGTTTATTTTTTTTTATTCTTAGAGGACAATATCCCAGAATAAAGTGTTTTTTAATTCATTTATTCTTTCATTCAATTTTGGAATGTTCATTACTACACGAAGCGAGGCTTAATGTTATAAAAACAACAATATCAAAGAAGGCCAAGTTGTTGATCTCATTGATTACAGTATACTGCACCAAAATAGGTAATTATGTACAGTGATTCCCTTTAAATTTCTTTTCATTTTTTGTTTTCATTATTATTTTATTTATTTTTGGAATCCTTTTGTGTGCTTTTTGTATTAGCAGGGTGGGATAGAACATCCCAGAATAGATCGTTGAAGGAATCAAAGCATTTTTGGGCCTGCATATAAGTACGTATACCATTCATATGCTTGGTAATCCGGCCACGAAGATTTCCATAACGGAAAGGGAAGCAGATTCCGTGAAGAGCATAGATGTTGAAGGGCTTGTTAGCGCTGCATAAGTAACCATGCTGGTTGGACAAGTACCAAGAAAAAGAGCACAAGTTGAACCACACTTTTTTGATAGACACTTTTCCAAGATATCTTGGATATGTCAAAAGAATCCGAATTAAGAGTTTTTTCATTACAAGTTATTTTACTGTGCAGTAAATGTGTTTATAAGCAATGTTTTTTCAAAACCTCTGAGAAATATTTCATTGAATAAACACATAATAACAGGATTACATTTTACTTCTGTAAGTTCTTCATGTTAGGATATAAATTATTTCTATATATTTTTCAGTAGTTTTGCCGATTTGGAAAGGAATGAAAATAGCAATGAGAATTTGCTCTAATAGAATTTACTTAAAGTGTACGAAACATTGGTGATCTAACCACAGTCATCATACTTCAATCAACTGATCGATCTACAATTAGTACAAGTTGCAGCTCATATTCCACCTATGGCCTTTAGAAGGATGTAAGTTCTTGCTGAAACGAATATGAAGGAAAACGGAATAATTGCCCAAAACCTTAAGGTACCGAATCCAAAGGAATGAAACTCTAAAAAAAAATCACACGAAAGAAAAAAAACCATGAAAGTATCACAAAACTAAGAAATATTAGTCATTACACGACTCCAAAAAAAAAATTAAATTTCAAGCAGTACATATAAAATGTACATGAAAAGGCTCTTACTTATTTTGGTGACATAAAAAAAAATAAAATTTTCGAGAAGGTAGGAATTCTCGATTTGTTTTATGGATTCATTCCTGGATGGAGGTTTTTTCGTCCGTGAACATAAAATTCTACAGGTGAATCCTATATAATTCACATTCATTTAGTCTACCTTGTGATCGCTACTCTCATAATGTACGGGACCCCACTGTTCAAGTATCTAACTCCTAACACTCTAAAAACGCTCCAGCAATTTCAGAACAGAGTTCTCCGTGCCTCCCTAACACACACCCCGTTCCACCGAATGAAGGAAAACGACATCCACGAAAAATTTGAAGTACTCATCATTAAAGATTTCATCAAGAGACGACATCAAATTTTTCGACTCGTTGCAACACTGCCACAACCCACTCTTCTCCGACCTTCAACCACCACCAATGCCCGTCCGATGGAAGCACTGCTGGACCGCCGAAGCCTGGAGACAGGTGGACGTGATCGAACCCGAGCCCCCTGACGGGGACTGAACGACCAACACCCAGATTGAGGTCGATTTCCCGGCCCTCTCAACAGAAGCAATACCCCTTCTACCTGCTCAGGGTAGGATGATTCCCCGGCCGATAGGCCGACTCAGTGCAACCCCCTACAGGGGCCGAGGCCAGGTGTTTGTTACCTGGCCGAGTTCAAACCAATGCCTAGTACCCCTAGGCTCCACCATAGGTAGACTCTCACTACCTTCCCGAATCCACCCACCTCTTTTAGGCATCCCACACCCCATATCCTTCTCATACTACCTTCAAATAGGACTCGCCTTGGTGAAAGGCACCCATCATCCCAAATAATTTCCTTTATTTTTCCTACATCCTATAGAAGAAAAAAAAAAATATATATATAATAGGACTGCCATTAATTTATGGATCGACAAATATTTCTCTTTGGTATGAATTGAATTGCCGTTTTAGCCTATGATTAATTTTATTTTAGAGAGAGAGAATTTTAATTTATTTAATTTTATATATATGGGCTCATTACATACAGTTACGTCTAAAATAAAACTGAAATACAGTTAACACGTGAAACCAAAATATCCACTTATGAGTAGTAAACCCGAAACAATAAAACCTACAACTAAAAGACCAATTTCTAGTGGCCCTTAACGATAAAATGAATGCCTTTACGCATCTCCTTCTTAGTTGATTCATTGTCCACAACAATTTTCACTAAATTTTCAAAAAACCTTTTAATGGTTCTTTTTACTGCATAAAAAATAAATTCAGTGTCAGTGGTATCATCTAAACAGGAGATGTTAGTAAGCATAGGTGAAATTGTTATTATTATTCAGGAATTTATCTGCAGTTTAAGGACGTTACTAGTGAAGATCATACTCCTCGATGAGCAGATCAACAGAGGTCTAATGAGGATTTTATAAATTATTTCTATATATTTTTCAGTAGTTTTGCCGATTTGGAAAGGAATGAAAATAGCAATGAGAGCCAGCCTTGCTTTTTGCTCTAATAGAATTTACTTAAAGTGTACGAAACATTGGTGATCTAACCACAGTCATCATACTTCAATCAACTGATCGATCTACAATTAGTACAAGTTGCAGCTCATATTCCACCTATGGCCTTTAGAATCCACTGTTTTGGCTTATTGAGCCAATATTACTCAATTCATGAGTTTAAATTAAGGATACCATTTATGATGGTCAGATTGGAATTCGTATTTCACAATGGCCATACCTCCACCATACCTCAGTTGCAACCAAGGCGGGCCAGCCAGTAAGGTTTCTAATTTGTACAAAGGATTACAGGACCCAGTGAGCACATAGGATTACACGAGTGGAAGGCCGTGTCAGACAAGAGGGATAGCTCCTTGCTCAACCGAGGCATCAGTCAAGATTAGCTCGCATGGTATTTGTCTGCATTAGGGATCTTCCGGGAGCGGGAAGGCTTAGTCAGGGCGCTTCGATAAGGGTTCCTTGGGTACGTATGCTACGTCTTCTAGAATGATTCTTTCTGCAATCATACTTTGACTAACTCAACCCGGAGTTTACAATAAAAAAAAACAGGGAGAACATCATCTGCAATCAATTGATTTCTTGAATCATTCAGTACTGTAGAATCATCAAAACTTTACACATATGTCTTAAACAACTACCAACGCATTTAGTCGCGAATGACAATGTATGTAGGGAATGTCAATTGCAAAGGTAATCACCACTCTCCGTCGCCTAATTATTAAAATAAAAAAATATTATTATTATTACAGTGCATTAACCAAACTCCTTTTGGTCCAGCTACAATTAGGTTTTTTGAAACATTAAATAAGCTACATACTCAACTAAGCTCGCGGAAAACCAAGTCATATTAAAAAAAATCATATGCTACAAACGTATGTTATTTTGAGTAAAAGGTGCTCAACAGATTGAAAGTGGTGATTGTGTAATAGAAGACCATGTTAGCTGTCTTCAAATAGAGTTCTTAACTCGACTGTTCAAAGGGCGCGACTCTTTAGTCTGTTGAGCACATGAGGATGATGGTATAACCCGTGAAAGTACTAGTGCTGAAATAAAAATACTGTCGATAGGCAATCCTTTTACTAAAAATGCACCCGATTCAAAACCGACATCCCAATAACAAAAAATAAATGATTCCATCTTTCTCCGGTTTTTAATTACTTGGTCATTTCAAATGATGAATCAGACCACTTTTTTGAATTACTACAAACGCTGCCTTTGAAAAAGAGTATACTGCACATACAGGCACCTTTTTTCATTCTCATGCAATCTTTTTAAAGGAAATTAGCATTTTTTAAAAATAATTTTACTGCTGAAAGTGAGCCACATCATAGAGAAATCTTTCGATCAAAATGTAATAGTTTTGACATGGGTTTTAGATCAGACAGAAACAAGTAATATAGATTATTCTTAATTTATATATACTACTGTGGTTAATATTGCGCAACGATGTCAAAAAAAATAATATATCTAATGGTATGCACTTATTTCGTAAAGTAGCGTATATATTACACAAACCAATTTGGACCTACACACCAGAACTAAGGGGAACAGTCAAACCGTCGAACTGCAAACGAATCTAAACATTCCAACCCAAAGTCCTAAGAACTGCAGTGAACGCACATTTATTATCACAAGACTGCAATTACTAACTCATCCCTTCACGACTTCTCCATGTGCCAACTATCCTGACCTGGACCTACCTTCAAGATTTTCCAAATACCACTAAAACCTATCCGTTCATCCAAATCCTATTGTCAACGCTTTATCCAGTAGCACTCATACTAACACCACTTCTAGCCGCTTTAAATGGCGGTGAGTTGATGATCTATTGCAAATAGATAAGTAAGTCATGGGGTCCTGACCATCATCACCACTCATGTCCTGAGCGTCTACGGCTCTCTTGCCCTGTCTGTTCATCCAAGCCGAAACGGTTTGCAAGGGAGGCGGGCAGAACTTAAGGGCTTCCGGGCCCTCAGCAAACTGGTGGAATTGCCTCGGGAGTGGGGAGGGGCTCCTGGGCACAATGTGCATGCATGTATTGTATACAAGGAAATTGTGAGTACAAATGAATTGTTACATTCCATGAATATTTTGTTTGTTACAGCTTATAAAAAAGGCCTTAATTGACTTCCAAACTGAAATGTCGGTCCGCCACAATTATGAAAAAAGATCGATTTATTTTTTTATCACTCCGTCACTTTGAGCGGTGTTTGAGTCTATTTGTTTTTGAAACAAGCACCTGCCCAACCGGTCGTGATAATAAAATGCCCAAGTTTTGACTGGCCAGACTGACAGCTCACCACAAATACGCCGCTCAGGAAATTGTTCCGCCTTTATTAGAGCTGCATTCAGAATAGAATCATTTTGTTTTATTTAATACACTTTAACTTTTAATTTCAACATACCTACAATACAGTAATACAGCTAAATAATAATGGTTAAGCAATGTAAAATAATTAAGATCATTATGATGACCAAAAGTTAGTGAAATATCGATATGAATAGAAGAAAAATGTTACATATTGCCAAACACGATATGACCAGAAATAGGTTGGAAAATACATTAGGGCACGATATGTATTAAAAATATATTGCTTACATCTATTTTTGGTTTACAATCCAAAATGGTGTTAAATTTATAATTGGCCTAATGAATTATACTTAGAAGAAAATAGGAGTGAATAGCTAATGTAAGCAGGCCAGGCTAGGCAGCGCAGTTGTAAACGGGGAGGTACATGCTTTAAACACCCTGCCTAGAACGCACTTGTACATAGGCCGATAGCTTAAATTGATAATGAGACTATCGAGGTTAATAGATGCGAAACAACACTACATTATCATTAATTTTCTCGCAGGCTTATTTTAACCAGAACCAGTCGATTTATGCTCGTTAATTGACGTTAATACAAAATATCTTGCATCTGATTAATATCTTGTAATGGTTTGAGTAAGCAAACACATATTAACATTGATTTCCAATTTAACTGCATATTATAAAGGAATGTAAAAGTAGTAGCGACCACTTCACATTCAATTCATAAATTATGAAACATTTTAGTTGAACTCATCGTTTTGAGATATACAGATATACAAATCCGGACAGCTAATAATAATCAAAATTGTTTGATTGGATCGTTATTATATATACAAATATTACTAGTGTAAATATAAATCAATATTATTTAACTTTAGGGTACAAGAAGCAGTCAAATCAAGGAAAATTTCTACATTTTGAGATTATAGATAATTATTGAAATATTATATATTGTTACATAATTCTGTGTGGTTGGGTTTATTTTTTTACTAAATCACTACATGTTCGTCACCTAAATCCGTAGGAAAAAAAAAAAAAAACAGCTATAAATTGCTAAAGTATCTACGAAGGTATTAATAGGTAATATTTAGTTCAAAATTTATATTGTATCTGACTAACAATTTCGCGTTAATGTGTTAAATATGTTCTTAATCACAGCGAAAAAAAAAATATCTGTGACTTAATATTTGGAGAAGCAAAATTTTTTCGCTTGCTCCCTTTAATCTAAACATATACAATGCATTGCGGGACATTCTTGAATATTTAAGGTTTTGAATAACACCAATTTTAGTATCACCATACAATGTGATCGCTGTGTGTTGATCCCGGAGGATCCAAGAGGACGTTGGTTGTTGAAAACGCCAGCCAATCAAAAAAACTTTTGAAGAGAAACGTACATTGGTGACATTTAAAACCTAAATTATAGCATCTCTTCAACTGTAATACCTCATTGCGTACTCTTGAATATCGCATTTGAATTCCAGATCTATAAGATATTTATCAAGACCAAACTACGTATTAAAAGAGGATCGCGCCCTACTTGTCTGAGACCTGGAACATTTTTTCCTTCAAATGGCCTAGGGCCGTGGCGTTCGATCCAAGTATTGGAAACTGTGCTGGCAGCCTTTACTGCATATTTAGTTCCAGGTGATCGCCACTGTACGGCTCGAGGTTCGGGTCGATTTCCCGCTCTCGATATCCCCGGTTCGTCGGGAAAGTTAGGTCAATTAAAGTCTCCACGGATGTTCCCGGAGGAACAAAAGTTTAGGGCGATTCGCTTGGAATTCAAAGAGTCGGTGTAACAATGGTAACTGCAGCAACTAACTTTTTGTGGGTAATAGTTTAATTTAGTACTTACAGCTAGTACTCCGTGTGAATGCCTCAGTTATTTTTTCTCAATTTTCACTAGTAAGCTATACAATTTTTTTCTAAGCGAGGAGGGTGAAGTTCTACTTTTAGACAAGTGTCGTTCGTGTTTCCTTCGCCAGCCCCTCCATCCAAATGTGTGCTCCATTCCATATGTATCCTGGATAAGATACTCTATTATATGACTTCCGCGAATACAATTGTAGTATGTATCCTGGATATGATACTCTATTATATGACTTCCGCGAATACAAATGTAGCATGTATCCTGGATAAGATACTCTATCATATGACTTCCGCGAATACAAATGCAGTATGTATCCTGGATAAGATACTTAATCATATGACTTCCGCGAATAGAAGAAAAACGGGTAAACTATGAATGTTTTGTTTAAGACAGGAAAACAAGAAGTACATAAAACAAAAAAAAAATAATCATAAAAAAGTCGTCTCCATATGAAGTGTACAGCAGAAAAAGAATACTTTTTTTTTTTCAAAATTTTTCAAGAGAACGAAAATAAGACTCACCTATATTGTTCAAACACTTATTTGATGTAAACAAAATAAACACAAAACGAATAAAACAAATACAGTACATAAAATGAAGGAAGGGGTATATCTACCTGCAGCGGATAAGGAGTTGGACAATTCCCCAAAACTGGCAATCATGTTGTTAACCACTTATTCTTTTCTGATAAAAAAACTAGGCGTTTAGACGTTTTTACTCCTGAAAAGTACACATATTCGATTCGACGGGCTTGTAGCTAGAATATTGCGCCAAAACAACAAAATCGAAAAAAAAACAACTGACGTTACACTGATTTTCCCCTGACCCCTCCACATCTATTACTGACCAGCTTCCCTTTGATTTTTTTTCAGTTTTCCGTTTTAATTTTTTATTGTATTAAACTCAGTGGCTCAAAATAGAGGGTCCATTGTTAAGTTAGCCCTTTTAAAATTTTATAAGTAAGTTTTATTTTTTGTTGCTTTTACTGATTTTGTTTTTCCGCATAAGCAAGATCGATATTTTTACCATTTGATTTTTTATTTGACTGAGTAATTAAGCAACTGAAGATGACAGCTTAGATCTGTTGAAAAAGTTATTGGCTAAAAAACTGTGGAGAGACGGAGGAGTATTTGTTTCTTAGTAGTTGTTATTTTCTGCCAGCACCAATTATGCCGTATAAAAGTAATAATAGTTACTATTCTGTTTTTTCTTAATGGCTTAGAGCATATTAAGATGGTGGCTCAAAAGGGAATGTCGATGATATTACAAAAAATATAATTCTTAGTGCGAAAGAAAGAAATCTATAAGTATATTTTTTTGGTCGAGATTTCGAATCTTTTATACGTGATTTTAAGTCACCGAAGTTTAACAAATGAAACGAAAATTTTCGATAAAAATACCATTTTATTGCAATCATACTATGTATATAAACTCACCTCCCCAACAAGATCATTTTTAAAGCTTTAAGAAAATCTTTAATATTGTTCGGTTATATTTCATTTAATTAGGTCATATAAAGTCCAAATTTACGTATGCGCTAACAAGACTAAAATCAAAACCATACCGATGTTTTAATCAAAAGCTCTATGTATAATAACATAAACACTATTTTAAAATTTATAAAAAAATCATAACGTTCACATTGAGCAAAAACTTGTTTACGTTCACGACTGCATTAGTACATTATTCAGAAACTGTGACAACAAACTGCATTGACACCCAAAACCACTGATAGAAGGACTGTCTACATCTGAGTTACCTAGTGTCATACATCTGAGGAGACGTTGGAACAGAGATCTAATGGCACAATAACAATATGATATCTTCAACAATAAATCACTGGAGGTATCACTGGATGACCACTGCCTGGCATTTTATCATATTTTCTGCACATTCGCTGGCATTGTCACTAATCACAGTAGGGAATCAATCATTTATATACATTCAAATAACTATTCTATTTATAATTGATCTAAAATTTTTTTCGAGCAATGCTTTCAACTGTTCTACGTTCTAGACCTATCTCTTCCTCCCCTTATATTTTAGCAAGTAGTAATTTATTTGATCGTAGACAGATTACATTTAAGCTTTATTGCTACTTAAACCTCTAACAGGAGACCGTGTGTACGATGTAAAAGTTTCCCACAGCACTACTTTCCTATTGAAAGTCGGAACCCGCTAGCTGGACATTGTTGCCCAGTGGGTGGACTATTCCATCTGAGAGGTTTGGTCAATTTCCAGCTCATATGTAGGTGACAGTGAGTTTTACAAGTGTGACTGACATCTCCAGCAATACTGGCATTCGTGTAGAGCGAAGAGTACGTGTAGCAGGTCACACGTAGTGCCGGTTTGACGTATCGGCTGAAACGGTGAGAGTTCGATTCTCACACGCTGATTTTATATCGTAAAAAGAAATTTTTATACTAAATATAATTTTTTTCCATTTCATAGAAAAGGAGTTGAAAAATTACAGTAAATTCAATCGATGTGTACCCGGATCAGTTGGAATGACATTCTAGTCAGTTGGATGGTAATTACTGATAATCCCGGTTACACATCGTATAATGCATATATAATAAAACTACTGAAATGCATGTGTGTCTTTTTGTAGTGATTGCTCTTTAGAATGTTATAAGAAAATATGTGGATCAACATTTTATGAAAAAATGTTATTGGCCACCATTTTTTGGGGGATACAACAATTCAAAATGACGTTTTGAGCGGCGACGAAGTGGCAAAACGTGATTTGAAATGAGGGCACCGAAATTGTAATGATAATTATACAGTCTCGTATGTATCGTATTAAAGCTCAGTGAAAATGTTTCTGATAGGCTTTGTTTTGAAGAACAATTTTATCATCTATGATTCTATAGTTTAAAAATTGGTGTAACTATCAAAAATCATTCTTTCGTAAATACTGTTTTCTAGGCCACCTTTGCTACATGTGAAGGTCTCATATTCATTTTAAAAATAGTAGGCTCTTAGTGAACCAGGTCCAATTGATGCAACCAAATGGGAAGAGTCTGCCATATATATGTAATTAAATTTAAAATAATTTTTGCAGCAATTAAAATACCGTCCGGTCAGAAGTATAGGTCAACTAAGATTCTAATGATTGCGTGCGTTTGTGCTTACGCCGTGTAAGTAATCACTCTTACTACAGTGTTGTGGTCTGAACGGGGAAAAAAAGTTCCCCCCCGTCTTTCTAGCATGTTCAGTTTCCCCCTTTTTTATTTTTTCCACTCACAGTTGAATACGAGACTTCGCCGTTAGTTTCCAGAAGGAATCCGGGAACTTTTAGTTTTACTGAAATATAATCATAAAAACTCGCATATTGTTGTTTTGAATATTATACATATCGTAGCAACCAGGAATCTTTCGTTTATTATGAGACAACTAATTTATTTTGATTTATTTCCTTATTTTTCCCACATTCCTATTTTTTATAAGTTTGAGAGCTTAGGAAAAAAAAAAAAAAAAAAAAAAAAAAAATTTGATATATTAATTTTATGTCCTGAGCTTAGGGTACATAAATACAATGTGTACACATAACAATTATTAGATTTATCATTTGTGTTTATCGCCAATTATTTTTAGTTGACATATGAATCGGTTCGTAGAAGAAGGTAACCAGTAGAAATGTTTGTCGGAATTGCTTTATCGATATAGTTTTTGTTAAGAAATTTAAATACACTTATTCACGTTTAAAATGTAATCAGGACATTTCTTCATGATAAAATCAGATGTACAATATAAAAAAACTGTTTGAATACCTACGAGAAAAATAAAAGAATTTTTTCCTGGAGCATACTTTATGACCCGCTAAAGGAGCAAGGACTATGAAGACAACATGTCGACGAGGAGGGACACATTTAGAGAATAATCATAGAATTAGCATGCCTACTTTAATGTTATAATTATCCTCTTTTTAATTGCGTAGGTGTAAAATAAAGCATTTGCGCAAAGAGATGAGGTTTTTAATGATCCTAACGCATTCATACTCGCCTTCTTCAACTCTTTCATGGAACAAGGGCATCCAGTTGCCATAATTGCAAATCAATCTGACACACTTGCATAAAGATATACTGCAAGCCTTTTTATTAAAGTTTTGTCTTGTGGACTTCCGCCCTCCTTCCATGAACTCATTCATATATGTACCATAGAACAAACTTTTTCACACAAATATGATGTAATTTTCAAACTTTTTTAACGTAACAAGAATTGGTAGAAGAGAAATCAATATTTACTGACCCATGGACCAGTGGTATTTCGTTCATTGATAATTAACTAAATTTTATTATATTAGATAGTATAGAAACGAAAGAAAACATTCGAGATGTGAAGAGAAAAAATCGAGAGATAGCCATGAGACCTAGTATCACAGGATTTTTTTTTTTAAACATATTAAACTGCAGTAAAGTGCAGCGAGTGGTCTCCGCTATCATTAACAGCATTATGACTAAGAATATCAGTATATGCTGCTGAGTGCTGTTAAATAAGAAATAACTTTCAGAAAGGCAAAAATAGGACATTATCGTAAATAGCTAAACGTGTCATCAACTTTGTGGAAAATACGAGCTTTAAATCTTATATATTTTCTGAGAAGTGTGAGAGCTTATAATGCAGAAAAAATCTGACCAATTTCTCTAATATGACTTTGAACACGCTTGATGTTTTTCTCATTATTACATATAAACCACAAGATTTAATGATCAGGAGTTGATAGTATATTGATGTGTTTTTTTTTTATGGTCACAACTTGTACCAGACAACAGACATATAAAAGATTTTCAAATCTGACACTTTCTCCTGGCGCTAGGGAAAAAAATGATACTTTTTGAAAATCACTTAACAGCTGTAACCATTATCGGAAGCGCCGTCACAGTCGGCCGTTCGCCGGGTTTCACTTAGTGCGAAACAGTTTGGAGAAAGTCTGGATAGCACGCTTATTGATTTAGCAGCCCAGCGAACAACGAGAGATGCAGATATGATTCCATCAATGAGATGCACCTGTTGAATATTTATGGATTAATTGGCCCATTTCATTCAACATTGTAGGTTCATAACAATACGTTACAGCTCACTGTTGATCCTATATATAGAAATCCTAAGCTTAATCGCCAGGCTTTTCTTACTTATGATTAAACTACTTATAATTTGTTAGTTAAGCCCGTCTTAACCTAACCAGCACCTAGTTGGAGCTATTCAGTCTTACCAATTTCAATTAACTATAATATTACTATAATAAACTATAAAATATTAAGAATAATATTAAAATAGTTACGCTACAATTGTTAAGTTGAATGACGTATAATACTAATTATTTCTGCAGAGTTTGACAGCAATAACCATAAAATTAATGAATATTGTGAGAATACGTCAAAATATTGCTAACTTCGATACATTAATATTTTAAAAAGAAATGTTTTCCTATTAGCACCTAGTTTTTTTATTTATATTTTCCCTAAATTGATTTTTTTATTTGATTCAATAAAGCCTTATTAATAATTAAGAGCGATGATGACTTGTTTGATGAGAGTATTTTGTTCTTTATGCATTGCAGATAACTTTTTTTTCCCCGCTTGATCCCTAGAATATTAATATTTTTAAGATTGAATTTATATACGTTATTATATAATTGAGCTGTGAGTGGCTACTTTTGCTGCATCTATGCATTTTAAGCAGTTATTATAAAAAAACTAACATCATCTTTAAATCCATGTAGATAGTATTTGGATGGGCGACCGCGATTGTAACTGGGTAGCATATAACCATAAGAATCATTGTATAAATATGGATAGTAAATTGATTTGACCGACTGTACCATCTGATTCTAAAGCAACGGTCAGGAGCAACGAATGCAAGTTGAAATCGTGAAGAGTGGAATTTACAAAAACAACTCTCTCGCATAAAGAATAAAAAATCAGTTGAAGTTCAAATTGAAGGAAATTTGATTAGGGCATAGAAGAGCAACCCCAAACTTACATGTGACTTAAGCGAGTTTGGTTACAAGATTGGAACCGATCAGAGTTCAATGAGTGAAGGTTTCAAGACTTGTATTTTGGCATTCCAACTCGGCATAATTCATCGTCACCTTCATGGACTGTGTGCGATCTTGACAAACAAGTTTTTATCCTCATAGTACTACAACCTGCCCACCAACCGACATACTAAAACCTTGATATCCCTCTTCGCGCATGACTGATTTACAGGAAATTTTTGCGTGGAAATTCCACACGGTCCCAACTAATAACGACGCAAATGATCAAGTGCCGGATAAGGTTAATTAAATATCAATTGCATCTACCTTGGGCCTTGAACTTGAAATATTAAATCGTACGTTACCAAGGTAACTCTTAATTGTGTGAAACATTACAATCCAATGAATAATTTTCCTTGGATAACAACAGCAGACCGTCGAAGAATCAAGGACCTTCCACAGCTGTTAGGATACAAGGAACATTTTTAGTTTTCTAATATTGAATTTAGCCTTTGTATTGCTATAAAATTATCACGCAGCATATTATTAGCCAGATTAATTTAATTTGTTATAATATATAATAGAAGTTTTTTTATACAGTTGAATAAAAAGTTTTATAGATATAATTGAAGGTAAAAGTGAAATTCATTGTCAATGGTTTACCGAATTGAGAAGCTTTCAGAAATAAGCCAAGGAATGCTTTTGAGCTTATTTTTAACTGAATGTATCGATTATGCGGGCAATTTTCCTAGAATTAACTTAATACCTAATAAAAATGAAGGATACCTATTTAAATTCAAAATTAAAATGGGAGGGAGAAGCCCTCAAATATTCTTCAAACCCAGTCCCTACAATCCAGAATCCTCCGGAAGATTGCCGATGCTCCCTAGTTGATATAGTTCAACCGTACTCTTTAAGCTGATTTTAAGATCTTGTCTTCCTCCCGCTACCAGAACATTCGTTACAGCCTCCCTGGCGGTCCTGATCCGTACGCAACAGCTCCATACTCCCATCTCATCCCTGGGAACCTAGAGCGACGCATAAGGTGGAAGTATCCTCCAAACCAACTAGCATTTTTTTTATTAAGTGGTATCTATGATAAAGTGGGAAGTTAAGTAGTGTCGGCTCGACAGCCTCCCCTCCCCTCCCGTCAAAAAAAGTTAAAAACTGAAATCATAAGCACTGCTTAAAATATTATGTATTGATTGCATGTAATTTTAATAACGATAAAGGGATATATATCTGTACCTCGGAGGGATACAACACTATGTCCATTTTTTTCCATATTGACTTTATTACAGAGTTAAAATCAGCTTTTCTCATATATCTATTTCTTTATAGAGCACTATGTCCAAAACCAGTTAGAACCGGATATAGCATGTTTTAAAACAACACCAATAGCTGTGCCAATAACACTTTTTGTTGAAAAAAAGTTTAAAACTCCTCTCCTGTAAAGTTATGAAAATGGACATAGTGTTGTATCCCTCCGAGGTACAGAGATATAATATATATAATATATATATAAAATTAGCATAATAAAAAAATGCAAGAAAATTTCTTTAAAATGCATTCAGTCACTGATGGAAGTACCATGTCTGAAGGCTTATGATAATTCTGAGAAGCTAACGTAGCTCAAACGGACCGTGGGAATACGCTTGGGTTGCATTTCGTGGTCAGGGGCAGTGTGTACTCTTCATTGTTCTTCATGTTCAAGGTTAATGATGCTAAATGATATTGATATTACTTGATTTAGTCGGAACATAGCAGTGGCCGTCACTGTCATGTGAGAACTTGGAAAAGTTTCTCGGTTGTCTTCAAGTAATCTAATATATTTTCATGCATAACTTGAACGTGTAAAATGTAAGTACGAGTATATCCCCATTTGTCCCTAGTAAGAATGTTTACTTACTTATTTTAGATTTTTCACGAAAGGTTTTATTTTTGGTATTAATACATGGGTGCTTTTCGGCTTCACTATCTTCCATTTATTTATCAAAAATCGAGGTTATTCGTGTTAGAGTATTAGTGATTCATGGTGAGGACCCAACAACCAGTGACTATATCATATATGAATACTGACTCTGATAAAACCTGAGTTTTTTTAAAGCTAATTATGAGCATACGGCCATTTTTTTTCTAGCTTGATACCTTGATATAACCTGAGTTATTGAAAAATATTGTTTAATTTCCCGGTGAATTTGCATAATGTATTCTGCATATCAGTACCAATAGTGTTCAAAGCAGTACATGAAAACACCTACCACTAGAGGACAGAATTTGCCCCATATTTTATTGAAATATATTTTATCCAGGAATTTAAAATAATCTTGAATCACGACGATTTGTAAGAGATGGTTATCGGAATAGCCCGCAAGAAGATTTCACTAGAAGACATTGTTGTAGAGTAAGATAAGATGATCTACATTAATATTTAGTTGTAATCAAAATGAATTCGAACTCATCATTTTATTTTAATAAATCATTAGTTTTGTTGTAAATCCAATTATGTTTTATTGTTCTTCATTATTGATATCTAATTATTCATTATTGGTTATACACACATAATTGCCTTGAGAAAAGAATTAATCGGGGACATAAATGAGGTTTGATCAACGTCGAACAATATTATTTTATATATTCTATATTATAACAATTTTATACTCGTATGTTATATATAACATATGATGTACATTTATATTTTAATTTATTTATGTTTGAATGTATGATAAATGTATTCGCCCCGGTCACCTTATGTAACAGTACATGGGCTCGTTCCATGTAGTTGCCATATGCCAGAGTAACTCAAAACTAAAATACTCCTAATACTTACAACTTAATATATACTTATTTATTTACATGTAGGAAAGCCGAAAAAAACTCTAAAACTAAACGAATATCTAGCGGTCCTTAAGGATAAATTGAATGTCTTTATTGTGCCTACTTCCTAATTGAAAAATTAAGCACAACACTTTTTACTAAATTATTCTTGCTACTTTAACAACGTTTAAGAAACATTTGATTGCTTTGTTTTACAAAGCCAATGTCAGTAGTATCATGTAGCTGGGAGGTGGTAGTAAGCCTATGTGAAATTGTTACGGGCCTTTTATATTAATACAGTCTAGGTTGTGATGGGTCCATTTACCACAAACTAGTTGGTTATTAAACGAAATCTTTATGTCTTTGTCTACACAAGGGGGCTTACATTCACAGGTTCAACGGATTAAAACGTAAGGATTGCCGGTTTTGAAAAAAATAAACGAAATTTTCCAGATACTTATGCGATAGGGTTTCAAAACGTGTTTTCTCTCACATGAAATCGATCACCCTTAGACAAGGCCAACAGCTTACCGGGTTTCTGTCCTGACTGGGCAGATTCCGCCCTGATGGTTCCTCGTGCCCGTGACCCACTCCCGGGAGAAATGCTTCTACTGCTAAATGCCTGGCTCGTCACTCTCAAATAGTTTCCTAACAACGTTGTAATAAGTCACTTTTATTTTCTCCCGTCGATTTGCCGGCAAGTTTTAGAAAGCAGCTAAGAAAAGAACCAGTCTAATTGAAGATTTACTCAGTTTTAATGGAAGGGAAGAAAGGTGTTGAGGAATTTCTTTTTACTCATCCCAACCCTGAGCGAGCCAAGAAGAAGAGGATAAAAGTAAGAAAAGACTTCAACAGAAAATATAAAAATGCAACCCAAGTACATACACAACAAACTTAACATGTAATTGCCATCAAATCATCAGATTAAATGAGGGACTAATATTCTAGCTCTAAATATTTTATATGTTATTCTTCAAAGCATCACTCAAACTGAGACACTTGATATTAAAGTAGAGTTTTTCAAATGTATATATACCGGATCGGTAAACGTTTTGTAAAAATAAAATAAAATGATCAACCAATATTACATTATAAAGTATATAAGTCGATTAAATGTATGTAATAGAGTGTTACAAGGTAGCTTCTAGGATGTTCTAAGTCACGAAAAGATTTAACCGATCAGGAATTGAAAAATTGTATTAAAACATAATCTGGATTATGCTTCATATGTTTTAGTGAAGTTTTATCAAAGGGAAATATGCTGAATAAAACGAAAGGAACTTGTGTCGTTTATATTACTTTTTGAGATTTATCAAGTCGTAGCTTAGAAGAAATTTCAGATTATAAAATTGCGATTTTTTCCCCATTGATAAGGAGACACCGTCCGTGAATAGAACTCTTTTACAAGTCTTTAGAACAGATAAAAGTTTATGCTTGTAAACAACGGGAACATATCTGTGCTCAGATGACAAATGCTATAAGTCACTTTTTCTAACAAAGAGATTTTTTCAAATTCCAGAGTCTATAAAAAGAGACCATAAGTATTAGCCAACTATCATTGGTAATACGTTTACTCGTGTAAAACCACTTCATGATTTTTCACATAATACTATAGTATTAATAGATTCAGAAATGTGGAAAATAATCGGTCTAATAAAATTTTGCCATCTGGGCACACAGATTGTGGTCGCTATAAAAAGACTAGTTTATTAGGTTTCATCTGAGTTGAAGGTAGTAATTAATACTTTTCCAATACACGAAGACAAGTTTCCAAACTACTGCTTCGAAAAATATTTAAGGAGTGATTTTGTCGAAACACATTATCCACTAAGAGAGTTAATACCCTAGGCCGTTACCGAGGTTTTTACGATAGCTCTAGACCCTACTCCGCGTGAAGGCTCGTTATTGTTTTATTATGTTTTGGTATTATCGCCCGAGGAGCCATGATTTTATGCACCACCCTGACTGAAGACCACCATGAGAACTATGGTTAATGCTACTCAGAACGCTGATATAAAACCTAGGGGTCTGGCATTTATGCACGTGGGTTTTAGCTTTATTGTATTCCTATTTATGATCCTTGGACATGGACAAGTTTTTATACAAATGATTAAACAGTACATGAGCGATTTAACAAATATGTCCATAGCGATGAGACAAAATCACTCGCAATGTTCATCAATGAAAATATGTTCTCTCAGGCTGGTAAGGTTTAAGCGTTACAGCTTACATAAATTCTCAGTGGTGCTTCCATTCCTTTGCGAAACATACAAACCGATAATAAAACATGAATCAATAGTTAATTGAATGCTTGTCTGATCTCTATTAACCTACGCATCCGCATCCTGGAGTATAATCTGTATCTTCCTAAAGCTGAACAGAATACAGAATAAATTTCTAAGAATAATAATACATTCAGGCGCAACCATTGACATTGACTTTATTGATAACTTAGTAAAAGAAAGCACTGAAAAATGTCTTAAAAATTGTATAAGGAACAATAATTTAGTAAAAATTGTTTTGCTTAGTATTATAAGATACATGAAGGTATTAATTCTATTCTTAAGGACAACTAGAAATTAGTCTTTAAGTTGTAGTTTTTTTTTTGTTTTGGTTTTGTTACTTATAAATAATTGGACATTATGGGTTTGCGTATTATTTGTATTTTAGTTTTAGTCTGGCGTGTAGCAACTATATGCAATTAGCCAAGGTACATAAAATGAAAAAAAGAAATTCTCACACTCTTTTTCAAAATGTTTCATAGATAGCTTTGCAGTACATTGGAAATTGTTATGAAATAACTGACATAATTAAATTAGGAATTCAGAGGTGTCGTGATGACAAAGAAGACCGAAGCATCCAGAAGTTCGAATTGAGGTCCTCAACACCATATGGTTGCTTTGACCATTACACCATATGTGTGAGTTTGTTCTCGACAAACAAAGCACAGCATAACATAACATATGCCGCTGATCCCATATGGTTAATAGGTCTACCGGAGGCCTGGATCTTGTAAATTGTTTTCTGTACCTTTTCTACGAAATAACAATGGGGTATTGGGTACACATCTTTAAAAGAAGCATACTTCTTTAACTGGTTGACGGAACAGGTAATAAAACATATTTCTATTCTTGTAACTGTGCATAGCATACCCAAGGCTACCGATGCTCACTAACAAAGAGCCCTACGTCACGGATTGAAATAAAGGTATGTTGGTGTTAATAATTTCCAAATTATTCGACACTTATCACCAAAAAAAAGTATGAATAAATCCAATACGGATATCGTGGGACTTTGTAAGCTTTGTAGCTTTGTAAGCTAGGTAGGATAAAACATTGTAACTTCTTTATTGTGAATTAAAATCTATCTTAATAGGCAATAAGTAATTGTAATAGATGTTCTCATTCATACCATATTTACGATTTTCATTCACACAATATTTACAAACAGCCCAGAGACCTCCTAAATCCACATGGTTGTCACCTCCCTCGCATGCGAAAGAGGAAGCGGAGTCTTGGGAAGTCCCCCACGCTCCTCCGTCAGCCGTGTCATCGGATACGAGCCAGTAGGGGCTAATGAAACGCGTGGAGAGCCAACTACGCTCAAGACATGGAGAAAATGGCCTTTGCCAGGACTCCTACTGTCACGTATTTATAGCAGGTCACAAGGCCACTGCCGTTTTAGTCTACGAGTAGGATTATAGGGATGAGTGGTGCAGTGCAATGACTGTGCTACGGGATTAGGGTGGTTGGATAGGTTACTATGGAATTTCATGAACTTGAAAGGGACGAGTTCAAGAACGTAAGGTATATCAAGAGCGTTATGAAGGGTTTTGTTGCTGACGTAATAAGGGGCATTTACTGTTGTTCTCACGACTTTTGATAGAATAAAACAAAATATTCATTCAAGGGGTATGAACCCAAAGTGTGTTTGTAAACGTTCAACAGACAGTGGTAGTAATAGATGGATGTATGAATGATGTGTACTTAAAGAATGTCAATTTATGACTGCAATATCGCTGGAGTGCGTGTGGCTTTGTTCTCACTATCGTGCTCACTCGAATCCACAAAGCACATAGTTGATGTCTTTAGTAGTATACAAACCCCAAAACACGTTAACTAATCTTTCTGAGTACTGAGGGAAATAATTAATAAACCGCTGTGGCCAATCCAAAAATAAGAAAATGGACGTATACACATTGGAATAAATTAACCTTGCGGGTACAAACAAACAGAATAGGCTTCAGTAATTTATTCTACAAATAAGAACAATATGTAGATAACTGAAAAGGCCATATGTTCTATAAACAGGATAACTCCAGTGATTTGAACTAAGGTAATAATGACCTGTTTATCCTGACAAAGCCCATTTAATTAAATTAGCTTAAGTCGCATGATCCAAATGCGTGTTAAATCAATATACCTAGGATTATCCTGCGAGTCATGCTCTAAGCTTCTATACAGAGCTCACTTCAGCTTAAACAACACAGACTTCTATCTAGCTGTTCTGCGAATGGATGGACAAGCATTTTTTCCTAGTGGGTCATGAGTTTCCTTTTATGGCGTAGACGGTCGGGTAAGAGCGTTGGGGAGGCGAAGGGTGCAATGCACAGCATACAACGTAACGCCTAGATTTGATTGCATTATGGTTTGGAACAGAAAATGGTAAACTGACTATTCTGTTCCCTCTCTCTCTCTCTCTCTCTCTCTCTCTCTCTCTCTCTCTCTCTCTCTCTCTCTCTCTCTCTCTCTCTCTCTCTCTCTCTCTCTCTCTCTCTCTCTCTCTCTCTCTCTCAAATTTAAATTAAATGAATTAATAATTAAGAAAAACAAAAATAAAAAACTTCTATCAATATGGTACTGAAATTCCTCATTAATTACTCACCTGCCATTTGATAAGTTGCATACATATTTATTTAAATAGGAATTACGAATTACATATGAGTTATGTACCTTAAACATCTGATTCCTGGGCAGTTAAAGAAGGAGACTTACCTGAAACAATAAAATTAATATTAATATCATAAAACAAAAAAAGAGATATATATATATATATATATACATAATATTACAATAATAACGAGGGTTATTTTGTGTGCTGAACAATTTTCACTTAGTCAGTACATGCCTTTAGAATAAGTAGACCGGACAGCCGAGCTATTAGAGCGCGAGGTCACTCCCTGCAGGGATTCGAATCCTGCTTCAAAGAGCTGAAACTGTTCGGGATCCGAACCGCAATATTTATCTTAGCATTACATCTACGTCTAGATTCATATGGTTGAATGAAATGTACCGCTATAGGCAGTACTAGAAATTAATCAATGTTCCTCACGGATTAAATATACTTCATGATAGTTTCGCTCACGGCAAAATGTGACTAGAGGTGCTGTCTTAAATTTCATTCCGTTTCAAACGATCTTGGCTCATATTTGACTACCGAAAACAAAGATATAGCCATTTTCGTTAGAGGAAGATGTCTAACAGTGAACTGAATTAATGTGGTCTTTAGGTAACTTCATTTATGAAGTAATGGAGTAAATTTGTAGCTAAAATCTTCTGACTTTACGTCTGTAGATTTATTTTGGTGGTACGCGAATAATTACAAGCAAACAAAGTAATTCGACAAGTAAACGGCGAAATAGATCCTATATCCTAAAAAGTGAAAAAAATCACCCAATGAATAAGATGGTATTTTTTATTAATACATATTAGCAATTAATTTGTTTAATACGAATTTTACTATTTTAAAATACCAATTATCAAAAATATAAAGAAACGAAAATAACAATAAATTGCATAAAAAGATATAATGCACATATATAAAAATCTCCGGTAAATAAAAGTTAAATTACAGCTACTAACAAGATCCTATTTTTTTTTTTCTTTTCGCAAGTTATTTATTTCTTATTCACGAGAGCTTTAAGTCTAATTATCATTAAGTCCCGTATCAATCTGTTATACTCTTATTAACTCCAGCACCGTACTAATGATCATTAACATTCTGTATTGAAATACGCCACGAGTACTTCTACTTTAGCCTAAAATTCACATTCTCCAAGGTATGCACTTAAATAATCAATGCTCAGAATGCCAGTATAGGTTGAAGAAAGCGAGTCTGAATAAAAACAAATAACTTGTGGGAAGACAAAATAGGATGTTATTTAATTAATCTAAGCCCACAACCATCAATTAAACCAAAAAATATCATTTTGTTAAATCCCCCAGTATTAGTCTTCTGAACTCTTAACTGAACTCCAGCACCGTATGAATGATATTAACATTCTGTATTGAAATGTGTCACTTTTCCTTTTACTTTAACGTATTTGCTGACATACTTCAAGTTTTACAATGTGGCAAGATATGTTTTAAGAGTCAGAAATTAACTATGTATAAACACATGTATAACTATGTATGTATAACATGTAAGCACAGGCTGTCATCATGTTCTACGTTGGCCTAACAAACATGTTATATATTTCATGGCCACTTTATTAGACCGTGCAAGTGGCGTGACAATTAATTACAATTCCTCCCTACCAGTCTGTGAGAATCGGATACTTCAAAAGATATTTAAGGGGTTTCATTTTATAGCTCTCATTAGGCAAGTTAGCTCCGCGAGCTATAATAAATATACAGAACGAGGGAAGACGCTTGAAAGAGGCTTCATATTAAAACTAGAGTAAAAAATAAAAATCAGCCGATAATAAACGTATATTTCCTTCCCGCTGACGCGATCCACTCTATTAATTTACTCGTTACAGGCTTGTGACGGGTCGCTGCTTCTCGCCGATGGCACGTTAAAGAAATAGACCTGTTGATTACATTCAAATTTATATGTAATTCAATGAAGAATTTATTCATAATATGGTTCCATATCCCCTTGTTACGAATGTATATATGTACAAAATATAGATTCAAATCTATTTACAATTGCTACATTGTATTTCCTGTAGCTTGACTACATTTTACACAAATTCTAGTATACAAAATAGGGATCTGTATTGTACAAAAGTATAATGATGTACATTATACATTAATGGACTGAATTTATTAAAAGTGATGGGCCTCGCCTTATTTATCATAAACTTAAAACTAACTTACACCTAACAATACAAACTTAAACTAAATCTTAACCTAATTTTCCCCGACAGTCTGTTTTTAAATGTGAAATCACCTAAGACATTGAAAAAATATTTTTCAGCAAATAAAAAGGGGGTGGGAAGTTACAACTACAATTTTATTGATAATTACCCCCTCTAGAACACTAAAAATATATATATCAAAAAATTAAGTTTATGTTGGATTTTCAGTGTTAAGGTTTGTAGAATTGTGTTATGTTGAATCACCCGTATTTGATTTTTACTAGGGGTATTAATTTTGATTATATAGTCCACTTAATTATATCATATTAGTTTAGTTTATTCCATCTTGCCCTTATTTCCTTTAGTTTTCATTGTCATATTGAGTCTTTAACATGCCACAAAGTGTTTCCTTAGAATTAGTAACATCACTGTATGTCACGGTATCTAACCTGACAGCGTGAAAAAGATCCACGAAATGTCAACGCCCCCACATCAAGACATCACCAAGTGTTTCTACTCCAGAAGTTTATTATGTCTATATACAAAGGGACAAGAACCTTTGAGTGTTGGAGCTTTTAAGGATGTCTTCTAGTTGGTAACAGACTAGAAAGGATAATATGACTATTGCCAATGGGGGGAAATATATCACAGGGTAACAATGATTTTGTGGTGCAGGGTATCAGAGTTGAATCTGGACAAGTATTCTAAATACGAGAAAAATATCAGATTTGGAGAATTTGCTCCAGTTTTTGAAATAAACGCAATACATACTTTTATATTAAAAAAATAAAAAACGGAAGTAGTTTTTTTTGGGAGTGGGAATTATTTAAACTAAAATACATTTATTATTTGTTTATTTAGAGCCTAAGGATAAGGAAAAATAGTTTGTGTTTCGAAACACGCAGCAAGTTATAATAAAAAAAATCGGTTGGGAAGCTACAAATTTGTTATTTATTGATTATAGATAAAAAAAAACTTTTATTTTACAAAACGAAAAGAATTATGAATGACAATAAAATATAATTGCTCAAACTAAATAAAAATAAGTTTAGAAAAAAAAATAGAGTAAATTTGAACAAATTAATTTGTTCGTCAATACTTGTTTACATACGTACGATTACAATCGTCAAACAAATTAATATACGTACCTTAATAGATTAATGTATCTAAATCCTAAATATAAGTGTTATCGGTTTTGTCTCAGAATCGATGGTTCCAACTCTACCATTCCTAACAGAATCGTACATTCCAAATTAACAATTAAACATTTAAGGGGAAATCAAAACGCCACTTAAAAATACAACATATCAAATAAAACAAAATAAAACATGAATTTTTTCCATAAATTACTTAGAAACTATTATAAATTTGGGTCTGTATATATGGTAATAACCATTTAATAAACGTTGAGTGAAAAAGCCAAAAAGCATACTTATTTCTAAACATTACAGTGAAAAGATTAAAATTCACTCCAATAGAAAAAGAGTGGTGTGAAAATCAAAATCAAAACTGAAACAGTATGGTTTACTCCTAAACAAAAAATATGTTTAAAAATATAAAATTACATTGTTTTGTTTTTGATTGATTGAATTCAGACACTTGAATTAGTACATTGTAATTTATTACAAAATTAATGAAAATAATTTGAATATTCCATCGCTTTAACTCCATGCAGTTTGGCTATTTTGTCGTACAGAAACGTTGTTTAGAAATTACTAAAACATTTTTTTTTTCACTTACATGTTTTTTTATTTCTCATGTTGCAATGAAAATATTTGTAAGAACACAAAAACTGTTTTTCATAACATAATTGCTTTAAGGAAAATATGATTCCATATTTGGGTTTAGATAAAAAAAAAAATATTGTGGTCAAATTATTACTAAAATAAAGAAAAAATATTATAAATTATTAGTTGTTTTACAGATAAATGCGAGTACAATGGGGGAACTTTAACTTTAAAATAGGTACGGGAAATAGTTCATTGTAGAAGCAACAAAGTAATGTACCACACACTACGCTCATTTAGATGTTTTAGGAATAAGGGTTATGTTTCAGATAAAATTTAAAATCGAAAACAATCGGGCCTGGTATTTTTTATTGTTATTTTTATTTATTATTATTACTATTTTCTCATTCTTATTTCATTTATGGGTGGGTATGCTAAGCATCCATTTGATGTCTTATGTACTTGTGACACGTAAAAGAGGCCATATTCTTAAGTCATTAGTCAAGTTCACAAACAAAGGATTGAAATAATATTCTATGATCGTAATAGTCAATAAACTATTTGAAATCGCTACAGAAAAATAAACTATTTCATTGTGCATTGAATTTTTACATAAAGCCTACTGTTAGGTAATCGTGCTTGTTATTTTGAATTTTCAAAAACTTGTGCACATGCATATGGCAAATTCTTTAAAGTGCCAATTGGCTGCCTATTCCCGCAATTTTTCTCCGAATTTCAAAGTTAGACTGGACGGGGAAAAATCAGTTCTTTTTGAACGTGCTGAGCGGAAACATGTCTGGTTTTGGGTTAAACCAAAATTTACTGAGGGCGCCCCCCACCAGTTTGTAATAGCGGTTTGTACGAATCCTACCCAAATACATTCTTTCATATTTATTCTAAAAGCTGCATTTCATCACTTTCACCGCCTTATTTACCAGGTATATCAAGGTAACCCTTATAGCTCGTATCACTTTGTTCTTAGCTGAGCAGACCAGAAAACTAGTAACTTATATCATTTTCTATTTTTTAAAGAGTTATCTCTCTCATCCATTCGTTTTATATGAATACATCTTCCTTTAAGTGAATCGAATATACCCTTTTTTTCTTAAGTGGTTATTTCAAAATGCAAAACTAAATATTAAAAATTGAATTAATACGCTGTCTAATGTTGGCTGTATTTTATGAACAGCCAGTTATGTTTTGAAATTTAATCGTTATTTTTCTTATTAAATCCTGCTCACTTCATTTCCACTCGCGAAAAGTTAACGAACGAAAAGCATTCAATGAGATCGGACAGATTCCAAGAAATATTTTTTTTTTTCTAGAGAGAGGCAGGAAACGGAATAAAAATAAATAAATGAGCCGACTGCAGTCCGAATGGCCATTACTATTACTCATTGGGACCACGTGCGACCTCTAAGTCACGGCTCGTTCGTATAAATATAACTTTAACTCGTAACTCTCTATTCATTACCATATTATGAATCATATCGGCCCGTAGAAGGGTCTCTACGGTCGTACACGGTCGTTTGTATTCTATCGTCTAACTCAACAATTAAATTAAAAGCACATTGAGTCTCTGATTGAAATGTAATGATCTTAATAACTCTCTATTCCGAAGGTCGTGTCGTAAATACCACTCGCTTTATTAATACTAATAGCTGGATAACAGATCCTTACAAGCAGAAATTATACATCCATTAATGATGTTACAACTACAATGAAACGATCTCGGTCGATATTTTTCCTTGTTTAACCTTCAATGAATTTTCACGATTTCAACTTGTATAAAATGTCATTATTCGATCTACAACATTTTAGCCTCTTAAATAAATTAAACAGTCATAATAGAAAGAATATCTTTATTCTTCAACAGTAACACTCAAACAAATGTATATGATGAACTTTATCTATGTGTTTGTGGTAGAACTAGTTTTCCGAAAAAAAAAAAATGCTTGAAGTTTCTCCCAAAAAATTTTTATTTGTTGATATTGCTTCGTCTGTCGACTTTTCGCCTGTCATCAAGACTGTACATAATGTTATCTTTAAATGTTCATCAATCCATTGGTTTTAGTCGTAGGTTTTCTTAAATATAATAAATAGGTTTAATGTTAAAGGTTGTTGTAGTTTTATGTATTTAGACAAATTTAGTTTTATTTTAGCTGGGTTTCTGGCATCTTGCAACGAAATAAAATGAACCCATTTACATAAAATAAATTAAAAAAAAAACCCCTAAAGTTAAAACAGAAGTAATAATGAATTTATTCTTTACAAACTTTTTTACTGCCTAGTTTTCCATGAAGCTGAATTTCAAAAGTAGAAAGTGGTCAAGGTTTCACGCCACGGATTTCGATGATATATTTAGGATATTTCTGATGCTTTGATAGAAATAGCAAAAAGTGCACTGGGCCAAAACCAATTATTATTATTTTTATCAGGCACGAAAAAAATTATTGGTTAAAAAATCCCAGGTTCAAAGACAAATCGTAGACTTCTTTACAAGAACTTTTTATGTTGCTAAATTATAGTCGTTGTAATTTAAATAAATGAGCATTAAGTGCCCCTTCATTTGATTTGTGCATCTAAACAATAATTTGTACATTTAAAATAATAATTGCTCAAAATTATAAGCTATAATAATTTATAAAAAATAAATTTCCAAAATTGCATAAGTGCTTTTATTTAATATTTTTGATGTTTTATCAGAACTTTTGCTAATTACTAAGTGATATGCCTCCTACTTATCACCATTCCGCTGAATGTCAACCACAACATCACTTATGTTGTTTGGTTGCCAAACAAGCAATAAAGGAGTATATTGTTCCGTGAGAAAGCACCAGGTAAAGAGATCTTTCGACGATATCCATTATATCGTACTAAATGGATCACGGTGGGACCTACAAAGAAAGGTACGGCTACTTGTAATTACGAAGTCTTCAGAAAGGCCAAGACGAAATAAAGGCACTTCCTACAAACGGACGGACTTCTGAGAAGTCGATTGCGCTGAAGAAGTCGCTGGCTCTCCTCCGAGAGGGCGTGGATAATCGACAGCATTGACTCAGCGAGGACACGGGGCTGGGCCATTGTGTCGGGCCACAATGCGAGATGCGGGCACCTCAAGGCTCAGGGGGTCTGGGGGTCTTTTATCGTCAGGAAACCGGGGATCATCCGGGCGTGGACCAGGAAGAGGTGGGGACCGACTGTCTATCTCATGTTTGGTGGCCTTCCTCACCGATACAATGGCAAAAGCGTAGGCTTACATATATTCTTGACGTTTGCTATGCTGCTCAATGACAAAAAAAAGTTCCTTGCCCACAATATATTCAACCACACGGACAAATTAACATTTTAGCTTTTTTCCAAAAACAGTCCAAAAAAAAAATCTAAATTGGATATAAAAGAAAATCAGAAATATTAAGGTTGCAAAGATCAGGAAAAGCCAGATCTTTAAGTTAGTCAAATCCATCCCATTGCGAAATAAATAAATAAAATATATTCGTGGCTTAATGACATTTGACTTTTATCCATTCATTTTCAAATTATTATTGATACATTTGTGGTTATGACCTAAGTAAATTGTCTACCACTGTTTTTAATGACATCTTTAACACGTATTAGCATCCTCAATTGACTAATGCTTAAGGTGAGGTCAGTTCCCAGTAATAGAATACAAAAATACAAACTAACGTCATGAAGGTTGAATTAAATCAATTTTATTATTTTAAGTCTTGTATATATTGTATTTGTTTTCTGAATATGTAAGTTCATGTTTTTTTTTCTGAATTGTAGCCCTGAATATGCCTGAATAGGCGAAACGTTGACTGTTGGAGTAATACTTTTAATAATAAATATTTTGGGATAGAGTTTGTGTTTTTTTAAAATTAATTTCACAAAATATTTTTCTCTGGTAACTGAATTATTAGTCAATAACTAATTTCGGTTTTGGAAGTCCCAACTAGGTACATATCTTCTCCCCTCTATCGCCCACCCCCATCCCCCCAAAAAAATGTTCCAGATTGGTTTATAGACAAACAATCACAGAAAATGTAAATTATTACATTTATACCTTATTGTTTGGATGAGAATATAGTTGATTTTGACATATTATATTCCCCTGGGTTTTTAGTATACTGCGAGTTAATGTTAATAAAGAGTCCTTGGATAGTCGAATTCTTTGTTCCATTATTGCACGAAGGCAATCGCGCTTATTCCAGGAACGTAGATGCCTTGGGGGGGGGGGGGGCTCCCCCCCCATCTCCAAGAAGAAGTATTAATTTTACCTCCGTCAATCATGAGCTCAGGTGATGTTTATGCTGTGCAGAAAAAAATATACAACAAGGTTGAGAAAATTATTTTATCTCATGCTAAGAAAAGTGTAGTTTTTTTTTGTCGTTGTTTTTTAACGTTATTATTATTATAATAATGTTACAAAGAAAAAAAAGCTAATGAAAAATTCCTACACTAGAGGAGCGTAATAAGCTATTTTTCTTTTCCTAGTTCACGGTGCAATAAACTCATTAAATCTATTTGTACGACCGAAGGATATTCATTAATGAAAGTTTTATCTGGCCAGAAATATTTCATTTCATTCCAGAGTGTTTTAGGGATTAAATTACTTTTCTCGGTAGATCTCCAATATGACGAATCTTTACCAGTAATCTATGAAAAATGTTTTAAAAGCATTTTGTCGTCATCAAGCTAAAATTTGTACGGGGACACATGAGTTTTTACAACGCCTTCCTTGCTTCTCGTGTTTAAATACTAAAAAATATACTTTCCATAATATTCTTACTATGGGGCCTTGACGCTCTCTCTCGCTTAATCTCCTTCCTTTGGGAATCATTTGATACCAAGGCGTTAATGGAGCAGAAAAATAATTATTAAACTTTGCTCTCTAAGTATTATTTCTTCATAATAATTTTTATTACTGATGATACAAGATCGTCAAGTATTTGTTCAAAAGTTCAGTTTACAAATCAAATCTTTATTGCGATAAATTTACCATCTGCCTTATTGGGCAATAAGTAATTGTGTCCAATGTTCTCATTCATACCTTATTTACAATTCTTCATTCACTCGCAACTGTTCCTTTCCAGGGTCAGTATTAATGCTGGGCTCCTCAGGAGGGACCGCAAAGCTTGAAGTTTACAAATCCTCCGGTTTTCCTGGAAATTCTGTAATATTGAATATCGCTGAGAGATGAAGAAGACAAGAAAACAAAAACGCCAAAGACCGGAGTTGTGATTTAGAGCCCCTCGGAGAGATGAAGCAATTACAGAGCCCTGGCGATGGAAGACCTGACGTCAGCCAAGCGTAGACGTGTCCCTAGACCCTGTCCCATGAATAATGGAGAAGACACACACATCGCTGACAACTCCCACACCTGGTGTCTCCAGGCCCAGGCTCTTCAAATAGCAGTCCCTTTGTACTCACGCCATTTACTTGTACATATTATCTACAGGACAATACACCGTACGAAATTATTGCCAACGGTACGGAACGATTCGGCTCTTGAGCCGTTACTGACGGATAAGGTGAGCAATGCACTTATGTAAATTCGAAGAATGATTGATAGTCGAGGCCCGATTCATTGGAGAGGCTCTACTTTCCGATAGGTAACGTCCTATCGTATTTCTTCTTCCTATCTGTCCGTGTGAATGTGTTTTAACGGTAGCTGTCAAACTGCCTGAATTTGAAAAGTAGATTCCACAAATACGTACAAATAATACATTAATAGCAAAAATAACGGCATAGATATTTCCAATAATATCCAAACCTTGGGAGCAATAATTGAAAAAAATGATTCTCTATTCTAAAAAGTTGTTTATTATTATAATTGAACAATTAAAAATAGTTTATACATTTTCTATACACGACAATATACTGTAACTGTTAATATATAATTTTTGTCATTGGTTAAGGCTATTGTCATTACTTACGAAATCTGAGCAATGTACCTTTGTAAATTTAAAGCAACATTGATTGCCGAGGCCGAGAAGACTATTCGAGGCTTTACTTTCCAACACGTAAGAGGCATTACTTCTGTAGATTACCAAACGATCGCTGTCAAGAATCTACTGATCACAAAACTGTGAGGTCATACCTAGCCACGAAATAGGACTTAAATGCTTGTATTTCTATCAGAATTGGCTCAGGATGATGGAAGGAAGAAAGATAAGTATCATTATATTCATTCACGAGCTATGAAATACTATAAACGTCTGATTTCTGGTCATTATATAAAATTTTCTGAGGATTGTCCGTTTAAATGAGTCCAACTGTTCTATCCACAGACCTTCTCATTGCATTTCCACTCCATGTGAGCTGTAATGGTATATTTTTTAGTTGAATTTCTAGCAACCATAACATTTTGTGTTCGGCATCACTGTGGGAGGTGCATCACACTAGCCAATATCGGACATTTTTTGTTATGCCTTGGTTTCATCAATTGTGAACATTAAGGATTGAATATATATGCAGTACTCTTCAAACATATGACCCTTGAGGAAGAAAAACACCAGAACATATCCTGTCGGAAATGACCGTCTTGCCCATGGCAGAAGTAAACATACATCATATTCATAGCACGTATAGCTTAAGCTGCATATTCATAACTCTCTAAATGCTTCGTTGGCAACTGAACTAGTCAAAAGAAACTGTAACTATTCAAGATGAAATGAAAATCAGATAAAAATATGTTTTCTGTAACATTTCTGGCTACTGAAATTAACCGCACAATCCTACATCGTCGAGAATAGGATTCAAAAATATAAATAGACTCACTCTGTTTCCTTTTTCAAAGTTGGCAGTATTAAAGCGCAAAGTAAATTGCGGGAAATTTGAGACAAATTGTGAACGTTTTCTGTCATTATTCTTTTATATTTTTGTAAAGAAAGAAAGGAATGCACTGTGATTCATCTGGTAATAGGTCTTTAAAGGGCTCAGTTTTATGCCATTTCGTCATTCTGACGATGATGATGTACAAATTACAAAAACCAGTGAAAATAAGGTGAAGTTTCTAGAGTTTTGCAAACGCCAATAATAAGCGGAATTCCTTTTCCTTATAAGTACATAATAATGATCATCAAGTGTCTAAGAGCAGGTTGTGGGCTGTATCTTCTAAAATTAAAGCCTTTTCTGCCCACAAATATTTTACAGTCGCATTAGAACCAGTAGATAACTCCATTTTCCGGAGCCCCTTCTGCGCTCGAAGGCGATTCCACCAGAAAGCTGCTGGAAGTGCTGGAGCCAGCGGAGTTACCCTCCCTCTCCGACCGTTTCGCCATGTGGCAAAGACCATAGACAAGAGAGCTACGCTGAGCTCAGGACATGAAAGGGATGATGGTAAGAACCAGGACACTTACTTTTCTAATCACAATAGATTGCAAGGCCATCACCGTTTTAGGCTATGCAGATGAGGCTGAGTGCTCCTTGATAAGAAGTTCACTAAAGGATTTGGATGAGTGGATATGTTTTTGTGGAATTTGGAACATCTTGAGGGTATAAGGCCAAGAACAGTTGATTCATGAAGAACACCGTGAAGGGATGAGTTGGTGATGTAAAAGGGGAACGTTGACTACAGTTCTGAGGGCTGTGGATTAGGATGTTTCGGATCCTCTGATGGTCGCAGGTAACCCATAGTCCATAAGTTTTAGCAACTGTTTGTATACGTGAAGTTTGTCTTCTAGAGTGGGCCTAGAGTTTCTGTCAAGTAGTCTGTATAGCTGTCCAAACCGTCTCTTACAAAATAGCATAAGAACATTGTTCATAAATTACCTGAGACTATTTATTATCTTGGACTTGAAAGTATCTCACATAATACCGACCGTTGACAAAAAACAGGTACAAATTTACACTTACGCCAGCAAAATAGTTAATGACGTGTGCTGCTCATAGGTAATTTCTGATAACGACATACAGACACGTGATGCTCACCTTATTTATTATTTATTTTTTATATGAAAATTTTATCGAATAACAATAATCTTATTATGAAATGTATGTTACATACTTGTAGTTTAGATAGTATGTACTGACTGATTCGAGAAAAGGAAAGGCTAATAGTTGAGATTTAGCCTTTATGATTTACACCAGTAGTGTGATTTAATAATATCGCAATTATAATTAATCCTCAAAGGTAAGGCTAAGGTCAGAATGACCCGAATCACAAGCATTAAAGTCCCTTGACCAGATACCCTTCTCTACAGGATCAGTCTAGTGGTCAACAAAGCGGTTTCTAAGGTAAGGGTTTTTGTATAAATTGGTTATACCTATACGACTTCGGACGGACCACCATCGTGAAGCTCACCAATACAGAGTTGCTTCCTTAACAGTCACCAGAAGGAACGAAAGGAAAGTGGTGAGGTGACCTGTGTGACAAAAGTAAACATAGACAGGAGGAACAATGCTATAAATGTGTATGTGGAGAACATAAAATTTCTTTATGCACTTACTGTTACGATGAAGAGTAAATAGTGTGATTTTTTTCTTTTTATATATATTTTGTAATTGCATGTACACTTTTATGTTGCATTCCGTGTTTTGTGATTTTTTTATTATTTAGAAAGAGTCTGTTCGGGAAGAAAAAAAAATTATAGTTCAGATAACATTTTTCATAATTATTTATTCGTTTTCTTTATTTTTTATGCGTCTTTTTATATTTTGTATTTTTGTAGACAATTTCATGTTTTCTTATATATTGTAATTTATTTTATTTTTTTTACGAATTGTGATTGTGTATAACAAAGAAAATTCCTATAACCCTTGCTGTAATTATTTATTAGTTTTTCTATTTCTTTTAATCATTGGTCTTTTAAACAATTTTTAGTAAGAGCTTTAATTATTTCATTATAAATGTTCTAGAATATATTGTATGAATTTGTTTCCCTAAAAGCCTACCTACAAATCACAAAAAATGCAAATTAATCAATGCCCAATCCTTACCATCTGCGGCTCACTATAAGCCTCACACGATATAAAGGTGATAAAACGTTTTAGAAAAAAAGATAGTGTATGGTTATTATCCTTTTATAAAAAATGCATACTTCTCTAAGAAAATGAAGTGCATGTGATTATTTTAGATTACTAATTTGACCATTATATGTTTTTCTTACGAGGAATTAATACCTCGTATTAATACCTAGGTAGGTATGTAGGTATTAATACCTACACTGCAATGCCCATCAAAGTTAAGGTATATGAAATTCAAGGAGGCTATTTGAACTGGCCAAGAACAACAACACACAAATCTAATCACCTTCTACCATTACGAAACTATACTGTTTCAAAAGTCTGAAAAAAAAATTTAAGCCGACGAAGACCGCATTCTTCAAGATCATATTACAATCGTAACATTGTCCTTAGAGCAGATGTTGCTTACGCAAGTATTACCAACGATTACGCGGGGGAAATGTCAGGCTGTATTAAGAAAATAAATTAGTTCAATACTCTCTCAATGCTACAACCTTCCAGGCTATAGAAGGTTGTTTGTCTCCATCAAACGTGCGCTCGCTCCGCGGCTGGCTGCGCGCCAGGGGATTTCATGTTCAAATTTATGTTTTACTTGCGATTCCAGCACTGATTTCGGACTCGATGTTTGCAAGTCGGAGGAGAACACAAGTATGCAAAATGCATTGGTGAAATAATTGCTCAGAAAAAACTTAACAAAAAATCAACTCCTAATATATAAACAGGGTATCTAAACAATAATGTGTTATGCATGCCCAGTTTGGAGATCAACGTGCACTTCAGATCACAAAAAACTTCAAAACCTCCAAAATCGCTGTTTAAGGATACAAAGAAACATGGGAACTACACTTAAATTGACAGATATAAACGACTATGACCATTAAACCAATGACCAAGACCACGCGACCAATGACAGCTACATATTTATCATATTTATTTTTTCAAAAATAACCCCACTTAGCAAATCCTCTATGGAACCAAATTGGAGACTACAAAAAATATACATTCAAGGATTTAAAAAAAAAAAAAAAAATGTTCTTGTAAATATGATTTCTTGCCTTATGCAAATATCATTACAAGTTAACTTCCTCCTACTAAAGAAGATAAATCCTATGAAAAATAGTCTTTATCGTTATGATAGAGTTTTTTTTTTATTTTGGTTTGTTTTCCCCTATATTTGAATGCCTTAAATATTGGGCATTGGGATTTTTACTTCTTTATGGGTTCTGCTCCCTTCAGGGTATTCCAAATAGGGTAGGAAGGACAAACTAGATAGTTGTAATTGTGTAGCCATGATCAGATGAGACCATCTAGATCTATGTAGGGAGCTTCAATCCAAATATTATTCATACTCCGTCTAAGGATAGTTCACAGACAGAAGTGGTTCCACTCTCATAACAGGAAGATATTGTACGAGTATTCAGCACACCAAGGGTTCTCAACCTTTTTCAATTCACATTCTAAAATACCGGTTGAGAAGCAAGCACCATTTTTGTTTCTAGGTAAATTTAAAGTTGGACAAAGATAATAATACTACACATAGTATATATATAAAAAAAAAAAATTCAAATACATAAAAAATATTAATTCTTTTAATATTTCTTTTTTATTGTTTCTTTTTTTTTGTTTCTTTTTTATTGTTATGTGAAACACATAATAATTTATTAATAAGCAAAAAAGTTTACATGACATAAAAATTCTGTATAAAATACAAAAATCTTAAAGTCAGAGTGATCACTCGATTCATCATCTTAATATCAGATGATCCACTCGATTGATCATTGCTTCATAAGGAGGGTAAGATATTCTTGAACGCATCGAGACGTTTATCTCCGATTCGAGATATGCAGGTTGATTTTATGACATTCATTGTTGAAAATAATGATTCACGCAAGTATGTGGAACCGAAAAACGATTTTATCAGTGTTATATTTTTTTCAGGGATGGAAAATTGTTGCTCCTGAAGTTTTCATCTGGTACATTGGAATTTAGTTGGTTCTCATGATCCAAATTTCTGGTTTCTTCTGTCCTCGCTTGAGCAATCACTATTTCTATTATATTTATTTGAAGTAAAAAGAAACGCCATAGGCTCGATGATATGAAACTGTTGGCTTTTTCAAACTGGTCTTGAAGTAATTGAAGGTTGAAAAATGATGCTAATTAAATTTCAGCTTCACCTATCGTGTATTTTTATATTTTGGAAATGCAAAGGTGACTTCATACGCAGATTTGCATCCACAAATATTTTCCATAGTTTATCTTTAAAAGTCCCTTCTATTATAGGTATATATATATATATATATATATATATATATATATATATATATATATATATATATATATATATATTTTATTTATTAAAAACACATTTTTTTTTTTTTTGAGATTCTACAATACGGAATCTTTACATAAATGCACATTGTGCTTATTATACGTACTGTAGTGTAGCTGCGTTGCATATATTGTGTGAGATTAACAACAGTTAAGCTAAGCCAGGCTGATGTACAGGATACAAGGCATAATAACAGAATATATGTATATATATTTTCCATATCCCCTTGTTACAAAATTAATTAGACTATTAAAATATAGATTCAAAATAACGAATCTATTTACATCATTCTACAGCGTATTTATATGTACTGTAGTAACCTACATTTTATATAATTTCTATAACCAAATATTATTAATATTTTGCAATGAAATACAATGATAAAATGCTTTTAGAAATTGAACATTGTTCTGGAAATACACAAAGGGACAAAAGTGATGGGGCTCACCTCTTTTTTTCTCCTTTTCCCACATCTCCAAGTTTAAGTGATTTAATTGGTCCAGTGTGTCAACGATCCCAGTCGAAATTAAAATTACAGTTTCGTTTTAGTTTATCATAACATAAGTACTTTTTATTATGAACAACAACGGAACGTTGCGTATATTCAACAACAGACGTAAAACGGTGTTCGGGTGCCAATAGACAGGGATTTAGGACTCCTGCAGGACAGGCACACGACAGGCATATTCCCCATATTTCGTACTATAAGCATTGACGATGAACTGGGATACACTTCATACCTATAAATATGTACATGTACATGTCACAACTATTCATTGTTAAAACGAAGTCTATGAGATTACTCAGACTTACAGTCTGCATATTGCAATGCTTACGCTATAAAGGAAAATAATAGTACGTTGCCGATAACTGTCTTGGTACTGCCGTTTAGAAAATACAGTATGGGCAATATCCAGCGAAAACGTGAATGAATATTAAAGGGCTGTTTTCCATACAAAGGCTCAAGTCTCGCCTAGGCCGTGCAAACAATTTTTATTTCGCACCTCCGTTGGTAGAATTGACGGGTCAACGTCGTCAGGCTGCAAGTCAAACTCACAAGAGTACGCACCAGAATAGGCTTATTAGATTTATTGACTGATAGTGTATTTTTTATTACTCACATCGGTTAATAGATTTAAAATATTTCTGTTTTTTTATTCATTCGATTCATTACTGGATCAATTGTCTTATTCAATTCTTCAAATCGCTTCATCTCAAATTTAGTCAATCACTTGAACAAGTCATACAATAATATTCCTTGCTATCTTCAACTTGAGAATCTGAAAAATTGGTTAGTATTACAATAATAAATCGATTTATTTTGTCTTTCACCGAGTAAGGTGTTCAACCGTCATTCGAATCACCCGAAAGTGAAGACTTGTCAAACGGAATACAGCAAGATTATTTTATGTATGAGTTTGACTAAATTTTGCTTATTAGTTCTATTTAGTTCCCTGTTTAAACTAATGAAATTGATTAGTTATTTGTTAATTTAAAAAAAAAATCAACATTCAACAATCATTTTGAGCTACCTTTTTAAAATGACGATATAATATGCTACGGCTGATTAGTGGGTTACCATTACAAAAAGGCAATGAAATGATAATCATATTAATAGGGACAAGTGTGAAATGAAAATTTGTCGTAAAAGAGTAGAGTTGAGAACCTGGATAAAATACAGCAAAATTGCTGGCAATAAACATGTTAATCCTAAAATTGGTGATTTCCAGACTCTTTGTATTAACGTGTTGAATTCCCCTTCTCCCCTTAAATTTTAACCAGCTCTCATTTTGTAGAGATAGACCGATCGCTGTGTAGCGATGAGTGTTGTTTTAGTATAAATAGCATTAAAATCATTTATGTAAATTTTTACGCGTGTGATTCTGCAAGTTCCCCTATTTTATTTAAACCATTTAATTTTTAAACCATTTATTTATATTTTTATAACAGGTACTATTTATATAACTATATTTTAAATTTTAACTGATTTTATTACAAAAAAAATACGTTTTAATGTTTGAAAGCCTGTGAATGACAGACATGGGTTGAAAATGCTTGACAATTAAAAAAATAAGGTTATGAAAAGAATTGAACATTAGTGTTTTAAAAAAATTAAATCATAGTATATCTTCCAATCTAATGTACCTCAAAGTGATGTGTCACCAATGTTTCGCAGTAATTAAATGATGCATCACCCTTTAGTCTGGATTTTATTATTTGGCTTTTTCGAGCTTAAGTACTCCGAGTAGAGCATAAAGGACGAAGTGTTCTATAGCAGCAGCGCACTTCTATTTTCAAAGCTTCAAATAATTAAAAACGTTCCACTTGTAAGGATACAAATCCGGAACCTGCATATGATGCAGCGGTTGCCTCGACTACAAAACCACATGTGTGCTCCTAACGTCTGATTTACAACCGTAACAAAAGAGAAATTGATAGATAATAGACTAATGCTCTCGGCGGCGGTTAAGCAACTCCGTATTGTTCAATGTCTCTCGAAGCCGCAGCTCATGGGCCTGCTCATAATAATTACCTGCTCAATAATAACCATTATTCTCCCGTCCGGGGTCAAAGGAAAAAAAAAAAAAAAAGACAAAAAAAAAACCAGACGAAATAAAGGAGGGTTATAGCCGTAATGGATGGTACGAGAAAAAGGCGATCAATGGAGAACAATCCGAAATAAGAATAAAAAAATGGAAGACAATGGGCGAGAGGCCATCTGCTCAGTGGACACACAGGCAACGAACTCGGCCCCGGGTATAATGTACCCTCACCGGGGCACACATTACAGCTGTGCGCATCACAGATCGTTCACCTCAAGCGCTGCGTTCTGCCAAATTGCAGGACTGCGTTGCGCGACGCCAATCCTCTTCTTCCAGTCGTGACAGCTGGCTTAGTTCTTTCCAATCGACCATGGAATCTCGGAACTTTCCTTGTCCAGGCGATTCCTTGTATTCAATTGAACATTAACTACGATTGTGTATTCCTTTGGTGTACTTCCCTTGGTTTGTTGAACCTTGACGATCGTTTGAAACAACTTTTAACTGCTCACAGTTTTTTTTATATATTGCTAGACTTGCTTTCGACGATGCTTGCTAGACTTTATATATTGCTAGCGCTTTCGATGACTAAAACCATCACCCTCAGCGTGAGTCGCAGGATGATGGCCATAGAAGCACCTCCTGAAGATGATGGTTTAAGCCATCGAAAGCGCTAGGAAAAATAATAAAGAACTGTGAGCAGACAAAAGTTGTTTCAAGTAATTATCAATGTTTATGCACATTTAATAATGGTACTATTAATTGCATTGCCCTGATTGCGTAATGCACTTTAAAGAACATTTGAGTCTGTGAAGAGATGATAATTAAGGTTGCCTAAAAATGCCCCGCCTATAAGTTAGAGCACCCTGAAAAGATGTCCAAAAATAAATAAATTAATTACAAAAATATATTAATTTATTGGCTAATATTGGCTACGCAGTGACGCGGCAGCGTACGAAATTAACCTCCAGTAAGTCCTAGCAACCTTCACAATGATTTCTGCAATTATATGATTACAACTCCAACTAAACTCGTGAAAATATTTACACCTCCCCTCAAAATAAAAAATGAAGTGATTTACCGCAAATCCACGCCAAATATAGTCTTTGCATTCATTGAAGTATCATTCGAATAGGCGTAAAAAAAAAATTTCTATATTGGCAGTATGGGTAGTTTATCAAGATCTATTCTCTCACAATTCTTTTCTTTTATTGGCAAAATATCATTTAACGGTCAACGTTTTGCCTGTTCAGACATCATCAAGGACTACAATATCGAAACAAGAAATATAGCTAATTGACTAATTGATCCCCAATCGAAATTTGTAATGTGTATCCCCACTTACATTCGAAGTCTTATGCTGATTGTTGACTTGGAAAAGTATATAATTCCATTAAAGAAACCAAATATGTGCAAATTTTGGGCGTTTTTGAAATATAATGCATCGTAAAAATTTAAACGACTAAATACTAAATTTTGGAATGTTATGTTTTGTCAATAAAATAATATTTTGAAGTGACTATAGCTTGATGAGCATTCTCGAAATTCATTCATTTTCAGAAAATTTTGTATATACAAATATGGAGTAAATATACAATTTATGGAGTGAATTTAGTTAATAATATATGTTTTAAATTCAAAAATTTAAATATAGCTGTACATTACCGTATGGATGGATGAATAGACTCAGTAAGGTAGACGAGTAAGCCCTAATGATTAGCTAATTGACTGATTTATCCCCAATTGAAATTTTTAATTTACAATAATAATCTAGGTAAATAGGTTCGATAGATAATTAGGAATAATAAATATGAAACCACGTGGTTTTATCATAAACAATGAATAATATGTAAATATTTTACCAAGAAAGGGAATTCGATATTTAAAAAAAATTGAACTATAAATAACTGTGAAAATATGGTAATAACGTGCACTAAATAACAATGACTGAAAGGTTTGCAATTACAATAAGCACTTCAAGACCATTGGTTGTTAATAGTTAAGACCAATAGTTCTTGGTTATTCCGTATGTTACAAAAACCAGTATTCATTTTACACCGGAAAAAGAAGGCTTATGAGGGGAAATTCGTTCTGAAATCCAAGCAGCTGATTTAAACTTTTGATCTATTCTCTACACTGGACTATTCAAATGAAGTATCGACGCATCGAAACCGTCTTTATTTATGCTTTGTTTGGTAGGACCGACACTTAACGTCCTTTGATGACGGTTAATCACAGACGCTGTGGAGATTGATAGTCCGGAAACACATGTTAACCAGAAAATTGGAGGTTAAGAAGGGGGGGGGCAGGGAGAGGCCTTTAGGTAATCTATGCACGGTCCAGAACCTGGACAGAACGGTTAAAATCTCGTTAACAGCTTACAGCTGACGCTGACATGATGGGCTGTTTCAAAGAATATAAATTTACTTACAATGACCAGTTTACGTATGGGACAATGGAGCTATATTTGATGATGTAGTGTCTCCGATAAAGGTGGACGGTGGAAGAAGTGTTTTCTGAATCGTCGATTCTTTCGTCGTTTTTGGTCTGGCCCTCGATGGCCAGGACTAATTTTCCTGTCACTAGCGTCAGTCATCAAAGCAGTTCAAGGTAACATGGATTAGTCCCAGAATATGTATTGAAAATGTCTTGCGAGTCTATGAGAATCAATTTATTTCCCATGTTTACATGATCAAAATTAATGTTATGCTAACATGCAATTCATCTAATCTAAAAAAAAAGAAAGAAATATGATTGGAGAAACTGGGCATTGCCAGAACACCAACTGTCACATATTTATAGCAGGTCACGAGGCCACTGCCGCTTTAGTCTCCGAGGAGGATTATAAGGATGCGTGGTGCAGTGTAATGGCTGTGCTTGGGTATTATGGTGGTTTGGTAGATTTCTATGGAATTTCATGAACTTGGAAGGGATGAGTACAAGAATGTAGGGGTTTACTGATAGTTACTGATATAATAAGGGGCATTGACAATAGTAATAGTGAACAATAGTTCTTAGAACTTTTGATTGAAAGGATTGGATGCACTTGACGTTCAACGTTTTTGCTGTCCCCCATAGCTCTATTCCGTACGTCCAGGTTGGCTTTATTATAACTCTATAATTTACTTTCTACATAGGAAAAAGAATAATTATTGATAATTCGACAAATTTTATAAGAATTCTTTTCAATTCTTAATGCATATCAAAAGCATCTAAGTCTCCTATATAGTGGTAGCCACCAAAATCTAACGAACAGGGTCGAAAACATTGAAATAATAATCGAGGTAAAAATGTCCAATAATATTAAGAAAAATAAGAAGCAAAATTTTCGAATGTTTAAACCATTTGAAACGTAATGAATGTATTATAGAATAAATGTAGACCTCTCTCTGAACTATTGATGTAAAATCTGGGTGACAGATCTGACTGCATAAGACTAGGAGACATTATTTAAACATTTAACATTAATTATTATTTATTTATTTCCTATTATTTAGATTTAATTGTAAGAAACTTGACAAGGGCAGTGTAGTCGCCGATAACGCTTGTAACAGTTAAAATAAATTTTGGAGAGAGAGATATCAATTAATGTAAATAACCAACCAGCCTTCCAATATAATTTAAAACGTTTGTATTTAATAAACAATAAACTGTCGGTAGGCATAAATATAATCATTTCAGGTTATATTTTCAAACGGGAATCTTTCGCTTAAGGTTTGACATACTTTTAAGATGTCCCTGGTCACATTGAAGAACTTATGTTAAAAATTTTAGGAAATGATATGCAATATTTGACAACGAAAAGCGAAAAATCAATTTTAGTAATTGAAACTAGTAAGTCAGTAGGGCATGACCTGTGGATTCCTTTCGGCTAGTCAGCAGTCGTTCATTATACGAGCGATGAAAGCCTACTTACGTTCACGCGATGTTTTCTCTACTTATATGATAGCAACTACTACGTTCGCTCATCTTTACGAAGATAAGCGAAAATTTACTTTTCGAAAGTATTTTTTCTAAAAACACAAATCATTGAACATATGAGTGAGAAAGTAGAAGAGTAGCCAAAGCCACAGGTGAAGCTTTTTTGGGGTTAAAATATGCAGACGTAGCTTCAGAGCTGGTAAAATATTTCAAAAATGAGGAATATATTTTTAGTTCATCTTCAGTCTACAAATACAGATAATTAAGTAATAAAAAAAAATTGAATATCTCATAAACTGTGATTACTAAGACAACTAATGTAGGCAGATGTAAGCACCAACTAAGTAAACACAATTTACTAATAAAAAATTAAAATAATTATCATAATTTTTAGGATTCAAATGGTTTGAAACATATGGTATGGACTATATCATAAATATGATTTATTTTGAAGGGGTGACATTTTTTTTCTATTAGTTTATGTTAGACAACTTATAATAACGGCATGATTATTATTATTCTTTAATAGCTTATATTTTTGTTATCGTCATATTATTACCATATCGTTAATAACATTAAAATAATGTTGCTTAGTTTTATTATTTTTATTGTTTCTAATCTTTTCATTTCTAACATTAAGTGTTTTGGGATGGAATTAATTGTCTAATATGCAGGTTGTCTTCAGTACATGTATATTTATGTTCCTTGTTCTGAATAATTAATCCTAAGGACTATTCAGAACATTGACTGATGCAGTCATATCAATAAAAATAAAGGGTATTTGGAAAATACTCCAAGCTTTTTTTCTAACATTATAAAAAATACCAATATACAAGTTTGTGAGTAAGGAATTTTGCACAAAAGATCGATTTGGTATCCTAAAATGTGACAAATAATAAGAAAATACAAAAAAAAAAAAAGTTGTGGGGAATTTGTTTATGAGTAAGTAATCGACGGATTCTCAACCAGAAATTTCATGTAAGGAAGTGTTATCTACGGTTAGACTCCCGTGGATTCTGATCTAAAACAAATTTATAAATTAATATAAAAAAAAGAAAGTCTATTGCTCTGGCTCACAGAATGAATGGTAACGATATTTTAAAAAAAAAATCACAATGCATGCAAATACTTCGTGGATGGAGAGATCTAAAAAAAAATTAACTACTTTTAGTTAGTCCTGCGACTACTGGCTTAGAATTCAAAAGAAAATAGCCTTTTCAGCGTTAAGTTTTTCCGAGAAAACCATTGCCTTTTTATTAATAAAAACATGTTTTAACAAAACAGCCTCGGACAATATACAGCGGGAGGCAATAATGATACGAGGCACTTTCCATTTCATCGTCCACAACAGCGCGGCCAATGACCTCCATGGGATCAGTAAACAGTCATTTGCCTTCCACTCCGGCGACTTTGAAATTTTTCATGTTTTGCGTCTTTGAACTGAACGTCTGGTCAGTTCAATTGATAATTATTATGAAGGGGGCATCATCATTTGGAAAGCTGGGAATAATTCATTCGTATTGACCTTGGATGCTGTCGAGAATGACCCGAAGTGGAAAAGGCCAACTGTTCGATTTTACGCTACAGTATCGACAGGGATCCCAACTGTTTCGAAAATTCCCTTACAATATTACAAAATTTTCCTTCTATTCACAGTGCTAATTTGCAAAAACTAGTTACTATTAAAACTACAATTTTATTGAATTTTTAAAATTATGCTTTATAAGTATCCAATGGGTTTAAAATTTTCGAGTAATTCTTCGCACAGAAGTAAAATTATACTAACAAAAGCTTTCAAATTTCATTTATTTTTTTTGGTAATATAATTACTTCTACGTCATCAGGACATGTTGAAGCTCCATAAAAAACATCTAGGGTACAAACCAAAATTTCGATCTTTTACTATTGGTCCAATTGCAGTAACTTCATATGCACATAGGGCTTTGATTATTTATAAACTTATCACATCAGTGTAATGTCATGTATTTCTTACTTTATTTTGTCAGATCTACTGTCTTATGTCCTTTTTTGTCATTCTTAGGGGACAATATCCCAGAATAATGTGTTTTTCATTTCAAAATTGGAAACTGATTAGAAAAAGTTATTATTTATTGCTTAGACCAATTTTGAGTTATTGTAATTCACTATACGTAATTAATTTTTTTAAGTCGTGCAGAGGGCTTAAACGCCGCTATAATACCACTATAGACCAAAATTATAAAATTTACAAACCAAAAAAAAAATGACTTTCTTTTAATAAGAGTACCGACTTGTAGAAAGTGTTAATAAGAAGTCCTTTAGAATGATGATAAACGACAAAGCAGCAGCTCCCTGACTCACCTCTTCAGCTCAATAGCCTGTCTTCCCGTTTCTAGACCAACATTTCTTCCAGGAGGTTTAATCAATTTTTATTTTTATTTGTTAAGGGATCGATATACCTAATTACCTGTAGTACTGTAGAACTACATGAAATAAAAGACGAAATGGTCAAACGATTCATAGAATACGTAATTCAAATCCGTAATTTTACTTTCGTTTATGGGGGGGGGGTGGGTTAGGGGTCGTCTGTTATATATTTTACGCCCTTATATACAACGATTAAAAGAATGCGCTCCATATAACTGAAGCAACCTAATACTAATTTTATGGAACTGCGGACGAAAGAAAAAAAATCTGTGAAGGATATGATCACAGGCCCATTACAAGATTTTCGTAGAAGAGAAAATCACTGATATTTTGATTCCCTGCACATTTTAGCAGCTTTCAAGCTTAACAGCATACATAAATGCATGTTAATATTTCACCGCAACAGCGTACATTGGAAAGTTCAAACTACGATGCTTACGTATCAGGCCTGCCCAATACTGTCCTTGATCCAAAGAAGGAAATATAAATTAGATTTTTGATTGTTGTCTTAAATGAGTTTGCCGTTTATCATGGGTCATTTAAATATGAAAATCGTTAGCGCATAGTTCTGCCTCAAGTACGAATGCATGAGGGGAAAAAAACAACATGTTTCCGTTTTAGTTTTTGTTAACCTGACACCGATTTTGTCTGTGGGTTCTGATCGGTCTCTAATTAATAAAATTTATATTCTGGAACACCACTTCTAGATTGAGATATAAATAACAAAGAGCATGGGGAAACAAATAGAATATAAAAAATAATATGCTTAGCTTTTCTATGTTCTAGGATTTTTTTACTCGCACTTGAGATGCTGAAATGTTCAGATTTTGCCTCCACGATTAAGGCTTCAAAGCAATACAAATATGTAATGACCTCAAATTACTAAAAATATTTTGTGGCCTAGATGGTTCAATGAATAGAAGGAAGTTTAGTTTTTTTCACATTTTATTAAAAAATGAAGAAAATCAAGACCGGTAAGTATGCCTTAACGTTTCTTCTTCACTTTCCACTAATTGTCGTATTGTTTGCATAAATTAAAAAAAAAAGTACTATTCAGTTATGTTATGGAAGACAGGTTGTAGAATATTCATACTATATCTCTCTGGTCACGTAAAAAACAAATCGCTCGCTGGCATCAGTCCAAAATAAATTGTGGGTATACAAATTTAGCTCGTAACCAAATAGTAATCGATCAATATAAAAACTGTAATTGAGAGGTCATCGATTCTCGGATCGACTAGTTAAAACCGATTTTTTTTTCACTCACTATTCCCTCACGTGCACAAGTTAGTGTCGGGCATTCTCGGGAATACTATCGTCTGTATACTCGTGGAAGCTTTGAAATTGCTGTAATTAATGTGACGACAACTCACCGAAAAGTATCCAATGTTCTCGATGGCGGTACGTCCTGGTGTTGGCGAGCGACCTCCGACGAAGTAGACACCGCCAAGGGCAAGAGACGACTCCCGACGGCCAGCCCCTACCTCGGCGACTAGAGAGGGGAGACGGGAGTGCAGTCATGCTCTCCGCAGTGACACCTCGGTTAGCGCCGATCCGTTATAACACAAATGTTTTCTTCTTTTCCAACATTTATGTGTTTGATCGTATCATTCTAAATACGTATGAATTAAACAAAAAAAAGGTAAAAAGTGAAGAAATAATTTCCATAAATAATCCCAAGATCAGAATTTCAAATTTTATTGGGAAGTTAAAAAAATAATTTTACATCACTAAAAGCAGATATTTTTATGCGTGAAAATTCCTGAAGGTAAAAGGATGGTTTTACTCTTACTAAAGAGTCATCATACATTTATTATGGCTAAGGGGTGGAAGTAGAAACAATTCCCCACTCCCTGCAGTTATGGAATTACTCAAATATTTTTACTTTTTTTATGGTAATCATAAGTTTAGTTACTGACAACAATTAATGGAGAGAATGTATATGTATGAATATAATTAAGGAAGGATGGACAATTCAGAAAATTAATGCATAGTATTAAAACTACGACTCCCAACGTATCTCATTCGTTGAGTGAGGAGGGTGGATGTAGCAGCGCTGGTTACAGGACAAAAAATATACTATTGTTTTAGATGAGTTAGACATCCCACATAACCAATTGGAGGTAACTGAAGAATGACAGCTTAGAGCTGTCGAAATCGCTTTTTCAATGAAGAAGAAATTATTAGTTGTGGAAAGACAATTAAGCTATTGGATAATTTTAATATGACATTCCACAGTCCGGCATTATTTTTATACCATGCTATAATTTTCTTCATATTCTGAATTTCCCATTCTTCTTTCAACTGATGTTGGCCGACTCAAAATGGTAATGTAGAAGTTGGAATATCAGTGGTGTATTGAACGAGCTTTTATAAGACATCGAGCTGCGTGTTCATAGAATACGAACGTAAGAGGTTTCGGAACCAATCGAGTCACTTATAGGGTTTCTGCAACAATCAACTGAAATCGTGCTCATTTTGAATGAAGAGAATAATGTTACGTCAAGATACAAAATGACGGTTCTGGGTGAATCTTATGGCTGAAAACAGAAGAAAGAGCATGTACCACTTTGTACCTCCAGTTGGTACAGAGTATTCACTTACCTTGTCGGATTTTTTTTGGAGGGAATTCTATCTGGGGTGTAGTTTAGTGAGATGAATCTCAATATTTTTTATCAGTCAAATCATTCTATCCACTAAAATCTTGAACAAGCTTTATGAGACATTCGTCTACTATTTCAATTTTAATTGACTGCCAGCCAATCGTGCAGATTTGCCGTTTGGTCAAATCAAGCCAAGAGCGCTCGAGCCATTGGAAGTATGATGCCAGCAAGAGAACCCTACATGAAAATCTTAATATAGCTTACATTCTTGATCTCATCCCTTTAAAGTTAATTATACAGCTTCACATATCCCTATAATCCTTTTCAAAGATTATAGCGTGGCTTACTATAGATTCGTGAGTATGGAAGTCCAGGCATTTATCAGTTTCTCCAATCATGTCCTGAGTGCCTGTGGCTCTCACACTCTTTGATAGCCTCCTCCGTATCAGACGATACGTTGACAAAGGAGCGTGGGGAATCTCTCGAGCATCCCTTTATTTTTACGCATACAAGAGAGTTGGGTAGTCCAAGGGCTGAATATTTGTACATATCCTAAGCATGGGTTCGTGAATGCTTAACTGAACGTTATAGTCTATTTTTGCCTGATAGAGTAGACTGTCATTTTATTTCAAGGACCGATTTATATAAAATTTATAAGATTGCTAAAAAAAAAAAAATTATGACACTAAAAAAACACCCTTAATCTTCTACATAAACCCATTGGCTAATATAATTGAGGTAATCCTAAAATATACATATTTTTTTTTTAAATAGCTTATTATAACTATGCAATTAGATATTGGTATATAGATATTAAATCTGTGAAAATTCAAACATTTTTAAAAATTACGAATAAGAATATAAATGATATGTAAGTGATAAAATTACAACTAATAATAATATAGCAATAGAATATACGAAAACATAAGAAAAAATTCAATAATTAATAATTGATAAAATAAAAAACAAAGCCACATAAAGGCACAACTGTATCATATGTTACAATATAATTCACTGCCTATGGTATCAACTAATGCGTTTAGCTCTTTAAGGTTATCATAAAATGTGTCACCTTTTAATAGTGGCGCGTTTTAATTAACTTTTGTCCTTGGTCCGTCCAGTTGTCTACAATGAAATAGTTAGTGGTCTTATCTTCTCTACTGTTTCCACCTGGGAATCTATTGTTACCAACCAATGTGAAAATAGCTTCTACTTCCTCCGTGTCCAGTGTATTGGTTATTTTTTTTGAATCTTCTATTTCTCTATTATTATTTTTTTAGTCGTTTTTTTTATTAGTTAAAATGTACTACTATGTAATTTATAATCTTATTAACAATTTTTCTTAAATATCTAATACATGGAGCATGCAGTTCTAATAAGGTATTAAAAAACTTTTTTTGTAAATATATATTTTATGATTACCTGAATGAAATTAGGCAATGAGTTCCTTTAGAAGATAAAGGGATTTTCCTTCGAAATTAATTTTATGTACGTATTGTTTACGTATTTTATATGAGTTTGAATATATTTTATTATATTTTTTCTAATTTCAATTATTTTTTTAAGTAGTATATTTCCCTGCACTGCGCAAATTTTAGCCAGGTCTGATAATGTCAAAAACCCACTTTATGTTAAACAAATGTTATTAAGGGTCATAGGACAATAAAGCAATTATTATTATAGCTGTTGGATGAGTATGTTTGAGCATAGTATCAATAAAATATACGCAGTGCGCCCACCCTTTTAATAGCCCGATTTTGTTTTTATAAGAGAATGATTTAGTGATGACATCTGAGGAAAAAAAAAAATTATGTTGAGAAAATCGATATAAATAGGCGCCCAGCCACGTGAGAAATCATCCTTTCTCCGCCTTATGAAGCTCCCAAGAGCCGCTTCTAATAAATCTCTAGGTTTCGACACGATACGAAATCTTCATCAGCGGTAGGAAATGTGAAATGGACGGTATGACTCAATGGTGGAGATGCCGCAGCAATATGTAGAATTCCTCCCCCCCTCCACCCATCCCTCCCCCACACCCTTTGGCTGATATAAAGAAATGATGGGAAATGCCCAAGGAATGTAAATACGTCGCCTGTTGGCATTGACCAGGAATTCTCGGCCGAGGCGGTGAAGAACATGGAAACTACTCCATTATTATTGCAGCTGACAGGATCAGTTGCGAAAGCACATGCAATAAACGGCAACGCCATGATGCGACTTTTCGGAATCCCCTATAAACACCTTCCGGAGAATCCCCAGAAACGTCGATTCCATCATTAAATTCCGATCATTACATGGAACATATTCTGAGTATTGGTATATGTTGCATTAAATGTGATAATCACATTGAATTACAGACTTTGATGACAACGTTCGGATTCAAAGAAATTTAACAACGTTTATTAAAAATCTTGGAAATCGTTGGTTTTTTTACACGGAAATATTTTATAATTGAATAAATACAAAAATATTCTAAAGAATAATCATTCCAAAAAGAGTCACCTATATTTACGCCACATAAAAATAAAAAAAACACCTACAAATATAAAATTCTCAATGGTTTCATACTTCTATTTCCATTAACAAATTTATATATAAATACATAGAAATGAAATACAAGAGGAAAATCATTGAGGAAGCTTCTTTTTTTTTTTGGTGGTTTTTCGTTTTTGTGATGAAATGGAGTTTGATGTAAAGTACATAAAAATATTCTTATATTTTTCAGTAATAATAATTCAAAAGGTTAATATTCCTTCCTAAGTTGTTAACATGTAAAATATTGAAAAAAATGAAGGTGCCATTCATAGTTTTGTTGTTCATTCATTAGATTGTCATCAATCTTATTATTTTATTTTTTAAACAAATTAAACATTTAGCTGCTGTTTTATATGTAATTCGATTGGATGTTAGTCTTGAACAGACCAAACCTTTTGGGTTTCTGCAAAAATCTTCCATTTTTTTAAAAGTTTTTATTGAACAATTTATCATAATTAATATAAGGTCTATTGTAAAGGAAAGAAATCTAGATTCTCATATAAGAGTGGAGAATTCTTATGCTTACGTGTATAATGGTTTCAAGCATGAAATAGAATTAATCATGGGGGAAAAAAATCAAGCACTTAAAACGGTGAGGCAAGATATTTTTTTCCGTTTACAAGCGTCTGTTTGTAAACAATCAGCTGCTACATATCATGAAGCGTAATTGCAACATCTCAGGACTGTGTTAATTATACTATTATACCTATATGATACTTCCGCGAATAATGTTACGTGGAACCCTTTACGCAAGTTAGCCCCTTTCCTTCCGCTCGTCTCAGTTGGGTTGATTGTTATTTCAGACAACATGGCACAAGATCGAAGGTGCTAGCTGTACTAGATTAGTTATGGGGTGAAGTTGTACTTTATACTATCCTCAGAGTATAGTCGTTCGGGTAGTGGGGGGGGATGATTATGATGATGATACCGTGTATGTCAAAGTTCGGTTGGTGTGCGAAAAAGAACTATGATTTATTGGTGGAATAGTGTATGATATTCGACCATAATATCAAAAAAATATACTTTTTAAACACAACATGTAAAATATTGTTTTCTGTACTAAGCCACAAACAAGGGCATTACTAAACTTCACCTAAAATACAAGTGAGACGTAAAACTAAAATATCCATTAATTTGAGTGTTGGAAAAAAATACAGTTAAAATATCACACTCTGTACACATCCCTGACAAAAGCCAGTTTCTTTAACCATGTCCTGGGCGTCTGTGGCTCTCGCGCTCTTGGTCAGCATCCACTGGCTTGAATCCGGTGACGCGACTTACGGAGAAGCGTGAGGGACTTTCCAAGACCCAACTTCCTCTTTCGCATGCGAGGGAGGTGACAAATATGTGGATTTGGGAGGTCTCTGGGCTTTTTGTAAATACTGCATGCTTGAGTGAGTGAATGAAGAATTGTAAATATGGTATGAATGAGAACATGTTCTGCAGCTTAAGGAAGTAACTAGTACAGGTAATTCTCCGGGATGACGAGGAACAACTATTGCTTTATATTTATAGTTAAAATATTTTGCAAAGGAAAGGAAACATCAGTGATATGAGAGCGTTGCCTTTTGTTGTAGTAGAACTCATGGAAGGGGTAAAGCTTAAGTGCTTTAATCCAACATTACTCCTAAGCTCTTAACAGTCTGGGCTCATAATTTCATTATTTTCCATCACATCTATCTTTCATCACCCTAATCCAATACCCAGCATATGCATCAATCTCTTTTGATGCAATCAATTTTTGTGTTACATTATACTGTATTTTTTTTGAGACTGAGATCTTTGGTCAATGTACTATGTACTACCAATGATCATATCACATGTCATACTTTGTAACCGTAATTAAAATTTAAATATATGGACATAAATCTATATCTTTTTAGCATACACGAGGTGTTAGATTTGAAGAGAAGGCATAATTTAGATTTTAAATAACACCAATGTTTGTTTCGCCTCGTAAGCTTTTCTGTTGTTGGTATGAACTGTTGCCACTGTTGGTACGAACATAGGCTATGGTGGAATGATCGCTGTATGCACCTGAGGATGACAGATGTGAAGAGAATTACAGATAATTTTCATAAGAGAATCACATAAGATTTTCTTTAATTGACAGAAGACGCTAATAAAAGCAAAACGTATGAGGAAAAAAGGAATTTGATGTTATTTAAAATACAAAGTAGGTGTATTTTTTAAATCAATTAACTTCTTCATTACGGATTTTTGAAAAAAGCATCCGTCCTTTTTTTTTAATTTACCAAAATATTTTGCCAAAGTAGTCAATTGGATTTATGAGGGAAGGAAAGGGGGGGGGGTAAATGCAAGAAGTTGCGTGCGACTAGATGCAGTTGCTCTCCCGTTTTACTGCCCTGTTTGACCTTCGGCCTCGAGCCCACTTAGAGCCAGACTACAATATTGGATCTGGAACCCTTTCTGCTTTGTCCGTCTTCTTTATTGCCTTTTCTCAAGCCTGCTTAAATTTATTTTTTATTTATTTATGGGCACTCATGGTGGGGGCGGGGGGCTTTTTCGACGAACGTTCCTAATCAAATATTAACAAACTAAATATCGATATTACAATAATAGACAGTATGCAATAAAAATATGAATTTTCAATTTGACAGTTCATGTTTGACTTTTTTTTTTTCCTCTTAGCTTTCAAATTTTTAAGATTATGGATAAGGGAAAAATAAAGGAATTTATTTGGGGTGAGCGGATCCTTTTACTAGGAGTACCTGTTTGAAGGTGGAGTGAGGGAATTAAGGAGTGTGGGAAGCCTCGGTAGAGGTGGAAATGTTGCGGTGCAGTGGTGAGACTCCACTGAAGGCTGAGCCTAGAGTCTCTCTAGGCATGTAGTGCAAGCTCATTCAGTTGGATAGCAGTGATGGGTGCCCGTCAGAGGCTTGCTGTTGGTTGGCCAAGGGCCGTAACGTCCACCATTTGGTCAGCTTTCCCAGATCTAGAGAGTTGACATCTTGCCGGTAGTGGTGGGGGTGTCAGGTCTTGGAATAGGGGGTTTTGGCAATGTTTCATCGAGTCTAAGAATTTCATGTGTCTTCTTCTGATGGCTTTGGTGATGGTGGAGACCTCGAACTTTTCGTGACTTGCTGTGACTATCCCCTCTTAAGTAGTCGGCTAGTATGTCTGCCTGCTTTGCAACCGAGATGAACTGCCCGTTGTCTACCAGTCTTACTGCATTTTTCTTGGTTACATTGGTTTTCACCAGCCGCCAGAATGCTTTGTAGTCACTATGCAAACTGCGGAGACGGTCACCCCATATAGAGCTCTTCCACTGGACCATCAGAGATGTAATCTGGGTAGTTAGAGCGTTTAGCACAGGCCTCAGGTCTTTGCTTTTCGTCCGGAACCACCTGTTTTTGATATTATTACGTTGCTGCATCAGTTGCATGATGTGTTCTGGTGGCTTCCTCAGGGCAGCCGGTACCGGGGTGAACTTCGGTATGGAGGCATCAGCTGCTCGGACTATGGTGGCCTGCAACTGATAGATGGAGCTGTCAATATCCCAAGTATTTCTCAGAGGTGCAATTGGGGGCAATTCGGCACTAATGAGATGCTTATATTGGGTCCAATTGGCCTCTCGGTACTCATATCTTATAGCAGGTGGCTCTGGAATATTGCCTTCTAGCTCGTAGAGAATAGAATCCGAAGATTCAAAGTCGAGCACCGAGCAGCCGGTGACCCGATGAGGTTGTTGGGTTAGAAATAAGTCCGGTGTGGAGGTTCTATCTGGGTTTCCATATTGTCTAAATCTCGGTAAGCCTGGGGCATGCTTGAAACAAATTTTAAAAAGTAATGGTGATGCTTTACCAGAATAAATTCATGGTAGACTACAGAGAGAAGCATATTTATTAATATGAATAGTGCACAATCAGTCTCCTAACACATCATAACATGTGTTTTTTTTTATACGTTATGGCAATTAATTTTCATAGAGTGAAAATAATTCATCATAATTTAAGCCCTTGAAAAAAAAAATGTTTCTTTTATGTAAAGCAAGACCATAATAATTTATAAACGTATTTGCTTTGATAATTTTTTGTAAGGGAACTGGGTCGGCATCCTGGGACATTGTGGACAAGCGGAAACCGTGTCCGCCGCTACAAATAATACGTTTCCTTTAAGATAAGGGCAGTATAAAAAAAAAGAAAACCTCAAAAAAAAATCATGGAACAAAACGAGAAAATGAACTCTACACACAAATGGGAATTTTAAAAGGGTAGTGTTTGTCATTGGGAGCCAGGTACATTGTCTGGAGATGGGAGGGAACAAAAGCCCTCAGCGGACCTGCAAGCCGATAACCGGGAATCATTTGCATAATTTGTATGCACGGCTCCGTCGTTTTCTTTAACGGCCGGCGTCACGTTCGAGTCGAGCGTTTAAGTCTCCAAGGAGACGTTAACGGTCGAGTAACTAGTATCAGCGAGTATTTTAATGTTTTTGTTTTTAGTTTTGGCATTGGTTTTTGCAACGCCTATGGGTTTATTTATTCTTAATAGGTCAAGAACGCGATTATTCAATCTAATTTAAGGAGTACAAATTTAATTTAATAAAAGTAACTAATTAATTTTAATTTAATTAGAGGAAAATCGTTCCTCAAACTGATCACGCATGTGAAGACAAACAAAATCAATCAGTGAAAATAGCACTAAATAACAATCAATAAATAAAATCTACCTATTTTTTTTTTTAGTTAGTTAAAATTCCTTTATTGTGCTATAATTACAATCTGCCTTTTATAAGGCAATAAGTAATTAAGATAAATGCTCTCATTCATACCATATTTACAGTTCATCATTCACTCGCTCATTCATACAATATTTACAGACAGCCCAGAGACCCCCCAAATCCACCGCGAAGAGAAAGCGGAGTCTTGGGAAGTCCCCCACGCTCCTCCGTCAGCCGCGTCACCGGATACTAGCCAGTGGAGGCTGACCAAGAGCGCGAGAGCCACAGACGCTCAGGACATGATTGGAGAAACTGGCCATTGCCAGGACTCCCACTGTCACGCGTTTATAGCAGGTCACGAGGCCACTGCCTAATCTCCGAAGAGGATTATAGGGGTGAGTGGTGCAGTGCAATGACTGTGCTAGGGAATTAGGGAGGTTGGATAGGTTACTATGGAATTTCATAAACTTGGAAGGGATGAGTTCTAGAATTTAGGGTATGTTAAGGTCGTTATGAAGGGTTTTGTTGCTGACATAATAAGGGGCATTTACTATTGTTCTCAGTACTTTTGATTGAAAGTATTGGATACGCTTGATGTTCGACTTTTTTGCTGTCCCCCATAGCTCTATTCCGTATGTCCAGATTGGTTTAAGTATAACTTTGTAGATTAGTAGTTTATTTTCTATTGACCTATTTTTTTTTAACTTCTTTATTTTATTGTGATAAATGTGCAATCTGCCTTACTGGGCAATAACTAATTGCGATAAATGTTCTCATTCATGCCATATGCAATGCATCTAGTTAAAATCAAAATACTATCATCATCGCGCTTGATTACAAATAAAGTCAAATATCCATTTTAATATAGTAAAATATATACAATAAATTACCTAATAAAATAAAAACTGCACAACTTTTTTAAAACTGTTTTTAAAATTATTTTAGTTAATAAATCTTTTATATGGTATGAATGAGAACATTTACCACAATTACTGATATGATATGATAATAAAAAAAAAAAAACTTTACTGAAAATAAAAATGCGTTAGTATAATATAGTAACGCATTTTATTGTATTGTCTTATCATCTATGAAATGGTGAGTTCTCTAAGTCATGATAGTTCCATAGGTGAAGGACTCGTTAGTAATAATAATACAATATGGTTTATAATTTTCAGTAAGAATCTTACAAAGCATACCATGCAGGGGTGCATTAAATCAGATTTCAAGTCAGGCCAAATGATTTCGCAGGAAGATGGAAGAAGTGTGGAATATGGAGTTGCCTCCTGATAACGTCGGTTCAAGCAATGCTTGTCAAGTAATGTCCCGTACGGTGGCTTCACGTTCTAACATGCTAATATGTACATTAACACCGTATGTGATTCCAGTAACAGTGGTTAATAACAACTAGCTAACCTAGAGTTAGGGTAATGAAGAGAGTAATTAAAATACCAATAGTATGTTCAAGGGCCAGTCGCACCCCTCCTCCCACTATCACTTATTTATTTTTTTAATATAAGAGTTTAATTTTTTTTTATTAAAAGATCAAACTTGTCATGTTGGGTAATTAACCCTTATTATCTGTCATTCCATTCATACGCTATTTACAATCAGCATACAGTATTTTCACTCAGCCTAGAGATTTCCCATCCCATTGACACTTCTGGCGATACCAGTGGTCATAGAGAAATCTCTGTCACTGGATATGATGACAGGGGAGCCCGATAAGAGTGTGAGAGCCACAGACGCTCAAGGAACGATTGTAGAACTAGTCAGCCAAGAATATTAATGACGATCTGGGTGCAATCCAGAGTATAATTAGATCAAAAAGAAACTAATTGAGATTTTAAGCCAAAAATCATTGGTTTTCTTTCTTTTTATAATTATATAAAATTACGCAAACAAAAAGTAGCAGTGTATTAATTTACATAGCTATAATAACTCTGCTATGTCCTTACTTCTTCATATTTAATTTATATCGTCATATTTCTCTGTATTTTAACCAACGGCTAATCAGCACAGACCATGATGATGGGCCATAATCATTAAAATTTTGGATCGTTTATGTCATTTTCACAACTCCTATCATATTAATTGCTTGAAAAAAATCCGGGACTATGTCTGCTATCAGTAACATTAAGGTATAATAAATAAATTAAGGTAATAATAAATAAAGATTAATTATAAATATATAAAGACACTTAAAAATGAGGAAGAGGAAACAAAATTAATAAAATAAATGAATATTAGTGGTAACTCCTTTAAAACTTTGCTGCTATGGGGTTTTAACAGTGAACGTAACATGCAGAAATAAAAAACAACATACTATATGTTCAGAAAGTAATAAATAATACTTATATACATGCATACAAAATATGCTCATCTTGTACTTGGTACCCCCAAAATGAAACCGGTGATAACCAGCATTCTGTTACACGAAATTTTCTGTTATGGTTAAAAAGATGTTTACCTATTGATCCAAGAGCTAGTCGGGAAAGTTGGAATTTTCACATTATCATGCGACGATTACCACGCCCCGTTCCAAAGGACAATAGCAAATTCTTTAACGAAATACTGTTTTCTTGAGGGGACTGTTTTGGATACGCTCGATCCTCATGCGTCTGTAATAATACAGGTTCAATTCTAGGCCAATGGGCGGTCATGGAGTTCTTATTCAAGGATAATAAGAGTTATTGAGCACAATCGGTGTCAAAGGATCCCACAATGTGGGGCAACAGTTGCGCGAGTAGTTCAAAAATTGTCGTAACCCACTGCCTATTCAAGTTTATGGAATATGGAGTTGTTACAAGCTAAAATCTAAGTAGATTTCTTTTCACCGTTGTAGCCGATTAGTTATTCTAAACATTGATCAGAAAACAACGCAGAACTTGGAATTAATTGGACGTATGTTCTGAAGTAATGGGGCTTTTATTGAAATAGTGTCACTCTGTTTCAGTCTTTAATGAATTTAATTGAATCGAATACCTTTATAATCTTTAAGTCACTTTCCCAAATTACAACAAAAGCTATCCGCTCATCCGCATCCTCTTGTAAACTTTATCAAGTTATACTCATCACTACAATGCTCCTCGTCACCTAACACGGCGGTGGATGTCATGGTGTCCTAGGACTTCTTCCCCCCTTCTGTCTTGTATTCCCAACATCCTGCAGGAGAAAGATGCAGGGGGGAAACTCACTGTTTTTGGCCCTTCCTCCACTATGCATTCCAGACTGTATTCTGGTGGTATATGTTGAATAGAAGTTGTTATGAATGTGAATTCTACGTATGTATGAATGAACGCTAACATCCCTAATAATAATGTTGTATAAGGACATTTTTTAAATAAAAATCTTTATATATATTCAAAGGGGCGTGGGGGACTCCCCAAGACTCCGCTTCCCCCTTCGCATGCGAGGGAGGTGACAACCATGTGGACTTGGGGGGCCTCTGGGCTGTTTGCAAATATTGTATGAATGATCGAGTGAATGATGAACTGTAAATATGGTATGAATGATGACACTTATCTCAATTACTCATTGGCTAATAAAAGGCAGATTGTAATTTTATCTTAATAAATTGTTGTTCTCTCTCAAATATATATTCAGGTTAAAGTAATTATATTCATAAATTTTATTTTCAACTCAACTCATTATAGCAATAGAGAAAAATCAGTGAGGGGAAAACGGTAATGTATTGTAAGAACTAAACTAAAATTGTGTAAGAATAATAAACTTTAAAAGTCAAAAGGGAGAGTTTATGCTTTCAACCATCTAGATGCCCGTCTGTATGTGTGCTAATATAAACGCCGTAAAAATTATTATAAAGAACTGAATTTTGGAATGGACACTAAACAACATGCCGGACTACAATGCGCATGTTTTGAATTAGATGCAATAGTAGTTCATATTATTTCAAGATTTCTCAAGTCGTAGCTCTGGAACTGTTAAGGTTTTAGACTTGTGATTTTTCAAAAACCGTAACAAAAACAAAATTGATTGATGCATCATCGCAATAATGAAGTAATAATATGTAGGAATGACGTATTTAACGTAGCTTACCTGTATATAATGTAGAGATGCTACAGGAAATAAAAAAATAATTTGTAAATAGATTCGCCTGAAGATCTATAATTATCTGTAAATTTAAAGGGGCTATGAAAAAAAAAAAAAAAATGTAGCTTATCTAAGTTCCAATGTCTTTTATTTACTCAGGCAATTTTAGGCAGGGTAACTTTCCACTTTCGACTTTGGCCAGTCTTTGTATTGTATTGTTGTGATGAAAAGAATGTCTTAGGGTGTAATGATAAAGGTAGAAAAAATGACTCGATCAACTTTTAAATCCAAATTTGGGAAAGCCTCGGATTACTATCTATAGTTTTGGAATTGGATATAATAACACGATCGATTTACAGCAATAGATGTACAATTATTTTAAGATTGAGCGTGAATTCATTATAACATATTGTTCATTAATAATTAATATCCACTGTATTATTATAAATACTAGCTAACACTAGTAGAATTTCATTTTGTGAATTATATTACATTTTCGTCAGTTCTTACATACAGGTATTACATAGTCGTGCTTTGCATTGGTGTGTTTAGGCCAGGGAATATTTGGGGGGGGGGGTGTAAATATTATATAGCTGTATTTATTTTACTCCTTAATAACAGTAATTATTCCGGCTGGCCTTGCCCTTCGTCCGGACACTGAAGGATGAAAAACAAAGGACAATGGGGAACTTAATAGTTATGGAAACCTAATTACAGGAAACTACCGAATTTTGTAGGTACAAATTGTTTAGGCCAAAGAAAATTTGGGAAAAACAATTTAAATATTATATAAATTGACATATATTTAACATTAAAACTTAAAATGTAAGTCATGGAATGTATTTATTTTATTCCTTCTTAACGAATAAAAATCTTATTTTTGGTTACATCAACATAAGGAAAAACAGTTTGAAAAACTATAAATTTGAAGCAGTAAATAAGGTAGTGTGAGCTAGGACCCAAAGGTAAGGAATACTTTGGGCTTTAGAGAACTAGGATTTTAGCCGGGGCTTTGGCTCAGATAGAGTTGAGAGGTTATGGCTGTACGAGACGTTCCCCTTGGAACTTGAAATCACCAGATCGACTTGGTAACGTTGGCCTACCATCTTATTAGTGCTAACTTAGACAACCTCAATCTTCTTCTTGATGCTTTCGCACGTACCTTTCCGGTGACATCGCCGACCTGGGTCTTTCAACACTACTCGACTGGCCGACAACAAAGTGAATATAATGTTGTATTCCTCTATTCACTCAACATTATTTACTGCTTAATTATTTATCATTGCGGCTATTTATAATGACAGAAATTACGATTTAAGAATTAAAGGAGTTACCTAGCTAAATTTTATACTAGTATTGAAATATTGTCATATGTTAATTTTATAACTAACTGCACTATCATTGTGTATCATTTTTTTTTTAAATAAAGTATATTGTGATTTAGCATGAATTCGAGCTTGTTGATGATAGAATTTATTTGTTTGTTTTACATCCGTTCTGTGTTTTAGTTCAGTTCATTTTTGTGTCATAGAACCCAACTGAGGTTATCACTTAAAGGATTTCAATTCTTTACGGATAACTCAGCTTAAACGTGGTAACAGACTTCACATTATAAAATGGATTAAGTGTAGTGCGTAAATTAATCTGGCACAGTTCAAATAAGTTCAATGAATGTAAACTCTATGTGGTAATTATACATCTTTAGGTAAATTATGGTTACGTTACCTATCCATTTGTAGCATGAGGTAACTGGAATGTCCTGCGGTAGGGAAACAGCTCTCTCATGAAGCAGTATATTATTACTCTCTTCTTACGTCATCGTAAAGTCAATTGAAAAACTTAAGTGCGCCTTGCTTGTGGGTGCACATAAAAATACGGAATTCCAACGATACAACCGGTCTCTTCATCTACTTATAACCGTGCCATCATCTCTTTCAGCTTTACTGCTCTTTCTTCTCTGTTGTTAAGAGTATCTTCAATATGCATTCGGATTTTGTAGTCGTCCATAAGACGGATTATGGATACTATGCCCCCCCCCCGGACGGAGGTTTTTTTTATGTCCGAACTTTGAAAAAATCTGTACAAACTGAAGGTTTTTTTCTTTGTATTCGGTATTGAATGTTTTGGATGTCCGAGAAAATTGTTTAAAGGATTTTGTAGAATTTTCTTAAAAAATATTTGAAGAGATAGCAGTTTGTTGCCAAATATTCTTTAACAACGCACAATTAAGGGTGAAAAGGTATATAATAATATTCCTATCGGGATCGGATTTTGTTTTCATAAATCTTTAGAATTTTTAAATACTATCTCTGTACATTTTAAAAAATTGCGGCTCTTGGTCTACCATTGCGTAAATACACCCAATTATTCGTTTTCGTTTAGGTATTTTTTTTCACATTAGATATCATGGCACAAAATACTTAAGGATATCACTTAATGAAGCCAGTACTCATTTTTGATTTCCGTTCAGCTTTTCGGATTGATCTGTTCAGTTTCACATATCTGCCTCTGTTGTGATTATTTGGCTAACACAAAATCGAGTCGTTTCCATGCAACTTTAAGCGATACAAGCGATACTGTTGAATCAAGTGAGGTGAAACCGTTCAACTTATGAGACAGTCATCTTTTTTGACCGTCTTTGTGTTTCATGATCTGCCAGTACATTCTTTTTGCCTGAAGTTAATAAAAATATAATAATTAAGTGTGCATTAGTCCACAATCACGTGTTTCGGCCATCTCACTATACTAACCCCGCTTATATTGATGGTTATGATATACATTAAGAACATGAAAAAGTCATTGATGAATTGGGTCGGAAAATGTGATTGGTATAAGCTTAAAAAATACAATTTGTCAACTATTATCTTCTACATTTTAATTTATTATATTTAAAAACTATTTTCATTAAATTATTTTATTTTTTTTTTCAATCTAACAATCATTATTGTGCAGTAATTACAATATGCCTTTTATAAGGCAATAATAATACAGATAAATGATCTCATTCATACCATATTTACAGTCATCATTCACTCGCTCATTCATACAATAGGACATGATTGGAGAAACCGGCCATTGCCAGGACTCCCACTGTCACGCGTTTATAGTAGCTCACGAGGCCACTGCCGTTTCAGTCTCCGAGGAGGATTATAGTGCAATGACTGTGCTACAGGATTAGGGTGGTTGGAAAGGCTACTGTGGAATTTCATAAACTTGGAAGGGATGAGTTCAAGAATGTAGGGTATATTAAGATCGTTATGAAGGGTTTTGTTGCTGACATAATAAGGGGCATTTTAAATTATTTTATTAGAAATAGCTATCTAAATAGAGATTCAAAACGGAAACTGATAAGTCCTCTCGTGTACCCTTCACGCTCCGCCGCTGGTCGTTCCCTTCAACTTGGCTTTCCAATCAACTAATACGTGTCAAATCCCAGTCCACCTATATAGGGCTTATAAAAAAAGGAACTGATACGCAGGTTCAACATCACGTCGAAACGATAAGAAGCTACAACCTGCTGACAAAAACTTCTTCTTCGCCTCATAAACATTCGTTCTAAAAAATCAACACAAAATATATGTTATTATAAAACGTCTTTATGGTCTTTCCACAACTGATGATTTCTTCTTTACTCAAAAAGCGCTTTCGCCAGCTATAAGCTTTCATCTTCAGTTATTAGTACAATAAAATAAAAAGTCAAATGATAAAAACTTTAACCTGCGCATATGGAGGCAAACTAATTACTACGGTTATACGTCATGAATGGCCGCAGTCTTTAAGTCAAATATAAATTATATTTCAATAACAGTGCTGAACTGTACTTATTTTGAAATTGTCCTTCTATTCAACTACAATTAAAAATTCTTAAAATTCAGAAATACAACGCCTATCAAAATAACAAAATTAAATACTATGAAATACCATTAAAACCATCAAAATTATTTAAAAAGTTTTCATAACACATTAATTCATTCATTATACACAACTATATATCAATTTTTTGGCTACTAACCCAATTGGTTATGTGGGATATCTAACTCATCTAAAACACAAGTATCTTTTAACATCTACGCTCCTCACTTTACGACTGGCTTTGTCCTAGAGTTATGGAGAGGGCGGGTTTCTTAGCAAAAGCGTGTTTGCTAACTCTTCTTTTTTATTAATATTATCCGACATTAGGGAATATAATTTCCAGGCTATTATTTATCTTATTTTTTTATATTTTTTATTTAGAAAAAAAGTTACTGATCTACACAACGGTACTCCAACCTACCTAGTCCGAAGAAATAGATGCCATCAAGTCCCAGAAGTCAAGAATCTGCAGCTAGATAGCCCATGTTCCTAATGTCAACAACCGTACCCTTCACGCAGATCTCAACATCCCATTCAAGACCTCCCACTAACAAAACGTCCATTACCACCTCCCTGGCCATCCTAATCCGTATACTAACGATCTGTACTCCGATCCCATTCCTAAAGCGACTGTTATGGCGGAGGTGACCACGTGACCTTCTCCAAATCAAGAATAATTTTGTTTATAGTAAGCTCTGAGGTGATTAAGTGACAAGTGAAGTGGTTTCGGCTAGTGAGCTTTTTCCCTACAAAAAGTAATACGACGGCAAACTGAAGTTATAAGCTACTACTTAAAATATCACTGCATTGATTGATAAGAAATAAAATATATATAATATAAAAATATATAAATTTTATATATATATAAAATTCGGTGCAAACCAATATTTATAGGATCCATGTGTAACGTCACTGAGGTACTCAGCACAATGAGCCTGTAGTAGGCTTCTCGAAACTCCATCCTTTCCAGGTTCCACAGAACCTCTTTTCGAAAATCCATCCACTGATCGACTGCGAAGCATGTCTCGTTTCTCTTTTTAATAACAGGAGGGTATTTCTTCTAGCGTTGTCCCTGGCCCTGAGTACAATGAACGTAGGAGGAGAAAACTCTTTTAAGAGCCGACTGTAGCACAGTGTGCTATAGAACACCGCCTGTAGCGTTATCCAGCTTCCTAGATGTAGGCTGACCTGGTGTACAATAGCCCCTGTCATAACTGACCCAGTTCCCTTGCAGTCTTCGGGCATTGGCTGGCCTTGCCATTCGTCCAGACACTGAAGCATGCAGGACAAAGGACTTACGGAGAACTTTATAATTATGGAAACCTAATTACTGGAAACTACCGAATTGATGAAACGTCAACTGGTGATGTAGTAATGCTTTTTTAAAAAATTGGTTGTAAATATTAAAATATAAGTGTCTTTTTTTCAGTGTTTGATCTTTAGTGAAAAATCTAAAACTAAATAACACTTATTTATAAAAATTTGGATTGAGAAAACACATGGTCACGTAGTAAAGAACGCTGTGGTACTCTAGATGCAACCGGCTGGAAGTGCTCCGACCTGAAAGCTGGCCTAACCACACCCCTTGCCACTACCTGATGAAGCAGAAATAGAGCAAAAGAAACTAATAAGAGCTAATCCTGGCCAATTAAGAGGGATTAGTGTGTAGCCAAAGCGATGGGTGTAGCCTTCCCCCCATATTATGCTAATTCTGCCCCCCTCTTCTTCAGGCTACTGTTTACACCGCCAACTCCTTCTTTGTCATGGCTCCCTTGTCTTTCTTTTTCGCCTCCTTCTCCTCATTACAATATCTCCGAGCCCTTTATCAGGCGAATACGGAAGAATGATAAATTAGCATATACAAATATTAATCTCCTTATCTATATGTTTATGTAGAGAGAAAGGAATCGACCAACTAACAGACCATGCAGGAAGAAAACCGATTTGCTATTCATTTTGGCTATCTCCCAGTACTGGACGAAGCTCAGTGAAAGTGTTCTGTGTTCCCTGCTTATAAATTGAATTTGAGATCCTAATCGCCTTATTGAATAATAAATTAGAATACTAAACAATTACTCCTTTTATAGACAAAAAACCAACCAACCTGACCAATTTATTTTACTTTAACTCTGATGAGAATTTATTAAACAATTTGCCGTTATCATTAAGAACGTGTGGGCGCAATTGAATTACATTATGTACATCGTTGTAACATTCGAGTACAGAATTAATCAGAATGGCTTCTGAAATAAATTATAAAAATTGATTGTTAAATGTTATTAATCCTTACGATTAGGAAAATATATTACGATTTTTAAAAGTTAAGAGTCAATCAAGTGCTTTCACATTTAAATTAAAAAAATAATTCAAAAAATGAAGTTAATCGTTTCGTCTTCTGAGTGTCTCATATTTTTTGTGAGAGCGAGTTTGAAGTCTAGATAAACCCCAAAGTACTTATGAAGAGCAATTTTCATTTACGACTGTAGATAATTTAAAGCTTTTAGGTATTTGTTTTAACACTTTGGTTTGACTACTTATCTACTACAGCTTAATTTTAACTTCGGTTTCGTTGGGAGTAGTTTTTAATACCAATCTGCAAGGAAAAATGAGATTCAGGGATTTAGAACACAATAAACCTGTTATCTTAAACAATCCTACACACATATTGTTAGATCAGTTATATTGGAGCAACTTTAGTTTTTGGATGAATACAGCCTGTACCAAGCTCCAAATTATGAGTCAAAAATTAATTGCTGCCATTCAAATAATTTATCCCTAAATACTAAAAGCTGGAAGGTACACCAGAAACCGCACATGCAATACGGTCTCAGCCTGAGGCGGTCTTAATCAAAGCAGCACCCGATCCGCCATCACTGCTGACGATCTGGAGGGTCCCACAGGACAGTCAAAGATTTCTATCTGCCAGATTTACTGCCCTCCTCATCCATTATACTACCCTTAGGTGAGAGAAATTTGCATTAACCCATCTTTGTAAAGGAAAAAATCGACATTTTATGATCTCTCGTTTCGGCGGAAAAGATTTATCGCGGCCCGTAGGGTGGAGCGACATAAAGCCCGAAATTATAAATTTAATTCTACAAGTCCTGGAGAGTAATTGGCCCAATCCTTTGGGCGAAGAGGCCCGCCATTCAATTACGATCCGACGAGCGGGAGACTAACCTTACCCATTTTTGCCGCGCTCGTTACGGTTTAGAAAAAGCAGTCCTATTAGCCAGCATCAGTCCTTCTGGGGGTTTTTCTCAGCCGGTCGTCGATCTCTGTCTGTTTTGAATGCCAGCGAACATTCATATTGGTTTTGATTTTCGTTGGGAACGTTCCCTTTTTCAAAACTGAATCACAGATCAGCCGTCTTTTATATGTCGGCTTGAAGACTAAAAGATGAACACTACTTTTAAAGCCAAGTTTTCGAGAAGCTTGTACGTCATCTTCTTCGGGGAAATTATATAACATAGTAAGATAGTGTAGCATGAGATAATAAGCAAAAGGTTTTTATACAATTTGTTATTTGGTTTTTAAGAGAGAGGATTTCATTTTGTGGCCATGGGCTCAGTACAGTCCCCAGAAGCCTTAGTGTCTCTAAAATAAAACTGACATAATTAATAAAACGAAACTAACATTCACTTATTTATTTGGAAGAAAACTGAGACAAAAAAACCTTCAGCTAACAAAAATATTCGTTTTAACAGTCTTCCGAAAACATTTATTTTTTGATAATGAGGCCGGGATTTTGCCCCGGCCTCCCTGAACTCGGGCCAGGTTTTCAACTCTGATGGACGTACCAAATCCAACCTTGATATTGGAGCAGTTCGTTTCAATATCAAATTAATACAACTTTGCCTAACTTCAGAATAACCATTTCCTGAGCCACAATACAGCCTTTCAGTTTTAAATTCCGAGAGTTAAAAATATTTAATATTGTACCAATAATTGTAATTGTTTTTAGGATGCAAGATAATAATTGAATATGAAGAAAGAAAAAAACACTTTATTCTGAGATTAAGTACCATTAAAAAATTGATAATAAACCTATTATATGGTCTTATTTCGGCAATTAATTAGTATTAATTAAAACAAATTCTTATAGAGTAAGAACACACGCACAAATATGGCTACTAAATATCTATTATTTCTGTCTGTCTTTAAGTGTGCTTTTTATGATCGTTCAAACAACACTTTTTCCTGCCCATTTATGAAATAACAGTGGCAAAAAATATCTCTAAATAAAAGTAAATGTATAAATGGGATTAATATGCTTGCCTGGGTTTTTCTACAAGACAGTACTACATAAAAGCTCGATAGTTACAATACTGCATAACAAAATCGATAGCTTATTCATATGTTGACATTTATACTTAGCTTTAACATAATAGGCAGTAAATTTTCACGAAAATCAACGATATGAATGTGATTTTATGAAATTATTTAAAAATTAACGTTTTCTTTGTTAATTGAGAGGGTTCTTTAGTTAATACACTCGTAAAAGGGTTATATCGCGTTCTGTTCGCAATAATAATAAAAATGATAATTTATGCAATAATATGGGATAATTGGGTGTAATATTGAAGCAATAATTGGATAGTATGGATGATTCATTGCACATTCGAATTTCTATGCATACATCTAGGCTTATAAAATTTGTCAAGATCATTATTTATTTAACTGTGGTCCGTTATCACTTGAAATCTGAGGAATAATAAAATTCGTAAAAATAATTTAAGAATAAACAGGACATCAAGATGTAAGGTCCTTGGTTGTTAGTTTTAAACCTTTTATTGGGGTTTCCCAACCGAATCCTCTTTTAGTGAAATATATACTCCTTTATCCTTACAGGGGTGGGGAAGTGAATCCCATCCCCTGAGTCGGGTCCGTCACCCAAAAGAAAAGTCCTTAGGAGACCCTGTCATCGAATCTAGAGATGTAGACATTTGCAAGTGATTGTCCTATGAGGACTGCTAATAAATCTACAAAATTATTTATTTATATTTTTTCTTTGGATAACATTTAACCATATTATAACATAAATTAATAAATAACACCTACGAATACCTAGCAGCATAAATAATCATTCAAAAATGATCGGAAGGTAATTGGAACCGAACGATGCCACTTAATTAAAATCGTGTTAGTGATATTAACCAGGGTTCATGGGAACCATACACGTTTGCAGTCTTGGCTATTTTTTCCCACCTCCTTACAATGCACAATGACTCCGAGCATGATGAATTGTTTGAATAAAAAAAACACGACAAAAGCGCAACGACTGCCATGGAGAAACCCGCATGAAGGTTATTAATCCTCAGCCAAATTAAAGGTGATCCGGTGTAATACAAAGAAAATAATAATTAATGACGAAAATACTCGGAATTATCTTTTCAATTGTTCTGTAACGCCATTGTCTCAGTGTTGCAATTTGGTTTTTGTCACTGCCTTTTTTGACATGATGTGTGCCTCCACGGTTGACAAACCCCCCGTTTCAAAATATGGGAGTGTCTGTTCCGTGTCTAATGGAAATTCACTAGATTTTTTTTTTTCTTTATACATGCAATTAAAATACTTCATGGCTGTGTCAATAGAAAAAAAGAAAGGTTGAAGGCTCATAAGTAAGATGGAATGACTCCAAATTTACTTAGAGTCTGGAAATAAACCTAGCAATGTGTTGCCCCCCAGCAAAAAAGGGCAAATGTTTCATCGAAGAAGAACTCGATAAACGCACAACAAATGTTTAGCTTATGTTTGAAAGCTGTAACCGAATTTCTGTTACGTATGAACCTACGTAATGTATGCACATGTTATTTACTAAATTTTGCAGCATACACAAGGGCGTACCCAAAGGTAACCGAACTGATGTACGGTTTTTATGTGGTAGCCGGTTTCGCCGGTAAGACCGTGTAAAGCTACTTTGCACCAAACAGTATGCTAAGTGCTTGAGTATACTCTTGTAAATCAGAAGCTTCAGACGCAGTGATAGATTGGGGGAAGTCAATAAATTTGTAAGACTTTATGCGTGCTTGCTTCAACTTCTTCGCAAAATGGTTACTAAAATGGAGGTGTCTGTCCATTTTAATCCCCAGATATAGGTTGTTGGCTGGTGAGTTTTGCTGCGTTCCTACTGTGTAAGTAGTAGGCAGCGGACTTTTTCCCTTTTGGAAAGAGAAAATTACGCAGTCAGTCTTATCCGCATTTACAGAGATATTGAGTCTCCCCAATCTCTCACTGTGCTTGGGAAGGTTCCGGTTTGCTTGTGTTTGTGACAGATAATTTGCACCCTAGTCGATTTTGTCATGACTGGTTTTCATCTCAGCGCTCCGTCGTGAAGTTTTGCTTCCTGTTCGAGAAAACTGACACAGAACTCTTTAAATGTTAAAAGCGGCCTTCAAGGATGCTGTTATGTGCAAAACTCTTGTGTTTGAGTGGTTTTCCCGTTTTAAAAGTGGTGAATTGTCAATAAATGATCAGCTTTGCTCTGACTTTACCTAGACCGCACTAACCAACGAGAATGTCTGAAAAATTCCGATAATCGTCGACAGGCCATCGCAGAATATGGAGTAAATTGGAAGTGAAGTTCAGTACAGTGAATTTGTTCCTCTCTCTCCACCGATTTTTGACCAAAAATGGGTATGACCACTGTGCCCCATCCTTGCTTGTAACCCTAGTAACCCAATCTAGCCCCCGGCGACTTATTTTTATTTCCCCGAATGTAAAGATTTTTCCGGAAGTTGAAGAAGTAAAGACAAAGGCGGCGGACGGTGACTAACAGAAATTTAAAAATGTTTCGAACAGTGCAATAAGCTATTGGCCTAGTGCATTGATTTCAATGGAGAGTTCTTTGAAGGAGATTAAAAGTTTTTATAAAAAAAATTTAATAAATCACGTTGTACAAAAATCGCAGCTGATATATATTTTTTTATATATGCTCCTGCGTCTGGGTAAGTAGGTAGATGCAGTAAAGACTAAACAAGCAGAAACAGTCAAACAATCGTTGGGAACAAATAGGCCATTTCGTCCCAAAAATTTAAAACAAAAAAGGCACCAACTATAAAATGTGTGCAGGCCTAATTGATTTAGGTAAATCCTGCATTTATTACAGTCATTACTTAATACTTATAGTTGTTTAATTATATTTGTATGGAGGACAGCCACACCTTCGTACATCAAACATTCCTGTACTCAAAGTCGTAGTGAACGATTCCTTTTACATTATAAACTCATTCCTTCACAGTCATCTCTATATGCCAACTGTCTTTGACCTCATACCCTCAATATATTTTAATTCCCACCGAAAACTATGAATTAATCCAGATCCTTTTGCCAGCTCCTTATCCGGTAACATTCATCTTCACAATCCCCATCGTCACCTAAAACTGCACAATGAGATGAATAAAAATTAGACAATCAAAATCACCTGAGTATCATCTACCAACTAGAGCGTCAACATCATTTAATTTAGCATTTGGATTTCATTATAAACTGTATTATTACAAAATAAACTATAAACAATAATACGCCGGTACATCACTTGCATTGTTGTAGCAGGGACTAAGCACCTTTCTAGCGTTCAGAAAACAAACGTAAACGTAATTTTACTGGCTATAACCTGAAGACCTAGATATGAGCTCAGAGGCATTCCAACTAAGTGTATAGCCTCGACAATTGCCTTTTGTACCGGGTCGTAGATAAAAGTGCTTTACGATACTGCCTTTGGTAACAAGATTAAGCCTCGTTTTATTCTCTTACCAAGCACTGAAAAGGATTTTTTAATCCAAGGGACATGGGAGCGCTGTCAGCCGGCAGGCATACGTTCCCTTAATGTTCACAGCCTGTAATCTTGCCCCTTTTCTTCAACACCCTATTCGCCAAATCTCGCATTGAAGTAATCCTCTTCGCCGTGTAACTCAGGTAAATAACACCGAGTGAATTATCGCAAGAAGCTCGGGACCTCTCAATGCTGTGTATATTCAAAATCCCTGGGACTGGACCGGAATTAAGGTCTTAATAGTCACAATTTCACAATACAGGACTTTCACGATGCTAGAATGGCAATTGGTCATCTTCATGATAAAACGGACAACTAACATCTTTGATTGGACGACGATCTGACTTATATCTTAAAAACAAACTTACTGTACGTAAATATAGTCAACCAATTTGGACGTACGGACTTGAGGTACCGGGGTCAGTCACCAAACCTAGCATTAAAAAAATACAGACGCTAAAATCTATATTTTACAAATAAAATACTCATAACTAACACGCCTAGTACGAATCTAACAGGACATTGCACTGACAAGAATTTATTCTTCGGCAGTACCGCACATTTCATGAAAGACTACAAGGGCATACAAGAGTACAAAGTAACAATTTATTATCACTGACTCTTCCAGAAAAGTTTCCTTGCCGTCTGAAGAGATGCTGATAACTAGACTTGCGCAGGGACCTGACAACTTCATGTTACGCACCCCAGCAGTGCAGTCAGCAATAATAAGACTACTTCCTGTAGTTTTTTTTTTTTTTTTTTTTTTTTTTTCTAAACCCCTTGAAGTTATACAATGAAAATATTAATAAGATACTTTGCAAATTCCTCCTCATTCTGCTATGCGCAGATGCATTTGAAGGAGTCTTCCTGTAGTCATTTACTCGAGGCAATTTATTCTAACATTGTAAATATCATCTGTTGTTTAAATTAAAAAAATAATAATAGATAAAGAACTGTATTTTTTTTTTTTGTGTATATAACAACTATTCACATTTTATCAATTTATACCAGGTCACGTCTCGGAGCTCACTTATTTTTTTTAAATTATAACAGTCAAAACTTGAATATTAATACAGTTATATAATTTAATATACACATATTTTAATATCTATTGCAGTGACAGTTGTTAGAACTCCGCAATAAACGTTTTAGTAGGGGACGTTTGTTGAAATATGTCATGCCAATCCGTACTAATAACTCGCTAGTGATCGAACTCACTGAACGTAAACTAAAATATGTATTATTCAACCAACCTCGTGGGTAACTACCCGACTTTTTTTTTATGGCCCATCCGGAGAAGTTATCGCTCGGTGGTCGTGGATATGCCAAGGACCGACCAAGCTCTGTAAAAGAAAGAGAAACTTATCTCTAAGGTTGGTTAGCCCGAGATGCGGTGTGCCGTTTGACCCGCATGGCATTATAAACATATCAACTAGAGAGTCTGAGACGACTCTCAAGAAAGTCACACAGCTGTGCTCTCATGGACCACCCGACGAACTTTCTACTAGCGCAGAAAAGATCATTAAAAAAGATGGAAAGCGAAGGAAAAAAAAAAGTGTGTTCAGCCATTAAAGCAAATGTGTCATCTCCCTTGCTACATCGGGAGATCGCGCCATTGTTGGAGCCATCTGCTGAAAGGCAGCTGATAGCTTCCAGCATCCTTGTCCCGAAAGATGGAACAAAGAAAAGTAAACATCAGTCGCAGAAACTATTTTTTGATGTTTTCAAACGGTAAAGCAATTAAATATCCATGTTGGTAAAGATAAAAGTTAATAAATTCCAAGATGAACTGCCAATATTATTCTCACTAGAATGTCTTAAGCCTTATTAGATGTAATTAAGGATACAACAATATAAAACATTAGTAAAAAAAACCAATCACAATAAAAAGAAGCTGTCGTTTTTGATGTGATGAAGGTGGGGAGAGGACGCCCACCGCGGGCTAGGGTCACTACCACCCTAGCCACTGTCCGGCGAGCGCCAAGAAAGAGATAAACTGGATGGAACTGTGGTCTTTGACCTTTGCTGGTGGCCCTGTCGGCGGGCAGCTTTATTCGTATTGATCTAACTCCATAAGATCTTAGAAGGTGTGCCCCGACAATGCACTATGTTCTGGAGAAAAGGTGTAGGGTAGGTAGTGTAGGTAGTTTGTGTGGTCTTGGAATGACCACGAATTCACACTAGGTATGAGGGTAGGCGAAATCCGTCCGGATCCCAAAGGCGGCTGTGAACCGGAGAGAGGCAGACTGGATTGCCGTGGGAGTCACTCGGTAGGGTCAAATTTGTAGGGCCACGACAACCGTTGTCCGCGAGGGAGAGGTCTCTCCTAAGGAGGTGCTAGTTTTAGCGAGACGAAGGCAGAGAATCCCACTAGGAAGGTGTGGGGTCTGCTAACGCCGGACTAAAACATAGCGAGGTTAGAAAAGAGAGATGCAGAGGTAGTTGAGAGGTAGAGAGAGAGAGAGAGAGAGAGAGAGAGAGAGAGAGAGAGAGAGAGAGAGAGAGAGAGAGAGAGAGAGAGAGAGAGAGAGAGAGAGCAGTGTTCCAATCGAATGCTTTTTTTTTTTTTCAAAACCTCCTTTATTGAATAATTTTTACAATGAACAAAAATTTTATTTGCAATTTTTTCCTCGTGCTGCATACGCAGATGCATTCGAAGGAGGGCATAAATATAATACAATTTCAGATTGCAGTTAAAAAGTCAACATATATACAATACTAGGTGATGGGGCTCACCTTCAGTTTACAAATTGGGAAAAAAGACAAAACTAAAAACTAAACCTAAAACTAGAACCTAAGACTAAAGCGTTCCTGCCGTGACAGCGTCCTGTCATCGATAGGGGGGTTATCGATGTGATACTGTCATAGGGGAACGGAGCGGGGGTTATCGTGTTAAGCACCGGGTTTGTCAAGAACTGTAGGGATCCGAAAATTTTGATATGTCTACGTTGGATGAATTCATCCACAGTAGGCAAATCAAAGATCTCGTAAGGTTCACTATTACTCCGCTGCTGGAATGAAGTATTTCTGAGCACTTTCATCAGTATACCGTTTTGAAATTGTTAGAGTCGCCGAACTGTCAGATACGTCAGATGACGAAAAAGCGGTGCACCATTAAATCGCATTAATAGATTGGGGGAAGTCAATAAATTTGTAAGACTTTATGCGTGCTTGCTTCAACTTCTTCGCAAAATGGTTACTAAAATGGAGGTGTCTGTCCATTTTAATCCCCAGATATAGGTTGTTGGCTGGTGAGTTTTGCTGCGTTCCTACTGTGTAAGTAGTAGGCAGCGGACTTTTTTCCTTTTGGAAAGAGAAAATTACGCAGTCAGTCTTATCCGCATTTACAGAGATATTGAGTCTCCCCAATCTCTCACTGATCTGTTTACAGGCTACTTCAGCCTGTCTAAGAGCTACCTTGGCGCTCATGCTGCTACTATACACTGCTATGTCATCAGCGAAAGTAGTAACTGTTGTGTTTTTATATCGGGCTCCTACAATTTCAAACGTATATACGCTGAATACTACAGGGGATAGGACGGCTCCTCGGGGGTAATCCACAGGTCAGTGGCACACCTTCAGAGAATCTATCACCCAACCACACCCGTATTGATCTGTTGTTTAGGAAGCTAACCAGAATTGAATAGAGTCGCTCCGGGTGTCGAATGCCTCAATTCTGGCTGCTTATATAGGCAGGCCAGCGGTGTTGGGGGGGGGGTACATTTGTGGCTATTTCGTACACTAGCTTCCCCCCTCTCTTAACTGACGCCTTAAGGTTTTTTATTATTACAATATGGAAATATAGATGGATATTTTCTAGGCCGAGAAGGGGGGAACTTCTAATTATTCGTAATAAAGAGGGTGACACAACACATGCTATATATAGAACACATGACACAAACTACAAAAGTTTATTAAATACAGGGATCGGTCTTTTGATCACAGCTCTAAAATATTCTACTACACAAACTACACACGGAGAGCCCAAAACGTCATAATATTGATGTTTGCCGACAATACATCGCTATATTGCCAATAAGAGAACGCATAGTCACAATAAAAGATAATGTTAAAACAGCTTTAATATAAACTAACAAATATCTGCACCGTTGGAAAATTACATCTAAGAATTCGAAATCATTGTCTATAATATTTACGAAATGTTATCCAGAAATCAACCTGTGCCAAATAAAATGCAATAAAGTAGAAACAGATCAATCTGTTCATACCATTGTAAATAAATGTAGGATATGGAAATGCAATAAACATCATACTCTCTCTGAATACATATATCGGCAAATGATCGAAACCGCATGCACATTTTAATTTCATAAATGTCATTTTTCTGTGGCTAGCTGTGGAAAATCGACAGTTTCCTCCAAAAAGATTAGAGCAAACATAAAAAAAATGGTGTTTAAATAGCTTCCTGTAAAATGATTGAAAAGGGGTATACATAGACAAACCGGCTCAAATCTTTTTATATTTCTTTTTTCAAGCTTTCTGTACGTTTACAGTTCCAATTCACCTGGTTTGTTTATACGACCACTGCCGTAGTCTTTTCCACAAATTTTCATACCCATTTAAAAGCAAAGTCTCTTGTTTTGTACCCAGGTATCATTGAAATTTTTCATCCATTAAGGGATACACTACAGTTTAATACACGTGAGCAATTTTTATTGGCGAACTCAAAGAGCTTTCCTGAGCTGTGTTAACTCAGTTTTCGAACCGTACAGTTATGATCGATAAAACAGACGCAAACTGTAGATAACAGCTCCTTATTATTCTAGACTGTATGACTATTAGGAGTAATGAACCTCGGTCATATATGGACGTTCTCAGTGCGAAGACGTTAGTTCTTGTTCTGGCACGGACAAAAGCTGATCCAAAAGGCCAAACTTATCGGGTACGAAAGAGGTCGCATGTCGTAATGTTGCCGGTTGTAAGGGTTTTAAGGGAAGAATATATCGGCTAACTCCTCCAAAGGCGTCAAAGAGAACCATTGTTAGAATTGTTCATAAACGCACTTAGGCGAGTTTACAGGGTTTAGGAACACCTGACCCACAGGAAGTGAGGAAAAAGCAACATGAAAACCGCAAACGACCCATTTGTCGAGCAGTAAAAGCTGAAGACACACTTAGCTGTCTTGTTCTGTTTAGGCTGTCAGTGGTGGCGAGGTTTCTCTCTTTGCAATAATGCTTTTACAGCTATTCCCTAAAGGGCACTGGATGAGCAACTGCCCATAAAACTTTTGCTTTTCGTATTAGTGCAAGTAACCTAGCCTTCCATTACTTCAGCAGTATAAATAGCTTGGCCTACAACAACCTAGATTCTACAAGATCTTGTATCTACAAGATTTCTATCGGTGGCCCATAAATCCTCTGAGCTGAGAATTAACAAAACATGAAACCAAGCAGAACGTGAAGGTCTATTTTGAGGTTGATTTCTTTTTCGTACTACCTATTGTTAATTATAAAAAAAAATCATTATGAAAAACAAAAATGTCTTAGTCAGAGATTTTGAGGATATACTTTTAAAATTAAACGACTACGTACTAACAGATGTAAGGCGATCGTTCCAACACATAAGTACTTAAAAGTCAGCTCGAAGCGAGCAAATTTTAAATAAGGAACGGAAAACTCTAGCTCTAAATAAAGATATATTTTTGGTGGTAAGCTTCAAGTATCTCAAATTATTTTGTTTATTGGTATAACACCTTCTAGAGTCAATGTTACGTCAGGACATAGGCATCATCACGACTACAATATAGAGCAATATTTATATTTAAATATCTATCAATATAAATTTAAAAGAAACAATATTACAATGCAAGAATTATAACGCAATGAGATTTAATTTAATAATGACAAATATTGGAAAGACAATAAAAATGGTATAGCAACAAACCTGCGAAAGATATTGGCTATTTTAACTTATGCCATAATAGGAAAAATTAATAATGATAGTATTAAAAAATGAATATAATATTATTAAAACAAAAATTATTTTATGAATCAGAGGTATGTAAAACTTTTTAGATAATGCAGAATAGAATTTCATTCTCTAAGTTCAGTTTTATCCAATTCATTTACTATCTACATAACAGTAGTACAATATATCAGTAGAGTTGCCAACTCGGTATAGATGTATAAACATAAACTAAAATATACAATATCTTTTTTCACAGGTTTGTTATTATAATATTTTTATTGTATTTCCTATATTATTGTGTATTAAATTAAATCTTATGGCATTATATATCTTGTATTATATTATTGTTGATTTAATACACATATTTTTTTATATACCTTGTAATAAATTATGATTTTTTTATTAATCTTGTTCTAAATTGTAATGCTAATGATGCATGTATAGGCGAAACGTTTACTGTAGAATAGGCCAATAACAGGAATAATTGGAAAGACTTGAAGCTTACTACCAAAAGTATAAACAATACCTACGTAAAATGATTTTTTTTAGTATTAATAATCTGTAACATTATAAAGAAATATTACTAATAATACAATTATAAATAATACTAAATATTAATAGAAAGATTATTATAACAAGAGTGCAATGTAGGTTCAAAATGTTGACGATTAAGAACAGCCAGTATTGATCATACCAATAGGAACAACACGATGTCCTTGCACACGAGGTCGCTGATACGCTGTTTCAATTCGTCCGAATTGAAAGAGAAGCATCAAATCTAAAAGATGTTGACAAAAGAAACCATTTAATTTGTGAAGATTGGCGGTGATTAGGGTCCATTTCCCGCCTAATGACCGCGTGCCCTCGTCTGACTTTTTTTTCTCTTTCAGCTTTTGAGCAAGAAAAAAAGACCCAGAATAGATATTGCGTTGATCCTATTCCAAACGAGCGGAATAAGATGTATTTAACGAGCGCTCCACTCCTGAAAAATTACCATTCAGCTGAGGATATGTCCTAATAAATACAATTGAGAACTGTAATATAAAAAATAAATATAAAGGAAGGACATCATAGCCTCCTCTTTTTGTCAGTGATTAATAACAGTCTGCCGAGCTGACACGCAGGTTGAACCACTCAAAGGAACTAATTATGAAACCCCTACATTCTTGAACTCATCCCTTCAAAGTTCATAAAATTACATAATACCCTATCCAACCACCATAATCCCCTAGCACAAACATGACTCTGCGCCAATCCTCCTCGGAGACTAAAACGGCAGAGGCCTCGTGACCTGCTATAAATACGTGACGGTACTGCCAAAGGCCAGTTTCTCCAATCATGTCCTGAGCGTCTGTGGCTCTGCGTTCTTGGTCAGCCTCCACTGGCTCTTATCCAGTGACGCGGCTGATGGAGGAGCCTTGGGGACTTCCCAAGACTCCGCTTCCTCCTTCGCATGCGAGGGAGGTGACAACCATGTGGATTTGGGAGGTCTCCGGGCAGTTTGTAAGTACAGTATGAATGGACGAGTGAATGAAGAATTGTAAATATGGTATGAATGAGAACATTTATCACCCAATCACCCCAATTGGGCAGATTGTAATTTTATCTCAATAAAGTTTTTTATGTATATTAAATTGTGAAATATGTTTTCATAAAGGCTACCAAATGCAATCGGATGCCTTTCTCAGTCGAAGATGAAGATTTTATTTCCACCATAACTGCTTTTACATTATGCTCACCCTTTTATGATGGCATGGTATACCAACTTAGGTTTTGTTTTAATTAGAAATGAGGCACGTTTACCAATTAAACTATCTACAAGGCGTTTCATTCCGTTTTTTGCCGTTCAAATCAAAGATGTGAATAATTTGACAATATATTACTTCTGGTGAATAGCCGGCGTTTTTGCGTGAGCGCTTTTTAATGAGTGCTATTGACTATCCGGTGCGTGAAAATAAAAAGTATTTACGCTCCAATAATTCATTACAGTAATTACCAATTAAAATCGAAGGGTGTGAAGTTTCACTTATGTTGAAGGATCGGATAGTTGGTACCAGGTTTCATACAAGCCGACGTTGACTTTCTCCGTATAATGATTAATAATTATATAAGGGTTGTTCTGGATAAATAGCCCGTGATGTTCAAGTTCAAGGTTCCTAGGATAAACAACTAGCGCATCGTAAAAAAAATTATTTCTACAAAACAGGTAAAGCTGAAAAACCAATGAAGAAAATCAACAGACTTTGAAGTGGGGCTCAATGTGAGCAATTGCATCAATAAAACAAAATGGGCCAAATAAAACCACCATTTAAAACATAATATTGAATCAGTTTCACCACACAAGTACTAATAATAAAAGGATAGAGGTCTGTCGGAGAGACCTTGCACATCAATTTTAAGGGCTTTTAATGGGTTTTCGTTTGGCTACAAACAATTAGAAAAAAAAAAAAAAAAAAGGAAACTTATCGGATAATTGGTTCAGTAGTCTATTCACCATTTTCAACATTTTATTATTTATTGTCTTTGGTTTTTTAAGATGTTTTTTTTTTTCTTGTAAATGTAAAATTTACAGTTTTAGTTTGCTACAAATTCATAAAATTGAGTAAACTTGATGAAGTAATTTTAGCTATCATATTTATATATACAAGTCTATGTTATGTACATGACTTTTATATATGTGCTGGAAAGCAATAAATGCACTCCAATCAAAAATCCTGCCGAAAAGGAAAAAAATAGGAAATACTTGTAATATTAGTTTTGTCACAAATATAGAAAGAGTTTAGGCCAACATCCTCGCGATAAATAAAACAACAATATAAGAGGTTTGTCATAAATTGTAATATAAATAAAATCTATAATAAAATTATTTTAATAAGTAGTATAGTACATAAAATAAAAACAAAAAATGCCCAAACAATGAATTAAGGTCACTTACAAATTCGTTCACATCAGCTTATAATTTATGCGTTTATATAATTTTAACTAACATTTAAATTAACAAAATATTAATTTAGATTTATACATTATTTATTGAAAGAGTTATCAAATTTATTCATCCGAACAATTTATGTATGTTGTAAGTATAAGCATCTTAATTTTTTTCTTTTAATTTGTCACTAATGAAAAAGATAATAAAAAAATGTAGGATTTGTAGTTAAAACTGATCAAAAATCAGAAATACGAGTAGAATCTTTTGAAAACTGTCCACATGAATAATTTTATGTGAATACCTTTGGTTTGAAGAGATAAACTGGTATAAAAATTTGGTCTACTAGAAGGATGACAGTTCAAACATTGATAATATTTCATTGGCGTGAAGGAATTTGTGAGTCACTGTATCTCTAAACGATGTACTAGTTCGTGCGGAAGTTCATCACATATCTTCAATAGGTATCGACTAATTTTTTATAAAATGATTTTTCATAAAACTTTCACTGTTACGTTGGTTTATTATTACCAGTGCTTGCAGTTTTGATCCAGAAGGCATTCACACTGTATTTATTTTAGGTACAAACAGTGGAATCACCCAAAAAGTGATAAAGTGCTTTTAATTGGGCTTTCCGTCCAAATATTTTATAAGCTTCACTTTAGATTCTAACCCATAACCTCCTTTTAACATCGTATGGTAACAAGGTAACTGTCGATAAATAGGCAGGTACTATATAATTGAATGACAAAGGTTATAGATGATCTGAGTGCTACTGAGCAGATCCAGGTCCAGTCAGATTAGTCAGAGATGTACAATGCAAATAAAGCAAGAACAATGGCGTCTTATCTAGTGATGGCTCAAACTTGGTAGTTTGCTTTCACTCTCTCACTCGAAATAATGACCGTATCATTCAAATGACAATGAACAATAAAAAAAACATACGTTTTCGTAAACGAACTGCTTAGATGCATCCATATTCGAATGAACGGAGCTGCTCAAAGCAATGATGCAGTTCAGAAACGATGACCTATTTCCGTAACAAATCCGTACCTCAACCGCAATGCTATCATCCTTTTCGCCTCACTCTCTACAATGCCTAAGAGAGAGATTTACTATTACGAAAACAATAGGACCACCCCCTAGAAATTATAATTTCAAATCGGAAATCAATTATATGCAAATTGAGGCGGTCAGGTTGGGTTTCGGATCGAATTGTGATTGGAAGCCTGGGAGAGGACAATCCTATGGGATCCCCTTTGACATCGGCCTCTTACCCCCATGTTTGTAGAGCATTTGCATAATATTGCTTGCCAAGCAAATAGAGGTTTCGGTTTGCCGCGCCGTTGTGGTGGGAACAGCATAAATACGCTTATCGACTCTTGGGACAGCAGTCATGTGAACATAGCTATTTTAAACCCAAATAAAATATAAATTCAATCTATTAGAAACAACGTCCTTCCTCTCATTAAAAATTTGTTATGAGAGAAAATGATGCTGTTTCAATTTAATTTATTTATTTTTTTGTTGAAAATGTTTTTATTAATTTTTATGGATTTGCTTATACAAAATTTAAGATATTAAATGAGCATGTGTTGAGTGTTTCCATTCTAGAAACAAAATTGATTAAACAAGGGTCTCAGGCTAATGAAGACTAAACCACCAGAGGTAGCTAAACTAAATGAAAATTCATAGAACTTTAGTTCATCAAATGCTGACCCCTCAAACCCCTTTGTGTCATAAATTATTCTTTAATTAAGACGTTTGTGGGTTTGTTTTTTAGAAACGACTCTACGTGTAAATTATTTAAAAAAATACTACACCATAAATTCAATATTATCAAATCACCATGAAAAATAAGAATTAGTATTTGGCTTCAACAAAAGCCACGAATACAGACGAAGTGGGCCACACACAACAGTCCTACTGAAACCTCAGGTGGGCCGAAACAAAAGTAAATTACACCTTTTACTTGCCAGAACAAGGAATTAGAAACCTTAGGCTCACGGAACAGAAAGAAAAACTTAATTGGTTAGTGAATTGATTAAAATGAATTCAACTGATCTTTATCGATTATTTTATTATAAATTCATTCAATAATTAGTACATCATCATGCGATCCCTAAAAAAAACAGAAGAAAATTACCGATACAATCAAAATTACTGAAATCCATGTTTATATTAAAAAAAAAATGTTTCAGCCAATTTTTTTTTTTTATTCAAACAAACTTTCTTACTCGCCTGTAGGCGTTGTTCCAAATTAAATGATAAATTATTAAAATGGAAGCCCCAATCAATTAATAAGCCATATCACTTTACATAAATTCAAGTCCTAGGAAATCGTAGCGTACATAAACTAGAAGATGGGAGCAATTAAAATAGTTTTATTGCGGTAAGATTTTTACCTGGGCGAAGCCAATGTGGGGCAGTTACGACTAATCCCCTTGTCCCTGTCTGTTGGAAAATCAACAACCCCAAAAACTAAGAAATTTCATAACTTTTAACACATTACGAATTAGTCGCATTATAAGTTATGGTATTAACTCATGATATAATATTGTAACAGCACCGAAAGTTTAAATAAGACATTTATTTTTAGTTACTTCATTATCTCGTCCCATATTTCTTGAATCTTATACTATCGGAGGGCAGCAAGAGAACTCTCCGGCTTTCTCAATGTTCAATCCGAGTATAAACTGATAGACATCTCCATTTCTCTCCCATTTTAGTAACAAAATAGAAAAGGTATGACACAGGTCTTACCGTCTTTCGCACTAGTTAACTTCACCTAACTTGTCGCATGGTCTCAAATTGATGATTTATATAAATGTGTATTCCAGCAATTTCAGAATAGGACCATGACAGAAGTGGTCAGATATATAGATAAAAAGGTTAAAGAGCGCCGACTTGCACCCGTTACTAGTTGTCCCGTCGGTGGGCGAGTTCATCCACCGGAGACACTTAACGTTTTTTGACTTGTTGCAGCACCTAACAAACCCAGTACTTGACACCACCACACTTCCGGCATCGATGACAACTGGCTGCCGGGGAAAATTAGGTTAAGATTTTGTTTGTTAGATGTAAGTTAGTTTTAAGTTTTATGATTCATAAGGTGAGCCCATAACTTTTTAAACATGTATAGACAATGAATGTATACTTTTGTAACAATCGTAAATCACAGTGTAAAATTGTATAAAATGTAGCCAAGCTGCAGAACATGTAATATTGACCTATTGTAAATGGATTCATTTATACAGAATCTATATTGATTCCATAATTTTTAATAATAAAAAGGGGATATGAAGAGAGAAAAAACTGGGTTCATGAAGTTCAGATGAACTTTTCTTAGTAGCTCGTATAGATTCGTTTACCTCATCGGGTCATTAAATCGTCCGGCATGGTCATTGTTGTGACCATCGTAAAAATGCCTTCATATATGAAATACTTAATTAAACAGCTTAAACGAAACATGACTTCTGCCATGTGTACTGTTTGGATTTAGCTTTATGTAAATATAATTCATGTACGGGAGGCTGCCATGTATCTGTTCGAACATGACCTGCGGTTAACCCGTAGTTAATCGACACCTTGTTTTATAGGGATGCGGGCGATTAGTAACGTAGGTTCGTCACGGCCAGGTTTCTTAGCAGCCTTCATCCATTCATTAAATCGCCGAAAGTAGTCGTGTTTTATGCCCCTCTAAAGAATAGACTATAGAATGGAAAGATTCACCCATTTGTGAATTGGCCTTCGAGGTTATGCGTGTGGGCGGTCCACAGGGGGTTTCATCAGCCCTGAATCTCTGAATCCCTTTCGAAATTTGTCGGTTCACTGCCACAATATTTCAAAAATACTCTGCGATGGCGTTCATTTTTAAGGATTTCGTTGGGTTTTTTTTTTTCGAAACCAGGAATATGTTTATTTTAAGATAGGTTTTATTAGATGAGTCTTTATCGTCAGTTTTACAGACGGGGTAAAAATCAATTGACTGTCGTTTCGGAGTTTCTTTTCAGGCCCCTCATCTCTTAATCGGTAAACTCAAGCTAAACAACACGATAATAATTAAATATTTCCTCAACGAAAAATTCACTGACAGCAGGAAGTTATAATCGTGTGTTTTTTTTTCTTAACTCTTTAATTATAAGATTAAGGATGAGGGGAAAATAAAGGAATATTTGGGTTGAGCGGATCCTTGTACTAAGAGTACCTGCTTGAAGGCGGTGTGAGGGAATGATGTTTTTTTGAGTTAGCATATTATTAACAAGTATTGTTGCCTCACGGAATTAGTAGGTATTGAAAATAATTAAACTTCTGCAGTTATATAAATCATATATTCATTGATTAGCATATCACATACCTAAGTGTTCCTGAAAATATTGTTGAAATTTTGTGTACTTTGTGGGATTCAACACTGTCAGGAACTCCAATTAAGATGTTATTATAACCATATCATTATCATTATTTAATGACTACCATACTTTTATAGTCTGCTGATGCTATGTTTTCATAGTATAAGATTAAGGCATTCTTCCTTGACCTATAATGCATATATTATAATTCACCACAGTTCTCTATAACTAGATCTTGTCATTTTATCAAGGTCTCATTAGTCTCCTTTCTCCTCCTTCCTATAACATAGTTTGTTAAGGAAATGTCCTATTTTTTTTTCCCGAATGGATTACGCTAACAAGTCCAAACCTATTAAATATTCGAGTTTCTATAGTTTGAAAAATATTATACTCACATCCACGGTTAATGTAAAGCCGAATCACACTAGCGGTGAAGTAAGGTCAGGTCATGTGATCAGGGTAAAGATCAAAACCGCTACGCACGTAATCCAAAGTCTTCTCTCTCTCAAGTCATGGCAAGGCAAGTCAAACCGAAGATCGAGCTGTGTCCGGTGAACAACTGCCTTGATTTGACCAAAGGGCTCTAGTGTGAACGCTCGGCAGTCAACTTTACATTTTTACAACAAAATATTTGTTTTTTATTATTTTGTCAACCTTCCCGAGCCACGATGTCTCGCCAGTGCCTTACGAGCATGACGTCAGGAGGTGTGGAATGTTCGTGCTTTTCTAACTAAGTAGATATACGTTCCTTATAATCAAAATGAATATTAAGTGAACGATTAAATAAACTTACCTCTAATGCATAGACACCCTCATGGGGAGAAATGAGGGTGTTTAGAAATTGCGTGTTTAGTCAATAATGTTTGAATCGTCACTGCCTGGCTCCTGTTCCTTTCCTTCAACAAGGATAATTTCGACATGTGTTAACTCTTGTCCAATATCACAAGTGACCCACCCTGCAACTTCAGTGTCAGTAACGTTTTCACAGTCATTTATCACTTTGACAATAGTAGTTTGTTAACTATCAATCTTGTCATCTGTTCTGTGATTTCATTGAGCAGTTCCTTCCAATATTTTTGAAGCGTTGAAATTTTCACGGATTCCCAGGACTGAGCAGACCAATAGATGACATCATTTCGTTGATTGATTTGAGTCTGTCGATTGTTGGTGTCATCTCCTTGTATTGATTGAAGCATAAGAGGGTACAATCCTTTAAAAACATTCGGAAACCCCTTGATCCATAAGTTGAATTAAACTAGTGATGTCATGAGTTAGACATGTTAGATTCTAACTCATGATTTAATTATCAATAGATGTTTTAACTAATAAATAGTTGAACGTGAAATTTTAACTGTTATTGTGTATTTGTATTTATTTGTATTTTAAATTACATTTTATGTTAATTTCCACTTTAGTTTTTTTTTACGTATTTGGGTTCCCGGATATTGGAGAGCCGATTATGGGAGAGTCTACTGCACCTCTTCATGGGGCTGAAATGATGATATATTTTTGACAAACGATTCCTAGATTTTCCATGTAATTTGGTTCTAACTCAGCCAATAAGATAGTAGTTGATAGATTAATATTTATCGCTTGCTCCGCCCATGCAATCTTCCCAGATCCGACCACTTGAGCTGTATCACTGCCTAATAGACCTCTTCCGATGGGCGCTCCATCACCTCATCAAACGGATTCCTGAAATAGCCGACTAAGTGACTATACATAACCGAGGGTCCTCCTCCTTCACGTGTGCTGCGATAAGGCCACGTGTGCCGGTGAGGCAACAGCTAAGTGACCCGGGTCTTGGTGTGACGACCCTAAGTCGAGAACAGATCGGAATATAGAGTGGCCCCGCTATCGGTAATGCAGGCTGGGGTCTGGTGTCGGTCGGTCTGAGGAAAGTTCGCCGATAGCTCTGATAAGGTCTACTCAGTGCTGATATTTCAATATGGTAATGCACTTACAATGCACATCTGAGTATCGGCTTTCCATTGCTTGCCGAGATCAATCCTCAATGGGATTTTCAATAGCATTCCACTCTGTTAAGCTCATTGGAAAAAAAAAAAAAAATTCCCTTAAAATTATGCTGTATTTATATATTTTATTATTTTTAGAGTTAATTAAAAATTGAAAAGGAACCAATATTTATTTATTTATTTTATTTTGAGAAAGATAGTTTCTTTATTTTATATTATGTTCATGTGCTATATATAATACCTATATATACACATCTAAACTAAAATAAAATTAACATGTAAAACTAAAGTAACCACTTATTTACATCTAGGAAAACCGAAACAAAAATCCTACAACTTGAAGATTAATTTACAGTGTTCGTTAAGGATAAAATGAATGTCTACTTAACAGTTGAAACAGTATACGCAACACTGCTACCCTTGCTTTTTTTTCAAAGCTCTCAAATTTGAAAAACGAAGGTATGAGGGGAAAATAAAATGGAAATTATTTGGTATAAGAAGATCCTTTTACTAGGAAGGAACTATTTGAAGGTTGGGTGAAGAAAATAAGAAGTTTAAGACACCTTGGGTGAGGTGCAGGTGATCTAGGGAAAACTTCTTACAACGTTATAAATAAATTAAATGCCAGTGTTATCAGTTCGGAAGCTAAATGAATGGGTTGTTATTTATAGGAATTTATTTTATAGTGTATTCTCAGTAGTTTAAGGAAGTTACTATCGTTAAATAAAAAAAAAACATAATCAACTTTTTAGGTGTGTGTAAAATCTATTTATGTGAATGTACTATAGTAAATAGTTCATCTAGTTGTACAGTGTCAATTTTTCTGTTGGCTTATTATATGTCTTATGGTAGGACGGTGATGGAGCTCAAACATGTGTAAATGAATGGCTGGCTCTCTTTAAGTTATTGATATCCTTTGTGTTATATTTTAAATTATGCCGAAAGGTCACAAAGTTTGTATGCTTCCAATCCCTTTCCCTTATTTCTTAATTTCTCATTTCCTTTCAAAAGCTGTTTTATTCAATGGTATATTGGCTAGGGGGGGGGATTTAGGGTGGTTTATCCAAATATCCTGTAAGTCCTGCGGGCATATGAGGATCAACATGCTACTTATTTTTCAGGACAGACAATAATTTAAAATTTTCCACTTGAGAAGGAAATTTTAAATTTCAAAGGCCTTGTGGACCGTAATAAAAAAAAGAGGAAAGTAAAAAATTGTTGTATATTTAAAAATCTACTCAAAACCAGTTATAAAATTCATTATTTTTTATTAACGTTACTGTCCTTAGCAGAAATTATCTTGTTAATAAGTGATGTAGACAATTTATTTCACCTACAGCTGTGTATTTATCAACTTAGTGGAATGGCTTGTAAATTCCGTTTAATTTAACTTGGTGCGTAATATTGAAGCATTTGTGCCACATATACATACTTGAGCTATGGAGGACAAATCTATGCTCTAAAACATTCAATTTCCTTGCTCAGTCTCAAGCGCAGTGAGATAATTCTATGGACGGTCGGTCCCATGGCTACCTACAAGTTCAGAACAGATAATCTACCTTTGGCTCTCCCCGGAGTCTATTATGAACCAATTTAAACCTATGCATTAATCAATAGGGTGGTAGGTTAGATGGTCTGCTGATGGGCAAGTTGATGCCCACCAGACACGGCACGTGTATTGTAGTAAGCGTGCGCTTCTGCTTCTGGTCTACGGACCAAATGAAAAAGGAAGAAAGTGATCTCGGATGAAATATTACCTTATGTAATCCCAATTACCTAACAGTCGGGATAAAACAAAGGGAACCGCTGCATTGTTTATACGCAGCTTGCTAACAGCTTGATTCGATGCCTCGTTACTGACAAAATAATTATACAAGAACAATAAATAAACATGTTAATAAATCAATGGTAATAAGGCTATAACGGTTCCGCCTACGGCTCATCTCTCCGTACGTGTCCTCGGTTTCTTCTTTGAGGGGGTATTGTTCGGCTCCGGGTTTATTTATCCTGAAGAAATGTTTGCGTAGTTTTTCGAAAATTTAACGCTCAAGCAGTAGAAAATAATTTTTAAAAAACGAAAGAAGAATAGCAGGAGTGATCTCGCATATGACGAATGAGGTCCCCTGTGGTGGGCACAGGTAAGTAGAGCAAATAAAGTATTAATTCATACCTTGATTAATGTAGTAAAGGAGATGGAAAAAGGGCAGGAAATGCAGCTTTTGGAAGAAAATGAGAGATTAGGAAATAAGGGAAAGGGATTGAAAACATAGAACCCGATTTGTCACCTTCTTTCATAGTTTTTGATAAATATCACACAAGTATTAATTAAGAGAACTTTAAAAAGATAAACGACGCTTGGTATGTGGGAGCAGGAAACCAATAAAAAACTAGTAGGTATAATGCCTCTACGATTTGTACATGATATTTTGCAGGTAACTTCAAACAGGCGCGAAACATTCAAATTTATAAATGTCAATAAAATTAATTATTAGATAAATAATAAGAATAACAGATGGTGTGTGAATGTTAAGAAATAAAACACCTTCTGTCTCCACAGTTGATTTTTACCTGACGTTTCCTAAGGCCTAGGCCAGACGTCAGCCAGCTTAGCCAACTTGGTAAGTAACATAATACCTTCACCTCGAACCCTTAAAAATTATGACATAGTCAGTGTTGGGAGCACCCACCAGGCGAGATCTCGGTGTCCCAGACACTGGCCGAAGGGTGTCAATAAATAATCCTGTGGTCTGTGATCTTTACTGGGGGCCTAGTCGGGGAACAGCTTAATTCGTATTTGATTATTGATGTGACTTCATAAGGAGTCACCTTGTAAGGTATGCCCCGACTGTGCACTATGTTCAGGAGAAGATGTTCAGTCTAGATGTTATAGGTAATTTTACGTGGTATTGGAATAAACACGTGTTCACACTCGGTATCTGAGGGTAGGCGGAAACCACCCGGATCCCAAAGACGAGAGTGGACCGGAAAGAGGCAGCCTGGACTCCTAGGGGAGACTCAACTACGTAAATTTTGTAGGGCCTCAGAGAGCGTCGTCTGCATAGAAGGGGAGAACTATATATTACGGCCAATTATATGATCGTTTTTTTTGGCCAAACAGGGGCTACTACCCTTGCGCCCCTAGTAAGCTCTTGCCGTGTCGGGATCGTGAACTATTCCCTTTCTCTATACAAACGCCGAAGATTTATTGATAAAATATGTATGGTGTAGCGACCGCTAGCTACATAAGATAAATCACCCTATACTCTATTGCATATATATTGTAAGCAAAAGTAAATAACATGAACTAAATGTTATATAGACAAATGTAAATAACATGAACAAATATAAATCATTGTAAATGTGTTAAGCAATAAAAGACGGGGGCCAAGCAAGTCACACGAGGAGAAGGGTCAACAGCTGTCAGTCATAAACAGTCAAAAACATAAACAACCCTATTTCAGCCCTCTACCCTCCAGGGAACAAGGCTGGTCGGGTAATTAAGCGTCGGCCGTGGGTACATCACCACATGTGTGGGAAACCCCCAACCACAGGCCTAGCAACCCTTGCAGCCCTCCCTGTAGGCAAGGCTTGAGGGTACTTAAGGCGGGCTCCTGGACCTGTTAATTAGTCTCTCGTGACCTTTACTCGTTGACGCTTGGTTTCCACTCGAACTCTGAAAACGTGACTAATCCTTTATGAAAAACCTCTGTACCTCTTCTCTTAAGCATAGTGCATTGTCGGGGCACATGCCTATCAAAAATGGAGTCAGATAGTAACGTCGTCATGAAATGATTGTCCAGATTATAAACTCGAACAATCCTCACTTGTCACCAGGGCTAGGGTGACCAGACACCCTACAGAGTACAGATTAATTTAAGGTTCAATATACCAGAGGAGGTCTGCAATATAGCGAACTAAATGACAATTATAAGACTTTAATGATGGAATCAAGTTTTTTTCAATCAACAGGTTGATTCTAAGCTGTTATAACAAGCTTGGATGGGAGGTTTCGTGGCGGCCGCTTCTTCACCAGGCGATGTATTGCTAATGAGCGAGGTGGCGGCAGATAAATAAGGCAGCTTGCTTCTTCCTGTGTCCATGTCCTCTTCCAAAACAAGATCCCTCATTCATTTCTTTATCGCCTATTTTCCTTTTTCTCTGCTGATCCTCCTCTTGAACGCATCGGGTACTACCCAGGTCTTTACAGGTCTCTTTATCTTTATCTCTGGAAGTGTTGGCGAGTCATCCATCATCTTCTTGTCCTTTTCGTTCATTGTGTGGTTTCACGCAAGTGTTCACATGATACATTATATTTTACCACCCTGCATTGCATAAATGGTCATGTAATAAGTTATATAAAAAACATAATTAAGTTGATGGCAGTTTAATTAGGTTAACATTATTCTAACAATAAATAAGTTTTGTTCGTTTCACAATATACTACCCAAAAAAAATCGAAATCGAAGATGGGAGTGGACGGACGATACGCGATAAAAGTTCAAGCAAAGACCTGGAGATACAGGGCAGCTAAGTAAGTTGGAGTGTCAGAACAGAAACCAAATGGTTTCAGGCTCAAGTCATGGCTGTTAATTTGTCTTTCAGAATATACTTAATAATTAGACATTTCTTGTCTATTATCATTAACACATTACCTGCATTGGGTATTTGAATTTTCGGCTGTTCTTACCTGTAACAAAAAAAGGAATGAAAATATTGTTGAAAATTAGAAAATTAACAGCCAAAAATTATTATCCATTATAAATAATAGTAGGACCAATACAACAATAAGAGTTTCTTATAAATTGGGAGCACTAATTTTTTTATTTATTGGGATTAACGCCCTAACGTTGTATTGAAAAAGCGTCTTATATTATCAACATCATATTTTAATCGCGGGGAAGTTTCTGCAATCATGCCCAGAGCGTCTGTGGTTCTCGCGCTCATGGTCAGCCTCCACTGAATCGTACCTGGTGACGGGGCTGATGGAGGAGCTTGGGGGACTTCCCAATACTCCGTTTCCTTTTTGGCATGCGAGGGAGGTGACAACCATGTGGATTTGGGAGGTCTCTGGGTGTTTGTAAATACTTTAAATGAATGAAGAATTGTAAATATGGTATGAATGAGAATATTCAAACATATTTACAGCCCAATACGGCAGATTGTAATTTTATCGCAATAAAGATTTTTGAATCGTGGGCAAAAGGTGAGAAGGGGAAAATATTTTATAATTCTCCACAACGAAGTCAACACATAAGGAGAGTATGTAAGTACTTGGTAGTTGGTGGGGGCAGTTTTTGGAGAAACTTTCAAGTTTCTTTCACATTTCAAAGTGAAAATTTTATCATCATATTCCCGACTATTGTTACGAAATGTAAGAAAAAACATTCCAATTTTGACTTAATAAAGGTTATCTGTGTATCTAGTGACAATCACAGCTGACACGACACAATATGTAAGCATGTGGAGGTTGACGTAATCGTACAATATGACATAATCAGAACAAGCCTAGGCAGAAGGAAGGCGATAAGGCCCACTGTTAGTTAGGGTACAAGTAGTAATTGGGACTTATTAGCTGACTACATGGCAGTCATGGCGACCATTGCGCATAGAGGCAACGACCCCCGCCCAGGATGCGTGTCCTTCCTGCGCACGCCGGCTGCACCTCGGTAACATATTGTCACGTATTCTTACTTAAAGACAATCATTAACAACAGATCAACAACCGTTAACAGCAGACAATGAATATTGACAGATATACTGATAGCATACCTATACTTCAGATTGGCTCATCCGGCAACTAAACCCAGTATCTTATAACTCCCGTAGGTACTTACTGAAATTTTCAAATTGAAGAAAACTTTCATTCATCTCCCAAAAGCATTACTTACATGAAAGTATAAAAAAGATTAATAATAATTTTGAGGCACTGAAACCTTAGGTATTTGAAAATGTAGATGTTACTTTAAAATCTTGTGTCCTGGGAAAAAAAGATTTACCAGGATTGCGAGTTGGCTGCTAATTTTATATTCTTGCATCGATGCTGGGGTGTTCAATTGCTTTTACATGGAACTTTGAGAATAGTTCACGTTAGCATATTTGTTCTGCGGTTAAGCTTAAGTGGTACGACGAAATTGCGTAGAGCTCAAAGGGTCAATGTCACTTAGAATCATCCACCGTTTGCGTCTTTCGTGCCTGTCTGTAGGAATTATGACCAATTCACACTAGAGATCATGGTATGGCCAGGCCAGATCAGCTACGATTCAGGATTTCGACAATAGATTTCACTCTTGTGGCAGGTCAGGTAATGTCATATCAATTTCATTTGCATACACGTTAATGAACAATGCCTTTCTCTACGCTTTTTTGGATGAATAGAACAATTTTAGGTCAATATAGAGTGTATAATCTTTATAGATTAATAAATTATTAATTTATCTTGTTAGAGTATTTGTTTTACCGATCTCTGTCTATAATGTAATTTTATGAGATGAATAACAATATTCTTTTTTTGTCAAAATCACACAAATCACAGAATTTCCCAACTCTACGAAACCTCCTCTTTGATTTGACTTGACACTAGCAGGTCTGTCCAAACAAGTCGGAACTATGGCCGTTCTTGATCTGTCAGAGCAATCGAGGATAGAAACGACTTATTCTACTTGACCGACACGATTTTCGGGGCGAGCTGACTTGACCACACTGTGAAGTAAGAATGCTCTCATTGGATTACATTTATAGCGAATTTAACCTTTACCTTGTATTGATTTGATCTGACACGACATGACCGATAATGTAAATCGGCCTTTAGAGGTTACTTATGATTACATAATCAAGGAAATCAATCAAAATTTTAAATGAGTATTTCGCAACTCTTTACCTGGTTATTGGTAGGTCTATACTTAATATCGGAAAGTATTTATGATATATGAGAAAAGGTCAAAGGGTAGGTGCAAGAGAAGCCGTGGGTAAGAGTGTGTTTCTGCCGGGACCTTATCGGGTTCCGCTCTAGTAGCGCAGGCGTCAGATATGACGGCAGTGGGATTACTATTTGTTTCGCAAAACAGAACTATCTCCGTTATGAAACCAGTTTCTGGCTGAGATCATGCTGCAACCCTTTGCTAAAGGGGTTTCCTTCCAAGAAAGAGCGTGATATAAAAGGAAATTCTTCCTGTACAGAAATAAAAATTTGAGAGGGGATTTAAGTTGCTTCATCTCCCGAGTTTATTAAATAAAACTATTTAAGAGTATAAACGTTACAAAAGGAGGATGGAGTGATATTTTCTTTGGTCTTACCTGAATGGTTTTTTTTATACCTCACCCTGTTTTACGGGGACCAACTGATATTGCTGTATCTTGTAAAAAAAGAGATTTTACCCAGGTTTTACTTGGACTACGCAAGAAAAGAGTAATAAAACAATTTTGCTAAAAACAATGAACAGCTGGTACTACGAGAAAACCCAGCCGACATATGCAACAGTAATCACCCCGAAACCATTAAAAATTCTCCTTTCTTCTTCCACAGAATCCTGTGACTAGTTTCTTGGCAGTGTTCGATCCAACAAGTACTGATAACTAGGTCTCTATCACAGAATATATAACAAAAATATAGAAAACATGGCATTGTTCTCATCGAGAGAAAAGGAGCTGGAGAAAAAGGCTATATTTGAAAGATGGGATTTGATTTCCGTAGATTAGTAGCACGGACTGCGAATGAGCAGTAAAAATACTGATGCTCTATCAGAAATAGGGGATGAGTCCGATAAGAGGTCTGTTCAGTTGTAAGATTAAGAAGAGGGTTTGAATCTTTAAAAGAAAAAGGTTGTTTATTTTTGGTTTAAGTGGTGAAAGGGCAGGATCCAAGAAGGAATTTCTGAAATGCGTGGTCAAACTTGATGTAGTAGTGAGATGCACTTAAAACCCTGTGGGATCCTGTGATGAGTCTTCGGAAGCAATATATAATTCACTTATTGTTACAGATGTAATATATTGCAGAGAAAATGTAGCATGGTTTTAAAATGTCTCACCTTAAGTAGCCTTAAGGAAGGCAGTAGTAAGAAGGTAATTATATAGTTTAGCAAGTGCACCTGCTTCATGATGAAAATTACAATCATCCCAAGAAACGGGACCACTTTTCACTCCAATCTCCGAGGAGAGTTTAAGGAATGGGTGATACTCGAAAGTTATCTTGCTAGAGGATTTGGATGTTCCAATAGTTGATGTTTCAACGGTGAAATTTTATGAATATTGATGAAATGTGGTGGTTGAAGATGAAGGTTATTATGTGTGGTAGATGAAATCGGGAGGTTTATTCATCCACAAAAAGGTACATTAACTGATATTTCAAGGACTTGAGATTCTAAAGATTGGATGCCCGGTATGCAAGGATGTGTATGTAAGTGAGGGATGTATGAAGGGTTTGCTGATCCCCCTAGTTCAAGTTCGCAAGTCCAGATTGGTTTTGGTATGGCTTTTTGGCCAAGAGGGATTTCCAGCATTATGAACAATTGTTCGAACCGTCTGTCGACTTCCTGCCTTACAAGTATCGCGTGAGGGTTCCAGATAAATCTTTTGTCAAGGTGTAATCGAAGGTCACTGTGTCTGATATATGAAGAGGAGAAGCATTGAAGAGGACTGGTATGCAGAATCTTTGTCGTAGGTTAAAAGTAATGTTGGTTCGCCAAATGACATGTAAATTTATTTAATTCGCGTGAATAGTAGTGGACGGAATCCGATATGATCCATCTATCAGCTATAAATGAGAGCACAAAAGCTGTAAATGAGTACTTGTCAGTAGTTACAAAGCAAGGCGAGTAAGAATCAGTGAGATGAGGTGGAACGAGTAGAGGACTAGGCGATCGCTAGGCTAATTAGATGGGGACAGTAGATCTCGTGGCCATGATTCTTATATACGGCTTGTTAAGAGGATTATCAATCTATGCCCCTTGCAACGTAACGATGCCCAATATCGACAACCGTTTGAATCTTGAACGTAATTTGTTAATCATTCAACCAATTACATTACGACACGGGGATAACTATTAGTCACCTATTATCGACAGTTCCTATCACGAATAACTCACGAAGTGATGCTGACCAGATAAAGCGGCAGTGGTCATTATAAATAAATGTCAGTACGGCCTTAATTAAATGCTTAAACGCCAATATGATTTAGTGGGGAGGTCCCTTACTTCGTGCAATGTAAGAGATTCACGAAAGATTCACTCGAAGCAATTTAAATTAGTTACCAAGCTATAATTTTAAATTGGAACGGGGGGATCGTCTTTGGTCTAGCGGTCTGTCTCGTGTGTTTTAAGACGATCTATAGACCTATAAATTATCTATAACCAATAAAATAGCCTTTAAAGGTCTATTTTTCAACATATACATTATTCGTTTAAAGACAATAACGGCAACTTCCTCAAGTCACTATTGCTCAGAAACTGTTGAAGATTTAAGGTTCTATTTTTTACCCTCAGTTTCTCAAGGAAACATTAACTGCAACGGAGAAAAATAAAATTCATAGATATTCCAAAAAAAAAAAATTCTTAATCCACCTTAGTAGGGGCTGATTTTTTTCTTTCTCAATATATGAGCTGTTAAATTTTTCATTTATGAACATTTAATTTTCAGTTGTTTCCCCCCCCCCCAAAAAACAACAACTTTATTGTGATATAACTACAATCTGTCTTATTGGGCATTGTGATAAATTTTCTGATTTATAAGTCATGTTTTAACAAATAACATTGTCTTTTTTGTTTAAAATAGCGAATAGTTTCATAATTGTAGAAAAAGGTTTTATATTTTTTGGGAAACTGACCTCAAAAATAAGAATATTGTTCCTTTACTTTATACCCAGTTTATAATTATTGCTAACTTTCTTGGAGCAAATAATTTTAGTTCTCAATGTGGAATGACATTTCTTGTTTCACTAGCTGCTATTGTCATGGAACAACCAAAAAGCAAACCAAGTAACAATTGAAAGATTCCAATCGAAACTTACTTCAACTTATCGCAGGTGCTCCTCAGTACGTCGGAAATACGACCTTGCACACAGACTTATGAATCCCACAGGTATGTACATGTACATACCTACATCAAGATTCTGTACGTACAAAGTCATACGGACACCCGAATCCTTATACCCTTGGAATGGCAACACAATACACGCCACGACGACTCCGGAGACACTGGAGAAGGGATTAATAAATTATAATCAACAGCCATCAACATAACCTTTCATATAGTGCGTCATCACTGGATGTTCTTTCCCGCATGACATTCATGCCTCTTTGTTACTATTGTTCACTCACCACCTAATTCACTGGTTGTTCCATATATATCTGTATGCAGTTATGAATAAATCAATATGAAAAAAAAAAAATACAGCTATAGGAATGCTTCCTAGTTGTCACAGAGCCCTTTCTTGCATTCACAAGTATGTCCTTCAGCTGCAAACTGAACACACTCCCTCATATCTGACAGATTGAAGGTAAATATCTGATTATTGTTACATATATTCCTTATAAAGTATTACGAAATATTTATAGATTAGTCTGTGGTCCGGAGAAAGTGATTGCGAGGGCTCTGCCCCAGGGTGGGGTCCGGTGACAGGGTCAGTTGCGACACATGCCCGGGGTCAGGGGTCCCCTTATGTATTGTATAGGGCGCAGCATGTAGGCATTTGTATCGAGCCGGATATGACTAACTGCTTGCTGTTCCTCCTGTATGTACAGTCGTGTAGGCTATCGGCTTGATTATAAATACAATTAGTTATGTAGCACTATCTATTGGAAGGATGGAGATTTGCTACTGTTGTTGCTAATACCAAGTATTGTAGTACCTTTTGATGGATACATGGATGAGTAACACTGTGGCCGAAGGGAGAGGCTCTACTTTCTGTCAAGGTATCGAGGGGGGGCAAGTTATGGCTTGTGGTACGGCAATGTTAAGCCTAATACCACATAGCCTAAGGTTAACAAACCTGTAATGTGTATATAGAGGATCAGGAGGACAAAAAAGCCAGTTATTGCGTCATTGCATTGTATCATTAACCTCCATATTCATTTATTTTTTGATCGTCTACAGCCGGGAGACGGTAACTTTTATATATATAAGTATATTTTTATTGAAATGTTTAGATGCAATAAATACGTAGTATTTTAAACGGAGTTTAGACCTTCGTTTTTAATATATAGTTATTTTTAGGAAAAAAAGAAAACAATGCTAGTTTGGAAGAGGTTGTGAGGCTTGCTCAGGGTTGGCGGTGGTGAGATTGAAGTAAAAAGCTGTATGCATACGGATTAGCATGGCCAAAGAAGATGGGATAGGATGTTCTAGGGGAGGTTGATTATGATGGAACTTCTTGGATTTTCTGGAATTTGAATTTTTTAGTAAATTAGAGGAAATGAGGGTGGGTGTTATATTGAGATCAGTTCGTTCAATATTGGATAAACGTTCCAATGAGTGTAAGAAATTAAGTTTTACTGCGGGATGAGATTTTCCGCTGAAGAAGTTGAAATGTCTAGTTGAAACGTTAGTCAAGTTCATTTATTTTATTTATCTAAATTGTGAGCACTGGATTAGGAGAAACTGTGACACCCAGTAATGTATTTCAAGCACTTATAATTTTACTAGTTTTCAGGTGAGTTTCCCATTATTCGCGAACTTCCCACTCTTAGCAACAAATAGTTCCTTGTCGGAATGGGCCCAGTATTCATTGCTCTCTTTCGTTTAACACATCAGGATAAATAGCTGCGAACATATATGAATATAGATTTAATACATGAAAAAGTCAGACTTATCTAATTATTGATAAACTTATGTCTGACTATGAAACATTCTCAAGGCACTTCTAAAAGGATTTCAAGAGTACAAGGTCTAGGCGTCCAAATGGTGGAGAACACGTTAACGTCCCAAGTCGGTGACGCGATAAGAGATGTAAAGATGTTTTATTGGAGCATCTAAGACAAAACCTTCCTTTTGATTTGCTTCCATTCTATATTGGATGAATAGTACAATGACGAAAAGCATAGATACGGTTAATAGGATTCGCTTAATGTTTGTTTAACACTATGGGTGTAAGAAGTTTTACTGCGGGATGAGATTTTCCACTGAAGAAGTATGCCTAGTTGAAACGATAGTCGAGTTCCTTTTCTCTTATTCAACTAAATTGTGGGCACTGGATGAGGTGAAACTGTGACACCAAAGATTGTTTCCCGTGCACTAATGATTTTACTAGTTTGCAGGCGAGTTTCCTATTATTCGTGAAGGTTACACGTTGAAAGTCAAGGACACATTAAGACGGTGACGCGATAAGATATCTAACGATGTTCTATTGGAGCATCTAAGCCAAAACCTCGGAGCCGAAGAATATTCGCGTTGACTGATAATGCTACCCACAATAGAACTTTTACCGAACATATAGGAACTTGCCCTGAGTTCTGATCCATCACTTATGACAATTAAGTTGAAGGTGATATCACTAAAACAAATTCAAAGATATTTCAGCAAATATAGTTTTGAGTACCGTCATAGAAATCAGTGGTTTGTTCTGGTACACATCCGGTTTTTAGCAGACCAGTAAGTACGGCTGGGGGTAAAATACTTTAGGCAATGTTGCGGCCCTCTAATTACACGGCCAGTGTGGTTTATTTTGTTTTACAATATGATTTCAGTACACTAGCTAAACAAATATAACACATCTTTAATTGACATCCATTGTTGGCATCCGAGTTAGTGTCAATTCACTGGCGTGTGTGTATTGAATCGCTACGGTCTCGCTGCGACACCATCCGTTTAAAAACCGCATGTCTTAATTTTGGAACCGGTAGATGTCAACAATTTTTTTTTTTCGCGTTTGGGCTATGGGAACCCCAAGCATGCAAGTCTCCAATGTAATGTTATGTATGTATGCATTTTCTCCAATGATAATTGGTGTCTGGGAGTGAGTTGTTTCCACCAAATCTTAAGAAACTACTAAAAAGGTGTCCCTTTCGGAATTTGCAATTTCTTAAAATAATTTGTCATCTTATTTTAGTACCTGTGAGTTACTATCTATAATAGAGGCATGGAAACCTATGTCAAACTCAAATTTCCAATAATATTAAATTCTAAACCCTTTAAATAAGCTTTTATTCTGCCACAGGTTTGTAATAAAAGAGTTAATATTGATTTCCTATTTTAAAATTTTATTTATTTTCACAGAATGGATACAAATTCGTTAAGCAACACTTAATGTGAATTTAAAGTTTATTATTTATTGTTTTAGGTGTTTAGTACGTTAATTTAATTGTTTGAATTGTAGTCCTGAGGATGCCTGAAAAGCGAAACGGTGGTTGGTAAAATATTTTGGCAGAGACTTCGAGCTTGTTTTGAAAAAATAATTTTCATCTAGTATAAAGCTTAATATTCAAAGCAGCGCAGAGAACCATTCTTGTCTGCGGTGGCATAAATTCTTGTATCAACCTAAGGCCAATAGCTTGGCCATAGATAAGGAGTTCTCAGAAACAGAACTGACAGTTTTATTTGTATAGTTTTTTCACCAAGGCTGTTTAGATTAGGTAACCGATTGATAAGGGGTGAGAAAACTCCACTGCGCCAACGTCGTTCCCTGCACCGCACCATTAAGAAGACAACAATTCATTCTGTCTCCTGCAATGGTCGAACATGAGCCAATAAGCATTATTACATTGTTGGTGATTAATAAGTCCGGCTTAAATTGTTTAATTAACCTTAAGATTTTATTTGGTTTTATATCTATCAAAAGATATTCTTTTCAAGAATAGCTTCGAAGACTTATTGTAAATCAGATTCTGTATGTTTACTAATAAATGATTGGTTAACATTTGTAAGATTTAAATTGTTTCAGAAGGAATTCCATCAGCATTGCTATAGCAACGGCACATTTTGAAAATCTAGTTGTTTCCTTGGAAATGGGATTGATTCCAAGATTAAGGTTAGTTACAGTCGAAATCGCAACCGAAAAAGAAATAAATTATGACTACTTCAATCCTACACACCTTGACCAGTCACAATGTAATAGGTAATTTGATGCACAATACGAAGAGATGATCCATGTATCAATTAGACTACTTAACATTCTTGCCCAAAATATCTCATTTTATTCATTCAAAAAATTCCTAAAATCGTTTAACCAAAATATAAATTTTAATTAAAAAAAGTTTTTAATTTACTCCAACGAAGGTTAATACACCATTTCTATACTTAACTCTTAAAACTTACAAAATATCTTTGAATTTCGTTTTGGGTCACCGTTTTTATTGTTTTCTGGGCCTAGAAACGCAAAAACCAGAGAAGTGGGGAATCTTATAATGATATAACTATAAGCTAATAATTATTTAGAATTAGAGCAACAAGAAAATTTTTAAGTATTACAAAACAGCTTTATTGTCTTTTCACTACTGGTAACCTCTTCTTTATTGTGAAAGCGCTTTCGACAGCTCTAAGATCTCATCTTTAGTTATCTCTACAATAAAATAAAATTTCAAAAGATAATAAACTTTTATCAGCGCATATACAGACAGACTAATTGCTATGATAGTACGGATAAATGGCCACAGTCATTAAATAAAATATAAATTACTATACAAACAGTTCTGAACTGTACTTAGTTTGAAATTGTGCTTCTATTATATTACCATTAAAAATTCCTAAAATTCAGAAATACAACATCCAGTAAGTAAATGAAATCCAAAAAACATAATTAAAAAATATGAAATAACCATAAGCATAAAAAAATATTTAAAAAAAGTGTTCATAATTTTTTTTAAATATTATTTTATTTAAAAAAAGTTTGTTATTTAATTTTTTTAAAGTTTAACATTTCTTTGCTTAAGTCTCGTCATTATATCATAATAAAAACTCATTTATCACAGAGTATACATCTAGAAAGTTCAGTCAGAATGGTTATCGTACATATTATACGTGGTATACTGAAGCTTTGTCTCGTACCTTTTTGATATTAAAACCATTTCTTTCAGATACGAAAATCAAACTACATAAAGGAAACTAGAATCACACTTAATTTACCTACTTACGCAGCATAATTGTGAGAAATGGAACATAAGAACAGATTACTTGTATTGATGTAGAATATTTTTTGCTTATGTATAATGTGGATACAGTGCTGAATTGTAATTCTTAACAACTTGTCTACTATACCTAATTAAGTTAGTCCGATGGAGGAGATAATAGAGTTATAAAAAGCCTGTGAACCCCATCCCATGTAAAAGGAACGTTTAGTTTATGATGAAAGGATTCCCAAAGGAAGCGACTCCACTATCCCACTATCCGGCCAGTGTGGGAACTACGCACGACCTCCAACTAGGCATGGGTAAATATTGGAATACCCTGCAAGATCTGATATAGAATTTAACAGCTGTTCCATATTCAGACTATTGTAATTGACCAACCCTTGACTCCTCTTCAAACGATAAAACCGTTTTAGAAACATTGGGATTAAAGAACCAAATGTATCAATGATTTCACCATTTTCTCTCACCCATAAATTTAATCATTTACTAAAAACTTAGATCATAATTCTAAAATCTTTTTAATACAGATCCATACATCCAAATATACAATTAATAAGCTTTGATTTATTCATTCCGCAGATGAATGACATCATCTTGAATGTACACGTAAAACATAATCTCATTTATGTATATTTACAATTTAGTAAAATGGACATTTAGTCAAAAATAAATAATTTAAAATGTTCAAAACTAGGTAATTAAAATTTGTCACAATTTTCTAACCAAACTTTGTTAAAAAAGTTACATGTGAATAATAAATTCAAATAGATATGTACCGATTTATTGAAATCGTTCTTTAAATTTGGTTTCTTATCTTCTTAACACCGAACTAATTAATTTTTGTTTTTATAAAATGTGGTTCGAATTTAGTATTTATTTTATAACCCTCATTTGACCCAGTTTTGTTATCTGTTGTATCAGCTCTCGGCTGATCAACAACTAACCCCCCCCCCCCCACTCCTTACATATATGATCGTGGGATCATCGGTATTCATTAGAATGACTGTATCTATTTACTTTCGACTGAATTTACTCCTTGTATCAACTATGTAGTATCTGATACAAAGTATCTGCTTAATAAAACCCTACCGATCTATAGAATTTATTAAATTTGTGATTTCTGTCGTTGACTCCTAACTTATTTTCGGTTTTGTTTTATAACACTGTAAAATTTGAGATTAGTTCGATAATTTTAATAAGCACAGCCTTGGAACTCACAGTCTGACGTTCCTGTAGACGGAATTTGATCACTGAATTCCATAGCTGAATGAAATTGGTACTTCTGCCTTCAAGCTCATCAATAATTATAAACAATATTACTTCGTTGCCTTGATTTAATATTTCCGAATAATAATCATTACCTCAGGCCAAATATATGTCTTCTTATAATGATGTCCAATATTAATTGTAAAAGCCACTCGATTATCAAACACGCCTTCCGAATTTAATAACCCTTGTCATATATATGGATACTTATTGCACATATTCATAAATTTATGTTAATTAATTCATTCTTTATTGTGCAATAATTACAATCTGCCTTTTATAAGGCAATAATAATACAGATAAATGATCTCATTCATACCATATTTACAGTTCATCATTCACGCGCTCATTCATACAATAGGACATGATTGGAGAAACTGGCCATTGCCAGGACTTCCACTGTCACGCGATTATAGCAGGTCACGAGGCCACTGCCGTTTCAGTCTCCGAGGAGGATTATAGGGATGAGTGGCGCAGTGCAAAGACTGTGCTACAGGATTAGGGTGGTTGGAAAGGCTACTGTGGAATTTCATAAACTTGGAAGGGATGAGTTCTAGAATGTAGGGTATATTAAGGTCGTTATGAAGGGTTTTGTTGCTGACATAATAAGGGGAATTTACTATTGTTCTCAGGACTTTGGATTGAAAGGATTGGATACGCTTGATGTTCGACTTTTTTGCTGTCCCCCATAGCTCTATTCCGTATGTCCAGATTGGTTTAAGTATAACTTTGTAGATTAGTAGTTTATTTTCTATTGAGAGATGGGATGTCCTTTGAAGTAGTCTGTACAGTTGTCCAAAGCGTATGTTTAGTTCTTGTCTTTTTAGTCTCGTATGTGGGTTCCAGGTCAGTCGTTTGTCGAGATGGAAGCCTAAGTACCGTACTGTCTCGGTTACAGGGAGAGGAATAGAATTAAAATAAACTAGTGGACAAGTCTTGCGACAAAGGGTGAAGGTAATGTGGGAGCATTTTGCTTCATTAACTTTAATTAAGTCATGTTCAATTTTTTGGCCATCGAAATTAAGTAATGGCCTATTAATTAGTCTTCTGCTAGTCATTTCCTGTAAATTCTATGTGAAAGAAAGAGTGTTGCTATCGAAAACTACACGGAAACAGGTTGAAAAGTTGTCAACTTATGTTTTAGAGTCTGCTTTCACGTCAGAATCAATTGACTGTACTCAAACCACAAAAAATGCAAGCAAAGTACTCCGAGTGAAAGATAGATAAGACAAGCTGGACAAGAAAATACAGAGGAGGGAAAGTGACTGGCCATAATGGAGTGCCGGACGGATGGCTGAGGACAACGGGCACGTAATGTATCATGTGAAAAAGCTCATTGCCCTTCTTGCAGGGGTCCCGCATGCGCCTTACTTCAGTCCTTTTTATGAGCGCTGTTTAAGGTCCTTCATCTCTCTTATGTCGGGATGTTTGAGGTTCATTCTTCGATGACCCACCGAGAACTGACCAACTTAATGTGTGATGTATAGGTTAGTTAAATAGAAATACTATCAAAAAGGCGTGGTTTTAAGGTATGTACCACAGAAAGTGTGATGAAATCTAACAACCCTGTTTCTACGGAGCCGTAAGGGAACATGGTATTCAACACTCCGGCTACTCTTTATTCGCTTTGATTATGATATAATCACAGGAAGTAATAAATTTTCAATAAACATTCAAAAGAATCGGGGTTTTAAAGATAATAAAGTTTTTAGGACTAATAAGTCACTAAGAGTTTCACTTTTCATCTAACGTCCAATTTATTCTTTTTCCACGATTTTGTCACATCTGAGATCCCCCGCGAACAAGTGAGTTTCAACAGTGAAATTGTATTTGTGTTTTTTTCAATATTAATACAGAGTATATCGAATCGTCACTTGTAAGAAGAGGCACGTGTAACTCTCTTAGACTATCATAAGTCATAGCATAAAATAGTAAGCACTTTTTCGTATGTAAGCAGGCACTGACCCTTCACAACTTCTCTCTTTCCCCCCCTTTTTTTCATTTAGCCTTCGCGCTCAATTTACACGGCAGAGCAAACAAATCTGGCCAGCGGCTGTGAGAAGCATTGAAAAACTACCTCTCTACCAAAAAGAGAGATTATGAATCCTTTCAATCAAAAGTCCTGAGAACAATAGTAAATGCCCCTTATTATGTCAGCAACAAAACCCTTCATAACGACCTTAATATACCCTACATTCTAGAACTCATCCCTTCCAAGTTTACGAAATTCCACAGTAGCCTTTCCAACCACCCTAATCCTGTAGCACAGTCATTGCACTGCGCCACTCATCCCTATAATCCTCCTCGGAGACTGAAACGGCAGTGGCCTCGTGACCTGCTATAAACGCGTGACAGTGGGAGTCCTGGCAATGGCCAGTTTCTCCAATCATGTCCTGAGCCTGTGTGGCTCTCGCGCTCTTGGTCAGCCTCCACTGGCTAGTATTCGGTGACGCGGCTGAGGGAGGAGCGTGGGGGACTTCCCAAGACTCCGCTTTCTCTTCGCGGTGGATTTGGGGGGTCTCTGGGCTGTCTGTAAATATTGTATGAATGAGCGAGTGAATGATGAACTGTAAATATTGTATGAATGAGATCATTTATCTTAATTACTTATTGCCTTATAAAAGGCAGATTGTAATTATAGCACAATAAAGGAATTACAATATATATATATTATTGCCGGATTAACATTTAATTGATATGAATGTCGACTAGAAGTGAAAGTATTAGGATTTCAAGCAAAGTTGTATTCTTATTATTTTTATTATTATAACCTCGGTAATGCTTGAATTCCACAAAACTGTGCGGATCAACCAATTGCCCCTGGGTGATCCCTGGCTACTGATGTAGCCTTACCATTTTGTTTGGCAAATGATAAATGATCTCGTCCTTACAATAAAATATCGTGTTCACTCACTCATATTATAGTATATTTTAAGTAGGCACATATACAATACAAATATATTTACAATGCACCGGAATCCTCAAAAATCACCAGCCGCCTCTCAAGCTGACTCCCCAGACTTATATTTTTTGCCCATACTTCCTTCAATTATATTTTGACTGAGTTACACTTGGCATATTTTAAGGTGTTTTAGAACAGACAATTTCAGATAAATTGAATCATTTATAGGAAATCAGCATGTAAAAAATATTCAGATACTCACTCAAAGATATTATCATCAATGAAAGGAGAACCTCTTCCGTTGAACTAAATAATGATACTTCTAATCTTTGGCAAATAAACTAATCGTTTCTTTTGCATAATAACAACCAAGTTTATTTATGAATCCAGTGAGGGATTTTCTTATTGTACTGATATATTCGCGACCATATACGGTAAATAAATTATTTAACCAGTGAATGAGATGGAGAGTGAATAATAGCTACTTATAAGCATGAATAACATGCTCATGTAATGTTGCTCCACTTTTATGACATATTCCGTACAGTCTTGATGCAGGTATGGTCGTGTGTAAATTTTTAAGTCTCCATGTAGGGTCGTATTTCTGCCACATAAATTAATGACCCTATTTTTATAATGAAAAGACAATTGCCTTGGAAACAAAAGACAGACCAGACTTTTTTTGTCAAGGAACGTACGGAGGTGTGGAGACAGTTGTGATCGTGGGGCCACAGAGGCAGCTCCGAGGAGGCAGCAGCATAGTTTATGTTAATGTGGGACTGAATGTATAATATATTTAGGCACTTAATGAATACCACTATGGCTGGTTAAGCGACTTCTGTCTGATACCTGGCCTGCTGAATACTTAATCAAAAATCTACTAATCAAAACAGAAAAGTTACAACTAACTACTATTTATATGAAACTTTAATGATTATTCGATCCTTTTTGAAGAGTAGCATGACTGGACTCACACTTGTTTAACAAATGATGTGGAAAAAAAAATTCTTGTTGTATTTCAGGAATTACACAAAGATAAGAATTCTTATGGTTTCATAGCTGGTTGTCTTAGATTGGATAAATACCGTCCATTTTTTTCTTCTAACAAGTTTTTTATTTATTCATACTTCTCAAGGGATTAAAACAGCTTTACTAACAATCTCAGGTGTTCAGAATGTTGCAAATGATAGGGGTATCTGACTCGCTATTTAAAAGTACTATAATTATTAGGAATCAGTTGAGGATGACATTTTTTTTTCTTTTTCTTTCTTCATATCCCCTTGTTATTATAAATTATAGAAATCAGTATAGAGTCTACATAAATGAATATATTTACCGTAGATCATTATATGACCTTTAGCTTGGCTATATTTTAAACATTTTTTTATAATTTTACATAGCAGTTTGTGATTGTTACAAAAGTATTTACACATAAGTGAAAAATGAGGATGACAGTATACGCTGCTGAAAGCGTTTATGAACAGTAATGAAAATATTTTGGAAAGAAAAATTATTTAGATTGAAATCTTGCCAGGCATATGGGCACACAAAATCGTACTGCCACCACCCTCCCAGGTGTGTAAATTTCAGTGGGCAGCACAAAAGTGAATTGTGCAAAAAGCCCCTGAAATCGCCTGCTGTATGCGTGCTTTGCCAGCAAGGCCATCCGTCCAACTACAAGGGCTGGGACGCTTACTAAATCCTCAAGTCCAGGAGCGAACAACGTCGTCGGCCAGAAGAAGAGAAGCCAGCCACAGGTAACTCAAGAAGCGCCCCCACCAGAAATTTGAGGCCTTCAGTCTCTTTTGCTGATGCTGTTTGGAACAGAGAGCAGTCACAGGTACTGCCCACTACACGTCCGCAAGTTCCCCTTCCCCAGCATTCCACTCATCCCGTCAACCAGCAAACCCAATCCCATCCTCAACTACACATCTCGCATATTCCTCCACCTTTAAGCTCTTCAGATCTCAATAGCCTATTAACATCATTCCTTACAGAATTCAGAACCCTAATTACCCCTCTCATTTCCCTTCTTACAAATCTTGTCTCCTACTTTATCCCCGTTAAACAAAATCCATAAGTGGATCCTTCTGACTCCTTATCCATTCTCTTTTGGAATGCGAATGGTGTTCGCACCCACACTAACGAACTGACAGCACTACTCCACGACGAAAACGTCAAAATAGCTCTTAGTAATAAACAAGAATTTCGAGTAAACGACCATTTACCGTTCAACAGTACCAGACTTATCGAACTGATCACCCAGATGGAGGGCTCATGCAGATACCGCTGTCATTGTCCATAACTCCATATCCCACAACATAGTTCCTCTGGTAGCACATGATTTCCTTCAATCCACTGCAGTGTCAATCAGCACCTTCACTTTTCCCCTTACTCTAGCATCAGTGTACTGGCCTCCAAATAAATCCATTTCCAATTACAAATTCATCTCCTTTCTAGACTTCATCGGACATCGTTTTCTTGTGGGTGGGGACTTCTATGTGTAGCACCAACATTGTGTGTCAAGATCGACGAATACATGAGGACGTGCTTTGCTGGCTGTACTCACTCGGAAACATTGCTCTCTCCTGACACAGCCACCTATTGGGCATCTGATCCCAACCGAAATCCTGACCTCCTTGACTTCTTTTTAGTTTAGGAACACTAAACTATTCACTCACGCGCCTCGATGACATCTCCTCCGATCAAAGGGTCGGCTTCGGAGGGATCGTCGCCCCATCGTCACCCAAAAATTCACAATCATAATCGTTTACCTCAGCAGCTCAAAGACCTAATCCAATCCAAATGCCGCTCCAGAACAGTGTGGCAAGGATCCCGGCATCCTGCTGATCGCCGCTCGTACAATCAGTACTGCCGATTGGTAAAGCGACTATTGGCATCCTTCCGTTCCATTTCTTTCAATTCCCACCTCTCCTCTCTGTCTACCAGGGATAACTCCTTGTGAAATGTAACCAAAAAATTCCTACGGTATCATCCTGTTTCACACTCACTCCGTCGTGACGATGATCTTAATTTACCCTACATTCATGAACTCACCCCTTCCAAGTTCATGAAATTACATAGTAGTCATTCCAACCACCCTAATTCCGTAGCACTGTCACTAAACTGCACCACTCATCCCTATAATCCTCCTCGGAGACTGAAACGGCAGTGGCCTCTTGACCTGCTATAAATGCGTGAGTCCTGGTAATGGCCAGTTTCTCCAATCATGTCCTGAGCATCTGTGGCTCTTGCGCTCTTTGTCAGCCTCCACTGGGTCGTATCCGGTGACGCGGCTGACGGAGGAGCGTGGGGGACTTCCCAAGACTCCGCTTTGGTATGCGAGGGAGGTGACAAACATGTGGATTTGGGAGGCCTCTGGGCTGTCTGTAAATATTGGATGAATGAGTGAGTGAATGATGAATTGTAAATATGGTATGAATGAGAGCATTTATCCTAATTACTTATTGCCTAATAAGCCATATTGTAATTTTAGCACAATAAAGAAAGTAATACTAATTTAAAAAAAAAAAGAAGAAGATTGAAATCCGTTTATTTCTACTCAGCAGCAAACCATCACTCTTTAAAGAAAATCTTAGTATTTACTACGCTATAAGCCAGAAACTATATACTATACCAGAAAACATTACATCACGTAAATCTTCGAGTAATATACATTTTTCGGTGTTTCTTATTCTGGCCAGTGCAAAAAAATTCAGGAATTTATGTGATAAAAGAATGATAATTACGAAATCAGACCGTTTGGAGGAGCGTTTTGCTGAGAAATCTTAATCTTCCTGGAGAAGGGTGTTGCTATTCACACATGAGAAAAGAACACTCAATAATATGACTAATACGTTTGTAGTAACGAATGGCTCAGTATAACTACTAGTTCCGCGGACTTTATTAGTACCAGATTAGAAGATAGTAAAATAGCAATACAATTCTAACTAAAAAACATGGTGTTAAATGTCCCTTCATTACTCATGACAGCAACGAGTGGCATTCGAGTGTTAGGATTTCTCTAACCTAATGAATACTGTGTCCATCTGTCAAAATTTTAACTGAATCTCTCTTAACTTCAATCATACAGTTGCAGTACAATAAGAAAGATATGTGAACTATCTGAAAAATTTAAGAAAGAGTAAAAAGTAAATCATTATTGTCTGGTCAACACGAGGGGGGTGCCTAGTTACCCTAGCCCTGGTGACGAAGTGAGGGTTGATTAGGCTATGACCTGGGCAATTGCTTCATGACAGGTCTTACTATCTGACTCCATATTTGATAGGTATGTGGCCCGACAATGCACTATGTTCAGGAGAAGAGGTATAGGGTAGGTAGTGTAGGTAGTTTATGTGGTCTTTGAATGACCACGAATTCACAATCGGTACCTGAGGGTAGGCGAAAACTGTCCGGATCCCAAAGGCGAGAGTGAACCGGAGAGATGCAGACTGAATTGCAGTGGAGACACTACTAGGTAAAGTTTGTAGGGCCACGACCGTTCTCCGCGAGGGAGAGGTCTCTCCCAAGGAGCTGCTAGTTTCAGCGAGAGGAAGGCAGAGAATCCCATTAGGAGAGTTTGGGGTCTGACAAGACCGGACTAAAACATAGCGAGGTTAGGAAGAGACATCCAGAGGTTTTCATAAATGAGAAGGCCAAGTCTTGAAACATCAGTGCAGCCGGAGGTACCAGTTAGAAAGCCGTTGTTAGAATGATTTGCAGGCAAAAACCTGGCCCTACTTACAGTCAGTTGTGGCTCGTTAGTAGCCAATGATCTGCGGAGTTATTATGGCCAACCATATCGCAGGGTGCGGTGACGTTTTGTTCTCGGCCTGGGTCTTTTGCTACCGGCTTTACCCTTTTAGCCTCTAACTAGTTTTTGGCAGCTGCGTCTTTTATTGTTTACAATATCTCATACACTGGTATGACTTATGGTTTGGTTATGTTATTTACATTTGTTTAAATTAATTTACAACATATTATAACCAATTTACAATATATATACAATAGAGTATAGGTCGCTAGTTAGTGGTCGCTACAATTATATTCCCATTAACATTAATAAAAGAGAGAGTAATAGAAATTGTAGGATATTTCAAAATATCATTTTTATAGAATAGATCGATAAGTAAAATACCCGTTACGTGAATATTATTATTTTGAATTTACTTTTATTAATCTCGGGCCTTTAAGTGTCTGCCTAATGGAATTCAACCTAGAACCAATTGGGGCATTCTGATATAAATCAGTGTCAAATACGATTGCTTGTCAGCTGACACTCATCAGACCAATCGAGCGTTCTGTTAAACTAAGCCCGAACATCAGCGTGTGATAATTCCAATGCTGCACATCACTTGGAACACTGGGCCTAGGCTTAAGTTCCAAGTGTCCGAATGGAACCCACATCGTTGATTTTAAGTTAGTGCTACACGACTTAAAGTGCCACCAGAGAGCCATGAGCTTAAACGAAGATAAATCATGCTTCATGATTCTTCAAAACTTTCACAGTTATGTTATTCCAACTTTTGATGGCTTATATCATCAACCATAGGTACGTAGAACAAACAGCCCTACCTCCATGGCTGTCATCCTGTGACGCTGGCAATATTAGACATTATAAAAAAATGTGGGCATACAAAACTTCAACTCAAGGTTCAAATCACAACGGCAAATACTCCTAAGAAAATTAATGACCTCCTCAATTCTGCCTTCATTACTGATCGAAGTTACGCCATCTATTTGTATACAAAAAAAATATTGAAAAAATTAAAAAGGCCAGATTTTACTATTATTAAAAAAAAGACATGTCATAAAAAATTGGTTAGCTGATAAACTAACTTGTAATTCCGGTCTTGTAAATGAAAACAAGTACATGTATTTCAAGCTATTGAAAGAGATAAACACTTCCTACGGGTATGCATTTTTTTGATTTTTCTATCTGAGAATTTGATTTAGAAGGAATCTGATCCCATAAAGTAATGGTTATCGTTGAGATAAAATACAACTAAAGACGTTGTTGTATGTTGGGCGGATATTGTCCAGAGTGGAGATGGATGGCGTGAGGCCGACTCCTCCTGCGCCTGAGGCACCGCCCGAGGCCTATCAAAACGGCAGGCTGTTGAGCAGATCTGATACTAAATCACAACTATCATACAGTTCTCGCTGCTATTGTCGAATACCTGCCACGGCTGTGATACTAATCACTGTGATATATCGCTCCCATGTGAATTTATTGAGCCTCATCCAGGGCCAGATACAGAAAATATTATTCAGAAACATTCTGTTGCATGGGCAGGCCTGTAAGTTCCCACGTGGCGTTAAGTTACGTGAAACTTCTTCGTGGTATGAATATTCCGGGCTAGAACGAATTGTAGGGGTACATTCTGTCAATTAATAACACATCAAGTGTAGCCAAAGATTGAGAACCAAAACATTCATCGTGGGATCGCTGTTGGCCCGAATGGGCTTTCTCGATGTACTATCTGGGTATTAAAATGGTTATGCATCTCCAGTTTACTGACTATTTTAGAAACAAAACAGGAGAAGTACGACACGGGTCTTACTTAAGGACGATTTTCGCACTTGCTAACTACACCCAACTTGTCGCTGCATCTCAAACTGATGATATATAAATGTGTCCTCCGGCCAGCCCTGCTGCACGCTGCCCCACTGTACTCATTTGACGGGCAATACAGCTAAATCTCGCGAGAAATTTCAGATTGAGAAAAGTGGTAAGACATACCAAGTCTAAGAACCCCTTCACCCGTGGGTGAGTTCATCCACCGGAGACACGTCAAGTTTTAACTCGTTGCAGCACCTAACAAACCAAATGTTCAAACACTGCTGACTCCATCGCACTTTCTGCATCAATGGCAACAGACTATCCGGGAGTATTAGGTTAAGAATTTATTGTTAGATTTCAGTTTTTGTAATCCATAAGGGTGAGCCTCATCACCTTTTTTTTGATTATATATAGACAATATGTAATGTATATAGGACCAATCACAATGTTAAAATATTAAAAATTATATAAAATGATGGAAAACTACAGGGCATATAATGAACCATTGTAAATATATTCATCAATATAACATCTATATTTGAACTGTATAATTTTATAACATTATTTTTATTCATTCGTTCTGCTTTTCAACCAGAAACTTTTTCTGCACACTAATTTCTTATGGCGTCATCTATCGTTTTCCCTTCTCACGCAAGTAAAGGGAGCTGTAAAATCTCAATTAAACAGGTAGGTTAACCATCCATTTGGCATGGATGACATGTATTGCTAAAATGGAATAAAAACATGTTTGGTAAGAAATACGTTAATAAAACACCTTATGTGTCATCACAGCTTTGTGATTTCAACCCCAAACTTAACTACGTCCCATCATTCTACCGATGGTAACTATAATGTAACAACAGTTGGTTTAAAGCTAATTTACGTAATTTTTCCTCAATGTTTTTGTTTGTTGAACATCTGTGAATGAAGCCCATAGATGGAGCTGTCAAACATGAAACACTTTATGTTGATAATATAACTTATATAAGTACAGTAAAATCCCGATGGACCGAGGGCTTATAACGGATTATCGAGATTTCCGATCGACGAATTATTGAGGGTTAAAAAATAATAAAAATTCAAATTAACGGGATAATCGGTTTTCATTAAATTTCCATATTTGCGCAATATAAAATACAGCAAACTAAGTTATTCTTGATAAAAAAAAAAGTGGAAAAGAATTTATTTTTTTCTGACGGAAGGATGATGGTTGGCACGCTTGATGAATTGCATTGGCCAGCGTTACTATAGCAGAAAAAACATCGTAATTTACACCACTTCTTGTGGGTACGCTTTGAACTCATGGTAACACCACACTAAACTAAATCGGACGTGGGACTGATGGGAAAGGGAAGTCGACAGAAATAGAGGGTATTGAATCCAATGTAAACAGAAAAAAATATGATTAAGAGAATCGAATAGGGGAAGGAAAATTTTTTTTCGAATAAACTGGACTGACTAATTATAAGACGTTTGAGTGGTCTTGGGTACGGAAATCACTACGAATTACCAAGGGGACTAAAATTCATTGTTTTTTTTTTACGAATAATCGCTATTTATCCTACGCTTTATACTACGAATAAGCGGGATTTACGAATTTACAGAGTTATATGACTAATTATCCACTAGTAATAATTTTAACAAATATTAATATAAAATCCATATTACTATCTTTACGGTACAGTATATGATAAGATACTTTCTCCATATTATTTAACCATAGGTTTTAATATCGAACATTTACTCAACCCCACCATAATTGTATACATTTATATGTCTCATGAAGTTTAATTTACATATATAGCTTATGTACTTTTTGTATGTTCTATTAATAAATTGCTTTTTAAAAAGTCTAACTGCTGAGTAGAGAAGTTAACTCAAGATACGAATTACTGAGATTTTACTGTAATAATAAAAAATACTAATGTGAATTATATTACTTTTTCAAGTTTTATTAAATTAAGTATTTATTCTAGCAATTGGTCTTCTAAATACGTAAATGCATGTTTCTTGTTATTAATTGATGTCTTTGTGATGTCTGAATCGGTAAAACGACAACTGATGGTATATCAATAAAAAAATATATTAGGAGACCTCCAACCTTTTTTCAAAAATAATATAATTGGTAATAAAATTAATTTTTATGACGAAAACAGGTGATTCGTTATTTAAAATTAGTAGAAACAGACCAACAGACAAATAAATATTCCTGTTTGAACTTTACACTGGAATGCTAAGCTCCGTTGTCCCCCCAGCGAAGATGTGACGAGGTGCGTCTCTGTCTGATGAGAGGTCGGCTACGCTCACGATTACTGATATTACTTTGGCCCTACGGTTAGCTAGCTGGTCCGTACCGTCTGTTTTGGTTCGATGGCCTCTCTTGCATTTCACAAATATTTCAATGGTTTGTAGAAGATTATAGTAATATAAATGCGTATATACTTGCAACAGTGTAAAAAAAAAAAACAGAACAAACTAACTCAGATTTGTTTAGATCGAAAAGGGTTTATGTGTGATTTTTAAACTTATAGATAAGACAACTTGTAATTATTTATAGACAACAAAATAAATACAATTATTAATGATTGAGAGCCAAAGAAAAAAATTACAGGCTGGATCGGAACCCGGGTTCTTATCTAGTCGGGGCCTACCCTGTCATGAGGAGTGACCTTCCCAATGTGAATTCTTAATAATTATACATAAAAGTGGGGGTAGCAATACTGCAATAAATATGTCGCATAGAAATGAATATAAAGTAACCGAACAATGCGGAATTGAAGCTAAGACATTTATGAGCATGTATGTTGTCAGAATTTTATTGATCTTACATATTTATAATAACTTATTTATATGAGCTTTTATGTACATGTTCATTTTATGGTGCCGACTGCAATGTGTTGCTATGAAGAATTTATACCATGAAGTGCATTTTGCAAACACGACAAACGCTTTCGAAATCTTATATTTTGTTTTGCAAATCCCTGTAGTAGAAATGAGCATCACGTTTATTCACTTTTAGCAGTAATATTTTGAAATGAAAATGAACAAATAGACATATAAAATTAAAATACAGTATATTGGCTATTAAATGAACTGTAGTGGTTAAAATATTGACATATAATACCGAAAATAACTTGCATATTAGATAAAAACATTTTACCCGGAAAATAAAGGAAAGAATGGAATTTGACTTTAAGCAAACATATTGTGACTCGCCATCTATTTCTCGGAATTTTTCAAATGTGATGCTCCATTTCATCACTTTACCAAACATCGATCAAAACAAATATGATCAATTAATTGTATATGTGTTGTCAGGGGTGCGTATAAAATTATCCTAACGAACCATTCAGTTTTTGCTGCGGTGCCCCGCTATTTACTCGGTTGACTGACAATACAGCTAAAAGTCTCGAGCAATTTCAAAATGGGATTATAAAAGTGGTCAGACATACCTCCTTCGAGAGGTTAAAGAACGCCTACCCGTTGCTTGGTGTGGGCGAGTTCATCCACCGGATAGACGTCAAGTTTTTTGACTCGTTGGAGCACCTAACGAACCCTCCACCCTTCCCGCATCGAGAGCAACACCCTGTCGGGAAAACTTAGGTTAAGATTTTGTTTGTTAGATGTAAGTTTTAAGTTTTATGATTCAGAAGGTGAGCCCATAAGTTTTTAAACATGTATAGACAATAAATCTATAATGCACATTATACTCTAACAATCGAAAATCACAGTGTAAAATTGTATAAAATTTAGCCATGCTACAGGACATATAATATTAACCTATTGTAAATAGATTCATTTATATAGAATATAATATATTCTATATAAATGAATCAATATATTATATTGAATTCCATAATTTTTAATAACTAGAGGATATGAAGGAAAAAAAAAGTTTTTGAAGTACGCTTTTATTGCTAGAATTCTCAATGGAATGAAAATTTGCCATGGATAAGTCGATGCCCTTATGGCCAATACCTTGGATGCCTCCTACACGTAGGAATCCCGTCCTGCCGTTCAGCGAGCGCTACTGCAACGATAGGAGCACCGTAACGAGATACGATGCCGATGGTGGAAATAGAACGTACCTGTATTAATTGAAAAGATAAACGTTTTCGGGCGCATAAGTGGTAGCTTTGCCCGGTGGGCTCCGGACACCCTAGGCGCTCGGAGGTATGCTGGCAAAAACCAGGCACGCAGCCCCCTGGCAATTACAGCGGATTACAGGAGTGCTTAAGGGACAGCTTTGAATTTGTAGCATTGTTCTTTTTAATTAAAGGGCTAAATGTTTTCAAGATCCAATTATCCAGATAGCTGCGAGTGGACCCGGACTCAATAGATGGCTCGCTATTTTCTTATCTTCACCTTGTGCCTCAAGTACTTAAAGCTTATTGATTCTTAAATCACATCTTTTTTTTAATTGGCAAAACTAATTTATATGCCTAGTCCGAAATAAGAATCTTTACTTCGAGAAAAATAAGGATAATTCTCTTTCTAATATTTTAAAGTCCAAAACATTGGGCAGACTAGACTGATTGATTTTAGGGAAAAATATACAAATTTTTGTCTCTTTTCAATCTGTGTAAAGATAATATAAAGTATTACATGTTGTAGGGTTTAAACCAATAAATAGCAGTGATGATAGAACCGTAGAGAATTAGTGAACTACATAAATGTTTTAATAAGTATGAAGCTCATAATCAATAACTCATGACGTCCACACAAAGAACCCAAATTTTTATATTGAAGGGATGATCAATGATAAATAGCTTTACGATTTCTCATCAACAGTTAATATAAAACTAAAATTAGATAATGATCTCGGTAAAAATATAAAACAGATTGTAAATAACTAGACTTGCTGAAGTGTTCGAACAACAACAAAAAAACCTTTTGTTATGTATGCTGCTATATTTGAATAGGAATGAGTCTCGAGGTATGTGACCTGCAAACATCAGGTCATTCAAACTGATCGCAAACTAAGGTGGCAAAGAGTGATCAATAATGCCGATTACCAATGCCTGTTCCATCGGGCATCTGGTTTGAAATAAGGTAAATTGGCAATGGCTAGGATCTTCCCACCCCCAAAATCCAGAAGGTGATATTACCGAAATCACACTTACACGAAACCTTTAAGGAAAAAGTAACACCTAAAGATTCATTATTACTCGAGATGATTCGGGGTGGATCGTCATATCAAAGCCTTGTGGATTGGTAGATCAATAGCGAGCACGTGTCGAGTATCAGTTTCACAGGTTGAGGAAATTTTGTATAAGTAATTTTCAAGTAATTCATAATAAAATGGAATAGTGAATTTATAAAGAACTTTTTGGGTTTGTTCAAAGGAGATCCTATTTTTTGGAATTCCTAAAATAAAGAATATTTTGACGAAATTAATGCTTGATAAACAACCCACAGAGAACACATAAATTTATATTTTAGACAAAGTCGTGGGTACCTGACTGCTAATATGCTATCGATTATAAGTGGGCTAGAGAGCGAGCTCTCAGTTTGTTTAAACTAATCAATTTATAACTGAGAGTCGATTCGAAGCATATAATCTGTTTAGAGCTCTCCTCTCCGCGGCTGTGCTAGAATGCGCTTCGGAAGTGGAAGCTCGTCAGGGTCCGCTTGCCCGCTCTCTGTCAAACCGCCACTTCCTAATCCTCTTTCTTATTCCTTTGACTAATTTCCTCTTTGGAAAGGCCCTATTGCCGCCAGTCTGCTCTTTGCACAACAGGATACCGTTATTATACTACCTCTCGTCTACATTGAGGTTGAACGAAACACAGTTCGCTACATTAATTGGCAATGTTGAAGAAAAGTTACATAACAGGTACAATACAATGGGTTAGATCGTTCCATTGTGCTGTACCTAATATAATTGTGGTTAGAATTTCTCACGTCGAAAATTGAGTGTCTTATCGCACACGTATTCACAAATACGACAGTCTCGTCATCCTGGGGGTGTGACACAATTGGTAAAAAGCCTATAGGCTTTAGTAGAAATTAAAATATAAATATAAACAATATTTGTCACCAAAAGAAGCCTTAAAATCATAAATAAAATACTGCATAGAAATTAGAGTGGCAGCCTATTGTACCTTGGGGTTTATCTTGACCGCAGATTCATTGTCCGACCACATATAAACCGTAAATGCACAACCAGAAAATCAGCTGATCTATCCTATTTCTATTTATCAATAGAGATTCTAAGCTGTGCGCAACACCTAGTTGAATCATAGTCATATCAATATGAGCTTACAAAATAATAATTGTAGCGACCGCTAACTACATAACTATAAATCACTCTATACTCTATTGTATATATATTGTAAGCAAACGTAAATAACATGAACTGAAGGTATTATAGACAAAATGTAAATAACATGAACAAATATAAATCATTGTAAATGTGAAGCAATAAAAGGCGGAAGCCAACCAAGTCACACGAGAAGGGTCACCAGCTGTCAGTCACAGGTACCTAACCATATGACATAAACAACCCTTTTGGCAGCCTCTCTACCCTCCAGGGGACAGGGCTGGCCGGGTAATTAGGCATCGGTCGCGGTTCCTCACCATATGTGTGAGAACCAACCGCTGGTCTAGGCAACCCTTGCAGCCCTCCCAGTAGGCAAGGGGAGAGGGTACTTAAGGCGGGCTCCTGGCCCTGTTAATTAGTCTCTCGTGACCTTTACTCGTTGACGCTTAGTTTCCGCTTGAACTCTGAAAACTTGACTAATTCCTTATGAAAAACCTCTATTCCTCTTCTCCTGAACATTGTGCATTGTCGGGGCACATACCTATCAAAATGGAGCCAGATAGTAACGCCGTCATGAAACGATTTTCCAGGTTACAAACTCGAACAATCCGCACTAGTCACCAGGGCTAGGGTGACCAGGCACCCCCCTAGTGACGACCCGATACAAAATATGTTTCTAAGCAAAATATTAGACAAACCACTTAATACATTACACTTAATGTCGTCGCCACCATCGTAAGACAACTTTGATAGATGAAAATTTGACAGGGGACACGAAACTTCGTTATATTACTTTCGTTTTCGTGTTTAAATACTGAAAAATATGCTTTACATAATATAGAAATATGGAATGGAAATATATGTACAAATATGGAAATATACTTTATGGTATGGAAAGTATATTTTTCAATATTTAAATACGAAAACGGAAGGCGTAACTTGTGTCGCCTATGAATTTTTTTTTTTCTCATAAGGTTTCCGTATGATAACAACAATATATTACGATGAAATGTTTTTATATTATCTACTTTTTATTTTTAGTATCTTTTTTATGTCGCTAGGTTTTTTTAATTTATTTAATATCATAATAGTAAAAAAAAAATTTTATACCCGCTAACCTAAGAGTTTGTATTAACCCTATTAGCCCTTCCAATACCCCCCCCCCCCTGTATACTCACTTGACTGACAATACAGCTAAAAGTCTCCAACAAGTCCAGAATGGGATCCGGAGAAGTGTTCCGACATAACTCTCTTAGGAGGTTAAAGAACGCAGACCTGGACCCGTTGCTTGGTGTGCCATCGGTGGGTGATTTCATCTACCAGAGACACATACAGTTTTTTGACTCGTTGCAGCACCTCACAAACCCAGTGTTTAACACTATGAACCCACCACCCTTCCTACATAGATGGCATCAAGGAAAATTAGTTTAAGATTTGGTGTAAGTTTGTATTGTTAGATGTAAGTTAGTTTTAAGTCTATGATAAATAAGGTGAGCCCTATCACTTTTAATAAATTCAGTCCATTAATGTATCATTATAATTTTGTACAATGCAGATCACTATTAGTCGAAAACAGACTTTGTATAAATTGTAGCCAAGCTACTGGAAATATAATGAAGCAATTGTAAATAGATTCGTTTGTAGAATGTATATTTTGTAAAGAGGGGATATGAAACAATATATATATATATAAGTTATATATATATATATATTTTTTTTTCTTCATAGCTCTCAAACTCAATATTTAAATACGAAAACGGAAGGCGTAACTTGTGTCGCCTATGAATTTTTTTTTTTCTCATAAGGTTTCCGTATGATAACAACAATATATTACGATGAAATGTTTTTATATTATCTACTTTTTATTTTTAGTATCTTTTTTATGTCGCTAGGTTTTTTTAATTTATTTAATATCATAATAGTAAAAAAAAAATTTTATACCCGCTAACCTAAGAGTTTGTATTAACCCTATTAGCCCTTCCAATACCCCCCCCCCGTCCAATACTATATAAAGTCCGGGCACTACTTATATAGTCAGCCTTAATCCCCAAACTTCGAGATGTAAACATCCCGAAGATATGTATAGAGGATTTATTTATTTTTTTTAATAAAGAGAACAAAATGTTTACACAAAAATGCCTTACAATTTGATAAGTGTAAAGCTTTTCAAATTTTGATCTAATTTTCTCAAGACTTTACGCCCAATTTGGCGATTAGAGTCACATAGGATTCTGACCCGAAATAGATCCGTCTTAATCAGCATTGATTACCTGCCTTATTCTTATTGAATCCCCCCCCCCAAAAAGTTTGCGTACGCCCCTGTAAACAGCTGAAATGTGGTAACCCCTGCTCATAACTTCCTTTTCACAACCATCCTCTGAGATAATACATAAAACAGGAAGAGAGCAATTCGAGGAAAATAAGCTGTTATAATAACATTGCCTAAACATAATATTCATTCTTCCATTAGCTGTTTTTGTTTCGTATTGTTTTTTTTTTTTTCCATATCCCCTTGTTACAAAATTAATATATGTTACAAAATATAGATTCTACAAACGATCTATTTACAATTTCATCATTATGTTTCCTTCCTGTAGCTTCGCTTCATTTTATACAAATTCTGTTTTCTACTAATAGTGATTGCATTGTGCAAAAGTATAATGGTGTAAATTTATTAAAAGGGTGGTCTAAAAAAACTGTGGTCTAAGCTGCGCTTAGTGAATATTTTTGATAATTGCTAACGAATGCTGTGGGAATACAATATTATAATGAGTTATATAACTATCCATTACACGAGCAGAAAGACACTATCATTTAATCTTGGATTCTGGTCAAATAATTGGATAGAGTTCTTAGATTATTTTTATAGCGTTAGCCTGTTTTACGATCATGTTTTGATAATTACTCCCGAAAATGATACCAAAATTTGTTTGCATAGCTTATTTTGTAAAATAAAAACAAATTCCTGATCAAAATTATTTGGATCCTCATTATTTTCTTAGTTCTATCGACGCCCTTTGTTGTAAACATCTTGGCGTTATTCATTCACCTAATTTTATAAATCAACCTGAAAATATATATTTGCACATTTATTATTGTTATTCAACGCCTACATTTAGTACTTGTATTGATACTTCAGCGGTATCGAATCATCCCTTCCTTCTGCAGTAATTCATCTTGAAGGATGACATTAATTTCGTACCAAGGGTTCCTTTTTTAATAATCTTTGCCAATATTTGTTCGGTTATCATCAAGTTCTTCGGAGTGTAATTTTCCTACTTATTACTCTAAAGTAAAATAAAAGGGGCATTCGTCCGTGCCTTGTCTGCGGAATCGTATTCGGTGTTTTAGTGAATTATTCGCTAAAAAAAAATTGTAGGTAGATACCCATCCTTTCAGGGTGCAGAATGACGACGTAGCTCGTTTCTGGCGAGAAGCAGATCTGTTTTCTGTGTTCTGATATTAGTGATAGGGCTCTAATAGGTAGGTTTCAGAGTTTGAACTCAAGACCTTTCGGTACACAATCGTGGTCGCTGTGTTTATTATTTGTATGCAACCTGTGGTCAACAAAGTGACCGGCTATAAACTTTGAGGTTGATGCACCCCTATTAGCTGGACAATCTCAGTATTTTTCTTTGAAGTATTTGCCGGAGTGGGTAGAACATTGATAATGAATTGAAAAAACTTTTGTCTGCCCACAAATTTGTATTGTGGGTTCATGGTTTATTTTATTAATTCTAACATTGTTTTCTATGGCTTAAGTCATCATCTCTTAGAAGCAACTGCCTCCCTCATTGGGTGGCAACTGCGGAGGTAGCATCTCTTTCTTATAGGACCTGAGGACGATGGCTCAAGCCTGAAAGCGATTGGGATATTAGAAATAACAAAAAAAACTGTGGCCAGACAAATGTTTTTTTCATTTCATTAACTTAGTATAACCTTAGTACCTTGTGTCGCAAATGAAGATTCTTTATAATGAAGATTCATATGTAGCAGAAACACTAAGAAACAATCTTTATAGACCAAAACACGTGTTTGCTGTCTGCAGTCGTAAGGTAATTTAAACAGTCCATTCATTGGCTTTCCGTGAGGTTCCCATTATTACGTTTTTTAGTTATATTTCTTTTTTGAAGTTAGGTAATGTGTCAGTTTTTTTTCTTGCCCTTTTCAATAAAAGGTTATCGTCTGAACTTAACCTACCCGAGGGTATCTACTTGTGTCTGGAAAAATATTCATCATAAACGGAAGCCTAAATATCTCTCTATGAACTTATAACTTTGAGGAAAAGTATAACACGTGGAATAGACGCAGAGATAGGAGAAGATAAAAGATAGAAAGACCTACTTGGGGAGCCACTAAACCGAAGAGAGTGGGCAGGAGCCATTAGAACAGGGTCACCGCCCCTGCCTTGACCCACATAGCTACCGAACTCTACTCCTTCCACATTTTTGCCAAACCACTTTAATAATGATTGAAAAAATTATTTTGTAAAAAAAAAAAACTAGGTTTTATTTTTGCCTATAAACACTTCATTATAGCTATTAACAACCATCTCCACCACGAAAACCATCATACGAAAACGCCCAATAAAAGTGATACTTGTTTGTTGGAGTTATGTCATAAATAACTCATGGAGTCTCTCCTAATATATGCACCTTTATTTATAGATACGAGTATACTCAGTCGACGATTAGCCAATTCAGACATCCTCGGGACTACTATTTACAACAAAACCCAACAAATCTTAAAGAAAATTGAAGAAATGCACACGAAATTTGGAGGGTTACTGTAAAGATTTATAGTGGGAATCTAAGCCTATGCCGACATTTGAACAAACAAATTGTTCTTTATATTTGTTACTTTAAGTGACAGTGGGAGTCCTGGCAATGGCCAGTTTCTATAATCATGTCCAGAGCGTCTATGGCTCTCGCGCTCTTGGTCAGCCTCTGCTGGCTCTTATCCAGTGACGTGGCAGACGTAAGAGCGTGGGGGACTTCCCAAGACTCCGCTTCTTCCTCCTTCGCACGCGAGGGAGGTGAAAACCATGTGGACTTGGGGGGCCTCTGGGCTGTTTGTATATATAGTATGAATGAGCGAGTGAATGAAAATTGGTATGTATGAGATCGTTTATCACAATTATTTATAGCCCAATCAGGCAGATTGTAATTTTATCATAATAAAGTTGTTGTTTTCACAAAAGAAATTTGTTACTTAAGGTTTTGGATGATTGAAGTGTTTAGGGATTTTGTTGTCTTATCATAAAAATCTAAGATATTTCTTGGTGATTTCTGTTATATAACAGCGCAGTTTGTCGAAGCAACAAGGTTTGTTTTCCTTACGGAAAACCATTGTTACCATTTTAAAAGTTTATTTTTGGAGAAGGTAAGCAATTCGATATATAACAATGAATTTAAAGATACTCTCATTCAAAGGCATGGCATTTTATTATTTGGATTGTCGCCAATGTTATTATTTTTTAGTGTTTTGTATAACGTTGTTTTCAAAGTGTGTAAATTTATGTTTTCTTGTCTCAAAGGTAATTGTTATCAATAATCAAAAGATATTTTAGGCGAGACTCCAAGCTTCTGTTGGAAAAAAAATCATTATAGGCTTCCTCTGTCTTGGAGTCTTGGGAAGCCCCCGCGCTCCTCCATCAGCCGTGTCACCGGATATGAGCCAGTGGAGGCTGACTAAGAACGCAAGAGCCACATACGCTCAGCACTTGATTGGATAAAATGGCCATTCCCAGGACTCCCACATTCACGTATTTATAGCAGGTCACGATACCATTGCCGCTTTAGATTCCGAGGAGGATTACAGAGATGTGTGGTACAGTGTAATGGGTTAGGGTGACCGGAAAGATTTCGATAAAATTTTATGGACATGTAGGGATGAGTTCAAGAATGTAGGGTATATTAAGATCGTTATGAAGGGTTTTGTTGCTGACATAATAATGGGCAATCACTATTGTTCTCAGGACTTCTGATGGAAAGGATGGGATACGCCTGATGTCTGACTTTTTTGCTGTCCCCTATGGCTTGCTCTATTCCGTATGTCCAGATTGGCTTAAGTATAACTTTATAGATTAGTAGTTTATTTTCTATTGAGACATGGGATGTCCAGTTTTCTGTACAGTTTTCCAAAGCGTCGGTTTATTTCTTGTCTTATTAGCGCCATAGGCTTTTTTCGTTTATGTCGAGATGGAAGCTTAAATACCGTACTGCCTTGGATACAGGGAGAGGAATGGAATTTAAAAAAAATTAGTAGACAAGAAGATGTAAAAATATTTGTAGAGCCTCGTCCTTTATACTTCGATAAAGTTCAAGTTTTTGTTAATTCTAGTAGTTAACAGAACAGTGAACTTTCCAATGCACAATTTAAAAACATTTATTTCCAATCTGCCCTTATCAGATCTTGGAACAGAAGCAACGCTACTTATCTATGGGGGTTCTTGAGCCCGACTTTCACACTGTTGCAGGAGGGAGGGCAAGGCCAGAACGTGACCGAACAGATTGTTCTAACGAATTTCTCCCCCTGGCGGAATATGTATTGCGGTCAATGTTCTTCTGCGAGCAAACACGCGCTCGGGAGCGGCTTGACCTAGTGCATAGTTCGACAAATCATTTGTTTCATTTTGCACACTCTTGGAGCGCACCCTGACTTCTCAACTGGACCTGATTGCTGGACCAACGAAGCAAATAAAACGCCGGGAATAAACAATAATACTATAACCGTGGCGATTGCAAATCGTTTAGAAATATTTTTTTTTTTTTTCCTTAGTTCTCAAATTTTAAGATTATGGATAAGGGAAAAATAAAGGAATTTATGATTAGAAATAGTTTTTTTTTTCTATATCCTTAAAAAAAACTTTTATTGACTATAGGTTCTTTGGCGAATCTATTTACAAACTACATTAGAAACAGGTTTTTTTTTTTTTCTTTCATAGCCCCTTTAAATTTAGAGATAATTGTATATAATTACAGATCCTCAGGTGAATCTATTTACAAATTATTTTGTATTTCCTGTAGCATCACTACATTATATACAGGTTTTGTTATTTTATAGAAATTATATAATGAATAAACAACTATAATGATCACAATTCAAGTTTTCACAAGTTTTCACAAGGCCGAAGTAAAATTACTAGATTGAATTTCGATTCACCAAGTTCTGAACTTCAAGGTCGACCTCATTTTATCAATGCAAATTCTGAGTAAAATAGATGCAATCTTTGCAATTATGATAGTTGACAGTCATTATAACAGAGATTTGCAAAAGGTCTAAATTCTACCCATGCCGGGGAATCATCAAAACCCCCGTAACATTACGCTCCTTTAATCCTTTCAATCTTAGCGTTATGAACATCATTTCATGCATCTGTTTATGTCATGAATAAAACCCTCCATAATGACTTTAAAATTATCTATTCAAACATGATTATTAACGTTACATCAGAAATTACCATCCAAATCCTGTATCAAGATCACTTCAAGAATCACCCATCCCTAAAACCCTCCTTGCAGATTGCTTTGAAAGTGGTCCCTTAATCTTTTGTAAATGTTTAGTTACTGGAAATTGGGGCGCTGATCAGTTTACTCCTCTCACTCTACTACTACCATTACTAGAGGTGTTGCGCCTGAGGAAGTGAGCGTGGGGGCCTCCGAAATCCTCGCCTCCTCCCCCAAAGCCAAGAATGCAACAATACTGGGCTACGAATATATGCCATAATGCGCAATACATGCATATATGCAATATTGTATGAATGTATATCGCAGATAATCAATAAAAGAGTCAATCAGATATGAAGGGGATCATTTATCAAAATAATCTATTGCCCATCTAAGACAGATTGTAATTGTAATCAAATAAATATTTGTCATTATTGAAAATATCGGAGTGAAAAAATATTTCTGTGCTCTTTGAAGTGATGTAATGGCGTACATTATTTCGCGCTAGAGGTATTATGTGAAACAAACGTCACGTACGAATCGTATAATATGATTAGACTGCCGTTGGGCAAATAGTTTAGAAAGCGGGGGAAGAAAAATTGAAAATTCCCGGGATCGATTTTGAACAGAAAACACGAAAAGATCACATTTAAAGGGAGCGTGACGGACAGAAGCACGGCGAAGTGGCTTTCCGGCCAATTAGACTTCTGTAGTCGAATCTAGGAGGCACTGGCGCAGCGGATTGGACAGGAAGTATCTTGCATTTAATCAGGATAGAGACAAAAACTATTAATTCTCGGACAAACTGGTCTCCATTAAATAAGAGATCCATTAAATAGTAATACAACAAGGATTTTTATTGTGATAAAATTACAATCTGCCTTTAGTGGACAATAAGTAATTGTGATCAATGTCCTCATTCATACTATACAGCCCAGAGATCTCCTTAATCTACACAGTCACTTCCTTGGGTCTTAAAAGTTTGAGAAGTCCCCCAAACTCCTCCATCAGCCACGTGATTGGACAAGAGCCAGTGGAGGCTGGCCAAGAGCGCGAGAGTCACAAACGCCCAGGCCATAATTGGAGAAACTGGCCATTACCAGGAATCCTTCTATCAGGTATTTATACCAGGTCACGAGGCCACTCCCGCTTTAGTCTCCTAGGAGTATTAAAGGGATGTGTGGCTGAGCTAGGAGAATAGGGTTAAAAATCATGCACTTGGAAGGGATGAGTTCAAGAATGTAGGTTATATTAAGATGGTTATGAAGGGTTTTTTTGCAGGCGTAATAAGGGGAATTAAGGTCCAGTAATATAGGAAATCTTGTATAACATGTGCTCTTCGATTATAAACAGGGCATTCCAAATCTAATGGGAAGTCATGCTTGAAATCCCCCGAATGAAAATACAACAAAAGACCCCTTAGCTGCAAGGTCTAAAACGCCTGCGTTTTTTAAATGCCTATGGTTTTTATACGATGAAATAATGATGTTAGATTTTCATCAAGTTTACTATTAGAAAATGTTGCGATATACTAGGTGAGTCTTCATCAGGTCCTGGTGACAAGGAAAAAAAAACGGTCGTGGAAGATAAGCATAGGAAGCATAAAATTTTTCATATTAAACGTTGTCTTGGCCAAACATATACAACAGCTTAATGTTGATCAATGAACAATTTTGAAAAAATTATATTCAGACGATTTAAAAAATATTTGTTCAAATGCAGAATATTCCTTCCTACTGGTGCAATAAACATCAAGCATTTGTTAAACCTTGTTAGTTGATAAAAAAGATATGTCTACTAGTAAATTTGATGAACCTCACCTTTTAAAACAGCCCATAAAGCAATAGTTAACAAAAGGCTAGTCAGAGCTATGTTGATAATATCAAGGTCACTATGCTTACAACCATAACACGACTACATGATATCACTGACATTGACTTTATTTATAACTTAGTACAAGAAGTTTCTTTAAAATTGTAAGAGTAGCAACAACAATTTACTAAAAAGTGTTGTTCACTATGTTTCAACTAGGAAGATGAGGTTCATTTTATCCTTAAGGACTACTAGAAATTAGTCTTTTAGCTGCAGGTTTTTGCGGTTTTCCTACATATAAAAGTATTAATTGTATTAGAGTTTTAGTTTACAGGCAATCTGACATTTCGAAACTATATTTAATAATCCCATAAAACATAAAATTAAATAAAGAACTTTTCTTTCTCTCTCTCTCTCTCTCTGTCTCTCTCTCTCTCTCTCTCTCTCTTTCTCCTTCTCACCCAATATTAAAAATAAATTATGAAAATGTAATCCTTATATGTATCTCAAATTAAAATTCAATCCAATCTAAATTCAATATTAATACCTCTATTTGACGATGCCTCCTTTAACAGATAACTTTCACTATAAAATTACTTTCCAGTACTATGAATGATATCAGAGGGCCCCTACTACCTACCTACCTGCATTTATCGTGGTTCAACAGTGTGGTGCCAAACGTTAAACTGAGCCAAACAGCTATCCTTGGATTAGACCACATGACATAAGTCGATAAGAGGGGGGGGGATCAGGCATATCCTATTATGAATTGTCTAGGTAAGTTTATATACCTCAGATTTATTTTTTCGTTTGTTTGTTTTGGGGCAACCACACGGGTCACTGATGCCCACTATACCTCAGATTTGTAAAATGGTTTAGTCCGTCAGTGCAATTATATATTGTGCAATAATGATTTATCATCTTAATATATACATGTATAGATGTATGATAAAATTGCACAATATATAAATGTACAATCAGAAAAATAAATTTTAACGCCTGTCATATCCCTCAAGTCACCACATCAAATGCTTCATCTTGAGATGTTTATGGCCCCCTTGATGGATCCCGCGCCATCTATCAGCCTGAGGAATACAGCCGGCAGAAAACTGATTGTGTGCCCATCCTTTGATGGCTCGTCCACTCCTGCAATTCATGGACTATTAAAATTAATTTACTGTGTCATAAAAACCACTTAATTAAATCACAACCCAGGAAAAATTAATTTGTTTGAAAAGAAAACGAGAGTAACAATCACTTTTATTTATGAAGAACCGAAATAAGTTGTACACATTAACAATTAAAAGCGTACCTCCGTATGTACGCACATAAACGGTGCGATAGCTGTATAAAGTATTTAATTTATATTTTTAAATTAAAACAAAATAAGCAGTTACCTTTTTTAAGTATTTTTTTTATGCCATAATAGTTTATAAAATTTCTTCTTTTTTTAACAATATTTATGGATTGATTGATTTATTGATTCATTTGAGTCACAACCAGCAAATGTGCTATAAATATGATAAATGGCTTGTCTTATATTAAAACAGCGTACATGTGATGCCTCCCCTAAATTGTTGAAGCTAAGTTTGAGAATATTTTATTGTTAGTAATTTAAAATATCTCTATTCTAACGTCTCCTCAATCATCATTAAATGTTATCGGATAAGTCAGGTGTAGACTTGTACCAGTTGGTTTGGATGTCCGTGCAGTTTGTTGTAAAAGTGTGAAATATTGTACTGATGCCGTCAAAGAACCAATTTCATTTTAAATAAATGTTTGTTCTTAAAGGTCATATTCCGAGGATAATAAAGATTATTATTATTATTACTTACCCTTCATTATTGTTTTAGCATACTTCTTAAATCTCTGATCAACTAGTAAATGTTATTTGCTTCTGTTTCTTTAGAATTACATAACTATTTACATATTTATGTGTATGAATACGCAATTGTGAATTATTGTATGGTTATTAGTGTAGTTGTTATATTTTTACTTTTCTAGGAAGTTCTTGTTTTCTTCATATTGTTTTGGTTTACAGTTATTTAATTTTTGTATTTTGAGTTCCTGATAAATATGCTTCTTTTTGGCGTATATTTTTTTTTTATTTTATCGTATCTTATTTCATTCTGTTTTGTTTTATTTTTATATGTTATTTGTACATTGTGAATATTTAAGGGTACTCATACTGTCATAGGACCCTCTTTGTTTTAAATAAATGCTTGTTTCTAAGGGACGTTGTCCAAATATAATAAATCTATTATTACTTATCAATCAGAATTTGTTTTAGCAAAAGTAAATATTATTTGCTGTTTCCTAAGTTTCAGCCGACTGCTTCATCACCCAGGCGACCACAGACTAGTCAAGCACGTGTCAGATACTGGAATAAGGAAGCGAATTAGAATTCCGATCTCGCAGTAGTGTACTCCTCCTTTGAGAGAAGTCCCTGTCCCGACTGTAATAAAAACTATCCTCCGACAGCGCCACTCAAAGTACTCCAAGTGCGCAGTATATCACGAGCTTGCGTTCGGTAGGATTTACACTCCCTGTCGCATTGTCAGTAGTCACATGGGCTTTATCATTCCTTTTTTTCATTAGGAAGGGAGGGGGGGGGAGGTTTTACGACGGCTGGTAACTCACGAGAAAATCGCAATGGAATATTTATGCCTGCTTGCTTCTGTTCGTTTTATGCAGCCGTTCCCAGTGGTCGTCCTGCAGTGAATAATTGGTCGGTGTTCCGGCGTCTTGTAGTAAGCGCTCAAGAAATGACTTCGTTTTGAAAAATCAAGTTTGAGAGAGAGATAATTTCTTTATTTCATTTTATGGACATTGGCTCATTTACAATGAATCACATTAGTTGAACTCGGGGCATTATTTTTGCATCCTTAATTTTCTTTTGTAAGTTTCCTATAGTTATATCTTCACGAAATGTAAAGCAGAGAAGGGGGTTTCAATGTGCATTTTAAATGTCAGTTAGACTGAATCATTTTTTTATATATTTACTAATTTGTTTACTGCTTAGCAGTTTTTCTTTTACTTTAAAAGAATTAATTTGTTTAGTTCATTTTGTATTTTATGGGCTTATTGCATTTAGTTACCAGGCGCTAGAACACCTCTTATTATTATTATTAATCCTTTATTGTGCTAAAATTACAATCTGCCTTTTTTTTTTATTAGGCAATAAGTAATTAAGATAAATGCTCTCATTTATACCATATTTACAATTCATCATTCACTCGCTCATTCATACTATATTTACAGACAGCCCAGAGGCCCCCCAAGTCCACAAGGTTGTCACCTCCCTCGCATGCGAAGGAGGAAGCGGAGTCTTGGGGAGTCCCCCACGCCCCTACTTCAGCCGCGTCACCGGATACGAGCCAGTGGAGGCTGACCAAGAGCGCGAGAGCCAAAAACGCTCAGGACATGATTGGAGAAACTGGCCATTACCAGGACTCCCACTGTCACGCGTTTATAGCAGGTCACGAGGCCATGCCGTTTCAGTCTCCGAGGAGGATTATAGGGATGAGTTGTGCAATGCAATGGCTGTGCTACAGGATTAGGGTGGTTGGAAAGGCTACTGTGGAATTTCATAAACTTGGAAGGGATGAGTTCAAGAATGTAGGGTATATTAATCGTTATGAAGGGTTTTGTTGCTGACGTAATAAGGGGCATTTACTATTGTTCTCAGGACTTTTGATTGAAAGGATTGGATACGCTTGGTTAATGTTCGACTTTTTTGCTGTCCCCCATACCTCTATTCCGTATATCCCCCTACATCCGATAGCTCTATTCCTCCCCCCCTTAAAAAAAATCATTACTAATCTGTGTCTCCATCTGTAGTGGAGAGAAGCTTGGAAGGAGGGCGGAAAGATCGCTTATTTTTATTATAGGGGTGTTTGTGTGGTTGGTCGGTCGCCCCTTCCTTCCAGAGCACTTCTAAACAAAAATCAATTCGTATACATTTTTGTTTTTTCATATCCCCTTGTTATTATAAATTAAGTCCATAATTTGTGAAATTATAAAAATTATAAATGATTTCCATCAGTATAAACAAAAATGAATCTATTATTCAATTCGTATTACCAAATCTTTTATTCAATTCGTAGAAACTAAAATATTCTCTTATTTATATGTGCTTAAACCGAAGCAACAGCGAGTTCGAATATTATTATATTACCAGTCAATCTAATGAGCAGCCACATCATAATTTTTTTTTACAGTAAGTTAAAGTTTGTTTTTTTTATCACAACGAAACTATGTTTACATTAAATTATAGACTAGAGTTCATTTTTGATGTGTACATTTACCCCCGTCACAAACGTCCCACAGTAGTCCAAAACCAAATTTAATATACGCAATCAGAGCATTGTGATCTTTAATTTGGTCCCAATTTGAAGTCAGAAAAATATTTATCGGCTAACGGGAGGAAAATACTGCATTGCCGTTAGCAATTAAGAATTCAAGATTATTGATTCTGAAAAACGTTATTTTTTAGGCCGTTTTTATTAATCTAACATAACTCCCGACCTAAAAATCTCAATACCTTCAAAGTGAGAGAACAGATACGAATTGTCTTGCAAAATCTTACATTAAAATTCTCCCTAAAATTCCGTGAACAATCCAATGTATAATCCAATGTGAAATGATATATATACCAAGGATCATCAAGTGCAACTATATATTATACTAATCATAAAACATATCCTTAAAAACTGGCCATTCTGTTGCATGAAATTACGAAGGTGGATGTTTAAATTTAATAAATTAAATCACTCAAAAATGATCACTTGTCAAAATAAGTATACTCCTAACAGAAACCTAATCGAGCATATCTAATTATATCCATTATAACATAGAATCTTAATATGACTAACTAATTGTTGCTCAAACCGAAACAGTATTGAATACCACGAGGTTACAAGAGGGTGAGAGCTGCCGTGAAACGCTGGTGGTTGCGCTTAGGGTTCAAGAGCACATTGGGTACTACGTACATGTTTGACTCTTGAGGCCAGGAGCATTTGAACTTTTTCAATGAACACCAAGTTGTATCAGTACCATGTACTGGTGTACTCCCATTGTAAGAGATAGGTAGAGGCATGGTTTATTATCCACATATTTCACCCAGCCTAAGAATAAGAAATCTCTACCTGACATGTGTACTCGGAGTGCCACCGGGATGTTGGCCGTCTTCTGGGGCAGCGGAGTTCGCTGGAAGTCTACCGAACTACGCATACCAATAGCGCAAAGCGTTGATGTCCGCTTGGTTTTACGCCTAAAAAGAAACAACAACCAATGATATCTACAAATCTTGATTCACCTAAAGGGTCATGACAAACACAAAGTAATTTATAGTGCAGCTCCAAGTTTTCATCGGCCTCAGTATAAAGGAACCACGGAGCGAGACGAGCATAAAAATCACCGTTAAGGGGCTGGAGTTGGTTTGTCTTTTTTAACTAATTATTCTAATTAAGAGGTGGAGATAGCTCATTGGTTGCTGTCACGAAGTCGTGCTTTGTTATCGGCTAATCAGATGGCTGCAATGAATTCCTTTTGTGAACTTAACCCTTACGGAGGTCACCGCAGTGCTTCGTATTATACCGTTACATACGGGGTATGGTTTATGTATTTATACCTTCAGAAGTCTGTTTTATTTATATTGTGTGAAAATAACTTATTCCAAAATAAAAAGCTTAAAGTCTCTCTCAAAATATCTTTTTCTATTGTTATTATATCAACAGCCGTCGTTTCGCCTATTTAGGCAACTTCAGGACAACAAATCAGACAAAAAAAAATACAGAACTGTTAAAATATAAATAATAAGATTTTAAATACTAATAAGAGTTTGAATTATGTATGGTTTCAGATTTTTCGTATGAAATTGTTTTGTGTATATGTATATTCAATTGTTTTTGTTTTTTTTAGTCTGAATTGTAATCCCGATGATGACAGACCAAACGTTGACTGTTGAAGACAATAAAAAAATATATTTTGGGAGAAACTTAAAACTTTTTTTGAAAAACTTAATCTAACATGACATGAATATTATTAGTGATTTGTTTTTTAATGATCCATATTCAGGCACCGAGTTAACAATTGTCGACTGCAGAAATATGTGGTTCGAATATAAAAACCAATGAATCCCTCCTCAGAAAATAATAATATTATTTAACCATATTGCTTGTTAAAGATGGGATAAAACCCCAGTGATAGGAGGTTTCAAAGGGTCCTAAGCAGGAATCAATCCCCACACTTGAAGCTTGTCAAATGAATATCCTATTTATTACGCACAGTCGCAGGGTCTCGTTATGGTTCGTGTCTGCTCGTCAACATTTAGATGTAATCTCCCTATTACGTATTCAAATAGAGGATAATTTGCAACAAGGGCCGTGTATATCATGTTAAAATGGTGCTATTCTGAACGAATGCAAAAGTAAAAACCATTCCTGTCTTCTAGGCGTCAAGGATTGAATACAAATAGTTCATAACCTTTGGTCAAATCACACCTTTATGGCGTTCGCTCGTTAAGTTAAAAACACGCGCATAATTTTTTTTTTTTATGAGATTTGTATAATTCTTACAGGGCTTTGTTTGTTTATTGCCTTCATTGTTTTAATGGAGTGAATTTTCTGTTTAGGGCAGTCGGATATACTTAAAAATCTGTGCCATAAGTTCGGAGTAAAATTTTGAAACAATTACTAATCCACCAGGCCACCTCTACCTCAAAGGGTCATCAGAGCATTCAATTTAGTGTTTAGATTCCATTCTAAAAAGAGATTAATTTTAAGATCTTTCATCAAGGTGGTAAGTATTTTACAGGTCATGTAATGAAATGAGGTTCTCTGTCAAACAGTGGATCTGTAAGAAATAATTAGAACATACAATACAGAGAAACTACCAGAACGACTCAAATAAACAAAGCAATCCTATGAAAAGATGCTGAACTTTCTTGTTTAAGAACAATTTTTACATTTAACAAAAAATTTAAATAGACAACGTCATCACTATTAGTCGTGATAGTTGTGAGTGATAACAACGTGCATTAAAAACAAGGTAAAAAAAATAAATTATAATCTTGAATCTAATATACCATTTAGGTGAGGTTCCAACAGTATGTGACTTGCTGAGCACTGTCTGAAGTTTCTCATACCTCACACGTAATGACTCGTTATTGCTCGAGTTGATTCTGGGAAGCTCGTCCTTTCCCATGATAAATCTTTACTAAATACCAATAAATAACCTAAATATCAGTTGACGTTGGTCAAAAGTTTTCAAATCTGGTAGATGGTTCTTTTCTTACGTCACTCAATATGTCACTGGCATCTAATGAACAAGCAAATAAATATGAGTTAGTTTGCCTGCAGGTTGCTTAAACGGCCTGTTTTATTTTTATTAATGTCAGTATTATATTTAGGTATATTATAAGCACCTTCTCCGATATTTATTATAAGTCACCATTCACCAACGCCTTTTGCGTTTCTCCGTTTTCTTCTTCAAAAACTCACCACTCAACAGTAGCTTTGACTACTTACTCGTCAATTCATACACATAATTTTTTTTTTCAGGGTAACAATTCTTATCATCATTCTTTTTTTCTCTTTTTTTTCCATATCCTCAAAATTGTTACAGAATTCAACATGGATTCTACAAATGAATCTATTTACATTAAGTCATTATATTTCCTGTAGCTTGGCTACACTTATGATCATCCCACATTTTGATTTGCGCGAAACTGATGAAGGAATGACGTATTGACGAGAGGAGGCCACTCCAGATTTGCACCGTTCCCACGGCGCGTGAGTGGGATTCGACCGACCACACGTCTGCAAGTACAAACCTGGACCTACTCTAGGTTCGTCTTACCACAAGCCATGGGAACCCGGCATTACACCCCTAGAGTTTCTTTGCATCAACAGTTTTTGAAAAAAATATCAAGTTCTACGACATGATCTAATCCAATCAATGCCCCGCTGCAGTAGAGGTGATTTACCTGATAAATAAAATAACTTCGTAAGCACCTAGGATACGTTTGCAATATTTACCTCTGCAACAACGCACGCAATGAGTATTCATAGACACAAATCCTCATGTCTAACAAAACTCTCAGGTCAAGGACAGTAATGTTTTAGTTTCTGGCATTTTAACTACCCTTTTCGCCTTTTCGCCCAACCACGAAATCCATGTTTGGATGTCCATAATTCGAAATCCGTTAGTCAGCCGTACCGTACCAACTTACATGAAGCACATTACAATGGACCGTTTCCTGGTGGATGGTAATGATCGAAATCAATAATTGGCACTCATAGCACTAACTGTCAGAGAAGAAGATTACCCAGGAGCTGCAGAACGGTACATGAGCCAACGGCTGGTCACAAACTAATCGTTTAACGGAGAGCCTAAGAAACGCTAAGTCATCAGCATTGAGTTGAGTGGCTGCCACGTTTTCCCCCGTGGATCCATCTTTAGGGAATTAAATTTCAGTTTCTCAGGACATAATCCTGTTCCTTTATATTATAAAACACTTACATAACAGTATAATGATATTTAAGTCAACTCAAGTGTAATGCATATCACTGTTGGGGATTTCGTTTCAGCTGTAAAAACAATCTTATTGATACATTTAATGACTTAGTAATTACAGTCCAACAAGGTGCAATAAGATAATGCGTAATATTAATCAGAACGTCGAGATCTTTCATTCAATGCCATAGGAAAATATTTATTTTTTAATCAGAAATTAATAATGATAGTTTTAATGACTTTTCGTTTTTAGTCTATAAATACGAATTTCATGCATTAATACGTGAACAACAACAATTCAACAATTTACTCATAATTATAGAAAACATATAATTAATTAAATAACCCAGGGCTACAGGAAAAACAAAGTTGAGTGGCTTCCACGTTTTTCCCCGTGGATCCATCTTTAGGGAATTAAAATCGATCATTTCAGTTTCTCAGGACATAATCCTGTTCCTTTATATTACAAAACACTTTCATGACATTACATGAAACAGTTACTTGATACCTAGGATTTGTGCTATATTTGGGCCGTTGAAGCTAAATATATCACTTTTTCTCTATCTGCTCTACTTTTTTAGATCAGTTTTTTTTTAACGGACAAGTCTACACGTTATGTGCAGTTCAAAGTCACATATTCAAGGATTGAATATTATTCTCCTGTATTATTATTCTCCCTTCTTCTCCCAAGAAGACAATCTTGTACTTTGTCGTGAAGTAAAAAATGGTCTTCCTGACTATCTTCCAGATGATTTGCGCCTGTTTATTGACAGCTCAAAGCGAAGTTTGAAATGGGTCCTTCTACGCAATGGGAATAAATCTGTTTCACTACCAATTGCTCACTCAACAATAATGAAATAAGAGTATAACACTTGGAGAAGATAAAGCATTAATTATATATAAAGCAGGAATATTTGACTGCCTACAAATAAGACAACTCATACAGGAGACTGCCGTCGTAAATTATCGTCGTAATCATCGTAATCGTCGTAATCAGGAGACTGCCGTCGTAATCATTCGATGAATGAGGCTGGGTGAAAAGCCTATCTGTTGCAGTTGGAACTTTTCTGGGCAAACGCAAAGCTGAAAACCATCTTGAACAGTTTCAAATCCCTTGCGTGCAACATTAAGGTGCACTATTCACACAACCACTTAGACCGTTTTACTGAAAATTTAGGAGACACTAGTGAGGAACAAAGTGGAAGATTTAACCAGGATATTAAAACTTCTATCTTTGTATATAATAATGTATGATTTAATAATAACAATTCCGTGTTTAATTTTTTTATTTGATCCATGGATTGAACTTAAAATATTGTACCGTGTATTTCGCTAAAATGTTATATCTTAGGAATTTGAGCTCCGAGGAAAAAACTAATTCTATTTTTGAATTCAAGGCATCAAATTTCTATGAAATCAGCTTGAAATACTCCGGCACCACAATACCAGTTGGAGTGTGTAATTAATAATTAACCATGTCATCACAACACCAGAAGTAAAACTCCATTGCTTCGAGTGTGCTTTTCAAAACTCTGATATGACCTTTACCTTGTTAACCTAATCAAGTGAGATATTATGAATAAATATCCTTGAAAACACGAGCTTATTCGTTCATTTAAGTTATGTTTAAGTTGCTGCATAAACTATGGTATATGGAAATTGGTGATCACGATTATCATCTCATTTATTTGTGGATGTAATATTATGAGCCTAAACAGGATTGATGATCGTACTGATGAGTCATTGCTGAAATGCATCATATCCTTTAATAATATTGCTGACGCTAATTTTACCCATTAAGGAACAAGAAGCAGTTTTCAAGGGTATTAAAATAAAACGAACCTCTAAAACGTACGAATTACTATTAATAACAGTGGTCACATCGTTTCGATATTTTTCATATAAAACCATTAAATATTTGTTTATTTGCAGTGGCTTGAATTTTAAAATAAATCGTGGGATTGGTTCTGTTCAAAACGTGTTATGTTTGGAACAGTAACATCTTTGAATGTTCAAAGAGTTCATAATATATTCAGGTACTTAGTAGGGCTGTTACTCTGTCACGAAGTCTGACGAAAAAATTTTACTTGATGCCGCAAACACATGAAAGCAAACCCATAAAAACCAGATCCACTAATTACTTTACATTATTATGCCAATGTAGTCGAAAAATAGGTATACATTTTAAGATTTTGATGTCCTGAATAATCAAACATGCTCTACTACTAACTGGAGGAAAATTGCGCATAGCAGAGATGATTGGTGCAAGCTAGTAATAATAATATGAGTTGCGAATTCGGTGGATTATAATTACAAAAATTCAATAAAATCATATTTTGTAAATCAACAAACAAAATCTTAGTTGTATCTTACATCACACATGTTTTTATTTCACAACTGTGAGTATCGTCGTAAATGATAAAAACTGCATGTCTGAGATGGCAGTGAACACCCGGTGATACCTTCCCAGTATCGGTGAAGTTTGAGGATATTTTTTTTTTAATTATTTAGAAGATCGATATTCAAAAGCCTCTAAAGTCGTCGTTGAATGTTACCAGCTAAGTCAGGTGTCACAGTCCGTAAATAAATTTAATTTCGCCGGTAATACGGTGCACCTGTGATAAGTGTTAGGACTTTTGATTAGAAAATCTGTATAGTTGTGTTGTTAGTATTCGTAGCACATTCGTAAATTTTGGCTCTATATGTCGGAATTGGTTTCAGTAGAAGTTGGTACGTGTTAATAGTTAAGGGGTGGGGACGTCGGCACATTAAATTCTTTTTATTGGTTCACATAGGACTAAACTATATTTTTTTTATGAAACATATAGTGTAGACAGATAAAAGGATAACAAAAGTACTTTTTATGTCGTCAAACGTAGCGTAACGTGCTAATGAAACTCTAATAGGAACATTTAAAGGATTGCATAGATTAGAATGCTTTTTATCAGGGTCTCAAAAAAGTATTGTTTTTAAATCCTTCTCGTACGTTTAGTAGTTTGTGGAAAGTTTATTTTTGAGATCTAGAAAATAGTTATGATTACTCGTGTTTCTGAAGTTTTTACGATTTCTTCTGCTAAGCTTGGAAGATTTTGTGAAGAAGAACTAACCAGGGTGACATCTTCTTAATACTCATGTCTAAAAGATGCTGGATTTGACGCCGTACATCTGTTGACAGGAGCCGTTTTCTTGCTGAAAAGGTTCAAGGAGTAGCGGACAATACTGGTGACAGCGTGGCAGAGCCGTGAAACGTCCCCAACAGCGGTTTCCTAAAAGCTTAGGCTAACTTGGATTCGCAATGGTGGCCAAACCCCTTGGTCTTCAAGGATATTCCTCTACGTCGACCGTAAGGATTTCATAAGCTAGCCAGGGTGCTGTTCCTCAGAGCGTTCAACTCCGAACCCTGTGGGAAATGAATTACGGTATTTGCATGAACATTCCTTATATACAGCCATGGGTTGTATGGCTTAGGGTCCTAACAACAAAATATTTCTGTCCAAAAAATTGGCTCACCTTCTACGCCTTGTTTGCTATACACTCATTAACATATTCATGACCGCTGTGGAAACTCAAAACTTCAATCTTCAATCTGTTTGGCCTGTGATTCGAGATGACTTAGACAGAAACCTAACATGAGAAATACACATAACTAAAAAGACATTTTGGATCACACTATAGACTACTTAAAAGGCGTCCAAAAAAACTGCTAATTTACTAAATCATATTAAAACCAATCTGGACTTACAAACTAGAGCTATGGAGCACTTCGAAACGGTCAAATACCAAGTACATTCAATCGTTTCAACCAAAATTCCTAACAACAATAGTAAGTACCTAACAAAGAGTTATGTCAGCAACAGAATCTAATACCTTACATTCTTGATCTCATCCCTTCAAATTACTTATCCAATCATTCTAATCCCCTAGCACAGTCATTATACAGCCTAACACATAACTATAAACATCTCGAATATTAAAGAGTCCATTAATCGACCAGCTGTAAATTGATAACAGTTGGAGTCAAGACAATAGCCTGCTTCTTCAATCGTCCTGAGCGTCTGTGGCTCTCGCGCTCTGGCCAGTTTCAACGACGTATACGTTCCAGCGGTAACGCGGTAGTCGGAGAAGTGAGTAGGGTATCTCTTGAACTTAAGAAGTTAAAAATGGGTTTTGAACTTCTTCTAAAAACCATTATTGGACAGAAAACTGACAGTATACACTTATATCATAAGACCAACGTTTGAAGCCGAGGAGCCGAAATGATGGGTACTCTGGCTACTCTACGCCATATACCATGATATAATAATAAGCCTCCTACGTTTCAAACTAAAATGTCACTAACGTCTGATGTACTTCACATCCATGATGTCATCACACAACCAAACAACAGCACGTTAAAAAGTTGTTAGCTGATTACCTTCCTATAAAAAATGTATTAATGGCCAATAAAGTTTTTATGTTGATGTGAGCACTAATGCATTTCATCATTTAACATTAGAAAAAGTTATGAACACGGTTTTGTCATGAAACACCGTATAGTGTTAATATTAATTAAAAAAATAAAGTTGCATCAACGAAGACTGAAAATGATTATTATTAATTAATTTAATCTAAATTATTATTATTTTTTTTTTTTTCAATTTCCAGACTTTCAAATCATAAGGCCGAGTGAATTTCAGAGACCTTTACAGACCTACCATTCACTTTTGCCATCACTAACCGCAGCTCCTGTATAAAAACGTGCGGTTTTCCATTTTACAGCGCACTTGACCATTACGGGACGACTTCGAAATAACAATGCTGTCGATGTTTAAGGGAAACATTTTTTTTTAATCAAGCATTATTCTTGTTTTCAAGATTTTTTTTTTAATTTTTTTTTAACTAACACGCTTATTTGAAAGCACACTTTTTTTTTTTCTAAGCGAGAAGTATGATCCCCTCGCTAATATGTATATTCATAAAAATGAGCTATTTTATGCCGTGGAAGGTTAGATGTAAAGGTTATGGTGTCACGCCAAGCACCAACCCTACAGTGAATTTGGTGCTAGAAATGAGTGAACTGGGAATCATTTCAGTGTGTGAATGTAATCAATGTAAGTTTATGTACTCTAAAACTCTGGCAGATTGGCCTGTAAACAAAATGAATAACCTACCTGTCATGAATATTACGTCAAATGAATTACGTTTTTTTTTTTTTTTTTTTTGTTTTTTTTTTTTTTTTTTTTTTTTTTTTTGCTAAGCTCTCCAGTTAGAATTTTCGGATGAGGGATAAATATAAAATATTTAGGGTGATCGGATCCTTGTACTAGGAGGACCTGCTTGAAGGTGGTGTGAGAGGAGTAAGGAGTGTGGGAATCCTCGGTGGAGGTTGATTGTTACGGTACAGTGGTGAGAGTCCACTGGTGGCTGGGCCTAGAGTCTTCTCTAGGCATGTAGTGCAGTCCAGTCGTAGTTAGTCTGATATCAGAATGAATTACGATTGATAGGAACATCACACTTATATTCCCAAACAATAAAATGACCAAACGATACGTTACAACTAAGTAATTGCACGTTACGTTTACTGATACATATCTCCCGATATTACGTTGGTGTTTTTTTAACTATCCTGAATAGAATGAAAAGAAATTACGGTATGAAATATGCGCAACACACTAGAAAACCAACTTCACATATACTAACAGCTACTGGACTTACGGACTAAATCTATAGGGGACAGCCAAGCCGTCGAATCCAAACATTCTAATCCAAAATCATCAGAACTGTAGTCATCGCTTCCTTTTAGATTAGAAACTCATCCTTTCACGGTGATCTCCATGTCCACTCTGTCCTCGATCTTTTCCTTTTACTATCAGGATGTTCCAAATTCCACAAAAACCTATCCACTCCATATTATCCAATAATACTCGTTCTTACAATCCCCAGTGGAAAACGGCGGTGTTCTCGCGATCTATTGTAAATATAAAGACATCAGGAGTCCTGGGACTGGTTATGATCCTCGTGATCTGAGCGCCTGTGGTTTCTCTCAATATATGGCTCTCAATCTGATTTTTGACACGGAACGGTTGAATAGGAGAGAGAGAGCAGTGGAGCCACTGCTTCGTGCCTTTCCACCAGCTCCTCGGTAGAATGTGTGTGTGTATATATATATATATATATATATATATATTGTATGAATGTGAATTGTACATAAGTATGAATAAATTTTTACATTCCGATGGATAAGAAAAGTTCAATTTTTCAAATAAAGATCATTATATAATAATATCTTTGAAGCCTTAACTATAAAAAATTAACCAAAGTTCAAAGTGACGGTCACTTAGCTCTTTAGCACTGTAAAACACCTCCACTGCGTAATCGCAAAAATCACAATTAATGCATTACTAGAAATTGTACTTAAGATGGCTTCTAGCCGATGCCCGGTAAAAAGGTACACGTGTTTCCGCGGGTTATCTGCACTCGAGTGCTTATAAAAGGGACTTAGGAAAAATAGACGACTGGAGAACAACGGGCTCTCCCGATGACTTTCTAATGCCGGAAAGTTGTCGTGTCGTTGCCTAATCTGTGTCGGCGATAATTTCGCACCCTTACATGGAGCGGTTACTCATCCACAAGTGCTGAAGAAGAAATTCTCTCTTAGCGATAGCAGTTTAGAAATGATCACAAATGCAGTGATATCACGCAGTAAAAGGTTCTGAGTTCATCGGCCTAGGGTGTTTCTTACAAAAGAAAAGTGTGACTCACGCCCAATCGATGCACCTTCATCTTTCCTGTTTTGTTTTTTTCTGTTTGAGATTTTATACAACTCTACAGTTCGATTCAGCAGTCAGGGAAGGAATGATATCATATCGTAAGCCACCTCCTCCTTAGTTCCTTTTACGATTATATACTATCTTCCCAATATTGTTGAAGGTAAGTTTGACGATAACTTATAAACCCAGTGTTTAACACCCTCTTCAGTAAAAATACAAATACAAAAATAATTTGTAAATAGATTCACCTGCGGATTTATAATTGTATATAATTATCTGTAATTTTAAAGGGGCTACGAAGAAAAAAACAAAACACCCTTATTCTTGTTTCAGTGATAACAGGCTGTCCGGGAAATCTAGGTTAACTAAGTTTGTTAGATTAAGATTACTATCAGCACAACTCATTCTTTAGTTGAACCTTATTACTTTCTATGTTCACACACCTTGCATTCTGTACATCAGGCTACTATAGAAAAAATCTTCACTGATTATATAAAATGTTACTACTCTACATTAAATATAATTAACACGATGTCCAATTATGTAAAGATTCCATGTTGTAGAATCTTTAACTCACTCTATGTGGACCGGAAAGTAATGTTTTTTGTTTACAAATTTTTAACAATTTTCACAACAATCACCCTCGTTATCAACAACCTTTGGCCATGTAGTGTGCAAATTCACAATGCCGGTTCTATAAAAATCAATTGGTTCTTGTGCAAAATATCTGGAGACAGCATTTATGACATCAAGTCTTTTTCCACCCAGAAAATTTTGTAGCGATTGGAATAAATGGATGGCGCAATATCGGGCGAGAATGGTGGGTGAAGCAATTCTCCCACCCCAATTAATTAATTTTTTCCAGGGTTCGTTTGCGCAGAGCGGTCTTGCATTATCGTGTTGCAGAATAACGCCTTTTCTGTTGACAATCGCTGTGCATTTCGCGCTTGACAAAATATATTTATATCACAAGAAATGCGATAAAAGACAGTATATGGCCTTAGCAACTGCGATGATTACTGTAATTGTCTGATGATTGTGCCTTCACGGTACCTGACGTTCTTTTTCGTAATTGAAATTCGTGATTAATTCTTAAAATAGAGGACGTTGTCAGGATGGTCCAAAAATAATAATCGTGTTGACCTATCGCAGAAAGATAGTTGAAAATATTAGTTTCAAATGACCGTTTTATACGCCTGTACATTCTTGTCATGTTTTTATGACGCAAAATGCTTTGGGTAATTAAACTATAGTTATTCATCGTTTACTTAAAGTTTTCTGTTTTGTTTGAACGGTTGCAAACACTGGTTGTCGATCATACATATGCCCTTAAGTATGAAAAAGTAATATAGCAATCCATATATATGCCAACGACACCCAAATTTACCTATCCGTCCCTCCTAGTCAGCTCCCATTCACTTCCCTATTGATTCAGGAAGACCTGTTTCCTTTGACCGTTCTTTTCTTATACGTGTTCCATCCTTTGGAACTCTATTCCCATCTATATTCGTCGTTCATCAGCTCTCCTTATCTTTAAATCTATACTTTACCAGTTCCTTACCTTTCTCCAATCTAACAATTGGTTCATCATTATTATTCTGTTCATTTATTTATTTGTCATTCCTTCATTCATTCATATTCCAAGTAACCTTCCATGGTCTTTATATTTTCTTTTTTGTTTCTTCTTGGTCGTTCTTTCTCGCATCTCTAATCAATTTCTTTTTTTGTTGAAATCTTTTGCTGTTCGTTCTTTGTATTCAACTCATATGTACATAGCCTCTTTATTATTTATAACCATTTCAAACCTATGTATTGTTATGAATTTTTTTTTATGTCAGCTTGACACTCCTATTTTGTTCCTTGTTGTACTCTTAGGGGACAATTCCCCAGAATGAAGTGTTTTTTGTTTTTTTTATTTCATTACATTTTCATTCATAAAGGTACGGTAAATACTTCAATGACACTTTCATCTATCACCTTTGGTTGGTTACACCTTTGGTGAATGATAAAGGGACATAACGATATTAAAAGATACGAAGAAATGTCAATTTAATTATATTTTATGAATTTGTGATTAACACTTAAGTGTATTTTTGTGTAGTATTCAGTTATTATTACCCAGCAATGTAATTCCCACGACACTAAGGTAAGTCGTTGTGTAAAATATCTCTATTTAAGTGCATATTTTTATAATAAGATACTTTTTTTAATTGAGAAGCAATTCGTTGTGTAAATAATTATCATCACCGGCCCTAGCGACATAATTAAACGCAGCAGTTGTTTCGTTCCCATTATAACCCATAAAAAAGTACCCATAAAAGACGCGCTCAACGAAGTTTCATCGACTTCTTCATAATAGTCAACTTCGAAAGTGGTACTTGAATGGTAAATAAGCCGTGAAGACTCGTTGTTGTGCAGTCCCTGTTCGATTATAGAACTATAGCTCAATGATTAGTTCCTGTAGTGACCGCTAACTACATAAGTTAAATCACCCTATACTGTGGTGCATATATAATGTAAATCACTGTAAAAGTTTTAAGCAAAAAAAATGTGCGGAAGACGGCAGTCATAAACAAGCCACAAAACTAAAAAAGGGTCGGCAGAGGGCAGCCATAAACATCAGGTGCTACCGGCCTAAAAGCCAGGCCATAAACAGTCCTTTAGGGGACGAGGGGTCACGTACCTCGTCGCAGGTGTGCGCATTTCCTACCCCCCCCCCCCAAGCAGGAACAATATTTAAACAAGGGCTCCTGGCCCTGCTAGTCTAGTCTAGTCTCTTCATCAGCCTCCGAGTCTCCTCATCCGCTTTTACTTGGTGACGCTTTACGCCAGGGCCACTGGCCCTGGAAGTCAGTCTCTTAGACTCCTCGTCAGTCTCCACTCTCTCCTCATCGCCTCTGAGTATGTCACCCTGTCTTTTAGTCTACTTGCAGACCCTCTGACGACTTGTACCTGTGACGCTGCTGGGCTCCCACTCGAACTCTGAAAAACTTGCCTTATTCTTTATGAAACCTCTGTACCTCTTCTCTTGAACATAGTGCATTGTCGGGGCACATACCTATCATAAATGGAGTAAGATATTAACGCCGTCCTGGAACGACTGTCCAGGTTATTAACTCGAACAATCCGCACTTGTCGCCAGGGCTAGGTGATCAGGCACCTCCTAGTGACAACCCGACATTTCCAATTAACCTTTTTTCATTATATACCAAATCACCTAACTAAGCGAAAATTTTACTTTCTCCCGATGACTTTTTTTGTTGAATGTTTCATGGCGCATTTTGTCATTACCAGAATCTTGGATTCGTAACACACTACGCGTCATTGTACCGACCCTGTAACGCAAAACTTATAATCGTTATAATAAATAAATAAGAACGAGAAAGCTAACATAGGTAAGAGGAACATGGGAGTAGTAAGAAAATCCTATAATTATTTATTTTTCACTTATTTTTTCTGATAACAGCTTATGATGAAAAATATCGTGTCATTTATTTACAGACAAACTTCTAAAAGAAGATGTTTATAAATAAAATATGAATTGAACAACATAATTGATAAATGAATGCCAGTCTGTAATATAGCGCCTCTAGTACTTTAATTCAAATATCTAGCAGGTACATTTATTTATTTATATTCTGTTATGAGTATAAGAGTTTATGATGAACTCTATTTTTTTTTTAACTGTCCAAATACTCACCTGTGTATTTCAAGTACAGGAAAGTATCAAGGGGGATTGATTCCACATTTCAGGAATTTAATCATATATAAGTTGGACCCGCTATAAATACGTGACAATGGGAGTCCTGGCTGGCAATGACCAGTTTCTCTAATCATGTCCTGAGCATCTGTGGCTCTCTCGCTCTTGATGAGGGCGACTCCACTGGTTCATATTGATTGTTAGAATAGCGTGGGGGACTTCCCAAGACTCTGCTCCCTCTTTCGCTGGCGATGGGGGTGACAACCATGTAGGTTTGGGAGGTCTCTGGGCAGTTTGTAAATATGGTATGAATGAGTAATTGAAAGAAGAATTGTAAATATGGTATGAATGAGAACATTAAACGCAATTACTTATTGCCCAATAAGTCAGATTGGAATTTTAATAAAGGTTTGAAAAAGAAAATAATTTACCCCACTTTGTGCAGCTCTATATGCTTACGCGTATTTCCAGGTGTAAAGATCTGAATACGAGTTTTCACTTAATAGAGCTATTGCCAACCATTACGATGTCATTCCGCATACAAATGGTGACCAACTCGAGCACGTAAACTGTCGATTTTTAAAGAAACTACTCTAGAAAGTACCCTGTGGCCAAATTTATTGGATTCAGTTTTGGCTCGGCCGGCCCACACGATTTTTTCGAAAGAACCTCTCTTCCTTGCAGTCAATGACACCAGGCCGGTATGTTTATTGTTGAGGCACGTTTCTCTGGAGTCATGTTCCAGCAAAAATCAACTCAGCACCTCTGGATCTTCCTCGCCTCGGGGCAATCCTCTATTCTCTTGGATCTACTGAAAGTAATAAAATAAGACCTCGATAATCTGAAAGTAATATGTTGTATTTAGTTTCTCAAAAAAATTGTTATTGTCTTATTATATAGATAACAATTAATGCTGTTTCCATGGTCAATGGTAAACGGATTTAATTTTTTTTTTTTTTCCTTTTATAAAATTCAAGTAAAAAATTATATTTATCGTTTAACTGAAAACTGAAAACTGGAAAGGGTAGGTAAATTACGAAATTTCTATAAAAAAAAATTCTCCAGTTACACAATGAAGGGTACCTTGGTAACGCAGTGGTAAGCAGTGGCGTACCTTTTGCCTCGTTTCCTAATGCTATCAAAATTAAAAGTGCTCATTAATAATTACCAGACATGTTGTTGTATAAACAGATCGTAGGCATAATGACTGACTGTAACCGTGTCTATATTTATCTCTATATATTGTAACGATATTTACTTTTTCCCTTTTTTAAAACCAAAACAATAAATTAAATGAACTATTATGATAACTTTATATTTAATATGAGCACAGCCTTAACTATATAATTATATTATATTAATTACCACCCTCCAACATAGTCTATATGGCAGTCACAGCTCCTTGTCTGTAGCTTTTCGTCGGCTCCGTACTTGCTGACCTGGTATGTCTTAACAACTCAAAATCCTTTTTCGAACCCCCCCCCCCCCCAGCGACCCGGCTCCCGTTCGCGAATAACAAAATTTCCATCGGGAACAATTTCGTGTTCAACAAGATTCCCAGAAGACAATAGTTACAATATATTTTAAAAGGTAAGCTAAAAAAAACGTATCAAGTGCCGACGATGGTAGACTCAAATTATTTTTTTTCTGAAAAAGATTTAGTTTTTCTTTATTTTTCAAACCATGTCGTATTATTAACAAAATTGAGGTAAATTTTACATCCATAACTCAAAAACAGAATTTTGCGGAAAAAAATCTATGTTTATTAGATAGTTTGGATCTAGTGCTGCTTTAGTCTATGTCAGGGATAGAATGCTGTCCTCACCGCAATTTTTTTTTAATACGTCATAAGTACATACAGACTATTAAGAATTAAATGTAACTATTTTTGCACTGAGCAAGGATTTGGTTTAATTTGTTTTTAAGTGCAACAGTGTTTGATTCGGTCACATAAATCAGGAGGAGGGTCGCATGGAATGCTGGGAATCGCAGGCTTTTTATTTGTTTGTCTTCTGGGACAGGGACTCTTTGCATGGTGATTGCATTCCAGCCATTTTAGGATCTTTATTTATTTTAATTCTACTCATTCCTATCTGAAGAAGAACAATGGGAGTATTTAATAAAAAAAAAATATATATAAGACTAAGTAAAGCAAGAAATGAATGGAACAATGCAATTATAGTAGCTATAAGTTACTTTAATTAGAAAAGATTTTAAATTAATGAATCAAATCCTCTACAAACTCCAATCACCATTCAGCAGCTTACCAAGGGGGTTGATATTTTTTTTATATTTTTGTCTAAATTGAATAAAAATAAGAACAAAAGAAACGTCATAATCAACGGAAGCAATGATTACAATAAGTATACAATTTAAAAAAAGTGCGGGCTAACCCGGCGGGCCAACTCGATTTTTACGCTTGATCAGTAAAAAAAGAAAACACGTGTGACATAAATTTGGCGATGTCCATGTCCTGGTGGTAAAAAAGCTGAAGAAAGTACATAGAAAGTGCATCTAAAGAGAATTATGTCAATGTCGAAAGTAGGCGTAATAACCAATATAAACTGAAATATTTTTGGTTACCATTTAAAAATAGGATCGACAATGTTTTCAAAGACTTTTGTAATAAAAATGAAGAAAAAGAAATTTATGAAAACGCTTACAGTATATCAGTAAGCGTGCAATCTGCTTAAACAAAAGAAATAATTTTATTATTTATACTCTTGACTTTGATTTGCTTAGAAAGGGTGGTTGATTAGGGACTACCCCAGGTTGCAAAGGCAATTTTTTTTGTGGTATAGTTCAGATTACTGATAGCAATTATTAATAAATAAGAATGCAATTGATAAATTAATTTTCTGAGAGCTAGTTTGCCAATGGATTTGCCAAGGGATCATAATATGAAAATAAAAGAAATATTTTAATATACCGTCTATATATTAGCAATTTTTGTTGTTCCCACGAGTGTGGTCAAAAATATTGATCTATTAATTTAATTATCGTATTATGCCTTAACCCTATGTCACACTATGCCCCTGCTATTACATCCGTGCCCATAGTCACTGCAAGGACCTAGCCAAAGTTGATTCGTATTGTGATAAGGTAGCTCAGTTGGTAATCAGTCCCCGACTAGATATTGAGATGGTCCCGGGTTCGTGTTCCGAACCTACCAGTATATATTTCTTTACCTATCTCACCTTTGTTAATAATAACCATAACTGATCTACATCGGGAATGTTGTTTAATGATTTTAATATCTAAAAGTCAACATCAAATTTATCATTTAACTAATGCAATAGTAAATTTTATCAAACTATCTGTGATATAAATGACATTAGGACTCAACAATAACGTGACTTACAGACTCAAGATTATTTAAAACCATTTCGAAAAAAATTGTTCAACGGACGGAGTCTAGAAGAAACCATTAAATGCTAAAAACTTTTTAAATTTTTTTTATAAAGAAACACTAGATATGCTGCATAGTATTTTTGGTCAAAGTCAAAAAAATATTTGCTAAAGCTACTCGGTCTTTGAGAAAATATCTAAAATTCCAACTATTGTAAAGGCTATAATTGAGACCAGCTAAGAGTATAGGTGAGTGCATCTATCAGATGCTAGTAAGGCTACCAAAAGTAAGAGGGTCTCTAGACCATAGATTCCTTTGTTTAAATCTCTACCTGTTATAAGGTTTTCTTTTTAACTGAAAATTCCTACGACCTATCTAAAATATTTTATATAATACTTTTATATAACAACAACTTTATTATGACAAAATTACAATCGGCCTCATTGGGCAATAAGTAATTGCGATAAATGTTTTAATTCATACCATATTTACAATTTTCATCCACTCGCTCATTTACAAACAGCCCAGAAACCTCCTGAAATAGGAAGTGGAGTCTTGGGAAGTCCCCCACGCTCCTCCGTCAGCCGCGTCACCATATACCCACACCGAGAGCGGATGCTGACCAATAGCGCGAGAGCCACATACGCTCAGGACATAATTGGAGAAGCTGGCAACTGCAAGGACTCCCACTGCTATGCATTTATAGCATGTCAAGAGGCCACTGCCTTGGATAGATTACTATGGAATTTCATGAACTTCGAAGGGATGACAATCGTTATGAGGGGTTTTGTTGCTGACGTAATAAGGGGCATTTACTATTATTCTCAGGACTTTTGATTGAAAAGATTGGATATGCTTGATGTTCGACTTTTTGCTGTCCCCCATAGCTGTTTTCCCATAGCTTGTTTTCTATTGAGAGATGGGATGTCCATTGGAGTAGTCTGAACAGTTTCCCAAAGCGTCTGTTTAGTTCTTGTCTTTTTAGCCTCGTATGTGGGTTCCAGGTCAGCCATTTGTCGAGATGGAAGCCTAAGTACCGTACTAACTAAGATACAGTGAGAGGAATGGACTTAAAAGAAACTAGTGGACAAGACTTGCGGGAGAGGGTGAAGGCAATGTAGGAACATTTTGCTTTATTGACTTTAATCCGCCATTGGTTGCACCAGTACTCGATCTCATCAAGGTGTTTTTGAAGACTTCTATACCCTGGGATACTATAACGGGGTCTGAGTGGTATGAAAAGACTGCAGTGTCATCTGCAAATGTTGCCAAGAAGGTATTGGGGGTAGAGGGGACATAAGTGGTGTATAGGTTATAGAGGATGGGACCCAGGAACTCCTCAACTGCCCTGTTGAACTCCTGCTTTTATGAGATAGTAATTAGATCATTCTGAGCTCAAAATCTTGAAGGGCCAGAAAGGCTGCAGTGCAATTCTGTTTGGTTCAAGGGCTGAAGATATGTGATTAACAACGCAAAGGCCTTGTTGAGTAGTGGAATGTCGTGGACGGAAACCAAACTGGTGTGAAGAAAAAAGGTTTTTAGACACAATTGGAAGTAGACGTTTTAATAGGAGTGACGATCAGCAAGAGGTCAGGATCTTTGCCACACTGTTATGGAGCGGAGTTTGGATTGGATTAGATCTTTGAGATGCTGAGGTAAACGATTATAATTGTGAATTTTGGAAGCCGATGCCTCCCAAGACGGCATCTGGACCACAGTAGTGAAAAATGCACTGCATCGTGTAGGTCTTGGGATGTTTACAGTGACACTTTGAGGCCTACGGAATCTGTAAAAAGCTGGCGGAAGTGGTCTTAGTCAACTGGGGCCCTAATAAATGAAGGAGGAGGCAGTTTGTGAATTGGTCTTAGGAAAATGATTAATAATAAAGGACTATGATCGGAGGAGAGGTCATTTAGGCGCGTGAGTGAATAGTTTAGTGTTCCTAAACTATTGTCAAAAAAGAAGTCAAGGAGATCAAGATTTCGGTTGGGACCAGATAGCCAATAGGTGGCTGTGTCAGGAGAGATAGTGGAGCAATGTTTCCGTGTTAGTGCAGACAGCAAAGCAAGTCCTCGTGTATTCGTGGATCTTGACCCCCAATGCTGGTGGTCGGATTAAACTCCCCGCCCACAAGGAAATGATGTCCGATGGAGTCTAGAAAGGAGCTGTATTGGGAATCGGAAGTGGATTTATTGGGAGGGCAGTACACTAATGCTAGAATAAGGGGGGAAGTTAAGGTGCTGATTGACACTGCAGTGGACTGAAGGAAATCATGTGCTACCAAAGGAACTATGTGGTGGGAAATGGAGTTATGGACAATGACAGTGGTGCCAGCATGTGCTCTTCCATCTGGGTGATCAGTTCGATAAGTCTGGTACTGTTGAACGGTAAATTGTTGTTTACTCGTAAGTCTTGTTTCAGTAATGCCTTGCTGGCAGAGCACGCATACAGCAAGCGATTTCAGGTTTTTTTGCACAATTAACTTTTGTGCTGCCCCCTGCACTTTACTCACCTAGGAGGGTGGTGGCAGTACGATTTCGTGTGCCCATATGCCTGGCAATTATGGCATTGGACGATGTCACGTATGGGGTAAGGTTTTTCGACCTTTACTCTTGTGTAATACAGACGGGTCAATACTTAGATTTTTTCTACTCCTGGTGTTCACTCTAGATCGACAAAGAACAAGGGCAGTGGTGTCTTGATCGCTTCGTCTTGTTTCCTGTCTATACGTAAAACGTTTGTTGTTTGGCGAACTTGGAAACCGAGTGCTTAGAGTTCATCTTCAATCTCATTAGCTGGTGTTGTCGGGTGTAGATTTCTGATCACTACTCGTAGCGATCTTTCCTGCTTAAACTGGTAAGTATGGAAGTCGGGTTTATCTAAAATATTAACAAAAAAAAAATGTCTTCAAGGTTCGCTAGACTTATGGACCCTAGTGTGGCATCTTTGGTTTAAATTTGTCTTTTCAATAACTATTATTGCAGGAAAAAAAATATTATCTCAACTGTGTTCTGAGCTGTGATTTAATATACTCATTTCTTTATTTTAAACGGTTTTACTATTACTTACTTATAATTGTTAATGCAGGATATGATTTAGGGAACCTCGTGCTTTTAGTACACAGAGCTATTCCTTAACGCATTAACAGCTAAGTCCTGACTAATTGATAACTAATTAAGGTTAAATCACTGTTATTATTATTGCAGACTTTATACTTTTTGACTCGCTTAGTTATTCATAGATATATAAAGACATCAGTGGATAGTCAAGATTGTTTGAACTGTCGGCACGAGGTTGGAATTAATTCCAATGATCTTACGACATATTTGTGAACAGGGTTTCTATAATCGGCCATCAACTGTGATTTATGTCCATAACTGCTACTTTCAGCGTTATGATTAAGGAGCTAATGGATGTTTTAGAATGAATAAATATCATGAAATTTAAGAAGGCTCGCTCTGATTTATAATCGATTTCCTGTTGCAACGATGAATTGATTTAAGCGTTTTTAGCGTTTTAGGGTGTTGTTGTTCTAATCTAGTGCGAAGCCATAGACACTTATGGTTTTACATTAAGCCTGAGGTACACGTTTTCTTAGACCCTAATGTTCACATGTTAAAGAGGATACTAGTTTTGTATGACATTTCTTCGCCATTAGCGACTTATGCCACTTTATGGCATTTAGCATAATAAAAGCAATCGAACATTGTGGGGTGCTTTTCTCCCTTCACATTAGACCAACTTTTGCAAGGTGTAAATTCATATAAACATAAAAATTAGTGGACTTTCGGTATGACAGCATCTTTCAATGCTCTTTACAGCGCCAAAAGATCTAGAGACCACCAGACAGATGGACGACACGAAGCTCCGTTGAGAATAGGACGATGAGAATACGATAATTCTCACATGTTGTCATTCAAGGATTGTCCGCCTGGTACCTTCTTAGCGCGAGGTCTGACAAACTTCAGGAAAGGCTCACCAAGCGACACGCCGAAGGAACCTGCCCTTAGAGCTCTTCAACTTCGATTTTTTTTTCATTTCTTTTCCTTTGAACGCAAACGATACTGCACTAGATAAAAAATAAAGGCATTACAATTTTTTTTTTTTTTAAGACCTAAGTGATCGATGTGATAACAATCCTAAAATGTAATTAGTTGTAACGATTTGCGTGTCAAGTCCAGAGATTTTTACGTCCATCCTCGAATCCTATTCAACATTTCATTTAATAATCCCTGTTAGGCAACTGTTATAAATAACTGGATGATGAATAGAGGTACGGACACTAAAGAGAAGGGACTGTGAAAGCGGCACAGAAGAATCCTTTTGTCGGGAAGGTAGAAGAAGAGCTAATGAAATAATAAATAATTAACTGGTGGAGGCTAATTAGGCTGTCTGTCTAATTGTCCAGGGTCAGCCACCTCGGCCGGTCGCCTATTGTTCACAGTCTGCATCTTGTGTCTGGTAGCCTTGGTCGATAATTGTATCGGCAGAAGAGAGCAGCTTGGAAGAGGAGAGGGTTGCAGAGTAAGGAACTTGAACAGGCCTCAAAAAAATAACGTAGGAATTGAAAATTTACGAGTTCAGCTCGAGTTAAGTGTAGTAATTTAGTTTTTAACTGCTGGCGTAGGTTTTACGCTCTTACGTACCCTAGTGGAAAGGTCGAGTTTATTTCACGATGCCGCAACAAAATAAAATCTATCTCCCTCGAGAGCACGCTCTTCAGAGCCATAGAGGGAAAAAAACTCTTTTATCGAAATTATTTTGTAAGTAAGTTGACTACCCAAGTAAATCGACGAAGAATACTTATTGACGGACCAAAGTCACTACGCTTTCTTTAAGTGGTGAGCGCTTTCAACAGCCCATGTCTGTAGTCTTCAGCCACTACACAGCGATCGTTCCACAACTACAGCCTTTGGGGATTTAAAAAAAGTTTATGAAGAAATACAAACATTGGTGTAATTTACAACCTAAAACACATTGCAATAATTAAGCTGCAAGGCATATCCAAAGCTGATATAATTCATAACATTTTAAAAGTGATATTGATAATATTGCTAACATATATAAATTACCCGTATAAAAGGACTACAGGTCATAAAATTATTTGTTGATATGTTTTTCTATTAGCATATTTTTTATTTTATTTATTTTTGTTTTTGTCGTTATGTTTTTTATATAGTTTTTTCCTAAATTAAACTTTCTATTAGTACCCCAATCTTTATTCACCACTCAAAAGCCTTTATTCATAATTAAGAGCGATATGGTTTTTCCGTTAGACTAGTTGCTTATTAGCATCTTTATAATGTAAATATTGGAAATAAAATGATTTTGAATTTTTTAACACATTTATCAGTCCCATTATCAACACTGATGAGAAAAAATGATATGTAAGTACAAGTCTTTAATAACACAAAATGTTCGTTTCTATTCGAAAATTGGCAAGGTCACTCGAATGGTCATTCACTCTCTCAGGCTATGACAATTATGCAAGATAAACAAAAAAAAAGTCAACATTTTATAAGTTGAGGTGTTACCCACAAGGGTCATTTGTAAATTAATTAGTAATAAAAATATTTTTATACCATATTAAATAGGTTGTCAAATTAAATATCTCAACCCACTAATAATTAGCTAATAATAATAATAAGCAATAAGCTTTGGTGGTTGTATGGACTAATGTTATATAAAGTTATAAAAACTCCTATCCAAAGTGTATTTTCCAATTTTTTTTTAAGCTTCAGTTTCATTTAGAGGTATGGTATTTTTAATGAAGGTTTTAGTTAATTTCCTCGAGATGGTGATAAAAACAAAAAATAATGAACAGTCAATTATGAATGAAAATAAATATTTCTGTATCATAATAAGTAGAATATCAAATTAAAGATCTGGGCCGATTAGAACATATACTACCTGTTATGGTTTTAGTGTCTTGCACAAAGCCATTAAATTGTCAATGAAATGTTTCTTGCAACAGTGACGAAATCCTTAATTGCATGTTATGTCACACTTACCCTAATGTTTCATTTTCTAATAGGAGCTCCAGTAGGAGTCCAGGAATTTTCAGGTTTTTCAGTGCAGTGGGAGTCTGTCTAGACCAGGAGTGGCCAATCTGTTTCGGTCGTGGGACAAAATTGATTGAACGCATCGATACGTTAAACAAAAACGACAAACATATTGGAGAGCTAAATCGTGTAAGCCTCCCGCTGATAACACGAAAGTAAGCTGCTAAGTGATTTGCTGTAGTGACTTTTGTCCAAAGCCAAAGAAAAATATTTGGAGCTCCAAAGCTTAGAAATTACTGGCAAGCAAACATCTTCTGCCATATCTTCATTCCGCAGCATTGCCGTATTTAAATACAGAGCTGTTTCGCCCACTATTTTAGAAATTTTCGGGTCGCTTGTCTGTTTTGTAAATACTTTTAAGCTGGGCTTGATAACTTGCTCTCCATCACAGTATCGTTATTTTGTTGCCAAGTTATTTCATGGGAAGCCATTACTAATGACAAAAGCTCAGTTCTTGGTTGATTTTTTTAATAAAATCCGATCTCAAGACTGAGCCATTCGGATACTTGGAATCAAAATCAGAACTTCTCTTCGTGAGTTGTCTCTCTAAAGATTTTAGTTACTAAAATATTTTCGAAACAGATCAAACACACTTCTTTTTGACACGTTCCCATCCGTAAACATAAAACGTTCTTCCCAATCACTTTTAAAGTCTCTTGTTTCAGTGTACTTTTCGTATGCACATTTCTGACATGCCCTTTCATGTTAACGCGGTGAGGAGTTCTTTAAGATTTCCTATGGAGTCACTTTCACCCTACGTACTAAAATTCTACTCTTATTAGGCATCCTAATTCTTCAAAAAAACTATATCAATCGTAAATAAGCACCTACTGAAACTGAGATATAAAATGACTAAAAAATAAACTAATATGACTTGAAGAAATCAAAACATAAGGGACTGGGAAACAGGAATGCTAGATGAAAAGTGGGGATTGCAGCTCGCAGAGATGACATTTTTAAGTAAAGTTGACTAATAACATCAAAATCGTAAAAAAATACACTTGATGAGTTGATTGATGTAATTTAAAGGGTGCTATGTACCAAAAAAGGCTGGTAAGCTATGATTTAAACATATTACTTAATATTTTAAAAATTTTAATGCCCTATTCTATCATTTTAATTATAATATACTTAAGTATGGCGGTATAGCATCCGAGAGCGCTTATATTGCTAATAAATTGTGTGTAGACCAAGAGAGGTGTAAATTTATCAATAAGCATTTCAACATACATTCATTACATTTAATAACAACATTTATTTTTATAATAATAATAATAAAAAAAAAAAGTTTTGGTACTTGATATAATTAATTTAGTCATGTCTCACAATTATTTACGGGAGTTTGTTATGCTGATAGTCGGAACATGCACGCAAAATGTTTTGTCCCAGACAACGATCAGGGGTCGGTCCCAATCTGCGAACATGATGTTGATATGGCAGTTTTAACGACTATTTATAATTTGTAATCCACAAAAGCCTCACTAAGCGATAATTACCGTGTAATTGCCTGTCTGCCTCTCCAATTGAGTAATATAAGTAATGGCTTAATTATTGAACCTTCATAGTTTCTATGAGTTTGTCAGAATTTTGAAACAAGCCGGAGGATAAATTTCATAGAGCGAACAACGAAAGCGATTAATTTTACTTACGAAACAAAATTTACAATTATTCAACTTTCGTTTGAAGGGTTCCATAATATTGTAGTATTTTCTTTGCATCATTTTACTCGAAGTCCATTTTAATTATATATCGAATCAAGTGGTTTGCAAGAAGTGTAGAGGTGTAGTGGATAACGTTCAGTGATTAGTTATATGAATGATGTCAGTTCAACTTGCAGAGATTTTTGTTCCTCTTGTTTGGACTTTTCCATCACCTTTTTTCTCCTTCACAAGTTTTATGCCATTAATAAATATCATTAATTTCCAAAAGTATTTTCACATGATAAGGAACGAAGTTTGAAAAAAAGACACGTTCAGCTTTCAAACCATATATTTAAGCTAGTCTTTTATTTGTAGAGGGATCATTCATTATTCATTGAGTCAATGAATAAATCCTATGAAAATAAAGTTACCAGATTTTCAAAAATAAGGGGCTCCGATAGCCTCCCCCCCCCCCCAAAAAAAACCATAAGATAAACAAAAATAATCCCTTCATATGATAAGATGAAGTATACCCCATTCATTGAAATAACCAGTTCTACTAAACGACAAAGCAATGAATGACTGCAGTGTAGGAAAAGGAACGGTGGAAATTCCTTTTTTTTCCGCCCCTTCTGGGTCGTGTTCTTATTTCGAACGTGAATCGACTGCTTTAACAGTATTAGATATATCTGAGAAAAGTAACCGTATAATTTATTCAATAATTCAATACACGTTTCAAAATATTACGACATCGATACTTTCAGATCTTATCGAAGTGACCCGCACAGAACAATATGTAATGGAGGCGATTGGGTGCCAATTAATGAGCAGGTAGGTATTGTTTGTATGTATGTCAGCATATCATAACTGTTTTGCTGACCGATTATAATGTTGTTTTTATTAAACAATTATACATGTTATTATTATTATACTATGTATACATTCTAAGCGCTCCTTTTATTCATTAAGATTGAGACAGGAATGGTTCTCACTTCTAATTCTCGGAGCTGCAAATGATAATAAAGAATAAATAGCAACGTACATACTACTTATAAATGATAAAGGTGAGCCCCATCAGGACTCATAAAGGGTTTTGGAAAAAAAAAAAAAAAAGTACAAATGATACGTAATGTGATATGTCACATATTATAATATTATATTGTGACATACATGATTAGAAATGCATTGGGTTGGAAGGGATGAAATGTCAGAGTTATTTATTTTGATGAAATCATTTAAAGTAAGAATCCATCGCTTGGTTTCAAGCACTAACACAATGGGTATTAAATTATATATTAAGTATACATTTCTCTTTCATTTTCATGCGAATCCGACAATAGAAGGCGCAAAAATGAATCTTGTGGAAGGCTAGAAACAAAGCTCGATGATGACGTCTAATTATTGGCTTTAGTAGAGGCCAATACGCATCACACAAGCAGAGAACTTTCAAAAGACTTATAAGTCAGCCATACTTCTCTTGTACGCCACCTTCATGCTATTGAGAAAACTAAAAAAATAGACCAGTGGATGCCATACGATCTGACTAATAGCCTAATGTATAATAAGTTAACTTTGAAAAAATTACGTTATCTGAAAATAGACGTTTTGCCTCATCGGCCACATTCAGCTGAGTTGTCACCAACTTATTATCAGTTTTTATGAGATTGTTTTTTCTTACATTTGCCTCATACCCTAGGAACTGACAGTTTCCAACCAACAAATTGAATTATCAGTAAGTATAAGTGTTTTAGGTGATGACCTCAAAAGGGGTTCGACAGACGAGTAATGAACATCCCTTACATTGGGTTAAAAACTGGTCAAGGTCAGAGGGCTTGGAGTACTGGATGGGGTAAACATTCCGTATGCAAATGCAAACATTACATTTACATCTTTTTTATCTAAATGCTTTGATCATGATTGTCCTATAAAACACCACCTGTAACCACCACCTAATATGAGGGACTGGGGTGCCTCCTTGGCTCTGCTATTGTCCTTGTATTATCTTGGAGACATACATGATGTCTTGGCTGTGGTGTGTACTTTGTTAATTTTTCATACCTAGGAAAATTTTTAACAATTATTGACGCTTTTTGACAATATTATATTTTATTTTTGACATTTTACTAATAGACAGTGTGAAAAGGACTAAGAGGTTAGCACCATGGTGGTAAACCACAACATTAAGTCATTGGAATACCTAACCGAGTTGTACTTCACAAGGCTTGGTTTACTTCTGAGAAAGTCCAGTTGATTTGTAGTTGTGTAGGTAGATATTGTATTGTCTTATGTCTTTTGGAAATAAAACATAAAACGTAAATATTGGGAGACATTAAAACTTCGACAGCTATTAGAAAACGCTAATAATATAGAATGCAGGCATGCAGCTGTACTCGTACTCGGCCTCGGTAGAACTTACGGTAGAAGTACCTGAAAAAGTTGTAAGAATGTACAAGTCAAAAATGTGTGGAGTAAAGAGCATTGCTTGTTGTAATGTCTTTCGGGGAAGGGCTATTTGGCACTAAAACTATAGCTGTTAAGTGACTGGTTAAATGGACTGTATAAAAAAGATAAGATGACGGATTCTGTGATGAGGATGAGATGTAAGAGGTATCTGGATTCGCGACTTCAAAATTAATGTAATGATTGAAGCATGTCTATTGAAAATAAATAAAATTGAACATATTTTTGGGGAGAACGGCAAAAAGGAAATTATAGCTTAAATTAGTCAGTTAGTAAAAATTTTGTTTTCCCTTATTTACGCTAATGAGATCAAAAACATAAGATAGGAGCTTCTCTGGCATTTCCAGGGCGTTTTTATTAAATACTGCTCGTACCTTCATCTCGCCAGTCTTGGAGGTATTCCCCTCCAGGGCCCCTGTCCCCGGCTACATTCTTCCTCTACTACATACTTGGGATTTATGGATTGATGGTGAGGGAAGAAAGAAAAGCATATTAGTCGACCACGTTGCTCTCAAGAGATCTCGGCTTCTTCTTTACGACCCTTGCCCTTGGCAATCTTTAAGGGCCGATCAAGTTTTCCCAATTGACTAGGCAGCGAGTTTTTACTCGATGTGGCCATTGGCACTTCAACCTACCATGCTGTTTAACACTGAACCCACGTGACACTCTACAATTTTTTTGTAATACGAAACTTCGTGTATTCTAAGAATATTTTTGAAATATTTTGACTGTGGAGAGTCACCCCTGCGAGCATGAGAGCGACCTTGCCCGTGCGTTTGCAGTGAAAGTGTACGCGAGTGCACAGTGCAAGTGGCCGTGCTCTTCTAAAAGGAAAGCTGTCTTCCCGGCCACTGACCTTGATTTCGTTATCTCTGCTCCTCCTCGCCTGTGTCTCCACTTTTTTTTTGTTTTATTCTCCTTTACTTTATTTTTCTGTCTTCTACTTCTTTTTTTTTTTTTTTTAAGAGAGAGATTTTTTCCCTCCTCTTCTAGAGTAATTGACGCGTACCTGTTCCTCATGAATTCCCCACCGGACGCCCTTATCATTGTCAAGTATCTAAGGCGTGCATTGAACAAGGCTGTGGCAATGCTAAGTACACGCGGACAGTCCGCAGAAACGTTCGTCTATTATACCCAACTTACACGCCAGCGTTTTTGCAACAAACTTTGTTGGCTGTCGGACTCAGTGGCCATACCGAGTGTCATAAATTTTAGGCAGAATTTTGCTATATTTTCATCTAAATTATTTAAAAATTAAAACTATAATAATACTATAATCAACAGAATTAAAGATTATACTTATAATTTTACAAAAATGCCTACCCAGGTGACCCAACTTTTTTATACTAAATCAGTTAAAAAAGTAAACTCGGAATTGGTGATGGCAACATAAATATACGTCTAAAGAGATACAGAAGATACTTTCCTAAAGAAACCCACAAAGAGATGACTTAAATTTTGACAATGTCATCCAAACGTTTCTAATAAACAAGCAAGAAACATAAATATATAAACACATTACCTACCTGTGTGATATACTTAATTTGTTTACAAACAACTTTTAATCTCCTTCAAAGTGCTCTCCATTGCAGTTAATACGCTTGTCCAATCTTTCGTTCCACTATTTGAAACATTTGTTAAATTACTCTTTTGTGATGCTAGGTCCTCCGTCGTTTTTGTCTTTACTTCTTCAACGTCTGTAAAACGCTTTCCTTTCATGTCCCTTTTCGGGAGAATAAAAAGAAGTCGCATGGGGTTTGATCGGGTGAATAGGGAGGATAGGGCACAGTAGTCATACCATTTCTGGTCAAAAATCCGAGCTGTGTGAGCCCCCCAGGACGATTTCGTGCTTTTAGCATTTCAAGGGTTTCTGTGCCACGTTTTCCGAACAGGAAGCAAAACCTCACGCGCGGTGTTCGCGAGAATCAGACATCACAAAATCGGTGAGCGCGCAAAAAACTTTTAACAAATAAATGAACACAAGCAGAACAGAACCTCCTCAAATGATGATAATGATCCTCCAATATAATTGGCATACAGACTTACGGTACACGGTCTTACCGGTGGAACCCGGTACTACACAAATTCCGCCATATACGTCAGTTCCAGCTTCTTTTGGGTACGCCCTCGTATGGTGTACAGTGTATATATCTTGCATTTTCAAAGTCCAGCAAATCAAAGTTAAAACGAAATTAAGTATCTACTACATAATGAGGTCATGGCATTATAACAGATTCCCTCTAGTCTCCCCAAGAACAGATGGAACTCAAAATATTGATCTGCTCACATGACGGTCACTAATTTGTTATAGAACTGAGCTTAATATGAGCTACTTTTATTTTGATTTTGATTTGCTGGACCTATTGCCTTCAAATGAAAAGATGTGATGGCGAAACGTCGGTCCCCACTATTTGATACAATATAAGAATGTTTTGGAGACTATTCGGACCAACTTTAAATATTTCAAAATGCAGTTTATATTCACTAATTAGGCTAATAAAATTGTGTAACCTTTAAAATGAATCAGTGTCAACTTATGCAGTCTCTTCCGGCGAAATCTTCTCGGCGATGTTTCCTCGTCGACGTGGATCAGTTGGTGCAGAAGACGGTTCCAAAGTAGGCTAGACCACATCGTCGAAGACAGAGACAAAACTCAAAAGGCTAGTGAGTAAAACTCAAGGAGACCTGGGGTGAATACCAGTTGCCTTCAAGAAAGTTTTCTCCCTCTTCGGCTTGATTTATTCCATTTGGTCGGTAAAAGAAACACCTTTCTTACCACTTAAGTCTTTCCAGCCTTGCTCTTATTAGTTGATAAGGCGAATAACTTAATTCGACCTTTTGTAGTAAACTTAGGGTGGTTTTTAGTAATCAAGGTCCGGAGCTGCCAGTCCTCTTTAGGATTATTTTCCGTTTTCTTCTCTGCCATTTCCTAGATACCATTAGGTTGGAAATTAGTGACCGCTTATGCACTGCTAAGCCACGAATCCACAATTACCTTTAATGTCCAGTAGGGAGCACCAACACCGATTTAAATTTCTTCCTTAAATTGTTTTCCTTTTGAGAGCTTGCCTCAATAATAATCGAGTACCTTCATAGCTCACCAAACCTTTTACAAGTTTTTGTCAACATTTGTCTATTTCGAGACTGTTTAAGCCACAGTTAGATTGTTTTATTTTTACCCGGGGGTATCGGGGACTCCAGGCCCGGTGGTTCGTGTAAACTAACGGCAATGATTTTTGTACTATGACAGACTTCCTAAAACTACTCTGCCTGACTAAAAAGCAGGGGTTTTAGTGTTTCATCCTCGTATTTTATATTGCAAAATTGAATGCTCAACTAGATAGATACTAATTAACTACTCGACTGGTACGGATACTAACCAATACAGAGTCTTTTACATGCCTTACTGTTAATCAACCGTAACTGTGACTAAACAATTTGTTGAACAACGTACGGGCATGATGGAATTATTGCTATTGTATTATTTTATTATATGCTTCGTTTGATATCTCATAACATGAGGTGGGTTTTTCCGGAACGTATATAATTCAAAAGGGTGTGAGAAATTCCAATGGTCAACATCACTATGAATTGCCAGGCATGTGAGCACAGTCGCTAAAATAAGTTCTTGTCAGTTGAACATGCCGTTAAAATCCAATGCACTTGAACTTGGTACACGGCTGGTTTTATTTCGTTCATTAAAAATAATTGATGGCCTAGGAGGAATGTCTGAGGAACGCGACTCGTTCTAGACGGCTACTGGAGATAATAAAATACAAGGCCTACTGACCAGGAGGCCTCCTGGAGAGAGGCTAAATACGGATTAAAAGTTATCTTTTATTTTCTAATTTCTGACATCAAAATTGGACCACCTATTAGATGATTTTTTTTTTTTGAAAGTCCTAATACGTGAAACTATATTAAATTTAATTGAAGATCACCGCGTGAAATCGATTTCTTCTTGTCAAATATCTTAAAATGGTTGAATACCTAAAGAGCATTTGCTTTTTGGTTTTATTTTTAAACATGATCAATTACTCCTTCGGTGCTTTGTAGGCATCACATTGTTGTTTCTACCTTGATTCGACACGTATTTTGTAGCCTCGTTTGGGGTATTTGTATGTTTTCCTTCAGAATTTCTTTCTTCATTCCGTTAAAGTATATATATATATTTCATAAGCAAATGAAAACCTCCTAAACAACTTGTCCTTAGCTTGACTTTCAGTTTGAGACTAATTGCAAAATTAAATCATCTCAACCATCACCCTTTAAAAATAAACCGTAATGTGCTAATAACATAATATTAAGTAACAGCGATCTGAAGTAGACAACAGCTAGTAACAGTAAGTGGAGCGGGGAGGCTTGAAGAGTACATATACTATCAAGGCGTGTGTTTATTACTAATGACGCAATAATTAATTACGCAATAATTACGCAAGTTATCATGTGCTGACCGAGCTCAACGCTGCGAAAGATTAAAATGTCTCTTGGAAAACAAATATAATTTAACCACATGCATTCGTAAACTTAGGAAAAAAAAACGTGATTTCCGATTTGTTCGATCTTGACCGGAAGATGTAGTGTAAAGGTGACAGGGGTAGCTCAGTTAGATGGAACCCATGAGTTCTTGGGTTCGAATCTCGGTATTAGTACCACGACTGATGGATTACACGTCACAACTGATTCTAAATAACTGGAAACAGTTCTTGATGACGATTGAGTAGGTACAAGGTGTTCAGTATTCCTTCCCGATTCCACCCGCCTCCTTTAGGCATTCCACACCCTATATCCTTCTCATACATCCTTCAAATGGGGGACTCCCCTTAGTGAAAGGCACTTACTAGCCCAAAATAATTTTCCTTTATGTAGGTACCTTTTTTTCCCTTATCTATAATCTTAAAAATCTTCAGAGCTAAAGGGAAAAAAAAAACTGAGACGCCTGAACGAGCACGAATTTCCTGCGCAATTCCAGAACATCATGACTTCCTATTTAGAAGGGAGAACATTTTCTGTGCGAATAGGAGCCATATTAACCACCAGAAGAGGTTTCGGCGTCGGAGTTCCCCAAGGGTCGGTGCTGGGACCCCTACTCTTCAACACCTACATCGCGCACATAGTAGGAGCATCATACTCCAATTGTGAGATAGCGGCATATGCGGACGATATAGGAGTCTACAGCACCAGCCACAACTCAGCGAAAGCTCTAAAGGCTGCAGAGGGCGCCAGTCAGCTAATCACCGACAGGCTACGAGCTGTCCATATTCAGGTGAACCCGGTCAAAATTCAAGGGATCGCCTTCTCCTTCCAGCATGGAAAACGGAAGCGTCCAACCAGCTTCACGATAAACGGGACTGAATGCAAACTTTGGAACAGCATATGCTACCTCGGCATTAACCTAGGCGGCCACATGACGTTCTACACACACCAGCAGAAGAAGTTGAAAAAAGTACGTAGGACTTACTACTATATCCCTTATATTACTATAAGCTATATCCCTTCGGCTGAAACTGTTAATATATAAGAGCGTCCGGAGGCCAGCTTTACTGTTTGGGACACCACTCTTTCAATTCCTACACACTAGCACAATAACTCGACTACAGAGCTTCCAGAACAAAATCCTGCGCACGGCACTATGGCATACCCCTTTTCGTGATATGAAGGATCCCGACATCCACGAAAAGTTCAAAGTCCCCACCATCACCGAAGCCATCCAAAGAAGACACATCAAGTTCTTTGACTCGATGAAACATAGCCAAACCGCTCTGTTCCGAGACATGACACCCCCACCGCTACCGGTGGTACTCTCAAGATCTGGTAAAGCAGACCAAATGGTGGACATCACGGCGCTTGGCCCGCCAACAACAAGCCTCTAACGGGCACCCATCACTGCTATCCAACTAAATAAGACTGCACTACATGCCTAGAGGGACTATAGGCCCAGCCACCAGTGGACTCTCACCACTGTACCGCAACAATCAACCTCTACCGAGGCTTCCCACACTCCTTAATTCCCTCACACCTCCTTCAAGCAGGTATTTCCAGTACAAGGATCCGCTCAACCCAAATGTCCCTTTATTTTTCCCTCATCCTTAATATTATAATAAGAGAGCTAAGAAAAAAAAAAGTAGATACCTTATGGGTAGCTTATGCTTAATCTTGCCATTTTTAATTGGTCCGTTATAAAAACTGGACCCTTATTTGCGCAATTCGTTACCTTGTTTGCATTCTTCATCTTGGCCCATCAGCTCCAACAGTCTTTCAACGTGCAGACAAAGACTCTCAGCAACCATAACAGAACCATTCGATAAGGAAGTGGAACAAGCGGTAAAGGATCATTAGGAGAGGAGAAGAGGAAGAAGACTAGAAGAGAGATAAGCTGAGTCACAGAAGCGATACGAGCGGGAAGCCAATCAGTGGAGAGCTGGAGTTGTCAGGTGACTATCGGCGACTACGTGTTGGCAGGGGACAGTTACTGGAACTTTCTGTCACAGGAACAATAACGGGCGGTAACACGGTGTTCTGCTGCGAATCGCTCCTGTCACGAAATCACTCGAATTATTTTATTTTTTATAGGGGTTTAATTTACTCAGTTAGCTTACTTAGTAGTATTCATCTTATTATATTAATTAGTAACGTAATTAATATGTAATGGTCTACATATTTCGTAGTGTGGTAAAATACATTTCTGGGGAAGGGTAAGCGACTTTTTAAGCCCATATTGCGTATCCTGAACTAAAAGAAAGTAATTTTTATTGAATCGTTATTTTCTACGTATATAATCTTTGTTTCTCATAGCATTAACTTGGACTTATCCCTTGATCAGAAAAAAAATAAAGATATAATTTGATTTGTAAATATCGTATGAATGCAACTGTTTTCCGTGGTATTTCCTGGAGTGGAATGGTGGAAAAAAATAGAATTCACCCCTCTTTCACCTAACGTAAGTTTAATAGCCTAAAATTTTACAATAAGTTTACTTAAAAAATAATTACTTCATGTAGGCTACTATAGAAAAAACTTATATATTATTATGTTTAATATTACGATAGTAATAATACGAATAATACGATTTTATGGTTACTAACTTTAAAGCTGGAAACACAATAGGGTTTTATCCCACAGCCCAAGGCTACAAATTTCTACTGAATTAGTTTCACTCCAGCGAAATAATTAGTGCTGAAGGAAAACATAGAACAACTGAACTCTAGTAGAGGGGTAGGGTGCTGAGTCAGTAAACAATCAGTTGGCTGGCTATAAAAGATAAAGAGAGTAAAATTGATTCTGTAGTGTCAAGTTCAGTTGATTTCTACTGCTAGCTGTTGCCGAATATTTGGGCACAAGGTTACACCTATCGTTTCGTGGCCTATGAAAAAAATTAACGACAGAGATAGGTTGCGACACGCTGGTCTAGCAGATATAACAATGGACTAGACTGATTATAACACAGCGTTCTGGCCCGGTCGTGGGTTGAACACATTCGTATCTGCCGTATCAACCATGAGGACGAAACAGCTCACACTGTTGGTGGCGTATAATAAATGGGTACCTTATCCTTTTACAAGGCCTTGGAGAACCTTGGTGAGGCCACGAATCGGACCACACCGCGTCCGTTTATTATTTACAAATAACCATTGGTCAAGAAACATCAGTTCCTTATCAATTACCAAAACCACTTGTTATCCTTGGGCATGTAATGGTTTTCGAATGTTCGGTGGCGGGCATCGCAGAATGCTTCAGAAATTGTGATTTTGAAATATTTGAATAACAATTGCAGAAAAAACCAGTTGGGCTTAACGGTTTCGTTGTGTTTATGCTTTAAAAGACTTTATTTGAAAAAAAAAATACTATCTGCTCGTAAAGGGCAATGAATGATTGGGATAAATGATCTACTTGGTTTCATATCTGCAATATTGAAATCATACACACACATTCGCAAAAAATACTTATAACTTTGTGATTTTGGTACATTACTTAAATATATTTTTAAAACAAAAGCCATGGGGAACAAATGAAATCTATATATTGCAATGGGCTTGCTAGTATTATTATTTTATTTGAAGTGCCCTATGAACTTCTAGCATATGAAAAACATTTCTAATGGTTGAGTATATATATGAAACTTTCTCATTGTGATAAAATTACAATCTGCCTTATTGGGCAATAAGTAATTATGGTTCTCATTCACACCATGTTTACAATTTTCATTCATACAATATTTACAAACAGCGCAGAGACCTCCCAAATCCACAAGGTAGTCACCTCCCTCACATGCGAGAGCCACGTACGCTGAGGACATTGTTGGAGAAACTCGGATATTGGTTGAGTATAAATAACTTTCCGTTATTTTTAGGTCAAAATAGTAAGCGAACAAAATTTTGTTTCATCGGCAGGACTCGAGTTACCTGCTACTTAAATATGTGAGGCTTCCCGATTCTAGTTTTTGGAGTAATAGATATTTCTTGTATTCGACTTCTTTGGTTCTTTCTATTCATTGAGTTAGGCATTGGTCATTATGAAATTAATTGGTGCCATGGATTAGTACTTCTATTGATGGGATCTAGAAATGGATCTACAGTAGATATGTAGGGTGATGAAACCTAGTGATATTTTAAATCTTAACTAATTTTATAATTACCATGGTATCGCTCAGAATAACCATCTAGTTCATATTATTAACATATTAGATAGTGGGTATGAAGAAAATCCAGATGTTGAAAGACCGGCGAACTCGGTGCACATTAAGGCTGCTCCATGTAGTAAAGGAGACAGAGCGTGAAGTATTAACATAGCAAAAACGGTGTACGGCTCAGGCCGTTAGTTCACTTCCTCGTCAGGCTGTGACACTTGACATTGACTAGAAACTGTGGACTAGCATTTGATACCAGTTGGTGGAACTGTTACGAAAATTATAGCTGTAGTGGGCCAGTAAAAACCACCAGTTCTTAAATTTTTTTTAAGGAGGTTTTTAGTAAAGCCTAGGATCAAGTATCGAATGGTACCGATTTTGGTACCTGCTATCAAAACTTTTACAATGCAAGGAGCAATAGTGCTTCGAAAAAAAAGAATCCTCCTAAATGCTGCTCCTGGACAGTGGATTACAAGTGTCTTATTACTGAAACGAAACCTGGATCGGCGGAGACCTTACAAATAGCTCTGTTGGATCCCCTTCGCTTGCACCATGAGACTTCTTCATTACACTTATTCTTTAACATCAAATGTAAGCAGCCATTGGAAATCAATTAAAAAGTTGGTACGGGCCAATAACATGTGTAAGCACTTAATATTAGACAATTATTTTAGAACACATCTTCCAATCCAAAGGTCTAAAAAAAAAAAGGCTTAATCCTACGTTGATACAATCCCTATAATTTTTTTTAATTCTATTGATAATTATTTAAACTTCCTGATTCCGAAGCAGGGCCGTTATCTAATTGTAACGATCCCTAGGATCTTCCTCTGAGATTGAATCGGACACATCCTCGAGACCAGTAGTTATCCCTGCACTGGCATAATCGCTTTTCGCCTCATGTCCTGAGCGTCTGCGGCTTTCATACTTTCTCTAATTATGTACCCCTACTTCCCTCTCCTTTCCTATAGGAGGTAACATGAGGTAGATAACAGTAGGCAGAGCCATATCTAATTTCCATCAATAGAATAACTAAGGATTGAGACCAATTTAGTCTATTGTGACCAGGCGAATCATTCGTGAATGTGTAACCCTGAACGCAGTCTAGCATGTGAAAGAGGAAGCGGAGAAGATTCTTTAAATAATGTTTTATTATTAAAGCAGGAGAAACACCGCACCCTGGCTGAAAGGGAATACTTGTCTATTTAAAATCAATGTAGGAAGAACTAATTACGGATGGATAAAAAAAAAAAAAACAGGTCTATATTATCACAATAGGAAGTGGAAGCAGCAAAGGCCAGAGGAGAATATGGTGATGGATCGATTGCTGCTATCGACAATAGGAAGGGACTAGGAAGATTGCTACATTGGGTCCATTGCCTGATTGATATCAATGGACCACTTCACACCATCGATCAGTCTGTCCGATTTGAAAATGAGCAGGCTGTGAGACTGTCTACGGACTGCGAAATCGCACGCTCGATCAGTCAAGTTCCATTAGCGTTATTTGGTAGTAATTATTTATATAATGTATATCAAGCTGCCAGTTTAGTATGCTTATTACCTGCTTGTGTATTTTGCATATGCAAGTTTGAAACTATGTGGTTTCAGTCATTGACTGTTGACTCACCAAGTCCAACCAGTGATTGCGCTAACCAAATTACTATTACCACACATACTCAAAATGGACTTTAAATACCTTAACTTCTAGATCTAACAAAACAGATGCTAACAAAGATAAAATACATAAAGCAATCAGAATGTACAATACTCTGAGAGTTCAATTCGTAGAATCTGGTATCTTTTAAACTCGGACAATCCGTAATAAAACATTAAATAAAATTATACCTTATGTCTCTTTCAGTATTTTACAATCATTGCAATAATTGACTGGCCCCTTTATAGACATTATTATTGTTGGTATTTTCGTCTAAATGACAGTTTAGGCTTTGTTTTGCGCGATGTCTCCACCAAGGATGGCCTACAAAATCTCATCCCCTGCTGCTCAGACAATAACTAATGGTTTATCTTATCGACGTCGTTAAGAATACAACAGATGCGACTGCCTTGTTATATCTACAAGTACACATGTCGCAGATTACTTGTTCAGTATAATTATTATTTTTCATGAGATTCAAGACATTAGACCAAGGTTTTATTTAACAAATTATAGGATATTTAAATCAAGATTTTACCAGTTCCTCATTTTCATTCAATCTTAGAATTCATAATGCATGATTACTATTATTTTGCATTAATTTCTAATTTAATATATCCTTGGAACCTTTCCCGATCGACACCCATTTACGTACGGTAGTAATTTCTATATTTTATATCTATTCCTAGTTCCAATGGTTCGATAATATCAGTCACTTCTATTCATTTATGATTTTTAATTCAATATTATGCTGTTGGGTCATTTACGTCTACACAGGGCCAATATTATTTATAAGCTAATTACAACATAGCAATTTACTTTATATTTTGGAGGATTTATTAAATATGTTTTTGTATATGTTATTAGTGCAGAGTTTCATATCAAACTAACCATTTTGCCTCCTGTGGAAGCCTCATTTATTTAATAATTATTATTTATTTATTTATTTATTAAGCCCATTGTATAATATTTATTATGAAAAGTAGCTATGTAGTGTTTCGCTTGTATATTATTTTATTGGTCACCATTAAGTCGATCCTGCAGGCTTACCAAAATATGGAGTCGCGGGTTCGATTCCATGCTTCCCCTAAAACAACATTTTTTTGGGAGGTCTTTTTGGGGTTTAATCGACCTCTGGTGGGAAAATGAATAGCTTCTACCTAAAATACCATAATTAAGAATGAAATGCAAAAGCTTATTTAGGCTAGCTGTTCAATCCCCTATCAATCACACGCCAACAATGGTGCCAACCTCGGTCGGCTTTCGTGATGTGTTGCATTAAGTATTTATTTATTATTGATAACCACCAAAGCAAGACTATGTCTCAATGTCCGTAAACTTCACCTGACTCTGTATTTAGGGTATATATTACAAGACTGCATACACATACTTGATACGCGTAGGGAGCATCTATGTGGAAATTGCCCAAGAATAATAACAATAAGATATACATAAACATATCTAATAAATAAATGACTACCGCAGGTAAATGAGTGTCGATCGGGAAAGGTTACAAGGATCTATTGAAATAGAAATTAATGAAAAATAATAATAATGATGAGTTATGAACTGTTAGATTGAATGAAAATGAGGAACTGGTGAAATTTTGATTTAAAGATTGGGAGAGGTGGGGAGTGTCGACTATTGATGGTCGAATGGTTGATTGGTGGAACGAAAGTTCCAAACCATTGCAGCAAGGATAAGAAAATACGGTCAAAGGAAGCAGATTTGTGGGAAGGGAGGTATCTAGTACTATGAGATTTGAAAACTGATCTGAATTGGAGGGGGTTGGAAGGTAAGGGGGCCTCTGATGTTAAGCCTGAACAGGAGGAATCCAAGGAAGTTTGATTTGCAGTGGAAGTATCACTCCTGATTTGGAGGGTGTCAGGAGCGCCCGCCGGGGGAGATCTCTTCGACCCAGCCAAAACCCGGCGGGCGTTAGAAAGAGATAAATAAACCAGTGGTATTTGTTTGCGATCTAGTCGGTGGGCAGTTTAATTCGTATTTGTTTATTGATCTGACAACATAAGATCTTAAAAGGGGTGCCCTAAAGTTCACTGTGGTCAGAAGAAGAGTTACAGGCTAGGTTTTATTAGGTGGTCTTGGAACGACCACGAGTTCACATTCGTAAATCTTATCTTGCGGTGTCGTGATCGTGAACTAATCCCCTCTCTCTATACTGAAGCCGAAGATTTTTTGATAAAATACAGAAAGTTAGGCTGGTTTTCTTATCTGAGAATATGGTAAGTTCTATTTTTCGTGGTGAATAAGTTGCTACAACAGAGGCTTATATACTGTCCATTACTACGTATTTTTTTTTTCTGTTTTAAATTATTTAGTACCTTCGAGATAAGACCGAATAGCCCAACTGTGGACGAGACTCCACAAGAGGTCGATGCCCGGAGAACAGTGGACCGACAGCGTTGTGACGAGTCTGCACACTCGACCAACTCCACATTCATACACTTACCTCCCGTGTGCGAACATCAATCAATCACGGAGAGACACAGGCGGCTATCTTCAAGCAAGTGTGTCTAGTCTGGATCATCCTTCTTCTGCCTATGTCATCCCATTTGGGCAGCGAGTCGTTGGAGGGGGCTCTTGATAGGCGTTTCAACTCAGAGGAGCTCCAGGTGGTCTTCTGCTGACTGACTGTTGCACCTGTCATATTGGCGTGATATATCTGCGTTACGTCCTGGACATAACATGGTTGAAATTGAAAACTTTGCATATTGAAAGACGCGTCATAAGGAGTTAAGGGCAATCATCATAATCCAACCATGGTTTTGATTATACCGTCGAGCAAAAGGGGTATAAGTTATCACATATCATTGACATTCCAAGATATTTCAAGTATTCGAATCCCTAAGAGGTCAGAACACAGTTGACATTTGCAGTTCTGATAGAATCTGGGATTTATTTAAAAAAAAAAAATTATGCACAATGGTAGAGCGCTTATTTATAAAATTAATAAATAAAAAATTTTAATACCAGGCCTGATTTACCTTATTTATTCGGTCCACCAACACCAGAGTTGGAAAAATCCAAAAATGTGAAAATATTCAATGAGTTATTGCTGCTTAAATGATGGAAAACTAAATACCCAAACGTTATCCGTCAACAGTTTTCTATGGGCCTCTCTCCTGATCCTCTTTCTGACAATATAACATAACCGTTTAGAGGTTTTTAACGGCCTGTTTCTGCATGGAATATGTTCAAGATTACCGCGTTTTAGCTTCCAACTTTCTCCTGACCACCGATAGTAAAAAACGGGATGTATATCATTGTAATAAATTACAATCACGTCAGAAAGAAGCGGCAGAGATCATTTCAGCGTCAAAGTGCAATCAATTGTAATGACTTTTTTTTAACAATGGCGTGCTGCTGCCAGTTGTACCATACTAAATAGATGCGCATACAATTTTACATAATGTCGATACATTAATCAGTGAGGAGAAAAGAAATAACTTTAACCGACACTGTTACATGTCAATTATGATTTACGTTTATTTGACCATTGTGCTCTTTAAATTTACGACTTCCTACCAGTTATTACTAAGAAGTTGTTGCGTAATTAATACTTTTAGACCTCAGCAAAAATTCTTTTTCTTAAATAAAAACTTTCGAAAGTCACTGACATGGTAAAAAATAAATAAATAATGTTGAGATGTAAGTTTTGTATTCATTAAATGAAATTGTTATTTCATTATTTTTCTTGCTTTTGTGTGGTAGTAAGTATATTCATCGTGAATCAGTAATTAAACGAAAGAGAAGAAGTGATAGGGCATCTTGACCTCCGGTCAGGTGCTCTTCCATCTGAACTATCGAGAATGGGCCCCCTTTAGCTGCAGTTTCGTAAACGTCACAAAAACAACTTTTAACATAATATTATAAAGATGAAATACAGTGCTTTAGTTTTAAATCTCCCGTGAGCTAGTTTGCTCTTTACGGCATTGCATGTATAAAAGATTTAAATAATCAATTATTAACAATTACAGCTGTGCTATATAGTCACTTTTAACTAGGTCCCGGGTTCGGTCCCAGGCCTCCATGTTTCTGATAATTGAGCAGTTTTAGCCTTTCGGCTGATATTTACAGAAACAGTGGGGTTAGATACCACACCAGCAATTTGAAACAGTAATTAAATTATATTTTTATTTTTAAACATACACATTGTGTACAGGTTGTTACATATCACGTTACATGTCATCTAAACGGTATTTGAATCCATAAGCCTTCGGTACATCGTTGCCATTTAAAGTTAACAGTTCTGGAAGAATGCGGAATATCTGAAATAATTACAATTTACTGCAGTTTTTATTGCCATTTATTTTTTTTAAGAATGGCCTCCAACTCATGAATAAGGAAGAAGCCACTAAATTACTCAATGAATGTTCCAAAAACATTTACTCTAATAGCAATAAGGATTCCGAGTTCAGAGTTGAGGAACACATCAAGCTCTCTATGAGCAAATAGATTCCGAGTACTGTAAATATTTATTGTTTTGGCCTATAATTATTAAAACAGTGGGATTGCAAAACACAACTATTAATTATTGTCAGTAAAAATGTTTTTAATACTTTCTAATCGGACATATAAATTTCACGAATCAAAGGCCAACTCGTTAATTTTATACTAACCCAGAAAATAAATTTGAAGCTTAAGCATACATGGAATATATTTAATAATGTCATTATTTACTCATTTACTAAGAGCAAGTCCTATAAATAAAGGCTTGAAAGATATTTTCATCTTTCGCATCTTTAAACCCGGTGCAGACAGTCTTTGATAAAAGAAGCTGGAATATTTTGCCTATGTCTATTAGTATGAATTGTTTCTTTTTTGTTGACCGCAGCTGTATTAATTTATTTGTGAATTGCAACATGGTCCCAGAACAAAGATTTTTTCTTCAAAAAATAAATAAATAAAATTCATTGACCTTGTCCTTACTAATAGCAAATACTAAAGGATAGCATTATCAGTCAATTTTCCCTGCACAGTTTGCCTGTTTGACCAAAATACATAACATAAAAAAAGAAGTTGCTAATCAAAGATATTGTCTTGGAAGAGATAAAACCAAAACTTACGCTCGTAAGCTAGAACCTCGGTGAGTTGACTATCAGATCTTGTCAGATGCTATCTAAATGGAGGTTAAACAGCTTGTCTGGATAGCTCTATTATTCAAATGCAGTTCAACCGTACAACGACAATAACGCGTCGAATAAGAATCGCCAGCTGCCAACGGGACAAGCGATTAATCTGTCCACAGCTTCTTTGATCCGCGAATTTGCGATTCCCTTGGAGATAAATCAGTTGTAATTACATGGCATCTAGTTGAGCTATGCATTGTCACTCAATTTGTATTGTTCTGCGGATCGTTGAAATTGACATCTAATCATTAGTAATTGTAGGTGGTGCCTCGTTCCGGCATTTCTTTCTATCTTACTATTCCTACGTGTCTCCGAAAACAGCAAACCTTAATCCAGCCACGTGAAATTTTATATCGAGATTTCAATTAATGCCCCCAATAATTCTAACATTTTACATATTGGCTGGTGAGTGGGGGGGGGGCATCTTTTTAAAAGGTATAGATCCACCAGGATGTGACAGTAGGTGATAAGTATGGCTGCGATTTATATGTAATAAAAAAAGTAAAATTTGTTCATATAAACACGTATTTTCACATAAATGTGTAACTAAAAATGTGAAATATGTAAAACTGTCCATTGGTCAAAATTTTCTAAACACCATATATTTTCTTTTATTACAAGCTGATACCTTGTAAATAGTTATTCCTTAATGTGCTTTGTTCAAGTTTTTTTCTATCAGTATAATTTTCCACAATAAATCCTTGCAATGTGAGTTGCTAACTTTATGAAAGGGGACATCGGCTGTCACTAAAGCACGACACGCATCTATATTAAACGTTTACTCGAGTGATGGGGAATCACTTGAAGATGCAGTTGAGAAATATTTTTGAATCCATTACATTCATTCCTTGTTTTCTTTCTTTGTTTTGCTATTACAATATGTTAAACAATTTGAAAACGTTGGGAAGTCGAAACTGGTTTATCAAACCACCAATAAAATAAAACTCCCGAATCACTATTAAATGTTTTGTCAAGATGGTCAGGAATGTCCTTGGAAACTAGGTATCTTGTTTTCGTCGATAGTTTTAGTACTGTTTTCTAGCCATTTTTGTCATGTTATTTATATAAAATCACAACTTGAACTGAACAGACAATTCAATAGAAATTATAAGTTTGAAGGTGATAAATTACGTGAATTTAGAAAAGTAAACGATTCTTAGTGTGGTTATTAAAAAAAAAAAAAACAACCTTGAATCCATGTTCCAAGAATCAGACACAAAGTTTATCATTCCTTACACAATTCTCAGTCTAACTATCCAAACAAATAAGCCCACCTGTCTAAGAATCCAACATTCAGATTATCATCCTCCCAAAGTCTCATCACATCGAAATGAAAGTTACGAATTAATTTTTATATTAATAATTATGTATTACTACTAAAGAAATATGTTACAAAAAGTAAGGATGTGTAAAAGTATATAATATATGAGAAATATGTAACTGCACATAGACCCCAGCCCTAGTGATAATGAACTGCCCATGTTGTAACATGATATAATTGACGACGCACACATATTCATATATAATAGCATTAGTACTGTTTAATGACCTCATCAGTAAAGAATGTTTCTTGCTTGTAATGCTTTTGAGGAATGTTACAAAATTTTTTGCTGGTTTCAATGCCTTTTTAAACTTTCCATAGGCTTATTTGATACGGGAAAGTTCAAAAAAAGAACGGTTTGCATACTGAGTAGGTAAAGGATTTTCCAAAAAGTAATCAACAACTTTTCTTATACATTTTTTTTTTAGCTCATCAAAATATTTTATTTCATCAAAATGCTATTGAAACAAACCAGTGCAGGTTAAACTTGATGATCCAATGACACAAGCAATACAATACTACATAAAACTAATTAATATTGGTTAATTGAGAAATTTTTGTTTTTACTTCATAGTCATTTAGAAACCCAAAATAATTGTTTTTCCAAGACAAAGGAAATTAAGGAAATTATCAACTGTCATCAGTCAATTAATTATTTAAAATGTTCAAAACATTGGTTGTGCTAATTTAAATACGTCTAAATAAATAATTATAAATAATTTCATTGAACGTTAAAATAGATTTTTTTATATTGAAGCTTCTTGGGCAATAAGTAATTGTGATAAACGTTCTCATTCATACCATGATGATAATATATTGAAATAATAATATTCGAAATGTTTACTCTCAATGAAAAGTTAATAATTATGCATAATAAGGAACCATGTTCAGGGGACGTAATTATAACAACCTAGCCTTAATCTCGTTTTCGAAGACATATCTGACAAAGGATTTGGGGAAAAAAAGGTAAATAAATTTGAAAGTGAACTAATACGTATCTGTCATATGTGTATCCTTGAGATAACTTTTTTTTTAGGGGATATTAAGGACACTAAAAAAAAGATCCGCTACGTGTTCACTAAAGGCAGATAGAATTCAGGATTCTTTTTATTTTAGAATACGACGTGGCGTGGGCGAGCGAGCTAGCGAAGGTCTAACAGAGAATAAAAGAAAATTAGAAAAAAAACAAAAAAAACAGGAGCGGAACCCATGCGGTTTGGTTTTGGGATGGCGACTCCACGCTGCGGCCCCATTACCTGACAGTTACAGGGATACAGTTCCAGGAGTCGAATCCATCGTCACGTCCTCTTTAGCGAGCAGGCAACTGTAGGAGCCACTCACTGGTAACTGGTTGCACCCCAAGTTCAAAGATTTCAAGTCCAGTATGATATATCACACAATTAAGAGTATCGTTAAAGGTTTCGAAATTTTTATTTGAGTTTTAAGGTCTTGTTTGAGACATACATAGTACATAATTCTGATGTACCTTACATGATTAATAATTGCCCCCTCAATTTTATCATGTAAGGTATATTATAGAAACAACTTTATTGTGATAAAATTCTTATTGGACAATAAAAAATTGTGATAAATGTTCTCATTCATACCATATTTACAATTCTTCATTCACTCGCTTAGTATTTACAAACAGCCCAGAGACCTCCCAAATCCACATGTCTGTCAAATCCCTCGCATGCAAAGGACGAAGCTGAGTCTTGGGAAGTCCCCACCCTCCTCCATCAACCACGTAGCCGGATACGAGGCAGTGGAGGCTAACCAAGAAGCGCGAGAGCCACACACACTCGGGGCATGATTGGAGAAACTGGCCATTGTCAGGACTCTCGCTGTCACGTAAAACAGAAGGTCACGAGGTCACTCGTGCCAAACTAGAATTTTTGCCATAAACTATAAATTCCTAGCTAGGGTAGTAAAGGATCATCAAAAATGTTAGAATTAGTCATGCATGTCTGTGACATGGTTGTTTGCTTTATCCTTTAGATAGACAGAACACTGGAAGTGAAAGAGCAAGTCATGTAACATATAGTGACCCACTTCCAATTTACAGGAAAGCAGACCATACGACCGTACTAGATGTACTCAGCATTAAGTAGCCTTAACGAGTGGTGGTACGGAAACTTTCGATGTCGCTTTCCCCAAAAGGATTTTTCAAAGGCAATCAATTGCTTGTTTTTTTTTAATACATATTTCCTGTTTAACATTTGTTTCATTATACTTAAATAAGTTATTTCAATTATAAAAACAAATCTGCAACTAAAAGACAAATTTATAGCGGTCCTTAAGGATAAAATATCTTCGTGTGTCTTCAGCCTAATTGAAACATTATACACATATCTTTTAGCTAAATTATTATTGCTACCTTAACAATTTTCAAGGAACCTTCGAGTTCTTGCTTTTACTGCGTTATTCATAAAGTCAGTGGTATTTGGACTGTACATAAGGAGGGATAGTACGCCTGAGTGAATTTGATATTCTTATGAATTTATTCTATATGCTCTGCAGTTTAATGAAGTTACTAGTACATGCCATACTTCAGAATGGCGTATAGCTTAATAGAGGTCTAACAAGCATTTTATAAACTATCGTTTTTTTATTTTATCGACAGTTTATGTTTTGGAGGGATGGAAACAGCAATGAAACGGCAGCTTTGTCTTATGATCTGATAGAATTTATAAGAAGTGCAAAAGGTGAGTCTGTATCACCTAAGTAGTTAACCTTTTGTGATATTTTTTGTAATTCTCTACAGCCTCTAAAACAAACCTGAACTATAAGAAAAAATCAGAGCATAAAGATTTTAAATCTCAGACAGAAGCGAGTATACCAGGGAAGGTAGTATATTTACATGTTTGCTTTTTTTTTTTTTTCGCGAGCTCCCCATACGAAAACATATTTAGCAGAAGGGGGGTCTTTAATATATACGTTTTTATTTTCAGTAGTGGACATAGTTAAAAATTTAAGATTTAGACATGTTTTCGAAGGAATGTATCAACTTTTACTATTCTCTTAATTCCGATGCCCTGTCATTGCATTTAGAAGTTAGATTTGTATTGTCCAAAATGTGGAGAGTGTAATAATACTAGATTTAAAATTCGCTGTTCACTGCAAAAGGAATTTAATTCCTATACTTTTTGATAAAATGATAGAAGATGTATTGTGATTGTGCTGATTGTGATAGTGCCATAAACAGAAATTTCTGAAGGAGCACATGAAGACAGATAACTTCTAAAACAAAAGCAATGTTCACTTCAAACATGAAGGGTGGAACTGCAAATGTAGATAAATTCTGATAATTGATGTTGTTCTCAACAATGTATACATTATGGTACGATTCCCACCCACAACTACATAAAAAGTTATTATGAAACTATATAATAACTTAGTTTTCAATTATTAGTTTTCTTGAACTAATAAACATTATTACCACGTATTGTCATTCATTGTTTCAATATTCACTGTGTTAAAAAAAAAAACTTTCAGTAGCGAATAATTTATACGCTAACATGATGATCTGCCCCTAACCTGTTTGAAAGTATAGTAGCCTCTCCCTACGATGTCGGACATTTTTTTTGTTCCCTTGACCCATCACCAGGCTTCGACCTAAGGTCGATCCTTCCAACTCTTTTCCAAACCAGTTCTAATTAAACAGGAATCTCCTGCCGGGAGCCCGAAGCGTTCGTTAAGAAGGAAAGAAGAGACAACGAGGAAGGACCAAGGAGCTGTTTAATGACGGAGGGAGTGTGAAGGGCCACAACCAGTTCAGAACTGCTGGACACTCACCCACTTCCATCTTTGATATGAGGTCTGTGCCATTGGCCCCGTTCGACTCGCCGCCACGAACCCCACCCGTTTTTCAGCCTCGAAAAACTCACTCAAGTATGTTACACGTGATCAAATCAAATGAAATTATTTCCAATATTTACATGATAAAAATTACCCAACGACAACAAAAGCCTCAAATCAATGCTCTTGATTACGAATAATATCTTCATTGAATTACATATAAATTTTAATTTAAAAAAAAGTTTAAAAAAAAACCTGAAGACAATAAAGTGGGGTTTTTAACCTAAAGTTGAATTTCTACCAATTCTGATACCTACTTTTTCAGGTAATGTAACTGTTCAGAGAATTTTTTTATGAATCCTATAAAAAATTGACTTATAATAATCAAACTATATCAGGTGCAGAGCGACTTCGGCCTAGGGTCGAAAGCAACACATTGCGCTCTCAGTACAAGCTAGACTTTCATGTTTAATTTAGAGTGCTTTCCAGACGTTACTAGTGTCTAATCTTCCCTCTAATACTCACTTCCTAGCTGCTTAAATGCCCTACTATGAAATTATTTCCAGATGAATGAGATCCTTTCTCTCAATAAAAAAAACAAAAAAAACGTGAGGCCGCCAATCCTTGCAAAAAAAACGCAAATCCTTGCGGAAAGAGCTGACAAGCCAACATAACCTATTTTAAGCTGTCTATTCCAAGAGATTTCCTTTTGTGATGAAACCAATTAACCGTAAAATTTGTCACCCGATTCGAGGGCTTGCTATCAGGTTCTAGCCTAGATTCAAGACAGCTTCCTTGTTGGGAATTCAAGAGGTGTATAAAAAAAAAACCCGTAGCCCAAGAAGGGTACACAATGAGCACTTCTTAACAGGACTGACCCACATGATGAGAAGATTACTCACAAAAAAAATATATTTTGGACAATCGACAGAAGTAAAGGTAATTATCCCTTTAAAAGGACTACGTGCGAAGAACTTAGCATGGTCGTACGGGAAAAAAGTTATTTTGATGACTAACGGAATCTGGAGCGGTGCACCGCGGTGTCTAAATTCTTCACTGTCGCACGGGCTCTAATGAAAAGATCTGCGTCTATTTTTTGCAGAAGAAAAATCCACTGCTTAGCTTATTCTTGTTTTTATGATTCAAAAGGAAAATTCCTAAAATCGGCATGAATACTATTACGACCTGCAACGAACTTATGGCTATTTTATACCAGGCATGAGCTCGATATTTTTTTGTAATTTATTTATTTGTTCGCGACCGTGTTTAGTGTCACAGTCAGTGAATGTGCTGTAATACGATAAAATTGCATGTCTGACGTGATGGCGTAGGGCATATTATGATATCTAAACTGTATATTGAAGGTATCTTGTCATTAGTTTTGAAAATCGCTACTCTCACGTCTCCTCAGTCGTAGAATGTTACCAGCTAGGTCGGACGGTCCTTGTATGAGTGGGTGTGGGTGTCCGTGCAGTTTGTCGTGAAAGTTTCTTTACAATGCAGTCGTGAATGTATGGAACTTTTAGGTCAGTGTGAAGGACGTGATTTCGCGGCTAAAATCGTGCAACTGTGATAAGTCTAAGATCTTATTATTGAAAAATCTGTATAGTTTTGATGCCTACTCTCCATGAATATGGGCTACACGTGTCCTAATTGGTTTTAGTAGAAGTACGTAAATTAATAGTTTTTGGGACAATGAGAGTTTTGAAGCCTAGCCGGTGACAGATTTGACTGTCACGAGAATCATTCGATCATTTTCGTGAGCGGTTTCCAAGTCTCATATCAATTCTAAGTCCTAAGTATTAACTATGTCAGTGATTTCGATTGTAGATTTCATTTCATAGAGAACCAGCGGAGTAAACGCTGGTGAGAATACAAAAGTAACGAACCCATCTTACATCGTGGTGGATTAAATAATTTCATAAAAGTAATCTATCTAATCTTAACTCTGACCCCTAAAATAGTTCATAATAACTTAACATGTTCAATCTTCTTATGGATTCAAAGCATCATGGAGAAAGACACAAGCGTACAATTTCGTAGATTTATTTTGTGCAACCGAACTAACCAAGTACAGGAGAACATGATATATATATTAAATATGTACCATGATTACCTAAGAAAGCCATGATTTTTTCCACATGTTTCAGGATCTATTATGGTGTAATACATGCATGCGCGTGCATCCATACTTTCCCTGTTCAGGGATTCGATTTAATGTAGCATGCTCTTAACGCAAACTATCAAAAATCTTATGAGTATTTATTTATATGAGGGGAGATACCAAACCAAAACCAAGTTTACTACATTATTTTACTATCAATCAAGTCATTTTATAAAATCTTACCTAAAACGATGGTTATGTTAATTATTCTTATACTAATTGACTGTATACAATGCATACCTCAGTTAATATTCCATAGTTCAATCTATAAAATTACCCAGTAATGATGTAAAGTCATTTCTGGAGGTTTTCTTGATGAGCATTCATGGTTCATTAACTAGGTGAGGTCACTTTTTTGAAAACTGATACATGGCTTGAATATCAGATTATGGCCCTTTGAGGGAAGAGACAGGACTAATAGGCCAAAGAAGATCTGACCAGGTTTAGTCAGACTAGAGAAGGAGTTATCATTGTTGTTGTTGATGTGACATTTCTAATGTTGGTTTTGTTGTATAATTGTCATATTCTTAGGATGATATATGCAGAGTGTTGGAAGTGCTAGCTAATAAAGGAAAGTATTGAAGATAAACAAACAATTTCTAAGAAAACATATTCACCGAGTATTGTGGGTGGCCTTCAAATAACCAATTCTGTCTAGAGAATAAAACTCACAACGGTCTAAGTGAAATCGCAGCTCACCCAAAGTGCAATAAAAATATTTGTTTGCTCTGAGAACACGTATACTGCCGACAAGATCTGGTTTACCTTTCTGGTTTCCGTCATGGAAAATGTTCTTAATAAAAAAATACAGGTGTCACTCTTTTAGAGAGTTACTTATTAAGCAATATTTGATAACAATTAGACATACCTGATTGAACACATTAAACAGAACTTTGTACTGGTTATCCATAGCAACCTCCCACTCTAGCTAATTCTCATAGATGTACATACCAAGTTACAAACAGTATTTTAATCTAAGTGACGATTTCCAGGTCAGGAAATGTTTGAATTTATTTTGAACAACATACCGAATAATGAGCATATGATTCGCATTGAGTGAAATATTGTTTTTAAGGGAAAAATAAATCAATTAGTAAAACAATTACTTGGTGTTATTTAATTGTTGTTTTATGGTTGCCCTAGAATGGACGGATGTCAGTCCGGAATGTAGCAACAAACGATAATTAAATAATTAATTGAAAAAAAGTTTGTATGCCCTCAGTTAATATTATTTCTGACATTGCTGGCGCTTTCGGTGGCTTAAACCTCATCTTCAGGTGGCTAAGAGGGCTGCACCTGTGACCCAATGCATTTGTCAACTTACTTACCACGCGTATTACCATTTCTTCATAGACTTTATCAAATCTTCTTAACGACTCGGAGTCGCCGAGTGAAAGCCGCGGAGGTACACACAAAAGGCGTTTCCATTAATTATGAAGGTTCAACACACAGCAGTAAAACCCCCAAAGAAAATTGATAAATAAAGTTATTACTTCTATTTGACGTTCCGATAAACAATTATATTTCAACTAACTAGATCTTAAAACCCAACTATCGGCGTCTCCCAATTCTGACCAGACCTACTTCCTAAAGAGGAAATAACCTCCTTTGACGTTATTTCATAAACGAGAAAGTTAATTGGATTTTATTAAGTTGATGAAGAAATGACGGGAAAAAAAACAGGAAGTTGACATGAGCTTTTCTATTGCTAGAGACATCCCAGCAAAAAACCCACCGTGCTAACAGATTTCCCTGGAGAAAGGGACCTGAAAAATCCATTATTCTATAGAGGGTTAAAAAAAAAGTCCTATTGGTATTTAAACGCTGGCCACTTTTTCAGTGGACCTCATGAAACATTGATTAGGTCGGCTTGTTTGAGCCTGAGTTTTTGAAGGTCCATTTCGGTAGTCTGGCTTCTGCAAATCCTATTGTGTTCTTTTTGGACTCTCTGACTGGTAAGATGTTTTTTTCTTCCATTACTCATTTATAAAATAATTTATTCAACTTTATTAACATTTTAGAATTAGCATTTAGCAATAGAACATGCTGTTAAATTACTCACAATGAAGTACATCATCTGAGAGACCTTATTTATTGCATACAAATATGACAACAACAATCGATCTTGATACATGTGTATTATATGTATAACTTATCAACATTATCATAACTTTTCACTTCTTTCAAACGAAGATTGTATTCCCTTATATCGTTTAGATTTAAGATTTCCAATAAGAATACTCCAGCCGTTGTAAAATAGTGTCATGCTAATAAACATTCTTCTGCTATTACTGAATAAATTAACATATCTATGAAAAGCGAAATAAAGATACATTAATAAAATGTATTCTACATTTTTTTGTGTTTAGATCACAATTATTCACAGCAGTCTTAATTCATTGCTGAAATACACATGACAAAAATCAATATTAACACCTACTTATGACAAACTTTTTAAAGTTTTGTACTTTAATCACAATTTACGATAAATTATACGATGATTTATGTGTTTCTAATGATGCATTTTATTAAATATTGTTTATTTATTTTGTTAAATTTATTCTAAATACTAATTTGTTAAAGCATAATTGAAAACAATATTGGATATATTGGACAAATTTGGTATCACCGGCGTTCAAGAGATGGACCTGTTGCTGTGGTGCCACAATTAAACCAGTCACAACACTTAAGTTTGTGACATTTTCATGTAATCGGATTTAATTCATGCAACACTTTCAAAATTTTGATCTATAACATACAATAATAAGGTTAAGTTAAGACTCTTTTGAAAATCTTTTCATTTAAATAATATTTGCTGGTCTGTATTTTATTTTTATAATATTGTCTATTTAAAACCTCTTTTTACTTAATTTTATATTACTTTAGTAAAAATTTTGGAAATGACAATCAAAAAAAGTTACGACTACCGGAGTATTTTTTTTTAGATAATGAATAGCATTGGAGTACCAAATTAGCTGTGAATATAGTTATAAATAAAAAAATGCGGGAGTTAATGGGGGTTGGGGATAGGTTCATTATAATTATTACTAGAATAAAATGATGACAGTTATCACCAACCTTGAAAGAAAAAAATAATCCTGATAACGCAAATGACGGACGAGCCCGACAGATCGCTGGAAGCGGCACACTTCCTCCTCGGCTGTGAAAATGTCACACGAACTTCGGAACCTCTCGGCGTCGAACGAGCGTTAGTGAACTACTATTGAGCAGCGAGATCCCTCACTAAACAGCGAACCAGATCGTGAGGCCATCCACCTCGGGTAGTGTCTGATGGCACACTCACCACTGCAGCGCGGCCAGAGGCCCCCTTCCCCGCTCCTCACTGCAGCAGCCACGCCACTTGTCTCACAGAGGCTGTAGTTTCAAAAAGGTTTTTTAACACCTCCATCTACATATCTCTGTATCTACGAATCAAGGATAATTTTCATTTATTATTACTATTCACAACTGCATACAGAAAATAAATTTAACGGCCAGTGAATGAGTTGGTGAGTGAATTATAGTACCAAATAGGCATGAATGACATGCGGGAAAGAGATCCACTAATGCCTCCTCGTATGAAGGATTATGTTTATTTAAATCAATAAATCACTAATCTGATTCCTCCAGAGTCGTTGGTCGTGTCACGCATTTCGTGTTTGCTAGTCTTTAAGGATTCCGTATAGTTTTTTATGGAATTGTCAACAAAGTCTTGATGTGTGTACGAGTGGAATTCCGTCATGCTTTTTTAGATACTGCACCATTGATAAATAAATCGAAGTCAAATTGACTGAAATCTTCCTATTGTTGCTAGGTTTGATTTTTTGGTTGTTCTATAATTCTGTACTCCATAGGCTCGAATGGGTCTTGGTGGGTAAATGTATCCCTTCAGTTTTTGTGCCAGATGATCGTCTGTTAGCAGGTGGTATACGCAAGTGGTTTTACCCTTTGGTTCAAAGTTAGACTGTGTTGGTTCAACGTTAGTCATTTATCTAGTGTCAGCCCACAGGAATGTTTGAGATAAAGGATAATTATATCATAAAAAAAAGATATGCAATGCCTTCGATAATGCGTTAATTTCATGTTTAAAGATTTTATATTGTTGACTTTTGTTTTCCATGTAATGCACTATTCGTGTATTTGTTGAATAATACCAATTTTGACTAAATTGATATTTTATTTCCAATAAAACTTAATGTAATAAAATGTATTTCCAATTATTTTTTAAAGTTATAAACAAAGTATCGCTTACCCAGCTTTAGCTAACCGTTTGAGAGGTACAGGATTCAGTCCCGGGTCCTGACAAAATAATTTTTTTTTACCAGTAAGGGAGAGTGGAGCACAATGAAACACAAAAAGTGTTTCCTTCTCACACGTGCAGTTTCTCAACAAATAAAGGATTTTTATGAAGTACATGCACGTAAGCAATGGATTGAAGGTTCCTAGATGTTTTCCCAGATTTATTTGTTAGCATGAGAGGCAATTATAGATAAACGGAATTTGTTTCATTGTGCCCCACGGATGGGGGCCTGAGGAGCACTTTGAATCGGCTTTAGAAAAAGACATTTCTGAAAAACATTTTATTAGAAAAGTACATTGTCTTCTGAAAAAACATTTTATTATGAAAATACATCGTCTTTTGTTTTATTTTATTGTTATTATTTCTTGTGTCATTAGCTGTTCCCAACTTGTGCTTTTATTCCTTTAATGATTTCCCATTGAATTCCAAACCATTTAACTAAAACTTTTGTTGGAAGAAAATTTATCTAAATGTTTATTATTTAAATTAAGCGTCCCAATAACATTTTAAATACAAGTTTTCTTTTAACAGTTATTATTTAAGATACAAAATAAATGAAGGTAAATCAATAATAGTTTTGATCTATGATTTGAGAGCGCTTAAAAATCACAAGGAAGTATGCTAGTTAATACAAGACAATTTTTTCTACAAAGGTAAAACTATAACGTATTAATTAATGTATTAAAAATTTATTTTCCCAATTTAAGATTTATACCTGACAATTTAAGTGCTAATTAGCCAACGAAAAATTTTTAATAATGTTTATTATTTAAATATCTTCCAAAAGTCGCTCAGAAGTACAAATTAAAAGTATTACAGGCTTGGGTCACTTATCTTTTATTTTAGTATTAGTGTATAACATCTAACGCTAGGGAAAAACTAAACAAAAACCTGAAAGGACAACTATCCTACTGTCCGCAGATGTGAGTCCGCAGTAGTGGGTGGGGTGTATGGCATATGGCGCACGTTGATATTTAGACTTCCGGTAATGAAAAATATTTATTCAAACACCGGATTTATTCAAACATTTTAAAGGTTATTTGCGAGTCTTTCTGCAGTTCTCATGATTGTTCTTGTAACTACATATCACAAACCGTGATATTTCTATGTATAACTTGTATTGGTGTGACAACTGGATTGGTACGAAGGCCAGGTATGAGGTGAGTCATCTCAACTTGTGCACTGATAAGGACTTCAAGTTACATGTTTTTTTCAACCCGAAGGTCAAGTTCAAATGGTTTCTGTAGAAAAGTCGGTTTCAATCGGACACCGGCGAGAATTAAGGCCCTTTTTCAAGGTCCTGTCAGTTCTCAGTTCCATCTCAGTTTCCAAAAAATTTTCATTTCAATCGAGAAAAATGTTTCTTTTAACAAGCTTCAAGGATGGAGTGGGTCAAACTGCTTGCCTCTAAATGTCTGCTCTCCCACCCAAAGGCTTATGTCAATTTCAGCCTGCTTTTGTAACATGAAAAAAGTTTGTAATGTTCCTTAAGTGTTCACATATTATTCATAAAAAGTAAACTTAAGCAGAGAATTTAATTTTATCACGAAAGGCAAAAAAAAAAGCATGCGTAGGGAATTATTGCTCACAAAAGGTTTTGTAGAGTATTAGAATGAATGCTAAAATAAAATCTGGAAAATATTCGTTAACTTAAGACGGAATCTTATAAAATATCATTTATATATTTCATTTTATAAAAAGTTCATGAAAAGAAATACAACGTGAAAAATTTGGGCACTGCAATAAAATACGCTCACAGGAATCAAATCTGTTGAAATAGAGCAATTAAATGGCATTCCCTTTTAATTAAATATTTGAATTATTCAACTTGAGCGTATCAGCGAGGTGTTGAGGGCAAGTCAGGTAAATATATAAAAGGATATATTTATCCATAGAAAAGATACATCCCATTTATATTTCCTTACATTTTATATATTTGGATACAGTTTATTAGAATCATACTGAGCAAAAAACTGATTGGACTGAACAGTTCAAGAAGGAACGTTTACACGCAAGATTTCAAGAACTGAACTGAAACGGCATCCTGTCAGTTCTCCCTCTCTATTTTAGTTTTCCAGCCAATTCTTTTATTACACATAATTAACTGACAGTTCGACTGAACAAGAAAGGCAACTGATACTGACAGGACCGTGTAAAAGGGCCTATAGTGTGACCCTCAAGGTTAAGGCTTAATATGAAAAAATAACAATATTTTTGACCTCAATCGTACGAGCTCGTGCTAATATATGGACGACTTGTTAAAATATTTCGTATATTTTCGTATTACAATACTTTATCATCGGAAAACTAGCTCTCAGAAAATTAATTTAGCTATTACACTGTAACCTTTTAGTTAATAATGACACAGACCACCAGGTGTTATGGTGCCAGAGTGTTCGGAGCTGATTTCATAAGGATTTGATGCATTGAATTCAAATATGGCATTAGTTTTTGCCTAGGAGCTCAAATTTCTAAGATACAGCATTTGACCTTGGCTGTGAGGTGGCTTCTACATCAGATTGAAGACATCGATGTACACTTGCAAGATTTAAGCTTTATTTGTAGCTAGTAAAATAGATGTAATCTTTTTATCATTTTGAATTAATAGTAAAATCCGTCATTCCTCGTTAAAACATTTTAACCATTTGTTATTTTTGGTGTCTATAAAATTCTATTTTATCATGGAATTCCTTCCATTTTTATCACCACGTTAATTTATTCAGGTAAATTACTTCGGGTTTAGATTGGGATATTTCAGAAATATTTCAGTAAGAATAATTTTGTACAACTTCACGCTAATGCAATATGCTCAGGATTTGAGAAATCAAAACTGTCTGTAGTTGAACAGTTAGATGACATCCCTAAAACTTAAATATTTTAATTATTCAAGTAGAGCGTAACAGCGTGGTGTTCGTGGGTAAGTCAGGTAAATTGATAAACGGATATATATATATCCTTAGAAAAGATACATCCTTTATTTATTGCCTTAATGTTATATTCGGATACAGTTGTGTATCGGATAGATATAGCGAATCGGTACGAGTATCCTTAAATAAATATATATATATATAATAAAAGAAACCCACCGTTCGCCGAACGTAGCAAAATATTATTATATACAACGATAGAGGAAATAGTCATCGATGAAACCAACTAGTCACTGAGCACTTAAGAAACTTCTTTTCCGGGACATTTTTGAAAGCATTTTGGAACAGTCCTTTTTTAAACTCCAGCAGTAATCTGCCATCATGCGCGTATCCCATATTCCTTGGGTGCGGGCCTCCATGGTTCCTGGTTAAATCTTTCACTTTGTTCCTCAATGGGAAGCGTCTCCTCCAGAAAAATACTTACAAGAGAAAACCGTAATTAAATACAGATGGGGAATACAGCTGCTATATAGACACTTAGGTATTAATTAAATATTTATGGTAATTACTACGGAATAAAAATGAATCGTAAGTGCCTATCAATCATAAGACATTCTGTTAGATTATGAAGTAAATTTCAATCATAGGTTTTTTTTTCCTATTTTGCGTGTACAAAGGAAGAAATGTCCTGCTTGTGAGTTATGAAACAGGCGCAAGTATTAACCGGACAGAGGGCAGCATAAATAAACTGTTTAGTTATAATGCGAGTCTTGTAAATCATGCCCTTATCATCGATTAGTCTTGAATTTATCGACACCTATTGGAAATCAACGTCCTTGCTCGAGTTGTATAAATCCGGTCGAGCTATCCAGACACAATAAACTAACCATGTGAGCTAAGGATTGTTTTTTTCAAACCCAAGGACTAACGCCGACTGTAACAGTACAAATACTAGTAGCTGTCGATGATGTACCAATATATAAATACGCCATTGCGTAATCTTAACAAAGTCTCATTCATTACCTTGTTTTGTTTTTTTCATTTAGAAGCGAAGAGGCAAGTTATTACCCAATTAGAGAAGGTTGTAATTTATTCCAAATAAAACAGTACGAAAACGAAAACATAAATTAACAACCCCAGTCTACGTCTCCAATAACTCCGCTAATGCAGAACACCATTTAGCTACTACTGTTTTTTGTTGTGTGTAGCATGTAGGATCTTCAGAGGAACAGATTAACTTCAGGTCCCCATCACCCAGTGCAGTAGCAGTGACCCTGCCTAGGCAAGCTCTTTATTTCTCAACCTCCCAGAGGAAATCGTATCCCGATACCGACGCCCATTCCAACATTATTAACACCTCTTCACTCTAATTTCACTAATTATTTTAATTAATAAAAGGAAATTAACATAAGAAAAATTGTACGCATTCACTTTGAATCATGATTTGGGCATTTTGTATTTTAAAGGACTCTCGATACCCTTCGATGTAAGTGAATCAAGCATATTGTTTAAAAGTAATTTTCACAATATAATTTACAATTATTTATTTTACTTTGTTTTATTTTATACATTTACGAATCTCACCGAAGAGGTTTATTTCCACAATTACAGTCCATTAAAAATCATTGGAAACAGTTGACTATCAAATTGATAGCTCAATTACCGCAGAACGCAAAATCCCCGACCAGCGTTCCTGGATTAAATAAAAACCATGCATAAGTTTTCAACTTTCTTGGATTATTCAAGAAGCACGTCTTGAGTTTACACAGCCGACTCTTATTACGAACATCTGCCATCAAATACCTGCGTCGCTGGGAAGTGCAGGTTCAAGTATGGGTTAAAACTGACCCATATTGAGGTGAAAACTCGATCTGGGTTTGATTACTCATGTGTAATAGTGAGCATCGGCTTTCTTCATTGATAAAGAAGTTTCTGTATATATCCGTGAGCACTGATGTTACTTCATAGAGTTTATGTGAGTTTTAAGTCCCTCCTCTATTGAATAAAATGGAGGGAGGAGATAACAACTCACGACTATCTAGCAAGCAGTAAACATGCACCCAGGAACGTATGTTCGGAATGCGAACTGCATAGACCAGATGACGTGATGCAAGTCGCAATAGGATTTTATTGGCGTTTGATGACCACCATCCAAGGAAGATGGGTATTGGCTAATATAAAGAGAGTATTTTGTGGTTGAAGGCACAATAAATTTATATTATAATGATTCATTAAGAATCATTGATCATTGAGAGAATATTCGGTGGGATTAATGCTAAATAATACAATATGTATTTAGTTGATAAGCATTTAGTTTTTGTGATATTAATTTTAAAACTTCTTAAATAAATGTTATCTTACCCTCAATGACATCTTCAGATTGTTTATTAGTGCTAATTAGAATGAATAATTTATATGAATAATATAAATATAAATATAAGAATGAATAATTATTAATATAAATATGTTTGAGTTTCACGTTTCGTCATCGAGCATGAACTGAGTCTCTAATGATTAAAAGATGAAACCTGCAAGTTTCAGTAGATACAATGAACCTTCCATCTGGACAAAGAACACAAAAAAAGGTGATAAAGGTAAGTGATGGACAATAACATTCATTCCTTAGGGATTGCTGATTTTGTCACAAAATCAAACCATCAAAGGCTATCAAAAAATGAACTTTCAACTGGTTAAGACCATTACTGGAAGAACTGGCAATGACGAAAACTACAGAAGCAAACAATCCTCAATAAGACAATACTTTCTGGCCAAAAGCAACCCTTTAAGAAATTTCTTAGTGAGATTGACTGCCATATAGATGGAGTTCGCAGATTTCACAACCAACCAAAATAATGAGCTTTCAAACTTATGCAGTAAAATATGAGCAATAGTAAATTGGCTGTTAAAATATGCTATATAATTTATGCTATACTTTCGTAATATGCTATCACACAGGCAAACCAGTTCTCAACGTCAGATCTCGACATCTCTTAATCACGGATTTTGAGTTATTAGATTCCACATATTTAATTTAAAACATACGGACAACATAAGTTAGCCTTCTGTAAGCACTGCAACTTAAATTAGGAGTCACATCCCCTAAAGGAAACTGTGAAATCTTTGACACCGGTTAAACAAAGAAAACACTAAACATTGTCATTGATAGGTATGCCAATGGAAACATTGCTGGTCAAGTTGCGATACTCTTAGAATCCCCTTTAGGTCTTGGTGAAATTGCTAAAGCATCTGTGCTAACCTTCTTTAACAAAACATGACTGATGAACATTCAATTTATAGAAGAAAGGCACAATCATCCCAAGCATAGTGGCAGATATTAAAAACCGGCTTGTTTTGAAGGAAGTGCATGGCAATTTTAAGAAGGTTTGATCCAAGAAGAGAATTACAGAATGATCGGAGCAACGCTAGTCTTACCCACTTAGCAGACCCTCTCTCCTGGCAGTTGACTTAAATTGTATGCCTCTTGACCTTGGTCCGAATTTTTGGACCAGTCGGGGGTCATGTCTGGAAACCAAAAAGAGACTGATGTCAGGCTAATGCGGGATGTATCATCCCATTTCACCTTTTAGTTGCTTTAGAATTATGGAGTAGACTATGAAGCAGAGATGAAATTATACAGCAGCAAGGACGAAAGAGGCTGACCAGCAAGCTATGTATACAACAATGAAGACAGTAGCATTAAACAAATTTCCTGACTACATTTTATTTTCTTGTTGGTTTTTTAAAATAATTTTAAATACTTTAACTTTATTTATGAATATTAAATAATATTCTCACTTCATGCGATATTAAGCACAATTGTATTGCCTTTTTAGATACTCGAAAATAGTGGCATAGCCACTGAAACCGCTTGTTTCTTTGGGAGCTAAATCAAGAGTAGCCCAGAGGGAGTGTATGTTTATTAATATGAATAGCTCACAAGTAGCTTTTAGGTATAACAGATAAGTCCATTTTCTTTCTTTTAACTAATTGTTCACCTCTCATCAATACTTAGGTTCCAGCATACCTTATGTATGATTTAGTACATTAAATATTTTGTCACAAACCATTCAAGTGTGTTAAGTCACAAACAATTTCAGACTCTGCAATAATCCACCAACTTTCTAAAAGACGATGAACATACTCTTTGCCCATCTTCCTATCTATATCTTGATGGCCTCATTATATTTTCAAGTACTTTTGAGGATTACTAGATACAGTTAGAATGAGTGCTTTAAAAACTGACTGGCCATAATCTAAAAGTTTAAATAGAGATAGAATTCTGCAAAAAGTAACTGTTATTTCTTGGCCATGTAATATCTGAACATAGTATAATACAGAGCCCATAAAAAATACAAGTAATCATAAATTTTACATTGCCAAAAACAATGGCTTAAATTCAATCGTTTCAAGGAATTATTGATTTTTACAGAAAGAAGTCATGGAAAAGTAGTAAAACCTTCAACTGAAACACTGAAAAAAGAAACTAAATTGCACTCAGGGTATTATTATAATGAATCTTTTGATTTGAAAAAATTATTTAATAGCAGCCAAACATTTTATAAAGATTTCCCAAAGAGGAACCCTTAATCGTTCCCAATTAACTTTCATAGAAACAATTAGACTAACATCAAACAGTGAAAAATGGCTTTCTTTGCAGAAAAGGCTGAAAATTGCCCTTATTTCTTATAATTCTGTAAATTTTCTAACTAGCTTAACTGTGAATTGTCTAAACTTCCATTCAATGACTTTTTGATGGACCAAAGATTTGGAATGAAAGACCCATATCTACAATCACTTGTAGATACATATAGAAAGAACCAAATTATTTTGGAGGGGCTGAAAAAAATAATTGACAAGGAAAAAGAAAACAGAAGAAGGGATATAAATGAAATTCATAAAACTATAACTTTTCCTTGTGAAGGCTACATTTTTAAAATAACCCAAACACAACAGAACTCAGCAGCAGAAACCTTTAATAGTTTCAAAAGTAAATAAACCCTGGGGCTGTAGAATGAGCATCTCAGCTCACTTCAGACTATAGCTTAAGCCATTCTGATTTGTAATTTCATAATTTATGTTCATTTCAATTGTTATTTGAATAAATAAAGATTTTTATTTTACTTCATTTACTAGTACTCACATAACTCTACAAGCTTAGAACATTACTACCACTCGTTTACTAATAAATCCTTAAATCTTATCTTCATAGCTTCTTTAGCATTCAAGAAGATTTATCGATGTCCACCTATAACCTGGTAAGCCGATGTTCTACAGGGGTGAATACTTGCTCCACTTCTTTACATTATTTACAACTATGATTTAGCTATACTCCCACAAAAACTTACAAAGCTATTTTCCACAGATATTCCCTCCAAACATAATGACGCCCTCCAAGCCACCCAAATATTTCAAAAGTACATAAATCTCTTATACCAATGGTGCCTCTAATGAAAAACAGAAATCAACATGATGAAGTCACGACAAAATCCATTCACATTCCACTGTGCACTCTGTCCCCTGGTGTTAAACAACAACAATCAATTTATGATTCAGATGGACAGTCAAATACCTTGCACTTGACCAACAACTGGAACACCCATATAAGCCTCAAACTGGAAATACATAATCACCACCTTAAACCACTGTACCATTTACCTGCCAATAACAGAAGAGTTTAAGAAATACTCTGAAACCAATTTGTTCATATGGACCGCGGATATTTTGACATGGAAAAAAATCCCACATCTTGACAACTGCGAGATTTCAATTCAAAATTTTCAGGCTAACAACTGCACCGCCACCATAATGCACATTACACAGAGACCTACAAGTTTCATATGCTCAGACTGACATGAAGCAATTATAGAGATGCTTTCATAACTATGTAAGCCATTTGAACCCACTGGTTAAGGTACTGTCCAGACGACTTATCTCATAATACTCCACAAAACTTAAAAAAAGCTGGGGTAGGGATCTGTTAAGATAACCAGTCAATACTAAATAAAATTATGAGGGTGTATCACTGGATTTCCTTTCCCCTTCTGCCTTCATACCATTTATGTATTATATGCCATTCACATTCACTGGTTGATTCCATTTCACTGTTGTAAATTAATTAATGAAGACAAACATAATTTGAAACCCTAATGAGCAGTAAATCACCAGGAACAACTTCTGGAAATAAATTCAATTATTATATTAGAAAAAATAGAAACACTAATAGTTATTTAAGCTAATAATAGCAAAGTGATCTGTTTCTAAAAATTAAATTCCTTTTACCTAAATAATATTCGCTGATACCTGTGACAGTACTCATGGCAATCATTGATTCTGTTTCAACTTTTTCTACAACTGCATAAATGTATACACGGGCAGTAAAAGAAACTGTGGAAAATACAATACTAAAAGGGACAAAATTAGGATTAGGATTAGAGACAAAGTAAAATTTTTATTTGATGTTGTACTATTGTGCAGTTATTATGTTAAGCCCAGGAAACATTTACGTTGGGAAGTATAAGATGTAAAAAATCTTAACTTTTCCAAAAACAACAGTGGTCATCTCATTGTATATGAGTGAAGAAAGACTAGAATTTGCCAGGTACTATTTGATTATCATGAAAACATTCCAAACACCAAGCTGATATACACGTAAAGTATTTATTCATAATATATTGTTCATAATGAATAATAAATCATTTGTAATGAAAATAAAAGCATATCTTATCATCTAATAACTACTAAAAAAAATTAAAGCTAAATTATATAAGTGTAGTAATTTGTTACTATTTGTATAATTAATATTGTTATCTGTAATTAAGTCGTTTTTATATGGTGGTCCATATATTTGTTGGAGTTATACAGGATGAGTCATTTTGTTAGGAAGTAAGTGAGACCAATGGCAAGCCAAGGATGACTGCCTGGTCTATAAAACAGATGTTTGAAATTATAGAAAATTGAAAAGGGAAATAATAAATGGCTCAACCATTAACTCAGTTTAAATTGTTTAAACTTTTCTATCAAATTTAACCTCTAACTTTTTACGATCATGAGTAAGAATTATCTGGAATAATAAAGATGAAAGAATACTTGGGAATTGGTAATTTTCAGCTATAAAATGTTAAAATTATATTCCCTCTGCATGTTACATTATGTTAGTAACTTACGGACTGATAGTCAAGTTGTTATCTAACAATCAAAATCAGTTTTGAAGCTGTAGTAATATATTTGTGAATTGTTTCTTGATATGATTTTTATAACAAAGAAACTATTTCTTAACAAGAATTTTTCTATCATCTTTAATAAGTAATACTTGAAGCATTTCTAGATGTGAGCAGAATACAATTTGTTCCAACCCTCTTAGTTTTATATATTTTGATAAAGTGAACATTTGATGATTATTTCATCATCATTCAACATAATGGATTATATTTGTTTTTTAACAATAAATCATTTACATTTAATTACTTTTACATTTTTTTACTAATAAATGGTTTCAAGGTTTTGAAATGTGATAGGTTGTCCTGTAAGTTAAGTTTCCTGAAAATTTTCTAGTAAATGGAAAATTTCTAATATTCTCTGAATATTCACAAGTATTAATTAGGCCTGTAATTATTATACCTTGGATATGTGTATGGAAATGATACATTTCGAGATGTATTATGCAAATGATATTAAACTTCAATTTACAGAAGACTATGTAATTTATAATAAATAGGAAAATAACTAAGACTAATTAGGAAGAACCGACTTAGTGGGTATTTACTCGAAGAAAAAAATTGACAAAACTATTTAGGAATTATTATAGAAAGAAAATTGAATAGCATGTTGCTATATTGTGATAACCGTTACTTGCTGTTTTTATTTATGTACAGATTATTTCTCCTATGGGCTAAAGCTTTCAGCAATAAAATTCCATCTTCAGCGCTATAATCAGAAAATCAAATACTACACCCTAATGCCATTGATAAAATGGTTGTTAATATTGTAAAAATTAAAGGTTTTTAAAGGTAATGTGAGGTTAAATTATTTTTAAAAAAATCAGGTAATACGGTATCAATTAATAACATTTTTAACTTTTACAAATTCATAAAAACTGTTCATTATATTATTCAGGTTTATTAGCACATTTACAGTTCTTTAATAATTTTCAGAGTGTAATGAGCAAAGTAAGTATGATGCATTGTGACAAGACTCTGTGTGAACGTATTAATACAATGGTATATCTTTTCTAGAAACAAGTTCTAGGCTTCTGATCCTTGGCTTTGCATTTATCATATTCTGCTCTGTAAACTCCAGAATGATTGAAAATGGATTCGGTTTTGAAATCTGTGATTTTAAGAAGCTTTGGCTGGAATTAACTATTGAGTGATAAGTAAGATTCTTCTGGTTGAATACTCAAACACATTTACTATATGGAATGATATTGGTAAGCATTCTTCAAGAAGATAACTGTAAGTTGTGTTTTTTAAACTTCCTCAACTTTGACAATGACTGAAACTATTTATGGATATTTACACTATTTATTTATTTGATCAATCATGCTTTTGTTTGTTGTTCCCCCTTCTTCTATTACTTGTTTCTTTCTGATACTTTTCTTAAAGAATTGGTGGACAACTTGTTTTATATAACTGTTTCCTATTGTAAGGTAGAAAGTTGAATATATTAAATTTTATTTTTGTACTTTTCCAGACTCGGGGGAATCAGAAGTAATCTATTAATGAGAGAATGAAAAATTACTAATTTGTGCCTGGTTACAGGATGATAATATGTGAATTGTGTTAGTTTTAGTCGGATTCCTGAAAATATTGTACTAATTGTTGCCTGCTGTTGATGATGTTAACCCAAAATAGTTGATGAAATCATTATTTTCTATTTCTTGGGTGAAATTGATGTGATCATTTATTTTATTAAGATATTTCTGAAAATTAGTTGCTTCGTGTTTTGGCCCTTCAAAGCATGTTAGTACGTCATCTATATATTGGACACAATGTATACAATATTTAAGAAGGTAGTATGTCTCTAATGTGTTGCATTTGATGGTAAATAAATTATTAGCCATTGAATAATAAATATGCTTCCTTCAGTGGGATTTGTCTGTTAAATAGATTTGTTTGCCTATAATAAATTTTCTCTCCATGATATTCATGTGTATTTCTGCAAACAGGCTCTGAGGTGCTCCCATGGCTAGGCCTTTGCCTGGCTGTACCAGTTTCCATTTAACTGGAACTACTTTTGCTTCAGACAAAGTTGGACAAATTTAAAAAGGTCATATGTAACTAATGGGTTGAATTTGATAGTAAATAAATTATGACCCATTAAGTAATAAACAAACGTCTTGATAACCAATCTATAAGTTCATAAGTGTTAATAATAGGGCATGTCAGTTTGGGTTTTTGAACCAAGTATTTTGAATTCTTGAACTGTGCATTTACTTAGTTTTTCTTTAGAACTGTTATACATTATTAGAGTAGCTAATAAGCGTTAATTTTGGCTAGCTAAGAATATGGAAAGATAAGCTCGCTGAACTGTCCATAAGACACAAGTCCAGGTCATATTCCTACCTTGCAATAGGAAACAGTTAAACAAAAAATGTTGTCCACCAAATCTTTAAGAAAAGTATCAGGAAGAAACTAGAAATAGAAGAAGGTGGAGTAACAAACAAAAACATGATTGAAAATCATGAAAAGCAATTAGTGCAAATTGCCATAAATAGTTCCTGTCGTGGGCTAAGTTGAGGAACTTCCACAAGGGTCCAAAACTCAGGTTGACACAAAGGCAGTTGCTTATATTCAAAAGGCCAATACCTTGGATAATCTTCCTTCCTGTTCTAGAGGAAGAGACCAGGAAAAGAAAAGAGGAAAATACAGGGAACTCTTCCAGTTAAATAAGAACATAAATGTGGCAAAATTTGTAAAGATCTGAAGGCTGAAATGAACAGAAGAGAGGTGAGCTCTGAAAAACTAAAAATAAATAAAGTGTTTCTCTCGCTTGAATGAATGAATGCCTGACTCCAAAAAGAAACTTGCTATAGACATACCGCACCAACCAAAAGATCAGTAGGCGGAGGAAACAGAATGCAAGCAGACATGAGTAATCTCTTGAAAACCCCTAATTGGATAGATTTTGCATAAAATAGAGCTGACTGTTGAAAGCTTCCAGAGGATGCCATGTGGCAAATCCAGTTTGGAGAGCTGCATATTTATGTAAGTATACTTGTGATGGCTTCTAAATTAAAACTGATGTGTTTATATACAGAATCGAATTTGGACTTCTGTTATTTGTCTAAATGAAGTTTAAATGTCCCAAATGCCCGGAATTACTTCAAATCCATAGTTTGTAGGGTTCGCTAAGTTGGTAAGTAGTATTCCTGATGACATTAAAGCACAAGTTTAATTGAATAGAATGCAGTAGAATCATCTGGAAATTCTTGACGAATAGAAATCTACAGAACCTTGAAGATTGCGGAACCTTCTACAAGTGTGCAAAATGAAAACTGTATGAATTCTGTAGAACCATCTGGAATTTTTTTGGATTGCAAATATATTGCTTTTTACTTAAAGCTGGGTCTCCAATAATATCATCACAGAACCTCAAGCCGCCATAACGTTGCGATGGCACAAGGCTGTTTGTAAGGAAGATGGTGGGCAATGCAATTGAAGTACCATCTTAGAAGGAAAAGGAAAGGGTGAAACAATTTTTATCCCACGGATACCACTTGTTCAAGGGATATCCCTTTTAAAATTAAAATTGCAATTTCCAATGAGACTCGCAATCTCAATCACAATAAACAAATCACAGAGGGAGGTGTACTAAGTAGTGCAGAGTGGATTTGAGATCTCTATGTTCCTCCATAGACAACTTTGCTAGTCAAAGGATGGGCTTGCCCAATAATTTATAAATGCTTGCTCCTACAGGTGAAATTAAAAATGTTGTTTTTAATCAAGTTTTGAGTTAAACTAAAATTTAAAATAGACTTTATAAACTGTTTTAATTTATAGTTTTTTTTTTATAATTATGCTCTTAACAACCTTTTAATAAAATTACTTTGATTTTTCATTATAAATAGAATAGAGATTGGGATAAATAAATACCCAGGGAAAACTAGGTAAGTATTGTTTGTTCGCATAAGATAAAAAAAACTCAAGAACTGTAATTAACAAATTTCTTCTATTTTTTTTTTTTTAAGTTTTTCTGTAGTAATTGGAGAGTTTTCTGTTTATATTTAAAAAGTAAAATAGAGTATTGGATATTTTTTTAGTTCTAAATGAAAAACATAACTTGTAGATTAGGTGAAAAAAGAAATATTTTCTTCGGAACAACGTTTTTAATAAGTGGAAACTTGCATTAATTAACGGGCAATATTAAATAATTATTTATTGTAAATGCAAGAGATGTTTACAAGATCCACAGGGTGGCTGTAGTTTTCTAAGGAGTATAAGCACAGAGGTCATGTTGCATGCAAATATAAAGTATATATTTTTTAGCCTAGTCTGATTGATATTAAGGACAAACCATTTTTGTTTAATGAAGTGATAGGTCATAAAGTCATTTTCAGAGCCTAATAGGCGAAGTAAGTATGATGGATTATGGCTACACTCTGTGTGAACATATTGATACAATGGACTGTCTTTTCTTGAAATAGGAAGTTTCTTGAAAATCAGTTTTTCAATGTTTCTCAGCTTCTCCCAAAAGCCTTGTTATATCTGATTATGCCTTGTATAATATGTTAAAATTAATACTTACATTATTTTAAATTCTATCTTGGACTTACATCTAATGTAAATGAATGGCAGAAAAGTTTTAAACTATTGAATTTATATCAGCTATTTAGATATTTATGTTTTCATTTTCTTCCTTAGTCTATGTTAAAATTATATCACATTCATTATATTAAAAAACTATTCCATTACAACATACCAATAAGTGAGGATATTTTACTTACTCGATAACTTGTGAATTATTAATAACTATTAATACTGTTCTTGTGGTGTGTTGTGTATTTAATTTAGTTTAATTAATTAAGATTTAGTTTAAGTTTGTATTGTTGAATGTAAGTTAGTTTTAAATCTATGATAAATAAGGTGAGCCCCATCACTTTTAAATATGCTCAATAAATTAATGTATAATGCACATCATTATAATTTTGTACAAGCGTGGATCACAATGTGCAATACTCAAAAATTGTACAAAATGTAGCCAAGCTACAGAAAATATATTGACCTATTAATAGATTCATTTGTAGAATCTATATTGAATTCTGTAATGATTTGGAACAAGAGGATACGAAAAAAATAAAAAAATGTTGTGTAGTTTCTGAAATGCATAATAAATACGCTTCCTTCAGTGGGATTTGTTTGCATATAATAAATTTTCCATGATATTCCATGATACACTAGGCCTTTGCCTGGCTGTACCATTTTCCATTTAACTGGAACTACTTTTGTTTTAGACACAGTTGGAGAAATTTAAAAAAGGACATATGTAACTAATGGGTAGAATTTGATAGTAAATAAATTATTATCCATTAAGTAATAAATAAGCTTCTTTTGGATACTGGAGAAAAAAAAATACTACATAGAATGATATTAGTAAGCATTCTTAAGCATTATTCATTAACAAATCTATAAGTTCATAAGTGTTCATAATAAAGCAAGTTAGTTTGAACTTGGTTTGGTTTTTTTGAACCAAGTATTTTGAATCTTGAGCTTCATTTTTACTTGGTTTTTCTTTAGAACTGTTGTAAATTATTAGAGTAGCTAATAAGTGTTAATATGGAAAGATAAGCTGACTAAACTGTCCATAAGACACAAGTCCAGGTCATATTCCTACCTTGCAATAGGAAACAGTTAAACAAAAAATGTTGTCCACCAAATCTTTAAGAAAGGTACCAGGAAGAAACTAGAACTAGAAGAAGGTGGAGTAACAAACAAAAACATGATTGAAAATCATGAAAAGCAATTAGTGCATTTTATTGCAATAAAATTTGCAATTTAGCAAACTCATAAATAAAATAAGAACAAATGTGGCAAAAGTTTTAAAGATCTGAAGGCTCAAATGAAATTAAAAATGTTGTTTTAATCAAGTTTTGAGTTGAACTAAAATTTAAAATAGAATTTATAAACTGTTTTACTTAATGTACATCATTATAATTTTCACAAGTGGCGGATCACAATCTGTAATACTCAAAAATTGTATAAAATGTAGCCAAGCTACAGGAAAATATAATGATCTATTGTAAATAGATTCATATGTAGAATCTATATTGAATTCTGTAATGATTGGAACAAGCGGATATGAAAAAAGAAAAAAGTGTTGTGTACTTTATGAAATTAAATTAGTATTGGTTAGGTTACACTTGTTTAAGGCTAAACCTTTCCATGGAGTTGAATAAATAAAACAATAAAGAACATAACTCTTTGCTACACTCCCTCTTTCTACATGTTTTTTTAGACCTAATCTAGGGGTTAATGCTAATCCTAAATATTTCAGAGAATTTGTTAATTATAATTTCCCTAGCTATCCACCACTCCTATAAATAATTATTTTTGGCTTCTTAAAATTTGTTATGGCACCCTAAATTTTACTGTAAAAAATCTTTGGAAAGCCTATTTCTCATTTCTTGCCAACCAGTGGACTCTTAAGCTAATACTATCACTTCAGCAGACGTTAGATTACATTGGTCTCATGTAATGTAGTATTGTATTTACACCCTCACTCCCGGTCCCTTACTTTATAAACTCTGGAGAGCCATTAATGAACAATGAAAACAAATTCGGGAATCGTAGATCACCTTGTTTGAAACTTATCTTTGAAGAAAAACTCCTGGTTGAGTTTTTAAATTCTTTTGTGAATTCCATTGATTCTGGACTGTCATATAACCATTTCAACACTTCACAATATTGACAAGAGTTACCAGTGTTGTGTTATTTTAAAAGTATAGCAACCTTACATCAAAAGAATCAAAATGGAATCCAAAATCAAAGCCATACCTATAACTGTTTTTTCTGATTCATTTTACGAATAGCATTAATTATTTGTTGTCAACACTATTGCATCCTATTTGGAATCCCCTGACTCTCATTTAGAATGTTATTTGCCTATAAAATTCCTTGAAACATTTATATTAATAAGCAAGAAATGCAATTGAAAAAAATGCCTTTATAATTTATTTATCAATCTAATGCATCTATCAATATTGGAACAATTTGATTCTTATCCAATGCAGATATATAGGATTTTTGAAAACATTCTAGAGCATTTATGTTTTGAAAAATAAAGTAATATATATCTTTTGCTCCAGAGAATAAGTGGGTAAGTCAAATTAAGTCGAAGAAAGTGAAGAAATGGGTATTATTGATTTTGAGTGCATTTGGTGTTTATTGATTCAAAAAGAAGAATTTTTATCAAACACATAATTTGAAGGACTGTTAAGACACTCTGAAAATATATGTTAATATAAGACTTACCTACTCATCCCCCAAACCACAGATATGGTAAGCAGTTATTCCATAAGAATTTTATGGTTATTTTACAAACCTTACAGGGTGTACACTTTAGATTAACACATTTGTTTTAGTTCTTGCCTTATGACTCTATCACTTCATTAAAAAGAAATGGTTTGTTCTCAGTATCAACCTGACTACGCTAAAAAAAATATATATTTGCATGCAACATGACCTGCATGCCCAGACTCTTTAGAAAACTAGTAACCCTGTGGATCTTCAAGGTCTCTTCCATTTACGGTAAATAATTGTTTTATATCACACATTAACTAATGCAAGTTTTCCACTTTCTTATAAGTAACTTTCTTCCTTGAGTTAAATAAAATGACTAACTAGTTTGCAGAACTAACTTTTTCAAATTATGATTATCTATGTAGGCATTAAGTATGTAATTTGGTTGATTATAACAAATGTAATAATAATTTGCTAATCAATATTACAAAATCAAAACCTTCCATTATATAAACGTTATTAGTACCAATAGACCTATAGCATTACAAAAATGTATTAGCATTTAGGAGCAGCCCATACTGTCTTAAAATATAAATATTTTTCTTTATCAAAGGTTTTCTTTATTAATAGATATTTAAAAAAGTTTACATCACTTTTTTTAACTGGCTACAGTATAGATTACCATTGTATGATTATTCTTATTCTTGAAATGCTATTTGTGTTCTAACTAAGCCGTTCACAGGCTAAATCAAAACCATTTTTTTAATTAAAAAAAAAAAATTCCTTATAATAAGGATTAACACCAGTAAACAACAAAATTATTATGGCTGTTGAACAATAAATAATTAATTTCAGAAGCTAGAAGAGCTGATTCACTCAGTTCTCTAATATTTATCGTTGCAATAATGTAATTCAAATGGCTCAAAATTATTTTCTCTCGACAAAGCCTTCATCATTAACAGAAAAAAAAAACAATTAATGAGTTGCCACATCATAGAATTGGAATATTACTTTAATGTTGATTCAGAATTTAGTGTTATAGATATAAAAAAAATCTGGAGGAGGTAGACTACTAAAAGTAAGCCTGAAAAATGTAGACAAGCCTTTGTTATACACAGGTGGTCTGAAAAGTTTCCAACCTCAACATGAAGATGATAATAAAATAAATAAAAGCTTTGTTAGTTCGGAAACTTTTCAGACCACCCAAGTTAACAGGTATCCAGGTTAAGATAGGTAGAGCTGTGACCACAGGAAAGATCTGTTAAAATTCATTCCTCTTATTAAGCATAAAAATCACAAAAGATGAAGTCAATATGGCAGGACCTGGAATATAGCTGATGAAGAAGACGTCATTTATAGTACAGATGAATCAATAACAAATATTAATTTATTGTAAGATAAGAGTTATTTTTCATTTTTGCAAAAAAGCTTTAAAAAATATATAATAATGAACTTTTTTACAACAAAAAATATAATTTGAAGACAGTTTGATTTTATCACTTTTTTTCACTAGCCGAATTGATCAACTGCCTTAGTCACCCTAAAGTTGTATCATTAATAAAGATTACTCCAAGGCTATTCTATCTTGCTCATTTCAAATGTCTTTAGATGAAAGCTGCATCTGTATTTCTGCAACCTACAATGGTACTTACTGTTAATTGTTACTTTTTATATAATCCTAATTATTGAATCGGCATAAAAAAAGTTCTAATTTACACCTTTCCTCCAATGATCTATTGATATAAATGTTAACAAAGCATCTGTGCATAGTCAGCCATATTTATAATGCAATACAAAATATTATATGCCAACTATTTCTCGCAAGGAAAAATGTCCATATCCCCCGAAATCTTCAGTTTCTTCCCAAAAATAATTCTTGGCTAATACGGTATATTTTTGGAAAGAGCATTGCTGCCGATTTTCTTTAGGAAAAAAACCTGACAAACCGAGTGTTTAAAACTGACACCATCCCCGTATTGATGGTAGGCTGTCCGGGAAAACTAGATTAATTTAGTTTAGTTAGAGGTAGATTTAAGTTAGAATTAGCACAACTCATTCTTAAGGTGAGCCCTATCACTTTCTAAGTTTACATGCATTGTATTATGTACGTCAGCCTACCATAGAAATATTGTTTAAACCTCACACAGCTTTGCTACATTAAATATAACAAGCACGACGTGCATTTATGTAAAGATTACATATTGTGGAATCTGTAAATATTAAATAAAGGGTTTTGTAAAAAAAAAAAAAAAAAAAAAAATGGCAAAATGACCCTCATTCCACATTCCAATAATTCCATTTTTATTTTCCTTTTCCCATCCCTAAATTTTTTGCCTGAGTTAAGAGCTGCAGTTTTTATGAGACTTAAAAAAAAAATAAAAGCCTTGGGTTTTGTACATCAGCCTACCATAGAAAAATTCTTGTAGACCTCACAAATTATATAAAATATAGCTAGACTTCAGTAAATATAATAAGCATGATAAATAATTATGTGAAAATTCCATATTGTGGAATATGTATATAATAAATAAAGGGTTTAAAAAAAAAAAAAAATGCAGTTTTTAGGTAAACTTCACCAAGGTTTTATGATCAGTGAGAAGCCTTGGTTTTAAAATTAAATTAACCCATTCCTGACAAGAAGAGGGGAGATTTCGCGTGCATCTCGGCTCTACGGAGAAGTTTACCCAGTTTTCTTGTAAGCTGATTGGTGTAATTTGTCGATCGCGTGCTCACCTCTGCATTTTTAGCGACAGTATCTCTCTTTATGAATACCTTAACTTGTGAAAAGTCACAGAAGGGCCGGGACCTGTAATAAAGATCATAAACCACCTCCCTTCGTCTGACCCTAATGCCTCACGGAAGGTTACTATCTGATCTGGTTTTTGCCTCGGTTATTTAGCTATAGCCACTGGTCGCTGTTGAGTGGTCCTTCCATGTCGGGTCTTGTATCATTTAGAGTTGGCCAAAACGTTGAGACTAATGAGGAAACCACTCTTGGCTAACCGTTGGTAAGACGATAAATACACGACCTCCGAGTCTTGGTCAGTTTTTTGTACGAAAATGATTTACTCCTTCCTGAATATAATTTAGTCAGGGCCATAGAAAAATCTCTTTACTAACTGAGCTTTCTACTTATCAATCTTTACGTTTTGCTCAACTCAGGTTTTCTCGTGCCTGTGAAAAGCACACTGGACATAAATTGGTACTGCATTAGGAAAAAAAAAAAAACCCAAAAACGGGTTTCTTGAAAGAATAAATAAATTAAAGCTGAACATTCACAAAACAAATACAGCAATTATTTGTCTCGCTCAAACTAAAGTACTTTATATAAAATGTGAAATAAATACATTTCATAACGCGCTTCCCCTGGTTTTACACCTTTTCAACTCCAATCTCAGCAGATATTTTAGGTTCAAGGTCTATTAAAAGTAATTAACTCAAATGCATTAAAAATAAATAGACTTCGGAGCGCAAACAATAGAAATTGCTTATTTAATGTCGTTCGAGCCAATTTAAATAGATTTTTTGCCAGTATTGTTCTTTAAATGTTGTTTTCATGCCTTGAAAAATATACGAGGTGTTTTACTGTAAACTTTTTTTTCGCATACATTTCGTAATTGTATATTAGCCAAAGAATATAGAGTGGAATCATGTGCTTTGTATAATAATGTACCTTTAATATGAAGTACCTATTATGCATTAGTTCAAATCTACATTGGTATTTTTTTCATTTTAATTTGTAAATCTAGTTATTTATGTACATATTTATTTGTAAGCCTTTATAGCGAGTTAGTGAATATGTTTGCGAGTATTTGCGTTGATATTATATTTTTAAAGCAAGTTCTTGCTCTATTTACTTTATGTTTTTTTCATTTACATTTATTTAACTTTTGTATTTTAATTCCAGATAAATAAGTATCTTTTATGTGTATATGTATATTTTGTATTATATATTTTCTTTATTCATTTTTTGAATTTTATTAGTACATAATAAATTTCAGCAAGGAGTGATATTGTCAAAAAAACCCCCTTTATATCAAATAAATGTTTGTTCTTAAGGGTCATTAAGGGGTTTTTGAAAGCAAATATAAAAGTGGGGTTTATCAGATGAGCACAAGGTTTAGCTGAGTTGAACAGATATGTTTTAGGACATCATATTTAAAGTGACACCGACAGGGGGAGAGAGACCAACATATGACACCCCAGTGACAGAACAGTTTGTCAGAGATTGGTACAAAAACTGCGACTGAGGTGCCGCTGGAGACACGTCGAAGTGTTTCCTTTCCTGGAACTGTCCTCAGGTCAGTCAGCAGCTTGTGTTTACCGTAGCCGCCCGCACATCTAAACCAGATGTGACACCTCAGTATCTCCTTTCAGTGCGTTAGGCTATATGCTTCTTCAAACATTCTGCTCAAGATGCTTTGGATTTACCAACAAAAAATCTCAAAGTGCTGTTAAATAATTCTTATTTACTTAACTCTGGTGTATTGAAAGATAATATCTAGAGGCCTTTTTAAAATAATCATACAATTACGCTTATCAACGAACATGTCATCGATGTTTTATATTTCCAAGTTATTGTAGGTTAATGCTAAAATAAACAAAAGAACTAGTATTAATAAAAAAATAAAAAACGTTAGTAAAAGTTTCTGGGCACTTGACTTTATTGTACGTAGATGGTTAAACAATGTTAGCCAGTCGGTGATCTTCAAGGGTTGTCCCTTTGTAGATGGTGAATAAAAAATTGTTGTAAGGAAACAAACTATAATCTTGATAACGATTCACAATAAACTTCGCGTTAAATGCCATTCGCACTGATGTATTGCTATTCCAGAATGCACTGGAATAATACCGTAGGAACTGTTCCCATGTTGGAGTATACTCGATAATAGATTAACTGACAATCGGGCGATCTACTGACAATTAACTTACTTTTTCGTACTACCACCTTCAAGGATTTTAGACAGTTGGGGGAACCAGAGTTGTGGCCAATTGTCAACTCTCTTTTTAAATAAATAATTGACTAAAGAACTAACTATATCATTTATTTCATCATTCTATGTAACCTAAAAACGTAGTTTTGTACATCCTATATTTAATGTAGCTATGCTAAATTTTCTGTACCAAATTTGAATATGTTGTACATATTAAGTGAATTACTTATAGAGGTAAAGGTGGTAATATGAGCTATATACATATTATGAGCCCACTAATTATCTGATTACACAGTACACGTAATGCACACGCTTGACGCATTCTAGTGATTTAGTAACACTTATTTCCACTAGTGAGCTCTGGTTTCGTTGCCAATGGTGGTTGATGTGTAGCGATAGTGTTTATGTTTTATCGATTTTTAAAACTTTGAAGGTTAAGTTTTTCACTTTTAATTACGGTAACAAATTGCATGCATTCTATCTAATTGCTAATGAATGTGTTACGGTGTGTTTTAACATGGCTTTTAAGTCGGTAATTTGCAATTAAGAAAGTACAAATGAACGATTAAGGTTTGAGGAAATCCAATATGGCGATGGTGGTAATTGTTGGTATATGAGCCCCCTACATGTTACCAAACCAAATAAAAAGATATCGGACAAAGGCCCGAAACCCGCAAAGGCAACCCTTATCACATCATCTCCTTACCAAGATGCTCTCTTTGCGGCTACAGAAAAAAAGAAAATTCACGAGGATAGAAGAAAACTAAAAAATTAAAAGAAAATTTCATCTAAAGCCAATTAATTTTTTTTTTTTGTTATAAACACGAAAATGTCGGCTCATATTATCATCTCTACTAAATACATTTATTCAATACAATTTTTCGTAGGAATTTTCTGCAACGAATAAAAAAACTTGAAGTCTCTCCGGTGGTTGAGCTCATCAGCTTGTAACATGCTAAGAAACGGGTGCAGGTCGTCGTTCTTTGTCCTCTCGAGAGAAGTAAGTTATGTCTTTCTAAAAATAATGCGATGATGAGCTCAGGATTTTAGATTAGTCATATAAATTACTTCTAATTAATCATTTAAAACAGGCAGTGCGATTTGTTGTACGCTTAATGTTTGATTATTCTTATTTGTAATGGTAAGTGGATTATAAATCCAACAATTTTTTTTTACCTTCGCGAAGTACAGGTAATGCGAAATGCAAATAAGTAATATTTCACGCGTCCCTTTCGGAGTCGGATATTGATCAGATAAGTATTACAAATGTAATGCTCGCCTTAGTTCCATGTCGTATGAATACATTTAGTGGTTCAACAGAGTAATTAGCTCCAAGAAATATTATTGGCCATTAAGGACAGCGGTCGGGTTATTCAGCCAGGAGGACCTACGACCAGTGGCTATTATTTTCTGTTCCGTTTTCTGGCCAGGTGAAGGGCGTGGTCACGTGAGCACCGCCCCTAATGAGCCAATGAGAGATTAGGGCTGCATTAATAACTGGGACTCGCTCACGCTATCTGGGTCCTCTAACAAGTGGTGGCCGCTTCGCAGTCACGCTGTAAGTCAAATCAACAGTGGCGTAGCCAAGAGGGGGGGGGGCGGGTTAGAGGTATATATTATTTCTGTCAATACCAACTAATTAATTAATCGGTGATAATTAATCATGTTTTAGGAAGATTACTATATTTTTTATGTCTTCCTAATATCAAATCTCCATGCTGAATTTCTTTTCTCTTCCTTGAACTGGGGTATCACAAAGGCCAGGACAGGCAAAGGTTATAATTTTGAACTACATGCGATCAATTCAGTAGTATTTTAAGAAGCGCTTAGAACATCAGACAATACGGTCTTGTTACTTTTTAGGGGGAAAAGCTCATTCGTCAAAACCAGCTCACTTATAAGTAAAATGTTAGTTGGGTTGGAGGAGGTCACGAGCCCACTTCCACCTTAGGCGTCACTCTATGCTAACATAAATGATAAGAGACTACAGTACATTAGTATATAGATTAGGATGGCCAGGGAGGTAGGTACGGTAGTTCTGGTAGCGGGATGAGGCTCTAGCTTTGGAATGAATGATTTACAAATCAAATCTTTATTGTGATAAAATTACACTCTGCTTTGTTGGGGAATAAGTAATTGTGTGCAATTATCTCATTCATACCATAATTACAATTCTTCAATCACTCGCTCATTCATACAGTATTTACAAACAGCCCTGAGACCTCCCAAATCAATGGAATGGATGAGATGTTAAGATCAGTGTTAAGGGTGTGGTTGTTGATACAGAAGGGACCGTTGGCTACTTTGCAGAGGATTCTGGATTGCAGGGACTTTCAGAAACGTCCGCTCTATTTCATGAACATGTTATATTAACATATTTTTGTTTGTTTTTTATTATTTTTGTTTGTCTAACATCTCAAGTTGAGAGATCGCACGTCTGAATATATTAAAAGATACGCAAGTATCACGTTTTTAGGAAATGCATTATACAAAGTTTATTTTATATTCTATACTTTGTATCATTCATTTTATAATTTATTCATCATTAATGCAATAATTTTGGAATTTCAAACGTTTATTGAGTTTTAAAATTATAAACTAATGCCAGCAACATTATAAAGCTCTTGATCAAGCCCTAATATGTCTTAATTTACCATCTTTATGCTAGGGAGCGCTCGGTGTCTCCGAAAGGCAATACCAGGTTATAGGTCTTGTTAACAGAGAGGGTTCGGTTCGGGAATTGATGAAAAACCCAAAATATTGTATCCGCTTTACTATTGGCATTGAAATGTTATTTATAAATATTTTGTTCATCGCTTTCCATTCGTAGTGAATCTATGAATGTGTATGTGAGCGAGTGTATACACTACTAAAGATATATTTATATTTTGTAAAAGATTCATTAGAAAATGAACTTTTTAAGGCTTCAGCTCCTTAGTAGGTTAAGCTAAGACCAGGTCCGATTTTAATTTAACATCAAACCTTAGCCGGTGGGAGGACAGTGAAAGGGAGTGAGTGTACCCGAGTAAATCTGAAAAGAAGGCTTGGCTCAGATGAAAAGTTCAACTTGACAGAGGCGTCGAGAATAGCCGAGAGCAATTAAAATAGTTGTAGAAGAAAACGACGTAATGGCCCCAGGAGGGCCACGTCCGTAATTACTGCGGCAGTCGAGGGTGCGAGGCAAGTCTCTTAATTAGTGAGCTCTTTAATATAAACTCATCCTTTCAGAAAGATCGCCTCGGCAGGTAAGGAGCTTCTTTGTTCCCTTACAGGATTATTGAGTCTTAAAGGAAAAGGAGGGAATAAGGGACAATTCCATTGTGACAAAGTGGAGCTTAAAACTACCTAATTAGGGGACAGGAACATAAATATTTCAGGCTGTCACGCTTTGCTTGTGTTTAATGCGGTCGGTTAATTGATGCGTAAGGTGAATATGTACATACATAGCTGATTAATATAGTTCATTCGTGGTGGATTAGTGAAGTCTTGAACACGGGGCTTACAATAACCAGGACAGGCAGACAGATGCAGGGGTGCACATATAATGGTTTTAAGCTAAATCCAGTTTAAGTTAGGCCCCAATTAGTCTAAAACTACAAAACTAGCGTACATTGCGTTTAATTCGGTGAGGTTAGCGAATGAAATTAATCCTGAATAAGTTAGACGTTAGGTAACCAACCTCACCACCTACAATTTAAAAGACCACTCAGCAGTGTGGAACACGGCATGAGGGAGAAGGCAACAGTGGTGCCATAGAAATTGCTACTTCTTTCTTTTTGTTCATTCAAATAAAATCAGAAGCCACTGTTGAAGAAACAGAATTTATTTTCTACGGTGATAATTGTGCAGGATATATATAAAGGACCATGATGTACATGTATGACCTTTGCAAGTTTCAGAACATCAAAAACATAAATAATTAATTTTTAATCAAAGTCTACGCCCAAAATGAGGGAGACAATGTTTACGGAGTTTTCGAAAAAGAAATTTCAGCTCATCAGAACGGCTAAAAAAAAAGCTCCATTTTATAAAGTTAATGAACTCAACCACAGCGATTTCATTGACTTTAAAGCTCTAGCCAAAGAAATATTAGGGGATAATTTTAATATAAAAAAAAAAAAAGAGACCTTTCATTTTATTGTGTACTAAGCTTTTAATAACTCTCTCAGAAGTTGAAATTGCGGGGCCTACATTGTTTTAAAAAGCATTTTGTAACATTTTCATTGAAAACATTTTTGGTACTTTTTAAGCTTTGTATTTTTTGCGACATTTGTTTAACACTAAAGAATAACATAATTCTTTAGTGAAGAACAGTTAGTTTTTCTTCTGAAATTTTTGTATTTAATTCTAATCGTCATTATGATTATTTTATTTTTACAATAATTATTGCATTATTAATTTAAAACTTGATTAATGCCATTGTGGTTCTGTGGTCCTCACATACAATGTTGTAAAATAATTAAGGGTGACATTTCGTGATTATGAGCGATATTAGGTTATAAGGTAGAAAATAAGATTGTAATTAGAGAAAAATGAAAAAAAAAATTTGTTAGTAAGAGTAAGTAGTTTTTTTACAATTTATTTTTTTCCAACACCACAGAGGCTGACTTTAAAAGAATTTATAGTTAGCGCACTGTAACAAATACCAAAAAAGCTGAAGTATGAAGAAATAGTGTCATTTAAAACGATTATAATATCGTTTTACAAATTTTGACTATTACTCTAAGCTGCTTTTTATATTGTAATCTACTTCCTTTTTTTGTTGGCCTTTCTCAAAACTTTATTAAATTAATGTTATTAATTAAATTAAATAAAAATTATGGGCATGTGAGGAAAATAACCTGCATAGTAGCTACAATGAAATGTTTCTTGTTTCCGTGATTTTTTTTATAAGTAAACTTTGAGTAAGCTCAAATCTATTAACAGACATAGAATTTAAATAGCAATTAATAATACAAGCAACATAGCTTTTACAACTTGAAGTAGTTAAAATTGTATACAGAATTTTATGATTAGGAAATGATTAAAAAAAAAAAAAAATCTACTTCATATTTTAATAGATTTAGAAAAAAAAAGTTTCAGACCTGTTTGAAGAAAGAGCTTCACTCTTCCCTGATTTGAAATTATTCGCTTAGCTACAAAACATAAATTTAAACTACACTAAACTTGTTGATGATATAAATGTTTCAATTTTAAATAATGAAAATTTTATATAAATAACATAAAACTCCAGGATAGAAAATCTGTTTAGAAAACACTCTATTATAAAGTCAACGTCACCCATCACAAACGTGTAAAATATAACATCATAGTAATGGTGAAAATGGAAATATTATTCCTACTAATGTTTCTGATATTAATGACACTAATAATTATAGTTAAAATAATAATAGTTATTTTTCAAGAATATTCATTCAACTGATATAGATTTTAATCCAAAATAAATATATCAAAGTTTAATTTGACCCCAATGTCAAATCCACAGACCAGCATTGCAATTGTATCTTATTAATTTATAAAAAATGTTATCAATTTCATCCTTAATAGTTATTAATTTCTGCCATACGTCCGATGAGAAGTGCGTGGGGATTGGGGCGGGGGGTGGTAATCGGCGCTAAAGGAAACGAGAAATCTGCCTCTTCACACTGTTCTTCCGAAACTAATTCATTTGCTTCGCATTACCCATCCGCCATCACACAAAAAATAATTGATACATCCTGTACTCTTTCTCATGTCACTTTATAACATAATCTTAGCTGTCCATTTGGCTATTATTCCTCAGCCCTCGGTAGTTGTTAATTAATGAATTGCCTTTTATTTGTAACAGTACAACATTGATTGTTTTTGTTTGAACGTTTCATGATCCCAAGTTCAAGTTCAAGGTGGAAGTAAGCTATTTCAGGTGACATAAAATATACCATTATATATCCACGTGCCTTCAAATATTTCTGCTTCTATATGTCAGAGTTACAAATTGTTTTCATAACGTTTTCCTCTCTTCTCACTCAACGTTTGACACGTAAACGCTTCTTTTTTTTCAATCTATAGCCAAGTACGGTGTTTACGAATCAGATTTTTTTCACATATATCTTGTGACTGGGTCAGTATGTACTATAGTTACTGTGACCAGATGTCTTTTTGTTTTAACTTGCCCTACTGTGATTTAGCACCCTTGATAAGACCGCTAAATGCACAATTTTCCTGAAAAGATACTTACAAATCCATTTCAAAAAAAAAATTGCTTTCCATATTTTACCTCGTCTTTAGTACACAAAAAATGTGCATAATGAATCTAGCTGACAAGGAATTTGAATGAAATCAAGCGCGAATGCTAGGTAGGTATGAGATATATTTAATGGGACATTTATCGAAATGTTTTCTTTCTTAATAACCAATGAAAACTTGCTCCGAGAAATCTAGGGCTCAAAAAAAAAAAATAGTGTAATTAAAAGCAAATACATGTTTCTTGAAAAATGGAATTTTTTTTTAATGTATACTTGTTTTTAGTTTCATTTATTAAAGCCGAAACATTTTGTGAAATAATTTAACTAATCCCAGTCCAAACTAGTCGTAAAAAATCCAAATGCTATTATCATTTTTTTTTCATTTGTGGGGTTATTTAAAAATAAATTATATGTTCGTACTTGTAAGCTTATTCTTCTAGTTCTTTGTATAAAAGCCCCCACTTTCTAAAACACGAGTTTTATTGGCCTAACACAGAAAGATATCTAATGATCTCAATTTTTAGTGTACTTCACTAAATGTCGTACTTTTTTTTTTTTTTTTCAATCAGAAAATATGGTCACCGTAATTACAGTAAACCTTCTTATTATAATGGTTCTTATCATAATTGGTAAACCTTATCAATTCATTTCTTATCATTTCTCCTGTGGTCATTATTAGTTCTTATTTTCCAAAGTATAGATCACAAAAATATATTTTGATGAAGCAAAGGCTATTATATAAAATAAAATAAACGCTGTAAAACATATAAAAGACGATTTAAAATTAAATACAAAGCATTACAACATAACAGGCGAACTGTTGGCATCTTAATAATTAATAATATACATTTTTATTCATTATGAGCTATAACTAAATATTTCTCCAGTTTCATACCTATTACTATCTGTAGTCATACTTATTATTTTTCTTCAGTATTTGTTTTAAGTATTTATGAACTATTTTTTACAACATTACATCATTAAACAATCATTTAAATGTCATGAAATGAAATTGGTGAATCTATAGCTATCTATCTTAGGATCAATTACACCACTACAGGTAGTGGAGAGTAAAATGTTTGATACCGTAATTACACTTATTAAGTGTTATTAGCCTTAAAACAATTAATAAGTGCTATTAGCCATTAATGGAGATTTTAACTTAGCTTTTGCCCTAAATTCTGTTCCGTTAAGTCTGCCGAATGAAGATTTTTGATGAATTTCATTACTTTCAATCATCGTCAATTCCCTTTTTTCATGTTTAACTCAAATATTCTTCGACGTTTTATAACGAAGTCATTTGCGAAATAACTTGTTTTTCGTTTGATTTAGGGCTACGAACCTTACCGATCGTTGTCTGATACATTGTCTGAGTTTTCGTTGTCGTACGAACTTCCCGATCCAGACTCCAGCGGCCGGGGAACTCCATTAAGACACCGCTGATACAAGAAACAGATAAGAAATAAAAGCAGGCGAGGAAGATGGTGGAGCTGCGTAGAGATACAAGGCGCACAGATCGATGGTGGCCTACACAAGACATCCACCACTATCCTGTCGTCTTCGTTCAATACCGCTTCTCCTCCGCTCGGTTACGGGCAATTAGTATGTCCTCCCCACTATGGCTTATATGCTATCTCTCATCCCATTCTATGATATTCTAAACATATTCAAATATATATATATAGTATATATGTATATATATATATATATATATATAGTATTACAGTATTGTGGATGAATGGGGGGGGGGGGATCCATAGTCCGTTCATATCTATATGCCTATATCTTATGAATGAATGTGTAAATACGGTATGAATGGTTCAATAAATATAAATTTGTAGACGCGAAATTTAACACCATTATCTACCCCATTTTAGTGAAAATTGTAATTGTCTTCAAGTAAAGCTTTATTATGTATTGTTAGAGCAATGGAAAAAAAATATCACATATAAAATTCTTGAAAATATTTGTGCGGCGTGAAAAAAGTTGAAGAAAATCTCCCAGAATCTTATTATTGATGTAACATCAACAATGAATGAATATGAATTTAAAAATAATAACATTCACGAGTGGGCCCGCAGGAGAGAAGTGTTTAGACTCGTTGCAGCAACTAAGAAACCCAGTGTTTAACGCTACGATCCAACTACCCTTCCCACATCGATGTCAACCGACTGTCCGGGAAAAATAGGTTATGATTTTCTTTGTTGGATTAGAGTTTTAGTTGTTAAATTCCCATTTTGATGGCAACAGACTGTCCGGGAAAAATAGGTTATGATTTTCTTTGTTAGATTAGAGTTTTAGTTGTTAAATTCCCATTTTGATGGCAACAGACTGTCCGGGAAAAATAGGTTATGATTTTCTTTGTTAGATTAGAGTTTTAGTTGTTAAATTCACATTTGGATGGCAACAGACTGTCGGGGAAAATTAGGTTAAGATTTTGTTATTAGATATAAATTACTTTTACGTCTACCACGATATAAATTACCATCACTTCTCCCCTTGTTTACAGAATCAATGTGTAATATACATTATGCTTATGTAACAATCACAAATCACAATGTAATAGTATTAAAAAATAAATAAAATAAAAAATGTAGCCAAAATATAGGACATTGATAAATTGATTCATTTATGTTCTCTATATTGATTTACATACTTTTTAATAACAAGGGGATGTGAAAAAGCACGGGTATGATGTTTTATTTGTTGGATTTTTGCCAATGATGATTTAATATTTCATCCTCTTTCGCTTGCGAGGGAGGTTACAACCGAATGGATTTGGGAGGTCTCTTGGTTTTTGGTAACTCCTGTATAAATGAGCGAGTGAAACGAAGAATTGTAAATATGTTATGAATGAGAACACAATTACTTATTGCCCGATAAGGCAGATTGTAATTTTATCACAATAAAGATTTGATTTGGTAATATTTCAAGAATTTTGTTACTGGATCTAATTTACTAACATTAAATTTGCTTTCTTTTGCTATGTAGACCAATCCACCAACTAGAAAAGTATGATGACACCGATTCTTGTCTAGAAGGGTCTTATTTAATTGAAAGCTCCTTGTAGAATGCTCGAACGTAAGTTTCTCAGGCTTTGTTCGTCTAAAAGTCCTTGTTTCCAATATTTGGCGGCGTGGATTGAAACGAGATAAATAATTGATACAACTTTTGTCTACCCACATTTTATTATTATAAATAATATTTTTATTTTTAAAATTGATATAGCGCTTTCGATAACTTAAGCCATGATTAGCTTTGATGAGATGGTATCTTTACCATTGTTATCCTGTGACTCTAAGATTCTTCTTCTAAGCATTTGAAAATGATCGTTTAAACCATGGTAAGCGCAAGCAGTACTACAAATAATAAAAAATTGTGGTAGTGGTATCAGTTAAAATTAAAATAACTCGGGTTGCATTAAAAATATTACTGATGTAAGTGTGGATGTTCAATTATGATTTTTTTTTTTCAATTATTCCTGAAAAAAAATCCCCAAAAAATCTCCCCCCCCCACAGAATCTCTTGAACTAGCTTGAATCCATAATGAGCGTGTGGTCAAGCCGATATATCACCATAACCCCACCCCCAACCCTCCAGCCCCACCGAATACGGGACCGAAATTGCCGCAAATTGTATAAAAATAGGGGTTTTATGCTTTAAAGGGCAGGCAGGTCTCGTGAGATCCCCCCGGGGCAGCCCGCGCAGTTATTAAATATAATATTAAAATGAGATGAACGGTCACGCATATACACGAACGGTGTGTTATCAGTGTATTGTGAAGCGGTAAGCCCTATTAGGGTTCAGATAGGGCTTAGGGCTTCCATTCTGTGCTAAGGAGCTGTTTTAAATTTTAAATTCAGCCTTAATTAGTGCTCGGGCGGTGGGAAATGCGATAAAAGATGATGCCGGCCCGGCAGTTTAGACACCAATCAGCCCTCAACGGCCACGGAACCCCGAGGCTTTTCCCGATAATTAAAGGCATGGCAGGCTAGTTTAGAAAACGGGGGTGGGTGGGGGGTTTTGATTCCGCTCTTATAATGTACACATTAAATGAAACGGTTCAACGAGTGTTTCCGCAGTAAAGGCGGATGAGAATTTCCTTATGGCTGAGCAGAAATAGAATGGTAATTATGCTGACCTCTAGCAGTTCTCTGGGTTCTATTCCCGGCACTCCTATTATGATTTTTTCTGAGAGGTATGGGTCGGGTCGTAGTTCGTTCGGCCTCATTCGGATAAACGAATAGCTATTTGAATGAAAAAGTCCTAGACAGAGTTGAGAGCTGATGTCAGTGATCTCATTACTACCATGGCGATATGTTGCATCTTACATTTACTTAACACACTCCTTTTCTGATTTTTTAACGTATATAATTTTTTTTTTAAAATCTTTATTGTGATAAAATTACAACCTGCTTTATTGGGTAATAAGTTGCAACTCTTTATTCCCTTGCTCATGCACACAGTATTTACAAACAGCCTGGAGACCTCCCAAATCCACATGGTTGTCACCTTCCTCACATGCAAAAGAGGAAGCGGAGTGTTGAGAGGTCTCCCATGCTCCTCCATCTGCCGTGTCACCGGATTCAAGCCAGTGGAGGCTGACCAAGAGCGTGAGAGCCACAGACGCTTAAGAAATGGTTGGAGATATTGGCCATTGCCAGGACTCCTGCTGTCAAGTATAAGCATATAACTAGAGTAATCATAAGGGGATTTATATGTATTTACATATTTTCCCCAGAGCAGAATATTTGTAGAAAATATCGTCAATAACCTATCCAAGGCGTTTTAAGTAAATTTAGGTTAATTCTATTTTACATATTTCAGTGAAATTGCCATATTTAATATTCATTCATTCACATGCTGGTTGGATTCACTGAACAGGTGAATTTTTTTATTTGGATATTTATTAGATGACGAATTGTTTACTTTGGAAGATGCAGCTTTGGAGAAATAAACTTATTCTTGGATTTCATGGATAATACTGAAGCGTAATACTTACGAAAATACTCTAAGGAAAAGCTATTTGCAAAATATATAAATATTGAAAAAAAATATATATAAGATCTTATTATAACATTTTGAGAAATGGACTTCTTTACAGTAATTGCATTTACGTTTTTCCATATTTCTCACTTTTGGATACATATTTATATTAAATATATACACATATTTTACTTTTTTTATTTCCGTATTGATCATCCGTTACAATAAATTCTTATCAATTTCAAGTATAGTAATGGTAATACCAACTCTTCTTCATTAAAACGGTTTTTTATACAATTACAGCATGTAAAATAATTAATTACTACTAGTGATACTCTGAATACTAATCGCTAGAAGGATTTTTTTTTCTTTTAAGCTAGTAAATTTGAAGTAAGTCTTTTAAGTCGTACAATATTTTACTTATAAGTCTTTGAAGTAAGTAAGTAACTCCAATACGTACTACGAAAAGTTAATTTTTTCCAGATTTGGATTACATATATGCCAAAAAAAAAAACCAATGGATTATCTTTATTTTCCCGTTATCGATACGTTTAGTTACTCAACATATGAAATTAGCTAATAATATAAAATGTAAGCTACCGATCAATATATGTTTCAACCCTATTATAATCTTAGTAGTTACACCCTTCACTCTATAGTGTTTTGAGGGTAATAAATACGCGTAAAACATAAGCCCGGTATCTGCAAACTACTATAAATGGGCCATAGTTTCATAGGAATGAAACCTAAGTATTCAATTACCTCGAATTATTCCCAATGGCAGCTGCACATTTTCTGTTCCCCGGAATAAAACTGGAGTTTCACGTATCCAGTAAGTGTAGGAGAGTTAGCAGCTCAATCACACAGCGAGTAGAATTCGTCAAAATACAGGTTCAAACACATGTCGTGTGCCAATCAAGAACAAATCTGAGTCCTGACTTGGACCTTATATTCACGCTTCGTTTATTCATAAAGCGTTCTTTTTGCAGGATATTGTTTGGATATTTTTGGCCGTCCACGATCGAAACATAATACTAACAATCTCTTTCAAGATAAATGATACATCGATTAATGAATACAAAATATTTTGTGGGCGACGTGTCGGTCTCAATCACTAGAGGAGAGAGGGAGAGAGAGAGAGAGAGAGAGAGAGAGAGAGAGAGAGAGAGAGAGAGAGAATTATTCTCTAACGGTTCTAATATTAAAATATTTAACATTATTATATTTATGAAACATAAATAAACAAAAAAAAAAAATACAAACCAAAGTTAATTTCTAGTGGTCCTTAATGCTAAAATAACATTTTGCACAACATTATAACATTGTCAAATTATTTTTGCTACCCTTACAATTTCCAAGAAACATTTGAGAGCTATATTTGATTACGTTATAAATAAAAAAGGAGATTTTTTTTTTATTATACTCAGGAATTTATTCAGTATACTCTGAAGTCTAAGGAAGTTATTAGTACAGGTCATACTCCAGTGTGGCCATCCATAAGCCAATAGCGATCAGACAAGCATTTTATAAACTATTGCTTTATATTAAATCGGCAGTTTAGCTGGTTTGTAAAGGAACGGAAACAGTGATGAGATGGCAGCCTTGCATTCTGCTTTAACCAAATTGACAAGGTGTAAAGGTAAAACCATTATCAAAAATGACTATTTTCTAAATTAAATTGGACCTGAATTCCGTGAATGAATTTTCCGTTTGTTTATAATTCATGATTAATATCGATCTGTAGAAGAATTTGGTCTGTCATATCTGTGATGATGAAACATGGAAGTCAAAACCATGGCATCCCTCGTTTTTAAGCCTGCGATGTAAATTTTTCCACGGTCTGGGGTCCTCCAACCGTTCATGTGAACTGTTTGTTTGTTTCTAGTACAATTATTATAGATACTGATTTACAATATATCTTGAACATTATGCAATACATTGTTTTTCTTTGCGATTTCTTGTAGAAGTTTATCAAGCCCGGAGAAAGCTTGTATGTCACTGTAACGAGCCCAGGAGGCTACTGAAGACTAAGACAGATTATGTACAATAATGAGACGGCCCGCGCGATGCCCGCATTACCAAAACTAGCTAAGATTTACATAATTAATGGAGGAACTGTATCGTTAGGAGTGTATGGCGTGCTCTCCTCTTCCACTCTGTTGTACCTGGTGATCTGGACGTGCTCAGTGGAGGGTCTATGCCTGGAAGTGGTAAACATGGACGACAGACTACTTGAGCTGGAGATTCGAGTTCTTCAGTAGGAACCAAGAGCAGGAGCTTTGAATTCAATGATGAGCATTGATTGTTTTTTTGGGTGACGATTTGTAAATAATAATAAAGGGTCGTATTGAACATTGGCATCAAAAGATGTTTGGACACTTTTTGTACTTTTAATTAGGGGGCCATTAATCACCTCCATGTAGACCTGTTAAGACGAAATTTAACCACTCCCTACTTTTCCTACTACATTTGTCTGAAACTGGCACTTACCGGTTTCAAATTCAAATTACTAAACTAATTTGATTAGACCAGCAACGCGAGCCTGAGGCAGTACAAGGACTAGAGTAGAGTCAAGGCTCCCCGGAAACACCCCAGGCCCACACATGTTAGGTCAATTGTCTCCTATCCTTTATTTGAAATTATCTGTTATATTACAATTTACAGATCGTCATAATTTTTAACATTAATAAGTAGTTTTTATCTAGGGTTTTCATAGGTGTCATGTTATATATGTAACTCACCGCAAAATATATAATTTATAGTAATGCAGAATGAAGAAGCATGATATTCAAAGCAAACGAATTAGTTTTAAAGGTATATATTAATCGAACGAAACAGAAATAGCAAAGTGGCGTATAAAGGTCTAGATAGGACATCATAAAAACCCTTTTCGGTACCATATAGTGCAGAGGAACAAACACCCTTTTTATACGGGGTTTAAAACAGGTCAAGGCAGACGGCTTGGAGTAAGTGAGTTTACACTATTTGGAGACTGATTCGTTTTATATTCGGCAGCACAGGATGGGGTGTCATAAAACGCCCTTCTTTACACTGATGGTCGAACCACCATTAGAAACACTCAGGAAATGGGATTCAAAAAGACATTTTCAGTTAAAAAAGATGGCCATTAACAACCTTCTTTAAATGGGGATAGATGACTGATTAGGAATAGGAGTGCTTGAGGAGAGGAGATTGAGAGATCAGTTTTTGTTGAGGAAGACAGATTGAAAGTGGACTGGAAAGATAGTAGAAGAGAGATGGTCTCAGGACAGCTGGGATCGCTATACGTTCCTTCAATGAAGGCACCAATGTCTTGTAAGAGACTATGAATATTAATATTTAGTAATAAGTTTAATATAACCATATCAATCATTTAATTTAATTTAACATTCTTCACTTAACTTATCTTAAAGTAAATTATGCTGTACCTTTATTCAATTTCAATGTCTAAATTCCTTCCATTCATCAACACAAAATTTAGATTTGGAAAAACATTAGTTTGGTCAAATAATAAATTTTATTTTATTATAACTTTACGCCAATGAAGTTCGCTCAGAGATTGATAGGTTAATCAAATCATGTATTTTGAATAATTAAACGGCATCAAAAATCAATTAAATAAATTATTTTAATTATTCAACTTCAGTTTAGAGGCGTATATATATATATTTACGATATAAATTTCATATATTTTTATTTTTATATGCATAAAATATATATATTTACCAGAGGACCGAATCTTGCAGTCGCGCCACTAGCGAAATCTAAACAGCAATATATAAAACAAATGGTTGGACTAAAGTGTTGAAGAAAATGTGATGAAGAGCTCCATTGATGTGAATAAAATAATTTATAATAAATAAATGAATGGTGTTTGATTATTTCTCTGTAATAGTCGGAAGGACGTTGGTAATGTGTAACTGAATATAGGGATTCCTACAAGTTGAAACCAAATAGGCCAATAAATCTAAAACCAATGTTTTTTATCTTGTTTACTTACGGGGGGTAAGTGTATGAATTATTAATTATCCTTATTTTATATGTCTTTTTGTTAGTGCCACTTAACTTGTAATCATACTGTATTTAATTATAATCAGGCTGGGACGTTTTGATTTCCGTTTAGACCACACAAAAAGTACTAGGTACGTATATTAAGTTAGCAATTAATCATGTTATTTTGCAGTTATGATGGGTCAAAACAATTATCATGAATTGTGACTTTTTTACAAACCTCTCTTCGATTTCATTTTTTGATTGATTATATTTTTTTTTCACGTCAAGCCCTTATTTAATGCTGCCTTAAATAACACTATCCTTTCTGCTGATCCCAGTGTCTCATTCATTCAAGCCCTAGGATAACTCCCTGTTTCCTGAAGTTCCATTTCTGCCTCCCTGGCCATTCTAATCTGCTGGGGCTCAGTACTCTCACATCATCCCCGACAACCCAGAGCAACACCTAAGGCCTCAAAACCTCCTCCTAACCATCTAGCATTTTTTATAGTTTTACAGTGGTGATCTCTGAATTTATGATGAGCGTTAAACACCTAAATTAACTGAAAGTTGACTGAATAACTGATGTTCTAAACACTGCGTATTGATTGTACTTGAAATTTCAATTAATATATCAAATATTAGAATACTAATCTCCACAAATGATAAATATAAAACAAATTGCACTATAGGTTTTTCCTAAAGCTCAAGTCTCATTACAATTCGTTTATTGACACACTACCAATAAACCGACAACGTTTTATGTCTGAACAGGCGATAATGTACAGATACTAAAGTTTAGTGAAAACGTCATACTGAAATGTACAGATATTGACTGGTTTTTATTGTTTCAAAACGAATTTCAACAAGGTGGAAAAACTGCTTAGCTTTACCTTGACCTAGAATCGGCCACCAAACACACTACAGATAAATACACAAAGGAGGAAGTAAGAGGGAAAAAGACTGTGATGAAGAGCAGCGACCATTTTGGACTAGATAGGAGGATGAGCGCGCAGGTCTTCTCTCATTGGTCGAGCCCTATCTCCTGCCCCATCCCCTCCCACGACTGAGCATCTTCAATGGCTATCTCTTCACTTCTATCTCTTCTACCAACGTACAAGTCTCCTCCTTCGTGGGAATATGTACATTTTCCTGTTATATGAAACGTATAATTACTTTTAATAACTTAATGGGGAATAATTACTCAAAATTTTTGTTCTCTCAAAGGCCTACATTTCCATACAGCTTGTTTTTAGCAGATGGGCATTAATAAGCACTTTTCATAACTGCCACACTATAAAACAATTAGCAAATCAAAACTATTCCAAACAATGACGTTATGAGAGCAAATAATTGAAATTGTCTATTAAATATGGTCTTATCCAATTTTGAATAGAGTTTAATGTCGGACAATATTTTATTTATTTCCAACTTTTTTTTTTTAAGTGATTTCCTTTAATCAATATCGTTTAACTAACGAAAGATTGTTTCCATTTTCTTAAAAATGAATATTATACTTATCAACTTCCAGGTGGGGCCTTGGATCCTTTATTGATGCAACTCACAAGAAGCACCTCATTGCAAAGAACTATACTGGGAACTTAACATATTTTTGTTGTTAGTTCCTTTATTGTGCAATAATTACAATCTGCCTTTTATAAGGCAATAAGTAATTAAGATATATGCTCTCATTCATACAATATTTACAGTTCATCATTCACTCGCTCATTCATACAATATTTACAGTTCATCATTCACTTGCTCATTCATACAATATTTACAGACAGCCCAGAGACCCCCCAAATCCACCGCAAAGAGAAAGCGGAGTCTTGGGAAGTCCCCCACGCTCCTCCGTCAGCCGCGTCACTGGATACTAGCAAGTGGAGGCTGACCAAGAGCGCGAGAGCCACAGACGCTCAGGACATGATTGGAGAGACTGGCCATTGCCAGGACTCCCACTGTCACGCGTTTATAACTTAACATATTAAATACTGATAAAACAACTTTATTATGATAAAATTACAATCTGCCTTATTGGGCAATAAGTAATTGTGATAAATGATCTCATTCATGCCATATTTACAATATTCATTCACTCGCTCATTCATACAGTATTTACAAACAGACCAGAGACATCCCAAATCCACATGGTTGTCACCTTCCTCGTATGCGAAAGAGGAAGGGGAGTCTTGGGAAGTACTCCACGCTCCTCCGTCAGCCGCGTCACTGGATACGAGTCAGTGGAGGTTGAATTCTTTAACCAAATATTACTTGATCGAGTGTCACCGTTTGAACTCGTATTAATTAGTATAAAGTTCTATTCAGGAAGTCAAATTTGGATTATATGCCATCAATTAACTTTACATTAATGAGTGTTTATTAGAAGCGAATAAATACCTGATTACTAAGTAATAAACGCTAAACCATACGTTTCTTTTATTATGATTTATTAGTATATTAGACCAACCCCGACATAGCATCCCATAACCTTCAAAAACACCTTGACGAGATCGAGTATTGGTGCAATCAATGGCGGATCAAAGTTAATGAAGCAAAATGCTCCCACATTACCTTCACCCTTTGTCGCAAGTCTGGTCCACTAGTTTATTTTAATTCTATTCCTCTCCCTGTATCCGAGACAGTACGGTACTTAGGCTTCCATCTTGACAAACGACTGACCTGGAACCCACATACGAGACTAAAAAGACAAGAACTAAACAGACGCTTTGGACAACTGTACAGACTACTTCAAAGGACATCCCATCTCTCAATAGAAAATAAACTACTAATCTACAAAGTTATACTTAAACCAATCTGGACATACGGAATAGAGCTATGGGGGACAGCAAAAAAGTCTAACATCAAGCGTATCCAATCCTTTCAATCAAAAGTCCTGAGAACAATAGTAAATGCCCCTTATTATGTCAGCAACAAAACCCTTCATAACGACCTTAATATACCCTACATTCTAGAACTCATCCCTTCCAAGTTTACGAAATTCCACAGTAGCCTTTCCAACCACCCTAATCCTGTAGCACAGTCAATGCACTGCGCCACTCATCCCTATAATCCTCCTCGGAGACTGAAACGGCAGTGGCCTCGTGACCTGCTATAAACGCGTGACAGTGGGAGTCCTGGCAATGGCCAGTCTCTCCAATCATGTCCTGAGCGTCTGTGGCTCTCGCGCTCTTGGTCAGCATCCACTGGCTAGTATCCGGTGACGCGGCTGACGGAGGAGCGTGGGGGACTTCCCAAGACTCCGCTTTCTCTTTGCGGTGGATTTGGGGGGTCTCTGGGCTGTCTGTAAATATTGTATGAATGAGCGAGTGAATGATGAACTGTAAATATTGTATGAATGAGAGCATATATCTTAATTACTTATTGCCTTATAAAGGCAGATTGTAAATATTGCACAATAAAGGAAAGGAATTCAGTATATTAGACGAATTAATCTTTTATATGGGATGATATATCCCAAGTCCACATGATTGTCATCTACCTCATATGCAAAACAGGAAATGGGAAGTCTTCCACGCACACGTACGTAGAATCATTGAATCCCTATATTTACGCTAATTTTTACAAAGTTTTATGGATCTACGGATCGGTGGGCTCGACCAGCTTAAATTACATTTTAGTCGATTTGAACGAATAGTCGAAAATAGTTAGCTTAGACTGCTAAAATACCCTACTCAATGATCTTCATCATGCAAAATTATCGAACTTAAGCAGAAACACGATTTTATTAAATGCATTAAAGGATACAACTTGTAGTATTACCAAGATAGACAACTTCACTCATTCGTGAGAATATGTTCAACCTAAAAAAAGGATCACCTCCTATATCATACATGGAAAGCCTCGACCCTAGAAATATCAACAAGAGGTTATCTTTACTACATGTTCTTGGCACGAGCCTTTTTTTTTCTACTTTTATATTACTTTATTTTATCTTTAAGATTTCGGCATGCCATGTTTTATGTTGTGTTTATATATTTTAGTATTTGATTTCAATCTATTCTGCTAATTCATTTTCTTTACCTTTTGTTTGTAGTTCATTTCCTTGTGAATTACTCCTTATTAAAACATTACTTCTTTGAATATATTTTCTCTGCTTGTTAATATTGTAAATATTTATTCTGCGGACAGATTTACATGAAAAAAACTTGTGCTAGTTGCTTTATTGCTTCATTTAGCCCATCTCCCCTGAACTTTCCTGGAATAGCTATATCTAATATATATATATTTCTCAGATAACTAGCTTTCTTTATTTTTCCCCATTTTTTTTAACGAAGAAAAAAGTATTCTATAAAGAAGAAAGTTAGCTTAAAGCCTGGCGCTCATCATCTTTTTTTTTTAATTTAGTGTTTATTTAATTAAATATTGCTACCTGCCTAAAAATATACTGAAAAAATTGTAAAATATTTAATCTTGATACTGCTTTAACAGTAACTAATAAGAACGCATTTGATGGATTTTTTTTCTTGGACCTTCGTTTGAAAAATTAAATCTTACAATAATAGAGAGCGGGTAGAAGAGAGCGAGTTAAAAAAGGAGGAGAGGAGGAGTGAAGGAGGTAGTGAGAAAGAGAGAGGAGAGAGGGTGGGAGGGAAGGAGACGAGCCACTCCTGAGTCCTGAGGCTGGCACAATTGTTTAGCAAGTATTGATCTGGCTTGGCGCTACTCTTTATGTATTCACATCATCTCCACGATATCTTATCCCTCTTGTCGGTTTTCCCAACCCTCCGTCTCCACAAGTTGAAATCAATGAAAAAGGAGAGTTTAAAAACCCTTAGAAAAAAAGGAAAAGAAAACTCGGTAGTTCCTTACACAATTTTTTTTTTTCTTTGATTAAAATAATTCACATTCATTTTTACATATTTATTTGCTTGTAATAGGGGGAATATTTTTATCTGAGCATAATTAATTTACGAGCTACTACCACTAGGGAACTGGTTTGCCCTCTACTCGGTAAACTCTGGGGGCTTAGATTTTCGTCAAAGCAACGCGTGGTGTACCCTCAGAGCAAGTTTTGTAGTGTTATTAAGGTGTGGTTTTAATATATCAGAAGATTGTAATCGTTTTTAAATACTCTATTATAACCTCCTTTCTATCCAACGAGTACTGCCGATAAGGAATTAAGAGTTAGGATACGATGATATAAGCGGATTAATTGTACAAAGTCTATCAGTTTCATTGTTAGTACATTAGCATCACATATTGTAGCAGTAATTTTTAGGGATAGGTAACCCAACAAACGCGTTGTGTGAGAAACGCTCACTTCTATTAACTGAGTTAAAAATTAATTTTGAATAATGAATTCTTAGTAATCACGATTTGTTTTCAAATTGCAGATGACACTATTGATTTTCATATTTATGATTCAGTGTGTGTGGCACCCGCCGGGGGTCTCGTCGACAGACACTGCTTGGTGGGAGTCAGAAAGAGGTGAATAAAATTTTGTTCTTTTAATCTTTCCTGGTGGCCTAGTCGGTGGGCAGCTTAATTCCTATTTGTTTATTGATCTAACTCCATATGATCTTAGAAGGTGTGCCCCGACAGTGGGTATTACATTATAATATGGATATTATGTTCTACTATGTTCAGGAGAAGAGGTACTAGGTATTATAGATAGTTTACGTGGTCTTGGAATGGCCACGAGTTCACATTCGGTACCTGAGGGTAGATGAAAACCGTCCTGATCACAGAGGCGGGTGTGAGAACGAAAAGATGCAGACTGCACCTCTGGGGGCGACGCTACTAGATACATTTTGTAGGCTCAGAGGTCGTCGTCTGTATGTAACGGTTCTCTTCCAAGGAGGTGCTAAGAGTATGATTCCGACTGTGTATAAAACCTCAGAATTTTCACCATATATAGGCAGGGCATTCCTGCGCCCAGAAAAGGAAGAGAACCGTTTATTTACGCCAACCAAGAGCGCGTTCGCCTGCGGGCCCGTGTGACCTCTTTCTGTGTTGGGATCGTGAACTAGTTTCTTCTCTCTATACTGACTCCGAAGATTTATTAATATTAAATATGGAAAGGTAGGAGGGTGTTTTGTGGTAAGTGAAGAGGCCAACTTCTATTTGTTTGTGGTGAAGAAGTTGGCACAACAGAGTAATTTTACTGTCCATCGTACGAGATTAATTGACTAGCACCGCGAACACCCTGATTTACCAGGAAATCCTATATTTACTTATGATTAGGAATACCCAAAAATTGAAGGCGAAGGTGAGCCTCATCACCTAGTGTTGTATAAGAACGATGAACATTTAACCACAATAAAAATTTTATTATATTTATGCACTCCTCCAAATGCATGTAAATGCAGAAAGAGAAGAAATCTGTAATCCAATTATTTTATTATTTTTGTACATTGTATTATTTTGTTTTAAGGTTTTGAAATTTAAAAAAAAAAAAAAAAAAAAAAAGGCCCAAAAATTAGAATGAACAGCAAAGCGTTCGAAGAGGTGTATGATGATATTTTCTTCAATGAAAGTCTTGATTCACAAGCCAGCCTATAACGATGTTACCATCAACGATAATAGTCATGAGAAAAAATAATTTATATTTATACCAAGCCCTATAGTTATCAACTATGATTTTACATTTCATCAAAAGAAGGTATATGATAAAGACTGTACTTAAATGTTGAAAGTGTGATAATCGAAAAATACTATTTTATGTACATATTTTGTTTTCATTCTTGTTTTAATTTGATTTTAACCAATAAACAACCAGGACTAACGAGATCCAGTGGAGTATACATTGAAAAGGTCGGATTGAGCTCAGGCTGCGTACGTATGTATAGTATTTTATTTACCAGAGTGTAGTCAGTCAAAGAGCAAGTTGGCACTAGGTTTGTCCTGCGTTCGGTGAATGGTGGGCCCCTTGAATCAGAGTTTTTCCAATCTTAGTCAAAGCAACACGGGGTATATACTCTCAGTACAAAGTTTTATTGTATTATTAGAGTGTGGTTTTCAAATATCAGAAGGCGATGACAGGTAGGAGATTAAGATATACGAGACTTTATTAAATAAGTGAATTAATGTAACTGTGTTGCTGTAGAATTGTTTTAATTGATTGAAAAAAACTCCTCAACTAGTGCCTACAGGTTGAACTATACGGCCACTACCGCAGATTGTACAGAGAAATCGGGCAATACAATTATTTTCCATGCTCGAACATTATTAAATACTGACTGGATAGTACAAACATACAGGAGCAGATCAATAATTAAGGCGTCATTCGTGGTTAACGAACTGTAAAAACGGCCGGCGATGATAAGATCTCGAGAACGAGAAGATGTTTGAAGTGAAGCGAAAGGTTAAAAAGCCCCTCTTAACCAGTGGCACTAGTGCACAGCCGACTGAACAGTAGCTCGCAATAAGGATAATTAAGGATCCGCGGTTGTGGTTGTGTGCAGGAGGGGGGCCTCCAACCGACCGTGATAATTGTCTAACAGCCGTGCAAGGGCTGCTTCCTGGCCACGGAGGGTATCCTTCTCCTGTCATATCTTTCTCTCAGATACACAGAATCTCGTTTGGGGCATGTTGATACCGGAAGGACACATATATTAGGCTTCCTATGTAGAAGCAGCACAAGTAGCAACCTTCCCATTTGGTCTTGGTTTATATTGATGACTTAATAATAACAATATCAATACAACATTATAAAATATATAAAAATATTAGGTATTAAAAACATAAAAGATTATATCCCCTGTGACAATATATATAGTATGATGGGCCGTAAGGAAATACTATACAAAGGATGCAATAAAATAGAAAATAAATAGAATAAGAAACCCAGTAATAAGGAATACATACCAATATAACAAAAGAAGTACGACTTTCTATAAACATACTTAACTTTAATGATGACGGTATATAAGTTACGGAAGGCAAATGTGGTAAGCTAATTTGACACGGTAGTGACATCTGGTGTGCTACGTTTGGTGAACTGAGGGTTTTAATTTAAATTTCCGATACCAACTTGCGTATCTACTAGTATATCTGATACACAACTGTATCCGAATACACAAACTGTTCTACGAATACATATATCCGGTTACATAGTTACCTGACTTACGCTGTATTGTATTTGAATGAAATCATACCAAATTATACTCAAAAAATACTCAATTAATTTTCTATTGCCCCAATGTGAATCTAAACCCAAAGTAACTTACCTTAATAAATTAATGTAGTGATCAAGTGGAAGGGATTCATTTATATACAATTCAAATTTATATACTCTGCATTTTATTGCTAATATTTAAAATGCTTTACTGAAAAAAAACTACTTAATACGGATAAAAATATTATAAATATCTTATTACCATAACAATACAAATTATCTCTTATTTAATGCATCGATGACTTCAAGATCTTTATCAAGACCTCAGTCCTATGTTTCGTCACAGGAAGAACGAGATCCGCTCCGGGAAGATGCTTACAACCAAGTTCTCCAGAAGAGCTCCCAAGGAAGTGGGGCTTTGTTCCCTAGACCTGTAATATATTAAATACACTCCCAGGAAGGAAGGTTAGGTCCAGAATCTTCATCCTTACCCGTACTGCCGGGGCCCTTTTAGTTTTAGGTATCAAAACTAGCTCCTATTGAACTGACCTAAAACGTCATTCCCTAAGCTTGTTGCCCACCCAAAGGGTTCTGGCTTGTATATCACATGATTTATGGTGGAAAATAAAGGATTCGGAGCCATTTGTGCAACCTCTACCTCTTAATTTTAATTACAATTTTACATTGCATTCCCAATGCCGGTATAACAGTAGACTAGTTGTTAATGTTGCTATTGTGTCGGGTATATACCTAGAGGTTGGCAACACGAACTTGTAAACAAATTTCCAGTGATCCACGAGTCAAGGACCTTACTAAGAGGTAACGGGAGGCCAGGTAAACATATTGACAATTAAACAAAAAAAGTAAAACAATGATCTTCAAAAGGAATGGGGGCGTTAGCACAGATCCCATAGTATGTCGGTCTAAATCTTAGTTTAAATCTATTCCCCGTCAGAATATTTCATGGTGTCCACACTAGCCCCCCATGAGTTTTGTTGGGCCAAATTAATAGTACGTGCCAGCATTAACTCTCTCTGAAGTGGCAATTAACAGGTCAAAATTCAACATACCGAAGACAAGTATAACCTTAGTTAAATAACATCTGTGAGTTCATTAAATTGACCAGTAAACTGCACTATTGCGTTAAATAACACCAATATGGCAGTTGCTTATCATATTTCAATATCATGCCACATAAAAGATTAATTCGTCTAAAATACTAATAAATCATAATAAAAGAAATGTATGGTTTAGCGTTTATTATTTAATAACCAGGTATTCGCTTCTAATAAACACTCATTAATGTAAAGTTAATTGATGGCATATAATCCAAATTTGACTTCCTGAATTGAACTTTATACTAATTAATACGAGTTCAAACGGTGACACTCGATTAGAGTAATATTTGATTAAAGGATTCGACTTCCACTGGCTCGTATCCGGTGACACAGCTGACGGAGGAGCGTGGAGTACTTCCCAAGACTCCCCTTCCTCTTTCGCATGCGAGGAAGGTGACAACCGTGTGGATTTGGGATGTCTCTGGGCAATTTTTAAATACTGTTTGAGTGAGTGAATGAAAATTAACCCCTCGTATCCGGTGACGCGGCTGACGGAAGAGCGTGGAGTACTTCCCAAGACTCCCCTTCCTCTTTCGCATGCGAGGAAGGTGACAACCATGTGGATTTGGGATGTCTCTGGTCTGTTTGTAAATACTGTATGAATGAGCGAGTGGATGAGTATTGTAAATATGGTATGAATAAGAACATTTATCACAATTACTTATGGCTTATAAGGCAGATTGTAATTTTATCACAATAAAGAAAGATAGAGATTAAAGGATTCATTTAATTAATTTGTCATTTAATTAATTGTAAAGTAAGCTACATCATAATGGTATCGGATCAAAGTACCATTTAACTAGATAAATTAATTTGATAACTAATGTTACACTATACAATAAACTCGTTAGTGTTTATTATTTATTTCGTCTTAAAGTTTTCGTCTTCAGGGTTTTTGTAGTAGTAAACGACTTAATAATGTTTTGTGATCGTTATTCCAGGTGTTTAAGCTGAGATACCAATAAAGTATTAAATCCTTTAAATGAACTGAATAAAAATATAAAGGACGTAAATAAACAATATAAATAAGCAGTATACGACGGATTTACATTTTTATTAATAAAATAAAATAATACACAATAGCAGTACAATTAGTTATAAGAAAAAAACAATATTTAAATGCCCAAGGCCTGGTTAGTAAAAATACAAACAAAACTTAAATCTATAAGCTAATAAAAAAAATTGTTCTTAATATCGATACACAAAGTTATGCTTTTGTTTATTAAAAAATAATGCGTTCAAAAACATGGGCTATATTCGGTTGCAGTAGCTTCCTCGTGGCTCTTTGGATCTAAAAACTCCCACCTACTTTTTTTTTGGTTATCAATAAATTATGGGGTGAGTGTAAAGAGAGATGGGACTAGTTCGCAATTCTGCCACCATGGAAGCTCACTAGGGGTGCTTACGTAAACGGTATAACGCACGTCCGAGACGTGCTCTGGTGTCGACATTCTCAGAAAGTGAAGTTCAGCTAGAATTTTATCAATGGTAAATATCTCATTTATTTTCAAAGTAAATAAGGAAATACATAGATACCAAGCCTTCTTTTTTTGTTGAACCTATCGGAATGGGGGGAGATGTGGCGTAGGCAATAACTGTGGAGGCTTGTTACGGACGTCCGGCTGCCGTGCTACCGAGGTATAAGAACGAAGCTCTGATTGTAGGAAATGATAGTGATCTTGTCTGTTGGAGTGGTGAATGATATGCAGCACCTCTGGCACAAGAAGGAGGAACAGGGCAGGAAATTAATATGATTGGCCCCTTACTGCTCACGAATCATCCAAGTCTAATGGGCTGGTTTGGATCACGGCATGATACATGAGCTTGGCACGGAAGTTTAACCAGTCCTCGGCTCTGCCCTTTCTTAGTCATATCCCTCAATGTCGGATCAGCCTGTCAGATCCACCGCTTCGGGGCTTCGTGTTAGAAGTGCTTTATTTTCCATACTTATCCTGGATAGTGGGTAAACTGAATAGATTTGATCCCTTGGAATCTGCTACAGGGATCAGATTGTCATTGCAAGATGTACAATATATATTTACAAATTTTATTAATAGTATGTTGCTATGCGTCGGTCTAGGAGGATCTAAAATAATCATGTAACATAACGCACGATTAATATCTTACGCGCTGAAAACGATAGTAGCTTAAACTCGAACAAAATCAGTTATAAAAAATGTTTTTTTTATTTAAGTGTTTTTAACGGGGACCATTAAAACCTACAACTATAACTCAGTCGTATAGGCGTGCAAACTAGGTAACGCATTTTATTTTCATGTAACACAACGATTTCCAGAATAGGAAATGTTTAAAACAATATTTTTTTGACTTCTAATTTTTTTGTTTTTTTTAAATATCCCCGTATATATGATCTGCATTGTGATCTGCATTATACATACAAAAGTATGAGGTTCACCTTATTTGTCATAAACTTAAAACTAAACCTACATTTAACAATAAAAACTTAAACTAAATCTTAACCTAATTTTCCCCGACAGTCTGTTCCCAGCGATGCCGGGCGGGTGTTGGTGGAGGGGGGGGGGGTTATAGCGTTGAACACTGGGTTTGTGAGATGCTGAACGAGTCAAAAATGGAGTGGATGCTCACTCACCGATGGCACACCAAGCAACGGGTGCAGGTCAGGTTTCTTTAACCTCTCGAGAGAGGTATGTCAGACCACTTTTCTCATGATCCCATTTTGAAATTGTTTGAGATTTTAAGCTGCATTGTCAGTCAAGCGAGTATACAGCGGGGCATCGTACAGCAGAGCTGGCCGGAGGACACATTCACGTATATATCATCAGTTTGAGACGCAGTGACAAATTGGTTAAGTTAACAAGTGCGAAAGCCAATAAGACCTGGGACGTACTTTTCTATTTTGTTACTATAAAACAACCATGTGGACTTGGGGGGCCTCTGGGCTGTTTGTAAATACTGTATGAATGAGTGAGTGAATGATGAATTGTAAATATGGTATGAATGATGACATTTATCTCAATTACTCATTGCCTAATAAAAGGCAGATTGTAATTGTATCTTAATAAAATTGATTTATAAACAAGGTTACTAAAATGGATAGAGAAATGGAGATGCCTATCCATTTTTATACCCAGATACCCCAGATACCAGAGCACTCAAGTCCTTTTAACTCGTGAAGCATGTGATCTTTGACCCAGGTAAGGAAGAGATACAGTGTATTATTTACTGTTATTATTTGTTCGAATCAGTGAATCTTCAGCTTGGCCGTTGTAAAAACAAGCGTTGGCTGTCTTGCCAAATGTTATTGTCAATTGAATAGGAAGGGTTGATTATCATTCCGGGAGCTGCGCCCCTATTAATTTTATAGCATCCTAACAGCCTTCTATCTTCTTCACAGACGGCGAGTGGTCCGCTATCCCGCATTGCTTGTAAGTGAATAGGGTTGAGCATGTTCTTATACCATTGAAATCGTTAAACATTTTTCCTGTTTGTCAAACTGAATGGTAAATTTTGAAGGCCTGAATAAACGTTCACAAAAGTTTTAATTCATTATTTTAAATGTAAAATTAGACATAACAACCTGAAAAACGGACATAATTGGAAAAGCTGATATTAACTTTCCAAATTAATGAAGCGAAAATCCTCACGCAAAAGTACCATTCAGAGGAAAAACTCACTCACTAGTTAGGTCAAGGACCTATCGTATGTTATACCTGTCCTATCGTTAAAGAAAGAAATAATCAAAAGAAGGATTACTAGATGATGTCCCATGGTCGCTATGATGGGAGGCTGACATAGAACAACTGATGGGAACTGGGGACGAAATACTTCAACAGAACTATAATTGAAAAAAGTAATAGCTAAAATATGAAAGTCGATGTGGGATGGACCCCACACAGTAATCTGAAGTACATCAAAGAGAGGAGCACCAACCCTTAGGTTATAAACGTTGACTATGTCACTCGAACAAATGGCTTTCAATCGATCTGATAAAATTTCTTTTCTCTATTCTTAACACTTATTTAAGTTTTTACATGGCTGTTGATTTTGAATTATGTTCTAATTCTCTGATTTTAAGTACAAGCAATTGTGATAACAAATATCACTTCATATAATCTAAGATATAATTGCGATATATAAAAAGTAAGACCTATGATAATAACATATATAATCTCATTTTATTAATAAAAAATATACATAATTACAATAAATATTTGTCTATACAGTTTAGACTTTGATCGTAGCTTGACATCACAAAGCAAGTAGATTTTTCATTCTTCAAGTTTTTGGCTGAAAATAATCAAAAATAAATAAATAAATAAAATATTTGGAAATATAGTGACTTAATATAAGTGAAGACAGACAAATAGTGTCAATACTAAAACATAATTCAATAGAATTGGCTAACATAGGAATCTAGAGGTAATGATAAGAATTTATCGTCACAACGGCATATGATGTGTCGATTTGATTTTTTATAAATAAGTCATTTCGGTATAACTGTGTTTTAGCTTGAGTTTGAGTGTATTCGAGATTACTTATGATGACTTCCTGGCCGAAGCTAGAATCATTATATTATTATTATTATTATATATTTGTTTCCTGGCACGAAAGCAAGTCCCAGAAGGGATATGGGACTCAACAGCTAGGGAGGTCCTAGATACCCTAGGTAACCCATTCGCAGGGAATGCGAAAAGACATACACGACCACAAAGGGCAATAAAGGAAACACTTTCTTTTTTTTTTTTTTCTTTCATAGCCCCTTTAAATTTACAGATAAGTATATATAATTAAAGATCCTCAGGCGAATCTATTTACAAATTATTTTTGTATTTCCTGTAGCATCGCTACATTATATACAGGTTTTGTTATTTTATAAAAATTATATAATGAATAAACAAGTATAATGATATACATTATATGTAACTAGACTAAACTGACTAAAAAAAGTGATAGGCTCACCTTTTTGATCAACCTTAAAACTAACTTACATACTAATTCTTAACCTAATTTTTCCCTAACAGTCTGTTCCCATCGATGCGGAAGGGGTGGTGGGGTCATAGTGTTAAACACTGGGTTTGTCAGGTGCTGCAATGAGTCAAAAAACTTGATGTGTCTCCGGTGGATGAACTCACCCACCGACGGCACACCAAGCAACGGGTGCAGGTCAGCTTTCTTCAACCTCTCGAGAGAGGTATGTCGGACCACTTTTCGCAGATCCCATCCTGGAAATGTTGGAGACATTTGGCTGTATTGTCAATCAAGTGGGTAAATAGCGGGGCACCGTACAGCAGAGCTGGCCGGAGGAAACATTTGTATATCATCAATTTGAGATGAAGCGACAGATTGGATGAAGTTAGCAAGTGCGATAGCCGGTAAGACCTGTGTCGTACTTTTTCTATTTTATTACTAAGATGAGTAGAGAAATGGAGATGCCTATCCAATTATATACCCAGATAGTGCATTGAGAAAGCTGGTGAGTTCTCTTGCCCTCCTATACTATACGATTTTGGCAAGGATTTCTCCCCTTTTGGAGGGAGAAGATTACGCAGTCGGTCTTCCCGGCGTTTACACATGGCTAGTCTGTCACTGATAACATTAAAAACTGACCAGGCCTGTGTAAGAGCTCTTTGTGCATTCATGCTGCTGCTGTAAACAACAATATCGTAGGCGAAAGCGATTACAGTAGCTTTCTTATAGTTTGTCCCAACCATTTAAGATGTGTACATTGTGAAAAGAACCGGAGACCGAACCGCACCTTGAGGAACTCCAGTCAGAGGGAATGGGTTAGAGAGGCAATCACCCACCCGTACCCTCACCGATCTGTTCTTTAAGAACGAAACCAACATGGTATATAGCTGCTCTGGGCATTCCTAGTCGCAAAGTTGTCGGCACAGATCCCGTGGGACACTGAGTCGAAAGCCTGCGTGCAGTCCAACAAGATCATAGCAGTTGCTGTATTCTTGTTGATACCGAGGGTGGCTTCCGTCTGTACCTTCCCAAGCGGATGTTCTGTACTCAGATGAGCCTGAAAACCAGTCTGCGCATACGGAATGATAGCATTTTCCGAACAGAACTCCTTCAGGTAGTTCAGTATTATCTTTTCGAGAATCTTCTCCATGTGAGGGAGGAGACTGATCGGGCGATAGTGGGCTGGGTGGTTGCCTCTCTTTGTGGGCTTGCGCAGCGGGAAAAAGATAGCTTGTTTCCACGTTGCCAGGAAGTATCGCAACCTGATACATGAATTGTACAGGTTAACGAATTGGGCAATCCCTCTCCTCGGCTGCTGTTTCAGCAATACCGTTTGCACCCCGTCGCCCCCTGGTGCTCGGTTTCCCTGACACCGGCGAAGAATCGCCTTGAGCTGCTTCGGGGAGACAAACATATAGTTCTGACCTGTCCTCAGCTGTCGAGGATCGTGGTAGTTACCTGTCCTAGCGGCGTTGTCAATAAAACACTTTCTATGGAAGAGAGAGAGAGAGAGAGACAGGGTTCAAGACGAGAAGATATATACTTCGGGGTGACACAGCGAGAGGACATTCTGTGCAGAGCTGACGTTGGGAGTAATGACTTAGCCAATGCTTGATCAGCTTGTTCTTGGGCGACTACCCAGAGCGGGTCTGCTGCTTGCTGTGGACTGGTCCTCTGGAGACCTCTGAGACGCTAGGTTTTGACTTGGACTCACATCTTGACCTTGAAGCCATCGATGTACTTCAGTAAGGCGTAAGTTATATAGTTTAAACTACTAAAATATCTGTAATCTTCCTATCCTTTAAAGTCAACCAAACTACATATTCTTAAGTAAAATATTTTAAAAACATTAAGAATAAAATATAGTTTACAAATTTCTATTTTATAAATAGATATAGATTATATAAATGTATGCTTTCCATTTTGATTACCACGTTAATTTATTAAGATAAATTACTTTGGGTTTAGATTCAATTGGGACCAATTGTAAGTGAATTGAATATTTGAGTAGGGTATAATTTTGTACATTTAATACACGTTAATCAAATAATCGAGAAATCAAATGTGTCGGTAGTTAAATACTTAGGTGGCATTTAAAATTTAAATATTCTAATTATTCAACTAGAGCGTGGCGTTTGTGGGTAAGTATGGTGAATATATTAAAAGGATATATGTATCCTTAGAAAAGATACATCCTTTATATATTGCCTTAGAGTTTTATATATTCGGAGGGAGCTGAACATCAGATAGATTAATGTATCGATTCGCGTACATGTATCCCTTAATATATTCAAAGAAAATCTCTCATTCGCCAAATGTAGAAATACATTATTTTTCTAGATTTAAAAATATTTATCTATTACCTACCATTAATGAAATTCACGTCAAACTGAATTTATACTTCGAAATCCCTTATGTTGTAATTTCGTTTCTTCTCCTCTACATCTTCATCCAGATCTGCTGTTTCGTGTACTTCTTCCAAATTGGTCTCCTCACTTTGACTGTCTTCTTCTGCCCCAGAGAAGGATTCGCTATGGAGTTCCCTTACTGCTGGACCAATCACCTCTTCCAGGTACGTAAGAAGTGCATTGCATTTATCCCTGCTGTTCACGTCTCGGCTGGCGCCCCACATCACCACTCCCTTACACCCATTATCCATGGGCATCTTGAGAAGGTTGACCATATCGTCCTTTAAAAAGAAATACATAATTACTTTTCATAATTTGTTTAAAGTATGTTTAATACTATTGCTTATAGCTAGTACTAATAATAAGGACTTGGTACCTTCGAGAGGAACTGGTCGTTGTCATGGTATTTGTACCAAATGTACGGATAGACTGGAACGTCTTGAGCAACTCTCATAGCCTCGTCTAACCGGCCTTTGATGAACCTTCGCCTCTTGGAAGGGTACATATCGTTGTTCTTCAAGTACAGGGACGGGTAGTACGCAGTGTTTTCGGAAAAGAGCCAGAACATACTGAAATATTTTTCCTTAAAATTTAATTGTAGTTTTTGTACAAATAAAACAGATAATAACTTTGATTTTCTGGTCTGTATTTAATAGTGGCAACTATTAGTAGATTATCTACCTTGTATTAAATGAGCAATTGATAACATTACCTGTCGTTGTCGAGCTGTACCTCATAGGAGCAGGTGGCCCTGTTGTTGTGCGGCGTGTAGTTGAAGCAGAAGGGATAGCCGTAGTAGCCCCAGCTGGCCCGTGGTCTGAGCCTTTTGCCGGCCCGCAGCGTGTCCAGCAGGAACACCCGGGCCCCGAGCTCGAATCGGTAAGTAGCCTGTAGGGTATAACTTTATCTGAGCACGGACCATGATCAGATTATTTATTTTACAGCAGAGAACCTCTGCTAATAATTTTGGTTAACTATTATATGACCCAAGCAAGTCTCGTTGGGGGTGTTCTGGATGAATGAGTACGTCCGATAACTTTTTTTCTTGGTATTATATAACAATTTGTAAACCATGTCGTCATAAGTGTTGATTGTTGACCAATGATAGCTTGGAAATGTCTAACAATTCTTTGATTTTTACTTTAGTTTAAGATTTTTTGAATTAACGGCCGACGATTACGGTGTCGAGATCATGGGTGTGAAATTGAAGTGTATTTAATGCTGAGCTCATGTGAAGAGTGAATAAGTAAAATTGTAAGTTTTGATGTTGTATGATGAACAGTATAGGCACGAGGCTCCCTAATCATATGTGTATATTCCTTGTGCAGATGTGTCACGCATTGCCAAAGTCTTTTTTGACGTCAGGAGATATGTAGAACAGGAATGTTTGGTTTTGTACGTCATTTCAATTACAATTTCAACATTTCAATTACCTCTACTTCTACCATGGTTGAAAACCAGAAGGGATGTCTCCTCTTCTCTATAAGCCTGGAAAATTCCCTGTAAGGACTTAGGCTGCCCCAATTCTGCCTCCATACTGGACGCCAGTGTTCGAAATCAATTATTGCAAGGCCTATAAATTATTGAATTAGAAAATATTTTTGAGCCAAACAAACAGTTTAATTAATTAGTCAAGAAGAATGCAGTTTAAAACTATAAAGAGAGTACTTACCACTAAAGTTGGTGTTGGGTATAAGCTTGTCCAGGTGACCCTCGAAAAGTTGAAGATGCCTGGAAAGACTCCCTTCCTGAGGGACTCCACCGTTTCTGGGCACTCGCCGGTCTCCGGGTGCAGGGAGCAGCGCAGGAAACTCCCCAGGGTCATAGAGGATGGCTATCTCTTGTCCTCGAAACTCGTCATGGTAGTTCTGCCTTAGACCCCAGGCGTTCACTTGGCTGAAGTTGATGCCGTACTTGTGGCACTGGAAGGTTGGCACGTTCCAGTAGACTGGAAAAAGGTCTTCCGGCGTCTCAGTCGATCTGTTGAAGTGAAGAGTGGCTGTAGCTACGAGCAGTATCCATTCATCCAAAATATTCAGGTGTTTTAGAATCATGAAATAAAAATAAAATACACACACCCCCTCGCCCAGTACCAGGCTGATTCCATAACAGGGGGCGTTTAGACGCAAAGAGGGCAGCTATCATTTGTAAAGGTTACATTCATTGACCATTATAATATTCTTGAGTTGATTGAAAAAAAATTATTCTTTCCTCTACGTCTTTGATCTACTTTAGTCTTATTGTGGTAATGAGCTGTCAAAAGAAGAGTACGTTGAAGAGAGCTGCGGGCTCGCATGGAACACTTATGGGTAGGTATTATACTATGGATAGTTGTTGAAATCCCCAATTCATGTCGTGCTTAACTGTTTCTAATGAAACATTCCGTTTTTAATGTATAACCTTTTTAGACTCATTACAGCATAATGCTAGTTGGCTAGAATTAACCTAAACATGACAAGCGTAAGTCAGTAATTACTTGTACTATTGAATGTACATGCAGTTTTCAACATAGTTTTTTTTATGGGTACAGACTTGCATAAGTCTTGTTCGGGACATGCAGTTAAGTGTTAAAGTTTATTGGTGTGCCCATATGTGACTAATTTATTGCGTGGTCTTAAGGCGTACAAGTTATTTCATCATTGTCTACTGTTGCTTTATTTTTGTTGAAGCTAACGTTGAGCTTTCAACACCCGCATTGTTCCCAGCCTACTGTTTTTCTATAACATGACGAGTTTTCATCTTGCTATTAGAGCATCATCTGCATGTTTCTAAAAATATGTTAAAGACAATGTGCAAGTCCTTCACAACGATATGGTAAAGAGGAGGGCTAGGGGTAACTGCTAGTATAAATGCCCCTTCCTCTTATTAATTATCTTCTGCATTAAAGTAAAGACTCTGAAGAAATACCCTCGGATTTTGGAGTTCCTAGGCCTCTTTGGCTTGCTTCTATGGCACTTTAAAGAAATACTGATTTTAATGGATTGTATTGTAATAGGTTGGCCAAAAAGTCCGTATGATAAGCAAAAATAAGACACAACTTTTAAACACAAAGCGATTTATTCAATCAATGATTGTCGTTTTGTTCCAGTATCTTCTGCCATATCATGGGCAGATTCATAATTCTATGCTCAAAGTATTTCCTGTCTTTACTGGCAAAAAAATGATCTAAGTGGACTTTTACATCTTCTTCGGGGTTGAAGGTCTGTCCATTCAATGAATTTTAAAGAGACCGAAACAGGTGGAAATCAGAAGGTGCAAGATCGGGCAAATATGGAGGGTGTGGCAAAACTTCCAAGCTCCAGTAACTTCTGCCGCGTCTGCAAAGAAGTGTGCGGTCTGGCATTGTCGTGATGGTACTTACATATAATTTACCCATAAAAATAAAGATGACTATTACGTTTATTAACAAAATATAGACGTAAGTTTAGTATTTACAACATAATTTTAAATTAAATTATTGGCTAATGTAATAACAAACAAAGAACTACTATTAACAAAAAAAAAACACCAAACCATCATCAGGACCTTCACTAATGTAATGTCACTGGGGGAGTTTGGTGTGAGGCGATGGCACAAACCTGTCTCACGGTAACGTGTAATTGCTTTCTGAAACAGTAGTTCCAGGTAAACCCAATGCATATGTTTGGCTTTGGCCTTAATCTTTCACTAAAGTAACAACGCAGACAACTTGCTCGACCATCAAACCATTAAAATTAAAAAAATAACCTTTTGCTAATTTTTTAGAGTTACATTTACACAAGACACAAAAATAGAAATGTTTGGGTAATTGTTTAAAAATATATTTTATGATTATTTATCGGGGGTTTCCTTCATATAGGTTGTAACCTGTTTGTTATATGTTCGACCCCTGCAATGTAAAGTATAGCTAACATAGAATAGGCTAAGAGATGTGTGGTGGGTGCAGACTGACGGAAGAAGCATGCAATGAACCCTTTTAAGTGTGGGCTGATTTCCCCGATGTCTGGAGAATTTGAACGTTTACAACCCTTCCTCTTCTTTCTGCAAAAGGGAGTGTCATAAAATAAATGGGGTTTAGCAACCAAGGTGTTCCTTAGACAGTGTTATGAGGCACGGTCTAACATAGTCTAAAAATGTGTCCTCCAGCAAACAGGTTCATATTGAATAGACCTTCTTCTTAAGGGATAGAGACTTGGTACAAGAGGACAGGATAAAAACTGGTGGACGAAGCAGCACAGCTTATTCGTTGTGGGTTTATCCATGGGTGGACCTCTGAAACGCTCAGGTTTTGATTTGGACTCATATTTTGAAGCCATCGTTGTTTCATAGTAAGGAATATTTCAAAAGTTAGCTAGTAACTAACATCTGTGTAATTCTTCATAATTTTTATTCTAATTTAATATAATCAGTTTACATAAACATCCTTAATAAAAGTAGATACTTGAGGAAAGTAAAATGAATGATGCATTTAAGATTGCACGATGAAAATAATAAGAAAGAAAGAGTTAGGTCGCTATCCGTCCTTGGTGCTATCCATCTTCCTTTTTGCTCCCAACCAGAGCTGATCCTTTGTGCCCTCTTTATCCTATACTGGGGGCATTATTGTAGCGATGTTGCAACGTAGTATCAACCAGTGATATATACGCAATCCGATTTGTGTGACGCTCTCACAAAGAATTCAACCTTCGGAAAATTAACAGGGAAATAATATTACAAAGGAGCAATAAAAATCATCTGGTGCTCATATCTCATTATCATACGCTATTCTTCAGTTCTTTTTAATATAAAAATGTACATGCCCTCTTGGTCCGTGGGTGGAAATTGGTCTTTTAAAAGCGGGTAAACTCAATGAACTTCGTTAAGTATCATGGGGTTATGTCTCATAAGAACAAACATTGATTTGTCATAAAGAGGGAACTTAGACAGTATTAGTACTTGTTATTATTTACAATCTGCAGAGAAATAAAATGCATAAAATAAGAAAATGTAAAGTAAAAAATGTTTCAAATAGAAATAAATAACACGTGTGTTATTAAAGGATAAAAAATATATAAACTGAAATAAATGTAAACAACAATAAAATATAGAAAATAAAACAAGAACCGTAATCGATTCTCGTCGACAATCACAAGATTTTGTCACTGGAACAGAGATAAGGATTCATAAATCAATGTTTCCCATATAAATGAAGCTCAAAAAATATTTGACTAATTACTTTGCTGTTTTTTTGAAAATTGGTTGCTTATAGCTCAGCTATAGTTTTGGCATTAAATTAAATTTTTTCTTAATAATTTTTGATTCAAATAATATGAGACCCTAGATGAGATATAATATGATTGATGATATATACTCGTACATGTGTTTGGTTTTTCCAAGTATCTTTTTTTCCTGACTATTGCATAATATTTTTTTTTATTTCACAGAAGAAATTTTTTTTTTTTTTTACCTCTCTAATTATAAGATTAAGGATGAGGGAAAAATAAATGGATACTTACAATTAAAGAAAATTAGAGTACAGGGACAAAATATAACTTGTTCGGAAGAGTTCCGGATGCGCATGAGTTTTTAAACACTCTCTTTAAACTATTGAAAAAAAAATAATCGGCATTTTTTCATCAAAATTAATCAACTTTACATAACCTTGGTATCTGAAAATCATCTTTTTAAAAAAAGTAAATAACAGTCGTGAAACCAAAAAGAAAGCGAATTCAGCTTAAACGTTTGTACTGTTGGCTCCCAAAACTTGATTTTTTTAATGCCGTCTTTAGTGTATCACAAACCCTGGAGAAAATCCTGGATCTTCAAGCAGAAATATCACAGAGAAATGGATAAGTAACAATTACTAGTAATAAAATATTAATCCGAAGAATAAACATGAAAGTGAAGTGAAGTACCCGCGGAAATATCCTAGTATAATTCGTTAGGCCGTTGAGAATACTTCATAATTTTTTTAATATATATCTTTATTTCCAACTCGGCTTGACATCCATATGTGGATACAACAGGTAACGTTATACGTGTCTTTATAATGAGAGATCGAACAAATATTTTTATTGAAATAAAAATACAATCTGGCAATCATGCGTGATTAATGAGCTCGTTCAAACCATAATTGCAGTTAAATATTCGATCACTCATCCATTATATGTAGACAAAAACACTAGTGATAGACCTAAGGCGTACCTGCCTGAAGGTAAAGCCTCACCCTTCCAGCTAGGAAATAGGCTATGTCTCATACAGATACTCCGGTATCCAAACTTCTGAGTAAAGAACAGAAATGATTATGAGGCTTTAAAGACAAAAGCCGTAAGAGAGGTCAAGTTCAATGGCTCTACGGACTGAGAGCATCGATTGTTTATTCAAGGAGAGGCTGCTACTCGCGGTTCCTAGATCCTATCTGAAAAGGCCACTGTACCAGATAAATCTTTCACACAGTGATGACCAAGTGATGATACTGTTTGTAAGAAGGCTGGAAATATGAGCAGTAACGCCACTTCCGTGATGACTGAAGGCCCTTCCTATTTTCAAGAATGAGCAGGCAATTTCCGTAAACAAAGGTGTGAGCGCATATCGTATGGGCTGTAATGGAATACGTCGCTTCTCGAGCTGTTGTTGTAAATAGTATCGGGGGGGGAGAGAGAGAGAGAGAGAGAGAGAGAGAGAGAGAGAGAGAGAGAGAGAGAGAGAGAGAGAGAGAGAGAGAGAGAGAGAGAGAGAGAGAGAGAGAGAGAGAGAGAGAGAGAGAGAGAGAGAGAGAGAGAGAGAGAGAGAGAGAGAGAGAGAGAGAGAGAGAGAGAGAGAGAGAGAGAGAGAGAGAGAGAGAGAGAGAGAGAGAGAGAGAGAGAGAGAGAGAGAGAGAGAGAGAGAGAGAGAGAGAGAGAGAGAGAGAGAGAGAGAGAGAGAGAGAGAGAGAGAGAGTGAGAGAGAGAGAGAGAGAGAGAGAGAGAGAGAGAGAGTGAGTGAGAGATTAATGAGTTATTAATTATACTATATTTATATAAGCTGCGTGTACCATTATGGGTTCAAATCCCTAGGCAGAAAGTGGTGTTTCTTACTTTCGAAAAACTACAGCTTTACACTAAGAATTACTAATAGAAAATATAAAGATATATATGTTAAACATTTCTCATTATTATTTACGAAAATCTCCCCATACAACAACACGTCTAATTAACAAAATAGGAGGGTACAAAAAAAGTTACATTGTAGTAATGATATGTTCACTAAAGGAGAAAAGTATATAAATTTTGTAAGTATAATATCTTGCCTTATGTAAATATTTATTAAAAGCTACCAATGGATTTCGCTATTAGAGAAGCCAATAAAAAATAGTCTTTTACTGTATATTGTTATTATGATATAGGTTTTTATTTTGGTTAGTTTTACCTTAAAGTTTAAGGTATTATCTTTTGTAAAAGCCAATCAGAAGAATTGGTACAATGATGTATCAATTATGTTCTTACCATTGTACATAGATGTATGTAATGAAATTGCTGTATCTTTCTGTCACTTTCGGGAGTGCCTAAATCAGGGGCCTAAATCAACCAAACGGTTGGCAATACGTCCAATATCAACGGATAATGACTACAAGCGGGTGTAAATATCAAATTACAAGTACTTGCTACTCACAGCGAGAAGGTGGCTAGGACAGGTATCCAAGCTGCTACACTCGACAGGTATGTCATCGAGGCTGAATGAGCGACAGAGCGCCCCACTCCGGAGCTGCCGAGAGCCTTGGGCCTTTATATGATCCCCGGTTGAGCAGTTGCCCTCAAAGTAATTGATTCCCGTAATTTAATAAACTATTAAAACGCTAGTGAAACCTAAAACAATTATGACTATTACCTTATTGCGTTACGAGGCCCAAATTGCTACTGTTACGCGAGTCGAGATAGTCCAGTCGTTTCATCGTAAACAACATCCTTCGGACTTGTTTTCAATGCAATATTTATTTGGTTAAAAAATTTAGTTATCAACAATTACGAAGTCTTATGAATGCATTAAAAAAAAAAAAATTATTAAATTTAGGTATGCGGCACTGGAGAAAGTAGCAAACAACGGACCCTAAGGCCTTTTCAAGGTGAAATATTTCCAAAATAATCTAACGATAGGTTTTAGGTAGTCATTAAGGCGACTGTTTCATGATTTGAAAGCTGGGAGTTCAAAACCTTAAGTAGACATTGATTTTTGCTTTGAATTGGGTTAAATTATGATCTGATCTATGGGCAAACAACGAAAATGTTCGAGACTTATTTCTTGAATTCTAGCCAAATACAAGAAGCCACATAGTGATACGAATATTGTAAAAGAGTCCTAGATGCTAGATTTGATAATAAAAAGGAAAGCATTGACATGGATTCTCTTCTTCACGCAACTGATCAAGAGCTGGTTTTCACTTATGCCTAATGGTATATGGACCAGTGAAGGGACAGCTGTTTTTAAGAACAACATAGCTGCCCTACCTTTGGAAATAATCTAATAATTCCAAGATGTCTCAAAAGACATTTATGTTATTATGTTATTTAGGACGTTATTACCAAAAAAAATTTGGGTATGAGCAGCTTTTAATTAAAGATGAATACGGAAGCAAAAGTATCCGGAACGAAAAAATATAGCAGAAAATAAAATGATATGCATTTGTTTGTTGGATCAACATTAAGAAAATAAATTATTTTTTCGTTTGTTTTTTGGATTATATGGCGTAAAACCCTCAGTTTATCAACTCCATTTTTTTTTTACATTAAAATTAACATTAAAAAAACATTAAAATTAAAATTAATTGGAGAGCTGGGTTCGTACCAGAGAGCAGATGTTCCCAGGAACTGACCGGGGCCCAGGAGGCATCACAGTCTCAATTGTCAGGCAGGGTTTATATCTGTGTTTTTATAGGACTGATAAAATATATGTTGTGGATAAAAACTATGCAAGACACCTAACTATACCTACTCTTATTTAAGAATAACTAATCGACCGCCGGGAAGTTTCTATTGACTGAGCCAAAATGCCAGGCTTTTAAATGTGGAAAATGTTCAATTCTTGGCTATAGTTTAGAATTAGTAGTAGAAGAGGCTCGCTCAGTCTCTACAGGGAAATGAATAGCTGTTATGAATAAACCAAAATGAAGAATGCGATGATTGCCTAGAAGTAAGGTTATTTTACTTATTATAAACAAGAAATAGCGTATCTTCTGATAGAGACATATATTTATTTTAGTTTTTAATTTGTATTATCAAACAATTGTCATTAGTTGTTTTAAAGCCCTGATATTCTACAGCTAAGGACGTTATAGCGGGTTATCTATCGGCTAAAACCCTTTTGCAGGGAGCGATAAAACTTAATTTCATTGGTCCGCTTCGAATATAACCTAGATCCTTCTTAGAGAATGTAGGTAACCTCAGTGACTCTTAGGTTTACCTGTACCGTGTGTGATTACTGATAAGCAATGTTTATTTAGCAAACAATTCGCTCCACATATTTTGAAAACAAATTAACCAAAAAAGCTAACAGCTTATTCTAGCAAAACGTGTTGTTGCAATCGCCAAGCAAAGTAATTTAAAAATTAAAAGTGAAAGCATATAAAAGAATTGTCTGTATTTCTCAACGGTTAATCTCGTACCCACTTAGATTACTTGTCCTGAAAACGTTAACTAACATACATTAAATGCAACTAATTTGTTAGGTAAGCGATTGCAACATCTACTCTTTCTATAGTTAATGTTTATTACAATAATTATTTCTGGCTGTCATGATTAACTTGAATCGCTGTATTAAAACAAGTTCCCTCACATGGCTTTGTGTATTGCAGCATGGTGTGGAATAAAATCCTTGGATGTAAAGTGAATCCATTTTATTTTAATAAATAGAAAGAGGACTGCTATGCTTTCAGTGCTAAATTGGAGTATACAAAAATGTAAAAAAATAAATAAAACATAACACAAATAAAAAGTTTTAAAAATTAATTCTGAAGTTTACCAGATGAACCTCACAACCTGATTTAAATTACTTTTTAACGCAAGTTACTACCCATTTTTCCTTAAAAATCTTCTCTCCCTAAAAAATGTCGTGGTATTGATCCCTTTGAAAACTAGTAAATACCACTATTGTTATCTAGTGTCTCTGCTCAAAGGAGGGTCTTTTTGGGAGTATGCATATAGACAAACGTAGTACACGTGAACAGTAATGTGAAACATACGAAATAAAAAAAATGTTTGCTTCGTGAGTCAATGATTCTTATATGCACTGATATTGTAAAATAATAAAAAGTAAACACGAAGAAATAATTATAATGAAGATAGTGAATACGACATTTGCCATTTGTTAACATTTCTCTTATCGTTGGGCGATAACGTGTTGCCCTCAGCTGATAGCGGCAGCCCTACCAGTGATCTCTTATCTCTAGGCCAAGGACGAACTCACACCGATTGCTTAATAGGTGATGTTTTTCCGGAAATAGATAGTTGGAAAATTATGATATAGAATCATCCGCTTCAGGATCGGAACTATAATATAAATTCTAATATAAATCCCACGCGATGGATTCTACGTTAAAATTGTAACCTCTCTTCTTGAGTTATTAAATAATCCAAAATTCAAAATAAATAAACAATGACATATAACGTATATAACGTTGTCGGGTAGGGTCTACCTCTGAGGGGAGGTCTAGCCGACCCGGCTACTGCACTGAGGGCGTCAAGAAAGAGGTAAATGGGTAAACCTGTGGTCTATGACTTTTGCCGGCGGCCTAGTCGGCGGGCAGCTAGCTTTATTCGTATTGATCTAACTCCATAAGATCTTAAGAAAGAATAAGAAAGAGCGCCCCGACAGTTCACTATGTTCAGGAGAAGAGGTAAGTTATTATAGATAGTTTAAGTGGTCTTGGAACGACCACGAATTCACACTCGGTATCTGAGGGTAGGCTTAAACTGTCCGGATCGCAGAGGCAAGTGTGAACCGGAGAGAGGCAGACTGGATCGTTGGGGAAGAAGCTTTTATTTTGTAGCTCTCTCATGCTCTTCATCAGCCGCCACTGGATCGTATCCGGTGACGCGGCTGACGAAGGAGCGTGGGGGACTTCCCAAGACTCCGCTTTCTCTTTCGCATGCGTAGGAGGTGACAACCGTGTGGACTTGGGAGGTCTCTGGGCTGTTTGTATATATAGTATGAATGAGCTAGTGAATGAAAATTGTAAATATGGCATGAATGAGAACATTAAACGCAATTACTTATTGCCTAATAAGGCAAATTGTAATTTTATCACAATAAAGAAGTTTCATAAAAATTAATACTCTTAGAGAATGGGCTCATTTAATTATTTTTGCTTCGTTCTGTTTTTTTATTTTCTAAACAATAAATCCGTCTGTCTACCACATCCATTACCACATTTAATTCTACTATTTATATTAATATGTTTATATTAAAATTTAAGGATTTCATCTAAAATGATCGTATCTGCTGACTCTCCGGGTACGTGAAGAATTCAATGTAGAACATCCAAGATTGTTTTCATAATGTTCTAAGCTCTTTACTTAAATAAAAATAAATGTATTTGAAATGGGCCTTTTAGGTGGAATGACCCATAAACTTGTCACTCAGTGATGCCACCAATAAACAGTGTGACACTTACTTCGATAAAAAAAAAAAATCCAGATCAACAAAGTATATTGGAACTCCTTTTTCTGGAATTCAAACATGACAAAAAGCATAAAAGCTTTGAACTAATCTGCACAGACAAATGATTACTCATCTGGAATTTTCTTATCTGTCACTGACTGGAGGTAGGGATGAATAAAAGTTATATAAAAAATATTCCTTAATGATATGATTTCTGAATGAGTTCTTATATTCGATGTCATAGAAATATGTTATGGCAGAAGGAACCGTTAGAATGTTACAGGGTAAAAAGATTTATATTAAATGTTCATATGAATAGACTCCCTAGATTAATAGGGTAGTGAATGGAAGATAGATGTGAAAATCCCAAATGGAGTCCATAGTAGTTGAAATCTAACTGGAATTAAGTTGACAAAAGTGGAAGCGATTAATAGATTCGAATGGAGTATGAGGTTAACGAGGGGTGACTATTGTTCCACCTTTCTTAAAAAGGTTCGAGTCATAATATCCTGAAAAGATAACAGACTGTATATGATAGTTTCATAAGGATACTAACTTACTGCGTGGTTTCTTCTGTAGTAGGCACTGTAGAGGTTGTGTCGATATCTTCGGTTGTAGTTGGAGTTAACTTTTCATCTAAAAGGTTCGACAAGGGAGTAGGACTTGAAGTCGTCGAAGTTAAATAATCAGGTAAAGATTCGAGAAACACTGAAGAATAAGTAGTTGTTGGAGCTGGCTGATGAATCTCTGTGGTAAAGTTTGGTTTCTTCGTAGGACATAAGTTCCAGAAAACTTTAGTATTCGATGAACCTCTAGTCATTAGTAAAGTTTTTGAAGTTGGGTCTTCAGAGGGTTCAAACTTTGATATAGAATTAAAAGTTGGCCTCTTGGTAAAACATAAATTCCAAAAAATCCTTCCTTCCGTTGTTACCTCACCAAATGACGTCGATTCCGTATGGGAAGGTAAGGTTATTTCTTTAGTTTCGGTTGTGTTCAACGCTTGTTGTAAAGAAAGGTTAGTAATATCCTGAGGAGATTCTGCAGGTGAAGCGGTTATAAGGTGATTTTTTTCATCCAACAAATGCGCGGAATCATTGTCCGAATTTTGAAGTTTGTTCAAGTTTGATTTGTCATTAACAATGGGTTTTTCGTTTTCCAAAATAATCTCAGGAAAATTAATAACGTTTTCATTAACACTGCTTTCGTAGGAGGGAGTCATTTGAATTGGTCTTAATGTTGTTGATGACGTGTTGTGATCGTCATTATTTTTTTTGTTGTACGCGTTGTTTGGAGATAATTTAGTTGAGAAATTTGCTTCATTTGTGGTATTATATGATTCAGTTATGTTTGTTGTATTGTTTCTGTTTTCGTTCAATACAGTCATTTCTGTCACGTTTCTATGACTCCCTAAGGTTTCTGTAGCAACGTTTGTATTTGCGGTTTCATTCCTCTTAATGTTCAATCGGTCCATTTCTGTAAATAAATCTTTTAAACTATTTGACATCTCTCCGATGGAAATCGCCTCATCTATTATCAATTTATAAAACCAATTCTTAATTTTAAGTGTCAGTGCGACATTTCTGGAGACATTTTTGTTTACGTGAGTTGCGAAATGGGTTTCAACATCGCTTGTTTCTGGGGCTAATGTTACTTTTTCTATCGCGACATGAGGTCGTCCAATTTGACTACCTACCGAGATTTCATTCGGATCGTCAACGATTGTTTCGTTGTTCAAAGGCTGATCTACCTCGTGGTAATACATTGGTTGATAAGATTGATTATCTATGTTAACATAATTGAACGATTTCTCATTGAGTTCTTCACCGGTATAATTTAAGAGCGTTATTTCGAACGTAATTAAGTTTCCAGCTATAGAAGTGGGATCGGTCGCTGATGTATTTGAATTTTTTTCCAACTGGTTTTCAACGGAGGTGAGTGGCTCTGCGATGATTCTATAATCATTAAAGGATTCATTCAACGATGCCGTATTTTGAGCATCTTTGGGCTGTAGCGTAATGTTTCGGGCATCTATTTTTTTAGAAAATAGACTTTCAGAACTAGGATTTACATGAAAAACGTTATAAAGTTCTTCTGAAATAGCATTTTCTAGGGCATCGTGAGGTGTGGTCTGAGTGAACAGTGAAGTTTCCACAGAAGAGATTTTTTGAGAGGAAATTCTTTCTTTCGCTGCATCTATTGGATCTGTGATTGTAAGCCTCGAAGTCCTCTGAATTGAAAGGTTTGACAAAATGTTTTCAGTTGAAATGTCCAGTGACCGAGTAACATTCGAGTCACTTGCAGTGTTATTATCAGAACTTAATGTGCTGATATTTGCTGTCATTATTTTTTCTCTTGAATTGAATTGTATGTCACTCGCTGCGGTAGCATCGTCCACACTCAGACCAATGAAGTTAACACCACTTCCAATTGAACTGAGCTCAACCAAGTTGGCCGAGAAAGTTCCGACGGTTATGCTCAGAATAACGACTCCATGTATACAGAAGAAATTAAAAAAAAAGCTCGATGGAAAATCATTTGTATTCAGCATCGTTCGCAGTCGCAGAGCTCATCCCATCTTCCGGCCCCTGGAAAAAGTTGTGTTTCTGTAAATTGGTTTATTTCATAATTGTTATAATTTATTTTTATTAGATAATACTTTTAATAAACGAAACAAAAAAAAATACAAATAGGAATTTCACATTATGACATCACAAATAAAAAGCCATTTTTATGTAATTATTAACGTCCAGCAATAATGAAATATCTCAGATAAATATGAGTATTGATTAGATAATGTGAGAATTGATTGATATTGGATTGAGTAATTATAATTTTCCGTTCAATATTATTTGTAAACAGCTAAATCATCTAAGACCACAAATAAACAGTTACATAACGCATAGACTAACGACCCAGTTTCAAACAAAGCAAAGTGTCACTTAGTTTTGTAGGTCAACGAAATAAGTAAACACCTTGTATTGATTAAAACATTGTCAAAAAGCTACTTCCTATTCGGCAGAGGTCTCGTCCTCCAAATTTGTTGGAATTTACTACTGATCTAGCAATATAATTAATTACATATACATCCATATGTACAAGTGAATAAGTGTATGATCTTTATTAGAAAGCTAAATTCTCATCATACAGCATTATTAATTGTACTGTAAGGATTCATACATTCGTAGCTATCTATAAATTGTAAGTAAAAAAAATATCGCTTAAGACCTTAGAAACATCAACTGAGCGTCCTATAAGACACGAATTTGTTACTAAAATATTACTTAAATTAAATAATGACACGTCAAATCTTTTTGAACACGCATTTGTGTGTGATTTATATATACTAAATGGACACAAGTGGCTAAAAAGACAAGAACTAAACAGACGATTTGGACAGCTGTACAGAATATTTTAAAGGATATTCCATCTCTCAATAAAAATAAATTACTAATCTACAAAGTTATAATGAAGCCAATTTGGACATACGAAATAGAGCTATGGGGGACAGCAAAAAGGTCGAATCCAATCCTTTCAATCAAAAGTCCTGAGAACAATAGTAAATGCCCCTTATTATGTCAGCAACAAAACCCTTCATAACGACCTTAATATACCCTACATTCTAGAACTCATCCAAGTTCATGAAATTCCATCGAAACCTATCCAACCACCCTAATACCCTAGTACAGTCATTGCACTGCACCACTCATCCCTATAATCCTCCTCGGAGACTACAACGGCGGTGGCCTTGTGACCTGCTATAAATGCGTAACAGTGGGAGTCCTGGCCATGGCCAGTTTCTCCAATGATGTCCTGGGCGTATGTTCAGTCTTCGTCAGCCTCCACTGGCCCGTTTCCGGTTACGCGGCTGAAGGAGGACTTCCCATGGGCATGGGGGACTTCCCCAGACTCCGCTTCGTCTTTTGCATTCCAGGGAGGTGACAACCATGTTGATTTGGGAGGTCTCTGGGCTGTTTGTAAATACTGTATGAATGAGCGAGTGAATGAAAATTGTAAATATTGTATGAATGAGAACATTTATCACAATTACTTATTGCCCAATAAGGAAGATTGTAATTTTATCAAAATAAAGTTGTTTTTATCAGTTAGTTACCCCAAAACCATGCTATCATATTTTCATAAATCGAGAAAATTACTCGTAAAGGAATTTTAATTTATCCTGTATTAATCCAACAGGATTGCCAAAAATTATCAGTCCACTGTGCAGTTTGGTTAATGATACAATCAATTGTAGGTCTGTATCGGGCCAGTTTAACGCGGATTTCTCCACTTTGTCCAATTTGTGCCAGATATTTTAATTATTAGTTATTAATTTAAATAATGTATGACTAGTTTTAATTGTTTAGTGAAACCAACAGTAGACATCGCTTCATTGACAATATTATTTAAGAGAACTTAACTGAAAAAAGAAATATTGTTTTTATGCTAACCTTGAATGAGGCCAATTGATAAAAGGGTTAATAAGAGTCGGGAATTGTTTACAATATAGATTTCGATTATCAGTTTATCATGATTTTATGTGTTTTTTTTTTCTGTTCGGCAATCCACAATTTTTCAGGTCAAAGCGTATCCTGCAATATTAACTGGCTATTATATTTTTATGGGCTCTAATATTGAATAGTGGTTAGGTTATTTGGGTTCAAATCTGTAGGCCAATTGATTTCATGTGTGCTAGAATTTAGTAATTTGTTCGACCTTTGTCTTTCTGTTAACTGTTCTCGTAAAGAATCCCCCATTTTACCTAGAAACAGAAGAATGATCTAATTATATACGATTTTGGATAGTGGAATAGCTTACAACCATATTTATTTATTTTTAATTTAATCTGTTCTTATTCCGAATTTCCTAATATAGATTACAATTGATTATTATGAATGCAATATGATTTTTCCAAAGGTTTTTACACTTTTCGATAAGCATTAGTGCTGGCTGTGGAGTTAATGGAGTGGTAATGTAAAGGAACAAAAATACATCTACAATTAACAATAATAAGATAAGAATTATTATAAATTACAGATGCTAACACTTTGTAATGACCCGGTTTTAACTATTTAAAAATAAGTAGCTAAAATGTCGCTGTATTCGATCCATAAACAACAGAATACTAAAATATGACATCATCAAGCTAGAAACAAATGAATGTAATACTAACAAAATGGTTGTATGTTATTCGTACTTCAGCGATCCACTGCTCCTTTCTAGCGGGGAGGATTTACTAATCATTATTTCATCTTATATTCCATAAAAATTGACTATTAAAGGTAAGACTATTTGATTGATTAAAATTGTAATTTTCGGGTATTTATCTACACTGCATACGCCAAACAAACGCCCACATACATTCACTTTATTTATTTATTGTATAATTTGTTTACAGGGTAAAATATCTACGAAAATAGAACCTGATGCCCATCAATGGTAAATAACTGTGATCTTATGTGTAAAAAAACGTTAAAACGTTAGTTTTAGCTACCGGGAAGGAGAATACCACACCCCTATATCTATAAACACACACACACACACACACACACACACACACTAAACATCAAACACAAACACAACAAACAAACAACCCCACACATGTCACCTCTGTATCAAACAATACCCAAGAGACGCGATAAGGATCAGAGTTCACCATAAATATGTATATAGAGGATTGCTTAATTTAAATTTATAAAAAAGATATAGGTTTGATTAATGTGACGATGTTGTTATGTCAATCATATTTTGGTATTTTATTATTCGTAAACCCATTGCTGTGACTTTTTTGCTATTTATAAAAATTTTAATTAACTAATTTAAACTATTTTTCTTTTAAGCTATCTAAAAATCCATTATTCGCCATATAAAAGCTTTGCCATACATATACACGTACTGAGACACTTGTATAGTCTTATTCATCAAGTCTTTGTTTTTTTTTAAGTAACAAATTCTTTCAAAATGTAAATACAAATATATATAAGTTTGTCATCAGACGATATTTTATTTCTTCGGTTATAAGACAACAGTAGTAACACTCCCTAAAATAACATGCTGTACCGGTTTGTAGTTACACTTCAAATTACAGGTAATAGGTAGTACTACAATACATCGGTATTGGCATAATTAACCACTAGCCTCAATACACCAAGCTGACAGTCCTACAATCACCCACAATCCAGCAGTATGTACACAAGCAGAGAATTCCTTATTTCAAACTTTCATATCCCAAACACCCATTAATAATATTAAGCAAATTAAATTTATATTTACTGAATTAATTTTGTTTATTTATGTATTTTATATTTTATTTAGTATTATCATAATTTTATTTGTGTTTTTTTATGTAGGTTTTGTCTCGTTTTTCTTACTGTTAAAGATTTACATCATCTATTTCCATTAAACTCAAATTGCAGCGTACACATGTATACCGGTCTCAGTGAGTATTATTTGATTGTGCTTCTGTAATTATATATATATAATAAATAAAAAAAAAAAAAAAAGACATACAGACAGACATATAGCGGAGGATTACCTGGCCTTCGAGATGACATGACAAGGACCTTCCTGATGAGAGAGCTGGCGAGCACTGAGGCAGCGCCCGCTATCACACAGATAAGGTATCCCTCAGTTTGTCGACCCCACCGATTCGCGAGCTCCGGGCCAACATTACACCATTACCCACTTCTTCGGCTCTCCTGTCCGCTAAAGCACTTTGTCCGAGAACAGGAAATCCTCTACAGGTGTCTCTAACTAGTGAAGGAGTACTGTTACCAGCAAATCTAGCAGCTATTTAACTGTTCTTTGAAGACTAATGTGAGGACATGTCGTTAATACTGATGCAAACTTGCAAATAGCAAAAGTGCCGACGTTCAAGAGAGGCAAAAAAGTTACATTTTCGATAACGAAATCGTACCTTTTGACGATTTTCTTCCATCCATTTTCCAAGACTGATGTTATCACACGTATTTTCAAAATGTATACCTACATTGTTCATATAATTCAAAAAATAAAGCTGTAAAGTAAAGAAAAAAAAATCTCGATTTTTCGATTTTGTAAGTTTGCATTTTTACTGAGGATTATTTGTTGATATATAGTTCGAAGAGAGAGACTAATAAAGTTTATTAGTATAAGTCAAAAATGTATAGAGATATAAATGATCATTTACGTTGAAAAACCGAAACAAAAAAACTACAAGTTAAAGACTAATTTCTAATGGTCATTGACGATAAAATGAATGTCTTGGTGCATCTTCTTCCGAATTGAAACAACACTTAGTACTAAATTATTATTGCTGCTCTAATAATTTTAACGAACCAGGAGATGGTAATGGATAATTCGTTATTATTCTTAGGAATTCATTCTTTATTCTCTCCAGTTTTTTTTTTGTTTTTTTTTTAATTGATAGTATACTCTTTATTGGACTATAATTACAATCTGCCTTTTATAAGGCAATCAGTAATTGCGATAAACGCTCTCATTCATACCATATTTATAATTCATCATTCACTCACTCATTCATGCAATAGAATTCTCTCCAGTTTAAGAAAGTTACTAGTTCAGGTCATACTCCAAAATGAAGATGCATATTCTGTATATTATTATATATATAAAATAGTCTGACAAGCATGTTATAGACTATTGTTTTGTATTTAATTGGCGTTAAAGATTTGTTCCAAAATACCACACATGTTAAAAAAAAAAAAAATAAGAAGTATGAAAAAAATACATACAAAATTTCGTTTTCAATGACGATTAGATTTATTTTTTAACTCATTTACTGTTTTGTTTGTGAATTTTAAGTGAGTGGTTTTGACAGAATACTTTTTTTTTTTTAACTAAGAAATTATATTTATCCTTGAGTATTAGTGTGCATTCTGAAGACACTAAATATTACTGCTTTACAATCGGTGTTTTTAAGAATAAATTACTTCTTAAAAAATTAAAATAATTTTTCATTATTATTCAATTATGATTAATTTGACCGAGAATGATCGGGAAACTGTTGGTGATCAGTTTACTTAAACTGTAACTTTAGCTGTAAGATCCGAATCCTCGAATTCCCCTGCAATAATTATCGAAAACGTATACAGGTAGGGTACCTACATATTATAATGGAATATTTAAACAAGACAAATAATTTTACGAAGCCGTAAATAAATATAATAATTAATTATGAAAATAATTATAAAGTTCAATTGTAAAAACAGATATAATTTTTCCATTGGAAATTCAACACTCGATCATAAAACCATTGGACCGATAGTCAAAATGTTTATTTAGATTTTTCTACATAGAAAATATTTCCAAGCAAACTGCATACGTTTTGGTATTACCAATATAAAACATCACAAATCTTACCTGGGTCACCATTGCATTTATTGTTCTCAACCAATGGTAACGAACGAGACTCGTAGTAGTAACATTTAAGACGGACCTGTTTACATTTTAATCAGGTCAAAGAATTGATTTTCTGAAGACTACAGCTATTTTTTTAATAAGTATTTTTATTACTTCATGTAGTACGGACTCTATAAAAAGAGCTCTGTCATATGACTTACGGCGGCAGGAGCGTTGGAATGCGATGTAGATTCAGCCAAATCATTGTGAAACGCTACGAAAAAAAATAAAGGTTATGGGTGAATGATCGGAGCGTGAAGGAATTTTCAAAGGCGTGAGGTCCTGTAAGCCACCATTGCGCGATCCCGCATAACCGTACACACGCTTTACGGTAGTTTTGCATCGATTGCTCAATAAAACCACTTATTATCATATCACTTGTAATGCACAGCATAGCTATAGCGGGCAGGCAATGAAGTGCTCCATTACTGAGGGCTAGTACACCAACCATCGGCTGACGATTAAGTATTTTTCGTCGTTTCAACGTCGATTAAATATGAATTTGGCACCGAATACCTAAGGTATGGGCAGAAAATACCCTAATATTTCATCTAGTGACAAATTATTTGTTTTTATTGTTGATTTATAGCACCATTTATGAAGGTTAGTAACAATATTACATAATTTAAAATAATGTTTTTGTACTGCTTGCTGTATAAAAAAATTGTCGTTTTTTGTTTCATACTGAATATGCTTGATGTTTTGTGAAACGTTAATAATTAAATTAATCCATATGCTGGAGATGCGAAAATTGTAAACTTCAAAAAATATTTAAAAATCCATACAATAAAAAAAATATATAATGACAATTTTCGTATTAATGTAACTAATTTTTTATTTACACGCATTTTATAAAATGAAATTCAAAACGATTAATAGTTTATTTTATAACGATTCGATGAAAGGGTTCTATATTGTTCTGGGACATACATAATGTTTTCTATTTCAAATGGTTAGAGATTTTTATATGAATAAAATATACCCATTAATATAATATAAATAATAATAACATAGATATTGTTTCTGGTTGGGGTATGGGTGCTTTTGTCACTCTTGGTGGCTTCTACAGTCTTAAGCATGTGGCCTCTCTTCAGCACCCCGGTCACATGACTCGTGGACAACTTCACTTTCTGTCTGACGAAGCCTAAAATCTCAATTGTCTCCTACCAATTTAATTTGATACTAAAAATATCATCACAATATATCTCACGTGTAAATGTGACCAAGAAAAACATTAATTTTTCGTTCCGGTGTATAAGGGTAGAGTGGGTTTCTCTGCCAATGAGATTTCATGTCAACTCAAGTCGTCGTAAAATCGATTCATGCCTTCATATTAGGACGGACACGAACTATAAAGCATTGGACACAACTGAGCGTACCTCCATCATAAGAAAATGACGGTTCACATAGCGAAGGGCCCACCCCCGGCGATCACATGATCATTAGTCGGATGTGCATGAGATAAAGTTTTGAGCGAGGACCGGACATAAAAATATGGCACGCGATCGGTATGACTCAGGTTGAGCTAATCTGAGCACCACTATCTCGCAGGTATTAATAACAGGGCGGGCAAGCTTGGCCCTTATCTTTCTCATCGTGGCAGGGGGAAGAGGTGGGGGGGTCAATACTTAACCACTCTTTAGGCCAATCTTTGTCATTCTTTCCTTTCTTCTTAACTTTAACTTTTACCTCCTTCGGCAATGTCTCTTCCTACCATTTTCTACTGTTTTTAGTGCCCATTGACGGTTCTTTCTAAATCTTGTTCATTGGACTAGTCCACTAATTATTAACTCCTGTTAGCAGTTTTAAATTAATTACTTATATATAAACTTTATTATGATAAAATTACATATATCTTCCTCATTGGGTAATAAGTAATTGTGATAGATGTTCTCATTCATAGCACAATTTTCATTCACTCACTCATTCATATAGTATTTACAAACAGCCAGAGACCTCCCAAATCCACCTGGGTGTCACCTCACTCGCATGCGAAAGAGGAAGCGGAGTCTTAGGAAGTCCCCCACGCTCGTCCATCAGCCACGTCACTGGATACGAGCCAGTGTAGGGTGACGAAGAGCGCGAGAGCCAGAGACGCTCAGGACATGATTGGAGAAACTGTCCATTGGTAGGACTCCCATTGAACCGTATTTATAGCGGGTCAAGAGGCCACTACCGTTTTAGTCTCCGAAGAGGGATATAAGGATGAGTGGTGCAGTGTAATGTATTAAATTAAAGAAAAAATCCATGCCTCATATAAAGGGAAGGGCTGAATGTAGCTGAAAGGTTGCACTGAGGTCTAGTGTGGTTTGCACTAGGTTTAACCTCTCAATACCAAATTTTGTTTTCTCAACCTCGGATAATATCGGGTAAAATTAGTTTTCTCGAAAGCTCCACCCGCCTCTCACTGGTGAACAATGCGAAACGGGTCCCTAGAGTTAAAAGACAGCATGCTAATTAAACACCATATCACATGACACTCAATCATACTTCCTATCTTCGATCGATGTTTTAGGTAATTATTGCTGGAGGAACTTATGAGTACAATTTAGGTAATTAATTGATCGACGGATCTATCCATGGGCCTCTTCGTATTTTTTATTTTGCCATAACTGAAAAAATGATAAATTATTCTAATCTTAAAATATTTATGAACTTAATTGTATTTATGTCATGTACAATAAACAAAATAATAATATCTAGTGATTGCAGTATTATAAATTTTGTGAAAATATATTTTCAATCAAAAGCACTTTCGTCCTTTGGGAACATCTCTTAGCACTGAAGATTTCCTTTTCAACAAAACAATTGAAAATAACAACAATATTGCCTGAAGGAAATTAAATACATGATTTGTATTATTGTCTCTCGTATTACTGGGCCGTATTGTTATAGTCTCAAATCATTAAAATTAGATATCATTAAAAATATTAAAAGTAAGTTCAAAGACCCAGACTGCCTAGGATGTTATTTATTATTATAAATGATGAAATTATTAGAACCATTTTTGAGGAGAATTTCCTTACGATCTTCTTCAAATCCCGTCCGGAAGTCACTACTTAATGACTTTTTTCCGCTTCCGAATTAATTACACATAAGTTACATGGAATGAATAGAAAATTATCTGGCCAGTAATATGATAATTAAACCTATAATGAAACTATCTTTTCCCATTTTGTATGTTTTAGTATTTTGTTAAAGTTGGACAAAGCTTAATTCAACATCATTGGGTCACTACTTTTCGAGTGATTGAGAGTGTTTAGATTATAATTAGGTGCTTTTTGGAGTAAAATGGGCCCGTTAGTTTGCCATGAGAAATTTTACTATATTGGGACGGAACCAGAAGGTACCAATATTGAGAAAGTCGAATAATATTGACTGACATAACACAAAGGATTTTTTTCTAGGTCCATTTAAGATTTTGTTATATGTGTTCGACCCCAACATGTAAAATTAAAATTAACATTAAGAGGTAGAGGTAGGACAGATGATGGTTGGCAAACATCACCACGAGCAACTGTCAGCTATTAATGACCTCAGCTGTGTCCGGATGGATCATTTATGGACCGTCGTAAAGGCAGAGTTGAGGGACAAGTAATAATCTTTTAGTGACCATCATAAAGTCAGGTTGGCATCGAACAGTGTTTTGGGTTATGTCCTAACATGTTTGCAGCTTGGTGTTAAAGTAATTTTCTTTTAACACAATATGATCAGAAAGGAAGACCACTCTCCCTAAAGGGAAAATACTGGGTCTAGGAGTAGATTACATAAACGGCCGAATGATGCAGGCACTATGCTACGGTACAATCGGGTAACTTTAAACATCTCTCATTTTTGGGACGGTAACTTGGCGGCTCACGTTTGAAGGCCTTAAGATGCTGAAGTCTTGACCTGGACGTCTCACCTTTAGAAGACACCGTTGTATTCTTGTAGAAAATAATTGTCAGCCAATAAGATCTACGTATTTCTTGAATAATTTTGATTTATATTTATGTGCAATTTAAATTCCATCTTATTATTTTTAATAAAATATATTGTACATAAAATTCTATTTTACGTCACTGAAATTACTTCAATATGACCACCACGTTAATTATTATAGTAAATTACTTTAGATTTAGATTCAATTGGGACAGTAATAAATTAATTGAATATTTTTGAGCAATGTATAATTTTGTATAACTAAGCATTACTAGAATACGCTCAGGATTTGATTGAGGAATTAAATCTGTCAGTAGTTGAATAGTTAGTTAGATGGCACCCCTAAAAGTTAAATATTTTAATTAATCAACTCAAGCATAACAGCGAGGCGTTGAGGCGTCAAGTAAATATTTAAAGGATATATGTATATGTTTTTTTTCCATTCATATTCTAGAATTCTCTTGTTATGCAATCAGTATAGATTCTACTAGAATCTATTTACAGTAGGTCATTCATAGGTATGTTCTGTAGCCAAGCTACATTTTATACAATTTTACATTGAGATTGTTACAAAAGTATATTGCACATTATACATTTATTGTATAAACATGTTTAAAAGACAATGTATGTGTTGTTTTTTTCATATCCCTTTGTTACAATTTTTTTATAGAATTGAATATAGATTCTACAAATAAATCATAAATAAAATAAATTTACAATATTTTCTGTAGCTTGGCTACATTTTATACAATTCATGATTATCCGAGGAAGTATCGAGAAAAATAACAAAAATCCTCATTCGTCGAACGAAGCAATGTATAGTTCTCAATTTATTTTCGTTCTTGGTTAAGTGTCTACAAGATGATGATTTTAAAAATATATTCCAGAAAATTATGTTGGGGGGATTGTAATTCAACGGGCGAAACGAAGAGGCAACAGATCCTCCTATCGACTAGTTTTTAAAGATAAATTGGTCGGTTGAACAAGAGGATTGTTTGACTGCTATCGGGAGCAGTTATAGACGGCACTCCGGCCCAAGGACCATCAGTTTTGTCAATCCAAACATGGAAGGGCTATGTTTGCCCGTTTCACACTGATGAGGGCACTAAACATTGTTTGTGTTTGCCTCCCAGTGTACACTGTCTTCTCTCCTAACGGCCCTGCATTAACTACCCTTACTACATTAGAGTCACATAAATAACGGCAATCATTATTTACCCCCCGAGTGACTCTCCGCGGTTATCTTTTAGGGTCTACTGCTGTCACTGGGGGGTGGGGATGGCTATTTTTTTTTCTATGGCACGCAACAGTCAATGGCTTGTCGGTTTTTATATCAACGCGAGTATTCTTAAGAAAACTGCTGCTTTTTCGTGTATCAAAAATCAAAATAAATAAAAAAGTACACGAGAAGCTCTTAATTAGACTGGTTAAGTGATTTTTTATAAATCTCTTACAAAATGATGATGTGTGTACTCAAGCTGGTTTAATATCCCGACTACAAATAAAATTATACGAAAGTTTTAAATATCTAAATAGCCCATTGATTAAAGCCCAACTACTTCATCCAAGACCCATTTCATAGAATTCAAAAAAGAGCAACAAGCTTCGGGAAATTACAATGATACAATAACCTACCTATCTAACATTGTTTCCAAAAAACCCTATTCCATATATTTTTTTTGCTGTTAACTTTGTACTGTGAAACTCCTATTATTAGAAAAAATAGTTCTTCTTTATTACTATTTGATTAAAATAAAGTTTTTTTTTAAGCTGGTTTCACAAAAATGAAATATTATTAAATAAATAAATAAAGATTGGAGAAATTCCAGATGAAAAAGTATCAATTCTATGAATTAGCTGTGCGTTCTTGAATTCCACATAATTATAATGTAATTATACTGTAGATGTTATTGTTAAAGGTGCTTTATAAGCAAGTTGGTCGACAACTTATTATTGATCAAAGTTTATTTAGTAAGAGATGTAAAACAAATCAGATGAGTTTAAGTACACAAACTCAGTAGAGAGGAGTGTGTATAATACTACTCCAGTGTATCATTTGATATGCATGACAACAACGACACTCGATTGCTTAGATCAATGATATCTCTGTCAAAAATAAAAAGAGCTCGTGTAGATCCTTGACTGCTGTCAATGAAGTAGACTTCAATATCTACAAATGGCCTTTACCTTTCAATATTTTTTATAGTTATTAAATGAATATTAAGTTATTTATTATTAAGTTTAATTTATAGATTTCAAACTTAATTATTAGTACAATTATTCATGCACAATTTTAAATATTTTTCTCTTCAGTCATTATTTATTGGAAATAATTTAACTTGTGTCGTGTGATTTTTTTTTTTTTAATAAAAACACAATTTATTAAAACAAAAATGAAAATTGTTTAATGTATGCATGTAGTAGATTATATATATATATTTAATTGCTTAAGAAATTAAGGAGATTATTAGTTAGACTTAACAACACCAACTGTTTTTCTAAAAGCCCATTGCTCTGAGGATAATTTGGGCTGTTTGTAACTATTTTAAAACTTGCCAAATGCAATCAAATTGCTAGACAGGAACGGGTTATTATCAGCGACAACAATTTTGGGAAGCCCAAATCTAGCAAATATTGGCATAATCACTTTTATTACAGGCTTTATTTATCTTCACTTTTTAGAACCTTGTCCCATTTTGAGTAGTAGTCAACAACAACAACAAAATAACCTTTATTATATTCTGCGATATCTATTTTGCAAAATGGAATATTTTAATATATTAATTCATGCAAAATTACATATTCCGTGATTTGTAATGATGGATGGATCTCCACGTAGAGCCATAATGTAACTTTAAGACTTAACATATGCTGTCTTAACGACTTACTATTTAGGAGACAAGGATTGGGGTAGTTTGAGACTTAAGTACTGGGTACTCAAGCAGGCGATAGTGCGCAGACATGGATTGAATAATTCTCTTTAAGATTCAGATTATGGTTTTTTTGACTAAAAACTGATGAAGCTGTAAAGAGCCTGGCGTGATGGTAGCCGTACGTCAATCAACCTGTCACATTTCTACCTACTTCAGGTACCATCCAGTGCATTAGAGTCACATCAATAACTCCCTTAATTTGTGTACGTAGACTCCTGGCATTTTAACCAGGGCCAAAACACCATTTATTACCTGGCCTTTTATAATCAATATAGCCACAGCTACAGCTGATTCGAAGAATTAATGGGCCTTCGGTTAAGTGTTTCTCGAGAGCGCCCCCCTCCTTGTTGTCAATAAACGGAATTAGTTTATCCCCTCAGCCTTCCATTCCCCTCCTTATTCATCTATATCTACAGCCCTCTTTCACTCTCTCTATCCCTCCCTCACTCCCTGTCTCCCTCACGTTCGCTTCCTCTCACTCCCTCTCCCTCTATCTCTCTCCCTCAGTTTATTCTCTCTCCTAAAAACATAAACAAATAAATGTCACATTTATTAAAACCCATTACAGGATTAATTTGAAATTCTATCAATATGCCTTCTTAAATGTAATACTGTCACCATTTCAAATTTGTATTGCGTTTTAAAATGATCGATTAATGAAAAACAAAATGGCAATGAGAAAAATAATTTAAAATTATTAAATTGATGAAAAACATCACCCCAGTGATAGGTCTTTCGTCACCCAATTTAATTTCTTTCGCTCATAATAACGGGCTTTATTGAAATCATCTCGCTTAAAAGTAAGATAGATAATGATAAATGCAGTATGTAGTAGCGAGGGCAAGCCACGAAAAACCCAACAAAATGGTTTTGTTCTATCATTTCGACCGTTCAATAGAAAATTGAAGTTGCGAAGTGTATTGGAATAAATATACTTAATTTTATTGCTTTAGATGTCAGTGGTCCATTCTTCATTTGGGTTTGATGATTGGAACGGGTCTGATGAACATTGTATTATACCATTCATGAATGGAAGTGGCTATGACACGAGCATTTTTTCTTGTACCGAGTTCACTTAATACCCAGTAAGGCGCTTGATAGGTTAGTGCCCACGATATAGGGGGAAAAAACCGAACTCATTTCTCTTTCAACTTTTAAATTCTTCTCCTAAAAAAATTTTCTATTTGATTAAGTGCTATTTGGATCAAATGAGGCTATCGCACTTGCTAACTTCACCTAACCTGTCGCTTCGTCTCAAATTGATGATATATAAATGTGTCCTCCGGCCAGCTCTGCTGTATGGTGCCCCGCTATTTACCCACTTGACTGACAATACAGCCAAATGTCTCCAACAATTCCAGAATGGAATCATGCGAAAAGTGGTCCGACATACCTCTTTCGAGAGGTTGAAGAACGCTGACCTGCACCCGTTGCTTGGTGTGCCGTCGGTGGGTGAGTTCATCCGCCGGAGACACATTAAGTTTTTTGACTCGTTGCAGCATCTGACAAACCCAGTGTTAAACACTATGACCCCACCACCCCTCCCGCATCGATGGCAACAGACTGTCGGGGAAAGATTAGGATAAGAATTAGTATGTAAGTTGGTTTTAAGGTTGATCAAAAAGGTGAGCCCCATCACTTTTATTAGTCAGTTTAGTCTACAATTATACTTGTTTATTCATTATATAATTTCTATAAAATAGCAGGACCTGTATATAATGTAGTGATGCTACAGGAAATACAAAAATAATTTGTAAATAGATTCGCCTGAGGATCTTTATATTATATATACTTATCTGTAAATTTAAAGGGGCTATGAAGAGAAAAAAAAAAAAAAAAGTGACAATTATATTTTAATGAATAATATAGCTAGGCGATCATAACCTTCAAGTCTATTTCCAAGTATGACACGATTCATATGACCTACCAGATAGCCAAAGATTTTATACCGTACGATCATCGTTATTTGAAAATTTCCCCATATAACAACAATAAATTCAATCATGATCTTTCAAAAGTGAATGTTAAACGAGAAATTAGAGTATGCAGAGTTTAATAAAAAAATTAATTGATATTAACTTAAAGATAAATGTTCCATAGGTAAAATTGCGCAAACATTAAAAAATAGATTATCTCAACACAGAATTTCAATATGTATCTTCGGGGCCTAGGCTCTACTGTTGAAAAGGTACCTATGCTCCGTTGGGCATCATGTTGCCGGCTGACTATTATTTAACCACCATCATTATGATGAATTCAGCCCTTAATAAAATTTAGTAATATATATTTGATAATTTAGTCCAACTTCGTTCACCAACCAACGTCCCACAACCACATCGTTAGCAAAGGTAATTCGTGCAGATTATGCGATAATGGAGAGTCGTCTTCACTGAGAATTACCGATCCCTGGGAGAGTCCATCTGACTGTATCTGCTACAGCTCTTAAAGGATTAATATCTCCTTTAGCGAACAAGTGGTTCATCCTCTATTTCTCCAAAAATGAGGTCTGGGTTAAAAATGTATATGGTCAAACATAGTATATTTAAAAAAACATTCTTTCGATTTCGACTTACCAAAAATAATAGGAAAATAAGGAAGCTATTCACATAAAAAAACAAAACAATTCCAACTGAGGTCAAGGACTAAACAAACCTAACTAGGCATATTAAACAGAAGCATTGACAACCGTTAATTACCACTACAACTAGTTCCATATAAGAACAAACTGGATAGTATAAATTATTTTCCTCTGGCGAGGAAATAAATTTTAAAATACCGTTGTAATAACTGATCTAATTTATTTCACGCTCTTTTTAATTGAACGGCACAACGTGCCAGTAATAAAACTTGTGTTTTACAATGAGGGAAGTGTAGTTTTTACGAAAATCTTATTGCGACTTAATGTTTTTCTACCAAGATTTCTTTCTGTTAGTATAAATATTGCCTGAGGATGGACTGGGCGATTAAGTCCTGAACGTAGCTAAAAACTATTGATTAATAAATATTCGGGATGGATATCATAATTATTATTATATTGAATCATTAACCATGATGTCCTACCTTTGAAGTGGTATGACAGGCCCAGTCAGCTTCCGGTAGGTTACACGCACCAGATGACTGCTTACCCAAGTTTGGCACCGCTTTCAGAAAGAACTTGTGATGATGTGCCGCACCCTCCAGTGATGCCGCGGTGAAATGAGGTTGCTGCCAAGTAAGGGACAACTATCATCTCCGGCTTGTTGTTGACCGAAACAGTCAGCATGTGATTGCAAAGGCAATTTACGAGAGGCCAGACCCATAACGATATAAATAATGTCATTTATCTTAACTTATTTTATTTCATTAACCAGATCGGGTTAAATAGCTTAACCTTTTATTTTTTTTCATATCCTCTTGTTACAAAATTAATGTACGAATCTATTTACAATTGCTTAGTTATATTTCCTGTAGCTTGGCTACATTTTATACAATTTATATTTTCTACTAATAGTGATCTGCATTGTACAAAAGTATAATACAGTAAGTATTACAATTATATGTATAAGTAATGTACATTAATTAATATACATGGATTAATAATACAATAATGGACTGAATTCATGGGGCTCACCTAATTCTTCATAGACTTCGAACTAACTTACATCTAACAATAAAAACATAAAATAAATCTTAACCTAATTTTCCCCGACGGTCTGATGCTATCGATGTGGGAAGGGTGGTGGGACCGTAGTGTTAAACACTGGGTTTGTTAGGTGCTGCAACGAGTCAAAAAACGTGATGGATGAACTCACCCACCGATGGCACACCAAGTAACGGGTACAGGTCTGCATTCTTTAACCTCTCAAGAGAGGTATGTCAGACCACTTTTCTCATGGCCCCATTCTGGAATTATTGGAGGCTTTTAGCTGTATTGTCAGTCAAGTGAGTGTATACTGGGGCACCGTACAGCAGAGCTGGTCGGAGGACACATTTATATATTATTAGTTTGAGACGCAGCGACAAATGGCCTTACATGGATACAAACGTGCAGAATACAATTTTTAACAATAGAATTTTTTAGGAATAGCCACTCTAGGCGACACTCAGCGTACAACCATGATTAAAAAAATTAAATTTATGATTTAATTATTTTACAGAGCTTAAATATGACAGCTGATGCCCTTGAAACATTAAGACCTTTATAAGTCCGGGCTTTAATCCTGGAGATATGGCCTACCTACTTTATAAAAACTACTTCTTTAACTCCAGACAATTTTTCCTGGAAGAATATGAGAAGAAATCTTCAATTGATTCCATTTGTAGGTCAGTGTGGAGCAAGTGCGTTTGTTTCTGCTAAACCACGGGGCGTTCGACTGCTTTGCGAAGACTTTTATTTTGGAACACTTTTTCACATATTTTTGTCCTTTCGGTCGCGAATGATGAACCCCACGCTTCGCAACTATACACTGGTAAAGTACGGACGTATGGTTTTATAAATTAAAAGTGCAATGCTTGGTTTTAGATTAGAATTTTGTTTATACTAGGGGATTACAACATGGCCAGTCTGGCATAATCTTGGGCTAGTTTATCATTTATGTGGTGGTTTCAGGTAAGACGGTGATATAATTGAATTCTGAGAATCTTGATTGTCTCACCGAATATACACCCAAGGTTCACAGCTCATAATTAATTAATATTTATGACACTAACCCCATTGTTAAAACCGCTGACCGACGGATGACTTTAAGTCAAAAATTATACAATGGTATTTATAAATTGCATTATGTTATTGCTCATTTAAATATATAATTTTATGTATCTTGTTCTAACTTGTAGTTACGATGCCTGAACAGGCAAGACGTTGACTGAGGAGGGCATACCAATAATAAAAGTAAGTCTGGCAGGCTCCAAGTTTTTTTTTTCTAACATATATAAATACCTACATACAAATGTCTCTGTTTGAGTACAACTACTGTGAAGAGTTTTACATATGTGTTTTAGTGTACGCTGATAATGATGTAGATCATACATTAATGGACTGAATTTATTAAAAGTGATGGGGCTCACCTTATTATTCATAGACTTAAAACTAACTTACATCTAACAATAAAAACATAAAATAAATCTTAACCTACTTTACCCCAACGGTCTGATGCCATCGATGTGAGAAGGGAGGTGGGGCCGTGTCAAAGCACCGTGAGGTGCTGCCACGAGTCAAAAAATCTTGGTGTGTCTCCGGTGGATGAACTCACCCACCGATGGCGCACCAAGTAATGGATGCAGGTCGTCATTCTTTAACCTCTCGAAATAGGTATGTCAGACCAATTTTCTCATGATCCCATTATAGAATTGTTGGAGGCTTCATTTAAATTTTAGGATATTACAAAAAAAAAAAACTTTTTGTAATCAGGATTATATAAGTGCGCTAAGCATGCTTTGCTACGTTCAGCGATCGAGGGTTTTTATTTCTAGTCACGTATCGATGCACAGATACAACTGATATATTAACTGTACCAGAATACATAAACTGTAAGGCAATATATAACGGATGTATCTTTTTTAAGTATACTTATATACGAGTTAAGCTCCGGGCAGCATCAGTACCCAACATTAAACCCCGAACGACGGGATGTAAACATCCCGAATGAAAATATACAGGGTTATAGACTTGAAATAAACAGTCTAGTTCTAACTTTCATGCGTGTTGTTTCTCTGTACCTGTTTTTCCTTTGTTTTTGAATTCTAAAGTCGATAAGCATTAACTGGTGCCGAAACCCGGGATTCGTGGAGTGGGAAGAACACTAAGCGACGTCTGTTCGATTTTTTTTTTTTTTCTCCTTTTTGCCGTGTTAAATCAAAGAGTGGATAGAGAAAAAATAATGGCGGAAGGAGGCGTGCTACGACCGCCTGTTCTGAATGTAGCGGTTGGTGCGGAACATGTAGCAACGAGAAGGGTGGGCGTTTTGCCAGAAGCTCATGCTACCGCTCTTGCGTTTATGAGAGTGAAAGCGATGAACACTCAAGATCTGAGAAAGGCAATTTCAGAGCTGGAATGGTTCACTGGCGAATTAGGAGAACTTAACCACTTTATGAAGGGAGGAGATCGCCTCACTGCCTTAATCCTAGCAAAATCAGAGGAAAATCTTCTGGACCCCAGGGATGCAGAGTCAAGAGCGGCCCTGATATGTCGGGTCAAGAGAAGTATTCTCAACCAGATTCAAGTGGATTAGGTGACGTCATGGGAAACAGTAAAGATCCGGCTAAAGAAAGCATATGGAGGAGGGCGATGGACACCAGAAGAAGATATTTTCCAGATGTTCCGGGAGACAAAATCATCAAGGCAGAGTAGCGGCCAATATGCCGCAGGTCTTCTAACCCGTTATAATCAAATAACGGAGAAAATGAGAGAGACAATGAGCATCGAAGAGGTAGAGGGCAGAATGGGATTTCTGTCTACTATACTTGGTACAGTTGGTACAGTTGGCGAAGGAAACAGGGAGAAAAGAGGTATTCCCTAATGAGCGCTCATTCCTCGAATGTGCCCAAGTCATGAATGACACCAGCGCCAGGGTGGAGGAATCGAGGATACAGGAGGAGGAGGGAGAATGGAGCCGGATAGTGTACAGGAAAACCTGGGTCCCTAAATCGAATTGGAAAAAAATCGAAACACCAACGACCGGTAGGGATAGGGGAGCGGCAGGCGAAAAGAGGTTCAGGGTGGCAAGACCCAGGTACGGACCCCGCAGAGAAGAGAGAAAATGCCATGGATGCGGGAAGACGGGTCATTTAGTGGCACAGTGTCCCCGCACAAAATGTTTCAAGTGCAGTGAGGAGGGGCATATCGCTAGGCATTGCCCTTATGTGTATCGGAGGAGAGATGTTCATAGGGCAGAACCCATGGAAGTGAATACGCAAACGATGCGGGAAAGAAGGAAGATATCACCCAGGGGCAATGGATCTTCAGCTGAGGAATCTTCAGGAGCGTCAGGAACGTCGGAAACGGAAGGAGAAGAACCGGCTTGCGACAGGAGCCGAGAGCACGAGCGACAGAAGACTATTTCGAGAAGGCGGGAGCGGCGTGTGGCAGCCTGAGGAGGTTGGCAGCAGAGTGGCGAACGCACCCTAAAGTGTTATACAGTGAGAGGGATACTGTGTGAGTTGCCAATAATCAGAGTCGAGGGGGGAGAGAGGTGCTTGGTCGATACAGGTAGCACCAATACCACAATCTTACGCGGTGCGTTGGAGCGGCTGTATGGCAGAGAGAGGGCACTCCAGGTCAAGGTATGTAAGTGCAAGTTAATTACCCTGGGCGGGCCCTGTAAAGTAGTGGGAGAGGCGGTCGTGAATTTAGAGAAATGGGCGAAAAAAAAGGGCGATATTAACGTACATTTTGTGGAGTACATGCCGCGCGAGTATCAAATAATAGTGGGGTATGCCTCATTGGGGTGGGTAGGCGCGCTTGTAGAGAACAAGGGAAAGGAGTTGCGGATCAAGTTGGGGGGGGGGGTAAGTTACCACCAATGTCAGGGACCGTATGAGGTGGGAGTGCGCGGATAGGGGCAGTCAAGAAAGTTGTGGACTGGAGGGAAAGCTTACGGAGGGAGTTCGGAGATATTTTTTACGTGGAGGGTGATATGCTAGGGCCAATGGGGAAGACAGTACATGAAATCCCATTAAAATCTGACCGAATAACGTACGTGAAGGAGAGACGATATACGCAGGAACTCCGCCAACATATCCTGATAGAAATCGACAGCTTAAGACGACAGGGTATAATCGTGGATAGCACATCACCGTATAATAGTCCTCTGTGGGCAGTACGAAAGAAGAGTAAACCGGGAGAGGAGGAGGAGAGATATAGAATCGTCGTCGATTTTAGAAAATTAAATGAGAATACAACGGATGAGAAGTATCCGATTCCCCGTTTTGAAGACATTCTCGACAGACTGAATGGAGCCACAATCTTTAGCAGTTTGGATTTGAAAGCAGGGTACCATCAAATCAAAATGGGCACTACCGATCAACACAAATGTTTTTTACTTTGCGTTTACTTTCGAGAGGGGTCACTATGAGTTCACTCGGATGCCATTTGGTTTGAAGAACGCTCCGATTACTTTCCAGCGATTGATGGACGAACTCCTGAGGGAGATTGACGAGGTGCGTATGCCAGATTTATATGGACGATCTGTTGATCTTCAGCCGAACAGAATCTGAGCACATTGAACATTGAATGAAGATATTCCGACGATTAAGTGAATTTGGATTAAATTGTCGATGGAAAAATCGTCGCTGGGAGAGGATCGGATAAACTTTTTAGGGCATTCCATCTCGAGGGAGGGAGTCCAGCCGGATTCTGCGAAAGTCAACGAAATTCGGAAGATGGCGGTGCCGAAAGACGTCAAGGGCATTCGGCGACTTTTAGGTACGCTTAATTACTATCGGCGTTTTGTGCCAGACATGGCAGAGTATCTTGTACCCATCAGTAACCTGCTGCGGAAGGGGGCGCGGGTAGTGATTACACCTATTATGGAGCAAAACCTTCGAAAATGCATGGCTCAACTGCAAGAGGAACCAATCCTGGCGTTTCCCAATTTTGAGAAGTTATTCACTATCACCAACGACGCAAGTGAGTATGCATTGGGAGTGGTGCTGTCGCAGGAAAGAGATGGTGGGGAGCGATCAGTGGCGTACGTGAGTCGAAGACTGACCGACACGGAGGCGCGGTACAGTGCCCTCGAGCGCGAACTTCTTGGCATTATTTTGGATCATTTTCGTCTATACGTCTTCGGGCGGAGATTCAGAGTACGTACGGACCACAGACCTCTTCAATGGGTGGGGAAGCTTAATGAATCATCCGCCAGGGTGACGCGCTGGAAGGAGTTTTTGTCACAATACAAACTGGAAGTTCTATACAAACCAGGGAAGGACAATGTAGTGGCGGACTGGCTATCCCGAGTGATTACCGTAAATGCAATTGAGGAGGGGGAAACGTCCGGGGATAACAGACAATTTTTCAGAATGGGTGCCCGGGGAAGATGGAACTCGCGGCACGCGATAGCGATGGGAGCGAACACCAAGAAGCGGAAGAATCTGCCGGAGAGCGTCCGGTGGAAATGGAGACGATTGAGTGTATCATTAACGATAAACGGCGGCAAATTATTTGGAAGACAGAAACGTCCGGCCTGATGTGAGCTACTCATAAAACCTATTGCAAGAATAGTATCACGAAAATCTGGTCCCAACCGGGGGTCAAGGGCGACCAAATTTGTCGGGCATTAAAAGATGCATCCAGACCAGGAAAGACCTACCATCTATTCGTCGGCAATGCGACAGTGTGGGATCAGATTAAGAAATTATGGAGAACAGAACAACTGGGAATCGATCGATCGTTTGTTCGTTGTCTCTCTATGGTCCAGACACTGCGTGATGAGGAACGGCAGGGGGAAGTAGCGCTTGCCTACCATCAAGGGGAGACGAACCACCGCGGGGCGCAGGAGACTTTGCAAGCATTACAGTGGCGGTACTTCTGGTGGGATATGAAGAAGACGATCCAAGAGATTATAGGAACTTGCGATATATGTCATAAGACTAAATATGACCGACAGTTACAGCAGAGACGTCACTGAGTAAACTACAGATTGATACATTCACTTGGAAGGGATATAAGTGGGTTACGACAATATATACCTTCAGTAATGTAGAAGAGAAGTCATCCAACGCCGTCTTACAGGCATTAAAAGCGTGGTTCCAGTTTTATGGGGTACCGTACCGAATCTCGTTGGATGGGGGTAGGGAGTTCGATAATGCAAACGTGCGGTCGGAGATGAAGAATCTTGGTATCGTTTGGCATCTCAACACCCCAGGACATCTTAAGAATCACGGAGGCATCGAAAGGTTGCACAGTACCTTGAGTGACCACCTTCTGGTGGGTAGAAAAGGGTCTGCAGGCGAACGAGGTGATGCCGAAGGCAGTGGTGGTATACAATCATTTCATCCACTCCACCATGGGGTTTACGCCGTTCGAGATCCTCTTCGGACTGCGCGCAAGGCGCCGGAACGGGACAGAGACGGTGGCAGACGAGGGAATGGCGGAGGAAATGTTAAGTGCTCACTTAAAACTCGGCAAACTTTGGGGCAAAGTTCGTGACAGGATCGTGAGGGAGAAGTTCAAGAGAGTGGCTTGAGTAAACTTCAAAGTCCGGGATCGAATGGGGGACCTTAAAATTGGGACCATTGTATATCGTAAAATTGGCTTTAATCGGAGCAAAGAGTTGGTCAGATACGAGGGTCCATTCAAGGTGGTGATGATCAGGAAGCATAACATCGTCACCATCGGGAGTACAAGACCTCCGACGAAACGGAGGACCGTCCACGTCGAACAGTTGAAACTCCCACCAGGGGGGGAGGGTGCAGGCCATGAATGAGTTGGAGTGTCCTCGCTCCTGCACGTAGCCAAATTTGGTATGGTATACATACGTACCCTTTGTACCATGTATAGAAGTTTTTTTTTTTTTTTGTAGTTCCTTTTTTTTGTTTTTTTAGAATGTACACAGGCTGTGTAGAATTATTGATTTAGCGTAGCGTGTAAGATGCCATTGGTTTCTGTAAGTAATAAGCCGTGTAATTTTTTTTTTTTTTTTTATTGTGTCACTAGTGGCTGCAGTGTTGGAGGCAGCGTTCTATTTGGACTATAAGTAAGTGTCTTAGGAATACGACTGAATGTAAGGGATTACAGGTTGTGTACTGTTTGGGCTGGCCTTTGCTCCTTAGTACGATTAGGAGAGCAATCGTAATATCGCCTAAGTCGTCCTCAATTTAGACTTAGACTTCATAGTTTACGAGGAGGTGTGCGTAAACTGGCAGGGGGGAGTTAAGCTCCGGGCAGCATCAGTACTCAACCTTAATCCCCGAACGTCGGGATGTAAACATCCCGAATGTAAATATACACGGCTATAGACTTGAAATTAACAGTCTAGTTCTAACTTTTATGCGTGTTGTTTCTCTGTACCTTTTTTTCCTTTGTTTTTGAATTCTAAACCCGATAAGCATTAACTTACGTAAATTTATATATTTACCTAACACGCCCAACACCACAACGTTACTCTCTAGTGGAGTAATTAGAATATTTAATTTAGAGGGATGCCATCTAACTATTCAAATATTGACAGATTTTATTCCTCTATCAAATCCTGAGCGTATTTCATTAGCGTAAAGTTATACAAAATTATGGCTTGGTAAAAATATTCAATTAATTTACTATTTGTCACAATAGTCTCTAAACCAAAAGTAATTTCCTTCAATAAATAAACGTGGAAGGATTTCTGTTATATCAAATTGAATATAAAAAAAAGTAACTTTAGTATGAATACAAATGATGAAAATATTGCATAGATTTTACCAACAATAAAAAGTATTTCTCACTTAATACAACAATGGCTTCAAAATATGGCGAGTCCAGATCAAGACCTCAGCGTCTCACAGGTTCACCCGAGACCAGTCCTCAGGCCTATATCTCGTCACAGGAATTAACAGGTCCATGCTGGAACATAGCTTCAAAACGAAGTAGCTTAGCCCTGCCTCGTCCCAAAGCTTATATGTCATCCTTCCGGACCTAATTACTTTCCATTAGCAAGGGTGATCTTATTTTCTGACCCTATTGTATTATGAATACGATTTTTACACCAAGCTTGGGGCAAGTTAGGACGTGCCTCAAAACACTGTGTAAGGAGCACCTTAACTGCTGAACCCTATATCTTTTATGGGACTGCTAGAAGGGAAGGAAGGGTTGTAAATTGTTAAATCCTCCAGCCATTAAACGATACTCCACAGCGGATAGAACCCTCAATTTCCGTCGGGGAAATTGGCCCACATCCAAAAGGGTTTGTTGCATGCCGACTTCTTCCGTCTATGATAGTCAGCACCTGCCAAACAATCTCTATCTCTTAACCTATTCTTATTTCTATTTTAATTTTACTTTACATGGCCGGGGTCAAACATATAACAACGTATATAAATTAAAGATATTGGGGACACTTTTGGAAATGTACGCGAACAAAGCATCATAAGGGAATAAAAATCCTTCGTTGTTTGCCCCGATGAAATTATCAGCCGTACACTGAACCATACTAAAAGAAAAATGTTACAGATGACGGAAACTGGCTTTTAAAGAGAGAGGCTGAGAGAAAGTGAATGTGAAAAGAAGACAAGAAAGGCTAGTGGTCACGGTATTAAGGTTTCGCTATCGTAATCGGTCCAGGGACTTTCTGGGTCTTGTCAGCTTCAAAACAAGCCCACTGAATTAAAAAACAAAACATTATTATGCAATTGTTAATTAGCATGTGCTTGCATTTCTGTGGATATTTTATTTTTTAACCATGTTTTTGTTTTATTTTCTTCATGTTGTTTTAGTGTACATTATAAATTTGTATAAAATATGTCTTTTATGTGTGTATATACTGTTTACATACATACATTTTATTTTATCTTTTCCGATTTCATTTCATTTTATTTTTTATATTTAATTTCTCTGTACACTGTAAATTTTAGTAGGGAATGACACTATCAAAGATCCAACTTTAAGTTAAACAACTGTTTGTTCTTTAGGGAAAATAAAGACATTACCATTAATTATTATTAGTTATTACTATTAATTGTTATTTGCTAATTTATTAATTATATACTTCCTCTCAAAAAGCCAGGATGAACATCTATGTGGAGACGTTAACTAAATATTAAGTGGAGAGGCTAACTAATTCTTTATTCCCTCTATTTTGCAAAACTTTTTTCAAAACTTTAAAAGAATTTATGATCCAAGTTGACCATTCATTATTTTTTTGGCAATCAATTAATTTCGGATTATTGTAGTTTAAGAGATCTGCTATTGCCATTAAGTATTTATGACAATTAATGTAAAGAATAAGAAACCAATGAGAGCATTAGCCAATCTTTCCCATTTTAAATGAATACATTTATTTAAGTTTAACATATCATATATAATTTTGTCTGAGAATTATATTTAAATAAAAAATTCTTTCCCAAAACATCTTTACATTAACAGTCGACATTTTGTCTATTCAGGGATCATCAGAACTACGATTCAGACAAAAGCACAAATTAACTCACTACAAAAAACGTCTATTGCATACACGATATTTAAAATAATAAGACTTGCAGCTATCCAAAGAATAAAACAACACACATATTAATAATATGATCTTTAATTTCTTATTTGAAGTGTGCCGTTTTACTCGTTGGATTGTGACTAATCTCACTTTTAAGTGTTCTGTATGTAATTGTTTTCCAAGTATTCATTTAATATTCATTTCATGTTTTTGGTCTCAATTATAGTTCTTCCTAAGTGAAAAGTCGAATGTTGATGTAATAACCTTTTTTCGAAATGTAATTTTCACCCAATATCCAATATTCCACCCCAAATTTGACTGTCTACATCACTATCGAGTTTGAAAACATATTTGTTAACACAAGTATCGTTTATTAGGTTGTTCTCTGAGTCGTCATTATCTTATGTTTCTCATACGAAATGTAAGAAAAAAATGGGCCAGGAGAAGATACAACAAGAAAACACAAGACTTAAGATGATCAATAGGTTTAATAAGAAGGCTCTAAATTATGAATAATATTAAAACCCTTTGAAAAAGACTACAAATAATTATGACTGTGGTAAGCATCTAAGCTAATTATTGATTATCTTTATTATTTACAAAATGAATTAAATGTATAGGTACACAATTAATGAGTCATAAAGAAACTAATGCTCAGGGTAGAGTGGTACCTTGCATAATTCTTTCACGGTATCAAGGTAGTGTGTTCAAATCCTTTTATTGAAAGTTAATTTATTTAATTCCCATAAATAAAAGATGACTCTCAATGACTCACCTTCTATTCCTAAATAAGAATACTTAAACGGCCATGAATAGTTAAGCAAATAATGTATTTTTTACAGCGAGTATTCGAATTTTATTAATGCCATAAATGTTCACTTTTATGAATTTAATTAATTATTTAAGTTTGTAAATGATGTTTTTGTTCGATGGGGACAAGTCATGATTCCATTACAAATGGCTTTACCACGTCTAGTAGTAATTACAACTCATTAACATTAAAATGCGCTGAAAAGCATGTTTACAACAATTATAAATTTATTATAAATGAGTGGCCGTATATTAAATGTGGATATAATGCAGATAAGGGGCCTACTACCGGCAATTATGATATATATCGTGGCTAATATGACTATATAATGACTAAATTTAATTAGGAGAGAAAAATAAAAACCTTTGTTCTTATCTGATTTTATAACTACAGCTTTTTCAGAGCTGTAAGCTGGTTAATGTAAAAGAGGTGGTTAATTGAAATTACTGAGCTCACTGGGAGAGGCTGTACTTTGAGGTAATGGTTAATCGACTTTCGTCTGTCTGTATGTATGTTTCATGTTTGTTTGTTGAAACTGATGTCAAAAATTATGAAATCGACCTGAAATTAGAATGATACGATCCACTATACTAGAGATTATAGTGTCTATGTTATTTTTGAGTAGCTTTCATATGAGGTAAGGACGCCAGAAAATATTGCCCCAAATGTTTGTCAAACCACAATGAACTACCAAAATAATACCACTTAATGGATAAAAGGCTACCAGTGAACCTAGTGAATTCCATTTCGATCTTAGTTTTCAGCACAAAATTGTTGATTGTATTTCATATCGTGCCGATCGTGTCATAAGTCGAAACAATGTCTGTTGAATAATACAGTATGATAGTGAAGATCATGGTTAACAGATCTATAATTAATTTTTAACCAATCGTGTCACATATTCAGACATCTTCAGGAAATACATACATACCAAATTGGTAACCTCTCATAAGATATACAAAAACCTCTTTTAAACACTTGCAATAAAAAAAGAAAACACTCCTACTCTCCATCGAACAATTCTGATTTAGCATTATGAAAAAGTATTTAACGCCATGAAGGCCAAGAAGTTTTGTTTTGCCTAAGCTCGAACAGATCTGAACTGAGCAATTCATCCACGAAAAAGCTAGTTTCATTTTATTTAAAAAATTGAAAAAAATTCGGAATTGCCTCAATTCCAAAGTGTAACTTATTTCTCCATTTTTAGATTTTCCTAAAGGTACTGAGAAGTAATATTCCTAGTTGATGAAAAAATCAGTTGCCCTACCCCTTTTGGTTTAATTGTATCAACAAAATATTTTATTGATTATATTTTTACTTGCTATAGTTTTTCTTTTCATCAATAATTAACTGATCGTATTTAAAAGATGCGCTAATTTGTATTGATAATTTTTTTTCACACTGACATCAGTTCATCTTCAGGCAAAATCTACACAGCCAGAAAAAACTTCAGTAGAATAACATTGAGTTATAATTTCGGTAATCATATATAAATTAATTTTGTCTTTCCGTGTTTAATATATTTATTTTAGGAGTAGTGAATTGAGTAATTTTAAAAATAAGAGAGAAGCTTGTCAGTGCTGACCAAAATGTTTTCACATTCAAAATAATTTGTAATAGTCATTATTGCTTCTTTCTGAAATATATGTATATATATATATATATCGTTGTAACCTCAGGTGTTTTGTGAACAATATCCAATAAAGTACGATTGCCCTTACCTGTTTGCAAGTAGAGCCTCTCTTTTGGGATTAGCAATAATATACTAAGTCTCTGTTATATCTAGGCTTACCAGAATGTGAGCATCCTAATGGAGAAAACTTTCTGGATTCGTGAACAACGCGCTCACCACAGACCAATCCTCCTACATCCTACCGCAAGGAGTGGCACAAGACGACTGAGCGCCGGATGGTCGGGGATGAGGAAGCTACTGTCTGTAACGAGAGGGAAAATGCAGGGAATTAGAACCTGGGGCTCCCAGGGAACCGTTACTCGTAGCGTTTTCGAGCCTTCAGCGGCAAAATACAATGACCCCGGAGCCTCCATAACTCTTTTTTTTGACTTATTGTTGATTTATATCATGTGCTCTGTCACTAATACGAATAATATAGCACCCTCCTTAATTACATCAGGAAATTTATTAATTTAGACACGGAATGTAAGATATCACTGATAAAGTTATATTAGTAGATCAAGGATCAGTGGTCTAAACATTTCTTTAAGAATTTAAAAAAAATACAATTTACTTGAGCAGCTTATTACTAATTACTAACTACTAATTGAAATCTAAGAATTCATACAAAATATACATACATATTCTATCCACGAGCCCCCCCCCTCTTCCAAGGCGATCCTTTCAACAAGCAAACGAGCTTCTCCACCTCCCAAGACCAGAGAGAGGGAAAGAGGCCAAGAGAGCCATAGACGCTCAGGTCATGAGAGAGGGAGTGAGGACGACAACCGTTGCCAGGACCCCATTACTTAAACACCGGTTTACGTTAAACTAAGACGCCACAGTAAACCTTTTTAGGTGACGAAGACGATTGCAAGGACGAGTTGGTAAAAAAAAATTAATACAATTATTATGAATACATTTTTTAATTATACTTTCAGCTGCATGCTCAATAATAGCACTCATAAATTGATCCGAAATATCAATTACGACACCTGGAAATACGCCAATAGAGTCGTATTTTAAATACTTAAATATAAACTGTTAAAAAATAAAACATCAAACATGAAAAATTTTAAGCCCCTTTGTACGATTTTCCTAGTCTTGATTAAATTTTCCCATTTAAGATTGTAACAAAAACAAATTTGTCAACAAAATACAGTAAAAACCGACTATTTAAGGCCGTTCCAGACGGTTTCATACTATTAATTAACCTTTTAGCAATTTAAAATTCCCTTGAAAGACGATTTCAATTGATTAAGTTGGATTAAGCTCATGTGAAATTGTAGTTTTGGCCATAATACCGAGTAGTTTTTTTGCAGCACCAGATGTTCCCATATCCCCAGGACACTGACCATCCTGTCCTCACAGCAGGATGGTATTTTAACGTTTTATTCCCGTACGTACATCTGAGTTTTTGTGTACATGATAAGCCTGATTATTTCCTTTTGAGAAATCTAAATTGTCATTATTTATGTATTATTATTTTTTTGAAATTACGATGTTCTCTGGTCAACGATGACCCTGATACTGGTCTCTGAGGGTTTAAATTCACAACGGAAATTCTCCTTCTAACAAATACCTCTACCTAGACTTACCTAGACCTTGTTGTATTAATTCACCTTCTAATTCGAGTCACCACAGATAATAAGAATTAATTACGAAATTATTTGACCTCTATACCATTGTCATTGTCTATAGTCATACGATACACCTATCTACTATCTTGTCCATTTTTAATTAATTTATTATTACTCATTCTTAAGTTTATTGTTCGGCCAACTTCAAAGGACTTAGTTTGATTCTCACCTGGCGGAGCACATTTTACTTGTTGGCTGCAGGATAAAATAAAAAAGACCTTAAGCCCAAATAAAAAATAATAAAATAGACAAACCAAAGGAACTTTAGACATATAGTCAAAATCAATCATAAATTATATTTATTTATGCTGTAAAGCTCAAACGAAATTTCCCTCATCGGATACATTCATCACCTAAAAGCTACTCAAGCGGAAAAGTCAATATTCATTAATGAGCTACTCGAATCTGTTCCATCGTTACCATGGTGACAGTGGAATCTTCCAGACCTTTCCGTGGAAGATCACGTTTTCTACATGTTCACGTTTCAGGCCACGTTTATCGACTGCCTACCAAAATAATACTGATCACAACTACTCAAGTAAAAGAATGTATTTTCTTTCATGGATACAACTTCATTCAGAATTTTTACATCCAATTAAGATCGAAGAATGATAGTCAATGTATTTACTTCCCTTTGTTTGATTTAGTGAAACTCTTCCACCAAATTCACAGATTCATGAAATTTACCTCTCTTCTGAGGTCCCGGGTCCAATCCAATTTTTCCTTTGCTAATAATTGTTAATGAATATTTAGCCAATTTGGAATTTACTGGCAACATAAACTACAACAATAAAATTCTTTTTCTTAAATGGTATAAAGGATATAACCCCATGGTATCTGAACAGGTCGAATACTCTCTATACAGCTGATTTCAATCGAAAATCACTCACTTAAAATCAACCTAATTATCATAAAAAATTTTACAAAAATTACAACAATTACAATTTTTACAAAATAGCATTACAATATATATGGCTGAGGTCCAAACAATTAACCACAGCAAAATAAAAAATTAAGATTAGTTACCAGTCATGAATTAACAATTGTTCCAATACCATGAAAAAAAAAATGTGATTCATTTGGATTGACCTGTGCTGGGCTAGTGGGTGGTCATGAAACTTCTTTTTTTTTTTTCTTTTTTTTTTTCTTTTTTTTGCCCTTTCTGAGGCTGAGCTTTAAACGGGCTAGGGTGGTCATGAAACCACTGCTAAAACAAGGAGGTTACTAATAAAGGAGGATTAGATAGATTGATTTCTCAAAACCACAACTCTAAAATCTAAACTTGCACTAAGATTGATGAACGTGTTGCTTTAATGAACGTGTCTGAACAACTCTGAGTTTGCCGAAGAGAAGGCCAAACCTATTGTCATAAAAAGTGTCGTTAGCTCGTAATCCAATTATTGTTAGGTAAAAGCAGGGCCTTTGCCCGACATACTTCATTCCAGCAGAGGAGGAACAGTGAGCTCCACGAAGAGCTTGAACTGCCTACGATGGAGGAATTTATTCAAGACAGAAGATGTAAACATATCAAATTCTTCGATTCGCTTCATTACATGACCAACCCCGTGTTAAACACGATTTCGCCCTCTCCGTTTCCCCATCGATGGCAAAAGGCAGTCGAGGCAGGAACGCTCTAGTTTTAAGTATGTTAGATTACATTATGTAAGTCCCTCATGTAGTCCGAAGTGAGCCCCATCACCTAGTCCCCTTTTCATTGTATGAATCATTCATCTTTAATCGGACTAGTATTTGTGTCAGAAGCAAAGCATGAAGTACAAGGAGCCAATCATTGGTCAATTTCTATTTGCATATAAATTAATCATGTATTTAATGACAACAACTTTATTAAGATAAAATTACAATCTGCCTCATTGGGCAATGAGTAATTGTGATAAATGATCTCATTCATGCCATATTTACAATTTGTATTCACTCGCTCATTCATACAGTATATACAAACAGCCCAGAGACCTCCCAAGTCAACATGGCTGTCACCTCCCTCGCGTGCGAAGGAGGAAGTGGAGTTCTGGGAAGTTCCCCACGCTCCTCCGTCAATCGTGTCATTGGAGGCTGGCCAAGAGCGCAAGAGCCACAGACGCTCAGGACATGATTGGAGAAACTGACCATTGCCAGGACTCCCACTGTCACGCATTTATAGCAGGTCACGAGGCCACTGCCGTTTTAGTCTCCGAGGAGGTTTATAGGGATGAGTGGTGCAATGACTCTGCCAGGGAATTAGGGTGGTTGGATAAGGGTTTTTGAAGGTTGCTATGGAATTTCATGAACTTGGAAGGGATGAGTATGTATATAAATTAAAATTTTAAACAATATTAATATTATATGGGTTAAGAAAAAAAGAAAAGCGTGGTGGCCCCGTTGCCTGGTATGTATATATGTATATGGTGATACGCCCGTGATATTGGGTTTGTGGCCTAAACAAACAGTACTCTTACTGAAAAGAGTTGTATATTTTTAGTATTTTGAATGGAAATACTAGAATAGCAATATCGATACCGCTACTAAATCTTCACTCAGCCACAGGCAGCAGCTTCTTCACCAATTGTCCCGGGCTTGCTTACAAACTCTTCCCTTCAGTAATTAGGAATGCAGTAAGAGGCGGAAGCAGAGCCGAGAATTTAGCAGCAAGAGCGGGGTGACAGAGGGCACAGATTGGGAGCAGCAGTAACAATAAATATAAAAATTAACGGTCTTGCAGCACACAGACTAAATTGGATACGTGCCAAGACTGCGGGACCGGCCGCCCCCGTAGCTCATGCCAGTTATAATTAGTCAGTATGTCTCGGCAATTACATCGGTCCTGACTTAGTGCCGCTCCCCTCCTCGCCTACCGACTTGCTCTGTCTCTTCTCAGGACTTTGTTCCGGCTTGTATATGCGCTCCACTTAGAGGTTATTCTGGATGCTTGATTCTAAGACGCACTTGGCGAATCTTGTCTTAAAATTTGTCTTATCTCACGCGTTGGGAAGACTCGTCACGACTGAGGCTCGTCCTTGTGAAATGTCGGTATATGCTTCCAACACCAAACAGTTGTACATCAGACAGATGAAAGGCCAGTACCGCGCACGCACCCGTTCCCTTGACCCGGTGGAGTTGGTAAAAGTAGTAGTTGATAATGGAGTTATATTGGAGTTTTTGGATTGTAAGGGAACCAATTATATGGCATCCACAACATCAAAGGCATAGATATAGGATCCAGGATAATGATGCTTGGAAACGTATTCAAATTACAAGTGGTATGTAGTGCTATTTATAAGAACTTGAAATGAAGAAAGAACATATCATTCCCACTTTCATAAACTTAGGACTTAAGTTTTAGGAAGTGCCAACGCCTTTTGAGTTTAACCGTTTTCTTCTTTAAAAAACTCAAGTACATAAGCCGCTTCGGAATACGCTACTCCCTTGTCACTGTCTGATTCATAAACTTCATTCATTTCATCACGAAACAAATGAAACTTAAGAAGGAACGACTGGCAATGACATGTTGACGAGAAGAGGACCACTTGAGATTGGGCAAACCACGCGCCATGGGCCCGGTCTGAATTCAACCGATCACAAGTCGTAAGTACAAACCTTGAGAACCTCAAAGTTCGCCAAGCAACGCGTTCTAGGAACAAGTATTTAGAAATCAAACATGTAGAGACACTTCTCCATGGACATGCACAACTGTCACATCTTCGAAATATGCTCCAACCTGTCATAATGATAATACCTTAGCCTTGATATGTCTTTATTGGGCATGTGGGCTGCATGACGCCTTCAAACAACTTCTGCTTATCTCACCAATCATTAATTCATGGGCCATCTCTCTCAAGGTTCGCTCTTCTATGCATTGATTTGAGTTTATTACTGAGAATTGATGTCACCCACATTAAGCCATGCGAAGAATATTACCATTGGTCGGCTCTTGATGTTTCGGCTTACGCCTTAAGTAGTGCAGATTTGATCTTCAGTTCCGACCCCACCTTTGGTTGTATTATAGTCACCTTTTGGTATCCAGAATCAGGATCAATGGCTTTTTCACCATAAAGTGGACACAAGAAAGAGGTTTTTTTTTATCACCTGGGACGTATGAAACCAGATTGTTCCCGTCATTAAAGCTGGACATACTGCTCTATTTTTGTTTCCTTTTACAATCACAAAATCTAGTGGCAACTATTGTTTAATGTTCCTGATAGTTCCAGCAAAGGCAGGTTTTTTTTCTTCAAATCATCGATGAGATCTACAGAGACAAACCAATCATCAGCAATAGGACCAAATCCCATGTTTTCTAGCACAAATTTCTAACTTTGGCTGCGTAAATCATCACTTTGAATTTGAAAGTAACTCTCTTCCCCTGAATTCTCAGTGACGGATGGGTCTCGCTCGTCATTCATATTTTATGACTATGGTTAATCGAATTTTAGGCTTTTGAGGACCGACCTTTCAGCAGAAAATCTGAAACTTGAGAAGTCCACCCAAGGCCAACCTAAATATTTCCACAGTCCTTGTGATTTTATTTCATAAAATGAATCAAATAAACAATAATGAGGAAAAAAAACTTTTCTCCGTAAGTCGGACGAGTTCAGGTGCAATTGGTCTGAAAGTTTAGGATGGTTACCACTGACCTCAACGTAAGCAGAGTCTAGGAACCTCGAGGCAGGAAGGTACTTGGAGGAAGTGTCATGTCTGCCACCATTGACAGGAGGGAAAATCGGGAGCAGCATACTGCTGCCGGTTTGGCCAGCTGTGCCCAACTTAAGGGTAAGGGACAGTTCCTGGATAATTAAAACAATTAGATTACCGAAACCTGAAATGATAATTACCTACTGAAACTCTTACATTAGTACATGGCATATGAATTTACAGTCTGATGTAGGTGAAGTAAAGTTGTTCGCAAGGGAAAGATTCAAAAGGAATCTGTTAGATCAATGTCACCTTCGAAGCACAGAGAGCTAATTGTATATATGTAACAGACAGATTATATACACACACGCTGTTATCACCAGGGCCGGGTCACGCGAGCCTACTTACTGTATACCTGTGCAATTACTGTCTAACCTATTGATTTTGTGATGGGAGCCAACGAGCAATTACACTTGACCCGGTGCTCAGCCAGGGGCCTCTTGGCCACCCCCTCATTCAAGGGGGTAAATAAATTGGGGGATTAATATAAAATCTGAAGCGTACCCGTAACCGTATGTTTACGTGAGCGCGTTTTACAGTAAATATTTTAAATACTTAGGGCAATGAGGCTGGCTCATACATCTTAGGAATCACGTGAACAAAAATTAACACATATAAACGTAAACATATAAGTATAACATTATTTTAAATATAAAACAAAATACCAAATGAATGAACTATTATTTATGTTGCCAAAACCAGTACGAATCTTTTTATTTACAAAAATAATAATTAAGATATTTTTTTGTCAAAATTATTCGAAAAAGCTTGAAATCGCTCAGTCGTCCTCAGGTCTGCAATTAACACGAAACATACATATAGTTAAATTTAAATTCATGGGAAACAACTACAAAACAACAATTCAAAGAATAAAACGACACACCTGTAAATGTTCATGTTCATTTATTTATGTATGCCGGCTTTGTTCCTTTCTACAAAAATAAATTTTAAAATGGTAAATCGATATTGCACAAAACATTACCTCTGTTTAAGGTAAAAATTATTGATGGATGAAATTGTCTACTCGAAATATAGAGCTTTCAACGTCACAGATCTAGACCACGCTCGTAAGCCTTTGAGAATGTTGTTTATTTGTTTATAGCCCTTTATAATAATAAAAAAGATGTAATTTATTCTTGAGTATACAAAATAATTCACTGGTCCATAAAAGAAAACCGACTACCAGTATCCCACTAAAAAATTAAGTTTTAATTTTTATAATTTTATACAAAAAAAATCGTTTGTAAACGATAGTTGTAATCATTATGATAAGATTTAATAAACCCTTGAGTGTATAGTACACACACTTGACTAACTTTGACGACTACTATCGTGTAACACAGCTACAGACAAACTTTTATATATAATATTCTTTATAGTGCTAAAATTAAAATCTGATTTATTAGGCAATAACTAATTGAGATAAATGTTCTCATTCATACCATATTTACAATTCATCATTCATACAATATTTACAAACATCCCAGAGGCCTCCTAAGTCCACATGTTTGTCACATCCCTCGCATTCGAAAGAGGAACGGAGTCTTGGGAAGTCCCCCACGCTCCTCCGTCAGCCGCGTCACCGGATACGAGCCAGTGGAAGCTGACGAAGAGCGCGAGAGCATGATTATAGAAACTTGCCATTGCCAGGGCTCCCACTGTCACGCATTTATAGCAGGTCACGAGACCACTACCGTTTCAGTCTACGAGGAGTATTATAAGGATGAGGGGTGCAGTGGAATGGTTGTGCTACGGGATTAGGGTGGTTGGATAGGTTTCGATGGAATTTCATGAACTTGGAAGGGATGAGTTCAAGAATGTAGGGTATATTAAGATCGTTATAAAGGGTTTTGTTGCTGACATAATGAAGGGCATTTACTTTTTTTTGAAAGGATTAGATACGCTTGATGTTCGACTTTTTTACTGTCCCCCATAGCTCTATTCAGTATGTCCAAATTGGCTTCAGTATAACTTTGTAGATTAGTAGTTTATTTTCTATTGAGAGATAGGATGCCTTTTGAAGTAGTCTGTACAGTTGTCCAAAGCGTCTGTTTAGTTCTTGTCTTAATGCCTCGTATGTGGGTTCCAGGTCAGTCGTTTGTCGAGATGGAAGCCTAAGTACCGTAATGTTTCGGATGCAGGTAGAGGAATAGAATTAAAATAAACTAGTGTACAAGACTTGCGACAGAGGGTGAAAGTAATGAGGGAAAATTATATTTCATTAACTTTAATCCGTTATTGGTTGCTTCAATACTCGATTTCATCTAGGTGTTTTTGAAGGTTATCGGATGCTATATAGGGGTCTGGGTGGGATGACAAGACTGCAGTGTCATCTGCAAATGTGGCCAAGATAGTATTGGGGGTTGAGGGGACATCAGTGGAGTATAGGTTATAGAGGATGGGACCCAGGACACTGCCCTATGGAACTCCTGCATTTATAGGATAGTAGTTAGAATATTCTAAAAGGCAGCGGACTTAGAAGAAGCGGTTTGAAAGGTAGGACTGTAGGATCATGAAAAGGGTCAGAGGTAAATATCTTTTGAGCTTGTAGAGGAAACCTGTGTGCAAAACCCGTTCAAAAGCTTGAGCTTTATTAAGAAAGGTAGCAATGCAATACGGCTTGATTTCAAGGGCTGAGGAAATGTGATCAACAACGCGAAATGCCTTGTTGAGCAGTGGAATGTCGTTGGCGGAAACCAAACTGGTTTATAAGAAAAAGGTTTTTGGATTTAACAATTGGAAGTAGACGTTTTAATAGGAGTTTCTCAAACTGAACGGTAAGATGAGACGTCATTGGGTGGTTTACCGGGTTTGGCAAATAGGACAATAATGGAATGTTTCCAGAGGAGAGGAAAGTGCGTCGTTCGGATAATGCAAATATATGTGTAGGCTAGGAAGGTTATGGCTTTAGGAGGAAGTTGTTTCAGAATTTGAGGAGTAAGGAGATCATATTCAGGGGATTTCCGGCATGGTAAGTTTTTCAGAAGGTATTTGACCTCAGAGAGGTGGCCACGGCTTTTGGTGGAAATGAGAGGGGTAAGGCGAAGTGAGGAAATCTTCCACAGTTGTGCTGTGAGTATGGTGTTAATGAGAAAGGTGAGGTGTAAAAGTATGGGTAAGATGCAGAGCAAATTCCTCCGACCTATCCCCATCCGAAGCCGCCCAGGACCCATCATCATGACGGAGTGGGTGTGAAGCAGGTTGATACTTTAGGATTTTTTTGGTTACATTTCACAAGGAGTTATCCCTGGTGGACAGAGAGGAGAGGTAGGAATTGAAAGAATCGGTACGGAAGGATGCCAATCGCCGCTTTACCAATCGGCAGTACTGATTGTACGTGCGGCGATCAACAGGATGCCGGGATCTTTGCCACACTGTTCTGGAGCGGCGTTTGGATTAGATTAGATCTTTGAGATGCTGAGGTAAACGATTATGATCGTGAATTTTTGGATGACGATGCCTCCCAAGCCGACCTCTGGACTAGTGAGTGAGTAGTGAGGGAATGCACTGAATCCTCTAGGTCTTGGGAAGTTTTCAGGGACACTCTGAGGTCTACGGAATCTGTAAGAAGCTGGCGGAAGTGGTCCCAGTCAATTGGGCCCCTAATTAATGAAGGAGGAGGCAGTTTGTGAATTGGTCTTAGGGAAATGGTTAATAATAAAGGACTATGATCGGGGCGCGGGAGTGAATAGTTTAGTGTTCCTAAACTATTGTAGAAGAAAAAGTCAAGGAGATCTGGATTTCGGCTGGGATCTGATGGCCAATAGGTGGCTGTTTCAGGAGAGATAGTTGAGCAATGTTTCCGTGTGAGTGCAGACAGCAAAGCACGTGACATCGTGTATTCGTGTATCTTGACCCCCAATGTTGGTGCTTCGCATTGAAGTCCCCACCCACAAGGAAACGATGTCCAATGGAGTCTAGAAAGGAGATGAATTGGGAATAATAAATGTATTTATTGGGAGGGCAGTACACTGGTGCTATAGTGAGGGGGAAAGTGAAGGTGCTGATTGACACTGCAGTGGATTGAAGGAAATCATGTGCTACCAGAGGAACTGTGTGGTGGGATATGGAGTTATGGACAATGACAGCGGTACCTTCATGAGCTCTTCCATCTGGGTGATCAGTTCGATAAGTCTGATACTGTCGAACGGTAAAAGTCTTGTTTCAGTAATAAGAGCTACGTCGATGTTCTTGTCGTGGAGTAGTACTGTCAGTTCATTAGTGTGTGTGCGAACACCATCCGCATTCCAAAGGAGAATGGATAAGGAGTCGGAAGGATCCACTTAACAAACAAACTGACAAATCTATCTGAATTAATGAAAAAAATAAACGATAAAAACTTGAAAATCACGTTTCTCTTTTAATTAAGGGAACTGTAAACAATATCAATTTTAAATAAGTTTATTAATAGTAGGCACCGGGCTATAAGAATTATTTTCTCAAGCAGACAGTTGAGTCGGGCATAATTGTCGGTGTATTTATAGCTTTATTTCTTAAAAGCTAATCGAATAGAGGGAAAATAAATGGATAAGATTACATTTTACATGTAATTACCGATTAATCTGTAACAGACTAACGCTAATGCCAATTATTTAAAAGGTAGTATATTTGAATTGCTTCAATAATATCTATATTTGCACAGACGCCCAAACCCTCTGGTACAAGAATTGCCACGCCCGACTTGTCTGCTAATATTCTGCTACTTAAGAGACGTTGGATTAAACACCTTCTAAATTAATACGAATAAGATAACTTTAAATGGAACTTCAACAATATGGGGAGTACTTACTATTTGTTTTCTGCCTTCTTGTCAGATATGTCATTTTTCACTTTACAGCCTATTTTCTAGTTATAACGCTATTCGCGGTTGTGGATAAATAAATAAAAAATTTTATCCTTTAATCCTTCTTATTTTATTATTTTTTTTTCCCAGGATGAAACTTATTTGAGGGCTAACGCAGAGAAAATAATTTTAGAAAAATTGGACGAAGTGAAGCAGCTTCAAAAAAACTTAGTATTAATCAAGAAAATTCTAATCCAAACTTCTGAGAACTGTATTGTGTCAGAAATTTGAAAGCCCTCATTCTGCATAACTACGATTCTTAAGCACATATTTTGCATATTTTATCGAACTCTTGTCTTTTTTTTTTCTCTTTCTGTTTGCGATGAAAAGTGGTACTTTGCCAATGCAAGCCAATGTCAACGCCACATTCGGTTCTATTCTTTAATAAAGGAAAACTACCCAGAGTATCCCGACAAAATCAAAACTGAAATTGATTTCTATTTATTCGTTGTTTTTTTTTAACTTATTGAAAAGTGATTATATTAAAAACCAAAACAATAATACAAACTGCAAATGTTGTTATGATTGTTCCATTATGCAGCATGAATGATTACCTGCTTAGTACTGGGTATCGGATACTACCTATCAACATTCATGTCCATATTCCGAAGTGTTCTAACCAGTATTAAATATAAAACCACTAATTCAAATAGATTGAATTTAGATGATGCATTTACGTTCCTAATGGATTTTAGAAGAATTTATCTAAAGAAATAGCCCTGTTTGGCAATTCGTTTTGATTAAGCATTCCTCTTACTGTACGCTTTAGGGGATTTATCTATGAGTCAATTTGAGATTGCATGGTTAACCCAAATCTAATTTTAATTAGTTAATAATGTATTATCTAACTGGAGGGTTGCCTGGTTAAATAATGCACACTACATCTGTATATAGTGAAATGATTTATTAATAGATAAAATAACCGTTCATAAAATAATAATTAAGTGTAAATATATACAATGGTTTCATTGTATTGTACATGAATAAATGCAACTTAGGTCACCTCAATTGTATGAATCTTAAAGGTGAAGTTGATACTGACGAACCCAAGATACCTCCGCTCAGTCAGGGAGTGTGGCAGCGAAGTTTGTCCACCATGAACACTGGAGCTCTGTGGCTGGTTCCTCTCCACAAGCGGGACTAGTAATCGGCCCCCGTTCACTTCAAAGATTCTTCCTGTCAGATTCTTATATATTTACCTTTGAAAGGAGAAGGGGAATTCTCGGGTTTTTTGGTGTATTCTTAGTTGTGAAATGCCTCCGGGCCTCTGGTTACAACTATCCAATCTGTGTTTCTTGCAGATTGTCTTATTAATCTAGTCTGACTCCAGGTAAAGCCCTAAAACACACATGGCTCTCCAGCCACAAACGACACAAAAGTGTCGTTCTTTGTTATTTTAGGGGTTCCACATTCTCTAGTCTATTAACATTTTTTTTTTAATATAATATCGCAAGATGAGCGGTCGAACGTTTCAATACATTTAATATACACATTTTCGTCCGTATTTTTTTTACCAGAACTCCAAAATACGGAGTGTAGATAAAGAGTAAGTACAATTAATTTCGAATGTTTCATTTGAAACCTCATTAAGAGGTAGGGCCAACCAAAAATTTTACTATAACACTCAATCATAAATTTGGTTTTCTTAACCTGATTCGCCACTTTTTTATTTAAGTAGCTACTCGTTTATCTCCACGAGGCTGAGTCAATCCTGACCAGGACCATACCCTAGAAAAAAACCTTGGGAAAGCCTGGGGAAGCTTTAACAACAAGACAAAAATTAAACACAGGTACAGTATTTACAATCAGCAACAAGAGTCCTCCAATATCCCCATGATTGTCACCCCCGTCGCAAGCGAAATAGGAAGAAACACTCATTAAATTAATTAATTGAATTTACGTCAAATTCGACTTCCTTGAAAAATACTAAACATTTCATTATATATTATATTTAGTTTGACTTGAGGTACGCATCAATATATTATGTACATATTCGCTTTAAAAAAAGGTAATAATCGTTTGTTCAAAAAATTCTGAACACGATTTATAGGAGTTGGTTATGGTGATTGTTTACAGCAGTTTAACTGGATATACAAAGTGAGTGGTAATACAAAGGAGATAGAGAGAGATGGGGACAGCGGGGGGTGGCGGGGGGTGGCGGGGGTTGAATTAAATCAGTGATAAGAGTGATGAGAGGGTGGTGGGAGGCGGGGCGTGGTGGGGGGCAGCTGCCCAGAGGCGGCACCACAAGCAGACACCATGCGCTCCAAACCCGTCGCAAGGAAGCTCCGCCAAGGTATTTCACACACTGCACCAAGCACCTGTATTGTGTCTCACCTTGTCACTAACACCACCTTCGCTCACTCGATGTTGTCATAGTGGGAGTGTAATGTTCCTATATACCTAATGTCTGTCTCAGATGATGACGCTTTAAACTTCAAAATGTACTGGCCGTCGTCAATGAGCAGAATCCATGGAAGAATAAATCCTAATATAAAGTTATTTTCATAAATTTGTATTCTTTTCCGGACTATTAATGATCAAAAAGAGACATTTTGCGTAGGTATTTTTATGTCAGGCAATAAGCTTCTAGTCTCTCCAATTAACCATTTTATTCTAAACCATTCTCTAAAGTCAAAGTTTCGGTTGATGATCCCTGAATAAGCGAAACGTTGACAGTTGAGATAGATTTATCAATAAAATGGTTAACTGGAGAGGCTTGAAGCTTACTGCCTAACATATAAAAAACAGTCAAAGTTTCGAATAGATGGGGCCTGATATGCGAAACTTTGAATGTAGAGTACATGACAATAAAATGATTAATTTTGAAGACTAGAAGCACTACATATAAAAAACACTCGTTGAATTCATCTCTAAACTCGTCCTCTTCAGACTTTATCTTCAATTTTTTTTAACTTGTTGATCCAAGGATCACTTTTTCTTCCCAATAACGACCGACAATTTTTTACCATAAATATAAATATTGTATGAAAAATACATTATTTAAAAAAGGATTTGGAGTCTCTCCGACAATGTTTTATTTATTCATACATCAACAGTCGGCGTTTCATCTATTCAGATATCTTCAGGTCTAAAAATCATACCATCAATAAAGAGAGACTGGCAGACAATAATATTATTTTTCAAAAGGATTGTTCCACTCTTCTGGTATTGCATAACGAATTGATAACTTTTAAGTGGCAAAGTTTATTAAAAGTTAAAATGGTAACTCATTTACAATAAAAGATAACTTAAATACAATAATCATTTGCAAACCCAAGATGTACCTTATAAAAAGTTGCAGTTAAAAAAAAATTCTATTCACAGTCTACCCAAAAACCAAGCAATGCTGGACATTGTGAAATTATATGATTAAAATTACAAAAAAATGCTTAATTCTATTCACCAAATCACAAAATCAAAGCTTCAAATCTAAAATGTTGGTGACACGTGGTAGGTTATTTTTACGTTTAATTTGTTATCCCCGTAGCCTTTAATTCAACTTAAAATTAGTCAGAAGATTTCGAAGGGTTGTGAGCATATAATTTTTTTAAATTTCAAGTTGATTTAATATAATTTGTTATCTTAACTGTCTAGTGAACAGACTAGTGGCATGGATAGTCTACCTAATGTGAATAAATCTGGACCCTTATGCAATAAACTTTTTTTTTTTTTGCAAATCTATGTTATAAAAATCAATAATTAGGATTATTAATTGAAAAACATAGCTTGGTGATCTTTAGAGTCAACTGTATTGTTACAGGCTAGTGCAGGAATAATATTTTTCATCCACCAGAAAACATTTTATTTTATTTTTAATTGAACAAACACTCATCTACAGGCTCTGCAATAAAAAAAAATAAAATAAAAAAAATGGTTTACCTTAACCTCCCGTTTTCGGCCCAACGTTGCCAATTGTTTTGATTTCATAAAACATTATATAGAATCATTACATGTTTACATTTGAATTGAATTAGTGAGTATAATATTAATTTTCATGGTGTTGATGCTTAAAAAGATACATTTACATACGTATATTGGCACTATGGGTGGTTCATAAAACTTCAGTCTCTTGACAATGCTGTTATTGACAAAATATCATTTATCAGCAATTTTTTCTTTCAGATACCATCAACAACTAACATACAGTTAGTTTATATATATTATATAATTATATATTATATATTATTTGTTGTCTATAATGACATGATTAACTTTTTTATGTTGATGTGGAAAGGATGTATAACAGGCAATAATTACAATATATTGTAGACAATAATGCTTTACATCTCTTTTCTAAATTATTTAATAACCGTATCAATTCAATTATATAAAAAAAAATAATCATATCATTATAACTATCTCAGTCCTTGACGGTTCCTGAACTGGCGATAAGTTTACTGATTAATGATATTGTGTAAAATAAAAGAATTGTGAAGAGACTAAAGCTTCATGAACAATCCATAGTAGAAATATACTGGTAAGTATTATTAGCTAGCGGCATTATTATAAACATCCAATAAAGGAGCTTGCATTATATTTATTAATCCTTTATTGTGCTAAAATTACTGCCTTTTTTAATAAGGCAATAAGTAATTAAGATGACTGCTCTCATTCATACCATATTTACAATTCATCATTCACTCGCTCATTCATACAATATTTACAGACAGCCCAGAGGCCTCCCAAATCCACATGCGAAAGAGAAAGCGGAGTCTTGGGAAGTCCCCCACGCTCCTCCGTCAGCCGCGTCACCGGATACGAGCCAGTGGAGGCTGACCAAGAGCACGAGACTTGCATTATAAACGAACTAAACAGAAAAACTGGATTTTCTAAAACCAAAATTCCATCAAAAACAAAATATTTAAGTATATTATGATCATTGTTAGGTAATATCAAAGGGTCAGAAGCCTATATATAAAAAAATAAATGCCATCGCTGCCATTTTTAGTTTATAATTTCAAAACTCAATATAAACTCCAACAGTATTAAATTAAAGTTGGACAGACTCTACAAAGAATGACACTAAACACATATTTATGATACGTGATAGATTTTTATTTGCATTTATACACACAGGAATAATAAATATGCAGTAATTATGTCTTTATGTTTTTTATTTATGTTTTCTAAAATTAAAATGTATGTTTACTTCAATAAGAATTTTATTCACAAACGAGATCGCTCGTCTAATTTAGTTATTTTTGTTTTTGACTAGATGAATTACATGTTCTAAGAGAGTGATATATAATAAAAGGTAATTTTTATTTTGTAAATATTAGAAATAAAAAGATTTGATTTAAAAAAAACAATTGTTGTACTTATTCATTCGTATTGTTACTATATTAACTTTATGTTTATCTACTTTATACATATTTACGTGGGGGAGTTTTTGTGGGTACCGCATTCATGAATTCAACATCATAGCAATATTTTTTTTTCAGTGTTTTATTGATTGAATTTGTTTATTTGTGGTTATAAATTAGTGTCAAAGTTTTTTCCGGCTAAGATTTAGTAAGTAATATTACTAGGTACGCGATACTACATTTAGTGAGTGAAGTTGTTGAAAAATAAAACAGTTTTAATCCATGTTTACAACATGTATAAATATAAAATTTTAATTATTAAGTATGGTATGAATGAGAGCGTTTATCGCAATTACTGATTGCCTTATCAAAGGCAGATTGTAATTATAGCCCAATAAAGAGTATAAAATAAAACAAATAAAAATTATGACTAACGTTGGCTTATATTCAAACGATTATGACTTAGCAGATCTGAGAAGTATGAAAGATATTCAACCGTTGTTTGAGCTTTTATAAATGATTACTTCAGTATAGGAATCAATAATTTCAGTGGAACAGAATCCGTATTAACACAAAATATCTCATTGCATAAGAAAAAGCGTTTGTATGATGAAGGCAAGAGCTTGTGATAAAAAATTGGACACGAAACTATGAAATATTCCGAAGTTGGTTTTATTTTCTTTAGTCAACGTCTTCCAATGTTTCAAAACATTTTTTTTTTTTCAAATTCAAGGAGATAAAACCAAGTATTCCTTCAACATCTTTAGATAATGGGGTTTTTAAACGTTTTTAGCCTTTAAGTTTACGGTTGATAAGTGATTAACTGTACCAACTGAATAAATTAAATAATATTTAAAAAAAATCATAATTACTAACGTAATTGATAGATTTGTCTACATATTATAATAAACGAATATTCGAGAATACCAATCGTTATTTATTCAATTGTCAACAAAGGGTTTGGAGTCTCTCCGACAATGTTTTATTTATTCATACATCAACAGTCGACATTTCGTCTATTCAGCCATCTTTAGGACTAAACATCAGACACATTGTAGGTGAAGCATTATCTAAAAATAAGTGACTTTAAGTGTGTACAAACATTACAGAGGGGGTTGATTCACCCTGCTGCGATATGAACTTCAGAAGGGTGCAACTGGTGCTGTTAGTTCAATAGTACGGCACTAGAGAGCGTGCGAGAAGAACACACAGATAGCCAATTAGGTTTTTTTGTAAAATTTTTGGCAACTGTTAGTTCAGTTTGAAAAATGGATGATTTATTGATTTTTATTCGATTGTGCCTGAAACAAAGTGGTTTAAGAGTGTGTAATCGTTTAATTACACATAAAAGTCACTAAAGACACTTACTGATTTCACCAGCAGAAATGTTTTGTACTCAACAACTGAATAAAATTCAGGTTTAAATTTCGGGTTAAAAATTTTCTGGTTATGAATATTAAAATTTTGGCCAAACAGTACATGTCTGGACTATTTTAGCGCACAACTAATAATAGAACATCTGATTCCAAGAGGAGACAAAACAAAAGAAACATATGAGTATTTAAAGGTCTTCAAATGAAAAATATCAATTTGATTGCACAGCACAATTAATTGGGATGTAAGAATTCATTAATACTTATACAATTCACATTCATACAATAGCCACACGAAATATTAATTAAAATATTAGCAAACCTTCATTACGGTTTTTTTTTGTATTAGTTCTGATAATGCTTATGCTGCCAGTCTTGCGTAAAAGATCTGCTACCGTCATAAATTTTGAAAAAGTGATAAAGCTTTTGAAACTTAATTTTTTTCAAAAAGCACTTAATTTTTTTTTTCATATAGCTACAAGTTAGAAAGAAAACACTTACTTCACTGTTTTATTCACTAGTTAATTTTCAGTCCAAGAGGGTCTCATCTATGCTCCTGAAATAAAATCGAAATTCCAAATAATGAATAGTTTTTGAGCTGAGATTTTGGAAATGTTTTTCCTCACGTACATTGCCCTATTAAAGGACCGAAGTATGTCACTGTGTTCTTGCTAAATATACCGAAAATTTCAGATGAATTGTATCCTTTAGGAATTATTATAATTGATTTTTTTCTTCGGCTGAGAACTATTAAAAATATTGAAATCAACACCATAACTAAAAATAATAACATATTTTTAATGTTCGTTGTTTTCGAAACCAACGTTTTCTATTCGAAAGCAGTTTTTCCTTTCCTATTAACCCCTATGTCTGTCTCACGTTGACACGTTCTCAGTTTTACCAACGGTCTGAAATTTTACATGGAGATTTCAATTGATGGCCCATCAATAGACTTGGACTATCCGTTTATTCTGACAATTGAAAAATCTTTAATACTCTTTCTGAACACACAGATCTTATCCGCTGCTAGGGGTGAGGAAGGCGCTTGGTTAGTGTATTGGATACCCCCCCCCCCCACATCCCTTCAAGGAGGGTATGTAAGTGGATAAAAAGTCCTTGGAGTGGAACCGTTGGCCCTTGTTGACTTGATTAAAGCTCATTAGGGTGGGTGGTGACACCGTGGCTGCAAGGGCCAGCAGATGGGTGCAGCGACCTGAGCAGCTGGGTGCAAACCCACCGAGCCCTTTGTTTTGCCGCTAACGGGTCGGAAGGGCTTGGTATTTAAACCGCAGCGGATAATAGTTGGATCAACAAGTAGTTCTCATTCGACGACCGGGACCTTCCTCCACTTCCGATTGTTGTTCCGCCTGAGGGTTCTTTGTCCGCGGAGTCTGCGGGCCCGGTGACCGAAACTCTTCTGTGCCTCGAGTGTCTCAACACAGTTTCTTCGGTCAATAGGCCCGATTAGAGCTGTCTGATAATGCTTTTATAACCGTCAACTGCCCTCGACGATTTCATTATCGCAGCCAATGAACAGTTCTTCTCAGTTCAAAACGTTTTCCATTGCCCATGCGTAAATAGCCAGATAGGAATGTATAAGGTAGGATACCGGAACATGTACTAACAAGTTGAATTATAAATTAAATAGTGAATATATTATCTGTAAGTTTTTCTCCCATTTTTAAACTGAAGGTGAGCCCCATCACCTAGATTCGTTTTCAAGTTATTATAGTTTTAACCACAATCTGTATTGTTGAGTAACACGAACTCCTTCAAATGCATCTGCGCATAGGAGAATGAGGAGAAATTTGCAAAGTATCTTATTAATATTTTCATTGTATAACTTCAAGGGGTTTAGAAAAAAAAAAAAAATTATCTGTAACAAGGAAACCCTCTGAGTCAAAATTGTAGATTTTCGGATTTTCAGCTTTTCTTGACCACATAAAGGGGATATAAGACCTGGTGAAATCCATAAAACCCTCTCGTATCATTATTATTATTTTTTAATTTAAGTAGTAATGCTGTTAAAAGAAAAAAAATCTTTGCTCCAAGTTTTCTCAAATTCTTTTTTTTTTGACTTAGTTTGTTTCACTTGTAACCCGACAATGGGCTTCCCACATTTTATTTTGTACTGATACTTTTTCTACGGTTATGACACCTTTCTCAAGCACCATATAATTAATTTTAATTGGTAGCGTAGGAAATAAAAATGAAAATCTGTAATTCACAGGTAACAGATCCGACTGCTGTAGATATCATTTAAACTAATAAGTAAAAATTAACTTTATTTAATATTATAATATTTACATTCAATATTATACAATTGGTTTGTGGTTTTAATAGATATTAGTAATGTTAGTTTCGTGACATAAATTTATTTGAAGTTTTAAATGAGAAATTTTTTATCTAGGACCCACTATTCTTTAAAATTGCTAGTATTAGTGGGAGCTATATTACAAAAATTTAAGAACGATTTATTAAAACTTACTATAATATTACACCCTGAATAACAATTATGAAAATTCGGCACTATGAGAATTATATTCCAGTTTCAATCAATTTTATTAAGATAAAATTACAATCTGCCTTTTATTAGGCAATGAGTAATTGAGATAAATGTTATCATTCATACCATATTTACAATTCATCATTCACTCGCTCATTCATACAATATTTACAAACAGCCCAGAGGCCCCCCAAGTCCATAAGGTTGTCACCTCCCTCGCATGCGAAGGAGGGAGCGGAGTTTTGGGGAGTCCCCCACGCTCCTACGTCAGTCGCGACACTGGATAAGAGCCAGCGGAGGCTGACCAAGAGCGCGAGAGCCACAGACGCTCAGGACATGATTAGAGAAACTGGCCATCGCCAGAACTCCCACTGTCACTTAGTTATAGCAGGTCACGAGGCCACTGCCGTTTTAATCTACGAGGAGGATTATAGGGGTGAGTGGTGCAGTGCAATGACTGTGCTAGGGAATTAGGGTGGTTGGATAGGTTACTATGGAATTTTATGAACTTGGAAGGGATGAATTCAAGAATATAGGGTATATATAGATCATTGTACTCGCTTCGGCGGTACATATACTAGAATTATATTAAGGGTCAGATTGGGTCCCTGCAGTCAGTTACGTCTGCTATCAAAGAACCTGCATACGGCTCTCCCTTCAGGCTCCGCAATTTATTAATCACCAAAAAGCTCAAAAATTGACCAAATATTGGTAATGCACAACAACAAAAAATAGATAGTAATTAATTTTATTTTTACACGTAATTTTTTTATATATATTATTATATTATATTTTTATATACAATATGTACAGTTCACCCTCTAAAAAACATTTATAAAGTATGTAGCGAGGCTTTCCTAGAATCAGGAGGAGAAATCGGTTGTTCTAAGCAAGATCATTAGATCTCATTTTAAAATTTAAAATTGAGCTTTATAACCCCCCCCCCTGTGTAAATTAATCGTCGCTAAGGAGGGCTCAATAAGAATGCAAAGAGGGCGCTCTTGAGCTGATATATGAGTGCCAGATGGCCGTGCCGCAGGGGTCCCACTTACGGCCAGTTTACATCGAGACCTAATTGAGGCACTGTTCTCCTCTATCTGCTCTGTCTACAAACAGACTTTTTACAGCTTCTGGCATCTTAAGTAGCCAAGCCAAACAGACGTGGGAAATTTTAGGGATTCTTGAACAGTGTAGCAGAGACGGCGTACTCGAAAAATGACGTTATCTCGGCGGCAAAGTGCGCGAAGAAGAAAGGGAAAAAAGCCACTGAAAAAAAATGGAGTCCAGGACGACAGCTTGACTTATTTTCTTCACTGTTGGGTCCTCATATAAAAGCAGTTAGCAGGTTTGACACATTTCACTTCACCATCAACCTTCATGTCAGCAAATTCATGGTGAAGCCATTTTAAGCCACCGAACATATACGTCTTATTAGGAATTGTATAGATATTCAACCACATAAAGTTGCATTGCTAAACTCTACAAATTATAAAAGATTTTTTAATAGTCTGGAAAGTATTAAAACTAGATTCCCTAAGGTCGGGTAATATCCATTAAAGGAAGAAATAGCAAACAGGTGTATGCTAAAAAACCCGCCCAACTCTATACCTCCTGGACAAAGCCACTGAGAATATTGAGGAGCTAGTTAAATAGATAGAAAGTATACTAATATTTTGGATGAGTTATATATCCCACATAACCAATTGTGCGAGTAGTGATAAGATTGATATATAGTGTTTTAAGTAGGTTTTTATAATTTTATGAAAACGCCCTCACATTTTTTGACGGTTTTAATGGTTACTTGATAGTTTTTTGATTTTGTTTTTAGAATTTAATTATTTACTACATACGGGTAGTTTGTTCGAATTTTTAATTGTAGTAGAATAGAAGAACAATTTCACCATTGCACCATTGCCACATAAAATAATAGTAATTAGCTTGTCTCCATATGAGGAGGTAAACGTTTTTATCATTTAACTTTTTATTTTATTGTAGAGATAAGTGAAGATGTCAGCTTAGAGCTGTCGAAAGCGCTATTTCATTATGAAGAAGTGGTAAGTTGTGGAGAGGCAATAAAACTGTTTTATAATTTATGTTATTGTTATATTTCTAAACAAGACAAAATATTTAAACAAAAAATCATTTGCCTCTCTACAGTATAATTCATTAAGCCATATCTTTTTTGACAGCTTTTCGTCATGCTCAGTTGCTAAAAAAAAAGGCACATGACAAAAATATTGATTGCGCGTATGGAGACGAACAAGATGCATCAATAAGTAAAAGCTACAATAAATAGCAATAATTAATTTAATATATATGTATATATATGAAAAGTTTTTTTTTTCCTTTTTTTTGCTTGAAAATCTTCCATTCACGTATTTTTTTTGAGAAAAAAAGGTCAGATATTTAGTTTTAATATTTACCACTGGAGAGCAATCTTTTAGGACAGGGATAAACCAAAATAGGCAAACTTCTAACCCTTCTCTAGTAAAATTCGCAATGGCGGGATAATTTTATTGCTACTCATCCCATTAAAGGTTTAAACATTCTGTTGTCTACATAAATTTACATGTTTTAATCTTTAATTGGCTGAGGTATAAGAGTGGTACTTTATTGTGTTTTTGTTGTTATTGTTTAATAAGCTATAATGTGGAGAGACCGAGAAGTTTTATTAAAATATATCCATCCACGACCGCCAAAAAACCATATGTAAACAAAACTAATATTTTAGGACAAAAATATTTTATTGTGATAAAATCACAATCCTCATTGGGCAATTAGTGATTGTGTACCATATTCACAATTCTTCAGTCACTCGCTTATTCATACAGTATTCACAAACTGCCCAAGGATCTCCAAAATCCGCATGATTGTCACTTCCTTCGCATGCGATAGAGGAAGCGAAGTCGCTCCTCTATCAGCCGCGTCACTAGGAAAAACAATATCAAGAAAATAAAACAAGAACAGGATAGGAAAATAAATTATATTGATTTATAAGTGACCAAGTCCATTTTTTTTTTTTTTAAATGGTAATATTTGTGCCAAACTATTGGGATTGGCAAGAAAGTAATTTCGGTTTTTTATTGTGAAATAAAACTCAATTTTTTCTATAGAAAAAATGAACTTAATCAGTAAAATATCTTCCATTCTGTTCGATGACCTTTTGCCATCTTTCTGGTAACATCACGATCTCGCGCTCATAGAACTTCTGCTCCTTATCAGCAAAAAACTCAACCAAGTGCGATTTCAGGTCATCTTTATTACTGAAATTTTTACCATTTAAGAAGTTTTGTAAACTTCGAAATAAATGATAATCCGGTGGTGCAAGGTCGGGGCTATATGAGAGATGCGACATCACTTCCCAACCAAGCTCAAATAGTTTCCTACGTGTTGCTAAAGATGTGTGAGGCCTCGCATTTTCGTGGTGGAACACGATTCCTTTGTGATTCGCCAATTAGCCAAGGTATCGACTATGAAATCTCAACAGAAAAAAAAATCTAACATTGACAAAAGAATAACGAAACAAACATAACATAACGCTATCTACTAAAACGGACTAAATGGCACTTGGACTTGGTCACTTTTACACCTAAGTCAACGATATGCACTAATACACTCACACGCACTAATTCACAAATGGGTATTCACATATAAATATATTAATACCTAAATACCTAGGTTTATCTGTAGACAAATATCAAGAAATCCATAAAAAAGTTTAAATACGCATCGCAATGAAACACTTAAATCCTCATTTTAGTTCTGCTCAAGTTCATATTAAAAACAAAAGAATTCGAAGATGATATTTCCATTTCAATGAGGAGTCACATGCCACATGTACACATGTCTTAGAAGAGTGATACCAAATAATTAGCCATAAAAATGGCAAAGCCTTTAAGATTAGATTATCCGCGCGGTCGCTGAGAAGCGACTAAAGTGTCTGGTCCAACACGTAAGACCGGAGAGACACGGCGACTCTCACGAGCGGAACTAATCTTTAGAGAAGCTTTATTGTCGAATTTCTAATTCTACGGCACGCTTTCGGAGTTTCTTCTTCCTCTTTAGTTTGTTTTTTAATTCGTTTTATGTTCGATTTGTTCGTTCTGTTTTTGTTTTCTTTTTTTAACGATGACAGACCGGAGGCTTTCGTTTTACTGCTAAGGGTATTATGCATCTCCACATCGTCTAGACAATGGGCTTTTGTTATCTCATTTACTGGCTCTGCTTCACTGTATCGTAATAAGCCAGTGGGTCAAGAAAACAGGAGTTTCCCCATTTTATTTGTCGTCTATCATGCAGAAGACACGACTTTAAATACCTTTTTTTTTAATTAATTCTAATTCACACCCATAAAAAAATTAAGTGTAAAAATAAAATTAATTTGTATTATTGTGTGAATGTTGGTCAAAAGACATCTAAGAGTCTATTGAGTTAGTGGAATTGTGTATAAGGTATGAAAGAGCTCTTAAATCACAATTATTAATGCATATTAAATTGTAATTTTACAAATCAGAAAAAAATAAAACAGTGTTGCAAAATTTACCTTGGAATCGTGAAAATCCAGTTTCAAACAACATTGCTACTGTGTCATACACAAATAGTAAAAGTTTCAAAACAGGATTCTGCTAAACTTGAAATGAATAATAAATAAGGAAAATTGTTAGCAAAAGGTCGAGACTTGAACCCAGGACGTTTCCTAGTCGAGGGCTCTACTATCAGAGCTACCGTACCATCAGTTAGTAGAGCTGCGATTAGATGTTAGGGAGATCCATAATAAATAAATAAGTGCCGATGAAAAAAAACACTAGTGAGATGAGTACTCAAGTAGGGGTGGACTTTATACGAGACAACACAAAGTAAATACTACCATAAAATAGTCAACTGATTTCACGAGCTTATTTTAGAAATATTGAGAGAGAACAACAATTTATTAAGATAAAATTACAATCTGCCTTTTATTAGGCAATGAGTAATTGAGATAAGTGTCATCATTCATACCATATTTACAATTCATCATTCACTCGCTCATTCATACAATATTTACAAACAGCCCAGAGGCCCCCCAAGTCCACATGGTTGTCACCTCCCTCGCATGCGAAGGAGGAAGCGGAGTCTTGGGGAGTCCCCCACGCCCCTACTTCAGCCGCGTCACTGGATAAGAGCCAGCGGAGGCTGACCAAGAGCGCGAGAGCCACAGTCGCTCAGGACATGATTGGAGAAACTGGCCATTGACAGGACTCCCACTGTAACTTATTTATAGCAGGTCACGAGGCCACTGCCGTTTAAGTCTCCGAGGAGGATTATAGGGATGATAGAAATATTAGAGATAAAATAATATCTTCATTGAACTTGATATATATGTAAAACGTGAGAGTTAGCTATTTATTTATCTATCAAACATGTAAGATACAATCGTACAGTAAATACAGGATCATGTTTTTTCGTCAACTCCTTTAGTGTTTATTTATGATTTGAAATCTTCCGAAATATCCCAAAATATAAACAGGATTTATTTCCTAATCGTTTGTAACAATTTATTGTACATTTGTTGATATTTAGACATATTGAACACTTGATACCTTTAGAAATTATTTATAAGAAAAAAAAACTATCTACTCCCTCGTAGAAATGAATGGAGCGGATGAGTTGCAGTTGAGTATAATTCTCTTTTCAAGAGCGCACAATGACCTGAAGGTACACCAAAGCAAACAAGCTACCGAAACCCAATACAGTGTTCTCAACCGCATGATCGGCTCTTGGTTTTTATCGGGTGTTTTTTTGTTGTCGTTTTTTTTTATGAGCTTGAACCTGGACAGTTTTCAGCAAGTGTTAAATCATACAATTTGAGCGTCTTTAACAAACATCTGCTGTGTGTGGAAAAATAAACGTGTTTTATAAACAAAGAAGGAGATTCAACCCTTGTTTGTAATGGGTTATCTATCCCTCAGGCGAGGCAGACCGAGTAAGCAACCAGCAAAATTCAAGACAGAAAGGTATCAATTTTGTTTTAATAGCAGTTTTGAGCTCTCTCCGAACCTTTGCCAGGAAGAGGGGTTCATGAGGAAGTTAGAGTTGTTAATTGAAAAATATTAGAAAATAAGATTTTTTGTTTGAACAGAAATCTTATTATTAAAATAAAATTACAACCTACCCTGTCGGGCAATAAGTAATTGTGATGAATCTTTCACCCCATATTCACAGTTCACCATTCATACGATATATACATATATGCACACCTCCCGCACGATTTTCACATCCTTAGCAGCGAAAGGGGAAACGGGGTCTCGGGATATTTACAAAGACATTATCCAATGGAACTTACAAATATTTAAACTAAATTAAACAATCTTCGTTTCCTATGTACATATTTTTATTGGGGTACTATAAGGGTAATAGTGTGAAAAAACGATTTATTATATTTATTTATTATTTGACCCCCTGCCATGACTTTTATGCTTTCGAAAAATCGTTGCTTCGAAACTATTATGAAATTTTATGTTCTAGTCCACCCCCCCCCTAATGGCCAGGATACTCCTAAATGGCACAAACGTAAAAATAATTTCAAAGATAATCCAAAAAACAATAAGGTTTCGTCGGTAAAAATACAAATCCCATATTTAAAGTAGTTCGTACCGATTTCAATATTTTTTTTTATTATTATTTTATAATTTTTCCTGTTCAATTTTTTTCCTTTCCAAATTCCTGATTTCCATTTTTCAGAAGGTTAACAATGTTCCTTCAATTTCTTCATTATTAATTTCGTTAGCACGTATTTATTTATTTTTATAAAAATTTGTTATGCTTTTGAACTCCTTCATTATGTCGTGAGTATATTACAATTTTAGAATCTGTAAGAAACTGGCTTCTGGTGCTCTCTCCCTCTCTCTATTTATAATAGATTTTGGTCAGTCGCATAAGCCTTAATGTTTTGTTTTGTTTGAGCATCCTAGTGGCAGTTACTGCTCAGATAAATCAGCTTGATTAGACTGACATGGAAGTGACACAGTCTGTGCATCACAATATCTCAGGAACGGACTCTGAAATCCGATACAATTTAAAAATGTATATTTATTCTGAGAAAATTAGCATGAGAAGCTAGACACTGAGGAGCCATTGAGGAGGGTATCGGTTACTCAGAAGAGCTCGGCCACCCTCCGATCCCGCGAGGGGATGAAAGGCTGAGGAAGCTGAAAGATAATACCTTGGCCGGGGATGAGAGCGCTTTCATCGGCCCGGGTAAACGGAACGCCCAGCACAATTATATCGCCTTGCCGCTTCCTGTCTACGCGATATCTCCTTTAGTCTCCTTCTCTCCTTTTTTCCTTCTCTTTTTGTTTGTTTTTTCTTTTCATTCAGGCACTGGGAAGATAGGTGAGGTGGAGGAGGGCTGAATGCCGCTAAGACAATCAGGTAGGATGTCCGCCGGTGACAGAATTAGATGAGCTCGGGAGATATCGTCGTACTCCTTCAATGGCCATCGCCAAAAGGCTGAACAAAGAAGAAGGGTAAAAAATTATATTTTTTTCCGAAAGATTTCGAAAATCAACCACTCTGATTTACTTATTATTATAAACCTTACGAAGGTCAGTTAAAGAAGGAAAGACGTTGTCCGATTTATGGGATTACGCCAGAAATTATTCGATTTATTCAATTATGCTCAACCAATAATAAACAAAACAGTCATTTATCTATATATGCGAGGAAAAAAAAACTTCGAGATCTTTTTATTGATATGAAATCCTCAGTGGACGTTTCACCTGTTCAGGCACCATCAGGACTACAATTTCAAATAAAAAAAATATTTAGAACAACGATACAATAATACCTAATTTAGCAAATAATTTATTTAGAGAACATTAAAAAAGTATAACTAACACACCTTTAAAAACATGTTTTACCTTTTAATTGTAATTATATAAGCTTCCTAAGTTATATTACCTCCCCAAACACAGAAATGGTTATTTTGCTAGTGAAATGTCGTGTGATACCTCAGATTTATAAAATGGTTTTAATTTTTCATGCAATATTGAATTACTAATAATTTTAATTTATTTTTACAGTAAGGCTAGCAACTGTATACAATAATGGATTAATAAAAATGGAAAAGATCTTTCACAGGTGTTTCGTTATAATCTTTTTATGGTTTTCCATGTATTATGTTATTGTACTTTATGTATCTATATTATTATAATATAATATATACAATTATATACAAGTATTGTGTTCTACATTTTAGTCCTGATGGTGATAGGGAAACGTCACCTGTGGAAGGTTGATTAATAAAAAAGATATATTGGGAGAGACTTCAAGCTTTTATTCCTAGTATAAAATAAATACCATCATACAAGTAACTCTGTTTGGCTACACTACTACTCCGTAAAATAAAAATTATAATTTATGCGATATTTCTTGAATATTGACCGCTTATTTATTTGTTACAAACCTTATGGAAATCAATTCAATACGCATGTCTTAAGCGGAGCCACCTGGATTTGCTCCATATGTGCTGTTAGCTTAAGTGCTGTCATTTATAAAGGGCTAAAAATATTGGTTAGCGTTTAATTATGCTACCAATATTCTATTAGAAAAATAAACAATCGCTCACATTACTCTCAAAAATATTAATTAAAATAATCATGAGCAATAAAAGATTAGATATCTATTTTATGTAAATATAATCCATTGAACAAATTAAAAAAATCTTGGACACATCATGATTAAAATATCTGAATGATATCTTATATATTCTTTAAATTTTATTAATTAATTATATTTTACAGACAACATCTACACAACCAAATAAAACCTAATAGATTAATAAGTTGCCAGATGAAAATTATTTTAAACAAAAATTCACTCAATGTAAAAACTGATATGTTTTGCCATTCAAATAAAAACCGTAAATAAATTAAGTCCATCATAAAAAAAATATTTTTTTGAACATTTCCTTGCCAAGAAATCGTCATGTCAAATTAATTACGTTATTTGGCCCGTACTTCTATGAGAATAACTCTTATTTAATAATTAGTTTTCAGCCAAACGTTATACAATTTAGGTGTTTCACATGATGTGTGAACAAGGCGCATTTAACGAAAATACTGCACATTCCATTGCCATGCCAACACTAAATAAGCGAGAATACCATGGAGGGTTGGCAACTTCAAATCAAAAAATAAACACTGAAATCCCTTTTGCATGCTCATATTGAGATGAATGTAAGATTTGCTCGAAGACAAGACCGTTTACAGCTAATCATGGTTCTTGAACGGTAAAGCAATTGTACAAGAAACAATCGCTTGCCATTTGTGGATATTTCAACTAATAGCGAGTATAATATTTAAAAAAAAAATTTCTTCTTCTAAATAAAGGCGTGAAAAGGAAATATAGTTTAATTTTGAATAGTTATTTTTTATTGGTTCTGCTTAGGCATAAGGTGGCGTAGATTTCCATATAGATTTCCAAGCGAAGTTGAAATACTTGATTTGAATTCGAAGGTCCATAAAAAAACTACTCTCGCGGGTGGGAGTCGAACTAGCACTTTTTCGGACTATGTCACGAGAAGCATCCAATCCTTTCAATCAACAGTCCTAGGAACAGCGGTTAATGCTCCATATTAAGACGGCACCAGACACCTCCATAACGATCTTAATATACTTTACATCTCTGATCTCATCACTGACTTCAGTCAAGTTCACGAAAATTTCACCAAAGCTTATCCAATCATCTTAATCCACCTAGCGCCCTCATTATGCAACCGTCATCCTTCTCAAAGATTAAAGCGATCGTGATCTCCTGTAAATTGATTTTACATATCTCTTGGCCAATTTCCATTAGCGATGACGCGGCTGACAGAGGATTTTGGGGATCTCCCGGACCTCCACTTCCTCTTTCGCAAGCGAGAGAGGCAACGATCAACAGGGATTGGTACCTGGGCTATGTTTATTTTATCAATGAATGAACATTACTTATTGTCTAAATATATTAGATTGTAATTTTATTGCAATAAGAATATTCCTAATAAAATGATTACTATGTGAAGTTGGTTCATCGACCCCTATATTTGTGGATCGATTTCATATCTAGAATTTGCGGAAATTGGTGAAAAGTACTGGTCTTTTCCTGTTGCGCCATTGCTAAAACCGTCTAAACGCCATATGAAGGGAAGAGTTCATTAACAGGATGGCCATGGGCAGCTGACTACAGAAATAGAGAGGATCCGGAGTGACCACGTGGTGGACAGGCAGATGCCCGGTGTCACTAACGACCCAACACATGTCAACCAGAACCGATTTAACTCCACCGAGGTGTCGGGTGCCGTGAGGGTCAGGCCGGCTTTGTCAGTCGGTTGCGTCTAGATCTTCATATCGCGATATGGCATAAGCTGGGGGAATCAGCGAATATCGCTGAGGCGGAATTTCGAAATAATCAGAATTGAATCACAAAGGTCGACTAGTTACTCGGATATGTAACAATAATCTTCATTATCACATCCTAATCAAATCCATCACCAAACATCCTCAGGAATGTACATACTCTAGGAATGTAGGAACATTTTTGAGGTAGAGGGTCTTAATCGAACGGATACATAATAATATCTTTATTATCCAAACTATTTTCATACATATAATACAAACCAAACTAAATGAACAGTCCTAAGTCCATATATATATTTTTTTTTATTCATTTATATTTGTGTGTTTATGTACTGTGCGAAAATTACGATTTTGCAGCCAAAATTTTATTATGTAATCTAATAAAGAATTGATGGCAAAACAAATGAAAAAAAAATCATTTGTGACGCAATTAAGGATTTTAAGCACCACGATAATTCCCATTGAATAATACTTTTAACAAATATTAAAAATCAAAAAGTGTTTGATTCATTAGATAAGTTTTGAGGTTGATTACATTTTTTTTTTTTTTTTTTTTTCCTAAGCTCTTTAGTTAGAATTTTAGGATGAGGGAGAGATATAAAATAGTTAGGGTGATTGGATCCTTGTACTAGGAGGACCTGCTTGAAGGTGGTGTGAGAGGAGTAAGGAATGTGGGAATCCTCGGTGGAGGTTGATTGTTACGGTTCAGTGGTGAGAGTACACTGGTGGCTGGGCCTAGAGTCTTCTCTAGGCATGTAGTGCAGTCGTAGTTAGTCTGATATCAGTGAGGGTGCCCCTTAGAGGCTTGTTGTTGGTGGGCCAAGCGCCGTGATGTCAACCAATTCTTCTGCTTTACTCGATCTTGTGAGTTGCCATCGTGCCGGTAGCGGTGGTGGTGTCATGTCTCGGAATAGAGGGTTTAGACTGTGCTTCATCGAGTCGAAGAACTTGATGTGACGTCGTCTGATGGCTTCGATGATGGTTAAAAAGGTGAGCCCCATCAGTATGTAATCTGATAATCAGTTTAGTCCAGTCACGTATAATGTATATCATTGTACTTTTTTATTCATTATATAATTTCTATAAAATAACAAAACCTGTATATAATGTAGTGATGCTACAGGAAATACAAAATAATTTGTAAATAGATTCACCCGAGGATCTATAATTATATATAATTATCTGGAAATTTAAAGGGGCTATAAAAGAAAAAAAAATTCATTAGATTGTAAAGAATAATTTTAAGGAATCCAATAAAATACCTAGGTCTCAACTGAAAAAAGCCCAACATGGCATCTTCATGACAACAATACTTAGGATTTTAAATCCCTTCTTATCTAAATAATTGTAATGTTATTGTATCTTTTTACACCATAATATACTCCCATTTAGGGCTAATAGGTGGGCTATTCTTTCAGTGGGCACCCACTTCACTTCATATTATCGAATGTATTGATTGATATATCGTTTGGTTCAGACACCACCACCACAATCATTTCCTATTTACTTTCGGTACTTGTCAATGATAAATCTTAACTTCTCGTTATAATTAAACGATCCATTTTTTTAAAATGTTTTATTAGATAAAGTCTAAATCGTGTTTCTTTCCGGAACACCAAGTTTTTTTGTTGGGGATATTGGTACATGTACCAATATTCCTGGGGATATTGGTACACGTACCAATATTCCTGTTTTTTTGAGAGCTCCGGCCGGGCTAATAACTCTTGAAATAATAAAAATAATATATCTCTCTCTCTCTCTCTCTCTCCCTCTCTCTCTCTCTCTATCTCTCTATCTCATTCCGTTTGCTCTGGACACTCCTTCTACATGATCCAGCCATTGTTTTCTGGGGCGTCCTCTGGGTCTATTATAATTCTTCGTGATGTTGTTCATCATCAAGTGCTCTAGTATTTATCAAGTCGTGGAATGCCGCTCTCAGATTCACTAAGGCCAGTCTTCTTATAGAAGGCAATCAAAAACTGTAGCACCGTGGGATTAGTCACGTCGGACCAGTGCTTTGTGCTACAGAAATCAAAATAGAGATCATCCGGCAAACGAAGTACAACTAAGGTCAAACTGACTAGGTGTTGTAAAGAAAGAGTGGGAAGAGGGTAGATAACTTAGCAGAGACGTAGCGTAGATGGCAGCTCTGCACTGACTCTTCCTTCTGAAACAGCATTCTGGAGCTAGCCAAATCATAAACAAGGACATACTTTAGATGGCTACGGATATGATATCTGTAGACTGTACGCAGGTTTCCAACCGGTGTCCGGTGAGCCTGATGGATGTGTGTACCACTTTTCGATACTTGTACTCATACACAACCTGTTACCCCTTCTTTAGGTGCCAATTTATGTTAGCATATAGTAGTAACCCTACAAAGTATTATTAGAACTACGTCATACAAAAGTTCTGAAAATGTTACAAACATGTTACTTATGAGAGTTTACTAATTATTGGTCTAAGTCACAGTAACTATTAGACATTATTTATCAGCCAAGCTATTTAATATTATTTATTTTTAATTGCTAAGAAATTAATTTTTTATAGTATGATATTATTAAATGTTACCTTCATCTCTAAAGGATGAACAGGGAACTCGAAACAACGGAACAAACAGACATACACAAGAGTGATATTTATGTATTGTGCAAAAATTACGATTTTGCTCATATAATTTTAATCTGTAATCAAATTTTAAAGATAACAAATAAAATAAATATCTGATCAAATGATGAAAAAAATCATATGTGACCCAATTAAGGGTTTTAAAAAATACCTTAATAATTCCTCATGTTTTCCATTCTAAATTATTCAAATAAGTTTTTTATTTATCTTTAAAAGGTTACTAATGTGCTATATACAGAGGGGTCCAAAAAAATGTATCCACCGGTCAACAGTCCATAACTTGCAAACTAATTGACGGAGTTGTCTCATTTTCGGTGAAAGTGTAGCTTAAAGTCCAACTTAAAGATATCAAAATTCGCCGAACACTTGAGCGACTCACTCCAGTTTCATGGGCACACTGTCTCACAGACTTCTATGGTGAGCGAGTGAATTGTTGTAACACAAGATGGGAGTTAAATGGACTTGTTACTGTTACAGGTTGTCCAGATCGTTGTTTGTGTACATCTTTAACACAGCCTTCGGCTTCAAATTTGTCTCGAATGCGATGAATCGTTAAACGTGTCGGTGGCTCTGTTTGATACACATTTCCCCATTGCCGTTGAACCTCATTAATATTTTCGTACTTAAAATACCACTTTAAAACAGAATTCCTTTCATCAAATCTAAGGCTTATACCAGCCATGTTTACTCGAGTAACAAGGTACAACTAACAATAAAACACTAACTATCTGGTGACTGTATTCTGACAAAACAAAACAAAACAACGCAATACAACGCTTGTATGGCGATTGCCGGAACTACAAACTATTACACTACCAAAAATGAGACAACTCCGTCAATTAGTTTGCAAGTTATGGACTTTTAAACAGTGGATACATTTTTTTGGACCCCTCAGTATTTGATTGATAAACAAACATGTTTATAGTTGTTTAAACCTAATTGTAGTTGTTTAAATCAATTATTAAGGTTCAACGAAAACATGCAAACATTATTTCTCCTTTGCCATACGCGTAGTATAATTTTTATCATTTCAGACGGCGTTATACAAAATTCTATACACATATTAAAAACCTCAGCTCATTAAAATCTTCCGGTCTCATAATAATTTGGGAGGATTAATATCATACCGACTAAGCCATCATAAGTCACAGACCGCTTGGAGGCGGCTTTAAAATACTGGAGGCTGTAAAATTTAACGGCTCGCTCACTCGTTCCAGCAAGGAAACGACTGTTTTTTTTCCCTGTCGAGCGGGGAAAAAACATTCGATCTGAATACGTCCTAGTGTCCCCAACGACCTGACACGACACCGTAAATTCGTCATCTTTATGCACGGGGATGAATAAAACCAACAGATAGTTTCTAGAAGAAACTGAATTTTCGAGACGGTGTTTCTTCTTTTTTTTTTGTCTTTAAAAGGATCATTCAGTTTCTTTGAGGGTTTCTAACGGTGAGGCCTCTGTCCTGATGTCACCAAATACAGGTTTTTTTTTTTTAATGCAGCATTTGAAACTAGCTTCAAGAGAGAGGTTTATGATGGAATCCATTATTAACTTAAATCGCCTTTTATCTATCGAATATTAGCTTTAAAAAATATGAGTTAATTTCACTCAGCTCATGAGCTATTCAAAATTCAGATTTTTTTTTTCATTGTTAAGGCCAGATTAAAGACAATAAGACAAAAATGAATTTTCAGTTTCTCACAAAAAATAATCTTTTAAGAAACAGCAATAAAAAACGCTTGGATTGATATAAATAAAATTGGTTCTTATTTGCGAAATAAGAAATGAGAAGCTTGAGTCAAAACGTAGATTGTAACTTTCTTTCGGCAACATTATGCGTGAAAAAATATCGATTTTTAGTTCAGTCAAGCATATTGAATATTTTCAACGGGGATGTTGAGATATTTGATTTAATAACCTACTCAATATTAGAGAAAAATATTTGTAATCACTAATTAATATATTAATTATTTTTTTATGATGATTAGGGGTATTAAATGCAACAACAACAAAAACATGATGTCTCTAGAAGATAAATTGCTTGAGTTAAAATTGTGAACCATCATGTTGACAGTGTAAATTAAACAAATTACTTAAAGTATATCAGGACTTGAAGGTCTTTTATTTCATATCAAAATTATAGTATATTATATTTTTCCGTATTGCTGTATAAATTAATTAACAAATAACACTTAATCGTGCTTTTGGAGAAGTCTATAATTGTCACGTATTCTTGATATTAAATGAGAACTTCATGTTGAATTTGAAAGCTCTAGATTGAGTCACAATATAGTCCACAAAATTCAAAACATGGATAGATAAATTAGGGTTTCTGATTAAAAAAAAAATCAGCAAAAAATAAGAAACGGTAAGGATACTCATCGAAGGATCAATTATTCATTGCTGAAGTTTATAAAAGTATTTCTAACTTACTCACCTCCATTATTAGAGTTCACAGATAATAAATAGAGAGAATTCCTTTATTTCATTTTATGAAATTGGACTATTTACATATCCCTCTGGTCCAAAATTGTCCCTTAAGGACTACAAACCCACTCGACCCTACAAGACACCTCAAAGACAGTTTTGTCTCAAGCTTTAAGACTCTCTGCAATCATATTCTAGTTTTAAGCCCACTTTAAGAACCTTTAACAATAATAAAAATTTGAGAAATAGATAAGATCATGGATGGTTTTACCAGATGTTGAAGGGTGAGAGATAATTTATTTATATTATAAAATTGGACTGTTTAAAAATAAATGCCAGACACAAGAGCACCCCTGAAACTAAATTAAAGTTAATTGCTACAACTAAATATACACTTATTTATTTATATGCACCACCATTGTTAAAGTAAACGTTATAGAGATTGAGATGATAAAGATATTTGATTTAATTTGTGAAAACGGACTATTTACAAATATATGCCAGACAGACACCAGCGCTCCTGAAACTAAAATAAAGTTAGTACGTACTCCTAAAATATGCGCTTAAACCGATACAAAAAACCTACAACTGAAAGTCTAATTTCTAGTGGTTTTTAACCATGAAGTGAATGCCTTTATGAATCTCCTTCCTAGTTGAATCATTTGTTAGTAAATTATTGTTGCTACTCTTACAGTTTTCAAGGAACCTTTGAGTGCATTGTTTTACTACCTTATAAATAACGTGTTATCAGGGAGTCGGGAGATGTTAGCAAGCTTAGGGGAATCGTTTTCCTGATTATGGTGCTCCTGTAAATTCGTCTGGGTTTAGACCTCCTTATTTTGAAGGGTCTAATGAATTCCCTGGAGTATTCCTGGAGTCAGTTTGGAGACTGCTGAATGGAATATCTGCACGCGGTGAGACTGGGAAGGTGCAGACGTAGCCTTGGAAACGGTAGCCCTGACTGGCAGAAGAAAGCAGAGCACAGATGATGTCTGCCCGCTGACGCAGCCCCGGCCGTCCCAAATAAAAGATAAGGAAAAGGCTTCACTGCTCAAATAGTGGTCCTGTCCAAACATTCCGCACTCTCCACATATCTTCCGATAGTCTCATCTGTAGTAAGCATTTTTTTTTTTTTTTCTTCCTTTTCTAATGTCGAGATGAAACATTTTTCTTACGGTGATGAAGTGTTATTTTAATTAATTTCTAAATCGAGGGCTCACATTCTTCTCGAACAAGCTGTTTAGTAGCACTTTTCATTGCTTATCAATATTATCATTTTGCAAAATGGATCTCAAGTCGACTCGGTATTTTTATATAGAACCAAAAATACCTAAGCCCACGATCGAACAGTTGATATATTTATTATTTTTTCTCCTTTCAGTAACTACAAAGAGAGCTTTAACGTTTATTGGTTTGACATTGACATAAATTCATGGTTGAATTATTTTGTCTTCCGGTGAATATAAAGAACGCAAATAGGGATTATTATTGCGAAAATTATATATTGTAATGCATTTTTGTGATGATTATTTTGACGGGTAATATTATGAAGAAGAATGTGTCTGTGTAGTATTTTTTTTTTTTTTTTTTAAACTCCTTTATTTAATACATAGAGATTGGTTTACAGATTCCACAATAAGTAATATTTACATAAATGCACATCGTGCTTATTATTTACTATAGCAACATTTTATGTAATTTCACAAGAAATTTCCTATGGTAGGCGGATTGATGTACAGAATACAAGGCATGTGTATAGTGAAAGTGATAGTGCTCCTTTTTTTCAAATACTAACTTAAATCTGACTAACTAACTTGACCTAGTTTTCCCAACAGTCTGTTGTCATCGATACGGGAATGAGGGTGGGGTCATGTTAAACACTAAGTTTGTCAGCTGCTGCAATGAGTCAAAACACTTGATGTTTCTCCGGCGGATGAATTTATTAATCGACCTATCTACATAGCTCTAGACAGTTAATTTTATACTGTTTTATATTTATGAGAAAATATGGGAAAGGAAAATATTACACTCATAAAATCTTAGTTGTTTATTTATAGACTTCAGGCTCTATTTGTTCAGGGATATTACCCTGTAAGGTTCTTACGTACTACATAAACCGAAAGCGTTACGGTCTGTTTCTCCTACAAAATATTTAATGTCACACTTTATAACTATTTATTTATTTTACCATCGACATAGATAGGGATTCATCAATGTGCGTCAGAGTAGGGGAGTATCCTAAGACGATAGCAAGGAGAGACGCTACAGAAGCGCCGCTGTGAAAGATGATCTCTGACACGTGTGGTGTCCGGGAGTGGCTGATATATCGCTTGCACAGTCTAGTAATAGTTGCCCACGTGTGCTGGCCAGCCTAGAGCTGTTTCGGGGAACGCAAATTTTTAATTGACCTAGCCAGTTGATTAATGGTGTTCGTTCTTCTCGGGTGCGCTTCCTCTCAGCGCCTTCCCGATCTCCACTGTACAGGCCACATTGAGCGCCTGATGAATTTGCGCTATAATTCTTACAGGAAGTTACTAAATTACAAAGTTATACTTAAGCCAATCTGGACATACGGAATAGAGCTATCCGGGACAGCCAAAAAGTCGAACATCAAGCATATACAATCCTTTCAATCAAAAGTCTTGAGAACAATAGCTAATGCCCCTTATTACGTCAGCAACAAAACCCTTCGTAACGATCTTAATATGCACTACATTCATGAGCTGATTCTCGAAACCTATCCAACCACTCTAATCCCCAATCACAGACATTACACTGCATCACACATCCTTATAATCCTCCTAGGAGACTAAAATGTAATTGGCCTAGTGACCTGCTACAAATACGTGACAGTGGGAGTCCTTGCAATAAGCCAGTTTCTCCAATCTTCCAATCTTGTCCTGAGCGTCTGTGGCTCTCGCTCTCTTGGTTAGCCTCCACTGGATCGTGTCTAGTGACGCGGCTGATGGAGGAGTGGTAGGAACATCCCATGACTCCACTCCGCATGCGAGGGAGGTGACAACCGTGTGGATTTGGCAGGCCTCTGGGCTTTTTGTAAATATTGTATGAATGAGCGAGTGAATGAAGAATTGTGAATGTAGTATGAATTAGAACTCTTATCACAAAAAACATGTTGTCAAATAAGGAAGATTGTAATTTTGTCACAATAAAGATTTTTGATGGGGAAAAAAAAACATTCTTAAAGGATTCGACATTCAGGAAGTATTTTTATTACCAGAAAGTTTAAGAATTTTGGTAAGCACTAAATAACTAAGGCATAACTAAGAAAGACTACAACTTCCTGTTCGTTGTAAGCCGGAAATAGCTAGACCCAAATAAAAATTTTCTAAATGAGTATGCAATAGTGCTGGTTGTTGATTTACAAATTTAAGCGATAAAACGTCTAGTCTCTACTCAAAGTTTTATAATCGTGCAAAGAGCTTTCAACTATCAAATAGTCATCCGCTGTGATATAATTAACAATAATGTGAAAAACATTAATATGTAGTTTGTTAATTTATTTCATACAAATTAAAATTTACATATGTATTATAATATTCAAAAGATTAAACACTCCAAAATAAAAGTGGAAAATCATTGTGGACATGAAAGTAACTAATATCATTCACTGTCTAGGGGAAAATGCTTAATATTCCTTCCCAGTCTATAAAATCTCCCCCAAGACTATATTGGTTGTTTTCTGTTAGATTTACAAAATGAAAATGAAGCAGGTACTCCTAGTACAAGGATCCGCTCAACCCAAATATCCCTTTATTTTTCCCTCATCCTTAATCTTATAATTAGAGAGCTAAGAAAAAAAAATGATTTCAAGAATTTTTCATAGATCATGAATTTGTAACTTATTATGGTATTTAACAAAGTTGAATAAGCGAAACATTGAATGTGACGTAACAAACAATAAAGGATTTTGGAAGAGGCTGAAAAGCTTTTTTGAAACGTATGATTTTCACACAGTATGTGTATGTGTGTATTTGGGAGATGAATTAAATTTTAAATTTAATTTATACATTTACGTCATATTTATAATGTTATTTATTATCCAAGATGCTTAAAAAGAAACATTTACTTGTTATATATATTATATTTTCACTATGGATTGTTCATCAAACTTTAAAATATTCTTTTATAGGCAAAATATCATTTACCAATCGGCGTTTTGCCTGATCAGGCATCATCTAGGACTACAATTTTATTTGAACCTTGATGATACTTGAAATTGTTGTCTGTTAAATTATATTTTATCAATTAAATAATATTTCGGAGATACTAAAGCTTGATGAATAGCCCAGAATGCAAATATAAATTTTATTAAAAAATAAAATAGTTAAAAAGTACTATAATAATAATAAAACTGATATGGATATTTTATCAAGCTTTAGTCGTATTATTGATAATTGCATCACTGATGATGGCTGTTTGACAGTTGAAAGTGTTTTGCCAAAATATAAGACGTTTTATTACTTAAATTTGTAACTCAACATGTCTCATATACATTCAGGAAATTTATTTTGGTTTATGCCTTCACGAAATAAAGCAGGAAGGCTGGTTTGTTCACAGGCTTCAGCAAAAAGAAAGTAGTATTGACTGGACTGTATAAGTTTAGGTCTCAATACTACTTAAGTAATTAGTAAAACATAGTATATAAAACCTTGGGATTTCCAAAATAATTTCTTGTTTTTATACTAGAAAAAAAAAAAGATTTTATAGAATAAATTAAAATAAATTGTAGTATAAATACATTTTACACTAAGAAAATCTTAGTATGGAGAGGCCAATTACAAAAATAATTTGATATGGTCCACCTACATATTAAAAAAGCATGCAGTGATATCATTTGGTTTTCTATTCTGACAACCTCTTAAAAATACGATTTTTTTTTTTTTGGTGAGGGGGGTTTCGACAAAAACTGAAGTTAAAAAGTATTAACGATAACTTTATATTGTATTTAAATATTCTCAGCACAAAAAAACACCGTTGGAATGAATGGCATCATAAAATTCAAATTAGTAAATTCTAGGCTAATATACGAGGATCACAACGTATTAGAATAATACCTACAAGATTGTACCCCATATCGCGTCTATAATAATTAAGTGCACACCTAAACGTGTAATGCTACGTATTAATATCATTTACAGTTTTTAGCCGTCAACTGAATAGAGAGCCCTACCTGTTTCAATCGGGATCAGAGTTATGAATTTATTACCAACAGATAACATGAATAATTCATGGAAGTAAATAAATAATTAATCATTCCGATGTAGATCAAATCTATTATGATAATTTATGCAGTTGAGAAGGGCATGGAGGCCGATATTAATTTTTTTTTGTAGGGCCATGGCCACTGAATGACGTTAGTTGCAAACAATCAAGCGTTTGGTCTAAAAGTTGTATGTTAGTTTATCGGAACAGTTTTGCTATGACCTGTCCAGCTAATGAGATGAAACTCAATATTTTAATACACACATAATCTATTATTTTCAAAAAATATACTGCATATACAGTAAAAAAAAAATCAGACCTTAAAAACTTGGAGGTTTGGGTTGAGAAAGCTTAAAATTTATCGAAGCCGGACCATTTATGTTCATATTTAATTTTTATTTCATGCTTCTGTTGCATTTAAACCGACGCAGTATAATTCTAGTTGTTGTGTTTGAATATTTGTTAATTCTTTATTATTGTCACAACCATTCTAAGAGCTCATCAATACATTTTTTGTTACTGAGAACTCAAGGCACTGCTCTGTGGAACTGCTGTTTCTAAGGGATATTAGTTGAAATATTATAAACCACACTGGACTTAAGATAAGGTAAAGAGCATGTAGTAACATGTTTCGGACTTCTAAAGTGTGCCGACGTGCCAAACTTGGTCAAAAGACCTACGTCGGGAAAGCGACCTATGCAGTACTGTTAGCATTATGGACGGCAAGTTGACCAGTGGAACGTCGTAAACGGAAGGAATATTGAAGGTTGGGAAGAAGGTTTTTTGATTGCGAGTTTAGGTTATTGAGAGGTCGAGGGGGGGGGGAGAAGGGCTAATTTGACGGTAAGATGAGGAGTCAACGGATGGTTTGCCGACTTTTAATGTACGATACTTGAGCTTTGATGACGAAGATGAATGAAAGTAAGGGAATGATGATGTGTAACTACCCAACTTCTGATGCTACTCAGGATCCATCGACAAGGCGGAGAAGGTGTAAAACAGGGCGGTATTTTTCATATATTTAGGAATTAGCTAGTTGGCATAAAGGAGAGGTAGGCATTACAGTATTGGGGTTGGAAGGTTGCCAAAGCTGATTTACCAATTCACAATAATGATTGTAAGAGTGGCTGTATGTTGTGTTCTTTGTCGCACTCTTGTTGAACGACTTTTGGATTGGATTTGGCCTTCTCTCAAAGACCCAATTCTTGTATAGATAACCGTCTCAGTATTATCTCCAGGATAGTTCGACCTAAGAAACAAAAAAAAAAGTACATTTAATTATTTCTAACGAAGAAACTGAATAAATGCAGTGCTCAGTAACTGAATTGACTCGCACTGGATATTGAGGTCACTGAGGGGTGCGCGAATGTACGAAAAGAAAAACTGCATAGAATACGAAGGATAATTATAAAAATAGTGGCATCTGGAAATAGTGGACAACAATGCACCTAAAGGCAGTAGTGATCATTAGGTATAGGGGGAGGCACCTGGGAACTGTCCACAACAATGCAGCGTAAATGCAGTTAGACTCAGGCAAGAGTGATTGCAGCTGTGTACTGCATGCAACAATGCAAGCCAAATGCAATATGAGTAGATCAGCTTAAAAAATAAATTTAGGGTAGAGAACAATAGATAGAACTGGGGCAGCCTCTGAAACCGGTAATAACCGCAAAAGCGACCGTTTGTGGCTAGCGCTGTGTAATGCGGTCGAACGTCTTGACGTCAGTCAATACAGCAGGTCTTAGACAATTGACAGTTCGATCTGTTCAACCTCTCTGTACCGATGAGAACATTGAACGGTCGTTGGCAGTTATGAATATATTTGCATCGAAGGATTCATATCAATAGTCCTGGCATTGAATCACACCTAGAAGTCAGACAATGGTGGGCCAATTGTACAAAGGGATGATTTAATTGTGGTCCACCTCTTCGACAACTGGAGCATTAAAGTCCCATATATCAGAACGGTTCAGGTATAACGACTCCATCCCTCGGCTATTTCCATAGGTAACGAGGCTCGCCCTAATAGAGACACAACGCTAGGAGGGTGTAGATTGAAATATTTTTCATTTCGCCGGGGAGGGGGGGCGCCCTTGGCTCCATTATTGTTGCGTTAGAGGCGGGGAATCCGGTCGCCTGCCTGGGCATTAGGGGTGATTTTTCACGGCTATGCTGGGTGCTCTTTGTCTGGCTGTCGGTGCAATAGCGAAAGTCAGTTGTGTCTGTTTGCTGCCAATTCTAAAAGCCGATCGATTTTGTATCTTCAACCCATTCCTTCATTACACAATTCATGATTTCTAGAAAAGTTATAATAATAATATATTTATAATATTTGGAGTTTGTCTCTCAAGAACAATCATTTATTTAACATAAGGTGGGTTCGTTGCCAGTACCAGTCCTTACTAAAAAAATTGCTGGTAGAGGAAGTTACCAAGGAACCATTCTAAAACCTAATGCAAATCAAATCCATGTGTTGACCACTCGTTTAAGCTTTGTTTCCAAGGTTACTACAAGTCCATCATACACAAGGGAGAATAATATAATGACATTATATTTGATCATCAAATGTTATTCATTATATTAACTCAAAATAAAAGTGTATCTCCAAGAATGACTGGTATTAAAAGATGTAAATGAATAACCTTATGTGTTCTATCAGGAAACTATTCAATTTATTTTTTTTTCAAGTCAAATCAATTTATTTCACATATTTAGATAATAAAACAAAAATAATCTTATGCAAGTATGCAATTCATCTAGTAAAAAAAAGCAATGATTACTATCATCAATCTTTACTGTCAATAAAAACGTTTTATGAATTAAATATAAGTTTTAATTTAGGAACAATTTAAATAAAAAACCTATCGAGAAAAAAATATAGAAAAGTTACATACCATTAGAAAAAACATGCCTTCATAATATATTATACCCTAAGCTCTTTTGCCTGATTAATTTATCAGTGTTACCAATATTTTGAAATAACGAATTCTCGCTATGTGTGCATTTTTATATAAATTTTCTGGTTACAATTATAAATGAGTGCGCTTTGGATATTTAGAGCAACTAAATTATTGTAGTGTACTATTAATTTTGACAAATATTCTTTCAAAAACTTATTTCGGAGTATTCATAGCTATCTGATATCGACATGACTAATCTGCGTAAGTTAATATGGACTTTACTAATATATTGTAAATGAGTGGTTCAGTGTAGGTACTATATAAATATTTATTGTGATAAAATTACAATCTGCCTTAATCTTGAGCGGTAAGTAATTGTGTTTAATGTTCTCATTAATACCATAACGTATTATATAATAGATATTATTAAGCTAGAAAATTTTTATTGATTAATCGGAAAAGGATAGATAGATTTTTGGGTTGTGCATATATGTAGTGAGAAAGTATGTCTGTGGTCTAGACAAAAACCAAGGTACTTAACAACAGGCAGTCATTCTAACTGTTTATTGCTATATATTATTATGTGATATAAATTGCATTCATGAAATGATAATAAAATCTACACCACGCATAATAACCTTAGTGCTTAATTTAGTGAGCTGAGGGCATAAAAAAATACTCCTAGCTCCATGAACCATGATAAAGTGTCATTAACGTAATACCAATTATTTACTTTATAATACCAAATTGTAATTGTTCTCACAATATTAATTTCTTCATTTATAAGTTCAATATTGAAGCTTCGATGCCCGATGAAGCCACTGGTCTATTAGTTCTAATTTGACCGTATGCTAGTGATTAATGACGCATAGTAAAGCATTAATTACTGAATGACTAATAACAGAGGCCCGAACATGGAGCAGACAGTGAGCAGCCGTGATGACAATGGGCGACATACCCTTGCCTCACATATTTCATAACCCCAGCGCGCCTGTCTCCCCCTCCCTTTGTCCGAGTAATCCGTTCCGGTGTAATCGGCCAATAAACGGAAGAGTTAGCAACATCTGTTGACCCCCCCCCCCCCCTGTAATCGCCTTCTTCTCTAGCTGGCAAACACCACCTCAGGGCAGCTATTATCATCACATCAATAGAGCTCTGCTATTGTCATATCTGCTTCGGCTTTGACAAACACATTTTTTCTCCTCGGTTGGAACATCACCACGGGATGTGGCTGTTGGCCACCTATCATCATGGAACGAGGGGAAAAAAATAAATTATCGACACATCTCGGCTGAGGCCGATGAACCCTATCGAAATCTGTAGGAATCCTGTTTTTAAACGTACGGCTCACTCTGTGCACCGTATGTGCGGCTCAGGGTTTGTTTTTATCTGATTGGTAGCACACATACCTCCGATATAGTTGCCGCAACGTACGCCAGTCTTGCTGACCTCTTTCTAATACCAATATTCTCATTATTGTTTTGCAATATATTTTTTGTGAATTAGGTAACCGAGCATTACGCGTTTTCTTTGATAAACATACAACGTTGGGAAATGCGAACGAACTCACTGGCGTGTGTGTCTTGGCTTGTTGAGGTAGCGGAGCGGCGCCTTGCGTTTAAATGCCGTCCGTATATGTGTACCGGGACTAAGATGATTGCTCATTTTCCAAAGGGAAATACCGAAATTGTCAAATCCCTAAACGGAGTAGTTTCAGTGTATTCCTATACAAATCAGAAAATTTAAGATAATATGTAACGTGTAGTGTTCTTGAAGTAGCTCTAATTAAGTGAATTTACCCATAAATTAGCGAAGGCATTATTTGCTTAAATGTCTACGTGAAAGACAATGTGCCCAAGGAATCACAACGTCATTTTCATGTGAATCGTTTGTGGGATGTATTTTATATGTAGTATATTTGAGTCTCTCCACTATGTTATTTTTACTGTCAATAATAAATTATCAATCTAAGAGACTGAGAACTGAGGATGGCTTGAACTCAAGCGGGGACATTTATGCAAAAACTGGGATACATTAATTACACATTTTTTTGTGTTGCTGAACAACATTAACAACAACAACAATAATCTGGGATGTTTAATTTAATTTAATAATTGGATGCAGGGAAACGTTTTTTACTTTACAAACCGTTTTTTTTCGGCCTCCAAAAAACTCTAATATAGATAACGACTGATTGATGGTCGTCCGATCCATAAATGAGACGGCGCTTGCTAAATAAGTCATAAGTTGGAGCGAGGAGCAGACAAAGCGGACACGCTCCCTAAGCCTGATTGAAAGGATGCTTGTGGATTTTGGGCGCATTGTGGCCTGCGGGAAAGTAAACAGGCGTCATCGAAGGGTTTTTATCATGTAATATCCAATTCCCGACAATCAATGCTGATGTGTAATCGCTGTGTGATTTCCAGCAGTCCCCACGTGGACCTGTAATATTTAAAAAACAGCTACCCTCGCTACACTAACATATCTACAATGTGCTTCCTTTACTGATTACACGCACAAATGACGATACCAAGTCATTTTACATCACATTTTCCTCGTCAACAACAAACCTGTTTATAGAAATAGAAACCTCTTTATTGTGATAAAATTACAATCTGCCTTATTGGGCAATAAATAATTGTGATAAATGTTATCATTCAGACCGTATTTAGAATTTTCATTCACTCGCTCATACAGTATTTACAAACAGCCCAGATACCTCCCAAGTCCACATGATTGTCAACTCCTTCGCATGCGAAAGAGGAAGCGGAGTATTCTTGAACCTACATTCTTGAACTCACCCCTTCTATCCCCATGAAATTCCATCGAAACGTATCCAACCAGCCTAATCGCCTAGAACTGACCTACGCTAGTAACTAGTGTCTAGTCTAGTCTAGTAGTAGTAACTAGACATTACAGTGTGTCCAGATCTCTATAATCTTTATAATCATTAATTCTGTTGATTACAACATTATTATATTTTTAAATAAATTTGACAAAAACCGAAAATGCGTGCCAACCGGGGTGGACCCTCCCTATTATATGCACTACTGGGAACATCAATTGTTTTGCTTTTGATTTCATTATGCGTTAGATCCTTAAAGATTAATCACGTATACTCATGCATTCATGCCTAAGTATCCGACAAGGATCGTACCAATGAGATGTGTGACTGATGCTTTGACACAGGATCTGCGGGATGAGAGGGTGTGGGAAAGTGGATGACCCGGGGTTTTTGTGACCGGCCTAGCCCCCCCCCCCCAACAACAGCGGCCACCGAGCGCCTAATGTTTGCTGCCTGTTCGCTTTTTCCTACTCTCCCTGGCTGTACCTTTTTTTTTTTTTTTGCTTTTACATAATTCCGTTCACGGCTCGTTCCCTTTTTGTCCTGTCGCTCTTTCGTTTTTTCCCCTTTTATTTCTTCCTTGTCACTTCCTCAGTTCCGCCTGTTGGTACGATTTTGACGGACTTGACCCTTGGGCGACCTTTGACGGTCAGCAAATATGAAGTCCGAACTGACTGGAGTAGCCCCACGGCCAGAATAGCTTTTTGATTTGCTTATACTTTTTTTTTGTTTGGTTTCTTGGTAAGCCCTTTGTAGTAACTCTCACTGCTTATTTGTTACAATCCATATCCAACAATAGTACAGAATCCGTGCCATGCCCTATATAAGAAAACAAGAAGGTTAACAAAATATATCCAACAGTAAACAAATAAATAATGTTTTCCTATGTTCTTGTTGTTACATTTTATTCGTCCGTTTTCAATTGAGTAATTATTTGGAAATATAGATCCTTAATCACACTAGGGTGACAGGCGGTATTCGTTGGACATGAGCATAGAGCATGTAAATGTTTTCAGAATAACTTGATAGGGTGAGTAACATAAATAAGAAGTCAGACCATTAATTGATTTGTAATACACTGTCTTTTATTGGTTTGTACCTGCAGAACTGTTTTTTTTTTTTACTCGCGGCAATGTTTTTCACGGGACAAAGTTGATAAGACAAAGCTATCTGGTGACAACACGGGAGGAAATTGAGTGTCGTATCAGTGTGTCTCTTATAGCAATGTTTCGGCCCAAAGAAAAAACAAGGGCCTTATCGGATAACAGCCTTATCAATCACTTGATGCCTGTCCACATCCCTGAGGGAGGGCTCATCGTTCTTGCCCTTCACAGCCTGCTCACTTATCTACAGTCCTCTCCTAATCCCCCGGTCTAAGTGACTATCATCAAATCCTACGAATTATTCTCGATATTAAAAAAAAGCTGAGATGTGAAGACATATTTAATAATATATTTCATTTAACATCAACGGAACAAATTGATTAGATTATCTCACGAGTCTTAAATGAGATCTGTCACGTATAGAAATCAAAACTGAAACTGAAATTACTTTACATCAAAGAAAAATCAACTTCAAGGCCAATCTTGGAGGGGGTCTACTTCTTCTTCTTCCAATCCTCCCTTACATTACTTTAATATATTTGCAACTCATCATTGAGGGGCTGATATAGTGCGTGGAATGCAATAAATCGTATGTTGGTAGAACGAATAGAAAATTATCAATTAGAAGCAATGAAAACCTGTAACAAAAACCTAGCCAATTCTACCAATTCTACACCTACAGGAAAAAGGTCACCATGAAGCACCACATAAAGTTGCATTGCTACACCATACAATGATTTATATAAATTATATATAATAGTACAATATAATATTATAAAATATAAATATTATAAGTTAATAGCCTGGAAAATATTGAAATAAAATTATAATCCCTAATGTTGGATAATATTGATAAAAAGGAAGAAATAGGAAACACACTTATGCTAAGAAACCCGCCCTCTCCATACCTCCTGGACCAAGCTAGGAGCGTGGATGTAGCAGCCCTAGTTAACAGATAAAAATAAATTGTTGTTTTAGAAGAGTTATATATCCTACATAACCAATTTGGTGAGTAACAATCAGATTGATATTTAGATGTGTTTTAAGTAGGTTTTTCTAATTTTATGACAACATGTTGAGAATATTTTTTAATAATTGTCGATAGTTTTAGTGGTTATTTTATAGTTTTTAAGTTTATTTTTTAAATTTTAGTTATTTACTGGATATGTTTTGTATTTCTAAATTTTAAGAATCATTAATTGTAGTAGAACAGAAGAACAATTTCAAACTAAGTACAGTTCAACACTGTTAGTGGATTAAAATTTATATTTTACTTAATGACTGTGGTCATTGTCCCTAATAATAATAGTAATTACTTTGTATGCGCAGGTTAAGTTTTTTATCATTTGACTTTATATTTTATTGTAGGGATAACTGAATATTACAGCTTAGAGCTGTCGAAAGCGCGATTAATATTAAGAAGAGAATATCAGTTGTGGAAAGATTATAAAGCTGTTTTATAATCTTATTTTTTTGGGGGGAATATTTTAGCTATTTTAATAAATGTTCCCACTGTTGGAAAAAAATTAAGTTTTTAAAATCTTAAACAGCTGAGACTTGAGAAATCCTAAATGTTAACGATAATGACCCAACATTTTAAACTTATAATTTTTTTTTATGATACTTCCCGGAATTTAACCAGCATGTTTCGAGGTGTTTTGAAATGTATCCATAACATTTCAGGAAGTCATACGTACATCAAGGCAGAAATTTGGAATATGAATGAGATACCGCATAACTGAACAACAATGAAAGTAGAGACCCTCCCTTTGTAATTATACAAAGCGGTTTCGAGTCATGCTATCAATAGCAGTTTAAAAAAGCTGTTAGTTAAAGATTGAGATATAGTCCTTCCAATGCCTAGACATAATTGACATAATTTGGAAGCTTTGACAGCGGTGTAACTGCTATTGGAACTGCTACCGGGTATCAGGTGATAATAAATAATAATAAATCAGGTAAGAAATCACAAATCGCACCCCATCCTCCCTGTATCGATCGAAGTGACGTGACGTCGCCGGTGACAGACTGCTATTTCCTCATCCAGAAGCCGGATAAATGAAAGGATGAAGGTCTTCTTGAGCTACCTTTGTCTGCCCACCGACCTGTAATTAGGAGAGTTTGCGAAGCCTCACAAAGTCTCTCTCTGTCCGTTCTTCTTCTCTCGAATTTGTACGAGAGTAATTCTTTATCAATCCGAAGCCAGACACATTTGTCACTTTGTGTTTTCCCCCTTATCCGAATCTTTTCCTGAAACTCCTCTTTCGGAACTTTTAAACAGTAGACATCCGTAGTGGACAAATGCTTTGATAACATTAATCTTTACCCGTTTCCGTGGTATATTGGTTAGCCTCCTGACTTATAACCGCGGGGTGCCGGCTCCCTTAAAGCTTTTTTCATTGGCGGATGGAAAAGCTTGCCGTAGACAAAGCCTCATGAGTAGCTACTCGAAGTAGTAAATCTGATTAAGAAAATAAGGCTGAGCGGTAACAACAATTTCAGAATGGGATCATGAGAAAAGTTGTCACACATACTCTCTCGAGAGAAAGAACGCCAACCTGCACCCGGTTGAAAATTGAATAGTGTCTTTAGTGTGGGGAATTGAGTTACTTTACTTTTTTTAGGCTACACCAGTGACTGTTTTTTCAAATATTCCCTAATTAGTCGGATATATTTCTAAGGTATGGGAAAAAAAAATTTTTAAATAAGAGTTTTTTATTGATTAATTATTTAATAAATAAGATTTTTTTTCACAACCACTTATAAGTTTTTTAAAAACTCATGCCAAGTGCGAGAGTACTTTACAAGCAATCTTTATTTAGTTTATATATGTACATTTTATAAATACTCATACATTCATAGGTCTGTCATTCTTAGGTGTTGCACCGGTGTCAGTCCACTACTGCGAGCTATGTTGGGAATCAAAACTGTACCATCTCTTCCAATTGAATACATAATCTATGAGATTTTATTTACACAATTGACGAAGACAAATTGTTTTGCTTCAAAATCTTTTGGAAAAAAAACAAAACGTGGAGGCTACTGATTGATGGATCAATTAGTAGTGCTCGGGTTCCGTTCCCGGCATTGAAGCCTTCTTCGCCAGAAGATCAACACTTAGGATCGGCTAAGTCTCTAGTGACACCAGAAACTAAACAGAGCACGGGAGCACAAGGGCCTCTTGTCCCCAAACCCTGTCAGACACCACTTCAGCCTGGGTTTTTTCTTTCTCCTCTAGCAATGTATCTAGCTAATTAATAATAATTGGGTCTTTTGTTGAAAGTGCCCATACTTAGCCAGTCACAGTAAATCATGACGTGTTTTTAAGAAAGTAAATCATGTATTTGGCAAGTTTTTTTTGGGCGAACGAGTGATGATATAACGAAACGTGACTATTTGAACTATTTAATTAGGAAAATCAAGAAAAAATAGGAAAGGCATATCCCAAAGAAAATTTATAACAAGCCTACTTGGATTGTAGATTACTATTAATGACGAATATTTATTCTAACAAAGGAGGCCCTCTAGTACCGTACGAACGGGCGTTGAACTCTCATTAAAACTAAGAAATATAAACAACAATTGACACATTACCTAAAAACATGGAGCTTATAATAAAACATAAATAAACTAAAATAAGTACAACAGAAATATCTGGTGAGCACAAGTGGTGCTAAAATAAGCTGTTTGAATAAAACGACTGTTGTCATTTAGACTGCAGACAGAAAACACGTGTATGTGACAAGAAGGGGAACAATACTATGAGAATGTGGGGTTATTTAATGTTTCTTGTCCACACGAATCTACGTACCAAGATTTCTTTATTCAGGCTATTAGTAAAAACAAACACTAGTTACGATTTTATTTCATTATGTACATTATACTTTTGTAATGGAAATCACAGTGTAAAATTTATTTAATGTAGCCAAGCTACAGGGCATATAATATTAATCTATTATAAGTAGATTCATTTATATTGAATACCAAAATGTTTAATAACAAAGGGACATGAAGGAAAAAAAAACGAACATTGAGATCGTCCACAACTTTTTAGGAGCGCCTTGACCTCAACGTGTAAAAACAACCGATCACTCTATGTGTGTCTTAAGGCCTCTTTGCTCCAGCTGGCTACCTTAGGCCCCGTCCCAGAAATCAGAGATGTTCACAGGCACTCTTCAAAAACTAAGTCCCCCGTGTTCTCAAACCATTGTATGTCCCATTACAGGACCCAGCAACTCTCCATTAGGGAGGGTGACCTTCCTTACTGACCCTTTTGTGTTAAGGAAATATTATTTTAACAAGTTAGGATGTGGCACACAACTCTGTCCAGGGCCCTCCTGACTATATGATGGCCACTAAAAGGTTATTACTTGTACCTCAAATTTGACCATAAAGGACCCATCAGGACACATCTGCGATCTTCCGAAGCTTGATATCCCACCCAAAAGGTTTATTGCATGTCGAGTTCTTCCGTTTTCTATAGTCAGCACCTGTCCTACATATACAATCTCTTTGTATATATATAATATATATTTTTGTAATATATAATATAATAAATGTATAATATGTATATATTCTTATTTTGTATCAAATTCGCATGCCAAAGTAGACCACATATAATACATCTCTATCGATGGCTAATTCACATACCTCAATGTTAAAGGACTGATCTCTTCCCATACAACGGCTTCATGTTTGGAGCTGACATGACAATGTAATGAACCCATATTTATATACATGTATATATGAAGCTATGTAACAAAATGGGAGCAGTCCTTGAAAATTGAGGCATGCCCATTAGCCACTATTTTATCAACTGGGTGAGTTGCACTAAATATTCCATTCTTTATATTTTATATTTTGTTTCTGATCTCTAATTTTTGTAAAGGGGTATAATATGAAAATATGGTTACTTTCAAATGTTGGAAAATAATGGTGAGATATTGCTGTAATTTGGGTCAACTTAGAATGCAATAGCGTTGAATCGCGTGAATGTTGCAGTTCGAAACATTGAAAACGACGGCCTATCCTATCGAAAACTTTCGAGATTAAATAGATAAAACTGTGAAGACGAGACTTCGTCTCGTCTTACTTATATCTTGCCAATAAGGATCTTTTTGAATAATCCGATGAGTAACATATTGATAACGCTTAAGACAGATTATTCAGCTGAGGAATTTACGTAAATATCCTATAGCATTCAATGGTACATTCGGAGGGAAAAGTTGTTAGTTGGGAATGGTTTATAGAAGAAGATTTGCCAATGGTGTTAGTGATACCGCGGATATTGGTATACTGCTGGAGGCAGCTTCAGCATAGTCAGCGGGGGCGGGTAATCCAGGTCGCGTGACTATTGTTCCCACAGCCACCTGGATTAGGGATCACGCGCACCACCCTGATAGAATTAGAGAGAAAGGATTGAGACCTCTATGGCAATTTAGATCCTCAAACGGCTGGGGTCGGAGCGAATCGGTTTATCTGTGTGTATATCCATCCATGGTTTGATAAGTTTAGCAATAATACCATTCTGATGGAATGTGTAATTCAAAATTTATTAATTAAGTAGACTACATTATCTGTATAAATGAATAAAACAACATAGAGATATATGCGGGTTAGGCCCGTAGTCTCCCGTTTCTTAAAACATTAAATAAAATGTGAAAAAAATATTCTGTATTTTTTATCAAAATTACAAACCGAGACTGAAAATTTCCTTCAGAAAACTAAACAAACTTGTAAATAGCCAAATTATTGGCAAAAATAAAACCTATCAAAACTGGCTTGGAACAATTTCTATGGATTTAACTCTCAAATCTTTATTGGACTATATTGAATACTTTTTACGTGTGTCGTCTTTGATGTGTACACATTCAAGGGAAAAAAATATCTCAACTTAAAATATTAAATTTGTAGATTCTGTAATGGACCTCAGAAATCTTAGTTAGTAAAATAAGTTAGGGCCTTGCTTTTTCCTCGATTGATATTTTCTCCATTATTTTTCTTATTGTATTTAAATAAAAATTTTTTTTCAACATGATCACATTCAAGGAGTTTTGAAATATCCCTTTAAAACTACTAATCGACTGAATCATTTTTACTGCCACTATCTTATAAAATAAACCCAGAGGATAAAAAAGACAATAGATGACTTTTCGATCATGTTTAAAAGTAAAGCCTCCCCCTAAATATTTATGCGATAATGTTTTAATATATTTACAGCTAGTATTTTTTACATTTAAAGATAATATAATAATAATATAAATAACATTTTTATATCATTGTCCCAAGTGATACTTCTTATTATATTTACAAGTAATATTTTTCATTGTGGCTCCCGTCATACTAACCTAATTAGGGCTGTATGACCTAACATATGACCTAATTAACAGAAGGCCTGTGTGTGTGTATCAGAGGAAAGCATATACGTTTTCAGGTAAATAAATAGTTGATATATTAAATAAAAAAAATCATTCCCCTGGTGAGGCTCGAACTCACAACCCCGGCATAGCTCACGAACACTGTCTTATAAGTACCGTGCGCTAACCAATTGCGCCACAGGGGAACACGTCGTTTCCGTTTCGACTATACCATAATGAGGTCTTGTGCGTATTTGGTAAACTGTTTTTATTTTGTTTTTTTTTCCCTAAAATTCTTTAAATTAAATAGAATGTGTAAAAATATGAACAAAATAACTGACAAATTTTCTCCTCTTTCTGCTATGCGCAGATGCATTTGAAGGATCAGATTGAAGTTAATAGGAAAATAACATGAATGCAAATCTAGGTGATGGGGCTCACCTTCAGTTTAATATGTGGGAGAAAAAACTTACAAACTAAAACCTAAAACTAACATTCCAGCCGCGACAGCGTCCTGGATGAATTCATCCACCGTAGGCAGCTCAATTATCTCGTGAAGCTCACTGTTGCTCCGCTGCTCGAATGAAGTACCTCTGACCACTTTCATCAGTATTCCGTTTTGGAATTGTTGGAGTCACGAAGCTGTCGTATACGTCAGATAACGAAAAAGCGGTGCACCATACAGCAGAGTAGGCCTGAGTATGCTCTTGTAGATCAATAGCTTGAGACGCAGTGATAGATTGGGGGAAGTCAATAAATGCGTAAGCCGGTAAGACTTCATGCGAGTATGCTGCAACTTCTTCGTAAAATGGAGGTGTCTGTCCATTTTAATTCCCAGATATACTAGGTTGTTGGCTAATGAATTTTCCTCCGTTCCTACTATGTAACTAGTAGGTAGCGGCCTTTTTCCCTTTTGAAAAGAGAAAATTACGCAGTCAGTCTCACCCGCGTTTACAGAGATATTGAGTCTCCCCAATCTCTCACTGATTTGGTTAGAGGCTACTTCAGCCTGTCTTAGAGCTACCTTGGCGCTCATGCTGCTACTCTACACCGCTATGTCATCTGCGAAAGCAGTAACTGTGGTATTTTTGTACCGGGCTCCAACAATCTCAGACGTGTATACGCTGAATAGTACAGGGGATAAGACGGCTCCTTGGGGTACTCCACAGGTCAGTGGCACAGCTTCGGTGAAGCTATTACCCATCCGCACCCGCAACGATCTGTTTTTCAGGAAGCTAGCCAGAATTGAATAGAGTTGTTCCGGGCATTCCCGGTCGTAGAGCATTTGACACAGCTTCCCGTGAGACACAAAGTCGAATAGATTGGGTGCAGTCAATGGAACTCATAGCCGTGGCTATATTTCTATTCATGTTATGGCTAACTTCTTACTGTACCTTCAGAAGGGGATGCTCTGCGCTCATACTGGATTGAAATCCAGTCTGTTCTGGCGTAATGATGTCGTTTTCCGAGCAGTAATCTTTGAGATAATTCAAAAGAATTTTCTCAAAAATTTTCCCCATCTGTAGTAGCTAACTGATCGGGTGGCAATGGGCTGGGTGATCTCCGCTCTTGGCTGGCTTTAGTACTGGGAACTAGATGGCTTGTTAACAATAAGAAAAAATTATTCTGTATTTTTTGTCAAAATTACAAACCGAGACTGAAAATTTCCTTCACGAAACTAAAGAAACTTGTAAATAGCCAAATTATTAGCATAAATAAAGCCTATCAAAACTGGCTTGGAACAATTTCTATGGATTTAACTCTCATATCTTTATTGGACTATATTGAATACTTTTTACGTGTATCGTCTTTAATGTGTACCCATTCAAGGGAAAAAAATACCTCAACTTAAAATTTTAAATTTGCAGATTCTGTACAGGACCTCAGAAATCTTAGTTAGTAAAATTAGTTAGGGCCTTGCTTTTTTCTCGATTGATATTTTCTCCATTATTTTTCTTATTGTATTTAAATAAAAAAACTTTTTTTTTTCAACATAATCACATTCAAGGAGTTGTGAAATATTCCTTTAAAACTACTAATCGACTGAATCATTTTTACTGCCACTATCTTATAAAATAAACCCAGAGGATAAAAAAGACAAAAGATGACTTTTCGATCATGTTTAAAAGTAAAGCCTCCCCCTAAATATTTATGCGATAATATTTTGATATTTTTACAGCTAGTATTTTTTATTACATTTAAAGATAATATAATAATAATATAAATAACATTTTTACAATTGTCCCAAGTGATACTTCTTATTATATTTACAAGTAATATGATTCATTGTGGTTCCCGTCATACAACCTAATTAGGGAAACAGAAGGCGTGTGTGTGTATCAGAGGAAAGCATATACGTTTTCAGGTAAATAAATAGTTGACATATTAAATAAAAAATATCATTCCCCTGGTGAGGCTCGAACTCACAACCCCGGCATAGCTCACGAACACTGTCTTATAAGTACCGTGCGCTAACCAATTGCGCCACAGGGGAACACGTCTTCTCAGTTTCGACTATACCATAATGAGGTCTTGTGCGTATTTGGTAAACTGTTTTTATTTTGTTTTTTTTTTCCTAAACCCCTTTAAATTTAATACAATGTGTAAAAATATGAACAAAATAATTACATATTTTCCCCTCTTTCCGCTTTGCGCAGATGCATTTAAAGGATCAGATTGAAGTTAATAGGAAAATAACATGAATACAACTCAAGGTGATGGGGCTTTATTAATTAATGGGGATTTATTAATGGGGATTTTATTAAACTAATTTAATAAAACCAAATTTTTCAAAAAGTCTCATATTTATTTTAATTCTCATTGACCAAAGCATTTATTGTATTATTATTTTGCTTTGATGAAAATTGTAAAATATTTAAATGATAAACATAAAAAAAATAAATGTATTACTATTTGCAAACACTAGGTATAAAAAGTTTTACTGGTTTCTATAATATTAGGTTGTTTAGCCATTCAACTGATCTACATAAAATTTTCATGAAGATCAATAACAGTAACAACCCCTACGGCTCAGGGATGAAAATCATTACTATTATTAATTTTTTTGAGTCGATTCCAATCCATTCTTCCAAAACGCTGTTGGAATTGACTGTGAGTTGAAACTACGGAAAAAGGGCTTGCTACACCACTGTCACAGGTTCATCTGGTATGCAGTACTTCCGGGAATGGAATTATAAATAAAACCACACATTTCCCATTGATTAATTAATTAATGGCTTAAATAATGGGGGGGGGGTTAAGTAGGTGTAGGGTTATGGGGGGGAGGGCAATCGGAGTTTAAAAAAAATTAAATTGTTTCTCAACAATTTGAAAATTTTAATAATTTACAAATGGTCCTAAGACAAGTAAATAAATATATTTAAATTTGCTAATTATTCAATGATTTTCAAATATGTTTAGTAATTATTTTATCAGAATCAGCTGATATTCTAAACACACGCTGCTGGTTTCATATGTTTTCTACTGTGGTTAAAAAAAAAAGGAGTTACACTTCCAGAACACTTTCGTACCAACATGCGGTATTGTATTTATAAACTCACTAAAAATTTTTTTATAATTTAATAACGTTTTCTTGCTTATCTAGGGTTAATATAGCGATCAACTTTTCCTTGTAAATACTATGTAAAACAAATACACCCCATTCTGGTATAGTCCTAGTAGAAGGTCGTACTGTGGTAAGGTCAAAATGGACGTGTTCCCCTGTGGCGCAATTGGTTAGCGCACGGTACTTATAAGACAGTGTTCGTGAGCTATGCCGGGGTTGTGAGTTCGAGCCTCACCAGGGGAATGATTTTTTTTATTTAAACTCTATAAAGTAGTTACCTGAAAACCTGTTTGTTATGCCTTTCTCTGCTGATACAGCCGTTTCTGTTTCCCAACCAGAATGTCAAACATTTAACTAAAGTCTTTTCTTAAAAATATATTTTTAGTCTTTTTACACAGCAATGATTTAAGTTTCTCTACATAATAAAATAGGACGGGAACCACGACGGCAAATATTACTTGTAAATATATTAAAAAGTATCACTTGGAAGTATAATAAAAATATTACTTGCAAATATATAATAACATTACTTGCAAGTAAATTAAAATAATACTTTAAAATATATTAACAATATTACCTTATCTAATATGCACCTACTCGCTCGATAATATCACAGGTTTTGTGGGCATCCGGTCTCTCAAATGGTATACGCATATCTTGGTACATCATTTCATCAGATAAGGGTGGATTTCCACCTTAAAGGTCCAAACAGCCAAAAAATCATCAATTTAATAACTCCAATTTTAAATAACAATAATATTTCGATCCTATTAGCCGATCAATATACAGGTATCAACTGAATGAATTTCAAAAAAATTCTAAACCAGAGAAAAATAAGGGTGAAATGGTAGGACTTATTGATATCGTGTTAGAGAGAAAAAATACCAGAACTTTACATTTTAAATATGTAGATTTTGAACTTGGTCCTTAAAAATCTTAATTAGTGAAACGGGCTGCTTTTTCCTCGCTTGATATTTTTCTCCATGATTTTTCTCATTGCATATTAACCAAAAACTTATGTGCTTATTTCAAGATGTTTTGAAATATACCTTTTAAATAACTAATTGACTGAATTATTTTTACTGTCACTATCTTATAATAGTAATCTACACGATAATAATGACAAAAGATGGCCATTCCGTCATGTTTAAAGTAAAGCCTCTCCCTTTACGGTCAAAAAATGTATTCCACTGTTAGTTTTTGGCAACTAAAATTACTTAGTCATGAAAAACTTCTTTTTAGCGAAAGATATTCAGTAGCTCCAGGGTGTTAAGTATAATTTCCAGAACTCGCAAGTAATGTACGCTTGTAAGTAAAATATATTTTACTATGATTGCAAGTACTTTTTTTAATTATTTACGAGCAATTTACTTTATTTATTTACAAGCAATATTTGTACTAAATTTTCAATTAACATTTTTACAATCGTCCCAAGTGATACTTCTTATTATATTTACAAGTAATATAATTCGTTGTGGTTCCCATCATGCTACCATTATTATTATTAAGGAAACAGAAACGGCTGTATCAGAAAAAGGCCATAACACGTTTTCAGGTAACTACTTTATTGAGTAAATAAAAAAAAATCCTTCCCCTGGTGAGGCTCGAACTCACAACCCCGGCATAGCTCACGAACACTGTCTTATAAGTACCGTGCGCTAACCATTTGCGCCACAGGGGAACACATCCATTTCGACATTACCACAGTAGGACCTTGTACGTATTTGTTCAACATAGTATTTCCAATAAAAAGTTGATCGTTATAATAACTTTAGGTAAGCAAAAAACACGTTATTAAATTATAAAAATCTGTTAGTGTGTTTATAAAGAAATAACGCACGTTGACATGAAAACTTTAAAAATTAGAAAAACTAAGGGTGATTTTAATTTGAGAAGTCAGTACAGGTGTTTTTATTAAATAATAGATTAGATCATGATTAAGTAGTAAGTAGTAAAGTATATAATTAAGACAAAATATAAAAAATCCAATTACAAAATGTGATACCAATACGGAACGGCACCAATCCTCTCCGCATGCACGCTTTCCATTTATATTTAAATACATTCAGTTCAGTTCATCAATTTAAAAAAATCTTAGTTTTTATTATAAAAATATAACGATCTTCCTGAAACTGATATATGTTCACAAGTAAGTTTTGCCAACAATCCCATCCAGAGTGGGAGGTATTTCAATGAGGTTGAAGAATACATGCCAGTCTTATTGGATTTTATCTCTCGCGTGCGACTCTTCTCCCATCCTAATATCACGGAGCACTGCGAGGTCGTTTGTCGGCAAAAATGTGCATTTTAATTACAGAACGTATTCTTGAGTTATTAATGACGGGGGATAAAAAAGGATTAATGGAAAGGAAAACGATTTCTCACACGACCTGTCTTTGTAATAGTTTCATCGACCATTGGGGTGTACGTGAGTGGGTAGAGATGGTTACTTTCTTTTATTTTATTTTTTTAACCCTACCACGGGATCCGTATCCCAGATGGGTCTCGCTCGCTGTTGACGGGACCACGGAACATTTCATTGCCTGTGGTGCGCGTATTCCAGTGTAATTTAAGAAAGCGAAGGATACTAAGCTTGTTTGTTGAAATTATGAGAATATAGTTCGAAAAAATTGTCGATTTTTTCTCCCTAATTTTACACCGACTTTACTCTCTCCCCTTGACAAATAAGCCTTTAATTAATCAATGTGCAATGTGCGGTTATATTTATATGGTCCATTCTCGGAGGCTCTGCATACTGGATCAAACCGTGACAAAGGTGGAGCCCCTAAACTGTGATTTCAACAGCATTTTGGCAGAATGCATTGGAATCGAATAAAAAACAAATTAATAGTGATTTTTATGAATGATCATAATTTATTTTAATTATTATATATTATAATTTATCATTATTTAACTTCACACATATTTGTTGTAGACCAGTTATAGGAGTTCAAAAACCTAAAACTATTGAAGCAGATAAAGCATTTATATCTAAGCTTTATAAATATTAATTCAATTTTTTTTTCTTTTAAATTTATTGTTTACATAATTTACAATTTTTATCGAAGCAGAAATAAAATAATATATGCTTTGGTAGACGAGAGACTAAAAATAACTAAAATATTTTCAAAGAGACTTACTAAAAAATTGGTTTTATTAAATTGGTTATACGAAACAACACTGAACTCTAATATTTTATCAAGGTTTACTAGTTTTATGAATTTCCTTAATATTGTAAACAAAGAATTCAATTCCTTATAAATTACTTCAAACATAGTTAAAACATTACTTTTTTTTTTTTAAACTAAACTATTTGCCTAAATAAATGTTACGCTTTTGTTTTTCACAGTGTAACTATATATAAAAAATGAACAAGTTGATAGTTATTATTTGATTGTGGTTTACTGGTTTATGAATTTTCGTGATATTGAGAATAATATGAAGAATAAAATTCCGTCGTACGTTGATCCAAGCTTTCGTCCCAATGCGCGACGGGTAGCGTTATTGTCAACGAGACAAGGAAAAGCGACGACGGCCTCCAGTAAGTTATGACAGGGTAGATTCATGGCGAGAGGCGGTGGGGCCCTGATACCGGCTAAGATGCTAATGGGGAGGAAGGCACTAAATCTGCACAAAGGTAATAAACAGCGACAGAGTAACAGTAAATAGCGCGGTGACAGTTGGAGGTGGGATATTGCGGGTTGGTTTATGCGACCAATATCCACCGCACTGCTACATCCCACCATCCCACTACATCCCTCAGCCTCTTTTATTAAACTTCTGTCGCAAACTCTGAGGACAGCCACCGGCCCAATAAACTTACTTCTCTTCCCCCATTCCTTAGCAGCGCAAGTTCTCAACATACCGATGATGTATGCGACGAGACACGTCACCGACTTTTTTTGGAAGATGAAATCTTTTAAAATAAACTATGAACGCCCAATCATCGTCGATCTTCACTCATAAACTAATGTGCTCCTTAATATTTAGACACCGTTCTCAACATATATACGATTACTCACTGATGTCTCCTTCTCCGGCCAGGTTTCTCAGCTATTGCACCACGCTTATCTCGCCTGACAAAACACATTTAAAATAGTTTTACACTATAATCCTCCAACAGTTTTCGAACGCTATAATGATAATGTGGTCAGGCGCTCTTGAGAAACTAAATAAGGCCGGACTTCCAGCGAAGACACATCACGTTTTTTGACTCGTTGCACCACCTTACCGACCCGATGTATAACACTTTTAGTTGATCAATTGTATAAATGCTACAACTAAATAGACTTTATACATTTTAGAATAGCTACAGAAATTATAACACGATCCAGGTGCAACCTGAATTTATTTAGTTCTTTACATATTCTAAATATCCGGATACGGTGTCTTCTGGCTTTGTACCTTTCGATACGAAGGTCTTTCGATCAGAGATCCATTTTTGAGTAGTGAGAGAGAACTACCCTCAGTGGGTGAAAACGGTTTATTCGAACTTTTCAATGGTAAGATATATAACAGCGGTAGTACGATGGCATGAGTCAGCCCGGGACCTGGAGCACAGCGGGACAACGCAACGACGCCGCTCCTTCATATTTATGGCAATTGATAATAAAGAAAAAGGAAGGGAATGTGACGAGAGTGAGAGATAGAGAGAATTAGCATGGGCACACGACACCTTGTCCATATTCATGGCAGCGGGTGCCGTCCGACCAATCGGGATGGGGACAGATAACGGGCTAAGTGAATTAATTAAGTTATGAATAGTAATATTCTGGGAGTGTTCATGACAGCGAGGCATTACAGTTGCCTGGTTTAGACCAGTTTAATTTAACAGGGCTACAGTAGCGTACCTAGTGAATTTGCCGCTGGGGCGGTTCTTCGCGTTTTAATTGGCCACCATTTCTAAGTCTATCAAAATCAAGAGTAGTTATTAACAATTATTGATCATAAATTAATTATGTAATTCAAAGATGTTTATATATTTATTGTTCTTGTTTTGTATTCCAAAAGTCAGTCAATCCTACTTTTAAATGGATGCCAAAAATATACCAATTTGTATTAGGCATTACGTCTACTTTCGACATTGCAATAATTCTTTTGAAACAATAATTATGAAAAATTAGCTTGAAATTAATTTTCACGACCTCTTCGTTTTGTTATATGCTCAAACCCTGACATGGGGAAGGTAGTGTGCAATTGTTAAATAACGTAAAGGAACAGGAGGCCTGATGTCTTTTGTTGTAGGACGACCGACCCCATTTGTTGGGGTATGGGTGGTGCTAAGTGCAAGATGGGGCGGAAAAGGCATGCACGGTCGCAAAGGGCCATAAAGAAAAACATAAGCCTTCTAAAGAGCGGTAGATTCGGTCCATGACAAGAACATACGAGGGTGGTCTGAAAAGTTTCCAACCTCAACATGAAGATAGCAGCAGTCGTAAATAAAAGCTAGTGAATTTCGTTGTTCATCTTTTGACAGTTACTCACCAAAGTTTCAGTCATTTTGGACGCGCAGTTGTTGTGTAACAGTCGTTTGAGTGACTCGATGTGAGTGTTTTTATGAAAATGGACAAAATCGAGTATCGAGTTGTCATTAAATATTTGTTTTTGAAAGGCAATACGCCTACGCAAATCAAAGATGAGTTGGATTCTATATATGGGGACTCTGCACCAAGGTGAAATTTTGGGCAGCTGAATTTAAACGTGGTCGTAAGAGCTTGGGAGACGATGAACGTTCGGGACATTGCCAAAGTTCACCAAATGGTGCTAGACGACCGCCGAATTAAAGTAAGAGAGATATCAGAGGTTATGAACATGTCAACAGAACGTGTTTGTCACATATTAAATCAACATTTAGAGATGAGAAAGCTGTCCGCGCGTTGGGTGCCGCGTTTTCTCACGTTAGACCAACGTGTTCGAATGAACCAATGCTCTGTTGGCGCAGTTTAGGCGCAATAAATCCGAGTTTTGGCGCCGATTAATTACTGTGGATGAAACTTGGATACACCATTATACGCCCGAAACAAAAATATAGTCCAAACAGTGGACTGCAAAGGGGGAACCGGCTCCAAAAAAAGCAAAAACTGTTTTTTCGGCTGGGAAAGTGATGGCGACTGTTTTTTGGGATAGTCATGGAGTTATTTTAATCGATTATCTTCAAAAAGGAAAAACCATTACAGGAGCATACTACGCATCATTACTTGACAAGCTGAAGGTAGTAGAACTTGCGGAAAAACGGCCACATTTGCAGAAAAAGAAAATCCTGTTTCACCAAGACAACCGTCTCACAGCTCAGCGGTACCATGGCGAAAATCCATGAATTACGGTTTGAACATCTTGGCCATCCGCCTTACTCACCAGATCTAGCCCCAAGCGACATCTTTTTGTTCCCTCATCTAAAAATTGCGCTCGGAGGACAGAGAGTTTCGTCAAATAAAGAGGCAATCACCTCCGTGAACGACTATTTTGCAGAGAAAAACGCCGAATACTATTTGGACGGGTTACAGAGATGGGAGCATCGCTGGGAGAAGTGTGTAGAGTTACAAGGAGACTATGTTGATAAATAAAAAAAAAAATTCTGAAAAAACGTCTTGTATCTTTGTTAGGTCGGAAAATATTCAGACCACCTTCGTATATACGCTGGGACCAGAATTTTCTGGGTAGTCGAGAGGGACTGTCGTGAAGGTGGACTCAGTCGCGGGCACTCGCTTGGTCGTAATGCTGGAGGAGTCTGCAGCAACGACCCTTGCGGCAGTTTGAGACGAGTGTTTTGTCTTTGAACTTTGTGGTTGCTTCTACATCAGATTGAAGACATCGACGTACACTAGTAAGATTTAACCTTTATTTGCAATAGATGTAATCTGTTCATCATTTTCACTAATGCAATACGCTCAAGATTTGAGGAATCAGATGTAGTTGAATAGTTAGATGGCATCCCTAAAAATTAAATATTCTAATTACTCAACTAGAGCGTAACAGTGTGGTGTTCGTGGGTAAGTTAGGTGACTAGGTAAACAGGTAAATGTATCCTTATGAAAGATACGTCCTTTATTTATTGTATAGTGTCTTATGTATGTGGATACAGTTGTGTATCGGGTAGATAGAGTATCCATAGTAAATAAATATATAAAATAAAAGGTTTTAATAAATACGTCCACCGAACGTAGCAGTTTAAAGTATCATATTCCTACAGCCGTAGATCACCGGAGATAAACCGGTCAATGTAAGAGATAACGAACATTACCACATTAGCCGAGTTAATGGGGAAGGGTCATACATATTTATGACGATGAATAATTTAGTACGAATAATAATTCCAGTCGCAGGGTAAAAGAAGTTGGGACATCGGAGAAGACCGTGAAAAGGACGAGATAATGCCGGGATTTGCATGGGCACACGAGCCCGTAGTTAATATTCATAACTACACTGTCTGTAAAGTGGCTTTTAAAGTAGTAGCGAAAAAAAAAAATCATTAAAGAAATTAGTAATGGTACTTTTTTAACTTAGGCTGAATAACTACTATCAATGAATAATCTACGGACCATATAACAAACTGCATATCTAGTAGGTACTATGTTAAAATGACTTCCTTGTCCACAGTAGTTTTATTCCAGTATTAGATACATTCAAAACATAACTGAAACACACACACGAATTTACAATTGAATATCTACACATAAATATGTAAATGCATACATATTTTTTAAATTTAAACATTAAAAAATAAACCCCAAAGTCCTAATAAATAATAGTAGCCTACATCATAATAACAATGTAATAAAAATAGACATTCAAACTCATTTGTTTGTAACAGCAAATAACTAAATAGTCTTTTTTGATCACATGACAGTATCAGGAGGCTCTGGAACTTCTCTAGCACTTTAATTCACTAATCATTACTAAGTACAACATAAAACACTAAATCTATGCAGGAATGCCAACACATAATGATCTAATGTCTATTAATCACTGAATAAAAGCGATAAAACATAAAAATGTACAGCTCTGTAATAAAGGTATTAATAGTGCTAATCTCAGATGGTCATTAGATGCATCTAGAAAGAGCACACTCAGCATTTATTCAGCATGATAGTCTAATTTATTTCACTGAATTTAAACATTTTGTAGTAGTTTATGGGTTTTTTTCCCCCTCTTAGCTCTCGAACTTTGAAAATGTAGGAAAGGGAAAAATAAAGGAAGCTTTATTTGGGGTGAACGGATCCTTCTACTAGGAGGACCTATTTGAAGGTTAGATGGAGGAATTATGGAGTGTGGGAGACCTATTTAGTATTTAGTATTTTATGTTTTAATATGTGTGTGTATATATAATGTGTTAGAAATAACGGGAGGTATTGCAATTCACTGAAAATAACATATCTAAGTACAATTATTTTTTAAGAAAAGGGCATTTGGTTATCTTTGTGATAAGTATATGCTTGGTTCGTTTTCGATTACAAATTTCGTGAAAATACGATTTATCCTCTAACGCTACAATTTTCATCGTTAAATTTACTTGGAAATATAGTAGTGCTGAGAGCTTTTGGGATCATGATAAATTATTTTTACTTTTATTAATTTAGACAACAAACTCTATGCTACGTTCAGCCAAAGAAGGTTTAGTTTATTTGGGATAATTTCGTGAATAACAATACATTAATGAATCTAATATATCAAAATGTATCCAAATACATATAATGTAGGGAAATATGTAATGAATGTATCTTTCTACCAAATAATTACCCTCGTACCCATGCCTCTACGCTCAAGCCAAATAATGAAAATATTTTATTTAAAGGGATGCTATTTAATTATACTAACGACATACCGATAGATTTGATTTCTTTATCAAATGCTAAGCGTACTGCATTGGCGTACAATTATAATGAAAATAAGTTTTAATTAAATATACTGCTGTCCCAAACTATTCTAAACCAAAGTGGTTTATCTTAATAAATTTACGTGGTGATCAATGGAAGGAATTTCTTTATTAAAAATCAACTTTTTCATAATTTGATGTGGTTTATTTAAATGATTGAAATAAATTTTAAGAATAATATGGATTAGAAACTATGCTTAAAAAATTGGAGTGATGTCTTCATTGAAGTGGGTGCCTCAAGACAGAATGTCCCAAGTCTCTGACCTGGAGGAGGGGAAGGTCTCCTTCCTTGCCTTCGGCTCATATCTATGTGACAGATCTGTTCTTGGTACCTCGGAGAGAATTGACACGTTCACGGTCCCCTCTCCGTAATAGTGGTTTAAGGCTCCTACCCACTCTCTGTCTTACTAAGGTGCGAGGGATTACTTTAATTTCCTTCTTTATTCAGGTCTGTCTCTCACAACTCAAAACGTTACTACCTATCATTCAAACCCTTTCCCGCAACAGTAATCATTTTACTATAATAATTGATAATGGTAAGGGACACCTGCCCTTTGGCCACTCTCATGTATGCCACTCAATTTCTATCTCTCAATATTATTTCCTCTTTAATAAATTTACATGGCAGGGTATACACGTATCACGTAACTGATATTAAATCAGTATAAAAGATCTGAATGTATGTTACCTATAGTATTCCTTGTTATTGTTTTATTAATTTTAAGTAAGAATGACACTTAAGCTACACATAGCTGAAGAAAGATACAAAGCCAATCAACACTCACACGTAACTGACAGTAAATGGCTTTGAACTTTGTAGCAATAATTCCTTAAAGGAGTTCCTTAGAGTTCGTTAAAAGTTTTTGCACTTACTCGGGCATCAGCCCTTCAAAAGCACAGCACAAAACTTTATATATATTTTTTTCTCAATCGGGAAATAAGCGAGAAGCTAAATCGAAGCACCAGTTATATTGGATACCAAAACAAGTCTCAATTACATAATGCAATAATTGATCTTATATTTTCATTTTTTGTATTTACTCAGATCTTAAATTGGATTCGGTTCCTATGTCCATGCAGAATAGAACACATCACCATTCCTTTATATGTGCGGCACTGATTTATATGTATTTACATAATTTTCTTTATTGGTACTCCAATATATTTTACCAACTTTTTTTTTTTTTTTTATGATAATCTGAATCAATTCGAAGAATATCTATTTTACATATTTTGGTTCAATGACATGTTTGTCGTTGTTTAATTTTACGTTAAGCTCAACCATGACTGTAGTATTTTTAGCATTAAGTATTTCATATTTTTATTCTTTTATTCAGGATACAATAAAAAAAAAAAATTGTTTCAAACATGTGTGATTTTAAAAAGGGGAGAAAAAAATCATGAGCCTGTTTTACTAATGTATATTTTATTATAATGTCACTTTGAAAAAGGTTTTGTGATGTTATATTTTCTCTAGCAAATTAATTACAATTTATATATTTTTTCGAATATATTTTATAAAAATTTATTACTCATGTATGTGTACATATTTTCCGTTTTTTATTACAGAAGAAGTACCCTAATGTTGGAAATTTGTTTTCATACGTTTTGTAATTTTTGTTATTTTATATACTAATTTGCAATTCAAAAATTAAATAATTTCACTTAGCTTTAAATAGGTTTGTGACAAACGTCCTTCATATTCGAAGATATTTAGATTATATTTAGCATGAAGTTTTCATTTGGATACCCTTAAACGTTTTATTATGGCAAAATGAACTCTCGTGGTGTCTAGTAGTGAAGATAACCGTTTCGTGACAAAGAAGTTAGAACTGAATAAATTTTCAATATTTATCTTGAAATTTCGTACCAATGTAGCAATGTGAAAAAGCAACAGATTACCTGAAGGTTTATTTGTCTAATTAGAGAAAATAAAGTCATTCACTTCAAACCTGTATTTATTACGTTTCTGCCGATTGAAACGGGATTTTTTGATCAATAATACCTTGTAGTTTTTTCCTGGATAAATTTATTACTGCTCATTTAAGATATACGTGTCCATAGAGATTTCTCAATATTGTTTCATAACTTTCTATTTATTCTCCTTTGTATATATTTAAAAATATTCAGTTTGGCTCAATTGATGTAAACGAATAAAATAAATCTTTTATTACCTTTTGCCTTCATTTCCAGAGTTGTCAATTGTCTTCTATAAATTCGATGCAGGACACTTCAAATCAGAATTTATATCATGCGAATTGAAAATTGTTTCATTCTCAAGTATGTTCCCTGTACTATTATTAGAAATTTATATTGCGTATTAACGACATGAGCAGTGTCAAAAGCACCCTTTATGAGAAGAAATACCTTTTATGTGGAGTCGTTTACAACAACCAAGCTAATTCAAGTGTGAGGCATAAAGTATTATGTGTAGTTTTTAGGCCCTAAGGTGATAAGTGATAAACGTGAAAAAGCGAGAGTTTGCATGAAGGTTGTCGATTCATTGTCGAAATAAAATAATTTCATTTAAAGTTCAGTAAACTAGCAAGCCCAAAAACATATTTTCAGTGCAAACAATATAAGATGTGCATTTATTACGCTTCTGCAGATTCAAATGACATTTTTGACAAATAATGCCTTGTAGTATTTTTCTGGTTGAGGGTTTATGGATGAATGAATTTAAAATATATTTGATAGACCTAACAATATTCGGTAGTTAACACGAATGTAAAACATTGACATCCTTAAGGGTACTTCTGTAATTAATCATAAAAAAAACATGAATATTTATGACCGTTAAAAATAGTGGTTTTACTACTACAAGCGAACCACTACTTAGGTCGTTAAGAGTTATGGAAAAAAATGTCAACTATTTTATAAAAAAAAAGAGCGATAAAACTGTTGATTTAAATATCTAAATTGGCCGCGTTTAAAGAGAAATCGGGATAAATCTCCAGGGGTGGGCCGGGAGCGGGATCATGCGATCCCGTTATTAAGACTGTCAGATAATGGCTAAGCTCACATGAGAGATTCGCGTGAAAAAAAGCTCAAATGTTTTTTTTCTCTCAAGCCTTTGGCCGGTGACTATGCCGCCATTGGCTCAGGGCTTTATTAATCACTTGCGTTTTCTCGAGGACAACTAAAGAGCGGAGATATGAGCCTTCCGTGTGTTCATTATCGATCACAAGTCTCTCATTTTTCTTAGCTTCAGCCACGACGGGGTCCGAGCTTCACATGCTTCTGTGCGCCGGTTGGCAGCCGAGGCCAGGCCGGAACGAGCAAGCGATAAGATAAGCATCCTATTCACTCCTTAATTAGGGATCAAAATCATTATTATATGTGCCAGTAAAATTAAATTAAATTCAAGCTATTAGCAGGTAGTTATTAATTTTATTCTTGAATAAAATCATAGGCGTAAGAACTCTGCATTCATATGCGGCATTTTGATGGATGCGAAAGTTGATTTCGGTTAAAAAATGTGCATAATACGCTTCCCAAATTTTTACTAATCAATAGTTTATTAATACGTTTCGGACTGAAACCAATCATCAGGCAGCATTTGCACAACCAGAAAAAAAAACCTTTATAGAACAACATTAAGTTACAATTTTTAATAATAAATTTTTCTCTTAAAAACAATATTTCACACAACATCAAATTTTTGCTTATTACACGGTGTTTCATTCAATAATTTAAATAAGTGATTAAAACAATATTTGTTCCCTTGCAATCGTCATGTTAATTGAAAATAATTAACGTTATCCGGCTTGTACTGTGACAGGAATGAATTAAGGCGAGAGTTTATTAAGGGTTCCACAACTTATAACTTCTTTTTTAATGTAATAGCGCTTTAGACACATCTAAGCTGTCGTCTGCAGCTATTTCAAATTGATATGTGGGATATGTAACTCATCTAAAACACTGGTATATTTTTTTTTTTTTATGGAGGTAGCTACTTTTGTTAAATAGGTAAAAAAAAGAAGAAGAAGTTATAGGTTGTGAAAAGACATTAAAACTGTTTTGTAATTATACCATTCCATTATCCGGCAGTAACTTTTATTATTAAGGGTTGTTTGTACGTACTGTTTAATATGCTCTGTCAGCTAGATCTGCCTTGTGTTGCCAAAATTTTTTACTGAATTAAATTTAAAAACTCAATTTGTTTATTGCATATACACGTTGCATTCCTGTCTCCCTGATGCCCGATTTAAAATTAACTCCATTTTGATATCTTCAGTTATATGAATAGATTCTAAAAGTATGCGGGTGTTTTAATTTTCTTCTATTAAGATTTTTTTTTCTGGTTGTGTAGATACCTAATATCAGTTCGAAACGTAGTAACAAAAACTATTGATCAATAAAAATTAGATTAATTATAAATCTTATAAATAAAAAAGTTTCTATGTACACATATGATGATTAGCGAGAGTCAATAGCAAAATACTGAAACAAAAGATATAAATGTGTAGAGGTGGGTGACATTGGCTGATAATTGGAATTGAGAAAATATAGGTATTATTACAATGTGTTCTGGGATGTATAACAACAGGAAATGAAAAAAATAATATTATCGAATTATTAATTGGAGGAATATTAGAAACTGGTAAAGTCCTTAGATTTAAAAATTGGTAGAGTTGAAAAACGATGAATATTGATGGAGTTACAAAGGTTTGTTTCATAGATAAGAGCTGTCAAAGGAAAAAGATTTGTTATAAGGAAAATACAGGGCTGAAGAGCAGGATTTAGTTTTAAGGTCCATTACTGAAAAAGAAATGAAGAGATGAAGATTCATAAACTGGAAATATGTCTTAATTTACCTATTGTGAGACAGGTGCATTCCACGAAACAATAATATACAATTTTAACAAACTTTTACAAAGTACCTCGTGTCCTGTAACCAGATTCTGTAACCACCGTCTGGCTTGTGGGACTGGGGTGCCTCCATGGCTTCGCTTTCACATTATCTTGGCCTTGCATGTGCTCTCAAAATAAGTTCTGTATTTAAACTAGCAACAGTGTTAAGGGTTTTATGTGGATAGAAAACCCCCAGAAAAAAAAAAAGTAAAAAACTTTTCAGGCATGCTTAAGTAAAGATATCCTCAAAGTCGAAGCAATGGTCAAATTATGGCAAGAAGAAACAACTGCTCAGTCTGCACTTCTTGAGTTTTATTGGTCGTGATTTGCTGCGATTCGCCCTGTTCCTTAGACCATCCGATTTCTAAGAAAGTATAAAGATTATGAATGGCAAGGAGTGAAGAAGAAAGGATATAAACGAATCCGAGCTGGAAGTCGAGACTGAGCCGCGGACACGCCACCCCTAGATAAAGGCTAGGGACCATGTTTTAATATCCGCCTCTGACATGCGACCAGAACCATATCAAGCCGACCAGTGGTCAGGCAAGCTGTTGTCTCGTCTCTCATCTACGCTAATAACTTGAATATCATAATATTGTCAAGCGGTATATGTCAAAATAATTCACAGTTAGTATTCAAGGATTTATTTACGTCCACGGATCTTCGGATTTAGTATTGAGTAAATGCACTAACCAATTTTCATCCTGGGCAAGGAAATAAAATACGTTGTACATGTGTAAGAAACACAAATACAATAGACTTATGTACGCGCTGGTTTAGGAGTAAGTTTAGATCACGTTACGTAGTGAAACTAAATGGTGGTATAGTGTGACATAATAAAACTTGCCAAGAAGAAACTAGATACAATGAAAAAGATAAACATAAATTCGATAGTGGTGAATATGAAAATTTATGGCAAAATACGAAAATGCATGTCTTGTCTCCAAATGATATTCAGTTTATTGATGCCTTTCCCTATCTCATTTCTAGTAGAATCAGGTTTTAGTGCCGTTAATCATATTATGACCAAAGAAAGAAACCGCCTGAGTATTTCCATATGAGGAGATCTTCGTTGGTTCCTTACAAAAATTGAAAATATACAGAACATATGATTTAACTACAACCGTGACAATGATTGGTTAGACGCTCGTTCTATTTGGAAGCGTGGAGGTGAGTATTAAAGGAATATTATACTATTCTGATGGCTGAATACCACTCTAAAATGAAACACTAAAAACCTGTGCTGAGAGTGGAAAAATAACATAAACCCTTTATGCAGGGTATTTATTTAGAGGGTGGTAGATGAAAACTCCCTCCCATAAAATCAACCTATTTCTAAACTTTACTTTTACTTTAATGTTATTTTTATGATCTACAATATACAATATATATACTCCCTCTTTCGCATGCGAGGAAGGTGATAATCATGCGGATTTGGAAGACCTCTGGGCTGTGGGAATTTGTAAATACTGGATGGATGAGCGAGTGAATGAAGTACTGTAAATATGGTATGAACGAGATCGTTGATCACAGTTGGGTATAAGTCAGATTGTAATTTTATCTCAATAAAAGGTTTCCAAGTATAAACTATTCCAGGAGTCAAATGCATACAGTCATTGACAGACAGGCAACATACTCAGCAGTCTTGTCCAGTTCTAGACCGAATAAATTATAGTCTCAAACGTATTACATCAACCAATCTCAAGTCAATCAAGCAATCAAGTCAATGAACCAGATTTAGCAAGCTATTGATTGCCGTCGAATGCCACAACGCAATGGAGTGGGTTGGAGCAAAGGCTGGCCAACCCAGCCAATATCTCAGGGATAAAAGGCTACGAATTATTGAGCCACTAGTAACCCGATGATGGAAAAATCATCACATGTCCAGAAGAATGCAAATAATTTTGACTTGCCTGAGGATAGGATGTCCATGACCCAGCATCGGTAACGGAACAGGGACATCGCTGTGTCGAAGAGACTATTTTTCTAAATAATTATTTATGCGATTTGTAATTAGGACATCAATAGCCCTAGTGGTAGAACTACACTTAAAACTGATAAATAAATTAACAAAAAACTGGATACTCCTTTTTCATCATACAACCTTTATTTTAAGGAGATGGTGACTTAATTCTAACGCGATTGATGTTAAGATATTATGTCTGCTCGTTAAATGTTGGAGAATACGAAATGTTAAATCGGAAGGGTGTTCGTGCCAAGAGGTACAATTCCGCGAGGAATAGTGGAATCAGGGGCGCTTTGCACTGTTAATTTACATTAAGCGGTAAGGGCCGGCCTTTTGGTTCTGGCAACGAGCCTTATTAACAGGTCAATTGCTAAAAATCAGAAATCACGCCATACTTTCCTCACATTTATTCTCACCCGGATCATTCATTATGAGCCGACCATCGCAGGCACTCGTGCAGCTAAAGAGCGCTTCGATATCAGGGGAAACGGCTTTGAACCAATTAACTATTGCTTCTAGTGTAGACATTTTCAGTCTGCCCTACCATTATACTGTTAGGAAATAGGTAGATGTTGCTTGATTTGGCCAGAGCTTTTATAAAAATAAGGGATGACGAAAAATATGAAGACAAATCTATGCATAGGATTTCTTTAGTATCGCGTCTATTCCAATATATTAGATAGAAAATTGACGATTTTAGGATACAATTGATATAGAAAGTAGAAAGTTCTTCTAATAATATAATTTATTAAATTACAATCCAGCATGGATAATTATGATTTAAAAGCTCATCCATACATTATACTCAATCCCACTCGTAACAATATTAATACAACCCTCCCTTAAAATCATCCTAATAAATAAATTTAGTTTGATCATAAAAATAACATTGCAATATATATAACCGTGCTCGTATTCAAAATTATTTTACTCCTGAAACCAATCTTTTAAAAAAAAATTTGATTTCAGCTTTCAATGGACTCTGTTTTGACTTTGTGGACTACTGATAGTAAATAGGCAGTTGTGGTTCGAGATAGCCAAGGAAAACAAGAAACACGAAGACTAATCCATGCATTAGATTTTTTCGAATAATGGTAATTTCTTAAATTACAATAAAGAATGAATAATGCTCATTTATACATTATAAACAACCCCGGTCGTACCAGCATTGATACCATATTTACATACCAAACCTGCCCCGAAGCCCCCATGCCTCAAAGGACGGTGTAGCTGGTAAAGAAACATCGTAATACGGGGCAACGAACCCCCCCCCCCCTCACTCTCCAAACATTTCGCTATATGGCAAATGCAAGAATGCCATGGATGGGGCAAGTGAATAGTATTCAAAATAACATCATGGTCGGAATTAAAAACGGCCTTTGCACAGAACATGCGAAATTCTAGTGATCAAAACAGGTTCCCGTTCATTATTTCTTTTTTGGATGCACTGGCCTGTGGAGGTATCTCCTCCTGAAACTAGCTGCAGAGGAGGTCATTTGTACGTTCCTATTCGACCTTCTTGGTTTACGCTTTACAGGCGACGGTGTCGGAGTTGAACCTAGTGACCTCGATCTTTTTTTCTTATTTTGAGACATTAGTTGTTGATAAAATCTCATTTTATCATAACAACGGTTTTTTTGTTAGTAAAAAAGAAGTACGTAGCGCCGGTGGGATTCAAGTTCACAACTCCAAGTGGCGAGTCACGGGTCTTGGCTCTGAGCCACCAGACCGACTGGCTCAGAGAGCTATTACTTGTCGTTAGTGAACGATCGTTCCAATATGGCCGACTACTCAGTCCGATATCACTTATTACACTTCACCCAAATATAATAAGCAATTTACTCACTCTTGAGGGCTCCCTCGTGGCCAGCTCCCTCAAGTTGCCTGCTGGAACAATTTTGTAACTGAACTATGGCCTATGGACGGTAGTATATAGTATTTGAATGACGAGCGAAGTAGAGAGACGTTCTAAAAGGTAGCGCATGCGCAAAAACTAGGTTCCCGTTATTAAAATTAACCATTTCCCATGAATATTCCAAAAAATTAATAGGTATTTTAATGAATTCTAGTAAATATTTCTGATTATATTTTTGATCGCCCTTAAGACAAATCATCAGTCGAATATATTCGAAATGTTTCAATGTTCTGCTTACCATTTTTCCAGTCGTTTATTGCTGTTATTTTCTTTGCTTGCATAGAATATTATTACCCAGTACAATTACAAATACCAAAGGGCATATATTTTATCCGCTTCATTCAATCTACATTCAAATAGTAACCATTCACTAATGAGTTATTTAACGAGGAATGTAGTTGTCCTGATTATTTGACGATCCATAGACATTTCTTTGTGAATAAAACAAACATAACCATGTTAGATTTTGAACCAATAAATACTAGTCTAATAACCATGCAAATCTATTTTTTGTTTCAAATCTCTATACTGTGAATTTATTGTATTTATCAAAGGTAGATTACATAGCCCACCCCTCCAATATTTATATTGTGACATATTTTTAATATTCATTTGCGTGCTAAGTTGCCCAGTAAGCCATTACGTAAATGCCCTGAAGTGCTGTAAAAGATTTTTTTTTTAAATATGCCATAATTTAGCCGGATTATGGAATAGTATAATTATACAACAACTATATTATCTTTCTACAAATGATACCCTCTTATTTGATGTGAATAGCGCTTTCGACAGCTCAAAGCTGTCATATTCAGCTATTTCTATAATAAAATAAAGTAAAATGAAAACTTTCAACATTAGAAACTTGTACCTGCGCATAAGGAGTCAAACTAATTACTATTATTATACGTGAAAGTTGTCACGGACATTAAGTAAAATATAAATTATATTCCAATAAGAATGGAACTCTGTGTTTTCAATTTTAATTATTTACTACCTAGGTTCTGTATTTCTGAATTTTAAATTGTAGAAGAATAAATAGAAGGACAATTTCAAAATAAGCACTGTTAGTTGTATATAATTTATTTTTTACTTAATGACTGTGACATTTACGTATAATAATAGTAATTAGCTTGACTCCATATTCGCAGGTAAACTTTTTTAATGTTAAAAGGTTTAATCATTTGACTTTTTGTTTTATTGTAGACATAACTGAACTTCAATGAGGTAGGTGAATGGAATTTCTTACAAAAGATTTCATGTTGATTTTTTTATACACATAATGTGCCAGGGTACATGCTTGATTTGTGGTAGATTCATAACCCTATTAAATTACTAAACCAGTACAGTTCTTCAACCTGCGTATATTTTGTTTTAGTGGTTGGTCCTAGCAATGCCATATAGTTTTATATAATTTTCTAGGTCTGTATAGTATAGTAGAATTTCCTAAGTCCTAAACAATAAATATTCCGTATAACCAGAGTTTTATTTTACAATAGAAATTAATTTGAAGATAAAAGATCATCACAGAATATTTAACTTATATGTTATTTCGTATGAGTTAGTTTGAAGGGTTTCATTTAATTTTGTATGGTATTTACTAACTTTTTCATATTCATTTGTGCATGTCGATCCATCTATTCACTTTATTTTTCTAAATGCTTTTAAACAGTATTTTATTTTATTATCTTTTATTTCTTACAGAAGTTCAGACTTTATTTTACCTTCACATTTTGCTTTATGATGATAAATTGTCCGGGAATTCTCTGTACTGCTAATACACAGATGGTCTGAAAAGTTTCCGAAGATGATAATAAAATAAATAAAAGCTAGTGAAATAAAAGCTTTGTTAGATTTGTGATGAGGCCCACTGATGTAGGCAGGTTGGAATGTCACGAGTAAATTTTGAAGATACTGCAATACTTTAAAGGTTAAGAATGTGATCATTTATCTCTAGTACGCATTGCCCTAATGAAACAAATTATAATTATTTGTAAGTAAAGGTGTTTTACTGAATGGGGAATCCTCTATTGAAAGCTGTACCGTTGCCTTCCCAGTTGTACAGAATGAGGCGGGTACTGCGCAGATCCTCTACTTCTGCAGCCACAAAACTGTTACTTAGACTTAGCGGAGGCTAAGAGATAATGCAAGAGTCGCAGACGCTCAGGATATGGTCGAATAAGTTTTGATGTAATTTTATGAATTTAGAGAAAACATGATCTATGAAGGTTTCTATTGGAGTGCAAAAAGATACTTATGATCTTATAACTGTAGATTGGAAAAGCCTGATACTTGGAACTGGCTTTTTAAGTATTCCTGTCCAGACTAATTTCTAGGTGATGTTTTCTGAGGTAATGGCAACCCCTTCATTGTTCTTCGCAACCAGTCTCTTCGATCCAGAACCTCCCAACATAGATAGATAGCCAAACCGTATTTCTACATAAATAACCCTTCACGCTGATGTGAACATCCTCTCTGTGGCCATCCTAATTCGTGTGCTAATGTTCTATACCCCCATCTCCAACCCCCTCCCCCCAATGTCAACCCAGCGACGCCTAAGATGGTTACGTGACAGCTTTTGAACGCCTTTTGTTTCACTACTCTGTGGTGATTACTGTCAGTACGGTAATACTTGAGAGTTCAAGATAACCGGTTTTGACTAATGTGCCTGTTTCCCAAAAAAAGTTACAAGACTTTATAAGTTTTATAATATAAAGCTTTAATTACGGCTTATGTGTATAAGTGTTACGTATGTATTGATCGAATGTCAACTTTTTAGTAAAGGTGGCAATAAAAAAAACAAGGGTAATGTTATCGGCGTGTGTAGTTAACATATGTCCTACTTTCGTACATATCTTTGTCCCGGGTCTCCATAAATGATTACCTGATGTTTAGCTGTGCGCAGCAATATTACCCAATGAAAGGAAAGTCGGTTAGTTACACCTGCCTGAGCCCGGAGCGAACGATAAGTTGTCATAAGAAAATTAAACCGGGGTAGTAATTGAAGCGTGTCCTGGGGAGGGGCAATGATTAGCTGAGGCAAACAGAGTCCGTACCGACGTCCTATAAATAATGCAGGGATGAACCAAACATCAGGGCATGGAGGGCGCTGCCAGCACACACTCCTCAACCCTCGGCATAACTGAGCAGGAGCAACACTGTGAGTTCGTCCTCTCAGCACTAACTCAGTGTGTTTGTAGTCGATAGCGCTTGTGTACGTTGTACCTGTATGTCACCGGTCCCGAGGTTACAAAAGTGAAAAAAAGACTTATTCCGGGAACCAGCACCTATGAACAACAGTGACGTTTACTTGATCCTGGAGGCCAAGTGATTTGCCTATACTTCCTGAATTTTACAACAATATGTGAAAAATTAACAAAATAAATGAACAAGAATTGACAGTCCCCTCCTCATTCTGCTATGCGCAGATGTATTTGAAGGAGGTTGGGCTACATAAATTAGATTTGAGGTTAAAAGTTACAACATGAATACAATTCTAGGTGATGGGGCCCACCTTCAGTTTGACAATGTGGGAGAAAAACTTACAAACTAAAACCTAAACCTAGAACCTAAGACTAAAGCGTTCCAGCCGCGACAGCGTCCTGCCATCGATGGGGGAACGGAGCGGGGGTTATTATATTATTATTATATTTCCAAGGGCTCATTCAATCCACAGTTATAAGCTCATCAGTATATTTTCCGCGTCCCAATAAAAACCTTCATAGCTCATGTTTTCTCAAAATTCATAGAATTAAATCAAAATTTATTCAACCAACCAAAATCCTTAGCAAAATTATCAATCCTTGCAATCCTCCTAAAAGATGAATGTATCTTCCATTTTTTTTTTTTTTTATCGATCCAAAATATCCTGAGCGTCTGTGACTCATGCGTTATCTCTTAGCCTCCGTCACTTCTATGTACCAGTTTTGTGGCTGCAGAAGTACCGAGGAGGATTTACGCAGTCCCTGTCCCATTTCGCGCAACTGGGGTGGAAGCGATCCCCTAACAATGGAGGATTCCATATTCCTTAAGCGTAGTAGAGATAAATCATCATATTCTTAATGTTTAAAGTATTGCATTAATCATTTAAAGTAAGCCAAGTAATCCTCCCAATTCACCTGTGGCATTCCCACCTTCCTTTTATCTACCATTGGAAAAGGAATGAGGGATTGAGGAGATCCCCACGCTGTACGCTGTACGGGGTACGCGTGGACGTATGTACGCTGAGGAGACGCTCCACACCTGTATACTATCGGTACATACGATTCCTAGACAATTTACATAAAGAAAAATGTGAAAGTAAAACATAGTGTCTGTAAGAAATAAAAAATAAAATATTGTTTAAAAGCATTCAGTAAATATAGTGAGATTTAATTCCTCTCCCTGTGTCTGAGACAGTACGGTATTTAGGCTTCCATCTCGACAAAAGACTGACATGGAACCCACACACGAGGCTAAAAAGACAAGAACTAAACAGACGCTTTGGACAACTGTACAGACTACTTCGAAGGACATCCCATCTCTCAATAGAAAATAAACTACTTATTTACAAAGTTATACTTAAGCCAATCTGGACATACGGAATAGAGCTATGGGGGACAGTAAAAAAGTCATGTGACACAACCAAGACAACCATGTGGACTTGGGTGGCCTCTGGGCTGTTTGTATATATACTATGAATGAGCGAGTGAATGAAAATTTTAAATTGGTATGAACGAGATCATACAGCACAATTACTTATAGCCCAATCAGGCAGATTGTAACTTTATCATAGTAAAGTTGTAATATATATATTTATAAAAAGTTTGCCCAAAATTTAAATATACCTCCTTAGAACTAGTGCTGGAATCCCCACCAGTACGCTGTCATGGCCACATGAGATACGCCTAAATTATCTGAGGAGAAGTCCTCTGCGATTAGCTGTTAATATCCACCCTAACAAATAGCCTGTAGCACATGGTGCCTCAGGCCTTTTTGATTAAGCAGGATACTCCCTTCATTTTTCACGTTCACTTTCCCTCTTTTTTTTTTTTTTTTTGAGTAGTGCGTATGATTTTTTTTTTTGCACAACAGATCCGGTTCCCGCCTATAATCACCCGAGAATGGATCCTTTTGAAACAAATATGAATTCATCGGCAGAAAACATAAAATGCCTATTTGAAACAACAATAAATTAAAATTAATATGTGATACTTATCTAGTTTTGGAAATCCATCGCAAAAAATTTCAGTTTTTTTATGACTTTTTAAAACTGAAGAATATAGCTGACAATTGCTAGAAAGTTATTGTACTCTACTTACTGCCTCCAGACAATACTTTAGATCAAAAATTAATCTGATACGAATGCCTACATCTATGAAATCAATGGAAGTTTCAATTACTCAATTACTTTGTATCCGAATACTGTTGTATTTTTGAGAGTTTTATTAATGCAACATGTCTGTAGCTAGTGGGGAAAGCAGGTTTTCCAAGTTAAATTAAATTAAAACCAATATACTCCTAATTGAGGACTTCAATAAGCCCAACAAAATTTAGAAATCTGTCATTAATTTTTACTGATTAGCATTCTCTCATGACTATACATTCCTAATTAATGAAAGTTATTGTGAGAATGTTAAAACTGTAGTAGATTATTCTAGTGGTAGTGTATATCATTAATTTTAGTTTATATATATTTTTTTAAATAACCATCTAAGGTTTTATCAAAGAAAAAAATATTTAAGGGGTGGCATTTCTAAAACTTGCATCACACTGAGAAAATCTACCAATGACTCCAAAGCAGTGTATACGCCATAAATGCTGTCAATGATCATGTAATCTTTCGAGAAGCCACGAAGATTCCCCTCTTTAATGCTTTTTTTGTTAGACAATTTGTTCTGTATTTTTTCTTCATTGAATAAGACCTGTGACGCTAAGGGGCAAAAACGTCACAAAAAAAACACCAAAACTACTTCCCATGGGTCGTGTCGTCAATTAGCAATACAGCTTTCTGTGGAATGTTTTGAGACTTGAGATTCTCTCTAACTTTGGGAATGAACGTTTTGACAAACCATTCTTTAAAAATTTTCCGGTTCATCCAGGCTTTGTTTTTGGTTGAAGTAGTGTACTGTGAGCTTTTCAGTCCTTGTTCCTTTAAATTATCTCGGATTTTTTGACTTTTTAATCACTACAAGTTTTAGTTCTTGTGATCCCGTCGCATTATTGTTACGAGTTATTTACTACGATCATGTCCTAAGCTAGCCGTTTGCTTTGGAATGCCAGTGCCCCTGTCGGCTAACAATTCCAGAATAACCCCGCCTCATCAGCGTTGTAAACATGTTCGTAAGAAATTCCCTCTGACTAAAGAAACTGATCAAATCAGTTTTGAAATCTTCCGCTGGCTGTTCTTCACCACATAATTTCTCTATATGAACTTCACTTTATCATATCCCGTGTCGTTGTTTAAACCGTATTAACCTAGCATTTCAAAAAACTGTTTTGCTTTTGCAGCAACAATAGGCTCATACTCTATATACATACTTTTTCCTTGACTCACCGTAAATGTTTCATCTAGTTCGACATAGCTACTTTTCTATCTAAAAATAGTTTCTGCGCCGGCCAATTGTGATTTATATATTTTCTCTGAGCGTCCGTGCTTCCATAATTTATCGTCGCAAAAAAAGGAAGGAAGACCGACCGCGGATAATCTGGAGTTTACTGTACGTAGAACTAGCTCTTATTTTTGCATTTAGTTTCGCTTATTGTTACATTTTATTTTCATTGACAATTAAATCAGCTGCATGACATGTTTGACAGTCAAAATTACTATTGTTGGTGTCATGTAATTATACGATTGGGCTACTTGGCGAGGTGTTGCCACATATGGGTGGTCGGGAGCTAATTGCTTAGTGATCGATAGTGTCGAAGTAAAGAGATCACGTGGATAAAAGAGAAGTAGTGCACAGAGCGGCAACAGGGCTTGCCATATATTGCGGGTTCTCATGCTTCTAATTTCGTGACGGCAACTTTAGATGCTTTGTCAAATATATAACGTGTGGAGACACAAGTTTCTTAAAATTGAATTAAATTCCACAATCACTAATATGATACTATTGTTTCCATGGCTGCTGTGAAAAACCAAGGAAGTAGGAGTCTGAAATAGAGGGTGGAGATGTCTTTATTCATCCTGACTGCGTTCATTATTTACAAGCTACAAGCCTCAGGCTTCAAGCTGCGAGAGATGCCGAGGCAGCCAGATGCTCCCTGATTTATCCCCGGCTATGTCGGATCCACAGGTCCACTCCCTCACGTCCTCCCAATAGCCATCAGGGGTGATACCATCTCTCCCTTCGATTCTATCATTGGCGCGCGGTGGTTCCCTTTCAGTGCGGGCCCGATTGACGCCTTTCGGGTTATAAATTCTGCTTTCCAATTTAAAATCCTCCAAGGAGTTGGCCCCAGCGGCCTCTCCAAGTAGATGGACGATAGTGCCCCGGGTCAATGCATACGCGATTAACTTGTCCTCAGATCTTGTCGTCGCTCTCTACAGTTGAACATTCAAAAGGCTTTTTTCAATTCTTTCAATTTTGAGTTTGATAAGACTTTGAAACGAACCGTTATTAATTATGAAAAACATCGGACACATAAAAAAAAGCTATATGATAGATATGATGATCAGAGCTTGAACAGAGGGTCAGATGGAATCGATTACTTTCCAATATTTACTGTGTTTACATCGTTTGCACTGTGTTTACATTATTGATTCTCACTGTGTTTACATTTATCTATGATTTTTGTTGCTTTTAAAATATATACGTGTATAATACAGTCATTATTTGGATAAGTCCTGCAAGGTAACTATTGTGATGTACCTTGGTTTGTCAAATATTATTCTTAGTAACTTATTATAGATTACTTATATTTTGCTGATATTGGTATGACTGTCTCACCACAACACACAACTAGGTGCTGTGTAAGTCCCCTCGGGCTTTACAAAAAAATTGTACTTGGGCAACTTAATCTGGGTATTAAGCTTAGAATTTATATTGATGAATGGGAAGACATAGCTGATTTGTGTATATAAAGTTTAACTTGGAAGATAAAAATTCATGTGCTACTTATGGTTTTCAGCGGAAGAATGTTTTTGGGGTTATAACCGATGAAACCACAACTCCCTTGCCTTCCCGCAATATTTAAAATTATTGTAAATGAGTATATAGCGGCACACGTTGCTATTTTTATTTGACAGTTTTTGTGTGTGAAAAATCTAATTATCACTTGAAAATGCCTGCGTGTGGCTAAAAGCACCAGTTTGTGGCAATATACACTTAATGTGGGAAGAAAAAGGCTTTGTGTTTTATCTCAACACTTACAGCTATGGTTGCATGAAAATCAACAACAGAAGAAAGACACTTATCCTAAAAATCTTGAAAGCGTTTTACCATTTGGTTACGTTAAATGTGGATCTTATGGGGGGCAGAGGTAAGGATAACTGTTTTAACTGTATGAAGATCGCAGGTTCACATTTCTATATGGAAAGTGAATTTATTTAAGTTATTATGTGAAGTGTGTGATGTGCCATAAGTAACGTAATGCGATTAGGGATGGTTAGATGGCGGTTTATCATCACTCCAAAGTATTGTCACTTAAGTATGCGCGTTGTAAGTATGTCAGTAAGTTCATTTTTTGTACTAAGTGAAGTGTTGTAAAGGGTAATATCATTTGCATAAGCCAATATTTAAATATGAGGTGATATCGGGAGCAAAGTAAAATAAATGTATAGGGAGTATAGAATAGGGGGTAAAACTGAGCCTTGTGGAACGCCAAATAGTTGGGGTTTATTCGTAGGGGATTCAGTTTTTTTATTTTACCAGAGCAAAGGGGTTAGGATAATAAAATGTGGTAAAGTGCGTTGACGAATGCTGCCAAATGTTTTAGTACAGTCTTAACATTTCATAGCTTTTGCTAAGTTTCTGTTTGAAGATAGTGATATATCCGTTATAACGATTGCCAGCGCGTGTGCATATGATAATATATAAAATAATGCTCATATAAAAGAAAGCACATCACAATGCTCTCAAAAATGGGAAAGAAGTTTTCATAAAAGAACTGATCTCAACCCTTCAATCCACTTTAACCGTCGATTATTTTAAGTAAAAAAAAAACAAAAATACATGAAAACAGATAAATGATTATTACAAAAAAAAGTTAACATACTAACATATAATATTAATGATATAACAATTATAATAATAATGAATAAAAATTAAACGGGCGCAGATTCCTTCTAATAAATTAAGTAAATGATGCATCCGAGGAAGGGCAACATTTCAACATTGTAATGTTTTAAGTTTTACCTCAGAATAAAAAAGACGAAAGAAAAAAAAAAATAAATGAGAAAAAACTGGAGGAAGGAGGAAACAGGAAAAGTTTTACTTTTCCACCTCAGCCTCAGCCCGAAGCAGCTCTTCAATACCGAGGGCGTTAATATTTAAGGAACCTTCCCCTCCGCAGGGAAATTGTTCCCAGACACAGAAATGAGAATTTTCAGAAAAAATATCTTGGTTGCCTCATTGTATAAGGCACATTTAATTCTCATATCTTTCATTGCAAAGAGTAGCTCTGGTATAAAATTAATTAAAATAAAATAAATGTTTCTACTTGTTTGACGGTTTTGACGGAAAAATAATGAACTGAAATGATAGAAGTTGTCTCGTGAGCTGTATATGACATAACATAGACGTCATAGGACAATTTTCAAATCCTTACTTCACAATTAAGGCAGTAAAATGCATGTGGTACTTATGTGATGAGATCAGGAAGGTATGGATGTATAACGCAGATTGTGCACCTTGCAAAACATTAATGGTGGTCTGTTATAATAAAACAATCTAATAATAAAATCAACGAGACTCCGAAATCAGGTGATTAACTACATGAAAAGTTTTGTTTATCAGCTTTGTTTTTTACGGTAATATTACCTAAGTTGGCTCTTGGTGATACTAATATCAGTATTGCTGTGTGATTGGTCTTTTATAAAAATAAAAAAAACTATTTTCTTGTTTGAAAAGGTGTTCGTGAATTCATTGTCTCCTATTCCGCAGATCTGACTGATTTGATCGTTCTTCTCACATCCATACCTTTGGAATTATTTTCTCATCAATATTTGACGACCCCTCTCCTAATTATTAATTATTTAAGTACCTTATTTCCCTTAAATCATACGATTTATAATTGCTATTTTATTTAATTATAATAATTTTCAATTTTAATATATTCTTGCAACTTATCACGCTCATCTTTCACCAGTGGTAATTCTTACATTCCTTGTTGCTATAGCTAGCGAATACCAATCACTTCTAATCCTTTTTTTTTTGTGCAATATTATGCTGCTGGCTCATTGAAGACAACATCTGTGCAAAGAACCAACTGTATTTATAAGCTAACCCTACGTAGTAAATTATTTTCCTAATTTTTTTTCAGATAATCATATTCACTTGTACTCGCCATAGTGTTATTCAGTTTGTTTTTTGGATTTGTCCAAAACCCTCAGGTTATCAACGCCGTTGTAGTGTATTTAAACTCATGTGGGGGAGCCCAACGATGTGAGCCAGAGACCGAAGCTCTAGTCTCCCGTACTCAGGGTGGCTCCTAACTGTCCGGTAGGCAGGACATGAATTCTCATTTTAAGTAAACAAGGACTCTGCGTAGGATGTGGTTTAAAACCAGGTGGTCCAATATTTCATACATCTGTTCAAAAGAAACTTTTAACAACCTGATTTTACTATCTAAACTACAATTGGTTATTGTACAACCTACAGCCTTGTTTTACATGCTTACAACATTGTAAAAGTTCTCGAAGTGTTTTATGTTAAATCATTCATCTCTGGTATTTTTGTATTTGTTTATAAAAAATACGAGAGACAAACTGCTGTATCCTAAATTAGTTTCCTAATACGCTACAGGTTTTTTTTTCCTCGCAGGACCCCCGGCGGGTTCCAGGATTGACTTTGACGCCAATATTGGCTGGGAGATGGCAGTGGCCTCAAAGTGTTTTCATTTAAAAACTTCAAACATTCGGCTTTGGAGAAGGCGAGCACTGGTAGCGGATGGGGCGCCAAAAGTCACACCCCGCCAAACGACACAACCGCCCCCGCATAACTGCTCTAAACTCACCCCCATCCACCCAACTTAAAATTACATTTTGCTTCTCTCTCTCACTCTCTTCCACCCTCTCTCTCTCTCTTTCAGTATGACTTCAGAGAGGGATGAAAGCCGGTGTCAGGGACAGGAGCAGAAATTATCGGGTCTCCCTATTATCTTTTATACGGCGACGATGGAAGCGAAGGGGCTTCACCTCCTATCATGAGTTCTGAGGGTGGGGGTCGCTGATTGGTGCTTGTAAGCTTTCGATTCTGTCTCAGCCTCGTTGCTTCGAACCACGTTCTTTTGTCTAACTCGTAGGGAAAATTAAAAACAAATCAATGTTATCACTCTACCGCGTTGGCTGTTGGCAATGAGAATGACGTCTACCGCAGTAGCAATATGGATAAGGACAATTAAACTACGACCACAGTAAAACATAATGAGTTGGATTGTATAGAATCTCAAGTTCTTGGTTTATGTATAAAAACATGCAAAATCAAACACTTGAAGTTTAAAAAATTAATTTTCTAAGTAATAACTCCGCCCAAAAAAGGGGTACATTCGGCCAGAGATATGAGAGGGAAATGCTTATATATCATTAAAGCTACAGCTTGAAGGGGTGTTTTCATTATGCTGCTGTTAGATGAGACACCACCCGTTCAATTAATCCGTAAATTGTTAAATTGAAATTTATCCCTTTTTCTTTATGTTTTGTCTCCTGAAAACAGATAATTTCAGGCTATATGTGCTTTATAGAGTGAGGATTTATTTAACAGTGGTTAAATGTGGTAAGAATACAAAATGTTTATGTTTATAGGTCAAACGGATAAATCGTAAACACAAATGAAACCCTTCGAAACGGATTAAAATACAGTATAGTAATGAATTATACCAACTTAGTCTAAAATCATAATCCCTGTAATCGGCAATAAATGCAATCTGTAAAAAAAAAAAACTACGATTGATAAAATTTCATTATTAGTTTAACTTTACGAAATCAAAACTAGGCCTGGAACGCCATTTAATCCATAACTTGTGGTTGTTAAAAGAAATACTCTTTTTCAATCTGATCTGGTCAAACGAATATGGTCACTCATAAACCTACATACTAAATATAAATAAACAGTTAGAACTATGTAAATTTATTTATGAAACTAATTAAGTACCAACCCATTAAAATATTGGATAAAACTGGCAGCCGGTGACAAATTTAAATAATGATTTTACGATTCCATTTTAAGAAACTGAAAATGGTACAGATTGTCTAGATAATTAAAGTATCCTATTTTCAAGAATAAAGGCGGGATGAGTTTTAATTTGAGATCTATTATATAACCACTCTACTCCAAATCCTACTGTCAGTAATTCTGACATATCAATGGATTGAACTACTAATAGATGAAACTTGAAACTACTACTAGTACATACAAATCAAGACGTGAAGGGTCCTCAGTAATACTAAAATACAATTAGAATGTTCTAAATAATGTTGTTTATCGATGCACCGCGTGTTGTGTCCAAAATATTAACCTCAGGTGGTATTTTTTTTATTTTTCCGAAATGGGCACGACTGAACGAATCCTCTCTACCCCTTGATCGAATGTTTTGCGATTCTATTGCCCTCTATTGATTGTAACAGATTGTATTTATTAACTTGTTATGTCGCTAATAAAACCCTCTATTGAATTCCCACTATCCAAGAAGAGATTTCCTCAGAATTCGTAATGTTGCATAATAAATGATTTGACTATTCAAATCGCCAAGCAAGATCACTTTCAAGAATCAGCCATGCCTATAACCCTCCTCGGAGATTGAAGCGGAAGCGGCTCTCTGATGATTTGTAAATATTTTGTCTCTGAGAGTTCAGACGGTGTTAATTTTCTTCCACGTATCCTGAGCGTCTGCGGCTCTCACGCCGTCCTTCAGGCTCCACTGTTACTTATTATAATTCGGCTGCAGGAGTACCGAAGGTGATTACCCAAATCTTCACAACCCTCGGCTATGTATATATGCCTATATTATATGAATAAGTATTGTAAATAAGGTATGAATGAGAGAGCAAATTAAAATTTTTGAATATGGCTTTTTTCATGACTATTACTTATTACCCTTTCAGGGCAGATTGTTATCTTTAAAGTGTGGTACTGACTGGAATTCACACCCAAAATAATATAGTATAGTGGGGGGGGGGGGCATGCAAAATAGGGACCTATTTACAAGATGATCTCATCTCTTCCGAAAGAAAATTAAGAAACAGAATGTGTCCAATGCATCATATTTATTGTTTAATAGCTTAACCCTCATATTCCGCATTATACTGATATCAATATTATATAAACTTTCCATTTCGTTAAACCATCGAACTGGATATTACCCTACTCTCCTGTGGGATCGGAACTGGACGCTGGAAAGTTGGCGAGGCCTATTTAAATAGTGATAGCAATGATTGACGGTGCACACAGCGACGGGGTTCAAGTCGCCAATATTTCATGAACATTTTCCCTCCAATCAGGCCTTGTCTCCGTTCCAGAGTCCTCCGTGTTTGCTGTAGAAATTAGTCCAGCCCCTGGGAGGTGGTTGGTGAAAAAAAAAAAGCAATATCCAACCCGAAAAAAAAATTAATTGCTGCATGCATTTTTTTTTCACCTGTCCCTAGAGTGGGCAGTTCAACCACCGTGAAGAGCCTCAGGCTACCAGGATAGCTATTGATAGCTGTGATGTGGATTTCCTCATATTCCTCTGATTGCAATATTGATCATAAGAACCCATTCTTAATCTGTGGTTCTGTTATATTATTTTTCGAGCGTTCCATTTCAGAGCTTTGGAAACGGTGCTTAAAAAAACAATGATGGTTGAACACCTAAACAGGAATGAGACGAAAGTTTGTTGTTATTGTTGGTATGTGGCTCTAAAGTACAGTCCCACTCAAGCATATTTTATTTTAATAAATATAGTTAATAACTTACTCCTGTTATAAATGTGTAGGTCACATTCAAAATTTTCATTTATATATTCGATTTCAAAAAAATCATTTTAGTAAAATAGAAATTATTTATTCATGTCTTTCTCTACAAAGCCTATGATGACCTTGACATAGTTGGTTTGTTGGTTCGTATCGGCCAAAAACAACTAGTAGTTCTAAAATTAAAATAAATACAAATGACTGCCAGAATGTTATAATTATACATCAGTTTTACTGTCTTTCCACTACTTATAACTTCTTCTTTAATGTAATTAAAACTTAATAAAAACTTTATTGTAACCCAGATTCCCTTTTATTCTCGTTATCAAGTCTGTATTGTACCCATAGGGCTATGCTACATGCTGCATATATGATAATCCATGCATTTCATTATCATAATGCTGGATAAAGCCGTTAAGTAAGGAGCGTGAATGTAGCAGTCCTGGTTAAAAGATGAAAAAAGATACTAGTGTTTTAGATAAGTTTTATAGCCCACATAACCAATTGGCTGAGTAGTAATAGAATTGATATATCTTTATATTTTAAGAATTTTGAATTGTAGTAGAATAAAATTTCAAAATAAGTAGCCATTGTTACGTCTAATATATGATATATAATATCCATACGAGCAATTAAAAGTTTTGACTTTTGATTTCATTTCAATAATGACTGAAGATGACAGTTTGCAGCTTTCGAAAGAGTTATTTCGACTATAAGTTGTGGAAAGACCATAAAACTGTTTTATAATTTATAACTAGTAATTCTCTTTAACAATGATATAATTTAGTATTTTAGAAACTGATGGAGGTCCTTTCGATGTTGGTATTACAGCTTTTTCGGAGGTAACAGACTAGCTTTAGTTTATAACAACTCAAATTTATTTACATACGAAGTACTTAACCGCTTATTATTGAATCCCTGAAAAACCAGGGAGACGCTACCTAACAAAGGATGATAAATGCCTACCTTCGATCAGTCCCTTTTTTCCGGCAAGTATGCAACAGGAATGCAGACTTACAAAGCTGGCGCCATTAATACTAGGACTGACTGTGACAGTTGGCAGCGTCAAAGGGCATGTTCTTGGGTCTTCGACTCATCGTCTGACCGCCGATGACAATGACACTGTAACTTATTGCTTCACGGGAGAGAGTCTATCCAGCTCGCCATTATCTCGGTCACGTACTTGGACTAGTCGAGGCCAAATCGTAACAGTCACCTTTGGAGACAATGTCTACTGGTATTGACAAAAAAAAAAGTTCAACTTGGATATTTTTCGAGAATTTTTTTTTTTTTCAAAGCTCTCAATTTGAAATGTAGGAAAGGGGAAAACAAGATGGAAATTATTGGAGTGAAAGGGATCATTTTACTAGGAGGGGCTCTAGCAGGAAAGTACCTGTCTAATGGCGAGGTACTTAGAAAATAAATGATACAACCAGACATTTTATTGTACGTTAGGTTTGATCGACTATAACAATTATTTTGAGCTTAGAAATATAAATTAATCAATATTCAAGTAGTTATTAAACTCCGTCAAATTCTATTGTTTTTTTCTATATGGGTCATATGAAGTAAATAAATTCTTTTGTAATATTAATATTAAATGAATTTTGTAATTATATGATCTATAAATGAAATTATATGATGTAGTTGGTTTAATACTAATGTTACTTACTACTACTAATGTTTTTTATTCTATTGTATATTCAACCATAGAGTGGTAATGACTATTTTTCAATTCGTTGGATGACATTACTTACAAAATCTCTCCATACCGTCTCCCATTGAACTTTCATTAATTCACGATCTATTGCAGAAGTGATTTGTTCTATAATTATAGCAGCACTGGAACCCTGAGGTCCCGAAGAACTCCCGAGTTTCCCAGATTTAGGTTCAGGTGTCCCGTACCCAAGTTGCGGGCGGACAGGACCAAACTGTGCTGCGGCTTTGTCCACTCCCAACTTCCATTACCTGCCGGCCACCGTAATGACCTGCCAACCCTGCCTGCAGCCTTATCATAACTCCTGGCCAAGCTTCAATGATATATCCAGAGGGGGATTTATAGTTTCAGACCTCATCTCACTCTCCAGGAGGGCAAAAACATAAATAGCTCAGTTGCTACCACTTCGGGCAATTACATTCAAGATAATTGTTATAGTAGATCAAAACTAGCGTACAATAGAAATAATTCAATTCAAACTATTTCGACTTATCACTGGTGTACTTCTGTATGTCAGGAATACGACCCTACCCAAAAATATTCAAATTTCACACGTACATACCTACACCAAGACCCTGTACAGACAATGCCGTCAAAAAATATCCTGACACCCAAATCCTCACATACCTGGTAACAGCACAAGACGTACCTGTCGGCCCGCAACGAATCCAGAAATAATAATCATTTATTTGAGGAGACATCACTGTTCATTCCCGAGTGTCATAAAAAAACTAAAAAAAAAAAAAAACCAGCTCAATGAAAAATTATGGATGTTCATTAAAAATTAAGTAGATCTAAGAAAAAAATAATTTTTATCATACTGAATATAAGGGGTATCATAAAAGGTCGATTAATAATATAATATAAGTTGGGGACTCAAGTGGACCATAATTGCGTAAAACTATATTAAAAATTCATTTCACAATTTCTTCATAATAACCCAGTTTCAAAATGGGGGACAATACAATACAATTATACTTGATGCCCCGAAGATTTAAAGTAACCTTGAAATATAAAGAACTATAATCAAATAATTTTATTTAATAAATAGTAAATAGATTCCCCTTCGTATCAATAAATTTTATAGATAACCTATCCTTCTCTTAAGGCTGTATGCCCAGGGAAAGAATAATCATTATTAACAGGCGCCCGTACCTGTGTGCTCCCTTATATCTAGTCGGGGATTGAGTCCCTGTGCTGCCAAACTGATTGGATTGACTTTTGGGACCAAATCTCGATCCTGCCGGTATGTGTTTTCTTTGAGAGTAAATCATTAATAATTATAATTATCAGTGCGATCTATATACACCACAGCAAAAATCTCTCATTTAAGAAGTCATCTTGGGCTCAATTGCGTTTTACAACTAATTTTTATGCTAAATAAATAACAACCTTACAGCAGATGCCATTTGTAAATAATAATGCAATATTCGTGGTAAGGATTGAAATCCAATTTAAAATTTTAATTACATTTCAGAAAAAATATATATAAATATTTCTTACCTTTCTTTTCAGATGAGAGTCCGTTTGTGATGAGTGCCACTAATTAAAATATTCAATAATTGAATTTTAAAACCATCAAGGAAGTTGTATTTTATTTAAATGTTAACACCCTCTAAAGCTTGGCAGAGTTCGGTAAATTAATAAAAGAGAATTAACATTGAAGGTTAGAAAAAAAAAATCGTAATCTATGGATAAAAAAGGGTAAAGGGAGGAGGGGGACTGAACGCCGATAAAGCCGGTAATTAAAGGTCTTATCATATCCACTGGATAATTACTACCTCGATTCTACTGAAAAGAAAACTCGTTAAAACATTTTTCTATAAAAAAAAAAATAAAATAAAAAAGTGAAAGTTTTGGTAAACTAAAAGTTTCCCTCTTTATTAGTACATCCTCTTGAGAATAGTCTTTAATTTTATTCAGCTGCTGTATTGAATGATGCAGGGCAGAATGAGTGGAATTGTTTTGGGCTGTATTTTACTTTTATAGCCCATAAAACGCTCAAATGCAGAGATGAATAATCAATATACTTACTTATAATATACAATATAATATATTAATTATGTATAATACGTATAATATATATATGTATATTTCCTTACCTCTAAGATCTATTTATGTGTAACTATAAGATCGTAAATCTGATGTGTCTCTAAACATGTGAGGAGCAATAGAAGTGAATAAATACGTTGATGAACCAACGTCTCCATACTATAATAAAATTGTAATTGTTTTTGAAATGGCGTATTTTCTATGGAAAGAATTCGAGATTAAGAGGGAAAACTTAAACAAAATATTTTATTATATTTGTACTATGGGTTATTCATGACGCTTTAGCTTCCCAGAAACATTATTTTATATACAAAACATCATTTAACAGTCACCGTTTCGCCTGTTCAAGTGGAAGACCATTGTGAAACAAGATATATAAATGCAATTACATTAAAAAAGCAAGACATACAAAAATTATTTGTGATTGAAAAAAATAACATAAAATAAAAATTTAAAGGACTAATACTAAAATTTATAAAATAAAAATATTGGGAAAATAAGTAAATACACAATAACAACAAATCTTGGATAGATCTTGTCTATAATGACATGAATAACCTTTTTATATACGTATGTACCGAAGTGGATTGGTACCATGACTGTAAATGTATAAAATGGTAAATTTATTGAATATAAATGAACAATAATTAAACAGAAGCTAGTTTATGAATTTGATCTTTATTAACATAATTAATTGAATAAACAACACCAAATCACGTTCTCTTCATAAGCTAAATCAAGATGGCATACATGGGGTGTTAAAAGCGATTGCCAATTAAGGAAAACTTTGGAACATTGGTCTCTCGAATCTAATACCTGATTGCGTATAGAATAAAATGAATAACCTCCACCTAAATTTTAATTATATTTTTTCTCCAGTCTAGTTCTGTGGAACACCTTTATGATTTCTTCTCCAAAGTCCTCTCAATTTCCATGAGACGATTGATCCCAGTTCTTACATCTGAAAATGTTAAGGTGTGCCCCGGGCTTCATCGAATAAGTTTTAGTCGTTAAATAATAACATAAAATACACAAAAAAATATTGAACTTTGCTGAATAACAGGTTTTTAAATCGTCTAGATATCGCTCTGCTGATAGCAGACTCGATGAATTCTCCATTTAGTCTCTGCAAAAGAAGACTTATTCTTTAGATATTACTTAAAGTTATTCCCCTTAGGTCACATTGGACAAATATCGATATCTCCAAGCCGACCTTTCTGACTACCTACAAGGTGAAAAATGTACGAGTGGGGTTTGACTTGGCAGAAGGAGTGCTTAGACATTGACGAAAGGTCATCACCCCAAAACAGGAACTGAAATCGCCAATCGGAACGAGTTACCGTTAGCCCCCCAACGACGACCCAATGACGAAAGAGAAAAACTCAACGCCGACCTTGGACTGTGTTTTGACACATTCCCACAAGACGGGATCTGCCCAGCGCTCCCTCGATTAGCGCTATTGTCCTTGCTCACCCCCGACGCTTTGTCTTATCTGAGGCCTCTCGTCACTCGGCTCTCACAAGGCGTAACGTCTTCTGTCACGTCACGCGTCACAACTTCGACGGCGCCCTCCCACTCCACCCGATTGTACCGCTAACCTCCAACTTGTTTGACGTGTCATCTTCATTAATATTAAATACTGTTTTCGATGGGGGGGGGGGGGGGTGGGTAGGTGTGACAACGTTTCGAAACTTCCTAACGCTCTTCTCCCTCTAAAAAGTTACTGCCGAAAAAAAAAAGTTAGGATATATGTTACAAGTTAAATTAAAAAAAAAAAGTTTGTACAACAGCAACAAAAATAACCTTGTTCGAAGGAGTCTTAGAGTTTTAAATTACAAATGAGGATTGCATCCAAAAGCTGCTTGTGGTTATTCATGTGGGAAAAGGCAGTACGTTCTTCCCACATGTCACTAAAGCTGATATTATTATTAAGTTCAGGTCGTTCTTGTTGTTAAGAAAAACATTATTTACTCATTGTTCAATACCAATTCAGAGTTACCCTACCGTGTCCTTTAAAGAGTGGCTCCCCTAGGCTTCCAAGAGATACCGGATTGCTGGAAGATGCCAGTAAACCTACTAGGTACGTTTTGTCTTATTTAGAGTTTTAAACGGTTTAACTGCTCACATTCAATAGGACGAAAATAGGAGGTTATTTGTTATTAGTTGTATAAACTGTGTCTTGGACAATTGGTCCATCAAAGCTTTTGTTCGGCTGGCCCTTCGTATTGTCCAAAAATATGTAAAGAAAAAAAAAATAGGGATTGTGCGAAGGTGTTTATATCGGCCGGCACGAAGTTTGTTTTGTCAAGGAGAGAGTGGTAGGTGCCTATAACCGGGTTTATATATTTGTATGTAAAAAGGGGAGCGAGCTGAAGAGGGTCAAGGGAGCTTATTATGTGTCCTTTGATGGTGCCTGACCGCTTGCTCCTTATCCTGCAGGACACTAACGGATTTCCTGGCTCTACTACAAAGGTTACTACCCCAGCCCCGGCCAGCCTTCTCCCCCGATCTGAGCTAAAAAGATTTTCTCAATTGAAAACCTATCACAAGGGCGGCCGATACAGTCTGAGGGAACTATTACTGACTTCCTTTTGTGCCCAAAGCGTTCTCTTGTAAGTCGTAGGCCTTTAATACGCTCCGGCCACCCTGCCCTGCCGGCACCAAATGTCGATACCGGAATGTGCCTGTATCAAAACTGTCCTATCCTGATAGCATATGTACTCATTTTGTAGTATGTCACCCTTATGCAACAATTTATTAATCAACCCACCACGTTCTCTTGCCGATTGAAGTGAATGAATAAAATAGACGTTTGACTTTCCTCCCACCAGCTATCGAGTATTCGTTTCTATTCCACATTAACTAGGATGTACACCAGTGGTAGTCAACCTGGTCCCCACCACTCACTAGTGGGCCTTCCATCTTTTGTTGTGGGTGGTAGGGGGTTTAAAAACATTTTCATTTGGTTTTCGTAAAATTCATGAAATAACTACAAGTCGTCTTATAAAAATTTATTCTGTCAAACTTAGTGAAAGTCCGACGGAAAGTATTTGGTAAGTAATTATTATTATATGTTTTAACTAGCTGTAGCTCTGCTATATAAATTTTATAAAGTAAAGTTACTTCCCTACTTTATAAATCACCATTACGGTGGAACCAGTGGTGGGTGGTTAGAAAATTTTACTTTTAACAGAGATAAAAAAGGTTGACTCCCCTGGTGTCCACAATAGAACATTACGTTCACATTATGTAATGTGATAAGGTGAATAATATAACCCTGTATATAACTTATGCAAACGTCCTGAGAACCCACAAACAAAACCCTTCATAGCGACATAATACATTCTACATTCTTGTACTCCTCACCTCGTGATCTAGTTTAAATACGCCGCAGTGGGAGTCCTGGTAATGGTCAGTTTGTCCAATCATGGCCTGAGCGTCTGTGGTTCTCGCACTCTCGGTCAGTTTACACTGCCTCGTATCCGTTGATGAAGTGCATTCTTCGTACATATACATGACCAACCACGCGTTTAACACGATTTCCCCCTTTTTGGGCTGTTTGTAAATGTTGTAAGAGTGAGCGAGAGAATGAAGTATTGTAAATATGGTATGATTGAGAACTTTTTTTACAATTACTTATTGACTAGTAAGGCAGATTGTATTTTATCACAATACAGATTTTGAATATTTTTTTTTTTTTTTTTTATTAGTTAAATTCCTTTATATTGCTTTAATTACAATCTGCCTTTTATAAGGTAATAAGTAATTAAGATAAATGCTCTCATTCATACCATATTTACAGTTCATCATTCACTCGCTCATTCATACAATATTTACAGACAGCCCAGAGACCTCCCAAATCCACCGCGAAGAGAAAGCGGAGTCTTGGGAAGTCCCCCACGCTCCTCCGTCAGCCGCGTCACCGGATACTAGCCAGTGGAGGCTGACCAAGAGCGCGAGAGCCATTTTGAATAATAAAATAAACTTATGATGATGTATATTTTTGGAAAGAGGAGAAAATTTCGTGAACCTTGGAGGTGTCAAAAGTAAGACATTTTAAAAGTAGTATTAGTTAGTTTAATGAATACTTAATTATATTGCTTAGGTCAAAACTTGTACGAACTAAGGGAAGCGACATTGTTAAATAAGATTTGTGCTTACTCAGTTCAGTGATTCTTTCCCCTCCCCTTTTTTCTCCGCATATGGAATTTATTTTTCATTTATTTAAGTAATTAAAAATAATAAAGAAATAAAAGTAAAGAATGTAAGATATAAGTAGTGTCAAATTTTTCTGTAAAAATAAGATTTTAAGGCTGGTCACGCCAAAATTAAGATGCCACTATTTGCACCATTCTCTGATAGCGTCACAACCATAGAGACGCCGAAGGCACTTGAGATGTGTCCGACGTGTCCAAGACTATAGCTGAGGAGAGAGAGTAAATAATTAATAAACGAAATTAAGATATAGAAGATAAAGGAAGGGGCTGTCTTCAAGACACCTTAGGGTTCGGGCTTCAGGGTCTTGAACCACCTCGATAACTAAATTTCACCTTATTGATTAATATTAGCACTGCCAATTCAAAATTGGCTTGGAACGTATTAAATAAGCAAATTATTTTTACATTACCGTCCATTATGTTCCCTTAACCATGGAGAAAAATGAGAACTTTATTATTAACCAAGAACCATCTTAACAAAAACGATGAAGCGGTCCGGATTGTTTGAATTTGAATTACTTTTACCATACTTACCGTCATTACATTTAAGTCAATAACTAAGCACCATAGTTTGAGGTTTTGTTAAATATACTTTTAAATACTTCTACAGTTCAAAAGGCCGATAGCAATGAGTACGAAAGTTGGGTCTCTCCTTTGTCGTTCGTCCGATATTTAGTTCAGCAGACTTCAGTCGTTATCCCATGGAAGTATGATGGCGACCGGAAGATCAAAAGTGTCAAGTTGACTAATAAGCTGTTGGAAGGGCAGTGTCAATAAGAGAGCCTGCGGTAAGGGTGAAGTGGTTTGTCTTGATGTCAAGTAGTGTGTACCCTTAGGACTCGTCCTGCCATCCTTCTCACATACACACCGCATTTGCATGTGTCACGGGCGACAATGATCCAATTAGACCACTGTTGTGTACACTTGCACCGTTCGGCTTCTTCTTCGCAGTCGCCATTGTCTTATCTACCTGACAGCTAGAGCCCTTCTCGAATTAGCATAACCGCACAGTGCGGTGGGGTATGGCGGAGAATTCGTTGGCAAGAGTCAACGGAGAGTGACACCAACTGTCAAAATCATTCACCGGAACTTTTTTTGAAAAATTTATAAATCCTCAGAGTGATCGAGAATTCCGTCCAATTCTTAAGTAGTTGATATCATAAGTGGTGCTTCCCTTAGCAAATTAATGCAATGTGGAGGTAACTAAGTCGGACCGAAACTAGCAAGATACCGTACATATTAAACTTGAAAGAGAGGCTGAGAGAAATGTATTTGTAGGAATATCATAATATTTATTTATGTACAATTGAATGAACGTTTGAATACTTCATTCATTTTCTTCTTATTACCTCGTGCTATAGATAGACATTTAAATTATATAAATTTATATGAAAAGCAAATAAAACTATAAAAACTCTATCATGATGACAATATGCAGTGAAATACTTTTTTTATATGCTTTATCTTCTCTAATACCACAATCTATAGGTAAAGTTAGCTTTTAATAAATATTACATAATTATAAGTCAAGGGATTGTATTTACAAGAATATGTGTTTTGTCCTTTTGTGAACATATCGTTTTGTTTATCGGAAGGTTTTTAAATGGGGACATTTCGGAAAAAATAAAAATGATAAATTGTTATAAATGTTATGTACCTATAGTTGTCATTTGTAATTCTTTGTGTACAACTAACTGTAAGTTTAAAGTATAACCCTATGTTCGTTGTTATACTTAAGCAGTGGTCTTGAGAAACTTGAAGTTTTATACGGATATGTTGCTTATATATATTAAGAGTTTATTTGTAGTATTTATGCTTGATTTATTGTGTATAGCGTTTGATGCCGTTGATATAATGTTGTTTCTAAGCAATGAATATGTTAGGCCTTTATACAGCGTATTTCGCCATTTCACTTAATCACTAAATTTCATCAAATCGCTAGATTTGTTCAGAGAAATTGCCACGTAGAATTTTTCATCCCCTCCATTGAATTGATCATTCCGATTTGATCCCTGTTTTTTAAATTTTCCTGCGATGCATGTAACGGTGTGATTTTAGGGTTAATATTCTACAAGTTTGTTATAACGCAGTTGCCAGTGTAGCTAATAGCGAAATTCCCCCCAAAATAAAAAAAAAAGAGGCTGGAGGCAAGGGTAGGGAGGCAGGTTAGGCATTGGAAGAGCAGGGAGGCCGTGACAGGCGAGGGTCCTCAGCCTACAATGACAGGCTAATAAGTATTATATTGTCCAGGGATGCAAATGCCCTCTTCTCCAGCACTATATGGGAATATGACGGGACCCTTTGTCTCCAGGAACGGGGGTGACCGACTCACCAATTTACGTTAGATCTCATTCTCCCTGTCGAGGAGGCGACTAGTTTGGCGGGTCCTTCCATGTTTTCAGTTAATTTTTTTTTTATATTTCTCCTCCCCGCTAATAATGGAGATCCATTCTTGTGTCCCATGTCCGTCTTTGTGTAAATATCCATAGAATTTCGAGGATGCCTTTTGACCAGAGGGTTGCTCATAAGGATGTGACCGAACAGAGCAGATGCACAAACCATTTCAAGGGTCTGTTGTTTTTATCAAAAGCAAGTAGACTTATTCCTCTTATGTCTCAAAGTCTCTGTATACAGTCGACTTTTGATAATTCGAAACCTAATGTACCACAGAAACATTTCGAGATATTGAGAGTTTGTTTCGAAAAGAATTCGAATTACTAAGAGCGTGTCTATTTTGTTTAATTCATACATTACATAATTGTGAAAAGAATGGATAAAAAAATTATAATTATACATTATATGTAATTAGAGGTGAAGAAACTGCGTTGCGAAGATGTAAACAGTATGCGACAGTAAAGGGAAATTTCAAATTATAAAAAAGAGAAGCGGCTCCGTTTCGAATTGTAGAATGCCCTCTCTCAACCGAGGGTAAAATACACAGAATTTTTTCTGTTTACCAAAGCGGCTGGGGAGTTCAAATTATTATGAAATCCGAATTGTCGAGGTTCAAATCATGCTCTAAGCATATGCTCAATTACACTCTATTATGCTGAAAATGCTCTAGCCCTTGTGAGTGTGAGAGACTTACAATTTATCTTAGTGTGTGCTTTACGCAGATACTTGTTGATTGGTGCAAGTAGTTTGATACCGTTAACACTCAAAATAAAAGCAGCTTTAGAAAAAATAATGAGCAGACACTAATTTTTTTTTAATTTCAGAATAAATAATACTGTTTATGCTATCATATTGAAGACCACAATTTTCTTTATTATAAAATTTATTGAGACTTCATGGGATCAATTGAGATACATCGCACTTAACTTCTTTTTGATCCATTTTTTTTTTTTGGACTGAATATATTTTTTTTACATTGATCATGAACTAAATTGTATTTGCTAAATATATCTATAAATATGCATAAATTATTTAATATACATAAATAGATTAGTGATGAATGAAATAAAGGAAGAAGAGGGTGAAAAACACCAAAAGACTCTTAGTTCTCTAATAATAGTAATAAACTTGATAAACGATTCGAAAAAAATGAATGCGTTTTGTTTATCGCAAAAGACTTTACTTTATGTGTTAACTCATTTGTCATTAAAACAAATGAAAAATTTGGAAACACCTAAATAATGAATACACAAATATATTGAAATAACGGTTTAAACATCTATTTCTTCTGAGGGATCTAAAAAAATAATTTCTCTGATCTTTAAAGTTCATTTTTCAATGCAGATATGTCCTTAAACGTCTGGGAAAAAATACAGAACATTAAATCATAAATAACTCTGGAGTCAGGCTTAAATAGTCCCAAAATTAGCGAAACGTGCCATAAATTTTTGTGTGTCATTTTTTCGTATACTCGTACTTCGCTTCATTTCATGTTAACCGAAATCCAATAAACGTATTTAGACAGATGTTATTTACATTTAAAACTTTCGATTAATTCATCGTTGTTTTTTTTATAATGGAGTATCTTTAATTTACTGAATAATAAGAATTTGAAAATCATTAAAAGTGAAATAGTATAAGCTCGAAATCTTTGAGTCCTAGTTGTCAACTGCTTTGAGATTTTGTTTCGGATCATGAGGAGGAAAGATATTGTATATATATATAAAAAATGTGGGTGTTTCCACGGAAAACAAAGGCGAAGGATTTTATGAGCTGAGTAATTCGGAAAATATTATAAAGTAATTAAAATAAGTTTATTTGATTATGACTTTTGTTTTTGTCAATTTTACTTATATTTTCTTTTACTAAAACGAGAAACGTCCACAGAAAGCCCACCGACAACTGAAACCAGCTAAAATAGGATTAAATGCAGAACTCGCCATGTCACGAGTTTTCACGGTTTCTTTCTAATAAAACGTACGAAGTAAAATGCATTTTGCCTTTCCACAAGTGTTCGGTATCTATGCGAACTTTTTCGACTAAGCCTCACGGATTTCGAGCTGGTTCTATTCCACTTGTCGACTTGGCTATCAAACAAACGGAAGGTGTTTTATTTATTAATATTCAGAACTAAACAGACGCTTTGGACAACTGTACAGACTACTTCAAAGGACATCCCATCTCTCAATAGAAAATAAACTACTAATCTACAAAGTTATACTTAAACCAATCTGGACATACCGAATAGAGCAATGGGGGACAGCAAAAAAGTTGAACATCAAGCGTATCCAATCCTTTCAATCAAAAGTCCTGAGAACAATAGTAAATGCCCCTTATTATGTCAGCAACAAAACCCTTCATAACGACCTTAATATACCCTACATTCTAGAACTCATCCCTTCCAAGTTTATGAAATTCCACAGTAGCCTTTCCAACCACCCTAATCCTGTAGCACAGTCTTTGCACTGCGCCACTCATCCCTAAAATCCTCCTCGGAGACTGAAACGGCAGTGGCCTCGTGACCTGCTATAATCGCGTGACAGTGGGAGTCCTGGCAATGGCCAGTTTCTCCAATCATGTCCTGAGCGTCTGTGGCTCTCGCGCTCTTGGTCAGCCTCCACTGGCTAGTACCCGGTTTATCTTCGCATGTGGATTTGGGAGGTCTCTGGGCTGTCTGTAAGTATTGTATGAATGAGCGAGTGAATGATGAACTGTAAATATGGTATGAATGTGATCATTTATCTGTATTATTATTGCCTTTGTATCTGATTGTAATTATAGCACAATAAAGGATAGTCAAGAATAATATTCAAACTACGCAGCGGCACCACACCGTCATTATCCTACTATAATAAATAAAGTTAAACCTACTATTTGAGGTTAGAATCAAACTAACATCATTCCGGTCACAGTGACCACCACAGCAGACTCCGCGATTCCGGCTCCTAGAAAATTATTACGGTAAACGACATTATCTTTGCTAGCGCTAGCTTTCTAATTAGCGCTCTAGGTTCTGCGCGAGTGGACCAAGGAGAGAAGTTAATGGTGTATGAGAGAGCGGTGCTCGGCTCCTGCCTGTTGCCGATGTAGTTATTATAAGTTAGCGCTTCCCTCCCTCGCCTTTGCAGTTATTAGTAACTGATTGCCCGCTTGCTCCAGACACTTCCGGTAATTGCCTCATCCTCCTCCTCCTTCTCTTCCTCTTCGGCCTACTGTTCCGAGGGGCGAGGATTCAAATGATCCGGAACAGAATCACTCCATCATCTTAGCAACAACTCATCAAGATGTAGGGAGACCATCTTACTTGGTTACTTGGTTACATTGTGCAGTTCAAGTCACGTTTAACATGTACGGAAACTGACAGAAATATGAACAACAAGGAATATACGACAAAGGAGAGAAGTAATAATACCAAAGCGGAATGAAAATAAAAATCAAATACGTAGTACTATGTAATTTAAAATAATACATTCTATATATATATATACATAAAAACTAATAATATATAAACTATAATTTTACTCTACAAATTGCTAAAAAAGATAAGATAATATTTAGAAATTTATTAAAAAAAGTAAAAATAATGGGAACTAATAATTAAATATCATAAATAACTAAAATATATTATATACATTGATAGTTATTTAAGGAAATGGTTAAAATGAATACTCAAAATAATGAATCAAGTTAACTAGATTAGAAGTCCAAAATGTCAAACCTAGTTATTCTTCGATCTTAAATAGAGAAAGGTTCACCGACCAGCTAAATATCTGCTTACGCTGCATGTGGTGCTTTTACCTTATTCACCAAGGTCAAATTTTGACGATTTGCTGATTGCTACAACTTATAAGCAATAAGCAAATTGATTCCCGGCCATTGATCAATTCACGATCCAAAAATACCGTCTTACAGGAGCCGAGAAGAAGGAGGAGTAGGGCTCTGGAGAAAAAAGACACGCGACCTCGACGAATACGCAAGCTCTGCGTGGGCAAGTCAGATGTAAGAAATGAGTCCCACGCTTGCCGAATCTGAACGCTGATTGTGGGCTGGCCTACGGGGGTACTTCCTCCCACGCTATCATCTCCATTCACAATCTTCCCCCTTCCTTCCCTTGTGCTCTCCGCGTACGCTAAGGAAGTTGGAGGAACCACAAGGAGTCAGGGTTCTCAAAGGTTCCGATAACGCTGCGGTGACTAGCTAATTTGTTTCCGTCCGTTATGGGCCTCTCTATCTGATTCTCACCAATGTCGCCAACCAAACAAGCTCCTAATTATCACTTTTTTCAGATTAGATTATAGAAGGGAAGAGGTTTTTTATCTGATTAGGTTATTTTCTATTCCGGGTCGTAATACCTCTCATGAATAAAAAAATATTTTTTTTTATGACCGGCAACACCTGTGCGAGATGTCATTCAGGTATCTTAAACATCTTGAGCTACGCTTTATACGATTTTGTTATACGTTTTTATCCAAAAACCAATTTATCTTGAAATAATTCTCATTTATTTTATAACTTAGCTTGTACTAACTAAGGTTGTAAGTCACTGATCATTTACTTTATCAAATTTGCCAAACTAAAACCCATTTTATTCCATTTCATAAATTGCCAAATCCACTCTTCAGACAAACTCACTATATATATATATGAAACATACTATAGCAATAGGCAATAAATTGCACCTTCCATTGTTGACAATTGTTAGTAGTATATGTAATGTACCGTTTTTAGTTTATATATAGTATTATTATATAATAGTAAATAGTTAAGTGAGTTAGAAGTTAATATAAATTATTTTTTTATCAATACCAAATAGATTATTCACGATCATTTAATATCTTGGTGCTGCTACTCGTGGATTTGAGGAGGCACGCAAGATCGCAAAGAAAAAGGACGTTTGGCTCCCAAGAACTATGTAAACATCACTAGACTGTGGGAAATATTTTTGTGTAAACTGCCAGAATGGTTTTTAACCAAATCTTCCGATCTGGCCTCGTGTCCTTAAAATAATGCCCTGCCTACCCTAAAAGTTGGGACTGGGGTGCCGCCTTTGCCCAGGTCGGCCTCAGGGGTCCCTGGGATTTTTTACTTGGTATCGTGCTCACTCGGATCCTTAAGATATATTTTTGCTGTGTTTATTAGAACAAAAATTTCAAAACACGTTAACAAATTTGTTTGCAAACGCTTTACAATAATAATAAAATATAAAATAATTAAAAAATCGCTTAATAAGTACTTAAGAAACTCACGCAGGTCCTTAAAAGCATTTGTTGATATTGTTTATTTATTTTTTAAGTGCTTTATTTCCTGTGTTTGTATTTGAAAAAATAGTTCATAGTGTATCAAAAAACAAAATTACCTGGTGAAAAAAAAATCATGAATTTTATTACCAAAAAATTTTCCATACTACTAATCTTGTTTTATTATGTATTTCATTCTAAGGCTATTTACAAGCAATCCTGTGTAAACAGACCATTAACTGTGGTTTAGTGTTATAAGATTTGGCTGAATTCACGTGTAGAGGGCGCAAACATAGTGGTAGCCGACCATCCCGCTCGTAAATCGTAAGACATGTGGTTCGTGTGTATTGGCCTGTCACGGCTGTCTGCTCTTCTCCAGACTTCATCAGCGGCCACGAACGAAGCCCTCTCCATGTATGATCGTCCCTGGCAGCAATCCAACAGAACTCTTCTGAACAGATCATTCAAATAAACTCACAGAATCCTCAATAAAATGAAAAATTTGTAGTAATTATTACGTTTTAGTAGTTCCAAAACTAAGCTAATTTTCATTTGTTGTGTTTGTCAAGACAACAAAACCCTTCTGCTTTTCTCCTCGTTCTGTGTTTGAGGTCTCTTGTTCCTGTCAGGAGGGATATAACTAGGTCCCATTTCCTATTGAAGAGACGTTTATTTTAGTATCTTAGGCACAAGAGTTTAGCACAGTGATTTTTTAATTATTTAAATTTTTATTGACGGTGTTTGAAAAGTTATCTGTGTTTTGGTTTATTTAAACACAGCGACTCTATATCTTATGGATCCAAGTGGGTACTATAGCAAGACAAAACTCAAGGCACCCCTGTCTGCACAACAGGGCATGTTTTTTCTTTTTACACGAGGACTGATAAGAAGATATGGATAAAAAAGAGGTTACCTATGAATATTTCAGCCCAGTCCACTGATGTTAGTTGTGAACGTTGGTGGAAAAGCCCAAATCCCCCATCCCCAAGTCCTCGGAGCCAAACATGTTCTATGACACCTGAAGTCTGTGAGTCCTGAATTACCGCCAAAGCGAAAGGAAAAACATTAATATTAAACATAATCAAATGCCATTAATTCATTAGCCGGTATAAAAACACAATCATTAGTTGTAAGTAATTTATTCTCATTTTGTATATCATTTTTAAACAATGGTGACAAAATTATTCTTCTTTAATTTTTTTATTTACTTTACTCAACTTATACATCTAGATCTGAATATAAGTTGTCTGCGTCCAAATTTTTAATTCATTAAAACATCACCATTAACCCCGCATTAATATTTTTAAAACAACATGGGTTTTTTTTTTTCTTCAGAGGCGTGATGTTTTGGAGTATAGTTATTGTTTGAAGGCCTCTCGGCAATGCTGAAAATTAAAGGATCCCAGTTAAAAATAATGAAGGGTCATTATTTAAAATCAAGTTCCCGCTGTTTTTTAATCTTCATCATTTCAATCTCAATTCATTTCGTTACCGTGACCGTTTAATACGTTATTGAGAAATGACTCCAGCTTGACCTCGAAAATCCCTCATTGTTGGTCCTTCTCAATGCCCTTTGCATTTATTATAGTTATTTATGTATGTCGAAGATCAGAGCAAGAGAGCCACAGACGCTCAGGACATGATGGGGAGGAGGTTAGCCAGTGTTAGTACCCGATGTCATACGTATTTACAATAGGGTATACAAATTGTGAGGATACAATCATCACAGGTAAATTATTCTCGTGTGAAACTGTTAAGACATGTTCGATATATATTTTGAGTATAATTAAATTAATCCAACACAATAGCTATAGTAGACAAGTGAGCATTAGCCATGATAAAGTCCGTGACGACCTGAAAAGGAACCATTACCCAGGTGACAGTTAGCTTTGTGCCTAGGCACGCAGTAATGATACCTTCCGAAGGTCTACAGTCGCCAAACCCTAACGTTCTCCCAGAGTTCGGCCGTTTCCTCCTCCCGGAAGAGCAAGACGCGCCCCCGAAGACATATAATTATCACACGGGCCCTCAGACTGCTTAAGCAGATTGCCAAATGTGTAATTTCCTCGAAGCATTGACAGATCGTGAGACCCCGGGGAGCCCATTCTTAATGACAATAATTAGAGTTCAGTAGGTTCCCACAAGGTAAGGGCTACTTGAAACGGAAGCTGCCTACAATACGGCCCTTTGCCGGTAATAATAGCGGTGACTTATCAGTCAGTCCGGTGGAGGGGAGCGGTGTGGGGCGTGAGTGTGGAGGAGTAGCCCATTGTTGGCTCTCCTGGCCTATTGTTTTTGCTGGGGACCAACAACAACAATGTGGAGGCAACTTAGAGTCACGTATCTGCTTCGCGGGGTTGGGTCAACGGAACAGCTTTTGCTGGGTCAAGGTCGGTGTGCTATGGGCACCTTCAGGGGGTTCCCCGCCGCTCACAGTTACCACCTACACATGACTACTTTGATATTTGGAACAATGAATTTTTTTGTTTCACAAATCTTTATATGAAGATAATTGTAATCTCACTTAAAAGTGCAACAGTCAAGTGCGAAAAAATATCCCATTCATATCATATTTACAAATGTATATTTACTCCATCCTCCAAACAGTATAGGAATATATGCATAGCTCAGGAATCCTTCAATTCTCCCGCGGAACTGTCTCCTTCTTGTCTGTGTAGAAGACAGCAAGACTTGGGTGGGGGGAGGCAAGGCTGAAGGAGACCACAAGAGACGTTGACGCTCAGTACTTCTATTTACAAATAATCACGGGGCCACTTTCCTATCTCCGGGTGAGTTAGATGTACATTAAAGTATATATTTAAAGTTGATGTATATTAGGAATGAATATTTCAAAGCGCTCTAGCCAAAGGATTTGAATAGTCAAATATTTTCTGATAGAATTGTAAGAGTTTTGACAAAATGTGATCTTGGGCAGTGGGGAATTTAAAGACATTATGAAGGGTTCTATTTGTGTATGAGAAGGTTTGAGGATTATGTCCATCTCTACCGTTCACGTCCAGATTGATTCCTGTCTGGATTCATATATGAGTATTTTGTTTCCTAATGTGAGATTTCCTGTGAAGCAGTGTATACAGTTGTTCAAACCGTCTGTTGTGTTCCTGTATTTTAAGTCTCTTACAAGGTCTCATGATAACTTTTTGTAAAGGTGTAAACCAAGGCATTGTGTCTGATGTCTCTGAAGAGGACATGTGGCAGAAGTTGTGCCTTAGTGAATACAGTTTTTTTTTATTGATTAAAGATTTATTACTTTTATCTTCTACCCACTAAATCTTTGCTCAATTTTTAATTATATTCAAAAGATTTAAAGATAAGCGGACTGACCTTGGTAAAACGGGATCACGGACTGCTGACAAAGAAGGTAAATTAGGAGTATTTCATCAATCCCAAACACTATTATACGCCAACTAAGAACCGTCTGTTGTCGATGCTCAGCAGCATCGAAATTCAAGGGCTGGAAAACCTGAAGACAAATAAATTAACTAACTTATTCCCATGGCGATACAACCTGTGGCAAAGATTTACCCACGTAAATAATAAACTTAACAAAACAAAAATCTAGTTAGTTGTTGGGGGCCAAGGTGCACAAAATTAAAAATATCTTTAATAGCGAAATCCCCGAGCACCCTAGTAAATTATGCCGATTCCACTACCCCTTACTGTAGTACAACTCGAGCTGCAGGCAATATTGAACAATAATTAGTCTGATAATTGAATAGAAAGGGCATCTGAAAATAGAATTGTAATGCTGTCATAAACATAAATATCAATGAATTGTGAAAGAAAATAAGAATAATAACGATAATGCAAAATTAAATCACAAAAATCAAATTTATTGGAAAAATAACGCATACATATATAATGGCAAACCACATTAATTCCAATTTTCTTTTCATAAACAAAATAAAATCATGATCCTTCTAAGTTAATAATGAAATTCAACTTAACAAAATAAAATTCTAAGTTAATAATTAAATTCAATTTAACAAAATAAAATTCTAAGTTAATAATTAAATTTGTTTTGGAGAGAGAGAGAATGGCGCAAAATAAAAATGGTTAGATCTGACCTCTCAATCTGTGCTAATGTCGTCGTCTTCTCAGTGTTGAACCTGGCAATTTGATGCAGTGTCGGCAGTCCTCTGATAGAACGAAATTTCACGTTGGATTTCTCCACCTCTACACATCCCAATTGCGTGCGAAATCATTCGCAAATTTTGAGAATGTACAGGCCGTTCAGGCAAGATGGCATAGTTTCAGTAGGCTTGATCTGGCAAAACTGACTTAAGGTAATCCTTTACGTACACGTACAGCAAACAATAACAACTCTTCCCTAACTCTCTCTCTCTACCGTCTCCTATTTATTCTCTCTCTCTCTCTCTCACACACATTGCTCTTTTCTTATTTCTATATCTTTATATCTAATTTATTTCACAACTCATTTATATGAAAAAAAAAAATTTTACTTTCGATTTACGTAATTAAATAATATCAAAATAAAGGAATTCTATTTACATTTTTTTTTTTGTCGGCCCTTTCATACATACCGCTAACATTAGTAATATGTAAAAATCCCCTACTTCCATAAAAAATCAAAACTGACACCTGAAAAATAAAGAACCTAAAGCAGTATTCCACCCAATAATGATATATTTTGCACCGATTGGAGTTGCACCTGTACTTCAAGAACAGGGAATCGGACTGATACCTGAAATTATCTAAGCCAATATTCCACCCTGAAATGACATGTTGTGTACTTCAAATTACAGGAGATTGGAAGTCGTACAAAACATCAGTATGCGTAAAATTAACAACTCGCACCCAGACAAACAATTTCCTTTTTATTACTTATTAACCATAGCCTAAACCCATTAATAAGAGAAATAGTCAATTTAAGTAAAAATAGCCTGGAAATTTACATCAACAAACGCATCAAATTTTTTTTTTTTAAACCTCAAACAAAATAATACAATGTACAAAAAATAATAAAATAATTGGATTACATATTTCTCCTCTTTCTGCATTTACATGCATTTGGCGGAGTGCATAAATATAATAAAATTTTTATTGTCGTTAAAAGTGCATCAAACGGCTTACCTCTAAAACCTTGTAAGTCCTTAAAAATAAATTTTCAACGGGAAACAAAAAACAACATTTCTATAGAAGAAAAATAAAATTGTGATTATTTTTTTCCTGTTGAATTTTGAAATATCCCAGAGATTTGCAGAATAAACAATATGAGTTGTTAAGCAAATGAGGGAGCATTATATTCTTACAAGATTTTATGGAGGAAGTGAATTGGACTTACAAGGTTTTAGAACTAAGCAATATATTGTTGGAATAATATCAACTAAATTAAATCTTATATCTACATAAATAAGTTTGTTTATTAACATATTTAATTATTTCTTTTGTCTTATTTTATAGGTAAGTTTTTGATAGGTTTACTAATACACACCATACACTGCAATACATTTTCAGGAAAAAATGCATTGCAGTGTACAAATGTATTTGGTCTCAGTGACCAAATCATGTGTTATTTTCCTGTGCTTCTGAGCTAAATGGTAAATTATATAAACAATAAACTATAAAAAAAAAAATTATGTAGACATGACTTAACGTCAAGCATACAATTAAACTTATTGAACTCTGCCATGTAATACAATATCGTCCCATGACTGATATGTATTCTGCGCATATTGCAACTTAATGCAGTTAAGCTAATAATGTATTTAAAGCCCATAAAATTATTTTATCTCCTAAGATCAATTCCAAATCCAATACTAAAATTGAGGCATAAAAAACTTACCACTTTTCGAGTCGATTGTCAGCGAGCGAGCGCCCCTTATTAAAGTATAATTCATTTCGATATATTCGGTCTAGTGAGCAAGAGATAGCAAGGGTATTATAAATAACAGTTAATAAGGGGTAGAAAACCCCTAACCGAAAAACATTTGTGGAAACGGTGTGATTTGCGGTGTCACGGATGGGGGGTGATGATCGCAGATACCTGACCAGGTGCTTTTTGGGCAGGGGGGAAATTTGTACCACAGTAAACCCTTAGGACCACTTGACTCTTTTCCACGATCTTATCTTATTAGCCGATTGCGCATCTTTTTCAACGGCTGGATTTTTTTTTTTTATATGATCCTATGCATCTTTATAAATTATTCTCAGAAAAAAATAAGTGACTGCTTATTTCGATTTAAGCACTTATGCACGAAATAAAATCTAGTATCGCGTATATTTACTTATTTAATAGTATTCCCAATAATATTAGGACATCATAAGTGCATATGCATGCATGACTGTAATTATTTTCCACTGATAACGAATGTCTGAAACAAAACTAGTGGATGGGAACACTGAAAATTATTCATCGGGTGTCGATAAAAACAAGTTATTTTTCTACCCCTAATTGCATTTATTAATTTTTTTAATGACATTTCTTATCCGTCTAAAAAATAATAATAATAATTGCTGATTTTTTTAGCAAAAAAAATCTAAATTAGGTCAAATAAACCGAACATAAATTAACTTTATTCTGACGCTATATTCCTTTAGTGAAACAGTAAAAAAATAATATGGGTTACAATAAATATATTTTAAACATTAGTTGAAAATAAATGCAGAAACATATTTACAAGCAATTAAGGATAAACAAATAAATCAATGCTTGCTGATATCTCGGAAGAGACACAATCCTCAATAATTAATTAATAATACTCACAAGCCCTGTTCTGAAATATGTTGTCGGTTTCCTTTATAATCCCATTTCATAGACCTTATAAACAATATTATTATAATCTATTAAAGAAATAATAAAACAATACAAAGAATTCAACACTGACCCAAAGATTTACAGCCTTGTATCATACTTTATGTATTTTATTAATTGAGTTCCTTACTTATTTATTATGCCTTAATAAAGGGTTTTAATTATATTTAAGCCCTCAATTGGCCAGAGTAGAAGGTATTCAGAAGTTATGTATTACACTTATATTTTAATCTATTAGTTGTTCATATTCCCAAAAATTCTCTAAGCATGATGGATAATATAGACAGTAGCACAACCCTTCAACGGTCGTACACAGATAAAACTAGATTTTAAGGGAAGGGTGAAGTGTCGAACAAGTGATCCTTGATTAAGACGATGTCTACCGAAAAAGATAGGGTTTACCGGGTTTTTTTTTTCTCTTCTCCGAGAATCGAAAAAGTGTACAAAGGGTGTGACAGCCCTTAACCCTATGAGGACTCGAGATAATAATTAAAAAAAAAAAAGGGTAGGGGATTTATACGTGGATTCTCCGCGTTTCTCACGGATTTCAAAACTGATAACTCAATTGTGGAAAACACTTTACATTGCAACCCTTCCTATTTTGCGGAAAGGGTGGTGCGGGATTTAGGATAAGGGTGCGGAATCGGTTGACCCTTCTTCACCCCAGGTCTGGTAGAGAAGGGCTCGTCGGAAAAGGTCTTCACGCCTATTCTTCACAGTTCGCATGATCAGTTCTGGGATGAGGTTCGAAATAAATCATTCTCTACCTGGAAGAGGAGGCGACAATTTTTTTTTAATATTCCCGATTGTGTTTGTAATAAACCGTGAAAGATATTTCAGCAAGCATCGGATTTTCAGATAATATATTGGCTTCAGTGTGTGAAATTTTTAAAGACAAAATTATACGGAAATTAATTCCCATCCAGAAAGTATTTTCATGAGACCGATATAACGAATCCTGTTAAAAATAGAAATAAGAATTGAATAATTGATTTTTAACATTTATTCAGGAAGCAGAGAGATCCCAATTGTACTTAACTAGTTGACTCTAGCCTCACAGTTTGTTCCCCATTAGATCTAAGATTTTTCTTTCAACACTGACCCAATTTTGTATTCATTAATTAGAAATTAATTTGTATAAAAAAAGAAAAGTAACTATGAACAAAATTACAGAGGCCGAAACTTAACGAATATAAAGATTTAATCGAAGTGAAATTTTAAACGTTCAATTCAAAATATCCTCAACTACATTGTGATTATGTATTGGTAAAAGGTTAATGATGGGCAATGTAAGGAGAAAAATTTCTTATACCTAATTAGGGGTAAGATATTCAAAAACGAAAATAGTTTAAATACCGTATTACCGGTGACGCGACTAATTGAGGAGCGTGGGTGACTTCCCAAGACTCCGCATCCTCTTTCGCATACGATGGGGGGTTGATAATCATGTGGATTTGGGTGGTCTCTGGGCTGTTTATAAATACTTTATGAATGAGCCAGTGAATGAAGAATTGTAATAATGGTATGAATGAGAACATTGAACATAACTACTACCCAATAAGGCAGATTGTAATTTTATCACAATAAATATTTGATTTGAAATACCATATAATTCCTATGATTAGTTAGTTATTTAGTTAATATTTAGTAAAATTATAAAGCTGCTTGTCAAGGACTTCAGACTAAAAAATATATGTAAGATTTAAAAAACTCCTTCAGTAGAGGTAAATAAGAGCCGTGAAGGCTGGGAGAGCGCACAGAAAAACATCTAGTGAGTACATTGCTAGCCTGTGATGACCTAACACTTATGGCATTATTTCGTGACTGGTATCGTTCCTGTAGACATCACAGATCTGATAATTCTAGAAGCCAATTCGAATCCAGTCCAAAAAATTGTCCGGATTTCTTCTAGTGCTTACTATTCTTCAACACTATTTGATTTGAACAAGATTTAAATATCTACCAATTGCGATCAATGCGTCGTACGTAGTGTTGGATTTCAGGAAGTTTTGATTAATTCATCTAAATCAGTTAAACTAATGGTTCACGCATACCGATAAATACACACAATCCGTGTTACAAGAAATATACACGGTGTTTGTCGTGAAAATTAGCAATAAATAAAATGCACAACGCATAAGCACTGGCGAATTAGCTGGCACGCAGTCATGGCCTATTATGCCATTATGTTTGTAAATTAATGTAATAATAAAAATTATTTACTAGTCGACCTAACATTCACTGACTAGCTATTTGGATATTGCGTACGAAATGAATTTACCCTGTCAGGACCATGTCCTTTGACATTTTAAGTCCTGTATTTATTTTATATACATATTTTTAAAAATAAAATGTTGTTAGATCACATGATTACATCACTTTGGTAGGAAAAAAAACCTTTACCTTTACATGGGCCGATACCAAGTTCCAGTTGGTATTTGGTTATTGTATGGGTGGACAACATAGGTTGGCTATTTGCTGGTTGCTAACCTATTTCAGCATCCATGGGATTTAATTGATCTACTATTAATATATACTATAATAATATATATAAATAATATATACTATTAATATATATATATATATATATATATATATATATATATATATATATATTCATATAGCTGCTACATTCATAGGTTTTTACTATTGTATGTTTTTTTTGTATTATTAATTTAAAGGTTTTCATGCAGTATTATTATTTTGTACAGACTTGTATTGTTTATTGTTTGTTTTGTTTTTTATATGTTGGTCCGTCTATGATATTATTTACAGAATGCACTTAAATTTTTTTTAAATTTTATTATCTGTTGTTATTCGTAGTATGAGTATATGAGTATTATTACTGTTTATTTCAGTTAGACATTTTTCTTTTTGTCTTAATGGTAATTAAGGTCTTTTGTTAAGGTCTTAATGGTCTTTTTGTTTGCCAGAAATAAATTTTTAATCTTTAAGGGGAGTTTGTCCAGGAATTTTGTTTTCTATTCTATATGTAAAACCTTTAGAAGACATTTTTTACTAATGATTCCTCAATAAGACTGGCTTTAAAAGTCCCTCTGGCTTGTTTACCCAACAGGAAGCCGCCAGCACCCACACGAATGGTGGGTTCGAGTACCGACAAGTGGCGACAATTACATCAAAAAGAATAAAAGACAGACCAGTTCGTTATCGGGCCTTCGCCATTTAAAAGTTTTCTCGCAGAATTAGGCACGAAAGGACCCCCCCCCCCCCCCCGACTACGGAGGAGGTGCTCCAGCGACAGCTGCTTCAGCACTACATCAGCCCCTGTCTAAATATTAATACACAGGCCAGGCCGTTTGCCTTCGATCGCTCTTCATGTCACTGCTGGATGATGTATTTTAATCGTCATGAGTCTTTTAGACATGGAAAAGCCATTCGACACCGTTTGACATGGTGTCTTGTGAGCGCTTGTTTCAACGACAAAAGCGCATGTGGACAAGAAATAAATATCTTGTGGGAGACAAAGGTTGGATGTTATTTAGATTCTAATCATAGTGGTTATATGAAAGCTGTATTACAGATAACGGAAATACACGCTTGATTAGTCTAAAGAAATTTAACTATTTCTTTTTTTTTGTCTTACTCAAAAGAACGTTGTTTGTTAATATTGTGGTATGCTAAAGCTGTAAGGTTTGGATTTTTCGGATTACTGAAATTGGTTTTGTGATGAGATAATCTATTTTGTAAAGTTTATATGGTGAACTTTTAATTAATAGCAGAATTGACGCAGTAACGAATATATTGTAGGCAAAAATAGAAGCTTGGAAATGGAAATACCAATTTTAATAAATGAAAAATTAAATATGACCCACTTAAAACAGCATCAATTGTATTCTCTAAACTTAGACCAACATTAGCCCACAATTTATCCTTGAACAATTCTCATGTACTCAGTAACTTAAAACATAAATGCAGCAAAACTAGCTATCACGTATTCCTTTCAAAGCTTTCACTTGAAAAAGGAGGAATGTGGAAAACTAAAATGGAAGTTAGTGGAGTGAAAAAGATCTTTTTACTAGGAGGGACCTATAAAAACAAATAAGCACCAATGGAAGTAACACTTGTACTTCAAATTACAGGGAAGTCGTACCAAACATCCTCGATACGCCATCATTCTAACAGTCGAACAATTGCCCACAATCCAGCAGGGTGAGCAAATCCAACAGCAAGCCCAGTCAGAGAATTTCTTTTTTTTTTTTTAACTCCCATAATCAGACACCCATTAATAAGAGAAATAGACAATTCCAAAGGTACGTCCACAAACGCACAAAACATTGTTGAAGTAACGTTTGCCAAATTAAATTTGGTATCCACTTAATTAGTTTACTTATCTTATTCACATTTTATTCAGTATTATTATTTGTTTAACACCATAGGTAGACTCTCACTACCTTCCCGAATTCACCCGCCTCCTTTAGGCATCCCACACCCCATATCCTTCTCATACTTCGTTCAAATGGGACTCCCCTTAGTGAAAGGCACCCATCGATCCAAAATAATTTTCCTTTTATTTTTCCTACATCCTATTTTTAATAAGTTTGAGAGCTATGGAAAAAAAAAAAATATTTGTTTAATGTCATATGTATTTTTTTCCTGTAGCCAAATCAGCGTACACTGTCTCAGTGACCAAAGAATGTATTAATTCATTGTGGTTATGAGCAAAATTGTAAAGTATGAAAATAATAAAAATAAATGAATTTATATAATGGATTAATGGAAATCAACTTTTTCATCGTAGAAAATACCATACATCATCATAGAGAGCGACGAACAATAAATGAAGACTTACAAGGGATAATTATCAGCTAAGGAAGACGTTAGGTACTGTGCGGCCGCAACAGGAAGGCATGTGACTGTCAGTGATGACACGCGCAAACAGCGGAAGACGTGGCACGCGCTAGCAGATGTCTCGGACTTCCTGGTCTTTCTTAGCCTCAGGGAAACCTGATTACACCCCTCGTACTCCTCGGGCCAGGACACCCTCTTATCCGATTCATATCTGTGCCGTTAGCTCGTTCAGCTCCTTCATAATTGATGGCTGCTCAACTATCGAGGGCTACTTGAAGCTGCAGTCTATAACGTATCTGCTCTTCGACGTCATGCCTTTCATATTGTTATATGATTTTTTTTTTTTCAGCCGATTTTTGTCCCTTATAAGTCGGTCGTTATTTGAAAATTAGAAAATGAAAATGAGGAAACCACTTTATTAGTATGCACATCAAAATTCATTGGTGGATTGTAGTCATGTATTTAAGTTAATTGGTTTACATGGTTTTTACCTGCATCCACCGATCATACATGTTGTCCCGTAAACCACCACCTGACATTAGGGTCCGGGGTGCCTCCTGCGCCCTGGGTGGTCTTGAACATCTAAAGTTTAAAATAAATTAAATTAATAATCAAACAATAACGATGCGATGATACTTTGCAAATGTTTTAATTTAGCGTAAGAAATACGATTAGAATCGTATGTAGTTGATCTTCTATATGTAGGAAGATGCAAACACTGGTGTATGCTTTATTTAAGTTACGTTAAAGTTTTTATCTAAATCCTCCGATCATACCTCGTGCCCTACAGAACAGTATCTAAAACCACAACCTGACAGCTGGGACTGGGATCTCTACAACGGCATTGATGACCTAAAGGATTTACGCCGAAATAAACCCGAAGAAAAAAAAAGCAATCAACATCGATTTGATCCATTTGTTTTATTGTCCCGAGGAACCCAAACACTGAGTAACTGAAATGAGCGTTTCTATGTGCATTATAATTATTAGTTTATAGCTTTCCATTTTCTTTGTTTAGTGTTGGTTTCAGATTGAGTTACTTTCGTCCTGACCAACCACCAAACCATCGCCTTACATGAGGGACTTGGGTGCCTACTGGGTCCTGAGTGGTTCCGGTGAGCCTAGGGTTTGTTATCGGCTTTGAATCTCCCATCGGCTAACTCCCCAAATGAGATAGAATATACAAACAGCGGGGTTAATCACTTGAGGTTTTTACACCGAAATAAATCCCCCAAAACAAACATACTTAACATAAAGTACAATGTCCCGTAAGAATAACAGAAAAGCCACCAATCAATATCTCTAGCTGATAGCAATGAACCAACATCAATTGCAAGAAGGAACATAAGAAAAATGCCAGAATTATTATTGGGAGAATAGCTTAAAAGGTTGCTGGGATGTATTGAAATAGGGAATAAATAACGATGATCACTTGATAGGTTAGAGCGAGTTGAGGAACTGATGAGTCTGGATTTAAAGATTGGGAGAGCTGGCGAGGAAAGGATATTGAAGGGAAAAGAGTTCCAACAGCCTAAGGCACGGATGAGACCTGCCAAAGGAAGCAAATTGATGGATGGAACAGACAGGTCAGGTGGGTGGGATATACTATTGCAAGATTTGAATTGGAGGAGGATGCAAAAGTCATGAAAATTCACTTGTAAAAGTTTAGACATGAAAATAATGAAAAGGGTGGTTCCAAGGAAGCATTAGTGTCAGACAGAAGGGTACAACCATCCCAACTTGGAGTTTGGAGTAAGAAGCTGACGTGGATGCATCTCTAGATAGTGTTCCTTCAGGTAGTTAACTTGGGTTTTAACGTTGATCTTTTCAAAAATACAACTAACTTATGTAAAGAAATTTTGATTGGTTTTAATGATTTATGATCACTGGATCAACTAAAATCACATTTGAAGAATTCTTATACTTGACGTTTCGAGTAAATTAGAAATGGATTGCTTTAATTCTACAAAAAAAATCGAGAAATCCTTTTTTTGCAAAAAAAAAAAAAGATGCTTTAGAGTATCTGTATTTTTTTCTTTTGTGTTTCTCAACTTAAATGAAACAGTTTCCAGTATCTTTCCTCTATCGGTTTAAGTAATGCTACTATCAGTAGACGGAAGTATTGCAACTGACCTGACCGCTTGATAGCCCCCTTACTTACAATTATCATTCCTTTCCTCATATGAGCTGATAAGACGTTTATTTTTACGAAATCTTAAAATATCATTAACCATCTTATAGTACAGGGTAAATAATTTCTATTTTAACCCTAGTCAATTCCATATTATTCATCAAGTCTAGTCTTTCTCAGAATGAAAGTGTTTTAAATTCATGGGTGAAATAGATTTATCAAGAGATTATTGAGTGGTAATTCTAATGATGCATTGATCATTATGACATAGGGTCGTATTATGGAGTTTGGTGGTCAAACTGGCTATTTCGTAACCTTGGTATTACCAATTATCGGGATTGCACTGTATTAATGAAGGGCCCAGGTCGGACTGTTGTAGAGAAATGTTTCATGTTTTGATTTGTCTGGGTAATTTTATTTTTGAACACCGTTTCATTTCTTGTGAAGTTATTCGGTTTTATCGTCAATATCTGATGATTATCACTTGAGTTCCTGGTATAACAGGGGGATGAGATCCTGCAGGACATGGCATGCTCACCAGAATGCCGGTGTGAGACAGGCCGTGCCCCGGGAGACCCTGAAGACCCCTACCAAGTCTTTTGGGGTTGGCGGAGAGGAATGGACCCCCGTCTATTTCAGTTGTCCTCGTTCGGTTCTCTCTTTCTCAGCCCTCATTCCGGACCGCTGCCCCATCACTATGATCTAAAATAAATAATAGCACCACCTTTATTCTTCTCTCTTACCTTTAAACCAGCTGACTTTTAAACGGTCTTACTTTTGAGTACGTGGAGTGCCCTTTGGCTTCGAGGGCCGAAACAGCACAATGGCCCTACGTACCATGCCAAGTAAAAGATACCGAAAACACCCTAATCGCAGCTGTAAGTACTAACTTGACTTGTGTTCGTGTCTTTTCAATTTTTACAAATATAAAAACTATGATTATTCTTCGGGAGCAACACTTGAGCTCAAGAAACCCTCGTGCTATTGCGATAAAATCAGTCAACGTTTCGCCTAATCAGGCATCCTCACGACTACAATTGAGACTTGAAACGTATAAAGGAATTAATTGCTTCTATAAAACTAATGGGATGGAATACGAAGTGGTTACTTCCGCCTACCTGCTTTAGAAATTAATCTATCAGAAATGTTAGCGTTATTTTATACAACACCTCGGAACATGCTTATTAGGTTTTAGTTTTAATAGACTATCGGGGGAAAAAAACACAGTCAGTCACTATTGAGGAGAAAATCATGATTTAAACAGCTGATGATAACCCAAAAATATTTTGAAATGTATTCCTAATCTCCTTTAGTCTGTACGCTCTACGTTGTCAGTTGTAAAAATGATTTAATGGATCTGAAATTTTTAAAGAATATGCTCATACTCGTAAAGTATTGATAAAAATGAGTGCTTTTTTTGGTAGCTTTTGAGTTCTTAAGTCACAACTCAGAAGATAATTACGATTGGAATTACATGTTAACGGCAGTATCAAAATAAAATTTTAAATATATTATATATTATACAAAATAGTGTTTTTAAAGTGCATATTTAATATACGTACCGAACTGGTTTTTTTATAAGGTTTCAATCAATACGGTAGCAATCATTATTTTATTTTTTTATCTTCACAAGCTTATTTTCAATGAATGATATAGTTTCAAAAATAAAATGATATTCAATAGATTCCTTGCGGTTCAAGTAGACTTCAATAGAATTTCCAATTTTCAAAAAGGTCATTTTAATTGACACTTATGGAATAAAAAATGAAGTATTTGTCAAAATAAAATATTGACCACTTTGTTTTCACAATCGTGCACAAAATATTTAAGGAACTAACCACACGAGTTGACATCTTATTTGTACGTTTAAGTGAGTTGAATATTTCTAAGATGGCTTCATTTGTTGGCCCTATTCAAGAGAGGTATATAATTAGTTGAATAAGTGATAAATGTAACTGAGTGATAAATGTAAGAAGAAGGAGAGAATAAAAAGGAAAAGACAAGGTGGATAAGATAGGCGTGAGTTTTGAGCGAAAAAGCCGGAAGCGCTGTGAGAGCGTTTAAGAACCGCTAAATAGGAAGAGGGTGGAAAGGAGTAGGTCAGATGGGCAGACTCGAGGAGAGAGCTGTCTGGAACAAAGGGCATAGCTGGAGAGGGCGGTTAGGGCCCGCAGTCTACTCATCTTAAGGGCATAACCGCAGGAACTTCCATTAGCGGTCCCGTCAGCTCTGTATCATGTATGCCCGTCCTCGTGTAATCAGGGCATGTCTGCTGCTCCGCGGGATCTAGGCCTGGAGTCAAATATTCATTGAACAAATGAATCCAAATAGCTCTAGATACATTCGAGAACCATTCCGTAAAGGTGCATGCAAATAGTTTTATTTAATCGGTATGATTCTTTTAGACGTAAAAAATGCATTCGAGGCCGTTTGTCATGAGTCTAGTTCAGGAGTACCTTATTGCATCTATTTGAAATCATATATTCTTTTCATGGTAAATTTGAAGTTGGACAGAGCCAATAACACATAAAACGTTATAAAAAATACTAAACTCAAAGTCAATTTGATCATTGGCACTGGATTGCGTTGGAAATTGCTTCATAATTAGGAGTTTATGAATTCACAACTAATCACCAAGATGCTCATCTTTTTAAAGGTAAAGCAGTTGAATTTTTAGATTTTACCAAAGCCCTAGAGAAGCCAGACTTTTGATTTTTTTTTATTTTTTTTACAGATTTAAATGTATAGCTTTTCATTAATTTAAAATTAGCGATCTACAAAGTCATACTTAAGCCAACCTTGACATACGGATTAGAGTTATGGTAACATAAAAAAAGTCGAACATCAAGCGTATGCAATCCTTTCAATCGTAAGTCTGGATAGAAAATGCCCCTTATTACGTCAGCAACAAAACGCTACGTAACGATCTTAATATACTCTACATTCTTGAACTCATCCCTTCCAAGTTTATGAAAGTCCACAGTAACCCAGTAATCCTAGCACATCCCAATAATCCTCCTTGGAGAGTAAAACGTAAGTGGCCTCGTGACCAGCTATAAATGCGTAACAGTGGAAGTCCTGGTAATGGCCTATTTCTCCAATCATGTCCTGAGCGTATGTGGCTCTCGCGTTCTTCGTCAGCCTCCACTGGCTCGAATCCTGTGACGCGGCTGACGGAGGAGCGTGGGGGACTTCCTCACTCCACTTGCTGTTTTGCATGTGACGGAGGTGACAACCATGTGGATTTGGGAGGTTTCTGGGCTGTTTGTAAATATTGTACGAATGAGAACATCTATCACAGTTACTTATTGCCCAATAAAAGGCAGATACTAATTTTATCACAATAAAGAAGTTTCATATATATTTATTATATATATATAATTTAAGTAAGTTGAAATTGCCATGGATTGTCCGCAAGGGTACTATTTGATTTATGTATCATTTTGTACAAAACTATATTTATTTTTTTTTTAATGCGTATAAACTAAATTGAGAACGTAAAGTAGAAAGTGAAGAAATGAAATACTCCAACAACTGAAATTTTGCCCCAAAAAGCTGTTGTATCGACATTGAATGCGGTTGTTGACTCGAAGAAGCAATGAGTCGTCAACCATTTCAAAAATGTATTAAATCTTAAACCGCTTCTGAGCGCCGACATGAAAAACCTTAATAGTTTGGCAAAACAAAGAGAACTTTTTTCACGTTTAAATTTTTTGTTAAGAGACTTCTCCTTATTATAAACTGATCAAAACGAATTGGTTGTACTACCGAAGTTCGATGGGCTCATTTTATCGGGTGTTTAGTGAGAACTGTCTCGATAATTCAGTCAACTGTCTCTGAGAACGGTTAAGATAATTCATTATTTTATGCCCCTTGAGAATTATTGCTGATGATTTTTTTTAACGAGCTTTTGGGTTTTTATTATTCAATATAGAAACTAATTATCTTATGTATCCCAGTGAGTAAGGTAGCGAAAACAAATCTATGTATTCTCGAAAAGATATGTATTCTCATAAATGCGAGTAAAACCCACTAAAAAGTAAAACACAATAAAAAGCTAAACACCCAATCACCCGAATTTATCTCTTGGTTTAAAACCCTACGGTCTTACATATAAATCCTTCCTGATTGAACGTTCAATGATGAACAACTCCATAATTTAAAAATGATATCAGAAATGCATTCAGACTCTAACCAATAATCAAGAAGTGCTTTAAATAATTTTTAATTACTCCAGAATCGTTTTTTCTTGCGATTAATCAATGAATTTAGTTTCTGTATTTTTTTTATTGTGGGTATCTTAATTTGTATTCTTATCATATATCACAACAGAATATAAATAGTTTGAAGTAGATATCAAAAAATATATACCAGTAAATAGCAAAGAAAAGGAAAAAAACTGTGGATGCATGGAGAGAGAGAGAGAGAGAGAGCGAGAGGGGGGAGGGAGAGAGAGAGAGAGAGAGAGAGAGAGAGAGAGAGAGAGAGAGAGAGAGAGAGAGAGAGAGAGAGAGAGAGAGAGAGAGAGAGAGAGAGAGAGAGAGAGAGAGAGAGAGAGAGAGTGAGAGAGAGATTACTCGAAGACTCAGTGACTATTGGCCGCTGGAGATCCTATCTCCCACTGAACCGGACTCAGTATTGAAATGCTAAACCCAATCCTGGCTTTATTTCTTCTCCCCAAGCTTCCACTCTTTATCGGATAGCACTCTCGCCCTTTCTTATACTAACTCAATGTCCAATATCGAATGAGAATAGAGCTCACTGCTGCTAGAAGCATTGTAATGGCTCACAGCTCCCGTTTATCTAGTTGTATTTACCTAATTAGTTTCCAAAAAGGTAATTTACGCCCATATTATTACATTCAGGTAAACAGTACTATCTATGCAAAAAAAAATATTGCAGAGGTTTTGTGAGCCTCGAGATCTTAAGATGCCCAAAAAAACACACCCTGAAATTATGTTATAACAGTTAATTTGCTACTTGGATTCTGTCATACAATATAGAAAGCAACAAATAAATACTCAACTTAAATTCAAAGATTAGAAGTCAACCAAAGGCCACTTTATGAAGATTGAAACAGGCTAATAGTAAATACTGAGTATTTGAAATGTACCGTAACTGACAACCAGAAGCAGCTGATCCAGATCACAACTTATAGCTCACCTCAACAAAACATCTTATCTTTATGCGCATAAACAAAGTAACACCATTACAAATAGGATCGGATTTTCAAGTTTATAAGTATGAAGCTCCATTATTAGCATTATCACAGCAAAAAAAAAGCTCTCTAATTATAAGAGAAACCCTTCACAATGATCTGAATATACCCTATATTCTTGAACTCATCCCTTCCAAGTTCATAAAATTCCATAGTAACCTATCCAACCACCCTAATTCCCTAGCACAGTCATTGCACTGCAACACTCACCCCTATAATCCTCTTCGGAGATTAAAACGGCAGTGGCCTCGTGACCTGCTATAACTAAGTGATAGTGGGAGTTCTGGCAATGGCCAGTTCCTCTAATCATGTCCTGAGCGTCTGTGGCTCTCGCGCTCTTGGTCAGCCTCCGCTGGCTTATCCAGTGACGCGGCTGACGTAGGAGCGTGGGGGACTCCCCAAGACTCCGCTTCCTCCTTCGCATGCGAGGGAGGTGACCCTTGTGGACTTGGGGGGCCTCTGGGCTGTTTGTAAATATTGTATGAATGAGTGAGTGAATGATGAATTGTAAATATAGTATGAATGATGACATTTATCTCAATTACTCATTGCCTAATAAAAGGCAGATTGTAATTTTATCTTAATAAAATTGATTGAAAACTGTAAACTGTAATTATAAGATTAGCCGGTAGCGGTGTCATGTCTTGGAACAGAGGGTTTTGGCTATGTTTCATCGAGTCAAAGAACTTGATGTGTCTTCTTTGGATGGCTTCGGTGATGATAGGGGATCAAACAAGAACGACACTGGTGGATTGTACTGCTTCATCTAAGGCAGGTTAAAGTGGGTTTTGTCTGCATCCTCCAATCGTACCTCGTGTCCTATAAAACAGTATCTAAAACCACCCACCTAACAGCTGGAACTGGGGTGTCTCTTGGTCCAACAAACAACGGCGTTGCTGACCTGAAGGTCGTGATTAGATCCATTTGCTTTATTGTCCCAAGGCACACATCTACTGACAAATTAAAATGATCTTTTCTATGTACATTATAAGTACTAGTTTATTTCCACGTTTCAGATTGATTTACTATCTTATTTTGTGCAGTAAACATGTCTGACGCCTTTTATAAGCAGGCGTGTACTGTAAAGTACAAAATAAATAGGACCTCAGGCATTAAAATTGAAGGAAACAAGTTTCCTGAGATGTGTTGGTGCAATAGACATTGTCATAACATAGCGATGTGGTGCTTAACACTTAATATTATCATACATGTTTTAGATTTGATTTAACACGATTGATATGTACGGTACAAATATACCACCTCATAAATGAATTATATGATTATGGTTTGACTTGAATTCAGATATGATTGGATTATTTGTAAGAGTCTCGTGGATTTTTTTAGTACACGTGTGTTGACAGGTCCTCTGACCTTCCCAGCCCAGGACACCATGTACACAATTTATTTTTTACTGATACAAACGCTATCAGCGGCAGCACCACCGTTCTCTAGTATCTTATAGATAAAATTACAGAATAGGATATAAAAATTTAAAAACTTTTATCTCCTATTCTATTTAATTATAATATACTCAAAAATGGTGGTGAAGCCACCGAACGATTATGTCAGTATAAGATAACTTTTTTATGCAAACTAGAGAGAGGCATACATTTATTGATATTTCTTTTATCTTTTATCCAAATAACAGACTATAAACAAATAACACACTCAAAAATTATAAAGAAAATATAATCTGGATTTAGGAGGAGGAAGAGGAGGCCCCTTCCGAAACCTTAAAAACAATTTTCAAGCCCATTCAAGAGGCGCAATGAGGAAATCTATGAAAGGGTAAATAGATGATGGCCGAATGAAAAGTGGATTTGGGAGAGGAGACTGTGCAACTCATAATAAGTAAGAGAAAGCTGGAATAAATTGCCGGCTTGCCGGTGACAGCGAGTCATTTGAGGGCTGAGACCCAAGAGAAGGCTTTCAGAAGGCTAAGGGGACTTTAGAAAGAAAGCCCTCTTTCAGAAGCTCCATTGTGGCTTCCGGATTCTTAAATATGCCCAGCCATGCCATCAATCAGTGGTGAGGAGGCCCTCATCGGATTTTAATCTATAGATCACTATGGTAACAAAATACAACACCAAGAAGAACGAATTTTTCTTAACAATAAACAAATAAATAGTTACTTGTATTTAGACTATTGACAATATTATTTTCCAAGGTGTCGATACTTAAAAAAATGTGACGAGAGATTTACATATTATTTGCGTATTGGGTTGTTCATCAAGCTTTAGTCCCTCCGAAATATTCTTTTAATGGAAGTTGATTTATATAAATATTCCTGTACGTTGAGTGTTAAATGATGTATTGCCAATAAAAGAACATTTTTGTGAAGTCAAAACTTGATGACCAACCCTCAAGAGCAAATTCAAAGTAGCAAGTAAGACACAGGTATGATTAACAACATTCTGAGCACTTGGGTGTGGTAGTATAATGATAAAGTAATGATGCGCTAGTGATTAAGAAATGAACCACTTGTGGGAAGACAGAAATAGGACGTTATTAACATAATCTCAGCCCACAACCAGTAATTAAACCGTAAAACTAATCACTTACTATTTCTTTTAATGGCGTCGTAGGGGTGTTAGGGCGTCTTGACCCTGCCAAGGTCATTACAAAACCTGAAAGTGCGAAATTGAGAATATGGACGTCTGTTTATAAAATTACAACTAGTCTCCTTATGACTACATTCCAGCCTCCGATTATTTGTATTGTGAAACAATTACAATCACCCTTATTGGGCAATAAGTAATTGCGTTCAAAGTTCTGTTGCACACATTAATTATGATCTGAACTTTGAGCCTAAATACTCTTCGGAATACACACTCAAACAGAGACATTATGATATTTCTGTGGTGCTGGGGTTAAAGGGGGATATATAACTTTTTTTCTCCTTTAGGAAAACACAAAAAAAAAAACTTAATATTATTAAATATTTATCGTCAGAATCACATAAATAATGCTGTATACATAAAGATTACATTAAAAATTACATACACAACACTAAATCTAATTAATACTAAGATTCATTTTTTTTTAACTCCACGCATCTCACAATTGAATTCAAAATGTAAACACAACTGTATTCCTAGAATTCCGTTTTTGCGAATGCAATCTTCATCCTAGGAAGAGTGAAGCTTCTCCGAAAACCGACGCACCCAATAAGACATGTTTATCAATAAAACTTTTGTTTTTACTTTTCTTCCGTGAAGCGGCAAAGACAAGGCTACCTGGCATAAAAATATAACATTTAAAAATATTCTAACAGAATCCAATAAAGCAGCTGTTTAATTGAGACAGTTTATTAGCAAAATTAGAAAAAACACGTGGATATAAATCCTCGTTCATTATCTGAAGACAATCAGTTATTTACAGAATCCTGGTGCAGAAAATTAAATCATTGGAGAATGCTCTGTCAATATATTTCATTAGTCGTTGCCACAGGGTGAATAAATGTTCAATACTTTGATAGTCTCAGTATAAAAATCTACTTTATTTATAATTATTTTGATTACATAGTGAAATATTTTTTCTCCCGTGGTAGTTTCAAATAAACAATAAAAATGTACAAGGTTAATTAAACTTAAACCAAACTTATGTGTACAAGAATGAAAACGTGGTGACGTGTGGAACATGCAGGTAAAAACGAACAGAATTCGTGGAAATTATGAAGGTTGCAAAAGCATGAAGTTTGTTACGATGGCAATAGAAGTTTTTTTTGTTAGATGTAAGTTAGTTTTAAGTCAATGATACATAAGGTGAGCTCCATCACTTTTAAACATGTTCAGAAAATCATTATGCTTTTGTACAAGCACAGGTCGCAATTTAATATGGACAGAAATTGTATAAAATGTAGCCAATCTACAGGAAATATAATGACCGATTGTAAACAGAACCATTTGTAGAATCTATATTAAATTGTTTAATATTTTGATTACAAGGGAATATATGAAGATGAAAAAAAAAAAGAAGTTTGTTGTTCTTTTTTGAATTCCATGAAGTGAGTTTTGCATGGGGTTGTTGGGCGTTGAATAATGGGTTATGATTATCGTTAGTCAGAGATAACAATTATATGTTAGTCAAGCTGATTCGTCCTTGATTACCAATCTGTTTTATTAAACATGTTTACTGATCGAGTGAATGGTGAAAAACAGTTAGTCATGTGGACTAACCAACCACTAGCCACAATTACATTTTTTTCTCTGACACCGTAGTTTTGATTTTACCCGTTAATATCCTCCCCTAGGACAGGTATCAGGGAGATATATCAGCCACAAAAGGTCTTTCATTTGCTCCTATGACTGATACATAATTGAATCAGATGATAAATTGCCGACACGGGTGCGGAATGAGCACGCCACCTGTTCCTCTCGTTGGATCCTAATAAACAGGGCTTAGCCTTGCTTCTGTCTGCGAATCTTTAGAGCTTCTACTTCCAGTATTTCTTATCGAGTTGTTAGGATCTTAGATGATATTGTATTGCAATCAATTGAAGCCTCATTAACGGTTATTAAATACTTCTTATAAATATTTATTGAAATGATTACTTACTATCAATATATGGTATTTTAAGCAGTGCCTAGGAATCTCTTGTTAGTTTTTTGGGGGTAAAACTTTATCCTATTAGTTAAATAATGAAGCTTATTTAAACAAAATGTTAATGGGGTTGGAGGTGGTCACGTGGCCATCTACGCCTTACTCTTTGCACGCGCAACGCTTCCAGGTGGCCAGGGATGAGATGGGAGTACAGAGCATTAGTGTAGCGACAGGAGGTGGCTAGATCTAATATGAATGAAATAAGTATGATGTGAAATAAAGGGAGCATTGGCTATCTTGTGGAGGATTCTGAATTGCAGGGACTGGATGCGAAGAATTTTAAAGGCCTCTTCATAAAATACTTAAAAAAAAGTCCAGGCTCCAATTACTGTTCTGACCATGGCTATTCAAATGTTACTTTCTCAAATGACCAGGAAAGGCATCAAAAACAGCAGTAAACGAGTGGTGGAAAGAATCGAAAAGAAAATTACACGCAACCAAAAAAGTAAATATGATTTTTGTCACTTCCTTATACAGTTTTGGCTGCTGGAAAAATACTCGAAAATTCCACCATGTCAAATTTTTTTGTAAAACATATTATTTGATAGTCATTCAGAATGGCTAATCCTTTGTTGCCAGAACTATTGAAATACACTAAAAAAGTAGCGTGGAATGCTTTCAAGGATGTTGTGCAGACGTTTTTGGGAGATACCAAAGACCCAGACTACGAAAACGATGAGGAACGCTGGTTAAATGCATATAAGGCTCAAACATAGCAACATGCTTGAAAGTTCAGTTTTAAACACTGGCATGTGAACTACTACTTCCCTGAAAACAGTCCCTCCAGCGAGGAGCAGAGTAAAAGATCCTAAAAAGTAAGATGGGAGGTCAATATGATCACTTACTACTGTTGGATAATCAAGCGTGAATCAATAGATACCCGAAAATGTAGCAATATAATTGGTTAGCAAGATTAATTAACAGACCATAACTGTAAGAAATTGTTATTTAAAAAAAATAAAAGTATGATAAATATAATAATACAATACAACAAAATAAAAATTTTATTGCTTAAAGGGTAGACAATCAGAAATATTCACATATTTGATGTAACATAAAAATATGCATAGGTATGCATATAATTTATACAGCTACTAAAATAAGCATGTCTAACTCAATAATAGATATATTTTTTTCCAGCCTGTGTACCTACACATATGAAAATAGTTTTTGTAGTGTCATAACAGCATATACGTGCAAAGGAAAGAATTATTCCAAAATTGATTTATGGGAAAAAAAATAAGAGATAAAAGTATTCCATTCAAAATTTTTATTGCATTAAAAGGCAACAGATGATCGAATTTAATGTTTGTAGTAAGTTTATAGATTTATAGATTGGGTTGGAGCATAGCAAATGTCACTTCCTAGGGTATGAGACGAAGGAAAGAAATGACAAATTTAACGATCTGATGTTTATTCAAAATAACTTCCGTTAGCTTCAATAAATTTCCTCCAATGCCCAAAAAGATTTTTTTATTCCTTGTACAAACAAACTTTTTGAATTTGAATAAATAAATTCAAGAAAAATTTTAACTGATTTTCATTTTGGAATATTTTGTCTTTTAAAAATGCGTCAAACGCTGTGGAAAAATGATATTCTGTTGCCGACAAGTCAGCTGGATGAGGTAAAGCTTCTATTTTCAGATCACGTAATTATTTTTTAAATTAACTCACAAACAGTTCAACAGTTTCTGGCGATCAGTCAGATCTCTTTTTCTCTTTCGGTGGTTGGTCATCGAGATTTGTTTCTGGCCTTCCATATATTTTATTCTGTTGAGACTTGTATAGTCATATTGAAACCTAGGGAACCACCGATATACAGTTTTTTTCACACCGTACCATCACCAAGAGCCATATTGATGTTTCGAAAGGCAACGGAAGCATTATGTCAAAGTTAAAATTCATACAAGAATATAACTCGTAATTAATATATTCCATTGATAGTAAAAAATTACACAAACACGAAGAGTTTGCGAGAGTACAGTAAACTGAAAGATAAAGCATGAAAATCAAAAAGACAAGTCTAATGATTAATTTTATTGTGTTGGCGTTTGTTAACAAGAGATGGTTTCTTACTTTTTTTTAACGTCAATAATTAGCTATTTACATTTATTTTTGTCGAAAAGTCTGTGAATGAGGTAGCCTCAAGAATTATTTTAAGTTTTATAGATCAAATTCTTCCAATATGCTATCTCTTTCTTACATAATGTGTTAGTGATTTTTTTATAAACGTCTTTTCTAATTATTAGCATCACGCTTTTAACAAACGTTTTATGTGATTAGGGAAAGGTAAAATCCATTCAAACATATTTGAAGCCCTGAAGGCTGGTTGACGGGCACATAGGCGCTACCTGAGGCAGATCATTTTAATTTTATGAGGGGTGCCAAGTGACTTCCAATTTATATGTAAAGTACCATTTGACTGTCATTTAACGCTCTCGCCGCATCCTCCGAGTCGTCTTTGGGGGGACAGCGGCGGCTCCCTATTGGCTCAGATAGGGAGGAGTGGGGTGAGGCCCGGCCCACAGACACGCCCATCCGCAGCTTCCCTGGATCCGGCCGAGAGCTGCCAGCATTCAGAGCCGGTGAGCGGTCGTGTTCGTGAGTGCTTGTATATCCGTACCCTTGTCAGTCAGTACACATCTCAGAGTAGCTCCGTCGTGTCCGTGGTCAGTGTCTTAGCGGAGAAAAGGAGACAACAGCCGAGGACAAAATGAGAGGTGAGTGATCAGTAGAAGTTCTTATCAAAGTTCCTTATCACCGAGGCGATAAGCCAACACCCGCGCGGGTGCCGACCTGACGTGACCTGTTGGTGGCATTCCAGGCATGATTAGCATAAGCGACGAGCACGGAACTTGTCTTTATCGGAATCACTTCTCTTTGTTCTTTAAAATTAAATATCTGTGTCGTGAGCTGAACTTAAAAAACTGATTATATTCTATTTTTTTTTTGTTATATTCGGTATACGGAAATTCGTGCTCGCAGGTATGCTAAATAGCCAGACAGCTAATAATTTTTTTTTTTTCTTTCTTTTTAGTTGATGATTGGAGCCACAATTTTTTTTATATGCCTCAACAGATCAGTTATCCTGATTAGGGAAATTTTCCAAATTTCAGAGAAAGAATAGTGTTATCTTCCCTTACTTGCAAATTTATTATTTATTTCTTCTTCACAGAAAAATTATACAAAAGTCAGATAAACAAGTGATTGTCCCGGCTAGCCTACTTAATACAGATATCAAAGCAGTTCATTTTTATAAATACCGATGACAAGGCTCCATTATGTGGCAAAATTCAATTTAGTTTCGGATATATAAACTGATGATAATAATTACACAATTGTAAAAAATGACTGATTAATCTTCACTTGTTTTGTATTTGTTGTTTTTTTGTGTTTGTATAAATAACTTCTTGTAATCATCATTGTTATTTTACATCTGAATATTAACCTGACTAGTGCTAAGGGTTAGTTTCATGATATGAATACACTAAATTTTCATTGATTAAAATATACAATTATAAATTAATTAATATAATGTAATAAGTTGGTGTAATCAGGATAGAATATCGCTCCCATTTTTATGGGGAATACATAAGGGTACTAAATCATAATTACTTTGACATTAATAGTACCAAATTTACGACTAGCATTAGTATTTTAATCAATCAACATTTTTCTAAATAAGAAAAAGATCTTTACTTCACACTGCTCAATAACAAATGGTTAACAAAGTGGTACCAAAATATATTCCAAATCTATCCAAAGTTGGAACTACTGGTTGAATAGAAGAAAACCCATTTTTTTTTACCATCTTTTACCTAGAGGCAATATCTGAAACAGCTCATTTCGAGCTCATCGATTGCATGAGTTATGGATAATTGATTTTTCTAAAGGTATATGGACCCTATTAATCGGCGTAAGGTGAGCAGAGGAGATATCTTGATGTCAGTAAAGATACGTTTTTCCTGGAAAGCTATCTATCTAGACGCCTCTATCGATTGCGGAGCAGGCCAATGCTGTGATATGGTGTGACCAGACGGAATATTAACATAATCACCTCATTATATACAAGAACAGTAGCACACACTGATAGAGCCACTACTGTTGCCATTATGAAGTCGTTAGTATGTTTTACAACCCCCAGCAGAGGGGTGGCCCGTCTCCCTCGTTTCACAGTCTCAATGGAATATTCATGAAGCGGAGCGCCTGTTTTCAGATTTAATTACGATGTTGGCAAATTTCTCTCTCCTCCCCCCCTTCCTCTATTTATGAGATCATCACTTTAATTCCTAATTACTCCGTTCCGGCAATGAGTTTCCCTTTAATAAATCAAGCGGTGATTTGAAAATCTGTTGAATACTCCTCCTCTGCGAATAATGTATCGCCATTTTTTTTTCTTGAGCACTCAATTTTTAGGTTCTAACAATACTAGGTCTCATTAAATACTGATCCAATTTAAAATTTCTCCTTCGTAAATCTTATATAGTAAATTTTATTTGTAAACGCTTGGTCTAGAATACAAAATAAACCTTTCCATGATGGCTTAGTCTGCGATAGACACTGCTGATAAAAAGGAGTCACTAGCTAATTAGTGCATGATACTAACAAAATCATCTCGAAAGAGTAGACCAGTCAACATATTCATATTCAATGAGTTTTCTTGGAGCATGCTAATGCTTGTTTACTGTTAAAAAAACAATGAAATGTCCTTGGATCAATGGGTTTGTCACATCAACAATGGGAATTTTTTTAACTTCGCTTGGAGTAACAAAGCCAGAGGGACATTGTTGGCGAAAGTCCCTCCCTGAAGTCTCCTCGATAAAATGTTATGTCCTTCAGGAGCAGCCCTTATCGAGAAGGGACATTGTAGGCCAACCATTAAAGAAAGCACTTGTAGGTTCTGTGATCATAGATCCGGAGTTATGGCGCCTGGGATGTAGGTGATAGCGAAAGCATGCTTGGCCGCTCAGCAATAGGATTAGCTTGCCTGTTACTTTGTTCAACAACCTAGTCATTTCTACCTCCTCTCTGAGTCCTCGCCATATAAACGACTAGACCTCTTAAATGACTTTATCAAAAATACTTCTTTGTTCTTCTGCAGCTCCCCTTCAATTACAAATGCTGCTGCTTTAATGGGTCCTCTGGTTGAAATCTGCTGGAGGATCATTACTCTCCATTAAGTAATCTTCAGTGTACAGTACACGAGACCTAATCTCCTCTACAGACGATAACAAATATATTCACAGTTTTATATCAGTTCAAACTTACTTCTTACCGGGCAGAAGTCCGGCACCTGAGAGAGGTTAGTTTGTAACTCCAGAGTGACGTGCAGAGGTGACAGTGGGTTGAGAGAGCACTGTTTGACGCAGCTATTAATCATGGCCTGAATGGAATCGATTACCAACGATAGGGCAAGCCTGTGCACAATCCGATTTAGATATCTTCCTGCACCTAGATATCACCTCTCGACTGAGATATCACAAGATTTTTCAGACCCGAGTTCAGATCTTGATATTTTTGTTCTTCTCAAAAGCGTTATACAGTTCCGGATTTATTTTTCTTCTGAATCTATAATAAAAAGTAAACGTGTGTTTAGAAACAACGGAATTCTAGGCATTACACAAACTTATAGTAATGAACGCACACCCATTCATCAGAAAAATAAAAGCATGGGTTGGATCTCATTGATGTTTTCAGAGAACAATAGGCTTCCTTGAAAATCATTACTTTTGTCGGTTAATTTTCAAAGTACCAAAGTAAAAACTGGGTGTAAACAATGCTTTTGTAGCAAATTTGCTTGCAGTTATGTTGCAATAAATATAGCATAGTATATTGATGCAAAAATCTAATTCATGAGTCACAATTATAGCCCACTAAAGTCAGGACACATCTCAAGTATTTGAACGTCGTTTATTTGATTTATTTAGTGCCAACCCACAATTTGAAACGCATTTTTATGCCAGCATAATTTGTATGGCTTTTAATGAATTTTTTTAATAATAGTCCGTTCTAATTCGAATCCAAGATAAATTTTATTAATAATTTATCATCAAGATATTTGATTTAATACTCATGTTTTTATTTTATATTATTAGGACTATATCTATTTATGGTATAGTCCTGGGGTCATTAAATTACTAGACCTCAGTACGAAATTCATATCTCTATGTCGGAACTGTGGTCTCAAATGAAATCAATAGACAGGCATACACAGGTTAAAAACAAGTATTTATAGTAATGAAAAAAAAAAAACAACTAAGAAATCTGAAAAATATGAATAAAAGAAACGGAATGTACAACAAAGGGCTGAATATAAATCCTTGCGTTGTTGAGGCAGGTAAAGATAGAGGATTAGCCGGACCAGAGGGACAAGATATGAATCTAAGATAACGGGCTGGGACTCTGGAGCTCCTCCTGAAAGATCAGAGGGTACCGTCTGTTTGGAGAGAGATATCCTTTGTTTGGAATGGTGTTAACACAACCCCTAACTTCACGGGAAGTGCAACCTTATCTTATCCTGGTCTTCCTCAAATCTTTTCAACCCTTGTATTTCACCGGTTCCTGGTCGAACGGAACATGAGTGTTTTCTTTACAAGGTTTCTTCGGCCGCATCATGTTTGTTTGACAGAAGCAAACAGGCGGACTCTCATGGAGGGCGTCCTGGCAAGATGAATCAAACTGTAAAACAATATAGAAAATTAAGTTAACAGAAATGGCTTCTTATAAATATATTATCGTAGTACGGTGGGGATTTTTCAAAGGTATGTATTAATTACCAATTTTTGGGCCACACCTCTCAATATTTAAACGTGTTTATGATTTATGGTAGATATCGTGTATGTTACGTGTTAAAACTTTTGGCCCCACGCATGGATTTGTATGTACGACACGGAACTGATAACAAGCCACTTGTGCGTTAAATAAACACCTCAACACCTTAAAATTGTAGGTAGCCCCCTGATAATTTAATTTTCATTTACTCATTTCTTGTATACATATGTTAATAAACGCTTTCTTGAAAATTCACGTATTTTTTTAATAACTCTTCAATTCAGGAAATAAATTTTACTGAATGATGTACAACGTTAATATTTAAACAATTAAAATTTTGTTCATATTAATCGAGCTTATGATAAACTCACAAATAAATTTTATTAAAAAAAAATTACAAATTATTAATACTTATTGTTGGTGGTTAGTCATAGTTCAACGTATATATCTTCCACTGTCATAATGGCAACTATTTTTAATCATATTATTTTGTAGCTCTTAGCCACCCTTCAACAGTGCCATTTTGTCAAAATAGTGAATAGAATTACTTGAAAACTTGGGGTTTTTTTCCGGCTCGGAGAAAACTCTGGAACGGGATGATAAGGCTCGGGAGACAGGGGGTGGCGGGTGGAGGGAGGAAGAGATAGCTCGATCCCAGGAAAACCTCGAAATGGCGGACGAGCATGCGCACCCCTCCGGATCTTTTCCCACGGGGACAGCGGGGAATGTCGGGGAAAATAGGTCGCAACCGCTTTCCTCTTAAAACTTACCACTCCCGAGTGATACTCCGAATAATACATTTTATTTAATCCCGGCTTAAAGGAAATCTTCGTCAAAGTCGCCTAGCTTGTTGATACAGTTTATTTTTTTTTACTACAATAAATTCAAGGTGTATAATATATAAAGTTAAAGTCATTATCAGTTATATATTTAAAACTCGTTCAAAAACGCCATTATTGTTTTATAGCCAAAGAAATTTGCTAATTAGAAGGATTTATGACAGCAGGTAACTATAACATTACCTGGATTACTTATATTTCATTTTAAAACTGGTTTTATCGTACCTTCTGTGGCATTTAAAGACAAGTAAAAAGGGCTGTTCTGGTACTGTCGTCTTCCTATTTTATCCATATTGCTGCCTACTGGAGACAGAAAAGGGACGGAATAATGCAGGTGGTCGTAAGGGCGTAGGGCGTAGGCCCCTGTGTATTTTAGGGCAGACGAGGGTATTGTGAGCCCGAAATTAATTATATACTGTCGCTCTTCTGTTCCCTCGCTCTTACACTAATACCGCCTCCTACTGTCACATCACTCAGTTATTTATTGCTCAATCTTGCGCAGCACTTACTGTGTACGCAAGTGAAACGACGTAGGCAAATGATTAAATATGCAGGACATTTCTTTTTTTTTTAAATCAAAACGGTTGCTGATCTTATGTCCGCGGATTCGGAAATGACCAATGAACCTTCAAGTGCGATTATCAATCAATTATGAGACCATTTTAATAACAGATACGATACAGGCCGTAAAAATAATCAAATTTAAAGTGTTAAAGGCATATTCAATAATAACTCGAGTTACAATGTACATGTTCTGGCTAAGATATAATAAAAATAGAATAAACGTACAAATAGTGGGCCCTGGTAATTAATAAAGTTCTGCTCATAAAATAAAGGGTTTTGGTCGATATTTTTTTGGTTTGAAGTGTCTCTCGTTTATTCATTCAACAGGTCCTTTATTTCTTCTGTATACATATTTCAAAAAGTTTTTACTTAGCGTCGAAAAATCGTAGTCATAGCAATGCGAGAGGCTACCGGAACCTCGGATCTGGAGTTGTAAGCACTTGGTCTTTTGGTTTTTGGAAATGTCGGATCAGAGAAATAAGAGTTTCATATGATCAAAAATTTCATCATTTTTTTTTTTTTTTTTTGCGTTAACCCGTGTCCGATAGTAATAGTGAGGGACAATTGAGCGGTATCTGTTGTAACGATTATCGACAGCACTAGAGAAAGAAATAACACTTACGCCAGGTTATCGCCTCACGGAGGATGATGTTATGTTAGGGATATCATCTGGTGATAAGACAACCTTGGCCTAACGTCCCACTTTAATAACTCATCGCTGTTTCACACCGATCCCTACCTCCCATCGACTTAACACTTGCTCCTTTCCGTCGCTACTTCGTCAACTGTATGAAATAATATTCCACGCGTAGTAACATATTTTAAGCCTACATATGGCAACATTTTTTTTTACGTCAAATGAGCCTACGCTCTCTTCTGTGTTTAAAGACATATAAAAGGCCCCCACTCAGTCTGGAATCAAAGGACAATGAAAGATGGCTTGATATGAATGAGGAATTGCAGATAGCGAGCCGTGAGAATCCTTCTATCTCGTGGGAACTAGGATATCCTGGTAGATAGTTTGAATTTGGGAAGTGTCCCCGTGTTATCGCTGCATGAGCTGCGGTCAGCGGCTTAGTATAGAGGCTCTCATTGTACAGCATCGCGTCTTCGTCTGTAGTCAGGACACCTCTTCATAATTATTTAATATTTTTTTATCTTATTTTTTGGCAATGTCATCAGTTTGTACAATCAGTTAATATATACAATTAATTAATAAGTTATTTTCGTTTTTTTTTTTTTTTCGTTCCTTCAAAACCAGTGTTAGTGACAGATCAAAAAAAAGTACAACATACTTTATAGGTTCTCTAATTTTTTTTTTTTTTGTAGTTGAGAGCTCATGATAGATGGTATCGTTAAAATAAAATCAAAGGTATTTTTTTACAGTTTTCAATACCTTTGATTCTCAAAAATAGAAATCGAACATTTCATAATAGTATTTTTTTCAATATTTTAGCTACCCAATTACTTTTCCTTCAAAAATTAATTAAATTAAAGGTAGAACTTCAATTCGGCGTTTATAAGTTAAAATGCACTATTGCTCAAAGTTGGCGATATCTAGGTTCAAATCATCCCAGTATGACAGCCCACTCTTCCTTATAATTGCTATGTTATCATTTATTTATTTCTTTATGATTTTTCTATGTATTATATATTTAATGGTATTTAACTATTTAATGTTTTGAACTATTAGGCAGTAGCGAGGACGACCGTGCTAGGCCTCCTCCAGAGATAGAGCTGCGAGGGACCGCTGGCCTGTACGCCAGGGAGGCGATCCCGCAGGGCTCCAGGTACGGGCCCTTCATGGGCAAGTGGGTGCCCAAACCTCTCGACCCCAACTTCGCCTGGGAGGTAAGTCACCACACCTCATCACATCACATCCCCGCTTGTTTGTTAACTGTCTCATTGTTCATTCACAAAAGGAGCATTGACTAACTGACTCCTTCTGTACTGTCGGACAATCCAAACAATATAAATACACACTGGATTCAATACGTCATTTCTATTCTAACTGTGAAGGGTAGGATCAGATTGTAACTTGGCACCATGACAGAGATCTGAGGAATGTAAAGAGAACCAATTTACTCTTTCGTAACGGTTAATTAATTTTGAACACAACACCGACTAGATTCGGACGTTCGAGACTGATTTGTGAAATATTTCTTAAACAATATTAATAAAAATCATTAAATACAACAATTACATTTTAATCAAACAAATCATAACTTAATTTCTCTAATAATAAGGCCACGCTATTGAATTGAAGTCTATAGACGATAGTATATATTAACGGCTTAGGATAGTAATTATTATAATATTTCATTGTACATTCCGAATGTTTGTTTGAAAATGATTCAATTCGCTTTCAAGAAATTTATAGATGTGGCAGTTTTTTTAAATTTTTGTTGCATAAGGATTTAAATAAGTAAGACTGATGAAGAGGTTTACACAGTGATATAGTATTATTCAGAAATGATAGTTTTCTCCGAATCTACTCTTTGTCGGTTAAACTGTTCTACATATCAACACTCAAGTATCGTTAAATATGTTTGTTTACATATGTTCACTATTGTGTTTCTGAAGTAACTTACTGAAGATACTTAAAAACATCATCATCATGGCTTGATATCATAATAGATGGGCTGATCCGAACTAACAGGAACCTCCCAATTAGATATGAATAGTACAGGCCGATATGATACGCTCTGGGAGGAGGGTCCCATAAATAAGATAAAAATCCCACTAAGTGGGTATTACGGACGAGGATTGGAGGGAAGCTGGGGGCGGGTGAGGGAGGCGGCTGACAAAGCGGAGGGAAATTAAATCTGAATTATTGAGCTTGGTCCAAGCCCCGCTACTGCAAACAGGACGGCATTGTGCGAGGGACCTTGCTGGCGGAATTAGATTATTTCAGGGCAATGCAGGGCAATCTCGGAGTATCAGAGTGATGGGTTTTGGGATGGGTGCGTTGTACGCAGTTGCAGTGGACGATGACCCTAGTAGCAAAACGGTCTTGTAATTCTTCCCAGTATACAAAGGGGTAGTTTTAAGCAATAACATAATATTAATCATGCCTCACTATCTGCGAGATCCGGTGTCCTTATAGTTTTCTTAATTACAGTAAATTAGTTATTATTTAGCAGTTATAGTTAACGTAGAATTGGTAATTTTGTGCACAAGGTAATATCAATTTAAAAATTAGATCTATTCTGACTTCCATTTTACAATACATGTATTAGAGAATAAATTATAAATAAAGAAACCGTTGGCTCTCAACACATTATTCTTTATTATGCCTGAAAAGAGATCTTAAATCTCGAACTCACAAACTTTCAACAGAGCACATGACAATCTTATTACGTAATTCTGTACAGATCCATCCACGATGTTAATGACTATGATTAAAAGCCAGTTTGACGAGAATATGATGATAAAGAGTGTAATCATAAAAATAAATTTTCAGAAATCCCACCTCAGAGGTTATCTAAGATTCAAAATTTTACTCTACGGTTAATAACACAATAAATACGTTGCAGTGAAAATAAATTAAAAAAATTGCGTTGTTTTGGTTAATAACTTAGTGTTTTATTCCAGTGGCCAAGACGGCTCATCAAACAAAATAGCGTGTAGTGTTCATAATCTGATAGTTATTTAAGAAAACCCTTGCTCCCAGATCAACTCTTGACAGTGTTCCTTGACTATACAAGTAGTAGCTTATAAAATATGCTCTATAATTGACGAATTTCGATTATTAATCATTGAAATTTGCATCGTTCTAGCCATAGTTTAAACAATAACTAATTATGGTGTCCTGTAAGATAGTATTTTTATAGAAAGTATGCATAACAAAGTTAGTAGTATAAACGATCATTTGATGGGGATGATGCTGTAAGTATTACGCTCCTAAGCATCAGGTGACAAAATTGTAGATTGTGATGAGATGGAAAAAAATTCCAATAAATGTCCTTACCGATATTTTAGCAGTTTTAAAGTTTAAAAAAAAGAGTTCCGGAATCAGATAGAACATTAAAACTCATGATTCATGCATGACATTCGGGATCGAATCGTTATCTAATGCCCTCACTGACTAACGGTCTGGAGATGTTACGTGCAATGTAAGCAGTTACATTAGCCACGTTCCTCCTTATCTAGTGACGAAGGTAAATTCGCCGATGTCAAACTATAAAATGAATAACACCAGTTTATCTAGATGGCACCTCTTAACTGTCATGACGCTATTTAACTGGGAGAGCTATTTCATCGTTGAGTTTCAACCAAGATAAATCCTTGCCGTTGATTTAAATTTTCAATCGACAAATCATTTTTCGTCGGTGAGATGATTTTCGTAAAGGTTTCATGGAACCATTCATAAAAATGATAGCATGGATCTTACAAGAGAATTTATAATAATTAAATAATTAATATATTTATATTAAAAATAATTAAAATATAAATTGTATACTTTATTTTAGTTATATTAAACCTTAGCTTAACGATAAGTATATATTAGTTAGAAATAACATGTGTTTGTGTAGGTTTTATTTGTTCTGGGGTTTTTATAGAAAAAGATTCCTTAATTACATATAAGATTTTATTAGGCTGTATACAATAAAATTTGTTTGCAAAGGTTTATCTGTAATTACCCCAGAAAGGGGGAAACTACCCAAGGTTATCACTTGCCATTGACTTTGTCACACTCTTACTGTCATCGTATATAATTTTGTAAATAAAATGTATAGCTCAGGTGTTGCATAATAGCGAGGCGGATAATAACAGCGAGTGATACAAATGAACAATATAAAAAAAAATCATAAATATATGTTCGGAGCTGAGATGAGATATTAGACGGAACTGACAATAACGCGCAGTTTGGCCACGAGCATCAGCAGAGGTCCCACCGCTTTAATGGGCTGGGTTTATTTTTTTTTGCCTCTACTCCTTTTGTCCTTTGGCGCGATGACAGTATCCCGAGCAAATCCGCGCATACCCTCCCACATCACGTTCGGTTCTCCGGGCTCCCGATGTCTGTAATTGGTAGGAGTCGCTCAAAGGGCCGTGCCGTCTGAGAAACTAAGTCAATCCAGTTCGGATAACGACCCTTCGTTTTGCTGCGGTAGGCCGGCTTACCTGCCCTTCTAGCTGTTCGTAGGGCTCCTTACGGGCTGTTCTCTGTCCGAGCGTTTTGAACTCTCAAACTAACGATTGCTTAAGGGTTACACGGGTTCCATTTGTAACTAGTGTCACTGTAGTTGTCATATTAACTATTAACATCAACTAATCTACTCTAATCATAAATTTTATTTATTTTTTTTCAAAACCCTTTTTGATATACTTGTCAGGTTTTACTTTATTTACAATCTACAATAAATCTATATGAACTAAAATTTCTTGTAAAACTTAGAGCATCATATATATGCTGGAACACTGTTTTTGAACGACACAGAATAATATTCTTCTAATGAATTTATATTATAATAGGTTTCTTGTAATTTGAAGGTGATAGGGCTCACCCTCAGGATGACTATAGAAACTACAACTAACTTAAATCATTAAACTAATTTAAAGACTAACTTAACCTAAAGTTCGTCAGCGTCTGTTGCTATTGAAGTGAGAAGGGTTGTGGACTCTTTGTTTTCAAAACAAATCTCAAAGCAGCAGAACCTTAAGAACTATAAGAGAAAATGGTGACGTACTGTTATTTTTTTGCTTGACTGCACTGTTTGGAGAACGAATAGACGAACATGGTTAGAGAGAGGTTAGGTCTCAGGAACATCCATTGATTAGTTTCAGTCGTCCGAGTCTCAAAAAAACAATAAAATTTTAATTTATTAGCCAATTTTTTTTCTAGATAAAAAGAGTTCTTACACGGAGTAAGAACGGGGAAAATGGCTTAAATAACTAATCTATTCGTCGTGCCAACTGAATTAAATGACGTGTGAATTGGTCATTGAAACACAAACAGAAATGACACTTTCTTCTATTAAACACTTCGCTTTGAGGTATTACAAATACGGGTAGTAAGATTGTCTGCTGTCAAGTATGCTTTGTGATTCCTGGAAGCCTTTTACATATTGGATAGATCTAGCCGGGAAGGAGGAAAACCCAGATTTGATATATTCTAACGGAGTTTAACCTATTTTATTAGTGTTCCTCTAACCTATGATGTTTTGCTCTTACGAAGAGAAAATTACCTTGATGAAATGAGGTGGTAATATAAACTATTTGCGTCCCCGCCCGAAATAGCCCTGCCGTGCTTGCCCTCCTCAGTCCGACTCCTCGAGATACGCCCAGATGAAGCCATCATCGGGTGCAGACATTACCCTAGAGACCTAGCTATACCTTCAGCGTGCCTCATTATCCCATTCATCGCGATGCCGACTGTAAGCGGAGCTACAACGGTCCGTACCATTGTCGGGGCCACGCGAGCATATGCCTCTCCCCACGCCCACTTCCTCCCTAACGGACTTCCGCCTGCCTCGCAGAGGAGTCCTCCTTTGTAGATAGCGGGGGAGGGCGCAGCTGTCAAGTCGCAATGTTTGTCTTCAAGGAGCAGGGGCCAAACTTGCCTAAACGGCGAGAAATGAGTCAATGAAGAAATTCGATCCTAACATCTGACCAAGAAACTTTTCCGGTCTATTGCAGGCGACTTCAATTGCTGAAAGATTTTGGGAATATGGCCATCATAGAAAGAGTTCTTCAATCAGAAGAAATATAGGTACAATTACTTGATATGACAGCTTCATAATCGAATGTTATTAAGTTCAAATCTTAAGACCGACATTAAGAGTTCTTGGCCTTAACAAATTTACATGTTTCTACCTTCAACAGCTTTAAATATAGTTTTTTACAGTTTCTTGAAGAACACTGTACTTTGTTTTCTTTTTATACCACTAAAATGTACGAACTTTGGGGAGTCGCTAATTCAAATATTTCCAAATTACAATCCAATGCTCAAATCTACATTCATGGCTATGAGCTTGAAAATACAACGCCCCTTTATTTTAAAGCAAAAAATTTCATTGAACTTTCTCTTTAATTAGTTTTTAGTTTCCTAAATTCTTGAAAAATACGGTCATGAAGTGATAAACGTAATAAACTGAGCAAATATCGAATTATGTGCTATATTCAGCTTGTAATTTAAAAACTGAATGTAGAGTTACTCAACGAATTTCAACTCCTGACTCAAGACATTTTCAAAGCCTGTATGAATTTTGTCCTCAAATTCGCCTAAATGATTCCTCATGCCGTAGGGCAAACATGGTGTTCCCATTGAATAAAATATGGACAAATGCACTATGCTATATATTTACATCAGCCGCTAGAAATTATTTGGTGGTTAAACGGTCTATTGGCTGTCTCCTATATATCCAGTCGGCAGCAGGGCAAATAGAATGGTCTAGTGTAAACAGCAATATGTATGGACTATTATAATGCGCATAGCACAAACATTGAGGTTGATTGAGATTTCCAATAGACACACGGGCACGGGAGATCCATTGAATTTTGTAAACAGTCCCTATTGAAGGGAACAATAGGGCCGCGTGTATCAAATGTGTAGGCGTGTGCAAAGTCTATTTGAAATATTGACGAGTTTTTAATTGTGTTCTTAGTTTGTCCCTTGTTCGTAATGAACCGTCGGCGTATTTCAATGGGGTTTTCGATGTTTATGCTGCTACCCTTTGGAACGAAGATAAAACGGATCTGTCTCAACTGCCGCTAAAAAAAAAAAGAAAAAAAAAGAGCGATACAGCTTATTCATTCCTGTCATAAACAATGAAAAAGTTTCCTCATTCAAGCAAAATAATGAATGTAGTGAAAAGTTATGGATCTAATTATGTTATCATCATGTGGCGATCAGATTTGTTTATTTTATTTTTTTGTCGAGGCGGCAACTTTTGTTGCATTTGAAACCGCAGTTTTCTCGAGGAAACAAACTGGTTAGTGAAGTTTAAGCCGCCAAATGAATTTGTTTCAGTCACACGTGTAATCTAAACCACTAATATTTTTCATTACCGCACTTAAGCATCCCTAGATATTTTCTGATGTTTACGAAGTTATACAAAAGTAAATCGTTAATTTAAAATGAGTGGTTCCAATATTTACTACATATAGTAAATATATGAAATTCGGGAACTCAGATGCCGGCAGCGAATATACCCGAAATTTGAAAGTCCATACTTAATCGCAATATACTTTGCAGCTCATAACGTCGAATGTGATCAAAAAGAGTTCGATGGGACGGAAGCCTAATACGTGAATTGTTTATGAAATTTTGCATTTGTAGGCTATCACTGTTTTTAAAGGGGCCAAATAAAACATATACTCAATCTCTCAAACATCAATTTTTATATTTAGCTCATTTTGAAAGTTTTTCAAGATGTCATTTTACAATATTACAAAATTACCTAAAACTTTTGTACTTGGAGTTTGACGTTGGTGGTTGTTATGGCATAAAATTGTATCCATTTTGTCATTTTACATACCATGATTTCATTTATGACCCCTTTCTATGAATTAATTTGTAGTCAATATTTGTAGTTTAATGACTGTGTTAGAACTATAGTAGTCTTGATTTGAATTGGGTTTATAGGTTTTCAGATTCAAGTTTTTAACATTTTAAAACATGTTGTAAATTAATGCCCGCACTGTTTCTAGCTACGTTTTTGCTCAACATTCAAAGGAGCTAAAAGAAAATCGGGCGATTAAGTAAAGCAGTGAAGTTTAATTGTTAGGGAAGGGGTATGATTAATAAGCCGCTATTAGAGAAGGGTTAAGGGGTGGGGGACATTTATGCACGGGTTGGTCACGGGGGGGGGGTCACGTGATGTATGATGAGCACGTGATGACCACTGGTCATAGCCAGCTGCCGTCCTGACATATGACCTATGCTCTGCAGTAGTATGTCTCTCTCTGTTTGAAAACAAATACATTTGTCTTTTTTTATTTTGTTTTTTTAGTGACCCTCCAACATTTGAACATGCACCGTTAAAATCCATATACGTGTCATGAAAGGCAAAAAAGGAAAGATATTTTTATTTCTTGATTCAGCAACTGTTCCATCCTACCAGATGTTCTGCCAAAATTAGATCCAAAAGTCTCCATTGAACAATGAACTTTAAAACTTCAAATATGGCTGTAAATTACAAAGGCAGTTTGTCAGCTGTTAATTTGAGCATTGAAATCATTTCACAGCTATGAGTCCTATCACTCCCACCCAGTTCCTTTGAGATATTTATAACGAGCTCTGGCTTTTGTTCGTTTTATGTTCTCGGTGAACAGATTATGTCTGGCAGTAAAAACCGTTCGGGGTGGAAACTAAAACTAGAAGATCTGTGGAACCCATCAGCGTTTACAGCTCGTTAGGCGTTAATTGCGAATAAAAAAAAGAAGAATAGGTTCACAATCGGGAATTGTCCACTACGTTTTGTTCGGATTGCTTAGAAATCATCTTCAAAGACCGGATATTCTATTTATAGAAGTCTGCATAAAATTAATAAGTATCGTGCTACGAACAAACTAAAAAAAAATATACTAATCAACAAAATATAAATTCTCATGCTTGAATACAAATTAGCCGAACGATATAAAATCATTTCATGATATTTCATTATCTTTATTACTATAATTTATAGGATAACCCTATAAATGTTGGAAGTTATAAAAGAACGCCATAAAGATATAGGCAGAAAATGCTGGCACATCCTTGTTTAGCGTCTGGATCTCAGTGGGGCAAATAATTTTAAATCTCTCTCAAATTTGATTATTTCTATAAATTTATAGCAATTAATGTCATCGAAATTAAAGGTGAAGTATTACAACCGACAGACTATTGAACGACGAGATTGGTTGACCGTTTGAAACCCTTTGAAGATTTTTAAGCTGGGTTAAAATAGATACGGATGTCCAACCCTTTGTGGAATGTGTGGCTACATACAAAACCGGATATAGGCAAAATTGCAAGAGACGCTGCTTGCCTTTGCAATGGAGAAGATTATAAATCACATAGAAAAAGAACAACAGACTTTCATAAATCCATAAGGCACTTAATTGAGGCCGAAATATTGATATAGCATGAAAACATAGTGAGGATTGGTGAGGAAAGTCGCACTAAAAATATATGCGACTTCAATCTAAATGAACAAAAACATTTCTAGATAATATTTCATTTTCCTTATTTTGTTATCAAGACCTCGTGTAAGACATAAATACTATATCGAAACGTCACCATTGATAAATTTGATGTTAATAACATTTTTTTCTTATCATGCTATGCAGATTGGCACATAACACGTAACACATATATTTATTATGACGGAATTCTCAAAATGGTTCATTTGTACGTACGTTTGATATTTTCTTGATGTTCCGGGAGCACATGTATCATTTCAAAGTGTTGACAAAAACATTTTTTTTGCATACACCGATTTTTATCAGATAGCTTCCGTCACCAAGCGGATCGGATTTCCTCGACCCTTTCCTAACGTTTTTTTTTTCTCCCCCTCGTTGGTAGGAGCTGCGGTCGGTTATCCTGTATAGGAGTATCTTCAGGGGATCTCTAACCGACGAGAGGACGACGCGCAGTGCCTGTGGGAGTGATGGGGTGGTCACAGGTCCGTGACCGCCTGTCACCGCCCGCTCATACCTTATTAATATTAAACAAATTTTCGGGGCCAAATATGTGGGCAAGTTGCGAAACTGGATCCTTGCGCGGGTCCGCCTGTGGGGGGGGGGGAGATAACAGATGCAACGACGCGTCAGTTTCAGCCCTCCGAAGGCCTTTTATCAGATTGTCTAAGATGATAGGCCGAAAATGCTTCGGTTTGTGATCCTTATGTTTCTTATATTCGACTGCTTGGAGATAAATCTTCCCCTCCAAAAACAAATATACTTTCTATGCTTTAAGTATAGTTCTATGCAATACCCCATATCATCCTTTTTTCCACCTGTCCCGAATTTTAACTAGTTGTAAATACGTAGTCTTTCTGTTGGGAACCATTTATAAAAATTTTGCAGAAGAGTGGAAAATTTCTGAATTCTCATATTTGAATTATTAAAGAAAAAAATTTTCGTTGGTTTTCAAAAATAGATTGTCTGTTAGTATTCGCTCTGTGAATTGATTATGAAAACTAGCTTTACAGTTTTAACCCCATTAATAATTTTTACGACCACTATCACATTACAAGAAGTCAGACAAAAGTAAGACTTTCCCTTCGGTTTTGTGAATTTGTCGGTATTCCTTAGAGTTTTAGTCAACTTCCTGCATCTACTGAATCATTGGACGTATTACTTTTTTTTTATAGATCAGAGATAGCGCTGAGTCTTCAGCGGCGCTAAAGTATCTCCTAACCGTTAAGACAAAAAAGCCAACAAGGATAGGACGAAGTAAACGAGATGCCGAGTAAACGAGGCGTGAGGAGCGGGAGGGTACAGCCTGCGAGGGGCGCGTGGAAGAAACATCATTTGTCCATTGATCATAAACCAAGGGAGGGCAATCAGTCGCATTCCTACCATCTGTGGGGGAAATTCATAAAGAAAAAAAAAAAAAGAATAGGAAAGAAAAGCGAAGAGGTCTGGAAGAAATGGCCCGGAAACTGGCCGGATCTGGGCACTGGCTCGGATAGTATGGAGGGAAATCGTTCCTTGTTTAACTTGGCCACATCTTACACATGTTGTACATACTCTTTTATACGGCGGTTTCGGGGCCTTTATTGTATTAATAATGATCCATTAGTGATCTACCCCTTCTACAAACTTCATGACGTAGATAAAAACCCAAAAAATAAAAGATATTTTTGGCTAGAAGAGTTTTTGGGAAGAGCAACGTAGGTTGATGGAAGAATTGTTGGGGTTTCATTAATTCTTTTTAATAGGTGCCGTATCGACTACGGATCAGGTCCTTGAGTAGAATGGGAGGGATTGTTGACTATTTATGACCTGACTATTAATGCTTTTTTTTCCTTCATATCCCCTTGATATTATAAATTATGGAAATCAGTATAGATTCAACATAAATGAATCTATTTACAGTAGGTCATTATATGTCCTGTAGCTTGGCTACAAGTTTTAATAATTTTGCATTGCCGTTTTTGATAGTTACAAAAATATAAACCACATAATACATTGATTGTATAAACATGTTTAAAAAGTGATGGGGCTCACCTTATGAATCATAGGCGTAAACTAAAACATGTAACAAACAAATCATGACTTAATTTTCCCCGACAACCTGTTGCCATCGATGTTGGAAGGGTCGTGGGGTCATAGTTTTGACTAGTAGTGGAAACGTTCCAGACCTGATGTAGACTTACATAGTAAATCAATTCTACGCGAACCTAAGGACTCCTGACGCACTCTTCTACTCATTTATATACTCACAGCTACCGATGAACTCACGTTAAAGTTATTTTTATTTATTTCCTGATTGTATCATTGTATCGATTATACCTTATACTTCTCAAAGATGAAATTTCCTCTAAAATGATTTCTTCTAGACTTGCATTGAACACGCCTTCAACAGTGGTGCAAATAAGTAATCTCTTTACCTTTTCTCGTATTTCTGGAAATTCAATAATTCTATAAACTATTCTATAAACTGAGACCACTAAAGGGATTAGATGTAGATTGGTTCGGAATTGCTGTCAATTTCATATTTTTTTTTTTGCTAACGATTACAGGGAAAATTGGATTCAATACAACAGCTGATACAAGTTTTTTTAAACGTTTTTTTATTAATTTACGACTGTGACCAGCATAACTGCCAGAGAACTAGCTGTAAATATGATAAAATGTTTGCCATTAAAGTCCCTGTATTAATGTTCTATTGCAGTGCGTAAGGGATTTTTTAGGCTATTGTGAAGGGAATGATAATACTAGTTAATTTCTAATGTGTACATTGATCAATTCTTGTCGGATCGAACTACCCAGTGTTTTCCTCCTATCTTTTAAATTTTATTATCGTTTTGTTACTTATGGTTCTGTTTATTATTTTCATATTTCAACGTTTCGACATTTTATGCCCTTATTTATGACTGGGGACATCTAGAAAAAAAATGAGACAAGTTTAAACTCATAAAAATTCCAATTTTTTAACTGGATTAATGGGAGATTAAACTTAATTTGTTGATAGTACTGTTATGTCCTTCTGGGTATTCAGCCGTTCGCTCATAGAAAATCCCATTGTCACTAGACCCATTACCCGCGAGTACAGAGAAATCCAAAACCATTCACCGATCGCAAGATGTACGGAGCGAATCACCCTGAACGGATATAAAAAAAAAAAATTGCCTCAAATTGCCGATAACAATGGAGAGAGAGTTAGAGGGGGGGGGGGCAGGCAGTGGCCAATATGCCCTCCTTCCCCTACGGGACCGAACAGTCCCGACAATGGCCAGGCTACCCCGTAAACAAATATAATAGATTTATACAGGATCGGGTATATAATGACTGTGCCTCCATTGTCTTCGCTTCCATTGACAAAATTACAACACTTAGTATTATCCCAGAGCCGCCGGGTACTTCATGAGGGCACTTCATCGGTACCGCTGTACTAAGGGACCCTTCGTTGGGATTATTTTAGTCCCGGCCCACTCCAACCTTTGTTTTATCACAAAGGGGCACTAATGTAACTTGACAGTTACACTACTTGCTGTGGGATCTCTTACATTCAGAGCATATATTATATATTTCTTATATTTATATAATTTATTATTATTAAATATTGATATTTCAAACAGGTAAACAATAGAGACTAGTGACGTGTTAAACTTGATTTCTCAATCAAAATATCAACAATTGATGTATCGCTTATTCAGGAAGATTCCTGAATACAATTCAAGCAAGAAATATAATTTTTCATGTATAGAAGAGCCGTACTGAGTATTCTGTACTGAGTTGCTGAGTATTCAGTAGGTTTGGTGACAAAAACTAACCGATTGTACCTTTAAATCCATTGTTGTACATCACAGTGGGTACAATATACTATATTTTATGTAAAATTATGTTTCTTGTCTGAATTTTAGTCCTAAGGATATCGAAGTCATTATAATTAAAATTAAAATTAAAATATTTTAAAAGACCCTTCAAGTTTGTTTTTTTAAAACTAATTTTAGCATAATCGAAATATTAAAATTGATATTATTTTAATGAGGCCACCTTTAAAAACTTTTTTTTCCTTTGGGCTTTTTGAGGGTTAGGATTGTAGACCGCTAGTTCTCTTAGGAATTTAGGCTGATTTTATTGGCTAGAAGTATACATCTTCAAGGGCGAAATTTACTAACTATTGCCGAAAATAATAGCTATTAGCTAGTTTAGTTTAAAAACAAATAAGAATTAGAAAAAATGTATAAAGACAAATAATATGAATACCTTAGGCGCCCAGGGCTGGAACTTAGTACATTGATTGTACAGGACCCTTTTTTATGTGACATTTCAAATTTGATATGAGCTCTTTGTAATATAAACCGTATATTTTGTTGTTGCAATCTGTACCAAAAAAAACTACTTCCGTCAATATAAGCCTGTGAGAGTTTTAAATAGGTTTATTTATTAAATATATCCGTGTTCATTTTTTTTTTAAGTGGTTAGAATAATAGGGCTATTGCAGAAGGAGCCACTTTCCTCAAAAGTTTTTTAATTAAAACTTACTTGGAAGTAATCTGAGAATATAGCGTGCAAATTGTCTTATCATATCTGACTACATAGTAAACGAAATTTGAAGGTTGAAATGAGTGAAGAAGTTTTAATTATTGACCAGTATCTATCTTCACTCTTCGCCTAGTGGTCCTCGCACCTACTTCCGGCGTGATAGTCATTGGGAAGAGGCAACGAGCGCAAACTAACCGATTGAAAAAGGCAAGAAGAAAAAAGTTGTGAGAGGTGGAGTGTGTTAATGAGCCGGTGCTCCCGGGTGCCAGTCACTGTCTAATTACCGCCGACACTTGCCAGCCGCTATCTTGCTTCACGTGCTCGATTAGAACTTCCCAACAGCAGCGCCCTTATTTCCTAAGTCCTACATCACGTGTTTGTCCCTTATTTAGGACGGGATGAGCCCTTCGGCCAATTAATGGGAACTTTTAACAGAACAGCGCTTAGCGCTCTCTGGCTTCAATTAAAGAGGGAATCAGTGAAATCAGCCCGATGAAGTGAACTAAGAAGATTCGGGAATAGCACATTCAAAAGTGGACCCCAGTTGTTTAAACTTTTATAAAATTTACATGAATTTTGGGCCGGTCAACGTGAAAATGTTTTTTTTTTTAGTACCCCCCCCCCCCGTAATTAGCTTACTAATTAGTCTTGAACTAAGAAATTTAGCTATTTTTGTAATGACCAGGGTCAAAAGAGATACATAAAACATGTGTACATATATTATGCTTTAGGTCATAATAATTACCAAAATGAAATAAAAATAATAAATAAATGAAATCAGCTAAAAAAGATGATAATTCGTAATGCCATAGCATAGCGGTCAAGCTAACATAATTTTTTTATTTATCAATAGAACCCCCCACCCCACAACTCTGCTCTAAAACGTAAATGCGAGTTTCTTAAAATCATTATAATATATGATTTCAGTTTATTTCAATTGTTAGTTTTTTCCGTTCATTTTTAGTTCCGCTATCAGAAGCACCTTTGATGTCAAATTGTTTGTCTAACACGCCCTTTCGCTCTAATAACCAAAATTTCTTTCATTAGCTTAAAAATTACAAAAGTTACAGTGAAAAAATAAAAGGCAGGATCAAGCTTAACGTAATAAGCTAAAACAGATATAAAGACTTCTTATGTTTATTTTTCGTTCTGCAAATGCATTCATTAGCTGTGCGTGAGAAACAATAAAATGTATAATACAAATCATTTAAGAATATATTCACATGTATTTTTGTCTTTTAAATTACAGTAATTAGTAAAAACATATAAATTCGCTTCACTAATCGTGAGGTCATCCTAACCAGGTGATAATTACGTAAAAAAAATTTCTACTGTTACTGAAGTAAACAAATATTATGAATCTAATTCGGTAAGTATGCATAAAGATTATTTCAATTATTTGATGTGAAATCACATCTATTATGTTGGTTCCACTTTATGCCCTAGTTGACTAGATAGCAACATGAAACTTTTTAAATAAAAACATGTACCTAACGGTCATTTTACACATTATGTGCTACCAGTTACTTTTAATTACGTGTAGCACAGGTTTTTACCTGAAAAAAAAAATGTTATTTACAGGACAAAACATGTCAACGGCTAATAAGGAGTCCTGGTCAGCACTCCCCACGTAAGGGTTCTTCTAAACTTTAAAAAGGCGATGAACAGAAAAGAAAAAAAAAATGAGTGTCCCCGTTGCAGGTCTCAAGGCCGGGGGAGATGTCCGTGGGAAGCTTAAGCTGGCAGTGGCCCTTTGAGAACTGGACCGCACTAATGATTAGCCCTTCAACAATATATATATATATGGAAATATGGAATATCGGACGTGTACTGACGAGAGCGACAAACCGGTGACGGTTCATCACCCCATTCGACAGCAGGGGTCGATCCTGGGGTAGTTTTGCTGCTTAGCGATTGGCTGAAACAGAAAGTACGGTAGTAGGAATATACCTTGAGCTATTCTTTACTAAACCAATTTATTTACTTGTTAATACTTGAATAAAACATATATTTAAAATTTACATTGAAAAATTCAGAGTGGGTAGTTTAGAAAATCTTGATTTGAACAATGTATTCACATACAACTATTGAGCTAAGTTTGAAGTTGGAACATTACTTGTTGATGTGCACTACATTTAAGACATAAGAGATGATTGTTAATAAATCTCCAAAGTATGGAATGGAAGAGGCTAGGTGAATGATATAACCATTGGTTTTAGCAGTTGTTATTATACAGTAGTTCCAATTATAGAGACAGCAAATACATCGACAAATGCACAGCCAAAGTAAACCTGACACCGGAATAGAGGTCTGATCCCGAGATAGAAATATAAATGACGGAAAGTGAGAGGAGGGTGTACTAGCGTTGCCATGGAGACGTCCTCCTGACAGGATCTCAGCTTCGGAGCAGTCGATTGACTGACTGAGCCTGCACATGAAGTAAACAGCCGACAGACATCTTCGAAGTGTAGTGAGTTTCTACTAAACTCAATCAAAACTCCTCCGACCTTCCCCGGAAATATTTCGGATGCAGAAGCGTTTTTCCTATTATTGTCAAACTCTATGGCTTAACAAAACTCCAGAATAAACGGTACTAATCATCAGAGCATAAGCATTCTGGAGTTTGCTAAATATAGACATCTGATCCAACACTACTGCAAAGGAGGTGCAACCCGATAAATACTAGGCGATGAGCTGTTGATTGTTAATCCTCCAAGGTATTGGATTGCCGAGCAAGGCTGAATCCGATTTTGACAGTTATAAATCCCTTTTTTTCCCAACTGTACCCCAAGAGATCCTCTCCCCTTTGGCCTTCCGAATCCGCGAGAAGGGGTGGTTACGGCTCGGTGAAAAGTAGAATAGGAGAGGGAAAAAAAAATACTAGAAAAGAAAAAAATCGACCCAGGAGTAGAAGAGGAGAGAAGTGAGATAGACGTGAAAAAATCCCCTTGTGCCAGAACGGACACTCAGATAGAAAAGAACAATCCAAATTAAGTTGTTGATGTGGGGGCTTATCGCCGATTAGGAAGGGGTGAGGCAACACGACACCAGGCCAATAACACCTCGACTGTCTGTTCAACTTGCACCCCAAGCTATCGTCTATCCCTGACAGCCTTCCACTTCCGACCAACTGACAATTGGCCAGCTCAAATCTTTCTGCTACTAATACAGTTGTCTCCCAATATTTATTTATAAATGCTCTCAAGGAAGTTTGTAATCTACTACGTTGTCCATTCCAAACATGCTGTTAACACATAATAAGTGACCTTCTTGAGTGGGTGAAGGACTAATTAGCAGATAGGACATATCATTTTAATTTATTAGTTACATGATTTATTATCTATTACGAATTAAGAGGCATTAATCTATGGTGGCGTACAAAATCTACCATATTAGCAGTTTGTGTTGGGGTAAAATTCCCATTGCTAATAATAATTAATAGCCAAAGAAAAAATACGCTGGAAGTTTAGGGACTCAAACTCTAATAATTAAATTGGGTAGTTCTACCACTCGTCCAGCATGGTTGGTAGAAACCCCAACTAGATAGGGATGTTCCTGGATCCTAGACCCGAACCTGCCAGTATTGTTTTTACTATGGCTGTTAATAATTAATATTATAGTTCATAGTTATTCGTGAAGTGAATGTATGGTGGATGAGTTTGTTAGGACTTCCACATCAGGTTAAAAGAAGTGAAATGTAAGGTTGTCATTAAAAGTCAATACTTTGACATATGTTCATGTATCTTTTTTTTATCTACCTTATTTTGTCGTCATTTAGCCTCATATTTAACCGACAGTTGAACCCTACTGCTTAGTACCGTTGCGGTAGAGATCCATCCCTTAATTTCTCACAAGTGGTTGGTTGGTATCATTTTACACCCTGTGTGCCGTTTGCTCAACGATACCTTTTCCGAAGTTAGTTGGGCGGCTTATTGAGATGCAGATATCCCGAACGGTTCGATCCGTATCGTCCGTTTGTTCGTATTGTAGGCGACGCTCTTCTGCATAATTCAGAAGGGTGGAGACAAGACACGAAGAAGAAAGGATGAGAGTCACCGGCCCGGAAGAAATACGATACTTTAGAAATTCACCCCGTATGGAAAACAGTCAAGGACAGCTACAGTATTTAGTGGGTCACGCCCCGTTCTAGTCAGATTCAGATGAACGCTACCTGCTACAGCTCTGGGAACACACCCCTGATTGCCCCCTTTTTACTAGTCCGGCTAGCGGTACCCCGTAACAGTATTTCGAATAGTTTTAAAACAACCTGCGGATTTAAACATTTTTATTGTGAGGTAGCATGAAACGTGAGGTGCATGACAGAGGTATTCTATGAAGTGTAACAACAATGGGTTTGTTTCAGTCATGCAAAGGAGCTTAAATGGATCACGAAATATTCATAAATTGTGGAATATCTTTAATGCTTAGTGTGGAATGAGTCGTCACGACCCTAACAAGCAGCAAGAAAATAGATTGAACCCATAGATATTGATCTCAGTTATTTCTAATAAAATTTTTCGTGATATAATTGTAGTAACATTCACTTGGAGTATTACGTAATTATAATTCAACTTATGTTAGTTCATGGTGATCAGATCTGGACTATTTCCCCTGAATTTTGTCATCGTAACACTAATGAGATATTGGAAAAGTTGTTCTTGGAGGCGATAACAATGCGCACTACAACCCTGGGTATAATGGGCCGCCTACAAATCCTCATCGTTATAGCGACTGCATCCATCGGGTTCTCACAGGGACCACGCTGATAATCCTCAGGCCCAATTTGGTTTCAAGGATTGTGCGGATTCTCTGGACAGAGCCGCAGCGGGGGTCGTATAATCTCTGCCAGCTGGTACGGCTATCCGTCACCTGAAAGTGAGCCAGACTACTGGATGGTCTACTGCAGCCGCCTCCATGTTTTTCTGACAGAACTCCATGTCTTCACAACTTATATCGTAACATCCGACATAACATCAGAGAAGTACAATACAATTCATTTGAATTTCCTGTTTTAAATTGCTTATCTGGGAATTCTATTAAAATTAAAACACAAAAGTGGTCCCAATACAAAGAAATGGTGATTAAATAAATCTCCACGTAAAATATTTGAAAAAAGAACGATGCTACTTCATTGTTTTTATAACGATTTCTAACTTTAGGATGTCAGTGACTCAGTTAGCTCGTGAAGTTCACAGTTGGACAACTTGTTTAGAGATATTAAGAAATTTTCGAATGATTATATGTAGCTATGGATGGTTTATCTATTGGTTTTCGCTCATCGATATCGTAGCATGATGACTTTTAAGCATTGAAGAAGAAGCTGTTGGAGCAACTTCTTGATTGAAATAATTTGATGAACTGTAACATTTTGCCCTCTTTGAAGCGCTGTAAACTACAGTTGGTGTCCTCTCTAATAAAATATAATAATATAATATAAAAATAAAAACTATTAAAGACTTCCGATAAAAAAAACACTAAAGAATGTGTTACAGAAAGTAAACGACATTTAAAGCCCCTAACAATTACAGTTTTTGAAGCTGTAAAGTACACCTCAGGTAAACCAAAAACTTTAGAACGTTTTATGATATATATCTTCAAGTGAGTATACTGAATCTTTCAATTCTGCGCATTGCCTTGTACTTTTATGATCTCGATAAAAACCGGGAAGTCACTTTAAAAAAAAGATGTGAAACTGAGAGTTGTTGTAGAGGCGATAAGTTGCCGAGAGCGCACTAAACTGAGACCAGACAGAAGGAACAACAAACAAGAGCAGCTGCCCTGGATGTCACTCAGATCCCTGACACCTATCTCTTTCGACATATACCTGGGGAGGACCTGGACCTCTTTGAATATTCAAAGACTTTGTCAGGGATACCCCAAATCCAATTCCGCCGCTGTGTGAATTTTTTTCTCCCTTTATCATCCCCGAAATGTGTAGGGGATGGTAAGATGCTCCCGTTTCTCGGTTGTGAATATTTAGCAATGGACAGCTTGGTTTCCTTCCGCTCTTATCGGGGGTAAACAAAATCAACAATCTCTCAATTGCATTCTCATCTAGAAGACCCAAATTATTATCGTTGTATTGTTTTGGTAAGGCTTATTAAATTACGGAACCAATAGATAATCCATTTATTTTGGTACCGGCCGGAATCTCAAAATGTTCACAATTCTCGATTAATTAATAAGTGTAACAGTTCTTAAAGTGTTACAAGTGTACTTCTAAAATGTCCATTAAGATTTTGAGTTTACATGTATTATGTAATTTTTGACATTTCAACTAGTCTGGCTCATGTCCTTTGTTTAATAAATACATCAACTACCAAACCTCGGTAACAGTATTTGGAAGAATTAATGTGAAAAAGCTGAAAATAAATTTGCCGTATTTTAGTTAATGACTTTGTAACGCCCATTATTATTTGTTTGTGACGTATTGCTTAATATCTGCAACTAAGTGTTTTAAATGAAACCATTCTGCATTTTGTGTTGCGTTGTTCACACCAAATTACAAACGTACCCAAGGTTACGTTAAGAGATCGTTTTTCGTATTGTTATTACTGAAACGTTCTTTTTTCAGTATATCTCCATTTTATGCTCAGTTGCTAAATCTATTATGGTTATTTATGTTGTGTGGGAAAACTGTTTCTAAAACAATATGTATTTGTACAGTGAGAAATTACTGAGTTGTTTATTAGATTTATCTGTCTCCGCTGCCGGCCAGATTTATATTCAATATTTATGATTTCTTGAGGCTGACATATAAATAGGAGACAGCAGTAAATTCTAATAATTTATTGATTTACTCACTTTTAAAAAAAAAAAAACACTGACTCCTAACTTATTAAATTGGGAATGGATTTAGTTTCCATATGGTTTACTTCCTGATTGTAGCAAAATAATTAATTGACAAATTGAACAATTTTTCCTATTCTGTTCGATTTACCAACCTGAAAATACATCTTGTTTCATTCCCATAGATTCTGATTAATACTATCATTACTTATTTAACAGAAATGCAGCTTAATGCAAGTAATAAGTAGTTATTAAATCGATTATTTATATTTTTTTTGGATTTTATTATAAATAAAGACATTATAACTGTGAATTTTGAGAACTCAATAGTAAATTTAATTCATTTTATGTATTTATAATAATAAACTATTTGTAATAAATACTGCTCGGCTGCCGGCTATGCGGTTTAGATCGCTTCAAATGCAACGAATACAAAGGAAAGTTCAGTAATTGTATAAATTCATGATCCTTTTGTCACCATGCCTTAACAATTTCATAATGCATAAAACTATTATAAAATAGAGTGCATTATAGAGTACGTGACAATGGGAAAACTTTTTGCTTAAGAAAAGTTCTAAGTATTGTAAGAGATTGCCTTTGATATTCCAAGAATATGTGTCTCCTAGATATATAATCCATAGTCCATTACTATATATGCATTATTTATATATCACATATTCCAAGATTATGTGTGTGAAAGTGTCTCCATGATTTTTCTTCTCCGGACCATATCGAACGCCTTTTTAATGTCGAAGACGTTGCTTAGTAGTTGGTTGCTTCTGAATTCTTTTTCGATTTGTTCCACTAAAATAAAGGAGTCCAAATTCTTTTGTCTGGAATATCCGAAAATAGTAGCCTGCCCTTCCTGGCAAGTCGTATCATCACAATGTGTGTTATAGTATATCTAAAACCGTCAGTAACGTGTAACTGAACTATAAACACTTCGGAGAAGTTGCTATGAAATCCACCGCCTGCTACACAGCACAACTGTTATAACTAATAATTGAAACGCTCCTGGAAGACTCCCTGCGGCGGCAGGAATAAAGAAGTCGTAGGTAGTGCTACTCGGCTGCCATTGTAAGCTCTAATCCAGGCATCCGAACGTAGTACGACCAGTGTCCCATTCATGAGTGCATTGAAGAATGGGACGGCGGCACGGCTGACTAGATAGTCACTGAGGTGTTGGCCTGATGGGATTCAGTCGGCCGCTGGCAGAGGATCATCCCTGCCAGGTCATCCCTGCCGTTTTCACACCTCGTGTCCTATTAGCACATTCACCAACCTGGGAATATGTCTAGGTTCCCCTCCAACACGCCAAGAGAAGGCGGTTGTCACCTGAGTGGACTTCCGTTTTTTTTTTTTGGGAATGGTGGATGATGTAGAAATCAATTCCAGATACATTTTCGAGATAGCATGATCCCTCATAGTGGTCACCTATCCCATAAACAAGGTACAAAATCTATTTTGACTTGACATAAACATCTAAAGGGGCAGGATCATATTTAGTGAATGATTATAATAATGATAGACTATCCGATATTTTTGTTTTCCGAGAATATGCATTTACTTTTCGATCCGCAACAACCAGTGAATGGGCTATGAATACGATAAAATTGCATGTGTCTGCCATAAAGGCATATCAAGTGATACCTTCTCTAAATGTCAAAGCGAAGTTTATTGATAATGTTTTGTCATTAGCTCAGAAGATCTATATTCCAATGTCTTCTCATTCGTCGTTAAGTGATACCAGGTAGGATTTGAATCAGCAGGCTTGGATGTCCATTCAGTTTGTCGTGCAAGTTTCTTTATAAGGTTCTAATGCAGCCGTATCTAGACCAGTATGGGGGGGGGGGTATGTATGATCTTGAACGCAAAGTGGTGTACCAGTGATAAGTCTAAGAGTCTCTCTTGATTGAAAAATACGTTTGGTTTCTAGGAAAGACTTTTTGGCACATCTATAAATTTTGGGTGCAGATGTACAAATTGGTTTCGGTAGTGTGTTTATTAACAGCAATATTTCGATTTTTTTTCTCTAATTATTTACTTGTCCTCTTGCGTGTTGTATTGTTTATTTTTTGTTTTTTAATTGCATAATTCCATAGTAAATATTTCTTTATTCTATTATCAACTGGATAGATTAATTTAACCTCGCGGCCTCACCCCTGTAGGAATGTAGAAAAATGAACGAAATATGCTTGCAGACATATTATCTGTTTCATAGTAAAGCCTCCCATTTCGTTTCAATATATTCATAGGATTTTAACTCTTCATAGAAAATACCATGTTAAAAACTGTTAATTTTGAAACTTTCCAATGTTTTTGACCAATGATTTAATATTTACACTAAGATAACGACCGACAAATTATTTACCATTCATAAATAATGGTTATGTAAATGTTCGTTAATTCATTGAATGAATTCACCCTCAGCCAAGTGATGGGGATGCAACTGTGGGATGTGAGCCTGAGCGCTACCTGCCGTCAGCTTCATTAAGCATTCTCACCTGTGCTAGTTTTACGTCTAGTGAACAGGTAGCGCCACCTTAGCCATTGATACCTATAAATCAGCAATTTCATAAAATAATGAATTATTGATTATTTGTTCTGTATTTTCATCTATTGCTTCTAATAAATATTATATATCAACGAAAAATAATTCATCTATAAAAATCTTCGCCAGCAACAATAACCTGCAGTAATTGTAAATACTATAAACTTCGATTATCGTTTGATAATTATCAATTAGTCATGATAGTTTCCTGATATTTTTTAAATAATTATTTCATTTCTTGATAGTTAATTTTTTTCGTAATTTCATGTTGACTGCCTTTTTACATTAAATTCTAAGAACGCATGTGTGCTAATTTTTGTTATTGGTCGATAGTTCTGTGGTTTTATGATCATTGGTTGATGCTTAATGCCCTTCCTAATTTCATTAATTATTAGTTTGTTGATACGTTTCGGTTCGAGGTCAATCAACAGGTAACATTTTAACATCCGCAACATGCTCGTTTGGAATAGTCAATATGACTTAGAGAATCTTCTATTGTACGATGGTTTCTTCTACATACGCTCTTGCACTATGCTTAGTCTTAAGTAATATATGGTATTTTAAAGGATGATGGAAAGACACCTCCATTTTAGTAACCATTTTGCGAAGAAGTTGAAGCATACACGCATGAAGTCTTACCGGCTTACGCACTTATTGACTTCCCCCAATCTATCACTGCGTCTCAAGCTACTGATTTACGAGAGCATACTCAGGCCTACTCTGCTGTATGGTGCACTGCTATTTCGTTATCTGACGTATACGACAGCTAAGAAACTCCAACAATTCCAAAACGGTATACCGATGAAAGTGGTCAGAGGTACTTCATTCGAGCAGCGAAGAAACAGTGAGCTGTATGAGATATTTGAGCTGCATACGGTGAATGAATTCATCCAGCGTAGACATCAAATTTTTCGACTCATTACAATATTTGACAAACCCGGTGTTTAACACTATAACCCCCGCTCCGTTCCCCCATCGATGGCAGGACGCTGTCGCGGCTGGAACGCTTTAGTTTTAGGTTCTAGGTATAGTTTTTAGTTTGTAGTTTTTTCTCCCATTTTTAAACTGAAAGTGAGCCCCATCACCTAGATTTGTATTCATGTCATTTTCCTATTAACCACAACCTGTATTGTTGAGTAGCACGAACTCCTTCAAATGCATCTGCGCATAGCAGAATGAGGAGAAATTTGCAAAGTTTCTTATAATATTTTCATTGTATAACTTCAAGGGGTTTAGAAAAAAAAAAAAATTAAAGGATGCAAAAGTTGATTATGATTAAATGACAATAATCTGTTAAATTTGGAAGGATATTATGTTTATTATTTGAACATAAACAACTATTGTTTCCTTCGAAATATATATTATATAAAAAAATTAAATAATGAAAAATAAATTGAGTGAGTTTCTATAAGGCGTAAGTGTTATGCTCATGTAAACCAATAGTTTGAGAAGTTTACAGCACTGATAATTACAAACGATGGCACACGCCTTTACACAGTTCTCCACTCAAAGGGGGGAGGGCTCTAATTGATCTTTGGTATGGGCGGATGGCACCAAGGCCGACGAAAGAATGACCCTGAGGGAGGAGCCTAAGTGGATCCGCTGCAATTAATCATTGGCTAAAAGATGTGGCCAGTGAATGGCTAAGACATTAGGCGTTGGACTAATGGTGAAGAGGGAAACATCACCTAACTACTCCAAGGATATGTATCAGTGTCAGCCATTGGCTGAGGCTCAATTAAGGAGCTGCTCTCATTGGCTGATGGATGGGTGAGGGGCCTTGGCTTTATCTCCTACCACTTGCCTCGCGTCTCTCTCCAGCTTTTCAGGCCAACTTTCTAACAGCTTAACAGCCGCTCGCAACCCCGAGAAACTTTGCCTTTGCATCTATCTCAGTGAATCGATGATTTATGAGAATTTTTAATGTGCAATTTATTAAAATTGTTACAAAAATAACGTAAATTTAGGATTTATCAAATGAACCAGTATCATTAAATTCTATAATGCGGTTTCAGTTAAAAATTAACTTTAAACCCTTAATCAGCTGACTACTGATTCATCAAATCTATGATCATTTAAATATATTTTCATAACTGAATAACATTATTAATGGATAAGAATATTATATTTTCCTCAAAACTCCAATTAGACGTGTGTCCAATTAGCATGTTCTGAACTCTTTTACAAAGGTTTAATTATCCTTTTTTTATGAAGTGTAGTTATACAAAAATATAATAAAAATGCATTATTTTATTCATTTAAATTATTTAATTATTATTTTGTATTGTTTTATCAGTACTGTGACCTCGTTATCGTAAATCGCTAAATAAATCATTCATACAATTTTTAAGTTATAAAACAAACAATTTAATGAAAATGAAGCTTTAAAATTTCTTTTACTTCCTTTGTTGTAAAACTGTCTGACCGAGCTAGGTCAGTTTAGTCAAATATGTCATAAAAGTTAATTATGTATTTGGCAAATACAAATAACAGCATTTATTGTTTAACTCAAAGAATAATCCACATCTTGGGTTAAATGAAGCCGCACTCTAGAATTCATCGATATTGGATCATTTCATGAATAAATAAATAAATGATTTAGAGTTCGTATAGTATTGATTGTCCATTGTTGATACCAATCCCATTTACAAATAACTCTAATTTTAGTAGCCAATATATGCATAACAAACTGTAATTATCACAGTGATTTAATTGAAGATAAATTCAAATTACTTAAGTTTTGTTACGCCTTGGAGTGTGGAAGTGAGGGGAAAAAAACAAAAAACGGTTGTTTTCTTAATATTCTAAGAGCATAACATCTTGTGTGGTCAATGAATCAGATACTCATTACACACGGCGACACGAGCCGCTGAGATAGGAAGTGTAAGAAAAGATTGGCGTGACAATGGCCTAAAGAAGCGAGCGGCGCGTGGCAGGTGTGTCTCCACTTCCTTGCGCGGGTTACGCTCAAGTTGTCACGGGCGTACCGGAAGTGGTCGTATTAGGCCGATCAGTTCCTTCCGCGTCTAGGAGACCATGGCAAAGACACATCCGCAAACTAATCGACCTCGTGTAAGAAAGAAGAGCCATCAAAAGCTACAGATAGATATAATCAACAATGATACGTCTGATCTTTTGGATTGATTGAACTCTTTGAAAACCACTGTACTTTCCATTTCGTATAATTTTCGATCTGAAATATAAATATTATTATCCAAGTAGAATCTTCAACTAGAGGTTATATTCCCCGCACAGTTTATTCCTCGTTGAGGCGTTATTGCAGTACGGAGCAGGAGGGGACTGGGTTAAAATAGATCTAGCGACTTCTTTGAAGACCAGAACAAATAACTTCCACGGAAGCTGAAAGCACGGTAAAGGCGTTTAACACGTGTCTTTTTATTGACAATCATAAACTATTTTCAGTTTGGTTCGTTTGCCAATCCGATCTATATCCACTACGCTCCTCCTTTTGGGTGATAACCAATTATTTATGAGTGTATTACAATTGTGAAAATAAAACTGTTATTATGATTAATAATTCACGTATTCCACTTGTTCGTTACAGGTACGTGTTGGAGGCAACAGAGGATACTTGGATGGCACTTTAGAATTCGGGAACTGGTTGAAATACATCAAGTGTTCAGATCACCTTGAAGAAGTCACCGTGAGGCCAGTGTTATCAGCAGGGCAGGTCAGGTTCAAATTTACTTTTGTCTATTGCTTGATAGATGTATTAAAACCAATCTGCTTGAACTACTTACATTCCGGCAATGGCAAATTTTAAATCCTTTAATTGTGTAAAGTATTCATTTATCACATTAACTCCTATTGGTTGTTACACCACTCCTTCTTAACGGTATAAGCGACTGATTGTCTATTTTCCTCTCACATTTGAAGTGCATCATCATAACATCAGAAACGGGTAAGGAAGATATTAATTGGAAATGCCGAAAATATGAAAAACTCCTTCATCTATCCAGACAAAGCGGTATGTAATCCTAGAAATGTAATAGAAAAATGATTTTTGGATGATATATGGGATTATGGTTGCAAGGGATAACTTTTCAGGTATACAGGTTCTCGACGGTTTTCCCATTCCAGTCTACCTAAATCTCTCGACTCAATAAAACTCCAAAGTGAAATTATTATTACTATATGGAATCTCTCATATGATTTAGTAGCTAAGTTACGTTTGGTCTTGTTGGGCTAGAAAACATTGAAATTAATACTGAATTAGTCTCAACTCTCTGAAATTTCTGACAACTTCATCTACACGTAATAGGTGTTTTTACACTTCATAAGCTAAATTACTAACATACACGTAAAAAATAAATGAAATAATAATAATGTGTTGAACCATTCTTTAACTTATATATAATAATTCGCTTAAAGCGACCCCCTCCCTTCCTGGCTATAGTCACTATGTGTGAAAGTTATCTCATTTTGTAATATCTGAACATGGTGAACAAAGTTTATATTTTTCACACGTAGTCACTAAGAGAGGCTAGATGGGTTGGAAGAATGAAATGAGGAGGTTACTCCTTAAAACAAATTATTATTTATTAATTATCATCCAAAAAAAAATGTGCTCAATTATAACAAAATGAATAATTAATCCACTTATTGTCAAAAATATGAGAATTTCTGCTCATTCAGCAGTGTTGAATAGTGATGTTGAACCCTGAATATGGACTATGAAAACATGATAAAGTTCCCTTCGCGAACAGATATTAAGCCCGAGAACAGACCGGATTATGCACAGGAGGTAATCATAGCCATTATGAGAAGATTGCCCCTGAGGAAGATGACACATTGGGACCGGGAGACAAATGGCGCATGTGCGCGAGGCGCGTGGACCTGATGATGTTATTAGATACAATACAGATCCCGGGACTAGGATGGCAAGGGTTATTAGGGTGGGTGTGTCTGACACAAGGGATGATGTATGGCCTTAGGGTGAGCATTTGCTGCTTCGTCGGCTTCTCACAATCCGGTCTTGTCGCTTCGCCGGAGCCGCTCTTGTCTTGTGGTCGAGCAACCTAACAACATGTTGTTGTTGCGAGTAATCAAGTTTTGTAATGCCGAACATGATTCCTGGGAAAGTTTTGACTGTTCGAAAATACCTGAATTTTGTTGGGATTAGTAGACTAAATAGTACGAGGACCAATAGTTACTTAGAAGGCTACTAATATTAATACTAATAAGATCTAAATAGTATTTTTAAGAATTCATAATAAAATTAAATGTTTTTTTACTATAATTTTGTTCTTCTACTGAAAAATAGTTTCTGCTAACTACTATACGCGAAAAAAACCCATAAATAGTTTGACAGAGATATTGCTGTTAAAATTCATTAGTATTTTTAAAATAACGTAATAAAAATTAAATGTAACATCTTTCACAGGGGTGTAGTGGGGCCGGAATCTTAAAAACAAATTAATATATATTATTTATTAACCAAAGAAAATTATACTGACTGTCGCGACTCGATTCCGGTCCTGCCATATACCCAGTTTGTTTATACGTGATTAACTCCGGAATTGCTGAACCTGTTTTGAAAAGCAACATGCTCCTAAGCTTCCCTGTTAACATATAGGCTACATCTGTTCACGCCAATTCTTATATTGGCTTAAAATATCCTTTATTGTATAACTGTTCATTTATAATTTCTTTGTTACTGTGATTCAATCCCTCCCCTTGAAAGAATACATATATTACATCCCATGGGGAATTCCTGGAAGAGGAATTCCCCCCTGATAAAAATCCTTGTCACTACTATGTTATAATTAAAGTGACTTTAAGATAGCACCCGCTATCAAGCCGTTTAGAACACGCTCTGTAAAGGGACAAATCCAATAACAGTTGATGGCAACCGTTTTCTTAACTGCAGTTTAATTGTTCTTCAGGTTCTATATTTATATTAAAGCAGATTTATGCTATTAGTTAAAAGTAAATTCAATAAATTAAGACGACTTCTGTATAAAAAAAAAAATCCGTGGGAGACAAAGAAGGGCACGAACCTCTAATTGCCGGAGTTGGGGGGAGAGACTACAGCCAGGTGGCGCCCTTGTTTATGACACCATGTGACTTATCACCGTAGCTTCTCCCCTCTCCTCTATGTGCACCGATAAACATCGTCAGATTGAAAACAATAATGACCCCGGGGTTATTGTTTCGTCTTATCCCCGGGGCGAGATGGGGGGGGGGGGGTTGATTAAGCTCACCACCGCACGCGAACCCATCTCCTCTGAGAAGAAAAAACCGACGCTAGGAAGTTTCATCAAACCACCCGCTAATGATGATGAAACGACTCCAATCCGAAGTCAAGATGGTCTTATTCCAAAACAATTTTAAACTACTGAATGACTGTTGATCTTTAGCTTTTTATTGAAATGTTTACATGCATTCAATACATATTACTTTAAGCAGTCTTTTTAGAGCCAAAGTCACTTTGTAACTTACCTTGTAACTTTAGCTTTGTTGAGATGAGCGGCTTACAGGAGTAACACTACAGCAGAGCAGTTAACGAGCGTAACATATTCAGCGTAGTCCGTGGGATAACCGATCGGATCATTTTGAGAACCGCTAGCGTAGAGCACAGAGACCGTCTAACAAATGTCCCACTTGAAAGTAAATAGCTTAGCAAAAAAAAAAAACCTCTATAAAAGATACATTTTTACACTAAATACGTGGACTAGAAACCTAATGTTTAGCTTAAATAATTCAATTTGGAGGGTAAGACGCTCTGAAGGTTTGTTTGGAAAATTTTATTCATTCATTTCATATAAATTTAAATTTTACCTTACCGAGAGTTCATTGCTTTGTATAGGCAAATGAGTGGTAGTATATTTGGGGGAATCGAATGAGAAGTTTTCATCAAATATTTTAATGGGTAACAATTATAATTGTACTACGATTCCATCAGATCCTAGTGTGAGATGGTAAGTGCTCAAAATAATTTGGGGAGCCCCCCAGAGGAATCATTCCCAAAAATTTTAAGTAGGTTTATAAAAGAGAATTACTATGTACTTCAAAACGTTGCCCAATAATAAATTTGGTGTAAACCCAACGGGCTGTTCTACTCATTTCTGATAAACTTGGTTATGCTTTCGAATATGAATTTTCTGTTATTCTAAAGATTTTTTTTTCTTTAGATCATAATAAAAAACCAGTATTTTTATGTTACTCGACCAGCATGAAAGTTATCGTTTCTCAGCTGTGCAAAGCCATTGACGAGATCATAAATCACCGAAGGGAAAATTCCATACCTTTTTACCTGAAGAGCTCTGGTGTAAAGGCGTGGAGGTAAACCTGGTTTTCCCGAAAGGTAAGGAAGACTAGGAGAGGCACCATATTCGAGGTAAGCACTTTAGGAAACACTGGGGTAAAACCCGCCTGGAAAAGCCGAGCAGCTTTCAACCAATTTGTAAGGACCCTTGATTGTCGCAGCCAAACAGATACTTTCAATATATTACTCCAACCTGTAACTTGTGTGACTATGAAGACCTTATATGAAATATTCATTTAATTAAATAATAATAATTTAAAACTATTTTATGAAGATGTAAGTAATATGCTAATATCAGCCCCTCTCCCCCTTCCTATTTACTATTCAAGTAAGAGTCAACTGTAGTACTTTGCTGAAACTCCCCGAGAAAAAAGTAAGATGCATGCTGTAGTATTTCAGTTGTGCCTGCATGATTACTCAATAAGAGAATAAAACATATCTGTACATGAAATGGAAAAAGAAACATGATTCGTAATTGACAACGTTAAAAAGTATCACATAATCAAAAAATGCCTTTCATTAGTACAGAGTCATAATCTTAGTAACTTTTACTAGGGTGAACCAAAAGTAGGCAGACTGTAAATGGTATGGTTCAAAGTTATATAATATATAATATTTCGTTATGTTAAATTTGATATTCTTTTTGTTTTATAGACCCCATACTGGCAGATAATTTAAATATCGAAACAATAAGTGGGTTACTGTTAAAATAAATACTTCTCACCTACTTTTGGTTCAACCTGCATATTATAAATATTCAAAATAAACAAATGGATTTAGTTTGACGTTAAAACATATATCGTGACTGTTTAAATTTAACAAAGACTTTTAACGAAATCAAAATAATTTTTCCAGGTTTTCTACGAGACGGTGACTGACGTTCAGCCAGGACGCGAGCTGGTTCTACCGCCCAAGGAACCCTTGAGGCCAGAACACGAAGAATCTCATTCAGGTTAGTTTTAATTTTTTTTTTAATATAAAAAAAAACATTTTAAAATATTAACGCAACCGGAAGATGTCTAGATTTAACAGTATAGTCACATTGTAACATGGATACAATATAGTCAGATTTTATAAGAGAAAGGAACATTTTTTGAGTTCTTGTCAAGTATGTACAAATCATCTTATTGACAGTATTTCGGTCTAGGCTATATAAATTTAAAAAAATATAAAGTAGTTATACTATTTGTGTTAATATAGGTTACATTGAGCGAGTCTTTAATTACATATAACATTTTATTAGGCTAAGTACAACAAAATTAAGTTGCAGAGGATGGAGTTTATTTGTGACTTTGCCCCTTGTTTTATCACTCTGCTAATGTCGTTGTATTTAAATTTGAATACTAAATTAGTTATTATCTCTAGCTAACAATCCTTTGGAAAACCTTAATTCAAAGGTCGTGTCTAAAAAATGTTCCAAGTTCCAAAAAAATTCTTGCAACTTCACGATGGCTCTTTAGCCTTGGCAAAGAGTCTGGGAACTTTGTGTATAAAAATTAATTAGGCACTTCTACAAATCAGGGACAACAATTAGAGGGAACCAGTCGACGTAAGTTAAGAGAACAAGGGAGGGAATTGAGAGGGAGGATGAATAAGAGAGATTGAACAGACGAAGTTGTGAAACGAAGTGGCAGACACGTTGAGCCGTAAACAGGCCCTCCAGTTTTAATTAAAATATTAATAGGTTAATAACCCGGGTCTCTGGGACGGAGGGGGGTGGGAGGGGATGGCCCGTATTTCGTCCCTCTTAATAAAGTGACAGCGGCGAGTGTTGTTTCGACAATCTGCGCGGGACACACTCAACGCATTAAACTATTTAATTTCTAACGGCCTCTTATTAACTTTACAGACGAGGAAGATGGCAAGCCTTTAGCACCGATCTGTTTTGATTCTTCGTCCTCACTTTTGTAAGGATACAAAACCGTTGTGTGATTAACCATAAGCTACTAAATCGGAAGAGATGGTAAAAGGTTTTCATTGGCATCAATCCTATAAGCCGATGAAGAGAAATGAACATTAGTTTTCTAAAAACGCTGTGCATATACAAGAATATTTATATACGCAGTATTTATGCATTCTAGAATTAGATAGAAAGAGAATAACATATTACATGCTAATGCTGCTTTGATTTTGTATTCATGTAAAAATTTGGTTTTAATAGCAGACTCAATAGAACCCGGAAAATCTGGACTAATTGGGCATTGTCAAAACAAAATATTTTTCATCACAGAACATTATACCCCCATGATACAATAGTGGAATTCTGTGATTAACTAGTAAGCTAAAAAAAACCAAAAACCTCTCCTGTAAAATTTTGGAAACTGGGTTTCACACAAAATTTTTAGATCTGTGCTACAACATCCATATTATACGTCCCGAATAGACACATAATGGAGAAAAAACCGCGTATATTTTATTTTGTAGTAACGTTTTCAAAAAGGACACCTTTTTTTCTAAAGCATACCTGTTGGTTTGGTCATAGTAAGTCATTTTTTCGACCAATAGACATATAATTTCACACAGTCATTCAATGACAGGATGAAAGCAAAAATCCAGTCTACTCCATGATACATAAAATTGAGTCAAAGGTAATCGAAAAGATTGTGGATAGACAGTAGTTTCGTTTCATCATAAAACATATAATAAAGTTACTTTGCTAAAAAAAAATAAAATATAGTTCTAGCCTAATCGATATAATATCAAAATATCCTCGATTCAAACTTATCCTGAGGTTTGAGGAAAAGTCATAGCTATTGTATAGTAGCTTGATTTTATTGTTTGAAAGAGATAATTTTTACTTCATTTATCATTTATTATTCAAGGTTATTTTACGGGTTGATGAGTAACTCGTTACAGCGTTTCATCTTTCCATAAAAGAAATACTTGTATAGTGTAACTGAATGAACCGGGGCTATTAGATATGGAAATTTTTAAAACATATGTTGGCTTGAACGCGACACAGAATGACCCTTGTTTCGTTTCTGTATCTGAAAATAAATGAGGGTTCGGTATAAATACATGTGGCATTGTCGACACAAGCGCGATAAGTTACAACCCCCCCCCCCCCAAAAAAAAAGACCCCGACGATAGAGTCGTAACAGCTCCGGGTGACAATGATTTAAAAAATGACAGGGCAGTGGGCGTTACTCAGAGCCGCGCGCTAGACGCGTATCCATCTGCCCACCATGGGAAACGTAAACAGGGCACCTCACCCCTTTGGGCGACCGCAGATTAGGCCGATTCTGTGCGCGTCACCGGGCATCTGCGCAAGGCGTCACCTCTTTATCTAGCATTAGCGTACGCTTGCCTTTGTCCCCTGTGACGCAATCATGGACGCTTTCGGATGTTGATAATTGCCGAGCCCGAAGGAAGAGACAGACAATCAGTCAGCGATCAAACAAATCCTTACCATAGTGGTAAAACAAAATAAAGGTGAGGGGGAGTAAATTGTATAATGATGTTGTATGCACAGTAATATAATGGTTAAGGTTGAACACGTTCAAAATTAATTTTCCTAATTATAGTTTAAAAGACGGAACACCAATAACACGATATTAATGACTATGCCGAGATCATTAATTTACACCTCCCTATCAATATTCATTTCTCCAGCAGTATTTTCTGTGCAATCCATGCAAAGACACCCCGATGAACCCAGAAGGTTGTCTGAATTTAAAACAACGCAATCCTAAAATGATTATTTGATCTGAGGTTTTCCTAGAATTCTCAAACCACTAATCAAAAAAATTTTACCCGTGGTTAAGGATACATTACAATCGTTTACGCACACGAAATAATTGACGATCCATCTGCTTCACTTGGGGTATCCTCAGGGTATGGCAGCTCCGGGGTCTTTTGTGTGTACATATTGTTTGAATATTGGTATGAGAAAGAACTGTACATATTGTTAGAATGGAATGCTGTATACGCCTAAAAGCTTAGGGCGCATATTTCTAATCTCTGAATATTTTAATAGATGTTTTCGATCAATAATTTAGCCATCTCAACTGAAGAAGTTGTTTTTCAAAAAAGAATAAGCATTTTCAGTAAAAATGAAATTTAGTTTATAATGGATATAATAAAATTTAATACATAAAACTAGAAATTGAAATAAAAAAAAAAATTATCTTTGATCGGTTCGTATTAGAAAGGTAGTCATTAGAAAATGCGTGTCATTTTTCATATTTTCTTCATTTAATTTGATTTTTTTTAGCAGGATAGGTATAATATTACCAGATCAAACCAGTGCATATTTTAAGTACAAATTTAATATTCCTGGAATATTTTCATCGTGAAAAAACGAAAAAAAAAAGAAGAAGAAAGAATGACAGAATAATAAACGCTACAGGCAAGGGAGCACTATTATTGCCCCCTGACATCTATAACGATATTTTACGATAAAGACACGAGGCTGAAAAAGGCCATTAGGCCAGTAATAAAAAAGCAGTTAACACCGTGGCTACCATAATAATGGCTTCATTGTGCCAACCCTTTGCCGTGGGCGTGCCCTGCAAACTGTTATGATATAGGCCCTGCCTATTGTCCTTCCGGTCGGCACCCCCTGCCTCCGCGATAGGATCGCTCCGTTGACATCTATATCCCAGGGCAGATGTACACCACTGCCTTATAGATTAGCATGCTCACGCCCCCGTCAAATTACTCCCCAGTCTATGCAGATTCGGCCGAGTTTTTAAACTGATTATGAGCAGATGTCGTGAAGGGGAAATCTTTGTGTGCGGCGAACCGCTAGTCGAATACTCGCTGCCTTATCAGTGCTCGCAGGATTAGCTCGGAAGGATAATTTAAATGTCAGAGCTCAGCGGAGCTGTCCCACACTATTGGATCATTGTGACTGTTAACGGGTGTACTTAAGTCGATTCTTGTCCGGAACGATTGTTTTGAATAACTATGAAATACATAAAGACCAAACCGACCACATGGTGCTCACTAGACGGCATAGTTGCTAATATAAAAACGAAATAGGTTACCATACTTAAACCCAAGATATCCATATCACCCAAATTGAAATTAATGGAATTCTTAGAACAATGCTAAACAAAAACGTCCACTTCGAGTACATGATACGTTGAAGGTACCATCAGGTTTTTTCTGAGCATGCAGAAACAAGCGTAACAACGAAATCGATAATTCTTTTTTTAGACAGTTCTTTATTTGAAAAATTACAATTTGCTTATTCACCATTAATAATAGTGATACCTTATATACAATCCCATTCACTTAATATGTACAGTTCTCTCTCGTGACAACATTCATACAATATGTACATACGAAATCTCCCCGGGAGCTCCCAGAGAAGCTGGTGAAGAAGTCAGGGGCAACAAAAATCCACCCACAACACTCTTTTTTTTTTATCTTGTATATCTTCTTCTTTCTTTATCTTCATACACCAATTTGCCAATCAACATCAGCTCATAGCTCATGATTCCCATTTACTTTAATTACTAGTTTTTTTTTTGTTTTAAACTGAAATTAACGTTAAATTGAAATGAATTACTTCTGTTGTCCACTGACTGTCCTAAAGAGCAGATAGCGCCTCAAAAAAGGTTCTATTCTCCAGATAATTCATCCCCGCACGTTCAGATTATGAAATTCACTTGAACCAATAAACCTTAATATGGATGAATTATTAGTGCAGGATAATTGTTGTAGAAATGACGATTTATTTTTAATTTAATGACTCGAGAGCGCTCATTTAACAATCTGCCGTAGAGTCCGACGAAGCGTTAAAAACGGCTACGAGCAGATAAGTATAGAACCAAAGCAGTAAAACCTGAGAGAGTTGTAGACCCCCCTTTCTTCTGGTGGCAGAATATTTCTAAAAAGGACTTCACGAGGACTGGGACAAATGATCGGGTCATTGGCATCAGTCGAACCCGGGTCTATTATTGTATCGGCGAGGGCAGTTGAGGATGCTGTATTTCAGTCGGGCCTCAGTAAGCACGCGATTTTATTAGACCTCTGGCCATTAGTTTCGCTTGAACCTTGCTGAGCCTGCATTAGGGTGGCCACATGTGGGTACATCGCGGCTCTTAGCTCTGCTAATTTTAGCCCGATAAGATTCGAAGAAATTTCAATAACGAAATAAATCGTAGACGAAAATTGTCAGTTTTTTTATTATGAACTCTTTTAAACGAAATAAAATTACAATCTGTCCTACTTGATAGATTCTACTCACTTAAGCTTAGTCTGGAGCTAAATGAAGGGTCACTACATTTGTTCACTTACTGTTATTTTAAGTACAGGTCTCTCTTTTTCAGAGCGTTAGCTCCTTATAAATATCCATTCAGGGCTTAAGGTCAACTAAAAAAACAAAAAGCCAATTGTTGGACATGAAGTACCAAACAGAGTGGTTACAAGCCACATATTTGTTCTCGCCTTATTGACTGCGAAGCTAGTTCTCACCCTATCCGGGGTCAATCGGAGGCCCATTAAAAAATAACGCGACCGGAAAGCTCTCGACGAGCCGGCTGCCGGTGAGTCAGAACACTTCCTGCTATTAGCGCATTTCGGGGTTAAAGCAACGGTCAAGCGGTGATTTAGGCATGTGCATCTGTCGGCAGACGTCCGCTGCCATAGGATACGTCGGTCATAACACGGCTCGGATCGCTGGCGTTGCATAGTGTTGCTGGGCTGCAGTAGGAAAGAGGTTTACATAGCACCTCCTAAATGTTAGCAAATAGTGTAAGTGAAGGAAACAATAGTATCTTTTTGATCATGGGACCATGTAGCTTGAGAACAAACATTTATGAAATATAGCTGGTCACGAGTCCACTCCCGCTTTAGTCTCTGATGAGGATTATAGGGATTCGTTGCGCAGTATGATGACTGCGCTAGGGGATTAAGGCGATTGGATAGGTTTCGATGGAATTTTATAAACTTGCAAGGAATGAGTTCAGGAATGTAGGGTATATTAAGATCGTTAGGAAGGGTTTTGTTGCTGACGTAATAAGGATCATTTACTATTGTTCTCAGGACTTTTGTTTGAAAGGATTGGATACGCTTGACGTTCGATTTTATTGCCGTCCCCCATAGCTCTAATGGTCCAGATTGTAAGTAAAACTTTGTAGATTAGTAATTTTAAATTAATTAAAAGCTCTACACTTAAAACTGGCAAAAAAATAAAAAAAGCTAAAGTCAAACATCTGGCCAAAAGTCAAACATACAAGCTAATAGTGTTTTTATTTTTGGTAACCGAAATTTACCCCATACCTTAGTTATATTATTACACAAATGGTTACATCATATGATAAACAAAGATTTTTTTGAACCTGCCAAAATTTTTGATGAGTATACTTAAAAAAAATAAATGAAGGTGGGGGGGGGGGTGCAGGTGCGTGGTAGGAGCTGAGATAGGCAATCCCAGAAGCTCCCAGTGACGTGAGGGTGTCTCTTCACGGCGCAGACAAAACAGAACGGACTCAGCACATGTACTCGTCCAATTCCGGGCAAGCGTTTCTACCGACATACAGGCCGAGCAAGCATTCTTTTCCTTGGCTCCTTTGATTATTATTTTTCGAATTGCCTGATATAATATTTATAATGCTTCCTACTAAGCGTTTTTTAGTTATTTTTTGTTTCAAAATAAGCTAAAAAAAAAGTACCTAAAAAAAAGTAAAAGAAAATACCTGTTATTAGGCAGTAAAATTTATTTGTGGTAAGGATTCCGCATTAGCAATTATTATCCAAAGAGAAAATATACTGGGAAGATCGGAACCTCCCCAATATCCCGTCAGAGGCTCTACCATCTGAGCACCTTTGCACGAGTACATTGCTTTGTAGTAGTTTGGCCATCATATTAGACCCTACCAATATATTTTTTCCTTGGTTAATAATTATGAATAAAATACCAGGTATGTTACTAAAAATAGTTGGTAATTAAAATTTCGTTTTTGTACATACCTTTAACTATGTTTTTACTTCTATTTAATGCCATCAATTGCCATGACTTTGGGGGATCAGTATTTAAAATCTTTAATAGCTTCTTAAGATGTCGACTTCATTCGGATAGATAACTTATACATTACACTACGGGTGATGTGATTAAACCTTTTTAAATTTCGATTCGATTGGACTTCTTTTAAGATTGATATCGTAGAAACACATTCACACAAACAGCCAGACGATAGGGGATTGACATGTTTGATAGTAAGCACCTTTGGATTAGGTAATTATCTGTATGTAGGTAAAAAATCATACTAAGATATTGTTATAAGTAACATTCTAGTCACTCATAGGAACGAATACTAAATGAATATTTAACACAGCCCCTGGCCCGTCGTAACGTCCTTAACCTCGACAATAAAAAAAGCACGTTACAAGCACTCATCAATGACGGTGATTTTCGAAATCCCGACCCGACATACAGACAGGCTGACGTGCGCCGTCCGTACCTGATGCGGTGTTCGCACGCGCAAGGGTAGCGCGGTAATGACTTCCGCCCACCTGCCGCCCCTTACCCCTCGACATATCATGTGTTTGACCTTATATTCAAATCTCACCCCCGGTTCTGATTAATGGCCTCATAAAAAAATGACACTCGGGTCTCACATATGTCCTACGAGGGCGAGAGGGCGTAAACGATGCCCCTTCAATCATTCCAGATGAATAACAATCATCCTATCAATATTAATCAACCAACCATTCCTGCAGCATAATAGCATATATGCATCAGGCTGATTTCACTCTAAGTAAAAAAAAAAATGGTGTACAAAAGATATTTGCAAGTTAAATGACATATTTAGAAAGATAAGCAATAATAGTCAAATCATAAATGTCTTTAATGAATCAACCATTACCAACATGCTTATAATAAATAGATGCCGGTATTCGCGAAAACTATTGTGCATAAAATATTTTATTTATTATTATAAAATACTCTTATTGTAAATGTATTACAATTGGTTTCGTGTTTAAATGTGACATTTAGAATTGAACTGTCCCCCTAAAATGGGGGGTTGCCACCCAGGTAAAACTCTAAAAATATCTACCTGGCTAGTATTAAAAAAAGAGAATATTAAATTTAAATTTAGCTATATTTTTTTACACGCATTCATTGACGCTTTATAAAATGATTATAGTCTATGCAGCAAAACGAGTTATTCTCTTGGAACTGATAGGAGGTTAAATGTCTTCGTCTGAAGTCAACGACACAAGATAGTAGACTATGTTGATAAATGTGTTGTCTACCATCTGAATAACTATTTTGCATAGCATCTTATTTATCAACATCCTGAGATACTCCAACATTTGTATCCTGCGCCCATTATCAAGACAATTATAACCGACTAACAGCAGAAATAGACCGTGTCTCGTACGGAAAAGATCACGGGAGAACCGTTGAAACGGCACTAGGAACGTTAGCGGGAGACATATGCTGTATTCAAATAACCACCTGTTGTAACGCTTCCATACTGCACCTGATACAGGGCGGACCACAGGTGAAACTTCGTCACAGTCGAGCTTACTTCCTTTAGCGGCTGACTCCCTGATTCCGGTAGCCCAACGGCCGTTAGGTGTCTGTTGGGGAAATCCGGAAGTGTCCGAATCGGCGTAGTGGTTTGTGGAGTCAGGTCGATTACAGCTTTAATTATGTCAAATGTATACGCAGGGGATATTTAGTAATGAGCTCCTCAATTGGTATATTTGTAAAAAACGAAGCGAAAAAAAAAAACGCCCAAGTAACAACTGATCAATTTTTAAAATTAGTTACGAGAAACGCTAGTATTTGGAGAATGGAGACCCACCCCCAGGCTAGACCCCAACAAATACGGAATTTAATTGTAAATCCGGGTAGTAGGATTAATAATTCTATAAAAGTGATTTCGGGATCAAAATCGGTATAATGGAAACGAGAGGTACAATTAATTCACTCTTTGATTCTATACCATATTCCTAAATAAATTTTGAATACATTTTTTTTTTACATCTTGTCAATTTAAATAATGTTCCTTTTAATTAAACAATAGCGTATATGAAAATAAAATGAAAGAGGTTAGTTAATCCACAAATAAAATGTGCTCACCTGCTAATACGGAAAATTAATTTTGTTATGTGTTTCAGTAGGAGCTTTTTTTTTTTCTGTACGGCCTTAACATGCCCATATGCGTGAGCTTTGTTGGATAAGGAATGATTATAAACAGGTTTTAAGTATTTTATAGTAAGATTTTGAGGTCTAACGGAAGCTCCACTACTCAGAATGTTTCTGGGAACTATAAAATAATGAAAAATGTTCGTTTTACTCATGTGCAAAAGTGTTACGATATAAAACATCTTCTGACACTCAACAGATTTAATGAATTCTACCCGAATGTATTCTACGGACTATACCGTCGTACTCAAGAGCTGATGGTTCGTTTAGAAATAGTGTTAATACCTTCCAAAACTCACACCATCAATAAAAAATATTACGGTAGACCTCAGTTTGAGGTACTATGACTGTCAAGTAACAACGGCCAGGCATTTGTTGAGATAGGTATCTTGAACTTAATTTGAAAATTCATAAAACACGACTCCACGAGCATGAAGAAAGCGGATCCGTGGGAACAAACCCGACGAGCGCCGGGGTATTCGGTACCACCCGTTGGTTCTACACCAGAAGACTCGGGCTGCTACAAGATGGTAAAGATCGGGCCAGCTGTACAGGTATCAACAGGTGCTCAGTGCAGCGGCGCGCGACTCGCCCCGGCCCAGGTGTCCTCGAGCTGCAGTCTCCCATGTCCTCGCCAGTTCTTGCTCTGTAAAGGAGTAACAGACAGGACCATACGGGTATTCAAGGCTAAGAGTAACATTCTAGCACGGTTAAGGTCGATTCACGTGATATGCAAATGTTTAGCGCAGTTAAGAGTTGACTAAATGATTTGGATGAGTGGATAGGTTAGGAACTTGGAAAATCGTTTGGGTACGTTAATTAAAGTTCTAGAACAGTTGGGAGCTGAAACCAGAAAAGTTGAAGCTGACTGTTAAGGGATGACTGTAATGTAAAAAAGAGCGTAGGGTAGAGTTCTAAGGACTTCGGATTGGAAAGTTGGGCTGCGTCACCGTTTGGAACTGTTTGCGTATAAGCCGTAAGAGCAGTCATGCTAATCTTCTCTGTATCGTTCCAATTTCAGTATATGTACCGCCGAAGTGAGTACGAATTGTAAATATGGTATGAATGAGATCATTTATTACAATTAATTATTGCACAATGAGGCAGATTGTAATTTTATCATAATAAAGTTGTTAAATGATTTAATGTGAGCTTTGACTTTCTAAGTTTGCTGGTTCCTAACGTTCCCAGTTCTAGTAAACATCCACAATGAAAATATATCAACGGATATCTTAAACCACATTCTGATGGAAGCCCAGAAATGGATAAAAAATTCAATTCCTTGAATTTTTGTATTTGGAAGGTGTTGTATGAAAACGGCCATTTATCCTTGTGAATGTGGTAAATTAGAAAATGAAGAAATATCTATATTTGAGTGCATAAACTGTAAAAAGCAATAATGAAACGAAATTAAACTAAAAATAACTAATACTATTCGGAGATTGGTTAATTTCAGTAATCTGTTAGTTTATGACCATGAGAATAAACATGTTTAATTGCCGAGCCCGAAGTTGTACTTTTAATCAGGAACGAAGAATAATACTGTAGTTTTCGGCAGGGTTGAGAAAAATTCATCAACACACTATGTAATATTATATTACAAAATTCAGGTGTCTCTTTTGGGAATATTTGCTGTTCAGTCAAAAAATAGTTTATAATTGATAAAAAAAAATGTTACTACTCTCTGGATAAATTCATAATAAAACATAAATATGGGATTACAAGAGATGCCATTAATGAGACGGAGAGGAAGAAGGTGCCATAAGCCACCTGAGCTGGCGAAGCCGTGCGTTACGCCTGCTGTGGGCGAGGCCACGCTCGAGTACATCTTCCCACGCCGGCGTGAGCGTTATGAAATTTAATTATCACAGCTAATGGTGTATGGATCTAGGGTGTCTACCGCATTGTGGTTATGCGACTGTGAACTTAACGGGCCAGTTCATCTTTATGGGCCATCACTATAACTAGCAGTGGTTATATCTAGTTTCTATAGCTAAGCGAATATGAGCTGATATTGCCTAAGAAATTTTGGACTGATACGCACAATTTTATGTTATTTTATACTTAACCGTAAGCATCTCCGTCAAATAGTCTATATATACATTAAGTTGGCTTGGTTAAAAGAAGCTAGAGCGAATTCTAGATACTGTCTCAAACCACTATTTTTAGGTAATATCTTACCGTCTTTAATGAGTAAATATCCTTAACATATTCATAAATATCAATACAATTCTAAAGCAGCTTTTGTTAAATTTATTATTTTGTGCATAAATCCGTTGTTGTGTGAGTAGAGTTACCAATTGGTTACCTATCTGCAAATAGACACGTAAGCTGTAACAGTAAAAGAAATATATTTTCAAAGATTTGAGATTTGAGATGAAAAGCAGACTGTCTTTTCATTAGCATTTCCATGTCAACATTTTTGCTATTTATAATTTTTTATTGTTTATTGAAAACCGGAGATTTCCATTAACCAAAATGGTTTAACGAGTAAAAGTGTTTTGGTCTATAATAGCACGTTTAAAGATTAACAATCATATAAATAGTTTTTTTAGCCACTGGTGCAAAAAACACTGGCCCACACTCGGCAATTTATCCGAAAATATGATTTGGTTTATTTATTACTGTAAACAAAATGTTTAGGACGATGCTGAGGCAACTGATCCTGGGATTAATTAATGAAATGTATTGCCCAATTTAATTAACGGGCAAAAAGATTCAGTTTCCGAAATAAACTGAACCGCTTCCGATTTCTTTTATTGATTGCTTTTCATAAACTTATTTCATTTCCAAAATATAATAAAATATGTACGGGCTAATATTAAATAACTGGATAGCTCCAGTTTAGTTTAGGCGATTCGTTGAAAGGGAAAATTTGCCTTTCTTCTATATAGGAATGTACACGCAGTGGCGTACACAGAGGGATGGTCCCCAATTAGCCACCCTTTCTAAGTCAATCAAAATCAAGAATGCTCATTAACAATTACTTAACATAAATAAATTATTTCTTTTGTTTGAACATATCGCACGATTAATGACAAAATGAAAGACTGTTTATATATTTATTTTATCTTTTTTATTAAAAAAGCTTCGAAGGACATTCTTAATTACATCAATTTATATCGTTGTTTTTCTCCGGGAAGTATCGCCTAGCGATGTCTCGATTTTACCACCAGGTCACGTTTATTTATGTGGCCATGGCCAATTCCAAATATTCTTCATGATCAGGATGGCAGTGTTTCGGCCAAAATTGTGGGCGGAACAGGCCGAGTTTTACTTATTTGCGAGTACCCAACAGTGATTTCGGCTCTTGAGGGAGGGGCTTGGGGCGAGTCTCCCCTCCCCCACCTTTAAACTGTCTTGAAGTGGAAATAAATTGTTTTGAAGTCCGGTACGGGAAGACACCAAACTGGTGGGGATGACCCAGACGGTAGTGGGGGCCTTCACCAATGGCTTCCTCACCGGCCGTCAGTAACCTGTTGGGGTGGCTTCAGGTACGACATTCAATTCCTGCTTCGCTGTCAATATACAATACATCAACACCATAAGGTACATTTATCTTAATACAAGTATATGTTATATTAGTCATTATTCATGATCTTTGTTTTTATATATTTTTTTTTTGGTTTTAAACCCTTATTTGGCAATAACAAAGGACTATATTCTTGGAAACACCTTTTTGATAATTCGCTGAGTTTCAGTCTAAAGCATAAACTCCATCAATGAGTTTAAATTAACAAATTTCGCACGGTGTTTGATTCATAGATCTTGAAAATATTTACCGACCCAATTTTATTTTTTGAGTTGTACATAAACTAAATAAAAGACAAAACATCAGGGACTCTTAGTCGATAATTAAAACTTTCTCCAAAATATTTGATTTGATTTTATATTTCAAAACATGTCGATCACAGAACCTTTCTAAAAATTTAAAAAAAAATAGCTATGATACTGAATATAAAACAGCTTTATGGTTAGCTGTAGTTATTTTTTTATTTTTCAAATTCAATTTGTTTTCAAGACTCCGATGCTTCTTCAATTACATGGACCTTTAAAAGTTATATAGTTTCTGAGCGATGAGTCGAGAAATCTTAAAGAAAAGCTTAAGCTTGGATTCGACTTTTACGGGTTTGATGATTGTTATTATTAAGCAGTATCTAATATAGTTGTTAACTAATAACAATAATTATATTATATTGATAGGTTTAGAACAGGGATTGTCTAGTTTAAATAGTTAAATAATAATAATAATAATAAAATAATAATTATAAATATTTATTATATACATTAAATATTATATACATTGAATTATAAATATAATATATAATACTACGTATGTCATGGGATTGTTGTGAACTTCTTCAGTTAAAGAAGCAACTCAATTTTCTAGATTCACCTAACACATCATTATGCTATTAACTTTTCTTAGTGCTCAACGTCAAGGCGAACGGATTGTAAAAATGGTCAACCATTTACTGATCAATACCTCTTACATCGGACAGTAATGATGTAAATGATGAGGGTTAAGAGGTGAACAGAACCAAGTTAGAATTTCGCAATATTTTCATTCCTAAAACATTGAACTACTGAATGCAAAAAAAAAAACTCATGGTTTAGTGTGTATAATTACCGATATAAAATCATTACATTGAAAGTAAATATTTATAATCGTTTGGAAGCGTGGGAGAAGACGCAGTGAAACACTAAGCCATTTTAACTATTGGATTCGACATTGACATTGTCTGGGAAATCTTTTGAGCTCTGGCTGGGTCACGCTATGTTAACATAACTCGTGTATGTTAGTATGGTTGTGATGTATGAATGGATACAAATGTCATCTTTGTTAAAGAGATTCCAGAGTATTCTTACTACAAATGGCCCCGGCCATGAACCAAAACCTTTCATGACCCTTTGTTCGTCTATTTTGCACGCTTTCATCTTCAAGACTTTTTTCTCCTGTCTAATCCCATTTTTCCTGGCGTCAGTCATAACATTTTTGGAATCCAACTTATTGTCTGGTATGAGTGTTTTAACTATGGTAGTACACATAGTTACTAATCTTGCTTTTAACATAATCTCTCAAAAGTAGTATAAAACATTTAATAGTTTCGTCTTTTTTTATTTTTATTTTATTTTTACATCTGGTGAACTTAGAGATTTTTCGCTTTCCGTTCGGTCCTCTATTTGCCGCCCTTTCTGTTGGAATCAAGAGTGGTTATTAAGTTAAATAATTTAAAAAAATTATTGGTTAATTATTAGTTCAAACAGATTGCACATATTAAATGGATATATAATTAAGCGTGTTATACATCGCACTACTTTTTCAAAAGTAACACAACTCAAAAACTGAGACGGTAAGAGTAACACAAGTGTACTCTTAAGCTAGGACGAAACACTTTTGATTATTGATAAATGGATATTTTCCCCATACTCACACGGACATAACGCAAAAACCAAATTTGTTGGCGTTGTGTCACTTTGCAAATACTACTGCGATATTTACTTTTCTTGCTTTTGTAGCCTCAATATTTATATAATCTGTGTTTTTCTATGGAAAGTATCGCTAGATCTCGATTTTACCAGCATTCGACGTATATGTGCGTGGTCATCGCCAATTCTAAATTCACAGTGCACGTGTTTACTTTTTTCACTGATGAAGCCTTAAAATGTCGGGGTGGTCAGCACATGGTTAAATTCAGTGCTTATTGCAATCATAGATTATCTTTATTACATCATTACTATATTGTTTATTGTTGTATAATATGTAAAAAGAATAAATATTTTCCTACGTTCCACATCAATCCTTAAGCATTATTTCTCTAAGAAATGACATTTAATAATAATTAAGTGCAACAAATGATTTTCTTCCCTTCAAGTGGGTTCTTAACAGTTAAGCTTGCCTTTGACTTTCGATATTGTTTAACGTACTTTGCTTTCTCCCAAACAATTTTTCAGTCGTTATTATTAATAAGAAAAGTTTGTGCTGATTTAATGGGATAATCTAAGGAATTGAATTAATTGAATATTCGAGTAATATTTCGCTATTTAAACCGCTTATTATATACTCTTCCGATCGATAATGCATCGTATATTTATGCTAGCGTAAATACAATACGAAGAGCGTACACACCCCACAAGTCAGCGCCAAAAAAAACAACCTTTTGTATTTCCCGAAGAATGAGGAGTGGGAGGTTTGGTCACTTGTTTAACTCATTTAACACCAGTTGTTGGCAGTCACTGGTGCAGTTGATAGGTCGTTCTCGTGTTTGGATATGCGCTAAGGTAAACATGTTTATCTTTATACAGTAATTGTTAGCCACTTGATTATAAATTATAAGCTTTATAATTTCGAGGGGTTGTGAACTGATTTTTCCTTTTGTGATTGTATCTAGGACGGGGGCGTCCCACCCGGGCTGCACATATTCTATATATGTTTGGGGTGGAATTTTTTTTAAAATTTTTATAAATTATATAATCTAAGATCTAGCGAAGGTATAAATTTTGAAATATCATTCAAGACTTTTATAATAAAAAAATATATAAACGCTTATATTTTTATCATTACGTGTAAAATCTATTTAAACAAAATAAATAAGTTTATCTATTATCAGTAGCTGTTTATAGGCATTCATGATTTTGATTGGCTTAGGCCATTAGGAACCACTCCAGATGGGAAAAGCTCTAGGCAGGCCACTAAAATAGAGTTTACTGATGCATAGCGTTCCTTAAATACTCTTTTCTCCGTAGTACTCATATTGTCGGACCTTGGCCAAAGGCACAAATGTGAAAATTCCTAATTTTGAGAAAACGAGTTTTGAAATTTCCTTTGGCTTGCATACAAGCCTAATCAAACCCACGACCATCTTCGCTCATCAAAGATGTTATTCCATGGCATAATATGTGAAATAACATAATTGTATATAATTACACAACACCGCCAAGCACATAAGTGAAATTTGACTTTTTTGTGGAAATTTCACATTCGTTCTTTTGTGGACTGACGATATGCCCGTACGTCTTCCAAATCCGATTTCACAATGTATTTTATTTTGCGTTTGTAGGAAACGCTCTGGTATCTTTTGGACGCTTTTACCTAGACTACTTCGGCCGACTTCTAATAAATCGAAATTGGTTGACGGCAATAACTATCGATTTCTGTTAGCCTGTATAAGGAACTGAACAGTGACAATGACTGCACAGTATAAGGGCGGCTTGTGATGTATCGAGCCCCGCGTCGATGAAGAGCGTCATGCAACATCCCTTTGTTGGTCCTTTGAGCCGCTGATGGATTGCCACCTACCTTTTGCCTATTCACCCGGTCCCTCCATCTAGATAGTCGATATCTAAGTTCCTTTGCTGGCAGTATAAGTTTCTTCATGAGGTGAGGTTCTTGATAGCTTGAATCCGAGATGCCCCGGACTACCATTCTAAGATTCTCTCTCTCTTTTTTTTTTTCTTTGAACAGTTACTAATGATGTAATTTGTTGTAAAATCAACCGATGGTAAAATTATATTATTTAACTTTATAGAGTTATAGGGGTTCTCATAAGCAAGTAAGCTGGTGAATCGTGGAACAATTATTGATCAGTTATAACTTTTAATGTTTACAGAAAATAAGAACCTAAATTACTCTAGGCTCAAAAGTCGAATCTATCAAGATTAAATTTAATTTATCTCGATATCGCCAACGGTAGTGGTTCACCCCTTTGACGTTCAGTCTTTGTCCCTCTTCATTAACTTTCAAAGGTATGCTTTAGTTCGTCGTAGCTTAATCAATTAAATCGAATTGTCTTGAATGACCAATGATTCTTAGCTCTGAGAATTATTTTCAATGTTGAGATTTATGAGTTAAATCGAGCATATAGGGATGATTTCATGCAATATTTTCGTGTAAATCGCTGTTTTTAGTGAATTTGTAATGTTTCGACATGCAAACATTATCTTGTAGCTTAATATTCGAGGATAACTATTGACATAAAGAAGTTGAAGAAACCTTACTAATGAGTTTTATTAAGCGTCGTATGTAGTTAAATTATACATACATGAACGAACAGTTCGATACATTGAGAATTCTGGAGACATTTCTTTCTTGCCTGGTGCATTGTTGTCCCGACTACAATCATAGGAGCAGTTTAAATTAAGCTAATCAAGTCAATTCAGGGGGGTTCGATTGTAGGCTAAAAGGAATATTCATCAATTATCAAAGAACTACAAAATGAGTGGTAATTTATTTACCTTGCGTAAAAACTCTAGGTCACTAATAAAGTTCTAACGTTTCTAGTAGCTTAATAATAAGCTGGTAAAGCTTAATAAACATTATATTCTATTCTATTATATTTCCAACTAACTCTTTTTTTATTTATTATAATAATAAGTTTAGGTTAAAACATTTTGCAACTGTTTTTTTTTTGTATTTATTCACGCCCTAATGGCCTACCATTAAGGGCTATCCTATAGGTAGACACCGACTTTTATTTGTGGAAATGAAACGAATACACTTTCTATCTTGGGATTGGAACCCAACTTCATAGCAAGTAACAGTTATGCCAAGTATTTAACAGCCCTTTCCACCTATGTGCCACCATTTAGCTTCATCTTGATATGCCACCAGGATTGAGATTGATATATCATCGTTCATGAACTATTGATTAACTATTTTTTATTTTTATTTTCAGCTTCACAACAGTCAAGTACCGGTGAAGAAGACAGAGAAGAGGAAGAGGAAGATTCTGCACGTTGCCCAGTCTGCGATCTGTCATTTCCCGACATCGACCTGTAAGTAACATTACCGATAACTGCTAATTTATCAGCCGTTTGTTAGGAAGCGTAAAGTACGTTTCATTAAGTTTACGATGAGACTAATTTGAAAGTTTTAACTAGTGAGACCTTTTTGAATGAAAGTTATAACAGGATAAAGCAATTATATCTTCAGAAAATTTAAAAACATTTTTTTGTTTAAAGAAAATCTGATTTTGTCAAATCATCTTTAGACCGTTTAGGTTTAATAAGATCCACCATTTTTATTTGACCCTTGAAGAAGTAATGAGCTTTGGAGTTAATTAGTAGTCATTTCTGACTTCTTCAAAAACCATTATACAAAAATTGGTTTCAAACCATTACGTGTAACTTCAAATGATTTATTCCGGGGGAGCTTTTTCGATAGTCTGAGGTACTCTTCATGACCGTGCTAAGGGGATTGTTGTGAAGCTCTTGAAGACGATTTTATTTTTTAAGGAGGTTTAGATTTCCTCCCAAAAACATCCTTGATCCTTGATTTGCCAGATCCTTAATTTGAGTATGTGCCCAAATGTTGAATGAGGTTATACCATAACAAATCATTATGTGTGCATTAAGTATTATTGAGGTATATCGGCCATAAAGTTTTACCTAGCTCTGTATATATATATATAGTTTAGTTACTAGGCTCACGAGAAGTTTTCTGCATATCAATTCTAGCTACCCATTCGAACTTCGGGCTTATTAAAGTCGGGGCTATAAAACGGGTTGGATCATCAAGTTTTGATTGCCAACAGTTCTCCAGCTGAAATCGTAACGCATTCCCCCCCCCTCCCCTTATTGTATACAGTTTATCACTCTAGGAGGGCTTAATAAAATAAGAGTTTGTGCCATAGTGGCGCGATAAAGATAACTCGAGCCAGCTAGCTGCAAACAGAGAGAGAGGGGGTGTGACTGACTGTGGAGTTACGCCGAGGTGGTGTTTCATGGCCTGGGGCACTAAAGAGCATCTGCTCCCTTCCCACAACTTAAGTCTCACACCCGCCGATAATATCTTCTGACTTAATCCATTAGCCCCACTCACTTCTTACACGGTCTGGGGTGGGGGAGGTGCTGTAGTTTCCCAGAACATCGGTGATCTTTACCGAGTTACATATTTTTTTTTTATCCAAGTCTTAAAGAAACGCATGGATCCGTCAGCTCAAGTGTTAGCTGCCTTGTCGTTTTGCCCTCTAAAGTAAAAAGTGAGAAAACGAAGAAAGAGATTGATGCGATGGTAAACAGACAATTTTCAAACAGTTTTTTAATGGATGGTAAATTTTGTTGGATTTTTCCAAAATCAGGAATCATTGTTTTCACCAGTGTAAAAAAATATTAAATATCTACCGAACAAATATCTTCGACTGCCACCTTCGCGCTAAATAAACGAGCACGTTTGCTTTAGTATCGTACCCCTTGAACCTAATCATGAATGAAATTTTTCTCAGATTTTTATTTGTTTTGTAAAAGTAAATGCATTTGTCATGGATTTTCCCTTTTTTCGTTCTAATTTTTGCACCCTGTTCAATAACCCATGTCGCTTTAATGACAACTATGTTTTCATGCAGAGAGACTATGGTAACAATCTAGTATATTCTGAAAAAGAACATCATTCATAGATGGGATTTCAAGAGTCTTTTTTGTTACCCCTACCTGGGATTGTTATCTGATAACCGGGTTTCCCAATGCCCCGTGACGTGGGCACGGGGTAGTTTATCGTCACCCGCTACGACCATTCCAGTGAGCAAGAACGACACACAAATAATTTATCATGCTGTTTAAAATTTCTTAAGTTAAAAAATTACTCACGTATTTCCTCCTTTTCTCTAATTAAAGACTAATTTATGATGTGCCTACATATGTAACTTAATAAAGCGTTATAGCGACACCACTCCATCTTTTCCAGACTTTTTTTAATGTTGAAGCTTTAAATCATCATCTTCACGCTCTACAATATGAGAAAGCCACATCAATCCCTCACTAGTTTTTGAAAATTTAGCACATTGAAAAACTAAGGATTATGTATTTTATTTTGTTAAATTTTTAAAATTTGTCTATGTTTTATCATCCTGTTGCGATTTAAAGTAGTTAAAATATTAAAAATAATTAAAAAAATGTGGGAGGACAAAAGTTGTTTCAATTGATTAGTACTCCATCATTGTACAACTATGTCTTCGGGATGAGATAACGACTGCTCATCCTGTAACACTCTCCCCGAAATAGAGAAGTGGTCCAACCTTTGCAGCGTCTTTCACTGCTAAAAAGAGCCTGACTAGTTATCAACAATATCCTCCTATCTAAAGCAGGGAGAAGACTTGCTAGCTAGCAGCTGTTTAGCAGTGATTTCTGAGTTAGATCCCTGTTATGCCAGGACACCCTCCCAAAGTACTTGAGGATTCGCACTGACTACTGGAGGTGGTCGGGTGAGGACAGCTGAGCACCCCCGCACGGACAGGGACATTTACCCCGAGCCGATGTCGAGGAGAGTGGCCGAGATGGCTATGATTAATAACGCGACTGCGGCGATATAAAAACCCCCGCGGGCTGACATAGGTTCGCACTTAGCGTGCCCCGTCTATTGCCATGGTCTGTTGCCGCCCCCGCACTTCTAATGAGGGGCGGCGCGTCTTCGTTCATTCGGAGCGAATCCTGCTTCTTCCCTACTCCACCTTCATTATCTCATTCAAATAATGATTTCAAGAGTAGCAATAGAGCGAAAACATCAATTTTGGTTTAAAACAGCACCGATCTTAGTTTCTTTTCTTATAAGCTTACCTTTAATTGGCAAACGCTGTCGACAGCCTACATGACTGTCATCCTCAAGCACTACACAGCGATCAGTCCACCACTACAAACTAATGAATACTCCTATGACTCTGTCTAGCACCTGAGGACATCATATGTGGGGTGTTGAAAGCACTTGTACAAGTGTATATATACGAACACTGGCCATATGTATAACCTAAACTATACCGCGTCTGACTATCCAATACTTGTATATAATTAATATACCAATTTTGGTCGTTTTTAATATTCGGATCCTGCCAGAAAGAACAGGATAATACGGATATGATTGTCTCAAATGAGAGGCTCTACGCTCAAAATAAGTATAAGGGCGATATTATTTCATCTGTCCGTTCGTTTGTTAAGCAAGAGTAGCCACAAAAGATTTAATCCATTTGAAATTTCAAAGAAGTATTTAGCAACACCCCTATGCAATATGTTTTAGCCTATTAGTCATAGCTTATCAATAGTTCTTATCGTTAATATGGATTTTTCCTAATTTTTTAAAGTAGAATTGTCTTTTTCTGTTGCAGGTTAGATGACCACCTAGTGAGCGGACACAGGTACGACGGTGGTCAGTTCAGATGCAATAAGTGCTCCAAAGGCTACAGTTGGCGACCTTGCCTCGTGCAGCATCAGGCTCTCCAGCACGGCGAAGTGAAAAGATATCCCTGCGAAAATTGCAACAGGGTTTTCACGGACGCCAGCAATCTCCAGAGGCACATACGGTAAATATCCTTTGATCCTGACTGGATTATTGTATAAATATATTTAATTTTAAAACTGTGCCTAATATTGGGTTCGTTTTCTTTCAGAAGGGATCACGTCGGAGCCAGATCTCACGCTTGTGAACAGTGTGGTAAAACATTCGCCACATCTTCTGGGCTCAAGCAGCACACCCACATTCACTCGAGCGTCAAACCGTTTCAGTGTGAAGTGTGCTTTAAGGTGCGTCTCTTATCAACTCTATCAAATATATAAGTTACGGTTTAATTAAATTTCAACGAATCTAATCCTATTTTGTTTTTTTTAATACGCTCGCTTAAATTATATTTATATCTAATTTAAATAAGTACATTTCGTATCTATTCATCAACCCAAATATCCCTTTATTTTTCCCTCATCCTTAATCTTATAATTAGAGAGCTAAGATAAAAAAAAACTATTAATAAATCACTGACTGGATCTAATTAAAAACTGTTTGTCTAATTGTGGCCTGTTCTTTTACAGGCGTATACGCAGTTCAGCAATTTGTGCCGTCATAAGCGGATGCATGCTGATTGCAGAATGCAGATTAAATGTGGAAAGTGTGGCCAGACCTTCTCAACAGGAACATCACTTTCAAAACACAAAAGGTTTTGTGACTCTACGTCTCCTGTTACCTCACCAGGGAGTATGACTTTTCCGCAGTCAGGTGGTAACCCTTTCCTTATGTACCCCAGGCCAGCCGGTGGACTCCCATTCTACCCTCCTATGATGCCTCCTTATCCGTCGTTGTTCCACAACCCTTCTCCTGGGTTCCTTCCGAACCCTTTGATGTTCAAGAACCCAGAAGAAGAGATGAAGATCAACACGCATCTGACATTGGAGGCGTACCAGAAATTCAGTAGACAGAGAACGAGTTCTCCTCGAGATGGATCCCCCTCTCCGTCGAGAACTTCTTCTCCTATTGAAACTGGTACCCCTTCGATTAATTCCTTACTAAACTTTAACAAAGTTTCGCCACCTACTGCGGAAGAAGCTGTTTCTACAGAGAGACCATCGCCAGCTCGGCCACCTACGTCAGCGAATTTTCCAAAAGTTGAAGAAACGCAACACGATCTTCCTTTACGAGGGGAAACACAATCTCCTTTGTCATCTAAAGTAGATCAAGTCAATGATCAACCTCTGGATTTAAGTACTGGAAGAAAGCGAGGAAGAGAATCGCCTTCTCCTAGTAGAAGAACACCTTCTCCTCACATTCAAACAAATGATGAAACACCCAAAAGAAGCACCGAGATTATGGTGAAATCTATAAAAGAGCTCGCATCATCGACACCGGAAGACTCCTCTTCTTCTCCTGAGACCGGCGACAAAATTCCACAAATGGCATACCCTAGGCCGATTCACCCGATGTTCCTAGAAGCACTATATCGGCCTGCATTTCCAGGATTTACAACCCAGCGTGAACCAAACTTCCAGTTCGGTCCCCGTCCATTTAATTTCTTAAATACAATGGTCAGTAGTGCAGTAAATAACCAGCGATCCTATGAAATGCTTCGTCCACAAGTAAATAATTTCAATAAACCATATCAAGATGTTTTGACGAATACGACTAATGGAGGAGGAAAGTTAAAAGACAGATACGCTTGTAAATTTTGTGGGAAAGTGTTCCCAAGATCAGCCAACTTGACTCGACACCTTAGAACCCACACGGGTGAACAGCCCTACAAGTGCAAATATTGTGAAAGGTCCTTCAGTATTTCCTCAAATCTCCAGAGACATGTCAGAAATATACATAACAAAGAAAAACCATTCAAATGCCCACTATGCGATAGATGCTTCGGCCAGCAAACTAACCTAGATCGCCACCTCAAAAAGCATGAAGCGGATGATGGAAGTGGTGTGGTTTCAGTCGCTGACAGCCCGAGCAGCAATGAGGCTGAAAGAGAAGAAACTTACTTTGATGAAATCAGATCTTTTATGGGCAAAGTTACTTATGGAGGAGGTCTTTACCAGCCCCAAGGTGAGCCAACTGAGACTGACTCAACCTCCGAGGAGTGTTCCCCAGCAGTATCTCCAGCAGACACTCCCATAGCCATGGTCATCAGGAAGCAATACTCCCCTTTATCTTATAAAGAAGAAGTAATGAACAATAACACCTCAGAAGCAGAACCACTTCAGGTAACAACTTAACCTTCATGGGATAAGTGACGTTTATTCGATTTATGTAAATAAATATACCTACTTATATTGATTCTGATTCTAAAAGTTTATTATGTGATGCCACCCATCTTCTAAATAATAAATTTATCATGTATTGTGATAGTCTAGTGTACCAAAGTTGTAATTTGTATTTATTGTAAATTTTATTCACTAGATAATTGTATCTTCTTTTTTAATTGTATTTATCCATGAAGGATAAAATTATTTGTGTTAATTTATAGATCTTTGCTTATGTTATGCTTCATGCAACTTGACCAATACTAAAAAAAAAATTAGTATAGTTATTGATTTACCATTCGATTAAAATGTTTGTATAGTACGGCGAGTCACTGACATGTAGATTTGTAAATATTTTAAATATAATTTTATTGATTCTATGATAAATCACGTAATCACTCATCATAAATATTGTAATTTATACCATTATTATAGTCTATTTATTGTCTAGATATGAAGTTTATGTCTTAACATATATACACATATAAATATATACATATATATATAAATATAAATGAAAGAGTTGTATTATTGTAAATTGAACAAAATGATTTAAATGTATATATTATTGTTAATATATTACGTATTACCTCAAATAAAACTTGTCTATTGTAAATTATTATAATATTTCTTATCCTGTGTTTACCCATTACTTATAGTGTTGAATTGTTTACTTGAGTTTCACTATCTTTTAGATTCATCAACGTACACCAAAAGTTAGATGTTGTACAAACGTATTTGTAAGTGACACATGTCAACCAATCTTAATAAACTTATATTTTTAGTGTTATTACAAATATTTAACATGATTTAAATTAATATTTCATTACTTAATTCAATAAATGTTGGTTTCTTCACTCATTTATCCAATTGCTTAAAGAGAATCTCATGTTGCTAAATTTTGACTTATGCTTTTTCTATTCCCGGCTATCCAATGAATGATTTACATATAAAAAATACAATAAAATAATGAATGGGAATCTGTATAAATACACCATCAGATTAAGAATATTTTAATTATCATGACAAAGGGCATTAGACAACTGCAATATAATTTTAATAGGTATTTAGACCAACAATAGTTTTAGGCCTAATTGGATTTGGAAAACACCTCATATAAATAGTAGCACCACACTTGTAGCCCTAGTCTTCAGTAAAAAACAGCTTCCCACTGAAACCCACCCATTTGTGTCAATTAATAATTGTGCCAAGTAGCCCATATCTTTGCTCAAGAGTATATCTAGTTTTTTGGTAGCACATTGCCAGTGCATGATTACTGAGCAGTTTTCAGCTCTGGACAGGTCACATTTGCTGACTACTCATTTATTCAAATCCTCTGTTGGACAGGCTAATATGAGGCAGGGGCTTGGCAGGTAATGGCCCATTATTCTCCTGAAACAAGCCTTCAACATTCTTGGGATTACCTTAGGAATTTTGTACTCCATGTAAGTGGATCCAAGAGAGTTGCTCGGTTTTTTCCTATCCGCACTAATTATTTGCTTTTCCTATTGCTGATGTGCTGCACTATATAGTCACCCAGCTAAGGTGCCCACTGAATATTTATTCTTGTACCTTGGCTCACCAGAAAAATAAAGGGTTTGGACAAATTATCCTGATGGACCATTGAGAATTCAACAGAACTGTCTAGGATTGAAAATCTATAAGATTGACCTGATAACAAGAATTAAATTTAGAATTTTTGGCATCAATACTACATCATCATCATGTATCAATACGTATCTTCTTATTACTTTTATTGAGTGTACAATGTAGTATGATGTATAATGTAGCTGTATTATTTCTCACTTTACATGCAACATATAAATAGTATACAGATACACCAAGGCAGGTATTAACAGCTAACTGATTGCCTCTATTAGTTGGGTATTTTGGCGCCTGTTGAAACTGGTAATTTTGTTAAAATCTTTTTTTCAGTGTCCTAATGTTTGTTAATTATACTTTTAATTTTAATAATTCAAAGCAAAGCTATAAAAATATAATCATAAATAATTTTCATTCGTTCTTCTAAGGGTACATGGTAGTTCTAAGAATTGTGCAAGCTTTTTTGCATTCATTAAATCCTCCAAATGAAGATGAAACAAAAAGTCCTCCTGTCACTTTTAGCCTCTGTCCTTCGATATTTCTCTTTATCTAATCTATTCTTAATCATTAATTACAAATCACCTTTCTAGGATTTAGACAAGGGACGCACATGGAGCCCCACATGACCTTCAAAGGGGAAGAAAAAATTAATAGACTATGCAGTTAACTTCTTCGCTTCCTTAACAAATGCTCCAAGCTACCTATAGAAAATAAAGGACTGATTTATACTACTATACTTCAACCTATCTGGTCCAACATTATAAAAGTTTGAGTGCCAAGTTTTCCAATTTCCTCTGCGTCCAGTTCCTACAATTCAGACTCCAAAGCCAAGTAGTTTTTAGCCCTTTATTTGAGAACAACCATACCCTTCAATCTTAACTCAATATTCATTCCATTCAATATCTAGGCACCTCCTATTACCAGAATTTCCATTCCTGCCACCTTGGTCACCCCAATTCCTATGTGAATATTCTATTCTCCCATCTCATCCCCGACAATTTAGAGCAGTAGAAACCAAATATTTTTCTAGGAGGTCCATTTTAAAACATTGTCAAACTTTTGCGGTCCAGAAAACTAATGGCTTCCCCTAAGGCAGAGGTAGCCTCGTGACATCCTACAATTAGTACATGTACACGTGAGATGAAAAAGTTTCAAGTGAAGTGGTTTGGCTAATGAGTTTTTATTCCCCCTAAAAGTAACAAGACCATAAGAACTCAAAATAGAACCTGCTTATAATTGTGTTTGTACTGATTGCATTGTAAATATTTCAATAAAAAAATAAAATCATCACAAATGCAAATTCTTGAGTGATATTGAAAGCAGAAGATGGGACCTCAAACTGAGAGTCTCAATCCTAAACCTATATGACACAATCTGGAGAGCACACAAACCCTTTACCTTTGCAACAAATGATAGATTATATTAGTTGTGTGCTGTATTTGAAAAACTATCCGTTTAAAAGATTTCAGTGAATCAGCAATGAAATCAAACTTCTTATACATCATATTTCATATTTATGATTGTTCAGCTCAATTGTTAAAAGCTTAACAGTATGCAAGTGTGCAACTGATAGAATTAATTTTGAGTTGTTCTATTTTAAGTTTATTGAGCGAGAATGTAAAATATATAAATTTATATAGTTATCATTTGGTACAGCTTATTCTTTCTAATTTTTTTTATGGGTAACTACAAGAATACTGGTAAAAAATTCTATTCAAGGCTCATGTTGTTTATAAAGCTGATGCCATGCCATCTGTGGGTGGGTACTACAACTAATATTCTCATTTGTTTTCGTAAAACAACTACTAATGAAGAGTTAATTAAACTGCATTTCAAAATTGACTGCATCCTCTATATGCAAACAAATAAAACTTGTTTTAATTACTACATAATATGTAATATATTATGTTGCTTTAATTCTTTGTAGATATATATATTTTATACATCAAGACTATGCTGCATTAAACATGATGAATTATCCATTTTTAATAATACAAATAAAACCGATCTCTCTCCTCTTTTCAAATGTGTTTATTCACAAATGAGCGATTTCTGTGGCTAAACTACCATTTTCAAGAATTCAAAATGTACTAGAAGAAAAATAAGCTGATTACAACTAAATTATGGCCATGGATATATAAAATAATATAAACATAAAGCTTTATTCTAAATGTAGTCAAAGTGAAAATCAATTTAAAATTTGAATTATGCATTAAAAACATAAATTTGAACATGACGAGCACATCAACACAACAGAATTCAAGAAAAAAACAAACATTTTAAATTCAGTTGCCGATTCCCATTTAGAAATGATTTATGTATTTTTAATGGATTAATAGAAAATTATGCTATTTGATAAAATTAGGTTTTCTCTAATAAATATAGGTCTGTCCCCTGGTCCAATCATTTTTGGCATGAACTGGTATAGGAAAAGCTGCCAAAAATTATTAATACATCCCTAATAAAAGTATAAATGTATAAATCAGAAGAAAATATCTAATCTCCTGCTGCAACACTAATACTGCTTTGCTTGGGATATGCTATAAGGAGTGAGGAAGACAGTTGACCAAATGTATTAATATTACCCATAATGTAGTAGTGTCAGTTTGTGTTCACTGTTAAGATATTCCTCTTTTTTTGTATTGAATAAAAGTATTGGTTCTTGCGTATATGATATTCACAATATCTCAAATTTACGTAAGGTTATTTCTGAGTAACTGGCCAAGCAGCTACAAATTTTATCCTGTTAACCCTGGGTTGGTATTCAGCAACTAATTAGAAACTGGAAACTTGCAACTAATGTGATAACCAAAAAAGCTATGGTGGGAAAATAAAATGTTTAAGAAAAATGACTTGCATTATTTCATATAGAACCCACAAACAGCTGTTAGACAGGCCAGATTCTAACAAACATGCTTAACAGTTATATCAGATTGAAAGCAGATCCATCATGAAAAAAAAATGTTCAAAGTTCCCAAGGAAATACTTAATTTGTGGGACCATCTCCTCAACACGCTTGAGCCACAATGGCTTGTGAGTTATTCATTGTGATGAATACTAACATAAAAATACCCTCACCTATTGCAAAGCTTTGTACCTTGACTTGGCTGAAAATATAGAAAAAAATTATTTTGCAATTTTTATGCTGTTATATATTACAAAGAGCATACTTTCTCTTTATGAGAAAAATGGTGTTGCCATTATTCAATTTTTAATCCACTGAACAATACTTTGCCCCTAAGATAAGGAAAAAATAGATAGATAGATGGAGGAAAAGCAAGTTATATATAATCTAACCAACACACAGACCATCCTTGGCAATGGCAATAAGAAAGCAGAGTGTCTTAGAACTACTAGTAATAATGTGTGGTTAAACTATCAATAACCTAAATTATTAATTTCATGTTTATACAACTAATGGAGAAACTTTGTTCTACATAACAATTAGTTTTTCAAAATTAAAATTTATTGTTGTACTGTTCCTTTTCTTACTTCAATATCGTTTTGTTATTTAATTTATAATTACTTTGAAGGTCGCAAAACTTTTTTTTTGTAACATTACTCATGTAAGATATGAAAACAGCTGTCGTTTATTTTGGTTTCTTTTTAACACCCTGTTAAATAATACCTTACTAATCCAAGAGGGTTGTTTATAGATGTCTACCAAAAGATTGACAGATATTTCCAATTAATTCATTTCACTCTTTCATTTTATCAAACTAATAAATAGGCTGTGGGCCAAAACTGATTAAGATAAGGCAAGAAGATTCTCAATACTTTTGCGTGCAGTTGTTTATCAACCGCATAATGAAATTGATGACAACTAAAATGCCCGCTGCATACTTTCTTTTCTGACTTCACCACTAAAGCTCTCACATCCTCCCAAAACATGTTCTCCAAAAGAAGTGAAGAAAGAAATTTTCAGAATGAAGACATAAAGGCTTTTCGGGCATTACTTTTTTACTGTTGAAATTCTGAGGAAGCTAACTAGGAAATGACTAATATACCTGAAAAATGAGTGCAACTCGATACTAAACATCATGTTGATCTTGAAACCTGGGCAACTGATTCTACTTCAACAATTCCACTTCTCATACAAAAATTAGCTTATTGCCTGTACTAACATAACATTATGAAAAATTACTACTTACCAAGGCATATTATATAACCACCATTTTTTAAAAGGGTAACCACTAATTTGGCTTTCAATAATATCACTTGAATATTTACTAAGTCATCTTCTGGTTGATAAATTAGAAACCAACTTTGAAACTTAACTTCAATATACCAGAGTATTTCTAGACATTAAAATAGACCTTCAATTCAGTTTGGGATGAAGATCTTTCAAAGTGAAAGAAAAATTGAAAATACCTTCTTTATGATATTAAAAATATTCCTAGACTATAGGCAATACTAAGTAGCAGTTGGCTATCATACAGTCAATTCTTGAGAGATAAATGTAGGAGTGCCACAAGGAGTGTGTTAAGCCTGCTACATAACTTTTTATACGCTTAATTAAATTACACTACTAACATTTGAAGATGTTTCTGCCAAAATCACTTCATACATTGACCCAACAATAACATCAACTACAACTACAAACCCAACATCAACATCAACAAACCCATCACTAAAAACAAAAATCTTGGTCAAACAGATGGCAAATTAAATTCAAACTACAAAAATCTATGGACTCACAATGATAGGTGAGGAAACTCGGATAAAACTGATTGTGAGACAGGTTGGGGATATGTCATTGTCTATCCAGGTGTTTCCTGTTTTTTTTTGTTCCAGAACATTGATAAAGATCTTACAATTATTTCTTAGAACATTTGTAAAATCACATTCTTAGGTCAAAGTGAAATTCCATACTGATTTTAACAAAATATTGAGAATGGAAATTGTACACATTTTTTTTTTTTTACGTAAATCACAGTAGCTCCTACTATTTTTTTACTCTCCTCTTTCATGATACAAAGGACCTCCTGGCTCAAAACCGAAGACATTTTCTTTACTTTACAGCTCATAATATGATTAGACTCCTTGCTGTATAAGCTGTTGTTGAGACCTATAACCTGAAATAAAAAAAGATAATTGAAGTGAAATTGCTCTTCTGCTAATTTAAAGGTCTTTATGGTAAATTAAGTTTTATTAATGTTGAAATGTAATTTTGGATGAATAATAATGAAAATATAAAATCATAGTAGATATAGAAACTCTTTTATATAGAGTAGATATAGAAATAATAAATTTAATTGTTTGGCTTAAAGCTTTCACTTTATAGCTTTGTTACATACATATATTTGTGGCGGTAGTGAAAAACCAGGTAAGTCGAAATCCTTGACTTAAGAAATGTATAAATCAAGTTACTGAAATTCAACCTCACTTTGGAAATTCTTCCTCATGCAATGGAACAAGAATAAACAGATTTTATATGACATAAATTATTGCGAAAGAGACCTCCAATAACTCAATATACATATATATATATTGTAACATTTTTTACTTTTTTCTTTTTTGAAATTTTTTAGACCAAAAAATGAATAAATATATCAATAGATAAATATATCAATAGATAAATAAAATATATGACAACTCTATATTTACTATGAGCACATCCTTAACTATATTAATATTTTATATTAATTATGTACCCATTTAAAGTCTGTGCACCAGCCACCGCTCCTCATTTACAACTTTTTATGTGCTTCTTCCAGTTGGTGTCGCAACATCCAATGTTTTTTACTTGCAAAAATCTTACTTTTTCTCTATTCTGGGTACCCTCATTCATGTCTTGTCCTCTCAAAATTTTCTTTTTCTCCCTGAATCCGAACATAACTTTATTATAATACCATTTCCCTCGGGACATTTGTTACAATATATAAATACAGTAGTGTGAAAAATTATGAACAACATGATTTCCTATTATTAAAAGGAAATAAAATAAAATCAAAGTAAAATAAATACTTTATTCACCTAAGCATAATACGATTGTTTTTTTTTCTAGTACAGAAAATAAGATTTTGGCAATGCAGTTCCTCCCACTCAACTTAAGTCCAGATGGTATTGCATGGCATGAAAGGATTTTTACATTTATTCGCAAAACAAGATCCAAAAAAACACTCCCACACCTCCGTGCAAACATACATCCCAAAATTTCTCTCCAGGTTTTCCCCTAACATATTGACTCTCCTTCAGAGACCTAAAATTTAATTTTTCTCTTTATCTATCCATAAAACTTGTTCCACTCTTTTCCTATCCAATTTTTTTGTTTTTTGGCAAAGTTAAGTGACTTGTGCTTGTTTACAGGTCAAAGAGGTGGTTTTCTTCCGGCAACACACCCTTTAAGGCCAATTGATTAAAGTTTCCTTCTGATAAAGGACGATGTAACTTGAGCCCCTGTAGCATTTGCTGTTTCCTGGGCTAGTCCTCTGCTAGATTTTTAGGAGTTGTGCAAAAACAATAATTTTAATAATTATACAACATTTAAAGCAAGCAGCAGGACTTAGTTTTTTAGGCGTGCCTGAACATTTTAAATCACCTGTTTACTAGGTTTTTTGAATTCCCGGAAATAGAACCTTTAACTTATTTTTAAATTTAACACCAAGAGTAAAAAGTGAAGTGGATTAAAAAATTGTGAAACGTAACCAATAAGATACCATCATTCAGAGGATAAAAAATTTCAACACAAACAATTGATCCCTTGGCTTGTGAATTGAATTGAAAACAATGCTATTTTAAAAGTGTATTCTGTCTACCATTTCTGCAAGTATAAATAAATTTACCAACCAAATTTTAAGGTGATAAAAACACAACTAAATTGAAAAATTAATCATCTTTATCAAAATTTGCTTTGTTTGAAGACTTTTTCATACCACATAAAGTGTAATGATGATTTTTTGCAGTTTGTGGATAATCAAACATATTTGTCATGAGGGCCTCCATACATACACCTTTTATGTCATTTCTTTGTATTTCCTAATATCCTCGTATTTACCCCTATGTATACTTGAAAGCATTACTTGTCAGATTGGCAGAATCTGCTGGAAGTCACTAAGATAGCAGTTTGAGTATCAGGATCAACAAAACACACTACTTGGGCTGGAGCTAGACAAGTCGAGACAGAAAAATTGTGAAGACCTGAAAAAGAATATGTCTTGTTTTTTGTATTTATTATTTCATGTTAAATGTTTGGTTGTCAAGGAGCTCCCTCAGTTACGAGTTTTTTTTCTTTTCTAGAATTTTCTAGCCCCCTTTAAATTTACTGATAATATACAATTATAGATCCTTAGGCGAATATATTTACAAATTATTTTTGTATTTCCTGTAGCGTTGTATAATTTTATAAAAATTATATGGTGGAATAAATATATGGTAATTAACCAAAACACCACAATATGTATATATATATGTATTGAAAATATTTCTTTAATTTACTAATAAAAAAATGTAAATTAAACTAATAATTTATTAAATCTCATGGGAGTCCTTGACAACAAAACATTTACATAAAATAAATGAAAATAACAAATGAATCCATATACTGTTTTTGAGTTGTTCACCAATTTTGCGTCGAATGCTTCTCTTGCTCCACCAAGTATTGCGTTTTGTGATCCTGACACTCCAAATACAATGCTGCCTCAATGGACTCCTGTAGACTCTGCCAATATGCAAATATGGTGTACTAGGTTATATGATGGGATGCGATGCAATGAGGTAATACAAAGAAATAAGAGGTATGAGATTATACGTAGAAATATGAAGTACAAGGAAATAGGAAGTATGAGGGCCCAAATGTCAAATATTTTTGAATTGAGTCGATTGAGCAAATTGGAACAAGTCGTTAACAACACCTCTCTTCTCATGTAATTCCATACTACTCACAATATCTTCTTCTAAGCATTTATCAACAACTGCTCTTTCCTAGTAATTATAAAAAACTGCCCCTCTCCAGTAACTACAAACAACTGCAGTCCCTGAGTTCCTCTCAGCTGTTCCAATTACTAACATACTTCGTGCTGTTACATTCACTTGTTTTGGATTTAAACTTTTATAATTTATTTTATATTATTTATCTGTTTATATTTATTATTTATTCATATTATTCTAAAATTTTATTAAAATTCGTATATATATATATATAGTCTTTTTTATGTAAATAAAAATTAGATTTTTAAGAATAGTAGGTCTTTTGTTCAGTTTCTATTCAATGTATTCTATAAAAGGTGTTTAAGTTCTCCATTTCTAATTCCAAAGTTGCCATACATTTGGTTCATTATGGGACACAGAGGACTTATGTTTGATGATATGTTGCCTGGTTTGCCCCTGGACCAGATATAAATTCTCTCAATTATTTTTAATAATATTCTGTTAATACCCTGCTTCATGATCCCAGAATTTTTTTTCTTCTGCAAGTCATTTAATTTGCTTGTTTCTTAAAAATGTAAATGTCCATGCCTATTTCCTTTATAATTGCAAAAGCTTTATGGAATGCTGCACCTTCTACCTATTCTGATTCATTGACACTGATAACATTATTTCCCTTGACTGTTTGTGAGATGTGCGGTTTCATTTAAGTTTCTATTGCATTTGTTGTTAGCGATTTTAAGATGCAACACATCAAATCTTTCATTTTTTTTCATTACTCTTCTTAATTACCAATAAGATTCATACTAAATTTTAAAATTTAATTTATCTTAAACTATCTTAGAGCAATTTACAAAGTTATACCTAGTACCAAAAATGTTGGCCATTTTACAATCAAGTTAGATAGCTCATTATTTTAGTGTTGATGGTAATTACAAGTTAACCATATCCATGGCATATTATAAATCATATATCAACACCAAACAAAAAAATTTAAAAAAGAAGTTTTGTCAATTTATTATGTTTTACAATTACACGGAATTCAGAATTTAATCTGGTTCTGAGTTCCGTGATTCAACGCTTTTATGCAAAAATAGACAATGTTATCTTTTAACATAATATCCTCTCTTACTTTTAACATAAGCCTCTCTTCTCATGTAATTCCGTACTACTCACAATATCTCCTTCTAAGCATCCATCAACAAGTGCCCCTCTCCTGTAACTACAAACAACTGCAGTCCCTGAGTTCCTCTCAGCTGTTCCAATTACTAACATACTTCGTGCTATTACATTCACTTGTAACAGGAGCTATAAGCAAAAGTTATATGGTATATTGTATTTTGGTATGTCTGAGTATATTTGTCAATAGTTTTCTTGAGGTATTTTAGTAATGTGTATTCCATAAAGAAATGCTGCATATTTTTTGCATGAGAATTGCAATTCAGGCATGGTTTTAGGCTAGAAAATTGGTATTTTTGCCACTATAGTATATCATACTGAAATTTGTGCAAAATGGATTTTTTACTTGAGATAGATGATAAACTTTATCTGATTACTGTGCAATCGACACTCTTGGAGAGAAAATCCAAGGAGAAAAAGGAGATGACATTTTAAGGAAGAAATTTAAGGATTTTTTTTTTTTTTTTCCAATTTTATAACTGTTCATATATCATTATCTATTATTCTTTATAATCTGCAATTTTGCAAAATAGCGCCCAACCACTTACTAGATAGGACGGTGAAGGGTGCCATTGGTTGCCCCTCTCATGTATTAAAAGTTGTAGGAAATTGCTGCAGTGGTTTGGTGACTTTGTCAGTTAATACATATTTCTATATTGTCATTATGTTCTAAATAAATTTACTGAGGATGTTGTGAATTTATTTAATTTACTTTTTACAACATTATTCAACAGCAGCTATTAGCAAAACCAGTACATGATTTCTCGAGAAGTAGAGTTATGGTATTTGTGCTACCTTCACTAAATATAATGGAAAAACAGTGTGTTTAGGTAGCTATCAAATGTATATTATTTGAAATAATTCAGTATGTATTGTACTATTGCTACTGAATAAGTTGAGTTAGATTTCTTTCTTTGGTGATTTATTACTTCTTCTCTTTGTCACCAGTAGCTAAGTTGAAGTCTGCTTTCTATGATGTAGGGACGAAGGGTACCTGTTGTTTGAGGTTCTTATTTGATGCTAGTGTAGTGAGCTAGCATCTCTGGCATGACAATCAGCATCTTCGTTGCTCCTGACACTGCAGTGAGTCAGACTTCACTGGCAAACTAGCTTAGCAATTGCCAAAAGTTCTATCAGTAGACTGGTGAGCTGAGCACAAGAAGGTTGGCTTGACAATTTCTGGAATTGTCCCAGCATTTCTTTAGGTAAGTTCTACAAGTGCATGCATGAAGTCCTTCCTGCGAGGATAGAACCAGTATGTTCTGATCCATCCGGATGTTCTACTTGTAATCTACTGCACTGCCTCTAGCATTCTTTGCAGGCCCATCATTGGAAGGATAGGTAATAAATAACGTTTCTTACCAATAAGTAATTATAGTTGAAAACATGTTAAAATGGACAAATAAAGACATTAACTTTTTGATGGGGTCATTTATCACATAGATACATTGACTTTTTTGTGATTCCCAGTAATGCCTTGAACTTGAAGCTGCCTCCTCCCGTTTACCATCTTAGCTTCCTGGTTTCTATTCAATAACTTTCAGACTGACATCAAAGGTAGAAGTTTTGGCTTCGGTAGCTGTTTTTGTATTTGACAAATACTTGCGCCCAGATGTGTAAATTTTTATCACCTTCATGTGTTCAAATTATATTTAATTTAAATAAGTAAAATTAATTAATTAAAAATTAGTCATTTTTTATTGCTAATAATGTGATTACTTACGTGAAATTATAGTCATAGTAAAAGTGGAAATGTATCCAGCAGATACTGCTCAATAATATAAAGACCCAACACATTCGATAACTTTACTTTGATGTCCTGCTCAATGTGTAAAGAATACATTTATTTTTTAAATTATCAAGTAATTGAATAATAATTGACTAATAAATAAATAAATTAAGTGTTTGATGGAGTTGCTAGCAATTTATAGATAGAACTATATAGATTTTTTTTAAGAATTAGGAAAATCTTGGGAGCCACAAGCAACAGAAGTTCAATATGCGAAAAAGTTCAGTGTATTTTCGTAAAAACACACTGCTCTTATGCAGCCCTTCCATATAAAATTCCTATTAAATCTGATTTGAGATTAAATAGAGGAAGGGGGAAACCGTGGACAAAACCGCCCAAGTTCTTATGGGGTGGTACTAAATTTGGTGGTAACCTCTTTTGGGATTGGAAGTTTTAAAGAAACATACCCACACTTTGTTTTCTTATCCATGCCCATATTCATCATTCATCAATATTTAATCAATACTTTAGCAGTTCATAATAAAACAGTTCATAATTAGATTTGATTATTATTATTTATTTATGTTTTATTAATTTCCTATTTCAATAAATCCCAGAAACCTCTCACGCTCTTTCTCTACTTGTAATAATTCTTTTATTTTCTCAGCCGCAATGGTCAGCTCTACTCATTTATGTTTTTTGTTCCAATCTTGTACTGTTAGTTGGTTATAGTCATCACCAATGTACATGGGCCCTTTAATATTTTTCAGCTAATCACCTTATTGTAATGTTATATATTTTTTCTTTTATATCATCTAAAAATACCTTTAATTTCTCATTTTTGTAGTTCTTTGGGGCAATGTCCCAGAATAATGTTTTTTTTTTCATTTTCATTTTTTATTTCTCCCACATTTAAAAGTACTTTTCTACTATACATTAGATGAGCAGTAATGTTAAAATCAGTGTAAAAAATATCTTTTGAATGCATAGTAGTGCTCTAAATAGTTGGTTTTCATTACTAAAATAACATTTGAGGGCACATGGTTGCCGTAATGAGCCACTACAAGTGTTTGTATTTATACAAAATGTTGGGTGGTACAAAGTTTTGACTTTATTATTGGCCATCGTTATCGTAGTGGCCTAATGATCTCTCCCTAAATGTTCGAATAATCAATGGAGGAGGATATCGGTTTTGAATAATTTCCAGCAACAGTGGGCACCCATGAAAGTAGAAGGAATGAAGACTTCCCCGGAGGCCGGTGTTGTTAATAAGCCCCTAAACGGGAGTTAGATTGGTATCTGTGCGCTGTTACGATAAGAGTGAGGTGTGGCAGCGGTAACGAGCTCCGCGATACAAATACCTCACGATCTCATCCCCTTCTCGGAAGCCGCTCAGTATCGAAGAACATCTGTTCGGGAGGAGGGCGGGTACGTTTCAGATGTCCTTCTGCGACCGTTAATCTCAGGGCTTCATCCGCTCTGTCCCTTAAACAGACGGCCAGGCATGACTTCGTCCCTACAGTAGACAATTCTAGATCAGTCATGATAAATAGACTTACACGCTTCTTCATGTATGTTAGACATGTTATTTTTAAGTTGAAAATAATGTTAACAAAACTGAAGCAATATTTTTCACCAAAATTGAGAATATTTAAATCTTTATTTATGTTATCATTCAATATACAAAGTATTCAGCGCTTACGAATTCAGTTTTTTGACGACTTGTTTCTTTGGGGGGGGGGGAAGGCTCTTTACCCAAAACTACTTCACTTGATACATTATCACATAGAGCTCTTAAGAAACAAAATGCTAGTTGCTTTCGAAGAGGAGATCGTGAGACCACCTACGCTTTTGGCGTTGCGCTGGGCTTTTGTGGATGAGATGGGAGAAGATAGTAGAGCATTAGCTTGCATTAGGATGGCCATTCCCACCTCCGAATGGAAATTCTCATAGCTGGAGGTAAAGGTCTCAAATGAATGGAGTGTGGAGATCAGCGTGGAGACTACGGTTGTTGACATTAAAGGGAGCATTGGCACACCAAAAGAAGACCTAAAATTGTAAATAAAACCATATTTAGTTTCTAAAAACTAAGAATTAGAATGGCAGGTGAGTGTAAAGTACATATTATTTCTATATATTACAAGTTTGTCTAAAGCACATCCTTACTTTCACACCACACACCCTGTTTCTCTTCCAGTTTTTTCTTATTTATTATTTTTCACTTGGTCTCTTTTATTTAGTTAGTCGATTTGGACATAAGTAATTGAAATTTTTATTTATTTTATGTTCGTTCAGTTCATTGATCCAGTACTTGTTAACATTTTCTTAATAATATCCTTTTTTTTGCCTTTGTTTTTTTGGGTGAGATCAGTACTCACCCAATGCAACATTCTTGTAATTACGAGGGCGTACCCAAAAGAAACCTATTTTTGTACAAAGTGGTCTATTTAATTTTTTTTTTTTTACAAAAAACCTTTAATATCCTTTAAAGTAATTTCCATTGGAGTCAATACAGGTGTCCAATCTTGTATTCCACTGTTCTAAACATTTTTTAAATTCCTCTTTTGTGATCGCAAACAGCGCTTTTACTTCTTCAACGCTTTCCTTTTATGGCCCTTTTCATTTGAGAGAATAAAAAGAAGTCTAAAGGGGCTTGGTTGAGTGAATATGGAAGGTGGGGCCCAGTGGTCATGCTATTTTTGGTCAAAAATCGGCACACAGTTTTGCTGTGCAGTTAGCAGTCGAGGAAAAAAGTTTTATGCCACCCTTTTTATGATCACATAAAATTCGCTATACTGAACTCCAAGTTCCTTTAGATTTTCAACTTCTTCGATGGTCCTTCCTTCGATCTTCCAAGCCTTTCTCGTTGGTTCGGGCCGTCGAGGACGTCCAGAGCGAGGTAGAACATTAATTGACATTTTCCTAATTTAGAATGGGAAAACACTACAAAAAACTTGGGCTTTCCCCCCATAGCATCATCCTTGTTGGCCGCTTTTAACATTTCAAGAGTTTCCGGGAAACAAAACTTCACGCCCCGCGCTGTTCACGCAAATGAGCCATCACAAAAATGACGAGCACACAAAACAAATGTCACAAATAAGTTAACACAAGCAGAGCAGGACCTCAGTTTGGTTTCTCGTGGTCATGTATTGCTATTAAAACAATAAATTCAATTTCCATCTAGACATTTGAGTCCAGAATCTTCATGCTGTAAAACAGTTACGATAACCACTACAAGTGCCCTAACATTGGTCTTTGTTATGTTTTTTCGTAATCTAATGGTAACAATTTCCTGAAGATTTTTGGGATGAGTGCCTTTCTTCTGATGTCAATTTTTTTCCAACTATAACTGCAAGTGATAAAATAAAACAGAACGTCTTTGTCTTACATCAATAAGCAAGTACATGCTACTATAAAAGAGTATTTTCGAAAGTACACGCTGGGCATTTTCAAGTATCAATTGTATTTCCTACAAATACAGTTTACCAGGATAAGATATCCGACAGTGCCCAAGTCGGACATAAAATCAGAAAATGAAAATGGCATCGTGTGAACTGTACAAGCCCTGTAGTTTTAAATAATGTATGCTTATTGTGGGAAAACAATGAAGTTGCGCTTCATTTAATAGATTATACCCCAAAAGAAATAACCGCATTTGATAACCATAAGTTACATACGATTTTTTACCCACGAAAAATCGTCTATCTATCCACTTTCCATTCATTAATAGAAATGCTATGCTTAATACCCTTTCTAAACTACATATTTACAAATCTGTAATATCCATATTAACTTATGAATCGCCTAGTTATCGGCTTATTGAGTCATATCAATATCAGAAAACTTCGAATAATCCAAAATGAGTTGCTATGAATAAAATTTGACAAACTAAGGTACACTTCAGTGATTAAGTTGCACTTATCCGAATTCAAAGGTGATTATATTACATTGTGATTTTAAAAACATAAGGGGTTAGGGCATGATACCCAGTGAAAAAATTTGCCATCCAGATTTTAATTTTTAGTTTGTCGTTAGATTTTTGTATTTATGTTTTTTCCTTAAATTAAAATTTATCTGAACTTCAATGGAGTATTTATTCATAACCAAGTACGGTGTAGTTAGTTTTATTTTGGATTTAAACTAGTTGCATAGCTTGTTGACAAATGGTTATGTAAATATTTGAAATAGATTGAATTGAATTTGACTAACCATGGTGGACAACGTCTTTCGTTTTGGTACATGTTGAGGCCTCTTATTACGGTCTTGGCAATTAACTGTTTGGTATTCGACTGTGGCTTCCATTAAATGGATTGACAACATCCTCCTCATCCTTCCGGGATTTCTATTTGAAACCAGTGGTGCGCGGGGCCATTTGAGAAAAGACCCGCTATCAGTGGCGGTCAGTTGTCTTTTACGAGGAGCCTTGTCCTTTTTAGCGAAGAGCCATCGACATTCCTGGTCCATGTCATTGTCTGCTTTTTCCCACAGGGCAGGTGAGCAGGTGGTATCCCTTATGCTAAATGGAGGAGTGCGAAACGGCAGCCATGCTACGTGCAGACTGCCTCCCCATACATGCTGGCGCCTTGTCTTACAGCTGGATAGACACGTTCGTCTCCCCTGGCCTACGTTAGAAGCCCCGGGAGATAAGGAGATGTTTATCGGCCTCCTTCGGTCCGTGTCATGACCTTTTCCAGCCTTTGTCTTGTCCGGCATCGCGGTGCTTTTTGGCGTTCCTATGCATTTCGCCCCGTTCTTTAGTTCTCTGTATTTTATGCTGCTTGTTAATAACACATTTCGAGACTATGCATGATGATTTAATGTTGTATTCTTTAGCTTATATTACATACAGCCAATTTATTTGACTAATACTTTATTTGTTAAATTATTTTTCTTTGCTTTGGTTTTGTTATATTTTTTAAAATCGACCCACTCGACAAGGCACCAAACTCTATCCCGGAAAGACACATTTCCCAAATCATCCGTCGATCCATTCCCATTCCATTCTCAAAGCACTCCTCCCATTGAATACGCAGCAACTCCTGGGTTCCTCTTTTTCTTTTCTGATCTCTGAGGATCTGGGGGGTTGATTAAAGAGATAGACGAAATGTTTCCTAATATTTATACACGGGATCTCCATTGACATTTCGCAGCATAACTCCCGATGGAATGGCTTGGTTCCCTCCTCTTCAGCACTATCATGACTAAAAACCATCCTTACCGGCTCCAATTCAAATCTAAAATACTAGATCCCATACTTCCGCCCTGTATTTTTCATCTGCTTCCTATATACGTTCTTCTTTTATTTGTGCCACAAATCTCCGGAACTCTATTCGAATAAATATTCGCAATTAGTCATCTCTCCCTATGTGAAAATGTTAACTTTACCAGTTTCTTATTTCCCTCCTATATGACAATTTATAATACATCTTTATTATTATTTTTAATTAACTTTATTTATTTTTATACATTCCAGCAACCTTTCCCGCTCTTTCCCCCCTTGAAATATTTCTTATATTTGTTGGGTTGTTTTCTGACAGGGAGTTGCAAACCCAGGAGTTGCCGCGTATTCAATGGGAGGAGTGCTTTGAGAATGGACTTGTCAGAGAGTGTCATTCATCTTTCTCTCTCTCTCTCTCTCTCTCTCTCTCTCTCTCTCTCTCTCTCTCTCTCTCTCTCTCTCTCTCTCTCTCTCTCTCTCTCTCTCCCTCTCTCTCTCTCTCCCTCTCTCTCTCTATATATATGTGTTTTTGGTTTCGATCTTATGCTGTTGGTTTGTATATATGATACATAGGCCCTTTTTTATTAATAAGATAATTTCATCATTTTGATGTTATACATTGTTTGTTGTTATTCTTAGGGGGAAATGTTCCCCTAAAAAAATGGAAATTTAGTGTTTTTTCATTTCATTTCAAGGAAGTTGGCCTTCATTATTACTATGAATATATGTGGAAATTTCCACATTTACATTTTTTATAATATTATAGAGATAAATATGCAGTAAAATCCCGATGATACATAATGCCAAGGGATCGAGATTTTATTACAAATTATCGAGATTTTCGGAATAGCTGGATTACAAATTATTGAGGGTTGAAAAAAAAGGAAATTTAAAAGGATTATCAGTTTTTATTAAAATTCTATTCATGTACAGTACAAAATACAAAACAACAAACTGAAATACTTGCGAACTTAGTTATTATTAATAAAAAAAATACCTCAAGTAGAAAATAAATCAGTTATTTTTTTCTGGTGGAGGGATTTTTGGCACGCTTGATTAACAGCATTGTCCAGGCTCACAATTGCAGAGAACACATCGAAATTTATATCATTTCTAGACATAAAATTACGCAAACTATTGATATAGGCTTTCGCCTCTTTTAAAGAAGCATTCAAGAAGTCCCTCTTTAGTTTATACGAGGGCGTTCCCAAAAGAAACCAAACTATTTTTGTACAAAGTCATTTATTGATATATTTGTTTAAAGTGACAGCCCACAGATCATTGCAACATAGGTACTGTAAGGTCATCAAATTCTGTCTCAAAAATCAGAGGCAGCGACTACAAATAAATATATTTTATCATACTTAAGTTGTTTAGATAGTTGTTAAATATTAACTAGAGATAAACCATACTCTCTCATTCCTCACTTAAATTGGTGGTTACACGACCTTAAAGTTAGCTGTTTTCTGTATAATAAAGTTAGATAGCACCTCCCCCCCCCAAAAAAAAAAATTCTCTACCCCCTTCACCCGGTGTCCAAGGGTCCGTCACTCATCTCAATTCCGTGCATTCATTGCCTACTCAAAGCTATATTTAACGTTGGGTGTAACTTTTAGTTTTGAAGTTATACTCCTATATCCTTAGTTCTGTTATTCCAAATCATCTCATAACGAGTAGAAAAAATGAGCTACGATGCTTTTAGTAAACCATGAATTACCGATCCGGTCTGATAGGATCAAAGTGCTTTCCTCCAGAGAAGAGTCAATTAAACGTTGTCACTAAAGACAATGGACGAGGGATAGTTAGAGTGGCAATTACCAAGTCTGCTTGTCTTGAGGCTTGACTGTATCAGTCGCCGCCAGACGACACGAGATGGTATCTCCTCTTCCCGTTACAGCTTGAAGGGAGAGCCCACCCTTTCATGTGTCAGGGTGCGAGTTCCACGTCCTATGGAGCGTTCGCATTATTTCTGTAAAAATAATGTCTGTTTATTGATTGGATCTGATTGTACAATGTAGTAATTTGACATGAAAAATATGAAGGTAATCGCTATTGTTAACATTTTCAAGAAGAAGATCAGAGATTGGGTGTTCCGGGGGAACCTATAATTGGTACTTTCGGTGAAATGAAGATTTTCGTTTAAATTGGAGGATACTTGCGTATCAATACGGTGATATATCTGATACACAGCTCTATACGAATACACAAACAGTAAGGCAATATATAAGGGATGTATCTTTTCTATGGATACGTATATCCGTTTATACATTTACCTGATTTACTCAGAAGTGCCAAGCTGTTACGCTCGAGTTAAATAATTAGAATATTTGATTTACAGGGATGCCATGTAACTATTCAACTAATAACAGATTTGATTCCTCAATCAAATCCTGCGCGCATTGCATTAGGATGATGCTACATTAAATTATACCATTCTCAATTAATTTTGATTAATTAATATTGGTCCTAATTGAATATAAACCCACAGTAATTTACTTTAGTGACATGGTAATCAAATGGAAAGGATTCATTTATATAAAATGGGATTGCACAATATGCTTTATTATTAATGTTTAAAAATGATTTCGGTAAAATTACTTATTATGGATAAAATGATAGAAAGTTTACATTTAAGAACCTACTAGTTCACAATTAAAATATTTCTTACTATTTTACATCGATGGCTTCTAAAGGCGAGTCCAGCCCAAGATCTCAGCGCTCCACACTTGTCTTCCACCTTGGTCTAGTCACAGAAAGAAGTTCCGTCCCGGGTCTAGCCCTAAGCGAGGGTGGTCTTCCTTTCTGATTTTTTTGGGTTAAGAGAATATTATTCAGACCAGGTTGCCCAGACGGTAAGATGTGTCTATAACACTGTCCCGGGCTGCTAAGTCCCAAAACCCTTCCGGTGTTTTTGTGGCACAAAATGAAGGACCATAAAATAACCATAAAACAGCTTTATTGTCTTTCCTCGACTGATAACTTCTTCTGTATTGTAATAACGCTTTCGAAAGCTCTAAGCTGTCACGTACAGTTATCTCCAATCGGTTATGTGTGATATATAACTCATCTAAAAAAATGGTATTTTTTTATCATAAAAGAATCATCAAGATCCATTTCCAAATGGGGCGATTCGAAAACACATCTACAACTGGTAGTCTTCCCTAAGTGCATTTTAGCTCTCACATCGCAAATTCTATCTCTTGATATTAATTCTAATTTTACATTACAATCACATGTTAGGGTAGGCCACCACGTAACAATAATAATTACATGAGAGGTTGGTCAGAAACTAGAGAAATGAACTTTCATTTCATCAAATTCATGTACCGTAGCGGTCTTAAAAATTATTTATTCGGACTGAAATGAAAAAAAAAAACCTTGCGGATTATCATCAAACTTCTGTCTCTTCACAGCTTTATTGATGTCAGCTACTACAGTCAGCTCGAACCTTTGAGAGTGACAATAGTAACTAAAACGTTAGGGTAGAAATCAATAAAGCAGTGGAGAGACAAGGTGCATTAGTTCTTAAATCAGTCTACTCCAACAATAATGATACAACTCACAAACTATATAAAGTTTAAAGTTATGATTTTTTCCTTGGCTAAGAACCTACTGGAAAAAACGTATTACAAAAAATAACTAAGTTTTGAAAGTCAATTATCGCCTACAATTACTGAGAAAGTTATGGCCTCGCATTAGATATCTTTATCTTTCACGTTCTAAATATTTTTTATGCGTTTTCCAGATACAAATATAAATCAAAAAAAAATATAATTCAAATAATAATTACATGAGGCTTTTTTATTTTTCTCCGTGTTTTCTTGCTCCCTTGAATAACAACTGCCCCCCAACAACAATTGGGCAACAACAATTTTCTGTGTCATCTAGAGCAATTATTCCGAACAATTAAGCTATATATACTGTTTAAACTTCTTAGACATGATAAATAATATCACTTGAAGTCATACCAGTATAACTGTATCTAAAATGAATTGCCCGAGTCCTAACTCAATATATAAAATAAATATTTATTTTTTTAAAAATGCCGGATTGTGGAAAGGCACATTAACACAACTTTTTCTGCTTTACACAAACGTTAATCTATTTTTATTTATTCAGAAAGCGCTTTCGACAGCTCTTAACTGTCATATTCAGTTTCCAAATTAGAATTATTATGTGGGATATTTAAAAACGAGGTCGGAGAGTGAAGATCGTGGATGTAGCAGACATTGCTTACAGTTTAACGAGATATAATTATTTTAAAGGTTTTAAGTATATGACCAATAAGAAAACTGAAGTTGACCACTTGGATCTGTCAAAAGCGTTTTTGAATGAATAAAAATAGATTAACAATTGTGGAAAGATAAAAAAAAAGAGTCTTAATAATTTACAGCCCCCAACTAGTTTTTATATACATCCTCTGATCATATACCCTATAAAGCAATATCTATGACCAGCGCCTGACATGTGGGACTGGGGTGCCACCTGGGTACCGGCCGGTTTCGGGTATCTGTTGCCGGGGGTTCGGTGGGTTATCCAAATTTACAAACAACCGGGTGGATAAAGTTGTTTATAACCAAAGGGTTTCAATGTATTTCATTATCAACGTTTTTGACTGCTTTAATGGCCGGATAATTAGAGAGTTGATTGGAAAGCCGGCACCGTGCTGTTATTTTTTACCTAATCGCGCAGAAGTAGATGATTTCAAGTGTTTTGTATGCCGCGTTCCTTTAAAGCAGAGTTTCTTTATGTGATGTCCTACAAGAATTATGCAAAGCTTAGAGAGCGTCCTGACTAGAATCAAATGTCTCAGATGTTCTTGGTTCTATTTAAAAGAACGCCGCAAGTGTTCAAAAACACGGAATTATGAAAATGAGCGATCGTGCGACAAGACTTTCTAAAGTTTCTACGCGGCGACGCGCTAACCGGCCTCAGAGCGAGGAGATAGCGATCTGACTTGTAGCCCGGGAATGGCCGAAAGCTATTAGTTAGGGGGCGGGAGGTGGCTCCGTTCCAGGGTGGAAAGTGAGTCATTAAAGATCCTCAGTCAAGTCAAGGACCTCATAGTTAGGCTGACGACGAGCCTCGCCCATACTTGAACCCTAAACTCGACCCTGGATCGTTCTATCAACAGTAGACTCGAGACTTAAAGGCGTCGGCTTATTTTTCAGAAGAGGATCAGTCGATCGTATAACCTCCACATATTTATCCAGGATGGTTGCGAAAATTAAATAAATCGATTTTAAAATTGTACGTGAAGGAGAAAATCGCCATCCATTGAACTGAGCCGAAACGGGAGCTTTATCAGGGACTGCTGAAATCTCAAGTGAGGTGCAGTGGCCCTTGAGAAAACTCGGACAGAAGTTGGACGAGTTAATTTACTGTAGGACAGGTATCTAATGTATGTGGGAAGGGAGGCCGGTCACCTGTGTGATCTTTTATGGATGTGAGTGGGGCGCTCACATCACTCAGCGCTGACCCTGGCCGGCCCATCATACCTCGCAGCGTCTTCCTCCCATCGGGACCAATCCCAGTAGTCTTCCAGTAATTAATTACTCCTTCACTTCCACCGACGTTTGATTGAGTCCTCAACTTCGTTGGCCGACCTAGATGTTTCTATTTACCCCTGAAGTTTTCTGTTCTTCGAAATGATTTTCATTGACTTATGATAGCCATGATCTAACAAAAAAAAAAAAAAAGAATTGGAGCTTCTTACATTCGAGCGTTTTGAGGAAAACATATGGAACTTCCTAAAATATATAAAATAAAATTGTTTACTGGAAAGGAACTAGAAGAGAAATTAATGATATATTGCCCCAGAAGTTCTACCCACTTCTATTTACAAAGCTGACGTCAAGAAAGAAGAATACAATGTTTATGCACTAGGTTTGATGACTTACCTCAATGTGGATGTGTGAAAAGATATATATGGCAACAAGATTAGTTGATTAGCCTAAGCATTCACAACAATTTCGGTTTGAAATTCATCTTTATTTTTAATTAAACACTATAAAAGACGTATTTTTCTAAAATTAACAATAAAAATGACCTGCCTCCAAAATTTTCCTGATGTCCAAAATTTAAGTAAATGCAAGTAGAAGGGAAAGTAATACTAATACAGGGAATTAGTTAGAATTATTATTAACTATGGTGAATAGGTTTGTTATTGGATCATTGCGATTGCATGAAGTGCTGTTGTTCTTTTTTTGAATTCTATAATGTGGGTCTTTAATGGGGAATTTTGTAGGGCGTCAAATAATGGGTTATTTAGATTTTTAATATTGGCGTAAAATTTTGTTTTTTGTGGAATAAATAATTAGGAGGGGTTTCGATATTTATTCTTGCAGTAAATTTGTTTTAGCTTTAACAATTAAAAAAAAAATTATTTCGGATATATGTTGAAAAATAAAGAATATTCTCTCATAATTAAAACATGCATGCCAAGCAAAAGTAAAAGTAATGTAATAAATGTAATTAATTTGAAATAAAAAGTTTGATTAAAAATACACAGTTGAGATATGTAGATTATTTATGTTCCAGTTATAGTGTAGAAGTAAGTCAATGTGCTCTCTTACTATAAATATTCATAACCAGCTGAGTTTCAGTAAACGAAAAATAAATTACTAACCATTAGATTATTTCAATCTCATTAGAACTTCTGATTTTTTAGTTGGAGGGAAATAGCGGTTGTGATAAAAACAAGCTGTTGTAAAAACCGTGAAAGATTTTTCATGTCATGGCCTACGAAAACTCCTCTTATTCTGATTTCTAAAATTTACAGAAGCGTTGAATTTCAAACGAGGAGCCGGATTCAAATTAGAATGTAAGAGGAAGCCATAAAGGAAATTTGAAATGAAATTTAAGAAAAAAGTTTCTGGCATAGCACAGGACATACAAAAACTTATACATACAAACCTTGTAATTGTTAAGGTAATGTACTTTAAAAATACCCCCTGATAAATTTCAGAGTGCTAGAGATTATAGATAATAAAATACCTCCAGTACCATGTTCAATTCCTCACAAAAATCCATTATACGCAAGAGTTGAGATGGGCGTTAAAATTACAATTTCTTAATTATGTAATAAAAAAAAAAATTAAACGTCTACAAAAACGTTTTCGTCACACTATAAATAATTAAATTCATGACACAAGATTGTGTCAATGCATTACAAAACAAGAGCCTCGATTAATAATTAACCAATTACTTGTAATTAAAAAATAAATATTTTCTTATCGTATTAGATAGGCTATAAAATTAAATATGTCCATGTATTATGTGGTTTAGTTATGCAAGATTTTAAAGAAAAAGTTGCACTACAAGTTATGTATTTAAACGCCAATTCTGCAACAAAACGTTTAATTGAGTGATAAATCACAATTGACTTGATTTCTCATTTGAGTACAGTATGATAGATGCATTTAAATTATTAAATATTAGAAATAAAGGAATTGTCGTAAACATGTTGTACATTCACCCTTTGAAGATATGTAACTTCAAATCCTTAAACCGGGAGTGAATTTTTCTTTCGCTTATAGCTATTCGGGTGGTCCCGATTGGACATCCTTCACTTGATGCACTGGCATAACTAACTAGAAACATAAAATCAAAGAAAATATATTTTGTGGTCTAAATATATATACAGTCTAAGTGGCATTGATTTAATCTCAGTACCCGGCGTGGAATGAATGCAAAATTCAACTATAGACACCCATCGAAAGCGTTTTAAGGAGCCCGAATAGATTATAAAAATGTATTCTGCTAATAGGAAGTCGATTTGCATAATTATAGCCAGTTCATAAAACACTAAAGGAGCAGTTTTGCTTCAAAGGCGGCCAGTGTAATTGGTAGACATCGGATCGCCAGTAAGATTTCTTTTTGATGAAATATGGTCACTAGTGAATATAATTATTTTATTATTATTCATAGGTGACCGGGAATGACTGCCGGCTCAAGTCGACACCCTTTAAATCATCTTGAGCCCCGTCTCCTAAACAATCTCACGGTTCTCTGTACAAATTTTGATTTATTTGTCCAGCGATGAAATTTTCTCTACTTTTGTACTTTACCATTAGTTTTCTCATTTGTTATGAATCCGCAAAATTCAGAGGAAATAATTTACAAAACAATTTTGTCAAAAAAGTCTTTAGAGCCTCTCCACAAATCTCTTATTCATTTTTATGTGAGCACTAAAAACCAAACACATTGTACATAGAACAACATCTAAATATTTATATATTATGTTTTTTTTTATAAGCATAAAATAATAAATACTACGGTATGTAAAGAGTGGATAACAATAGCCCCCCCCCCCCAAAAAAAAGGTGGAGCTAATTATTGCTTCAAGACTTTTATTAGACATGTTTAATTATTAAATTTATTTATGTAAATATAACATGTTTTATTTGTAGTTAAAATTTATTTCAAGCCGTTACGTTATGGGTTTGGATATTATGAACGTTCATTTTGTTTATGTAAAATATATGTTTAATAAATGAATTAATTATAAAAATGATTTGAAAAAAAAATTCCGAAAGCTGCTTGGTGCGTAATATATGGTAATATATTATTAATATTATTAATAATATATGGTTGAAAGTAAAGGGGGGAGGAGGGATACCGAGGCGCGGCCAGTGCGATTTGCAAATTTGTGAGTATAATGTAATAATAATTAAAAAAAAATTGTCATCAGGTTTAACAAACCAAAATAACCTGTGATGGTCAAAAGAATAATGCTTATGCATAATTCCAGATTTTCAGGAGTAGATGCATCCATTACTACTTGACTGGGCCCACTAAATTTTTGGCAACCTAAAAAATTAACAATTTAAAAAAAAAATACAATATTATTAACAATCAACCAGTTTTTATTACATTGGCTTCATTGATAATGGGACGCCTCCCATCTCTCCAATGGGGGTCTAGAAGATTAAACTGAAATCGCAGATTTTACACAAACTGGACGTCATCCTCTCTCCTAATAATTTAAGCCATTAATTAACCAATTAATGACTTAAATGTGAATCGTGCATGTGGTTTTGTTTTATATAGAGCCGTTCCCGGAAGTACGTCAACCCGCAAAAGAGGTGGAGCAAGCACTCGGTCATTTCTCCAAAACTCCAAAGATTAAAACGACAGACCCATGAATGTTATTATTATTCAATATTATTCTTCCACTATAGCAAGACGGGTTGGTAACTTCTCTACAAAGTTTAATAAAAAGTTAGGTAACCCAAATTACATTGAAAGGTAACATCTTTAAATGTAATAATCATTATCATAATCGTAATATATACCATCTTATTTAATGAAGTTTTATTTTTAATTTGTTTTTAGACGTACTGTAAATTTTAAAATACACGTATCACGTTGATCATGAATATAGTGTTGGTGAGGGATGCTGCTTTTACTCCATAACATATGCATTTTATGGAGAGCATACCTTACAAACTATAAATACTTTCTATGGGTAAAAAACTGTATTTTATTTATAGTAACAATTTATAAGGTCGTCAAACTTTTTTGGTTCGTTTGTTTAAGTGCATTTCAGCTAAGATATATAAATACGATTAGTTTCTTAATTTCGGTTTGACAACAGTGGGTTTTTAATTATTTTAACTTTTATTATTGTTTTACAGTGCTTGGAAAGAAATTCTTTAACGTTTTTTGAAGGTTTAATACTATTAAGCACAGCAACTATATATTTTATAGATCCGAGTGAGTACGATAGCGAGAACAAAGCCCCAAGCATCCCTGAGCCCGACCGGACTGCAGGCGGCACCACAGTCCCATCTATCTAATAGGCAGGACACGAGGACTGATCGGGTGTGGGTAAACAACATGTTGCCTACCAACACGTCAAGCTTTAAGTTAGGTTATCTTGTACAAATGGTCTTATAAGTTAGGGAAAATTGAATTATACCATCAATTGTTTATTTAAAAATCATGAAAAATAAATGTAAACCGAAAATAATAATTATAAGTCCTGTACAGGATTTAGAAAGCAATGATGAGTTGTAGGACATACAACACAGAATGAATGTATCCTCTACATGTGTAATGTGAGAGACAAATGATTCCTAATAGGATGTTGAGCAGACCATAATATAAAATATTACAATATAGTATTGCAAGGACATGACACCATTCGCTCTACAATTACTCGCTGATAATAAAAGGGTTGGTTTTATTGACGGTCATTCGGAGGAGCGGAGTACTTGTTATGGTAATATCCTGTCGCGAGCGGACCACAGCAGGATGTCCTACTGCGCAGCCTTCAAGATGGCAGCAATAGACGATAGATCTGATCCGGGATGCTTTGAGGTGGGTGTGGTCAGTACCACGCCCTGCTATTGCAATCCCCGACCGACAACCGAATCTTAGATCATTTCCACTCCTAGTACCCGCATGCGTTATTGGGAAATTCCTATCCGCCACGAGACCGGGAAGTCACCTTTGATAGTTCTCGACCATTAGTTCGTGATAATGAACGCTGCTACAGGACGGATATACTTCTGCGTTCATGGTCAATGCAAACTTTCGAGAAAAATGTCATTCCAGTTATATTGTATTCATTGAAATTATGAATATTTTAGATTATATAGTCTTAAAAATACAAACATGCGATGATGGGACCCAAAGTTCCAAATAAAAAAAAACTAGTAATCTACTAATCAAATCTGTCAGTAAGTAATTGTGTTTAATGTTCTCTTTCGTACCATGTTTACAATTCTTCATTCACTCGCTCATTCGTACAGTATTTACAAAGTGCCCAGAGACCTCCCAAATCCATATAGTAGTCACCCCCGTCGAATGCGAAAAAGGAAGCGGAGTCTAAGGAAGTCCCCCACGCTCCTCCATCAGCTTCGTCACCGTATACAAGCCAGTGGAGGCTGACCAATAGCGCGAGAGCCACAGACGCTCAGGAATCAATTGGAGAAACTGGCCATTGCTAGCACCCCCCACTGTCACGTATTTATAGCAGGCCACAAGACCATTACCGCTGTAGTCTCCGAGGAGGATTATAGGGATGTGTGGCGCAGTGTAATGACTTAGCTAGGGGATTACGGCGGTTGGATAGGTCTCGATGGAATTTCTTAGAGCTTAGAACTTTGAATATATAATACCAATAGTATAATTTAAATTTGGTGGACACATTTTCGTTCAGAAAAAAAATTCTACGTTGAAATCCTTCTTTGCCTATGTCGGTCAACGCTAAGGGTGTAAAATTTCACAATTGACCTGACATATTACATAGGTACTATGGGAATTTCGAATTATTCAAAATATTTAGGTCTTCCCTGTTATTCCAATAAAGTTGACGTTTCACCTATTCATCAAGCATCCTAAGCACCACGATAGATACTATCTTGAAAGTGGTTGTTCTATCTACTCTTCCATTATTGCATACCGATTGGTAACTTGTGACAGAATAACATTTTATTTGCACAACTAAGAAGAAAAACAAGCAATACTGTCTTTTTTTTTTTTTTATTCCTTTATTGTGCTAAAATTACAATCTGCCTTGCTAGGACATTTCATCATTCACTCGCTCATTCATTCAGGACATGATTGGAGAAACTGGCCATTGCCAGGACTCCCACTGTCACTTGATTATAGCAGGTCACGAGGCCACTGCCGTTTCAGTCTCCGAGGAGGATTATAGGGATGAGTGATGCAGTGCAATGACTGTGCTACAGGATTAGGGTGGTTGGAAAGGCTACTGTGGAATTTCATAACCTTGGAAGGGATGAGTTCTACAATGTAGGGTATATTAAGGTCGTTATGAAGGGTTTTGTTGCTGACATAATAAGGGGCATTTACTATTGTTCTCAGGACTTTTGATTGAAAAGATTGGATACGCTTGATGTTCGACTTTTTTGCTGTCCCCCATAGCTCTATTCCGTATGTCCAGATTGGTTTAAGTATAACTTTGTAGATTAGTAGTTTATTTTCTATTGAGAGATGGGATGTCCTTTGAAGTAGTCTGTATAGTTGTCCAAAGCGTCTGTTTAGTTCTTGTTCTGTCTACTAAGAAAATCCTGGGTATGTTTTGGCTAAGAAATAATTATGGAAAGTGTGCACTAAAAATTAAAAGTGTATAAAAGTGGAGGCTTCAAAGAAGTCACATTAAATATGCTAGCTAAATTTAGCTCTAGCCTATTTAAAAGGAACATCCGCTCAATTTATTCTTTTAAGTTGTTAAAAAGGCTATTTTCAGGCACCAACAAGATTTAAAAAATAAGAAAAACGATTTTTTAAGTGAAAATACGAAATACTTTACGCGTTACCATTTAATGATTATTTACGGCCATCCCAACGACCTTTTCAAATTGCTAGGAGTAGTATTTAAGTAGTTCATAATATAGTTGAATAATGGAATTTTGGCATTTATATGAGGGATAACCTATTATAAATTGGAGTTAGTTTGCCTGTAGTTTGTTTAATGTGCCTTATTTAAATATTATTAGTTTCGGTATTACATTTTATTATAATTATTTTTATTATTTATGAATTTTATTCAATGACACCAACTACCGACGTCTTTTGTCAATCATTTTCACTACTCTTGTTCAATAAAAAACTCACCTACATAAGTACATAGTGGTTTGACAAGGCAAGTACGTAAGTGGCCGTGGCATATGCTACTTCCTCGAAATTGCCTGATTCATAAATTTCATTCATTCAGAACAACGAAACGAATGAAACTGAAGGAGGAAATCTGGCAACGGCGTGTTGACGAGAAGGGGTCTACTTTAGATTTGCCAAACCACCGGGAACAGCACCAGGCTGGAATTCGGCCGAATTTGTCATGCCAACGGAGAAAGGCTTGACATTAAACGCGGATGAGTTGACTCTTGGTGGCTTTGTTGTTTTTTTTGGCTGCTACGAATCTTTCATTGCTTAAAGACAAATGCCCAGGATACTGATTCTGGGATCGATTAGTACTTCTGGTGAGGATTTTAAGATTGCATTCATATCACGATTTAGTTATTAGTTGTTCTATAATTTCTCTGCCTTTATGGTCGTGACAAGTTTGTGGCTAAGAAGGCATTATATTTCGGGTTTAAAGATTAGCAATAAATAATAACAAGAAATAAACACCTTCAATCAATTTTAATGATACATTTATTCATTAGATTTTAAAATGTTTAAACCATTTTCTCTTCAATCATGAAATTCTTCACTTAGATATATTTTATTTTATTATATTCTTATAGTTTCTACAATTTATATTTTATAATTGTGGCTGATATGTTGATTTTATGTACGAATTTTTATTGTTCTACGATATTATTTAGATATTAGTTTTTAATTGTTATATCCGTTTTTAATATGTTTTATGACATTTTGTAATATGAATTGTTTATGCACCACATGAATGCTACAGCTCGAACTATTCTGGATGACGGCTTAACCCGCCGAAAACGTACGCTCAAACACCACCAATAATAAACTAATAACAGCTTAGAGAGGTTTGAGCTTTGCCTATGAATATTTCAGGAAGTCCTGCACACTGCATGTTGACATTTCAAGACTAAGGCTTACGCCCTTTCTCAAGAACAGGAATTGACTTATAATGTAGCTGATGTATGATTCATTCTTTCACTATTGTAAAGCCACTATTAAAATAGTTTATATTCATATATACAAAACCCATACACAGCATAAGGCGACCGGGGTCCTTGAAAACGGTAAATGAGGATTTTTAAGCAGGTAAATCCATCCCATTAGGGCTAGATGCTGTATTGAAGATAGACAGTCGGTATAGAAAGTAGGTTCCATACATTACTGTCTATGTCATGGATCCTATGTCATTACTGGGGGCCTTGGAGGATACCCCAAAAAACTGGCAGGGAGCCACCCACCTAGTGAAGTCCCTCATCCTGTGACGTCAGATGTATTGACTGATGCGCATTGTTCTTCTTGAACGGTCCCAATTAGACCGGAGCATGGCACCGGGACGTAAATCTAATCATGCGAGCCAAATGAACCTTAGCCATGGCTTTTAGCTTTTCTTATGATGCCATGCAAATACCATATTCATAATTATTAACATATGGAAAGGTCATTCTATATTATAGGACCTTTTCATATATTACAACCAGTTGTACAACGACAATGGACTGTTACTGGCCTCTGGATTTTACTTCTTCTTTTAGAAAGAACCAAAATATAGAAATATCCACAAGAAATGGGATATATAGTCAAGTTTTCATACTCAAGTGCTTGATATGCTCGTAAAACAATTAATTAAGTTATAAAATAAAAATTTCTTGCAATTCGATCCTATTGAACCTAACATAGAACATGCTTTCGACTAGTTTCAATATTTTTTGTCATTAAAGTTTAAAAAGTAAACAGATTACAGATTGTAACTAGAAGGTTAGATTTGTTATATTATGTTATATATTTTTATTTAGCTGGAGTTAATTGGTTTACAAGCTGTCACTACGTCACTGTCTTCTCTTCGGTGAGTGGTTCCAACCTTCACCAAAGCAACATGTGGTGTACTCTTAGTGCAAGTTGGGATTTATTGTGATATTGGCGCGTGGTTTTCAGATATCAGAAGTTTATAATACTCCTTAAATACTCACCTCCTTGCATCATAAAACATACTTTTTCCCTAATGATTGTCACAGATGATTAGGATACAGCAACACACACTGAGGTAAGTCAAGTAATTTTAGAATGTCTAACATGTCTATTGTTTCATCGTTTTATTTTATATTACCAAATCAACCTCCCAATTATTATATGGCTATTTTAGTTATACACTCAAATTGCCTTCAAGAAATGAAAATCATGAGACACGCAATACATGACACATATATGGCCTGTTGCCACTACAGTGCACTACTTCTCTTCTATCAACGTGATCTCTTTACTTCAACTAATCATTAAGCAATAAACAAATTGGTGATCAGTCCCCCGCCCACCCGTATGTGGGAACATCGCTGCAAGTAGCCCCTTCATCCTATGCGTCTGTTTATTGGCATGAAACTTCTTTATTGTGATAAAATTACAGTCTGCCTTATTAGGCAATAAGTCATTGTGATAAATGTCCTTATTCACTCCATATTTACAATTTTTATTCACTCGCTCATTCATAAAGTAATTACAAACAGCCCAGATCTACATGGTTGCCACCTCCCTCGCATGCGAAAGAGGAAGGCTCTTTGGAAGCCTCCCCACGCTACTCCGTCAGCCGCGTCACCGGATACGAGCCAGTGAAGGCTGACGAATAGCGCGAGAGCCACAGACGCTCAGGACATAATTGGAGAAACTGGCCATTGCCAGGACTCCCACTGTCACGCATTTATAGCAGGTCGCGAGGCCACTGCCATTTTAGTCTCCGAGGATCCTCCTCGGATAGTGATGAGTAGTGGAGTGTAATGACTGGGCTACGGGATTAGGATGGTTGGATAGGTTAGTACGGAATTTCATGAACTTGGAAGGGATGAGATCGAAAATGTAAGGTATATCAAGATCGTTATGAAGGGTTTTATTGCTAACGTAATATGGGGCATTTAGCATTGTTCTCAGGACTTTTAATTGAAAGGATTAGATACGCTTGATGTTCGATTTTTTTGCTAACCCCAATCGCTCTATTCCGTATGTCCAGATCGGCTTATGTATAACTTTGTAGATTATTAATTTATTTTCTACTGAGAGATGGGATGTCCTTTGAAGTAGTCTGTACAGTTGTCCAAAGCATCTGTATAGTTCTTGTCTTTTTAGCCTTGTATGTGGGTTCCAGGTCAGTTGTTTGTCGAGATGGAAGTCTAAGTACCGTACTATCTCGGATACAGAGAGGGGACTGGAATAAAAAAAAAAAAATCTAGTGGACAAGACTTGCGGCAGAGGATGAAGGTAATGCGGGAACATTTTGCTTCATTAACATTAATCCCCCATGCGTCTAATTTTATGACGACGATTACAGTAATTTATTAACTAATAACTTTTAACCATGTTGGTGAAAGGCAGTATATTTTTTGTCTTCACAACACCAAATAGTACATCCATGTACAATTTTAGGTCTCTAAGGCTCACAAACAGTAGAATAGACGGACAGAGAGGAAAGACGCATCAATGAAAGTGTATAGTTTTACTACTTTTAATTAAAAAATAATGAAATCCTGTTGCCCCCTCCCCAATTATTACAAATTTTTCTTTAGTTAATTAATAAATTATCAAGAATAGGTAAAAATAGTATATTTGTTTTAATATAAAATATTTTATTATACATTATTAATTATAATTTGAAAATTTTCCTACCTTTCGTCTAATAAGTAAAATATAGGGAACTGAAGGCAGGTATCAAATCGGAAAATAGGTTAATCATTATAATTAAGATAAGTGATCATATCTTAAAATCAATTCTAGATCATCTACTTCTCTCAGAAATAAACAACACAGCTCACAATTATAACAATTATGTATAATTTTAGGCTATAGTGCTGGATAAACCAATTCGTTTAAAGAACGTTTTGAAGCCCGTTTGAACGTTCTGTAATCAGAAGCCTGACAGACGTCGTATAATTAATGCGTCCGATTGTTTATATAATGAGCTACTTTCCAAAATGGTCCTCTCAGAGAGAGAGAGAGAGAGAGAGAGAGAGAGAGAGAGAGAGAGAGAGAGAGAGAGCTTTCACCCAAGCAGGCAACTTTCGGAGGCGAAATATTAATTGTATGGGACGTATCTGGGACCAGTGCGGTGTTTTGGAAAGGTTTGTATTGATCGTTCCAGAATTATGATCCAATTTTTTCCCACCTCGTGTTTTTAGAGATCTTCCCACAGAGAGCGTCCGATGAAATTTGGTTTTTACGTCATAACTAGCTGTAAAATTTATCCTGTTGCCTGATCATTAGTTCGGAACAGTTTGAACAGGTGCTGAGCCGAGGCGTGAACCTCTAATCGACTTTGAATCAGTTGCCTCAGGCCACCGTAGAAGACACCTAGATAGACTAGCGGACTAGATATGACCGCTTTTGGTAGTGTTCGTTATCGCCTCATCAACATGTGCCATCTATATTACCCCGTTTATTTATTGCTACTGATCTACATCACTATGTCATGGGATCGGTTTCGTTTCATTTCATAGTTATAGTTTAGTTCACGAGTTGAGTTTAGTAATGAAAGGATGGCGAGGCAAATAATCCCTGGATCAACTAGATAATTGAATAGAAAATAGAAAATAATTGATAAAAAGAATAGTCGCCTCACCATTTTTTATGTATTTTTTCTTCAAATCAATTATAGAATGAATTGTATTTTGTTAAATGTTAACAAAAAAACAAACAAATAAATTGTGTTTCGTTAGTGGATCCGACCACCCTCATGAGTTTTTTAGAATATACTTATGATTATAACCGTGAATTAGTTTTGGTGTCACTACTATTTATAATTATTAATCATTAAAATAAAATGGGAAAATTATTGTCAAGGTGGGACATATAACCCGGCTCCTCCCCAATATCTAGCAAGAGACTCTACTACCTGAGCTACCGTTCGAGGCAGGGTAGCTTAATTAGTAGAGGGAGCACCCGAATAATAATTTTTTTAATTGAATGTTAATTAAAAATAGTAGTGTCACCAATGCCGAGTTATGGTTTCATGATAATTATCAAGTGATTTAAAAAACTCATGTCGGTCCTAGGATCAACTAATAGAACATAAAGATTTTTTTCTGTTTTTTTATTTTGTTTGAATTTAACGAAATTCAATTCATCTCATAATTGAAAAAAAAAATACATCTAAAATGGCGAGGCGATTTGTCCTTTGGTCAATTAGTATCCGTACTAGTTGATCCAGGGGTTAGTGGCCTTGGCATTTTAGATGTATTTTTTATTATTATTAAATAAAATGACGTATTATGAAATAAAACCTTGGTTCTACAGTAATTTAATTACTACTTAGAAAGGAATGCATGAGCCCCGCATACATAAAGTAACTATGATTATTGTACCGAGACCACACAATTTTACCCAGGCCTACGACTCAATTAAATGACAAAGACACCAGAATCTAGGGAATAAAAAGGGAGTCTTGTCGTAGTATTAAATGAATTATTAATTTTTATAGTTTAGAAAATATGCAGGCTTCGTAAAACACTTCTGCCCATCGATAGTTGGTTGTTACTTTTTAATACTCGTAAAACAAAGAGGTCACCAACACTTTGTGGTCTTGGTATACATACCTGATCTTGTGAACTTACGATGGCACACCAGCCCACATGGCTGGTAGAGATTTCGTATTCTTGGCACATGGAGGCTGGGCGGAGGATGTGGGTAATAAACCATGAAACTACATAATAATTGCAAATATAATAAGACACGGTATTGATGTTTACAGTTCGATGCTTACTAAAAATTACTAAACGTTTAGATAACCATAGGAAGCCCTCCAGTTTCATTATCGTATCTGAATCGAATGATTAATCAACTGTCTATTTATTATGATAACAGATTTTTGTCAACTTTCCATCGGGCTAATCGCTTTTTTTAACCGCTCCATCATTCATCAAAACTGAAACATATAATGTGGAGACAGTTCGTGTCGAAGAACTAAATCGATAATGTTGATTACGCACTTTCACGGTTTCAGCTGACAGAGTTTCCTCTTGGGGTTACGTATTTTTGATGTGTTACCTGAGCAGATCAATGTACCATTCCCTCAAAGTCCATCATTCTGCATATTTAGAAAATATGTTTTGCACCTGAAGATGGCCGGTAAAATGTAAAACCAAAATAATAAAAGTGGAATAAACTTAGTTTTCTATTGATAACCGGTACACTAACAATCCCATAGATAAGGGTTTCATTTATTTATCTTGAAATGTATTCCCCCACCCCCTACCCCTGCTTACACATTACACAGTACGATTCCTTGAACTCGACAAAAGACTAACTTAAAACCCACACGTGAGAACCAAACAAGAGCTCAATCGACATTTAGGGCAACTATACACACTGCTAAACAGAAATTTTGATATCTCAATAGAAAACAAGATACTCATTTGAAAAAACATCTTGAAACCGGACAAGTACAAATCATAGGAATGATCGTTAACCAGCAATAACATGATACCTTTCTCTCACATAAAAGATTCGTTTCAATTGAGAAAGAGTGGGCGTTTGTTGAATAAAAGGTGATAATTGTCAGAAATCTTATGTTGGTGGAACAAACAGGAAACTATATATAAGATGGAAGATCTCAGCCAAAAGGATTAGCCAGTTTTACCAACATATAGAGGAAAATAGACACACAGATGCATCACGCAATTGAAAACTATTAAAATAGTGCTCGACCCTTGACACTTGAACTGGTAGAAAGACATTATTAATACGACCTCATACACAGGCAGGGCGCAAGTTGAGACGCAGTTCGGTGAGGTGACATGACCTGACTAACCATGAGTAGTCACTACTTTTAGGATTGAAAACTGCGTGCGAACATTCGATGTTCTGTTGACTCATTTCTGTGTTTCACTGACATATGCAAATGTGTGTCACGAAAACTGCTATGGCTTAAAGGATCTATTTTAGAATTTTATACGAAAGAGATGAAATGAATATTTCATGTTGATAACATCCCTTGTCTCGTTTTTTAAAATTTTTTATTTTACAGAAAGTACTGAAGTTGTATTACTAAAATAATATGATTTAAGATGATTGTTAGTTAAGAGTTTTTTTTTCAGAAAACAGTGAAATATGTCCTCTCCTTGAAGTGTAAAACTGTCAGAGTATCGCAATTAACTTACCTAAGTCCTTACATTGCATATTGTATGATGCAATATTTTTTTTATATTATTAGTCTAGTCTAGAATCAAGAAATGTTTTCTCCTATTTTACTTATTTTAGATACCTTTTGGATAAAACCTTTGCTACTATTTATTGCTACTAAATGGAAACATTGTTAGGAGAAAATCCCAAGTTATGCAGTAAATCAAATGCAGCAAATTTCCTTTAAAATTTACTTTTTTTTTTCCCCCCTTCCTGAGGTGGATCCTCAAACGGGGTTACCCTACAAGCCCGTAAAGCGAGCTCATGGGGTTACGTAGCATGTGGTGCACGTATTCCGATGCAATGGAATTGTTGCACCGGTCAGCGCAGCTTACGTTATTCTGTTTTATCGTTTATTAATCAAAACCAAACACACAAAATATTAAATCCAAAGGAAACAAAACCTCTTACTTAATATCTACTATTTACATTCCTTACTAGCTATACAATTTTTTTTTTCCTTATAGCTAGTATCCTTAATTTATTTTCTTAACTATTTACAATATTTACGAATCCACTAATCTAAAATCTTACAACTATAACTTAAACTATATATACAAGGGGTGTGCATCCTCTATCCCCCTATAACTAAACTTATATCTAACTAAATGCTTCTCAGTCCTATCTTATATCTATATATACAAATTCACAATGACTCCACGGGAACCGGCGATACATCGTTGGCTTCGGGTGAGCCTTCCCGAAGACACGGCCGCTCACCCCGCGCCACCCCCCCTGGATATCAAGAAGTGCCCGGAGCCTTGCATCTTCCTCCACTCCCTGATAAACTTGCAGAACGCAGTGTACTTCTCTTCCTCGTTGACCAGCGACGGCAGGTTGGACTCGTCCAGGCTATATTCTCTTATCGTGCGGAGAAGCCGTGCTCTAGCCGGTTCCAACACATTACAAGCGAGCACGACGTGCTCCGCGGTGTCATCCTCTCCGCAATGAGAGCAGGACTTGCCCTCTGCCCTCTTGTATTCGCCTAGCCTGGCACGGAATCCGCCGTGTCCTGTGAGTATCTGTGACACCCAGTAGTCTGGGGAGACCATCTTGCCCTCAGCCTGTCCTGGACTGAGGGGAAGTACTTCTTCATGGTGCTCCCCTTAGTCGTACCGGTCTACCTGGCACTCCACACCTTAGTCGTCCACTCGCCTATGAGGGTCTTCCACTTCCCTGGCTTTTCCTTGATTCTTCTCCGCAGGGGGGGGGGGAGATCTTCGAGTTGTCCTCTCTTCGTCTTCGACCTGAGGCGCTGCTCCAGGAGGACCAGATCCGCTAGTGCCGCCGCTGCCAAAACCTCCACTGCGTCGTGGGATACCGTCGTGTAGGACCTCGTGACCCGTATAAGTGCCGTTCATTGTATCCTCTTCAGGGCGTGCGCCTGTCCCTTGTTCAGGAGCACCGACCATGACTGCGAAGCGTAGCTAATGATTCCTAGTACCACAGCCTGGTAGAGGGTTCTTGAGACTGGGAACCTCACCCCCCACATCGCTCCCCCTATCCTCGCGAAGGAGTTGTTGACTGACCCTTGGGCGCCAGCTCCTGCCTTGGCGCCCCGGTGACCACATCGAAGGAGATATATATATATATATATATATATGAGTTGTGGTCACTGCTGGTCTCCGCGGATATTCTCCAGTACTCTATTCGTCCTGCGAGGGGGGTTCGAGGACATGGTGACGTCTATCCAGCTGCTACCTTGAGGCCCAGTGAATGTCGGGGATCCTCGTTCGCTATTCAATATCACCATCTGGTTAGCAGCTGCAAAGTCCGCCACCACGACCCCCCTCATTGTAGCGTGTGTGGAGCCCCACGCTGTGTGCCAGGCGTTGAAGTCTCCCCCGATGAGGATCTCCCTGTGTCCTCTTTTCCTGGCACATTCCTCTAGTTCCCAAGCAGCTGCGACGGGTCCGTATCATTGGGGACGTAGATGGAGGATAACAGTAGCTTCCCCCCTCTCCACCCAATATGGCGAGTCGCCAGGTCCTCCTGACAGAACTGGTCGAGGGACGTGACGTCAAGTGTGGGGTCACAGACCGCAATCGCCGCCTTGGGCCTCCTTTCTCCTTTCTCCACTGCCCGTGGCGACTACTCGTACCGACGTGCCAAGACCAACAATCACTCCTCGCTGACAGTACGACCCCTGCAGCAACATGACCTCGCAGCGACGGGTGAGGGCAGACAACTCTGGGCCACCACCCGGCTCTTTGCCATGTTGACAGGGATGATCTTCATACGCTCATTCATACCAGGGCATCCACCTCCTTGTACAGCTGCGGGCACTCCGCCGCTCCCGACTAGTGCCTCGTCGACTTTTTTTGGCATCCCGCTCTCACACAGCCTGCGCATCTTGGGCACTCGTTCTTCCGGGGGCATAACATCTGCAGGTCTTCTCTTTCCTTGTGCAGGTGGCTTTGAAGTGCCCTTAGCCCTGGTAAGTGACGCAGCGGGGTGTATCAATGTAGTCCTTGACCACTACCTTGTGCCACCCCCCTATCCATATACCGCCCCCCCCCCCAGGAGCGCAAACCTAACTTGGGGGGACACCTCGGCTACCCAGCTCAGATACACCGGATCCCTGCCGGCCCCCATACTGAAGAACAGTTTCAATGCGCCGTGCCTCTGGTCCTGTGGCAGGCTCGCCAGGGGGTAGGGTCGATCCGGGACAACGTAGCCCACGTACATACCAAAATTTACCTGTATTAATCAGGATAATCAGTACATGGGGCAAAGATAATACATCAACAATAGTCCAGATTCCTAACCCTGTCTTCATTAACTCCCAGATCTACCTCTCCAATATTCTTCATTCCCAAAAGAAAATGTCTGACAGCCTGTAAAGAACGTATTTTCCACATGAAACCTAAAACAGTTCCATCATTCTTCCAAGATAATTCCGCTAACTTCTTGTTTCTACCTTTATCATTCTCCATTATCAATGCTTAGTGGTTTTTGGTTGCTCTCTTGAACTATCGAAGAAAAACCAAAGTCTGTTATAAATTGATCGCTTCTTTGCTTTTGGAAGCCGGAGTCTTTGCATTTCAGGTTGGTATTCAATGTCAAAGTCGCTATTTCACCAGATGTTAGTACTGGGCGTATTGCTGTACCAAACTATATTCACAAATTGTATGATTGCCTTGTATCTAAATTCTCCATCCTCTCCTGCAGCAAAAGATCGCAGCACTACCAGCATACAGGTGGATCATAATCATCGTATTATAATTAATTAAACTTTGGTAGAATGATTTTTAAAAAAATGTGTTTGGGATGAACATTTCTTGGTTCATAATATCATATGAATAAAAAAATTAGCTTAACTTAACTGAATGTAGATTTAGTGGATTATCATCTTTAGTGCTTAACGTTTGCTGGCCGACACCTTCATTTCTCCTTTTTTGAAAAATGCTGGCAATTCTGGAAAATTCCATGTGTTGAGTGAAAAGAAGCGCGGGAAAAAGTGCTATCTGCAAACGTTTTGCTGCTTTTTACATGACTATTACAGCGAGAAACTGAACTTGGTTCAAAATTGGATAATGCAAGTCCTCTTTGATCATCCACGTAACACATTTCAGTTTAGACATCAGTGTGAATTCAACATATTCCCTGCAATTAAACGACTTTGTTCACCTTAGTCTTTTTTGAGATAATTAGGAGATGGAAACGTCTTTGAGCTCTGTCTGTGAGACTCTATGTTGGCTTGTATCTTGATTTCGTTGTATAATTTGGGTCTCAATCTGAGCTGAGAAAACCGCATTTAAGGTAGAGAGGCAACCTGCCGACGACAATAGCGCCTCAGGACATACCAAATATGGCGACAGCCTTATTATTTCTTGCTTGAAATAGTTATTATAATAGTTAGAAAAAAGTAAAAGGGTTACAAATTGAATCTAGTCGACGGTAGCTCAGTTGATTAAAAGAAAAAAGAAATAAATTGCAAAAGTATCTCGTTTCTAGTAACTACCTCCTGCAACTTGCCTATGGGCATTACAACCGACTATGAACCATAATAGCAGTCCCATTGGGGTGTACCCGAGAGACCAGTCTCGGTACTGCCCGGGCAGACAAGTGTATCAGGAATACCGAAAACTGAATAATGTATGGGGAGTTCTGCTGGCTTTCAGGTGACTTTATTGCACACGGTGTAGCAACGGCCGTGGGACTGACGCCGATGTTCTTGGTTTATCACCGGTACTGGCTTTGTACCGCTACCGCCTCCTTGACAGATAACTCCTTTAATATGCTCTATCCTCTTCATCTCACGTCTCGCTATTCCCGCCCTTTATTTCTTCCGTTTTGTAGTCTTCCCCTGTGTGTGTGTGTGTGATGGAAGCTCCCTTGGTGGGGTTTTACGCTATACGAAAATGCGATAAAATATCATTGAAATATATTTTCAAATCTAGTGAAATCAAGGCAAATTGCTGAAAATTTAAAATCTCTCAATTAAATTAAATATGTGACATAAGAGCATTTTCAAGGTCTGTTGCTTCAAGGCTTTGCGATGATGACTCAAGGCTATCATAAAAGTTCTCTTTAGTCTATCTGTATAGGTTTAACTTATATCTAACTATGACTATAAAAATATATTAAATAGTAAAATATTTAAAAAACTTCCCAGCCTTCAGATATGCTCGAATAATTTATTATTTATAGATTACTAAATAACACAACGGAGGATTATTCTGCTATAAGTTTGCGTTTTCTGTACCCTGGGTTTGAGTAACCTCCACTATACTCCGATCAAAACTTATTTCCTCTTTCTTTTCAACCCTCAGTGTTAGGTTGTTGGGATAGGGGCTGTGTGTAAATGTATGCACTCGTTGATCTTGTTTGCTATGTCTGTGGTTCTGACGTCATCCAAAACATTTTATTCCTAGTAATTAATTTAAAGAATATGTGAATTTTCCAGGTTGAGTTCCATCTATTTTATACTTTCAGTAGTATTTAAAAGTTGTACAGTTACTTGTCGGCATCTGTCTTGGCAAAGTCTGATTATATAAAATAAATCTAATATATTTTTTCCAGTTTCCTCACCGATCCAATTTAACCGCAGTTAACACGCTTCCTACTGATTTACCGTTTATCTGCAAATATCCCGGCATCATCCACGCCATAAATCATGCCATAACTCGCTCTACTCGAACACATACCTGTCTGGCTGACGTTTAAAAATAATTGCGCTGGCATCAGACCCGTATTCTAATTGAGATTTCTTCGAGCGTCATCAATGTCGAGTATTTTAATAACTGGCCAAGCATGAAGATTTTTGTCGTCATGTACCTAATAGGGAGTGATCGGTTATATGTGTTGTGCAGTAAAAAATTGTGCAAACAGAAATTTATTCCGGTTGTCATGCAGCTTCAAACGTTTTTTTACGCTCGTAAAAGTGGAGGAATATTTATGACTTAACCTAAGAACTATCTTGCGCCCATCTCTTGAGCTATAATCATACGGCATTAAAAATTTAAAAACAAATGGGCAATGTCATAAATTTTTTTTTAGAATTTTGTTGGTCTATGTTTGGGCGAAGTCTATCTATCATCTCGTCTGAACTTTTACGAAGGACATTTTGTTCCGTATCTCGTTGTACTGGAAGCTATCACTTTTATCGATCTGTGAAAATGTGGTTAGATTAATTTTAATTTATTCAAACTGGCGTATTAAACCCTTAAATACCTCAAATAGCCTCTAGTCTGTCTGGAGCCACTCACATATTTCTTTGGAAAATCTAGGACTTTAAACCAAGAACCTTGCCCATCATACCAAATAATTATAAAATATATTTGCTATAGTAAAATTTCTTCGGGCTGAGATTATGGACCATAAGTTTTCTTGCTTGTTTTTTTTAGTTTCTAGGCGTAAAACCTAATCGTCATCCACGCGGGGGCTTTGCGGGGCCCACAGAATACGGCTGAGATCCCGGTGGCACACCAGGTCCACAAGGAAAACAGACATTTCTTATTCTTGGGGCACGTAGGCTAGGCGGAGGATGTGGATAAAGCAACATGGGCCTACCAACATTTACATTAGCAATAGACCAATACATGGTACTGAGGTTTACAATTTTGTGATCATGGAAAAAGTCCAAATGACCCTGATCACCGGGAGTCAATCTTGGCTTACGACCCGATGCCTTTCCCTAAACCTTCAGTAAACGACGTATAGTTGAGTAAAATTATCAAATTCGTACAAAATTTCACAATACACATAACTAAAATTTACGCGTTCGTAGGTTGCCTAGGAATATCCCAGATTCCCCAGCGTGATTGTCACCTCCTGAGCTAAAGACATGGATGCAGGGATCGTGAAGATTTCCCACTTTGGTCCTGCCACCATCATCAACCATTGCCACCATCACATCACTGTTAGATTTTAGAAATCAGAAAAAAAACTATTTGAGAAATAAATAATTAACACAATAAATAAAAACACATAGTCAATCATCTGTATCGTAATCCATGGACGACAGAATGCCCTATGTGTTTTAGTGGAAAAGACCTGCCATGTTGTCTAGAACCTTGTAAACTTGAAAAATGTTAGATTGTCCCGTTTTTCAACTATTTTGCACCTAAACCCAACTTTAGTCCATTATCCTTAAATTTTGGTGTGATAGTTACCCTATCCTTATGTTTTATGATATTTGTGCACTATTCATAAAATGTCGAATCAGCCGGAAACATAAATTTTTATTAGGAATAATGTGTCCGTCCTTTTCCCAGGACCGGTGCTATCAATCCCTGAGGTATTTCAATCGTGTTATGCAGTGAAATAGAACGGGCCTGTCTCTTTTGGATGTCCCGAGAGAGGACAGGTCTTCTTCCTCCGACGAGTTATGTGGTAGCGTGACAATCCGGCATTAAGCGGTGTTTGGAATCGCGGTTCGGGATTGCTTTTACCAGTGCAGTCAAGATGTCATCAAGCTCTCCATGGTTTTTAAAACTTACATCCTAAATGCTTACAGTTAGTTAATTTGTCCAGTCCACGATGGGTTTTTTTTATTGAATTCATATTAATTCTAGGAATATAAATATATTACATTGCAGTTTGGCCATGGTTCAGAAAAACCAAATATTGAATATTTCATATTCCTACATAGTTCACTGATTAGAAAAATGTATCAAATTTTTTTTTAATTCCCTTTTGAGTTGTAAAAATTGCAATATAATTTATCACATCAATAGCTTTTTTAGGGCATTTCTACCACAAAATTCATGGATGACATCAAACTCGTATTCTTAGTTTTACTTTCTTGACAAAGAATTTTAAACTATTCTAAATTTTATTGCTTTGCAAGGTTTGAAAAGAAATTTGTTACCGTGTGTTGGGTTATCACGAGGGGGGTGCCTAGTTACCCTAGCCCTGGTGACGAAGTGAGGGTTGATTAAGTTTATGACATGACGGTCTTACTATCTGACTCCATATTTGATAGGTATGTGTCCCGACAGTGCACTATGTTCAGGAGAAGAGGTATAGGGTAGGTAGTGTAGATAGTTTGTGTGGTCTTGGAATGACCACGAATTCACACTTGGTATCTGAGGGTAGGCGAAAACCATCCGGATCCCAAAGGCGAGTGTGAAACGGAGAGAGGCAGACTGGATCGCCTTGGGGAACACTGCTTGGCAAATTTGCAGGGTCACGACAACCGTTATCCACTAGGGAGAGGTCTCTCCCAATGAGGTGCTAGATTTAGTGAGACAAAGGCAGAGATTCCCACTAGGAAGGTGTTGGGTCTGACAACGCCGGACTGAAACGTAGCGAGGTGAGGATAGAGAGATGCAGAGGTTTTCATAAATGAGAAGGCCAAGTTTGAACATCATCGCAGCCACAAGCCATCAATCAGTCAGTCATCTGGAGAATGAATTACAGGCCCAAACCACCGGTCTTAAATACCCAGCTGGTTTCGTCAGTAGCCAATCAGCTTCGGTTTTATTGTACCCAATGCCAGTTGAGTATGTGGTGGCCTTTGTTCTCGGACAGTTTGCGGCCTTTGAGCCACTGATACCTGACCCAGGTAAGGGTCTCCGGCCCTCTCGGCGCCTGGCGGTTTGGGTCGCTTAGTACCTGCTACTGGTAGTGGATGACCCAGCTCATATAACTAATTGGCTCGCAGCTGCGTCTTTATTGTTTACAACATTTACAATGATTTGGGCTTTGGTAATGTTATTTACATTTGTTTAAATTAATTAATGTAGTTAGCGGTCGCTACACCGTGTTTTGGGATTTCAATAATCTTAAAAGCTTATTATCTTTCTGATGGATTTGAATTAGCACGATAGCGAGAACAAAGCTTCAGGCCCCCTGAGGCCAGCCGTGACATAAGCAGCACCCCAGCCCTACCTGTCTGGTAGGCAGGGCTTGTATTCCCACGTTATCTTCAAACCGATGGCAACAGATGGGAAACGTAGGCTAGGTTAGTTTTAGTCTACAATATGTCTGGAAGATGTGCCCCGTCGCCTTCAAATTTCAAAATACTTGCACACTATAAATGCATTAAATAAGTTAATCAGTTGTATAACTTCATGCACTGTAAAAAATGTAACGTAGCTACAATTCAGCTAAAAAATATATAAGGACCAGGAGCAATTTTAATTTATTTAGTTCCTTAACTAAAGTCTAAATATTGTAAATCAAAATATGTTAAAAAAAGGGAGATTTTGAAGAAAAATTAACATGCATGACTTCTCGGTTTTAATTTCAGGTATCACAATTTCGGTTCTTTGTTTAAATTCAAAAAAGGATATTAATTTTTTTTTTTCTGTGGTAACCTACCTGTGCATTCTCATAATTATATTGTTTGAACATTTTTCAATTTATTTTGTGGTTAGTCTTTAATATATTCCTGGCCTCAGTGAAAAACTATGAATTATTTTTTTTAAATGGTATTGAGCTACCAATTCCAAAATATTATAACTCAGACAAACCGGCCCACGGCACATACGTTTGAAATGAAATATCGAAACGACATAAATAACGCCATTGTTACGCACATGCGCGTAACACATTCACAGACTGATGTAAGACGATTGAGCGGACTAACATAAAATAATAAAGCCTGTCAAAATGACAAAAATTTAATGATCGGTCGAAGCTTTAATGTAAAGACTTTGGTCTAAATTCTAATCTGTATTTAGAGAATTAAGATCCAACGTTCCAACTAGCCCACTAGTTTATGAATGTAATATTTCAGCAAAATTTATGAATGCGCTAGTCTACAATAATTTCCACTAAGCTAACCTTGACTATATGTGTATATACATATATATATTTTTTTGTTAATCGAAATTTATAGAATAGCTAACTTCACCTTGTCACTGTTAAGTATTCAAGTATTTTACTGTTTATAAAACTAGTGTTAATCCAGTGGAGAGTTCAATGAGTATATAAATTTAAAAACTATTTATCAAATTTAATTATAAGTGATTAATTATAACCCTGTGCATCCAAGAGAGAAGGGCTCTCTCAACAGCTTCGTTTAAGAGGCTAAATAAATAAAAATAAAAGAACTGGCGACTTATACCATCAGGTAACCATTATATCTATTAGCCATCATGGTGAGTGTCGAAGGATTAAAAAAAACAGAGGATTGAAAGTTTAACACGTGGCTGTCACTTTCCTGCAAGTCATCATTGGAGCGATCGGCGCCGATCCCTATATGACATGAGGAGAACTTGTTAACTCATCCACCGGATAACCTGTCTGGTTAGTGTAACTGTACAAGACTTGGAGGGGGGCGCTTTTAATTGCCCCAAAAGTATGTAAATAGACCTTGGCCAATGTTAAGCAGCTTGAAATGACTATACAATGCTCACACATATCAACACGCATGCAGATGATCGAATCAAATCCATTACCAGCGTAAGCATTGTGAAGGATTCGATTTTATTACATGCAAGATTATTTCCCAGGTAGAAAACGATCGACTATTAAGGGAATAAATAACTTTTCTGGATTGAATAGTGCAAAAATGGTATTAATACTTCTAAAGAGTGAGTTTTTACTGTCTGTGCACCGGTTATACAATTATATGATAGTTTTCAATGTCTAATCACCGGTTATACCATAGCTTTTCAATGTCTACGCACCGGTTATACCATTATAGTTTTCAATGTCTATGCACCGGTTATACCATTATAGCTTTTTACCGTCTATGCACCGTTTATACCATTATAGTTTTTAATATCTATGAGCCGGTTATACCATTATAGTTTTCACTGTCTTTGCCCCGGTTATACCATTACAGTTTTTACTTTCCATACACCAGTTATACCATTGAACTTTATACAGTTATAACTTATATAATATAATATAACTTATATATAAATGATATTTATACAATTTAATTTATAATTAATTATTATTATTATTAATATTAATAATATTATATATAATATAATTTACATAACTTATTATTATATATCAATAAATATAATATATAATATTGCTTATATTGCAGTTATAACCATTAGAGTTTTATTGCAATCTACACTTTTCAAACAGAATCTCGTAATGTTTCATTATGTATTTTATGTATCACATAAAAAGAAATGTAAGTCCGTATATACGGAGTTTGTGATCTGATCGTTCTTTAATGATACTCAAACGCATACTATAATCCAATTTTGGTGATAAAACTTTAATGGAATGTATCCGAATATAAAATAAAATATATATAAAAAAAAACTGTTTCAATGTTACATGTTTTAACTAGTTTACCATGATTTAGAGCAACAAATAATAAAGTGTTTTTAGCATTAACACTAAATACATTAAAAAAAACATTATGAGATAACTCTATAAATATTAAAAAACAAAAAAAAATAGGATAAAATAAATGTAATTATTATTATTACAGCAAATTGGTACAAGTAATAAGGGATGGTTTGTCTGGTAATAAGGGCCGAATTGCAATTTTCGGAAGGAATTGATGAAGAAGAATGATGAGGGAATAAGGGATAATGGTAAACTGGATACGAACCGCTATTACAAACTGATGATGGGCATCCAAGGTAAATGTTGGCATAACCCAAAGACAGAGATGTTTCCACTCAGCATGTCAAAGAAAAACTGTCTTGTCTACGGCAGGTTTAACTTTTAAAGCGGAAAATAGGCAGCCAGTCAGAACTAATAAAGCGAGTGCCTTATAGAAATATCAAACATTTTTATTGTGATAAAATTACTTAAATCTGGCTTATTGGGCAATAAGTAATTGCAATCAATGTTCTCATTCAGACTATATTTACAATTCTTCATTCACTCACTCATTCCTACAATATTTGCAGACTGTCCGGAGACCTCCTGAATCCACATGGTTGTCACCTCCCTCACATGCGAAAGAGGAAGCGGAGTCTTAGGAAGTCCCCCACGCTCCTCCTTCAGCCGCGTCACCGTATACAAGCCAGTGGAGGGTGCCCGAAAACGCAGAGCCACAGACGCTCAGGACATCATTGGAGAAACTAGCCATTGCCAGTAATGTCACGTAATTTAGGCCCTGAACTTGAACTAATTTACATTATTATCATAAAGGCTACTTGCCTCCCGGTACCTAAATATCCACGAAATAAAATTAAAAAGCCATGTTACTTATCACACTAGTTTTAACCAATTTCTATAAAAAAGTTCTTCAATCATTTTTTTATGACTCGTGTCAATTACTTATACTGATATTTGTTTTAAAACATTTTAAACATGTATTAATTGTCAATCGTCATTATTAATAATCAACTTAAATAAAAATCAGAAGAATTTAACACTTTACCATTACTATAGAATTTATCGTTCCTTGATTATCCCACTAAACCCAATAAAATAGACAGAATCTTTTTTTTTGCTTGTGATACCTTCATGAACCAGAAATTTGTGCAGGAGAACGGATTGCGTTCAGGTCACCACTATTTTCATGCTGCCCCCTCATCAATCCCTCTAATACGTATTGTAGTGGACCTAGTTCACCTATACGCAGCAAGCATAAGTACATGCGATCTGTTCCTTATAAAGAGTGGAGGGGGGAAATCGCTCGTCCTTGCCTTGCTGTAGGACCCTGGGGTCCCCGTGTGAACTGGGCTACTGGAGAATTTCCTATTTAGCAGTCGTCAGCGATAATCCTAACAGTTCTCTCGATCCTTTATAAGGTGATCATTTTTTATTTCTCATTATCGTCTGAGAAACCGAGTGAATAAATTTTGTCCCCTATCTCGCTCGACACCTGTCGGTGCACAATCTCCTTTCCCCAGGATATAGCATCAAATGTATTCATTAATCTGGGGTAGTTCTCATTATCTATTTTTTATTGATTTACACATATGAAGATTAAACACCAACAAGGAGAAAGTTCCCCCATCCCCCGTTTGGGCAATTAAAAATAAGTTTAGATGATTTGTACTCTTTATTGTGCTATAATTACAATCTGCCTTTTATAAGGCAATCAGTAATTGCGATAAACGCTCTTATTCATACCATATTTACAATTCATCATTCACTCACTCATTCATACAATATTTACAGGAAGTCCACCACGCTCCTCCGTCAGCCGCGTCACCGGATACTAGCCAGTGGAGGCTGACCAAGAGTGCGAGAGCCACAGACGCTCAGGACATGATTGGAGTAACTGGCCATTGCCAGGACCCCCGCTGTCACGCGTTTATAGCACGTCACGAGGCCACTGCCGTTTTAGTCTCCGAGGAGGATTATAGGGATGAGTGACGCAGTGCAATGACTATGCTACAGGATTAGGGTGGTTGGAAAGGCTACTGTGGAATTTCATAAACTTAGAAGGGATGAGTTCTAGAATGTAGGGTATATTAAGGTCGTTATGAAGGGTTTTGTTGCTGACATAATAAGGGGGATTTCCTATTGTTCTCAGGACTTTTGATTGAAAGGATTGGATACGCTTGATGTTCGACTTTTTTACTGTCCCCCATAGCTCTATTCCGTATGTCCAGATTGGCTTAAGTATAACTTTGTAGATTAGTAGTTTATTTTCTATTGAGAGATAGGATGTCCTTTGAAGTAGTCTGTACAGTTGTCCAAAGCGCCTGTTTAGTTCTTGTCTTTTTAGTCTCGTATGTGGGTTTCAGGTCAGTCGTGATGGAAGCCTAAGTATCGTACTGTCTCGAATACAGGGAGAGGATTGAATTAAAATGAACTAGTGGACAAGTCTTGCGACAAAGGGTGAAGGTAATGTGGGAACATTTTGCTTCATTAACTTCGATCCGCCATTGATTACACCAATACTCGATCTCGTCAAGGTGTTTTTGAAGGTTATGGGATGCTATGTCGGGGTCTGGGTGGGATGACAAGACTGCAGTGTCATCTGCAAATGTGGCCAAGAAGGTATTGGGAGTAGAGGGGACATCAGCGGTGTATAGGTTATTGAGGATGGGGCCCAGGACACTGCCCTGTGGAACTCCTGCATTTATGGGATAGTAGTTAGAGTATTCTTAACCACAGCGGACTTGGAAGAAGCGGTTTGAAAGGTAGGACTGTAAGACTAGGAAAAGGGTCTGTGGTAAATATCTTTTGAGATTGTAGAGCAAACCTGCGTGCCAAACCCTGTCAAAAGCTTGAGCTATGTCAAGAAAGGCAGCAGTGCAATACTGTTTGGTTTCAAGGGCTGAGGAGATGTGATCAACAACGCGAAGGCCTTGTTGAGCAGTGGAATGTCGTTGACGGAAACCAAACTGGTGTGTGGGAAAAAGGTTTTTGGATTCAACAATGGGAAGTAGACGTTTTAGTAGGAGTTTCTCAAATATTTTTGAGAGGATAGAGAGTAGGCTAATTGGACGATAAGATGAGGCGTCATTGGGTGGTTTACCGGGTTTGGCGAATAGGACAATAATGGAATGTTTCCATAGGAGAGGAAAGTGCGTCGTTCGGATTATGCAATTATATATGTAGGTTAGGAAGATTATGGCTTTAGGAGGAAGTTGTTTGAGAATTTGAGGAGTAAGGAGATCATATCCAGGGGATTTTCGGTAAGGTACGTTTTTCATTTAACGTTAGGAGGATTGAAGATTCGGTAAGGTACGTTTTATTTAACCTCAGAGGGGTTAACGGCTTTTGGTGGAAGAGAGAGAGGAATAGGTGAAGTGAGGAAATCTTCCGCAGTTGTGCTGTGAGTGTGGCTTTGATGAGAAAGGTGATGTGTGAAAGTATGGGTAAGATGCAGAGCAAATTCCTCCGACCTATCCCCATCCGAAGCCGCCCAGGACCCATCATCACGACGGAGTGGGTGTGAAACAGGTTGATACTTTAGGATTTTTTTGGTTACGTTCCACAAGGAGTTATCCCTAAAATAAGTTTAAAAAATATATTTCGTACTTAATCTACAAATTGGCCACTTTCATACGCATGGTTCAAAAATTTACAATTTTGTTGCCAGGGTGATGGAGGAGACAGATGACCACCCTCTCCACTAAATTATTTTTGATGTTAATAAACTAATCATTATTTGAATAACATTGCTATCTGCTGTAGAATAGCAATAATCAACTGTACTTTTTTTTATCGAATTCATACCATATTTACAAATTTACATATACTCTCGAATTTACAGCCTTCATTCATACACAAATATACACATATCCCTGCCCCCCCCCCCCAATATTCCCGTAGCATTGTCTCCTTCGCGGTCATAGATAAGGAGGTAAGGTATTGGGGTCCTCCACGCCAATCCTGCGGCCACACCTCTACGTAGCAGTGGAGGCCGTGGGAGAACGTGAGAGCCGCAGACGCTCAGGACATGAGGGTAGAAAACTTACCGGAGCTCGAACTCCCAGTGTCTTATTATTCACAAAAGATCACGGACCACTTGAACTTTAATCCAAGGGTTGTAGGTGATACTTGAAAGTGATCTTATTAGAGGATTTGGATGGAGTTGTATAGAAGATAATTTCTTATTTTAAAAGTTTTGAGGAAACTTTATCTTGGGTAGTAGGATTTTCAAGATAACTATGAAGGATTTTATTCTCAAAAAGGTGCACTACTTGATGTTCTACTGATGTTAGGAGATTACATTGGATGGATTGGACCGTAAGTACGAAAAAACTGGTATATTTTGTATTTCTAGCCTTAATTGACGTTTAATAACATGTAATGAATGACTAAGAATAGGTTATTAATCATAATTTTTTCAAGATTTTTCTCTTAAGAGCTTCGGCCTTCGCTGAAACATGAAACTCTTCACCCCCAAAATGATTCATTTTAAAATTCTGCCAAAGGTGGTTCCATTAATCTGTCGCTGTGGTTTTAACGATACGAGCCGATTTCTCATGCAAAGTTTTTGGAGTAACTCGAGAAGCCACAGATTTATTTGAGGAAGGTTCTGAAAGTTAAGGAAGAACTGTAATAAAATTATTTACAATTGAAAAATATTTCGCTTTGTACTATTAAAACCCGGTATTTGTTTGAAAAAATATAAATTAAAATTCTAGGGAAGTTCCAGAACTATTAGAAGTAAGGTAGCGTACAAGTTAAAATTAAGTGTTTTTTTTTTTCAGATAAATTGGTGCACGTGACTTTACTTTCCCTATGAAGCAGCAACCATTTTAGGTTATCCAAACTGAAATTAAATTTAATTGAGGTTTTAAATAAAACCTACCCCAGTCACGGTTGATCCCAGTCAGCAAACAATTTAGACCAACTACCATAATTCTTCAGAATCCAATGTACTAACATCCTATTTTTTCTGAATGAAGTACCTTTTAACCGGCAAGCAAAAAAACAAAACAAAAACCCTATAGTTATAATCTAAACGCTTTAACATAATTGGCCAATTTCACAGGAATGCTTGAACCTAATTCTATGATAATATTAACACTTCCAAGTCTACGGTCAATAGTGTCATAATAGACATCGTCCTACTAAACGGTATCAGGTCCGGTAATTCTTAAATATTATTAGGTTTGGAGAAAAAAAATGATGTAATGTTTTCTATACAGAAATGAAAAATGATCATTTCACAGTTACGTACAGGGTTTTGGGTGTGACTAAATGACCCGGTAATCTAATCACTGCACGTTGGTGACGTGCAATGACGTTTGGTGTCGATTTGACACACTTCCGTCACATTAAAAAGGAACACTATTGTTTGGTATATCTATAAGTGTTTTATACTCCTGCTCAGGTCAGGAAAGCCATTCTGGACTACACACCGATAAGGGATTAAAATGAAATTCGTTGTCAGTCAAGACCAGTGGTCCCCAATTATTTTTCCCGGTGGTTAGTTGTTAATTTTTTGAGAATGCTGCTTGAGCCAAAAAGGGTACACAATTTTATGGTTAAAACATTTAGATCTGGATTTTTTCACACACATTCGCAATGCAAAATTAGTCACACCCAAGAGTTCCTTGGAACTTGATTATTTCCAAGTTTAGTGCACTATTGCTCTTCTTAAAACCATCTCCAGCCCATTCTCCACACAACGGTTTAATTTCAAAGATAAAACGATTTAATGTCATAAGAAAATTTATCCTTACTCTACTACATGTTATATTATGTTATTATATAAAGATGAAGAAATGATGAAGCATAATTTTTTTTAATAATCTGTGAAACAAGGGCTAGTACAGATCAATAATATAAACGAACCACAGATTGGCCCTCACTGATCTAACAAATAAGTAACAGGGTCTTGTTCTGATTATCATGCCAGACACCAGACTAGCACACAGGCGTTGCGGGTTCAAGTCACTTTTAAGGAGGCGATTTTACTTGGTGATACAATTAACCAGCAGCGTAACATATAAACAGCCCACTACGGTTGGCCTAACAAGTCCGCATAAAAATCATTTCAAACACTAAAAAGGACAAATGACAAAAAAACTGTGGTAGGTAATATAATTTCTCCAATTTATTGTCTTTGCATCCATCTTCAATTCTTATGTGGATGGCAGTATTTATATATTCACCGGTTCAGAAAATAATATCAATATTCGATTTTACGTACTTATTAATAATTGGGGTGCATTAGCGTAAAAATACGAGGCACCGATACTAACAAAATACAACCATAACTTCAAAATTATTTAAATTTTAACGGAATTATCGCAAACAGTAATTGGCTTAAGCACCGTCCCTGGCCCATAAAGCCTCCCCCGATTCCCACTACGCAATCGGGACTTTAATTACATAGGCCGATAACTGAAAATTAAGGGTTTGATTTAGGAAGGATTATGAATAAATCATGAAGACACCGTACTGACGCTCGCTTCGTAATTATAAATACTGGCTCCGTATCGTCCTGCCCAGACGAGGCTGGCTAATATCCGGTCGTAATTAGTGTAAGAGTACCCTGGCCTAGTTCCGATCCTCCCTCATGTGGCAAGACGGGGTGGTCCCTACGAAGGCTCGTTATGAATAGGGGTTTGTAGGTCACGTAGTACGACCTTGAAAAGTATATTAAAAAAACAGCAAAAATAGCGTAACGGAACCTGTTAATAGTGGATCCATTATGGCTTCACGACCTCATGTTTTGTGGTGGTGTCACCACAGGTTGCCTGCTCCACGTTAACTCGTTAACCACGTTAGGGGAAGGGAATGGCCTTTGAAAACTGAGAGTGGAGCATTGGCCATTTCACTGTAAACTGTCAATAACAAGCTCAACCACCTCAATCCATTTAATATTGAAATAAGCTCTTTTCAGAATTCATTTTGATTCATGAAAAATTTATGAAGTCATGTTTTTAATTTTTATTGAAAAATACCCCAAAATATTGAAAAATAATTTTTTTTTTCTATTTCTGATTCCCTCAACATCGGTAATCATCGTTGCATTTGCCGGTAGTTTAATTAAACGATTATTTCCTAAATAAACGTTTCTCTCTCTAGAAATTTCTTTTTTTTTTTTCTAAGCTCTCTAATTATAAGATTAAGGATGAGGGAAAAATGAAGGAAGATTTGGGCTGAGCGGATCCTTGTACTGGGAGTAAGTACCTGCTTGAAGGTGGTGTGAGAGAATTAAGGAGTGTGGGAAGCCTCGGTAGAGGTTGGTTGTTGTGGTACAGTGGTGAGAGTCCACTGGTGGCTGGGCCTAGAGTCTCTCTAGGCATGTAGTGCAGTCTTATTTAGTCGGATAGCAGTGTTGGGTGCCCCTTAGAGGCTTGTTGTTGGTGGGCCAAGTGCCGCGATGTCCACCATTTGGTCTGCTTTACTCGATCTTGTGCCATCTTGCCGGTAGCGGTGGGGTTGTCATGTCTCGGAATAGAGGGTTTAGACTATGTTTCATCGAGTCGAAGAACTTGATGTGTCTTCTTTTGATGGATCTTTTCGTGCATGTCGGAAGCCTTCATTTTACGAAAATGGGTATGCCATAGTGCCGTGCGCAGGATGTTGTTCTGGAAGCTCTGGAGTCGAGTTATGGTGCTGGCGTGTAAGAATCGAAAGAGTGGTGTCCCAAACAGTAGAGCTGGCCTCAGGACGCTCTTATATATTAAGAGTTTCAGCCGAAGGGATATAGCCTGGCTGGTGATGAGATGCTGGAGAGAGTAGTAAGTCCTACGTACTTTTTTCAATTTCTTCTGCAAGTGTGTGGCGAACGTCATGTGTCTGCCTAGGTTGATGCCTAGGTACCAGATGCTGTAGGCAATTTTGCATTCAGTCCCGTCTATGGTGAAGCTGGGTGGACGCTCTCTTTTCCCATGCTGGAAAGAGAAGATAATACCTTGAGTCTTGGCTGGGTTTACCTGAATGTGGACAGCTCACAGCCTGTCGGTGATTAATTGACTGGCACCCTCTGTAGCCTTTCGAGCTTTCGCTGGGTTGAGGCTGGTACTGTAGACCACTACATCGTCCACATATGCCACTGTAGATGTTGAAGAGTAGGGGGTCCTAGCAGCTATTCTCACAGAAAAGGTTCTGCTTGCTAGATAGGAAGACACGATGTTCAAAAATTCGTGCTCGTGCAGGCGTCGCAGGAGTGTGCGATGATCTACAGAGTTGAATGCTTTCGTACAGTCAAGGGAGATCATCGCAGTCACTCTGTTGTTTCGGATGTTCGTTGCAACGTGCCGCTGCAGTTTCACAAGATTGCAGTCCGAGCTGAGTCCTTTAGTGAAGCCGGTCTGTTGAGGTGGTCTGATGTCTTGAGCGTCACAGTGTCTGGTGAGATGGTCGTAGAGAATCCTCTCGTATATTTTTGACAAGTCAGCAAACTGATTGGCCTGTAGTGTGAACGGTGTATTGATTATGTCTGCCGAGGGCATTAGCTGTTGTTCCACTCCACCAGCTGTGATTGGCATTAAGGTCTCCAATGATAACGCGACTTTTATTTTTGCTGATCTGGGTTATTAGGAGCCTAGCTGTCGTCAGATTTGTTCTAGGCCTTCTATAAATTCCAGACACAATAATATTGTTAGTCAAACGAAGTTGGAGGGTGACTACATAGTGGTTCCTGTCAGATGGCACCACTGGGTCTAGACGTTTACATGGCACTCCCTGCCTGACTAAAATAGCCACGCCCCCTGATATTGTTTCCGTGTCCTGCCGGTAGGTAGAGCAGCCTGGGAAACGGCAGTAGCAGTCCTTCTTCAGTCTGGTGTCTGTTAGAACTGCTACATCCGGGTTATGGCAACGTAGTATTGCTTCGATGTCTCCTTGTTTGGGCCTAAGGCCGCAAACGTAATGAAGTATATTGTGTCCAATCATTGTGTTGCTGTTCTATCGAGTCTTGCAAGAACTCTTTCGATGATACCAGTCAGCTGTGACATCAGCTGATTCGTAGATGTGATCATGGTGCCAAACATGTTGAACATGGCGTCCATGTTTGAATTGGGTAGGACCAAGGGCGCGGGAAAATCTTCCGTTAACAGGTGCTGCCCAGAGGTCACCAGAGAGTAAGAAGCCTTTGTCTTGGAGGTGTGGGTGCCGGAGCGTATCTAGTGTCCCTAGATGATGCAATCGTGTTATGCTGGGCCTGGCGTCTAACTTCCATTGCCTGCATCAGTTTTATTCTGTAGGGGCACTGCTGATATGAAGCAACATGGCCCTCCCCACAGTTAGCACAGCGTAGGGGCAACGCCTTCTCACGTGGGCATTCCTTTGTTTCGTGAGACTGGCTGCACCTCACGCATTTTGGCGACTTAAAGCAATATCGCCTGGTATGGCCATATTCTTGACAATTATGGCACATGGGGATGCCACGTTTCTCGTTATATGTGCTTACTCCGACTAGCACATTATTTACATGGCGGATTTGTTTGAGTTTGTCCGCAGTAAGTGTGGCGTCCCCTGTTACGTGAACTAGCTCAATTGCAGTTTTGGCTCCATTGTGGTCGCTTTTTCTCAGTCTGTAGACCGATATTATACCTCCTGCAGAAACAATGTGGGCTTGTGTTTCTTCTATGGGATGAGTTAAGTCAAATCCGTGTAGAAGAAATTTTTTGTTCGGTTTGGTTCCTCTCGCGGCGTAGGTGTTGTACGGTATTTTAGCTGCTTTAAGAGCGGCGGCTGTTGTTAATAGGGCTTGTACCGTGGCACAAAACACTTTAGTATCCTGTTGTCCTTGTACTGCATGGTATCCAGTGATTTTGTGTTCGTTGAGGAGCCGTGTTAGGTCGTAACTATTTAATTTTCCCATTACTAGGGGAGGTATTGGTTTGGGCTTAGTGGGCTTAGTGGTAATGGGCTCGGTTTGTGATGTTTGGGGTACCGTATTTAGGGGTTCAAAAGAATTCGTAACTGAGTTACACTTTGTGGCACTGTTCTGGGTCGACAGTGTCTTTTGGGCTGGTGGAATCCCTTAACATTGTCGGGAATTCTTCCGGGGGAATCACGTAAGTCATATGTGACTTTTTTGGGGTCCCTACGGTTTGTCATACCACGGAAGGTCCGTGCGACGCACGTCCTGTTAAGGGGGAGAGCCTCACTTATAATAGTTAAAAGCACTCACCTGTCTTCACGGGAACAAAGCGCCACTGACTAAAATAACAAAACTTTACCAGATTTAAGCTCTTGCCACAATGGAACCTGGATAGCGTCTCTTATTGTTCATAAACTATGCATTCAGTTTTAACACAACCTAACGCAACGAGAGCTAGGTCAATTTTAAGAGAAGATAACCTTTTTTAAATGTTTCACACTATAGTTGCAACATATGTCCATGCAACCTGGAAATCTTAATGGACAATAAATTTAATACATGAAAAGTATAAATAATAAGCCTACGAGACGAGCAATTTTTTCATAGTTAATGAGAGCCGCTAATGAGAAATATTATAGGTGTTGCCCTGGATGTGACGGGGATATCGCAAGAACTGTTGTAAGGATACGAAATTGTCCTGGGTTGGAATCCGAGTCACTGTTTTTCCCAATAGTTATTAAAACTTACATCTATGATATTTTATTAATAATTGTCAAGAGAAATATTTTGTAATAAAATGATCACTATTCTTATGTTTTCCCGAAGTGATTGAGCCGATCCCGTGGCGTGGCCCAATAGTTAGTACCTGGTCTAAAATTCTCCTCTTTTAGACCTAAAAAGATATTCTACGAACAGTTCAACTTTCGCATCAATGATAAAGTGACATAGATCCTAGCAATTAGCTATGCGTATAAAAAACAAACACATGACCCAGTTCTAAGTATTTATTTCCTCAGCTTTCCTGTTTCTACCCTTCAAATAAAAATCATAAGGTTGTTCAATATTGTTTCTACTGCTGTAGATCTGAGCTATCATCGCCTCAGTTATACTGAGCTCTTATAACTTTCCTCCCGACTGGTCCCTCATTCTGGATCGGAGATAATGACAGTTTTCTAGTCATTCTTGATTGCTACTCACTTCCGGTCCTTATCACACCAGCACTTAATAGCAAATAAACTATCCTGCAGTTTATGTTTGGATCGAATTGATTATGAACTTATGAATGCGAGTAGCGTGTGACCGAAACGTTCAAATCCGTGACAAAGTATTGAGAAAATAACTTCTAATCTGATGAATGAACATGGTTTACCTCTTGGCTGGATAGCAGTGTTATTTTATGTTTTAATGAAAATTTACTTACTTTCTCAAGATGCTTCGTTCTAAGTAACTTTGAAATATTTATTTTGAGCGAATAAATTGAAATATTTTCTATCTTATGTCTCAAATATGTTTTAGTCCATATTTTAATTTTTTTTGGCAGTATCAATTTTCAATAACATATGTATCAGGATTGATAAATGTGCTGTGTCTTAAGTTATCCAATATAGTTGGGAAGTACAATTTTGTGAAGTATTTTTCTTCCCCTCTCCTCTGATGAATAACTAGGACTGGCATTCATATATAATAAAAAAAAAATGTAATGTGGGTTATTAGTTTTATGAAACAGGATTTCGGTTATAACTGAAGGATGGCACACGTCTGATTAAAAAGTTGACTTTAGTGATGTGGAATCACTTAAAGATGCTGTTGAAAAAGTTTGTTAAAACCTTAATTTTCTTTCTTTATTCTCTTTAGTTTTTTATGTACTAATATGCTGAACAATTTGGAAACTATGTGCAGTCGAAAGTGGTCAATCACCACACCAGAAATATAAAAAATTCCCGAATCATTGTTAAATATTTTGCCCCCGAACGGCATCTATGGATCTTGATTTCGTCGGTAGTTTTGGCATAATTTACCAAATTTTTCACGTTTATTGTATTACATCACATTTTAAACTGAAGACATATCAATAAAAAATATGACTGTCAAAGTAAGCTAGTATATCAAAGCTTGTATAAATAGAGAAGTAAATAGTTCTCAGTCTAGTTATCCAAGAAAACCAAGAGCTCAACCTGTTCCAATAATAATTCATCATTTCTCAAAAACTGCATCTTTCAAAGTACGTAATTTTTAGTCTTATTATCCAAATAAATAAGGGCACTTGTTCCGAGAATCCAACAGGCAGGTTATTATTAACACAAAATCTCATGTTTCAATTGGAAGAGAAGAATTAATTTAAGTTTAAAAAAGTATAAGTAAAAGTAAGTAAAAAGTATTAAAAAAAAGTATAAGAAGAAATACGTTACAAAAAATGTAAGAAGATGTAATATATATAAAATAAAATTATCCTAAATTTACTCAAAATGCTAAAGAGCATATTAATCGATGGTACGGAAAATATTTGCCTCAAGGGAAAATAAGTATATTCATATAAATCCCAGCCTTATTTATAGACTTAGCTATAATTTTATAACATTCTGGTGGATAATTTTGTATTATTAATCTACATTGTATATGTACCGTAAATAATGTATGAATGCAGTATTGTGAATTTGAAGATCATTTAGCATAATTATTTATTTCCCTAGTAGGGCGAATTGTAATTTTAATTTAATAATATCATATTTTTTTTATTATTATGTGTATATAAGAATGGCCACTGAAAGCGCTTGTCAATAAGAAATAAACGTTGAGGCATGACAATAATTAGACGTTGTTTACATACTTTAAATCTACAACCAGCTATTAAACCATAAAACTATTAATTGTGGGCTACACTTGACTCACCTTTTTTTATGGATGAATTCGGGATTCTGTCATTGATTCCACGGTTTATCAGTAATTCTATTGTAGGATGACGTAACCTGTTTTTATGATCTCCTCCTATAGACGTTTTTAATGTCGAGTAGTCTTAATCTATTACTAAGGTGTAGTGTTCGAACCGATTATTCCTTAGGTAAATCCGAAACACGATCCCCTCACGGTTGACTGCAGCAGTAAAGTACTTAAAAAATCCATTACGTTCGCTTTTAATCCGTTTATCGAGATTACCACTCTTTGTTCCGTAACTTTTTTTTTTTAATTTTATTTCGAACACTAACACGGCGTTAGAGTGGAAAGCTTCCGTGTTACCCTAACTTCTTAATGCCGTATTAACCGATAAGAGAGCAGGAGCCGGGAGACCACCCAGAAGGATCAACCCTATACCAGAGGATTACCTGTAATGCCTCAACCGATGTAGCCCTGATAAGGGATCCCTCTCCTGGTGGTCTTCGGCATCTGCAATCTCCGTCGCTTGATGAGCTCTGGATCCAATCCCTTTTTGGAGAAGAACAGCCAGAACGCTCTCCTCAATGCCATTTAGTCTTTAATTGTAGCTCACCTTCACCGCTCGTCGGAATGAGCCCGTTTTGGTCACGTACTTGCTGGAATGTACTCTTCCTACGTTTATCCGAATGCAGATAATGCAGGTTTTAGCTCTCAGACCTAATGATTTAGTTTAAAACATCTTTGTAGTGTCAAAATTACTAGGTTTTTCCTATACATAGTTCTTCATTCAAGATTTTAACACTTCTCCTTTGAGAATACTCAACTTTTGTCACCTTTTCTTTCCGTTCATTTTTTGAGTAAAATTCAAAGATTAAAGTAAATAATACCTTACCACTGGAACTTATCACTTCATTGCTGTTCCATAATTAAGAAATGAGTGGCATCTGGCATTTGTTGTATGCTGATAAAGACTTTCCAAACAAAAATTGCTTGATTTTTTGTTCAACTTGCAGAGCCATCATATGGAATATGGATTTTCAAAGATTTTTAAAGGTAAAATGGATCTTTTAGTTGACGCAAACAGGAGCTAAATCCCCAGAATCCCATATATTTTGGTAAACAGATATTCTTTAAGTAAATACATTATAAACAAAAAGGGTAAAGGATGCCTCAAAATAATGTCATTGCCGCTGGTCGGAATGATGCCGTTTTGGTAACGCACATCCTGGAATGTACCGTTCCTACGTTTAGCAGTTAATTCCAAATGCAGATAATTTGAAAACGATTTCTGTAGTGTTCATTCAAGTACAATAAAAGAGGATTTGGGTCACTTCATTGCTGTTCTATAATTTAGAAATGAGTGGCATCCGGCATTTGATGTATGCTGATAAAGACTTTACAAAAAAAGATTGCTTGATTTTTCGTTCTACATGCAGAGCGGTGTTGTGGAATATACTTTCAAAAGTTTCATGATTAATATATTTATATATACATGTATGTGAACTAAAATGGACTATTCACTTTCTCGCTTATACCAACTATCAAGCAACGAAAAACTTTTTTATATACTTGTCTAAATTTTATAAAAATAAAAAATAAAAATATATAATCATTTAGTATAAATACGTGCTGACCAAGTGGAAGGACTCGACGTTGACATTTGTACGCTTGATTAGTAAAAAAATAATACAGGCAGTCTATAAACTTTAAAGTTGCGACGGCCACATAATTATACCTCATCTAATTGTAGAATATAGAACTAGCAATACTTTCCATAGAAAAAAAACTAACGATAAAAATTAGGATGATTTCTAATAAAAAAATAAATAAACACGCTTACATTGAATCATTGGTTTATTGTTAAAGGTTCTGAACCCCGTCAGGAAAGACAGTTTCTTCCAGACTCAATGTATCTTAATACGGTACACATTACATGGTACATACACGTTGTACGGTTTTTGTTTTCCCGTGTTTAATATCTATAATACTGCTTTGCCAGAGCATAGTCCAATTCGATGCTTTTAACGTTTTCACGTTCCGTGAAGTTAATACGTCCCTTGGTTTTGTCCTCGGTTTCGTTAGTTCGAGTTTCTTTTTTTAAGCTTCAGGCAGGAAAACGTAATCCAAGATCCATTGTTTCGGGCTTCGCCCGTACGAATGAACTAGTAAAGAAACTACACTATGTTCAACAGGAAGTAGGCTTCAACAAGTAACAATGAAGCACGTCCGGTTGTAGGAGGCCGATAATCGAAGGAAAAGTGACCCAGTTAGTGGATGAGCTTTTCTCTTTCTCTAATTTGCCACTCTAGCTAATTCTTTGAATGTATCGTGAGAAAATTTTCAAGGGACGATCAACAATAAAAAAATTAGGCAATACAAAATTTATTCGCTCACCTTATATTCTGCGGATAAAGCTCAAATCACTTACCTTTTTTTTTTCCCCCTGCCTGACAACGAACCTCATACAGGGTTTAAAAGGTATACTTGACTGCTTTCAGGTTTCCCTGACCACGGTTACCTGCACATGCAATAAACACTGCTCCCTAAAATCAACATACACCTGATAATTTAAATTTGATTCTAAAATTTCTTTACAGTATGTCGGAACTTCTTCTGATCCTTCAGGTAAGATAATAAAATATCACGGTGAATACTTGATGTCCACGAATAATAACACGATATTCATGCGAGGAAAAGAAACAAATTGTAGGTCTAATTGTCCGAAAGAGTTCTCCCAACTCATCCATAACGATATATCATTCGTGCAGAACGACTTAGATAACAAGCAAGGAAAAAAACTCCAATGATGGTAGTGTGTCAGAGGGGAAGTTGTATATAGTGTATAGGTGGGCGCTACCAGCTGCTGGAAGTATACGATATACTGTCAGCCAAATACATTATTGTATACTGTCTTATCCAATAGATGATATTAAAATACGGCTGGGAAGGTCCGCGACCTGTCCCTCGTCCCACGCTTGGATCTCCATCCTCAGTCAATGTTGCCCTGTATATCCTGGTGCGAATACCATTCGTGATGTGTACATTTACTTAGCGCTCCAAGGTACAAGGTAAGATTAAGACTTTTTCATGTGTACACAAAGGTGAATTAATATTGGTTGTTTCCAAGTTGGGTAGATTGGTTTTTATTTACACCATCATACTCCTATGATACACTGATATAAGAACTATCTATAACCTCCTTCTGACATGTGGGGCTGGGGTGCCTCCTCCCCAGACGGCTCCTGTGCTCTGTTCTACTTGAAATTTCTCAAGCTCACACCAGTGGGCTAACCAAATGAGTTTAAATATACGGCGTTGATGACCTGAGGTTTTCACACCGAAAAAAACTAACAAACTAAGAGCACATCTAACATAAAGGTAACAGTTGGTTAAGTAAGTCCATATTTTTTTTTAATATTTAATAACACACTCAGTGGGTTAAAACTTTGGAATAAAATATGAAAATTCCAGTATTTCTAACGACCGGTTGACAAGCACAATCTGAAGTGAATAGATACAAAGTTTTGATATTTTTCTGACTTCTAAAATTACAGTTGGCTTGTCCAGCTTTAATAATACTTTAATAACAACCCTACTCACTCAATACGTACAGTTCACACTCATAACAATATTCATAAAATCATTTAGTTTAAAAACTATAATTCTATTATCCGAATACCGAGGATTTCCTACACTTAATTCTTCATTAAGGATATAGCTCTCCTTTGTCAGTACTCAACTACTGAATACTTTCCGTTGATTTCTTGAAGTGATTCCAAGATTGTAGCTAATGATCCTGCTGCGTCTACCAAGGAAAAATCCATAACTTAGAAATGAATGGCTTTCGCCTTGGAATCTCGCATTTGAAGTAAGAATAGCGATTCCAAAAAAAATATTGTTTAATTTTTTGTTGGACGGTGGTCTCTGCACAGATATTCTCACCTATTTTTAGCACCAATTACAATTTGAGATAAATCAGTAACAAAATGGCTTCTATCTCAGAACAAACCTGGAATGTTGAACGTTAGAACGTTGGAGTCGCATATTTCGCTTTACCCCCAATCACAAGTCAGTAAAACAGTGCTACGCTCAAACATGTTACGCAAAGAAACTACTACATGTAGTAATGTGGTATAAATTTAAGTGGCCTTGACAGCAGTGGCATACGTTAAGGCATATAATTAATCCTTTAGATCCATCAATATTGAAATATGTTGGTGTAAGTAGATTATTTAAATATTCATCAGAGAGCAGAGCCTACCTATATATACCTCTGCCAGCGGCGGCAAAGCTGTGTGGGAGTGATTGGTGCCCTACAGGTTCGGAGCTCCTACATTTCAGTGATGGGAGTGGAAGAATAATGTGAATCCTCCTTTGCCGTTGGCTACCACCATTGAAGTGATTTATTTCAAATACTTATAGCTGGATTTATTTGTAAACGTCAAAGGGTAAGATCCTTAAAGAAAAAAAAAATAGCATTTCAAATATTAAATTATGAATTAAAAAGTTAGCCCTAAAATTGGATTTAAGCGGAATCAATCCCGTAAGTTTTGACAACCAACCTTTAACTCAAACGGCCACACTTGAATAAATAGGACTTACACCTGATAAGAGACTAACTTGGAAACTGCACACGAAAATAAAACGTCAGACCCTCAGTCACAGGGTAAAACTATTAAAATATTTATTGGTCCAATCTTCAAAACTTCAATTGTATCCGAAACTATTAACATACTAACTTCTACTGATTTCAAATATACGCATGCGATAAGAAGAATAACATCAAAACTATACAGATTTTTCAATCAAAAGCTCTGAGACTTATTACAGTTGCAAAATTTGACAAACGGAATCGTATCCTTCACACTGATCTAAAATTCCCTTACGTTCACGACTGCATAAGTAAATTATAAAGAAACATTCACGACAAATTGTAGGGGCATGGAAACCCAACGATTCAAGGACTGAGTACACCTGACTCATCTGATAACATTGAACGATCTTTTGAATTAATAACATTAATAAATTTAAATTCAACAGTATAGGGTGTTCTATCACTGGATGTCCTCTGTCTTCATATCAGACATGTCATTTGTCATCAATATGATAAAATTAAACATTCACTGGTTAAGACATACGTCACAGTTGTAAATCAATAAATCAAGTTAAAAAATAATTATGATGAATGAAAACATTTATCTCAATTATTTATTGCATATTATAAGGCAGATTGTAATTTCATCATAATAAAGTTAATTTACAATTACAAAAAATAATTACTTATGTACGATGTTTCAACACTCCATAGAATATTGACTATTTCATCCTTAGAACATCTTATACCTGATACAGACACAAATATCCTGACGTAAAACCCATAAATACATTTTATGACAATTTTTTCCATCAAGGTGATTCCCAAGAAATATATTCACTAATGCAATCATTTTACATCTTAAGTGCTTAAGAATGATTTTTCTCGTTTTAGGATCATAGTATTGTCTGATATTGATGTTATTATTCATCATTGTAAGCTTTACAGTATATATAGAGTTGTTTTCACATGTAAAATGTATGCAGGCTTAAGTTTAGATTTGAGAATCTTATACTATGTCAATACTCAATGTTTCCAAATTAATTTACATACTAGGAATTAAATTTATCTTTATTAAAGATTAAAGCATTCCATAAGTTTTTATCTAATTTTTAAATTAATTGATGTACACATGCATTGTTTATGTAATGCCCTGTGCAGAATATAACATTTTTTCAGCTTCCACAAAATGATTTTTCTTTCAAAGCGAGAGATTTCCACTACTATAGTTAGTCAATAATAATGATCATGCAATAAATTTATTGTATATTAAATTTACAGCAAAAATATTTTTCAAACCATCTAAAATTTTGAAATAGTTTGACCAGTTATTATTACAATCAAAACAGTAAAATTGGAATTAAATAAGAGTTAATGAAAAGTCATAAGCATTAAAAATTGGTCTTATAGTGATAATATAATTTCTAAAAATAAAAAACAATAAAAACTTCCATTGTAAATTATAAGTTACTCAATATAAATTATGACAATATGCATATATAATTTATAAAAATCATAAATTTTAATCATGGAGTGAGCCATCTACACCACATTTGTTTTCCCAAATGTGCTTGATGTAAATTTTTTTTTCTAATCAGGCTGGAAAAGAACCTCTACGTATCACTACCGAAATACCTCTTTTAATTTTTCTATATAATCGTGTTGGTCCATTATAAAGTAAAATTCAGAATAATTGAGCAATATTTTATGAAATAACATATTCCTTATATCAATAACAACTATAAATATATTATATTTGAATATCATTAAGTAAATTGTTCATTTATTTCATCTTTTTACCTTGTTCTTCGTATGAAATGCGTAAAACATGGCGTAATATGGAAAAGTAAATTCTGACTATATAGATTCGGTAGACTCTCACTACCTTCCTGATTCCACCCGCCTCCTTTAGGCATTCCACACCCTATATCCTTTTCATACATACTTCAAATGGGGGACTCCCCTTAGTGAAAGGCACTCATTAGCCCAAAATAATTTTCCTTTATTTTTCCCACATCCTATTTTTATAAGTTTGAGAGCTAAGGGGAAAAAAAACAAAAAAAAAAAACTATATAGATTACATTCTAATATCAAAACTGAAGTTTAATGAGCTATTCTGCTTTCCGATCTCAAATCATAATAAAATAAGCACATTTCCATTAAAACTAATTAAAATGATAACCATGCGTATGCAGTGAAATGCTATGTGTATAATTATCTGATTATCAGACCATTAAGAGGGAAGCCTGATTTGATATTGCTCAAGATATATTTTTTTTTCAGAAATAATTGCATCGTTTCTTTTCAATCGCATAGAACCTGCGCTGAAATTATTAATTTGAAAGTGAGTTCTCATGTAGAGTAGTGTTTATCATAACTGCTTCATGATATGAAGGCTGTGGGTTGAAATCCCTCAATGGAATGTTGACATATTTTAATTCCGTAAATAGCAATGTTAATTCTGATTGCAAGCCATAAAGTAGTGGGTGAATTATCATTATTCAACTATTAAGTTTCTAATCCCTTATTCCCTCCTCATAACAGGCAACCCATCGCCAAACGGGAGAAATCCCGTTTTCTGAAGACTTATTTATATTTTCTTGGATATCATAGCATTAATGATACACATTAAACACATTAACAACTGCAATTTAATAAATAATTCTTCTACTCTAACTCTACTGAATAATCTACTACCTCAATTTGAACAATTCCTTATTGCTCCATGACAATATTTACATTAAGCTATTTTGTTTGTAAAACAATTAAATAGTTTTTGGAAAAATAATGACTAACTTGAGAGATTAAAAAATGTTTGACATGTACCATAAACTGAAGTTAAGCAGGTAACTTACACCAAAATACGACGATGCTGATTTTTGGTACAGTTGTTGGAGGGAGTGTCCTGTAGGACGTAATAAAAGTAAACAAGGGAGACATATGGAAGAGGGGCGGGGGTTAATGGTATTTTTTTGTTTTTTCTAAAATTTCCAAAATTACAACCGGTCCTAAAAGGGTATTTGATAAAAGATCCCATCCATACCATATTTACAAATTAATATTCGTTCGTACCTAACTTACAATATTCATTTATACAATATAGGCATGTATAGATAGCTCAGGGTTCCCACAAATCACCCGCAGTATTGTTGCCTTCACGGGTATGAAGAAGAAGGACAGGATTTTAGAGTATTAAAATGCTTTATTGTTATTATCGTACTTTTTGATGAAGGTATGTATACTATGTGTTCTGAATTATTTTATGTTCAAGAAGGACAGTATGGCTTACAGGCTTTGATGTGAACAGTTTTAAATATATATATATATACGCATAAATAATGAAGATTCTAAATATAGAAACGCGATGAGGGCATAAAACCCTGGGAGGAAAGGATTGAAGACTGGATACTGTACCCTAGATCCCGCTCCATCCAACAGCTGTCCAAAGACTCTCCTGATTTATTGGATTAAATGCAAATGGCTGGCTTTCAACAGAGGCCGTTCGTCTCATCTGCTCTAGACAAGTGGCCATTCCTATACAAATCTATCGGAGCAATTTCCCTCCCGCATTTGAATAATTGCTTTTTCCGTCATCACTCTGACTCCAGAGGCTCGGCTCGGGGCGCCCCAACACTTTTATAAGTCTGGGTGATGCACCTCCGGGACAGGATTCCCATCAAAAGAGCAGGTTTTATTATTGACACATGTTCATTTCCGCGTTGCATCACGCGTCATGCTCATAACTCATCTGCAACTAACTGGAGTTTTACTTGCCACGAACAGTATTTGAGTAATATATATAAGGGGAATATAAATGAATAAATAAGCCAACGAAGAAAAGAGAACAGATGAGATGTTTCTAGTATTAGTCAAATATCTGTGGTGAAATGAAGAAAAAACTAGCATGAGCTCAAATAAACTAAATTTGTATTTATTTACAATCCGCTGATCATACTTCGAGTCCAAGAAAACAATATCTATAACCACGGCCTGACATGTGGGACTGGGGCGTCTCCTGAGCTCAGGGGGCTAAATATGCAACAACAACTTAGTTGATAAACTAAGCGTTTTACTCTAATTAAAACCCCGAAACCAAACAAACTATGCAAAATTTTCATCTAAATTTTATTCTGCCAAGTTTTCCTTTAGATCTATTGGGGTTTATTATGTTATAGCCAATACAATTTAACATGTGGGTTTTCTCAATATCCTCTTCGATTTATCACGAAACAAGTACAAGATTCCTAGAGAATAGCATTTCTTGAATTTCAGACTTGAAACATCCATGCATTTACACAATTCATGTTACAAATATTTAGTTTAAATTGCACAAACACAGTGTATAAATACATATTTATAACCGTAAAGGTTGGTGACATTATTGCAATAGTAAAACCATAAGTCTCCAACAATTCAGAACGGCATCATGAGAAATGTGGTCAGGCATGCCTATCTCTCGAGAGGTTAAAGAACACCGACCTGCACACGTTGCTTGGTGTGCGTCGGTGGGTGAGTTCATCCCACGGAGACACGTCAAGTGTTTTGACTCGTTGCAGCAGCTAACAAATCCAGGATTTAACAGTATGACCCCACTCCCTTTCCCGTATCGATGGCAACACGCTTTCCGGAAAAGTAAGTTAAATTAGTTTTTAAGTTAGTATTAGTCAAAATCATCCAAAAGGGAGCCCCATCACCTTTTAAATTCATACAAACATTGTTATATGTACATTAGATTGTAACCAAAAAATATTATATATACAAAAAAATATTTATAAAATGTAGATACACCACAGTAATAATTAATAATTAGCACGAAATGCAAGTTTGTAAATATATTCAATGTTGAATCTATATTTTGTTAAAATGTAAATAAAATTAAGGGGGTATGAAACAAAAACACACAACCTACTCAACCCCAGGTAACCTACGGAACACGTGATATTTTCATTTTTGTGATTCTATTATTTTGGTTGGTTGTTTCACTTACCTTAATGAAAGAATGTGTAATTAGGTATTTTTCCTGTTGTATCAGCATTGCACTGCTATAGTGCTCGTACTTTTATAAAATAACTCCATTTAATTACAATCCTCAATAAATTACGTTAAATTATCAAGGTTAATAATAAATTAAAAACTTTAGTAAATTATTGTTTGCGTTAAATTATACAATAAATTACGTTGAAAAATCTATCTAAGATAATTGAAAATCTATATTAAAAGAAAAAAATTAAATCTACTAAAAGCAACGGGAAATTGTGACTTTGCATCCACTCCCTCATTTATACAATAATAAACAATGTGAGAGAGAGAACAACAATTTATCAAGATAAAATTACAATCTGCCTTTTATTAGGCAATGAGTAATTGAGATAAGTGTCATCATTCATACCATATTTTTAATTCATCATTCACTCGCTCATTCATACAATATTTACAAAGAGCCCAGAGGCCCCCCAAGTCCACATGGTTGTCACCTGCCTCGCATGCGAAGGAGGAAGCGGAGTCTTGGGGAGTCCCCCACGCCCCTACTTCAGCCGCGTCACTGGATAAGAGCCAGCGGAGGCTGACCAAGAGCAAGAGAGCCACAGTCGCTCAGGACATGATTGGAGAAACTGGCCATTGCCAGGACTCCCACTGTCACTTATTTATAGCAGGTCACGAGGCCACTGCCGTTTAAGTCTCCGAGGAGGATTATAGGGATGAGTGGTGCAGTGCAATGGCTGTGCTAGGGAATTAGGGTGGTTGGATAGGTTACCATGGAATTTAATGAACTTGGAAGGGATGAGTTCAAGAATATAGGGTATATTCAGATCATTGTGAAGGGTTTTGTTGCTGACGTAATAAGGGGCATTTACTATTGTTCTTAGGACTTTTGATTGAAAGGATTGGATGCGCTTGATGTTCGACTTTTTTGCTGTCCCCCATAGCTCTATTCCGTATGTCCAGATTGGCTTAAGTATAACATTGTAAATAAGTAGTTTGTTTTCTATTGAGAGGTGGGATGTCCTTCGAAGTAGTCTGTACAGTTGTCCAAAGCGTCTGTTTAGTTCTTGTCTTTTTAGTCTCGTGTGTGGGTTCCATGTCAGTCTTTTGTCGAGATCTAGAAATCACCCGAATTCCTCTTCGGGAATGTCCCCTCCTAACAAAAGATAAGGATGCAAGTGACTAGGATGATCCCTTACGCTGCCCCTTTCGCCATATTACTTATAGTTAGCAGCATTATAGACTGAGAGAGAGCGTGAGAGCCGCAGACGCTCCTTACGTGAGGGCAGTATGCCAGTAAACCATGCATTCCATTATGGATCAATAGTTTAATTGCAGGTGATCTCAAGGTCATTGCTGCTTTATTCTCAGAAGGAGGATTTTAGGGATGTGTGGAGCTAGGTAGGGATCTTGCATTAGGATTAAGCTTTTAGATTGATTTCATTTGGGAATTAGAAAATAAATATATTATATCACAGATGAAGTTTCACCATTGCCTGGTTAGGTATTACGCTTGAAGATAAAGAATGATTAGTCTTTGACTGTTATCAATTCGAAACTTGGTTCTGGTCATACACTCAACCCAACGCGAAATGCCTACTCAAATTATGATGGATCGCCACGAAAGTAAATTGGTTTTTAAGAGGCAAGTGAATAACATGCGATCCACTAAGCAATCGGTCAATCCTCGTATCGTCAAAGGGACGAGAGCTAAATAAGCTTAGCAGAATATCCGACATTAAGCTATGCCTACTCACAAGATGATATAACAGGTGGTTCAAGTCCGGTTTAAAGCCAACTTCTGACGATCCTTCTAGTGGATGAGATCTCGGTATCTTTTATGCCTTTGCACGACAGGAACATGCGAATTAATTGCTTAACTAAGTTTTAAATATTATTTTGTATATTCACAGTACTCTCAGTAATAAACATTGAGTGCTCCAAATGATGAAAAGACCTACTTTAAAATTGTAGTTGGTAAATCCTCAAAAAACTAAGATGCCTTTTTTTCATACTAGCTCATCAATCGTACAAAAAACCGTTTAGATAAATGCCCTTTTTAATTTTACTACTAATGAAGTGAACAAATGACTGGGATAAACAAAATAATACTTTTGATACAACTTTTGAATACAAATCATACTACGAGGGCGGGCTGAAAAGTTTCCGACCTAACAAAGCTTTTATTTCACTAGCTTTTATTTATTTTATTATCATCTTCATGTTGAGGTCGGAAACTTTTCAGACCACCTTATTATAGAGGCATTACAAGAAATACAAAAACTATTCTTTTTTTATTTGCTTTCAATTAGCCCAACCTGAAAGCATATAAAATTTAGATTATAAGTTAAGAGGAAAAAAATAGACTGGCGTTTGTATAGGCTCTCTTAGCAAGTTTGCGATTTGTTAAATGACAATTTGCTTATCCACAATATTTGTACACGATATTTATCAAATTTAGAAATCACCCAAAATAACCTGGACGGGAAGGCGAGTACAATGATGCTCCGAACGTTTCTCTACGTGGCAAAGAGCTAGAGACGAACAGGACATGAGTGGGAATGTTAGCAAGTGCTGGTATCCAATGACGTCCTTATCTATTTACAACAGATCGCGAGGCATCAACCGCTGACGAGGAGAAACGGACGAATGAGGATAACTACATTAGGAGGAGTTTACTGTAAGATTTGGATGTACGGATAAGTTCTAATGAAATTGGACAATTCTTTCAATTCTCCAGGTTCATCAGGGACAATGACTTTTGATGCATTGAGGAAATTCTGAAGGGATGAGTTTGTGAACTAGAAGGAGGCACTGAATATAGTTCAATTACGTTTGAATTTGTTTGATTTGTTGCTGTTTATCCCAGAGAGGACCAGGACTGTTTCCTGACTATTTTCTCTCCTCTGTACGCTAATTTTCTATTTCCTTGTAGTTCCGTTTAATTTTGTTTAACTTTAAGTTTTGTTTAATTTTGTACTTATAATGTGTTATGGAATGAAATAAAAAAAAAAAAAAAAATTCCCAAGGTGCGCTGACCGTTGCAAACACCCATTGCACGGAATACGCGCACCATAGTCGACGAGCAGACCCATGCGCCCGCTTCACGGGCCATGAGGATTCCCCGTGTGGGCGAAAGCCCAGGAAGGGGTAAAAAAAAAAAAAAAAAAAAAAAAAAAAAAAAAAAGTTATACAATGTTTGCATGTGTGCAGTTTGCTTTCAAGGGTGATGAGAGTGTTTATATTAAGCAGTTTCTAATTATGAAAGTCCTGTATGGGCGTTCCAAATCAGTCTTTTGTCCAGACGAAAGACTAGCTACCTTCCAGTTTTGGATGTGAGAATTGAAAAAAAACTTTTATGTTCAGAAAAAAACGAATGTTTGAACCACACATTTCTGGATTAACTAATTTTCTTCAATCGTAAATACTACGATTCATATTTTCATCGACGATTTATTTGCATATTATCGAGCACAAGTCTGAAACGACTTCGAAGCCCCAGAAGGACATCATGAATTTTTTCATCCGTGATTGTCTATCGATTTCTGACTCAGGATATTGATGTATAGTTTCTTTTAAAGGAAATATACTTTATATAGTCATGCAAGGGTGGGCTGGCTACAGGACACCAATATTTTTTAATCAAAGATGTACTCCCTAGGTGGCAAAACCATGGCGCATGCGCCAAACGTGGCGCATTGGATGATTACGCTTTGGTGCGTTGAAGTTTTGCATTGAACTCTAAATATATTTAATATGCAAAAGCAGCAACGTGAAGCAACACGTGAAAAGCTTGAAGTTGGTTTACCTTCAACTTTGGCTTAAGTTAGCTGTTAGCGTGTTCATAGCGCTTTGGAACGACATACAGACGCGAACAAGCATTTTCATCAATGAAATTAATTAAAAGTAAAACACGGTCGTGAATAACGGATTCAAATTTGGAGAATTCTCTGCAGCTCTCAATGACGAAATTGACACCGAACTTTAAAAAACTAGCGAAATCCAAACAGGCTCAAAAATTTCACTAATAGTAAGTAATGTTTATGTGCTGTAATATACATTATTTTACATACAATAATTAAATTTAAAAGTTAATAATGAATTTTATATTACTTCTATTTAGCAAGAAAAGACAACAGGCAGATCCATGTTCCAAGCTGATCTCGCTTTGTGCCAACAATTACGGTTCATTAAATAATGAGACTCTCACGACCATCATGAAAGGATCACCCTTTCGTACAGGAGACCAATTCTGAATATTGTAGATTGGTGTTTCGTTAAACTGGGCGTAAACTAATTTAACTGCGTAATTAAGTTATTCCTTCTCCTTCTCCTAAGCGAAGTATATTCCATCCTTATCTCCATTTACCTAAGGGGTAGGTAAGAACGTAAGAAGGTATAAAAAGTTTTCGAGTTATAAGGCGCATCTGAACTCACCTATTAACCAAATTTTTTTATATATATATACTCTTTATTGGGCTATAATTACAATCTGCCTCTTATAAAGCAATCAGTATTTGCGATAAACGCTCTCATTCATACCATATTTACAATTCATCATTCACTCACTCATTCATACAATATTTACAGACAGCCCAGAGACCTCCCAAATCCACCGTGAAGAGAGAGCGGAGCCTTGGGAAGTCCTCCACGCTCCTCCGTCAGCCGCGTCACCGGATACTAGCCAGTCGAGGCTGACCAAAAGCGCGAGAGCCACAGACGCTCAGGACATGATTGGAGTACCTGGCCATTGCCAGGACCCCCGCTGTCACGCGTTTATAGCAGGTCACGAGGCCACTGCCGTTTTAGTCTCCGAGGAGGATTATAGGGATGAGTGGCGCAGTGCAATGACTGTGCTACAGAATTAGGGTGGTTGGAAAGGCTACTGTGGAATTTCATAAACTTAGAAGGGATGAGTTCTAGAATGTAGGGTATATTAAAGTCGTTATGAAGGGTTTTGTTGCTGACATAATAAGGGGCATTTTATTGTTCTCAGGACTTTTGATTGAAAGGATTGGATACGCTTGATGTTCGACTTTTTGCTGTCCCCCATAGCTCTATTCCGTATGTCCAGATTGGCTTAAGTATAACTTTGTAGATTAGTAGTTTATTTTCTATTGAGAGATGGGATGTCCTTTGAAGTAGTCTGTACAGTTGTCCAAAGCGCCTGTTTAGTTCTTGTCTTTTTAGTCTCGTATGTGGGTTCCAGGTCAGTCGTTTGTCGAGATGGAAGCCTAAGTATCGTACTGTCTCGAATACAGGGAGAGGAATAGAATTAAAATGAACTAGTGGACAAGTCTTGCGACAAAGGGTGAAGGTAATGTGGGAACATTTTGCTTCATTAACTTTGATCCGCCATTGATTACACCAATACTCGATCTCGTCAAGGTGTTTTTGAAGGTTATGGGATGCTATGTCGGGGTCTGGGTGGGATGACAAGACTGCAGTGTCATCTGCAAATGTGGCCAAGAAGGTATTGGGAGTAGAGGGGACATCAGCGGTGTATAGGTTATAGAGGATGGGGCCCAGGACACTGCCCTGTGGAACTCCTGCATTTATGGGATAGTAGTTAGAGTATTCTAAACCACAGCGGACTTGGAAGAAGCGGTTTGAAAGGTAGGACTGTAAGACTAGGAAAAGGGTCTGTGGTAAATATCTTTTGAGCTTGTAGAGCAAACCTGCGTGCCAAACCCTGTCAAAAGCTTGAGCTATGTCAAGAAAGGCAGCAGTGCACTGTTTGGTTTCAAGGGCTGAGGAGATGTGATCAACAACGCAAAGGCCTTGTATTAACCAAATTGGCGGATGGCATGCGAAAGGTTGGCCAACCCTGAGCATTGCGTTGGACCGCCAAAAAATAACCTTCAATTTGGGATATTGAGTAAATGGATCAGCACGCAGAAGTGGAATGCCGAAGATTCCCTTCAGTCGGGATATCTCATAATGTGTAACTCGCAGATCATAAAGAGATCCTCATAGGCTTCCTAGCAAGTTCATCCCACATCCCTTGGCGTTCAGTAACTCTGGTAAATACTATGATTCATATTTTGTTATACAAGTAAAGTATTTTTATCTGTACAAGACAGCTCATTTTTAAATTAGAGAGTAAAACGGTAACGATACTAGAAAGTACACTGGTTGCCACATGATAAGCGACGTATTAAGCTCCAAATGAATCTACCAGAATCACCGATAGATTAGCAACCCTCGTTACAAAATAAGCTCGAGATGGACAGCTATTAGCGACCTGGCTCCTTGCAGGTACATTATCATTGGGCTATCACTCTTCGGTAATGGTTCGTGAATTAGTCTACGTTTTGGCCTACAGGGTTCCTCCATAGATGGTAACTGCCTAGAAAATACCATCCATTGAAGGATCTATCCACCTATCATTAGATCAGGAAACAGACAGCGAATTTCCGCGCAAACTTTGTCATTTTATTAATGACTTCTTGTGACGCTTGAAGATTTAAATCGTTAAAATAAAGCGTCTTAGTAAAACGTAGAAACAATAGAGACGTGGGTGTGGGACAGCGATCAATCAATGTTGAGCAAGCGAGATGCTATTGAGGGTCATCTCGTTCGTATCTGATGCATACATCGTTTGTGCACAATATTGTTTAAATAATTGGCAAACTAAGATTCGTATTTAGTCATTGGTCGAGGGCACGAATCTAGCATGTTTCTGCCAATCTTACCTAAGATAGCAGTCGTAAAAACTATGATATCAAAGTGAAATTTTGTGTATTACATCGATGTATGGACTATTTTCATTGCATGTTATTCAAGATAAAATAACGGAACGAATAGGGACCATTATTTAACTTCCATTTTATAAGCTCTCTTTAATTTTAAAACACAAATTTTACATTTTTAGAAATATACGTTTTGTTCCTCAAATAAATTTTTCATTTTCAAGTATTTTTTAATAAATATCAGAAACTAGGGTAGGAAATAACTCCTGCTTTCCCACAATCCTCTGGCCATTGCTTCCTCTAGACATTTTTGCTTCAATTTTATGAAGCAATTTTTCTGTCTGCAGTTGCGTTTATCTACACCTTTTCATCACTAATAGATCGTTAAAATAAAATAATTAATAAATATTCGTTTCTATTAATGTTTCAATTGGTATGACCTATAACGATACTATTAAGAAATATCATCGAAATAAATGTACTTATTTTCATTCTTAATATTTTTTGTAAAATATCATATCCTAAGATGTTGCTGTCACGTATTATAAAGATAACATAATGTTAAGCAGAACTAAAACTGTCTAACAATATACTCAACCAATCAGAGAAAAAAAATCTTTCGGCAATTTAATAAATTTTGGTGAATAGGAGCTTATCTGTACGAATATTCCCATAGCTTGACATGGGACGCATATCCCTGGAGCCTAAGGAGATAAGGAGGTCCCTAGTTCGAAATCCGGTCCCGAAAGTATTTCATTAGTGAATAATTATTAAAGCACGAAACATTTTGTACTTGGTGAAAAACTTCGTATACCTCTGAGTGCAAGTATTAGCACTATTTTCATAAGTGATTTTCAATGAATGCACCCATGAAATGTACCAATTTAAAAACTAGAAATAAATTACAATAAGTGCAATACTTTGTTATTTTTTTATTCATTTTTTTTTCTATCCCTACCACGGGATCCATGCCCAGACCTTCCCTCGTGGGTCTTGTGGGTCGGTCTCGACGGGACCATGGGGTATTTTGTTGCCTGTGGTTTGCGTATTCGTGTGCAATTGGCTGCGTTGCTTTGGCACACCTCTTGTTCTTTTGAGCCGGTTTTATTGTATTATTTTTTATTTTATGTTAGGCTAACTTTCTAGTACAAAGGGTTCATTATGGTCCAACGGTGCCTTCTTGATGAGCACCCCGGCTATTATGGCTGCTCAACCTGCATCCCTCCACTCAATAAACTAATACTAAATAAATAATCACTGCATGATTTCACAACTTCCTTATTTATGAAACCAATGAATGGCCTAAGTGTAAGTGTTTTTCAACATTCCCCAAACTGATTGAGTTAGCCAGTCGGTAATTAAACACGCCGAGAAATACATGAGTACACTTACGAATGGTTACGCCACAAATCAATTATACTGTTGCGACTTCAAAACAAGGACTAGAACAGAGCTGTTATTTTAAAGAAAGCTATAACATTATCGTAGCTCGTTATTTTTTTTTTATCGACTCGGCTCAGTTGTAAAGCACCTTGCGCAATCCACACGTCGCCGAGGGACGTTAGAAGAGCAGGTATGACGAGGGTACTGGTGCACACGAGTAGGAAGTACCTGGGGCCAACAGATTGCAGGGCAGACCACGCCCAGCCGTCCTTCACCTTTAGCTGTCCGGCCGGGAGGAAAACAATAACTGCACCTTCTAGTGCGGATCTCCCAGACGGATTATATCGCCTGCACTGTACAGTCGGAGCAAATGATATAGATCTGCGCCTTAAATGGGTCTTCAAATTGAACAAAAATTATGTTCAGGGTAAGTCTATTTAAACCCTACTAACGTCTAGGGATTTGGATAATATTACTGACCATAAGTAACATTTACTCACTTCTAAAACATGAATGTAACAAGTACATTTTTCAAAAATAAATAACAAGTTGATTATTTATTTATGGTTCAAAAAGTAATTAAACTTTCACAGGGACTTTCACGATAATAATAAACACAATTTAATGATAAAATTTACATATTTTTAATGAGAAACTTACATAAAACCAATTTGAAAGAATTAATATGGCAATACAACTATAGTTGGTGTTGAAATTATCAGCGTAACCCTGTCGCCGCTCTGAACACCATTCCTTTTTTTCCACTTGATCCATTAACTTCGATAATGTCAATCACAAAGCAATAAGCAAATTAGAGAGTAATCCCCCGCCCGCCCACATCGCACCAAATATCCCCTTATCCCAAGCGTCTAATTTCTTGACGGCGACGTTCTTGAATGAACGGTTAATTGTCTATGTACGGCGAACCTTTAATGAAATATCAATATAAATGTGATATTAACACCATGCATATCAACAATAATTATAAATCAAAATCATATTATGCCAAATTGTTCTAGTACTGCAAGAGCTACAAATGGGTTCTGTTCCGTCAAAGAATTCTAACATAGAAGATTTCCCTTGTCAATTGAGAGTATAGGTTTCTATTTGAGTTTTTCTGGAAACATTGGGATTTTTAAAACTTTTTATTTTCCTTACTGTTTCCCGTATGTTATTGACCAAACACTCTGTTCCACTTCCTGAGTTTGAGGGATAAAATCTGGATCTACACCAGAATCTAGTTCCGCTGCATTGGCTATTCTGACATCGGAATCGGATACATCCTGTATGACCATTTTATCATTAAATATTTATTTCGAGCTTGGCTTGACCTAGTCAGCCATACATGGATACAAAACATATAACATAATAATTTTTCTGATCAGAATGGGGAATAAAATTTCGTAACAATATTGTTTATGTTGAAAATTTAGTTGTAACCAGATATTTGTATATAATTTTTAGATTATAAAAAAATTTCAATAATATGTAATGATCATGATAATGATAATTGTATAATTTTATAACATATATAAAATAAAAAAAATTAATTTTCTCTCAAAAATGAATTATATTTTTTTTAGCGCAGGATGTCTTGTAGGAGGTCTTGGTTTAAATTTAATATATAATACATAATTGATAGCTGAATTACAGTGTTATATATGATTGATTCTTCAACATATTGCAATTTGAGGCGTTACTTCATGAATCTTCTATTCTGTCAATTTGTGTCGACGGTAAATTGTTTGCTCCTGACCGTCCAGGGGGAATTCTCATCTATCCGATGAATTTTTTTTTGGAAAATTTGGAATTCTTTTTATGTGACTCTTCTATGTCAAACGGTGGTCTAGATGGATGGTTATCTTACAGCTCCATTTTCATCATTCCAAGTTACCATTTTATTGTTGAGCGTTAGCTGAATTGAGTTTGAAGGCCAGCTCCAGATGAAACCGTTCGCTAGACATTTGTTGAGACATGGTTCGAGAATAACTTTCCACTTGGCATATTAGCTTTCCAAATCATCTGCAGCATAATACGTGCCGGGCTGTCTTTATATTGGCAAAACATAGTGGTATCATCAGTGAACATTGATACCGTCGGCGAATGAATAAAATCATGCTGATAAAAGTAAAATAGAATTGATGACAGAACAGAATCCTGTGGAGTACCTGACTAATACACCTGGTCGAAGAGAAACTGTTGATAACTGAAAAGGTCTGTCCTTTGTTAAATGAATTCAGCATTTTAAATATGTAAAGAAAAATATCGTTTTTTTTAACTTGTTCACAAGTGACTTTGTCGAATGCTTGCTGGAAGTCGAGAAATGTATGTTTTTTTCATCTCGAAGCCGTGTAAAATGTATTCGATAAGTATTGACAGGTTGGTGTGGGATTGAAAGCTTGTACTAAAAACCAAACCGGAAATGAGGATTGATACGATTAGCATGGGAAAATGAGAGTTGCTGTTTTTTTTCCTTACCGATTCCAGCAACATGCCTAAAATGGGTAATCAGCCTATCGGTATATAGCTTTCTATTCCTTCTGCTGCTTTACCTGACTTCAGAAATACGATTATCTCACGGTAGTTCCATTTTTTTGAAAAGTGACTAAGACGAATGCAACAAATAAATAAGTTTGTTAGGCAGAGAATACCCTTGCTTAGTAGATTTTTTATAGCAATGGCCGGGATTACGTCATGACTACAACTTATATTACTTTTCAGAAATTTTATTCATTTATAACTTATTCTGTAATTCATTGGAGAAAATTAAACTCCATTCTTCAACTTCATTTTCTTCATACGCATTCGAGGTGGAGAAAAACGTTTCGTGGTGGTCAGGATATCAGCTTTTTCTTGATCACTGGTAACGAACAAACCATTTGCTATTATAAATGGTATTTTCCGATTACTTTGATAACAATAACATTGATGAAGATCTGTTAACCTAGTTCTGATATTTGGTCAGTTCGAATTCGTCTCAATCCCTTTTAATCTCCCGCTTCAACTAGTTACACATACCTTTAAATGAAGGGTTCCTGGTCCTGAACTCACGGATTTATCGATAGAACTATTCGACACTAGAGGCGCATATGAATATCTAATACATTTTCTTAGCTATTTAGGAATCGGTTTCAGTCTAGAGGACCAGGTTGAGGGTCTTTTTGAGATTGCATTTCTACATTTATAATGAAGAATCAATTAAAACCGTGATGTGATAGGTGTTTAAAGCTGGTATCGTTATGGAATTTTCTGGTAAATTGTTTTGTTACCATGATAACTATGATGTCGGGGATAGTTCCGCTTCTAAAATATGTTGTAGCTTAAATATGGATATTATGCCTGGAGCAAATATCCAGTACTAAGTTCCCACTGTGTCTTCCTGCAGCACCAGAAAATGGTTTTGCTGATCTCCTTAAGCTATTGGCCGGTTTGGTGGAAACATATTAAAACGTATTCATCATAAACATCATTTCATAATCATGAGTAACTATTACTAGAAGTATCAGTTATGTCCTGGATTGGACCAGAGAGAAACCCCACAGGAATACACAGATCCGCTTAGTGGAATCTGTACTATGAAGCTTCAGAAATTGCTTAATTTGTCCAGGCGTTTCCTAACAGGCGCTCCCTAAAAAACGCTAAATAAGACAAATACACAGATCTTTCGTGCTAAGGTCCAAACTATATTAAATTCTGAACAGATAACAACTAAGAAAATTAGTTCTATCTAATTCTGACTTATATAGAGTAATAATTGAACGTTGGAAGGAATTACAATACAACTTTTACACGAGTACGAATTTCGATCAAACACTTGATCGAGAAATCGTAGTTGTAATTTAATTGTCAAATTCCTCAATTTTAAAATTAGTTTCCAGTAGGTGTGTCAGGAATGTAACCTTACTTTTGAAGCCTTCTTGTTCACTAGACTAGTACATTTAGTCAACATGAGGAGCACTGTTGACTCTTTGATCGAAAATGTCTAACATGTTAGATAATTTTGAAAAAAAAACTTATCAAACCTCTTTCACACGATTTTGTTTGGTTAGATTAGTTTGTTAAAGTTATATCAAAATTCATACACGAGTAAAAGGGCCTTTGATAAGAAGTTCAGCTTAAACAGTTTTTCAACAGTGAATAAATGAAGAATACTTGGAAAAAATTTAAACTTATTTGACCAATTTGTATATTGATATACGAGTATTGGTTAGTAATCAGTACTAAAATAAAAGGAACTATAATGAAAGCAACGGAAATACACTTAAAACGGGTAGCCGAGACTCAGTGCAGCACTTTTGGCAGATTAGTTCTCTTCGAACGGCTAAATAATCTTTATAGAGGAGAGTCTTTAAAAGAAAAGAAAGAAAAGCTTTATTATGAAGTACAAGCAAAACACTGGTATACACAAATATTAAGAGTTACGCTGCTACATACTGGGTGGGATGTCTAGGCACAAGTGGGGTCTGGGGCTAAAAGTTGAGACATATATGTATAAGAAAAGGATAAAATTCTTGTAAGTAGGGAGGTGTTGGAGGGATGCGGTTGCTTATTTAAAAATAACTGGGAACCATCAGTGACATCCATGAATTCACGAGGAAGTTATACAGTTCTGCTCAGGCCCCTTATACTTTTAGCATTATGTATAATATTAGCATTATAATATTCTTAGCATTATAAAACTGAACGACTAGATGTAGCGTTTTTCGAAGGCTAAGGTCTTTCGAAAATCTCTGTTTAATTGTGGTTGGGTACTGTCGTGGGTCGTCCGACTCACTCCAGTCCTAGCTGGGAACTAGCTCTAATCGGTAGGAATTTCCTGGTGACTTCCCTATGCCCTTTGAACAGTTCCAGTCGAGAAGTACCTGAACTGGATGTCACTGTCCTCAGGAGCACCGTAGTCGCGCGAGTAGCCATCTACTGCAATGGAATATCCTGTTCGTCGAGAGGAAATCCGACCGTACGTTTTCCAATAGTGAGAGCTCATCATCAATTCAACAGGATCCTAGATGCTTGGTTGGGAAAAACCTTGCATTCATCATAAATTATATACATGGATTATATGAATTTATAAATCATCACAATATTTGAAAACAAAATTCAGATAATATTCAAATTAAGATTAGCTGCAAAGCAAATGAAATAGCACTTTCAACTAATTCAGTTCCTATCTGGCATTTATAGCAGGTCACGAGGCCACTGCCGTATTAGTCTCCGAGGAGGATTATAGGGATGAGTGGTGCAGTGCAATGACTGTGCAAGGGGATTAGGGTGGTTTTGGATAGGTTACTTTGGAATTTCATGAACTTGGAAGGGATGAGTTCAAGAATGTAAGGTATATTAAGGTCGTTATGAAGGGTTTTGTTGCTGACGTAATAAGGGGCATTAACTATTGTTCTGAGGACATTTGATTGAAAGGATTGGATAGACTTAATGTTTGACTTTTTTGTTGACCCCATAGCTCTATTCCGCATGTCCAGTATGGCTTAAGTATAACTTTGTAGATTAGTAATTTATTTTCTATTGAGAGATGGGATGTCCTTTGAAGTAGTCTGTACAGTTGTCCAAACCGTTTAGTTCTTGTCTTTCTAGCCTCGTGTGTAGGTTCCATGTCAACCTTTTGCCAAAATATAAGCTTAAATACCACACTGTCTCGGATACACGAAGAAGAATGGTATTTAACAAAATTAGTGGACAGGACTTGCGGCAGAGGGTGAAGGTAATGTAGGAACATTTTACTTCATTAACTTTGATTCGCTATTGGTTCCACCAATACTCAATCTCATCAAGGTGTTTTTGGAGATTATGGGATGCTATATGAGGGTCTGGATGGGATGATAACTACAGTGCCATCTGCAAATGTGGCCAAGAAGGTATTGGGGGTAGAGGGGACATCAGCGGTGTATAGAGGATGGGACCCAGGACACTGGCCTGTGGAACTCCTCTTTTATGGGATAGTAGTTAGAATATTCTAAGCCACTGCGGACTTGGAAGAAGCGGTTTGAAAGTTAAGACTGTAGGATTAGGATAAGGGTATGTGGTAATATGTTTTGAGCTTGTAAAGCAAGCCTGCGTGCCAGACCCTGTCAAAAACTTGAGCTATATCGAGAAAGGCAGCAGTGCAATACTGTTTGGTTTCAAGGGCTGAGGAGATGTGATCAACAACGCGAAGACCTTGTTGAGCAGTGGAATGTCGTAGACGGAAAGCACACTGGTGTGTAGGAAAAAGGTTTTTGGATTCAACAATTGGAAGTAGACGTTTCAATAGGAGTTTTTTAAAAATATTTTTGAGAGAATAGGGAGTTGGAAAGTGCGTAGTTCGGATAATGCAATTATAAATATAGGTTAGGAAGATAATGACTTTAGGAGGGAGTTGTTGTAGAATTCAAGGAGTAAGATCATATCCAGGGGATTTTCGGTAAAATAAGTTTTTCAGAAGGTATTTGACTTCAGAGGGGTTAATGGCTTTTGGTGGAAGTGAGAGAGGGATAGGTGAAGTGAGGAAATCTTCAACAGTTGTGCTGTGAGTATGGTTTTGATGAGAAAGGTGAAGTGTGAAAGTATGGGTAAGATGCAGAGCAAATTCCTCCGACCTACCCCTTTCTAAATCCACCCAGGACCCATCATCACGACGAAGTGGGCGTGAAACAGGATGATACTTTAGGATTTTTTTAGTTACATTCTGCAGAGAGTTGTACTTGGTCTTAAGAGAGGGGAGGTTGGAATTCGGAATCCCCGGAAATTTCACTTAACCCGGAATCGGAACGAAAGGATGCAAATTGCCGCTTTACCACAACTGATTGTACGATGTCGTACCAGCAGGATATCGGGATCTTTCCTGCTGATCGGCCCTCGTACAATCTGGCAGTGGATTCCAACCTCCAACTGACACAGTCCAGTCTGAATTTGAGACCTTGTCTCCCCTCAAACAACTGACACTGTTATCTTTAACAGTCAAATGCTAGAGAGTAACAGAACATCCTCCATCAAAGATTGTCTAGGAAGAGAAGTTCAGCTGGACGCCACCACGCAAAAGTGTCTTCATGAATAAGGAAGTTGCAAATCTTACTGTATTTATATGAGAGATATTTGTTTACTTGTAAATATTAAGTTCATTGAAATCTTATTTTAAGATGTGCATGTCTTTATGGCAATACTTACAAATATACTTCAAGCTGGTAGGATTACTGTCTCTAGGAAGCAATTAAAAAGAAAAATCATGGATATTTGGCGGATTGGCCATGTGGAGAAGCTTTCTTTCTTTTTTAAATGCAAGAGGAAGTAAGGGGGGGGGCACTAGAGAGCTATTGTTGCACATGTGGAAACTTAATGAACATTGTTCCTCGGATTCAAGGAAGTAGCTGTACGTGCGCTATTTTGAAGAGTAATTTTGCAATATGAAATAGCCAATACAATCATCAAAGGCAAGAGCCTGTAAAATTAATTCACTTAAGAGCTGAAATTCTAGTGTAATACCCTGCCTGTGGTAATAATTCTGTAGAAGGGTATTGAGAGAGCAGGAAGTGATTAATAAGAAAAGGCGCTTCTGTTGTCTGAAAACCACCTTAAAACGTCTAACTGGTACTAAAAGAACGACGCCTGAGTTAGTTGAACCAAAACCCAAGCCTCTACAGGGCAGCTGCTCGTGTATGGAAAAAAATTATACCTACCAATACTCTTCGGTTTCCCTATTGTACCTGAATTAAACCTAATTTCATCACATATCGTTGGCCCTGTGATGCACGAATGTGCAAATTCCTAATTTTGAGAACATGGTTTGAAGTTTCCTTCGGATTTCGAAAATCAGGTTGTACACTTTGATAATCAAACCCACGACCAACTTTGCTCATCAATGACGTCTTTTCATGACATAATGAGTGCAGTAGAATAAAACATGAAAATGACTTTTTCAAATCCAGAAATTCTATCTTATACCCGTGGGACTGTCTATCCAATTATTCTGATTTTTATCAGCTAGATACATAAAATGTTACCTGAAGATCCCGTTTAATATAGAAAATTCATAGCCATCCCTGTAAAACATAATTAAGGGTAATTAATTAATTTGTGTCTTCACAATTTGAAGTAAGGTCTTGAGAGATGTATGCTAGTGTTATTAATCGATCAATTGATTACATGACAATGAAATATAAATTAAAGATCTTGAGATCCTGATTAATATTATGTGGTAGGTGTTCAGTGGACTAAAATTACGTAAATCCATTAAAACAGTTGTCAAAAGTGCATTCGCAATTTTTTTGCATCATATTTTAAACTAGAAGAATGGCATTATGCATAAAAGTAATTTTATACAAAAGATAAAAGTTATACTTATATTAGTTGTGTCTGCTAATAGAATGCTCTGATAAAAAAAAAATTTTTTTTTTGAGAAATCTCTTTTTTTTGTCCGTAAAGTTTTAGTTTTAAGGCTTTCTTACAATGCAAGACGATGTCAAACGAAATCCATCCTACATTAAGACCATCACTTATTCTATTTATGCAAATTGTCAGCTTCATTCCTCATCTCATAAAGTTATAATTTATACAGCAGACATGTATTTACTCTATCGCTTTCCCTTCTATGAAGTTTAACTGGAAGGCTATCGTATGCCAGAAGGACGTCATATCTGATTATTATTCATTTATAATATAAGCTTGTTTTTTGTTTTTTTTGTAATCATCTGGATGGTTCTGTAAAATGCCAGTTAAGGAAAAATGTAGCTCACATGTCTCTCTTCACAAGTATTTATTTAAAATGCAACATTTTTTCCTTTGAAATAGGCCGATTTATTCAGAATTAGTTTGCAAAAACTTCCATTTTGAGATTGATGAAGCTTGAACGACTTTAGATTGTTTTTTTAGAATGTACATTCCACTATATAAATACTTACTAGCAGGTCTAAGGATCAGAGACCTCGCATGTTTTTTTTATGCAGAAGATAAAATTAATTATTATGTAATATGCAGAAAAATAGTTTACATTTTTTTTTAGCATAGTAATTTAATTATAGCCATGAAATAGTTTTGTGTGTCTGTATTTGTAGAATTAATGTTGATGATATATTTGAGGGTACATTTTATTCAAGTTTATTTAAGGTCGACGATTCACCATAGTATGTCTCTATCACGTTCTAATCAAAGGAAATATTTAAAACAGTATAATGATTGTTATAAAATAATAACCGCTAACTATTTCCCTGTCGTATTTTGTTATCAGAGCCTGATGCAGATATACGTAATATATCGAAAACTTGTCTATAAATAAATTTATTGACAATCTAACCTCTCTATTTACCAACCTAAAAATATTTCCTAATAGACACATTCACTCAAATATTATTTCAAAAGTTTATTTAAGAAAAAATTAAATTAACACAGAACAGGGAAGGGGGGTTAGTAAGTCATGCAACATTGTGTTCTATATTTATCTATTGTAGTATGTGCAAAAGTTCATTTTTGCAATTATGTCGATTTTGTTTTTCATAAAAAGTCTTGGATTATACAGTATTTATATTTTTGGCACTAAGAACATTTTTATATTTTAACAATATTATTTTTGCGTTGCAGGCATGAATTTTTCATTGACAATAGACACTTTTTAACCATAAACCTTAATTAGTTTCTTAGTAATGACTTGAGCAATCAAAGATACTCAGAGCTAGAAAAATACTCGTCTTCTAGTACGCTTAATTTGTTTTTCGCATACATTTTTGTAATTATATCAGAAGTTAAAAATTCTATTTATTTTTTAAATAACACTTTGACTTATCGATAATCATTATGATTATCTAGTAATTAATTTTTATTAATAACCTATTTTGTAAAATGTTCAATATTTTAACAGATACATGACTTATACTATTTGCATCTAAAAAGTTTAACTTATGTTCCTTTCACCTAACACTTCAGATATTTAAACCAGAAAATATATGGCGTGATCCAGGGTATTGATGAATGAACCTTTGAAATTTTATATCAATTAGATAATTTTTAGGCTAAATGGCACAGCACTATGTCATCATACTTGTTGGAAAGTAAGGCCCTTCATTCAGACTTGGCAATTTAAGTGGACTCATTAATTTTACTATTGTTCCTAAAAACATTCTTATTTAGAATATCTTTTGGTTACAGTAGTAGATGATTATTCGTCAAAATTAATTCAGCAAACCTACAAGACTATCTACCACGGTTATTCTGGCATAATTTGGAGTATTTAAGACTGTCGAACCAAATTCGCTTTAATACCAGGCATTTGCCAAGGAAGAGGGAAACGTTTTAATTTCAAAACTACCCCACGCTCCTACGTCAGCCGCGTCACTGGATAAGAGCCTGCGGAGGCTGACCAAGAGCGCGAGAGCCACAGACGCTCAGGACTTAGAGAAACTGGCCATTGCCAGAACTCCCACTATCACTTAGTTATAGCAGGTCACGAGGCCACTGCAGTTTTAATCTCCGAAGAGGATTATAGGGGTGAGTGGTGCAGTGCAATGACTGTGCTAGGGAATTAGGGTGGTTGGATAGGTTACTATGGAATTTTATGAACATGGAAGGGATGAGTGCAAGTAAAACTAATACACATAACAAGAAAAGAATGCGAAACCACAGAACTTTTGAAACGGATGAAATGACATTTTGTAATTCTTATGAATATAAATAAGGGGATTTTTCATGAACAATAAAATATATTTATAATTACATATGTATGGCCTGCTTAACAGACATTTATATGTCGAAGGACGTAAAGCCATTGTGTAAATTTTAATCATTGTTAAATTTCTTATATCCAATTATTGATATTACTTGTCACGTTATTCAATATAATGATACCCTAACTCCGGATTTCTTTGGAGCAATAAGTCTAATCTAATGGCCTTAAATTATAACTGTAAATGTACCGTTATTAACTGAAGGAGAAGTTAAACTCATTCTACTCACTTACAGCGAATCCAGTTCGTCAACTACGATCGGCTGGAGGACACACTGAAAAGCGTATAATCGTTCGGCAATTATGCGGTCACTTTATTGAATAGAAAAACCTTCACGGGTTACCCGTTGCGAAATTGTAGGCGGGACCTTTTAAATACGTTTAATTATGAGGTAGACTAACATTCATGAATAAATTCACTGCCTGACGGATGCTACCCAATTCGAGGTTACTTTTGTATTTGGAAAGCTTTATTAAAATCAGAACTTATGACATCAGTGTTTTAATGAGTCATTTCTATGGGGAGGGGGGGCTCTTTAGCCAAACCACTTCTAGGCCACCTCCACCTTACGCGTTGCTCAGGGTTGTTGTGAATGAGATGAGAGTATTGAGCATTAGAATACGGATTATGATGACCAAGGTGGTGGGAATGGATGTAAGGATAGCGAGAGGTGGATAAAGAAGGAAGCGTTGGCTAATTTTGGGGAGGATCATGGGTCGTTGTATGGAAGAATATTGGAGAGTTTGGCACTCCCTTAGATTTCTATTCTAAATTCCAATTAAGAGCCTTGATTACGTTATTTACGTTTAAATTGACATTGGACATCAAGCGTATCCAATCCTTTCAAAAAAAACTCCCGAGAACAATAGTTAATGCCCCTTATTGTATACAGAACCCTTCTTAATAATCGTAATACACCCTACATTATTGAACTCGTACCTTCGAAGTTTATGAAATTCCATTGAAAGCTATCCAACCACCCTAATCCCCTAGCATAGTCATTACACCACGCCACACCACCCTGTAAACCTCCTCGGAGACAAAAGCAGTAGCCTCGTGGCCAACTATACGTGACAGTGGGAGTCATGGAAATGGCCAGTCTTGAGTGTCTGTGGGCTCTCGTGCTCTTGGTCAGCCTCCAATGACTCGTATCCGGTGACGCGGCTGATGGAGGAGCGTAGGGGACTTCAACAGACTCCGCTTCCTCTTTCGCATGCGAGGTAGGTTACAACCATTTAGGTCTTGGAGGTCTCAGGGCTGTGCATATGGTATGAATGAGCGAGTGAATGATGAATTGTAAATATAGTATGAATGAGAACATTGATCGCAATAAGATTGTAATTTTATCAAAATAAAGATCTTTTGTAAATTGACATTGACAACCCAACTCTCAAATGATGTATTAATTTCAGTGTACATATGTAGGACTGATTCCTATGGTTAAGGAAACACTATCAAAGGTAAATTCAAATTCAAAGATATCTGAAAAAAAATAAAGATAAAGGAACATGATCTTTAGTGGTCTAAATGACAAAAAAATAAACTGAAGTGATTTTATAAGTTTTTTTTTTTTTTTAGTTAAATTTAGTGTTTCATGTCCTATTGTATGAATGAGCGAGTGAATGATGATGTAAATATGGTATGAATGAGATCATTTATCTGTATTGTTATTGCCTTATAAAAGGCAGATTGTAATTATTGCACAATAAAAACTTTCAAACTAAAAAAATTTAATGTTATTGATCGTATAGATGTCTGTTACATGTATTTGAACCCCAAACTTATTCACTGTGGAGGCGAGTACTGTCTTTTTGAAGAGATAAAAATAAAGTCCTCGGAGCAAAGATCTTTTGGAACCTTTTTGGGGTAATGTTGATAACCAATAAAATTTTATATGCCTATCCTTTTGATCTATAACCATTCATTCCGAAGCTGATGTTCTCGACAACACTGAAAAAAGACACTTATGTGAACGCGACGAGATTGTGATCTCACTTAGCAAAATCTACGATTATTTATTTTTGGCCGAACTTACCGATTAGTTCTCTTATAAATATTTAAGAACCCCCCCCCCCCCATTCTATATATTCCTTCATGTTTTAACTTCTTCATTCCGTTAATATACATTTCATAAATGCATTTTTCACCTTAATTTGTCTAAAAACCATAGTCGTTAAAAAATAATAGGAGTTTGTTGCTTGGCTTGAGACGAAGTTGAGCCCCCGATGGACTTTGTCAATGAATGTACAAGTTTTTCCCAAATGGAAGAATGTACAGAGATCATCTCAATTAAAAATAATTATGAGACCAGAAGAGATCCCAAGTCAGAGTAATAGGAAGGCAACGAGCGCAGTAAGAACTCGACCGTAGTGGAGTATAGATTGTTGAGAGCCATAGATTTAATGTTCATCCTGTGTAATGATTGCATGGAAGTTTCAACACACCATGTTTTGGCCAACGATTTTTGTTAGGGGAAGAATAAAAATAAATGTTAATTTGATCTTGTTAATATGTATCATATTTTACCATTGTAATATAAATAACGTTTATGTGACTAGTATTGTATGTCGTCAATACTTGTTATATTTAACATTAGGGACTTATAGATATAATATAACAACTTTATTATGATAAAATTACAATCTGCTTCATTGGGCAATAAATAATTGTGATAAGTGATGATGAAACAAAATTCCTTGAGAAACTGGATTATAAAATGTTTTTTGAATGATCATTTCTTTCTCTTTGTTAAATGAAAGGTCCCGTCCTTCGTGCGTGTAACGGCTCGAACCCTCCCTCATTTGTCTTGAGGCTCTGTCGCGGGACTGACACGGAAGCGGCGAAGACCACCATGTTTCCACAGAGGAGTCCTGAGCCCCCGAGGACAGGACTGTTGTTCAACTCTCAGGACAGACCCGGGGGTCATAGATCAGGCGAAGACAAAGGAGGTGTGACCTAACATTCCGCCTGCCCGAGCACGCCCTGTCTTCCGCCGCCCTCATCAAACTATATAGCCCCGTTTACCTGTTTTATTGTAGGCTGTAACATGCGCAATCACATCAAACCGTTCTCGTGAGCATGATGTAACGCTTTCAATAAAGCGCACTCGTTTTCAATAAATATAAAGACGTACACATGTTGAGAAACCTGGTTTAAAGTTCCTTATTTTCAACAAAAAAAACAGAGAAAATATTAATTAAATTTTTAGTGCTTAGTTCAAATATTCTCTGTACGTACTTTCAATATTTTATGATAACTGTAAGCCTCTCTTTTGGTGGAAATCTTCCTAACAATATTTTGCTAATAAATTTTTGATGTACAAAGTTGCAATTATTCCTTTTCTTGCAATTTACAGTTTCACAATATGATGGAACTATATTTTTTTATTACCTTCTGATAAATTTATGAATGAATTATTTTTCATGGGTCAAGTTTTATTTTTAGAATTATCTAGATTTGAAACGGAACTACACTGCAAAACATTATCCCACTTGAAAAAAACACAAGTGGAGTTAATTTTGTAATCACTTAATTGTGTGATTTAAATCATAAATTTTACAAAAGTCATAAATTTCTACCCATCTCAAAATTATATAAAAAAACAATATTTTTTTAAATGAAAAATAAGTAGTTCTGAATTGCATGATGACAGTTTATTACAGTTGTTTGATGGCGCTAGTATTTTTGACGGACCGTCGTCTTTTTCAGGGGCTGATATGTTTTTTTTTAGTCCGAAAGATCCATCAAAATATGCCACCACTATAGAACTACACAATACTAAACAATAAAATATTATCACACAAAGTAATAGAAAAAATCTCAAAATTTTCCATGGTATTTGGCTAGTTACTAAAAAAAAATTAAAATTGCACTAGTAAAGTAAAAAGTGTACTAGTGTAATACATTTAAGAGCCAATATTATCCACTTCACAACTGTTGTTGATTGCTGATGCATTAAATTTTCTAATAGATCTACGGACGAACTCTCAGCTCTCGGATTCAAAGTTCGGCAAGTAACGAACGTGTTACGCGAGGATAGGCAACAAGGCAATAAGGGATGATACAACTCTCAAACTTATACAGCTCTAGCATAAGATTGTGGTATTTTCCTGACAAATCGCCCACTCCCTGTCCGCAAGTTCCTCATCCCCAGCATTCCGTTTATCCCGGGAACAAGGAAAAGCAATCCCATCCTCAACCACACATTTCACATATTCCTCCACCTTCAAATTCTTTGGATCTCACTAGCCTATTAACTTCATTCCTTGCAGAGTTCAGAACCCTAATTACCCCTCTCATTTCCCTTCTTACAAATCTTATCTCCTACCTTATCCCCGTTAAACAAAATCCATAAGTGGATCCTTCCGACTCCTTATCCATTCTCCTTTAGAATACGAATGGTGTTCGAACCCACACTAACGAACTGACAGCACTACTCCACGACAAAACATCGACGTAGCTCTCATCACTGAAACTAGACTTACGAGTAAACAACCATTTACTGTTCGATAGTACCAGATTTACCGAACTGATCACCCAGATGTAAGAGCTCATGCAGGTACCGCTGTCATTGTCCATAACTCCATATCCCATCACATAGTTCCTTTGGTAGCACATGATTTCCTTCAATCCACTGCAGTGTCAATCAGCACCTTCCCTTTCCCCCTTACACTAGCATCAGCGTACTGCCCTCCCAATAAATCCATTCCCGATTCCCAATTCAGCTCCTTTCTAGTCTCCATCGGACATCGTTTCCTTGTGGGTGGGGACTTTAATGCGAAGCACCAACACTGGGGGTCAAGATCCACGAATACACGAGGACGTGCTTTGCTATCTGCACTCACATGGAAACATTGCTCCACTCTCTCTCCTGACACAGCCACCTATTAACCATCAGATCCCAACAGAAATCCAGATCTCCTTGACTTTTTCTTCTACAATAGTTTAGGAACACTAAACTATTCACTCACGCGCTTTGATGACCTCTCCTCCGATCATAGCCCTTTAATATTAACCGTTTCCCTAAGACCAATTCACAAACTACCTCCTCCTTCATTCATTAGAGGCAGTTGATTGGGACCACTTTCGCCAGCTTCTTACAGATTCCATAGACCTCAAAGTGTCCCTGAAAACATCCAAAGACCTAGATGATGCAGTGCATTCTTTCACTAATTTGGTCCAGGGGTCGGCTTAGGAGGCATCGTCGTCCCACCGTGATCCAAATATTCACTATCAAAATCCTTTACCTCATCATCTCAAAGACCTAATTCAATCCAAAAGCCGCTCCAGAACAGTCTGGCAAAGATCACTACATACTGCCGATCGTAGCTCGTACAATCAATACTGCAGATTGCAAAAGCGGCAGTTGGCAACCTTCCGTCCCAATCCCTTCGATTCCCACCTCTCCCCTCTGTCTACCAAGGGACTCCTGTGGAATGTAACTAAAAAATCCTAAAATATCATCCCGTTTCACACCCAATTCGTCGTGATGGGTCATGGGTGGCTTCGGAGGGGGGTAGGTCGGGAGGGATAGGTCGGAGAAATTTGCTATGCATCTTTCCCATACTTTTACACCTCACCATTCCCATCAAAACCATACTCATGGCACAACTGTTGAAGATTTCCTCACTTCACCAATCCCTCTCTCACTTCCACCAAAAGCCGCTTACCCTTCTGAGGTCAAATACCTTCTGAAAAGGTTACCTTACCGAAACTCCCCTTGATATGATCTCCTTACTCCTCAAATTCTCAAACAACTCCCTCCTAAAGCCATAATCTTCCTAACCTACATATATAATTGCATTATTCTCATTACGCACTTTCCTCTCCTCTGGAAACATTTCATTGTTGTCCTATTCGCCAAAGCCGGAAAACCACCCAATGACGCCTCATCTTACCGTCCGATTAGCCTACTCCCTATCCTCTTAAAAAACTCCTATTAAAACGTCTACTTCCAATTGTTGAATCCAAAAACCTTTTTCCTCCACACCAGTTTGGTTTCCGTTTACGACATTTTACTACTCAACAAGGCCTTCGCGTTGTTGATAACATATCCTAAGCCCTTGAAACTAAACAGTATTGCACTGCTACCTTTCTGGACATAGCTTAAGCTTTTGACTGGCACGCAGGTTTGCTTTACTAGCTCAAAACATATTTACCACAAATTTCCTAGTCCTACAGTTTTACCTTTCAAACCGCTTCTTCCTCTTCCTTCAGTCTTCTGTGGCTTAGAATATTCTAATTATTATCCCGTAAATGCAGGAGTTCTACAGGGGAGTATCCTGAGCCCCATCCTCTATAATCTATAGACCGCCGATGTCCCATCTACCCCTAATACCTTCTTGGCCACGTTTGCAGATGACACTGCAGTCTTGTCATCCTAATCAGACCCCAGTATAGCATCCCTTAACCTTCAAAAACACCTTGATGAACTCGAGCAGTGGTGCAACCAATGGCGGATTAAAGTTATTGAAGCTAAATGTTCACACATCACCTTCACCCTCTGCCGCAAGTCTTGTCCACTAGTTTCTTTTAATTCTAATCCTCTCCCTGTATCCGAGTTAGTACGTTACTTAGGTTTCTATCTTGACAAACGACGGACCGCGAACCCACATACAAGGCTAAAAAGACAAGAACTAAACGGACACTTTAGACAACAATACAGACTACTTCAAGGGACATCCCATCTATTAATAGAAAACAAATTACTTATTTACAAAGTTGTGCTCAAGCCAATCTGGACATATGGAATAGAGCTAAGGGGGACAGCAAAAAATTCGAACATCTAGCGTATCCAATCCTTTCAATCAAAAGTCCTGAAACAATAGTAAATGCCCCTTATTACGTCATCAACAAAACCCTTCATAAAGATCTTAATTAACTTTACATTATTGAACTCATCCCTTCCAAGCTCATGAAATTCCAAGTAACCTATCCAACCACACTAATCCCGTAGCACAGTCATTGCACTGCACCACTCATTCCTATAATCCTCCTCAGATACTAAAACCGCATGGCCTCGTGACCTGCTATAAATGCGTAACAGTTGGAGTTCTGGCAATGGTCAGCTTCTTCAATTATGTCCTGAGCGTATGTTGCTCTCGCGCTCTTGGTCAGCCTTCACTGGCTCGTTTCCGGTGACGCGGCTGACGGAGGAGCGTGGGGAAGTTCCCAAAACTCCGCTTCCTCTTTCACATGCGAAGGGGGTGACAACCATGTGGATCTGGGAGGTTTCTTGGCTGTTTGTAATTACTGTATGAATGAGCGAGTGAATGAAATTTGTTAATATGGTATGAATAAAAACATTTATCACAGTTACTTATTACCCAACGGGGCAGATTGTAATTTTGTCATAATAAAGTTGGTGTTGTAATAGAAAAACATTTTCAGACTTACAGCCGTAATAAAATTTTTTTTATGATTTCAAAATATTTGAAGTTAATTTATATATTTAGAGCTTATTTTTATTATGTAAATTAATTGATTTGATTTGGTTTCATTGTGCAAGTAAAGTATATAGACGTTTCAATCATCTCTGAATTATAGCTTACGTTTGCCTTATGGCTCATATATACTCACAGACAATACTGCTAAAAGTCTCCAACAATTCCAGAATGGGTTTGTAAGAAAAGTGGTTCGACATACCTCTCTCGAGATGTTAAAGAACGCCTACCTGCACCCGTTGCTTTGTTTGCCGTCGGTGGGTGAGTTCTTCCACCGGAGAAATATCAAGTTTTTTGACTAGTTGCATGCAGCACTTAACAAACCCAGTGTTTAACACTATGACCCTACCACCCTTCCCGCATCGATGGCAACAGATTTAGTTTAAGTTTTTATTGTTAGATGTAAGTTAGTTTTAAGTCTATGATAAATAAGGTGAACCCTATCACTTTTAATAAATTCAGTCCATTAATGTATAATGTATACCATTATACTTTTGTACAATGCAGATATTAGTAGAAAGCAGAATTTGTATAAAACGTCTAAGTCAAACTAATGGAAATAAAATGAAGCATTTGTGAATAGATTCGTTTTTAGAATCACTTACTTACATAGGGCCAAGTGTGGCTAATAATGAGATGTTAAACCCGTGGTGCAGTGATGAGTAAAAACTTGTCTCCATCTAAACTTTATTTTGACGAAATAACGGATTTTTTTTTTTCGGCAATATCACTTAAATGAATCAAACTCAATATGTCAAATTTATGTATTAAGTGAATCACCTGATATTTGCGAATGGACCGGAAAGTCGGACTGGATATAAATGTTCGTATTCAAACACTTTCTCTTCCTGTTTTATCGCGGGCGCACATCCGAAGAAGAACGGAGGGTGCTCGTGAAGTCTAAAACCCGGGCAGTCACGGAATCACCGGCTCATCTCTCAGTTAGGGACGCGATTATGACCACTGCACGAGCTCACTGTTTAAAATATCATTGCTCGGATTTCTTCTGTTCTTTTTTTTTTTTTTTTTTAAGCTTTATTGGACCTGATATTTACAGAAGTTTTAGGCTGACAGGACTTCCACTATGCAACCATTACTCTTAAATGGATTTTCAAAATAATTAATTTTCGGGTGATTTTTAGGGACTCACAAACATCCTATTTCAAAACGTGCATTAAATTAATTAGATTAATTAAATCAATTTCTGTCTGCCCACAGTTTTTCATTTCTAATAATAGAAGTGCTTTGAATGGTTTAAACATCTAATTTTAATGCATTTTTAACTATTTTTTTATTTTATTATGGTAATTGTACATAGGGTTTTAGATTTTACTGCTTTATTTACATTTCAACTACATATTTGTATATATTTAAACTTTAATTTAACATTTCAAGTTTAATTATAGCACCTGTTTGACTGTGAATAACAATGGATTTTGGTCTTTTAGCCTGTTGAACTATTAAAAATTAGTGACTGATATATATATCTATGTTTCTCATTTTGTTGCAACTGAGGATGACGACATAAGTTTTCTTGTACAATTGTAATGTAAGCTTGTATACTTGTAAATAGAAGACTGTGGAGAGATATTTAAAGGTACATGTAATATCCAGTTAGCCAACCAGTCTGACTTAGGTTTTGATGTCAGCTGAACATTTCCAACTCTTCACATGTGACATAGGAAACTGCTAACCGACTGCAGTTCAAACTAGAGGAAAACAACTATTGTAAGAGAAATACTGAAAATATTCTAACGCGGAACAAGATGCCGGTGGAATATTGGACAAATCTAACAAACAAACAATATAATGAATAATGAATAAACAATTATAATGATACACATTATACGTGACTGGACTAAACTGACTAATAAAGGTGATGGGGCTCACCTTTTTGATCAAACTTAAAACTAACTTACATACTAATTCTCAACCGAACTTTTTCCTGACAGTGAAAAGTGAACGATTAGTGAACGATTAGTTAGTTCGCTTAGATTTATTGAAAAAATCAAACTATTATCAGATTACTTAGAGGACTAATCAATCCTAAACCAATTTCTCAATAATAAAAGTTGATTGACTACAAAAAATTTACTCATAATTAACGCCTTGGCTAAAATCTCCTATTATATAACTTTCAAAAATAAATGCGGTTCATATCAAGTTCATTTATAAAAACATTCAATCGGAAGCCATTTATCCAGTATGATTATTTATCGACAATTTGCAAATGCACTTTTAATTAACAGATCGGATTGGCTTAACTAACCCGATTGAGTCATTTCCTGCATTAAAATACAATCGAACGGGCATAATTAATACATACGTATAAAGGCATAACGTCAGGCTGGTCGACATCTTAAATGTAAATGTCAGAGAAAAGTCGACACCAGTTACTAAACAGAAGATCCGTTATATCCTCTCAAGTTAAGTGAAAATTATGGGAGAAGGGGTTCGTTAGGTCTAAGGCGAGCTTGTTATATTCCTGATGGTCAGTCTTTGTGGAAGTAGGCACCCTTTATTCAATAGGACTTAAACCAAGAAAAAGTATGGTAAGACCATTAAGTACTTTTCTAAAAAAGCGCAGAAAAGTATTTATTAAAGTCAGAATTATGAAAAAATAGAAATTTCCTGAAAAAAATTATTTTTACAAAACATCGCAAACGATAATTCAAACCCTAGAAAGTAAGTTATTTTACTTTCAACTATCAATTTAGCACTATTTGCTTATAAGAGGCTCGCTTACTTTCAGTAGAAGCGTGTCTTACAGTTCGGGAACGAGATCTACAGCTTCTACACTACAAGTGTCTTCCATCCCAAGATTATCTTCTTGCGGTTGAGGATTTGCTTCATTCCATCAATGTTAAGTGTATGTCATTGAAACCCGGACGTTCCAGTCTCTTCTATTCCATGAAAAAGAGGAATACGTGTAACATCTTCTTCGACCACTAACACCTGCTCGATTAGATTCCTGCGGATCACATCAGTTCGAGCAGGCAACCGGTCAGGTTACAAGCTCTGATATGTTATCTACCATAGAATGGTGGCATATCGGTGCAATTCTCCTTTGCATCCTTATTGCTTTCTAAGGAATCCAATGTGCCCTGTTAGGATCTTGGGGCTCTAATAGTCAAAGGAGATCCATCTCGTTGACTGAAAGGAAGTGAATATTTATGGAGGCTACTCCGTCTAGAGTTCCAAACCTCAAGACTACAGTCTTCATGGTGGCAATTACACTTCCGTTGACCCTTTTCTTGCCTTTGATGATAAATCCCAGAAGGGCAGCCCAATCTACATTTATTTGCGTAAGATGACTATACCTCAATCATGAGATGCCTAGAACCTAGCGGAATAACTTCTTTATGTTTTTGTAGCACTTGAGAATCGCATTATAAGCTGCTTAAACCGCTTGTGGAATTAAACATGGAATTAATAACTTTTGGGACTCTATTTAATTAATCTAAGCCAACAATTAGCAATTAAAGCATAAAGAGATAAACCTCATGTTTTGAGTCTCATTTAATATCGTTTTAAAAATATGAACCTAGAGAGGTTTCATTGCGCAACTATGAATCGTTATTAGTTTTCTACTATTTTTGTAGGTTAGTCTTGTAAATGGCGCTTAGAGCTTTAGTTGCAGTCCAATACTCTTATACTGATCCAGAGGCTTCAGTGAGTGCCTAGCCGCCCCTAGCTGAGGGCAATATATTAGTGCGGGTCATTGTAACGGAGCGGAGACACCGGAGGACACGATCGGCCACATGTTCTCGCGCCCTCGTCGTGCCCTGGCCCGCGAGTAAATAATCCCAGCCTTTGTGCAGTCCACCTTCATAAATATATTTTCAGTTAGGTCGGCCTCTGCCACTTCTGTCATCTAGCAGCCCTTCGTGGCATCGGTGTCCCGCCTCTCGAGAGAAGGTAAAAAGAGGATTTTTATTCTACCTCTGTCTTCCGGGTGGAAGAGGTCTCTATCAACCTAGGCGAATTATACCTTAAGACTTCGTCAAACATTCAATGATAGCATTCCTCGGGGGGGGGGGGGGGGCGGTACCCATAATATGTGAAAATGCTTATATTTGTGTTATCATTTATGTAATACGGAATAAATATGGTTGAAAAAAAATAGAATAGCCAAAGAAGGTACTTTTTAAGGGGCCGCTTGTTTAAAGAGTTTTTTTTGCAATGTCAAAACCTCTGTCTTAGCATTTCCTCTGCTTCGAATTAAAAATTCACATCGATGCTTCATATTTCTTATAAGGGTCATAATCTAATGTTAGGGTGAAGCTCACTCAATTAATGCTCCTGGAAGTTCACCCAAGTTCTGGACAAAGCGAACGCAAGTGTAACTGCGGTTGGAGTTTATTGTAAACATGTTCGATTGAATTCATGTCTGGTGAACGACTCTTGCTCTACGAGGGCGAGCATTACCATCAACAGGAATGAAGTTTTCATCGATTTCTTGGGATAAAGGGTAAAAAAAAAGGGCCTTATGACATTTTTTATGTTTGTTTGGCCACGTATCAATATCAGCTGAGTTTTTTGAATACTCGATATCCCTGCCAAGACCATGTTTGAACCCCCTTCATAAGACCGTACTGATTCAGTTATACCATTAAATCGCTGGTTCTCTTTCTCTCCATTTTAAAACATCGATCATGATGATGGTGAACAAATTTTGATTCGTCAGTAAATAAACAACGGTCGCACTTTGCAGTTGTTGAGCTGTTAAATTTCGTTGCCTAGTGATCTGGATTTTCAAATATCGGCCGGTCCTGCTGAAGGGTTGTTTATCGAACTCCTTTTCATAAGTGTACTGAGCAGTACTTGTTCCCTAATATCGTGACTAGGCGAGAGCCAACAAGTCTATGGCCAACATCACGCTGAGACCTTTAAAAGAGCCAAAGCCATCCCTAGTTCTTCAACAATAATTCTTCGTAAAGGCATTTTGAAAAGCTTAAAAAAAGTGCATTAGAACTGGGTAAATGAGTACCGATGGTGATAGACGAATATTGTTTTTTTTAGGTGATTAAATTCATTTTAAATCCCAATTGCGTAAACAAAATGAATTTGTTTGTTTTTATTTTGTTTTAATCGTAATAGATATTAAGATTAATATTGTGTATAAATTGTAAAAATAGTTCATTATAAACTGGAAAGAATTTACCCCCCCCCCAAATATATAAAATACAACATCACTTCTTACCTATACACACATTTGACTAGTGGACATTACTTGCTTACTCAATACTGTTAAAAGCCGTCAAATTTAAATCCGTTCCATGGAAGGGGAGATGTGAATCGGGGGTTTAGCACGCGCCCCGCTCGTGAGCTTCATACACCATTACCCACCAGCAGCGCCAGTCTCGTGGCTTACACAAGCCTTGTACCGACTTAACACTTGTTTCCGTGCTCTTTATTGCGAAATTCTATTCATTGTAACTTAAACCTGAAAAAGGTAGTAGATTTTTTTTGGTTTCAATTTTACCTTTCATTAGGAAATTTCCCCTATTATATGGTCTATTACATGTTTTCATGCAAAGGGAGTTCAAATAGTAACGAATATTTGTCATGTTGGACGTATTTCCAATAAGAAAAAAAAGTTGATGTTACATAAAATTAAACAAATATTAACTAAATTAGCATTAATTCGTTCGTGGAGTAATTTCGGGAGTGTTCATATTAACAAATGTACAACTCTCTCTGGTCAACCAACAAACATTCTCTAGTATCTTATAATTGAAATGATAGAATAGGACATACAAGTTTAAACCAAAAGAAATTAAAGTGAAAATATAAAATAATTTTGTCTATTCCGTTTGAGTTACAGATCTGACTGCGTTCGAAGAGTATTATGCAAAAAAAAAAAAAATGTCAATAACCGATATCAAGGGCTTTCTTGAAAACTTGAAGATTATGAAAAAAAAAATCGGCCTATTTTCTCAAAGGCTAAAAAACTAAATGATACAAAAACATATGAAAACGCTTTCATTTGAAAGTTGATCATCTGTGGTGGTTACGTTAATGAATGATTGCACCGCGGAGGTAACTAAGCCTATACCAGCGAGATACCGTACACATTCAACTTAGAACTTAAAAGAGAGGCAGAGCGAAAGATATTTATTGTAATTTTGTTACATAAATTTAGTTGCAACGAAAAGAACATCTTGAATACATCATTCGTTTTCTTCTTATTAGATTTTTTAATATATAGATAATTAATTACTATAAATTCAGAGGAAAATAATATTTTGTATGCCTTTAAAGCTAAGAGCACAATCTATACGTAGAGTTTGCTTATAATAAATATTCACATAAGGAAAGGAATTATATTTACTAGAATACATGTATTGTTCTTTTGTGAACATATCGATTTAATCATTTTTGTAGTCTTATATATTGTTTATTATAGGTTTGTTGAGTGGGGACACTTGTCGAAAAAATAATAAATAAATAAATGATAAATGTTTAATATTTGTATCTATAGTAGTCCGTAGTTTTTCACTGCTACTTTTAAACAGTGGTTTTGGATAATATTAGAGTGTTTTGAAATAAGGTGATGTTTTGTAATTAGTGTTTAATTCTTTAGATATTTAATTCCTTAAAGAATGTTAAGAGTTAAGAATAGATATACTTTGTAAATATGAATCCATTGTATTTTCTACGATCTGATTTAATTCATTTAGTTTATTTTTTCTTGAAATCTTTTATTCATCTTTGAAAAAATGGTGTAATTAGTTGTTCTGTTTCAAATTATATAATTATTACATTACATATAACTGCATAATACGTCCCTTTTTCGATTATTGACTAATTGGCAAATAACCTAATTAAGTATTCCTCAAAAATACAAAATAAATATATTGATTCGTTGATTTGCGTGATGTTAGACATAAAGAGTACAAATTTAAATAATAATTAAGTAAATGTATGTATTACTTAGATAGAAAGGTTAAACGGTCCCCCCAGTTTCCATTTGTAGCCACAGAATTTATTATAGTTTGAGGCGTTTTTCTAAGCGTACCACACCCCCTCATGTGAAGACTTTATCCCCCATAAAGATTCACGCTTGGATACGCCCGTCCTAAAAAGGAGCGTGGCGTAATCAGTTAGATGACTGAAGAGGATAAGCCCCCTCTTCAGAAGCGTTCCTTTCTCCACTGAGGTCGGATTTCTGATTGGCTGACCCATTTCCCCATTTGACCAATCCGGCACGAAGACGAATCCCTTACGCATTGCCAGTTCTCGCTGCCCTTGGCTCACCTATGTAGTAGGGGGTGGGGGAGGGGCAGTGCACCTGGTTAGTTAGTCCCCAGTTATGTCAGCGTAGGGACCTCTTCGTAATAACTGGAAGTAGGAGAGAAAAACAAAAGCTAACCTGAAAAAAGTCCCGTATATGCTAACTTTGGAGTTAAAAATGTCTCAAATTACCGTACAGATTTAATGACCTGATTTTTTTTTAATTTTCACAGTTGATGATACATTAAAAACAGTAAAACTAATGTAAAGTTTTGGGTGCATGAATCTGATACTTTTCCAGGAGATTTTCGTTCTTCGATATTTTAACTATTTATTATTAGTATTAGTTTTCAAAAACACAACCGTAGGATTTTGACTCCAAAATATGCAATCGGCCAACTATTATTTATTCTTTAACAAACTTATGCTTTATTAATAATTATTTTAATAAATGTAATTTAGTTCTTTAGTTAACCGACAGATTTACTCTTGTGCCCGTTAGTTACGGGCAGGCAAACAAATAAAATCATTTCTATTTCTGATTTTGGTCAACCTACAAAACCATATACACTTTAAGTAAGTGGTGACTGATGTTTTGAAGTTAACAAGCCCAAGTAGTGATCGGATCATAGTGAAAAGTTAACGCTGCTTGTTGGAATAATATAACGAAGAATAAATATTGTTCTCAATTCTATGTTCTCTGAAGACTTTGAAACTATGTGATCGTTTTTCTTTTAGTATTCTAAAGAACATATTATATAAAACACAAAACAAAATTTAAAACTACACTTTCAACATCGTCCCCGCAGACTAGTGGCTGTTAGCATGCTGATTTTTCACTGTTTCAACATAGGATTTTTTGGGGGAAGGTTGGGGTTAGCTCAGCCTCCTGGGATAAATGAGTACCTACTCGAGTAAAGATGTAGCGAAGGTAACAAATGTTTTGTTATATGCATTGCATTTGTAAAAATTGTCAGCTTCGCGGATTTATATGTGCTTTTTTGAGTCATAAAGGTTAGAAAAACGATTAATTCGGATAGTAAAACGTGTTTTACCTTTTTGCTCAAGACTTAAATGAAGTCTGTGTTACATACATTACACTTGTTCAAGGTCTGCATTGATTTATTGCTGTCGGTAGGGTTAGCGAAACGGTTGCTGTTGATTAGGATCCATTACACACTTTCTCTAAATTTGTTCATTCTAGCCGCTATGAGCCGCCTTCTCACTCACAGGAGAGGCACAGTGACGTACCTATTAGCTTTATGGCTATGTCGCCCGGATCGATTGATCTCCTTAAGGGTGGTGAGTGTCCTGACTGAAGGAGTCCCGCCAAGGGCAAGCAGCAGACACAAGGCAGAAATCATGGGCGCCCTCTTTCAATGACCTACATGCCTCCTTCCGAGGATATGCTCTGACTATGCGCTGACTACGGTTCGCAGCTATGTTTTATATCATTATGCTATGAGACTCAATCATTATCAACAGCTCAATCAGGTGCTTGTTTGCCCAATGAATCGTCTTTTCGACATCCACAATTGTTGAATATGTACTTAGTCGGATGGTGGATCTGAATGTACAAATTCAATTCTGACAGTAAGAAGTGGCCTGTATGTATGATATTTGTTGATAAAGGCATTGGACAGATAAGCTTAATTAGGTAAACACGTCTGTAATGAAAAATACTATAATACGTACAAGTGGAATAAAGGTTAAAAAAGATACTTTTGATGCTTTTAGTCAGTGAATTTATATGTTAAAAAATAAATTATAATGTATGTGCAATGAGGTTAATTCTTCTTGCATTGCAGCAGTGGGCAAATGGTATGATCTAATGTTGTAAGGTATAGCTTCCTCGTTTTTTCAGGTAACTAATCATTGGTCGACAGTGTTAAATGAATATGTTCGATAAACTTAAGACTCTATTGTTCTGTGTTGGTCAACCATCATTTTCCCTCATTCTGATCATCCCTCGATGACGCAGGGAGCCTCTCTACTCAATCATCTTAGAAGGAAGGTAATTGAGAAATGACGAAAGGTTCTTGATGGACAAGGGTCTGCACATAATCCAGTGAGTACGTGGCAATTCGTCTTACTTTTGGTCACTTAGTTTTGTAGAATGGCAGGAAGATAGTGCCATAAATGTAACTGCCGGTAGACGATCTTCGTTGCATCCACAACGTTTTTTTTTTTTAAATATTGGCACCTTTTGTAACGGACATCGAATGCATTGAACGCCCAATTTCTAATGATGAATTGCAACCCTTGATTCCGCCCTCTTATCTGTGTACTTGACTGTAGGAGTAAATTCTTAATAACACATTCATTTTATTTGCCCATGCTTTATGCTACTGTAATTTCATCAAAAACTAATCTGCACATTTAGAGCTGTTATGAAATATACCTTTATAATTTTAGATTGGTTGAAACATTTTTGCAACCGATGTCGAAGAAAGTACATAATGAGCGACCGACACGATTCCGTCACCCTTGGAAGTACAGCCTCTCCATTGGCAATCGTTAAATTGTTACATATCTTGAATAAATACATATAGGATAATACACAAAATACAAATATTTTGAATCCACAAACGCAGTTAATCCATAGACATCATCATTCAAGAATAACAAACTTGGAAAAATTATTACCTACTAAACTATGAGTAGTACGGCATCAATGTCTATTTGAAAACAAGACTGTAAATACTGTACCCAACTCTTACTGTAAATACTGTAACTATTACTTACTTCTGATTACTATTTACTCTCATAATTCCTCCGACAGAAATGGAAGATTAATGAATGTTTACACATATTTAAACACTTTAAAACAGTTTGTATGATAGTTAACAAAAAATTGATGGAATTGATACCTTATTTTAACTTGATGAGAACTAAATGCGTCTAATCAATAAAACATAAATATTAATACTTGTTTTCACTTGTATCTACACTTGGAATAAATAGTAACCCTAAGCGCACTAAAATTAGACAAACAATAATTATCGTAAAATAGTAGCAAAATTTAGGAATCACCAAGAAATTTCATGAAATAGATTTCATGAAAAAAAAAAAATTGGCTTTGAAAAATGTTCTTCCTTCAAAAACCTTAAATACCCGACTTCAAGTTATAACTTTCAATTTGTTCAAATTTTTTAAAATGAAGGTAGGGAAAAAGCTTACTTTCCCACTAATATAGATAACTATGGAATCAAAATTTTGTGTATTTAAGTTCTTTTTTAGACATGTTGGGTTCTTTTTGTACAATGTGTTCATTGTCAACATCAAAAATATGTTTGTAAATTTCAGACCACAACCTGTCAACTGATGAAGCAGTTTTAGGTTCTTTATTCTCTAACGTTTTGGATTAATATTCATGTAAGTATATTACTCTATTTAAGTATTCAGACTTTTCTCCTTTGTATATAATATGCGATTGTTGTCTACTTTCTAGTTTAATGGATTTAGTTTTACCGTTTGAAGATATTTATGGGGGAATGTTTATACTGCATAAGAAAACATACATACTCACCTTTGAAAGTTTAATAGTCGATAAATTGTAAATTATTTCAGAACTCATTATGGGGTTCATGGTGGTGATTGGCCGGAGGGGGAAAAATCTTCCTCTGAAGTGAAGCCATATTTGAGTTAATGAGGTATAAAGTAATGGCTGGGAGGCATTCCGTGCTACCCCGAGGCCGATCGTGAACACCGCAGGCCCTGACAATTAAAATCACTTAAGCCCTCTGAATTAGGGTGAGTGACGGGTGTTATGGGAGCCTTTACCGCCAACATTCGTACAGCTAGCCGAATGATGAAGGACCGTCTTCCAAGTAACAAAAAAAAAAATATTGATATTTATAAACACAAATATAACATACAAAAAGTACGAAACTGAAAGTAGTTAGAACTACTAAGGTATTGATAAGAATCAATACTCAAAGTTGTAGAGTTATAACTCCCCTGAGCACCACCCACTAACACAACATTTTTGTAAAAAGGTTACAATGCTATCTGAAGAGGGAAATGTATCTTTTTAGGGAACAAATTTCTAATTTAACTAATCATAATAAACGATTAAGTATATTTCACACTTTGACTTGTCTTTCAAGTACAATTTAAATGGGTTGAGAGTAAAATCTGTTACAGCGTCTATATTTTACAAATTAATTGTTAGTTTATCAAAAAAAAGTAGGAAAGAAGAACTGCAAATGGCATTATTTCCACATTTCTACCATGATATGGCTGCAATATGTGAAAAAGTTTTTTACTATTAAGTTTCTGATAAGCTTATAGTTCTAAAATCTCCTAAAAACTGTTATCTTTTGAAAGGAGGCAATTTGAAACACTCAAGAAACCCAATAAGTGAAAATTGTAGATTTTATTATTTTCTTGACCAAGAAAAGAATATATGTTGACCAGGGCAAACCCAATAAATCATATTTTCATTTATTTTTAGTACCTAATAAATTAAAAGAAAAATATTTGATCAGCGTTTTCACAAAATCATGTTTTTTGACTTAGTGTGTTTCACTTGTATCCCCACGATATAATGAAAATATTCTTAAAAATGTATACAAATAACGGCTTAATGCATTTTATGTCACAAACTTGACTATCTTGATCCATGGATTTAGTTAGTATTATTCTTTTTTAATTGTCGATTCTGAAGGTTGGTCACAACCTCTCACTGTGCCCCTTGAGATAGGATTAGAACCGTGGCTCGTACTTTATCGTAATTTTTGGGATGAGATGGGATAACCAGAGATAAGGTAACGTAAAGCGGGAGCAGTGGTGTGATGAAAAAAGGTTGTGTCTAAGCACTAATATGCTGATTGTCTGTTAGCTACAGTCACTAGTGGCAACTGAAAAACGTACAGTTTTGTGGGTATGAGTTACCAAAGCAATTTTGTATTATTGTCAAGAGTTTCACAATTCATGGAGTAATCTAAACCAGATGTTCCTCTAAAAATAATCTTGATCCTGCTAGGAATTCTTCCTTAGGCTGTAAATTATTAATAATAGCTCGATCTAAATCGCAACAATAAAACTTCGCATTACTGACAGCGGAATGTAGATTTGTATCATATAGCTCGCTGATCCTGCCAATCCCAATAAAATAGATATATTGGTATTTGACATTTATAAATTTGAATGTTTCGCGCCGGGAGGCAAGGAATCTGTATAATATAATGTGCAAATTTTAGAGGCATTGGATTTACTATCTAGTTTCTGATTGGCTGCGCGCATTTGCAAACCACGGTCTCTCGAGGCGTGAATGGTGGACGAAGCGTTAGTTATCTTTACAGTTATCTATTAATGTGTGTATTTATTTGAGCTGTCACAGTTACTTATTTCCCAATAAGGCATTGTAATTTTATCACAATAAAGAAGTTTTCAATAATTTTATCATTAAAAAAAAAGCTCTAATATATTATTCCAAAAGATGAATTTCAGCCCTTTAAGCATATTCTTTAACAAATTCATGAAGGTAAGTTCTAAAACTATTCATTTGCATACCGGTGACGCGTCTGACGGAGGAGCGTGGGGGACTTCCGAAGACTCCACTTCATCTTTCGCATGCGAGGGAGGTGACGACCATGTGGGTTTGGAAGGTCTCTGGGCTGTTTATAAATACTCTCTGAATGGAGTGAGTGAATGAATAATTGTAAATATGGTATGAACGAGAAAATTGAACACAATTACTTATTGCCCAATTAGGTTAGTAATTTTATTACAACAAAGAAGTAATTTAACAATTTTATAGTAAAATTCTTTTGCTCCTCTTATCCGAGCCTAACAGATAACTAAATCCTTTTTTCGGTTTCCTGTTCGCTAATTCTATAGGCTAAGCATTAAATTGACTTACGTTTCCATGATTTCACCCAGAACTTTTCAAGGAAAAAAAACAAAAAAACCAAGGAATTTTTTTTCATATGCTCAAATCGTATTTATTTATTTGCTTTACTAGACAATAGGTTCTGCCGGATTTCATTTTTGGATTTTTCCCTTAATGGCCGTACCACTTAGCCCCCTGGATCAATATTCAGAGGTCACCTGACGGAGAAGGTAAGACGCGACATTAAGTGGTAGCAGTCGGGCCCCTAGCGTAGGTGTCTAGCAAGGCTTAAAAGCGTACATAATTGGCGACTCGAGCGCTTCTGACCTTTCAAGAGCGAATGCAAAATTTGCATAGCCACGCCCGAGAGGGAACCCAATCAAACCAGTAATTATAGTGGGCATTAGTGCCCGGGCCCCTGTGCGCCAGGTGTAGCTTCATTTCTAATTACCTCTAAGTAGGCTAAGTTCATAAATGTGTTGCCCGAGGTGCCGCCTCTTAACTCTATCCCACTGATAGCCAGCTCACTAAGTCCTCCCCGCCTAATCACCACCATTTTTTATGCCAATAGGAGCACCGTGGCTTACCCTACACGATAATTCCTCTAAAAGGGATTAGCTATATCGAGTGCCATCTAAGCCAAATGCTCCATGGCAAGCATAATCGTCATAGTTTTTATGAAACATGTGATTCCAGGCCGAACAATACAGTTGGAATCTTGATGCACTCATCTTAATAATCCTAAAAGAAAAAAATAAACCATTTAATAAACGACGCCACAGTTTGTTTCAAGATCTGTTGAAAAGTCAGTGGAAAATTGAGTTGCGTAAAGTGATTTTGAATTTAAGGGCTACACCAATGCCCGCTTTTTTTTCTCAAAATATTCCCTAATTTTTCGGATATATTTTCTAAACATGGGATAGTGCACCATTTTTTAACAATCGAGCTATTTTTTATTTTTGATCAATTTTCGTCAATTTTCTGAACTCAATTTTTCGTTTGATTCTTTTTGACACGTTGGCTACATGCTAACATGATGTATATGTTTTTTTGTTTTTTTTTATCATAGTTACATCCCTGTATAGTTGGATGTTATTTAACCTATAAATGAGGTAGTGGAACTTGGCCATCTTGTGACTTTGATGGTCTTATGTATCGCTACATCCGTCATGTGCCTTTCCTGTATATTCTGAACCCGTGCTCATTCCCGCTTCTGCTCACTGCAAGATCGAGAAAATTAAGTGCTTTGTATTTTTCTATTTTCTTCGTAAATTTAATGTTTTTATATATGCTGTTTAAATAAGTTTGATCAAAAAGGTAAGTCCCATAGGTGATTGGCCAGTTCAGTCCAGTCACGTATAATCTGATCATTATACTTGTTTATTCCATTATATAATTTTTATAAAATAATTTCAGGCCCCTGCCGCGGGCCAGGCTTGACCTGGCCGACTACAAACCATTGCTTAGGTACCCCTAGGCTCCACCCTCGGTAGACTCTCACTACCTTCCTGATTCCACCCGCCTCCTTTAGGCATTCCACACCCTATATCCTTCTCATACATCCTTCAAATGGGGGACTCCCCTTAGCGAAAGGCACTCATATACGCAAAATAATTTTCCTTTATTTTCCCACATCCTATTTTTATAAGTTTGAGAGCTAAGAAACAAAAAAAAATAAATAAATAAATAAAATAATTCCCTCACTCCACCTTCAAACAGGTACTCCTAGTAAAAGGATTCGCTTACCCCAAATAAATTCCCTTTATTTTTCCCTTATCTATAATCTTAAAAAATTAGGAGCTAAGGAAAAAAATAAATAAATAAAATAAAATAACAAAACTTGTATATAATGTAGCAACGCTACAGGAAATACAAAAACAATTTGTAAATAAGTTTGCCTGAGGATCTATAATTGTATATAATTATCTGTAAATTTAAAGGGGCTATGAAGAAAAAAAAAAATTGCTTTTAAATAAATACCTCCTCAATGGAACACACCAATTCACGTATCTTACCCATTATTTAATTTTAACATCGTATATACTTTCTCTAATTCGTATAGATTTATTAACGCTAACAACGGACTCAGAGAATTCCCCATTCCTCTTTAGTCAGTGCGAAGAAATCATCATTGAATTTATAATAATAATTTTTCGCTAATGACGATATTTCCATGCTGACCGGTTAACATTTCTTACGGTGCATAATAGGTACATTACTGACACCACAGTATGTTTCAAGCTGTAGGTATGATATAAATTAGTTAAAACTTTAAATGAAAAAAAAACCATTATATATGAATTAATGATGATAAATGATTATGGGTTATATTTTAAATATAGATATATAGGTCAATGGATACATAAAAATATTTCATAGGTAATTTTTAATTAATGCATTTCATATTCAAATCACAATTAAAAAACTTGTGAAATCCATAAGAATGATTCCGATATAATTTATATCAACAACGACAAATTCATCATACAAAGAAGTGTGCCGAGAGCTTTTGTTACCTTTCAGCCGGTCCCCAATTTACCACCCTTTCTAAATCAACCGAAATCCAGAGGGGATATTACTGAACATAAATAAACAAAAATTATTTATTTTTTGTTTAAAAAGTTTATTGGTGCTCAATCAAGCGTGTTTATTTTTTTATTTTCTTGTTGTTTTTTTTTATTAGAAAAGTCTTGAATGAAAATCCTCATAATTTATATAATCTTTAGCAGTAGAAAAATATTGAAAAGAAGAATATTGAAATTTCGACTTTTACCTATCAGGCGACGTAATAGGCTATGGTCAATTCAAAATTTACGGTACTGCTGTTTTCTTTTTTCACTAATTAGGCTTAAAAATATCGAAGTTAAGTCGGTTAAGCACAAATTTTTATTAAATTGCATACTTACTATCATAATTGATTGTGTAGATGAGGTCATTATTACATTACTTATTTTTATATAATTTAGACAAAAATATTGCCAGCCGGGGTGAACCAAACCCCTAGTTAAGCTGATAAATCCTATGCTTGGGAAGGACTGAAACAAATAATCGTTTTGAATTCTTACTAACTTTCCAAATTATGACATCAATCTCGATCTCAGAATCCATATAATTGAGACATTCGCCTTATAGTAGTAGTGTCAAAATTATTCTTTTACGAATTCATTTATTCGTCGGTTCTTGGCAATTTCCATTCTTCCTTAGAACGCGGCATACAAGGTGATCTGGAATTCTGGCCTCAGGCTGTTTGGTTAAGGAAACCAACCATGGTCCCCAGCCTGGAATTAAAGGGAAATACCCCCGAATTTGCAGACTAAGTTGTCATTACAGGGACCACGAGTTGGGCACGTCCCCGTAGCAGATCCGACCGACAAGTGATTCGCTATCTTGATCGCATTCAAATGCGCCTCCCTGAACGGCCACGGATGATGAATGGTGGACCTAACGATGGTGGTTCGGCTTAGGTTCGATTCTCGTCTAAACGCCGGCACTCTGAACCACTTAACTTGTCAGTGTCCGTTTCATCCGGTAAACGCTTCCCGTGATTGTTTTGATATTTATTTATTTGTTTTAAGAACAGCTCAAACGCTATGGTGTTCTAATTAACAATTAAAAAAAAAATGAATATTTGAAAATTTACAACTTAAAATTATAAAATACTTCATAACTTCCTTGAGTCCTTTAGAATTTTTTTTGTTATAAAATTACAATCTGCCTTATAGGGCATAAGTAATTGTGTTGAATGTTATCCTTCTTACCATATTTACTATTCAACATTCACTCCCTCATTCATACAGTATTTACAAAGAGCCGAGATACCTCCCAAATCCACATAATTGTCACCCCCCTCGCATGTGAAAGAGGAAGTGGAGTCTGTACGGCTACTGCTGGAGGCTGCCCAAGAGCGCGAGACCCACACACGCTCAGGACATGAGTGAAAAACTAGCCAATGCCAGGGCTCCCATTTTCAAGTGTGTATAGCTGGAAATTAAAATAATAAAATAAATTAAAAGTCTCTTCGACAGTGTTCTGCGCCCGTTTAGCAATTCACAAATTTCTGATGTTTCCTGTTACGTTGGTGTCAAAGACATTCCGTGAGGATGTGGACAACAGTAACCCTCACTTCTGTGGAAGGCTCGAAGATAAGATTTTGGGTGAAGTGGTACAATCATTCTTAGCTTGTTGTCCTTAAATGGACTAGACACATTCTCTGTTGCATACTTTGCAAATTTTCGGCTATCGTAAACATACGTGAAAGTGTTCTACAAGATTGAATATCTTAGAATGACTAATTTACCCCATATTTATCATTCATTTTATTATGTGGTCCGGAAATAAACCCCTAAAAACAAACAAACCGTATTCCAACTTATAGAAGGGGTACAACTACAATTTTCTATGATGCTGTGACAAAATAAAATATGCTCTTACCGCAGTGTTTACGATTATAAAGGGTCAGCAAGCACTCAAATATAGACGTATATTAATAATTAATTTGAATAGGAGGCCGCTCACACCATGTCAATTTAACCGGATTGGTGGTTACCTAGACAAGCTATGGACAATTCACCCATTTTCATAAATGAAAGTTGTAAATATGCAACTGTATATGTTCCTAGTTTTTGTTGATACTAAATAAGGATAAACTATTTTTCCCAAGTACGCAACTGGCTCCGATCTCAATACTCGTTCTGTCCAGTCCTTTATTGTCAGAACAAGAGCAAAAAAAAATGTATTTTCTAAGTTGGCATTGAGTAACTTATAAAGGTCAAATTTCTTCCTCGTCTATCATAAGAAGGAGTACACTGGTCTGGGAATAAAATAGCCTGATTGAAATGCAAATCGCCCCGGATGGTATAATAAAGGACAGCTGTTGGCTTGAAGTGTTAGCGGGGATATTACGTAAACGTGTCGGGAGGAGAACCTTTGTGCGACCCGTCTGAAATGAATAATAAGACCTTCTCATTACCGAGTCTTCGAGACCTTGGTCTTTAAAGGAGTAATGATAGAACCCGCTTTTATAGGCGTATCCCTAGTCCAATTACCCGAGCAGAAATGTCAAACCGGCCGCTGGTAGAGGAGTCTTCGCCACTTTACAGCCGGGCTTATTAATTTGATGCATCTGCTCAAAGCGCGGACTTAAAACAGTCTTTATCTAATGAAGAGTTGCGGAATTTGAATGAGAGCAGCTTCCCTGGAAAGGAGAAAACACGGAGATTACGGGGAGGGGGCACGCCGGGCGCTCTCAGAGCTTCTTGACAGTGAATATATATTATGATCTTGACTATGAAACATGTCTTTTTTTCTGGGCTGAAAAAATTGCGGGCCTTCGACGGTTAAAATGTCCTTGGCATTTATTAGATGAATGCGACGGTATCATCACGATCGGAGTCAAATTAAAAATCTACTGAGTAATGGCCGGTAATTGATTTGAAAATGTTTTACGGAGAGTTAATTGCTTCAATACTATTTAAACACAGAGGATTATCTGTCAACTCATTATATCATAGACCGAATGAAAGCTGTTGTCAAAATAAATCAATCATTCTAAATGTCTAAAGGTGTATTTGAAATATCTCAAAATAAGATAATTAGGAATCGGTTATACTAACATACTGAGAAATATGACTACAAAACATAACACGTGAAAATGTCGGGCCGTTTTAAATTTCATGATCTATCAAGTCTTAGCTCAGAATATATTTTTATTTATGATTTTTGCAGGGTCCAAAATATTGTATTTAGCCAACTTTCCTAATCATAATAATTTTATCTGCAAAACATGTCTTGTTCTCCAAGTTGATAGCAAGATGACCAGTGCACAGGTCTCCGTTCTCAAAAACTTTTTTTTCACCCCAAGCTCCACGAGTTTAAAAAAAAATTGGCACGTATACCACATGGAAATTACTGACCCTATCGTAATTATTCAATTAAGTGAACAGTTATAAAAAAAAATTATATTAAATGCTCAAATAAGCTAAATAAGATCATGAAATATTTCTTGTGACATTCTACGATGAATCAGAAAGATTCGTTAATAGATTCTCAAAAATTGAAAAAAATACGTATTAAGCTTAAAAAATATCCATGATGTTCACCTGACTTTAGTACTCGTAGATCATAATAAAATAAAGTCATAAATTTAGGTATATAATTTTTGAAGTTTCGACAAAAGTTCTAAGTCTGCTGACCCAATTATCAAAAATATATGAGAGGATTCTCTATGGCCATCTCACCAGAAACTGCTGTGACGCTCAAGAAATTATACCACCTCAACAGACCGGCTTCAGTAAAGGACTCAGCTCGGACTGGAGTCTAGTGAAACTGCAGCGGCACGTTGTAACGAACATGCGAAACAACAGAGTCACTGCAATGATCTCCCTTGACTGTACGAAAGCATTCGACTCTGTAGATCACGTAGAGTACGTAGGACTTACTACTCTCTCGAGCATCTCATCACAAGCCCGGCTATATCCCTTTGGCTGAAACTGTTAATATATAAGAGCGTCCAGAGGCAAGCTCTACTGTTTGAGACACCACTCTTCCGATTCCTATACACTAGCAAATAACTCAACTCCAGAGCTTCCAGAACAAAATCCTGCGCCCCGCACTATGGCATACCCCTTTTCGTGATATGAAGGCTCCCGACATCCACGAAAAGTTCGAAGTCCCCACCATCACCGAAGCCATCCAAAGAAGACACATCAAGTTCTTTGACTCGATGAAACATAGCCAAAACCCTCTATTCCGAGACATGACACCCCCACCGCTACTGGCAAAATGGCAACTCTCAATATCTGGTAAATGGCAAATGGTGGACATCACGGCGCTTGGCCCACCAACAACAAGCCTCTAACGGGCACCCATCACTACTATCCGACTAAATAAGACTGAACTACATGCCTAGAGAGACTCTAGGCCCAGCCACCAGTGGACTCTCACCACTGTACCGCAACTATCAACCTCTACTCCTCCGTTCCAATCAAAGAGGAAATCAATAGTATCCCTTTAAAAAATTGTAAAGTGAAATTTCAATTAAATAATCGAAAATTTCTTATTTGTAAAATGTAAACTAAAAACTTTAAACTTTACCAACTTTAAACACTTTAACGTTACCAAGAATACCCTTTATTTCATTTGGATAATTATTTTGGACGAACAATGCACTTGAACCACAATAGTACTGGAAAAACTTTCCAGTTTCCAAACAAGTATATAACATAAAATAAATAAATAAGGTCTGCCGAATCACTAACGATCAACAGAGCTTTCAAATAGCACCAAGGAGTCCATAAAGCAGGTATGGGCAACCTTTGACATGTTATGGGCCAAACTTTAGTGTGCAAATACGTTCGCGGGCCGCGTTTAAAAGTAGTGCATTTTAAAGTAGTGTTCATAATTTTTAGCGATAGATATCAGTCAGCCATGAAATAATACGACAATGTTATTACAACACAATTTATTAAAATAACAAAATGAAATGAAAAAATAGGTACCTACAGCATTAAATTAAATCGTTAAATTTAGAATTGTTACAAACTACGAAAGTTAAATAGCGACACCGAAATCAATGAGACACTTGAGCTTGAATTTGGGAAACTAATTCATCGATGTTTGGATTAATTCCACTGGTACAAAGACGTAAAGAATTTTCCAAATTATCGTCAGTCAGCCTTGTACGATGTTTTGATTTATTAACTTTCATCAATGAAAAGAACTGTTCGCATTTATAAGTACTGCCAAACGCACAAATCAATCTTCTTGCAAATTTTCTAAGCTGCGGAAAATGGTCTTCTTCGAGGTATTTTTTGTAGAAATCGCACAACTCCACGTCTTCAAATTTAGATTTTAGGAGTGAGTTTTCTTGAATCTCGATCAACTCCATTTGCAAGTGTATTGGAGCATTTTGTACATTACTTTTTGTTGGAGTAGCAAATAAATTGAAACAGTCTTCCATGTGTTTGAAATCGCTAAATCTGATCGAAAATTGCTCCGACAGTAACTTGAGTTCTTCAGCATATTGAGCGTAAGCAATATTTTCATACGCAGAGAGCGTGGTGAAATGGTAACTGTTACCAGACAGCATATGTGCCTCCCACAAGCGGATTTTGTTCTGAAACGCTTTCAAATGGCTGTACAAATCATTTACTAACTGTCCTTGTTTTTGAAGTTTCAAATTTAAATCATTCAAATGGCCTGTAAGGTCGACAAGAAATGCTAAGTCACATATCCATTTTGCGTCACTCAATTCAGATAGTGGTTTATCTTTTATTTGCATAAATTCTGCTATCTCATTTCTAAGCTCGTAAAACCGTTTCAGCATTTTCCCTTTGCTTAGCCATCTGACTTCACAATAATATGTTACGTCGTCATACTCGGCTGATATTTCATCCAAAAACGCCTTGAACTGACGATGGTTAAGCCCTCGGGATCGAATAAAATTGATGGTTTTTACTACCACATTCATAACATTCTGGAGTCGAATGGACTTAGAACACAAGTTCTGTTGGTGGATAATGCAATGAAGGACTATCAAACCATCTTTTTGCACATTTAATTCAGTTGCTTTTTCATTCAAAATTCCGATGAAACCTTTACGTAAGCCGACCATAGAAGGTGCACCATCTGTGCATACTCCAACTAATTTCGACCATGGCAAGCCAAAACTTGTGAATACCTTTTGAACTTCATTAAAAATGTCCTCTCCTGTAGTGGTTCCTTTTAGCGGCTGTAAAGCAAGCAATTCCTCAGTAATAGTGAATTCTTTATCAACACCTCGAATAAATATAGCCAGTTGAGCTATGTCAGACAAATCGGTGCTCTCGTCTAATGCTATGGAAAATGATTCAATACCAGTCATACGGCCAGTCAATGTTGTTTTTATATCATTAGCCATCATTTCTATACGTCGTACAACGGTTCGTCTTGACAAACTAATTTTTTCAAATTCATTTTTCTTTTCAGGACACAAAACACTGCAAACTTCTGACATACACTCCTTGATAAATTCTCCTTCGGCAAATGGTTTCAATGACTTTGCCAATTTTGAACTAACTATAAAACTAGCTTTCACAACATTATCAAGTTGTGTTCTTTGTCTATGAAATATTTGCTGCTGTTTTTCCAAATTTGCGGTAAGTTTCTGGATTTTGTCTTTTCTTATTTGTCCTGTCAGTGAGAGCAGCGTAGGATGCTTAGTTGAGTAATGCCTCTTTATATTGAATTCTTTCATCACCGAAATGGATTCATTACACATCAAACAAATAGGCTTACCATTGTGCAAGATAAAGAAGAATTCTTCAGTCCATTTTTCTTGAAACTGGCGACCCTCTGCATCTACTTTTCGTTTCCTTCCACCAGACATCATTTTCATTTACTTATCGTTCGATAAACTTAATAAGAAAATAGGTATAATTAGTAAGCACTCAAGATGCACACAAAGTCACAAAGCAAACTTATCACCACGGTAGCTCGAATAGGACTGAACTAAGTTCCGGCCATCCACCCGCTTATATAGGCAAAATGAAGGAATGATCTAGAATCGTCTAGTGTAGAACAATACAATTGCGAAGCAATAATCCTTTGTTGCGCCGCCAGTGTGGCGGCAAACATCAATGGCTTTGAACTTTGATGTTTGCCGCCTCACTCTTTGATGATCACCGCCACTCGGCTTGCTCGCTCACTTGATTCCATGAGTATGAGTAAGTAGTGTATTTTTTTTTTTTAAATTGGGTTTTTCAAAATGTCTCGCGGGTCGGATCAAATCTTACAGCGGGCCGGATCCGGCCCGCGGGCCGGCTGTTGCCCACATACGCCATAAAGTTTTCTCTGACTTTGGGATCAGTCCTATAAAGTTCCAATAGGGATCCCCCCATTATTGGGGGTTTCAAACTGATGGGAAAAAAGTATCCTTGATCCGGATACGTATACAAAATCAACAAACCCATCTGAAGGAGTTGAATTTTTAATGAGTTGACTTCCGTCACATGGAGGAATACTCGGGAGCTACCCAGTCAACCAAGGTGTCCAAGACGTGAGTCAGAACCATCCATGTGAATCACAAGTGACTACCTGTTTGATAGCTGGAGATACCAGGCTGACCCATAGTACCTTTTTATCGACTCAACGAACTATAACGCTCAAAAGAGAACCGGACGACTTCAATGAATAAAACAAGATTTCATTCCCTGAAAACATGATGATCTTCCTCATAAGAATTGGTAGATGATGTCTTTGCTAATAGCTATCAAAACTAAAGCGACGTTAAATAAAGAATATTATAAAAAAAATGATTAAATAAACTTAATTAATATAGGTCAGCGTGGAATGTTCCGTGTCCTTAGTGTCTGAGAACAAAAGAAGGACCTGGTAATAACACCTCGACCAGACTTTTAGGTCAACTAAGTGTAAACCCTTCGGACCCCTTCCATGATATCCATACTGTGCAAATGAATAAACTGTAATTACGTCAATAAAAAATACTAACATGTGAATTAGAAATCTCATTTCCATCACTTCCAATAACGTGAACCAGAATGAAGATATAGACCATTTTAGGTAAATGCAGCCCTCTCCTCTGGAATAGTAAAAAAAGCCAGACTGAATATAGCGCAGTTGAAAAAAATGAGTTTATGATCAGGCACACAGAAACGGTCGCATTATAAGTTTTTTGTGACTTCTTAGCATTCCATTGAGAATCAATTGTTTCTAGTTTAAAAAAAAAAATGACTGAGCGATGAAAACAAAAATGTTGTCAGGTACCTGTGCCAAAGAGAAGAATTTGACAGCGAAGGTATTGTGGAATTTGCTTTTCTTTCATCAGCCATAGTGCCACCAGCCACTATGATTATTGTCTTTTTTCCTTCCATTCTCATTCCTTCGGAACTAAAATAGGAGCTAAGTTTTCTTTGCCATGACATCCTCAGCAGTTATTCAGCAATTATTTGTTAACTACCCCGATCTACTGGGTGTGATAACTATATTGAATCCACAATTAGTTTACAAAGTGTTCAAATGTCATTTCAAGAGCTGATATAAAAAGTATGTTATCTACCCACCAAATTTGCATGTATTAAATCTATCGTCAGCTAACAACGTCATTTTTAAATTGATACCCCCTCAGGTCGTGAATGCCTTTGTTTATTTATTTCAACTAACTTGGAGCCCTGATGTGAGCCTGAGATATTACTGGGACGTAAGCAGAGCCTAAGGAGTCCAGGAGGCACCTCAGCCCCACATGTCAAGTAGTGGTTATAGATAGCGTTTTATAGGACACAAAGTACAGTTGGAGGATTTTCACTAAAACAACTTAAATCATCTAACCCAAATCATCGGTACCATCCACCAATTTTTACGTTTTCATAATTTAAAATAAGTTATAAAATGTAAAAAAAAAAAGCTGATCATTGTGAAATTTGAACAATATGTGCTAATCACTGCTGTTAAAATACTATAAATGATTTTGGAGTATATAGAAAGTTCACTAGCTATTATATTATATTATAGTGTTATAAATAAAATTTAATTAAAATTAACCATCTAACTTAAACAAAGAGATATGTTCAAAAAAAGTTGTCTTCACATAACGTTTTACTGATTTCAATGGCCTGCGGTGTTTTAGAAAAACATCTCTCACTTGGAAGGAAAAAAAAAGGAGATAAAATGTTGCTTCTTGGCTAAATTTATCGATCGAGTAAGAATCAACTGCTATAATATGCTGTGAATAAGCAGTTTGAAGTTGAAAGTGGTTCTTTCTCGGCTCTTTTTTTTTTTTTTTTAAACAATCTGGATAAGATAATTGATCTGAGAGGTCTGCGGAGACAACCCGGTTCCCGCTGGAAGGAGTCGCCCGGAAGAACAAGTTTTTGCTTCAACCCCCAAGTCCTATGTCAACTCCGTATATTTTAAAATCAGAAATCATAGCCAAATTCGAATGTCAGGTGTATCGTGTATCATAGGTTGTTTTTCATACCTAGTGTTTAGAATAGCTAATGAAATATTTATATAGTGCTGGATCTGAACTGATAACAAATTGATAAATAGATCGGCGATTTATGAATAAAACATTTTTCAATAGATATACCTTAACATCGATGGGAACATCAATTGAGTATATAATTTCAATTAGTTATCCAATTCGACGAACAAAGGTAATATCTATTGACAATCGTAGCTTTCCTAAGAAATGACCTGCAATAGGCAATCGCTATTTAAAATGCGTACTTTATGGCTCTAAATACTGATAGAAAATATATCAATTAAATTTTAAATTTAAGAGCGATTCGCTCCCATAAAAATAAAAATATATATAATAGACGATTACTTCAATGTTGTCCGTGTAGCCTATAGGCATGCTTGACATGTATACAATTCCCTGCGGCGTTTTTGCAAAGCATATTTTAGCATGTTGGAGAGCTATAAAAAAAAGGTTTGTAATGAAACATGTTTAATTCCTGAATTCCTTCATGGACTGAAGCCAATAATATTTCTTATGAAAAATGGTGCTGTAAATGTTGATTGAAAAAACAAAAAATATATATTTTTTTTTGTAAATATGAGGTGTATAGTCCAAGAAAGTTTTTAAAAAAATGTTTGAATGCCAATAGTTTCCGGAAAAAGGAGGGTTTTGTTCGTTGGTCCAATTAATGATTTAATAGTTTCTTTGTGTGTAATAGATTCTAAATGAGTCTCTTATTAAGTGAACCTCCTATTTAACTGGATCGGTTCGTGCTGGATGACAAAATTTACGGAAGGAAATTGACCATGAGGAAGCATGGTCGTCATGTGTAAGAATTAAGCATTCATTTTAATTATGTAGGTTGTAAGTTAAGCCAAATCAAGTGTTTTAAAAATATTAGAGAAGCTTGAGTTGGGTCTTTATCCGTCGCGAGTATTGGTGTGTCACTTAAGTAAGATGTCATATGTGAAGATAATGTTAAGTAAGGGAGCAAGGATTGATTCCTAAATATTTAGTCTGGGCTCAACCTAAGTCAAGATGGTGATCTAAATGTTGTTATACCTAGTTATTAGTTAGGCGTTCTGAATTTCTTTGTTCGCCGTCGAAGGTTTAATTATTACAGTAATGGAGAAAGGTTGTTTTAAATATTTTAAAACTTTTAATATCATTAAATTGGATTTAAAACCTCTTTTCTACTACATCCCCATAACCTCTTCGGAGGCTAAAGCGGCAGTAGCCTCGAGACCTGCAATAAATACGTGACATAATGGCCAGTTTCTCCAATCATGTCTGAGAGTGTCTGTGGCTCTCGCGCTCTTTTTCAGCCTCCACTAGCTCCTATCCGGTGACGCGGCTAACGAAGGAGCGTGGGGGATTTTCCAAGAATCCACTTCCTCTTTCGCATGCGAGGGAGGTGACAACGATGTGGATTTAAAATGGCAGTTGGTAAGTACAGTATGAATGAGCGAATTAATGAAAAATTGTAAATTTGGTATGAATGAGAACATTGAGCACAATTAATTATTGCCCAATAAAGCAGATTGTAATTTTATCACAATAAAGATTGGATTTGTAACTAAAAATGAGTGAGAAATTCTTACTACCTTCAGCTGATTGAGTGTTAATCAAATGATATCGCTGCTAGTGGCAGGTAAGTAAGTTGTGCTACCACGAGCCCGGGTACATCAAGGCAAGTATTGAGTGTGGTATCACAGCTAGTAGCAGAGACCTAGATAATGAAGAGCTAGTTAGGGTTGCAGCCTAGGCAATTTGTTACTGCTTCGGTGCCTGTTCTGAATTATTCAAAGCTTCCAAGGGACTCTTTCTATTGGCAACGCCTGATTTTAGGGGGGCACTCTCTGCATATCGTCGGATATCTCCAAGATATTTAAAAATTGACGAGATTCTTCTAAAATCTGCAATGATCTTTGTTGTGGCCACCTCTTAATTACGAATAATTAAAAGTTACCCTCATCTCGTCCCAGAAAATATCTGTTTCCATATTTGTACAAATAAAGATTATGACGTCAGAGGGAGTTGGGGAGAAGCTGGTGGGGGAACAGCCGCTGGTGGGGATGGCTCCCCACCACGGCTAGCCTGCCTATATAAGGAGCGCCCCCCATAGGACGAAACTCTTCTTTTATTTTTCCCACCTTTTAATTTTCCTTTTATTTTTCCCACATCCAATTTTTATAAGTTTGAGAGCTATATAAAAAAAAAAAAAAAAAAGAACGAAAATCATAAATAAACTAACCGGTACCTTAAACACTTCTCTCTCTGCACTGGCGCTTGCTGCTCTACTGAAACCACGGTCTTCTCATTTAACTACCTCTGCATCTATCTCTCCTAACCTCGCTATGTTTTAGTTGTTGATCCCACACCTTCTTAGTGGGAATATCTGCCTTCGTCTCGCTAAAACTAGCACCTCCTTGGGACAGACCTCTCCCTCACGAACGACGGTGGCCGTGGCCCTACAAACTTACCTCGTAGCGTCTCACACGGCAATCCAGTCTGCTTCTCTCCGGTTCACACTCGCCTTAGGGAACCGGACGGATTTCACCTACCCTCAGATACCGAGAGTGAATTCGTGGTCATTCCAATACCACACTAACTACCTACCCTATACCTCTTCTCCTGAACATAGTGCACCGTCGTGGCACATACCTATCATTAAAACAGTTACACATTGTAACATTACTTAACTCACCTGTGCCCAGCACACTGGCTCATTATTATTATTATTGTGTAGAAAGGATGTTTATGAAGCAAGGAGGTGAGTATTAATGGAGGATTCTGATGTCTGAAAACCGCTCTAATAGCACAGTAAAGTGTAATATGCACTGAGAGTACAATTGTTCGTTAATATGTTTTATTATTATTATGTCGTTATGTCTTTTCCTGGCCAATCTGCTATTTACTGGCCACATCCCCACTATAATAAAATTTCTGCTCTCAAAACATCCAAGTATACTTGACCAGTTCGTAAACGCCCCATGAAAATAATTCTAACCACAAGCTCACTCCCTTAAAATTAACCTAATTCTAATAAATAAATTATATTTAATCCTAAGAATATCATTAGAGGCCTGAACGCTAGCTATAGACAAAATCAAAATTTGTTTTTGTGATATTCTATGAAATTATCTATTGTTTCAAAGTAAAATTGTTTCTTCCAAAATTATAAAATAAATAATTCATTTTGAAAATGTTTATGGCGAATCCAAAAAAAATCGTTAGCTTGGTTTTTATTTATTAGATTTTTTCATCGGTGAGTAATAAGCTCTATATTTGTTAAATTTAAAATAATTGTCAGCAAAAAAATGTGTTTGGTGTACTATTTGTTTAGAGCTCAAATAAAAAATATTTAACTTTTTGTAATTTTCATATCAATTCACAATTTATTTTCATTTGTTATTTAACTTTCAATTTGTCTTGAACTGTCAAGTAATATTTAGTCCTGAGAACGGACATGGCGATATGGTTGACTCGAGTTTTAACTGATCATATGCAGATGTGCAACAATTGCTCCGGTCATGTATTGTACTCGTATACTTGAACTAAAATATTGTATTATTTACAAATCTGGGTTACCACGCCGTACCCGGAATCCAGCATAAATATCTCATTTACCCTTTATTTCCATCAAGACATGCTTGGGAACCAGGTATCTCCATCTTTTCATATTTACGTATACATTATACCTGGGGCTGAAACAATAACACTGAATAACTAAGGACGCATGGAAGTATTACACGACCCTCAGCTGGGGGTCAGACAAGGTTTCGGCTAATTTGAGAGGAACTCTACTTCCGTTACTCAAATGGGCTCATTCATTAATTGTGTTGTGTTATACGAAGTAGCGTAAATCAAAACAGCAGTTATCATCGTCTTCACTTAGTGACCAGTCACTATAGAAAGTATATAACTCTGTTTCGTAAAGGACACAATAGGTGTTATGAGACTGTAGAAGAATGGCCGGTGTAGGTGGGAGGAGAAAAGAGGCTAGAAAATGACACAGCAGGAAATTATCGAATCCATCCTTTCATCCCCTCTAATACACTCCTAATTAAAGTTGAGCTGAATGTATTAAAATGAGCCTTCTACGGATCTACTCTACATTTCAAAAGGGCGCCTTCAGAGGGGACATGACACATGCCGTCAGTGAAGAATACTCCAGGTAGATCCTGCTAGAACCACCACACAATGACAACTTGTTTTATGTTAATGCCTCACTCATTTCTCATCCCGTACTTTTCCGATCAGTAATCACTGATAAAAGCCTAATGAAAAAGTATTGTGCACCCGCAATCTATGAAAACCACTTAATCTCTAAATTTTTACTTCCAAAAGGACGATTGATACAAATTATAACTAATCTAAGCAGCCCCTGTGCATCTACGTAGTGTCCAATTCCTTTGGAGCTATAATGATTACGGCTTCTGTTATTATTCACATATAATTAGTATTTAGATTCCCAAAGAATTTACTAAAAAGTACAAGTCACTGTATTGCCAAAAAGGAGTGGTCAAAATACTTTGTTTGAAATATTGCGCCTCATTGAAACTCCTGGTGAATCTACATGGTGTTCCAGCATGTTGATTTACAGTTGCCCAGTAACTCCGATTATGTCAATAAATTTTGCCATTTAATTGGAAGTTAGCTTCCATCGTCCCCCCCCCCCAAAATGTGCATCCCGTTCACATTTTTCCAAGTACCATTGGCAAAATCGTTATCTTAATTGATAGCATGTACCATGGTTGGAATGCCACTTTTCATTTACAACATCTGAAAATGCAAAATGCAATGGACACTTGATCTGCTGATGCCAATCTTACTGCTCGTTTGCTTTACTGATTTTTTCCGATGTTTCGCGATAATTTGCCAGTACTCATTGATGGCTTGTGAGGCTCGTTGATGTTCTTGGTCTTCTGGAACGAATTATTTGAACACACAAAACAGTTCCGCTCCTTTCAAACTTATGTTTAATCCAACTAATAGTTAATCGCGCAGGGAGATCTGCGATGTTGTATTTGCACTTCTGCTACATTTTCATACTTCCAATATAATTTTTAAAAAATCTTGGTCCATTCATTATTTCCAACTAATTACCCCCAGGAAAGAAAGTAATAACTCATTAAACAGTTCATACATTTTATGCCCAGTATAATAAAACATAAAAGTTATCAAAAGAGTCCTCTTCGTCATTCGTCATGCAAACTGATATTTACATAATTATGACCATTTTTCTTTTCTAATAAAAAAAATAATTTACATTTCATTTTATGTTAAATGAGTTCATTACCATTTTCCTGTTCAGAACCATTTTACATTTTTTAGAAATTAAATTAAATTATACGTTGTTTATTTAGGCAATAAGTGATTGTGTTCGCTACTCTTATGAATCCCATATTTACAGAGATTACGCATTCATCCGTTAAATACAAATACTCCGCCCATTGACCGCCCAACCCCGCATGATTGTTGCCTCCCTTGCATGCGAAAGAGGAAGTGGGGGCTTGGAAGATCCCCACCACTCCTTCATCAACTTAATCACCAGATATGGGCCTGTGGAAGCTGACCAAGAGCGTGAGAGTCACAGACGCTCAGGCCATCATTGGAGAAACCTATCATTGCCAAGACACCCACTGGCATTAATTAACAGCAGGTCCCGAGACCCCTGTCATTTTCATATTCGGAAAGGATTATTGGGATGTGTGAGGCTATACAAGCATGTAAGGCATATTAAGATCTTTGTGTAGGGATGTAATAACGGGCATTGACTATTGACCTCTAAGACTTCTCATTGAGAGGACGCTCTGGAAGACTCATTAAGGTCCCTGACCCACCAAATTAGAGATGAAGTTAAATCATACACGAATAATTATTATATATTTTTTATACTAACTTCCTATGTTTTTATTGTTCGTTAAATTTTTTTTTTCTAGGGTTAACGTTAATTATTTTCAATTAGACACAGGCTATTTCTGACTTTCCATGTGTGTATCCCGTTTCATACTTAATTCCGTTTTATCATTTTCTTTCCCTTCTCTCTAGGCTACTAAGGTGTAATAATGAGCCATTAATCCACATCTTCCCCTTACGGAACTAATAATCTTATTCTGCAATTAACCACTAATTGCTGTCGTAGTTATGATACTTCTATTACATTTCTTTTATATGCCATAATTAGAGTGGATGTAATACCCGCCAATAAGCGATACTCATCAGTGTTAACGCCCATTAATGTCGCTGCTATTTAATTAAGTGTGATGTTCTATTATGTACCGCTATAATTGTTTAATTTGAAATAGCTGGAGATCTTATTTCTTCTTCCAGCATTAATCACTGCTGCAATGAAACATTTTTTCAGACTGTCGTAATTGGTTCAAAAAGTTTAAGTTCTAAGTAATTTGTACCGTTATAGTTTTACTACAAATAAAACCCTGCTACAAGAGCACCACCTTCTTGATTTGAACAAAGAGAAAAATTATTAATAATAATAGTACAAAAACAACATCAAATTACTTACGAAATGCTAATAGTAAAATATAGTTGTCAATAAGCTAGAATATAAAATATCACAGCAAAAAATGTTAATATTTACTATAAATAAGAAAGAAACAAGCTCGAACAGAGAAAATATCACATGTTTTTTTTGACCTACACGTTCCACTAAGGTCACATGTGTGCTGATCGACCTTGGGAAATTTTAAAAAGTAATCAACAACTCTGTGTCCATTTGTTTATTTTTATTTATTTCCTTTTGGTGCACCACGTCGTCAAAAGTAACTTTCTTGCATAGGTTACATTAGATTAGTTAAGTTAAATAAATTATTAGACTAGATTAGATCTACAATTACAAAATATTACATACAAAAATAATAATATGTGAATACTTATAAATAACAGCCTTATTGATCACTGTTTTAATTACAGTTTGAAAAGGCTAAACTAAAATATCCACTTATTTATATGAAGGAAATCAGAAACAAAAAAAAAGCTATAGCTTTATCCTTTAATTATATTCCCTACTCAACAATAAAGAAAAAAATTTTTTTTTTATTTTATACTAACTAATGTTCTGATTATACGGCTCTGTTTTCATTATTTTCTTAAATCAAATGTAATATGTATAGCACTAGCTTCAACAGGTAATTCCTTCCCATCGACTAGAAAAATTATTTCTTCTTCCAGCATTAATCACTGCTGCAATGAAACATTTTTTCAGAGCGGCGTAATTGGTTAAAAAAGTTTAAGTTCTAAGTAAATAAATGTTCTGAGAGAAACATGGATGAAAACATAGGGTGTATAGTATAAAAATAAACCCAACAAAGTCCTGAAAAATATTTGCGACTACTTATCCCCAAATTTAATAGTTTTATGATTTTACTGCACCGATAATAGCCCGAGAATAATTGCCCAAATGGCGCTGTTTGCCGAAGACATAAACAGCTGATACTGCAGGCACGGAGAGGTTTAAGTCAATCGGAAAAGAAGCAGTCAGTTCTGGCTAAAACATCAGACAATACGGCTTTCGTTACTTTTGTGTTATTTTATTTGTTAAATTGCCGAAATATGCCGAATATTTTAACGATAATTTGTTTCCAACCAACTTTAAGTGGCATATTTTCCACTTAATAATCGTTAGAACTTAAAAATTAGTACCTGATCAATGTTTACATTCTTCAAGAATTTTTAAATTACTTCATATAACAACATGACCGGGGATGATTTTTGCTCGTAACGCTGCAATTCTACATGTTGTGCAAAGAAATTGGAATATGAAATATGGCAGCAAGGAATGATCTTCTTCCTAAGCAAAAAAAAAAGAAGAAAAGGTCCATGGAAGGGACAGATGCAAGGTGGAAGAGAGCTATTGGATAAATTCCCTTTTGGCCCAGGATACGACTTATTATGCTGATGGCATATTAATTAATACAATTAAAATAACGTATATAAAATGAAACGTGAAGAGATGAGAGAAATTAGAGGAGAAAGTTGCGTATAGACTTCAACTAGCTTATAGAGGAGTGTCAGGCATTAATAAAACAGAGCACATCCTCCGCACTTTCTTAGAAGCTCATCCCTACACTTTAACTGATTCTATTACATTTCTTCACCCGTCCCTTTATTAGTTTCGCAGCGAAAAACTGTAATATAAATTGAAAGATGGACGTGAACTGGCCCTTTAGAAATACCGCTGGGATTTTTTTTCATCCCGGCCAGGGACCTTAAGACCGTTGAGGAGTTCTTCTGCTCAATCGTCTATGCTCTCAATTGCCACTGAACCATCATCCGTTAGGCACGAGAGCGGAATAACAATTGTCAACGTTTTCTGAATCGAATGCTCTATTGGTAATTTTTTTCACTGGTGGATTAGTTTTATGATTCACTTTTCAAAAGAGTTTATTTACTTTAAAATAGTCTCGATTAACTTTGTCTTTTTTAAAAGAAAACACATCATCAAAACTTTGTGTACAGGCAATATCATAAAAAATTATACGTACAACTGAATCTTCACTTGCTTGGGCTAGGAAGTCTTGCCTCACACGTTACACTGACTCCGGAGGAACTGGAGTATGGATTTATTAATTTGAATGAACTGCCATTCAATTATCCTTCATAGGGAAGGCATGATCATTCCATTAAGTCGTTCAAGCTTATTTGTTACTATTATTCACTCACCATTTCATTTATTTATTTTCCGTGTACACCTGTGAATAAATAAATATTTTTGTTTAATCTTCCTCTACTAAGGCTGGATGTATTGTGTATTGGAATTTCCAAACAATCATGTACATATGTTTTACATGAGGGCTACGGAACCTTTCAACATTCTGTGCTCCAGTACAGCCTAGTCCTTTTTTTTCCTTTTTTCTTGGGAAGAGGCATTTTCTGCTCCCGCCTCTAATGCACTTTCCTATTATGGACAAAGAGGAGAAATATATTCTATAGATGTATATGAGAAATGATGGTTGGTATATTATACAACCAACCTGAAACCTATCTTACGTTCTCGAACTTTGGTGAACCATATGTGAATCTATCATCTGCCTTATTATCGTCTTAAGTTCTAAGCTTAAGACTAAATTACTCATTAGCTATTAGAGTCAATATTAACTTATGGAGTAGCTATTTGGATAATAAAACCAAATATATGAAAATGTCTCTAAGAACAATACTTGACAACCAGAGCTTAGACTCGACTATTGTAGTACACCGACGGTTCAAGTGCACGACGTATTAAAAACTCATTTTAGTCTAGACATTTAGTATATTATTTATATATACTAATATAAACAAATACCATTACTTCAAAATATGACTATCACAGGTATAAATACCCAATTATAAACGTCCTTTCTATTATCATCTAGTGTTTAAATTTGTTTGATAGTTTTGGGGCTTATCAACGACAAGGGTGTCAACTACTAGATACATGCGATCATTTTTTCGATTTTGGTTTTTAAATATTTTAAGTTTTATTATTATTTTACAGTTTTAAAGAGAATTTTTAAAGGTTTTAGAGTATTTTGTACTAAATTATCAAATAATAGAAAAGGTTTTTTTTTAGATTTTACTCTAGCACAACAGATTAGTTATATGCACGTCTCTCCTTATAAACTATTCGTAGCTAAATTAAAACGCAAACTATACCATATTTTCCAATTTAATACCTCATTGTATATTTTATATATTTAGTAAATATTTTCTAATTATTCTAATAACTAATTTATTAGTTTTGCTCCAGCTATGTTGCAGATTATAATACACTATTCATTTTTTGTTATAGTTTAAGGTAGATTCTAATAGGAAATAAATTAGTATTGGATTCCAAAGTGAGTTTTTTAAGACTATGACTCTCATTCGGCTCTTTCAGATATCTCATTAATTCTGAAGGCATGAGTGCCGTTTATCGATTTGCCCCAAGGCAAAATTTGATTTGTAATATTAGTTATTTTCAAACTGAACGACCGGGGCTACCCTAAATCGGGCTCACATCATCCATAAAGTGTTGGCTCGGCTCTCTTGTGTTACAAGCATGGCTTGGGTAACTTAGACAGATTATCATTCCGAGAGCTAGTGTTCGCGAGCCAATGCATCATTAAAATTGGGTTAATAATGTTACCTTTTACTTTCCGACGCGAAAGATGGGCGTTGTCCGAGACGGGTTTCCTTGGGGGGGTTGGTTCGATTCGACTTTCTTCGCTGAGCGACTCACCGTTAGTCATCATGTTACGTGTCGGGATTGTTCAACAATTCTGTAAAATTTAAATATGTAAAGTCAATAAAATTTAAAAATCTAACTGTGTTATTGAATCAGTAGAAAGCTCGACCTTTTACATGAGAGAGAGAGAGAGATAGAGAGAGAGAGAGAGAGAGAGAGAGAGAGAGAGAGAGAGTGAGATAGATAGAGAGAGAGAGAGAGAGAGAGAGAGAGAGAGAGAGAGAGAGAGAGAGAGAGAGAGAGAGAGACTTATTTATTATAATAAAATTACAATCTGCCTTATTGGGTAATAATTAATTGTGATAAATTTACTCATCCACACCATATTTACAATTTTAATTCACTCGCTCAATTATACAATATTTACGAACAACCCAAGACCTCCCAAATCCATATGGTTGTCACCTCCCTAGCATCCGAAAGAGGAAGCGGAGTGTTGGGAAATCCCCCCCAACATGCTCCTCCATCAGGCGCGTCAGAGACCAAGAGCGCGAGAGCCACAGACACCCAGGACATGTTTGGCAAAACTGGCCATTGCCAGGACTCCCACTAACACGTATTTATAGCATGCCATAACGAGGCCACTGCCGCCTTAGTCTCCGAGGAGGATTGTAGATATTAGTGACAGTGCAATGGATAGGTATCGATAGGTTGGATAGGTATCGATGGAATTTCATGAACTTGGAAGGGATGAGTAGTAGTAAGAAAAAAATAAAATATACTAAAGGGTCTATTTTATCGTGCGTAAGAATAAATTTTTAAATTAATATCATGAGCGTATGCAGCTATCATGCTCTTCGTCAGCCTGCACTGGCTAGTCTCTGGTATCGCGGCTGACGGAGGAGCGTGGTGGACTCCCCAAGACTTCCGCTTCCTCTTTCGCATGTGAGGGAATGTGTATTTGGAAGGGCTGTTTGTAAATACTGTACGAATGAGCGAGGGAATGAAAATTGTAAATGTGATATGAATAAGAACATTTATTACAATTACTTATTGCCTAATAAGGCAGATTCTAATTTTAGCACAATAAAAAAGTTTCAATAATGAAAAAAAACTAATAGCAATGCCGTCTTATTCAATTTTTCATCCTGATTGTATACGTATAAAGCTTGATACAATTATATCTAACATTAACTAAGAAAACATTAACAAATCAATTTAAAATATTAATATATTAGTGAGTAGCTCCACATATTAGTAATATCACGGTGCCCTGATTAATAGTATGTGATATGTGGTGGAGCTTCCATATTTGTGATAAAGTAATTAAAATTGTTTTCACTGTTATAACGAAACACTAAATTATGTAATGCAACGTGCTTTTATTTTTAAATATCACTAATACTGCTATAAATACGTAACAATTAGAGTCCTGGCAATGGCCAGTTTTTCCAAACATGTCCTGGGTGTCTGTGGCTCTCGTGCTCTTGGGCAGCCTCTACAGGCTCGTATCCGGTGACGCGGTGATGAAGGAAGTGGGGGACTTCCCAATACTCAGCTTCCTCTTTCGCATGCGAGGGAGGTGACAACCATGGGGATTTGGGAAGTCTCTGGGATGTTAGTAAATAATGTATGAATGAACGAGTGAATGAATGAATATGGTATCAATGGGAACAACGATCGCAATTGCTTCTGCCCTATAAGGCAGATTTTATTACAGTTAAGATTTTTGAATATCACTAATGCAAAAAATATTGGATATCACATATCACAGATAAAAATAAACATCTTTAACTTTCACAAAAAAAATTTATTTCATTCAATATTTCATTTAAAAAATTATATGTCGTTAATGTTATAACTTCTTACACAAATAAATCTGGATATTATGAGAAATATACTGTCATACTTCTTAAACGAATTTATTAAGGTTTATATAATATCTGAAACGAAGATGCACTGTTCTATATGCATGAGTTCGGGATTTATACGACTGTTAACACCAATTTTTATCGTCAAATGTCCTTTTAGGACGGGAGTCGTTTCTAATAGAATGAGAAAATGATCCCTCATGCTCACACCTCAGTAGATTTACGACCTTTAATTACATAGAAGAGGATTGAATAAACACAGCGAACAATCAATTAACAGAGAACAGATCGAGATTGTGGACGGTGCGTATCCACTGTCCGTCGGACTTCTTCAGCGGTTAGAATCGACCGCCCAAAGAAGTGATTTAAGTTGCCACGGAGGCGTCAGATTTTAATTGCTCCGCATCTCCCAATACATATGTATGACTGACCCCCACTGTGCCCGGCCTCATCGGACTAGCCCAAAGCCGATCCACTTTTACCCGCTGAATAGGTCGATTAATTGACAAGGGATTAATCTCAGCCAGACGGGATATGTATCATTTGGTCGATTATGTATGTGTGGCATTTAAAATGGACTCGAGGTTTAATAAAACCTTCGGAGCATTTGCAATGGTAGACATACCGCTTCAGAAATGCCAGTCTTTAAACTACACTCTATCACTATAAATTAATAATGTTAAGATCACAAACCCCAAAAAATTATACCCTGCTGTCCAAATAAAAAAAAAAAAACTTACTAAACATTTATTTGCTAAATATAAATTCCAGTCAAATATGATATCAAAAATTAATGGTATAGTTTTGACTTTCTGTCTTAATTTTCTGTCCTAATCGATCCGATAAAGACTTATAATCACACCCAATAAAGACATTTACCTAATCAAGTTTCGAAATTCAGATTGGACTTTGAGGAAAAATTGTATGGATATAGGAAGATTAAAGGGTTCAAAAATACTAGGAGAGACAAGACACACATCTTACAAAAAAAAAATTCCACAGAAAGAATCTTGTTTTTGGAAGTATCCATTTATGTCAATTCTGAGGTCAACTCCAGTGTTAACTGTGTCATTTAATCGGCTTTATTTACTACACTGTAGTAAGTATATCCTTGCGAATACCTACCAGGTAAGCCTAATAACATTTTACCATTACCATTCATTCAAAACATGACTATTTTGAATTTTAGCACACGGAAAACAGCGCAAACAAAATTTAATTACCTCCCAAGGTTCGTAATTTTCTTTCATTTTCAGCTCTGGAAGAATTGGAAAGAAATGAGAAATCCTCTCTTCTTGTCTTATTTTCTTCATTTTGTTTGAACATTGTATATTTTAAAGGAGAGTGGTAATGCCAATGAATCCAACATACTTTCAATAATGTTTGTTCTTAAGGAGCTAAGTACTAGTTGATAAAGATATGATTATTATTATTAAAACAATGGATATTGTTACTCTGAGTTATCTTTTTTTATGACATCAGTTCAGTAGACAATAACTTCCAGACGTTTCGAGGGTCATAACGAAATGATTGTGAGCTAATTTTTTTTTCAAAACCAGAATCTCTCTGTCAGCTAAACAAGATTTAACTAAAATACAAAAATAGCATTGTCAATTTTATGGCATGCATGAGACCGTTATGATTTTGTTCCAATCCTGAGCCATTCAAATCTATATTCATAGTATAAAATCGTCACAAATGGACTCAAGAGCTTTCATGGTCGGTCTGATCGTGTTTCATTTAGACCGTGCGATAGGTGAATAAAACCACGGTTCGACGTTTATATTTTCAAACCGCGGAATGCAAGTTAGCATAAAGTTGAAGTGGTTACAATGTTGGGAACTTTATATCAGTGAGTTCATTTGGCTCGCCTTGCCCGACGTGGGGTAAACGTGCTCTCTCCAGCGAACGGTAATAAAAGCGTATAAAATAGTCGGAGGGCTGCCGGTAGGTTAAGTCGCCACTTCATTGACTTCTATCTCGATTCAGATTTATTCTTGCATTCATTAACGTAGCTCTAAATATATTGAGGAGTAGCTTCGTGTTCCTCTTCGACTTTATGACCTCGGAATGCACATTACCCCCACGATCATAAAATCTATTTCAATTCAAGCGTTTATTATTCAATCCTGTAGCAGGAGTGCGCTCTTGTTTGAAGGTATAGCATTTTACTTAATGTCATATTTTACTTGAAATGTTTACGACCGGTGTAAATTAAACTTTGACTCCTCTAGACCGAATTTTTCACTTTATTAAATAATAAATACTTCAGAGTTTACTACCTTGGATATCACTTATGACATACATGAGTTAACAGATGTCAACTTACTTTGCTAACATTTCATAGAAAAACTACATTAAATATAATTACTTTCATAACTTTATCCTTACGTAATTTTCTCTACAAAACTAATTTACTCCTTAATAATTCCTGTCAATAATATCACATATATAACAATCATAAATATAATTAATTTTTAAAATGTAATCGGCCTTAGCTTTCTCACAGAATACTAGTTACACCTTTACGTGAATAAAACTTCAAAATAGATCCAGCGGTTGTACTTGCTAATAGTGGGAATTCTAGTAGATTTTCTCACAGATCGTGCTAGCTCCAAGGTACTGTGGGGATTGGGACTTATGATTGTCCATAGATTGCACGGATATAGTATCTGAGTCAGATGGTTTACCTGGTTTTTATCTACATCCTCCGATCATACATCTCTATAGCCACCACCTGAAACGTGGGATTAGGGTACCTCGTAGGAGATGGATAGTTCCGGGGAGCCTGGGTTCTGCACCATAGTTGTACTCCGGCTCTCATTGGCGGGCTCTAAATACTGAAACAGCGGTGTTGACCTATGGATTCACGCAAAAATAAATCCCCCACACAAAAAAATAAAAACTAACTGCACTGACTCCTTTAGCTCTGGCAACCTTTAGCTTAATGCACTAAAGAAGCGGATCTTTCGATAAGGTCCATGGAACAACTTTTATGAGGATGATCCTTCCTATCTTCACCACCTAGTTGTTAAATCATTTATATTAATTTATTTTTCACTTAAGTTGTTGGGTCGTCACTAGGAGGTGCCTGATCACCTAGCCCTGGTGACAAGTGCGGATTGTTGCCAGTGGGTACCTGACTGTTTACGACTGCCAGCTGCTAACCCTTTCAGGTTTATGACTGTTTATGACTGCCAGCTGGTGATTTTTTCCGTTTGTGACTGTTTGGCTTCCACGTATTATTGCTAAACACTTTACAATGATTTACAATACATTCAGTTCATGTTATTTTACTTTCGCTTACAATATATATGCAATAGAGTATAGGGTGATTTAACTTATGTAGGTAGCGGTCGCTACATAAGGCTTTAGTCCTCCAAAGTTATTGAAGTTGAAATGGGTAACTTCGTAAAATCCATTGACCACACTAATACGCCTTTCTAGAAACCCAAGTTATTGGGTGCACTTTGATGAAACTTCATATATATATAATCCTTTATTGTGCTAAAATTACAATCTGCCTTTTATAAGGCAATAAGTAATTAAGATAAATGCTCTCATTCATACCATATTTACAGTTCATCATTCACTCGCTCATTCATACAATATTTACAGACAGCCCAGAGACCCCCCAAATCCACCGCAAAGAGAAAGCGGAGTCTTGGGAAGTCCCCCACGCTCCTCCGTCAGCCACGTCACCGGATACTAGCCAGTGGAGGCTGACTAAGAGCGCGAGAGCCACAGACGCTCAGGACATGATTGGAGAAACTGGCCATTGCCAGGACTCCCCCTGTCACGCGTTTATAGCAGGTCACGAGGCCACTGCCGTTTCAGTCTCCGAGGAGGATTATAGGGATGAGTGGCGCAGTGCAATGACTGTGCTACAGGATTAGGGTGGTTAGAAAGGCTACTGTGGAATTTCATAAACTTGGAAGGGATGAGTTCTAGAATGTAGGGTATGTTAAGGTCGTTATGAAGGGTTTTGTTGCTGACATAATAAGGGGCATTTACTATTGTTCTCAGGACTTTTGATTGAAAGGATTGGATACGCTTAATGTTCGACTTTTTTGCTGTCCCCCATAGCTCTATTCCGTATGTCCAGATTGGTTTAAGTATAACTTTGTAGATTAGTAGTTTATTTTCTATTGAGAGATGGGATGTCCTTTGAAGTAGTCTGTACAGTTGTCCAAAGCGTCTGTTTAGTTCTTGTCTTTTTAGTCTCGTATGTGGGTTCCAGGTCAGTCGTTTGTCAAGATGGAAGCCTAAGTATCGTACTGTCTCGGATACAGGGAGAGGAATAGAATTAAAATAAACTAGTGGACAAGACTTGCGACAAAGGGTGAAGGTAATGTGGGAGCATTTTGCTTCATTAACTTTGATCCGCCATTGATTGCACCAATACTCGATCTCGTCAAGGTGTTTTTGAAGGTTATGGGATGCTATGTCGGGGTCTGGGTGGGATGACAAGACTGCAGTGTCATCTGCAAATGTGGCCAAGAAGGTATTGGGTGTAGAGGGGACATCAGCGGTGTATAGGTTATAGAGGATGGGGCCCAGGACACTGCCCTGTGGAACTCCTGCACTTATGGGATAGTAGTTAGAGTATTCTAAACCACAGCAGACTTGGAAGAAGCGGTTTGAAAGGTAGGACTGTAGGATTAGGAAAAGGGTCTGTGGTAAATATCTTTTGAGCTTGTAGAGCAAACCTGCGTGCCAAACCCTGTCAAAAGCTTGAGCTATATCGAGAAAGGCAGCAGTGCAATACTGTTTGGTTTCAAGGGCTGAGGAGATGTGATCAACAACGCGAAGGCCTTGTTGAGCAGTGGAATGTCGTTGGCGGAAACCAAACTGGTGTGTGGGAAAAAGGTTTTTGGATTCAACAATTGGAAGTAGACGTTTTAGTAGGAGTTTCTCAAATATTTTTGAGAGGATAGGGAGTAGGCTAATTGGACGGTAAGATGAGGCTTCATTGGGTGGTTTACCGGGTTTGGCGAATAGTACAATAATGGAATGTTTCCAGAGGAGAGGAAAGTGCGTCGTTCGGATAATGCAATTGTATATATAGGTTAAAAAGATTATGGCTTTAGGAGGAAGCTGTTTGAGAATTTGAGGAGTAAGGAGATCATATCCAGGGGATTTTCGGTAAGGTAAGTTTTTCAGAAGGTATTTGACCTCAGAGGGATTAACGGCTTTTGGTGGAAGAGAGAGAGGAATAGGTGAAGTGAGGAAATCTTCCACAGTTGTACTGTGAGTATGGCTTTGATGAGAAAGGTGAGGTGTGAAAGTATGGGTAAGATGCAGAGCAAATTCCTCCGACCTATCCCCATCCGAAGCCGCCCAGGACCCATCATCACGACGGAGTGGATGTGAAACAGGTTGATACTTTAGGATTTTTTTGGTTACATTCCACAACGAGTTATCCCTGGTAGACAGAGAGGAGAGGTAGGAATTGAAAGAATCGGAACGGAAGGATGCCAATCGCCGCTTTACCAATCGGCAGTACTGATTGTACGAGCGGCGATCAGCAGGATGTCGGGATCTTTGCCACACTGTTCTGGAGCGGCGTTTGGATTGGATTAGGTCTTTGAGATGCTGAGGTAAACGATTATGATTATGGATTTTTGGGTGACGATAGGGTGACGATGCCTCCCAAGCCGACCACTGGACCAGAGTAGTGAAAGAATGCACTGCATCGTCTAGGTCTTGGGATGTTTTCAGGGACAATTTGAGGTTTACGGGCTCCGTAAGAAGCTGGCGGAAGTGGTCCCAGTCAACTGGGCCCCTAATAAATGAAGGAGGAGGCAGTTTGAGAATTGGTCTTAGGGAAATGGTTAATAATAAAGGACTATGATCAGAGGAGAGGTCATCGAGGCGCGTGAGTGAATAGTTAAGTGTTCCTAAACTATTGTAAAAAAAGAAGTCAAGGAGATCAGGATTTCGGTTGAGATCAGATGGCCAATAGGATGCTGTGTCAGGAGTGATAGTGGAGCAATGTTTCCGTGTGAGTGCAGACAGCAAAGCACGTCCTCGTGTATTAGTGGATCTTGACCCCCAGAGTTGGTACTTCGCATTAAAGTCCCCACCCACAAGGAAACGATGTCCTATGGAGTCTAGAAAGGAGATGAATTGGGAGTCGGAAATGGATTTATTGGGAGGGCAGTACACTGATGCTAGTGTAAGGGGAAAAGTGAAGGTGGTGATTGACACTGCAGTGGATTGAAGGAAATCATGTGCCACCAGAGGAACTATGTGGTGGGATATGGAGTTATGGACAATGACAGCGGTACCTGCATGAGCTGTTCCATCTGGGTGATCAGTTCGATAAGTCTTGTACCGTCGAACAGTAAATGGTCGTTTACTCGTTAGTCTTGTTTCAGTTGAGCGTTGTACTTGTTCATGAGAGCTACGTCGATGTTTTTGTCGTGGAGTAGTGCTGTCAGTTCGTTAGTGTGGGTGCGAACACCATTCGCATTCCAAAGGAGAATGGATAAGGAGTCGGAAGGATCCACTTATGGATTTTGTTTAACGGGGATAAGGTAGGAGACCAGATTTGTAAGAAGTGAAATGAGAGGGGTAATTAGGGTTCTGAACTCTGTAAGGAATGAGGTTAATAGGCTGGTGAGATCCGAAGAACTTGAAGGTGGAAGAATATGCGAGATGTGTGGTTGAGGATGGGATTGAGCTTGAGGGTTAACGGGATGAATGGAATGCTGGGAAAGGTGATCTTGTGGACAGGGAGTGGGCGGTGCCTTTGACTGCTCTCTGTTACAAACGGCATCGGCAAAAGAGACAAAAGGCCTCAAATTTCTGGCTGGGCCGCTTCTTGCTGCAAGTTTTTTCTCTTCTGGCTGTCGACGTTGTTCTGTCCTGGACTTCAGCGTTCTGTATGCCTCGCAGCCCTTGTAGTTGGCTGGATGTCCTTGCTGGCAAAGCACGCATACTGCAGGCGATTTAAGGGGCTTTTTGCACAATTCGGTTTTGTGCTGCCCACTGCACTTAACACACCTGGGAGGGTGGTGGCAGTAAGATTTTGTATGCCCATACGCCTGACAGTTATGGCACTGGACGATATCGCGATTGGGATACGGTTTTTCAACCTGTACCCTAGTGTAGTACAGGTTTGTTAGGTCATATATCTTCTCAACTCCAGGTGTCCTCTCGAGATCAACAAAGAACAGTGGCAATGCCGTTTTTATTGTTTTATCCTGTTGCCTATCCTCGCGCAACACGTTTGTTATTTGGCGAACCTTGTACCCGAGTGCTGAGAGTTCTTCTTCTATTTCGTCAGCTGGTGTGGTCGGGTGCAAATTTCTGATCACCACTCGGAGTGATCGTTCCTGCTTTAATTGGTAGGTGTGGTAGTCTGCATTGGTTTCATCTAAATATTTAACAATCGCTCGATAAGTATCGGGAGTGTCTGGGGAAATTTTTGTATCCCGAGAGCGATTGAGGCACGTATATTTTCCGGTACCAACAATTTTGCTCATTTGTGAGCATAGTAATTTGAAGTTGCTAATGTTGCGTACAAAAAGAGCAGGCGGTTTGGGCTGTGTTGGAGTTTTGTTGACTTCCATTTCTTCTGTTGGGATATTTTTCAAAGCCTCAAAGGTGTTTGGCGTGAAAAAAGGGGACTCTAAGGCTGTTTCTTTTTTGGATGTGCTGGCCTGTGGAGGTATCTCCTCCATGGAACTAGCTGCAGAGGAGGTCATTTGTACGTTCCTATTCGACCTTCTTGGTTTTCCCTTTACTGGCGACGGTGTTGGAGTTGGACCTAGCGATCTAGATCTTTTTTTCCTATTTTGAGACATTAATTGTTGATAAAATCTCATTTTATCATAACAACGGTTTTTTTATTAGTAGAAATGAAGTACGTAGCGCCGTGGGATTCAAGCTCACAACTCCCAGTGGCGAGTCACGGGTCTTGGCTCTGAGCCACTAGACCGAATGGCTCAGAGAACTATCGTTAGTGAACGTCGAGTAAGGCGTTGCAATATGGCCGACTACTCAATCCGATATCACTTTTCACACTTCACTCTAAATATAATAAGCAATTTACTCACTCTTGAGGGCTCCCTCGTGGCCAGCTCCCTCAAGTTGCCTGCTGGAACAATTTTTTAACTGAACTATGGCCTATAGACGGTAGTATATAGTGTTTGAATGACGAGCGACGTACAGAGATGTTCTAAAAGGTAGCGCATGCGCAAAAACTGATGAAACTTCAATGTAAATAATTGCAATAAAAAAAAAAAAAAAAAAAAAAAAAAAATCTTTTCCATCTTGCATTACTTCTGAACGGAGTCATACTACTTGTAATTTGCAGTTACAAAATTATAAAAAAAAATTCCTTTTTTCTATCGATTTAGGAACGTCTCATCCTTCTCATAAATGGATAACCAACAGACAAAGAAAGTGATGTTGAGATGTTTGAAGAAACTGACCTCATTGGAACATTTAATGATCGCGTCACATTATCCCGGATGCAGACAAAATCGTTTAAATTATACCACCTTCCTAGAATCGCCATCCATTTGTCTCCTCCACTCCACTCCTCGTCCGATAGGAAAGCAATTAATTACACCTTGGTGACTTATTTATGACTAACGACTCGGTGACTGATTCATTTGCAAGTATCATTGAGGTGCATCATAAAGGTCCGCTTTGTGGTTTTGTTCTATATAAATAAGTTCTAACATAAAACAGAGAGATCGTTATAAATTAAAATGCAAAATGTTTCAGAATGTTCGTATGATGTAGTCTTTGCATTGCACTTAGACAATTGAATTAAAAGAGTTCCTTCACAACTAAAAATTAAAAATCTTTCTATTCTTGTCAGAGGTCAACAACTATTTAGATTACGGATAAATATAGAATCCAATATTCAAATTTTGGGTAGTTATTGTTTTAGGATGTGAGGTGAAATAACACAAACAGGTGCATATACACGCTGAAAAGGTTGGATCTGAGGAAAAGTTGGTTCATTTATGTCATACCATGCCTGCAAAACGTACCACAATTTTTACCATGCCTAACACAGAGTATTCAAATGAACAAGTATTTTAAAATGTGCTTGCTCACTAAAATATATTACTATCCTGACATGGGCAAGAATAAAGTGAATTAATGAAGAATCTGAAGAGGAGTCATCTTATGCAGAGCCTGGGCCAAGGAAGCAAAAACAAAGATAAGATGTGTTGATTCAGATGTTTCATGACTTAGATCCTAGATATGAAATTCATAATACAAAACTATGTCTAGTACATAAATTCTTGACGTAAACAGGGGAGACAAACATATAAGATGTATATATATATATGTATATATACGTGCTGATCAAAGGAGCTTCATAAAGTGGCCTTTGTCAGTACTACAACAGATTAATAGACTTCTCTTGCCAATGATTCAAACATTGCTGTAACATTAGCAGTGAACGGCAAATTAAGTCAGCTGCATTGAAGACATCTTATAAGTGAGAACATCACTCAGGCGGAAATATTTCAAATGTATCGAGAGAAATGTTTGCTGAATATAATATTTATGAAAAATTTGTATGCAGTGTCTTGGATACCACAAATGAATACCGCTACCAATAAAATTTCGTCAAACATACGAAGAAAACTGAAGAGTATTCAGGATGTTCCAGGCCATTGCAACTGTTTATATTAAATTGTTAAAAGTTGGAGATGCACCTGTCACTGCCATTTACAAAGCGGAAACAATTAATATTTCTTATCTCACATCTGAAGAGATAAATGTTCTAAAAGCTGTTGAAATTATGGGACATTTTCATAAAATCACTGAAGACTTTCTGGAGAGAATTATGTCGTAGTTTTTATTATACCTCTATTTCCAGGCTTCACTGAAACATCAAAAGCTGTTCATAGAGAATTGAACACTATCTGGGTGGAAAGGAAAGGATTCGCAAGTACTGCGATTGCTAAAATTGGCGCCCTTTACTACTATGAAACTAAGACACTCCATTGGGAACAATGCTGGATCTCAGATGGAGAAAAGTGGGTTCCAATCAAGCAACAATGCTGATAATGTTCAAGTCTGAGTTCAAATGCTGCTTATTACCACAAGAAAACATAAAATCAAGAAGATTTGCCGCAGCATTGTGAGGGAAACACAGATGTAAAGATTTTGGGATTTCTTCATCGGATTAAAAATTAAGGGATGTACAACTGAAGGGAATTGAAACCGTTGACGCAACCATGATCATTCGATAATATTTAAATGAAGAAATAGTCTCTAAGGAAAGCGATTTGTTAAAATTTTTGAAGAGTGAATAAAAATTTGGCCCACTGGACAAGGTTGCGAAAAATAACTTTGCGTTCCGGGCTCTTGTGTGTCTAGTGCAGGAAAAATTATTAGTCATCAATAAAGCATTCTCAGCTCAAGGAGAGCAAAAATGCTTGTTTTTTGTCAACTAACATGTGGCTAAAACAAAAGGGTAGGAAGATACTTAAATGTTATTTTAATCGAAGTTTAATAATAATCATTAATAGCTCACATACACAAACTCATTTTTATTAATTAAATTTAAATAAAGTTGTCGGGTTGCCACTAGGGGAGCGCCTGATCAATCTAGCCCTGGTGACAAGTGCGGATTGTTGTAGCTTATGACATGGACCATACTCCATGTCGGCGTTAATATCTGACTCCATTTTATTGATAGGGATATGTCCCGACAATACACTGTGTTCAGGAGAAGAGGTTCAGTGGTTTCATAAAGAATAAGACCAGTTTTCAGAGTTCGGGTGGGAGATCGGCAGCGTAATAGGATATTTTATGACCGCCGGAAGGTGACCCTAGGTCTACCGGGGTCTATTTATGACAGTCAGGTGGCTTATCCTCCCAGATTTATTGCTGGACCTTCGACCCTCTGGTACTTGTTTTACGACTACCGGCCTCTCCATGATTTATTACTAGAAAACCATGTTTTACATCTAATTACAATACATTATATATGCACCAGAGTATAGGGTCATTTAACACTTATGTAGTTAGGGTCACTACAAAAGTTAATCCTTTTAAATAATTAAAACATACAACTATTGGGTCTTCTTATCTTACAAAAAAATATTGCCGAATAATTACAAATTATTTATTAAATGATAAATTATTTATAATATCAATGATAAACTATTTATTAATAACATATTTTGATGTGTTGAATGATGTTTTTCTTTGGGAAATGGGTATTATGAACTATCAATATTATCGATAGTTTTCCATCGATAATATCGGGGTATCGATAGAGCCCAACTATTGACTACTCCCCCCCCCCCTTCTTCTTCCCAGCATATAATTAGCGGCCCCTATTTTCTTGAGTTTTTTTTTTTGTCAGGACTTCTTCTTTTGGAGTATTTTTTCTTTTTCTGTAATAACTTGTAGAGGAAGGCACCAAACAAGTATTTGTGATGATATTATGGAGAAAGCCATTTCAACTGATGGGTTTATTCTAGAATCTCATGGGCAACCAAGTGTGAACATTTTCATTATAATCATTTAAGCTAAGCAATCGTTTCTAATTTAAAAAGTTGAAATTGTTAATAAATTCATGTAATATCTCGGGTCCTTTAGTCCGATTCCACTAAACAAACATATCCTGTCCTTTAATTAGTCAGTTCAGATTATGAAATTTGAATATAGTAACTCAAAAATCTATAAAATTTCATAAACAAAATATTGATATAATTGATACCACAAAACATCATAAAACGTTTATGGGAATTTCCCTGATTTTTATTTGTAGTTTAAACAGGCAACTGTTACTTCCAGTCTAACAGGCTGCGGTTGAATTTTCAAACTTCCGGCACTTTAATGCTCTAATAAAGATTTAGATTTATAGGAAACTTCGCAGAGCCGTTCGTTTCAGTGGCGGAAAATGGTTAGTTTATATTTCGCAATCTCATGTGCGCTCATTAAAACATTTTTAATGGCTACTGTCGGTATAAAAATCACATGTAACGATCCTATTAGCAAGTAACGAAGTTGTCTGATATCAGGGGTGTTATACGTATTTAATACCATAGAAACTTCAATAGTAACACTGGAAAGGTAGAAAAAAAATTGTCGATAAGAATCGATTGTATGATGTTTTCTTCTTTATTGATGGTATTAAATGTAATTAGATATTTCAAAATCAACACACTTCCGCTTCGACAGAAATTTTTTTGATGGTACTTCTCGTTTTTCTAAATTATCTAGAATAGAATCATTTGAGGAGTTAAGGATTAGAGATGGATCGAATCCCTTTTACAACCAATATCTTAGGCCATATTGAGAAGTGCATACATACTAAGGTATTCAGATGACCTTGTTTGTCAGATGATTTACTAAGATGATCTGTTTTGTACAGTGATGACCTTTGCCCAACCACCCTAAACCAACCCCGAAAACATGATTTATTTAAATTCCTTCATTCCCGAATGCCGGCGTTACTGTTGGTATGCCGCGTCCATTCCCAATTTAAGATTTGCTTTAACCGGTTAAAGATACCTAAATTTAAATTTTAATACCTAAATTTACACTGCGCGAAAGTCAAAGTTTTGAAAAAGGCTTTTGACACTTCTGGAGACATTAATTCTCACGTCACTAGATGATGTTTCGTCTGCTCAGGGTTATAAAGATATTGTCTTTCAATTCTTCCATTCTTCCACTATTGTACTCTACTAGTACCCTTTTCATGACATAAGAATCTTGTGATAGAAAAACAGTTCTTCTATCCATCTCCCAACAAAACAACGATTTGTGAGATGGGCAATAAAAGTATTTTTTTATACTGTATAAATATTTGTTATTATTATTATTCTTTCTACCCAGTGTGTTCCCATCTAGATGTGAGGCTGGTCTCTCTCTTCTCTTACTCAGTCTTCACTTGTTCACTACCTGTTCGGGTATCAGGGTCTTGAACCTTCCAAAAGAGATATCATATCAGTAACTTAGGAAGTTAATACAAAGTTTGGGTGTTTTAGCGTGGTAGATAGGTTTAGATTAACTAAATAATAACGTCCTGTTTTTGTCTTCCCACAGTCTATTTCTTATTCACAAGCGCAGTAGGAAACCAGATACCATTATCATTGACATTCTTACCAATCAAGATGTAGCTGTAGGCTGCTGAAAACGCTTGTTGATAAGGAATAAGTAACTTGTGGGAAGATGAAACTAGGATCTTATTTACTGAACAATTATCTTGTGCTAATTATGTTGCTCCAAATTATGGTTGAATAGCACTGGTGAGAACATAACAAGCATGGATGAAAAGTTGAAGGTGGACAAGCTGCTCTTGAATAATGTTGCTACTTTGAAATTGAAGGCTGCTTATTTGACAGGTTGTGTTTTCCATTATCAAAACCAATATATCAAAAGCAATAAGATAAATCGTTCTTTTATGAAGACGAGAAGTAATTGGTTCTACAATAATACATAATTTAGTTTAAATACAACAACACATTCATTTGTTTATTTCAAATGTTACCTAATAACTAAACTGGATATACCGTTTGGCAAATCAAAAATGGTTTCAAGACACCATTTCCAGACAACTCTTCATAAGTTTCATTTGTTCTGTTGCTCCAAATAAAGTTTATGATTCGGACATTAACGAGGAAGTAGCCTATGCTATAATAGTGTATGTACTGTTGAGGTGTGAGTTTTTGAAAAATAAAACAGTCAAAGGCTAACTGCGTTGGTGATGTCATAAAACTTATAAAATAAAAATAAAATTTAAATTAGGCCGTTTGTTTGTTTGCACAGGCAAACTAACTCCGATTTCTTTGTTTGCAGATACAATGTTAGTGACTCGAGCAACCTGTGAAAATAACATATTATTTAAGTTATTAATTAATAATTTATATATATTTATTATTTTTAATTATTATTTAATATATAATATATTATTTAAAGATATTTATGTTGATAAAAAATGATTTGCAATAACATTCTTATACATGCGTAAGGATAAATTCTTCGTTGTTGGGGGATAGGTGGTCCCTTCTTCACTCTTGGTGACTTCTTGCTTCGATACTTGCTCCCAAATAGACATAAGCTCCCTACAAAAAACAAATCATCTAGGTCTGTCCCCTGTGAATGTCTTTAAGTAGCTGATGCCTGTCTCGCATAAGCCGCTACTTGACTCACGAACCACCCATTTCCAGCTCAATTAACCCTTGGTTACCTGATATTCAAATTTTTATACCCAACTAGGTATTCGTTTTAATATGAAATTCAATTTAATCATACAAATATTTTTACAGTATATACACATGATAAAATTACAATCTGCCTTTTTAGGATATAAGTAATTGGGATAAATGTTCTTATTCACACCATATTTACAATATTCATTCACTCGCTCATTCATACAGTATTTACAAAAAGCCCAGAGACCTCCTAAATCCACATGGTTGTCACCTCCCTCGCATGCGGAAGAGGAAACGGAATGTGTCCGTAATTTCCTAAGTCCCCCATGCTCCTCATTCAGCCGCGACACCGGATACGAGCCAGCGGAGGGTGACCAAGAGCGCGAGATCTGTGGATGCGATCCCTGTGATGCCACATGATTGGAGAAACTGTTGATTGCCAGGACTCCCACTCTTACGTATTTGTAGCAGGTCACGAGGCCATTGCCATTTTAGGCTCTAAGGAGGATTATAGGGATGAGTGGCATGTGTAATGACTATGTTAGGGGATTAGGGTGGTTGGATAGGTTACTATGGAATTTCATGAACTAGGAAGGGATGAGTTCAAGAATGTAAGGTATATTAAGATTAGCTGTAAGGTTATGAAGGACTTTGTTGCTGACCTAATAAGGGGCATTTACTATTGTTCTCAGGACTTTTGATTGAAAGGATTGGATACGCTTGATGTTCGACTTTTTTGCTGTCCCCCATAGCTAGATGCCCAGATTGGCTTAAGTATAACTTTGTAGATTAGTAAATTATTTTCTATTGAGGAATGAGATATCCTTCGAAGTAGTCTATACATTAGTATAAATAAATACATTGGACTCCCTAGTCCTAATATGGTTCAAAGCTCTGCGGATAATAATATTTTGAAGTTTAAACTAGAATAATTCTTTCATTAAAGTTTTGATAGTTTCTGGTTGTTGAAATTGGTCTATGCTTGGAACAGACTGGCAATGCTTCCTGTATGGTGTGAGACTGCAGACTGGCGATGCGATCCACCACAGGAAGGTTCCAATTTGGTAGATATCGGCCGAACGTAGCCGCAGGGCGCCAATATTTCAGGCCGCGAGGATGCATCGTCTCCGTTGATTACATATCTTCTCTCAAGCCGCTCTCTCAGGCCACTGTTATTACTATTTTTCACCGAGTACCTGCGAGCTAGCTGCGATTTCTAGTCGCCCTGTTAACGTTGTCCCAGATGTTCATGGTGCAACTTTTCCATATGATTTAACTACTGTCGGTCCTTTTGATGATGGAAGAAAAAAAAAATATAATGAACTATACCAGTTGTTGGCAGTTTAGGAATATTAAAAGTCTTGTTCCCACAGCGTGTAAATCTTGAGGTGCTCGATGTTAGTACTTGTGGTCTGTCAAATTCCAACAGAGCAGCGTTTCCACGGCGCGGATTTGGAAAATCTGAAATGGTCTCGCCAAGATGCCAATTACTTTTTGAAAAAGAATACAGTCAAGCGCAAAAGGCGTTAGTGGATGGTATCATTGAATAAAAGCCACAGAAAGTAATTATTATACACTTAAATATAATATTGAAACATAAAATTTGAATTAAGCCTTTTAACTAACTTCCATTTATTTGTTTGCGGACTGGCTTGAGAAGCCACCCCGAATCACGTCGAATCATGATGTCTTTACATTTCCACGGTGCGAAGTGAGACAAGGCGCCCCAAGACAACAAGGTTTTAATGAGTATTACGGGAGAAGGAATTAGCAGAAAATTAGATGCAGGTACTGATATTAAAAATTTCTCTTTTATATTATTTCAGTAATCTTGGCGTAGCAACACACCTCTTAAAAGCTATGGGCGATCTAGTAATAAAAAAAAAATAGAGCGTTTGTTCACGTCTACGTCTCCATCAAATTTGGAATATCGTTAAGCGTTAAACTCTAACGAACAGACCTTCCCGTCATAACGTGCAGTTTATCCACACACAAAACAATTTTGTAAAGAATATGCTTAATTTATTAAGTAGCACAAACACCACAATTATATTCATCCACAGTTTGTCAATCAAACTCTAATTAGTCAATATTCCACGTTTCAATGGCGGAAAAACCATCGAATCGAAGTTTTTCCTATAACCACCGAAGAATGAGAGTGTGCAGAAGAAATGGAGTGGTGACTCAAATTATGGTCTGGTGTGAAATCTTCCAGCTGAGGCTGATCTACACTATTTATCGCAATTAAATATCCAGTCGTGGCACTAATTACACTGTCTCATGCACAAAACGTTTAAACAATTTTCATTTGACGCATGGTAACGGTTGCCAACGAACTCCAAAGCTTGTTCAGCGGCGGAGAGAAATTTAACTCGCCTACAACAACATTATCGGTTTCGTTGTTGCTTCCGGTTGGAAATATAACTGTACCATACTCAACTTTTTAGTAATATTTGTATAGTACTTATGATTTTGCGTCTTATACCGGTGTTTGCTTTGTACATAATGAATAAGGGTTCTTGGCTAATTTTAAATTAGGGACAGAGAGTGAAATTTAGACTATGCGATCTTAGTTCCTATTTCCTAATTTGTTTTATATACATACTATTCATGTATTCGAATGGTCCTCAGAATTTTTCGTGAGGCTGATATACTTCAAGTCCAACCACCTATAATTGGTCTTCGGTTGCACCAAGAAAACATCACTATTCTCAAAACTTTTGCACTGAAATCAAGGCTTTGAGTGCATCTACTTGAATATTTTGAAAAAACTTTCCCCGGGAATTGTAACTTCGTTCGTGTTAAATCGATGGTAGATTTCAATGTGGCACAAAACTGTGGGTGAAAAGACTTGTTATTGATATGAGGCATTCGTTGAGCGGGTAAGCTGAATCAGCCAATATATCTTTAATGAGAGATATGTACGTATGGGGTAAAGGCCGGAAATGGTGAAAAATGAGGTTAATAAATCGATAAAATTTAACCTTCCACTGCCCCATCGTTTCTTCGTGTAATCAATCATTGGCGGCGATGGCGTTAAACGGATTGAGCAATCCATTTTCATTGGTGGCCAACAATTTCTTCTCATGTTAACCCTTGGTGAAGCAAAGAGCCTCTCTTCTCACTCATCTTTCAAATAAGTGATAGTGAAATAATGAAAGAGCAGATGAAATTTCTGTAGGGATTGTAAATTCTAATCTGTTTTGTTTCTCAGTTTAGTAAAATTGGAGAGAGATGTAGCTCTAGCAAAGTTTCTGACTGAAAATATACGTTACTGGCTTCAAAAATGTTATTTTATGAGCAGTAGAGTTAAAAAAATAATTTCTTTCATATTTTCCTGTGATAGCTAGAATTTGATATCACTTTCTTATTAAGGCCTTATACCGGGATGGTTGGGTTCCGTTTCAATTAAAGGGTGTCGGGTGTATTAAAGATAATCGTGACATAAAAAAAAAAAAAAAAAAAAGGAAATATAGTAGAAGCCATTGTGTGAGGGTGAGATAAATTTGCCGGGGGACAAGACGAACAATATAGACTGACGGAGAGCGGTAAAATAGAGTGAGACCAGATCCTGCATTTTAATTGCACCATTACTCCTCGCCTATTGGAGGTGTCGGTAACGAGCAGCCGCTGCTCCGAGGTCCTGCGACATGCGGCCAATCCTCGCTGTCTTTCACAAGTCCTCCGGGCTGTGACCTTTCACTCCGCGGGCTGTATTGTTTACCCCACTCTCCGCCTCTCTCACTCTTTCCGAATCCTCTACTACTTGATCAATCTTTCGGATTGTGTCACAGGTCCATTATACGTAGTTATAATAAATCGACGAGGAAATGGAAAATATGATGGCTCGATGCGCGAAAGATGCAAATACATCACAATACTGTAAGAACTACAGTACACAAACTAACACATGCGCTTAGTTAAGATGAGATGTAAAATAACACAGGCACGTGCTGTTAAAACATTATGGAATTCAATATATTCTACATAAATGCATCTATTTATAATACGGCAATATTATTTGTCCTGTAGCTTGGCTACATTTTATACAGTTCTAACAATTTTACACTGTAATTTGATTACACTGAATGATTTGCGATTGTAACAAACAAAATCATAGCCTAATTTTTCCTGACAGTCTGTTGCCATCGATGCGGGAGGGGTGGTGAAGTCATAATGTTAAACACTGGTTTTGTTAGGTGCTGCAATGAGTAAAAAAACTTGATGTGTGTCCGGTGCATGAACTCACCCACCGACGGCACACCAAGCAACGGGTGGAGGTCCGTGTCTTTAACCTGTGGAGAGAGTTATGTCTGACCAATTTTCTCATGATACCGTCTGATATTGCTGGAGACGTTTTGCTATATTGTCAAGTGATTATATAGTGGTGCACCGTGCTGGAGAGCTGGCCGGAGGACACGTTTATATTCCAATAGTTTGAGACGAAGCGACAAGTTGGGTGAAGTAAGCAAAAAGTGCGGTAAGATTGTGTCGTATTTTTTCTATTTTGTTTATAAAATGGGTAGAGAAATGGATATGCCTATCCTTTTTTATACTAAGCACATCGAGAAAGCCGGTGATTAAAGGACTGGATTATGCAGATTTTTTTTTTTAAAGCCCTCAATTTGAATTGTAGGAATGGGGAAAAGTAAGATGGAAATTATTGGAGTGAAAGGGATCCTTTTATGGATTTTTTTTTTCTTAGCTCTCAAACTTATAAAATAGGATGTGGGAAAAATAAAGGAAAATTATTTTGGGCTAATGAGTGCCTTTCACTAAGGGGAGTCCCCCATTTGAAGGATGTATGAGAGGATATAGGGTGTGGAATGCCTAATATGGATTATTCAGGAAACGTTTGTTAGTTAGTTAATCAATGTCAACTATTCTTGCGAGAGGTAGCACAGTTTGGACTAAGTCTCTCGTGTTTATTATTCTGTGCTCAGATGGCAAAATAAGTCACTTTTTCTAACTAAGAGATTTTTTCCCATTCCGGAGTGTAGATGTACTATCAAAAGATACTACAAGTATTAGCCAACTATCTTTGGTAATACGCGGACTAGTGTAAAGGAACTTTGTGATTTTTCATAACACTTTAGTAGTTATAGACTCAGGAATGTGAAAAAATCTCTCTGTTGGGAAAACATTTTGCCATCAGAGCACAAAATTATAAATAGAGTGTATTCAAATAATGAACATCAACATTTTACAATGTGCTTGCTCACTAATAAGTACAACTTAGTTTTACATTTTGTTCTTAGGTATTTAGACAGTTCGACCTTACCGAGGCTTAATTAAGCACCTTCGAGCTAGAAATGGCTTGGTTCAAGATTGACGGATATAAGAAAAACATAAAATCAAGATATGTTCCATATTCCATCCAAAATTTACTATATAATATATCCTTAATTTGTTACCCTACTCTTGTAGGAAAATAATTTTCTTTAATTGCAAGTAATTGATTAATTAATGAACCATCATTACTTTTCACGTGGTCGCTTTTATTTTCAGTACCTCTGGGGCGTTAAAGTTTGATTTTCACTCAAAAATATATAAAAAGATTTTTAGATTTTATATCTTTATTTAAAAGACCACATAATTGTCGATGTTCTTCCACCTACTCAAGCATCTTGTGGACTAAAACTAACGAGTGGTAATTATAAATAACACAGACATATTTAATTTAAAAATTTTAGCAACTCATCTCATAATCTATCAAACAAGCGAATGTTAAATGTCACTACACTTATTCACTTCATTGTCAATTTTCAAATCCAAATTGGCATCTGAAAATTAATAAATTTTATAAATTATAATTATAAAATTATCAAATATAAAACGTAGAAAGAGGTTATATAGGAATATTCTGAATATTAACCCTCTGTAGCAGTGGTGACCAATTATTTTTCCCAGAGGTCCAGTAAACTTAAACATTTACACCCTAACTCCCTCTGCACCACCCCCTCCACTTCTTACCGCTTAGTTAGGCAAGAGCTTTGCTTATTAAAAGTTTTCTTTAAAATAGGTTTCTCACATACAAGACTTTGGATATCAGCGACTAAAGGGCATAAATACCAAATCAATAGTTTTTTATTATGAGTTTTGGAGTAAAGCTATATAAATAAAAAGTCCATATAAAGTCAAAAAACTACACACCAAAGATTATCGTGATTAATGTTCGATGGGGAAAATGGCACGCTTCATTTTGAATAAATAAATTTTGAATTGAAAACATGCCTGAAATTTGGGATCGAGTTGGTGCACCTAATTCTCATCAAGCTGTTATGGCCATCTGTGATTTGGGATCTGTACCTTTTCTCAATTAAGTTCATTTTTGAGAATGATGCTTCACTCACGTAAGTTGAGCCAAACATTATACACAATTTTATGGCTAAAGAAGCCTCTGAACATTTTTCATGTTTTTAATTTGGGTATAATCTGTAAATTTTACTTTGCAAAAGGTTAGTTAAGTCTACAATTACCACCTGTATGTACACGTTGTATGCTGAATTATTTTCTGTTATTCAAAGTTTTGTCACAGACGTTACAAATCGTACTCCCGTAACAAAATGGCAGACCGTGGTATAACACTGCCCAATTGTGAAAAAGATTTAGGTTTTGAGAAACAAAAAACGATCAAACCATAAGCATTGGTTTACAAGTACATACTAGGAAAGGGGGTCCCCTCAGGTGAATTTGGGGGATGGCCAGGATGCACTTCCATGTGGCCGTGTAAAATATCTCTTTGCCGACCTGGCCATACACATACCTACGCCACCAGCTAGAGGGCGAGCCTAGGACTGGCAAGAGTTAATGAGCTCGCTGTAACGGCCGGGATTTGCATACATCTGCATAAGCCGTCCGGTGATATACCGTGACTGCCCGCTATCGACTGTCCGCTAGATCTATGGCCGCTCCCTTTCCGGTATCTTCTTTATCTTCCCTCCTTCTCGCTCTCCCTTCGTCCTTTTTTCTTAAGAGCTAATTTATAGTTCTGTTCCCTTTTATAGTTCTCATTGTTAGGGTAAACATGCCTCCGTAGTGTTTGAATACATCAGCGGATGGTTTCATTGAGAAATTACTTATGGGTGAATAAAAAAGGTGCCTGACCAACAATGTTACTTGTACTATCCTGAGAGCTTTCAACAATAAATTCACATACACGGAGGCTAAAAAAACATTAAATACACGATACAAACGTAAAATTTGACGACTAAAATGTCTGTATCATACATAAAATTTGAATAAAATAAATAGCCAACAAAATTTTAAAGTTTCATAAATATCAGTGAAAATGAAGATAAATATGGATATTTGTACTGTGTACTGTGTTAAAAGTTAGTCCTTTAAAAAAATGCCTGAAATCTCTTTCAACATATCCTTCATTACTGATATTTCATCGACTGTTGAGAAAAAAAATACATAAAGGAACACTTAATATAAGAAATAATAAAATTGGCAACAATATAAACAATAGAACGATACACATTTGAATGATATTGTCTTCAAATTCATATTTACTCATTTTTGTATAGCAAAATGTCAACCATTAAGCAAAAATAAATAAAAAATTTTTTTATAACTATTATTTCAAAAAAAATAAATAAGATTTATTCAACAAAAACATGGATCCCAGGAAAGTGGGTTGCTGTTGACTGGATTTGAACACGACGCAAAGGGTGGATCTGCATTTCCGGTTTCATAGCATCCTCCTTTTTCTTTCATTCATTACACAATGAAACAAATATAAAAATTTTTTTTTCCTTTATTCCATCATTAATTCCAACTTAATTTACTTCGTTTTTTCGCTTTTCGAATTCACATCCATCTCTGCCCTGTTAAGGCCGTTTTCTTCAGCAGTCTTCAAGTGTTCAAGCTTGAACCTTCTACTCCACTTCGTATGTTTTCTTTGAATTCCTACCACCCATCTCTTCTCCGGAGCTAAGAACACAGCACGTAATTCACGAAATTTACTGTTGCCTCCAACCCTTATTTGTTGATAGTATCATAGAAATTATTATTACATTTCCATATTTAATGAGTCTTAAATTATTGAGATCGGTTTTCATATTAGTTGAATCGTTTTTACGATGCAATCGTCGAACATGCACAACTACATACAGGTATACGAATGAGCAAACTGAATGAAAGTTGAAACTCTCTCTTGGTGCTTGGATCTAAATATTGATTTTTGGTAAGGTTTAATCCTAGTACCACGTGATCCATCTGAGATCCCCTTTTCATGAGGTGATATCGTAGGTCGAACTGATTAGGGTTTTTTAAATAACGTCCGATTTCGTGTTCCCGAGGCTTTCTTATTTCTTTAATTTCTATTTCACGAGCGCTTTAAGCAGCTTATATGGTTATTCTCAAGTGCGTAGAATTTTGCTGATAGTAGCAGTACACCCACAGCTACAATAGTCGGTAAGAGACATGTTGAATATGTACTCAGTCGGATGATGGAACTAAATTAGCGGATTTCGAGAGTCTAAAACACACGATGGTATTGCAATGTAATTAAACTCTTTTAGCCTGTCATTTAGCGGGGAAATGTATGGTCTATTGTGGAATGGTGTTCCATGCTCGTTTCTTCATGTAGTTTTTAATTTTGAATGTAATTGTTTCATGTGATTTACATTCTGTTACTCAGTTTAGTAGAATCCGCGATGTTGGTGTCACAAGTGTAGTTGCAGATTGAAGCTCTTGTGCTATACGTATAGTACTGGCTTCTAAACAACACCCCCTTTATTTTTTTATTTTTTTTATATATATATATTCCTTTATTGTGCTATAATTAAAATCTGCCTTTTATAAGGCAATAAGTAATTGAGATAAATGCTCTCATTCATACCATATTTACAGACAGCCCAGAGACCTCCCAAATCCACATCCGAAGAGAAAGTGGATTCTTGAGAAGTCCCCCACGCTCCTCCGTCAGCCGCGTCACCAGATACTAGCCAATGGAGGCTGACCAAGAGCGCAAGAGCCACAGACGCTCAGGACATGATTGGAGAAACTGGCCATTGCCAGGACTCCCACTGTCACGCGTTTATAGCAGGTCACGAGGCCACTGCCGTTTCAGTCTACGAGGAGGATCATAGGGATGAGTGGTGCAGTGCAATGACTGTGCTACAGGATTAAGTTGGTTGGAAAGGCTACTGTGGAATTTCATAAACTTCAAAGCGATGAGTTCTAGAATGTCGGGTATATTAAGATCGTTATGAAGGGATTTGTTGCTGACTTAATAAAGGGCATTTACTATTGTTCTCAGGACTTTTGATTGAAAGGATTGGATATGCTTGATGTTCGACTTTTTTGCTGTCCCCCATAGCTCTATTCCGTATGTCCAGATTGGTTTAAGTATAACTTTGTAGATTAGTAGTTTATTTTCTATTGAGAGATGGGATGTCGTTTGAAGTAGTCTGTACAGTTGTCCAAAGCGTCTGTTTAGTTCTCGTCTTTTTAGTCTCGTATGTGGGTTCCAGGTCAGTCGTTTGTCAAGATGGAAGCCTAAGTAACGTACTGTCTCGGATACAGGGAGAGGAATAGAATTTAAATAAACTAGTGGACAAGTCTGGCGACAAAGGGTGAAGGTAATGTGGGAGCATTTTGCTTCATTAACTTTAATCCGCCATTGACTACACCAATACTCGATCTCGTCAAGGTGTTTTTGAAGGTTATGGGATGCTATATCGGGGTCTGAGTGGGATGACAAGACTGCAGTGTCATCTGCAAATGTTGCCAAGAAAGTATTGGGGGTAGAGGAGGCATCAGCGGTGTATAGGTTATAGAGGATGGGGCCCAGGACACTGCCCTGTGGAACTCCTGCATTTATGGGATAGTAGTTAGAGTATTCTAAACCACAGCGGACTTGGAAGAAGCGGTTTGAAAGGTAGGACTGTAGGATTAGGAAAAGGGTCTGTGGTAAATATCTGTTGAGCTTGTAGAGCAAACCTGCGTGCCAAACCCTGTCAAAAGCTTGAGCTATATCAAGAAAGGCAGCAGTGCAATACTGTTTGGTTTCAAGGGCTGAGGAGATGTGATCAACAACGCGAAGGCCTTGTTGAGCAGTGGAATGTCGTGGGCGGAAACCAAACTGGTCTGTGGGAAAAAGGTTTTTGGATTCAACAATTGGAAGTAGACGTTTTAGTAGGATTTTCTCAAATATTTTTGAGAGGATAGGGAGTAGGCTAATTGGACGGTAAGATGAGGCGTCATTGGGTTTACCAGGTTTGGCGAATAGGACAATAATGGAATGTTTCCAGAGGAGAGGAAAGTGCATCGTTCGGATAATGCAATTATACATATAGGTTAGGAAGATTATGGCTTTAGGAGGAAGTTGTTTGAGAATTTGAGGAGTAAGGAGATCATAGCCAGGGGATCCATAGCCTCAGATATCGGTAAGGTAAGATTTTCAGAAGGTATTTGACCTCAGAGGGATTAACGGCTTTTGGTGGAAGAGAGAGGAATAGGTGAAGTGAGGAAATCTTCCCCAGTTGTGCTGTGAGTATGGCTTTGATGAGAAAGGTGAGGTGTGAAAGTATGGGTAAGATACAGAGCAAATTCCTCCGACCTATCCCCATCCGAAGCCGCCCAGGACCCATCATCACGACGGAGTGGATGTGAAACAGGTTGATGCTTTAGGATTTGTTTGGTTACATTCCACAAGGAGTTATCCGTGGTAGACAGAGAGGAGAGGTAGGCATTGAAAGAATCGGAACGGACGGATGCCAATCGCCGCTTTACCAATTGGCAGTACTGATTGTACGAGCGGCGATCGGCAGGATGCCGGGATCTTTGCCACACTGTTCTGAAGCGGCGTTTTGATTGGATTAGATCTTTGAGATGCTGAGGTAAACGATTATGATACCCCTTTTATTAGCAACATTATAAGCACTTGAAAATGTCAGTATGGGCTTCTGAAATTGCTTGTGAAATAAAAATAAAACTTGTGGAAAGACGAAATTGGACGTTATTTACATAATCTAAAACCTCTGGCAGCAATTAAACCGTAGGATATTTTTTTTTTTATGGATTTTTTTTTTTCGTTTGAAATATGAGCATATCCACTCTTCACGGAGCAATAAGTGCCTGAATAAATCAATGATGGAAATGACGCAGTGCTATGGGCTTGACCCGGTAGTGTTGCAGTTCCAGGAACACCTCATCTCTAATTAACAGCTTCACATTTCAGGTTGACCCTCAACGGAGAGGGAAAAAAAATCAACCAATTGTTCAAATTATATTTCTGTTGTAATTTCCCAAATAATCTTCTTCTCTCGAACCCCTGATGTGAGAGGTACCATGATCGATATTTACCAACATTTTAGACAAGGGGCTAATGGAGTTAATGCGGTGACTGAAAGGCATCCCCGGCTAACTCCTGAAGCCCGTCGCCGATAAGAGCGGAGAAGAAAGAAGGCCCTAGATGCAGAGAGAGGATGGTGCTATAGAAACGTCGAGTCGCGTGGACTGGATTGATTTGCTATTTGTGAGATAATGAGCCTACCCGCCGTCAGATATCGGTGAATGCTATCTCCGATCTGGCTCTTGTTAGCTGCCGACCACCTGTGCCCTCCATGTCTTTGTCCGCTATCTAAACCGCTCCGGGACGTACTCCGACCGAATTATGGCAGAAATGTCTGCCGGAATGGTCCCGCTGGGAGTTCTTCCTGTAAGCTATATCTAATAGCATCTAATGCGCTCATCCCCTTTTCCCCCTTCATATACCCTTGTTATTTAAAATTATGGAATTCAATATAGATTCTATATAAACGAATCTATTTACAATAGGTCAATATTATATATCCTGTAACATGGCTACATTTTATACAATTTTACAGTGTGATTTACGATTATTACAAAACTATAATAAAATAAGGCCAACCTTATAAATCATAAAACTTAAAACTAACTTACATCTACCAAACAAAATGTTAACCTAATTTTTCCCGACAGTCTGTTGCCATCGATGCAGGAAGGGTGCTGGTGTGCTAGTGTTAAACACTGGGTTTGTCAGTTGCTGGAACAAGACAAAAATCTTTATGTGTCTCCAGTGGATGAACTCACCCACTGATGGCACCCCCAGGAACGAGTGCAGGTCGGCATTCTTTAACCTCTCGATAAGGTATGTCAGACCACTTTTCTCATTAGAGCAAGTGAGTATATAGTGGGGCACCGTAGAGCAGAGCTGGCCGGAGGATACATTTATATATCATCTGTTTGCGACACAGCGACAAGCTGGATAAAGTTAGCAAGTGCAAAAGCCGGTTAGACCTGGGCCTTACTTTTCCTATTTTGTTACTAAAATGGGCATATAAATGGAGATTCCTATACATTTTTATACCCAGATACCTCATCCGATGTGGTATAGTTTTGTATATTTTTTAAGCATAGAAGTTTTCTGTGTAGGCGTTGACAACGGTCATTCCATTAGCACGTGATACACTAGTACAAACAATTTAGCAATTACAAAAAAAAAGATGTATTTAGTAGGAGTTTCTCAAACATTTTTGAGAGGATAGGGAGTAGGCTGATTGGGCGGTAAGATCAGCGTCATTGAGTGGTTTATCAGGTTTGGCGAATAGGACAATCATAAATATAAAGTCGATAGTAACTGACTGGGCTTAATAATAGAATAATTATTAAGAGACTACAGCTTTATGAACAATCCACAATAATATTATTATAAATTAAATGGTTCAGAAAATAAAACTAGGCGGTATTTATTAATAAATCACATTTTAAGAAATTAACAAAATGAAAAAAAAACGACAAATAAATATTTACTTTATTCGTTATAGGAACTCGGTCGCTGAAAATTGCTTTTTAGAAAGTCAAAAAGATTGAAAATAGCTGACCCTTTTAAATACAAGAGTTCTATCTGTTACTTTAAATATTTCATTTAAGGTTAAATATTTTGAACACAGCCATTAAAGTTTCACAGACTAAAATAAAAACAATTATTAGACAAATGGTGTACAAAGTAAAGTGTTTCCTTACAGATGAAAGCTAGTTACGCTAAGTGATTGTAATCCACTAAAATTACAATATACATTTCATAATATTAATCAAGAAGCCCTCATCATGTCCCTTCTCAATGTGGGTGGAAAATATTTATCTTTTTATTACCATTTAATCGTTTAATTAAGGCTCCCTTCTCATTGTTTAAGGGGCTGACTTTAGTTTTAGTACAACAGGGAACTTCATGCAATGTTAGCGAGACTAATGTCAAATTAGGGTTGAGTAAAAGTTTCTCAAGTGATTTTAATAGTTTTTGTAGTTATAATAATAGATATAAAAAAAAATCATTATAGTAATCAACATGTCAAGGTGATTAACTTTATTGCCTACTTAATAATCAATGACACTTAACTGTCTGCTATGCTGGGTTGACATTAGTCGTCAGGTCATCAAATGTGATGTAGTTCAAATATGCCATTTTCAATCACTAGAACAGACATAAAGGCTTCTTTTTTTTTGTCTCGTCCTGTAATTTTGATTTTGAAGTTGAACATGGGAGAAAAAACATGTACAGACATGAGGAGAAAGAAACATTGACAACAAAGACGACAAGCCTTTTGCAATTGAACCTTATGTTCATAGAAACTATAGGGCCAAATCATTTTTTAAGGTACCTTTTATTTACGAAATTCAATGCGCTGTTCCAACTTATTATTAGGGGATTAAATTGTAAGAATATATGCAGTTATTGTTAGCTAGCTAAAGTTAAATAATTGTAATAAATAGAGCTAAAAGAGAATGAATGGAATTTATTGTGGGGGTGCGTGTCAGGTCATGATCGTACTTTTTCGTAAAATATTACCCTCGTCTTGTTTGGACCTTCCGGATCATGGTTTTAGGGAGCAATATACACTGATGTAAAAATAAGATTTTAAGAGAAGAATCAAGAAATAAGATGTGCGTTATTATTGCTTAAACAATAATTCAACAAGTTGGTTTTCGCACAAATACAATTATTAAAGCACGATCGCTTTTTTCAGCAAAAATTTTTCAATTTTCAGAAATTGACAAGTGTTAATGAGACTAACTGACACATTGCATTATTATAACAGTGACTTAATATCAAGTATGACCTAATAGAACTTAACGCAGTTGCCAAAGTGTAAGCATATATGCTTAAGAAAAAATATATAGTCCAGAAGCAAATAAATTATACAGTCCATCGTTGAAAGACGAATGAGAAAATAATCCTTCAAGATGAACTGCACATCAAAAATCACGTCAAAATTATAAATATTTGTAAACTTTTTTTATGCATAAAACTTTATTCAGCAGCACATAATATTTTTGCTTAAATAGTCAATAAAGATTTAAACAACTTCATTCCACTTTATACAATTTTTTTAACATAATTTAATAGAATAAAACAATTTCATGGAATAGTCAGTACATCATGAATATATACTGCAAATAGCGCTTAGATCATAGAATAATATTTGTAAGAGCGGTGTCCAAATATCGGCTTCGTATATTTTTTGGTCGGTCAATGAATCTTTAGGGTGCCCAAAATAATAATGTCTTCTGTTTTATTGATATTTTTATGAGCAAGAGGCATTCGATTTGAACTCTATATTTTCCAGATGATTCGTTAGACTCAACTCATTTCCACCTCTACCGAGGCTTCCCACACTCCTTAATTCCCTCACTCCACCTTCAAACAGGTACTCCTAGTAAAAGTATCCACTCACCCCAAATAAATTCCTTTATTTTTCCCTTATCCATAATCTTAAAAAGTTGAGAGGTAAGGTGGGGGGGGGGAACCTTGACTAGAGGGTTTACAGTATATTGTTATTTACGGTGCCCAAAATATTTTAATGATTGATAAAGAACTGAATATCCTTCCGTCTCAAGTGTGAAATGAAGTCCTTTTTTGTTTTAATTCAACCTACATATGGTGAGGTTGTCCAGCCTACCCTTCTATCTAATCACCCTTTTCCTAACTCTCTCAGTAATGCCTTTCTAATAGGACTCCACCACGTTTTATAGATTATACCCTTAGAGTAGCAGTTTTGATTTTGTCTAGTAGGAGCTAGTAGGATACCTAAACATTGAATGTTTATGGTTAATGTTCTTATGGATTTATTATTTTATAGAAAGTTTTGTTTACATAAATTTTAATCTTAAGAGGTTTAATTTATGAATTACATAACAATTTTCGGGTTAAATGTTTGACAACTGCGATAATTTTATTTAGCTTCATTTTATGATCCATCGCTGAAATAGTTATAAATTATTTTAGTTATTGTATGTGCTATTTTATGAGTTAATCTTGATATATAAAATAAAACGACGTGACAATAAAGCAGTTAGACATTGTAAAAGGAACTCGCTTGCCGTAGTGTCTGACTCTCTAGCTTAATCTCCCACCTTTGGTGATCATTGGGTAGACTAGATGGTTTAGGAAGCAAGGAGGTGAGTATTAAATGGGGAATAAAAAATGTCTGGTACCTGGAAACTAGCACTAGGAATAGCACAGAGATTAATACTCAGTGTTTCTTCGACGAATGTCTGAACATTTCGGTATTGTTCCACCAATCTGCTATTTACTGGCAACATACCTGCACAATAATACACTACAAAACAACGTAGGGGTCAAGTGGTAACCCTTTGTACTTGCTATTGTATATAGTATTACCGATCACCTGATATTACAATGTATATAGCTGTTACCTAATTATTCAGTCACTACCACTTGATATTACCTGGTTGACTTATTATTTAAACACTTGCAATGGGTCAAAATTGAATTATTTTCTTTTTTAAAAACGCTTCTTGACGATTACTTTGCACTTTCCTAACGCTACTATAAATCAAACGAGATAGAGCTTAACGTGCGCTTAACGGTCCAGTTGTAGAGAATTAATGACCGAAAGTCAATGATGTGAACCATTACAGGAGGTGTTAGTGTCTGAAAATAAAGTAAGCAAACGCCTTGGACGCTTTCATCCTGTCCTGCATGGCTCCGTGACCGCGAAGGGAGGGGTCAGCCTTGTTACCAGGGCAACCGCTCATAGGCAATTAACATTTAGCCTAGTGCGCACGAGCGGGTTCGAGTCACCACTGTTCCAATGGGCGAAAAGGAGACCATTTCCTCCCCAGGCTTCTGTATCCTCCATAATTATATAAAAGCAACCTACTGCTCTACTTGTTACGATGTAAGATTTTTTTTATTAATTATCATTAATAATGAGACTGGCGTCACAAACAGCGAATGTGCTGCCAATTTGACTGAATGTCATGCCAGGACATCCAGTGAGTACTCCCCCATATGGTTGAAGCAACATTTGGGAATATCTTATAGTTATCAATGAAGGTCTCTTTTCTAACGTCTCGGAAGTGGTCGTTGGATGTTACCAGGTAAGTCAGGTGTAAACAGGCCTTGTATCAGTGGGTTTGATTGTTCATGCTGCTTGTCGTGAATGTGTACGTGTACTGTTCTAATGCAATCACGAACGCAAGGAATTTTTATATTAGTGTGAAGGCTATGAATTCACGTGTAAAATTGTGCAACATATATATGTCTGAGAGTTCTTGATTGAGAAATTTGTACTGTCTTAGTGTTTGTTCATCATCTTAGTATATCCGTTAATTTGGGCTCAATACGTCAATGTTCACGCGAAGTTCGTATGCCAGGAGTTTCTGGAAGATTTAAAAAGTTTGTCCTGTAAATGCTTAAATAGTTTGAGCAGATGACTGGGTGTATATTGTTGATATTCCAATGATCCAAGTTAGTTTAATATATAAGTATTAAACAAGGTTAATTTGTGCCAAAGATCGTTTGTTAAAATTTACGAGAGGACTTTGACCACTAAGGGTAATCATCATTCGCAAGGATTTAGTAGTATTCATTTTAATTTTCCAAGTCGTAAACCATAATTAAGTTGATAAAAAAAATTTTAAAATGTTAGAGAAACTTGAGTTGCGTGTCGCCTGTAGCTAGTTGATGTTATTGTATCAGAATACGTGACCATGTCAGACGTAAAGCTGTTGTAAAGCAATGGAGCAAGTATTAAGCCATGGTGGACCCTGTTTTATGTCTTAATGAAAATGTTACCGAATTTCCACTCACTGTATAAAAAAAACGGTTGTCCTTTTAAGTTTATAACAGAGAAGACAAAAAATACAATAATTTTGTGCTGGCGTGCACTAGTTTTGCCCAATGTGCATAAGTTTAGTAACGTGATCGTAAAGTTATTCGTTCTCAAACTCAAACACTTTCTCACAAAACGAAAAAGGAACATGGTTTCAGTACTTTATCGTACAGCGAAACCAGCTAGTTATCGAGTTGAGACACATGAACCATGTACCTAGTGTATTGATAATCGCAATGATCTGCTCCAGATTTTTGAAGAGTTATATAACCGGGATATCCCCTCCTAACGTATTAGAGGAAGACGATGCCTTAAAATTATACGCTATTGACGTATGAGGAGACATTGAGAGAACAGTCAACGAAGATTAATAAAATAATCCATGTTTTGTTAAATATTTAATATTTTTGTATAAATTTCTGGGTATGCCTTTCAATCCTCTATATATATAATTCCTTTATTGTGCTAAAATTACAATCTGCCTTGCTAGGCAATAAGTAATTAAGATATACGATCATTCATACCATATTTACATTTCATCATTCACTCGCTCATTCATTCAGGACATGATTGGAGAAACTGGCCATTGCCAGGACTCCCACTGTCACTTGATTATAGCAGGTCACGGGGCCACTGCCGTTTCAGTCTCCGAGGAGGATTATAGGGATGAGTGACGCAGTGCAGTGACTGTGCTACAGGATTAGGGTGGTTGGAAAGGCTACTGTGGAATTTCGTAAACTTGGAAGGGATGAGTTCTAGAATGTAGGGTATATTAAGGTCGTTATGAAGGGTTTTGTTGCTGACATAATAAGGGGCATTTACTATTGTTCTCAGGACTTTTGATTGAAAGGATTGGATACGCTTGATGTTCGACTTTTTTGCTGTCCCCCATAGCTCTATTCCGTATGTCCAGATTGGTTTAAGTATAGCTTTGTAGATTAGTAGTTTATTTTCTATTGAGAGATGGGATGTCCTTTGAAGTAGTCTGTATAGTTGTCCAAAGCGTCTGTTTAGTTCTTGTCTTTTTAGTCTCGTATGTGGGTTCCAGGTCAGTCGTTTATCGAGATGGAAGCCTAAATACCGTACTGTCTCGGATACAGGGAGAGGAATAGAATTAAAATAAACTAGTGGACAAGACTTGCGACAAAGGGTGAAGGTAATGTGGGAACATTTTGCTTCATTAACTTTGATCCGCCATTGGTTGCACCAATAATCGATCTCGTCAAGGTGTTTTTGAAGGTTATGGGATGCTATGTCGGGGTCTGGGTTAGATGACAAGACTGCAGTGTCATCTGCAAATGTGGCCAAGAAGGTATTGGGAGTAGAGGGGACATCAGCGGTGTATAGGTTGTAGAGGATGGGGCCCAGGACACTGCCCTGTGGAACTCCTGCATTTATAGGATAGTAGTTTGAATATTCTAAACCACAGCGGACTTGGAAGAAGCGGTTTGAAAGGTAGGACTGTAGGATTAGGAAAAGGGTCTGTGGTAAATATCTTTTGAGCTTGTAGAGTAAACCTGCGTGCCAAACCCTGTCAAAAGCTTGAGCTATATCAAGAAAGGCAGCAGTGCAATACTGTTTGGTTTCAAGGGCTGAGGAGATGTGATCAACAACGCGAAGGCCTTGTTGAGCAGTGGAATGCCGTTGGCGGAAACCAAATTGGTGTGTAGGAAAAAGGTTTTTGGATTCAATAATTGGAAGTAGACGTTTTAGTAGAAGTTTCTCAAATATTTTTGAGAGGATAGGGAGTAGGCTTATTGGACGGTAAGATGAGGCGTCATTGGGTGGTTTACCGGGTTTGGCGAATAGGACAATAATGGAATGTTTCCAGAGGAGTGGGAAGTGCGTAGTTCGGATAATGCAATTATATATATAGGTTAGGAAGATTATGGCTTTAGGAGGAAGTTGTTTGAGAATTTGAGGAGTAAGGAGATCATATCCAGGGGATTTTCGGTAAGGTAAGTTTTTCAAAAGGTATTTGACCTCAGAGGGATTAACGGCTTTTGGTGGAAGAGAGAGAGGAATAGGTGAAGTGAGGAAATCTTCCACAGTTGTGCTGTGAGTATGGCTTTGATGAGAAAGGTTAGGTGTGAAAGTATGGGTAAGATGCAGAGCAAATTCCTCCGACCTATCCCCATCCGAAGCCGCCCAGGACCCATCATCACGACGGAGCGGATGTGAAACAGGTTGATACTTTAGGATTTTTTTGGTTACATTCCACAAGGAGTTATCCCTGGTAGACAGAGAGGAGAGGTAGGAATTGAAAGAATCGGAACGGAAGGATGCCAATCGCCGCTTTACCAATCGGCAGTACTGATTGTACGAGCGGCGATCGGCAGGATGCCGGGATCTTTGCCACACTGTTCTGGAGCGGCGTTTGGATAGGATTAGATCTTTGAGATGCTGAGGTAAACTATTATGATTATGAATTTTTGGGTGACGATGGGGTGACGATGCCTCCCAAGCCGACCTCTGGACCAGAGTAGTGAAAGAATGCACTGCATCGTCTAGGTCTTGGGATGTTTTCAGGGATAATTTGAGGTTTACGGACTCTGTAAGAAGCTGACGGAAGTGGTCCCAATCGACTTCAATCCTCTAGATTGATAACTTATCAAAGGAATTAAATGAAAATAATTTCATATGATGACTATTTTTTTTTACAGTAAATTATTAAAATAAAGTCATTCACGTTTCATATGAGTGAATTGTAGCTAAAATTAAATGGTGTAAAAAGATTTGAAAACATCTCTGTTTCTTGAAATGATTCCTAGGCCATCTGTCACAATAGTTGCTGCCATTATCAGTTTAAGTATGGCATTCACCTTTAAAACATTCGAGTTTCTCAATTATTTACTTTGATTTTTAAATCCACCGACGTTTTGCCGATTTAGGGCTATGATGGTCTGGTTTGAATTGGTACGTAATGTTAGGAGAATGATTTTGAAAAAAAACTATATTATTCATAGTGCCAAAGATAAAAATAATCTTAAACCTTAAGAGAACTTCGAGGCTTTTTTGAAAAATTTGATTTTTTACATGGTATACTTTTAAATACAGGTCTCTCTTTTTTTAGAGCGTTAGGTAGTTAGAACGAGGTACGTCAATTAGTTTCTCACAAGAATGAAAGCACATTGCGTAAGAGTCTTTTATTGTATTAATACTATTCTGCTTGATTGCGTCAACCATCTAATATAAATTTATTATCAATTACAATTATTGCTCGTGGATAAGTTTGCTTGCAACATTTTACAATGTTTAACTTTTTCATGTCACGCTTTAAGACATGAGTATGTTACAGATGAATTTCCACTAATCAGAATTAGATTAAAAAAATGATAATTGCCGCTTTTTCTTGGGATATACATTTTTTTTTATAGAATGGTTCATCGATCTGACTACTTTTTAAAAGAAATTGATAAAAAAAACAAAAACATATATATACATACGTAAACATTAGAAAGTGGGCCCTGTTTTCGAAATCCGGCACAATAAATCGTGAAACGGGTTGTAAATTTGGTGGGACGCTTGAATGGAGCTGTGGTATTTCAATGAAATGGAGTAGATTTTAAAAGCGGGTTGAAATTCTCTTAGAAGCCTATCTCTTCCGGAATCGGTATGACAAATGAGCAGTTTTTATTTTTTCTAAGATATGGAAATCAATTTATTCATACCTAACAAAAAAGGAATGTTACATTCTCCTTTAATCACCTGTTTTATTACTAATCAAACGGTTGCTAATAGCTGGCCCAAGATAATTGCTATCTATTAATGTATTAATTCAAATGTTTATTGCGAGAAAATTTCAATCTGCCTTATTGGGCAATAAGTAATTTTCTCATTTATACCATATTTACAATTCTTCATTCACTCCGTCATCTTTACAGTATTTAAAAATAGCCAAGAGACCTCCCAAAACCACATGGTTGTCTCCGGACGGTCCCAAGCGGAATCTTGGGAATTCTCCCACGCTCCTTCATCAGCCTCGTCACTGGGTACAAGCCAGTCGAGGCTGACAAAGACCACAGGAGCCGCACACGCTCAGGACATAATTGGAGAAACTGGTCGTTGCCGGGATTCCCACTGTCACGTAATCATAGCAGTGGTCCACTGCCGCTTTAGTCTCCTAGAAGGATTATAGGCGTGTGTGGAGCAGTGTAATGACTTTGCAAGCGGATTAGGGTGGTTGGATAGGTTTCGATGGAATTTCATGACCTTGGAAGGGATGAGTCTAATTATTTAGTAATTTTAATATTTTTTTAGTATTCCCCATCAGAGGTCGGCTTGGGAGGCATCGTCGCCCCACCGTCATCCGAAAGTTCACAATGAAAATCGTTTACTTCAGCATCTCAAAGACCTAATCCAATCCAAACGCCATTCCAAAACAGTGTGGCGAAGATCACGACATCCTGCTGATCGCCGCTCATACATTCAGTTCTCCAGTGGAAGCGGCAATTGGCGTCCTTCCATTCCGATTCCTTCAATTCCAACCTCTCCTCTCTTTCTACCAGGGATAACTCCCTGTGGAATGTAACTAAAAAAATCCTTAAGTATCATCCTGTTTCACACCCACTCCGTCGTGATGATGGGTCCTGGGTGGCTTCGCATGGGGCTAGGTCGGAGGAATTTGCTCTGCATCTTACCCATAATTTCACACCTTTCTCATCAAAACCATACTCATAGCACCATTGTAGAAGATTACCTCACTTCACCTATACATCTCTTACTTCCACCAAAAGCCGTTAACTACTCTGAGGTCAAATACCTTCTGAAAAGGCTACCTTACCAAAACTCCCCTTGATATGATCTCCTTACTCCTCAAATTCTCAAACAGCTTCCTCATAAAGCCATAATCTTTCGAACCTACATCTATAATTGCATTATTCGAACGACGCACTTTCCTCTCCTCTGGGAACACTCCATTATTGTCCTATTCACCAAACCCAACCCCTACGACGCCTCATCTTACCGTCCAATTAGCCTACTCCCTATCCTCTCAAAAATATTTCTCCTCTTAAAACGTCTACTTCCAATTGTTGAATCCAAAAACCTTTTTCCTATACACCAGTTTGGCTTCCGTCATCAACATTTCATTACTCAACAAGGCCTTCGCGTTGTTGATCCCATTTCCTTAGCCCTTGAATCCAAACAGTATTGCACTGCTGCATTTCTGGACATAACCTCAAGCTTTTGACAGGGTTTGGCACGCAGGTTTGCTTTACAAGCTCAAAACATATTTACCACAGACCCTTTTCCTAATCCTAAAGTCCTACCTTTCAAACCGCTTCTTCCAAGTCCGCTGCGGTTTAGAATATTCTAACTACTATCCCATAAAAGCAGGAGTTCCACAGGGCAGCGTCCTGGGTCCCATCCTCTATAACCTATACACCGCTGATGCCCCCCTCTACCCCCAATACCTTCTTGGCAACATTTGCAGATGACACTGCAGTCTAGTCATCCCACTCAGACCCTGATATAGCATCCCAAAACCTTCAAAAACACCTTGTTGAGATCGAGTATTGGTGCAACAAATGGCGAATCAAGGTCAATGAAGCAAAATGTTCCCACACCTTTACCCTCTGCCGCAAGCCCTAGTCTTTTTCGATTCGATTCCTCTCCTTGTGTCTGAGACAGTAAGGCATTAGGGCTTCCATCTTGACAAAAGACTGACATGGAACCCACACACGAGGCTAAAAAGACAAGAACTAAACAGACGCTTAGGACAACTGTACAGACTACTTCGGAGGACATCCTATCTCTCAATAGAAAATAAACTACTTATTTAGAAAGTTATACTTAAGCCAATCTGGACATACGGAATAGAGCTATGGGGGACAGCAAAAAAGTTGAACATCAAGCGCATCCATTCCTTTCAATCAAAAGTCCTGAGAACAATAGTAAATGCCCCCTATTACGCCAGCAACAAAACCCTTCATAATGATCTTAATATACCCTACATTCTTGAACTCATCCCTTCCAAATTCATAAAATTCCATAGAAACCTATCCAACCACCCTAATCCCGTAGCACAGTCATTGCACTGCACCACTCATCCCTATAATCCTCCTCGGAGACTGAAACGGCAGTGGCTTCGTGACCTACTATAAACGCGTGACAGTGGGAGTCCTGGCAATGGCCAGTTTCTCCAATCATGTCCTGAGCGTATGTGGCTCTCACGCTCTTCGTCAGCCTCGCTTGTATTCGGTGGCGTGGCTTCCCAAGACTCCGCTTCCTCTTTTGCATGCAAGGGAGGGAACAACCATGTGGACCTGGGGGGCCCCCTGGCTGTTTGTAAATATTTTATGAATGTAAACATTTATCTCAATTATTTATTGCCTATTAAGTGTTAAGGCAGATTGTAATTTCATCATAATAAAGTTGTTTATAAGTAATCCCCAAGTTTTCCTCCTAAAAAATCGACGCTCTCCCTCTTTTCTTTTCCCGAAAGCGCCATTAATATTCAATAAGGTCGTGGCTAAGAGGTTTAATAGGACAGGGGCATGGATCAATCATGGCTGGGTCGTTAGCATGATGATGAGGGGGTGTCTGCCGGAACACCTGAGGGCAAACCTACTCGTAATCGATTAATGGCCACTCTCGATTAGTTCCTTTATCAGTCTTAGCCAATGGTAGTGAGGGTAATGAGAAGGGATAGTAGCAGTAAAAATTACCGTGTAGTAACCTCTTGATGACGGGTTACGTCGGGTAATTCAAAGGAGAAATTTAGCCGACATGATCATATACTTGTACCCGTTACTTCAAACCAACACAAATTAGCATGGTTATAATAAAATGTATTAAGTCGTAAATCTTTTTGTATATAACTTCAACACAAATAAAGAGTAAAAAAGAAAAAAAATGTGTTTACGTGTAAAAGGGTGTTTGTTAATGCACAGTTTATTTCCAAGGTGAAGTTTATGCTAAGATTGTGGACAGTATTTAATCTTTTTAATGGATATTTAAAGTTTTTAATTGGTATTTATTAGCAGTACTAGGGTTAACAATTAATTACTAAATTGTATATTAGCCGACTCCACCGATGGTCTCAAGATCACGTAGTTGTATTATATAATTATATTTAAGAAACATTATTTTGTTTAATTCATTTGTGTATTATCCTGTTTTATTTTTTGGTTCCATATCCCCTTATTAAAAATTTATATCAGCACAAATTTATATATGTGCACAATATACATTCTAAAACGAATCTATTTACAGTTGCTTCATTGTATTTCCTGTAGCTTGACTACATTTTATACAAATTAGTGATTGTACAAAAGTATAATGATGTACATTATATATTAATTGACTGAATTTATTAAAAGTTATGAGGCTAACCTTATATTATCCTCTAAAGAAATAAGCTTGTAATAAACACTTAAAATAAAAAATACATTTTAAACACTTATGTACTTCCCGTAGGTTAATCCGAACTACCCCCCGGTCCTAAAGCTACAAAAGTTATGTATACAAATGTATCAACTCAATCAAACTTATCCTTGCAATATTAATGGGTACAAGCATATGATCATGTCGGCTAAATTTCTCCTTCAAATTACCCGACGTAACCTGTCATCAAGAACTTGCTACTAGTGCTGTCAAGGTCTTATTAGCTAAGTTCTACTGTACTATTATTATTATTTTATTTTATTATTTTTTTAAAGTACACATTATTACTCTCAATTAACTGCTCTGTCGATAAATATATATAGAAATATTAACGACTATTTTTACTTAATTATAATAATTATTTTCACCAGAATCGTTTATTGCGAAATTGACTCATTGCGGGTAGTATATTTAATGAGCTAGGTTGTAAACCGGGTCCAGATGGGCTAGAGTTCATTAGAGATTGGCTGCGAATAAGATTTAGGACCCGACGCTGGTCTTAGTCCTGTTCATGTGAACAAAGCAGCTTTAATCCAGGACTGACTTTTATGGAATACTTCTTGAAGGAAATTTCGGTAATCATTCGGTTGTGATGTCCTCATGAAAAATTCATAGTAAGGTGCATTTTAAAGGTTAGGAATCGAACAAATAGGAGACATTTTCAGGACTAAATTCATACTTTTGAATTTAAACCGATCATTTAAATCAAATTATACCTTATAATGAGCAATTTAGGATGAGGGTCGTGAGAGTGCACACATAGAGGACCGAACGGAGTGCACATTAGAGATGACAGATTTTTGTTCGTCACAATCCACTGATCGATTAATGTGTCCTATCGATTATTATTAAAAAATCGATGTTATATAGGCAAACTTTCCAAGAGGTACGTCACGGCAACTCACTTTCCGCCGATTAGACCGGTCTAAGTCCTCACAGAATACTTTCTGTACTTTGTTTTATACTTTTTAAGTATAAAACATTAAAATTACTGATTTTCTGAGCTCATATTGATGTTTACTTTAACTAATGCCCAACAAAAGGTGAAAAATAAAGTATTTTTCCATATTCAATCCAATAATCAATTTACAAAAAAAATCTGGTGGAGGGGATTCTAGCTAAAAAAGCACAACTATATTGTCTGGATTTTCAAAAATTCAAGAGTCAATTGAAAATTTAAAAATTGTAGACTTTAAAAGGTTTTTAAAAGTAAGAAAAGATTGTTTTTATTTAAAGGGTAAAATGACCCTTTACTGTCCATCAATGTATACCTGTTTATGTTAAGCGTAATTTCTTTATTTTAAGACTGCTTAAATCAAAACAAACAACGACTAAAATTTTTATAACAAAAAAAAGTAAACGTCATTGTCTGTCGGGTCTCATCCATAGAACCGACTGAGAGCTCTTTACTCAATATTTACCTGTGATTCCTTCTCCGCTTTAAAACTGATCCCTGACTCCGACTCCAAAAAATTATTTGCTAACTCCTACTGCCAGGAACAATTTTTTTTTACCAGACTCTTGACCCTTCCTCTCCTTACAAAAAACAACGTCAAAAAGTTTTATAGCAAAAAAAAATGGAAACGTCAGTGTCTGTCGGGTCTCATCCACAGAACCAACTGAGAGATCTTCGCTGTCTTTCCACTTCAAACTAATCCACTGACTCCCACTGCAAAAACTGATCTGCTAACTCCTGCCGAGGACAAATTTGTTTTTTCTACCAGACTCTTGACCCTTCCCCTCCTACTCAAAAATGTTCTTTCTGTGCCAAGAAGTGTTTCTTCCGTCCATCTCTATGCCTATATTGTATCCGAGTGGCTTTAAGATACCCACTATAAGTGGATAATTTTACACATCCACAGGTGCCCAGGTAGTAGTTCCAAACAGGATTTATACCACCATATCTCACTTCTGCAAACCCTTGACGGTTACCAATTCAATCATAAAAAGACAAGGAAAAAACTTTTTCTAACTATAATAACAAGCTTTTTGAGCTAAGATATTTACAAAAAAGAAACTTATGACCTACCGTAAGGTTATATAAACTTTAATTTCTATGTTATTATAAATTATGTGTATATGTTATGTTCATGATGGAACATCCACGTACATATTATCATTAGTACAATAAAAGAAACCGTACTTGTACATCATTCAATAAGCTACCTCAGGTAACACCCATTAGACTATTATTAAGAGCTAGGGGTGAACCAATAAATTAAACGTCAGATTATGGCTAGATAAAAACGGAAGCTCTTATTTTTGGATTCTCAATATTTCAGAGTTCATTACATATTGCATGTCTAGTGTCTGAATATTGGGGTCGAATCTCCATTAATTGAAAGCATATATTAAAAAAAAAACAATATAAACTAACTTAATATCTTAGCAAACCATCGATTGCGAAAAAATGCATGTGTTTTTTTCGATTCTTCGAAAAAATATGCATGTTTGAAACGTTTCATAGGTATTACCTGCTTTTCTAAGAATTTCTAAATGAGGGCTACCTATTGCCAAGAACTATAACCTCGTAATACCTCTCGACAAGAGCATGCGCTCCTTAGCACAAAGATGTAAAATTAAGCCAAGACTGTGTACCTTAATACGTATGCCATTAAAGTGAATATATAGCTGACTTAATAAGGGATGTTAACTGCTATTCTCAGGACTTTTGATTGAAAGGATTGGATGCGCTTGATGTTTAACCGTTTCGTAGTGCCCTGTAACTCTAGTCCGCTAGTCCGGATTGGTTTTAGTACGACTTCGTAAATTAGCAGTTTATTTTCTATTGAGAGATGGGAATGTCCATGGAGTTTTGCAAAGCGTACGTTTAGATCTTGTCTTTTTAGCCTCATGTATGGGCCTCATGTTGGTCTTTAGTAAATATGGAATAAATTCGAGATACTGTACTGTACCGGATAGGAAGGCAGGAAGATAGGAAGACGGGTGTAGTTGAAAATAGCCGATGTGCATGGCTTATGCGTTGGAGAGAAAATGTGCGCATTTGGGTGTAGTAAAAAATAGTAAAAAAAAATAGTTAATTGGTGCTTCTAGTGTTCGCCAACAAATATACAAGAAGCATGGAAACGTCTCCTATTAAATTAATCTAGTTTACTGCTTTTAATTTTCGCGATTTCTTAATGAACATCCACATGTGAGAAATAGCTCCTGTAAATCCCTGCTTGACCGAGTGGCCACCGGCCCTAAAAGGCTGCACCAGGTTCACACACAAGAGGCCTGCATTAAAGTTGCTAATTCAATATATTCCCACGGGTTTTGAGCCGTTTTTTGTTTATGTTTTTTTTCTGATTATTTAGAAAGACATCAGGATCCATGGGAACTGGATCGTTTTACTTTAATTTACTACACTTCTTAGTGATTTTTTTTTTTTCACGAACATGATTTATATTATAAATAATAACTATAATACCATTATTTTTTAAAATAAACTAAGATAATACGATCGGCTACTCTGCTTATTCTATAAAAACATGGAGGGAAATTTTTTTTTTAGGCAGGCATGCAAAGAATTTTACAAAATTATTTCTTAATTATTTTTAAAAAATTGAAAAGAATACTTTAAATAATAATAATTTTAAGCGATTAAATCCAGAAATAATTTATTTTATTTTGATTTTAAGTCACTTTGTTTGTATGTTTACACGCGACAGTTAGAACTCAAACAGCTCAGATGAGAATGGAAAATGTGTAATTTGTTTTTGTCATTATTATAATCAATTTTTATTATGTGTATCACTAAGGGTTATTTTTTTCAAGCACGTACGTGGATGGTTTGTGATATATTTGCTTATAATGATCAGATCAGTAAGGATGATGGGCAGTTATTTAAAAGGAAATTAGTTCTATGGAATATCCTATTTAAAAGATGTGGAACCTTTCTTATATTTAGTAAATTGATTCAAAATCATGAATATGAAAGGATTTTTTAATTTAATTAAATTTGACAATTTTACATATCTTCCGTTCCTGCTGATGTTGCTTAAAGTCCAGTTTTAATTTTTTTTGTTACAATTTAATAATCTTATTACTAATCTTCTTATTCAAATTCAAGGGAATATTTCCTTGTATCCATTTGTTTTTCTTCATAATCCCTGGTTTTTATAAATTATGGAAGTTTGTATAGATTCTACATAAATGAATCTATATACAGGTCATTATATATAGGTCATTATAAGTGCTGTAGTTTGGCTACATTTTATAAAATTTATAATAATTTTCCATTCCGATTTGTGATTGTTACAAAACATAATGCACATTATACATTCATTGTCTAAACATGTTTAAAATGTATCGGGCTCACGCTATGATTCATAGGCTTAAAACTAACTTACAACAAATCGTAACCTAATATTCCCTGACAGTCTGTTGCCATCGATACGGGAAGGGTGGTGGGTCATAGTGTTAATAAATACTGAGTTGTTAGGTCCTGCAACGAGTCCGTATATTTTATGATTTTATGCATTAAATCGATTCAAAATTATGAATACGAGAGGGCTTCATATGTAACATTGTGGATTTTTTTATTTAATTAAATTTGACAATGTTCTATATCCTCCGTTCCTGCTTCGATATCGAAAAGCCCAGTTTTTACTTCTTTTTTTTTCAATTTAATAATTATCTTATTACTAATATTTTCCTAGTAATGACATTTGTTATGATTTTTTAGAGAAGTTCTATCATGTGTATGAGTAAATCTTAGTAGGCAGTGGATAAGTCAATATTTTATCATTGATAAATGTGCAAAATTTTCACTTGAATCAGTTCATGGGGTAATGCTTTAGCCGGGATAAATGACTTAGATAAAGTATCGGAATACATTCTTATTTTTTTTACAGCGTCGGAAGACCGAGATTTATATAAGTGAATGTTGCGGGCAGACATCCTCACTGAAATATACTCAGGTATTAATTACTCGAATCGAAGAGCGGTAATTAAGATGGTGAATAAATATTATAATAACGCGGTGAATTAGAGGGGGGACAGGTTGGATTTACGACACGCACGGGTTCGCCCATCTGTGCCCTTATATATACTATTAATTCAGTGGAATTATTTACCATAGTCTCATTTTTCTTGATTAAAACTGGTAGGATGGGATGCTGGCCTGATCCCGTTCTCTCCCGCTCTCCTTTTTCCCCCCCGCATAGCTTCAAAATTACTTCTTTCTAAAAGGATATGTAAATACCCGAAAAAGGACGCTCGCAGGATAGCACCATTTCATTTCCCCCCTTTGATCTTATGATCTGCCGGCTCACTTGACAGCTTGTTTGACAATACATCTGTATCTGGGTCCCCTTGAAATTTTTTATGCCGACTTCGGTTGAAAATTAGGATTTTTTTTTTATCCCCGTTTGCGAGTCAAATAGTATAATTTTTAAAAACACTCGGTTTCGTACGATGCGTTTAATAAATACACTTGACTTAAATTGGGACGAAAAAATTATCTTTATCACTTAATGATCACCAAGTCGATTTCACCAATTTTTCATTCTTAAATCGTGGATAGGAAGGATAAGCAGAAAAGGAATTTAGAGTGAATGAGATTCATTTAAAAAAAACTAATTGGATGGTCTATTTTGTATTGTATTCAAAATCAGAACGCCCCCAAAAAACATGAAATATCCGTGAAGGTCCAAGTCAAAGTTATATATACTAATAAATAAGTACTTGTAATTTTTTTTTTTCAAGTAGCATAACTTGTAATTTTATTTGACATTTATAAATTTGAATGTTTCTCGTCAGCAAGCCTGTATAATGTGCAAATTGTAGAGCCATTGAATCTACTAGTTTCTGATTGGCTGACTGATCCCACTCTTTTGAGGCCACGTTCTCGGGAATTGTTGACGAAGCGTCGGGTATTTTTTTACTGCTCTTTATTAGAGTGTGCGTCCGGGTATACAATAGGTCCCTCCTAGCAAAAGGACCCCTTTCACTCCAATAATTTCCATCTTATTTTTGCCCATTCCCACACTTCAAATTGAGAACTATGAAAGAAAAAAAAAATGTTTGCGTTCACATTGTACTATCAGCTTTCGCACTTGTTAACTTCGTCTAATTTGTTGCTTTTCAAAGTGATGCTATTTATAAATGTGTCCTACGGCCAGCTCAGCTGTTCGGTGCCCCACTATATACGCAATAGGTTAATTTAGATAGTTTTGCTAAAAGTCTCCAACATTTTCAGAACGTTATCATAAGAAAAGTGGTTAGACATACCTCTCTCCAGGGGTTAAGGACGCCCAATTGCACCCGTTGCTTGGTGTACCGTCGGTGGGTGGGTTCATCCACCGGAGAAACATCAAGTTTTTTAACTAGTTACAGCACCTAACAAACCCAGTGTTTAACACTGTGACCCCACCACCCTTCCCACATCGATGGCAATATGCTGTCTAGGAAAACTTGGTTAAGATAAGTTAGTTAAGAAAAGTTAGTTAGATGTAGGTTAGTATTAGCACAACTCATTGCTAAGGCGAGCCCTATCACTTCCTAAGTTCACTCGCATTATATAATTTACATCAGCCTAATATAGAAGGTACATAGAAATTCTTTAAGCATTACTCATTATATAAAATGTAGGTTTGCTACATAGTAAATATAATTAGCACGCATTTATGTAAACATTCCATACTGTGGAATCTGTAACTCACTCTATGTATATTAAAAGGGTTTTGAAAAAAAAAAAAAAAGAAAAAAGTGTACGTTACCTTGGGAGCTCCATTTAAACTCTAAAAAAGCATTGTGTTGTGTTGTAAGATTTTTAACTGAACAAAGGCTGTTTATTTACAAAAAACGTAGTAAGTAAATTACATTAAATACGACAAATAAAGAGTGTAAATTTTATTAAGTTATAATTGTTGTATATTCTTTAATATTTGACAAATCAATCACGGGATTTCGAAAAAAAAAACTTGTGTGATATTTTTCGAGCCAAGCCCACAGTTTACAAAGCGGTTTTTTGTAGCCGACCCCTTTTCTTTCTTTCCTATTAGCGCATTTCCTTCCAAAGGCTGTATTTAAGCCCTTTTAACATCACCTTTACCAGATTACTACATTATATTATATTATGTATTAGATTACAGAGATAGCAGTAGCTCCTGTTTTCTGAGCCTACTACAACTCATAAATTTTCAATTAAAACCATTTTCTAATTTTTAGAGAGTAATCTTTAATTTGTATTAATATAAGCATAAAATAAGAGGCTATGTACTTGAGAAATCGCCGCAAAAGAGTATATTTAATCTTAACTGAATAAATAATAGTCAAATACTATAGGGGGAAAATTTACTGGTCTAATTTAAATCGACTTTGCAGCCTTATAACTTGTATTGGAACCAAACCGCAAAAATATTTTAATTTGTTTCTTGCTATAGAACAAACCGCAAAGGTTATATATGCACGAAGGTAAACTGCTTTGAATCTATCTAAGGATTATTGCATATCTTGTAAGACCGGTTCGAATCTAATGAAGTTATCTTCAAATCTAATACGTTTGACATGAAATCTTACCGACTATAAATCTGTTTTTCATCTGCTCGGCATAGTTTTGTTTATCACGACAGAAATTGATCAGTTCCACAAGATAAAATCACCTCTGAAACTGTCATCAGTTATGTGTTAACAATTTTCCCAATGCAGGGCGTGATAAGTAAAATATGGTGATTAGTAGCCCTATCCTTTTTGACCTAGGTGTACTACTGAAAGAGGTGGAAACCAAAAAAAAAATCATAGAAAATAATTGTGATCGACATTGCTAAGAGCAATTAAATGACCTGAACAAATGTCAGATGAGTTTTCAGAAATAATGCTTTTTAACTTTGGGTCAATTTCAATATTTGTGTGCCTAAGTTACTAATTACCGAAGGCTTAGTGCGGTTTCAATCACTATTGCATATTCCTTTGAAGTATAAACTTAACAGTAGAATTTCCATTAAGGGCTCATTTGTTATTTAAATTATGAAATCCTGCAGAAAATCACTGTAGTAGAACAATAATATTGCCTATATTGATTAAGAAAAATCATCTATAAAACAATTCTCACGACACAAGGATTAAGAAGACAAAATTTTTATTTATCTCTTTCATTAGTGACGAGTTTCCCAATTTTAAGGTTGTGAAGGTCTGATAAATGAAGCATTTTTATGTTCTTCATAAATGTTTTTCTTCAAAATGTATGCCTGATTTCAAGGTGAATATTACAACTTGCAAACATATACAGTAGTGGTCAAAAGTATTCCAACACTGTGATTTTGTTATTTATTTTTTTGGACGTCAGCAGATTTCGACCTTATCACTTATCAATTTTTACGACTTAAGTCGTTTTACGAGGCCTTCCACACCTTGGTCAGTCACTCTCACCATGTCTCGTGAATTATATTTCTTTAATAAATCACATGCAGTACTTTTCCTTACTTTAACATTTCACGACAACTTTTTCCTTCAAGTAAAATAATTCGTTCACGGACATCTATACTTGTATGACAAACCATTATAACTAACTGTATGAAAATATTGTTTTGTATGACCTTAATAAGGTTTGGTGGACAAACAAAATTGCTCATAATAGTAAATAGTTTTCTTATTTCAAAAATAAATTTGACCGATCAATTATTTATTTTAAATTAATTAAGTTCTTATTCAATTCTGTAAAAAAAATTTGTCAAATCCTCATGATAGGTTCTGAGTATTAAGAAATGTATGACCTATTAATTGCTAATAACAGTGCTATTAATTAATTATATATTATTAGCATGCATCCCTGCTGAATATCTCAACTTTATGTGCAATGGGTACTGAATTGAACAAAGAAGCCTATGAAACATTGTTTGTTTTTTTATTATAAATGGCTAACAGGCTATAAGAGTAGATTTATCGCCCATTATATTGACGTTATAAATTATTTATTTGCTAATTTAAAAATTTAGCGAGAAGGAATAGCTGTTTTGTATAATCATATTCTGGTATTATATAAAAATCAGGTTGTTGTATCAAAATCTTCAGAGGTTATTGACCAGCTACCAGGATTGGATAACTAACTTCTTCTCAACTTGTACACGTCCGTTCGTTCTCTTTCCCATTCATGTCGTTCACAGCTGCCAGCTCTTAATTAAATAATCTTATAATCTTATAGGGACCGAAACATACTTCCAGGAGTATTTTTCATAGCACACCTGACTGGACGAATTCCAACACTCGTGATGATCATTTTCAATTAAATGTAAAAGGAGCCCACTCACCTTTTCTGTTAACCAGACGGCTAGTTGAAAATATATGTAATGGACACACATCCTAAGGAAACGTTATCCTCCCTCATTTTCCCTTACTTTGACTATGGTTGGTGTATGGGAGTCCTGACTCGGGGGGCAGTTTTTCCGTGCACAATATTTCCTCGATTCGTGACTCCTCTAAACCATCACTACCCTTACATATGCAATATTCTTTCGTTCAGAATTACAAGATTCTACTACCGGGGTACAAGATCTCTGTACAATCATTTTAATGTCCCCACACACAAAATTGTAGCATGCGATTGTCCCTTCCTCATTTACTGCACTACCCAATGGAGCTCTCTATCTCCTATCCTAAAGAACACATCCATAAGAAACTTCGAAACCCTCTTATTCCAGATAGAGGTGTAAGGAGTTACCATCCGGAGAGGCGCTTGCTAGTTTGGGAACGATTTATTCATAATGTTTCATATAGCTACCCATTTCTCAAAAGGCTAGATAGACGCCACCATTGGCAGGATGCATCCAATTATCCATTACGTTCCTACTTGATGATTCGTGAAAATTGTTTAATCTTATCGTCCAAATATTTATTGCCTCCCAGAGACGCAATCTGAATAACAATATACCCGAACAATGCGATCTCCTAAAAAATTGAGTTTTTTTTAACTACTTCTTCCTTCTTCTCCTGAGGTGCCGTTTTTTTCAGTGTATACCTTGTCACCCGTTGGTGTCACACCTTGTCACCCCTAACGCATTTCACTTGAGTGGATTAATTAGTTCCATGAACTTTTAGTAAGTTTTTCCATACGTAGCAAAGAATATTACCATTATGAGTTAAGTTTTAGAACATTATATGAAATTTTCTTATCCCACAAACTATCATATTATTTTCATTTGACTGGTGCTTTGCTTTGGGTGGACACTTTCATTATCAAGCGCTGTCAAGACTTTTTCACAATACTATATATATTAATATGTATGTATTATGGTAGTTATACTAGACCAAAGTACTATATTTTATAATTCTATTTGTTTGTTTTCATAAGGCAATATAAATCTCAAGCATGAAGCCATAACTTATATTGATAATTATAGCCATAACTGTAAACCTTTTACTCCCATTAGCTTATCAAATTAATAAATAGATTAAACCACTAGTTAAAAAACCATGCATGTATTCATACTCAAAATAACGAAAAAATTGATAAAACTTTGTTTTATATATATATTTAATAATCCAAAACATTGCATCTGAAATTTTCCCTTTATTTAAAATTTCAAATAAACTAATCAATAACTAAATTGAAATCGACCTCATAAAACTTATCCCATATTAAAATGTTTAATGACACTTACTACTTAATAAAATAAAAAGTAATTATAAATAAATAGATATACAGATGGATAAAATATTTAATGTGTAAGGCTGACAAAATATCATGAAATAAAATAAAATAATGTAACAAACGCAGAATTGAGAAGACATTTGCCTCAGCATGTTGATTAATTTTACCGTGTTTTAGGTCTAAGGACTGGCTTAAGAGGAGGTATTCTTATCTATCAAAGCACCAACTACTTAACTTCTCTCTTCATGCTAAAGGAATGAAAGGTCCTGAAATCATCTTTAGTTTGGCTGTAGAGGACACGGAGACTCATTGAGAGTAAGTAGTCCTTAGAGCACTTTCACCGACCATAAAAGACACGCATTTCCTGAAAACAAAAATACGGGAATCAGTAAAATATGTCCGACCGTTATCTTGGACATAAGTGAATAGCCGCTGATATCCATCGATTGGCTGGAGTGAAACTCCAGTTCGGCCGGGAGTGTGAACGGTAGACTGGGCAGATCTCTAAAATTACCGACCCGGGCTTAAGTGATGTCGCCGGACTTCGCCACCGTACAGATTAGCGGTGAAATCGGGAAGGAATTGGCCTCTCAAATTCGCGACGGGCGGACAGATGGCTACCTGTATTTGCATCTTGATTAATCACGCCGGCATCCCTTATGGACGATGGCCGCGGCAGATAACAGCTCTACTCATAATAATTGCCCGCTATCTGAGAATTAATCTGAGGCCCAGCCGTGTTACGCTACCGATGTTAATTTTTCAAATGGCTTTTATGAATACCTGTTGAGCTGATCGTCATTTAAATATCATTTGACAAATGCACTCATTTTAGTCTTAATTATAAATGATCACTTTGAGTACATCTTAGATGGGACTCGATAATTATCCTGGATTGATTTTTTTTTTATTGACTAATTATTATTAATTATATATATTCCGTTGGAAAATATATGCGCGCAAGTCAAATCATAAAGAACAGAATTGGAAAAAAAGATTTCATGCTTCCCTCATGAGTAAAGATTCCGTACGTATTACAAATCCATTTCTAATAAACGAGAAGAACTGTACGCTAAAGAAAATTAGAAACTAAAAGAAACAGTAAACCTCTATAAGAAAAAAACCTCTATAATATATTTATCCAAACATGATAAACAACGAAATAAAAGTAGAAATGCCAAGAATAAATGTATAAAAATATAATATAATAAATAAATCGTTGCCAAACTAGCAAGCGCCATAAGTTCATTAGTAGAGAGCCAGTTCCGAGATTAATTTATGTACTTATAAATGTCTTAAATCAAGAAGCAAGATCTAATTATCACGTACCATTTTAAATATATCACAATCCTCTAAATGTGAATAAACAAAATTACAATATGGCAGAAATTCGAAAGTGAAAAGCACTCTCTTATGCAGCTGAATTAACTGAGCACATCTAAGGAAAGGATGTAAGAAGCTGCCACAGAATTGCAATTCTGGAGAACTTCACATCGTTGAAAGGATGTAAAAATCGAAATCTTGTAATTGCGATCAATGTTCTCATTCATATCATATACAATTCACTCACTCAGTATTTACAAACAGCCCAGAAAACTCCCAAATCCACATAGTTGTCACCTTCCTGGCATGCGAAAAAGGAAGCGGGGTCTTGGGAAGTCCCCCACACTCATCTATCAGCCGCAAAATCGGATACGAGCCAGTCGTGACCAAGAGCTCGAGAGCCACAGACGTTCAAGACATCATTAGAGAAACTGGTCATCGCCAGGACCCCCGCTACGTATTTATAGCTGCTCAAGAGGCCACTGCCATTTAAGTCTCCGAGGAGGAAATTAGGGATGTTTGGTGCAGTGTAATATTAGGGTGGTTGGATAGGTTCCGATGGAACTTCATGAATTTGGAAGGAACGAGTTCAAGAATGTAGGGTATATTAAGGTCGTTATGAAGGGTTCTGACGTGCTGAGGGGAATTTTGATTGAAATGATTGAATGATTGAAATGATGACGACGCTTGATGTTCGACTGTTTTGCTGTCCTTCATAGCTATATGTTCAGATTGGCTTATGTGTAACTTTGTAGTAATTTATTTTCTATTGAGAGATGGGATGTCCTTCGAAGTACTTTGTACAGTTGTCCAAAGTGTCTGTTTAGTTCTTGTCTTTTTGGTCTCGCGTGCTGGTTCAATGTCAGACTTTTATCGAAATGGAAGCCTGAATTCAGTGCATTCTTGGATTCAGGAAGAGGGATAGAAGGAAAGAAATAGAAATTGAATGTAATTCTTTTAAAAAAGAATAAGAAAGACTGATTGGATGGCTATGTATGTAATAAGAATATGAAATAACCGTAACTGCCCCAATCATATTTCGTTTCAGTTAAAATATAGTAAATGAATATTTTTTCATCAATAAATAATATTAATAAAATTAGAGGCTACGAACTTAAGTCTTGGTCATCGTCTCAAAAGTGAAGAATAACACCATGATACTACAATGAAGTAGCTGATTTAATTTAAATTAACTTTGCTGCCCTTAATAACTTTAAATAGAATGAACAAGCTAAAATATCATATTTGATATGAAGATTGTACCAAATTGATATGTATTTATCTAATTTTCAAGACCAATATAAACTTGTTGAAGGCCTTTTTCGCGTAAAAAAATTTGAAATTTGACCCCTTACATTTTGAACACGATTGCCACAAAATGTTTCTCCTTTATGACGAATCGACATTTAGTACATTAGTTTTCGACCACCTTTGTCCGCAATGCCGATTTGTCTTGAAACAGGAACAAGTTCTATTATGTGTATGTCATTACCTTGCTATAATGCTCCAGGGTGGTCCATTGCAGAATATTGCCTTTTTTGCAAAGCACGTCACGCTTCCACCTCATCTTTCAATACCGCAGCTTCGTGTCGCGTGCTCCGTGCCTTGGGGCACACGCCCATAGACCGCCTCACTCAGTCATTGCTCCAGATAATAAACACCGTAAGGGCTTTTCCACCTTATGGCTCTATCCCTATTTTGTAGTTAGTACTTTAGCGGAACTCTCCACCGGTATTTCGTGCTAAATACAGATTAATGTCTGCACGACGTCTTCTAACAAATAAATCATAACACCTTTTCAATTGCTGACAACTCATCATGTGGAATGAACATAATATAAAGCATTTACTGTTAGAATGTGACGGTAAAGTTGTCCTGCTTGTATTAAAATATTTTATGGTAATTTATTCCTGAATGAATGTCACCTACCTTCCTGAAAAATAAATAAGCAAAACAATGATATTTAGTATAACAGATAAATTTATATCGTACGATTGGCAAGTACAAATTATAAAGGGACTACACTGAAACAGGTACGCGACAGCATCTATACGTTTAAATGAACGAAAACTGTTGCAATGTTATTGTCAAAAGTAAGTCTTAACAACTAATAAAGGGGGGGAGTCCGGAATGATTTCAATAGTTATTTTTTCTTTATCATAGATAGACACTTTTTTTTAGAAAGCAATTCGAAGAGTTACTCGTTGCAGCACCTCACAAACCCTTGTATTAATGGTATTAATGGACCCCAGCACCCTTCCCACATCGATGGGAACAGACTGCCGGGGAAAATTAGTTTAATATTTAGTTTAAGTTTTTATTGTTAGATGTATGTTAGATTTAAGTTTATGATAAATAAGGTGAGCCCCATCACTTTAAATAAATTCAGTCCACTAATGTATAATGTACATCATTATACTTTTGTAAAATGCAGATCACTATTAGTAGAAAACAGAATTTGTACAAAATGTAGCCAAGCTACAGGAAATATAATGAAACAAGTGTAAATAAATTCGTTTGTAGAATCTATATTTTGTAATATATATTACTTTTGTAACAAGAGGATATGAAAAAAAAAAATTCATCAAGATGAACCTATACAGAAAGGATAAACGGTTTCGTGCATACAATTACCATCTTAGCATTTGGGCGTTTGTTCAATTTTATTCTAATATGGTCCTTACCCTAACACAGAAAACTATTTAAAGCCCTATAATTAATTAAATATATAATTAAAACCAATACGTACCGACAAACAGGGTGGCTATTGCCAATGCGGGGAGAATTGTTAGGATAATTTCCTAGCAATGAGGTAATGTATGACTCCCACAAAGTTTCTGTTTTGCTTGTGAAGAAAAAAAACATATAGGAATTTCGTAGGGTCCAAAAGTTGCCTCTTTGACACGAAACTATCGTGACAATTCCCACCTATTCACGGACCTCACAATTCTGCCCATAGTCACCTCCATTAACACCATAAAAATTTACAATCTACAGTCACAAGAACGTATGGTTATACTTGCGTAGGTTTACACACTTTTAATTACTAGATTAAAAAAAAATATCAACAAGAAAACAATTCTCTCACTGCCAAAACAGATCTCTTGATTGTGCCCTCGAACAAAGAAAGCACCGTATCTCCCAGTCCCGTTAACGACCAATAGTAAGCTGTTTCTATTAGTCGTTTGGTAGAATAGAAGTAGTATTTTTGGAGAAATACCAATATTGAACAATTTCACATATTTTGGTGGAATTTTCTTATGAATTGATTTATGATTTTTACACAAAAATGTGCAGCTAAGGTTCTCTTGAAGAATTAATAAATTAAATCACCAACATTTTCACGATTTAGTGAGATTAAATGTGTTGGTTTGTATGAGTATTCAGCAGTTCTACAAAATTTATGAACTTAATTATTTGTTTTAATCGAATATAAATGTAGGTTTTTTTTTCCGTGGATCACTCTTTAAGCCTTGTGTTTTATTTTTTATCTGCTTACCGGATTAAAAGCCAGTTTAGATTCGCCGAACATGACACAGATTCCATGAGAAGAAACTGCCGGAGCCAAGACAGGAATGACATCGTCTGGAAATATTTAATTATAGGGATGATGGATGGGGTTGGAGATACAGCTACCTGCGGATCCAGGGGCTGCTGGAAAACGGCCCTGCGTCAGATGTGAATAATGAGTTCTAATGGTCTTCCCAGCCCACCCGCTACTGATAGCGAAAGTACAGCCACGCCTCCCAGGAGCTATAAGCAATATTTATTGTCTATTAGTCTATCTGTGTTTTTTTTAAAAGGGTAAGACGTTAAACTTCTCGACTAGAATTCGTTTATGGCCAAGCGTAATACTGATTACTATATGCAATAGATGGTGACCCAGAACTATCGAATCACCAAAAACAGATAACCATTTTCATTGTTTTTCTCCTTCTTGGGTTGGATACCCTCTACGGGGATTTCCATATTTACACGAATTCGACGTATTCCAGTGCAGTTGGAATTGTTGCACCGGTCAACGAAAACTATCCGGAAGCAGTGCAAACTCTTCTTTATCGGAATCTAACTTGATCAAATTTACAAAATTTTACAAAATTTACAAAATAATCCTAACCTTTTTTATATATACAATTCGTCATCGACATTCCGTACAAGTACGCCATAAACCTTATCGATGAGCCTTCCCGAAATCACAGCTGCTCATCCTGCGCTGCCCTCCTCCTCCAGTTCCTTCCACATCTAGACGAAGAGATAGGAAAAACCCATAATTATCTGTTATCTGTCAAGCTGTACTATCCTAGTGATCCGGGCATCTCTAGGGGCCGAGCTCTCACGAATTCCAGGGCTCGACAGGAGAGCATGACATGCTCCAAATGCATCCTCTTCTCCCCAGTGTGTGCTGGGCGGGTCTTCTGTCATCATCTTTTAGTGTCTTCTTCATACATGCATCCTGGGGCCTCCGTGTACGGTTAATGGATCTGGGAGATCCTGTAATCCATTTCACCCTCAGCCTATTTCTGACCGAATTGCCTGATTAATCCTATGTTCATCGAGGAAAATCCTATGTGCACATATTTAAAAATACACTGTGATATTTAACGTCGGGGTTTAGGCTTTAAAGGTAGCTACGTTCTCAAGGGAACCATATTGCTTGCTGGCCATTACTTAGCCACCAGCACTATGATGCATTTCGCCCTTAATAAAATTCGGGAATAGATTAGAAGTTAAATCAAAAGGAAATATGTCTGGGGTTGATAGTTTAGTCCACTTTCGTTCACCAAAGGTAATTCGAGTCAGATAGATAAAAAAGTATTCATTGAATATCAGGAATCAAAAACTTTTAGGCTTTATTTAATTAATAAACTTTACTTGACAAATAAAATTTTTATTAAATATAAGATGAATAATATGTTTAGGGCATTACAATTGGTGATTATCTTTCAGTCAGTGGATGGTCCCTCAATTTCATTACAATGTTATAAAATGGTTATCACGTGTGCTGTTAGTTTTCTTTAGCAGCTTTATTGACAGTGAACTTCAGTGAACATGTGTTAGAAGATATTTATTAGGCTGGAAAAGATAAATTTTGGATCACTCCACGTCTTTAGTATAAGCATTCAGAAAAATATTGAAATACTAGACATACTAAACAAATCGGGACTGTGAACATGAATAGGGTCTTCACTAATTAGTAACATCACGTTAACATATCTTATTTCACAGTTTGTCTGAATCATTCTAACTTCGGTTACACATCTAGTTCATTTCATATAATTCAAGTGTAATTAAAGTGTTTAAGTCATCGCACTATTTTTTTACAATAGGCCTTTTTAATTTTAATAGTGCGGTCACCTCAAAGCGGAGTGACATGACGTAATCCACTCATAAAAGGCGTACTGTCACCATTTAATCGCTGTTCCATGCTGGGAGCTGATATTTTTTTCATGCACTTGCCAATCTGTCAATTTTTTCAACTGGCCCGGCTTAAAAAGCTTTATCACCTACAGGTGTCAGAAGGCCCCTTCCCCCATCAGATTAACCCCGAACAGGTTTTCTGGAACTGCAGAATTAGAGAGTGGGTTCATTAATAATTTATAATGAAGTTAAAACATTGTTTTGACAGATCCACTCCAGTTTATTTTAAAATAAGTGCTTGGGGATTACTTTTAATCAGTAATACGAAAAATTTAGATTTGTAAATTGCCATCTGTCCTGGAGATGTCAATGCCATTGAGAGTCATTAGGTCTCCATCGTAGCTGCTACAAAACCGAGGTTACATTACATTAGAACTTATAAGAAATCTTGTTGTCTGAAGTAAACACTCACGGTAAAATTAAGAGCGTGGCATTTTCGCATTCCTGATATGAATTCTTACAATTTCATACTCATATTCATAAAGATATTAAAAAAATATTATTAATTAATAACAACTCATGAGAAATGGAGAATTTACAGTAAAGACTATTAACGCAGGAGGTTTGGCAGAGGAAAACGGACCGACAGGTGAGAAGTTGAGAAATGAGCCAAACTAGTTTTTTTTTCTGAGCTCCTGTTCATTTATTTAGAAAATAATATATATATAGAATTCTGAAGAGCTAAAATGGTCTTCTGCTTTGAGCTGCATTTTAACGAGGCCTTGCAAGGTAACGAAAATCTTATTGCAACTATACATTGTAAACAGGAGTGGGTAATAGGGCAAACCTTGGGATTACAGACTAAAGGATCTAAAACTAACTTACTAACTTATTTAAACCTAACGTGTCCCCACTTTGACGGGTTGCTGCCATTGATAAGGCATGTGTAGGGAGGGGGTGGATATCTTGTTGAACACGGGATCGGTCAGGAATTGCAGCGAATTTGAAGTGATCAGAGTGAATGACCGTAGGCAGCTCGCCAGAAACTACCGCTCTCCCGAGTTTATCTAGGTTAGCTGGTTCTAGATTGTTGTGAATATTTTATATAAGGAAGATGTGTTGAGAACGTACTTGGCGGAGGATCTCATAGAAGTGATGCCAAAATCCATCTTGAATTGATGAAACGATTCTTACAAGCACTGTGAACTTTCTCTTCATGTGAGTCTTTCGCTAGTCGAGGTGATTGGGAAATTAAGTTTTGTGAAATTATGGAAAATGTTGTGCAACTTCAAAAGATGTACCTCGCATAATTTTGGGTTAAGGAAAAAATGTTTCAATTAAACATGAACAATTTATTTTTATTTTAAATTTATAAGAAACTAGTTATCACTATGATTATGCAGAAAAAAGTTATTTTTTAAAAACCAAAAAAATAAATCCAGAAAACTCATATTCTTCTTACTACTACTAATATCTGCAAGTTAAAAAAAAAACAACGTCTACTGGACCTTTTGCAAGCGAATGCCCATTTTAGCTCCTCAGTGAGTGGACTATCAATGGAGAGCCAAGGTCTTACTTGGAGTAGAGGGTCATCGCTGGTTTTCTTTATTCCTTAGAACATCTTAATATGCTACCATCTACTAACTTAAATTGCCGACAATGGCAGCAATTGTGTATTGTTGAGTTATTTGGTTTGTTTGGTTCATTCCAAGACATTTCTGTTGGGCTGCAGAGCTCAGTCCTATAACTGAACGAATTTTCCCTGTTTCTTATTTTGTGTTGGACCAATTCCACTCACAAAAGATTTGGAAAAGCTGATCACTGTCGTCAAGGAAAGACACAGGTAATGACGTCTGAATGTTGCCTTAATTTTTGCAAGCAGTGTTGAATCGAAAAATTAGCATTATTCAAATGTATTGTCACTTTCGGTTTGAAAATATGTGAACCCTACACGCGTTCTCAAACTGTCTTCACAGACAAGATTGAAAAAGAGGATTAGTTGTTAGTAATTAATTAGTAATAAAACTTAAAAATACAGCATGAAATGAAAGATCTTGTACACCATTTTAAGGTTATAAAATATTTATTGGGAGCTATGGCGAATTATAATTACAATAAGACATTAAAATTTTCAAGCAGTTTTCACATTTTTTTAACCTTAACTCACCCCCTTAAAAATTGTACCATGGAGGTGGATCTTAAGAAAATTCACCTTTGGAACTTAATGGCAGGGGAAGAAAACGACGTGCTTTGTTTGAAACCTTTGGAGATCTTAGAAGAGAAATTGGCAGTAGGTGTGATTTTTCTCCAAGGTAAACATACATATTGAATGATTTGATATTTAATTTTTCACTAAGTGTACCTTATTGGTTTGGGATTCAGCAATGGGATGACCAAAACCCAGTTAATTAAGTTGACTTGTTGAACTCAGTTCCTTCCCTCTATCCTATTAGTGGGTTCTCGAGCCCCTTACGATTTATTTAAATATGAATTGATTAATTAATAATTTTTTTTTTAGTTACCATCGCACTTGACTATAATTATGTACAGATTCCTTTTAAGGAGGGCCTCATTATATCGCAATTGGACGTGACCCAAACTCCTCGCGACAAACGTGGACCGTTTTAAATGAAGAAGACAAACTGGTCAACCGATTAATAAAGCACCAGCTAAAGCACGCGCTGTTGTGGAAAGAAGTTCTCAGGACCTGGGCAGAAGAAAGGATAAAAAAAGGTAATTAAACTAAAGACACTAAGGCCCTGACATGGCAGGCAATGGGGTATCCAGTTTTGTTCAATTTTATTTGCTAGGTGAGTACCTGAATGAGCAAGTGGCCTGGGACCCTGCTCTCTTGACCATTGGTCTTGTTGATCTAGTTGTACGGTAACGTCTCTCCTAAATAGGGTATTCACGGAGAGATCTGAGGGGTATTTAGCTCTTGATGATGCTCAAATAAGGGAGGGGGTTGAAAGAGAGCGTTTCCTGCCATTTTCAACCGTTTGATCTTTATTGTCTATTAATAGCTTTGTTAATTATTACAGGTCTTCACGGATACTCTTTGCAAAGTAATGTTTTTATGGCTTATCGCTTACCTTTAATTGGAGAGGTGATTGTTTTAGCTTTCAGCTTTGTGAAAATTTCTTTGTTTGGAAATCAAACAAAGAAAGAACACGTTGTATTGTGGATTGTCAGCGATAACTGTTTTTGCATATTATCACCCAATTTTGGGGGATAAAGTTGGGTTAATTCTAAAAGAAACAAAATTCAACGTGCAAATAAAAAGGTCTGGCTTTTCTTTTCAATTTTTTTTAACTGAATTCATTTTTCATCATATAAATAAGTCTGGGTTACCTAATTGATATAGACACATAAAACTTACAAATAATAACCAATCGATTTGAGCATGCTGTCATCTCAAAGAAACATGATATATCTTCATTTAGTAATTAATTAAACGGTCAATCACAACCTCGGAGTCGGATATTTTGAATGGTAGCTATACTTGGAGCCCCGGTGATGCTAAAAATAAATGAAACAGCATGTGGAATATAAAAGAGCAGTTAATCAGTAACTCCATTATTTTTTTAAAATAAATCTTTATTTAATATAAGAAAATTACAATCTGCCCTAGAAGGGAAATAGATAGTTGAGATTAAACATCCCATTCATACCGTATTTACAAATTTACATTAACTCTCTTATTTATAGAGTATTTACTTTATACATTCGTACAATATAGGCATATATACATAACCAAGGAATCCCCTTAATTGCTCATAGTCGAATCATCACTACGTAGGAATAGAAGCTGAAGTACGCCTGAGACGCTTCAGATGAGGGGAGAAACCTGACTAGTGCTAAAACTTCCAGGGACTAAATTTTTTTTTTTTCCCTTTATTGTGCTATAATTACAATCTGCCTTTTATAAGGCAATACTAATACATATAAATGATCACATTCATACCATAAGGACTAAATATTAACAAAAAATTCCACTTCAACTTCCACTTCGATCTCCCGAGGAGTGTTGTAGTGATGGTTGATTCTTGAAAGCGTTCTCGCTAGGATATTTGGATGGTCGGTTAATATCTGATGGAATTTTAAGAATTTCGCGGAAATAGGATCTTGGATAGTGGACATTTTAAGATTTAAGAAGGGTTTTATTTGTGACGTGACAGTTGCATTAGCTGACGTTCTTGAAACATTAGATTGGAAGAGTAGGATGATTGAGGGTTGACTCATAGGGAATCAAATTAAATATCTTAACCTCCTGATTAATCATATGTAATGCGTTATATTCTATAAAGACTTCAGTACTCTATAACTCCAAAATGTCATTAAATCTGCTATTGAAATCGTTTTGAAAAAAACAACAGCAACGAATCCCCAAACGTAATCTCACCTATTGTATACGATAGCGAGGCAGTTTTCACCCTTGAAGATTTAATGAAATGAATGAATTGGAGCAGGCGTTGTATCTACAGCCGACGAATGGGTGTGATGATCCTCCCAAACGGAATTTCCCTTCACACAAATCAGCTTTCTTTGACCGTTCTTTTATTTTAAGTTCCAAAAACCATTGGAAGTTCATTAACATCGATATTAGTCGCTCATCAACTCTACCTATCTTTATATCAAGACTTGACCAGTTTCCTATCCCCCTTCAATCTTAAGCTTCATAATTAACCGTTATTGTGCTATTTATTTATTTGTCAATCATCCCAGCTAACCCCCTTTTTTTCTATCTAGGGCAATTTTTGATTTTTTGTAAATTGTTTCTGTTAAACCCTTGTAGTGATCTCATACGAACACAGCCTTAAGACATAGTAAAATTCATAAACTTATCAAATCTGTCTAATGTTACGTATTTTTTTTCTTTTTTAAGTCAGCTAGACATTACCATTCTGTTCCTTTTCGTTATTCTTAATGGACAATGTCCCGGAATAACTTTTTTTTTTATCATTGTATCTCATAACTGTAACACTAAGAAGAACAAAAAGAAGTGTGTACATTTTTAGAAAACCCCACGGTTATTTGACGAAACAGGAAACGAATCATTGGTGAGAGTGTATATTGGGTACACTTTTAGACTCTTAGCCACATTGTAAATGTATGTTAATAACAGCGATAAAGATAAAAAGGATAGAAAAACAGAAATTTTGTCAACATATTTAGCTATGAAGGAAAATCTAAAACCGATGAACGTACATGTAATCAAATCAGTCATTTTTCTTTGTTAATTTTTCTGATAAAACAACTAGTTCTCTATATTTAATGTAATATATTAATTTTATTTGGCAACGCTGTTTATAAATAGATAACCTCTCGAAAGGGTTTTTCAATCAATCGCTGTAGTTCACTTTTCTTTACGGTATTAAATGTTATATTGAAGCGTAAATTTATCATTTATTCTTGTTAGTACTAAAATACACATCAAATATTGGCGACATGATCGTCAATGTAATCAAATCAGTAATTTTTTGATAATTTTTCTGAAATAAATCTTTTTCTCTTTAGTTAACGCGATATATTAATGTTATTTTATGTTTTTAAGTAGATCTACAATGCCGTATAAGTATCGAGAGATGCAACCTCAACAAATAACAGCGGGTTTATCTCATCTGTAAGTTTTTATTCAATTACTTTTTATCCAGAATGTCAAACTCGGACGGCCAAGTAAATGATAATGTAACGTTACTAGCTCAAAATCAAAAAATAATAAATACTTTAAATGTGCAATACCAGGTCTTGGCTCAGTTACTTCAAACATACAAAAACAATCAAAATTTAAAATATCAATTCAACATTGTTTTAAAGTAGATAGCCTCTCGAAAGGGATTGTCAAACAATTGTTGTTGTTGTTTCTTTACTGTAATAAATATTATATTGAAACGTGAATTTGTCATTTCTTCTTGTTTGCACTAAAATACACAGCAGTAAACGATAGAAAAATTTAAATGTTTTTGTCATCTTCCATTATGAGCAAATCGACAAATTTAATGTTTTATATTAACTAAACATGGATAAAATTATATCACAAAGTTTAGTATTTTTTCATCTCATGTTGTATTAAACGTTTTATGTTTTAGGAGAAACGTTCAATTTCTATTATTTATTTCTAGACGTCAAATTTTTATTTTTTTGCATAATACTAGAAACGTTTTACTACAACAATAAAACATTTTACAGCAAACAGTAAATTATTTACATAACGGGTGTAAGTGGTGAACGGTTCATTTATTCAAGCTTATCGACCATTAATGTAGACTTTTCATAAGCTATACTTCCTTTATTTACAGATAAAGAAATAAAAATGGACAACGCGTTAAAAAACAACGATAATCAGACATATTATTATTTTTATTAATATTTTATTGAGCTCTACTTATTACCAGGAAGAAGGCTTGTTCCATAATGACGTTCCAGTCATAAAGTATAATTAACGCAATAATAACCAAGTTAAAGGTTATTAAAATTGAAATGAACAATGACTGCTACTATCAAATTTGATATTGATAAAAATATAGAAAACGTTTTCGAGTTATCAAGTTATTTCAAAATCAACTTTGATTAGCCAAATGCAATACACTAAATATTTGTGTGCCTTTCAGAAAGTTGCAGAGAGAAGTTAAAATTCTACATGCTTATGTTGCTGGTTACTAAAATTTATTTTTAAATTGGAAAATGGTCATGGTAGAGCTAATCTTGCCCCCCCCCCCTCAGCTAAACTAATTTCTTATTTACTTCGATTTTTTATGGTTTCCTATACGTATAGTGTGTACTCCAAAACCACAGTTTAAGCCAAGCTATCCTTAAATAGAGTACTACAGACATACAGGAATAATTACAAATTACAGCAATATGTACATATACTAAACATTTTTACATTTTAGAAAATGTCTCCACTCTGCAAACCCTCTAATAAATAAAATTGTAGAAAGTTCACTAATATGTTCCGAAAACATATATTATTATCAAGTCATATCTTGACTAATGCAAATATCTATTACAAGCTAACTCCGACTATAAATTATAGTTCTAGGGAATATATTATATTTCAAAAATAGTGTTTACTGTATGTTGTCGTTATGATAGTTTTTTTTTATTTTATCACTCTCTCTCTCTCTCTCTCTCTCTTTCTCTCTCTCTCAAGGCGTGATGGTGTTTTTACTATTCTAATATATTTTTAATGAGCCTACTTGATTAACGCCATTATTCATTCGTCTTGGAGGAGATTTAAGCATTTTAAGATAAAATGAAATTGTAGGACAGTGCCTTTTGCATGCAAAGAGCCGAGCTGTGAAGACCATAATATCAAAGGGCGGGCACGCTCATTATTCATATCCGCTAAGTTTATGAAAATCCTTAGTGAATAAATTCAACGTACTCAAACACCATATCTCAAGGGAAGGGCACGACCAAGCTTCCTTCTATGGGAGGCTTGAGTAGGAATGCGTTCGAAGCCAGCTACAGATTTTTACATAAATTATAACTAACAGCGCCTATCCGGCCATACTACACCATCAAGCTATGTAGTACAAGTGAAAGAGGAAAAAAATATAGCAGTCATACTTAAATACACCCTCTGGGGTGTTACGCTACTTAAGAGTATAGCGACCGACGTTCGTAACTCACCATTTCTGCAAAGGATGCTTCTGAGTTTGGGTTTATCTTTTCTCATTCAACCTCTTGTTTCCTACATATCCAGGGTTAAGGTAAAATAACCACAAGTCATTATGCGAATAAATTACTGATTATCTCTACCTGCTATTGATACTACTTGTCGTTTGATACTGCGGCCCTTGTGATAGCCCAAGCTTCCATCTCTATCCTTCTCTGTCCTCCAGGTCAGCAGTCTTTCTTAGCAAAACTCTTGTATTAATTTCTTTTAGTTGCTCCACTTCATAGTCAAACTAACGGAGCATTTCTCCGTCTGAGCCTCGTGCTAAATCCTCATTTTTTTTCATTGGCTATCCATGCACTGCTTCTTTAGGAATCTTTGTTGACTCTTCTTACAAGGCCAAGCCATCATCTCCACTGTTTGATCTGATTCAAGGTACAGTTTTCCACCTGTACCATATTATGGCACAAAATAAATCTTGAATTAACTTCTATTCCTAATGAGAAAAGTAATATTTATTCACTTTTGTAAATGACGCCACGTTAACGTTTTAGGCGGTCATGTTGGTAATAAAGGAATTATAGTCATATATACGATGAGCAGGAAGTATAGATTGTTTATCTGATTTTTTTCCTACTCTAATCGATGCTTTCATATCACCAGAAACTTCGGATAATCTGTGACAGGTGTTCTGAGGTGTTGGCCTTAGCTTACATTACCGCAAAGCAGACTACTTTGATATTTTTTTCGGAAGTTGCTTTAATGATGAGCTATTAATTAATTTTTGAAACAATTTGTTTGAAAAAGCATTAAGAAGCTTGTGCTTTGAAAATATATGGATCTGTTGAATACTTTAATTAGACCATTTCACTCCTTTGATATTGACATTACAATAACGGTATAAAATATTTACAAAACTTACATTTTTTTCTGTGTTTATAATTTTGTTATAAAAAACCGTAAGTGAGCCTTTAACAAAAAAAAAAAGTAGATTTTTAATGAGTACTTATTATCACTGAAATAAGACTAGCCATTACAGCAAACTTATTTTTTTACATCAAACTCCCAACATTCTGAGTATAAAAGAAGATAACATGGATACTTGTTGAGCTAGATTTAATTAATTAAAATTAGAGCTGAAATAAAATGAACCCGATTTTAAACATTTTGCTATCTTTGGTTGTCTATGAATACACTTAAAGATTTTCCGAATGCCGGAACTATTGGTGAGCTCAAAGATCGTTACTGTCTGGAAACTTCCACCTTCAACTTGTTCAGTCAACTACACGAAGGGTTTATCTCAAGAAATAAAACGTATCACAAACATATTCTAGAGTTTTCTATCTAATCATTGCAGCGGCAGTCAGTGAATGAAAAGAGAAAAAGGAATCTTCGATTGAATATTTCCATCTTAATCAGACATCTATTGGTTAGGTGGAGAGCCGGTCTGGACAGATAGATAAGATTTACTCCAAGCCGCGTGCCAGCGCGCATATTGCATTCCAGTTGGAGCAGTCAAGCCCGGACGCTTTGAAAAAGTGAGCAGACATAGAAAAAAAAGGAGGGGGCTATGCTACAGAGGCTAGAGAACCGGTCGGCACAGATAGCTATGCAGATTTGAAGAAATATGAAGAGTAGCCGGAGGGAATGAAGCATTATCGGTCGCCGTACCCGTGCTCTCCAATGATGACTCAATTTACATAAAACTGTTAAAAACCGCTGGCGAAAGTCCGATCCTCCAATGTAAAGAGGGAATTACGCAAAAGAGGACTCTTATATTTCATACCAGATCTAGTTTTCATGCCTCGGAGCTTTTTTTTATTCGCAAACAACCGCAGTCGGATGACGCTTATATCACGTGTATCCCTACAAACAGGATACTTTCCTGGATATTTTTTTTCTTCTATAAAACTTCAAATATAGCAGGCAGATCGTAAATAAACTCAGTTATAAGTTAATATAAAATCCTGCTTATCCTTCAATGGAAGTTCAGCAAACTTTTGCATACTCCAAACGCATTAAGCCTACACGGACATGTCTCCATAAAATGCTTGAAACCTCTGTTCGTCATCTTGTTGCACTGGATATTTTAGCTTCCAGGTGCTACGTTATCTTGCACTAGTTATGGGTGTACTTCTAGGAATATTTCAATGCTCAAAACAACTAAAAAGGCTTGGCCTTAACACTAGTAAATATGATCGGTCCGGAAACGATCTTTTAAAACATTTCTTCATCGATTTGGTGAGGAAAGAGCTTTTTGGTTCGACCCAGGAATATAAATTACGATTTAAATATATGACACTAACTAACTGTACATTCGAACATTAAAAAGAAATTATTAAACAATTAAATAAAAATTATGCTGGTAAATAATTGCAGGATTAGGGTCTTAAGAAAATACACAACTTATTTTTGAACACGAATTGATCTATATAGGCTCAGTTAAAATCATATTTGTTATAAATTTGTCATTGTTTGTTGTTATAGATAATGTGATTTAGGTTTTTACACTCATAATGCCAACTAATATCCTTAAAATTTATGGATTCTAATAACATTTTTCTCAAGCCTTTTTAAGGAAATATTTTTTTTCCATGTAAGGAATTGACAAGCTGACTTAAAAAAAAAAAAAAAAGTGGGAATGATTTTTGAGCCACCGCCACCAAGTAAGACTACAAAACGTTTCTAGACGTTTGAGCCCCGTTCACGCGAAAAACGTTCCGGCTTTATTCTTATTAGCAGGAAAAACCAGTGACAATAAACAGTATTCTTTGGAAGAGTTACAATGAATTATGACACTCATAAACGATAATAGTTCATATGTACATATGTACATACAAAACGGTTCATATGTTTAAACAAAAAACAATTTCTGAAACTGTTTTATTTGCAGGATCACCCAGTATTCAGGTGATTTGCATTGACCTCCTTCATTGTCATTATATTTTAGTTTCTTGAGGACTATACATTTCTAGAGAAAATGGCATACAATAAATGATTGTCTACTCAAATTGTGGCTACTCAATGAAAGTATTATTAAAAAATATATTACATGTAATGGCTAATTTAACAGTTCCCTGAATGTTCAAACAATTGCTATTTCGAAAATTTGTCTTTTGAGTATTATTTCATCAGCTGTAAATATTACTCAAGTAATTTAGAATATAAAAACAATATTAGTGACGTTTTCTGAACAAAATACAATATTTCAATATTTGTCATATCAAAATAATGATTTTACTCAGATTAAAATAAGAAAGGAAATATAAATACTTTAATTATTAGATACAAAATTTGCATATGTACAATTGAAAAATCAAGACGTTTAAAGAAGGGAAATTTTAATTTAATGTAAAATGAATTCCAGATGAGTGAGAATAATGAACAATATATACATGTGTGCTGTATGTCTTAATTATGAGCAGAACGTTTTTTCCCCTTCATATCCCCTTGCTGTAAAAAAAATATGCAATTCAAAATAGATTCTGTATAAACGACTCTATTTACAATAAGTCTATTTACAATTTCCTGTAGCTTCGCTACATTTTATACGGTGATTTGCGATGTTACAAACGTATAATGTAGATTATACATTCATTGTCTATGCATGAGCAGGACGTTCTTGTTGATGGTTCCATTTTATTAATCAATAAATAAATTTGAAGCGAGTTGAGAAAGCAAAATGACGTAACGACGCTATTGTAATTTTAAATTTCATTCGGAACAAAAAACGGGTATCTAATTGTTTTTCACCGTGCAAGAAGTAATCTGACCCTCTCATCCAGCTTGAGATGCTACGATGCTCAAAACACTTTGCCTTTCCTTCAATTGTGTTTTATCGGTACTTTATTTCTTGGCGAGGCGAGCAGAAGATGGTTTGAAAAAAGCAAAAAAAAAGAAGTTTATGAAAGCACGGAGGCACAAGATGACAGAGGGAAGGCGTGATCTGTTTATTCAGTGGAGTGCGCCTTAAGAAGAGCTTGGCCAGATGATGCCATCCTTATGCATTAGGAGCCACGGCACGGCACCCTGTTTAGGAAGTGATGTTGGCCACTATTGCTCCCGGTCACCTAAACAGGCACCCATTCACCCCGCGTCATTTGCCTTAAAAGCTCAATTCAAGCCCAAAATCAAACTCGTTAGAGGAGCGGTACCCTTGGAAGTGTTAACTCGGGGCAGTTGAATCGCCACGGATTTGTGGCCGGGGTCTGCCTATTAGAGCGAGACTTATCGTACCCGGTGTCTCCGGGCTGCGCCCCATAACTTCTCTCCTACTGGTGGTTAGGAAGAAAAAAGCGAGCAAAAATTCAATCGGGCCGTTCCTATTCCCGCAATCAGAAATAGTATGTTAAGAGCTGTCACCTGGCACAATCGCAAGCAGTTAGCCTATTGGACTTGAAGCCATTGTGTTGGTCTATTAAGTGGAAAAGGTGAGCAATCTAGAGGTGACCAAAATGACTATTTTTAATTGTCTTCACCAAATACAGACGCTCGTCCAAAATTCTGTCCTGGAAAGTTTTGATATTTAACGATTTTATAGGTAATTTAAAAATACTAATTACAGCCAAAAGTATTGCAGAGATTTTAGAGAATATTGAGTCGTCACATTTTCAAGATTTTATAATAATATTTTAAAAATGAGCTTACAGTGTTAGTGAATAAAAAACGTATATTTCAATACTATTTTATCATTTATTTGAGACAGGTAAGACATAATTAATATCTAATATTAATTTATTTTATAATTTTAATTATAATTTAATTTTGTGATTTTTTGACGAAATGTAGACCCGGATACTATGATATTATAACCCGCAATGTGGTTGAATTTAGAATATCCTGGCTAATCCCTAACCCAGCTACTAAAAATATACTAAACAAATCTACCTGATATAATAAAAACTTGTTTATTTGCTTTATAGTCAAATCTGGTGTTATCTCTCTTGAAAATATTTGTTTATCGGGGAGGGGGGAAGGGGGCATTAGACCCGTAAAACAAAATCAGAGTAATACTATTTTAAAAATATTTTTGAAATATTTAAACCTACCAACATTTTGTCATAACTCTTTGAGTTTTAACGAGACAGTGTTAGTTTTAATACACCTATAAAACTACATAGCTTAAATTAAAGCTCCGCTGACTGGACATGAACAGAACCATTTGCCTATCTACAGCCTAAATCTATCTACATAAAGCTGCCTTGTTGAGCTCTTGATTCATTTCAATAATCATTATACATTCATTCTACAAGAAAGGTCCTATTGGTGTTCATGGATAATTCTACTGGAGGCTGGATGTCCCTGCCTCCGAGCTGTTTAGGGCTAAGCAAATATCTTGATTGTAGCTTCCAGCTAGTTTTAATAGGGACTTCAGTTTCAATCACTGAATCCAATTTATTATGTATTAAAAACACTTTTTTAGTAGTACAAACGGCCATTTTTCATTGTTCAGAAGTGACATTATCAACTCTGACATGCTGCTCTATGACCACACCTATTATAATCTCCCCCTTTATTTATCATGTTTCAGAAATTGTTATAAAACATTTTTTGTTCAATTTTAAATAGTAAAATCCTGTGGTTTCCAACGATTCGGCTGATTTCTTCTGAACCAAGAGCACGTGGAAGGTAGGGGAGGAACGTTTAAAGTTAGTACGTCATCTTTTGGACCCACTTGGTGGGGAATTTTTCAAATTTGATTTAAAAAGTCAAAATGGATTGACTCCTTGGTAATTTTCTTAGAAGTTTAAATAAAAAACCATACTACGACGAATCTTAAACCAAATTACGGTTACGGCGTTCTCCTTGATTATTTTTGTGTTTGTTTAAATTTGTTACTGTGATTTTTTTGTCTCTTAGAGCTTGGGCTAATTGAATTAATTTTGCTTTGTTCTGTTCTTTATTGTCTAAATATTAAATCCTTCCATCTACTAACACATTTAAACCTACTATTTATATTTATTTTTACCTAGTATTTTTATATTTAAACGTACAGATTTAAATGTACGTAGCGTAAGACGCATTGCCTTAAGCACATGCCGAATTTGAATGCAAAGAGATAGCTTATGATTTATATTGTGCATGAGTAAAAAATTATTTTAGGAATTTAAATGCAGAAGCGTTTACTACTGCATATACAGCTTTAAGCCAGTTCGTCGATACACGTTGTGTAGCGTTTAAATCTTGAAGATCATTATCGTTAATTTTTTTTCAACAACCTACATAACTCGAACTAAATCAAAATTGATAAATGCTACAGAAAATTCTTTCTGTCCAAATGAACCTTCTTCATAAGTCAACTTTAAGGGAAGGAAAAAAAAAAAAATTAACGGTGGCTGTGGTGTAACGCCAATAAGGAAATGTAACAGTGTTATTATAACGAGAGCGTTTTATTTAGTTATTAATCAGAGCCGTTTTAATTATCGTTACAGTGCACTTACGCGGCTGTCGACATGGCGTTAAAGCTACGGACTCAAGGACATCGCCTTATTAATGAATACGAATTATTTTTGAATTCATTTTCTTCATTAACTCAATCCAGGAAGGGATTTGAGTAGATAAATGGGTGTTGTTAGTGAAGCATTCGTAACGAATTGTAGTACATATTTGTTATAAATAATGAAATAGAGTTGAAACTAAATTATGTTTCATTCGATACATTTATTGTTTATTTCCTATGTTATATGTGAATATAACATTTTATATTTTAATATCACTTTAGGATATTGTTATAATATGACATAATTTTCCGTCTGGTTTGTTCATGCTGAACAATGGCAGGAGCTACTCATAAAATAATATTCAATTATTCTAGATATTCATATTTCCGAAATCATTTCTATCCAGAGGAAATTTGTCTCCATTTTATAATACTTGATTGAAATGTCGGTTAAGTCTAATTATTACATCGACTAAAACTTGATTTTGCGGATGTGTTTGTATTATTCTTCAATTCCATGTTACAATATATATAAATTATTATTTTTTCTAAATTTTAATGTTGAGCTGTATACGACTTCGAAGCTTATGAAAAATATCAAAACAATTTAGGCAGGCCAAAATATGTTTTTTTAAGTTTAGTTTAACCGTAGCATGTTATATGATACTGTAAAATGAATATTTGCCAAAAATATCATTAGCACCATGTACCGATGTACTTCTATTGTAAGGGTTAGTTAGAGACATGGTATTTTATCTACATCCTCCGGCCATCCTCCGTGTACTAAGAATAAGAAATCTCTGCTTGGTATGTGGACCTGATGTGCCGCGGGGATCGCGGTGGGTTCTAAAAGGCTCCTGAGTTCGGTTAAGCCTTTCATGTAAAAAAAAAATAACCAAACAAAAAGAAATTACTTCTTTCTCTATCTATCTATTTATATTTGCAGCATGCCCACTGGTTTAAGCTTAAGTTAGTTAAATTCCTTTATTGTGCTAAAATTACAATCTGCCTTTTATAAGGCAATAAGTAATTAAGATAAATGCTCTCATTCATACTATATTTACAGTTCATCATTCACTCGCTCATTCATACAATATTTACAGACAGCCCAGAGACCCCCCAAATCCACCGCAAAGAGAAAGCGGAGTCTTGAGAAGTCCCCCACGCTCCTCCGTCAGCCGCGTCACCGGATACTAGCCAGTGGAGGCTGACCAAGAGCGCGAGAGCCACAGACGCTCAGGACATGATTGGAGAGACTGGCCATTGCCAGGACTCCCACTGTCACGCGTTTATAGCAGGTCTCGAGGCCACTGCCGTTTCAGTCTCCGATGAGGGTTATAGGGATGAGTGGCGCAGTGCATTGACTGTGCTACAGGATTAGGGTGGTTGGAAAGGCTACTGTGGAATTTCATAAACTTGGAAGGGATGAGTGTTAGAATGTAGGGTATGTTAAGGTCGTTATGAAGGGTATTGTTGCTGACATAATAAGGGGCATTTACTATTGTTTTCAGGACTTTTGATTGAAAGGATTGGATACGCTTGATGTTCGACTTTTTTGCTGTCCCCCATAGCTCTATTCCGTATGTCCAGATTGGTTTAAGTATAACTTTGTAGATTAAGCTTAAGAGATAAATGAATTATATTAAATATAGAGAAATATATAAACCATCTAAGGATAAAAAAAATATAAAATAATAGTAGTAATAAATAAATGAATAATACTCAAGGAAATAATAACATACGTCTTAGATTGACGAAGAGGTGTTAGAAGGTGGGTAAGGATGGAGCATGGGGGATATTAGGAGGTAGGGCTTAATAGAGAGTGGTAGAGCATGAGAAGAAGGAAAATTGTAGAAAAACTAACTCTCAGGGAGATGCTGCATTATTATCAAGTAAGGCTTTCGTCCAATCTAACAAAGCAGCCTAAAAAATAATCCGCACGAAATTCAATTGGCCAATCTAATCTAATTGGCAACTGTATTTCGCTTTATATGTTTTAGTAATGGGTAAGTATGTTTTAGTTTTCTTACAATTTTTTTTGTCTTTACAATTGATCCACAACTGTGAAATGGAACCATAATTAGTGAATATGGACGTCACATTAAAGTAAGAATGAGTTGTCGGAACGAAGGCGTAGGGCATCCCCATAAAGGTATTTAAGGTTTGGTGCATCTTAACAAATCCGTATTACAAGCTTGCTTAAGTCGCCATGGTGTGTCGTAAGGTAACCTAAGTGGGGACAGTTCTTGTATCAATAGGTTAGTACGACCAGAAAGTCTAACATAAAAACGTGTGGTGGGAGTAGGTTATTAAGTTATGCTTAGGTATTATTCAGCGTATTATTAATTAGTCGGAATCTTGAGTTCGTGAGGGGGTCAGACTTTTAGACAGATTGCGAATATTATTTATAGTCACTTTGCTGTATTGATTTGAGTTTCCATTTGATGCCCAATTGGCGTAAGAGTGCCATGCGATTTCGGAGAATTAGTGATGCATGTATCCGTTAAACTTAGTTCAAAATAGCTTAGCTCAATTTCAGCCTTTAAAGAAGTATGGATGCGATGAGACAAAACTATAAAAAAAATGGTGTAGCCACTTACTGCTGATCAACCTGTTGGATTGAGGCTATATGCATCAGTTATGGACTGGGAATGGGTTCTGTTCACCTATTTCCACTCAAATTTTGTAGCTATTTTCTGTCAGTTAATGTCATTCACGTAACTGTTATCAAGTTTTATGTGCTCAGCTAATATACTTTTATTTAAGTAACCTATTCCACTACGATTAGCGTAGGAGACATACATTTTTCAAAATGATTTTTTTAAATATATTAGTCTTTTATTGTACAAAAAATGATATCAACCCATATACAATTTATTAGAATTACCTAAAACTATTACAGAACATTCCAGCAGAAAATCAATGGCTAGCTGCCCAAAATAGGTGTTCCGTTTGAAATTAGAGACAATTAATTGTTGCAGACGCCTTGTCTAACTACCTAACTGCTATTTAATCACCGTTTAACTAGAGTTGTTGGGTTCTTAACTAAAAACACATTAAAGCAGCTTGAAGACTATTTAATTACATGTTTTGGGGTGGTGTAACAGTCACGCAAGAGAGTAGCTTTGCTATAATTCTTTAAGATTTTTGTTTCTCTTGATAATTTTAGGTTTTATAATACTTCTGTACATGTAAAAAATATGTGTCTAACATTGAACCTCAGAATCTTATAAGACTGTAAAAGGAATACATACTTTATGCCCTAAGAGAACACGATCTCTCTTATAAACCCGGCATACTCCGGTAAGTTTGTATGTATGACGAATCCGACATAATTCGATGTTTACATGCTTTCCTGTATCCTACACACTAATGAAAATTTACATGAAGATCCGAATACAACCTACTCCTGAAAGTTTATACGCTGAACTGAATCCGACATCCTCCTGAAAGTTTACATATACATCCAAATCCGACATTTTCCTGAAAGTGCACATGCATAGCCAAATTCGACATCATCCTGAAAGTGCACATGCATAGCCAAATCCGACATACTCCTGAAAGTGCACATGCATAGCCAAATCCGACATCATCCTGAAAGTGCACATGCATAGCCAAATCCGACATACTCCTGAAAGTGCACATGCATAGCCAAATTCGACATCATCCTGAAAGTGCACATGCATAGCCAAATCCGACATACTCCTGAAAGTGCACATGCATAGCCAAATCCGACATCATCCGGAAGTTTAAAAGTTTATCCGATTCCAACATACTCTTGAAAGTTCACGTGCGGAACCAAACCCAACATACTCCAAAAAGTTTATATGCAGAACACAATCCAACATACCCCAAAAAGCTTACAAGTACTTCTGAATCCAACATACTTCTGAACGTTTATATGCAGACCAAATCAGACGTATCCCTGAAAGTTTATATGAAGAACCAAATCCAACATGCTCCTGAAATTTCGCATGCAGAACCGAATCCGACATACCCCTGAAAGCTTACATGCTTACATCCATATCCGAAGCCGACACAAGAGCAAAAGAAGGCCAGAAGCGAAACAGGAGGCAGGAAGGTGCTCCAGTAAGAAAGAAAAAAAGAGTCGATAATCGATTGATGGAATGTTGCGTGGTTGTTGCCGTCAGGAGTGAAGGATCCCCTTTTCCATTGGTGGCAAGAATGATGACCGTGGCTTCACTAATTGCACACTAATGCCTAGGTGTGAACCCTTCCTTCGATTGTTATAGCTCTCTTGCACTCTTGCCGGCCGCTCTCATAAATCCCTCCCACAGCATTAACTGTGGTCACGTTACCGAACCATACCATAAAAGCTGACTGTCCTATCCGCTAGTTTTATCTTCCATATACGCCAGGGAATGTTTTGGAGCCATGGGAACTGTGTACGAGCGACTTTTGTATACACAAGAACAACCAGTCCTTCTGTTTATTTTTTTGCTTTAGCAATTGCCCTAATATCATTTCCCTAATAATACGATTTACTTACGTATTATGTGGTTAAATTATTAATAATTTCCTTCTTACTCAGGGGAGTACCTAGGGAAACCTCGGTAGCATACATCAAATATGTAACATTCTATACAAATAATCGAATGAAAAATACTTTACATTTGTAAACATATAATAAGAAATAAGAGGTTTTCAAAATATCACTTATAAGTAAAATGAAATAAACTAAATAGATACGGTAAATAAAGATAAATACAAACAATAAACAATAAAAAGAAAAATCTAACGTAATGCATCACGTATTAAAGAGTCAAGTCGTCATGGAATGGTGTAAGGGGTAACTTAATTGGGTTCAGTTCTGGCAGGAGCTGTATTATTAAGTTATGCTTAGTTATTAGTCCGACTACTTTGAATTGGCTTCTCAATCCATAAATGTCCATTAATATGTGCTTTATATGCTCAAATGGCCCCGACAAAGTAAGTATACGAGTATGCTTTCAGCTTTTTTGTTACTGACAGTTTTGAAGGTCCGTGAAGTAAATGCAAGGATCGTTTATATTTGGTGTGATGGCCAAGCTAAGACTCCAAAGCGTCAGGAATTCATTGTCCACTGGTTTTACCTTTGTATTTAGATGTTTAGTTTGATGCTGTTCTCAATATGATCAGGAAATAGTTATTTTTAATTACCAAGTAATTGACCGGGACATCACATCATTATTATTTTTTGTGGTTAATTTTAGTTTTGGCATCATCAAACAAAAATTGATTTAAAGTTACGAACAATAGTATGTAAGAAAAAATGTCTTTATCGGCTTTGATTTACAAAACAAAAGTTCCAAAAGGCCCAATATCAACTCCATACTCATAATTCAGACCTTAAGGTCATTAATTTGGAATTCTCAATAAGACGGGAAAATATTTATTTATTTTTATTACCAACTACCAAGTTATTAATTAATGACTCTTAGACATGCTTCCTCTAGTTGGCAATATTATTGATGTTTTGGGTCATCAAATCATTAAGTACAATTTGAAGTTTTGTCAACGACTCAGAATTCAACGATCAGAACAGTTTGGCTAAGAGTTTCCGGTATCAATAAAAACAACAGTCGATAAACAAACATATAAGATTATACAGGAAGGAAATGTGTAAAATTTATGAAACATAATAAAGAATCATTTCGTGATAAACTGCAGTTTAGAGTAGATGATCAAAGATTGCTGAAAGCAGCTCCTCCGATTTCTCGGTTACGGAAACAGTAACACTCAAAAAATTAATACATTTACTGTTTATATAACTTATCCTAGCGTTTTTGAAGTGTTTCCGTCATTATGACCGCTTATAATTCTCAGTCGGAAAATTCTTATCTAAATTTTAAAATTAGATAAATTATAAATTCATATCAGTTATTATGCCTGTAAAACAAAAAAGATATGTTTACCTCGTCCTGATTTATTATGATGTTTAAGTGCAAATTTATTTATTTATGCAAGAATTTATTCTAAGGTTTCTCTATGAAATAGCGATAATTTATGTTACGTTTGATGTATGTATTTTCACTTGAAGGGCATCAATGTTGAGCTAGATTTTTTTTAAAAATTTTTCCCTGGCAAAAATTCAAGATAAAAAAAACGAAATGTATGGTGTTGTTTCATAGCTGGACTCAAAGTTTCATAAGATCAATATAATGAAAATATCTTTAAATTTCTTATTTTTATTTATTTTTTTTATGCCCCAATAGTACTGAAATGAAATAAATCCCATAAAAACAAATAAGAGGCATTCATCATCTAATTACCGTAAATGTAATTATTGTATTAGCTGACATAAAAAATATTTATTTTCCTCAGGGTCCTATGTACGATATCAAATCGGAGATCCGGACTTTCTTATGTAAATTGTAATATAAAATCTTAATCAAATAACCAATCTTTCCTATCACCACAGTGACGTTTAGTCAAATCAAAAGGTTTTTGACAGCTCTTCAGTTTCAAATTGAAGTATAGATTTTTTTTACATGCTATTCTTAAACTGTAAAAAGAGTAGCAGTGAGTAGTTATTCATAATAAGAATAAAATGTTGCAAATAAACTTCGTACCATCAATCGGCGACTGAAGAAGACAGCTTAGATAGAGCTGTCGAAATCGTTTTTGTTTGAATAAACGATATTGTCGAGAGGCCGAAGATTGGCAATTTGATTTGTAACATTCCACAACCGGCACTAACAATACAGAATACAAATCTTAAACTCAAATTAATTATATTTATTTTTTTTAAATTTGCTCTGAGTGATTGTGCATAAGTTTTTGTTTAATACATCCATCACAAGGGATACCATTTAATGCTGTGTTGTGACTTTCTGTGAATATCATCACTAACCTTATTATATATAATGACCACCTTATTCTGCTGTTTCAAGAAATACATCCCGAATCTGATAATTAACTTTACGTTAGTGAAAAGAGGGAGAGTTCAATATATAACAATGTATACAAAACAGTTCTCGCCGAAGCTACAAGGTCCCAAGTATGTTATTAAACAACAAGGAATGTCGGAGTAACGGATTTTGATTGTATATAATAATTAAATTAATTCAATAAAACTGAATAAACTACTCAATAAGAAGTAATTATTAAGAACAGTAAATCCTTTAATTGTGTGGTATCGCACCATTAACTAAGTTTTTTTTATAGGCAATGGGAAAATATTTCAATCAAAACTACTTCGACTTATTACTGGTGCTCCAGTGTCATAAAAATTACCCTACATACGTTCATCGAGACTTGTACAGACATTTCATCACTATACGTACATCTGAATCCTCGCATACTTGAACTAGCAATGCAAAACTTATCTGAAACGCCACGACGACTCCAGAGGAACCGGAGTAGGGATTAATTTAAGTAAACAACCATCAACCTAATGCTACATATGGGGATGCATCACTGGATGTTATTTACCGCATGTAATGTACTTCATGTCTATATTTCACTATTACCCACTGTACATCTCGTTCATGGAGTGTATCACTTGTTTTCTGTTTACTTTGTATGAATAAATCAATATTACAAAAAAGTAAATAAGTGCATGAAACTAATGGCGAGGTCACTTATCTTTGGATCAAGTAGTTAGAAACTAGTATTGGTTGATTGTCGAGTCGACTACTAGTTTCTAGATGCGTTATAGCCTCGAACACGAAATTCCACCTCTAGACCAATTACAAAGATGAGCCAGCTACCCGGAGAGGATTGCCTACGCAAAGTTCTACCTTGTCAGATGATGAAATATACCAAGAAGAATGCATGTTCCTAATGGAGAGAAACCTTGGCTAGGGAGGTGAGTAGGCAGAAGGGCTTATTTACAGCAGTTATAGGTAGGCCTAGCAGTAAATCTGCCAGGAGGCGTGGTCACTACCTCTGCTTCAACAATTGGATCTTTCTGACCAGGCAATAAACCAGTCCATTTGCTCGTTAGTCAGCTCCAGCCTTCCTCATCTCTCGCCAATTGATTCATGTTCCGCTGTATTTCCGTTGCGTGCTTGTGTATTATCGATGGTTTGTTCACTACTAGCGTTTGAGTAGTTCAAAGTCCAAACTGATCCACTATCATCGTCCAACATGTAATATCCACTGTATTTTCATTGAGCTCATCTCGAGAATGATGATGGAAGCGTGAAGCTGATTGGATTAGTAAGCAGAGCAGTAGATACTAAGGTTAAGCATAGTCGACCTCGGTCAGTACTTGAATGCTCCTTGTTCTGGCATGATGCCGGTCGTTTTGTATCTCCGCTACGTGAGACGCTAACCGTCAGCCATGATAGGTTTTAATTTAAAACGCGTCAAACTTAAGTCCAACAGGTATCTTCTTTACATAGTGCACACAGAATATCAGGTAATCAGATAAGTAACAACAACAATCAAATTCAGATCACATTCAGATACAGATTCTGGAATTTAGAACAATAAAATTCAAAATGCTCAATACCGAAGCCTTTTTGAGTCGCAGTACAAGAATTAAAGTACACTTGCTGTACCCCAAATATGTGACAGCACAGGCCATGTTAGGTTATTTAGCGCGCCTATTGATGGCTAGTTTTTAAGAAGTCCGAAGGATTACGTTTAGTTTCAAGCTGGGTTATATATTTGTTGGTTTCGTAAATTATAACGGATATGTGTCGTGTACGTGCAGATATTATTATTGAGCTGGTGATATCTATGGATTTCGAGGGCAGTGGGACCCAACTTCAGCAAAATAAACTTTGGCAACGGAAGTGCCAAGAGACCGTAGTAAGAGAGAGTAGGGAGGAGAAACTGCTCTCGCTGTAACCAGCGAGAGTCATGCTAAGATATGACTTCAAGGAGTGGAAGCATTAAAGTCCAAGGGACCACTCACCCTAAGAAAGGAAACGTACGAACGTTTCAGTCCAAAACATGTTGAATGCGTATAATATTCAAACTCGATTCTACGATTTGGTCGGTTCTTTGCAGCGTGTGTGTGTACTTTGAGTTTGGACAGTTCAGATGACTTCATAATTTTTCTTCACATTCTAGGAGAAACGTTTTGTTTGAGATTTATGCTGAGCTGGGTAATCATATTAAGATGCTTTGGGTAGATTTTTATTTTTAAAGTGCATGCCAACCACAAGGGTCATTGACGGCCGCATATGATCATTTAATTGATATTGATTTTACCATTTGCTAATTATAGTACCTTTTATTATTACTTTACAACTCAAGAAATTTGGGGGTTTTAATGCTTTATGTATATATTATGAACCCGAGTGAGCACAATAACATAAGTTGAGCCCCATACTTTTAAAGATATTCAATAAATAAAGTATAATATACATCATTATAGTTTTGTACAAGCTCAGATCACAATGTGTAGAAATCAGAAATTGTATTAAATGTAGCCCATCTTCAGGAAATATAATGAATAAATTGTAAATAAATTCATTTGTAGAATATATATTGAATTATGTAGTTATTTTGTAACAAGGGGGAGAAAAAAAATAGCTGGTTCTGCTTAAGTTTTAGTTTAAATTTCATTTTACTAAACAATTTTGATAAACCATACTGTATTGTCCAATTCCATTGTATGTACATGAAATTCCTTCTATTGGACTTATCTTGACTACCACGTAAATTTATTAAGGTAAGTTATTTTGGGTTGGAGGCAATTAGGTTAAATAATAAATTAATTGAATATTTGGGAGCAAGGTATAATTTCGTATAACGTTACACCAATGGACCACGCTCAGGATAACAAAGAGGATTTATTGGTATCTGTACAAATCTGATGTAAATAAAGACATTTACAATTTTTTAAAGATGTACAAATCTGTTAGTAGTTGAATAGTTAAATGGCATCCTTTTTAATAAAATATTTTAATTATTCAATTTAAGCATAAAGGCGTGGTGTTAAGGATAAGTGAGGTAATTATATAAAACGATATATGTATCCGTAGAAAAGATACATCCTTAATAAATTTCCTTACATTTTATATATTCGGTTACAGGTGGTTTATCAGATATCTTAGTGTAGGTATCCAGTAAATCAAAAAAAAAAAACCTTTCGCCGAACGTAGCATTTGAAATTCACGGACATTTTATTCAAGTGTTTAATGCAGGGTTTGTAAAATAACGTACGTAGTCAATTTGGAAAGTATCAGTAAAAACATTCATTTTGAATGCTATCTTAGCTATGATTAGATTAAAAATGTGTTTTGAGCTTTGATTTGATTAAAAACTGAAGGAGTGTGGGAATAATTTTCTTACACATCCGAGGGCAATTGTTATTTACCCGCGAGTGGATAAATATGTTTGACCCTGATACATACGGTCTTGCTCATCACTTACAGCGTTTTCTTGCCCTTTGCTTTTCGATCCCGTACAGTGAATCATGAATATTACCCTCTGCCGAAACCGATATGGCCGTAGCAATTTTCATAAAGACGTCAAGCGGCCGTTGAAGATGATTACTACAGGGATTTTTTCTTTATGGGTTTATAAATTTTTGGCACCGCCTTGGGCTGGGGATTAAACGGCCGTGTGTTAGCAGAATGGCTGTGTCCTCGTTATTCCCGAGAGCCCACCTCCCGTATCTTCGAAATTGACCTGTCAGACGTATTTATTAATGCATTTGCCCAATGTCGAGAACATGAGTGACCTGTCAGATTTAAAACCGATCGATGTTGGTTAAGGTCTCTTCAGGACAGTTAATTGGTTCGAATTTCAAAGAATGATGGACGGGTGTCACCTCTCAAACATATATTGAAAAATGTTAATTCTGCTAATTAAGATTGGACAACTCCAACCATTCAACATTTGTTTATTGTTGTTATTATTGTTTTTTTTTATTATTGCTATTTACTGATAAATACTATCGTTCATTGCTCACTTACTCCAGTACTGTCTGGAAATATCCATCATGCTTCATCCATACAAATACTCAAAACCCACCTTCCTATTCCAACACCTCCTCACCATCCTGACAAAAGATTGCTAGTTTGGGAATGATTTGATCATTTTTCTATATTTCCACAGTTTTATTCTTTGCATTTCTATTATTATTGTATTGTTTACTTTTTATATTTTCAGTTACTTGACTTCCACCTCCCTTGGCTTTTATGTATGTGTTCTATTATTCTGACTTATCATATTTTTTGTTTTCTTATATGATGATCCATCTATTACTTTTTTTTACTGGATGCTGTTAAACAATATTTGTTTTTCTTTTTATTTCTTATAGAGTTTTACGATTTATTTTAGATTGTAATTTATAATTATTTTGTAATAGTTTTTGTTTGTTTGCCTAAAATGTATTCTTTACCTGAACGACATTGTTATTCATAGGAGACTTATTTTTTTCTTTGGGAGATTCGAAAATATCTGATCCATTCGCCTTGGATGTGTTAAACCTCAATGGCCCAGTAGCACCAAAGAACAGGCCGCAAGTGTAGAAGAAATTTTTGGAAATTAGGGCTGTTGGTGAATGTCGAGTCGTCACGAGGGGGTTTACTGCCGGTTTACCCTAGCCCCTGTTGACAAGTGAGGGTTTGCTTGAGTTTATAACCTGGATAATCGTTTCATGACGGCGTTACTATCTGACTCCATTTTTGATAGGTATGTGCCCCGACAATGCACTATGTTCAAGAGAAGAGGTGCAGAGGCTTTTCATAAGGAATTAGTCAAGTTTTCAGAGTTCGAGCGGAAGCCACGTGCCAACGAGTAGAGGTCACGAGAGACTGATTTACAGGGCTAGGAGCCCGCCTTAAGTAACCTACCCAGCCTTGTCTACTGGGAGAGGCTGCAAAGGGTTGTTTAGGACCTGCGGGTTCTCACATATGGCGAGGTACCTGCGACTGACAGCTGGTGACCCATCTCGTGTGACTACTTGGCCCCCGCGTTTTTTATTGCTTACCACATTTACAATGATTTATATTTCTTCATGTTATTTACATTTGTCTATAATGCATTTAGTTCATGTTATTTACGTTTGCTTACAATATATACACAATAGAGTATAGGGTGATTCATCTTATGTAGTTAGCGGTCGCTACAGTGAAAATAAAATATAAGAGCCGGTCTAGAAATTTTGTGCAGGCAAATGTGTGTGTAGCGTTTTTTAAAAATTAGAATGTACTAGAGTGAAACTTGTTTGTACTACTGTTAAACATGTTGTATATATGGTGTGAGACTGTTTTGTTAAGTCCTTCAATTGTTAAGCTGTTTCTGCAGTTGATATATTTGTTATGTAGAATGTATTTTGCTTTTTGATTTGAAAAAAAACCTTTATATCTTCAAAAACGAACACGTCCTACGAGCTGAATCAAACGGACAAAAGTATATCAAGATGGGTTTAATTTTTTTTTTAAAGTAATGGCAAAATAAAAACGGCAGGGTATAATAATGGCAATTCACAACTGAATCCCAACGTTCAAATCAAACAAAGCCAGCTTTCAAGGGATTCGAAGAACCTTCACGTAAAACATTCTGAATTTTCGGATGACTAAAATTTTTTTCTAAGAAGTGGGGGACTTCCAAACACTCCGCTTCTTCCGAGGGTACAACCATATGGATTTCGGAGGTCTCTGGGCTGTTTGTAAATACTGTATGAATGAGTGAGTGAATGAAAATTGTAAATATGGTATAAATGAAAACATTTATTACAATTACTTATTGCCCAATGAGGCAGATTGGTCATAATAAAGTTGTTGGTATTTGAAATATTAATGTAACATATTGTATGCGTACAACGTTCACCAGCTATATCACATTGAAATTTTAGAAAACGTTTGCAAGTGCCTGTGGAGCGGCATTCTTGCCATTGTGCTTTTTAATGCTTCAATAAAATACAATTAGCGCATTCTGAGTCTCTAACCTCTCCAAACACCAACTCTAATGTCCACTGACAGCACTCTTTATTTGCCCAATCTTGCTCCGTGCACAAAAAGTTAATACGGTGTTTTTATGTATTTTATTATATTATTAGTGTTTTTACAGAAGCAATTTACGTGGTTTTTCGATTAGATAAAATTTTAATTTTCCAACGAAACGAAAATCTAAAATGAGACACCGAAATAGCAACTGTATCAAAAACAATATTTTTTTACAAGAAGGCTTTACAGACTCTACAAATTTTAATTTTAGATTTTACAATTTGTCTATGATACGTATGTATTGTATCATACGAATTTTATAAATATTCAGAGCAATGAAAATCCTTAGTTTTAAAAAATTTTATATCATGTACAGTTCTGAAGATTATGAATATAGAGATTGTAAAACCTTCGAGATTTATAGTTCACAATTTTCAAAATGAGTTGTGCAAACTTTTTTTTTATTGTGTGGCTGTTCTTGTGTTTTTTTATTAAACCTGTCCGTTTTGGGTTCATAGCCAAATAGAGGCAACAAGTTTAATTTTACTTAAAGCTTTAACCCCACGACCCATCACATTTTGCCGCTTACACAAACGAAATCTGTGAAAAAAATAATTTGTAAAAATGAAGGCACACGAAAGAAAATCAGTTGTAGCATTGAATTCTTACATAAATACCATAGTTTATTGGTCTTTATTTATTTTTTTTTTTAAAACAATTTTTATTAAGATAAAATTACAATCTGCCTTTTTACTAGGCAATAAGTAATTGAGATAAATGTTATCATTCATACCATATTTACAATTCATCATTCACTCGATCATTCATACAATATTTACAAACAGCCCAGAGGCCCCCCAAGACCACAAGGTTGTCACCTCCTTCGCATGCGAAGCAGGAAGCGGAGTCTTTGGGAGTCCCCCACGCTCCTACGTCAGCCACGTCACTGGATAAGAGACAGCGGAGGCTGACCAAGAGCGCGAGAGCCACAGATGCTCAGGACATGATTAGAGAAACTGGCCATTGCCAGGACTCCCACCATCACTTAGTTATAGCAGGTCACGAGGCCACTGCCGTTTTAATCTCCGAGGAGGATTATAGGGGTGAGTGGTGCAGTGCAATGACTGTGCTAGGGAATTAGGGTGGCTGGATAGGTTACTATGGAATTTTATGAACTTGGAAGGGATGAATTCAAGAATATAGGGTATATTCAGATCATTGTGAAGGGTTTTGTTGCTAACGTAATAAGGGGCAATTACTATTGTTCTCAGGACGTTTGGTTGAAAGGATTGGATGCGCTTGATGTTTGACTTAATTATATACAAACAGATTGGCTTAAGTATAACTTTGTAAATAAGTTCTTTCTTAGATTTGAAAAGATGGCCTTTATACAATAACTTTCATATATTCTCTTTTTTATTGTTTGAGTAACTAAAAAGGTAAAAAGTGTGGAGTAAAATTGATTCATATGTTTTATTATTCTACTTTTGGATTGTTAAGGAAGGAAGCTGTTTCTCCCACTTCTCCCCATTGCCACAAACGAGAGGAGACGGAATACAAATGTATTCATTACTGAAAAAAAACTTGGATACAATTTCATACACTCCATAACACCACTTCAAATGGAGCTTATACTACTATAGTTTAGTTTAGTAATATGTTATGTAAATCTGTGGAAAATTAGTATTTTTTCTGTCATATTTATTTTTTTTTATTTTTCCATTGATTAATAATCAGTGAATGAGATGGTGAGTGAATACTAGTCACAAACAGGCATGAATGGCATGTGGGAAAGAACATCCAGTGAAGCCTCCCAATATGAAGGATTGTGTTGACAGTTTATTTAAATTAATAAATCCCTACTAAAATTTCTGTGGATTCATCGTGGTGTATTAGGTCCTGTTGCAAGTATGTGAGGATTCTGGTGTCGGTATAGTGTTTCACAGAATTGTCTTTGCACATTTTTGATTTAGGTGTGTACGTATAGATTTGGTAAGTTTGTATGGAGGGTCCTATTTCTTACATACTGAGGAGTGACAAGTCGAAATTGTTTTTTATTGAAATCCTTCTTTTTCACTAGGTTTAATTTTTATTGGTAATTGGTATAGATTGTCCCATTAATCTGTGCTCCATATGTCCAAACGGGTCTTAGCAGGTATCAGTATATCAGTTTTAGTTTTTGGTTCAAAGCTTGTCAACTAGGTTTAAAAAAATAAAACTACTATAACAAAATGGTCAAAACTTTCATTAGACCCGATGCTTCGACGCACTTTAACCTAGCTTCAGTGAACATCATGTATTTATAATCATTTGGCATAATCCATTGACAAACGCCGAACCGACGTGTTATTGGAGGCGATGTACAATAGAGGACTGGATTAGGAGCGTCACGATGTGCTAGGGTAAACAATTACTTTGTGGGAGCAGTCTTGATTTTAGGGTCACGCCTTGTTGTGGCTTAGAACCCTCGTCAAGGCAATTTACCAATCCATTGTCGCTTCCCTGTTGTGCGTTCTATTCTGTTCGAGCGGGACACAACTCTCACTTGAGCGGCTATCCGCGACTCGCAACTTTCAACTTACAGAAGACAATAGGTCATCTTTTTTTCAGGTCTCTTTTTACGGTTTAGATGTTGTTTTTTTTTTCAAAATGTGAAACCCTTATGTCTTGAGCTCTTTAGGTACATATTGTTAGTTATCTGTAGACTAAAGCTATAATAAAACTAATGCGTACTGATATTATACATTATTCATAAAATAGCCTAGAATAGAATAAAAATATTCTTAAACAAAGTCATTGAGGAATAATAACTGAAAACCTTTAAATGCAAAAAAAGTAGCATACAAGCTAAATATATAATAGTTCTAAGGAAGGTCCCACCAAAACATTTATATAAATATATAGTAGACAATATGAAAGTAATATATTAAATAAATCGTTTTCAAAATAGCAATCGTCTGCCTGGATGGCTAGGAGGTAGAAAATTCCAGAGGAGGTAGGTGAGCGAGAAAGAAAGTTATGATCGTATGCTTCCGTTTCTTGGGGAGAAGTCGGAGAGACGGGATCTTGTATTCCGAGTGTGGACTGAGAATTTGAACTGTAGAATATCGTGAATGTTAGAAGGTTAATGAGAACTGATGGTTTGGAAAGGAAGGAACTTAGGAAATACTGTGCACGGAAGGAGGCGAAGAGCCACCCTAACTCGGGATTTATATATTACATTATATTATGTATTTATAAATGGCATTTAAATCTACAAGTATCAGAATAATTTCTAATGGTCCTTAAGGATGAAATTAATGTATTTATATGTATCTTTTGTCTAGTTGAAACATTATGCAATACAATTTTTCTATATTATTGCTGCTATTTTTTTAGGACCATCTACGTGAATTCCCAGAGGCAAAATACAATTAATAAAGGTACCATTTGAATTTTTTAAATTAAAAATGTCGGTATCGCATGAAATTCTAAAGTGTTTCATCAATAGGTAATTACTCCGTATTTTGTATTTTCGAACTGAAAGTCATTAAAATGGAGTTCGCAACATAAAACTACCGGAGTACTGGATACTCAGGGCCATAGTATTTTGCATGGCAGTTTGATTCTCATAAAGCTATGAGAATACCGACCATTCCTCAAAAAAAAAAACATTTTAAGGGAACCCGGGAATTGTACCTAGGTCTTAAAGTGATTGAGGGGTCAATCAATCATCAATACTCCTATTTTAAAAGCTCTTCTCAAAGTATTTTAATTTTGCCAGTTCCAAAGTTTATAGACTTAATACCAAGCTTTGAAACATATTGAGTGTTTTTCAAGTGATGATGGGTTTGTAGATCCATCATTTGAACTAAAAAGTTTGCACAGTACGTGCTGTATAAATATGAATAATAAATGAAAAATTGACGACGCTGAACTGGATCATAAATTAGTCATTTTTATTTATTTTTTATAATTTTATAAAAAATGTTTACATTAGAAAACATTAGCTACTAGCACGAAAATTGTCAAAGTGTGAGCTTCCACAAAATAATAATAAAATACTTAAAAAATAAGTCATTCATGGCATTGGATGCAATGGCAAGTAACGCAAATCATTATTGAATTAAATGCTTCCAAAATTTTATTGAAGATATGCTTGAATATGTCTTCAATATTGCAGTGATTAAGGTAAGTTTACTTTTTATTATGCTCATTTATTAGTTTTCACATTTTTCATTGAACAAAAACGAATTGGGGTTAATTAGGTAATTAATAATACTGTAAACTTTATCATTCCTTTTACTTAATAATACAAATACATTAAATTAAAGAGTGGTTTCAGTTAAGGACAATACATAACGATTCAATTTGGCCCAGTATTGCCACTGACGTCAGGATTTCTTACTTTCCACTGATGATTTAAAACTCCATGTAATAAAATAATATAGAAATCTAAAACTACAGTTTATCAAATTTTAGGTTTTAAAACGAGATAGTAATTTGGTTGCACATAAAATAGTTCTCAGATTTGAAAGGACAATTTTGAAGTGAGCACTTTCTGTTGGAAAAGGCTATAACCTGGTACCCCGTCTCGACGACACAAAGCGCTCTCTAGCGCAAAGATGGTAAATGGTAAGGCACAAAATATCTTTTATTTTAAGTTTTTTGACTCGTTGTAGCACCTCACAAAACCCTAGTTTAAGTTTTTCTTGTTAGATGTGAATTAGTTTTAACTCTATGATAAATAAGATGAGCTCTATCACTTTTAATAAATTCAGTCCATTAATGTATAATGGTGTTGAGTGTTAGCGTCAATTGAGTCAACATCTCTTGTTTTTGATCCAGCCGCCATCTTGCCAGATGCCACCATATCATGTTACACCTGTTTTGCGTCGCAGGTGACGCCTTCATAAGGTAACTCTTTCGATTATTAGTGCCAGTGTATTTAGTACTTTGACTAATGGGGAAAGTACTCCAGTAAAGTATTTTTACCGTACTTTGTGATTGTTTTGGACTATTTTAGGAAGATAGAGACAGAGATGGAAGTGGATACTTCCAGGAAGCGGCCGGCTTCAACGCCAACAACCCTGGACAGCGAAAAGGTCTTCGTTGTCCCAAAAATTACTGTGAAGTACCAGCGACCTACTAAGAAGAAGCCGACTACGGTTGAAAATAAGTTTCAAGTGCTTGCTAGCGAGTCGCCTGAAAGTCCTCAGCCAACCCCAGCAGTGACAAAGAAGCCACCGCCAGTGATTGCCTCTGGAGATACGACGACAATTTTATCCCAGCTGCTCAGAGGAGCAGATATAACAAAGTTCGCCCTCAGGAAGGCGAAAGAGAGAGTCACGGTATATCCCGAGCTTGAGGAGGAATGAGCAAAAATATAAGAATTACTCCAGGCATGCGGAAAGGAGTTTCACACTTTCGCTCCTACAGGTGGACCTCTAAAATCAATACCTATATAATACCAGGTATAATTAAAACCTTATTCTCGGGCTGGATGTCTAGGAGGACATAAATATAATCGTCACCACCATAATTGATGCTATTCCAGAAGTCGTCGATGTGCGGCGACTGAGAAAGACGGACCCCAACAGACGAGAGCAGGATATTTACAGCGAAGAGGAAGGAGCTTCTTACCAGGATGAGACCGGCCCCAGAAACAAGCAGCAGCCCCAGCAGAAGAAGAGACGACAGGTCGACCCACCGATAAGACCGGCTCCACAATCAACTACCAACGCCTGGGAGCGGCATCTGTACCGACTATTCACGAGCCGCACAGAAGACACCACTTCCAGCACCTCGTCGACCAAGATCCCGGACGGTACTATGGCTATTATATCTGGTAATCAACATAAATGGTGAGTCATCAGATACTCAATTTTAATTGTGATGGTCTCATGGCCAAAATAGATGAGGTAGAAGTGTTGATAGCACTCTACCAACCAGATATTGTAGTATTGACAGACACGAGGGTGTCTACACAATCAAGCCACATAAAAGTTTATTCAACTGTCATCAAGAGGGTCACCGGTTACACTGGTGTTCTCGTTGATGTACGTCATGGTATTGGAAGGAAGTGGCTTCACTACTGACTACAAGTGATCCCAGGCTTCACCACTGTCAGAAAGGTAAATTTGGGGGAAATCCATTTACCTTACCGCTACATATAGGAGACCGTACGCGTCTCTCCAGGAATACTCAGCCCTGATACACGCACGTGCCTAACCACTGGGTGGTAGGAGATTTCAATGCGAATCACACGCTATGGTATAATACCGCAACAAACAGGGCTGGGAGACTCCTGGCGAGAACGCCGTTTACGGTCGCTCACCTCCAGACCTTTTCTTTTTGACTGAGAGGTAACCCTCACGCCACCTCGACAATTGACTTAGTTCTGACCAGACAGCCTCACCGTATCACCAGTTGCACCGCCCTCGACTTTATTATGCCTGACCACAGGCCAGTACTGTACGCTGTGGATGGTAAAGTTGTGACCCCTCGCCCCACGAGATACGACTACGGTCGTGCCGACTGGGAGCTGTATCGGTTGCAGATTTACCATAACCTGCATACAGTGCCAGTTCTCCGCACAGAAGACCAATTAGATCTTCAACTAAATCTCATAACTGATGTGATCGTAGACGCCGCAGACACTGCTATCCCAAAGTTTAGCCCCATACCACCGACCCTCTACCACCTCCAGACCATATTCTTAATATTCTTGCCTTGCGCAACAATTGAAAGAATAGATGGTACAGGACGAGAGACCATCAAGCTAAGGTATTTGTGAATTCTCTCACAAAACAAGTCCAAGGCTTGATGAAACTCTGGAAAACAGCAAGTGGCATGAGCGACTTCGTAGCACTCACAGCGATCACAGAAAGTTCACAGTATAAAGTAACACAACATAAAGTAGAAAGTAACACAACATAGCCACGGCTATGATTTCGATTGACTGCACTCAAGCATTTGACTTGGTGTCTGTGTCAAATTCTCTGCGACCGGGAATGCCCGGAACTCTATTCAATTCTGGCTAGCTTCCTGAAAAGCAGATCGTGGCGGGTGCGGGTTGGTGATAGCTTCTCCGAAGCTGTGCCACTGACCTGTGGAGTACCCCAAGGAGCCGTCTTATTCCCTGTACTATTCAACGTATACACGTCTGAGATTGTAGGAGCCCGATATAAAAACACAACAATTACTACTGCTTTCGCTGATGACATAGCGGTGTACAGTAGCAGCATGAGCGCCAAGGAAGCTCTTAGACAGGCTGAAGTAGCCTGTAACCAGATCAGTGAGAGATTGGGGAGACTCAATATCTCTGTAAACGCGGGTAAGACTGACTGCGTAAGTTTCTCTTTTTAAAAGAGAAAAAGGCCGCTACCTACTAGTTACATTGTAGGAACGGAGGAAAATTCACCAGCTAACAACCTAGTATATCTGGGAATTAAAATGGATAGACACCTCCGTTTTAGTAACCATTTTGCGAAGAAGTTAAAGCAAACTCCCACGAAGTCTTACCGGCTTACGCATTTATTAACTTCCCCCAATCTATCACTGCGTCTAAAGCTATTGATTAACAAGAGTGTATGTACTCAGGCCTACTCTGCTGTGTGGTGCACCGCTATTTCGTCATCTGACGTATACGACAGCTCGGCGACTCCAAACTATTCCTGCCTAGCACAATCGTAGAATGGCATGAAGAAGCTGTCAAACTTTTCCCGAACAAACCAGTCTTTTTAGCGTTAACATGCGCCTGTTTGTGTCATTTCGCCTTACTAACCTAGACAACAGATTCTATTGAAGTATATTCTGCACTAAATATATGAGCATTGAACCTTGTATGAACTAAGAACTTTCTCCCCGCTTGATAAAATCCCGTTTCGTCTACAATCCGTACTCGACGTAGTCTAGATGTAAAAATGTTATATCTTGTGGAACCTAAATACATTATTCATATAAATTTCTTTGTCTCGGCGAATAAGAAGTTACTTCGACGAAGAGGTGATTATTTTTTTTCAATTATATTTCAGAGCGTTTTTAAAATCATCTGCTAAGTAATGGCTTAGTGCGTTCTTTTAATTCCGCAATTAAGATAAGTACGTTCTATCGAAATGAGGACGGCGACAAAAAAAAAAAACTCCTGCGTTTGTGATCAACTCCTCATTAATTTCGTTCTCACATTAAGAGTTTACAGATATCGAGGTGGTCGGGCATAAATTCAAATAACGGTCTGGCTGCTTTGACACCCGGGACCCTGGAAACTAGGCCTACGGGCGATTCTCTTTTTCAACTCTGCCAATTTTATTAAGCTATCGGTCGATGTCCGGGATTTGTTTTTTCTTTAGTTTTTTATTTCCGTACATTTATCAGCTCGTTCCGACTGAGCACACTTGGAAACCACTGGTCAACTTCACGCTCTGGAAGGTGAGCTAGATTGTAGCGGCGTCTTCTTGTTTATCAATATCTTGTGATCGTCCATGCTGTGAACTATATTTTACATTTAGATTAAATTTACTAATTGAACTTTAAAAAAGCAGGTGTTTTCTTAAGTTTAGGGACCGTTAAAAAAAAAAAGGTGAAAACTAGTTTATCTCCTTTAGAATAATCATAGCAATTTGTTATAAATGGACTTCCTGTCTATTTATTTATTTTTCAATAGAAGTGGCGCGAGCATAATTTGAACCAGGAATCAGACGATTAATGTCGTGCTGTAAGTGATTGATTTCGCAAATTCTATCACAAACTTACGGCAAAGGAGGGATCTTGTTTGATTGATTGCCTTTCGAGCCCTTGTCATCGAGATGATTTGTTACTTAATTGCGAACTAGTGGCTTAGATCGGCAAAACTGAGGGAGACTTCCGCGCATAATATATAATATTTAATGATTCACTTCGGTGTTCAAAGCGGGTTTTGTAAAGTTGATAAACTACGTTATAATCCTATTTTGGGTGGCTTGTTGAGGGCCGTTCATCTTCAATAAATAAATAAATTTATCAACTAGTCTTCCCAAAAATGTTTAATATATTTAAATAAAAGTGATTTCGGCTGTAATACATCCATCTTCAAGTATCTACTAGCATAACAAGTATTAACCGTGAGGCATAATGTGCAAAAAAAATGACTCAATATTATAAAATAATTCAAATTCATTAAAATATCCAGTCTTATACCCATATGATGCGTGGTATCGTATGCTTTTAAGAACTGCTTGGTACCTTTGACTAATTTTGGTACTACAATCAAAGAGCTAGATAAATTCGTGAATTCACGCGTTTTTATATAACCTCTACAAATGTATTCGGTCTTCAAATTTTTTTCAGCTAAGCTTCTTATTTTCAATACATTACACATCAATGTTGTTGATTACTGATTTTTATTTTATGTAAGTTACTATTTTGAACTAGTATGAATATCTACTTGTGGTATTTTTTTTTTGTGTACAAGATGGACTTGTATGTGTGGGTGAATAATTGTGTGTATTTTTTTTTACTGTTTTTTCAAGCAGATTTTTGTATTATTTGTTTATATTTATTTCGTTTCGTATTTTTAATTCTTGATAAATTTGTGTCTTTTGTGTTTATATGTACATTTTTTAATTTTTTATCCTCTTTTTTTATTACATTTTTATTCATATATATAATTCTCTGCACATTAGTTTATAATTTATTGGGGGCAGTTATTGTCAAATAACTCACTTCAAGTTATATGTTTTGTAATAATAATCACAGGATAATGAAGATATTATTATTATCAAAATTGTTAACAGTGGTGAGAAATGGTTTATTACCAGGTTTTTAAATGTTTAATTTCTAAAGAAAGTTCATTGAGTGTCTTTCAAATCATATTCAAAATATCACTAGGCAATTTCTTCGTTTTATAACTTCATTTATCACGGTTATCTGCTATACTATCTATAATTTGTAAGAAGATAAATCATTATCTCCTTTCGAGATGGTCGAGCATTGCACAATAAATCTCAATCAAAAATAATAATTAATAATTAATGCAGTTTAAACATTATTTTACTAATTCGTTGTTATGAATGAACTTACGATTTGGTTATTTCCAAAAAAAAAATTAGCCAAAAATTTATCTGCACGTATCACGTTTTACAGTTATATTTTTTATTATTTATCAATGAGGCTACTTCGCACCATCTGCTTTGTAATAAATATTAAATGAGGACATCATTATCTCACAGTCATCATGTGACTCCTGACGTCACAGGACTTTATTTATTTTTTGAAAAATACGCCTCAAATATTGATTATTTTATAATTCATATGGTTCATTTAAACATCTTAGTATCGAGAATCCTGTTTCCAAGAAATCAACCCTGTCATAAAATGAGGGGGCCTGTCATATAATGGCCTTGACACGTCAGCTTATTTAAAATTTATTGGTCTCTTTTACTATTGCAGATATTAGTAAACCATTTTCTAATATTCAATAATTTATAATAAACAGCCATTTAATGGAATACTGACAGGTACGGCCAGCTCTTTATGAGCTGATGGAACAGGCCCGTTTGGCCATGAGAGCGATTTAGAATTAATCGGGGCCCCAGGAGTAGTGGGGGGCTCCACCATTCTTCCTTAGACTTAGTACAATATTAAAAAAAATAGTAACTAGAAAACGTAATAATCTATGCAGTTATAAATATTAGAACTAAGGGACCGCCAAACCATGGACCATCAAACAAATCCAAATATTCCAACCCATAGTGTTCAGAAGTCATTCCTCAACTCATTACTTCACAGCAATCTCCATGTTTTTTTCTTCATAGCCCCTTGTTATTATAAATTATGAAAATCAATATAGGTTCTACATAAATGAATCTATTTACAGTAGGTCATTATTTGTCCTGAAGAATCCTCAGAATCTGCATGTGCAAGATCTGCAAGATTTTTAAAATTTAACAGGAAACTACATCTTTATCCAAATCACTCTACTCCTTATACAGTAACGCTCGTGCTTGCAATCCTCTTCCCCTAAAACGGAAGTGTCCTTGAGTTATATTGCAAATATTAAATCATATTATGGGGTCCTGGCACTGGCTATTTTCCATGTCATGAACGTCTGTGGCTCTCTTGTACTCCCTCTGGTCTTTGTCACATAATGCGAAAATCGGAGAGGGAACGTTTGGAGCTGCACAAGCTTGTTGGGTGAATCCCTTTGGATGTAAGGAGAGGGGCCATAAGCAGAATGCGCTATTGAATATTGGTATGTATGAACTCTTATATCCCAATTAATAATGCTGTACAAGAAAATTGTTAATATTTTAAAAAGATCTTCATCTAGAAATTATAATACTAATTCAAAATTATCTAAAGACTGTTTGAAAATGTGAACGTGGTCCACTTTATGACCATATGCATCAATTAAATCTAAACAACTTTGACATAAAATAATTAGGCGCTTAATATACATGTACTTTAGAAGGTAACAAAATCAGATAAAAAGAAAAAATAACATAGAAACTATCTCCAGAATGGATTGAAGGTCGTTTGTGATCCGGGATCATTGTTTTCCATGAAGTAGCCAAAAGACCAACAAATGTATGCGCGCCTTATGAGTTATTAATACGCCCTCATGATTACCCCTAGGTCAGTGAGACGTTAGGCCCTTTCACTTAAGTGCTCTACCAGTGTTATCTGTCATTAGCGGGACCCGACTCGCATAAGCCCTCCTACCAGGTCAGTTATTGATGGCTTTTTAAATGGGACCGTTACTCTTAGTAGAGTTTCTGGTTTTATCTTGCGCTTGGCGGAGTTTGATATAGAGATCAGACCTTTTATTTTTATGTTCCAAATTTTGGGCCATTTTGAGAGTTATTCCATCCTAACGATGATAAAACACTATTTCACCATTATTTCGCAATAAGCACTCAGTGGAAATAAACTTTTTACGTTAGTTCGAAATTGGAACAAACTTTTGTTGAAAAAAAATCTTAAATTATTTTGGGAGGATGGTTGTGGGCAATTTATGTTACGTAATATTAAATGTACAGCTCTCTCTGGTCTTACGGAGATTAACGTATAGAAATATCATATTTAAAAGGTTCCAAGCAAGTTACGTACAATGTAGATACGAACATTTGTATCAACTGAAAAAGCAATTTTCAGTGAATGAGATGTTATAGCAAATAAAATGAAATATTTTCGATAATAAATACCAACATATCCACCCTGATCCCCTAGCACAGTCATTACACTGCGCCATACATCCCTATAATTCTCCTCGGAGAGTAAAACGGCAGTGACCTCGTGGCCTGCTATAGACAATGTGGAGTCCTGGCAATGACTAGTTTCTCCAATCATTTCCTGAGTGTCTTTGGCTTTCGCGATCTTGGTCAGCCTCCGCTGGCTCTTATCCAGTGACGCGGCTTATGGAGGAGCGTGGGGGGTTCCCAAGTATCCGCTTCCTCTTTCGCAAGCGAGGGAGGCGAAAACAATGTGGATTTGGGAGGTCTCTGGGCTGTTTGTGAATCCTGTATGAATGAGCGAGTGATAAAGGTTTCAATTTAATTTAAGTTTTTTACATCAGATCGAGACCAGTCAGTTACTTTCGATGTTGTTTATTTACTTTCTAAGCATTTTTCGTCGTCATAAATACTTTAAAAAATACAAATAATTTAGTGCCATTGTCGATGTAAACGGATTTGATTCAAAACTGGTATTTTTTTACTAGTGTTTGAATTGCGGAAACGAGTTTGGGTCTATCTTGGATAAAAAAAGACTGCATTATGGTGTTTTTGAACGGAATACAAAATATATTTCATAATAATGAGTACAATGATCCTAAATTAATGAATAAACCAGTACATGCAGGGTTCCATGAAGAAAAATTTCACAATACTTCACGATCTGCACCAATTTTGAATATTTACCAAAGAAATTTATTAACCAATAGTCGAAAAAGCTAGAACTCGTTTATAAGAAAAAACGTAAAAAAAAAACTATTACATTTGAGTAATTTGTGAACTTTCTATGTCTGTAACTACAAGATGATGTGAGAAAAAGTTTGTTGAAAATGAGCTTGATTTCTATAAAAAATAAAACAAGTTTCCAAGTCCTAAACCTTAATTAACAACCACGAGGCAAAATAATCAAAGAATATAATCCATTGAAATCAAAGGTATTTTTTAATGAATTAAATGACAAATTCAACTGAATTGTCAATTAAGTGTTTCAATGCGGTTGCGAAATCGAAAAAGACTGGGAGTTTTAACAATCGTTTAATTATAGTGCACTGAAGTTCCAACACATTATATATATATATACGTTGATATCCTACTCAAAATATTAATTGTTTAATAATAACTCATCAGTAATTTACGCTTTATTATTTTTCATTTGTGAATAAAACAAACTTAAGCAGAATTTCCAAATTTAAATTAAGTACCATTCTTCAGAAGGTCAATGTTATTAATTTATTACACTCTCCAACATAATAGAAGTGTTCATGTTACTTGCTCTTAGAAACAGCATTTTTTTAAATTTGTTCTGAAATCAATGTAAAATTTCATTTAGGTTTTGAATGATATTTATGTTTTTGTCTTCTCATAAGCTTTTCTTATTGGCCTGACTGAAGGGCTGCTGAAAGCGCTCCCTAATAATAAAAGTATGAAATGAAACGAATATTGTCCTTGCTTCTAAACTCTAATCATGCCATCTCTTCCAATCTGAAGCCTGATTGTGAATGAACCTCATTGTGACACAATCTTGAACGAAGGAGTAACAAAGACTAGAAGATGCAAACAGACTCTGCAAACACACCTGTAAAAACATGTAAGTTTCTGATTTGGAAAAATAAACGAAATTATAAGAAGTGGATAAAGGCAGTTCATTCAGGAAATTTTATGTTTGCAATACAAACTGTTGTATTTACACAGCAGCTACTTAGAAATACATACTCTATTACATATTTCTTGTTGAGAAATAAAAATGAGGAAACAGGTTTAGAGTGGGAAATGGGCGATGAGCGAAGGCGAGCTGACAAACGAGCTCAGAGTTAATGTAGGTAGGGCTTCTGCCAACCCCCCCGTGGCCACGATAAATATCGCGTTAATTAACTATCCTCCTCATTAATAACGAGGAGGAAGGGAGGCACAAAGGGGCCGCTCATAGGGCGGGCATAAATCCGCCTTATTGGCCAGCTCACCCCGGCCGATCTCTGGCGTACTCTGCACACTTGGTGTGGGCGGGACCATCCACCGCGGTACTGCGGTCTGCTTAGGGTGGTGTTCGTTAAGGCGGATATCCCAGCTGGCACCGATCAGCTGTCAAATAAAAGGGGTACATTGTAGCTGCAAACATAAAAATGACAACACCAGATACTTGTACGAGGTCTACGATGAACTAAATAATTGTGGTGCCCCCCTGCCTTCACAATTATGCCTCTTACCTGACAAATTAGGCCTTTGCTAAGTGTGCTCAAAACAAGATTGTTTAGTTATTCACTATCACAAACATAAGAATACATAGTTTTTATCAAGTGTTAACTAAGGATGTAAAAAGTTATTATGCAGGTCACTGTTATGCATCAGTACTATCACAATACTATCTAAATCTCGTTATGTATGAGTTTTCGCTGTGACCATTTTGAATTAGGATCTGTAATGTATTTGTATAGATATTTTATTTTTCATTCTTCTTGTTCAATTTTCTTCATATTAATTTTGTTAACAATTATTTCATTTTATATTTTTAATTCTTGATAATAAGCTCTCTAGTTAGAATTTTAGGATGAGGGAGAAATATAAAATATTTAGGGATATAGGATCCTTGTACTAGGAGGACCTGCTTGAAGGTGGTGGGAGAGGAGTAAGGAGTGTGGGAATCCTCGGTGGAGGTTGATTGTTACGGTACAGTGGTGAGAGTCCACTGGTGGCTGGGCCTAGAGTCTTCTCTAGGAATGTGGTGCAGTCGTAGTTAGTCTGATATCAGTGAGGGTGCCCATTAGAGGCTTGTTGTTGGTGGGCCAAGCGCCGTGATGTCAACCATTTATTCTGCTTTACTCGATCTTGTGATTTGCTATCGTACCGGTAGCGGTAGTGGTGTCATGTCTCGGAAGAGAGGGTTTAGACTGTGCTTCGTCGAGTCGAAGAACTTGATGTGACGTCGTCTGATGGCTTCGGTGATGGTGGGGAGCTCGAACTTTTCGTGCATGTCGGAAGCCTTCATTTCACGAAAAGGGGTATGCCACAGTGCCGTTCGCAGGATGTTGTTCTGGAAGCTCTGGAGACGAGTTATAGTGCTGGCATGTAGGAATCTAAAGAGTGGTGTCCCAAACAGTAGAGCTGGCCTCAGGACGCTCTTGTATAGGAGGAGTTTCAGTCGAAGGGATATGACCTGGCTGGTGATGAGATGCTGGAGAGAGTAGTAAGTTCTGCGGACTCGTTTTAATTTATTTTGCAAGTGTGTGCCGAACGTCATGTGCCTACCTTTATTATAGCTTTTCTTAATTCATTTTATTTCTCTACATATATTAGATTTAACGGGACTTTGTCAAAGAACCCACTTTATATTAAATAACTGTTGCTTCTTAAGGGCTATAGTTCCAGGATACTGGATGTTGCTGGATGTAATTATCAACATGATAGTTATGTCAGTAGATTACTTCACTGTGTATTGGGAAGTCTAGAAATTTATAGTATTTTTTGTTAAACTTTGTTTAATGGTTATTAATTAGGGTGGGATCTGCTACATGGTGGTTTTAATTTAATACAACAGAAAGGGTTTTAATTAGTCTTCAATGGTTTGTTAATAATATTTATTTACTCTAATACGATGGTTTTTCTTTTCGTTCATCGTTGAGGAGAATTTATTGGACAGTGCCTTAATTGATCTCAAAATGTTCAATAATTAGTCCACATGCATGTTCCTAACTGTTACAGACGTTGAATGAGCAAAAAAAGCAAAAAAGAAAAAAAGGAAAGAAAATTACATTGAAGACCGGCCATTTATTGAGATGTATTCCATTGACGACTCAGACAGGCTCGACTTGGATGGTGTGACCGAACCCATTACTAGACTAACAAAGACCATTATTATCTGGCTGCTCTAATTGATAAGTCCGGGGGCTGTTGCTTGAACAGGAATATTTTATCCTTAGGCCTCAGGTAAAAAAAAAAAACTGATCCCGCATAATGGGCTAGCGGTGACCTGCTCCACTCAGGTAATCTTCTCTCTCCTCTGCCCTCGAGTGAAAGAATTAATGAAAAAAAAAGGCAAGAGACCATTTGTTTCCTTGTGGATGTTACAGGTCCAATTGGACGGAAATACGTTTCGTGAATACTACGTAACCGGAAGAAAGCGCTAGCCAATCCAACGCTATTCTAAACTGGATCATTTTTAAGAGAAACTAATACTATGCGGATGTTTGGAGTAGCGATCCGGTTCTGCCTGAATAACAAGAAAAGAATACATTATTTATTGGCCCACATTTGTTGTTTTTATTGGAGGTACTTGAACTGTGTAGATTGGTTGGTTGTTGTTTCTTTTAGACGTAAAACCAACTGGTCATCAACACCATGTGGTCTCGGGATGCGTAGTCCAGCACGAACACTTAAACAAACTCGCAGACGCTGGTCTAGATCACGGATAGATTTATTTATAAATCAACAGCTTTAAATAACAACTTTTCCTTTAAATGTATTTGTAAAAAGACATGGTCAAAACACCCCAAAATTTCAGAATGCCAAATTGCATTAGCCAGTTGGCGCGCCACGGTGAGCACACAGGGGGGGGGGGGGGAGGTCAAAATATTTTCAACCACGGAACCTACCTATAAGACATGTCAAGCAATTTGAACTACTTATCCTTTTTCAAGCTCATATGTCTCTATTCCCTGGACTAAGTGTACGGTAGACTCTCCCATATCCAGGTTATTATATAATGTTCCCAGATTAATCTAGGATGATTACCCGAATATGGGAGAGTGACTAGGATATATACGAAATAAATAAATGGGATGGGTAAGTAATTATAGCTTTTTTTAAATAAAAAAACTTTACAATTTTACATCAAGTATTTGTCATGTTTTGTTTTTCTGTGATCCTTTCCCAAGCCGCGATGTCTTGCCAGTGCCTTATGAGTATGACTGTTCCCCAAATTTTAGTGCAACTTTAAAAATGATAATAAATGATGGATATATACATTATAATCAAAATAAATATTAAATAAACTATGTATAATACATAGAATCCCTATTGGGAAGAAATGTGAGTTCCGTCAATGGTTTATGGATCGTCACTGCCTGGCTACACTTCCTTTCCTTCAACAAGGTTTATGATTTCGTCGTCAGCAAATTCTGGTCCGACATGACATGTCACCCATTCCGCAATTCCAGCGTCAATAATGTTTTCGCAGCCGTTTATTCCTCTGGTAATAACAGTTAGTTCACTTGGATCTTGTCATCTATTGTCTCTTAGATTTCTTTGGGGTTTGTTCCAACATTTTCCGACGTATATATTTAGCTGTACAGATATGGGAAGACCTGGGAGATTATGGGAGGGTCTACTGTATATAAGGTTTAAATTGTATCTTTTTACGTGTCATATACGTGACAATGTGAAGTTAACTAGATGCATGGTAAATATTGAAAATTATATTGATAAAAGATTCTCTTACTTGTCCACCTATTGTTTTCCAAAACCAGCGGGTAGAATGTCTCTTATCTTGTCTGACATGAAACTTAGCTGTATAATAATTATTTGTACACAGGCGTTGTCGGCTGGATTGAAAAGGTCGATGATATAGGTTGTATTATCATACAATAAAGGTCGCACTTTCCTTTAAAGGAGCGTCGTCTTATCTAGTTCCCAATTAGGGCATAATCCTCCGGCCAATTAATAATATCTGGATCATCTGGGACCACGAAGGAGCAGATAATCTTGCTGCTTTGTTAGGCCAGCCCTCCGCTAAGGTCAGGCCGGTGCTTATCTGGCAGCGGTTCCACCCGCTATCTCCCCAGTGTGCTGAGCAAATCTTCCGGGTGGCGGCTCTCTGTCACATCAGAACATATGTTCTCCAGTTATATCGATACTATCTGGCGACGAGGAAGCAGTTGTTCACAAATCATTAACCAATACTCCTGCTACCTTTTTTGCAATAAAATACTAATATTTTTCGAGATAGAAATGGACAGTACGTGTTCGGAATTGTTACAAGCCTATTGTACATATAGAACTTTTTTTATAAATCTAAGTAAATAGCAAAATTCCATCAAAAGTATTGCCATTTAAATTAAAATGTATTAATTCATAAAAAGAGGCTGATATTCAGATATTTATTATTACTACAACATATATCTATTTACAACAGATATTGAAAGTATAATAAAACATTTTCTTTCCAAGTTTATTATTTTTTTTACAATATGTTTTCATTTATTCATTACGTACCTTCTATTGTCTGTGTTAAATATTTTTTAAATCTAAAATTTCCACAAATTGGAAATTTTTCAAGCTGCCAAAGATTCTACTGAAATAAAAATAAAAAACGTGGGAGGAATATATCTCACGTTATTTACTTTTAACTCCTCATTTAACTATTTTGTCCAAATAATTTATAGCTTTGATTAGACTAACTAATATTGCTCTTCAAGACGCGCCTCTATCTGACCGCTCTTTAGTTGTCGGTGGTGATGGATAACTGGATAGCGTAAGCAAGGATTTGTATGCGCCTACAAGAGGATTATAGACATAATACGACCTACAACCACCTAACGCTCTTGTATCAGTATAAAATAAATGTAGGGTAAAACAAGAGAGGTGCACATTCATTAATATGTATAGCCAACAACCAGTCTCCCCACATTTTGTTGGTTTTATCCGTCTATATGCGACAAAATTGCCCGTTTAGGAATTGTAATTCAAAAATGATTGGTCATTATTCACTTGTGAGAAACAGTAGGGACGCCAGGTTGCTACCGGTTAGTAATGAATACTTTTAGGTCCCCGTTTAACTTTATAATTTCCGAGAGGTTATTTATATATTTTAGTCGGAACTCGACTTTAGTAAGTCAATCTGTACCGTGTATTTATTGGCGTTTCGGCCTTAAGACAAAGTTAAAAATCAGTTTTAAAGACGGCCCCATAAATCGGGGGGAGTAAGTTACGATTTGTAAGTGGCAATTATGTAAAATAGACGAGAAATGGGTACAGTTATTAACGGAAGTCCTGAGCTCACGTTGACATCGTAAACCTCAGCCCGGCATGATGTTTATTGATAGTGACACTGATAGCCTTACACTGAGTCGGCACCCGGTTCCGTATCTCCTTTTAGCGTTATTGTCCTTTGATTGGAGATAAAAAGTTTCTCAGGTATTTCGTCGGTCGGCACAGGGATAAATAAATGGTTCGGCATTCCTCACGGTTACCTGTGCCTAATTGGCCGATATTTAGGGGGAACATCTTATTCGACGGGGGGGGGGGGAATCAGGCATCAGTATAATGGTTGAGCATTAGCTGCTACTGGTCCGTCGGCAGCTTTCTCGTTAGCCGCTCTGCCCGAGGATGGGTAATTTAAATCAGTTCAGAGTTTTCTATAACTTTCGAGGATTAGTCCTCTTCCCACCTGATAAAGCCGGTCTTAACGAGGTGGAGACTGCCAAAAAAGGTATGTCGATCGGAACCCCTTCAGTTAATTAGCATATTATGATAAAAAAAAAACAATTTGAAATTCATAAAGATTTGGGTTATATAGACGTCATTTGTTTTCGTGTGAGAACCTAAAGAATATCTTTGAAGAACTATGCAAAAACAAATATATATAATAAGCTTAGTGTGTAGTCTGTTATATTCTTCGTCTTCTTAAATAAAATATTTAGAAAGTTCTTTATGTAAAATTACAATTTGCTTATAAAACATTAATAATTGTGATGTAATTCACATTCGTATCTTATACCCGATTCCACTCACTCGATACGTACAGTTTCATGCATTCATACAAAATTTCTCAGGAGCACGCATACCACTAAGGTTTTTTTTAGTGCAGCTGGGGAGTATTCGGGCGCAACGAAGGTCCTTCACCTCATTTTCTGACCGTTTTACACTTGGTGAATACCATAAAGAAAGCAAGAGAGCCACACAGACCCTCAGGACATGAGTGAGGATGCTAACATCCAACGGAGAGTCAATCTATTTACTATAGATCGCAAGGCCACCTCTACTTGACGACGAGAGAAAATTGTACGGATGACCTTTACTTGAGGGTTTGGATGTGCAGGCATGGAATTTATGGAACAGGAAATCATAAGACTATACGGTCAGTGACTGTAACTACATCGAGATGTTCCGAGTTTGTTATGTACGAGGGATGTACCCAAAAGAAACCGAACTATTTTTTTACTAAGTGTTTTATTTATTTGTTTTTTTTAAAAAACTTTAATCTCCTTTAAAGTATCCTCCATTTGAGTAAATCCATTTGTCCACTCTTTTCCGAAACGTTTTTTTCCAATTCCTCTTTTGTGATGTCACCGCATCCGTCGCTTTTGTCTACACTTCTTCAATGTCCGCAATGCGTTTTTCTTTCATGTCCCTTCTCATTGGAGGGAGTGAAAAGAAGTCACAGGGGGCGAGAGTAGTAGCTAGTTGAGTTTCTATTGAACTATCTGTTGTCTGAAACGTCCATGGGGGATATTTTTACACTTTAATGGGAATATTGTTGTTAGTTTGTGACCTCCGTTTAGTGAAAATTATTGCTTCAGTTTTGTGAATTTTGCCCTTAAGATTTTTACACGCTGACGGGACCAGTTTTAGAACTAATCACACCATTTAATGCCGGTACATGAGAGGAATATTTTCGCCTAACAAACGATATCGAAATAGCTTTAGCACGTTGATATAATCGTGAGGCTCTATATTTCGGCGATCTCACGGCCTCGCCATCAAGTAACTACCAAGAAAAGACTATTTGTAAACAAGAGGTGCTATAAAACATAGCCCGGGGTACGGTAGCCATTCTTGCTGAATTATCTAGTCCCAATATCTCCTTTTCCTACTTTCTAAACGGGAGCACGATTCAATTTTTATACCGCACATAGAGCGTGTCCTCACTCTCCCCCCCCTTTCCGTCTCCTCTACCCCCTATTAATTTTTATTATATAATTTCAGTTTGGTAAATAACAATCGCTGGCCGGCATCACGAACTCATGATCTTTATCTGGAGGATATCATTTATGATAGCAATCTTCGATCCCGGCTGATATAATTCAAGTAGCCCCACCTCCCACAGAAAAAAAAAATAATATGAAAACTCTCAAATCCGCATCGCTATTCATGCACTCCGCTGTACGCTGTAATTAAGAGAAACAGTCTCATCACCTTTAATAATTCTTCAGACAGTCTGATCGAGTTATTAAAATCTAATCTTCATTTCGATTTTTACATATCTTAAACGATCTTAATAAACCGATGTCAGGAGATTGTATATCTTTTTCAGATTGGTCATATCTCCACAATGATACATAGTATTAGACGAAATTAAATGCGTAATCAGTGGCGAACGTAGAACTTTTTCCGCTCTTCCTAAGTCATTAAAAATAAAGAGTTAGTATTAACAATTACTGGCCATCAATAAATAAGTGAATGAATTTATTTCTGTTGTTTTTCTATGGTAATTACCACTTAATATCGATACCACCAGGCGACGTGTCTTTATGTGACGTCTCATCTACATATCCAAATGTGCTGCTAACATATTTATTTTTTTACTGATTATAGCCGCCGAGGTCAGCACTCATTTCCGTCTAATCTTATAATTATTATAAATGTAAGCGTGTTTACATATTTATTATTATTCTTTTTTTATCAAGTGTCAGTTATTTTTCTGTGGAAAGTACCACTCGATATCAATACCACCAGGCGATGTGTGTGACGTGGCATCGGCATTTCCAAATATACCGCTAATATGTTTTCGTTTTTACTGATTAAGGCCGCCGAGGTCAGCACTCATTTCCGTCTAATCGTATAATTATTATTATATTCATTCATTCTGATGACATTTATTTTTGTATAATACCAACTAAAATATGTAGTGCCCGGAGTATTTTGCATTTGGGAGTAACACGTCTGCTTATCTGTATTCCGACTGAACTCAGAGATTGAAGTATTATTTTCAAAAACATTTTAATTTACTGAGCCGCAATGGCAAAAAGCTGTTCGCCTATATGTGAGCTCAGAGCTCATAATGTGCATTATAAGCAGTGACCCTAACTAATCCGGTAGATAGTCCTCATTAAAATATTATTTTTTACCTTAGAAGACTTTACTTTTTATTATTAATTATATCAATTGTTTTACGATTATAGCCCTTTTACACTAATGAGAAAACTTGGAAAACGGCATTATTACTAACGTCATCAGATTGAAATGACTTTGTTATAAAGTATAGAAAGGTGGTTTAGCACAAAGTTTGGTTCAAAACTATTTTAGGCCTAAGAAGAAATAAAATATAGCACAAGTGTTTGGGGGCTGAAGGTTTTTCTCAGTGGTAATAATGCGATACTGTAGTAGAAGGAGTACCAGGATGACTGAAAAATTACCCAGGTTTAGAAGAGGACACTCAGCAAATAATTGAACGCCCTCATTACGGGTGATATTAGAAGAGTGTATTTGCATATATTTTTGTTGAGTTTTGTTAAAAGAAAATGCTTCTTTCACTGTCAAGGTGAATCCATAAAAAAATCACCCGAGGTGTCTTACGTCCGATCTAGTAAAAGGATACTATCTCAACCGAAAACAAGAGAAATTCTTGAACTCATTGTATGATTCACCCTTGTGCATAGAACAGCATTCTATAGTGTCAAAATGGAAGATTTCCTGTGTAAGAGAAACTAAGTTTAGCAAATTGATATACCTTTGTGAGATGAGGATGAAGTAAGAATGTGTATGTGGAATAAAAGCTGTATGGTACTTGTTGGAAAATACTTTTCAGGGGGTTATCGTACTGTAAGGACAGCAATATAATACATGTAATTTACTGTGAGGCTAAGTTATCTTGTATCATATTCATCTTAACCGTTGTAGATGAAAACCCGTTTGGGGAGTCTAAATGAAAGATATGTGGTACTATTACTGTATCCGGTGCAATGCATACACTTCAAAATCGGATCTAGAGTAATGGATATTCTATGAAATATATTAACTATTTTTTCTGCTTTATATTTATCTTATTTTGTTATTATATTTTTATTTATTTGAAGGAAAAATTAATCTTCTATTACTACTGGTCAGTCCTTATAGATAGTAGAGAGTTAAGGGTTAAGAGCTCCTTCGATTTCAGGTGTAATAACATAATTTCATTCTTTAGATAACATAGCGAGGGATAGTCCTCGCCGGATTACGGTGAATTAATTATTCTTAAGTAACGTTTTCAAGCTAAGAGGAACTCTTCGATATCCTGAGACCTGGAAGTCACCCAAGATGGTTTCACATCCAATACAGTGAAATGAAACTATCTCATGCCAAATCAAGAGAAATTCTTGCAGCCAATAGATAAGAAACACAGACAGTGAATCCATACAAGGACCAAAGGACCTGTTGGAGAAGAAGACACTTTCGGTTGTTTCAACTAAATAAGATCGTCATTAAAGCTCATGAAGAATAGGCGTCCCTAAGAAGACAATAGCCAGAAATAGTGTGTAGACTTCAAATCTGAAAGGACTAGTTCTAGAGTGGGAGTTAGAAGAACACAAAAAGGTCGATCTAGCATATGGTCAATGCAAAATGTTCAGGAGAGGACGGCAGCAGAAGACCTAGTTAATGCAGATTGATTCAATAGGGCTATCCATGTGCCACTTGAAAGGCAACCTTCTGTTTGAATGTCTCATTTTCAAATCCTAAAAGCAGAAATTACAATCAGCATTTGACTTCGCTTTCAATTCAAAAGTTTTGATCAGGAAGACATTTCGCTGAAGTGACACGCTACCCAATAGCAAAGCACATTGACAATGTACATTTACATAGGACAGTCTGCTAAGACCGTAAGCAACGAAAGTTTAAAGCATTGTTCTAGATCAAGGTAAGCTTATTCGTGATATCATTGTTAGATAACAAACTGTGTTCCTTAGCCACGACCTACCGACTGCTCCAGATAACCGTTTGTCGCATTTCCTAGTCGTAGATTTGTCCACTTCGCAACTTCTGTGAAATATTAACAGATATATAGAGCGGGTTGCATAGAATTTATAATCATATTCCATCTTAATGAAATTACATCAACCAGCTTAGCCAATAAGTTAAATTTGTGCAGTGTAATTGTTGACAGCGAGTGTGAATTTGACCGTATTTACATTCGTATCCCCTCTTAATGAAGATAATGCCCCCAGAAAGTTGGATCGGTGAACAATCAACAAACAATTTTTATCATCCTTGAAATCACAATACACGAGAGACTGAAACGGTGTTCGACCCTGATTGAAATGTTGATACCCTCTGCTTCCACACCATTAGCATTCGAAACACGTTTCGTCAAGAGAAAATGTAATTTGTCTAAGTTAGATCAATTTAAGAGGCCCAAAAAAAAAAAATATATCAAAAAAACTTGATAAACAAAGTTGATTTATATGGTATAGAAGCTAATCCAGAAATGCCTGAAATTCGTTTATGATGTAACACTGGAAATATATCATATTATTCAAAATCCAATTAGCTTTCAGTGGATAATCAATTTTATTTTTCTGCTTCTCCTCTCATGCCTTTATTCAAAAACTTTACGATGAACACGGAACCAACAATGTGGGCATTACATATCCAATCGGTTCATAAATATTTTCCGTCGTGATCTAAACTTTTTTTTCTTCTATTTTTCTACATTGTCTTTCTTTCTTATTACTTTAGTCAAGCTATTAGTCACGTTATTAGTCACGCCATTTGCCATCATCATTTGAATGAAAACACCTGAATATTAAATATAAACAAAAATTTAGATCTCTTTTAGTTTGTTATCAACAATTTATTAAGATAAAATTACAATCTGCCTTTTTATTAGGCTATAAATAATTGAGATAAATGTTATCATTCATACCATATTTACAATTCATCATTCACTCGCTCATTCATACAATATTTACAAACGGCCCAAAGGCCCCGAAGGACTCCAGGACTCCCACTAACACTTAATTATAGCAGGCCACGAGGCCACTGCCGTTTTAACCTCCGAGGAGGATTATAGGAATGAGTGGTGCAGTGCAATGACTGTGCTAGGGAATTAAGGAGGTTGGATAGGTTACTATGGAATTTTATGAACTTGGAAGGGATGAGTTCAATAATATAGGGTATATTCAGATCATTGAGAAGGGTTTTGTTGCTGACGTAATAAGGGGCATTTACTATTGTTCTCAGGACTTTTGATTGAAAGGATTGGATGCGCTTGATGTTTAACTTTTTTGCTGTCCCCCATAGCTCTATTCCGTATGTCCAGATTGGCTTGAGTAAAACTTTGTAAATAAGTAGTTTATTTTCTATTAAGAGATGGGATGTCCTTCGAAGTAGTCTGTACAGTTGTCCAAAGCGTCTGTTTTGTTCTTGTCTTTTTAGCCTCGTGTGTGGGTTCCATGTCAGTCTTTTGTCGAGATGGAAGCCTAGATACCATACTGTCTCAGACACAGGGAGAGGAATCGGATTTATAAAAAACTGGTGGACAGGACTTGCGGCAGAGGGTGAAGGTTTTGTGGGAGCATTTTGCTTCATTGACCTTGATTCGCCATTGGTTGCACCAATACTCAATCTCATCAAGGTGTTTTTGAAGGTGTTGGGATGCTATATCAGAGTCTGAATGGGTTGACAGGACTGCAGTGTCATCTACAAATGTTGCCAAGAAGGTATTGGTGGTGGAGGGGACATCAGCGGTGTATATATCATAGAGGATGGGACCCAGGACGCTGCCCTGTAGAACTCCTGCTTTTATGGGATAGTAGTTAGAATATTCTAAACCACAGCGGACTTGGAAGAAGCGGTTTGAAAGGTAGGACTGTAGGATTAGGAATAGGGTCTGCGGTAAATATCCTCTGAGCTTGTAAAGCAAACCTGCGTGCCAAACCCTGTCAAAAGCTTAAGCTATATCAAAAAAAGCAGCAGTGAAATACTGTTTGGATTCAAGGGCTGAGGAAATGTGATCAGCAACGCGAAGGCCTTGTTGAGTAGTGGAATGTTATTGATTGAAGCCAAACTGGTGTATAGGAAAAAGGTTTTTGAATTCGACAATTGGAAATAGACGTTTTAAGAGGAGTTCCTCAAATATTTTTGAGAGGATAGGGAGTAGGCTAATTGGACGGTAAGATGAGGTGTCGTTGGGTGGTTTTTCTGGTTTGGCGAATAGGACTATAATGGAGTGTTTCCAGAGGAGAGGAAAGTGCGTCGTTCGGATAATGCAATTATAGATGTAGGTTAGGAAGATAATGGCTTTAGGAGCTGTTTGAGAATTTGAGGAGTAAGAAGATCATATCCAGGAGATTTTCGGTAAGGTAAGTTTTTCAGAAGGTATTTGACCTCAGAGGGTTTAACGGGCTTTGGTGAGAAAGGTGAGATGTGAAAGTATGGGTAAGATGCAGAGCAAATTCCTCCGACCTACCCCCATCCGAAGCCGCCCAGGGCCCATCGTCACGACGGAGTGGGTGTGAAACAGGATGATACTTTAAGATTTTTTTAGTTACATTCCACAGGGAGTTAGTTATCCCTGGTAGAAAGATAGGAGAGGTGGGAATTGAAGAAATCGGAACGGAAGGACGCCAAAAAGTCCCCACCCACAAGGAAACAATGCCCTATGAAGTCTAGAAAGGAGATGAATTGGGAATCGGAATGGATTTATTGGGACAGCAGTACACTGGTGCTAGAGTAAGGGGGAAAGGGAAGCTGATTGACACTGCAGTGGATTGAAGGAAATCATGTGCTACCAAAGGAACTATGTGATGAGAAATGGAGTTATGAGCAATGACAGCGGTACCTGCATGAGCTCTTCCATCTGGGTGATCAGTTTGGTAAGTATGGTACTGTCGAATCGTAAATGGTCGTTTACTCGTAAGTCTTGTTTCAGTAATGAGAGCTACGTCGATGTTCTTGTCGTGGAGTAGTGCTGTCAGTTCGTTAGTGTGGGTGCGAACACCATTTGTATTCCAAAGGAGAATGGATAAGGAGTCGGAAGGATCCACTTATGGATTTTGTTTAACGGGGAGAAGGTAGGAGACACGATTTGTAAGAAGGGAAATGAGAGGAGTAATTAGGGTTCTGAACTCTGTAAGGAATGAGATCCGAAGAACTTGAAGGTGGAGGAATGTGCGAAATATGTGGCTGAGGATGGGATAGAGTTTGTGGGTTGACGGGATGAACGGAATGCTGGGAAAGGTGATCTTGCGGACAGGGAGTGGGCGGTGCCTGTGACTGCTCTTTGTTGTGAACGGCATCGGCGAAAAAGACAGAAGGCCTCAACTTTCTTGCTGGGCTGCTTGTTGTGGCAAGTTTTTCCACTTTTGGCTGACGGCGTTGTTCGGTCCTCGACTTCTGCGTTCTGTAAGCCTCGCAGCCCTTGTAGTTGGCCGGGTGGCCTTGCTTGCAAAGTACGCATACCGCAGTCGATTTGAGGGGCTTTTTGCACAATTCACTTTTGTGCTGACCACTGCACTTTACAAATCTGGGAGGGTGGTGGCAGTAAGATTTTGTGTGCCCATATGCCTGACAGTTATGGCACTGGACGATGTCTCGTTTGGGGTACGGTTTTTCAACCTGTACCCTTGTGTAGTACAGATGTGTTAGTTTATATATCTTCTCCACTCCAGGTGCAAGTAATTTTTTAAGAAGATACTAAAAACTTAGAGTTACCTTCATGATTATTTTTTTGGTTGAAGCACGAGGTGTGCAAGTTACAGAATCTCGTTTTACCAGCCGACTTGGATACATAAGATTTTCTTTTAGACGACATTACCAGTATACAGTCCGAGAGAAGTTTCCAATTAATTTCTCCAAAACATATCGAATAACAATCAGATATTAATGGCCATTAGCAATTAGCAATTTGATTATTTCATAGATAACGTTCAATCTGATAATATTGTGATAATTATTTTTAGGATTGTATGCTTTTTAACCAACATGTAAGCAGTGTCTATCTGATAGGTAGGATAGCTCTATTCAAAAATATCAAAAACAACATTAAAAAAAAGTTAATTTTCATTCTCGTCGAATGAATATGCAAATGAATGTAAAAGTATTATTGATTGCAATGTGAGTAAACATATCATCTTCATTGTGGGTTCACATTAAAATTTTTGTTCTTTAAATTTATTAGTAAGGGACCGCATAAAAATAACCAGGGTCTGAATGAAAGAAGATATCCTTCTCTACATGCTCATGTAAAGCCAATAGGACGAATAGAAGAAAGCTATTGCAGAAGGATAGCTATTATTAGTTTTTGCTTGATTTACAAAAATAAAAACAGCGATTGGTAGGTTATTGCGAATTTTGACCTGATCAGCAGTAATCCTTGGATAATTACACTCATTAACCAGCTTCAAAAGCGATAGCAGTTTCTTCAACGTGTAATTTTTAACCAGCTCTCATATGTTAATCAAACCGGAATCCGACTTTTTCAGAAAATATTCCCTTGTAATTGCTCTTGTAAGAGATTCTTTAATTACTTTTCTACACCTAAATTGGTCGTAATTATTATGGGCCATTTTCAGGCCAATAATTGTTACAAGGTTTCTGGTTATAATTGTAAGGTCCCCCTACTCAGCGGTAAATGGGTTCCATCGGGCACCTGTGAGTCCGAAGCGGTTGTATAAGATACCACTTGGGTTTCAGAGGACATTCGATTTAATGCCGAGCCGTCCACTGCTTATCATTCACCAGGAGACACTCAATAAAAGTCGGTTAGTAATTCGATAGCCATTTAAAATCTAATCATTTTTAACACGAGGCAGTGGACACGCTCCGTGAATAGTAACGGCTTGGGACAGCTATCTCGGGCCGCTTGTTCGGTCTGACGTTACGACAGATCTGTATCTGCGGCCGATCCGACAAGATTAGATCCACGTCGAACGTTTTACGGACCGAATCTTGGGTGTTCTGAGCACTACGCTTCGTTTAGGAGAGAATTCCAAATTACGTAAGTGATATTGCCAAATCATCCATGTTGTAAATATGATTTATGCCTTTTTTTTTTTTTTTTTTTATGTATATTTCGAACGAGCCAAACGCTTTCGTGGTTTAAATGATATTTAGACTTTTGGTAATGATGAATGTTGTATTCAAAAAAAAAAAGAAAGGGAATTCCTACTGATGCGTAAGTGAACTAAACTTTAAAACGTCAATGAGGACATTAACTAACTACATAACACCGATCATGTAACATAGAATAAAATTAAATATATATACATGGAAAGTATCTGTTGAGTTCAATAACTATTGACCATAAAACCAAACAATACAAATCTTGCCTTCCTGTAACAATGTATATTGTAACGAGGAAGGAAATCGGGGGTAGGTTGTGGCTATTTGGATTTATATGGTGGTAAGTGTTACTTGACGATTGACGGTTGTAGGGGATGCCTCAACCACGAGGTGTATAAAGAGCTAATTGAAGCAATCTCTCCCCAGCGCATCTTATCTCTTACATAGTCGTCACATGGTAATTTTGCTTCGAAAGTTTTAGAGAATCGCAGATTACGAATTTCAACTTTGCCACCTCAAATTTTTCCGGGAAATATAAAAATAAAACACCAAAAATTAACGTGTTCTGATTTTCTCCCATAGCATAAAAAGCATACATTTTTCGATTAACATCAACTTATACCAAATTGAACATGAGAAAATTATCCACAACTTTATTTATAATGGTTTTTTCATTCGATGCTCCGTTTTGAAGCGTGGGTGCTCCTCCAGTCAAGTGGGGACCAGAAAGCTGTCCCAATTGAAAGTTTCGTCATTTGTGGTAACAAAACATTTTTTTTTTCCTTTTTTGCTCATAACTTAAAAACCGTCCTTTTTCAAAGTAACTTTATGCTATATTAATTAATTGTCAGTAAATTGTCTAAAACTTTGATTTTAATGATATTTTTCGTTTGGCCCTCAGTTTTGAAGCGAGGGTGACTCGACATTATGAGACGGAATGCACTATTTAGTATCGCCGTCGGTCTTTTCCTCAACCCACTTCTAACCCTGCAGGTATCTATTTTTTTTCGGGGCTGATTTTTTTTTTAATAAACGATTTTATTAGTTTTCTTGGGTTATTTTGAAGTAGTTTCTAGTACACTGTAGTGGTTAGCTGCAGCCATTGACCTAAGGGTGGCCTCAGAACTTCCTTCTCAAAAAGTTGAAATATAACTTCAAATAAGAAGCAGTTAGAGTATACTTATCGTGAAGAAGGTATCTTTGAATTAGGAATTACCAGAGGCATATCCTAAGCAAAGCATGAATTGTTCCCACCTCGTATATCTTTGATTACTGTACCAAGCACCAAATGTATACTCTTACAAGATGTTTAAAGTTCTATCCTCAACAGTAAACTTAGCCTAGTCTTGTTTGGTGTAACCGATACAAGTGGTTGGCTGTATCTAAAAAGGTCTAGTTATTATCCTGAGTGCCAAATTATGATCTATAAGTAGAAGATACCTAATTTGAAACAACCAAAATATAACTTGGCAGGGCTGATCTAAGCTATGATTACTCACTAATTAAATCACCCCATAGAGTGAGAGCTAATAAAGCTTTTTTAACTTTCTTTTATAAAAAAGTTGGAAAATTCAAAGTAGCTTCCATGGAATATTCTAACAATAGGTTTTAGCAAATTCAAAAGGGAAGTCAGTCATCTATTATGGTTATGCAATTCCGGAACGGAGGGGGAGCGCCATTGAATAGAACTTGTACCTTACAAAAAATCGGGGGTAATACTATACTGTAGCCTTTTTGGGGCTGTTAAATGCGCGCGGGTAGATCAATTTCATGAGCTGAATTATGGGAGTTAAGAACTAGTAACCTGTCCACTAATGCTGTAGCTGCGCTAGTAATTGACGGATCATCTACATGGAAGTGGGATGAGCTACTTGGCCATGTGTTCTAGTTTTGACAAATATGTTGATTTTTCCAGATACGCCCAGGGATTGGCACTGCTTGTATTGGCACCCCATAGTCCCTGTAGAAATGCTTGGCCACAGTTGCTCCCTACAAATCTCCCAGATACGAATACAAGACAGATCGTAAGCAATCGCACACACATATATGCCTACACATATGTCCATATTTGTGCAATGACCCTTGTTCTGTTCTCATAGGCATATTTCTGAGTGCACCAAACGTATATGATATGCACCCTCACTATTGAGATACACCGCTAGTTTGGTTAACGGAACAACACTGCTTTGATCTTTTTGTTGAACAGACATCATAGCCACGTGATCCACAATACTCTAAATTATAACGAAAACCAAGACAAATGATTTTATCATAAATCTAACATTGGGAGGACAAGTACTGTAATAATTTCAAACAAGTTTTCAGAAAAAAGACAAGATACGCAACATTGAATCGGGTCTCAAACTAACCATGCTGTCCGTATATAGAAATGATATCTGAATTGATCTAGCATTTCTGATTTCTGGTTATGGCGATTCTCTCACTGACTATCAGAACTGGCTCAAAAAAACTAAAAGTTTGCCTGAAGCTCATCCCTGGGCCGAACCGTTCGTTTATTGCCATAAATTGAACCAAATATAACATCGATTACTAAGCAATACGTCCGGATCATGTTTAATTTTACTTCAGATGTAATTGCACAGTTTTTTGTTAGCTTAGGGCTCAAAGCCAAGCTATTTTGTTGAGGGCTTACGATACTATACTTTTCAGAAAAATGAAATGTAAATACATATACATTTATTTTTACAAGTGTGCCAGCTTCTTTAGTTATTAGTTAAACTCTTCTCATACCGTTGAAACTCCCACCAACCTTTCCATATTTTTATCAATAATTCTGCGGCGTCAGTATAGATAGAGGAGGCCAGTTCACGATCCCGAGATGGCAAGAGCTTTCCAGGGGGGGGGGGGGGGCTTAGTAGCCCCTGATTGTCTAAAATTAAAGATCAGATGATTGGGCGAAATAAAAGGCTCCCTCGTTCGCAGCAAAAGCCATAGACACAGGTTTATTCGTATCTATTTATATACCATCCCTTCGGGAATGGTCAGGACTGGGTCCACTCAGCCTCTGTTGTATATCAGATCCTATTTGATTCAAGAAGTAGCCTATAGATTCGGACACTAAGTATTCTAGGAGCCTGTAAGGACAACTAGCGATTAAGATAAAATGTTGACAGTATCCATCAAAGATGGTGCGCCACGAATTTAATTTAATATCAATAAGTAAGTTCGGCTAATTCACTGAAGAGTCAGCTACCTACTAGGAGTTTTCTGGGCACAGTTGTTCAAAACTGGCAAAAAAATATTGAATAATCATTTTCTCAGATTCCATATCATATTATTCACCATACATATTCGTATAAATTACTATAAATATTTATTATTTTCATTCAAGGTGGTGTAATCCACGGTAGACCATATACGTTTATTCGTATTTCTGTCACCCACCAAGCAGTGGCTGGATCGATGAGACCTCCCCTGGCGGGCGCCACCTAAAAGTCTATGCTTTTTATTTCCACCGTTCCGTCAAAAGAAGGTATTTACAGAGCTCTCTAACTAACAAATCATCTCAAGCACTAATCTCTCCTTGCCTAAGGTTTGAGTCTATGAGACGTCAGTACTGTCCATTTTAACAATTTACACAAAATTAATCTATGCAGAGGTAGTTCAGGTTTTTATTTGTACCAGCTGGGATAAATTACAACCGCTCACATTAATGGGAATGAGTCATTTCAACGTTGAGGCATTGGGAAACGATAGACCCGTCATTAAAAAAAAAATGAGGGAGTCGTATTGACACCGGGACGCGCATTGATATTCGCGTTGCGTCGGCCGGCGGGAGGATGGGCCTATAATTTGACTAAGTGATCCTTCCAAATAATCGTTGGGTTATTTAACTTTCCTCCGTGACGCTGGGTCATCAGCCACTACTTAGCCGGACAGACAGACATAAATTTGAATAACGGGGAGCAGCTTTTTTTTTATTTATCGCAAGCGGGCGTGGCACGTCGCAACCGCCGGACCCCGATGCCCTGATAAATCTCTTAGTTGTCTTATGAATCGCTCTACAATCATGAAAGTCCTCTCCCTCAGAAGTGGCACTGGAGAAATCAGTTCGTGAACAAGTGCCGCAGACTGAGCTTTTAATTATACTCATTTGTCAAATGTTCTTCTCAAGCCTTAAGACCTTTCTCCGAAATAAAAAATATCCCTTTCGATGCTGAGGGTGTAATACGATCTTTTACGGGTTTTTTAAAAATAGCAGAATGGTTTTTTTCAGTCGTGTTTCAGCCGGTCTATTGATGGATTAAACCACTCTTACTTGACCTTGACAGTAAATTAGTCTGCATGTTTCAAATGTTGACAGCGTCACTTTTTTCATGTTTTTTCAGGATTTCTGTATCCACTATTTGAGTTTGAGTTAAATTTTCCAGTACGTGATATAAATGAAAAAAATATTAACAATTCCATAATGCAATTTACGTATTGTGTTTTCAATCTGTTATTATAAGAACATGGTGTTAACTTTAACACAAACAGACATTTTTAAAGAGGCATGATATTTTACTGATTGGTATTTTAATGATGGGTCGTTAATAAATAATACTCCCATGAAAATTGATAAATGGTAAGTAATAATAAAAAATAATTATTTTTCTAACATATTGGAGGAGGGGCAGAAGATTAAATGAATCTACCCCCTAATTTATAATATACGAAAATTTAAATTTTTCAAAAATATTTTTAAAATTAAATCAACTACTAGTAGCATACCACGAATGATTATGAATCCAGAAAAAGATGCAACGAATGTTTCAACATTCAGTCCAGGATTCTTGAGGGTTTCTGGTGATGCTAAAATGCCTGTACCTGCAGACAATGCACTATGTTCAGGAGAAGAGGTATAGGGTAGGTAGTGTAGGTAGTTTGTGTGGTCTTGGAATGACCACGAATTCACACTCGGTATCTGAGGGTAGGCGAAATCCGTCCGGATCCCAAAGGCGAGTGTAAACCGGAGGGGGCAGACTGAATCGCGTGGGGAACACTGCTTGGTAAGCTTGCAGGGCCACGACAACCGTTGTCTACTAGGGAGAGGTCTCTCCCAAGGAGGTGCTAGATTTAGCGAGACGAAGGCAGAGATTTCCACTAGGAAGGTGTGGGTCCTGACAACGCCGGACTAACACGTAGCGAAGTGAAGAGAGAGGTTTTCATAATGAGGAAGCCAAGTTTTTGAACATCAGAGCAGCCACGAGTCAGTCAGCCAGTTGTCAGGAGAATAATATAAAAGCCCAAACCGCCGGTCTTAAATACCCAGCTGGCTCCGTCAGTAGCCAATCAGCTTTGGTGTTATTGTACCCAATGCCAGTTGAGTATGTGGTTTTCTTTGTTCTCTGACAAAGAGATATGGCACCGCTACCTGACCCGGCTAAGGGTCTTCGGGGCTCTCGGCGGGTTGGGTCGCTTAGTATCTGCTACTGGTAGCAGGTGTCCCAGCTCATATAGCTAATTGGCTTGCAGCTGCATGTTTATTGTTTACTACATTTACAATGATTTATATTTTGGTAATGTTATTTACATTTGTTTAAATTTGTTTGCAATATATACAATAGAGTATAGGGTGATTTATCTTATGTAGCGGTCACTACACACGTTAATGAACATTATAAATAATGTTTTTTTTTCAATTTGTTTAAATGGCATTTCTCAGTGAACAAACGGCTTTACGCGTAAAGTGAAGTATATTAGACTAATGAAAAACGAGTTTGTTGTTCTTCACAAGTATTTAAATTTGTCAAAAACTTCTGCTAGGTCCACATTTTTCGTTTTGGCCCTATGTCCTTTATTTTTTTCTCATACATGTGTTTTATAAATAAAGTTTAGAGTATAACGACATCAACACTTGTATAGCCCTATAATACGAGGTCTGATACCCATTAATTTTCATATTTTTGTTGTTTGCTGTCACACCTAATTCCGTACTGTCATCCTTAAAATGTCCTCATGTATGCCGGATAAATGTACTTTTCTGAGAAAAATATACAAAATGAAAAAAAAAAAATCATATGTTTGTTGATTTCTTCAATTTGTTATTTAGAATGGTTATATTTTATAGAATAATAATTTATTGTAAGTAGGCACAGATGGCAACATTAAAGGTACTCTAGTCTTTTTTTTAGAAAATAAAATTTAAATATCTTCTAATTTTCCTCATTTCTAGGCTGCCGATGAAAAAATAAAAGAATATTGGGAGTACATTGATGGCAGTAACGTTATGGAAATGATGGCGAAAGCTTTATCAGATCTGGCAAACGAACCAGTAAAACCATTGGACATTATACAGTATCCTTTTATAATCGTGTAATGAAAAATGAATGTAATGACAGGTTTACCTGGGTGCTATTTCTTTTTTTATAGTAGTCAAGAGAGATAAATTTGTTTTATAATGTAAAACATAACTCTTTTAAAGTTAAGTAATTAAATGGTGGGGGGAACTGCATGTGAGATTCCTAATGTAAATTATTGTAGAGAAACAGCTCAGTATTTTTTTAAAAAAATTACTTCTCAAAATGGTCACTGATCACTGAAACGCCAAACATTTGTTTTTGAAGTTAAATGTTCTGGTGAGGAAGAGGCAGTGGAATGGAAAATGATTTAATTTTATCTACCAACGTTCTAAAAATAAATATAAATTTGTCTCTGCATTTTATTCATAAAAGAGGCAATCAATTTGACATAAATGATAAGCTAAAAAAAAAATCCTTCCTGAAGATATTTTGGTGTACAGACTGGTGTAGTTTTTGATAGTCAAGGAGAATGGCTGATTAATGAAATGAATGTAATGATTTTTAATAGTGCAAAGTGGTTTTTGTGTTTGACTTTTCAGTGATTACTACTTTTATTGATTAATACTTTCTGGAATATATTAGAAACTATTTTTAGATTACCGTTTTGTATGTGCCCTTAACCATGGGGATGATTTTCCACATGAGTTGTGACTTAAGCGTTGTTATAAGTCGGAGAGAATGGAGTCGGTTAAGGGATGAGGGAAGTCCTGTTTATTACCAATAGTATTAAAGTTAACATTTTAAACAGCTTTATTATGATAAAATTACAATCTGCCTCATTAGCCAATAAGCAATTGTGATAAACTGGTCCTTCTTTATTTTTCAAAGGGTTGCTTTTTAGCATCTGTAAGGTATTAAGGGAAATTTTCATTTTTTTTTTTTTTTTTTTTTTTTTTTTTTTTTTTTTTTTTTTTTTTTTTTTTTTCTTAGCTCTCAAACTTTTAAATTAGGATGTGGGAAAATTATTTTGGGCTAATGAGTGCCTTTCACTAAGGGGAGTCCCCCATTTGAAGGGTGTATGAGAAGGATATAGGGTGTGGAATGCCTGAAGGAGGCGGGTGGATTCGGGAAGGTAGTGAGAGTCTACCGAGGGTGGAGCCTAGGGGTACCTAGGCAATGGTTTGTTGTCGGCCAGGTCAAGCCTGGCCCGCCCCGGCAGGGGGCTGAAATAAGTCGGCCACTCGGCCGGAAGGTCTACCCTGCTTAAACAGGTAGATGGGGTCTTGTAGCTTCGGTTGAGTCGGCCGGGAGATCGGCCTCGATATCTCGGCTGGGTGTAGTTCGTTCAGTCATCGGGTTCAATGACGTCGATCATCCTCCAGGCTTCGGCGGTCCAGCAGTGCTTCCATCTGACGGGCATTGGTGGTGGTTGAAGGTCGGAGAATAGTGGGTTGTGGCTATGTCTGAGTGAGTCAAAAAATTTGATGTGCCTTCTCTTGATAAAATCTTGAATGGTGAGCACTTCAAATTTTTTATGCATCTCGTCTGCCTTCATTCGGTCGAACGGGGTATGTTTGAGGGAGGTGCGGAGAACTCTGTTCTGAAATTGCTGGAGCGTTTGGAGAGTGTTAGGAGTCAGATACTTGAAGAGAGGGGTCCCATACATCAAAGCAGGTCTTAGGACGCTCTGGTATATCAGCAGCTTGAGGCGTACCGATAAAGCCGGGCTGTGAAGTAGGTGTCCGAGGCTGAAGAATTTCTTCCTAACACTCTTTAATTTCTTGCCGAGATGAGTTGTGAACGACAAGTGCCTACCGAGGGTAATCCCGATGTAGCACAGCTTGTTGCTTACAGGGCACTCTTTGCCGCCTAAGACGAAGGATTTCGGGAGCTTCTTTTTTCCGGATTTGTAACTGAATATAATTCCTTGCGTCTTGGCCGGGTTGACTTGAATGTGGACGGCATCGAGTTTCTCGGAGATCCGTTGACTAGCGCTCTCAGCGAATTTCAGGGCTCTGGAGGGATTGATGCTAGTGCTGTAAACACCTATATCGTCCGCATACGCGGATACCTCGCAGTTGGGGTACGAGGCTCCTACGATGTGGGCGGTGTAAATGTTGAACAGCAGAGGGCCTAGCACCGATCCTTGGGGGACACCGGCAGTGTAGTTTCTTCGGGTCGTAAACGTAGTGCCTATACGAACCGAAAAAGTTCTGCCTGTAAGGTAGGATCTTATCAGGTTCTGCAGCTGATCCGAGAATTCGTATTCCCTCAGACGTTGAAGTAGGATGTAGTGGTCCACAGAGTCGAAAGCTTTCGAACAGTCCAGAGAAATCATAGCGGTAGCTCTGTTGCTCCGGACGTTCGATGCGACGTGGTGTTGCAATCTCACCAGGTTGTTGTTCGCGCTTAAGCCTGTGCTGAAACCAGTCTGCTCTGGTGGGATGACTTCTTGTGACTCGCAGTGCCCGGAGAGATGTACGTGGATGATTCTCTCGAACAGCTTCGAGAGTTGAGTCAGCAGACTGATGGGGCGGTAATGAGATGGCTCATAACCGCTTTTTGCTGGTTTCAGAAGGGGGACCACTACAGCGTGCTTCCAGTTCTGGGGGAAATAGTGCAGCCTGAAGCAGGAGTTCAACACGTTCGTTATGAATGAGATTCCTTTCCTCGGCAGCTGCTTGAGTAGGATGTTCTGGATGGAATCCTGACCTGGGGCCTTCTTGCCGGTCGTTCTTCGAATGAATGCAGCGCATTGCCGGTGTGAGGTGTAGATTTCGGTAGTGGTAGGGAGGGTGGGGGAGGGGTGGTCGAGGGCTCCTATTGGCTGTCCCTGGCCACGACTGACTTCCTCATAATAGGCCGCCAAGATGTCCGCTTGTTCGGTGGTGGGAATGAACTGCCCGTTCACGGCCAGCCTTACACCGTTCTTTTTGGACCTGCAGGTCTTCACAAGCTTCCACAATTGCTTGTGGTCACCGTGGAGACTGGTGAGGCGATCTTCCCAAATCAAATTTTTCCACTGGGCCATCAGGGACTTAACTTGGTTTGTGAGAGCATTTAAAACCGGTTTTAAGTCCCTGTTTTTGGTCCTAAACCACCTGTTCTTGATGTTATTACGCTGTCTAATCAGTTGTAGGATGTGATCCGGAGGTTTTCTCAGAGAAGGGGGCTTCGGAGAAAATTTCGGGATCGATGCATCGGCAGCTCGATCGATGACGTCCTGTAGCTGATAGATAGCGTAATCTATGTCCCAAGTGTGTCTCAGGGGCGTGATTGTGGGCAACTCGGTCTTGATGAGATGCTTGTAGAGGTCCCATTTGGCCTCATCGTACCTGTACCTAGAAGCAGGTGGCTCTGGCATGTCGCCTTCTAGTTCATAGAGAACAGGCCGATGGTCGGAGGTGGTGAAATCTAAGGCCGAGCATCCGGTGACCCGGTGTGGCTGTTGTGTCAGGAGCAGGTCTGGCGTGGAGGTTCTGTCTGGGTTAGCGAAATGACGGAAGGTCGGCAATCCTGGGTGGATGACCGTAAATGGTGTCTTTGTGATGTAACGGCCGAGGGCGTTAGCCCTCGTACTGCTCCACCAACTGTGGTTCGCATTTAGGTCACCCACGATGACGTGCCTTCGGTCATGAGCTATCGTAGTGAGCAGGAGCTTGTCCGAGTCGCAATTGGCTCTCGGTCTTCTGTAGACTCCTGACACTATCATATTTTTTGTGAGCCGTAACTGGAGCGTTACGATGTAGTGGGAGGGGCCTAGGGTCACGGGTGGGGGTAGTCTTCTACAGGGGACTCCGTTCCTCACTAACACTGCTACTCCTCCAGAGACGGTCTCAGTGTCGTGGCGGTAGGCGGTATATCCCGCGAATCGGCAGACAACAGGCAGAACAATCGATTCGTAGGGAAATTTTCATATAATATATCATACATTTATAAAAAACATGGGTTACGAAATAAATGAGAATAGCTATACGGTGACCTTTTTAAAAACATTACAAAATTGTGGTCAGCTCAATCACTAGTAAATAAAAATTATTGTTTAAAGTTAGTTATCTGATCCATGTGCTTTTTGATAATACTTCCAAAATGGATGTTATTCATATGTGGAATGAACTAATTTTAAATTAACATATTCTAATATGTGGCTAATTATATTCAGATTTCTCTTTTAAAATATTTCACATTACCATTACTGCACAGTTACATAAGAGTCAAGCTGGGAGACGACAGCTATCCGAACAGCACAGCAGATACGCTTAAAAAACTTTTAGCAGAAGCTACAGAGGAATTGAAACTACTAGAAGAGGAAGTCGCCCAGGCTAGATGTGAGGTCAGACTCAAAGAGGAGAGATTAAAGTTTTACAAAAAAAAGAAGGCGAAAATTTTGTGGGATGAAGCTGCCATCTGCGCGAAAGAGATGGGCATGGAACTCGAGTCTGTAATAAGCTGCGAAGAACTGTTTGACCGTGATGCGCAATAGAATTTTCAAGCCATCCTGACGATAGTAATCATTTCACATTTTTTTTTTTCAAATTTAAAATCAATTTCAATTAGTAATTTTAAATTTGATATATCCTATATCTATTTTAGTAAAAAAATACACTTTAAAGATTCAGGTTGTATGTTTTAGTTTTGCATTTAAGTATTTTATGCACTTCTTTACTACATTTAAAATCATACTTAACTCAAATATAATTATAAAAAAAATGATTTATATAAAATAAAGTGCATTTGAGTAATACAATAACTAAAAAAAATTATTGCGTTGGTGAAGTTGAATTAAGAAGTTTGATATTTATTTGTCATACTTCTGTGATAAAAAAATATAGTTCCTATAATTACTCCTTTATATGTAATATTATTATTTTAAAATGAATTATTTTTTATTTAAATGTTTTTTGTTCACTTCAAAATATTTTATCTCCAATTCCACTCAAAATATCTTAATACTATGAAATCCGAAATAAGGTTAACGATACGTTAGCTTAAAAATAAAAAATACGATCGATTTTAAATATTGTAAGCTAGGAATTAAAGGGGTGACTCGATTGCCATATTGTACCGGACTACTTACAAAACTTTATAGGTTATTATGGGTGAAATGGTTCTGTAAACCAATTAGAAACCTAATCATATATCATAAAGATTAATGTTTAATACCAATATGGTGTAGAAGAAAAGGTACGGCAAAACTACATTTAGCTAAACGCACCCATTTAAATGTAATACTTTAAACAACGTTAAATTGTTTGACAGAACATAATAACATTTTATGCCTAGTAAGAAATATTTATTACTAACCGCGTGATAATAGTAAAATGTAGTTATTTCTTGCTCAACGTATAATTACGGTCCAGTTTTTTTTCCAGGGGGTTAATTATCCTGATGCTATAATAACATATTGTCTAGGTATGATGAAGTGTAGTCAGCAACCTTTTTTTTTTTTTTTGGCTCAACCCGTACCAGGTCGGATTGACAGACGTATCTCCATCTGTCACTGAGGGGGTCACTTCGTTACAGCAACACTATCTTCAATGTTATGTATATCTTTTAACTAGCTCGTCTCTCTCATATTACTCCTGTCATAACATTTTATAACTAACTGTAAGTAGAACAAAGCCCCATTTCATTTTTTTTTTTTTTTATCTTCATTCTGTTCATATTATTTTGTGAACTTCTTTCATTTTATTTATTGGAATTAAAAGAGCACATCGTCATTATTTTTAATTGCAATGAAATCTTTTTTTAACGTTTTTGTTCATAATGTTTAATAATAAAACAAATATATAATTAGAAAACAGAATCCAGTCAAAGTTTTTATTTTTTTTAAATGAGCAACAACTTGATGAGATCGAGCAATCAATCAAAGCTAATGAAGCAAAATGTTTCCACGTTACGTTTACCTCCTGCCGAAAGTCCTGTCCACTAGTATGTTTTTTCCATTTTTTTTCCTGTATCAAAGACAGTATAGTATTTAGGCGTCCATCTCGACAAAAGGCTGACTTGGAACCCACAGACAAGGCTAAAAAGACAAGAACTAACCAGACACTTTGGACAACTTCAAAAGAGTTGAGTGAAGAGTACTTCAAAGGACATCTCATCTCTAAATAGAAAATAAATTACTCTATCTACATTAATCTACAAAGTTATACTCAAGCCAATCTGGACATACGGAATAGAGCTATGGGGGACATCAAAAACATTCGAACATCAGGCATATCCAATCCTTTCAATCAAAAGTCCTAAGTAAAATAGTTAACTCAATGCATAAATCAGCTACAACACTTTTTGTTTGCGTTTATATTATATTGTTATTATAAATTATGGGAATAAGCATAAATTAATCTATTCACACAACGTTTGTTATATAGCAACAAAACCCTTCATAAAGATCTTAGTATGCCCTACATTCTTGAACTCATCCCTTCCAAGTTCATGAAATATCCCAAGTTATAGAAATATAATAATATAATAGAGTCCGGATCCCCTAGTACAATCATTAAACTGCGTTGTACATTATTGCGAACCCTATAATCCTGCTCGGAGACTAAAGCGGCAGTCCCTGCTATAAATACGTGACAGTGGGTTTCCTGGCAACGGCCAGTTTCTCCAATAATGTCCTGAGCGTATGTGGCTTTCGCGCTCTAGGTCAGCCTCCACTGGCTTGTATCCGGTGGCGGCCAGAGGAGCGTGGAGTACTTCCCAAGACTCCGCTTCCACTTTCGAATCCGAGGGAGGTTACAACCATGTGGATTTGGGAGGTCTCTGGACTGTTTGTAAATATTGTACGAATGAGCAAGTAAATGACAATTATAAATATGGCATGAATGAGAACATTTATCTCAATTACTTATTGCCCAATAACGCATATAGTAATTTTATCACAATAAAGAATATTCAAGAGTTTTATGAACATACTCAACAACGTGCTGAAGTATGAAATATCGGTAGGAAAACTTGGGGTTTTGACACTGCCTTGCAGACAGCACTGTGGTGCTTGTGACTTTGTTTTAGATATAGTCCTCACCCTGGTCCTCCTAAACCACAAAACTCCTAAGGAAATCTCTTTTAAAGAACTGTAAAATGATAATTAAAGTTAAAATATGTGTGTTACCAAAATCACGAATATGATGGTATTTTTGGTATTTTTGACTGACTATACCGTCATTCCTCAGGGTCCGAGCTGTTTCATCCCTGAGATATATAAACAGTTCAGTTGCGAGACATACATTCGAATATAAAATGTCATAGCACTCGTTAGAAACCGTTAAGCAATTAAAACATAATATCATAAATGAAACTTTACAGCAATTAGTTATCTATATATTAATTTTCATTGTTGTATGACGTCGTTTAGTTATTAGGTTTTAATTGTTATAACTTTTTTTTTTTTAACAAACGCCATGACATTTTGTAACTTGAAAGTGTATCGAATTGTTTATGTCTGTAAAAAGGCACGAGAACGTCGAAAACGTTCGGATATAAATCAATAAACCTGTGGAGATGGGTTTTATTACTTGCGGAGTGTACGTAACTCCACACCGACATATTATCGGCGTGATAATATTTTTTTGGCATCACAGTTACACTTGAGTCGGCAAGAGTGGCACTCCTAAACATGCCTGCTCAAGGATCTCTTATGGGCATAGTCATTATTTAATCTCATAATGAGTCCCCGTGATGAAAGTTACAAGATTTTCATAAAAAAAAATTCTTTTATCACGCAATCCTTATTAGATCACAGATGGGTTACACACGCAACAATTTTTTTGAACTATTACTCGTCAACCAGTTTTTTTAATAATAATCATAGGATAAATGGCGATTAATTACGGCGCTTGTGTCTCGGGCTTTTCGGTAACTGTTTAAGCCGTTTTATATTTCACAGAAGGAGAGGGTCGAACCTTGAAAGTGTTGCGTTACTCTCTCTGTTGCAAATGTGATTTCGACGTTCGCAACACCGGCCACTCGCCTGATAACAGGGATCAGAGATGCTCCACATCCTTGATCTGGTTCATAAAGCCCCAATCCCACGGGAGAAATTACATACCGTCCTACGGGCACAGCCCGATTATCGTTCGGTAATTATTCCCGGCTCACAGCAAGCACTTATTAGGGCCTTATCAAGATATTTCGTCATTCGAACAGTGCGTTTTTTTTTAAAGTTCGTTCGTCATAAGGGATTTCGATGATACAATATCAGAAACAATCTAAACGAATAATCATAATCTAACAGTTGACAGTCCTTCCTGCGTTTCAGTAACGGCTGGTGTTGTATTTGGTAATTATGTAATTGTTATACCTTAGATAACTAAATCATATTTACTAATCCAAGGTTTACTTAGGTAATAAAATCGCTTTAAACACGCACGAGAAATTAATTTTTTTCATTAGACCATGAGATGTGATTTCTTTGAATGAGCCTAGGTAATTCTGCACATTGGAGCGAATACCTATAAATACTGGAAATGCGGTTTTGTAAATTACTCACCCAAATTTTGCGATATCCTAGTAATAATGAAACATATCATTGAAGTTTACCATCCTAAATTTCCTGTCTATCTCACACCAAGAACCCAAAAAAAAATTGAGATTTTCTGTAATACTTTACATGTCATTTAATAAAATAAAGTTAATTAAAAACGGTTAAATTTTTTTAAACTAACTAGCAATAACTTTGTTGGTTTAAATTAATTAAATGATTTAGATAAATAAAAAAAATTTACGTTGACGAGATTTGTTGTTTTTTATTTATCATCTCGCTTGGTCGAATACATCATTTACAGTTAATTACAGATCCAGGTACTCTTTACTTTAAACTTCTAAAAAGTTCTACAGCCTAGGACACCTACTTCACAGCCCGGCTTTATCAGTCCGCCTCAAGCTGCTGATTTACCAGATCGTCCTGAGACCTGCTTTGATGTACGGGACCCCACTGTTACCCCAAGTAACTCCTAACACTCTAAAAACGCTCCAGCAATACCAGAACAGAGTTCTCCGCACCTCCCTCAAGCATACCCCGTTCGACCGAATGAAGGCAGACGAGATCCACGAAAAATTTGAAGTGCTCACCATCCAAGATTTTATCAAGAGACGACACATCAAATTTTTCGATTCACATCGACACACCCACAACCCACTATTCTCCAACCTTCAACCACCACCAATGCCCGTCCGATGGAAGCACTGCTGGACCACCGAAGTCTGGAGACAGATGGACCTCATAGAACCCGAGCCCCCTGACGGGGACTGAACGATCCACACCCAGCCGAGAGATCGAGGTCGATCTCCCAGCCGACTTAACCGAAGCAAAATGACCCCTTCTACCTGCTCAGGGTTGGTCTATCTCCCGGCCGATAGGCCGACACAGTGCAGCCCCCTTCAGAGGTGGGACCAGGTCTGACCTGGCCGACTACAAACCAATGCCTAGTACCCCTAGGCTCCACCATAGGTAGACTCTCACTACCTTCCCGAACCCACCCGCCTCCTTTAGGCATCCCACACCCCATATCCTTCTCATATGTCCTTCAAATAGGACTCCTCTTAGTCAAAGGCACCCATCAATCCAAAATAATTTTCCTTTTATTTTTCCCACATCCTATTTTTTATAAGTTTGAGAGCTATGGGGGGAAAAAAAACAAAAACAAAAAAACTTTACTTTAATTTTGGCATTTTTACAGTAGGATAACCCAGGGTTTGATTATTGATCAGTATTGTTTGTTGTTTGTATATAATATAATGTTTGTAATTTCAATAGATACTTCAATAGTTCAAGTATAGCACACTATTGCAAAAAATATGTAACATTTATTATTTTATTCTTTGCAGTAGGTTTAATTTGTCACTCGTTCCGTTTGAACGTTGTATGGATTTTTACGGTTATCTTTAGATCATTACATTTTCCAATTTGTACAATAATAACCCAAGAACCCTTAGAGCAATGTATTTTATAGTACTGATTTTTATTGATCCCCGTAATTATATGTAGCTCATTATCACTGGACTTGATTGGATTTATTATTTAACTCACTACAACCGTAATACAGCTTTTTATAAATATAAATAATAAAAAATGTATGGGTTAGTACATTTCATTCTGATTGATCGTTGGTAATTTTGTATTTTTTTGGATGTTGGAGTTTGATATGTGAAGTCTAGCTATTTAGGTTTTATAGGCTCCTATCACTTGAGCAATACTTCAAAGTAGTTCAAATTTATAACATTATATTTCCATAATGATTGCGAATATCATAACTGGTTTATGACCAGTTTGCACTTAACTCATCTTTTCAATTTTCATACAATAAAAATTTTTATTTTCATTGTGTGAACAATTTCTTTGCCCAACCACTGAAAGATCTAGCATGAATTTGGTAACGGACAAAGAAGCATATACATTCTTAAAATGAGTTTGTCAGTTCCTGAGTTTATCACGTCTAAACAAAAAACTGAGTTACTCAGCGTATTATCAGTTTATCCCAATCTTCTATTAGAGCAGAAAAATCAATGAACTATATTTATCATGTAAATTACCGTTGTTTTTTTTTTTACAGGAAATGAAAATAAAATGTTTTACGAATTCACTATAACATTTAGTTCAAAACAATATTTTGATTTCCACCTTCAAGACCAAAGATAAACAAAATTGTCGGGTGAAGCAAGAAGTTTGGGAATTTTGGGTGAAACATGAAAATCTCAAGTCTATTTCCAGATGGTTCTTCAGAGTTCTTTTCGTTTCTACAAATTTAAAAGAGGCGTCTTGCAATGCCTATTTCTCATTCGTATACTCTAGAGCGTTGTAAATAGTTCGCATTTATTCTGAAAATAATCCTTCTACATTTTTTTTTTATTTATTTTTTTTTTTCCTAAGCTCTCTAGATAGAATTTTAGGATGAGGGAGAAATATAAAATATTTAGGGTGATCGGATCCTTGTCCTAGGAGGACCTGCTTGAAGGTGGTGTGAGAGGAGTAAGGAGTGTGGGAATCCTCGGTGGAGGTTGATTGTTACGGTACAGTGGTGAGAGTCCCCTGGTGGCTGTCGGAGCTCCATTCAGCTAAACCTGAGCTAAAATAAAATCGGAACTGTCATCGATCAGCAGAGAGACCTCCGAAACTATGATTTTAATTATCGTTGAATTAACGATCTCACAACAGTTACGACTTAAAAAAATAACCTTTAAATTCAATATACGTGACAGGCATAATAACTGGTCTAATGTCAAATGGAGAAGGTATAGACGTGTAATAAGGATATGATAGTATAATAGGAGAAAAGGAGATGTCGTTTGTCTTATTCAGCAGCTTCTCAGGAAAACTATGCCTTGCAACTAGTTATAATTCTATTTTTCATACCTTCTCCCTCCCTATGCATAAGGGGGTGAACATGGGCTTAAAAGCCATAGGGAGGGTAATACCGATAGTCTACTAGCTCTGTCTCACCCTAATAGTACTTTTGTCCTCAATGCGAGCCATAAATATGCTTAATGTAAATCGCTCGAGGCATGCTAGATCGTACATGCATTTATTCCACGAAAAAGAAGTATAATCTTTTTTAATTTTTTTTTTGTTTTAAAACCCCTTTATTTTGTCATTTATTGATCTACAATATTTAGTACGTGTAAGAAACTAAATAAACCGATATTGCACCTGATGCTGCCATGTTTTCGTGCCTATGCTATATTTTAAATGGTATATGATGCTAAACTGTTTAAGCTATAAAATGCTTTTCCTCCCTCAAAAAAAAATCTTTCGTTTGGTAAAAGACAAACACAATATCATTTACATTTAGGCCCCTTATAAGGAACAGATATCATGAGAATACTTGCATCTGCCGAAATAATTTTCAATTCAGCAAATTCAAAATATTTACAAATTGGTCAAAGTGACTGTTACCTAAGTTTTCCGTACAGCCTGTTCCCATCGATGCGGGAAGGGTGGCGGAGTCATTGTGTTAAACATCGGGTTGGTAAGGTCCTGGCAACGAGACAAAAAACGGTCTCTTCGGTAGTAGGCGATCGTTAGCCTCTCGAGGGAGGTATATGTGACCTCTTTTATAGTTACTTCGTCCGTTGTAGCAAAATAGTTCGAGACATTCAGCTGTATGTCTTTGTTTTAAGACAGTCATAAATTTACTTAAAGAACAAACATTTTTTTTTATCAACGGATGTGAACGTACTGCTTAGTAAACCTTGCACCTGTGATATGATAACCCATGAACACGTGATAAGGAAAGGATGTATTAAATGATGTACGTTCAGTTTAATCCCTGGGGTTGTTCAAACTGAACCATGTTGTCATGTTTACGGCCGTACAAGGAAGACCGTTTATAATAGCAGATCGGAAGATCCATACAAGGCTGACCTCTCTCACAGTGCCTCGGGGGCCCCGAACCATATGGTCATCAAGCGTCTGCGATTTTCTATATTCCTGCAAGACCACCAGTTTCTCAAAAGGATTTATATTTGCTTTTATATAGTTATCATGTCAACAACGGAGGTTGAAAACTAGCTTCAAACTGTGAACTTAAAAAAACGTGAGATCAAAAATGCCTCTGGATATTCTTGTCAAAGTTTGTTTTCGTTTTTTCCCTTCTTTCTTTTTCATCCCCCTGTTACAGAATTAATAATTTAAATATCGATTCAAAACAATAAGTCTGTTTACATTATACAGCGTACTTATACGTACTGTAGTACCTAAATTTTTATAACCAAATGTTATTAATATTTTGAAATTAAATGCTCATTGAACATGTTCTGGTACTACACAAAGATACAAAGGTGGTGGGGATCACCTTATGAATCATAAAACTTAAAACTAATTTACATATAACAAACGAAATCTCAACCTAATTTTCCCCGACAGTCTGTTGCCATCGATGCGGCAAGGGTGGGGTCATAGTGTTAAACACTGCGTTTATTAGGTGCGTTTAAGAGTCAAACAACTTCAACTCAGCGGATAATTTTACTAGGTTTACAGGGGAACCAGCGTACATCAAAGAATAACAAATAGTTCATTTGTAGCCGATAATAAACTGTTCTAAGTTGTAGAAAGCTTTTCCTCTCTCAATGAAGGTTTTTATTTTTTTTTTTCTCGGTTTTTCAAGTAAAACACAACATCGATTCCATAGATTAACCAGATCGTTCTCATTTCAGTTCGATTAACCATCCTTTAGGCTCATGGATTTTTTATTGTCTTCTCCTCTAGAAAGTGAGGAGTTTCGTTGATCCTTTTGGTTTGGATGGGGGGGGGGGGGGGTTGGAGCTTCCTAACATCAGTTTCCACTTCGATAATTGTAAATTTGTTGTCACTTGAAGTCCCTGGTCGTGCTGGTGTTATTTAACTTGTGGGGTAACTGCGACCATTCGTGCTTGTAAATGTGGTCCAGAACTTAACCTAATTTATTTATTTATTACTCTTGCTCAGTCCGATTCTGTTTATAACGTAATCAGTGACGGACTGGGCCAGTTAAACATCAGTGTCAACGCCGGGAAGACCGACTGCGTAATCTTCTCCGTCCAAAATGGGAAAAAATCCTTTTCTATACTGTAGGATGGCAAGAGAACTCATCGGGTTTCTCAGTGTACTATATTCGTATAAAATAGATAGGTATCTCCATTTCTCTAACCAGTTTAGAAACAAAATAGAAAAAGTACGGCACAGCTCTTACCGTCTTTTGCACTTGCTAACTTCATCTAAGTTGTCGTTGCGTCTCAAACAGATGATATATATATATATATCATATGATGATGATATATATATATATATATATGATAGGGCTCTGATGTACTCACTTGACTGACAATACAGCTAAAACTCTTCAGAATTTCAAAACGGTATCATGAGAAAAGTGGTCAGACAGAGAGAGGTATCCAGGGGTTAAAGAACGTCTAACTGCAACCGTTGGTTAGTGAGCCGTCGGCGGGTGAGTTCATCCACCGGAGACACATCAAGTTTTTGACTTATTGCAGCACCTAACAAACCCAACCTTTATTACTACAACCTCACCCCAATCACGCATCAATGGCCGCAGGCTGACCGGAGAAACTAGGTTAAGTTAGTTTATTTAGATTTAGGTTAGTATTAGCACCGCTCTAGTTGAGCCCTATGATTTTCTTTGTTCACTTGCCTTGTCTTCTTTAAATCAGCCTACCATCGCTAATTATATAAAATAAAGCTACGCTACAGTAAATATAATACGCAAATAGTGCATTCATATGAAGATTCCTTATTGAGGAATCTGTAATAATCACTTTGTATATATTACTTTTTTTCTATATGTTATAATATAAGCTTTTTTTTAGAGTTATTTTAATTTCAAAATTATGACATCAAAGTAAATGTTACTTCAAAAAAAATATTATTCATGTTTTATATATTAAAGTTCGGTTATGTTTATCTCGTTGTTCTGATAAATTAGATCCCTTTTTATTGCGATTTTTTGATGACACGCGTCATAGTATAATTGCAAATTTGTTTTGTCTCTTTTTCTGTTAATGTAGGAAGGAAAATTGTCTGTTGAGTCCTATTTTTGAGCTCCCGGAAAATAATCGGTCATTTTGATGTGAAGCTCAAGGGTTTCCGCCAATAAGGGCTGAAATAAGTTGACAGAACATAACTCGAAATAATCCAGATCACATGACATTTATTGAGTAAACAAAAGAAAGAAAATCTTAAAATATAAAAAGAAATTAGTGAACTATTCAGAGATCTGATAAGAAATAAAAATGTGAAACTTATAATAATTAACAAATCAATAAAGCTATTTTTAAGCTATTAATATATTAATAAACAAATTCATGATAATATTAATAAGTAATAAGTCACTAAAGTGCTTATCAATTGACGTGACCGATATTCGTGAGGTCCCGTTGAGCAGTTATATAATGCTTATTATAGCTTACATTTTCAGTAGAAACGTGTGCCACAGTTGAGACTTATGGTCCCCTTTTTTACCATTTGCTAAAAATCCTACCCTTTGGACTCCCTGCTCCCTCACCCTACAAGACACCCACACTCGTGCCTTAGCCTTCACTAATGTATGTTATAGTGCTGTAACTGATTAATATTTGTATATATACCAGTGTTTTGATTGTTATTCATAATAAAGTTTTTTCAAAGAATCTCTTCTACAAGATTATTTAACTGGCGCCCCGAACAGGCACCTGGCAGTAAATTCACGGTAGTCCACCATCTGAGATCCCCCATTTCACAACGGACAGTGAGACCACTCCAATAGCGTGAGAAGACCGATGCAAATACCTCTGGAAAGAAACCCCACAGGACAGGAATTCACCGATATTGGGTACTGATCTATTTCAATAGATTTTCACCTGGCAATACCCTAAATAAATTTGTTATATATCTGAGGAAGTTGAAGGAAGAAAGAAAACTGGACTTCACTGAAGACATCATTCACTTGGCAAATACAATTATTATACACATTCTGACTTTATGACATCAGTAACTGACAGACTTAACATTTTATGAACATTACAGAAATGGAAGGAACTAATTATGTAATTAAAGCCACTGGCTTTCAACAAATCCCCGAATTCAATGGAAACCCAAGCGACTTAGTGACCTTTTTAAAACAATCATTATATGTTGCCTCTACCGTAGGAGCATTAGACAACCCACATAGAGAATACAATCTACGACATTTACCTAGCTACACTAAATCAAAAAAACTCACAGACTAAGCAAAATTTTTTGGCAGAAGAAATTGACGAATTAAAGGTATTTCCGGGGCAACAAAACTATCGAACGTTCAATAAGGGACATATTAGAAATGACAATGCATAGAAACGAACATCCATCAACATTTAAAAACAAACTAATAAACCTTAGAAGGACTAATTATCTTGGACGATTCAAAAGAAGAATTACAGAAAACGTACGCAATGAATGCATACGACAAACTAATAACCAACCACTGTATAAAAGAATTTCATCGTAGGAGACGGGGCTGCCGGACATCGATACGGTCGTAGTAGGCAGCTCTTAAACAATAAAACACATAAACAAACCTGATCCCATTACGTGATCACTCAAGTTGCTCCTTATAATGGTTCTCCAATAGAACTTTACAAAATCTTAATAATGTAAAAATCTTTAATAAAAGAAATACAAATAAAAAAGGAGTAATCTATTTATGAAACTATTAACAATTTAATGCAATATTATAATATATAATATAAAATAATAATAAAGAAATCTTGGTTTAAAATAACTAAAAGAATAACAATAAATCACATTGAAACAAAATTAATTGCCTATATGTTAATATATTTATTTATTAAAATACGATGTTAGTCTTAGATATTATTAAGGCAAGTGTTGAACGTGATAATGAGTAATAAAATACTATTTGATGCTCTCTAAAATTATGTTTGATGTTTAATAATAAGTTCTTATTGTTCATTGTCTTTGTTTATTCGAAAAAAAATGGCCCTCCTGAGTAGTTATTTGAAGGAGATTTCAAGCTATTAAGGGGAGTTTTAAGCCATACAACAGTCATCACGCATGCTGAATACTTCTCGTGAGTGAAGACTTGTATATAATTTTAATTACTGCATGATTGACCATCTATAATCTTAATAATAATCATAAGCAAGAATTTTTATTGTTGTCACGCCATCAAGTGTAATGGCATTTTAAAATTATAATTATGTTGTACGTTTACTTTTGTAGGCCGAAATTTCAACTGTATCAACCCTTTTTCGAAATCGGTTCAAGAAAACGTATTATCCTCTGTGTACCTAGTTTGTATTGCACGAGTGAACGGTTTGAACATGACCTCCAAAATCCGAATCACCGTCAATAAATATGTCGGAACGGTTGTCCACCAAGGCTCTATTTCTGAATTTTTTCTTCGATCTTATGCTAATTCACCTAATTGCTAAACTATCCACTACACCCAAATAATCAGTGTTTAATGTTCTAATGAGTAATAACCTCAACTGTAGTACTTCAAGAACCTATATTTTCGCCATTATTTTTTTATTAATTATGAATCGAATAGATAATGAAAACTACTCAACATTTTTTATCAATGATACATATAATTATATCTGGTAGAACATCTTGATCATAAAAAAAATCATCAACAGGTTATAAATGACGCAGAAATTATTCAGACATTTCTGCTATTGTTTTTTTGGGGGTTAAAAAAAATTTTGTATGATTAGAAAATGTAAACATTGGTGGATTGTACTTATGTTTTTTATCTAGATCTTCCAATCATACCTCGTGTTCTCTAAAACACTTGTGGGACTGGGGTACCTCCAGGGCCTCGGTAACATAGAACATAGAACTGGTCGATACTCTTTTATACACGACCATCCTGCTTCTGGACATACGGAATAGAGCTATGGGGGACAGCAAAAAAGTCGAACATCAAGCGCATCCAATCCTTTCAATCAAAAGTCCTAAGAACAATAGTAAATGCCCCTTATTACGTCAGCAACAAAACCCTTCACAATGATCTGAATATACCCTATATTCTTGAACTCATCCCTTCCAAGTTCATAAAATTCCATAGTAACCTATCCAACCACCCTAATTCCCTACCACACACATTGCACTGCACCACTCACCACTATAATCCTCTTCGGAGATTAAAACGGCAGTGGCCTCGTGACCTGCTATAACTAAGTGATAGTGGGAGTTCTGGCAATGGCCAGTTCCTCTAATCATATCCTGAGCGTCTGTGGCTCTCGCGCTCTTGGTCAGCCTCCGCTGGCTTATCCAGTGACGCGGCTGACGTAGGAGCGTGGGGGACTCCCCAAGACTCCGCTTCCTCCTTCGCATGCGAGGGAGGTGACCCTTGTGGACTTGGGGGGCCTCTGGGCTGTTTGTAAATATTGTATGAATGAGCGAGTGAATGATGAATTGTAAATATAGTATGAATGATGACATTTATCTCAATTACTCATTGCCTAATAAAAGGCAGATTGTAATTTTATCTTAATAAAATTGTTTGAACTCAAAAAAAAAAAAAAAAGACCAACCTGCTTATTTTCCCTTTATCAATTTTTTTGTTGGAATTTTTATCACAGAGTTGTCACCGTGCCGTTATTTGTATTTTTTTTTTTATCTTAAAGCGGCATTGAACGAGACGTCCGTTTAGTATATCGTTTGATTAATTGGCGATACTCAGAGTTGCGTTTTTGTCAAGTGGTGTTACAAAGCGAAGGGTGGAGACAGGCCACATTCCAAGCGGTTAACCGCTGCAGGCCAAGGCAAAGGGTAAGCCGAGAGTCCTTCAGCCTCTTGGAAGAGCTTTCAATCCACTACTTATCCTTCCTGCTCCTTCGCTTCCTCTTTGGTGACCTGCCCGCTCAACCAGGATCTCAGTCGGCCTAGCCTTGCTTCTCGCCTTTGGTTCAAGCCTTTTTTACCAAACGCCAGCAATATCGAGGAATTCACCAATCGCCTGGGTATTGAATGTTGAACGGAACCTCGTTAATCCGACTTCCTCTAGCCCGATTTCAGACAATTCTTTCAGTTTCAATTCGATCTTGACGGCGGTAAAGTCACCACGGAAATCAACAAATTTACATTATGTGTGAAAAGATTTCATCTGAAGTTGCCACGAGTGTACATCGATAATTTTAAACAAGTCGCTTCGGGAACAAGTTTATAACATCGACAAAATCCGTCTAAATTATACAAATAGTTTAACAAATAATTGAAATAAAGTGTTGAGCCGACTTCACCAACTGCCTCAAGAACATGCGCCTCTTCAAGTTATATATTATTTTATTTTAATCGAATTGTGTATTATCCTTATTATTGTGTAATATGTACAGTACTTATTTGTTTCATCTCCCGTTAATCCAACGTTTTATTGAATTTGGGAAACCCAGTAGCATTTTAGCTAGACTCCCCCCACTACCATATCTTTATATGGAAATTGACTGTTATATTTAATATGGTTCGGTTTTAAATTTAATGTTTTCCTGTATTCAAATTTGTAATTCCGTCTCGTTTCTGTTTATAACAAAAAAAAAATAATAGTTATGTATTATTTTGTTTAATTCCATTGCATACTATCCTGTGAATCAGTGGCCTGTAATAAAGACTTTCTATAAAAAAAAAATGTAAAACACGTATTTGTCTTATCTCCTGTTAATCCGACCTTTTAGCTGTTCCGACCTACCCCCTGGTCCCGTCAAGGTTGGATTAATGAGATTATATTGTACTGCAGGGTTACAACTAAGCTGTTAAACATAGTTAAAGAAGGAACAATACCGATAGAAGAAATGATAAGTGTTCCAGAAGGACATTGTGTTATCAAAGAAATAATTGCGTGGTATTTTGGCCTGTCGGCAGAGCGTTAGGGGGATTACATATTTTTAAAAATCTAGAGTTCGCTTATAATTTACAGAACATTACGTCAGAGGAAATTTGTCTGTCCGATTTGCAGTTAAAATCAGGAATCTAATTTTATAACGTGGGCTTCACAACTACTATACCGACTCCTATGGGAAATGTAAATGGAGATACTGTGATTTCATCTCAACTATGATTGTATAAATGAATAGAATTTTTGTAGGGACATGAACTTAAGTTGAGAAAAGAGATTTTTTAGATTTTCATCAAATTAATTAACAATAGAAGGACTCTACCCACCTTTTTTTAAACTATTTATACTCAGTTTCATTTTTATTTTTTTTATCATTTGTACACATTACAAATTTTAATAAATGAGTAGTTATAACAGTGAAGGTTGAAATAATTATAAAAAAATAATTAACAATAATAATATATAATTAACAAAACTTTACTATTAATATTTATTTAAATTTTTTATAAATGGGAAACAAACGAAATCACATATTTTTAGACAAAAAAACATTAAATTTAGAACGGAACCGTATTAAATCTAATAGCCCATTTCAGAATAAAGATCGGGAATCACCCCTGGGTTCTAGCTATTGTCTGGATTTCCCAAAATCTAGAAAAGAGTGTCAAACAGAAAATACTTTACAATATGTGCTAAAAGCAACACGATAGGTAATAATTGGTAACGTTAAGGTAAGCATAAAAACAAAGTGAGCAAAGATTTAATAGTTGTCAAGTTCATAAGCACTGATATTAACATATAATAGTATATAGTAGTAAATTAAAAAAATATTAGTAACAGTTGATAAACATATATTACAAGTTACAATCTTAAACAGAGTATTCTAGCTGTTTATAGAAAAAGAATCCAGTTAGTATGTGCATATGAGATATCGAATGACATTTGCGAAAACCAAAAGAGAGTCAGTGGAAATTGTTGTCAATAAATAAATTTGTTAAAATCCAAGATGCTCGTTAAGATCAAACTAAGCCGATCCCCTGACAAACACTAGCACACTATCTCCAGTCACAGTTTCCACAGGATCTCACGTAAGGTGTATTTGTCAATAAAAACATTTCACATAAGAATAATCATGGTTTGGACCGCAACTCGAACAGTGACATTACCACTGACCAACTGTTGACTAGAAATAATTAATTTCTACTCAAATCGCTGCTTCACCCTTCCAGAGTCAGTGTTGCTGCCTGTTCGGGACCACACCTTGATAAACTCATGAGTTCATGAAGTTCACTGGACTATCATAAATTTTCTCAATGTGTATTTTCAACATAAATAAATAACATAACATAAATAAATAGTTCATTTTTTTTCAATTCTATTTACCGTTTAACCGTTTAATTTTAAGGAACGCTGTCACGCTCCACAATTCTATCGTTTAAAGCACAATATCATTCTGGAACTGCACAATTCCTTCTATTGGTCGTCCTTTTTCCTTAACCATTCTGCAACAATTTGGTTGGAACATCGCAATATTAGTTTTTTTTTTCCACAATTTCAATTCTTCCTTAACATCCATTAAAACCATTGTGAATTTCGGATGTATGAGCAAACTTTTTTCCAATTTGGATTTCAATTAAAGATAGGTTCGTATTTTTTGCTTCCAAGCGTAATCAATATTAGAACTAATATAGTTGCATTTTTACATAACTTTATTTTTTAAATCGCTACATTTCGTTAGTTTAATATTACTTGTATATTAGTTATTACTTATATTAGTAGTATGTTGCTGACTAATGGTGATTTTTAAGCAAGTAAAGATTTCTTTGGCGTGACTCTATTCACTTTATTTTTATAGTATTTTATCGTACCGTTTGTTTTCAATTCGTAATTATTTCTTTTATATTTAGGTATGCTTTATAAATGGCCCGTATCATCATTCAACTGCCCAGGACATGTGAATTAATTTCACAGATTAGTAACAAATTATGCTAGGCATACTACCATCAGATCATTGACTTTACAACGTAGTAAAATAAATCATACAAGTTTTCTTGATAATTGTTAAAGAAACAACAATAATTTAGTAAAACGTGTTGTGTGTAATTTTCCATTGAGGAAGAAAATAAATACAGTCATTTTATCCTTAAGAACCACTATAAATTAGTAATAGTTGTGTTTATTTGTTTTGTCAATTTTTCTACATATAAATAAGTGGATATTTTAGTTTTAAGTATTAAGAATATTTACTCGTAGTTTAGAGGTTCTCTGGTGTCTAGTAACTATGTGTGATTAGCTCTCATACATAAGATGAAATCTCTCTGCCCCCCCTCTCTTTCTCTCATCCCCAATATTGCAGAAGAGTAGACTTAGTATGACGGTATAGGGATCCGATAGAGGGGCAGTAAGGAGATGGATAATGGCAGGCCGGGATCACGACGTGAAAGTGGAGAGCAACCTTGCGATTTGGGCGCGTGCCGGCGGCACGATCCACCCAGTCCTCTGCGCAATAAAAACATTGCGCAGCGCAACGTTAATTACCAGCTGTAATTAGTTAGTCTAACAAGGTCAGGGCGGCACAAAGGCGAAGGCCCATCGTGACTCTGTGACTGCAGGAAGCAGCCGCGCCTCGAGTGTCTCTACCTCTGACCAGCTGCGGTGCCCTTCTAACGCAGTGTTTTATTGTTATTCGGCCCGTGTTGTAGCAGATGGCATACATATATGTGGCAAATGTCTCATTTTATGAGGCGTGGAAGGAATAATGTTAGTAAAGCTTGAGGTTTACTAAGTAAGTAGTAACTATTGGAAATGTTGAAAACTAGCAATGGGTATCAACACAACTCATGGCTTATGAGCATCTGTGGCTCTCATACCATCTTTCTGTCCACTAGTAGTGGAACGTCTTGAAAGTGAGGTGGGTGGAGCTCGTGAATCCGGGGGGAGTGGGTGCTGCTAGGTATAAATGTTGGTACAGGTATGAAATGTACATATGAGTGGAATTGTCCGTTAATTTTATAATTATTCTCGATCGTATTATTGTACACATAAAGAACTATACAATAAAATACACGGGCCAGCCATTATTTGCAGATATGTATTATTATTTTTTTTTTTTCTTAGCTCTCTAATTACAAGATTAAGGATGAGTGAAAAATAAAGGAATATTTGGGTTGAGCGGATCCTTGTACTAGGAGTACCTGCTTTGAAGGTGGTGTGAGGGAATTAAGGAGTGTGGGAAGCCTCGGTAGAGGTTGATTGTTGCGGTACAGTGGTGAGAGTTACTGGTGGCTGGGCCTAGAGTCCCTCTAGGCATGTACACAGGTGGTCTGAAAAGTTTCCAACCTCAACATGAAGATGATAATAAAATAAATAAAAGCTAAAATAAAAGCTTTGTTAGGTCGGAATCTTTTCAGTCACAAGCTTATTTAGTTGGATAGCAGTGATGGGTGCCCGTTAGAGGCTTGTTGTTGGTGGGCCAAGCTCCGTGATATCCACCAGGTCTGCTTTACCAGATCTTGAGAGTTGTCATCTTGCTGGTAGCGGGGGGGGGGGGGTGTCATGTCTCGGAACAGAGGGTTTTGGCTATGTTTCATCGAGTCAAAGAACTTGATGTGTCTTCTTTGGATGGCTTTGGTGATGGTGGGGACCTTGAACTTTTCGTGGATGTCGGGGACCTTCATATCACGAAAAGGGGTATGCCATAGTGCCGTGCGCAGGATTTAGTTCTGGAAGGTCTAGAGTCGAGTCATTGTGCTAGTGTGTAGGAATCGGAAGAGTGGTGTCCCAAACAGTAGAGCTGGCCTCAGGACGCTATATTTTAACAGTTTCAGCCAAAGGGATATAGCCGGGCTTGTGATGAGATGCTGGAGAGAGTAGTAAGTCCTACGTAATCTTTTCAACTTCTTTTGCAGGTGTGTGTAGAACGTCATGGGTCTGCCTAGGTTGATGACTAGGTCCCGTCTTTGGTGAAGCTGGTTGGACTCTTGCGTTTTCCATGCTGGAAGGAGAAGACGATCCCTTGAGTTTTAGCCCGGTTCACCTGAATGTGGACAGATCGTAGCCTGTCAGTGATTAACTGACTGGCGCCCTCTGCAGCCTTTAGAGCTTTCGCTGGGTTGAGGCTGGTGCTGTAGACCCCTATATCGTCCGCATATGCCGCTACCTCACAATTGGAGTATGATGCTCCTGCTATGTGCGTGGTGTAGATGTTGAAGAGTAGGGGTCCCAGCACAAACCCTTGTCATATGTGACTTTTCTGGGGTCCCTACGGTTTGTCATACCCTACAAAGGTCCGTGCGACTCACGTCCAGTCAAGGGGGAGAGCGTCACCTATAATAATTAAATGTACTCACCTGTCTTCACGGGAACAAAGCGCCACTGACTAAAATAACAAAACTTCGCCAAATTTGAGCTCTTGCCACAATGGAAGCTGGATAGCGTCTCTTATTGTTCATAAACTATGCATTCAGTTTTAACACAACCTAACGCAACGAGAGCTAGGTTAATTTTCTATGTATTTTATACTGATCAACGGTACATATTTAACGACGCAACCTACTCGTCTAAAGTTTAACATCCAGAAAATTCAAGATAAAATATTTATTAATTGGGCAAAGGGACTTGTACTCGACATACAACAAACACCCAGTACAACAGAGAGGTAAAACAGAAGCGAAGAAATTGCACTATGTAGAAAAAATATTCATACACACGAATCCCTTTTTACGAAATAAGAACCAACAGAATGCTGATCACAACTAATTCCTGAAAGTTAAATAAATGCTGATGTTTAAATGATGAATAATATCACATATTATATAATACAATAATAATATAGACTTGAACAAACAATTTTGGGAGCAATAATTTAAACTAAAGTTGTGATAAACTTAATGATTGTTGAAAAATATCACTTTTTTTTATGGCGAGCTGTATTACTAAACGAATAAATCGCACCTGAGCAATGATTTTTAGAAGCTTTGAAGTTAGAAAGCAGAGTTTTCTGGCTTGACAATAATCATCGTTAGTTTCTTATCGTGATTTAATATTTTTTATTTATTTTTACTTTTAAATAATGGCTTTATGATTAACTATCGATAATTATTTAATCATAAGGCAGACGCTTTATTTTTATTGTCTTCACACCTTCAACTGTAAGGCACTATTGCATAATAATTATGCTGAACGTTTTTGTCGTCTATATTTCAACTGTATCAAGCATTTTTCCGAATCAGGTCTAGAGAAAGTTACAGTGTACCTAATTTTCATCGGATGAATGAAAGATTTGTTTTTTGAACATGGCCTCTAAATTCCGACTCACCGTCACAAAATATGTGCCCTCCAAGGCTCTAGTTCCAAGTTTTTCCAACTTTCTTATGCTAATTCACCTAATTGCTATAGTATCCACTACACCCCATTAATTAGTGTTTAATGTGCTACTGAGTAATAACTATAGCCATAGTACTTTCAATCCATAAAATCGCCAATTGAATTAATAATGAAAAACTACTTGGCATTCTTGTAAAATCCTATTCTTCTCTAGAAAAATTAAGTTCATCCATAGCATTTTTTATTACTGGAAAACTGATAGCCATATAGAATAAAGGCACCCGTAAGCATGATAGTGATTATTCTTTGATTAGTATTATTTAAAATTTAAATTAATGTTTTTAACCCTTGTAGTTTAATGAAATAAAGTTTGGGAACTCAATTAAATACCTATCAAATAAAGTTGTAACACGGTTTCCCCAATATGTCATTCTTGTGCCAAGGAAAATTTCCACGAGTATACTCTCCAACAATACTTTATTGTAGAAACAGTACCATACCAAAATGCGTTTGTACAATACCGTCTGCAGTAGCTATTTCCAGCTCGAGGTTGCTGAGAGAGAAAGTACTGTGGGGCTTACAAAGGTCTCGTATCAGTCCTCGCGTAAATGCTGTGGTCTATTATATGTGTGCGAGAAAGAAGAGATTTTTGTAATGTTTTGGCTAACTGTGGCTATATAGTATTTAGAAAAAAACTTTCCATGGTGTCCTGCAAGCAATCACAAAATAGGTTTATGGGCATAAATAAAAACATATGTTGTGACAGTGAGTGTTACAGCATATTCTGCCGTGAGTAGAAAATTTTCATATCAATATTGTCCAGAATCGGTTTCGTACTGCTGTTATACTGCCGTTACTTCCTTACTAAGTTACTGCTGGCGAAATATTTCACCCAGATTTTAGCCCCCCCCTTCTCTCGTGAAATGAGTTAATGAAGTTCTAGGACGTTAATTAAGGAGAGTTGTTGATAATTTATTTTAGTTTTCTACCAGTTGCATCGTATAAAACCTTATCTGCAGTAATTATGTAGAAATTAAGCGTAAAAAACTTAATAAACCTGGTGTGTATCCTACCCTTTTAACGCAGCTACGTCAAAAACATAAACTGGGTTTCGTATTTACATTTCTTTATTTTTCACCCATTTTACAAATATATTCCTACTGTTTAAAAGGTAATGTCAAACTTAAAAGAAATATTTTTGAGGGTGAATTTATAGGTATAGGCATAAGGGTTAGAAAGCAAAAATAAACTAGAACTTATACGTTTTAAATTTAATGTAATAAATACAATATATTGCTGATACGTATACTAAACTTAAAAATTAATACTATTTACTAATTCTATTAAACTATAATATTAATAAGTAATACTAAAGATAAAACTTATAAATTAAATGGTAAAAATTGCTGTATTGTAAGGATGGTTTTCTCAATGGGAGTCGTTCAAAATACATTAAAATTTTTATAATTTAATAATACACTAGAGATATCTACTAATCATAGCAGCATCAATGTCTTGTCATTTCCAGAGGTGTGTCATGAGTTTAAATTGTCATTTTATGGCATCGATATGTCTTTAAATGTGGTTGTCATGGGAAAGAATCAAATAATGATTTGACACAACTTGAATATAATATATGTTAACTGGCAGCGAGGCTGATATAAAACTACCATCTTACATTTCTTTCTTAGTAAATTTACTCTAAAATGTTTCAAAAATTTTAAATTCAAAATCACAAATATCGGATGACACCGTCAAGATGATCAGGACTGCCTCATTGTCAGATGCAGTCATTTGTCAAAACAAAAATCGCATCGTGTTTCCTAAATATAACAAAGCACTTATAGTGTGACTTTATTCTAGAAAGAATATTGAAGATTCCTGTTATGTGACATTTGTGCCTGTGGAGATGATGCAAGATGCCGTGTCAGCCTGTAGTCAACAAGCGTAACCCAGGCCTTATCATATGTGTGCCCCGATTAAAATAAATGGGGCACACACCTCACCTTGAAGAGTTCAAAGGCGGTGTGCCAAAAAGAGCGGGGGGGGGGGAGTTGAAAATTTAGCAGACTTTCTATTTCTTAAGATATTATTAACTCCACTTATAATTATGTTGGTATGCCATTTGCATTTGACGTTTTATGTTATACTGATTAAATATATTTAGGACTTTAATTTTTTTGTAGCTATTATTAAAAATTAAATTTCAATGAGTAAAGGATTATTATTATTATTAAAGTTTACGACATGTGTGGTAAAAAACGAACTCCGTTTAGTTTTGGCTTTTTTGATACCAACATAAAACAAACCCGGTACGTTTTCCTCTGTATTATTAACAAGAAAACAACAAGAGCCTCTACTCTCAAACTAGTATGAGCAATAAATGATCTTCGACCAATTGACACTATGCTGTGTAAGATAGCAGACTTAATAATCCAACTGAAGTTATTAATGAGCAATCAATAACAAAAATTTTTTCCCTAAAGATTTTGGCTGTTTATATTTTATTAATTTGTCTAAATTATGATTTTCCGTGACAAAGATAGTTTGTCTTAATAAGTTTAATAATCGTTAAATGAGAATTAAAGGAACTCCCGGGCACGCATTCCATCATGACTGGATGTACAGGACATGGAAAGTGAAGTGTACTTTGTTTCTCTCATATAAATTCAACAGAGGCAGTAGTATTCACCAAACCCAGACCAATATTAGCCCACCATTTGTCCTTAAGCTATTCCCAACATCACCAGTTCCATACCATTCACTACCATGGAGTAACTTTAGACCGTTCCCTCACATTCGTAAACCTTCGATGCAACAAAATCAAAAACCTCATGTATAAAATGACTGCTTTCACAAAAAAAAAAAATTAAATCCCAAAAACAAACCCATCCTAGATAAAGCGTTAATCGGTCCCTCAATGACATAAGCACCTATTTAAGCACTTGTACTTCAAATTTCAAGAATAATGACTACCTTCCATGTTAACAGTCCTACAATTACCACAATCATTTTATATCTTCGAAATACAAAAACGTATCAATAAGATAAATAGGCAATTACATTTAGCAAGCTTACCCTGTAAAGATTCATCCACAAACGCACAGTATTCATCATTTGTTATTTTTATTATGTTTTTCCTATTGTTTAGTGCATCGATTATTACATTAGCAGTTTAAAATTTATTGTACATATGTATACGGCCTCAGTGACCAATGATTATTATCTTTATTATCTTACTCATGCTTATTAAAACATATATTGTTCTTAAAAATCCTTCATGATCTGTGTTACTTTTGTATTTGGCAATTCGTCGTCATGAAAGAGGACCTCAGGAGTTCAGTAGCTCAAGCGATTGCTCAGTGCAGCTATGTGAGTAGACACAAGAGAGCAGGAGAAGAAGCTAATGATAGCAGACTCACCTGAAAGCGAGAAGGGCATGTTGCAGGAGGTGTTGGCTCCGCAGCATCAATGGAGCAGCGAGCCCATTCAAGCAACATATTGCAGCAACCTCCGTGGCGCAAGTCACACGCCTTCCGATCCGTCTGCCCTCTCTCTCGCCTCGGCTCTCCTCGCTTAAATGGCACGGGTTCACCTAAGCGTCTATTGTCCTTATCAAGTCTCGCAAGGGGCCATCCTAAATCATAACAATAGCTCCTCGCTGCTTTGTACCTCTTTGTTACATAACCGTCACAGGGGGGCATTCAATATCCCAGCGCTTTCTGATGTCTGTCAAAGCAGCATTTTAATGTTAGTGTAAAGAATCAATGAAGCCAAAGCAAGAGATTAAGTACGTAACTCTACACAAGCTGGAAATCTCCTTCATAATTTGTCGACCTGCAACAACGATTGATAACTACAACAATAATACAGGCCAACAGGTGGTGCTTTGGTGCCGGAGTATTTGAAGTTGATTTCATAAGAATTTAGTGTCCCAAATTCAAATATTTTTTTTCTAAGGAGCTCACATATCTAATATGTAATATTTTAGTGAAATATACGTTACACAATTTTTAGCTAAATCCATGGATAAAATAAAAAACCTAAACATTTTATTATTATATTACACAGAAATATGGATGAAAAAGTCGTTCATGAAACCAACTAGTCACTGAACACTTCAGAAGCTTCTTTTCTGTGACATTCTTGGATGAATTTTGGAACAGTCCATTCCTGCACTAATCGGCCATCATGCGCGTAACTCATCTTCCTTGGTAACGGGCCTCCATAGTTTTAATATCCTGGTGAAATCTTTCACCTTGTTCCTCACTAGTGTCTCCGAAATTTTCAGGAGAACGGTCTAAGTGGCTGTGTAAATAGTGACCTTAAAACTCATGTTACACCCAAGGGATTTGAAACTGTTAAGCATATCGTTTACCAGTTCACAATAGGTTTAAGTTTTGCCTTTACCCAGACAATTTCCGAGAACTGTAACAAATGAAGACTAAGAGCAGATAGAGAAAAACTAATTTCATATTTAGATTCAGCGCCCCAAATATAGCTAAAATCAGTTGACAAATCCTAGGCAACAAAATAATTTTTTCTTTATAGGCCTGTGTTAGTTTTCAATATCAGTCATCAGAACCAAGTCCATGAGCTGATCCGGCTCTCTCAACCTCAATGTTTTCAAGGATCATTATTGTAACACAATAATTCGTAAAGAAAAAAATAGATAATATTACTTTCCAGAGTATCACTAATGCACTATATTGTTGTCTGAATGATGTTATCATTAAATTCATATCTATTCATTACTATGTAATGGATTGGAAATCTTTCTCTAGTATATAAAACACTTATTTCATTGATACATAATGACAAACAGACTTTATTGGGTTGGGGGAGGCTATATGTGAATTTAAAGAGACTGTCTTTCACAGTCTAGAGAATGCCTTTCAGGCAAAATGTTTACAGTTGGTGTAGTATTAATAATAAAAGATATTTTGAAAGGGTCTTTAAAACTAATTTTTAGACAATATTGCACAAAAATATATATACTTGAAGCTAGACTGTTCTAAACTCTATTTTATATACCAATAAAAAATAATCAAAACAATCGAATGACTCTCTTCCTGCTTCCTTGAATCTATCAACTAATTAATGCATTAATTGACCATTATTCGTTTTTATGATGTCAATTTCATTTTGTATACATTCGGGGGTCAAATGGAACTATCATGCAAAAAACAGTGTGACTAAAAAAAAAATCAAAAACACGGGTAGATTTATCATTCTGAGCACTATGCGAAGAGCTGTTTCAAAGATTTGTCTTGAAAAAATATCTGATAATCAATATTTTTCATTTAATAGCCTACTCAACACAACAGAACTAAACAATTATAATAAATAGAAACTTAATAAAGAAATAAATATTAACTTAATTACATCATATTATCAAATTGGCCCCCTCGTCATTTTTCATGTAACTAGTGCCAACATTTAAATTGCTAAGTTCTTTCTGAACACTGTTGAAAACATAGTACCGATCTGGTTTTAAAAATAAACGAAACCCTATTAAAAAGAGAAAAAAATTATAATTTGCGAAAATTGATGATTGGCGATTGACAAATCAATAATTGATTTCAAATATAAGTATATTAATAATTACTAGTTGTGGCGTGCAAGCACGCTGGTTTGATAATTATTGAACTTGGAATCAGGAAGGCTCTTTAAAATACGGTCTGGCGATGTCATTCAAGACTATTTTGATAAAATAGCAAGAGAAATAAATTTATGCACACTGCTAATATTTTATTATTGGGTGTAGAATCTGTTTACATTTATAAATGTACATTTAAGTAATTGCTTATAATTTTGATTGACTTACTTAGTAAGGTCAGAACGTAATTACCTTAAGTAATAAGGTCAGGGTCAAATTTTCAGTTAAGCTTTCAGTTTTTTTTTCGTTCGAAATTGTTACCTGTTCGTTTTTATGACTTTAGTAAATGTGAGTAATTGGGAGGAAAATAATTATTTATTAATAAAAAAAACAATGCCTCAAAGATTGTGTCCATTTGATCGTGCAGCCCAATGACTAGGGGAGTTACCGAGCAAGAAAGTTTTGCAAGCAGGGCCGCATGCAGCTCCTTTAATTGGTCTTAAAACAAGTTTCATCACCAACCAAGCACGTGCGATAATGGGGTCTCTCTCTCCCTCCATCTCCCTCCCTCTCTCTCTCTCCCTCTCCCTCTCCCTCCCTCTTCTCTTTATCTCTCTCTCTCTCTCTCTCCCTCTCTCTCTCTCTCTTTCCCTCTCTTTCCCCCTCTCTCTCTCTCTCACTCTCTCTCTACCTCCTTCTCTCACTCCTACTGTACTTGCAATTAAAAGGCAAAGTACAGAGCTAATTGCATGTAAACATTATCCTACATAATGGCAGATAGATTTTGTTTACGGTGCGTGATGTTAAAGTTAGGTCTCCGATCACGAGTATCCACTCGATCCTCGAAACCGATTAGGACTAACAAAACTTCTCTAACTGATCTCTGTTGATTATTCAGAGGACGAAATGTACCAGGGCTATGTGGAGGAATCAAGTGCCTATTTCGCTACTATAAAAACTGAATATGTGTTCAGATCAGAAAACCTGTAACATTATTTTGACCCTCGTCATTATGTCCAGTTATTTATGACAGTTGGGGTGTGCTGACACAGATTTATCGTTCACACCGCCTATTAAAAGAGCAATCAAATTTTCGAAATCGTCAGTAAAGGAAATTTTATAATTCGGTGAAGGATTCTTCCAAGTATTAAAGAATTACTCACTATTAATGTTTTATGACTCCTAACTTCCGACTTAAAAAAAACTGAAAATGTATATATTTTCCCATATATATATATATATATATATATGTATATAAGTTAATGTTTATTGAATTACAAGCTAAGAAAGGTTGGTAATAAGAACACGTAGAACGTTATAACAAGACTGCTTTATTTAGACCAAGATACCTCTATCTATAGGTATTACCTGTAAACATATACAGATAACATATGTTTGGGGATTAAGGCTGGGCACTAGCGGCGCCTGGACTTAACTCCCCCCCACCAGTTTACGAACACCCATTCGCAAACTTTGAAGTCCAACACTCGGACGTCTTAGTCCATTCAAATAATGCTCCGCTAATGTTACAAAGGAGCAAAGGCCAGCCCCGCCCGTACACAGCCTGTAATCCCTCACATTAAGCTCTAATCCTATAAAACGTAAAAACCAACTGTCACTTGTAAACAAAAAACATAAAAGAAAACTTTGACTTTTAAAAAAAAAACAATACTTCTGTGGGAAAAATCACATAACTATAACTATTTACAATGTTCCTTGCGTGTATGCTGCGAGGACACTCCAGCTCATTCCTGATCTACAACCTCCCCCCCTGGTGGAAGCTTTAACTGTTCTATGTGGACATTTCGCCGCTTCTTAGGGGGTCGTATACTCTCAATTGTCACGACGTTGTGTTCCCTAATCACGACCACTTTAAATGGGCCCTCATATCGCACCAGCTCTTTGCTCCTATTTGACCCTAGTTTTTTATAGACGATAGTCCCGATTTTAAGTTCCCCCATTCGATCCCGGACTTTGAGGTTTTCCCGTTCCACTCGTCTCGCTTTGTCCCTCGTTATCCTTTCTCTGACTTTGTCGCATATTTTCCTCAAAGCGACAGTATTACTCGCCATTTTCTCCGCCATTCCCTTGTCTGCTACCGTCTCTGCCCCATTTCTCCGTCTTTCGCGCAGCCCAAAGAGGATCTCGAACGGGGAGAACCCCGTCGCGGTGTGGATCGAATGATTGTAAGCGGCCACCGCCTTCGGCATTGCCTCATTCGCCGGCAGACCCTTTTCCGCGTGATATACCCGCAGGTGGTCACTCAGGGTGCTGTGCAATCTTTCTATCCCTCCTCTACTCTTAGGGTGCCCTGGGGTATTAAGATGCCAAGAGACATCGAGAGTCTTCATTTCTTTTCGGATGTTGGCATTGTCAAATTCTCTGCCCCCATCCGACGCGATCCGGTCTGGTACTCCGTAAAACTGGAACCAGGTATTTAATGCCAGCATTACCGCGTCTGATGACCGATCTTGCACCGGGTGCGCCATGGCCACTTTGCTAAAGCTGTCGATTGTGGTAACCCACTTATACCCCCTCCAAGTGAAGGTATCCACTTGTAAGTCACTCAACGGTGTCTCGGCGGTGGGCGATTCTTCTTGTCGCCCCCGTGGCGGATGTCTGTCATACTTCGTAGTGAGACAAACTGCACATGCCCCTATCATTTCTTGTATGCTCTTTTTCATTCCCCACCAAAAGTACCTCCGCCGCAACGCTTGCAACGTTTCCTGAACTCCACGGTGGTTCGTTTTTCCTTGGTGATAGGCCAGCGTCACTTCCAGCTGCTGTTCTCTGTCTTTGAGTGTCTCCACCATCGACGTGCACCGAATAAATATCCTATCCACTCCAAGTTGTTCCGTTCGCCAGAGTCTACGAATTTTCTCCCAAATAGTGGCATTCCCTACAAATACATGATGGGTCTTTCCGGGTTCCGAGGCATCTTTCAATGCACGGCAAATTTGGTCGTTCCTAACCCCTGGTGGCGACCAAATCGTCGCGATTTTACTTCTCCCATAACTTTCGTATGCGATCTGCAGCCGCCCTGAGGTCTTGGATTTCCAAATGATCTGCCGTCTTTTGTCGTTCACGATCCCTTCTGTTACTTCCATTTCAACAGGTCTTTCGGCGGCGGAACCTTCCTCTTCAAGGGTTTCCTCACCTTCGCTATCTCCTCGCGTACCGAGGCTTCCATCCTCCCCGGGTGTCCATTCCCGGAGAAACTGTTGGATTTCCCCGGATGGTTCCCCTTCTTCCAATGCATTCACCGTAATGGCTCTGGACAGCCAGTCTGCCACTACGTTCTCTTTCCCGGGTTTATATATGATCTCCATATTGTACTGGGACAAAAACTCTTTCCACCTCGTGACCCGCGCCGAGGACTCCTTTAACTTTCCTACCCATTGTAGGGGTCTGTGGTCGGTGTGAACACGGAATTTTCTGCCGAAGACATATGGGCGGAAATGGTCTATAGCCCAGACGATACCTAGGAGCTCTCTCTCTAGAGCACTATACCGCGCTTCCGTTTCTGTTAGCCGTCGACTAGCGTACGCCACCGGGCGCTCCCCACCGTCTCTCTCCTGCGACAACACTGCCCCCAGTGCGTATTCGCTGGCATCAGTGGTGATTGTGAAGGGATGTTGGAAATCGGGAAATGCTAATATCGGTTCCTCTTGTAAGCTAGACATACATTTCCGGATGTTCTGCTCCATGATTGGGGTAATTACCACCCTCGCTCCCTTTCGCAGTAAATTATTAATAGGCACCAGGTATGCCGCCATGTCCGGCACAAATCTTCTGTAATAATTAAGCGTCCCCAGAAGTCGACGGATCCCCTTTACATCTGTGGGCACCACCATCCTTCTAATGGCCTCGACCTTCGTAGAGTCTGGCTTAACCCCCTCCTGTGAGATAGTGTGGCCCAAAAAATTGATTTTTTTCTTCCCCAACAGAGACTTCTCCATGGACAATTTTAATCCGAATTCGCGGACTCTTTGAAATACACTTCTTAGGTGCTCAACGTGCTCTGCCTCCGTTCTGCTGAAAACTAACAGATCGTCCATGTAGACCTGGCATACCGCTTCGTCTATTCCCCTCAAAAATTCATCCATTAGGCGTTGAAAGGTAATCGGGGCGTTTTTCAGTCCAAATGGCATCCTGGTAAATTGATAATGCCCCCTCTCAAATGTAAAGGCCGTTTTGTCTTGGTCGTTCGCACTCATCTTGATCTGGTGATAGCCTGCCTTTAGATCTAGGGTACTAAATATTGTCGCCCCGTTCAATCTGTCTAATATGTCCTCAAATCGGGGAATAGGATACTTCTCATCCGTCGTGTTCTCGTTTAACTTCCGATAATCGATAACTACCCTGTATTTCTCCGTCTCGTCCCCAGGTCTATTTTTCTTCCTCACTGCCCATAGAGGACTGTTATATGGCGAAGTGCTATCAATTATAATCCCTTGCCGTTTGAGACTCTCTAGCTCCTCTCTAATATGCCTACGTAGTGCCTGCGGATATCGTCTCTCTTTCACGTATGTGACGCGTTCTTTCTTTAACTGGATCTCGTGGACCGTCTTCCCAGTCGCTCCTAGCGTGTCTCCCTCTACGTAAAAAATATCCTCAAACTCCCTCTGTAGGCCTTCCCTCCAGCCCTCTATTTTATTAACCGCCCCTATCCGCGCTCTTCCGTCCCATATAGTCCCTTGACATTTATATTCCACTTTGCCCAACTTAATGTTCCATTTTTCCCCGATATTCTCCACACGCGCACCTACCTTCCCCAACATGTCGCACCCAACTATCACCTGGTACTCCCGCGGCATGTTTCCTACGATATGTATCTTTAGATCTCCCCCTTTCTTCGCCCACCTATTTAGCCCTATGACTAACTCTCCCACTACCTCGCAAGGGCCTCCCAGGGTGATTAAACTACAATTACATACCTGAATCTGGAGTGCCCTCTCTCCACCATACAGCCTCTCCAGCGCTCCGCGGGACATGATGGTGTTGGTGCTTCCCGTGTCCACCAGACACATCTCTCCTCCTTTGACCCTAATTATTGGCAACGCACACATCCTCTCCCGAATTGCATTACATCTCAGGATGCGGTCGCCTCTCTGCCGACACGCTCCTCAGGCTTCATCACGTTGCTCCCATCTACGTGACTCGACCTTCTGCCCTGTCTGTCTCCTGTTTCTGCTGCGCCTCGCTTCTTCTCCTTCAGTTCTCTTCTCTCTTTCGCGTATAGAAGAAAAAAAAACAAAAAAAAAATTACGCTCGCACTCGATAACTCTCTTTCTCCACGGTTCCCGGGTTTCGGCACCAGTTAATGTTTATTGAATTACAAGCTAAGAAAGGTTGGTAATAAGAACACGTAGAACGTTATAACAAGACTGCTTTATTTAGACCAAGATACCTCTATCTATAGGTATTACCTGTAAACATATACAGATAACATATGTTTGGGGATTAAGGCTGGGCACTAGCGGCGCCTGGACTTAACTTATATATAGTCCATAATGACCTTAAAATTGACAGTATCCAATATAATATTTCCTTAAAATTTTTATTACAGAAATTAGCTGACAATCCAAATCCTCCAGCAAGATCACTTTTAAGTATCACCCACACCTCATTGGAGGTTGAAGCGGAAGTGATGTTTTTTTAATGTTAAGTCACTGGGACTGGTCATGTCCTGAGCGTCTGTGGCTCTTGCACCTTCAGCCTCCACTGCTGACTACCGGTTATGTGGCTAAAGGAGTAGCGTGGGTCATCGCATATAAGAAAACGTGGACATTACTTAGGGAAAATTGGGGGATCCTTTGACTATGTATATATTGTATGAATGCACATTGTAAATACATTATGAATAAGAGAGTGTAAGTAAATATGAAATTACTGTATGAAGTATCTCCCATGACATGTATTGCTCTTCTAGGGAAGATTTTAATTTTATTCAAATAAAGATTTATTAAAATAAAAAAGAAATGTATGCTCTTCATTTCTAAAATTATATTTAGAATCAATCAATTTTGCATCAATTTCTTGAGTGATGTAACTAATATTTCTATTATAATATAAAATTGAAACTAATACGTTTTCTGGCTAGCAGGCCCTTATTTTATAAAGCAAAAGCAGCAATATTGCAGAAAGTAGTTCAAGAAATTAAACATGAATTATTTTAGCGTAAATAGCAATCACCTTTCTTGTTTCTCGTCTACGTAATTACTAAATGTTAATTTCACATATAAGACTGAGCACAGAGATTCTAGAAAGGATATTATTTCGAATATGGGTGCGTTTAGCCAATAGAAAAAGTTGGAACTTAACGATTGTGTTTTAAATTTATGATCGTAATTGCAGATATGCGTTGGAGCGATTTATGATCCCCTAGAGCACTTTTTACAAAATGTACAGACTTCTTTCTGCCTAGGAAAGTTGAGTAGGCACGCGCCTTTGCTGTACATAGTAATTTGTGTAATAGCTACTCACTTCCGATATCTGGTTTATGCTCATCCATGCCCAGATGTTTTCTTTAGGAGCCAAGAAAACTATGGGGGTAGTGAAGATGTTGGTGATTACCTTTTACTCACCTTCAGAATCATCCACCGATTGATATTTAAAAATATATAGACTGTTTTTAAACTATGTACAAGCCATTTTTTGAAAAATTACAGTTTGCTTAAACAGGAATACATGCACTCAGGTTCTGCCCCTGAACTTCTTTATTTTCGCTGGAAGTTCCTGATTAGAAACAGAGAGAGGGCAAAAGAGCCACAGAAGCTCTGATATATACTATTTAAAACACATATCCCATCCACTTTTTTTTACTTAGTTTGTATCCTATGTACAAAAAATGTCATATCTAGCAACCTGTAAGCCAATGTAAAGCAAATGTAGCCTAGATACGATACAGCACCGGAAATACTCTCCCCTATATGGGCACAGATATGAGTGAGGATACAACTTTTACTAAGGAAACGATAAAAACTACTTCGTGAGTCTTAGTTGTCTGGCGCCTCCGGAAGACAAAGCATGTGGCGGAAAAGGAAGATCTCCCCTATCCTAGTGATAGTTGATGCTCAATACAAATTTGAGAACTTCACAAGAATTAGAAATCTTAATCAGACCGGTTTTAGGGTGGCTCCCTATACGCAGGACAGTGGCGTGCTGGAGTGTGACAGATTCCAGGAGGTTGGCCACATCAAGGACCATTGTGGCCAAAAACTTGTCTGCGTCCATTGCTCGCTGGCACATTAATTGCATGATGACGGCATAGGAGGCATTGCACTCCTACTTCCGTAGTCTCCCCATGTCCCCGTACTTGCCTCTACCGGATGCAACTCCAAGCCACAGTGGACTGGAAGAAGAAGTGAACGGGAAACCGCTGCCGGTCCAGCACCGTCAATCGCTACAATTAAATTGCTGAAAGCAGGAGGAGCAACGTACGTAGAAGCCGGCCGGCACTGGAACGTCATCAAGACTCTTCACCCCGACCCGTCCTTCCGCCATGGTTTCCGATCCAGATACGATCCAGTGGAGGCTGACAAAGAGCGCGAGAGCCACAGACGCTCAGGACGTTATTAGAGAAACTGGCCATTGCCACTGAGGACTCCCACTGTCACGCATTTAAGCAGGTCACGAGGCCACTGCCGTTTTAGTCTCCGAGGAGGATATAGGGATGAGTGGTGCAGTGCAATAACTGTGCTAGGGAATTAGGGTGGTTGGATAGGTTACTATGGAATTTCATGAACTTGGAAGGGATGAGTTCAAGAATATAGGGTATGTTAAGATCGTTATGAAGGGGTTTTGTTGCTGACGTAATAAGGGGCATTTACTATTGTTCCCAGGGCTTTTGATTAAAAGGATTGGATATAGTTGCTGTTCCCCATAGCTCTATTCCGTATGACCAGATTGGCTTAGGCATAACTTTGTAGATTAGTAATTTATTTTCTATTGAGAGATGGGATGTCCTTTGAAGTAGTCTGTACAGTGGTCCTAATCGTCTGTTTAGCTCTTGTCTTTTTAGTCTCGTATGTGGGCTCCAGGTTAGTCGTTTGTCGAGATGGAAGCCTAAGTAACCTGTCTCAGGCACAAGGAGAGGAATGGAATTAAAAAAAAACTAGTGGACAAGACTTGCGACCGAGGGTGAAGGTACTGTAGGAACATTTTTCTTCAGTAGCTTTGATCCGCCATTGGTTGCACCAATACTCGATCTCATCAAGGTGTTTTTTTAGGTGTTGGGATGCTATATCAAGGTCTGAATGGATTGACATGACTGCAGTGTCATCTGCAAATGTTGCCAAGAAGGTATTGGTGGTGGAGGGGACATCAGTGGTGTATCGATTATAGAGGATGGGACCCAGGACGCTGTGGAACTCCTGCTTTTATGGGATAGTGATTAGAATACTCTAAACCACAGCGGACTTGGAAGAAGCGGTTTAAAAGATAGGACTTTAGGATAGGAAATATCTATATGGTAAATATCTTTTGAACTTGTAAAGCAAACCTGCGTGCCAAACCCTGTCAAAAGCTTTGGTTACGTCCAGAAATACAGCAGTGCAATTCTGTTTGGATTGAAGGGCCGAGGAAATGTGATCAACAACGCAAAGGCCTTGTTGAGCTGTGGAATGTCACTGACGGAAACCAGATTGGTGTGTAGAAAAGTAGGAAAGATGCAGAGCGAATTCTTCCAGCCTATTCCCATCCGAACCCACCCAGGACCCATCATCACCACGGAGTGGATGTGAAACAGGATAAAACTTTAGAATTTTTTTAGTAACATTCCACAGGGAGTCATCCCTAGTAGACAGAGAGCAGAGGTGAGAATTAAAAAAATCGGAACGGAAGGATGCCAATTGCCGCTTTACCAATCTGCAGTACTGATTTTACAAGGGGTGATCAGTATGGATGTCGGGATCTTTGCCGTACTGTTCTGGAGTGGTGTTTGGATTGTATTATGTCTTTGAGCAGCTGAGGTAAACGATTTTGATTGTGAATTTTTTATATACATTTTGAAAAAGGTGATAATGGATTATAAGAACTTAAAACTGTTTCCTGCTGTGTTTCTGTTTATACCGAAGGTGGCTTCTAATTATTCCTTCACAAGAGAATGTTCTGTACGCAGATGAACCTGAAAACCTGTAAGTTCTGGTAAAATGATTGAACATTCTAAAAAGACCTCTTTCAGGTAGTTTAGGATATTCTTTTCGATAGTCCTATGCGGGAAGTAAACTAATCAGTGGGTAGTGGGCTGGGTTTTTGCATCTTTAGTGGTCTTCCGCAACGGGAACATGATAGGTTGTTTTCACACTGTTAGGAAGTATCGAAACCTGATACATATATTGTACAGGTTAACAAGTTGGACAATCCATCAAACAGCTGGTTCAGCAAAACTGTGTGGTGTTTTCACCTCCCACATGTGGATTTGGGAGGCCTCTGACTGTTTGTAAATATTGTATGAATGAGCGAGTGAATGATAAATTGTAAATATGGTGGAATGAGAATATTTATCGCAATTACTTATTACCTAATAAGGAAGATTGTAATTTTAGCACAATAAAGAATATTTACCTAAAAAAAAAATACAAATAATTAGCCTGTTTTAAAACCTAACACCCTGTTATCGATGAGTCCCTGAGACTAGCTTAAGATATTGGATATTGGCATAGCTCCTACTCAATATGGTATAGCTCACTTGGAAATAACACCTGACCGAAGAAGGGTTAAATTCCCTCACCATGACAATTTTTTTCACTATCTAAGCTTAACCTATCAAACTAATGGACTTAGTATAATTCAATTTTGTGAATAAATGTTAAGACAACCAAACATGAATTGGCAACCAAATTTTTAGAAAGTTCATTATTTATATAACCAAAATTTGCTTACCCGGAAATAACAATTGTGATTTAAGAGCTCATTTATACCTCATACACAATTTCAGTAGCTCAATGTGTCCAGTTCACTCATATACTATGTGCTCAATGTGTGCCCACCAAATCTGTCTCCCTCCCCTCAATCTCAACCGTTTCGTGATATAATGAGACCAGAAAGATGACAAGAGAGCCACAGTTGCTCAGGATATGATTGGCGATGGCATCCAGTACTAATACCACTACCTAAATATGAAAGTTATTGGTATAATGATTGAGGTTACACTTTCTTTATTTGTATTTACTGAATATTCCTTCACGTTCGGATTCGGGGGAAGAAAGCGTGTTAGTCTGTCGTAATGTTTAGGGAGAGGGTTCGCCAAAATGTGACATAGTGTGACAAGGGGTTGGAGTAACGAAATAGTGGCGTGACAGGCCGATATCGTACTAGAGATTTTTACTCGATTTCATTAGCTATGTTATGCGATTTGAGACACAGCTACAATTCAAGAGGTGAAACGCTCTGGGTGCAGACAGGGCAATTTGTCGGTTTTACACCGATTTAATGACCGGGACTGTGATGAAATACAGTATCAGTAGTTTATCGCAGACATAAAGAAAATATTGGGCCAACGAGTGCTGGGAGAGGGATTTTTAAGAGTCGTTTAAACCCAAAGATAAAAAATGGGCTGGCGAAAGTGAAACAGGCATCGCCGAGGTACAATTGTTAAAGGGTCCAAGAGCATTCATCAATGGAGGAAATTGCATGGCCACGGGCAATAAACAGCATCCCGTCCCTGAAGAGCTCTGCATTAGGAGAGGGCTGGATCTAGGGCGATCCTTGGAAACTCATGCCCGCGGGCCTCAGGGAAATTAAAGGATGGCTCCTCTAGCCATCTGTTCGTTGTGATTTGGCCACTCCTCTCCTCACTATATCTGATCTTATGGCCATAGTATAGATCATCGCAGCTACGTAATGGTGTTCCACTAGTGAATTATAATGGTAAAAGAAACAGGTTATTCGCTCCAATAAGCGGCATTTTAGATCCTTATTGACTCGCTATAAGGGCAGGAAGGAAAGGCTCTCCTGTTGGCTACCATTTTCACAGCTCCAATTGAAATTAACTGACCATTTCGAGTCAGTTTAACCAGACATACATGCTAAGTATGACATGTTCGAAAAATCTTCAATAGGCTACCATCGGAATTTCACCAGGAAGTGACTTGAAAATTTGTAGGAGTTTTTTAAAACCTTTATATCGGTTATAATTTTATTATCATACTTTAGCATGCTAAAGATAATCACGATATCGTGCTCACCCGAGACCGTAAGATATATTCGTGGCGTTTAATAGTATAAACCCCAAGAAGGAGGTTAGCAAATCTGTTTCCAAGCTGTGTAAAATAATTTAAAAATCACTTTGGTAAAATCTAAATCGAGAAAGCTATGGTATATTTTCGGGCAGCATATACCCTTGTGATTGACATGCAATGAAACAAATAAAAAAAAAAAGAAAAGAAAATCCGTTAGCCCAAATTGTTTATTATGTTTTGGAGCCGCAAATCGCACTTATTTTGAGAAAGAAAACTCTAGGGAATGAAAACCAACTTCTAAAATTTTTCAATTGAATTAACTTTCAAAGTTATCTCAATTATCAGTCAATATCAATACTTGTTATTACTAAGTACAACACCATAATAGGTCTAAATTTAACTATGTATAGGACCATAATAAATAAATTAAATTATTTTGTTTAATGAGATCGTACACAATGTGTACTTATGTTATGTATGTCAAAATGATAAAATGTAAGCGTGTTTATATATTTATTTTTTTGGTTTATTCCATAACATAATTAAATTACTTTTCGTTTTGCTACGGATAGAATCACAAGCTCTTGATTTAACCCCTATAAATATTTATGTAGCCAGCACCAATTCCTAATTTACGCTGGAAGGGTTTTGTTTTCTCAGTGATTAAGCGTAAAAATTTCAACGTTAAGTCGGCCCGGGGTTAATCATTTTTTTTTTTTTTTTTTAACCGACTACATGTCATAATCATGGTTCTGTTGGTTACTACATTATAATAATATATAAAAAATAAATATCTTTCATAATTTAGACCTGAAAATATTAAAATGCCACCAAAAAATATGTACCACCCAGAGGGGGGGGGGGAGGTATGTGCCTTCCCACCATGTAGATTGCAATTTTGGTTAAATAAAACCGAAATCTAAACGTTTCGAAAGGTTTCGAGGTAAACATTTATCCTTGAATAGCAACAAAATTCCAGGGGATTGAAAATACTTTTCCTATAAAATTAATCATCACTGACCACCATTCATGATTGTCATTAATGGAGTTAAGTCGAAATTCCAAAATAAAAAAAATTTATCTTCTTGAACTCTCATATTTTATTTAGATGGACCCTTTTCATTAAAAATTATTAATCCTTACATGAACTCGTGAATAATTATTTAAATGACATTAAAAGTCGGTCAAATCTAGCAGAGATGGATTACATTGCCATAAACAGTTCCATTCAATATGTCTAGTAAAATTATAACAAATTAATAAAATCTTAATAAGAAACAGGTGGATAAATGGCTATTAGTCACATGACCTTTATGTCTTAAAGCAGGTTTACCTCAACCACTACACAACATGACACCTTCAACAGAATATACATGTTCCCTTTCTGACGGCCGGCCGGTCGTGTATCTCAAAACTCGTTAACACTCCAGAGTTACCCCAGCACGACAGAGCCACATCTCGTTATATTTGTGGTTGCCCAACTCTGCCAGCTCTCAGCTCTTCTAATTTCGGTCAATGGTGTGGAGTGATGGCTGGTTTTTTATATTGGTAAAACCAAATATCATTCCGTCAAGAAAGTCAGCCGAGATTCGTTTTTCATTTATTTTCAATTTAGTTAATTATAGTGGTCAGAATTGAATACTCGTCTATTAAATCCTTTAGTTAGAAAACAGCTGTTTCTCCGGAATTTTTGTGAGATTAAACGTTTTTCCTTGAATAATAGCGATTCATATCCATATTTGAAGGCTTAAATTATTTAACTATTTCCTGAGTAATTAAATTTTAAATATCTTACTCCGCTGTACTTATGGGTAATATGCACAATGAGGTATTAGATCGGAAGAGATTTATACTTTTCGTTTTAAATAACACTATTGCTTGTATCACTTCATAAGCTTCTCATCCTTGTTATATAATTGCCATATCCTGAGGATGACTGACGTGTGCTGTTGAAAGCATTTGCCAATTTAAGAGAAGCATAATAATTTAGATTATTGAAATGGGGCCCGGACCATCAAAACTTTCTTAAACCAAAACGAAGTGAGATCAGTTATCATCGCGAAGAGCAGTGATTTGGCATTGAGGCACACACTGCTAACTAATAACAGAGTACTGAATTACCGAGCATTGTTTTTTAATATGTAATATAAGTATTGATGTCAGTACAATAGTGCTTAATTCTTATTTTTTTAGCTTTTCTTGTTTTGTTTGTTTTCATATTTCTTTTTTTTTACACTTATTTCAGTTTATATTTTTAATGTTTGAAGAATATTTGTCTTTTATTTGCATGTATACAGTTTTTATTTTATTTTATTTGTTCCATATATGTACTTAAGGGATTTTATTAGCTCCTTTCCTCTTACCAGCTCTTGCTGAAATTTGACTTCGAAACCTTACGCGTACAAAGGACCCTGCATTGGTATAGTGGTTACATCCTGCTAGTAACTATGGTATCGCTAGGGTCCTCCAGATCGGGACCGGCTGGAGAGAGCCCAGAACAAAACGGAGGATCAACGGGCCAGGTGGCCGAAGCAGCGCCCGAGGCCGTGGTCCTGTGTAATGATAGGTCTGCCGACATCACGCCTCCGCTCCCCTCATGCCGTATTGTTCCACATCTTTAAATTTTATATTGCACTGCTGTTATGTACCTCACTGGCCTCTGCCGTGACGAACCAGTGGTGGTCCCTTACTGCCAACTTCTCAATATGGATGTTACATTATGTGAAGGACGAAAAAAGTTAGTAAATCATATTTATTAGGTTTTACTAATTTATAACTTAAAATTTACTTATCAACTTTAAATAGTCTATTCGACAGAGCTATCTATGCCCGCTTAGCAATTCACCGATTTCGGTGGAGGTCTGTGATGTTCCCAAGTTCGTTGGCGTCCAAAGCATCCGGTGAGGTATGAACAACGGTAAGTCACAATGCGCGGTAGTGGAATATCGGCGGAAGGCTCAGAGACATCAGATTTGAATGAGGCGAGTGTGCCCTATCCTCAAGAGTGGTCAAATTACTTCCTTTCTTCTGGACAGGTTGAAATTTTTCCTTCTTATAGTCACAAGTGGTTCAATCATTCTTAATTTGTACTTAATATCAATCTACAATGCTTTATGAATAATAAAAAAATAACTATCGCACTAACGCTCTATCATTGTCGCAGAGTAAAAACGATTGTTCCATGTAAAGTCACGAAACGTATAAGACGTCAAGATCCACAACTCCCCTTAACTTCGACTATCTTCCAAAAGCCTTCAATCTCACTGGGATGGAACGAAGTCCAAAGGTCTAACCGTGTCATAAACAAGTCGAGACCAAGCTTGAAAAGCGACTGCCAGGTGCCCAGTTTATTATGTCTAGAAAATTCCGCATGGCAGGAGTTCTTTCAAGAAGTTTCCCGGACATATCGGAGAAAAGACTGGTCAGCAACGAAGTCACGTCAACCCTGTTATTATTTCAACCCACTTTTATCGTTTGGTAGAGACGTTGGTCGAATTCGTGAAAGGATTTGTTTTGTTTTTTTCTGGATGTTGTGAAGATGTTCGCCATGAATTGGATACGACCAGGCTTTTACGCCACACAAATGCATCCGCCACGCAAATCTTACATGGAACTACTACTATACTTACTATACTATACAATACTTACTGTCGGAAAGGTCAACAATTGTTGGTTGTAAACAATTGTCGGGGGGCGTCACTGGGGGAGTGCCTGATCACTCTAGCCCTGGTGACAAGTGCGGATTGTTATAGTTTACAACATGGACCATGTTCCATGTAGGCGTTATTATCTGACTCCATTTACTGATAGGGATGTGTCCCGACAATAAACTGTGTTCAGGATGAGGTTCAGAGGTTCATAAAGAATAAGACCAGTTTTCAGAGTTCGGGCGAGAGATCGGCAGCGTAATAGGTACAAGTCACCAGAGGTCTGCTAGAGGCTGTGAGGTGACTGCCCAGAGGTGTGAGTATCGCGACTTTCGAGATGCAGAGGCTGAAGAAGAGTGAAGAGTGAGCCTATCAGGGCCAAGTGGCCCTGGTGTAAAGTGACAAGTAGTGCGGCTGTGGAGACTAAGAAACAGAGTGTTTTTTCAGGGCGAAAACCCTTGATTTAAATATCCGTCGCCCCTCCCTACCGGGAGGTGGACCCTTAAGTTTTATGACCGTTGGCCTAAAAAGGGTGTGCTTTATGATGTCACACCTCCCGAGCTACGTGACCTAAACTGTTTCTGGCATGATTTTATGACCACGGGAACGTGACTGAAGGTCTATTTTATTAGGGGCAGTGGCTTATCCTCTAGGGTTTTATTGCAGGACCTTCGTCCCTCTGTTACCTGTTTCACGACTACCGACCTCTCTATGATTTATTACAAGAAGTTTACACAGATTTGCATTTCTATTATAATACATTATGCACCAGAGCATAGGGTAATTTACATATGTGATTGGCAATCGCTATACTTACTATTTCAAGAAGAAGCCGACTATAGAATGCTCTTCTGGTATATTGGAAAGAGTGGAGCGTATTTTACTTGAGTGCCAAAAGTGTACTACCTAGAGAATAAACTCCTCCTCTTTGATAGTCTCCGGAATTATTTACTAGTCTCATAGACCCAGAAACTGGGTCGCATTTATCGAGTTTGGCAAGGTTCTACTATCTACTAAAATTGTGAATTAATTTCGAATTATTTTTGTTACATTTAAGCACCTAGTACATTGCTAGGTTAAGATAAATTTCAGCTGGCATCCTTTTAAAACAGAGAATGGCAGCTACCCCCAACAAATTTTTGTTTCATTAAATATGGCCCACATTGGAATCTCGAACCTCACTGTCGTTGAGCAAGGCCATTAATTATTATTTCTATTTTCATTAATTATAGATAAAAAAGACAAGAACTAAACAGACGCTTTGGACAACAGTACAGACTACTTCAAAGGACATCCCATCTCTCAATAGAAAATAAACTACTAATCTACAAAGTTATACTTAAACCAATCTGGACATACGGAATAGAGCTATGGGGGACAGCAAAAAAGTCGAACATCAAGCGTATCCAATCCTTTCAATCAAAAGTCCTGAGAACAATAGTAAATGCCCCTTATTATGTCAGCAACAAAACCCTACATAACGACCTTAACATACCCTACATTCTAGAACTCATCCCTTCCAAGTTTATGAAATTCCACAGTAGCCTTTCCAACCACCCTAATCCTGTAGCACAGTCATTGCACTGCGCCACTCATCCCTATAATCCTCCTCGGAGACTGAAACGGCAGTGGCCTCGTGACCTGCTATAAACGCGTGACAGTGGGAGTCCTGGCAATGGCCAGTTTCTCCAATCATGTCCTGAGCGTCTGTGGCTCTCGCGCTCTTGGTCAGCCTCCACTGGCTAGTATCCGGTGACGCGGCTGACGGAGGAGCGTGGGGGACTTCCCAAGACTCCGCTTTCTCTTCGCGGTGGATTTGGGGGGTCTCTGGGCTGTCTGTAAATATTGTATGAATGAGCGAGTGAATGATGAACTGTAAATATGGTATGAATGAGAGAATTTATCTTAATTACTTATTGCCTTATAAAAGGCAGATTGTAATTTTAGCACAATAAAGGATTATAATAATAAATTATAGATAACTTTTTAAATATGAAAGTACAAAAAAAGGAAGAAAAAATGTAAGTTACGACTTATCTGGTTGGCTCAAATAAGGAGAGGAAATAAGTTGTAGCTTGATTTATCTGGAAAAGAGATGGTGGAAGTGTTGAAATGCAGCTTTTGGTAACGGCTATTATAAATTGATGGGGGCACCCTAGGTCAATGTTGGCATAATTGAAAAACAAAAATGTTTCCACTCAGCACATCAAAGAAGAACTGACCTTTCCTTGGCCACTCTCATCTAAATAGTGGGGGGGGGGCAGAAACATACAGCCAATTAGAACTAACAGATTATACGCAAAACACACTTTAAGAAGGCTCCTTTCCAGCCGGCGCGAACACCAAATTCCGGAATTTCAAAAAAATAACAAGTTACGCTATTTGACAATTACTATCGCGAGTATTTCTTACACACTTAAAGAGACATGGGGTAGAAAATCTCAGTACATGGAGTAGATAAGCTCAGTTCAGTATCATCAATTAGAGCTGCAATGAGTAGAAGTTAATTCAGATCTACATAGATCTTGTCACAGTCAGAGCAATCAATATCGTTCTCATCACTACATAATATATTAGAGTCCAGGGAGCTTACCCCGGAGGCATAGAAGCACAGTCAAGTGCTGGAGCTCCTATGTGAGCACTTAATTGGACGGCATTTACCAAGAGAGGCCCAAAGTTCAAGTTCTCGGCGGTTACGTAGTGAAGAAGAGATAGAGGGGTCACGGGGCAGATGGGCGCGGCCCTTGCGCAAATCTGCCCCAGGTGGATCTTATCGCGCAGATGTGTCAATTCTCCACAGCTATTTGTCTGGAAACCTGTTAACTCATCCCCAGGCCTCGGTGAGTGAGCAGTGTCCTAGATCATATCGAGTTGCGATAGTCACATCATATCCGCTGTGTTTCTTCTTATCTGTCGTTCAACTGTAGTGTAGTGTGCTTATCTCCCGGATAAGTGGCTGCTATCGTTTGGTTGATATATGGTCCTACAAACATCAGTTAGTTAATGTAAACGGTAAATAAAAATAATTCGTTTTGTTTTTAGCCATTGTTTAATTACTGAAAGTCCTTTTAGCTTAACTAGGAATTTTCATTTACTTTATTAAATCATCCGGGAAATCAAGAAAATGATCGAATATACGATATAGATATCTTACGCGCGGTCATCAATATGACCCTTGTGATGTCGTATGAATGTATGAGTAAATGATAAAGTGTGTTTTATTGAGAGAGCTTGATTTCACTTTATGTTACATGGGCTTATTGCATGTAGTTGCCAGACGCCAGGAGACTAAACTAAAACTAGAATGGGATAAAACAACGCTACGATTAACGCGAACAAACAAGCCCTGTGATATCTGAATTCGGGGTCTAGGCTTTACTGTCCTACACGTACACAAGCTCTCAATGGGAATCATGTTTGCCAGCTGACCATTGCTTAGCCACCAGCATTATGAAGCATTTAGCCCTTGATACGAATTGGTAATGTATGACAATTTAAATCAAAAGGAAACATGTCTGTCGTTTATAATTTCGTTCGACAAAGATGATTAATGTCAGATAGATAAAGAAGTAGGTAGTAAATATCCACAATTAGGAATCAAAAATGTAATCTTACCTTTAAGCTTTATTAGTTTGAATATTTATGCTTGACAAAACACTAATACAAATGATAGACAATAACTTTTTATTAAATCTAAGACCAATGACCAAACAATAATGAACAGAACCAAGATACCACAAATAGATAAAAGCTTAACACCATCCTAATCTTCTATCGAGAATGCATCTGAAAATATATGTTATGGCCTCAAACAAATGATAAGACTGGAAGACATTTATGAACTGATATTCTTAACAACTGAATATACTTGGCTCATCTTCCGTGGATCATAACCAGTCTAGCTGCAGATCAGGTACTAGTGGAGAGTCCTCTATGCTGAGAATTACCGCTGCCTGGGAGAGTAGGTATGATACTGTATCGACGGTCCTGGTGGCCAGGAATCTGCTTCAGGTCTTAAAGGATACTCATCCTTCAGCGAACAGTGGTTCATCCTTCATTTCTAAAGATATGATCTAAACCTAGCATAATCCTTCCTGGTTTATTTTTCAGCACAAAGTGTGCAGATTTGTATTTTCTTATGCTACAGCAAAAGTTCCAATAAAGAACAAATTGTTTATGGTAAACGTTGACCGTTTAAATTGTTTTTAAATAAAAATTTATCGCGATAATTATACGTAGACATGTATATTGTAGAAACAGAGTTATCCTTCCAGGAAACAATTATACATTGTTTCATAATTGAAAAACGTCGACCACTAGGACGGATTTAATTGGACTTCATAAAAATATTGAAAAACACGTCTTGACAATTAATTGGAATAGTTTATAAAGGAGGTAGGCTGCCTTCGACATGGCGGATCATTGAATAACGAGCAACGGCCATACATCAATCAAACTGTCACGGCTCTGGAGTCCTGTTGCAGAAGGCAACTCTTGATTCATGTTCTCCAACTGCACTTATTTATAATTATCTTATTACCACCATATTCCAAGTCCAACTCATATACATGATATTGATGACTTGTAGAGTGTATTATACATGTACAGTATATTATACATGTACAGTATATTATACTTGTGCAGAACACTCTGTACCAATATGTCATCAAATAAATTCAACCGTCAATGGAAGTAGTCTTCCAGACTAAACAGCATAAGACATCGTTGTGTTATGTATGGGCTCTTGGGAGAAGTCCACTTTATGGGCAATGAAGAAACCTCCAGGGTCCTATAATTAGGTCTAAATTATGCAAAAATACACCTCAGGATTATTACAGACCTTGATCCAAATGTGTCAGATGAATTTGTATTCAATTATCTGTAGTCATCGAATTTTGATGAACGGGTGCCCTTGTTCTACGAACGGGTTCAAGAAGCCGAATATGAATGCCTTAGGATCAAGAATAGCTAATCTCTTTGCGCTAATGCTTCATTTAATGCTGCAACTCCCCGTTGGGGTTGCCTTCCTCGCTCCCTCTTGTAGGTAAAGGCAGCTCCAGAAAAATTGCTTATATTTTTTTCGTATGTATTCAAACATTTTTCCCACATCTTTTGTGCCCTTCTTACAAAAAACGTCACATCCCCACCGTTATTTTACCGTGAAAGAGAGTGCAGACTGATTACCATTTGACGCGAATATGTGTTTCCACCTTCTGAACAAAAAATATATCGATAAACGATTTTGATAAAAATTGGTTTGAAGCTATTCTTCAATGAACCCATTTATATATTCTTGAAAATTTGAATCCCAAAACGTAAATTCTCTGGAATTATCTTACAGAGAATTTTGAGAAAGTCAATAAAACTGTCCATACTGACCTTTTTTGTTTTTTTTTAAGCACGTGATCAAGTCTTACATTATTTACATAGCGGCCTTAATACGGCCACTATCCCATATCATATTGAGGGAAACGCCCTCAAGTTCTCCTACGATTAACCCGTCATTGGGAGTTCTGTCACTGAGTGGTATTCCCAATCCCTCTCCTTTGCTGGGGAGGAAACAGTTGAACCATAAGTGATTTCTGGGTTTTGTACATACGTTTAAAATAAATGTGGGTGATTCCAATTAAGGTCTTGATGGTGCTAATAGTCAAGCAGCCATGTGACAAATAATAAAGGGCCTTAAATAAATTAAATAATATGAAAAAATAAAGACTTCTTAATTACAATAAGAAGGATATAAATTAATGATCTCGACGGTCTGACTAAGTATATGAGCTGTTTGGGGGTGCTTGTCATTACATTAAAACTGTCAATGAAAGTGATCCCAGTTTCATATAGAAAGATGATACTTTTTACGAATGTTTTACATTAGGCCTCAGAGATACTAAAACACTGTTTACAAATAATTAATTCTCATTCTTATGATGTAGGGTTTGCAATATTTTACATTGTAATACAGTAAAATTATTTTGTACATCTATGCCCATCTACTAAATGTTATGGCTATCCCGCGATATTTCCCTGTTTAGGAACTTAATTTAAGATTATGTAGACATTATATAATCTTTATATATAATCATTTGGGGTGTTTTAAAAAACTGCTTTTGGAGGTATATACATACATCGTATATATGATACACATACATAAGTATATTACTCTGAAGGATAATATTAATTTCAAAGTTCAATTCCCTATGTTGCCAGTCAAGGCAACCCCATTACAGAGCCCAAAATACTTACGCACTGCCAGAAAATAAGATTTAATGGTTGGGTTTTAATCCCTCAGTAATTATTAGATCCAAAATCGTTGCTCTAGAATTAAGATACTCAGTCTCTGCCCTTGCCTTTACGACTTACAAGAACCTTGCCAACGTGAGGCACTAAATGAATCCAAAATTGCTGTTAGTCATTGACCACAGCCTACACAAGTGCTTACACCCACAATAACCTCGGCGAGATTGAGAGCAATAGCGGTGGATGCGTGTGATTATCCAAACATCTAAATTAATATTTATGGCTTAGTTTGTAGTAGATCCTGACCCGATCAGCCTCCAAGAAAGTGTCGTCATAACCACGGTGGGACCATTTTTTTTTTTTTTTTTTTTTTAGTCGCTTTAGGCGTTCGGTCCATTAGGAGCGTAATAACTTTTAAACAGTTTGAAAAATAGAATGGCGATTAACTTCAAATTAGGTCTCTCCTCGTATTAATATTCATATGCTGAAGAGGGGAATTTAATTTGTACCACCGACCCATCTGTTCCAATCTTGTTTCAAAGTGTTTAAATTTAAATCTTAAGTGAGGGCTGTGGTAACTCGCTGGAGGGGCGATCCAAAAACAATCCATCATATATTACACATTCGCTTGCGATTGATAGGGAATATATTGTAATAACTCAGTTTGTGCTCGATTAAAATGAAACAAAAATCATTTCATTGTTGTATGGATTATAATATTAAAGTTAATTAATTAATAACTATTAGCCAAAGGAAAACGTCCCATCACACAGGACATCACAATATCTAGTCAGTCTTTGTGAGAGATTACCCAACTATATTGAGAAGGTTGTTTCAATCGTGGAAGGTGACTCAGCTGGACCATGGGTTTGAGTCCTGAAACTGCTAGCATATTTTTTTCTTAGGTTGATAATTATCAATTTAAGTATTTTTTAAAATTTACTCCTGCATTTTCATCGTCAATTACAACTCATATCATTTGTTATCCTTTGCAAGGTTATCAAACGATGTAGATGGGCTAAGACAATTTAGAGGAACCGTTGACCAATTATCAAGCTTCAAAGCTTGAATTATCATTGAATACATTATTTCAAAGCAGTGAGCAGAATGAGAACAAATCTGTTCCTGTAAATAAATCTGTAGATCTAACTGGTTTTGGAGCTCTCAAAATCTCTTTTGGAAAATGGTGAAAATTTTAGTAATATTCCATAGAGATATTGACGAGTCATTTATTTTTATCAATTGTTTTTTATATTATTTAATAATTATATTTTTTTTATATATGTGTATCTGGGGTCTTGTTTTTTTTCAAAATGTTCAGCCCTGTGGTCTCAGGTAATTTTTCGTAGGATGCTTTATATTTTTTGATAGATAACTTCAAATGAATTAATAAAATTTTAGCAAATATATAGCTGCAGGATTGAAAACTGAAGACATTTACTAAAAAACACTCAAAGATTATATATAATCTAAGTATCATTAGCTTTCATTGTTCAACAGAAAATAAAACAACTCCATCACTAGTAAATAATAAAATTGAAATAATGAATGAACCCTCCTGGGGTATATTGGAAGAATTGATGAGATACTATCTGTAGCGTGTGTCTCTCTTCCATTGCCTCTTTTATCAATTAAAGCTTCCAATCGGGCAATCATAATGGTTTTCTGCAGTATTCATTCATTATTTCTATTGGAAAATTATCATATTTTGATTCACAAGAAACAACACTCACTAATTAGCCAAGTAATATTTTTTTCAATATGCCTCGCTTACTGAAATAATGTAAATAGTACAATAGCGCATACTGACGGGGTTTTTCACCATGGATCCCGGAACAGTATCCCGTAGTCGGTGCTAAAATAATGTATTCAATGGGGAGAAAAAAAAAAAAGAAAAAAGAAAAATTAGATTGTAAAATATATACCAAACAATATGATACGATTCCAAACGAATGCTGATGAAGTTGCTATTCCGAGAGAGGCATATCTCCGCAACCTATAATTTCGAAGTACGTTATGTATAGTTATAGACAGACTGAGATTGTAATCAGCAAACATTAAGGGGAGGTTGTAGCTGTAATTAATTTTTCAGCCATATTAAAATCGTATTGTGAATAACATGTTGTTGGTTTTTTTTTTTAAATTCATATCTGCCAGTAGCGAAACGTTTATTGGCCACTCACGAAAATCGCATCTCCTCAAGACATCAAGCAAGGTCTGTAGGTATTTTGATCGTATCATTATCTTCGATCTGAATTTCAGTCTATACCGTCATGTTACCTTGAGGATTCGTAGAGTTTTTCGTTTGCTCATATCTTCTAGTTGCATTCATATATATTCTACCTGTGCATTCATTTGCTTGTCAGTACGTTTGTTTTATCAATAATAATTAATCATATATAGGTTAAATAATAAGCTTAATTCTTGAAAATTACAAAAATATGTTAAGAATCCGTTCCAGTTAATCCAGTTAAAGAATCGCATTGAGGCAAAACTTAAAAGTTGTCTTACGAGGTGGAAAAATTAAATGTCTGTAAGGTTGGCTTAATTGCTCAATCCATGTGTGTTTTTGTGTTTGATTATTCTAGAACTGTCACATACTACATTTAAAGGACGTGTAATTTAATTATTTTGTACAGAATTAAATCACGTTCCCAGAGAGAATCTTATAGTTGTATATTATCTTATAGCTGAGCTTGTGAAATTGGATAGCTACGTAAGTTACATTATTTCCAAAAAAAAAAATGGTCGGAGTAAGTTGTCAAATGAACATTGTGAAAGTTTTCCAGGATGCAGAAAATAGTTTACGAAACTAATACCTTTTGAACCAAGGCTCTGACCTTTTCTCAGTTGTGGCTCATTGAATGTCAACTACACGGTCCTCAACCTAACAAGTATTGAAAACTAAGAACTTCTTACTTTCCCCTCCCCCACAGACGTATGGAAGATTGTGTCATTCCCTAGTATGCGAAGACGTGGGTACCCAAGCACCATTTTATCCACGCTAAGAAATCGCAATATCTTCCCCAAAACACAAAGATTCCTTCTGTTTAGCCAGAGCAAGCCATTCCCACAAGAGCAGAATACACATCTGCTGGGTAGATATCTGCGAATTGTGTTGGAGTGTTGGAATTTATACATCATTCGACTTCGAAATGTTAAATGTTGACGTAGTAGGTAGTACCTTAAAATACCTACTAGTGTTGCAAAAAGTATTTATAAGTCATAGTAAGGAATTTTAACGTGTTATGCAACGTAACTTCCTATATATCAATACCATCGATCGCCAATTATCTCAGTGCATGACGCTACAATTGACTGGGATAACCGCGCCAGAACTGATAACATGGATTTGAATAATAGACCAATTTTATAAATATTTTAAGTTAAAAATATTTGACTGAAAAATAAGACAAATCAGGGCACGTTATTGATATGACAACTTGTTAAGAATTTATTTATTTATTTATAAGAATATGAATTTTAATGGTTATTTCATAGTATTTAATTTAGTTTTTTTGAATTTTAATTATTCACTACATAGGTGTTGTATTTCTGAATTTTTAATTGTAGTAGAATAGAAGGACAATTTCAAAATAAGTAACCATTGTTACATATGATAATAGTAATTAGTTTGTCTCCATATGCACAGGTAGAACTTTTTATCATTTGACTTTTTACCTGCCGTTAATAATTAGCAAAAGGTAACTGAAACGAAGTGAAAATACCAGACGTTCGATGAATATTATGGTAATCAAGAAACTTTTTAAGATTGGAGCTCTGTGGGATATTCGCAATAATTGTTTCCGTAATTGTTTGTTCATAATCCTGGAGGACCTGCAGGTTAGGGCACTCTCCTTAGCATTTCATCCCAAGCCAGGCCGTATCCCTTCGACTTAAACTCTTAATATACAAGAGCGTCCTGAGGCCAGCTCTACTGTTTGGGACACCACTCTTTAGATTCCTACATGCCAGCACCATAACTCGACTCCAGAGCTTCCAGAACAAGATCCTGCGAACGGCACTCTGGCATGCCCCCTTTCGTGAAATGAAGGCTTCCGACATGCACGAAAAGTTCGAGCTCCCCACCATCACCAACGTCATGAAAAGAAGACTCATCAAGTTCTTCGACTCGATGAAACACAGTCTAAACCCTCTATTCCGAAACATGACACCACTACCGCTACCGGCACGATGGCAACTCACAAGATCGAGTAAAGCAGAGGAAATGGTGGACATCACTGCACTAGGCCCGCCAACAACAAGCCTCTAGGGGCACCCATCACTGAAATCTGGCTAAATAAGAATACACTACATGCCTAGAGTGACTCTAGGCCCAGCCACCAGTGGACTCTCACCACTGTACCGAAACAACCAACCTCCACCGAGGCTTCCCACACCCCTTGATCCTCACACACCATCTTCAAGCAGTTACTCCTAAAAAAAAAAACAAAAAAAAAAATACTTTTTTTTTTAATTTTAAACTTTTAACAAATTTATTATGATAAAATTACAATCTGTCTCATTCGGTAATAAGTAATTGTGATAAGTGATCTCATTCATACCATATTTACAATTCTCATTCACTCGCTCATTCATACAGTATTTTCAAACAGGCCAGAGACCTCCCAAGTCCACATGATTTTCAACTCCCCTAGGAAAGTCCCCCACGCGTCTCCGTCAGCCGCGTCACTGGATAAAAGCCAGTGGACGCTGACCAAGAGCCCGAGAGCCACAGGCGCTCAGGACATGATTGGAGGAACAGTCATTGCCAGGACTTCCACAGTCAGTATTTATAGCAGGTCACGAGGCCACAGCCGTTTTAGTCTCCGAGGAGGATTGTTGGAATGACTGTGAGGGAATTAGGGTAGTTGGATAGATTACTATGGAATTTTATGAACTTGGAAGGAATGAGTTCAAAAATGTAGGATATACTAAGATCGTTATGAATGGTTTTGTTGCTGAAGTAATAAGGGGCAATTACTATTGTTCTCAAGAATTTTGATTCAAAGGATTGGATGCACTGTTCGACTTTTTTACTGTCCCCCTTAGCTCTATTCCGTATCTCCAGATTGGCTTAAGTATAATTTATTTTCTATTGAGAGATTAATTATAACAATTAAGTTTATTAAATAAACTGAGCTTAACTCTTTACCAATATAGTCAGGGAGTGTGAATAGTCCCGGAGTATTCCGAGTAGGTGTAAAATGGTAAATATTAGTAATATTTTATCACAAATTTAATGCAGTGATGAGTAGACGATAACCTCTTCTTTAATGTAATAGCGCTTTCGACAGCTCTAAGCTGCCATCTTCAGTTATCTCTACAATAAAATAAAAAGGCAAATAATAAAAAGTTCTACTTGCGCATATGGAGACAAACTAATTACTATTATCATATGTAACAATGGTTACTTATTTTAAAATTGTCCTTCTATTCTACTACAATTAAAAATTATTAAAATTCAGAAATACAACACCTATGTAGTGAATAATTAAAATTCAAAAAAACTAAATTAAATACTATGAAATAACCATTAAAAACATCAACAATTCTTAACAAATTGTCATATAATAATAAAAGCTACTTAAAACACAACATATAACTCATCAGAAACAATAGAATATTTTATCTATTTAACCAGGGCCGCTACATCCACACTCCTCACTTAACGACTAGCTTTGTCCAGGAGGTATGCAGGGGGTGGGTTTATTCCCATACGCGTGTTTGCTATTTCTTCCTTTTTGTGAATATTATCAGACATTGGGGAATATCATTTCTTTCAATATTTTCCAGACTATTGATTAATCATTTATTGTTTGTATTTTGTAGCAATGCAAATTTACATGGTACTCATAGTGCCCTTATTTTATTTTTTTTTAATTTAGAACACTATTGTAACTGGCTACAAAAACAGTCTGCGCTTGCGCAGGACCACCCATGTTAGGTTTATGATGACAGCTTTCCACCCAATACCCCTCCCATAAAACTATGTAAATAAGAGAGATGATGATTGATACTTATTGAAGAAGAATTAATACAGATTATTGTAGGAAATTAAGAAAATTTATTTATATCCGAATAAATCGAAGGTAATTTTTTTTTTTCCCCTGTCGATTTTAACGAAATATTCTAAACTGAAAATATTCGAATAATTATAGAAGGCAGAATTGAATGATAAATGCATAAAATAGCACCCAACTTTGGGCATGGAATGTAACCTTGTCAGGCCTCATAAAGAAATAACATCAACATTTACACCTAGGCGATGTGAATTCGCCCGTGTCGATTGGCGCTGTGAGACGGACTTGGATCGCAGCATTCCTGATTAATGGAGCGGGGAGTGGACGTCGGAGGGGGCTATGACAGGGCCATTGTGACCTGCTCCGATTAACACATCACCTTCTTGCCCCCAAGGGACGCTATCTCGGAATGAGATCTGAAGGACGGGAAAGGAGCCGACAGAAGAAAGCGTCGTTTCCGACCAACACTGCCCGTCCCTACATCTGTATTCAATGCAGCCTCCATTTTTGGCGGCGGATCTTTAACTGCCACGCCACCAAAAACATCAGCGGATAAAAAAAAAAAATACATTGAAGAAAAAATCACAAAAAAACAACAACAAAAAAACAGAGACCCCGGATGCTCCTGGAGGAGAAACAAGATGAAGCAGAATAAAAAAAAGATCATTGAGCTTCTGTGGAAAGTGCAATTTGTTTGCTGTGGCGGAATGTCGGGCACGCGCGTTGACCATTCCCGTTTCTCAATCTACATTCAAAATTGCCCTCCTATTAACTCATCGAAGCCAATCCAGACGTTTGAGTTGCCTAAAGAAACGCTTGTAAAAGTATCTCGTATGGTCATCAGTATTGAGCCTTTACAGCATACCAATCGGTAGCATTGTAGGCACTGGGCGGTTCCTTATCCGATAGTCAACAAGATCTGCAAAAAAAAAAAATTTATTCGCTCATTGACAAAATTTATATAAGTTTCAATATTCGTTTAGAAACCTGGAAAGTTATATGAATCAATTTGTACCAATATGATCGCTAACAAATACATATATATTGAGGATAAAATATGTTTGCAATGTTTTTATGCAGTGAGCATCATTATTTTTAGTTAGTGGTATTCAACATTCCATCTAAAGCATCAAGCATCGGAAAGGAATGATTACAAAAACCTCTTAGCAAGAAAAGCATGTACAATCGAACATACATAATATATTAAATATTCTACAACATGAAATTTCATACCATTTCCACAGTTCATTATAAATGTCAGATTTTAGAAATCGTTTTAATATACAAAATAATAAGAAATGCAAATAAATGTAAGATTTTAAAGATATTTATTTATTTTCGTCATACCATGTTTATTATTTAATGTACGGAATACACAGTTTTAACAAATCTAGGAGGCTTTGACCAGCTGTTAATAAACTTCTTTATTGCGATAAAATTACAATCTGCCTTATTGGACAATAAATAAATGTTCTCCTCCATACCATATTTACAATTTTCATTCACTCACTCATTCATGCAGTAATAACTATCCCAAATCTACATGGTTGCACCTCCCTCGAGTGGGAAATATTAAGGGGAGTCTTGGGAAGTCTGCCATGCCTCCTCCATCAGCGCGCCACCGGATACAAACCAGCGGAGGCAGTTGCACAGATTTGAATTGTTATGTTCTTGAATCAAATAGTGTGCATCCTTCATAATGGATATTACTTCTTGTGTTGCTAGGCTTTGTATCCTAATGTGAACAATACGTTTTATGCAGATATTAAACTATAGCAAATAAGAGTACAACTTGCCTAATGATTTATGTTGACTCCTGCCGTTCCTATTTGTCATATAAGTAGGGAATGAAGGTGTGACCTGGAGATCAGCATGTTTCCTCTAAGAATACTGTCTAAGCCTATTAGGTAACCTGGTATCAGTGTTCTATTATTGTCTGGGAAAAAATGCGTTTGGAATACTTCTATGAGACAGCTCGTTTAATTATCATATTGTGTTTTCCTTTTTTGTCTCTTAGGTATTTCTCGGCCATTAGGTCGCGAGTGGTTTGGCTGATAATAAGGTATTGCTAATTATATGCAGATATCAGTGTAACAAGAATACTGCAATACCTACCTTGCACTAGATTTTTTTTTTAATCCAGTGGCCACCCCTGTCTGATTTTGAACATTTGAGCAATAAAAGGGTATGATTATCTGCGTGACCGCGTTGTCAGAAGAATTGCTATCTAGAGGTCTCCAGCCATTTCCGGAAAGCAGAATGAACTTATTTCCATGTGGGACTCAAACCCTCAACGGCGGTATGAGTTTCAGGAACTTAACTTTCTCACCACTTCTTTTCCAGCAATGTTATGTTACAATGGTATCTTTGTTGCAAACCATTCTACTACTTATGATTCAAAGGGGATCTTTGGATTTTGGTGGATACTAAGGGTTTCCCAAGTATATATTTTATGGATAGTGATTTTGTACATATAAAGAGTCATAAGATCTCGTTTACATCGAAATTGAATTCTGAATTCGCTTTGTGATATACGGTAGTGGTATTAAGAAACAAAAAAAAATGTTTGAGCCCCCGGAAAATAGTCGAAGTGAAGCTCAATGGCTAAGGCACATTAGACATCAATCAGCGCTGCAGAAGCAGACAAAATATAAATCAAAATTATCCAGATCACATGACATATTCTACTCTAATCCATTTACAGAGTGGTAAGGAAATTAGATCATCTTTAATAAAAATATACAAATAAAATAATGAACGTCAGAGCTCTGATAAAAATAACACTAATCTTCAAAAAAAATGTCATACTTACAATTAATTAAAGCTATGCCAATCAGACTTTGATTTCGTCGAATTTAACGGATCGAAATCAACGAAACTCCATTGGGCAGAGGTAGACGGCGCATAGAGGGACTGATGCAACCAATAGGTAGATAAAAATCAAAATTCGGCCTAAACATTATAATTTATTATTGAGAGAGAGTTCTGGAGTAAATACAATCTTCATTCAATGGCTCGTGTTTACCTGAGATTGTCTAACGAGCTATAAACAAGCGTGCACATGCAGAGAGAAAACGACGATTTTGTTTCGCATTCGTCATTTTAGTGAGTCAGAATATGTAACAGTTCGCACCTCCTATTATTATGGATAATTCAAGTTTAGCTAAGTGTATATCTGTTGTTCTAGAGAAATATTACGTTGTTATATAATTTTTTTAAATGCTGAAATATTGAAAGTTATCCCAATAATTCTTTATAAATATTCAAATTCATTAGAATCTAGAGTATTGAATACCCTGGAATACCACGATGATTATTTTTTTCTCCGAGATGTTGAGTTATGTAGTTTTATCGAATGGAATACTTTTTTTGCGCTTCTGACTCTAAGACTTTAAATTATTGTTTTCAGCTACCAAAATCACGATCAGTAGGGTTATTTTTTTGAGATTTGGACTAACTAGACTTCAAAAAGGGGTGGGGGCGAAATTTACAATTATTTTGTTGATTGATATTATGTGGGGGCCTGTCCGAATCGTACTTGAAGGAATTTAACCTTACTTCTTATCATTAATCAAGAATCATTCTTAATCATTAATTAAGGAATGAAAAAAAGACACATTCCTTCGCAATCACAAATACTGGCTAGGAAAAGATGAAATTATATTAAACTTCGCGTCGTTTCCTGACCTTCGTTTCTAGTTCGTTCGGGCAACCTCGTATGTCAAAGCTTTTTGCGGAGAGCTGCGACAATACTAAGAAAAGGAAAGTGCAGGCTCTTTTGCCGCATCGATGAGTTGTCTAAAGCAGCAGGGCTTAAGATATATTCCTAAGGTAATATTGGTCAGGCACATCCCTGATCAATCCGTTAGCACACAGAAGCGTGTTTTGTGCAAAACTTCTACTCAACATCCGCAAAAGAAGCTTTGGCTCCTTTTATTGATTGCAGATGGACTAAGGCTTGCAATCGACTTTTGAGCAAAAACACAGGAGTTGGGTCCACTGTACCCCTCTTATTTCTCTATTTAACAAGCAGAAAAAGTGACCTCCTTCATAAGATTTAATCCATGTCACTGAAAAAGAGCAGAAGAACCGCTTCAAAATACTGTCGATCTCACTACAAGGCTGTTTTTTCCTCACATGGTTGTTATAAGTCACGGAACTGTCAATTAAATCTATAATAATTCCAATGTGATTAGTATTATTTTTCCTCTTGTCTGTTTCCCAGCATAGTTTCGAATTCATTTTTAAAATAAACATTTTTAAATCATATTATGTTCAGGTGTACTTTGGGAGAAAAAAGTGATGTAATTCGTTATTTTTTTTTACATTTTTTTCAATCTAGCTCCTTAGAAGTCCGTTCGCACCCCCCAAAATGGGGTATATACGTAATTAGTAAGTAATCTACTACAAGATACCCCACTTTTACAATTTCGTCGTCCTAAAATGGTCATCCGTCTCACTGAGACCCATTCACACGAGTCGGATTTAGAAGGCTGACTCAATTGTTTTCAAACAGTGTCCGTTGTTCACTGTAATCCTTAAAAGACGGTTAAAAGGGTACGTACAACAAAGGACGTAAAGAAACCATACCCGATAACCCAACCACAGAAATTTGATCGTAATAAACAGTTTTTTAGTTACTTAATAAACTAAATAACTTAATAAAAAAAAATCAAACCAAAAAAGATTAACAGTGAAAAATCCTGAATAAAAAAAAATAGGACTAATATATTTATAAAACTATCAACAATCTTATAAAAAAAATATTACTGCTCTACAACACAAATTGATATGTAACAATACATAAAATAAAATAATTTTTAACAGTTATTTTTAAATTTGATTAAATAAATAATAATATGGGTACCTATTAAATAATGAAATCATTATCAACAATAGAAGATAAATTAGAAAGCTATTTTGAAATTGAAGGGTTTGCTGCAAAAAGGAGGTAGCTCCAATTTTTCCATTTGTTGGGAAACCAAACAAAACGTTTAAAAAATTCAAATTTTAAGTTATGTAAAAATATTGTTGTTGCTTACTTTCAATTATGGTGTTTACATATTACGATTGGAGCTGCATCCTTTTTGTGCCAAATAAAAGAGGTTTTGTTTTGACACAAGAAAGTGTTTCTAACTCCCAACAGCTATGGGATGGAGCTACCTCCTTTTTGCAGCAAACCCTTCAATTGCTAAATGAATAATATGTGATGGAAGTTGTCATAGTTGAAGTGGTCTAAACAAATAAATAATAAATCACAGTAGTACAAAATTAATTATCTATTAATTATGTTCAAAATATAAAGTCGAGTTTACAATATTATTAACGTAAATGTTGAGCGTTAGCATGAAGAAAGGTACATTATGTTTTTAAATGCCAGTTACGTTATTCCACATACTTCAGGACGTAATCTTTTCATCATGTCATTTCCACTGAAAACAGCGATTTCTCTTTATGAGCGGAAAATGACAAATCAGTACATGCTTTCTGTAAGCCAGAGAAATACGACAATTGCTGTTTCTTGCGGAGTTCCCGACCCGACACCATAAAGCATACGGCGGAGTCCATAAGCATTTCCGCTCACCCACCTCACCGCATAACGTGTGCATCGTGAAGAAATGACCTTTCTCTAGTTAGCGATACGGGCAATAAAATTTGATGTTCTTACCGTCTGAATCATTCAGCCCGCCTCGCTCGTTATGTTTAAAGACCTGCGGTGGTGTGTTTCGAAACAAAGGAGCGCCAAAAGTGTTGCTTCATTTTGGTCAGAGTTTACTGCTCCAGTTGCCTAGAACTTTGTAATTTAAACTTTGAAGTCGCCTGTGAGCTAGAAAACATGTCCTTGCATCTCAATGCATTTGTCAACAAATTAAAACTAGTGTCGAGACAATTTTAAATATCAATGTGAACTGACTCATCTGCAGTAAATAGAATGCGAGTCATGATCATATATGCAGCCTACACTAATTTGTACGCACCAACATTAAGTTCTGTATATTATTGGAGTGCATTGTTGATTAGAGTGCATAATTGCGTCAAAAGCCTACAGATGGTATTAAGAAATACAAAACACGATAAGTTTTGGGGGACTAGGTTAAACTCTCTTCTATCCACTGCGAAGAATTGCCAAGAATTTTGGGTATTCAAAAAAAAAAAACCGAACAAATTTAACTGAGTTTGAGTTCTAAAAATATACGAACCATCCTTGACAAAAATTAGTATAAATGAGGTTATGTATTGTAACATACTTTTTTTCTAGTCATCGGTACATCCAATGATTCCTAAAGTGCTATTTCTTAAGCGGCCTCCAACACTGTGTTAACATTGGTAATTTTCTAGACTTCTTAGTATAATTGTTCTTCTATAATGTTAAAATAAGCGATCACTGTGGACGGGAGTACGTCCTTCTCGCAAGGATAGGTATGAACTAGCCTTTCCTTCTTCAACGCCATTTGGCTCACTCTCTTTGTTGTTGGTCAAAGGAGAGGGCACGAAATTTATATTTACAATTTTATTTACGGAGTATTCTAAATTTCTTCTGTATTCTAAAGTATTCTAAACTTCAAATTAATCAAAATTAAAATTGTAGGTGGTGAATTTTGGAAAATCAAATATCCAGGACAGCTAAATAATATATATAATGATATACCCTTTTAGGACTTTGGTCTTTAAGGTAAAAAGGTTCGACTGACGCCATAATCTTTATTAAGATCTATATAAACATATGGAAACATACAAAGACATTCTGGTACATACATGTTCTGGTCCAAGAAGAGGGGAACTTCTAATTATTCACATAATAAATTTTAGTTCAATCTATTTTATACATATAGTTTCTTTTATTGTATTTTATTTCCTCATGCCACAAACTTTTAATCAAATGTTCCGTGTGTACAACTCGTATTCACACACAACTCTTCTCCCTGCGAATCCATTGTGACTTAAATTGAACAAGCTTAATAAAATATGTTTGAGGCTCAATTGGTTTCGTAGTTGAATTGTAACTGTCATTTGTATACTGTGTCCAAGCAAACAACATACTTACTATACCGATGGGTCTTGGTATGTTAATTTTTACTCCCATTCTACCTACGTAGCAAGTTTGTCTTATTTTCTAGTTTAGTAAAGATTGCTATTAGTCTTTCGCGCCTGGAGTTGTCCTAACCGCTATGCATTTTGTCTTTCTCGCTTTTAATTAGACGAATGATATACAGCGCTATAATTCCCACCTGATGTAATCAGATCACAAGATACACATAAAGGTATAATCAAGAGAAACGAATCACCATCAATGAATTATTAATTATGAATAATTAAATAGATATGATTGTTACTGCGTTCTCACTTCAGACCTAGTGAGGCGAATGCCTTAGTGCTGTTTGTTTCGTTTATAAATTGCTTCAATATGGACTATCTCTAGTTCTATTTTCCTAGTTTGCAATTTGAAACTGTTAAGAAACTCTACTTAACACTTAATAAACACAACTTGGCGTATGTGACTCCTTAGAATTCACGGAATGTAGCAGTCAAAACAATGAAATTTGCACAGTACTTAATTTAGCATGCTCAGCGTAAGTCATTGAGCAGGAGAGACAATTGCAGAAGTTTTATAAAAGCTGTACACAAGATTGGAATTGTTTTTCTTCAGATTTTACGGGCTCCCTGCATTGCGTTTACCTCAATTCCTTGATTATTGTTTAAAAATGTGCACAGAATGACTATATTTGAGCAGTTCTCATTAGATACAGAGAGAAGTACAGATTTTTTACATTGTGCAAAAGCATAATAGAAGATAGGCATTTTTTTTACTGTTTTTCCGTTACTTAAGGTGCTTTGGAGTCTTATGTTTGGATTCTCAGGACGTTTAATTTAGTTTGACTATTCTGCCTCGAAATATCTTTTCCTACTTGTGCAGGAATTTTGTTTTTAATTTGGTGTTTTGCTATTTTTTTGTGTATTATAAATATTATTTCGTTATTGAATGTTTAGGCCATAGCTACCATATATTGATATTTTTATGATCAAATCAAAATTATTTATTGGACTTAGGCTGATTTAAAGAAAGTGATTTTTTTTTTTTTTTTTTTTTTTTTTTTTTAAATTATTTGTTCCGGCATTTGTGCACCGCGGCCTCACTGAGACCTATTGTGCGCCGTCCATGTCTCTGTCCTAAATATGTGACAGGCCCACGGCCTTTGCTAATCTGAGGATACTGAATGGATCGATCAGTTTACATAGTTTGGGGTCTACAATGCAATCACTACCAAAATGAAAGTATCGCCTTCTAGCTAAGTTATCACAGTCACATATTATATGACGTGCCGTTTCTCCCTCTTTCTTGCAGAATCTGCAGATTGGTGATCCCACTATCCCACCATGATCAGTGCCTGCCGGTCCCCGGAGGGCCACCCCGAGGCGGACGCCGGGAAACAGCGCCAAAACCAGGCCTCCCCATCACAGAGGGCCCAGACCCAGCGCGCCCCCCCCCCAGCCCCCGCCAAGGGGCCACCCCCCGCAGCCGCCACAGTCCTCGCCTTGGGGCCATCCTTTGGAGTAGGCAAATTCGTCGTAGCGATCCCCTTCGACTCCTCCACCTCGGGATCGCTCCTTGCCTCCTCCACCTTATCAGCCGCCTTCCTCTCCTGTACTACTTTCGGCGGCTTCTTCTTATCCAACACCCTGAGAGCGACCTTAGTGAACCCATAGTTCAGCATGAGCTTCCGCTTCTCAAGGTATTCCATACTAGTCTCTGGGGCAGACAGGATCGCAAAGAAGCCATGCTTCTCCACCTTGGTGCCCAGGAGTCTCCATAATCCAATATCAGGTACTCTAGGGTTCTGATCCTCTTCATGAAATGTCCTTCCAGAGGCATTTCTCCTGTAATGAAAGTTCCTACCTTCACGGTTTTATGAAGCTCCTCCACGTTTCCTACACGGAGCTCCAGATCCCCACTGATTTTAAAATTGGGTACTATAGTCGACAACCAGTCCTTGGTCTCCTGGTTGTCGCAGACTATGACACAGGCTCCCACATGTGGGTAAATTCCGCTGAATTCAGCCTGTGTCCCTTTCTCTTCTTCCAGCTGATCGACAAATTTCATCAGCTGGCCCTTCATTTCCTCGCAATTCTCCTTCGTCAGCTGAGTGGATGGATATCCACTAGGGATAATCGCCACCCTGCTTCCTCCGGCAGCAATCGCGTAGGATGCAATACTAGCATCCCCACCCCTAGGCCTCTTTGCCGTAGGCGCAGAGGTACCGGGTGAGGACCTAATCCTTTTCTCTGGAGCGCACCCAGACCCTGCCGTATTCCAGGACCCCGAAAGTCCTGGAAGTCCAGCCGGATCCTCAGGTGGCCCTCCAGCCAACATTGCCCTCCTCCACTTCTTCCTCTGGGCTCCCGAGAACTTGTGCTTGGAGGTCTCGCCTACATCCTTGGATGCAGCGTCCCTACCAGGCGCCAAGCTCTCTGGCTCCATTACCAGTCCGCTTATTTCCTCTACAAGCGTTGCAAGCGAGCTCATAGAGGCTTCGTCGTCCACTACCTCAGCGCCAAGGTCCATTGAAGGCCCCTGGGCTGAGTCCTCTCCGCTGATCAAGCTGACCAGCTCCCTGCAGAGGGCATTTATTACAATGGGGTGCGCCTGGTACCCCAAGGGGGTCGATTAGAGACAGTGCATTTTTATACACCCCCTGCCATTCGGCCACAGCTCGAGCTCCTCTACACTTGGCTTGGGTGTTTAGGAGATCTCCATATGGATTCCATGGGGAGATCCCGCCTCTCTCGTCCGCGAGTCCATCGGACTCCCCAAGGGGTACCACTTGGAGGTGACAGTAGGCGTTGGTAGGGATAGGTCAGACTGGGAGTTCACAAGCAGTGAGTAGGGCACTATTGCTTGATTCCTCCGCTACGAGTACAGGAGACCCCCGCACCTGTCTCCCTCCCTAGTCTTTCCATTACCCTACCCATTTTACCCCCCAAGTGAGTATTTAAAGTGGGTGGTTAAGGACCTTGCCAGGAACCGAGGGTTACTCCTTGGACCTATGGAAAAACCACTTTTATCATGGTGGGGTTATGTTTCCAGTAAATAGTGATTTGGTGTCATTAAAGCAAAGTTGTTCAGGCCTTCACTAAACAACACATGGCCCTTTTTCACATCGCCGCTTCCTTAAACATCCATTCTACATAATGATACAGGAAAGAATAGAGCATCAGACACTGAGTTTAGAAAACCAATTTTACAACGTCTAACTGTTTGATTATTTTATATTGCAAAATTAGCTCCATTACTATGGCATACATTTATGTTGGCAATTTTTCTTTTCGTAAGTAATTGATCATAAATTTGCAAACCTAAACGTCAGGTGGCCGGTGTTTGTTTTTGTATGTGTACTTGTAATTATGGTCATAAATAAACAGGTTATATGAAACTCTTCCATTGTATCACATAAAAACTTCACCAAAAGTCCTTTATTCTTACCGATTTGATAAAATGAATAGTTTAGGCGATAAGTAGTTTACGTCACCTATTATTATATTTCATATATTTACTATGAAAAAACATTTTCGGCACAAAATGTAATCAGGTGCCATGAAATTTCAACACATTGATGTCACATTGAGACCTAACATGGTTATACATATCAAGCGAATGTAAGTGAACAATAATAAAAAAGTTATACAACTAAGAACCTCTTCTTTAATGTAATCGCGCTTTCAACACCTCTAAGCTGTCATCTTCAGTTATTTCCAATTGGTTATGATGGATATATAACTCATCGACTTGGCCAGTCGTAAAGTGAGGAGTGTGGATGTAGCAGCCCTGCTTAAAATATACTAGTGGTTTAGATGAGTTATAAATTCCATATAACCAATTGGAAATAACTCAAGATGACAGCATAGAGCTGTGGAAGAAGCTATTACATTAAAGAAGATGATATACGTTGTGGAAAGACAATAAAACTGTTTTATAATTATACCATTCCATAATCCGGCTGTAATTTTTATTAAAAGTAAACATTGATGGATTGCAGTGATGAATCTAAGTTAGGTTTATATCATAACTCAGGCCATATAAAACACTATCTATGCCTGACATGTGGGGCTGGGGTGCCTCCTGGGTCCGGCCGGTCCGGGGCTCAATGAGCTTTATAATTTCTTATTCTCGGCTCTGATTTCGCCCTGGTACTATCTTGGGCTCCCATCGGAGTGCTCCGCAAATGGTTTTAAATAAACAAACAACGGGGTTGATGTCCTACATTTTTTATAGCGAAATGTTCAGAACATAAACGTATCAAGTGGAGAAATACATTTAAAATAATGAAGTATGATACTCCTAAACAGGATACAATTTATATAACAATTAAGCATCATTCGATCCTCAGAACCTCACTTCAGAGCATTCAGATGGACCTAAGAAACGTTCAATCGCAGATTTCGTCTTCGCCCTTGATCTTATACTCCCAAGATTTCGTGAATCCCATGAAAGCCTGTTCGCTCTTTCAGATCCTACATTCTTTTCCTAACCAAATGTCACCTTCCACGACTTGTACTACTTACGATCACACTTCTCATTTAGTAGTAACATTTTCTAATATTGGCAAAGAATTTTATTTCGGCACTTTGGCCAGCATTTAGTGAACACCGGTGCAATAACGGTCACAGCTATTGATGAGTGACAGTAATATAAGTCTCGAACTCCTTTCAAGAGATGGTCCGAAAGAAGCACATTGCAAGTCAGGGTGACAGACCTTGTTAGACGTGGATCCGAGAATGATCTCGTTACGACGGAAGAAGAAGAAGAAGAAGAGCTGCTGATTAGGCCGGCTCCGTGATGTGGTGCCAAGAGAAGTTATTAGGGCGACTTTGATCGCCTTGTGCTCGGTCACGGTGAGGCTGCTCTGGCTCCTTACGTCACTCCGCTAACGCAGCCGTGCCGACAAATGTCTACCGGGGAGAATCCGGTTACTCCTTCCCTTCACCTCTTTGGTCATTCAAAATTTCATATCTCCATGGGGATAGTTTTCCACTTAAACTTCTTTTTTGGAGTGAGAAGCTCCCACTTAGATAACCAAAAAACTTTTTCATAGTCTTGATAAATCATTTGTAACATGTCTTTCAACCATAACAAATACTTATCGTAACCGACGAACTAGTTAAAAACACTTGTAATTAATATAAACATCGGTGGAATAACTTCCTTTTAGAGATCTTAGAGCTGTTGAGTTATAGAGTAATAAAAATCCTAGGAATTTGTTCCCTAAGAATAATAAAAAGGTACAACCGAATTTCTCACTGAGATAAATATTCAAGACTACGTGAGATAAACGGATAATGGACGCAATGGGTGTTTTTTTTGTTTATTGTTGTTTACAACCTAATACATTTCAATATTACAGATCAGAGAATAATTATGTATAAATAAATTTTTAGTATGTTGCATACACACGTCAACTCCAGGTACGCTCCCTCAATTTGACTATGACTGTTTAGTAAACGGGGGTCCCTCGCTAGTGAAATGAGCGTGACTATACTTTCTTGTTACAGCCAAATTTCTCGCTGTTGTAAACACACAATAAAAGTTAACTCTTCTTTGAGATAGCTTCATGCTATACGTAAACGGTGTATTGAGATAAAATCTACAGCACAATAATAAACAGACTGCATAATAGAACGAAAGTAGAATAACTTTCTATAATAATTTTGCCTAAGTAGCGTTGGTTGAAAATAAACACTAATACCTTGGAAAGAAAGGGTGCAAGGATAGAATAATCTAGAGCAAGGATAAAACTGCAGAAAGGAAGATATGATGTATAAATTAGATTATGAATAATTAAGCTGAAGAGGAGTATGGTACTGTTTAAATCTGGATTTAGAGAATGGGAATGGTGGGTTGAAAAGGACATTCGTGGCATGGAGAGCCATTGGAGTGGAATGGATTAGAAAATAATGATCAAAGGAGGCCGGTCTATGGTAACAGAAATACAGGTCGGGTGATTGGGACCTGGTTTAACGACATAAAATATCTGATTTAAATAGAAAAAGATGTTAACAAATCCCATTGATCATGATAGTGGCATAGCAGGTTTTGTCCAAAGCAATATTGTCGATGGACTGGAGAGTGCAACCATCCCAACTCGACGTTGCGCTGTAAAATTCACTTTACAACCTCATAACTAGAGACCGGATTTTCTTGAAGTAAAAAAAAAAAAATCAAAATGTGCCAAATCCTGAAGTAAAAATCCCGAAATGAGCAAAATTTAATACATAACAAAACCTAAAACCTGGAAAAAATCATGGTTTTTGTTTAATTTATAATAATATTACAATGAAAGCTTATCCAACCCTATTTGAATCAGAGTAAATCTGAAAAAAAAAAATATTTTTTTTGTGTAATAAATAAATAAATGCTACTTGATGAAAAAAAAAAACTATTTACATATTTTTGGTATATTAAGTACCAAATATTTAAAAAATAATAGTAATAAATAAACTATTTATTGAATAATTTAGTTTTTAACGCTCCCCTAAAAATGTAGGGTTGTTCTTTTTAAACATATTGGAACCACAATCGGTGTTAAAACTGATTTCTAGCATTGGTCAACCTCTACCGAAGCAGGCAATTTTTGAAGAAGGCGATTATTTAAGGCTCATGCTGAATGGCTTGATTTTCAGTCTTTTTTCCTTTAATGCACTTATTAAACTGTTTTAAGTGAATTTGGCCAGTGTTTTTTTCAATCACTGATTCAAATTTTACATTTAAAATTCTTGAGGTTTTTTTATTTTTCTTAGTCTCTTTCGGAGAGTTTCAAGAATTTCAATCTGTGAATTTAGGTTGAGATTTGTGGATCCCAACTTTGTGAGAGCATTTGTTTGGATGGATAGGTGTGATTTAATACATGTTAAATGTCTTTAACTTTCATGATCGATTTACCCCTAAATTTTGAATTGGAAGTTAGATTAAGTAAAAATTATACACACTTATTTAATATAAATATAATAATTTGATTTCTAAATACAAATCTAATTTAGTTGAGATTTTTCGTTATTTTCTTTGAAATTAGACTATATATTATTTTCACAATAAAAACCGGATTCCTGCAATTTTGTACAAAATAAAGTTTGTAAATAAGCCATGGAACGAATTGATAAATAGCTTAGAAGAAGCTAAACGCAAGAAAACAAAATGTGCAATAACACAGAAATCTAGTCTCTACTCATAACCATGTTTTCTAAGCCAGATTTCTGAATATAACCACTAATTTAACCAGTGTAATTCATAATTAGTGTAACCACTAAATGCGGCCGAGTTACCGCCATCTATACCAAAGTCCTTCGGCTCAAGGGAAACATGAATGATAACAGAGAATTAAGAAATGATTTCTTGCAGACCCCAAATAAGTGGTTATTGGGAATTGGGGATTTATACCTAAAAATATCATAGCAACTATAAATTCATTATTTATTTGTTTTCGATAAATCAAATAGCAATTAAATATTCAAATAGTTATAAATCCTTATTTGAATAAAATTACGATCTGATCTAGAAGGGAAATAGTTAATTGTGGTCATATTGTGAATATGACAAGAGAAAACTAACCGGAACTCCCATTGACTAAATATTTGCAAACTACGGGACAACTTCCACTTCAATCTCAACGTTGGTTGTAGGGATCGGCGACACTTGAAAATAATCAGGCCAGAGGATTTGGAGAGTTAGGGAATGTGATGAGATAGTTTTTAGGAGTTATTCTCTATTAATTAACGTACAAGTTGTCAGAAAAGTTGAGTTCTAGTGTTTAAAGTAGGTTCTGGTTTAATATTTTTAAAAAGTGGACTCGAAGGCATCACATTGCTTGATATGATCTGAAGAGCGCTGAAGAAGTGGAGAGGCGTTAAGTGAAAATAATGGCGGTTCATTGATCATCAAGCAGGCATATTGTAATTTTCTCGTTTGGTAAAACGTGGCTGCCGGTCTTGAGTGCATAATGGTGTCCAAAGAAATTAAATTAATTGTATATGCGCATAACTGTTCTCAATAATGATGTGGATTTAAAAGCCCAACTCGTAGGAACGCACATTATTTATCTATTTTTTTTTAACAGGTTTAGCGGAAAAATCATTAATTTCTCCCACTCTCTCACCCCCTCTCTCTCTCCCTTGGAAGAATAGTGGCGCCAATTATTTCTCGAAGAAAGCGTTAGTCTGCGACTCGATGTGGAGCACGTTCATTATAGGACAGATAATGACTGTTGGATTTTTGTTTTGTCCGAGATGGCTGAAGAAGAGGTGGTTATCTAAGCAGAAAGGTTGCGCAAGACCGTGAAAGTCCACCGGCCCTTTATCTGTAGCAAATGAGGCCCGATAGGTGCGAATAAGTCGATGGGTTTTTTTCTCTCTCCACCGCTCCTCGTAGTTACACCAGCAGGTTCTGTATTAATAATAATAATGGTTGCATAGATAAGATAGCCTCGGTTTTTTGGCTGTAGGTTTTATCTGCCGCTGGTCCTTTCACCCGGAGCGGCCCCGGGCGGCGCTGCTTCTTGTCCGTTTAGCATAAAGAAAGATCTTCCAGGTGTATTCCCTCCTCAGAGGGGGCTCGCGAAAGAAACGTTTAACACGACACTGTGTGAAGAACTGACGATCCACTGTAATTCATTATGTTTGACCTTTATTTAGTGATTCATAAATTCATTTTATTAATCAATTATCACTCTCATCACCTTTGTTAGCCCTAACTTTTAGAGAAACTGTTTATCGAAGTTTTTACCCTGCAACCCTACTCGAGTCACAAACCCCCTCAAATTTCACTACGCTCCAACAACGTTGCTGGCCACATTTTTCCGCAGCATTTACAGAAGTGTAGCAGACATTTGATCTGGTTTGGTACCACAGCCAGCTCAGCGAAAATGCTTTTAAAATGACCTTTGACTCCACTTCCCCTTTCGCATGCGAAGGAGGCGACAACCATGTGGATTTGGGAGATCTCTGGGCTGTTTGTAAATACTGTAAAAATGAGCGAGCGAATGAAAATTGTAAATACGGTATGGATGAGAACATTTACCACAATTATTTATTGCCTAATAAGTCAGACTGTAACTTTATCACAATAAAGTTTTGAATCTTTAATCTTTAAAAATTACATCTCTAGAATGAAAGCAGAGGACATCCAGTGAGCACTCGCCTTGTTGTTGAAGCCATATTCATTATTATTTCAGAGATTTATTATTGAGAATATCTCTAATCCAAAGCCTCCTAAGTCGTCGCTGAATACTACCAGGTAAGTCCGGTGTAAACAATCCTTGAATATGCGGGTTTGGGTGTATGTGCAGTTTATCGTGAAAGTTTCTGCTTAATGTTCTAATTCAGTCGTGAACATAAGGACTTTTAAGTTCAATGGTCTGATTTTGTACATAGAATGATCCACTTATGATAACCCTATGAACTTTCAGGCTAGAAACTGTCTTAGACCAATCAGTATAGTCTTTATGTAAGTCTTCTTAGCGTATCCTTAAATTTAAACTGTAAATTATATCATATTATCGTACTATACAAATGATAACAGATTACGCTGGGAAGACATAAAAACACATTTGCTAGTAAAGCCTATCCTGTCCAGTATGATCGCCTCATATATTTACTATAAACACATACATTAAAATAATCCAAAATAAGGCTTTAAAAAATAACATTTGAAAAACCAAGGTACACTACAGTATTAAGTAGCACGAAGTATTCAATGCTGATTAGGTTCTTGATTTTTTAAAAAAGCAATAACCACAAACTTTAAGGATACATTTAAACATACCAAGAAACCATTATGTAAGAATAGACTGCGTATAAATAGGAGGTATTTGACTTTTAATTTCGTTTTCCTTTTCTATCGATCGGGATAAACGTCTTTCGAATCTTAGTTTATATTTAATAATTATATAGATGATTGTGAAAGAGCTGCTTTATTTCATTTGTTGAACCGTTTTGGTCCTGGCAATCAAATTAAATTAAATTTTAAAATGTTTTGTTTAAAATGTTGCAATGTAATGCAATGCTGAAATATTTACAATATAATAAAATGCACTGTCCAGTGCTTTAAAGCGGACCTTACACGATCATTTGGAATGACATACCTTATTCATAAGTAAGTCGGAAAGTAACCATGAAAGACTCATGAAGGTAATGAATGACGTTGCAGATAATGACATTAACACGGGTAAGGTCCGCTTAAAATACCACTTTATGGCTATTGACTAAATGTGATTGTGAAACTCTTGGACTGCAATAAGACACAAACCTAGATAATGTCATTACGATCTGTCAAAATCTCCGCGTATCATTGACTAAACTGAGTCCAAAACACAAAACTAGCAATAGTTATAAATAATTGGTTCATCACAGATGCATCGCTATGCATAATTAAACTAAACCATGGAGGTTTTAACCTCGTAACGTTTTATGGACCGCGTAACACCAATCATCCAACTGTCCGAGGCATTTGGATGTCTCACTTGTAAGCCGGTTACACGTAACTGACACGCTTCTAAAAATACCTGGGCACTGAAGAACCGTAATACCAACAAGTTTCTTTCGAAGCTGTTATTTCTACAGAATCATAAATTAAGATTCTAAAGAATTCATATATCGACTCATAAATTCCATCCATAAGAGGTTTATTAAAATCATCTTCATGTCAGGTGTTCAAAATGATCATCACCCAGGTTTTTTTTGTTTTTACTGTAAAAAGTGTGAATGATAATGTTAAGTGTAGTCCTCAAAATCCCCAAAACAAATGATTAATAAATTAACAATTATTATCATTAAGTGTTAACAGTCTATGGTATATAATTTAACTATTTAGTACCTAGCCAGAAGGTAAAAAATGAAATGAAAAATAATAAATACTGTATTGATACTCTCTGTACTTTCCGATTATTATTAGTTATTAGCCAAAGAAAAAATATACTGGCATGATAGGGACTCAAACACATTTAAGTGTCGCTCGTGCCGATATCTCAGCTAATGGCTAGACTCCGCTGAAGTCTGAAAGCAATGTACTGCAATGAGAATGGAATGTAAACAGTGGGGGCATTGTCGATAGCAGTGGGATCGGTACTCAATGAAAATTTTATAGTTTTGCCAAAAGCCAATGAAACATCAATAGCAATAAAAAAACTTTTTTACTTACTGTATAACAATATTTACTTTACGCATTACATTTAATGATTTAATGGAAATGCGTAAGGCCACTAGGGAAAATTTTTGAAAAAAAAACATCAGGGTCCTATAATAATGTCTAAATGATGAAAAATAAAATCATTAGGCTTATAACATACCTAAAGCTAAATGTGTAAATTAATTTTTATTGAATTATCAGTAGGCGTAAAAGTATTGGTTTAGCTACGTGCGTTAGTGTTACACCGTCCACTTTAGTCTGAAAATATTTAAACTTTTCGACCGGGGTGCACTCGGCTCTGTAATAACCACACAATACTTTTCAAGTAGGTAGAAAATCGATCTGTCAATATTGATCTATTGTCTACAGACACTCCATCAGCCATCGTCTAACCAGCCTTTGGCATACTTTTAAGGCGGTATTACTCCCACATCGTCTCAGCTGAATGAAACTGTATTTTACATCACCGACTTCCAGTCCACATAAATTACCTGAGTGCTTATATCGCTTGGTTTTCTTAAGGGTCGCTCTTAAAAAATGCTTTTGGCAATTAGTTACGGTCGTAAATTTAAGAATAAGAATAAAAACAATTAAATTAAAGCGCCAATGGCTTTTTGAAAACCAATCGGCAATTTGTTATAATTTTAGTTATAGCAGTTAATTGAAGGCAGACTGTATCCTCGTAGGATTATGCATGATCAATTAGCGCTGGTAATAGCTCAGAATTATTTTTTTCTGTTGCTCTTGGATGTAAGCAAGCTTTCAAGTAGCTCGTTTACGTGGGAGCAACGATTATTTATATTGCACATTAATCATTTCTGGTTTGGGAGTTTCTCCTTTGAGTGGCTGATAGAATAATAAATCAAAATAATAGGTTTTTTTTTATGATTTTGCGCTGAATGATCATCAACATTGACTGTTATATTGATAGCGCAAGGCTGCACAGGTGAATAATCGATTTAAAAATAATTAGTCATGCCAAAACGTCGTACAGAACAATTATTCCGGAATAGAATAGTAAAAACATCATTGGGGATCATGTTCTTCATTAATATTTACAATGCCCAAATAAAATAAATACGATAATGACAAAAAAAAACATACATCGCTATGGGAGAGATAATAAAATACTAATAAAAAGCTAAATGGAATACCTCAAATTAAAAAGATATCATTAAAAGATAAAAATAAAAGAATTTAATTCAATTAAATTAATAGAAAAAAGTAGTTAAATAGTAATAATCGTATGTAGTAAAATAAATAAATAGGAAAATAACAATAGGAAAAAGTAAAACATCTCTGTGTTCTGGTAACAAGTTAAAAGTTCGACTAGTAAATTAAGCTTTGACGTATAGATCCTTAGCATTAATATTGTTTTAATGTATTACATACATAACCGATCATAATTAAAAAAAAATCATGTAACTTCTCGGCATGCATAAGAAATAATGTGCAAATAAAAAGCCTATCTGTTCATTTTATTATCGAATTTAAAAATATTAGTGTTTCGGTGAAATCATTTTCTTGCGATGGCTTAATTAAATTGCAGAGCAAGCTAAGAAAATTTATGAGAAAAACAAAAATAGATTTTTTCAACTCAAGCCAAATTGATATTTTCAATTCAAGTAACAGAAAACATATCCACCGAATCATACAATATAAAATAAGCATAACAATATTCATTAGTTACAGGGCATAGGACAGAAGAGCTGATGAAACCCAAACGAGGAGCTAGTGAACAACTGCAAACTGAGATCTTGAGATAGCAGGTATCTATCACCAGGCGAAGAAAGAAAATCCGATTTTAGGAAAAATAGGTCCCAAAAAACTATTGCCTCCGCCAATGTAGAACTACTTCTTGTAAAGTACTTTTAGAAGTATGTGCTTAAAAAAAAAAACAGTGTCGAACTTGATGAATACAAAGTCTGCGAAAGAATATTCTTGAATATCACCATAACGATTTTTGTCCATTCGTTTAAATGACAAAGTACCATTTATCAATACTCATATAACTGTACTCAATTCAGGAATTAAAACTTCGGGGATATACTTAACTGAAACTAAGTACCATGTGACTAATAAACCCAAGCAGACTTTTGCAACTTTTATTATAATTTCGTATCGATTGTATACAAACCATTTATTTTTATTAATCATTAATAACCAGATACATTCACATCATGATATTTATGCAATTTTATTATATATATATATATATATATATATATATATATATATATATATATATATATATATATATATATATATATATATACCTCATTCACAATGTTAATAACATGTTGAGTACGTCATTGGTTTTCATCTTATTGGCTTTTTTAATAAATAGATAATTAAATAATTTAATCACAAACAAAAATAAAAAAAGTCTATCATAATGATAATATGGCTTTTAGAATTATAAAAGGACATTTTTGATAAGATCTGTTTGTTCTAATAGCACAATAGATAAAGTCAGCTTGTAATAAATATTTACGTAAGGCAAGATATTATATTTAGGTACTATATTATATTTTTTAACTTTTTGTGAAGAGTTCGGTTTAATCTTTTTTGTCTCCTATTTTGATTGTTAGACGTTTTGCTGAGTAGTGACATTTTTGAAAATATAATAATGATAAATGTTTATAGTTGTGATTTGTGATCCATGGAAACTATCTGTAATTTAACTGCATTAGTCTATGTTTCTTGTTATTCTTTTACATTGGTTTCGGACATCTTTATGTCATCCACATCTATCCATGACGGATGTACCATCGTTCCACTGGTAATTGGCTTACGGCAGCCAGGCTCTTTTGAACACGACGATGGCTATTTATTATAAATAAGTGCGAGTTGACTACTGATCCCTGGATAAACTGGGTGATCACTGGATCTACCAGTCAAAGATCACAACTCCTAAACTCCTAGAACCTGCTTAAATGATTTCTGATCAGTGCCTCTACATCAACGATCGCTGTTCTTAACAGGCTCCTGTCTTATCAGACTCCACCTCCCGTCCTTGGCTCAGATCCCTTATCTCTCGGATGAAAAAAAAAAAAAAAAAATCTGTACGAGGTCAGTCAATCACTTTCTCGATTTTATTTATCGGCGACAGGGATCGGAGAATGCTGGCCGGCGGCTAGACCGAAGTAGGTTGAATTTCGAGGCCCCCCTTCCTATGCATCGCATTCAATACGTAGCCATTGTGTCGATTGTGATGAATGACCGTCCGATATTTGCATACAGGCCTCGCCCTACAATCAGGACCATTGAGATGAACCAACTCGTCCGGGTGTCTCTCACATCCATCACGGAGACAGGGAGTGGTCTCTGCGATACAGTCTTCCCATTTGCTCCTCGTCTTAATAGTAATCCAATATAGTAGCCGATCATTGCTAACCGAATTAAAGTGACTTCGCACTTTCTGATGAGTGTCTTCATTTTTAATCAGTAGCATCTTGAGAGAGAGAGAGAGCGAGGGAGGGAGTTTTCTAATCCAACCGTTAAGTCATAAAAATATTCATCTCTCTCAAGCTATAATAAGTACCCTTGCCACTCAAAACTCCTATAAAAGCCTATTAATAACTTTTAAAGGGACGTTTAATGTTCAACGGGTGAAATCTGAAAGTGAAATATTAGAATAAGTACCTCTGTGTTTGTTTATTAAAATGGTTCACTCCATTTTATATGGATTTCATGTTTGTTTTTATGACCACTAACTAACCATTCCATCTTTCAAATGTGCATAGTCACACACATAGGCAAGGTTGTCATATATCAGGATAAGGTACACATGGCCGTTATAGTACTTCGGATTTATAAAACAGTTTTATTGTCTCTCCTTAACTGACAACCTCATCATTATTATAATAATGCTATCGACAGCTCTAAGCTGTCATCTTCAATTATTTCCAATCGGTTATGTGGGATATATAGCTCATCCAAAAGAATTGTGATTTGTATCTAATTACCTGACGTTGTTACATCTATGCTCCTCCTGACAGTCCCCCCCTCCGAATTGTACACTGGATAAGTTAACTAATTTAGAGAAACACATGTAATTATTTACATTATTTTTATTGTTAGTTACATAGTGTCAGTGTTTTCAGGTTTTGTTTCTTGTATTATGTTTATGTCTAAATGGGTTGATATGTTGCTTACAGCGTTGTAAGCAACATATCAGCACACAATATTCTCATAGTGCCCAAGCAGGTATGGATAAAGGTATGCAATGAGCATTATTCTAATTCTCTTTAGGTAACATAAAGTCGTAACGTGAGGAGCATGGCTCTAGCAGCCCTGGTTAATTAGATAAAAAAATATAGTTTTGTTTTAGATGAGTTATATATCCCACATAACCAATTGGAGATAACTGAAGATGCGCTAATAGATTAAAGAAGAGGTTATAAGTTGTATAAAGACTGTAAAGCTGTTTTATAATCATACCATTCCACAATACGGCTGTAATTTTTTTATATATATATATACATTGATTTAGGTTACTCAGTTCACCAATACCGTTGTTTTGTGTATTTAAATTCATTTGGACAGTCCACCTATGTGGGCCCGAGAGAGAGTGCTACGAGAGCAGTACCCCGGCCCCAGAGCAGGCCAGAGTCCAGTCGGCCCCCCGTCTCACAAGTCAGGAGGTGGTCATTGATAGTGTTTTATATGACTCTAGCTACCTAATTTAGATAGACTTCACCAATGTTAATATTTCATACACCTGGAAAAGTCGAAATCCTCCCAGTTCTTTTATTTTGTAGTTTGAACTTAATACTTTGTACTCAATATTTTGTACTTGATGTTTTGCACTCAATTTGCACTTTCAGAGCTATCAGACTCTGTGAGACCAACACCCATAACAACATACATTATTTTCATGCTGTACTACTATTCGGTTTCAAGTTCCTCTGAACAGGCTAATTCTGATTGACGTAACGTGTGTAAATACAACTAGTACTGTTAAAAATTACTTAATTGTTTAGAGTCAAATAAAATGCAATTTTTTACAATGCTACCATAGCTTCCCTATTATAGAATAAGTGGAGAAATAATAAATGTGTTCGTGAAATTCTCAGGGCACAAAAACAAGAAGAGCCACCACGCTCTAATTATTTCACTGGCCTGGATTATTGCATCATCTCTTGAGTATTTGTTTACAGCTGTCATATGCCACGCCTTACTCAAGATGTGCTCACTCTCTGATGAAAAATAAATTAAGATGGAAAACAGATAAACATATTATAGAATTTGTTTAGGCTGAAGGGTAATTGGGAAAGTATATTACCTCACATATAATTTAAATTAGGCACTATTTATAATCTAGCGTCTAATAATATTTAGTACCTGTGCATTTGTAAAATGTATTTTTTTTGTGATTCGTTTGTCAAGTTGTCCCTGGATTTAGTCAGCTTGAGTTTTAAATAGTAATGATAATATAAATAAATGACAGGTACATTTAAGATAACTTACCTACTATGATATTTTAAGTTGCATGCTAAGCTCAGGGCTGTTCCGTCAAGTAACTTTTATATACACGCACATATTTACAAAAAAATAATTAAAGAAATTAGAAAGTAACATAAATAAAAATATCCTAGTTTATATGTATACTATTTATATTTATATTTTGACTAAGCAATTTTGGTATCTATTTGTGTTTTTGCATAATGGTTACTTTCCGAAGCAAACAACTACAATATGATAGAGTTTCTTCACAAAAGTTTGGTTGATTGCACCATTTGAACGTACTGTTAATAATCTGGAGCAAGAGAAAAATGAGTATCAACCTCAATTCGTAAACATAATATACCCTGATAAGGTAGATATGTATGTTTGGAAAGTGCCCAATAAATCGTGGGACAACCTTGATTGAGGCCAAAAAGAACCTATTCCTATGGAATATGAAAATAATTTCTGGCCCTTCACGCGGAATTGAAATTGGTGAAAATAAATGCATTGATTAAATCTTTGTAAACAGTATAATAATTACTACACACACACACACACACACACACACACATATATATATATATATATATATATATATATATATATATATATATATATATATTTTAATTCACGAGAATGCCGTGTGGTCTCAAAAATTCCCCAATAACTTTCAGCGTCTCATGGACGAACTTCTGAGAGGAATGGACGAAAATATGTGCCAAATTCACATGGATGGCCTGCTGATGATCTTCAGCCAAACAGAATTGAATCACATCCAACACCTTCTGAACGTATTTAGGAGATCAGAGATTTTGGGTTGAAACTGCGGTAATGCAGCAGACTATTCAGGAGGTGATCGGAGCATGTGAAGTTTGCATGAAGACAAAATATATATATATAAAAGTTAAGGTTCGGACATCGTAGGCATCCAGCTCATCCCCAACAATATAAACATCCCGAATGTATGTAGGAAGGATTAAAAATGATCACTAAACAGTCTTGTAACAACTTTCGATCTGTAATTTCATTCAACCTCTTTCCTTTTTCTTCAGGTTTTTTGTTGACAATCATTAACTGGGGCCGAAACCCGGGAACGGAGTGGGTTTGAGTCATTGACATGCAAGTTGACTTTTATTTAATTGTTTTCTTCCCGTTCGCTTTCGTGTTATTTAAGCGTTTGAAGTTCCACAGATACCTCATGAAACCATGGCTGAAGCCCATGCAAACTCGCTGGCATGGACGAAGTTGCGGGCAGTGAAGTCGCAGGACATGATGAAAATGATCTTAGACCTCAAAAAAGTTTCTGGGGAACTGGGTGAGTCACATTCTCTCAAAGGTGGTGATAGAATTATGAAGAGGATAACAGCGAAGATGGACCAAGGCCTACTCGACCCAGGGGACGCAGTCAATAAGGGCAGACCTGGTGTGCAGGGTAAAAAAGAGAGTGCTAATCCTGATACAGGCGGACGAGGAAACCCCATGGGCGATAGTAAAGACAAGACTAAAGAAAGCACATAGGGGGGGGGGGGTGCAATGGACCCCAGAGGAGGATATCTTCCAAATGTTTCAAGAAATGAAATCTCCGAGACAGAATAGTGGAAAGTATGCTGCAGTCCTGGTAGACCGCTACAATAAAATAAATGAGAAAATGAGAGAGACTACTTGCGCCACTGAAGTGGAGGGCAGGATGGGGTCTACGATCTTAAAGGTGCAATTAGCGAAGGAGACGGGAAGGAATGGTTCCTTAATGACTGGTCGTTCCTCGAATGCGCACTGGTTGATTGATGCTAGCGCAAGAGAGGAGGAAGTGAAAATGCAAGCATATGACAATGAATGGAGCCGGATCACATATAGGAGAAACAGGACCTTGAAAACGAGCGACGGGAGAGAGAAGATTGGGAGGGATAAGGCCGAGGTACGCGCCTCGGAAAGAAGATAGGAAATGTCATGGCGGTGGAAAGATGGGCCATCTGGTAGCTCAGTGCCCTCGCACTAAGTGCTTTGAGTGTGGGGAAGAAGGACACATAGCAAGATAATGTCCATACGTGTTTCGTCAAAAGGAATTTCACAAAGCAGAACCAATGGAGGTGAATAACCAGGAAATTCGGGAGAGGTGGAGCGCGACACCTAGAGAAAATGGATCATCGGGTGACGAGTCATCAGGGACGTCGGAGACAGACGGGGAGGAGTCGAAGCGCAGCGGGAGCAGAAGCCGAGAGTCACAGAAGAATCCATCGTGCAGATGGGAGTGACGTACGAAGGCCTGAGGAGAGTAAAAACGGAGAGGCGACTACATCCTAAGGTGCAATACAGTGCGGGTTGCCAATTATCGAGTTCGGGAAGGAGGAGAGGTGCCTGATTGATACTGGCAGCACCAATACAATAATATCTCGTGGTGCGTTAGAGAGGTTGCGTGGAGGAGAGAAGGCACACCAGATCAAGGTATGTGAGTGTAAATTGCTTACTCTGGGGGGGGGGCCCTGCGAAGTAATGGGAGAAGCGGTCGTGGGGCTGGACGAATGGGCGAAGGTAATGGGGTACGTAAAGGTACACGTCGTGGAAGACATGCCGAGGGAATACCAGATAATAGTGGGGTGTGATTTACTGGGAAAAATAGGTGCGTGCATAGAAAACGAGGGTGAGAACTGGAGGATCAAACTAGGAAAGCGACCCTTTTGAAGCCGGGGGGGGGGCGTAAGGGGTGAAACGGTGCAAATAGGAGTGGAGGATTGGAGGGAGAGTTTGCGGAGCGAGTTTAGGGATATTTTTTTCACTGAACGGGAGACACTAGGAGCAACGGAGAAAACGCTACATGAGATCCCGTTAAAAGTAAAGCGGGTGACGTATGTGAAGGAGAGGTGGTATCCGCAAGCGCTCAAACCGCCTCTCCTTCAGAGGAAGGAGATCAAGGATCTCAAGCGCCAAGGGATCATCAGAGATAGCACGTCTCCGTATAATAGCCCTTTGTGGGCAGTAAAAAAGAAAAGTCGACCAGAAGAAAGTGAGGAAAAGTACCGAATTGTGGTGGATTTTCAGAAACTTAACGACAATACCCTGGACGAAAAATATTCGATCCAGCGGATCGAAGACATCCTAGACAGACTCAAAGGTGCGAACATTTTTAGCACATTAGACCTAAAAGCAGGGTATCATCACATTAAGCTAGCTGCCCATGACCAACATAAAACGGCGTTCTCGTTTGAAAGAGGGCATTTTTAATTCACGAGAATGCCGTGTGGTCTCAAAAATTCCCCAATAACTTTCAGCGTCTCATGGACGAACTTCTGAGAGGAATGGACGAAAATATGTGCCAAATTCACATGGATGGCCTGCTGATGATCTTCAGCCAAACAGAATTGGATCACATCCAACACCTTCGGAACGTATTTAGGAGATCAGAGATTTTGGGTTGAAACTGCGGTAATGCAGCAGACTATTCAGGAGGTGATCGGAGCATGTGAAGTTTGCATGAAGACAAAATATGATCCCCCGCAGGGACGCTAGGAAGAATCACCCAATACAGAAGCACCATTGACGAAGATTCAAGTGGACACCTTCACGTGGCAGGGTTTTAAGTGGGTCACTATCATCGACACATTTAGCAAAGTGGCTATGGCCTACGTGGTGGGGGAAAAGTCATCAGATGACATATTACAAGCCCTCAAGACCTCAAGAGGTTTCAATTCTACGGCATACCGGAAAGGATCTCGTCGGACCGGGGACGGGAGTTTGACAATGCAGCGGTGCAATGAGCCGAAATCCAATAACGTGGTGTGGTATGGCATTTAATACCCCCAGGCATCCCAAGAGCAGGGGAACTATCGAAAGGTTACACAGCACCCATAGCGACCACTTACGTGTGTATCAGTCGGATAAAGGCCTGCCGGTGAACGTAGCGATGCCCATGGCGGTGGCGGCATATAACCACTCGATACACGCCCCGACGGGGTTGGCACCCTTTGAAATTTTGTTTGGATTACGAGTGAGACCGAGGAACTGGCCAGAGATGGTGGTGCAGCTCCAAAACACCCACATACAGCTCGGAGACATGTGGTACAAAGTACGCGATAGGATTGTGCGCTAGAAATCTAGGCGCGTTGCGTGGGCAAATTTGCGCAAAGGTGCGGGATTGCACGGGGGCAATATCGATTGGGACCGTTGTGTATAGGAAAGTCGTGTCGAATCGTAGTAAGGAACCGGTTCGGTATGAGGGACCCTTCAAGGTCACCATAATTCGGGAACATAATCTCGTGACCATCGAGAGCATGACCTCCCCAAAGAAGAGGCGAACCGTTCGCATTGAACAGTTGAAACTCCTACCACATGGGGGGGGTCATATGCATAAACTAATCCGGGTTCATATGCTTCACATGTGAAGCTCAGAGAGAGGTTTTATTTTCATACTTTATATTGTGGATAAGTTCCATTGTTTTGTTTTCACCTGGCTGCCACCGGGTCACGGGCGAATGTATTATATTTTTTTATTATTATTACTAGTCTTATATTATTTCTTTATTATCTGTTTTTCTTTGTGTTCTGCTGTTTGGTTATGTATTGTAGAACCTGTGGACTATGAATATATTAGACCGTAAGCATGATGTAAAGGATTACAGGCTGTGTGCTGAGTGCGCCGAACCTTGGAGTTTACAAAGAGCTACGCGTTAACTGGCAGGAGGGAGTTAAGGTTCGGGCATCGTAGGTATCCAGGCTAATCCCCAAGACATCGGGATATAAACATCCCGAATATATATATAGGGGATTAAAAACGATCAATAAACCGTCTTGTGACAACTTTCGATCTGTGCTTTCATTCAACCTTTTTTCTTTTTCTTCAAGTTATTCGTTGACGATCATTAACTTATATATATATTCATATTGAAATGGAAGATACTGTGAACCAGTCATAAAGAAAGAAGAGAAAACTGCAACATTTAGCACATCTGCGACCCAATATATAGCAAGTAAGGACATTGTCAGGTTACCCAATGTTGCCAATTGTTCGGTCACAAAATTGTCAACTCTACAAAATAAATATGGTATCCAAAATTTTGATAGCATCCTTTACTCCTCCTCCTACAAATAGCTGCACCGATATTTGACTCCCAAGTTCAGAAACTTGATGAGAAGATCTAAGAATATCTCTCCTTGCTGGATGACGAAATAGCTTGGGTCCAGAGAGCGGGCAGGATGACAAGTGCCGATGGAGCAAGGATTGCACGCAAGCTATTACTATCTGTCCTGCGATCCTTTACGCCCCATTATCGTCTGTTACGATCCCCGTCACTGATTCGAGGTAATATCTTGTCGCGGTCATGCTCTTCAATACTTGAAGTGAAACGTGCGTATTAGCTGTGTTAATAATGCGGTACGAGTCATCCCTTGACTATAATAAGCAACTTTTAATGTATTGATTGGTGTATGGCTGTTCTACAAGTAATTTATGTTGGGACAGGCATAATTAATAACTTAAAAAGTTAATACGTTGGAGAGGATACTGGACCCATGGATCAACTAATTAAGTTTTATCTACAAGATACAAATCACAGCTCCTCGACTCCTAGAACCAGCTAAGAGGTTCCTGATCAGTAGCTCTACATAATGGTGTATGTGTTCATAATATAACCGTAAAAACTGACTTTTTTATAAGGAGAATTGAACTTATTTTCAGCTTCAATTGTATGTTTCAGTACTAAAAAAAATGGTGGTAAATCTATGATAGCTGATCCTCGAATCACGAGAGATCGAAGACCTTTTCTTTCCTACTTAATCAACTTTTTTTTAACATCAAACTAAACTAAATTTTTTTGAAACATTTATAAATAGAACAAAGGAGTACGTGATATAGTGTTCTTTACCTCCGAGGTATAGATATATTAATCGTAAATCATGTTGTTTATCAATATACGACGGCATACCCAAAAAAAAGCGAACTGATGTTGTATGTGGCAAGGTTTTGTAGTTCCGAGTTTCATCGTGTAAAGAAATTTTTCACCAGTCAGTATGCCAAGCGCCGCCGTCACTATAGAAGGTTCCTTCCTGCTTATGTTAATTTATTTGTAAAAGTTGTTTTGCCTGCTCGTCGGTTTTTTGATGGCTGATATTTTTGAACAGCGCGCGGCCGTGAAGTTGTGCGTCCTGCTTGGGAAAACTGTTTCAAAACCTCAAAATGTAAACTAAAATGTTAAAATCGTCCTAAAAAAATAACACTATAGGGAAAACTCAATTGTTTGTGTAATTTAAAATTGGGAAAACATCAATTAACAATCAACCTTCCTCTGAACGTCATTTGCCGGCCCAAACCAAAAGAAGGTCGAATATGACGATTCACGAAATCGACCTGGAAGATCGATGAAGGGCCTTAGAAGTAGTATTAGAGAAATCTGGAGTGACTTAGAGTTCAGTAATGCTAATTTTAATTGAACCCTTGAGAATGACAAGGGTGGCCTCGGCAACATTCCTGTTCACACAGCCCTCTTTGTGCATCCTCCCTATTCTCCCGAACCATCCCCCAGCTACTTCGTTTTATTACCCCAAATGAAAAGGGTCATGAAAGGAAAGGATATTGCGAACGTTGAAGAAGTAAAGATATAAACGACGGAGGCGCTGCCTGGCATCACAAAAGAGGAATTTAAAAAATGTTTTGAACAATAGAATAAATGATTGGATCAATGTATTGACTCCAATGATGAGTAATTTGAAGGAGATTAAAGGTCTTTTGTAAAAAAATTAAATAAATCACTTTGTAGAATAATAGTTCTGTTTATTTTAGGTACACCCTCACTGTGCCTTTGAAATTCAACATTGATTTGATTGTTTTTGCCGGACATTGAGACTTACCTGATAGATGCAGTATGAACGATGCAGATAGAAACGTTTTCGGTTTGCTTCTTTTCAGCTCTTCAGCAAAAAAAAAATGGAGGAATGCATCGATCACATGGTGCAACTCCATAATGAAAATGGTTCAAACGGAAACTATAGAAAACAAATCGAAATTAGTCGACCTATTTCTCCGGTTATTTATAATAGGCAATAAGAGCTGCCGGAACAGAAACATAATTCCTTTCCTTGTAGAGGCTATTAGACAAAGTTCTAATCATAAATGATATACGGGATCTAACTCACCTTACACGGACGGCTGTGTGTGGTCAATCAGACGGAAGAGAAAGCTACATATTAAGACAAAAAAAAAAAAAAAAAAAATCAGTGCTCTTTAAGTATATGGATTCAAATATCAGTAAGTTTTTTTTTTTGGTATGCTCAACAGTCGCTGCCTTTCACTGTCATACATGTCGGTGACCAAGAACAATCGGAGCAAAAGGATAAGCTTCTCTAATGGAGCACTGACTATACAATCACCCGGACTACTTCGAATCGGACAGTGGAAGATTCCCAGAAGTTAGAACCTAAAACCGGGATTAAATCAATCACTATTATATCAGTCAATATGTAACCATTAGTAGGACCAATCACCAGTAGTCAATCCACTTCTGTGACATGAGTTTTGTTGCTTAAGTGGAAATAACTCACAATCATCTAATAAAAATATTGTCCTAAGTAATTTTTTTCTTCTATTATTATTATTATTATCTGTTATAATAAATTATGAAAATCTACATAAATGAATCTATTTACAATAGGTAATTTATATGTCCTATAGCTTGGATACATTTTATACAATTTTACAAAGCGATTTGTGATTGTAACAAAAGCAGAGTAAATTTGTATTCTTTAATGTGATAAAATTACAGCCCGCCTTATTGGGAAATAAGTAATTGTGATAAATGTTCTCATTCATACCACATTTACAATTTTCGACAATAGCATAATGTACATTAGAAATTGAGTGTCTAAATATTTTTAAACGTGATGGGGCTCACCTTATGAATCATAGACTATTTTACATCTAACAACCATCGATGCGGGAACGGTGATAGGGTCATAGTGTTAAATACTGGTTTCTTGGTGCTGCAACGAGTCAAAAAACTTAATGTGTCTCCGGTGGATGAACTTACCTACCGGCGGCATACCTACGGGTGAGGTATTTCTGACCACTTTTTTCATGATTGCATTATGAATTACTCCAAACAATACGAACACTTTTTGAAGGTATGACACTTTTCATTTTGATAGGTGGCATAAAATATACAAACGCAGCGTCTAATAACCCACACTTAACTAAATTACTGACTGTTCTCTTACCTTGTCGTAAAAGCAGTTAAATTTGTTATTTAATTTAATACAGAAATAATTACAAATAGGTTATCTTGTGCATACAAAATTAAATTATTATTGCAGGTTGTGGAAGGGTATATGTTAAATAATAAATTTTCTGTCTTTCCGAAAAATGTTATTTATTCACCAATAAAGTTATCGACCGTTCTGAGTGACATCTTCAGTTTGCTAAACTGAACATCGGTTATTAGCTAAACTTGACTGCGCATATGGAGACAAACAAAATCTAACATTAAAAGCAACAATGATAACAATCAATAAGTAAAACACATTCAAAACAATACTGAATTGAACAAACCTTGTCCCAAATGGTCCATCAGTTTTACTAGAATTATAATTGTTTTTAAATTAGACACATAAGTAATAAATAATACAAAAAAAAAACTCACAATAATACCCCAACCTAACTACTACTCACCCAATTGATGGTCGGAAAAAATACACACAACTATACAATATTGTTGTTTGGTGGCCAAAAGATACTATGAACCAAATAACTTTCCTGTAAGAATGAGTTAGCTGAACCCGTCTTCAGGTCTAAGTTCACTGCCAGGTGACAAGAGGAGACAACATAATGGTCACAAGATAATTAGCGTCAAAATACATAGCAAATGCGTTAACGACAATCTCAATAACACATTAATTTTCAAAATGCGTCCAAGATACGTTGCTCAGGATTTTATTTATCCCAACGTAGGACAATTTTTTTTCCCCACACGCTGAAGGGTGTGGACTTCATCTAAGCTACCCCAATATCGTGGGATTCAACAAATATACGGTCGTTTCTAATTATTACTTTAAGACAATCGCTTCCCACTGGAGACATATACACATATTTATCAAAAATAAAAAATACACAGTGAAATAAATATGAACAAAACCTTAAAAAAATAATGAAACGAGAATCTGCATGCAAAATAAAATGTAAACACAAAAATACTCACTCTAGGTATCATTATGTTGCACTACCGAAATCCGCAATAATTGTCAATGACAATAACACGGTCAAAAAACGTGATATCAGCTTTTTTGCTAGCGTAATGAAATTAAAATTGGAGTATCAATGACATGAATAGTAAATATGAATGAATCAGAAATAATGAAAATTCATAAAACATTTCCTGGAAAATATTTTAATTCTATTTAATGTGTAAACTATGTGAAAACAATTTTTTTCAAAACAGCTTTAGAGTTACTCATAAAATCGTTTATTTATTTTTAAATCAGAAGCTGCTCTTCTAGAGAAATAATCAACCACGTGAATCAAAATAATCAGACAAAAAGATGTAAGTATAAAAAAAAAATTATATTTAAAAAATGATATAGTAAATTTCGGTATGTAATACAGAAAGTGAAAACAGTGGCGTTAAAGACAATATCATAAATAGAGGTCTGTACTTATATTCTTTGTATTGCTGTTCATTTCTAAGTATTTTAATTTTTTTTATTGTTTAACTGTGATTAAGTGACAAGTACTAAGTGACAATAACAGATTTTTGGACTTTAAAAGTTATTTTCACATTGCGTAAAAATTCATTCAAAAGTCTCAGGATATTTTAAACGATGCTAAATGAATCACAATGATGCACAATAAATCATGGTTAAATAAAAATTTTTTATATGGTTAAGAAAGTCATGTGAGCAAATGCGACCTGCCAATCAAGCTTCCTTTTTTACTTTGCTGCTGAGAGATTTATTATCAATGAGCGGGTAAGTTACCTTTATACCGGTCAATTACTGGCAAGGCCGAGTGGGAGTTGTGGAGAGGAGGGTGAGGCCTCCTAGGAGGGCGTCGGCGAAGATGACAAGTCAAGGCAGCGGCCGTCGGGGTTTATATTCTTTTTGATTTAATATTTCGGTTTTCGCTTTTAAGGAGATCTGGTTGTTGGTGATGCAAGATGGCCTCCCGTATAAAGAGAGCGCCGGCGCGGGTACCAATTAATTAAGCGGATCTAATCACTAATTTAGATCTTATCGGGGGCCCACGATCGCCTGACTGATCGCCCTGTCTTGCACAGATGCCCCCCCCCACCGCTTGTACGGTATCAATCCCCGTTCCCGGCAATTATTCACACTTATAATGGGTTTTGTTACGGAAAGTGTTTATTACCGCCGAAATTTTCGGTCGTCCGGTTACAGTTTAGGAGCTGAGTTATAACTGTAGAACCTGCAATTACAGCGAAGCAGGTTAGATGTCTCTTACACAACGGAATAGCTCACATCACAATAGTATAATTTTAAATCAACACTTCTTGGTCTCTCCACTACGTGGCTTAGTAAACAAGAACATTTAATATACTTTTATATCAAAATCATGCATGACATTCAATCAATAAAAATAATTTGAGTTTATTATATATTAAAAAAGTTTTAGCATTAAAAAAATCGTCATTATTACTGTTTCCAGAAGTGACGATTTCAACTTTGACAACATGCTGCTTTATGACCACAACTATTATAATTTTTCCCTTATCACGAAATAATCAGCTTGTCGGGTCATTGCGAGGGGGTGGCTTGTTACCCTAGCCCTAGTGACGAAGGTTGATTAGGCTATGACCTGGAAAATTGCTTCATAATGGGTCTTACTACTGTACTATCTGACTCCATATCTGATAGGTATGCGCTCCGACAGTGCACTATGTTCAGGAGAAGAGGTATAGGGTAGGTATTGTAGGTAGTGTATGTGGTCTTGGAATGATTCACACTCGGTGTCTGAGGGTAGGTGAAAACCGTCCGGATCCCAAAGACGAGTGTGAATCGGAGGGAGGCAGACTGGATCACTGGGGGAGATACTAGGTAAATTTCGTAAGGCCCCTGTAGCGATTCTAACTACATAAGTTAAATCACCCTATACTCTATTGCATATATATTGTAAGCAAAGTAAAATAACATGAACTAAATATATTATGAACAAAAATAAATTATTATAAATGTATTAGCAATAAAAAAAAGGCAGAAGCAAAGTAACACTAGACGGGTCTACATCTGCCAGTCATAAATCTGAGAGACCCTTACAGCCTTATTTAGGACCGGCATGGTACTCCTTAACACATGCAGAAACCGCAGGTACTAAGTGATCCCGTCAGCCTTCAGACTGATTACGTGGGACCGGCAGGGTACTCCTTAACACATGCTAGGATCTCGCAGGCACTAAGCAACCTTTTCAACCTCTTCTCGGAGGCTAGTTAGATACTTAACAGAGACGCCTAGTCCGGGCCAACCAGTCTTCCGTGACCGGTACTCAGTGATACTTGGCTTCTGTTCGAACTCTGCAAATTTGATTTATTCTTTATGAAACCTCTGTACCTTTTCTCTTTAGCATAGTGCATTGTCGGGGCGCACACCTATCAGAAATGGAGTCAGATATTAACGCCGACATGGAACGATTGTCCAGGTTATAAACTTGAACAATCCACACTTGTCACCAGGGCTAGGGTGATTAGGCACTTCCCTAGTGACATACCCGACAGCCCCAGATGAGAGTCGTCCGCAAGGATGAAATCTCTTCCAAGGAGGTGCTAGTTTTAGCGAGACGAAGGCAGAGAACCCCACTAGGAAAGTGAGGGGTCTGACGAGGCCGGACTAAAATATAGCGAGGTTAGAAAAGAGAGATGCTGAGGTTTTCATAAATGAGAAGGACAAATCTTAAACAGTGCAGCTGTAAGTACCAGTCCAGAGAGCCGTAGCTAAAATGACTTATCGGATAAATCTAGGGGGTGTATATAGCCCCAATTAGCCAATGATCTGGGGATTTATTCTGACCAACCAAACCGCAGGGTTGCGGTGACACTTGACTGTTCTAGACCGGGACCCACCCAGCCCCTAGGGGCTACCTAAATCCCCCTTCAAGGGCCCCTGGCTCGTTTTTTGCAGCTGCGTATTTTATTGTTTACAATATTTACACTGGTATGACTTATGGTTTGGTAATGCTATTTACATTTGTTTAAATTAATTTACAACATGTTATAACCAATTTACAATATATATACAATAGAGTTTAGGGTGATTTAGCTTAGGCAGTGAGCGGTCGCTACACAGCTGTATTATCAAGTATCAGAAATTGTAATAAAAGTATTATTGAACAATTTTAAATACAAACATCCTGTTGAAAAGTGGTTTCCAGACGATTCGGGCCATTAGTTTACCTAGGACAGTTTTAAGCTCTTAACACCAACCTAGAGCATGTGGAAGTTAGGAGAGTAAACTTTAACGTTATTACGTCATCTTTTGAACAAGTGAACCTCTTGGGGGAATACAGTTGGCCTAGAGGCGTTTGAAGTGTCAAATTCCACTGTGGTGCTTGTGCGTGTTTTAATTGATGTCAACACTTCACCAGCCTCTACCAGTAAGTGATTCCAAGTCTAATTATTTTTAAGTAATTTATATTGTTATTGTTAATTATTAAGTATTTTTTCACAAAATTCCAACAGCAATAAAAAGTAATAATTCGAAGCTACAATAACTTTTACTAACTACAATAATTACTTCATCCAATAACATTTCAAGAATGTGTGAGATATTACCGACATTCACTATCATCACCGACACATTCCTTGATGCGTTACCAAGAAAATTGAGACGAGTCAAACTTTTTAAAATTGAGAGCTCTTCAATGTGTCAAATGAATGAATCATTTCACAAAATATTTGTGGCTTCAAGTGGGCTATGTAGGTTCACCAAGTGGTTTGGAAGAAATTATGCCGGGATCTATACAAGCTTAGCTGCTTCACATGTTCACTTGACGGCGAGGATCTTAAAGTTGGTAAGCTGCTGACTCTACGGTTTCATGAAGAATGCATTGTAGAACATTCGCGAATTTTTTCATAAGTTCCCAAGCACTTAAATGAATAAAAACAAATGAAGTTGAAACGGACCTTTTTGGTGTAATGACCCGTGTGCAAAACATTATTTAAACCGGTTTGGACATACGGACTAGAACTGTGGGCCATAGCCTAACGCTGGAACATTGAAGGATAGTCCTCAGGACTATAATAAATGCTTCCTCCTTCATCACGAAATCATCCCTTCACAATGATTCCACTGTCTACCTTCAGTCTTTGATTTTATAATGTCATTAATGATGATGTAGCGACCGCTAACTACATAAGTTAAATCACCCTATACTCTATTGTATATATATTGTAAATTGGTTATAATATGTTGTAAATTAATTTAAACAAATTTAAATAACATTACCAAACCATTAGTCATTGTAAATGTCGTAAACAATAAAAGACGCAGCTGCAAATAAACTAGTTAGAGGCTGGAAGGGTTGGAGCATGTATCGGGCGACCCAGACCAGACCTGGGGCACTTCCGAGAACAAAGCACCACCGCAAAGAAGGATATCATTGGCCACAATAACACCTCACATGATTACTCACATGGTACTAACGAGGCACGTTGAGTATAAATATACCCGGGGTTTTGCCTGTAAATCATTCTCACGACGGCTCTCTTCTGGTGAACTTGCAGCTGCACTGATGTTTCAAGACTTGGACTTCTCATTTATGAAAACCTCTGAACCTCTCTTCCTAAGCTCGCTATGTTTTAGTCCGGCCTTGTCAGACCCCACACTCTCCTAGTGGAATTCTCTGCCTTCGTCTCACTAAAACTAGCAGCTCCTTTGGAGAGACCTCTCCCTCGCGGACAACGGTTGCCGTGGCCCTACAAACCTAGTAGTGTCTCCCACGGCAATCCAGTCTGCCTTTCTTCGGTTCACACTTGCCTTTGGGATTCGGACGGTCTTCGCCTACCCTCTGATACCAAATGTGAATTCGTGGTCATTCCAAGACCACATAAATTATTAACACAACCTCTTCTCCTGAACATAGTGCAATGTCGGGGCACATACCTATCAAATATGGAGTCAGATAGTAAGACCCGTCATGAAGCAATTTTTCAGGTCATAGCTTAACCAACCCTCACTTCGTCACCAGGGCTAGGGTAACTAGGAACCCCCCTCTTGACGACCCAGCAGATGATTAACTTAGTTCCATAAAAAGCTGTCCTACAGTGAACTTCCCCTTATCCATCCAAACAATCCTCCTCGTCACCTAAAGTGGTGATAACCCCTCGATCTATTGTTACGGTCTTGACGGGATACCCATCCCCACTCATGTCATGGCGTAGGTCTTCACCATATAGTAAAATGGTAGAACGGGTCAAAAGAGTGGGGGGAAGTCCGTTGCCCCATAAATGTTCAGGCTTTTGTTGTTTTCTTCAATTCTAGGTTACCTGATATTTCTTTATTTATATTTTGACATGGCGTTCCGAAAGTGGCGTTCTATTTAAATGAAAGAAACGTTGACAATTTATTTGGAGAGGTTTAAAAAACAACAAATGATTTCTTGGAAGTGTCAAGAGTTTGATTGGTGGACGATGCAAGTGGTGACATTGATGTTATCTACAAAAAGCAACGAACGGTAAGTAAATTTGTGAAAAATTGTTAAAGGATAATGTTGGATTTGTAATAACCATTGACAATATCATTTCTTCGATTGCCATTCAATACAATAAATATTTATGTATACATGATTTCTATATTCTGTTCTAAATTTTCTAACTGAGTTTATCTCGGGAAGATAGTCTAGCTTAGCAATAACGAAGCACAGATGATCTTGGGCTCTCATATGGTGAGTGGTAAGGCAACAGGCTTAATGGTATGGCAGTTCTGGGTTGAAATCCTTAAACGGACAGTGAATTTATTTCACTCCAGCAAATAGAAGAGGGCTACTAACAATAATATAGCTCGCCTAGGGAAACATAAAGGGTGTATATAAATAAACTAGTTGATCCAAAAGATCAGAAGCCTCCAATAGAATTAAAATATCTGTAACTCAGTTAAAAATAAATTTGCATTCTAAGTACAAAAACTGCATAAGATAGATTTTAGCAGAAATTTGACGTGGAATAGGCGAGATAATTCGCCTTAATTTCTAGTTCTAGAAAAGGCAGTTAAATTGTTTTGCTTTCAATGGCACTTAAATTGTTTTTGCTTTCAATGGCACTTAAATTAGTTTTACTTTCAATGACACTTAAATTGTTTTTGATTTCAATGGCACTTGAAAAATGTCTTACAAGCAATATTTTGGGACTCTTTGGAAGTATCCCAAGAAGCCTGTCACAAGCACATCTGTTTTGTCAACAATTTAGGCCCTTAGGCACTCTCATTTAGGGCTGAATTGCTTATGTTTATGTAAAAATGTACAACAGGAGGCTGCTGATCTTTTCGATCAACAAGTTTATTCATGTACACCCTTTATGTTTCCCTAGGCGAGCTATTTTATTGTTAGTAGCCCTCTTCTATTTGATGGAGTGAAATAAATTCACTGTCCGTTTAAGGATTTGAACCCAGGACTTCCATACCATGAAGCCGTTTGCCTAACCACTCACCATATGAGAGCCCAAGATCATCGGTGCTTCGTTATTGCTGAGCAAGACTATCTGGCAGAGATAAACTTTACGCTTAGCTAAGCCAGAGCCAGTATAATCTTAGGCTCTGGTGTCAGGTTACCCATAGCCACACTTTACTGGGGTCATGTCATCACAGTTTATTGTTCATCTTGTGTACATGTATGGCTTCACAATGCGGTTCTATTGTGTGATATCCGATCATTCGTCTCGAGTCTTTGGGCAATCCCGTAAGAGCTAGCGGACTCTAAAAGATGCATTACTAAATTTAAAAATTTTTTTTTTATATTATACTCGTTTTGGTGTTTCATTTTTGTACCACGCAACGGGAGAAGTGTTACCCATTTATGACGACATTTCCAAAAAGCGTGCCATGCTACTCCACAGTCGAAAACAAAGGATTTAATCGTACTTTAAATTATCATTATGTGCGATAAACTCGTAAATGATTGTATCAATAATTAATGAAATCAAATTATTCTTCACAATATCACTGAATAAAAAAAGACACCTGTAAATTGTTATTAATATTGTTTGAAAATTAGTTTTTCAAAAATCTCGTGGTCCCTTCCAAAATATTTCTCTTTATTGATATTACATCAACAGTCAACGTTCCACCATGAGGGGTAATTACGGAGTGCCAGGGGATTGCTTCACCTTTGTTACTGGTTTACCCGTTATTGCAGCAACTCCGGGAACAGCTCCCATAAACCAAATCACTCAAACCATTCACAATTAATTGAATAAATCTCGGGGGGAAGAGGGGTGGTTTATTAAGTCGATGTAAAATCTGCAAATTCTGCAGTTTGCTTACATGGGCCGTTTCCGGAGGTACTGCAATACCGGCAACCACTTGAACTGAACAATCTTATGCAAGAAAATTAATTTTACTTTGGCTGATTGCCTAATTGCAAGAAAAAGAATTTTATGTAAAATGTTACAGATTGAAGAATCTAGAAAGAAAGAAAAATAATATAAGCTGTATTGTTTAGCACAAACAATCCAAACCAGACAGGATTACCATCAAATAAATATTACCAATTTTTAATAGAAAATTATAAGATTCTAACCAGTTTTTTTTTTGTACAGATTGAGTAAAGGGAGACTCTGATAAATTATAATTTATGACACGGCCCAATAACGTATATAGTTTCAATATTTTTCACATTGGTTGTGTAATTAAAATAAATACGGCATCAATAAGACCATTTATTACAATTATTCGTCTTAACAGAAACATCCACGGTGTGACTCAGAGGTTTGTTAAAGGTACTTCACCACCGTAGCACACAAAGAACGAGAGTGTCTTAACACGATCCCCAGTTATCTGTCTTATAGTAGAGCATGTCCTTTCAGGTTTTGCTCATGAAAACTTAAAATGGTTATTTGATATTTTATTTTATTTTTAACATTTAATGTTTATGATATTTTTGTCGTTTTAATTCAATATTTTAGCATAGTTAAATGTTATCTATTTGTTTGGCTATAAGAAAATATGCCTATTACAATATTGGAATTTATTCTAACTATACAAGTACATTTTTCACTGTAATTACATAGGGTAGTAACATAACTCGTACCAAAAGACTAATAACTAAATAAACCTAATACAATACATTATTTCTGCAATAAAGAGCTCTATATACTTCCTTTACATTAGCCGAAGATAACTCAACCACAACAAAGTTATTACGTTGGTAAACCAATGTAACACTAAAACGGTAGTAATTAAAATTTATTATTCCGTTTATTTTCGTTATTTTAAGGAAACTATTAGGCCATGGTTTGTTCAAGATATTTTTTTTTCATTTCATTACAAAATGATTACAAAGACTGCCACGAATGACTGTGATATTCAACAACATATAATTCTTTGGAATCATTTGTTTTAGAACTAAGAGGCCCCTCAGTGTAATATATATATTTGCTGACTCGTTACGACCGAACCATCATTTCGAAATGGGTTGAAAACGGATTTCGAAAGAGCGAAAGAAGGTCAGGAGAGCAGCATTAGTTGTTGAGTGAATTCCAAAGAGGAATGGAAATCGGTAATCGGAACCGTGGAAACCTTTAAAAGCTTCCCCCGACGCCCGGCAAAGGTTACACATGTGTAACAGTGTGGAAGTCTCCGAAAGCTGCTGAAGCCTTATGCGGCGCGGACTGAGATAATGCGTCCATTCTTGTGTGGGACCAGCGAAGATGAAATATTCGGAGATAACAAACTAAAACTAACCAGGAGTCTCGGGAGCCCGGGCATAAATTCGCCTGGTAGTAGACAGGCGATGAATCCTTCGGTTCCACCCTCACTGCTTTACATATGGCGACCTTTATAAAGTCCAGCACGCGTCTCGTCAGCTCCTCTCTAACCCTGCCCTTACAACCGATCGTTTTACCTAATTTAGACTTAGGTTCATTAATTGTCATAAGTGATATTAATGTTTGAAAGAAATCAGAAACGCTAATAGAACTAGATGCCTCAAGGATCAGTAAGTCCCTTAAATAATTACTTAATTATTAATTAAGCTCCTATTAATAGTTTATTTTGTTTACTTATCTCTTTATTATTTGTATGTATTATTATTAGTATATATTTTAATATACACCCTACACTCTAATTCATCACTTATCACAGTTCAATTCACAAATAAATATCCTGTGAGGTACACATATATCCGGTTTTAGTAACTAAAAATTGTATCATTTTACTTGCGCTTTTGAGCGAAATTGTTAGTTTTGTAAGCAATAAAATAAAAAAAACTTTTTATTTATGAATAGTATTTTATTTATAGTATAGTAAGTAGTAATAGTAGCATTTATGACAGTTGAAAAAAAAATAGCGTTTAAGAGGTATCAAATCTAAATGTTTTAAAATGTCTTTGTGATTATGTTCGCTTTATGGTCTTGATTCATTATTCAATATTTTCATTAGTAAACGCTCAATAAAATTCTATAAAAAATAGCGGTGTTGTGGATTTCAGTTAGCTGCCTATGCTGTCTGTATGTAATGGATTCGTTATAGCACACTGCTGTAAAACGAAACAGAATCAATCAGACATAAATTACTGTATATGCAGAGTGTATACTATATTATACTTATATACAATATGTAATACATATGAGTTATGTATGTATATCTTATGTTTTATTGATTACGCTCATTTAGTACAATATGAGCCCTTAGGTTTTTATTTTTATTAATTATATAATTTACTAAATTTCCCAACGTTTCTGATTTCCCTATTAATAATAGCTGGGAAAGGAATTTTAACTAATATATTTCAAAGAAATCAGAAACGTTGGGAAATTTAGTAAATTATATAATTATCAGTGACAGACTGGGCATGTTAAACATCAGCGTAAACGCCGGGAAGACCGACTGCGTAATCTTCTCCCTCCAAAAGGGGAAAAAATCCTTGCCAAAATCGTATAGCGTGGGAGGGCAAGAGAGCTCACCAGCTTTCTCAATGCACTGTTTGGGTATAAAAATGGATAGGCATCTCCATTTCTCTACTCATTTTAGTAATAAAATAGAAAAAGTACGACAAAGGTCTTACCGGCTATCGCACTTGCTAACTTCACCCAACCTGTCGCTTCGTCTTGAATTGATGATAGATAAATGTGTCCTCCGGCCAGCTCTGCTGTACGGTGCCCCGCTATTTACCCACTTGACTGACAATACAGCCAAATGTCTCCAACACTTCCAGAATGGAATCATGCGAAAAGTGGTCCGACATACCTCTTTCGAGAGGTTGAAGAACGCTGACCTGCACCCGTTGCTTGGTGTGCCGTCGGTGGGTGAGTTCATCCGCCGGAGACACATTAAGTTTTTTGACTCGTTGCAGCACCTGACAAATCCAGTGTTAAACTAAGGATAAGAATTAGGATGTAAGTTAGCTTTAAGGTTGATCAAAAAGGTGAGCCCCATCACCTCATTAGTCAGTTTAGTCAAGTCACGTATAATGTATATCATTATGCTTGTTTATTCCATTATATAATTTCTATAAAATAACAAAGCCTGTATATAATGTAGGGATGCTACAGGAAATACAGAATAATTTGTAAATGGATTCACTTGTGGATCTATAATTGTCTGTAAGTTTAAAGGGGCTATGAAGAAAAAAAACAAAAAAAAAAAAAAAAAAAATTATACACAATATATTCATAAACTTGTTTATTTTTAATTATTGTTTATTTATATTCAATAAATATACCATCTTTTAAACTGCTATGGTAATAATGCCAATACAATTATGTATTATTTATTTTTTTAAAATAAATTATTACTCATAACATTAAAAATTTAGTCATTTAAATTTTTACTTTCTATTATGGTTCTTTCAAACATACAACATTTAAAAAATGAAACAATGACTGTTTAATGGTAGTTTTTTTAATAAAAGAAAATGTTGAGAGACTAAAGCTTGATAAACTATTGTGCAAATACACTTATTTAAGTATCAATGCTTTGTTAGGAAGTTTGTTAGGGGACATCGTATCATCGTGAATTAATTGACCAAAGAAAGCTGTGAGACGTAAAACAATGGTATCGTTATTCGGCTTATGACAGTGAGAAGGGAATTTCTCCGCTAAATAAAGCATGAATCCGCCGGTAACCGATGCCGTTACGGGCATTTCCCCTTGAATGGGCTCTGACATTTGAGCTCGAGGCACGAGTAGGAGAAATGTGGTGTATATCGTAACGAATACGTGATGAAGACTTGTTGTTCCAGCGGACTGGGTAATTGAGCAGAGGGGCCGGGAGCGTGCCGGCAGGACAGGGCTTGCCCAAGGAGGCCCTGGTAATCAGGGCCGGGTAATGATCCACCGATAGATGTAGATAGAGGACCAATCGGTAGCCCTAATTACAGCCCTGTCCGCATCTTGTGTCCTCACGTTCTCTTTTCTGGTTCTTTTCACGTTTTCGCCCAAGTCACTTCCTCCTCCGTACGGGGGTTATGCAGACAGTTTTCGTGTCGCTTGCATTAGTGCGTGCTCAAGTGTTTTTGTAGATCATTTCGTATACGGCTTGGATAAAATGTCATTTTGAAGTTAAAAAAAGAACTCGGTATTGACTATATTGTGTTGGTGTGATGTGCGTATATCAAGAAATACATTACATCCTATCTCTCAATAGCTTCCTTGATTTTTACCCGAATGATTTCGAAAGACTAATGGTCACAAAATGGTCCACGGACCACATACAAGATTTTACCGACCGTGACAGCTGAATTACAGAAACTAATAAGAACGGAAAGCTTTAGCTGTATAATTGTAAACCATGTTTGGCTCAACTTATGTGTCAAGCAGCACTCTCAAAAAAGAACTTCATTAAAAACCGGTACAGATCTCGAAGCACAGATCTCCTTAACAACTTGATGGGAATCAGTTTCCGGCTTCTGGCTGGTTGTTAAAATATAACATCCCATTTTCCTCATTGAGTATTATACATTATTTACAAAATGATCATATTCACTTTCATTCATATTTACTTTTTATTGATTTTCTTTTATTATAAATATCATACTGGTATCCACTGTGTTTTGCTTAGATGACAACTAATTTTCACAAATAAGTATTACCAATCAAAGCTAGTAGCTAACCTAGGATAGTAGATTAGGTAGAGAAGTCGATAGTGTAGCAGAGCCCCCCCCCCTCCGTGCAGGGAGTTGGAGTAAAGCGGATTAAGTTTTCTGGAACCCAAAAATGTGATGATATTTTGCAAAGGACCACCACGAAAAGTAATTTGTGACCTTTGGATCATGCCGTTATCCTCAAGGGTTCGAGCCGATGGTAGCTGTAAGACTTGTTGGGTTGAGCCTGACATCTTTAAATAGCCAATCTGTCAAGTGTTATAGTCACCATCAGCTGAACTCAAACACTTGGGATGGCGATATAGTCCATCAAATATCATATATTTGTGTAGAAATGAATAATACTGCAGAAAGGTAGAAGTAGAATCTATTCCATGATTATAAGATGGTAGATTTAATAATGAGGTGGATATAATTATGAATTTTATATTAGAGAGGTTTTAGGATGAAATACAGGTTATGGACCTTTCTTCAAAGGGTTGAAAGGAAAAGTAACTTATTGGTGTTTATGTACGATTCCGTTTTTTTTAATCGCACAAGCTCTGTCGGCAGCTCATACTGATGTTACCAAAAATACCACCTTATGTGAGTCGCAAATCAGACACTTTAAACTGACTGAGTGTAAGCTAGGATATGCCCTTGTGCGTTAAATGAAATGAATGAATTCCTCAGAAGCTGAGTGGACTGACAAGAATGACTATGATAGGCCTTCAATTTTTTGCACAGATAAGCCGGAGGGCTTCTCCATCATTGGTGGTGTCGCCAAGAAGATGCCCTGGTGTGTCTACTATTCAACGTAGGACTCAAAAAACCAGTTAGGGACTCAGGCATTCAGACCTTGGATACAATATTTAACAGGTCGGTAAAGCTCCTAGCATTCACGGATGGCGTAGACATTGTGGGAAGGTTGTGGCCATCGAGAGGCCTTTTCTGGTCTAGACGAAACGTACATGGCATCAGAACAGACTCCTATGCCCAGTGAAAGGTTGGTTTGTAATGGTTGGTAACTAATTCTTCGAAAAAGAAGCGGAATCACCTTGGATCTCAGATTACCTGTAATAAGGAAATGGGGATAGAAACCAAAAAAAGAAGAATATCTGCAAAACGTTCTGTTGTCAAGTAGGTTTATAACAAGGAGGACAAAATTTGTTCTGCATAAAACTCTAATATGCCCCGTCCTCACGTACGGTGCAAAGACCGTGACCACGGCTAAGGCAGTAAGTCAAAATCTTATGATTTTTGAGAGGAAGGCTTTTCGCCAAATATTTTGACTTTTCTCTATCAACGGAAGATGGAGAAGAAGGACCAAACGGGAGATATATAACCTCTATTGTGGGCCCAACATTGTCTCCATAGTAAGGCGAGCCGGATTAAGGTGGGCTGGGAATGTGGTTAGAATGAATGAGGAGAAGATCACAAAGAAACTGTTGAAGGAAGTCATCCACGGAGACAGAAGGATCGGCGGACCAAAACTTCACTGCATTGACTGCGTGGCCGGAGACGCGAGATGCCTTGAAGTCCGCAACTGGGTGGCACCGGTACTAGACAGTCCAATGGCGACTGCTTGTTATGGAGGCCTAGACACGGTAACGTCACATGCACCAAACAATTCATGTAATATTGCCTGCACTTTAGATGGCTTAAACCATCATTCTCTCAGGTCCCACATCATCAGAAAACAGACACAAATATATTAATCACTTATGTTTTGAAAATTCAGCAGATTAAAAAACCAAAAACATTGTCATTCACAATTAAAATTAAATTGATGGTTAAAATAACATAAATATGTAGAATCAAGTAAATAGCAGTCAATTCACAAATATTATAATTAATTAAAATAACAATAAAAGAATATATACGAATAATTATATAAATAATGTGATCTCCATCGACGAAGAACTGCTACCTCCACGACTGTCCGGATCAGAATTTCCTAAGATAGGATGTGTTTAGGACTACTCCAAAGAAAAAAAGTAATGAATAGGTCTGGCAGAGCTCTATTTAAAGTCACATTTAGTAGTTTTTTCCACCAGGTTTGACTTTGCTGAGTGGTAGAGAAATGAGGTATGGTCTAATTATTGATATTTTCTACAATAAGAACTGATTCCTGTCATACGTGTCATAAGGTGACTCTGGGCAGCGTTCAAGTCCACGTTCATGTCCTCCAACGTCCATTTTCTAAAAATCTGCCTTTACTGCATTACTGAGGAGTTCAGATGAGAAGGGTCCACAGATAATCAGTAATATATGATTTATCACTGGGAATGCTTGACAAGTCGACGTACCTAAAAGGAGTTTGTTATTAACTGAGTAGAACTTAAGTAATTACTTTAACATTTAATAGCGGTTAGACTAGCTATGATTAAGCGTAAAATTGCACAACGCCGCGATGCACTATTTTTAACTAAATAAATTAAAATGACCCCTCAAGAATTTATCTTTCTGAGGTTAATTAGCTCCGCCAGGCAACTCGGTTGTTACGGACGAATGAATGATCAGTGAGCATCGGTGTATCGATATTACTAATGCAGAGAAGTGTACTCATGTCAATTTAATTAACTGCAATGGATATCTGTGACTAGCGGTACACTCATTATAAAACATTTTTCTTAGTATAATAACAATTGCACTGTTATGTATAGCTACATATCTATAAAACAATGCCGCCGAACAAGCATTCGAAAACTACGATCAATGACTAAAAAGGCATGACTCTGTCCAAAAGAAAATATTAGAAACGCTTTTTCTTAATTTATGATAAAAACAAAATATCAAAAACCTAAAATGAAAATGGTACCGCATCATTTATAAAGCACAAGTGTTTTAGACAGCCCATTTTGTCCAATTTTCTGATTCTGAATAAGGAATAACTAAATAAATAAATGATGATGAACTAAAATTTAAAAAAATTAACTAACGTGGTCAATGCAAGATAAAAAGTTTGAGGTGTAATTATAACAAATCAGTATATGAATATATTTTATGAAGTTTGATACAAATTGAAATTCTACATAAGTATAAATGAATTCTTACATCCCAACTAATAATAATGAACAATAAAATTGTAATTACTCTAGTAATAAAGATGTTTTATTGTTTCATTAATATGCCAATTTAAAAGCGGTATTTCTAATGAGTGTGGACTTACAACTCCCAAGTTACTACCCCAGAAGTAAACCCTATTTTTCTGATCACAATGACCTCATTAATTTCTTCCTTACACAAACTATATGAAAACACAATATTTATTATTCAGACAGTAAATTATACACTCTTAGCTCAAGAAATTAATAGTGGTTAGATTACATCCCATGATCGTATTTATTTACAATAAAGTCATACTCCTGACTTTATCGTCACATCCGGTCAAAAACCGTCAAGTGATTTACATGTTGGGCCTCGGTCGCACTGAATACTAAGAGGTCATCCATGTATATCTGGCAAACGGACTCGTCTACTCCACGTAGCAACTCATCGATGTGCCTTTGGAATGTGATGGGTGCATTTTTCAATCCAAATGGCATCCTCGTGAATTCTCTCAAAAGTGAAGGCTGTCTTATGTCGGTCTCTAGGATGCATTCGTATCTGGTGATAGCCCGCTTTGAGATCCAGGATGCTGAAGATCCTGGTCCCGCTCAGCCTGTCCAGAATGTCATCGAGCCTGGGAAATGGGTACTTCTCGTCCACCGTATTCTCATTGAGTCTGATGTAATCTACTACGACCTTGTACTTATATGGGCCCCCACCTTCCGCGTTCTTTTTCTTAACAGCCCATAGAAGCCACGTTACATTATATGGTGACGTACTGTCTTTGATGATCCCCTGTTTCTTTAAGTTGTCCAGCTCCTCACTAATATGGTGCCTCAGAGTCTGTGGGTATCTGCGCTCCTTCACGTAGCTTACTCTATCCTGCTTGAGTGGAAACTCATGTACTGTTTTTCCTGTGACCCCCAATCTCTCCCCTTCCTTAAAGAAAATGTCCGAATATTCTTTCTTGAGCTCCCCTCTCCAATCCTCCGCTCGCTTAATCACCCCTACTCGCGCCCTACCGTCTCACCCTACATCCCTCCCTTGTCTCAAGCACCTATATGTTTTCTTACCTAAGTGAATGTCCCATTGCCCCTCCCTGTTGCTAACCTTCGCTCCTACTTTCCCTAACAGATCACATCCTATGATCTTTCCATATTCCTGGGGCATCTTTTCTACCACATCGACCCGCAATTTCTCCGATCCCATCTATATAACCCTACTACCGCTTCCCCTTCAACACTACAGGGGCCCCCCAGGGCGATCAAGTTACAAGATCATACCTGTATTTGGAGCATCTTTTCTCCTCCACACGGCCTCTCTAGTGTCGCCCGAGACATTATTGAGTTGGTAAACCTCTCTTCATCCGTCTCGGAAGTTCCCGAGGTCTCTGACCCTTCCGAATGCGGTCTCTCCGTCCTGCGCAACATCTGAGCGTTTATTCCCATCGGTTCTGTATACGGGCACTGCCTGGCCATGTGCCCCTCCGTGCCACATTCTAAGCACCTAGTGCGTGGGCACTGTGCTACCAAGTGTCCTGCCTTCCCACAATCGTAGCACTTCCTGTCTTCACGGCTCCTGAAGCGTCCCGTATTTTCTCGGCTCCTTTCCCCCCACTGTTGCCCTCTCTCTTCCACCATATTGCACTTCCTTCTTCCTCCATGTGACTGGCGTGGTTTTGGGCCTTGTATACGACACTCTTCTCCAGCTCGTTTCTCCCTCACCGCCTGTGATCTCTTCTTCTCTGGCACTGGTGTCCACCATTTCTTGGGCACATTCTAAAAATATGCGTTCTCTTGGTAACCTTTCCTTTCTTCCGGTCTCCTTCGCAAGCTGCACCTTCATAGTCGACAGAAATGCCAACCTGGCTTCCACCCATGCCATGCCCACCGTCCCCCGCATCTTCTCAGTGATGCTATTATAACTGGCTAGCAGTGGTCCGGAATACTGCTGATGTTTCTTAGACTCCCGGAACATTTTAAAAATATCTTCCTCAGGGGTCCATTTTCCCTCTCCAGACGCTTTTTTCAACCGTTCCTTCACTATGTCCAAGGAGGTCTCCTCATTGGCTTGGATCATATTCAGAATACTCCTTTTTACCTTGCATACAAGAGACGCTTTGGCGTCTCCTTGAGTTATTAAGTCTTCTATCCGTGTCATCACCTTAAGGAAGTGATTCAGCTCCCCGGTTTCACCCGCGAACCTTTCCAGGTTTGAAATGGCCTTTCTCAGGTCTTGAGCCGTTATCGCTTGTATTTTCATCCCTGTCAAAGTTGTCGTATGGTCCCTTCCATGGTTGTTTGCGGTAATTGTGTTATGTTGGCTGCTGCGATCAACACCACGGGTCGCAATACTCCCTCTGGCTTTATACAATTAAACTCAAAACGAGGAAAAAAACAGTCGCTTTCTACACCACCATACGAGAATCCCGGGTTTCGGCAACAGTTAATCTCCGGCGGTAAGATTTGATAAAAAGAGAAAGAAGGAAACGAGCAGACACACTTGGGCTCAAGATAAAGACTTACTTTATTATTCCGACAATACTACACATATAGGGTCATGGGTTGTTTACATCCCATGATCGTATTTATTTACAATAAAGTCATACTCCTGACTTTAACTTATATATATTTCTAAGTCAGCTTCGTCTTTCGCATGTGAGGGAGGTTACAACTATGTAGATTTGGGAGGTCTCTTGGCTGTTTGTAAATATTGTATGAATGAGCGAGAGAACGTTGAATTGTAAATATGGTATGAATGAAAACATTTATCTCAATTACTTATTGCCTAATAAGGCAGATTGTAATTTTACCATAATAAAGTTGTTTATCTATCTAAAAAAAAAAAAATCATCAGCAGGCCGTGAGAACCAGTGCAGGAGCCATATAAGCTTGTCATCTGCCGATGTCCAAACCATTTACCAACATTTGACGGAAAAGTACAAACCACCCTGAAACACGTCGGGCAGTAACGTGTCTTTACGTCCCCAAAAATGCTAGCCAAGCCACATGCCGTGGGAATAAGGCTTAAGCTGTACACTAGCTTTGACCATGTGGGTTTGAAGAAGAATTAATATATCTGGAATAGCGCGGAAACAGAAGATGTCCTTGCAGTGAGGTGTGGGTGTAAGCAATGAAGGAGCAAAGACAAACTATTTGCTATTACATTACCTCAGGAACCATATATCACTTTGCTTAAGTGCCAGTCCAGAGAGTTGCCCCATTATATAACACGCCATGACACCTTAGACTCGTGCCGAATCATTCATAAAACACCGAAATCTCTTTTTTTCGTGTGGTTGGATGACAGGTGGCGCTAAACAATGATTTACTGCTTTTGAAGATTCTGCCTCCTAAGTCTCTTTAATAGCTAAAAGTCATTATAATGTAGTCTTTCACGTCCTTGAAGAGCAGTTAATTTGTTTCTGACAATATAAAATGTTGATTTATCTCATGGTGATTGTTTTAAGTTGTCAATTGCGTTTATTTGAATTAGGGGTTGACACCCTAACCTGCGCCACTGAAATGGTAAGATTGTCACGTGATATATTCTACTATGCTTCTCACAAGAAACTGAAAGTAAAGGAAAAATTATAGTCACAGACCATTCTGCATTCTGACCTTTCCATTACTAGGGCAGTTTTTCTTTCTGATGTGGAATACCGATTTTTGTCTGCTTTTATTAATCAATTAAAGTAATTTAACTACCCATATTTCTTTTTGTTTATCCTGAGCCAAAACAAATTTATATCTCCAATAAATATATTCTCACAGTATTCCCTATTGCGTGTTTTCTTAACACACAGATAAAATTTGAACAAAGCACACAAATAAAACTGTCGCAGGAACTTTATTTTTCATAGCAGTACACAATAAAATTAATTCTGTTTTTGAAAAATATTAAAAGATTAAACACCTGGAGAAGTGGTAACATCCCAATTACGACAGATATTTCAATTATTGCGAAAAGAAAATGTGGATGTAATGTTCCCTTGATGTAAGCTAGGGTGAATATTTCAGAAATACAGACAGGACCATTGATTGCCTTATAAAAACAAATCGGTGGGATCTATACTATTTAAAAGATATTGACGTCAAGTGAGATATAGCAAATGAATCAATTATCCTTTATTTATTAATTAATATGATTATTTTATTGCTACAAAAGAAGAAGGCATCTATTAATATACTGATTTAATTATTATTTAATTTATTTTCTACCAGTTTAAGGGATAACATATTATATGAATTTTGAAAATGTTGATATATACAATGTTTCTAGTAAAAATTATAATATTTATTATAATGTTTGGAGTTCCAATCCATTTATAATTAAAACAAAAGTAAGAAAATAAGCTTTATTTACTCATTAACACTAGAAGCGCCCAGTTCGAGACTTTAAACTAATTTTTCAGTACCTTTATTTTATTTTATTTTTTTTAATACCTTTTTTTTATTATACCTTTTAGAAGGTTTATTTTGATTTAAAACTTCTCGGAATACCTATCGAATAATTTAAAATGAAATTGTTTTTCTCATTTACACAGAAGGGAAAAGGTCATTTCATCCTATAAATAAAATCAACTCTAAGACTGATCATTTCAAATTCCCACCATTTTGCATTTTACTACACTACTCCGAGTACGGACGGCTGTACCCTTCTGCCCTTCTCCAATGCTTCCTTTAATCCCTAAAAACATCCCTTATATTTACAATCTTATTTAATTCAAATTATTTAACAAGTCCAATAATACCAGATCCCGTCCTCCCTTCCTGCATTTTCTTTATCACAATTTTCTTTAACACATCCCTACCGAAAACCTTTTGAACTCTATTCCCATCAATTCTAGTCGTTTAGCAACTCTCTTGAAAACCTGGATTTTGCCAGTTCCTCCACTATAGGTAGACGCTCACTACCTTCCCGAACCCACCCGCCTCCTTTGGGCATCCCATAACCCATATTCTTCTCATACATCCTTCAAATAGGACTCCCCTTAGTGAAAGGCACTCATCAATCCAAAATATTTTTCCTTTTATTTTTCCCACATCCTATTTTTTATAAGTCTGAGAGCTATGGAAAAAAACAAAAACAGTTCCTCCAATCTAGCGATACATAATTCGCCATTATCATTATTTCTTTTTTTCATTAACTATTTTAATACTTCCCAGCAATCATTCATACCCTTCCCCCATGTGATAATTTCCACAGATTCTTTATTTTCTCAGTTAAATTTGTGAGTTAATGTCATTCACCTCTATTCCTTTCTGCGCATTGCTTGAATATTTGGTTTTGGTTCATTGTAGAGATCACATACATGTCTTTATTATTGATTAGCTAGGCGTACCTTGTCATTTTTTAGGACAATATCCTAGAATAAAGTACTGTTCTTTTTCATTTCATTTTTATTATTGAATAAAATCCGGAACTGACATACTGACCTTTAACATAACACCCCTGGTTGAATCTTATTTAGTCTCTTAGACCTACTTATCCACAGTAGCGGTTGAAACTACTAGATTTTGAAAGATGAGAGAAGCCTCCCGCCGACTGGTTTCACACTTCGCAGCTGCTATTAAGCTAGGTTGAAAGGAAATAAGTCCTTGCTTAAAAGGGATGTAAAGTACCAAGAGCCACGGCAAAGTGTTTACTGGGAATTCAATTACGCTCTCTGCGAAAATAGATAGCGGTACAAGGCTGCAGCCGGCTCAATAATAGTCCAAACGAGACTTAGAAGTTATTTTACAAGAGTGCGCCATTGTTACCGACGGTAGGGTAATATCTCCTCTCTTAGGGCAAGCATCAACGCAAAGTAATATTATCGAAGCCTACTTTGTGTTATCTGATACTACATTCCATCAATGGCTGTTGCTCATGTTCCACAACCTGTTATTAACACCACAATTCTAAATATTATATTTAAAACATCTTTGAGAGAAGTAAAACGTCGCACTGTGGTCGGAAAAGGAAAATCCTCTTGGAAACTTTTTGAGCAGGATATCTGAAAAACGGAATTATAAAGAATCTTGGACCTTCTGAGTGGACCTGGACTAAAACCAAGTTCATGAAAACCTTATCGCTAATATTAATTTACAGTTTCTTATAGAAACGCTCTAAACAATAACCCTTTATTGCTGTTATTATTATTCATTATTAATAATTATTGTTATTATTAAAAGTATGCTATTCATTTCAGGTGGGTAATAGAGAAACAGGTAGGTACAGTAAAGAAGATAATAAACGGCCAAAATTCAATTAATAGCTCATTAGTTGTAAAAAAAACAAAATAAATAAAAATTAAAAAAAAAAAGCATATTAAAGTATTAAAGGCTTTTAGAATCTTTATTAAGATCTAATTTAAACGAACCTAATTTTTTTATGAATATAACCAATATAAAATTGAAAACATGTTCATTTGTTTTTTTTACAACCAACAAGTTATTCATTAAATTTTCCAGGAATTTAGGCAATAAGATCGATAATCTTGTCAGCATTCCTATGGCCATTGTGTCCTTCGGTAACAAGTGTCAACAATAGACGGAAAGGACTAAATGCTGTTAGGTATCAAATAGAGCTTTTATCTATGCCAGCGAATTTGACCTTTCTTGGATTATGTTTGAACAGCTTACTTGAGTGAATTTACCTGATAATTATTAAAACCGCATCTGCCAGAAGCTGGTTCTTGCATTTATCGTTAACATAGGGTTTAAAGAACATTTTGATTCCAGAAATACCTTGCCGCACATTGCGCAAAGTACTTCCTATTATTTTCTTATTAATGTAATATGAGGCTTTTTATTTATACACTGTAACATTCATGATATTTGAGAATAAAGACCAGGAACCCTCACATCTGGTAAGCATTTCCCCTTATGCTCCTATGAGTGGGGATGAGATAAACCAGCAGTCTTAGCACAACCGTCGAGAAGAACAGACTTAGCAAGCTCCCGAATCGGCGGTTACCATACAGGAAGAGAGGAGAAGAACCAACAGCAGAAATTAACGTTGATTGGATTACAGTAAGATCATCGATTGGGTGATATTAATATTGTTTTTATTATGGATCCATTAAACGAAATTGAGCTTAAATTCATGTTTGTAATTAGTAGTAATTATCCTAATTTAAAAGGAATTGAATATTTTTTTATACTTTTGTCAATAATCTATGTTAATTATAATTATTTGTTATAACCATTTTATTTGAATATATTTCACAATTCCTAGTTTCTCAATTTATTAATAACTACAACATTAGCCTTGAGATCGGGCGATTCAATCGGGATAAATTCCTATGTCAAAGACATAAAACAATTTGAATTAAAGATATCATGACGGACCTGCCAAATTAGTTAAGGTAAATTGATCAAATAAAGTAGAAAGGGAAATGGTGAAAAATGAGGTCTCAACACTAACGGAAATCATGAAAACCGGACTTTTTTTCGTGCCTAAAGACTTGAAATCTATTAGTTAACTATCTCTCACGTCAAAAATATAGTCAATTTGCATTTTCTGAACACCTTAAAAATTCGGGTTTTTACCGCTCCAATTCCGCAAAGTTTTATATTTTGGAGTTTAGGCCACTATGTATATGGTCGATACATATTTCTTTTTCACTTTACCTGAGGCTAATCGGACCTCGTTTGGTCGTAACTTTCTACTCGACTAGCGCATGGCCACCAACCATCCCGTAAACATACTCCCTGAGGATGTTTTATTGTGTTATTAGAGAATGGTTTTCAGATAAGCATAAGTTTGTTATCCTCCTTCTTCTACTTATTTGATCCCTTGCTTCCTAACACATCCTTCCTAGCCTCTACCGTTGGTAGGGCATTAATTAAGGCACTGAAGTAAGTGAATTAATTTTACAATGTCTAATTGTTTTATTGAAGCATTGTTTTGTTATATAATACCAAATTAACTCCTCAGCGATGTCGAACATTTGTAAATTTACTGAGTCAGCGTGAACTACAGCGGCAACACATAAATAGAAAAAGCATAAAAATAATGTTTTGGACTGCGTTGTTTATTGACGTCGAGATGCAGTTATTGCTATTTTAAATCATTAATAGACCAATGCTTTAAGATGAGGGCTGCTCACCACCACCTATGAACTCACAGTTAATTATATTAATCCAGGGAACCAAAAAAATACAACTAATGTCTTGTTTCATGGTTATCTAGGAACTCACAGTTTAGTATTGAATGATTATATCCAACAGATTAGTGTGAAAATGACTGATGATGAAGTGCAGTCTCCCTTCTAATAACCTCAACAGGCTATCATAACTTTTCCTTTCTCATTAATTTTACTTCAAACACCTACTCAATCGCTTCGTTTAGGAAAAAAATGATCACACCTTTTTGAATTAGTACCCTTTAAAGTGATGAGTTTATTTAAAGATTGACTCAGGCTTGTTGCTCAGCTTCCCGCTTTAGTTATTTTCACGTCAATAAAATTTAATATTTGCTCATTTAGTTGTAAGACTAGAGAGGTAAACATAAGGCGTGGGAGGTAAAACAGAAAAGGAATTCCCCTCTGGTACAAGTGTACGCGTCAGACGAGGATTAAGCACATTTAATGTCCATAGATCAGCATAGTACCAAAATTGTGTCGCGAATCGGGAAAGTACGCACATGAATGACTGTCATTTTCCAACGTAAAAATCTGGCTACCAAACAAACAATTATTTTTGAAATTGAACGATCCAACACACCCTGGTATATCAACATATCATAATCTAATTGATCTAATTGATAACATATCATCTTGAAATGTTATCAATTAGATATCACTTTTAATTTTGATAGGATTCACATGTACACGTCAACACCCTGTATGTACTTTAACCAAACCAGTAGGCATTGAGAAGTTCTTGAATTTTTATTGTATCTGTCTTATTACGTTCATAATTTTTTTAACGCCAATTTTGCCACTAATGCGACTTATGATGGAGTTTTGCCACAAAGCACATCGGAACAAAATATGCAAATTTCTAAATCCATTTTTCCTATGATGATTTCTTTACTCAGGAGAAATATCAGCTACCTGGAACACAATAAAGAAAATAAAAATTAGTATCACAGCATCAATTTAAGCATAATTTAATGTGTAAATACAGGGTCATGTAGATATAGATTTTCAGATAGTTTCCCCGTACTTCAGGTTCGTAAATATTGACACGTGATTTTTTTTTTGCATTTTTGATGTTTTTTCAAGATAGCACCCAAAAGATGTGTTAGATGTTAGTAAATGAAGCGTGTTACCTATCATTTACAACAAGACTTCTAACTCTATTTCTACTTCACAAAAAATGCCCACTTTGTTAGAAGTATTTATTTTTTCAAACTGATTCTCCCCATAATCACTGGATTGATCATTTGTTCTATTTTACCGTTGCAGTGCACCGGGGAGAAAAAATTAAAAAAAACGATTTTAACGCAGAAGTAATGGAGCGTTACAGCGTGGTAATATACATTCTTTTTATAACAAGGCCTGATGAATTCTATTAAAAAATAATTATCATAAAAAATTTCAATAATAATAAAACAAACGTTAATTATTAAAATGTAATGAACATTAACTATTAAATTAATTCTAAAGCTCCTCGTTATGACTGTATTACTTTCTTACTAACTACTTTTTATCGCATCCTTCTATTTATGATTTGTTGAGGTCATTTAACATTGCATTTAGTCATTTTATTATCTGTTATAAGAGAAATGTAATTAGCTTTATTCGGCTCAACTGTCTGTAATAAGAGTTGATAAATTGGGATCGCGACTAGAAATGAGTTGTCAGTCATAATCTAGACCACAATAAATGAACAAAACTACAATTCTTATGGAATTAAATGTATTAGAAATGCCGACTGTATAAAATAGTGTGACATTTCAGAATTACATGTAGAAATGTTTTATTCCGTTGTAATATATAAAATATTTTTTTAGTTCCTTTAATTTTTATTTTATATTATTTATTTGTGACGGTTCTGTAGATTTTATCTACATATACATATATCTAATTATATTGCCATGTAAATGATTTTAATCTTTTTTAATATATTTAGATATGTGTGCCCTTGAAATAATTGTTTATGTATCTCATGAATACTGTAGATTGAGAATAACGGATTAGTCCTTTCGAAAACGTCTCTGTAGACACCAATAAACTTGTGGATTAACAGGAGGTATTTTATTACTTAAAGCCACATTAATATTTATTTGCCTTTTGACCGTTGGCTCTCTTGATAATATTTTATTCAAAAACAAATCGTAACTAACCGCAGGACTGGTAACTAGACGTAGGCACATGTATAGGATATACGCTCATGGGTCAATCGGGATGAAATGAACGACAAGGAGTGAAAAATAAACAGGACTGACAATGGAGGTACATTTTCATTAGCAGGCCAAGGCTGGCTGGCTATCTGAAATCTGTTATCTTTCACATCTACCGTTGGAGTCTTTATATCTGTGCAAGGGGATAACTCCACTTGTTAATTAAAGCGGATTATTTCTTCAGCTCTTCTTCGGTGCTGCCGAAAATGGATGGGCGCCTTTGCAGTTGCACCGCTTCTTCCAATTTGGCCCTCGAACCAGTTGAATATTCATAACTTTCTTTTCTTTTTTTTTTTGACCTTTCTTTATTATTCTCTGGCCTTGCAGCCGTCGAGGCAGAGGGCATCCAGTGGAGACTTCCCCGATCCACTGAATCTACATTTGAAGATTTCTTATTTTATGAAATGAACGAAACAAAATCTGGGCCATTGTTCCCCTAAGGACAACAAATAGGAACATGTAAAAATCCCAACCTGACAAAAAAAAATGAAAATATATAATATAACAATGGTAAGATTACCTAATAAATAAAGGACCTAAGCACCAATCCATCTTTTGCGATGGTAAAAAAACAACATAAATAATTAGAAGTGAATGATATTCACAAACAATGCCACTGAGAAAACATATGAATTATTGCATAGAAGAATATGTGTAAAAGGTTGCTGGGAAGTTATAGTAGTAAATGTAAATAAACTATATAAAAACAATAATAATTGTGAATTATGAATTGTTAAATTGGAGGGAGATAAGGAACTGGTAAAATGTAAATTTAAAAATTAGGAGAGTTGATGAATGAAGAATATTTAGTTTAAATTTAGAAGATCTTTGTCCCGAAGTCTTTTAAGTGGTCGTTAACTGTTACCAGCTAAATCAAAGGCAAACAGTTCTTGAATCGTTTTTGAGTGTCCAAACCGATTGACTTGAAGGTTTCTGTATAATATTCCCATGCAGTAAGGATTTTTAAATTAGTGTGAAGGATGTGATTTCGTCCATAAAATGTTGGACCTATGATTGAAAAATATAAATAATTTCTATAATGTTCTCCTTAGCGTCCGTAAACTTGGGCTCCATATGTATTTTTGTTTCCAGTTTGCATATCGACAGTGCATTATGTGCAAGGAAAGTTTTGAACGTTGGTCTAATAAACACTTGGTGAGTGTTAGTCGTTTCATTTTGGTGTGCGGTTGCCAAGTCAGTCTCTGGCCAGGGGTAAATCTTAAGGATTTAATGGTGTTAGTTTGTGTCAAAGTTTACGGCAGGACATTGACCACTCCGAATAGTGAAAGTTATGTAATGATTCAGTTACAGGTATTTAGTTTACCTGCTCATACACTATAAATAATTTCATGTCAAGTAATTATGAAGGGTTAAAAGATCTTGAGTTCGGTATTTGTCTGTTGGTAATATATTAGTTGTTTTTTTTAATATAATCATTCCTTTACATGTAATAATCCTCATAGTTTATTTCTATTACTTAAATATATGATTCTCATTAGATTATGATGTTTGGAAATTTGTTATGGGATCAATAATTTTATACGAGGATAACTTACGATGGCGTATGTTGAAACCGGACCTTGAAATGAAAAAAAAAAAAAAGTAATTTACCTAGAGATTAATGTTATTCATCAGGTGTAAGTAAAAAGGTAGGGCAAGCAGCGACCATTAAGTTAAATCAAGTAGTCAAGTTATTGTGGCTGTTATTTTAGGGATTAACTTTGAGAAATTGTATCGTTCATTAAAAACGTAGATGATAGCTTAACATGGTTCTCTCAAGTACAAGTGGAACCAGTGGAAGTGTCATTAGGAATCAAACAGTTTTATTTTCATTTTACAATTTCCTATGGGGATATCCTGTTTATCGATGCAACATGCATTATGCAACCATACTCGTTATATTAATTTAAAATGCAATACTGGTCGTGGTTAGTGCTTCGAAGGGTTGAAATAAAGTTGCATATAGGTGTTACCAATAAACTTCGTGTATTCAACACTGCTACGTTTGGGGAAGAAAGATTTTCATTTAATATATACCTGGTACTTTTGCAAAACAATAACACAACATATAAAGAATATATCTTTTCTAAGAATACATATATTCTATTAATATATTCACCTTACTTATCCACAAACACCACGCTCTAGTTGAATAATTAGAATATTTAAATTTTATGGACGCCAACTAACTAATCAACTATTGGCAGATTCGATTCCTCTATCAAATCCTGAGCATATTGCATTAGCATAAAGCTCTTCACTGTCTCTTCCCGAAGTATGGAATATCATTTCGTCTTGGACCTTATCTCTCTCTCTTCAACAGACGTTTTTTTTCTTTACCGCACTTTGTATTAGTGTATGCCTTTTCAAACTTTCTTGTGAATGTTATGCACACTATTCTCGGGCCACCCTAGCTGCTGAGTCCATATCGCGACTGTTCTGGCACTTACTTAAAAAACCAGCCCTTAAACGAAAATCCACAACAGATGGAAAACCCTTGCCTTCCGTTGGGGGAAATCGGCCTTCCACAACAGGTGTTTATGGCATGCCAACTTCTAGTAATTTATGAGAGTCGGTCTTTGTCCCAATTTTACAATATCTGTCCTTTAACATTACTTATAGTTCAACATTTGATCGTATCTTAAGTACAATCATGTTTTTCTTTTCATATGAAATAATGTGCATTTCTTTGGTATGAGGCGTAATAGGCATTATGTATGCTGGTTGATCGGGTTCATTTCAGCGTAAAACATAGGATCCTAGACATTGCCAGAGCCCAGGTGGCACCCCAGCCCCACATAGTCAGGTGTGTCAGGTGGCGGTTATAGATACTGTTTTAAAGGACACGAGCTGTATGATTGGAGGAGGTGAATGAAACCCATGCATTAGTATGTTTCACTAATGTTTACCTTTCATACAAATATTTTATAATGTATTCGTATTATCGGTCTATATAGTTTTAAATTACTTAAAAAAATTGTTTTGCCCTTACCGTGATATGCCAAGATATTTTTTAAATTTTTTTCTTTCTTAAATGTACAATTTACTGGCATTATAATCGTTTTTAACCACTTGATGGTTAGTTTACCATTATTGTTATACTACTAAAATCATTTGTGGGCTGAAAACACTGTAATCTATAAATAATTTTTCCTTTCAATCATTTATTGCATTAATAAATCATACATTTTTTTTGGTTATTACCTAATTAAAAATCCTTATCGTTGAGAGTGGGAAGGGACGTTGACCGGCCGGGGAAGTGAATGGTGAATGGGGGAAATTGGCTACAACTTTCTCTAGGCCTACATCGAAACGTTTGGACTGTACTCACGTGGCGGCGCACTTGATCTCGCATTATTATTGACATTTCTGTTGCAGATGGTCCGGTACTGTTCCGGCGCGGCGTTGGTTTATGTGTAAAATACATCGTGAGCAGACAGGCCTTTTAACCTGTATCCTGACAGCGATGTTAACCTCAGCTGATAAATTAAATCGGCCTTAATAACATATATAAAAGAGTCTTATTCATTTGTTTACGAAAGGAGGGGTTAGGGGGGTCGGAGTTGCGCAAATTGCGGGTGAAGGCGAGATCCGAAGAGAAATGATTCGCCCCCAGCGAACCGGGACCTCTTGAACCCCGCTGATAAGCCGGGTCCTGACCTAGACCAGCTTCCTCTTATAGGCCGTTACCTACATATATGTTAACTTTTTGTTACATCCACACAACAGCAGGATGGAATATGTATTGCTCAAGTACAACTGGGGGATTACTGCTCAGTTCGCCAATTTCAAATACACGTATTTGTTCCTTTGGGTCAGAATCCTTTGGTCTATCTGGTCTTTGACGTAGGGTGCCTAGGCCTCAAGGTCAGATTTTATCTATCGAGAGTCAGCTGTGAATGGTAAAGCCTATGTGTTTACCTTTTCTTTTCTCTGGTTGTCTCTGCATTTCTGCTAGTACTCTGTCAAATCCGTACTTTTTCTAAACCAAGTCTTCAACCACTCCGTCGTAAAGAAGACGGGGAGTGAGAGGCAGGATGGGGCTACCGCGCCCAAACGTAAGGTCCGGTAGAAAGGTTGCTGCCTGAGGCGCTGGTCTGTGGTGGCCACTTCGTGAGCGTTATCCTTCTGTCTCGTGCTCGGCGGCCAACGGCTCTCTTCCAGGTCGATCTCGTCTGTCGCTGAGGGGTACCCAGCAGACAGTAACCATCTCGTTCTACTGGAGATGTAATAGGAACCGTTCATCGCTGCGTGTACTGAATCTATGAATAGTAATCATAGAACACTTGTTAGAAGAGAAAAAAATCACAATAGTAATTTGATACCTGGACACCGTTCCCTTATAATGCCCTGGTTTTGTATCATAGCGAGCTTACGGTATTTCATTAAGTCTACAGTTCAAAGGTGATGGTTATTCAGATGAAGTAACGATTGGAAAAGATATTCCTTCCTCGATATATGGGATTAACAAACATCATCATAACCCCCCCCCCCCATCAATAATGAACTAAACTGTATTTTTTGAAATGTATTTAAATAAATAAATGACAGGAATTGAAGAAACAAATATTTTGTTGTTTTCATTGTTATGATACACGTCATATCTCATCATGATTTGTAACAAGAGTTAGCAAAGTTTCTAGCACAGACTATTGATAAACATCAAACGTGAACTGAATTGTACACGGATATATATATCACTAACCATGATAGGGAAAGAAATACATTCTAAATCACATATTTAACGATAGAGAAAAACAACAGAGAAGTGGTAAGTTACCAACAGCAATCCACTAATGGTCTATAAATGAGAATTTTCATCGTTAAAACAATTTCAGTTATTAAAAAATGCATTAAAAAAAATAAAAATAATATTGTAATTAGTTCAAATATTTTTAAATGAATATCGCCAAGAAAGCGTTTAAGTCAGGGAGAAGCGGTTCAGTTAATAAATTCGGGGCCGTCACTTTGTTTTTGTTTTCATCGAATCTACTTTGTTCCGACGTATGACAAAACATTGCTCATTCCCAGCTAATTGGACCGGAGCTTGAGCAACCTATCAGAGAAAAGCGAAAGAACCATTTCCTCAATGACGCCGAAATATACCACTTTACCTAATCGATATATTAGGAACCATTCGAGTCCAGTAAAACTTCGATAGTAATTATCCCAAAACTGCTTTCACGTCCATTAAGACAAAAAATCAATTCAAAATGTAGTTTTTTTTTTTTTGTACCAAATAGGGAAGCTGTCGTTACCCTCTTAAAACCGAATCGACAACTTTATTCTAATGTGATACCCTAATAGTCTGTCTGAATTGTCCACTTTAACTCTGATTGTTGACACAACTCACAGCAATATAATTATGTTGATTTAAGTGCCTTACAATTTTTTTAAGTTTTAACTATTTTGGGAGTTCTTATGTTACCACTCTAGAACACGAAAGACCTTGGAGATCGAGTCGGAACACGTAGGTTATTGAATTAATTTTCACATTATATGTAGGCGTCTGACAGGATTGGTTACTTTTCTATCATTGAGACACGTTACAGCCTCACGACTGACTTACTCGAACGAACATAATATTAATGGGAGACAGCTCAAATATCAATGAAATGGGTCGAACTGGACAAGTAGCCCCTCTGTCAGTACATACCAATACGTGGGTAGATCGCTCCATTCCATAGATCATCCAACCGCACGGTACATAGCTCTTAAGGCTTATTTGATAAGTTTTGAATGATCCTGTCAGTTTTAAGTAAGGCAGCTTATCACAGTTATAGTATATTTCCATCTTCCTCCTATGGGCGACTCCCATGCAAATATCACGTGGAGTAGACCAGCTTCCCTTTAAATTTTCAAATGAGCTTTAGTTGTCCAATTCATGTATACAAGTTATTTCAAAATCATACAACACTAGACTTTATTTGGTCTAGTCTGTATAAGTCCATTGTAAATAAATCTTGGTAGTTCATGAGTGTGATATACTTTATCTACAGGGATACCCATGTTTCCATATCCGTGCCAGATCCAAATCACCAACGAGCGTGTCGTATGGAATTGTAGTATTACTAATGTAAGCTGTCCTTGAATTAGGAAACACGTAGTAATTTATAACATGTTTGCAGGCATAATACGACCTAGTGTACAAAAGGTTTAATTTTAACTCCAAAAAAATTATTTTCTTTTAGTTTTATGGTCATATGTACTGAAAATATTTGAAAAATAATCTTTGGTGCCTAGTAATAATAATAACAGTTATATACTTTTATGTTAATAAAGACAATAACTAAAGACAATCTGTATCAGAAATAAGGCATTTTTTCATTAAAAATTCATTGTACTCCAAGCTAATGCCAATACATAACAAAGTCATGTCAGAAGGGATTTATTTTGGGGTTTTTCTAGGACATGTCATTGATTCCCGCATATATACGATCATTTTATTGATTTTTTTAATTATTTTAACTTTTATTACAATTTTACTACTTAGAAAGAAATGTGTTTTGGCGTTTTAATACTATTAAACACAGATACTATGTATGTTACGATATCGTGAAAAAAGCCATAAGCACACCTTAGGATGACCCCCAGCCTCGCATGTCTGACAAGAAGGACGTGTATTCTCATTTTAAGGACACGAAGATTCACTGGAGGATGTGGGTAAAAACCACGGTGGTTTAGGGTGGTTTAGGGTGGGGTACATCCCGACTGAAAAAAAATATTACGAAATTATAAGAGATATTTTATTTGTACGAGGTAGTTTCTTATAAAGTAACTTTTATTGTATCATAAATGTTATTAACTATTTTCACAATCTCTTAAACGACTAAACACTTATATCCCCTAAAAACTAATTATGACAGCACCACTGTATATTTTGTTGAGTGGTTTTTCGTTCTGAGACAGCTGTGTTTAAAAGTGTTCCAATCAGTCTTCTACAGTTAAATTAAGCAGATGTTCTTCTCAATGAATTAAAAACGTATAATTATATATATGTACCCTCAGAAATATAATTACTTTATATACTGCCTTAGAGTTTTATATAATCGGATACAGTTGTATACCAGATATATTACAGTATCGACACGCCGAGATTTATCCGTATATATTTAAAGAAAAATATTTGTCAACGTAGCAATGTATACCAACAACTGGAGGTACTGAGAATGTTTTTGTATATTTCTTAAGAAAATTATCATGACACAATGCATTGTAATAAATAATTTCAGGTCTAATAGTATTATAGATATAATGCAATCAAATGCTGGTTAAAAGTGTATTTTTATGGTTGATCAAATGAAGGGAATGTATGCTTTAATAGACTGTGTTAATCGATTATCAAATAAAAAGTACTCCTTTCCAAATCTTATGTGAAAATGAAGGAGCTGCATGCGTATCATGTATTCTAACTACAAGGACCACAATATTACAAAGCACCTGTTAAGATATTTTTTTATTAATAATATCACTTAATGTTATTAAGGCCTTTAAATCAATTTATACTACCTTTATGCTTGTTAGGACCTTATGTAATATCTAGCCCTTTCTCATATGAAGGAGAAAAAAAATAATATATACGTGATTAATCATACCGTATCGTTAGATGTGCCAGGCCTGGCTAAGAATAAAGTAGGTGCTCCCGGCAGCATAAATGGTTGAATTATTAATTCCCCATGGGACAAAAAGCGGGGCATTGCGTGAGTTTCCATATTAGTGACCCTTCTTATTTATTGTACCTGCTTGTTCCATCGCCCAGGTGAGACGCCGTCCTCTGCTAATCTGAATCTAATAATCTTATGATAAATCTAATAATTCCTGTAAGTACATAGAGCCATGTTAGTAACGGCGCCAACATGGTTTATTTATACACCCAGTCGGCCAGGGTAGGCGGTGACCCTCTGACTTGGAGATAGTCAACCCCGGAGTGGGAGCGTGAAAAATACTGACTTCAATCGAAACTTCGGGAGTCAAATTAACGCCTTAGTATGGCATAGTATTTTTTAAAATAATAAATAAATGAGCTTAAGGAACCATGAAGGTATAACAAAACCATTAGGTCATAACTTAAGAAAACTATAGTCAATGAGTTCAACAAAGACATATGGATATTGTAATCATTGATTAAACATTGCTTCCGAATAGGCCACGCATGTTTAATATTATTGTTTGTATTAATTACTTTACGATGTAATAGTGGAGTATTTTTGTGCTGAAAAGTGGTACTGTTTGCTTAAATTTCGCCCGTGTATGGTCAGTAGTTGGTCTGGTAATTTTGGTTTAATATATTTTTTTTAAATACTCTTATTGGAGGAATTCGAATCTGAGTCTCGAACATTAGCAAGACAAGTTAACCACTGAACCCATTTACGAGATTCGAATTTGTTAAGGAAATTTTTTTAAATATTCTTACTCTGAACATGGCGATTTCCTCCAAGCGAAATGCCCTCACAGCCAAAAAAAATTTAAACTATACAATACTGAATTAAGTATTTTATTAATTTATCTCCTCCGTCTCCTGAAAAAAATGTCTGAAACTGAAATTCTGATACCTTAGAAGCCCCCTGGATTTGTTAAACTAATAGATGCTTTCGGACTATTGGATTATGTAATGTTTGCTACATTGCAGTGTTTGTGGCCATTAATTGACAAAAAAAACTTTTAAAACGTTTTCTATTAGTTAAAGATTGTAGAGACGTCTGTACCCTCTAATTAGGACGGCATTCCGACTCAATGAAACGATATCAACACTAAATTGGCTAGTAATCCGAACATTTGCATAGTTATGTGAATAATCTAGAACTTACAATCTGAAATCTCAAACGAGATTTGGCTAATAATGATGACAAATTTAAGTAAATAAAAAAAACCACAACTTTAATTTATCTTATAACTGTCTAATATATTCAAAAAACAACCAAAAAATTTGGAAAGTAGAAATATATAAATAAGCCTATGTATATCATGAAATAATGGCACTCTTTTTAATTTAGTAATATTTGCACATTTAACTTTTCTTTAAATTTTAGCGATTTTTTTATGTATAGATCGGTCTATTGCCCCACATATCTCTTATGGGATTAAAATGTACGCTCACTTCTTATGGTGCAATGTGGCTGGTGATAAATTCATATATTTAAAACGTGACTGTGATTTTTTTTTTTAACTTTTTTTCGGTATGGTCATGAGACGTTTTATTTCTTATGTTGTGTTATATCGGCTATTTATAGTGCCAAAGCCTAATAAGTACTTGCGTTTATAAAGTTTTGTAAACTGGCTTGAGCTAATCTCGACGACGTTTAAGCAGTACCCTCAAGTCATTAAGTTGAAATGAGGTTAAAAGAATAATCATTATTTTACATAACTCATGATTTTTCCATCTATCAATAAATCTCTCTCTTTTTTTTTTTTTTCTAGTCCGGCTTAATGAACGTCACTTTTTCTAAGTTCCCTTATGAAGCTGGATCATGCTGGGAACCACTGGGAGAATTTCCCGTTCTCAATGACCTATTAAGTGGAGCAGGCGTCCGTCTTGTTCACCATGTTCTCGGGTCTCAAAAGGTTCTTTGTCCTTATTGAGACCACGTCGCTAGGACCACCACCTCTTCCTGATATACATATTAGTGACGTATGACCTGAACGTTTCTTTTATTATTAAAGTGAATTGCAGTCACTTGAACCTTCTTTACAATTGTAGCGACCGTTAACTACATAAGATAAATCACCCTATACTCTTATTGTAAATTGGTATAATATGTTGTAAATTAATTTAAACAAATGTAAATTACATTACCAAACCATAAGTCATACCAGTGTAAATATTGTAAACAATGAAAGACGCAACTGCAAAAAAAACTAGTTAGAGGCTGGAAGGGTAAAGAAGGTAGCAAGCAACCCAGACCTAGGCCTGGGTCACTGCCGAGAACAAAGCGCCACCGCACCCTGCGATATGGTTTGCCATAATAACTCCGCAGATCATTGGCTACTAACGAGCCACAACTGACTGTATGTAGGGCCAGGTTTTGGCCTGTAAATCAGTCTAACAACGGCTCTCTAACTGGTACCTCCAGCTGCACTGATGTTTCAAGAATTGGCCTTCTTATTAATGAAAACCTCTGGATCTCTTTTCCTAGCCTCGCTATGTTTTAGACCGGCCTCGTCAGACCCCACACTCTCCTAGTGGGATTCTCTGCCTTCGTCTCGCTAAAACTAGCACCTCCTTGGGAGAAACCTCTCCCTCGCGGACAAGGGTTGCCGTGGCCCTAAAAACTTTACCTGGCAGCGGCAATTCAGTCTGCCTCTCTCCGGTTCACACTCGCCTTTGGGATCCGGACGGTTTTTGCCTACCCTCAGATACCGAGTGTGAATTCGTGGTCATTCCAAGACCACATAAACAACCTACTTTATACCTCTTCTCCTGAACATAGTTCATTGTTGGGGGAACATAACTATGAAATATGGAGTCAGATAGACCCATCATGAAGCAATTGTCCAGGATATAGCCTAATCAACCCTCACTTCGTCACCAGGGCTAGGGTAACTAGGCACCCCCCTAGTGAGGACCCGACAACCATTGGGTTCATGGAAGAAGGGATAAAGTACACTAGACAAAACCTTTGAAAATGAGGGTTCTAAAATAAGGGCTAAATGACGCATATCAGGCTTGTAATAGACCTTGATCCAAATTTATCAGATTGATCTTTATTCACTTATCTGTAGTTATCGAATTTGGATAATCTTCAAAACTCGTGGACAGATTCCCCTGTTCCAGGAACGTGTTGAAGAAGCCGAATACGAATGCCTTTGGATAAAGAAAAGCTTGTCTCTTCGCGCAAATGCTTTTATTTTACACCGAATAACATGTTTAAAATTGTAAATTTGGTAGGCTAGTTCAATGATAATTCACTGAATGCGTCCAATCCCGTCATATTCCTAGTTCCGTATATTAAGTCATGAAGTCAGCTCCAGGAAAAATTTCTCATATTAATGAGGAATGTGTTCAGACAGTTTTTTTTTCCCAGTTGCCCTTCTCCATCCCCTTCTCACCTTCTCCTCCCCACCACAATTTTACCCTGAAAGAGAGTACTGGCTGATTATCTTATAACGTGAATATGTTTATTCCACCTTCTGAAGAAAAAAATATCTCGAAAAGGCGATCTCGGTATAAATTGGACTGAAGACCCATTCATAAGATATGCTCGTATACGATGCTTATTGTAAGTTGGATATTTTAGTGTTTAAGAAGTACCTTTATTTGAAAAGTTTGCACGCACAGGTTTATTATTGTTCAAAGACAGTTGGCACATAGAGATAGCGCTGAAGGGATGAATTTGTAATTTAGAAGGAAGCGTTGTCTGCAGTTCTGAGGACTTGGGTAGGAAAGTTTGGATTCGTTTGGAGTACGATGGTTTGGCTGCCTCATTAGGTCTAGCCTTATATGAAAATTGATTATAGTTAGTGTTGATGATTATGGGTGCAGTTTCCCCCCCTAATGTGAGAATAGTGTATCTGTTAAATAATCTGAATTATTCCAAACCAAATGTTTGATTCTTTGAGTTTTGTTCCATCTTGATGAGGGTTCCAAATTATCCTTGAAGATCCGTATAGGTATAAACCCTGGTATCTAACAGTATTTGACATGGGAAGCATAACGGATTGACACACCTGTGTAAATTGAATAAATATACCATTGATTTATCCCTGAGTTCTCAATACTATTTAATATACGATTGAAACTCTCTTAAGACGATAGCATGCCAATTAAATTTCGCACTAGTTCAGAACAACAGCTCCGCATAAGTCAATTTATTTAAAAAATAAATATACTTAAGCTGACATTCGACGCACCTAACTCCTCGCTAATCCTTGCGTGTGAAGTATTAGTTATGACTTACATCCCCAAGTAATTATCATAGTCATCGTCAACTAAAGTGCGGCTCAATCAAGCAGACTTGAAGACTAGTATTACCAGGATTAGAGTGTTTATGCCTAAGGACTACCTTGTATCTTAGTAGGCTCCCTCCTTGACTTTCCACTAAACAAAGTTCTTCGGTGACCATCTTCTCACACAATTCCCTTTTTTTTTCGATTGTGTCATAAAATATCTCGATAATTATTTGTACGGACGTTCTTCCGTGTAATAATCATAGTTAATGAAATACAAAAATAATAAATAAATGAATTTATGGATTCCATCCAAACTATGATTTAAATCACACTGCAAATGAGTCAAATATGTATTTAATGTGTTGTTTTAAATTTTATAACGTTTTAATTAAACACTTACTGGCCCACAGGCACGGATCAAACCATCAAGGATGATCATACTTCGTCTACCTGTCTGTCAGTATTTAAGCCCTGATAAACCGATCTGAAACTTTAAAAATGTACAAGGGCTCCAAGTATGCTGATTGGTTTTTGGATAGACTCCAATGGGAAAAAGTATGAAAGAAATAATGGAAAAAGGTCAAACATCGCCTAACATTATTCTTTTGAAAGTATTTATGTGTGCAAGCTTATGTCCATATTTATTATTTCCCTAGAATTACATTTATATTTGTTTTTTTGTCGGCCTAGTGGATCTAATACTTTACGAACGCAATCTTAACATTTGTTTTTTCTTATTGAGGTTACACTTTATTTTAATTCGTCATTATTCTTTATGATGTCTTAGTTATTTTTCTGTGTCAGAAAATAAATTGTTATCTGTACTTCATTCATAAGGTCCCGAAATAAACTTTTATTTTTACTATGTTCTATCTCTGAACCTTAATCTTAACTCTGAGGTATATTTTTTTCTTAACTTACAAACATTCTAAACATTTACCTTCTCCCTGACTTTTTGCATACTGTTTTACGTGTTTTTATAACGTTTAAATAACGTCCTATTTTTGTCTTCCAAAAAGATATTTATTTCTTATTCACAAGTGCGTTCGGCAGTGTTTACTGCAATTCTCAAGTGATTAGGATGTTAAAGATGATAACTGTACACGCCCAATGCCTGGGTATTTGGACTGTATAACTAGACTGTATAATATGGATTCCCACACCGGGGGGATAGAGAAAGAATTTGGCTCACGTGGTCTAGCACCTCTGCTAACAATGTTCCTCTTACTTCTCGTTGTTGCTGCTCAGCCCATTGACCGCTTGACAGGTATATAATAGAAAATAGGTAGTACAACGGCAAAACAAAACCTCGCGGATAACGCACCTGATATGTGTCATTAATGAGATTTTATTACACCAACAAGATGGCAACTACAAGTGACTCATACCTCGATTAGGTTAATCACCCCTACACCAGGTGGTATGTTGCACCGGCGTGAGCAATAACGGTGTCTAAATTTTATAATTGTTGTACGTTGTTGCCTTCTGCTATAGTTATGTTGGGATCGCCTACTTAAAATAAAAGAGTAAAGAGTGTAGAAGAAATCATTTATTAGACACCCTTGCTGTACACCGTCAGTCGTCAAAAACGAAGAATACTCCGCTTTAATAGGGCAGTTTATTGAAGATACAGTTACGAAGAGGACGGCTCCGCTACTCTGCGTAGACAATCATTAGTGAAGATCGATGAATGGCCCATTGTTGGGGAGATAAGCTTTGGTCATAGGGTACCCAACGGTAGTGCCCTGGGCCTCGCTTTTTCAAAGTGGACTATCGATACGTAGCCACCCTAATTAATGGTTAGGCGGGCGAATCCCAACCGCCGGCGAGCAGCCTTCGCCGATAAATCATAATCTTCTGGAATACATTATCGTCGATAGGATCGCTCGGTGAGGCTGCAGGTAGGATGGTAGATCTGCAAATGTTAGGCTTGTAATACTACTCCTCGACTTTGGAATAGATAGGGAGAAAATGAGTGCAAGAACTGTACTCACGATCGGAGTGATAGATCTGATAGACCCATTTGATGCAGTTTGCAGAATGAATTCGGCCTGCCACTCACCACTTAGCGTCTACTATCATAACCAAAGCTGTTTGTAACGAATAGATAGAAACTTCAATTTCTCTATCGGTGATTTTTATATCAGGTGTAACAACAATAACAAACAATAAACCAATGATAAGCTTTAAAATGATCAATCAAAGAATATTTATTGTGATGAAATTACAATCTACTCTTCATACCATGTTTACAATTCTTCATTCACTCGCTCATTGATACAGTATTTACAGACAGCACAGAGACCTCCCAAATCCAGATGGTTGTCACGTCCCTTGCATACGAACGAGGAAGCGGAGTCTTGGGAAGTCCTCCTTCAGCTGCGTCACCGGATACGAGCCAGTGGAGGCTGACCAAGACAAATAATTAACTCAAGCAATATTTTTTTATTTTAGAGCCAAATCCACAGTTTTCGGCGTCACTAAGAAGAATAGTGGCCCTCCCGATGATATTTGAAGGCCCTTTTACACGGTCCAGTCAGATCTCTGTTCGGTTTTAGTTTTCGAGTTCGTTTCATTTCAGTTGAGAAAAGGGTTTCTTTTAAACGCAATCCGTTCAGTTGTCAGTTCTCTAGCCCTTTCAGTTATCTCATCAGTTTCGAGTCTCAAGTCGAACTGCTTGCTTCAGAAGGTTTGCTCACGCCCCCGCCCTACAAGGGTTATTGTGGCTTGTCAATCTGAAGCTTCTTTTATAACGTGAAAAAAGGTCGCAATGGTCCTTATCTTTAACATTTCATAAGTCCCACCTCCGGAAGTATTTACGATTTGTTTACTTGCTGTACCAGGAAATTGTATTAGAGAAGACAGCAAACAAGTGATTAAAAAAAAAATTAATAGAGATCATACTTTGGGAAAAATTGCCTATAATGAATAATAGACGCTAGTAAAACATTCATTGTAAACTAAAACTCATTGAAATATCTTTCTTTTCGATACTTCACGTGCAAACGAACTCACATATTCATATCATGAAAAGTACAGACAACTTCAGCTGATCATTTAATTTCATCGCTCATTTAATCTTAAAATATTCTATTTTATGTAGAATATTAGAACAAATGCAAAAATAAAATGTCATGAAATAAAATTTGAAAAATATTCATTAACAGTTCATTAAATATTCAGTTTGAATGTTATGAAATATTATTTATATAATTTTTTTTAATAAGTCCGTGAAAAATGTAGGCACTGTAATGCAATACGCTTTTAGGATTTGGCAGAAGAATCAAATCTGCTGAAATATCCATAGAAAACATACATCCTCTATATATGTATTTCGTTATATTTTATGTATTCAGATACAGTTGATTAAAATCGTCTGAGAAAAACAAAATACTGATAATTGGACTGAACAGTTCAAGACGGAGCTTGTTGACACACACGATTTCAAGAACTGAACTGAAACGGAAACAGGACTAATAGGTCCGCCAAACCTGTCAAATTTCCTTTTCCGTTTCTCTTATCAGGTTTTTTTTTCTTTTTACGCTCAGAATTAACCAACAGTACGCCTGAGCAGGAAACGGAACTGAGAGCTGACAGGACCGTGTAAAAGTCCTAGTCCAACCCCTAACAGCATGGGAGGTTGGAAGGGCGAAAATATCCAAAATGTCTGATCTTAGTCTAAAATAAATAGTACTCTGTAGAACGAAGACATTCAAGCACAAGTTTAGTATTAACAGAAATACCGGAGCCCTGTAGAACAGCCTAGAAGATCAGGTAAACGAGTCGTCCGTAGAACCATCTTGAAATTGTTCGGATTGTAACCGCATCGTTTGTTACTTAAACGGATCTCCAATTATTTTACAATGGAACCTCGGCCAGCAAAAACGTCGTCAATAGACTGTTTGAAAATGCTTGTTAAACGAAGCGACTACCTCAATAGGAAAAGGAGAGGGTGAAACTGTTTTTATCCCACGGATACAACTCATTCCCACGAATCACCCTTAGGCTTTGAGAAATTGCAATTTCCATTGAGACATTATCAGAGGCAGTAAGTATTAAGTATTTCAGGTATTAAGTAATGCGGGGTGGATATGAGATCGTAATGTTTCTCAACGTCTCTCAATGGGTGGGTTCACCCAAAAAATTATTTGTTTTTGCTCCTGGAGGTGAATCTAAAATGAATAAAAAAAAACTAAATAGAAGTATTGAGTTAAATTAATATAGTGAATTAAAAAAAAATTACTTTATAATTTTTATATTTTACTTATTGCCAATTACCTGTCAATCAACTGACATCAATTTCACGCTATGGATAGAATTAATTACTTTGGTTGTCTAGATAATAGAAAATTGTTAAGATTAAATACCTGTACGACGCCGGATTAGGAAAGTCTGTTTATTTAAGACACATTCTGTTTGAAGACAGATCCAATAAAAATAATCATATTGCCTTAAGATTTCCCCGCTGGAGAAGGCGAGGGAAAAAACCTAGTTATACACCATATCATTATTTTGTATTTTCAGCTTTAAAACCTGATGTTCCTATATAGATATATCAAAAGACTGTTTCTGTTTAAAAATAAAACATCTCACTTTGATCCTTTATACCTAGGTAAAGTCCCAATGATCCAAATTTTGGTTCCGCACAAACTGTTCTAATCCAGATTTTTCATTGGCGAAAACTTGTTCATTTCGATGTTTATAAAACTGAAAAAGTTGTAAGAGATTGTCGAAAAAAGTTACAAAATGTTTTGATGAATGCGCAAGCTATCCGGAGTACCGTAAGAGTTCCGTTCTGTTAGGTGGCGAGCTCTGTTGGCTTACTTCAGAACTAATTTCTTCTGGTCAATCATCTAACGCCTGATGTTTGCCATTGCTCCAGTTCATGTTATTTTTATCAAAACGTTATGGTAACTTATAACAGTTAGTTATAACTACTTACTATTCCACGTTAATAACTTTATTTAAATGGTTGCTAAATTTGGTATATCTCCACATTATGCTTCGCTATAACTTCGTTTGGTAACCAATTCGTGATAGATATTAAAATCATATCAAAGAGTAAAAAATTGAGCAATAATCTGGGAAATTAACAAATAAAGCAGATAGTATCACAATTTTTCTACTTTAGAAAATCTTTGGACGTATTTTTTTTTTTACATTATTTAATATCATTATTTATTAAATATTAAGAAAAATATAGCGCCAGCGTTTTCATATACTTTCCACTTTTGTATATTGTGTATAAAGAATAATACTGAGCGAAGTTGAATAGACTGTAGAATAGACATATATAATTATAAATAAGAAAGTAGATCCTCTCTATTTGGGCTTGGAAAGTATTATTTCAACTACATTCTTTTCTTTCAACTACATTTTTATTGTATGAGTATATTTTAATTGTTAAGTTGAGATTGCAATAAATAAATTACTGTTAAAAAAAAAGCACATTTATTTTTATCAGAAATATGACGGGATCACCTAGTTAAAAAGATGCCTGAGGGAGACAGAGAAAAAGTATTTTTTTATTTCATTTTATGATACATGATGATGGCTAATTACAGTTACCAGACTCAAGAGCACCTCTAAACTAAAACTAGCTTAGATTCTAAACTTAAAACAAAACGTTTGGAAAATATATGTTTTATAAATAAATTATTCGAAAAGGTGTGTGTAGTGCGTAAGATAAGTTGTTGATAGTATAGAGGGGGACCGAAAACATTTTTGACAGTAAACATTTTAAAATAATGTAGTAAAAAAAACAAAAAACAAATTTCCATCTGGTTTAACAAACCAAAATAATGTATGATGGTGAAAAAAAAAAAAATGATACGTATAATTCCAGACTTTCAGGAGTAGAGGCATCCATCAACTAATGACTGCCCCACTCGATGTTTGGCAACCTGAAAAATTACTAATTTATAAGAAAATACAATATTATTAACAATCAACTTGTCCCTATTACATTAGCTTTATCGATCATGGCACGTCTCCAATCATTCAATGGGGGTCCAGAAGATTAAACTGGACTCACAGATTTTTAAGACCCAGAAATGACTAGAAGACCTTCCCTAACATTTAAGATAATAATTAATCAATCAATTTAATTAACCATTTTGCTTCACATGGGCCGTTCCTGGAGGTAAAGTAGTACCAACCAGGTCAAGCAAGCCTCTACCGCCCCGTTATTTCCCCCCAAAAACAGTTTGTAGGAAAAGCAAAACAAAAAAAAACAACTGAAAGCTTGATTTCTAGTTGTCTTTAAAGACAAAAAGATGTATTTATATATCGTCTTCCCTTTGACACATTATACGCAATTCGTTTTACTGAATTATTGTTGCTACGCTTACAATATTCAAAAAACCTTTGAGTGCTCATGGTGTCATGAGGTCGGGAGGGTGTAGTGCACCTAGGTTAATTTGTTATTATAATTAGCAATTTAGTCTTTTCTGTATTTTGAAGAAGTTAGTAGTCCATTTTATACTCCAGGTTATGCATAGGTTATTTGAGGCCTGAAGAGCATTTTATTAACTATCAACAGCAATGCGAGCCTTTCAACAATTTTCAAGAAGCCTTTGAGTGTTTTTTTTTCCCTAAGTTATAAATAATGTCAATGACAGCGGTATCATGTTGATAGTCCTATTCAAATGAGATAGAACACGACCATTTTGGGTCGGATTGGACATGATAATATTTCATGGATTCTCCTAAAATTCCTACAAGTTTGGGAAATTAGTCCAGGCTATCTATCTGTCATATTGCGTTGGACTAGTTTGGGAAAAAAAGCTAGCCAAGTTATTTATTGCTACATCATCGACTGAATATTTCGATAACAAACGGCCACTTCTATCCGTTCCTGAGGACGGAATTTATGGCTGGATAGTATTACCTATTATAGAGGCGCTGTCCGGCGCTACCCGATGGCTGCTTGGTGATATCTGCTCCGCACTCTCTTCCGACTTGCAAGTCCTCGCCATAACGAAGTGACGACAGGACCTCTAGTTGATTCAGTGCAGCCCCGTCGTTGCCACGTTTGTCTGTTACTACCATAGACTATATTTTACAGGCTCCGGAGTCGTTGATTAATTTGTTCGCTCCATTGCAAGGGCACAGCCAACTTGTTTACAACATCACCATTGCAGGCCGTGGATCATTTACAACCCGTAGGATTACATGCAAAGGATCAGCACTGGCCGTGAATTTAACATACATCGAGCCTTCCTTGATTGGACCAAAGGCCAATTAACAACTTTATAGCACCTTAGAAGTACTAACTAATAACATCCTGTGTTTGTCTCCTCACAAATAACTTATTTTTTATTCGCCAGCTCTTTCAGCAGATTGTATTTCCTTCTGAGCACTTGAGAAGGACAGTAAAGCCTGTCAAAAGCACTTTTGAATAACGAAAAAAACCCCCTCAAAAATAGGACGTTATTTACTTAATTCAAACCCGCAACCAGAAATTAAACCATAATCTCTTGCACTTTGTAACATTCTCTTCCTTCCGGTTTAAAGCCATAATTTCACTAAAAGCATTCCTCAAAAATCTAATTCAGAGTGAAAGTGTTCTATCAGCGCCAATGGTCATAAATGTTCAAATAATTTAATATTATGACCTTAGTTTATATCGAGCAAAAGCGTACATAAATACTAAAAAAAGTTTTCAGTGTGGTTAGTAACCGGTGAGAGTTGCTTTCAAAGGGCACACTCGCCTAGGAAAGCTGATAAATTGGCTGTGTGAAATAAATTTGAGAAATTCGCCTCTAGACAAAGAACTAATGGCAAGCTGAGAATGAATGGTCCACTCAATTTTTTTTTCGTATGTGAGCTTTTACTTCTATTGATATATTGTTCCGAGGAATGTCCTGAATTCCACTGTTTCACAAAAAAAAAACATTCAGTTCAGTCAGTGATTAAGTGCTGTGTTGAGTATAATGTTTTTCTTGCATATAGTTTTTCTAATAGTCTTCCTCACGTCTGGAGAAAATGTAAAACCAAAAAAGGTAAATCAGATGAGAGACGATGTATGCGGGAGTAGTTTTGCAATACCTTAAATTACTTTGCTTACCTTAGCATCTGAGGAATTAGCCTAATCTCCTACATGTGCTAATCATCACACAGAAGGATATTTAGGAAGTGAGTATTAAATGGAGGATTTAACGCTTCTGACGTCTGAAACTATTCTAAAATAAACACTTAAGTCTAACTTGTACCTAGAAGATACTTGCTTTGGTCGGAAGGGTCTAAATTCACTTCAGTTTTTTTTTTTCCAACTCTACTTGAACTACGTTCTAAAAAGGGCTCAAAGGAGTAATCAAAATGAAAACCATTTCTTCGTATTATTGTCATAAAACATGTTTCATAATGACTTTGTATTGCCATTGTCTGAAGTCCAGAAGCAATCCTCTTACCACTCCTCATAACGAGGCTGTGTTATTAGCCATATTGTATTTAATGCAACTACACACTTCTTTCCTGCATGGTCAGTACCACATTGGTAGAGCTAGATTTGTTTTTAGATTGAAGGTGACTTATCTTTATAGAGCTTGAATGGGTGCTAGAACGGTTTTCTAGCAAGTGACCGGTTGTTTGTTTTGTACCTCGAGGTTGTGGCACGCCTAATACGTTGTGAATATCTCAATTTTTTTTGGAAGTGCTAGTAGTACAAATGAAGAACTATTACGAAGATTCGTGTGTAGCAGAAATTATTAGTAACAAATCTTCATAACGTTTTCCTTGCAATATCACCTGGATGCTATCTGTTTACGGATTGAGCCTTACTGTTGTAAGTTGGCCAGATGTTGAGTTACACACTTATAAATATAAAAAAATGAAAAATGTAAGGGGTCTTGTATGTAGACTTTATAATAATGAAATATGGTAAGTGGACTGTATTTGACTGAAGGCTTGGTTATGAAGATTGTTAGTTGTAAGGACTGCTTTAGATTAAGGGTATTGAATAAGTCAAAGGCTTGATATTAAATTATATTGACAGGAATAGAAAAGAGGGCATAAACATTATCCGAATCATATGGTAATTCAACTGATAATTGTCTTTAATCAGACAAAAAAAAAATTAGGGTGAATGACTAGAAAAATGTTACAAAAATAAAGAATTCTCTTTCTTAGCTGCATTTGATGAACGACGTGGGTGAGGAATGCTATGTATGTCAATTGCGGTAGATCTCGATTGCCGGCCTCACCCCCTTCATCTTCAGTGGTCCAGCACGTGGTACCGGCTGCCTGGTAAATTGTCTCTACTCGCTCATAGTCGAAGAGCGCGTGAAGTATAACGCACCTGTAGCCGCTACATCCAGATTTAGGTCTCACTTCTGTACGTAACCAACACTTGGTCTCGTCCGTAGTATTGACAGTGATTAGTGTTGACACTAGTGTTGAGCGGGAGAAAACTAGTGAATCACCGTGTAGGAGGGGGGGTGGTCCGCTGACTGACAAATTTGTCAGTTGCAAAATGCGACTGTCTTAAGTCATAAAGAAAGGAATAGTATTACTTATACGGTATGTTATAGCTTCACCCGTGGTAACCAGATATTTATTCATGTATGTATTATTTTTAATTTAAATTAAATTTTAATAATTATCTTTTACCTGACTGTACTCATCAATAATGTCATCGACGCCCATTAGCAGTAAACATGATATCACTTCACCTTGATAGTATAAATACTCTTCCAGCATCCCCACCCCTTCACCTGCACATCACTGTATCTTGATTTTATATTATTACCTGAATAAAGTTAATTTTTTATATAGTGATGATCTTTGAGTTGTGATTTTAAATTAACGACCAGCTTGCGTCCAAGAACATGCCCTTTTTAATTCTGCCATACAATTATCTGTATCTTACAATTTAATTCTCTCAAGGTTAATGTTCAATAATTAGTTTATTTTTAATTTTTTCTTTGACAAAATAAATAAAACTTGGGTGATATTCGGGTATAATATATATACCGGGTATATATATATCGGGTAAAATATTTTTTTAAATTTGATTGTTACTTGAAATACTATTTGTACAATAATCGGCCAATTTTTATAAGTTTGAGCTAAGAGAAAAAAAAAAAAATTTATCCGGTGGGTTCTCTTTGCAGGTCTTCCTTCCATGCGTCGTCCATACGATCCGGGGAGTAATCTTATCATTCGCGACCAGTAAAGGACTCGACTGCACCGAAAGACGGATCGTTTCTGTCTCTTCCGACTCTCCAAGCTCAACTGGCATAAACGTATATATATATATATATCGGGTAAAATATTTTTTTAAATTTGATTGTTACTTAAAATACTATTTGTACAATAATCGGCCAATTTTTATAAGTTTGAGAGCTAAGAGAAAAAAAAAAAAAAAAAAAAAATTATCCGGTGGGTTCTCTTTGCAGGTCTTCCTTCCAGGCGTCGTCCATACGATCCGGGGAGTAATCTTATCATTCCCGACCAGTAAAGGACTCGACTGCACCGAAAGACGGATCGTTTCTGTCTCTTCCGACTCTCCAAGCTCAACTGGCATAAACGTTATCCCTCCACAACCATCAAAAATCTCCATGGATCATAGTTGAAAAATCAGGACCAGTTGCATTACCTATTAATATATAATTTATTCAAGTTTGTAACTATCATAAATTCTCTTTTATTTTACCTATTCTGATTTAAGTTCCTCATCAGAGGGTCTCTATTAGTGTTTGGATAAATGCCCATCATTACCGTAAGTCTAAAAATCTTTACTCCACGAGCGTGTAGTACGTTCAATTTACCTGCCATCATTAAATCACATAGTTTTGTTCTTTGGTGCGCACAGCAACTGTTCTAGTGTGACACTAGTCCATATATATCTTCATAGCCCTAGTGGGCTGTACACGTTTTTTAAAAATTTATTTGTCAATAACAACAGGTCAGAATAACTTGAGCTGACCAAGTGGAGAGAAGCCTGCAATGTGTCTACGCCCTCGTAGAAGAAAGGAACAATTATAGTCTCGATTAACACCTACGTTATGTGCTAAAGGTCCAGTGTTTGTTTTCCCTCTATATCTATCCACCTTATTCGATTTCACGAAAAGAATGTTTAAGAGAGTAGCGAGGTAGTCTGCGGTTTTGCGGTCGGCCCGTGATACACTTGACAGCGTGTTCAAGTTTCAAATGATAAATGCTAAAGATGTTTGTAGAGGTTTTCTAAGTGTAGTGCTTGTTCGGTGGTTTTGACGCATGCAATTCCTCCACACCATTCGTGACAATGCAGAAAAAATATGACCAAATATATACTCTGATCACCAAGCCCACCGAAGGGGACAGTTCGGGTCCACATATGTGGTATTATAGCATTCATGATATTTGAGAATAAATATCATGAACCCTCACTGATGGTAGGCAACACTTTCCCTAATCAACTATAAATTGATTAAATGAACAAGCCTTGAGACATAAACATAACACTAACCGAGTGGGGATGAACTGAGGACTTAAGTCTTTGCACAGGCGTCAAGAAGAACGTATCTGGCAAGCTCCCGTACAGGCGGTTACCAGATTATTGAAATATTCAGTTTAAAAGTGAGTTAAAGTAAATATTAAAGTGTTAAATAATAATATTGAAGAATACATAACGGATTATAAAGGAACTATAAAATGGCTTTTAAAAAAAAAAAAAAATAATGCTTAACGGAAAACAAACGGTTTATTGAATTATTTGGAAAATTATTAATTGGATCTAAAAAGGAAAAATTGGGAAGGTGCTACAATCTTCAAGGCAATCTACGGGGTGAAACAATCATCTCTAAACATCAAGAATATAACTCGAAATCTTGGAACACTGGATTGGCGTGGGGACACCAAGGAACGGAAGGCAACATACCTGGAAAATAAAACAAGTAATTTTTTTTATTAAATACCATGGTATATTGAAAAAGATAGGCAAACAAAATTATAAATAATTGTCATCAACATTTATTAACTAAAGTAAATTCATTCATAATAAATGAGCTCAATTTTATTTTTGTAATTATTAGTTCTAGCATGATTTAAAACAATTTGAAAACATTCTTGTATTGTCTATATTTTATTGTTTAATTATAATTATTAATCATAACAACTTTTTTATTTGAATATATTTCCCAATTCCTGGTTCCTCAATTTTAGTAATAACCATAACATTAACCTTGTGATCAGGCGATTCAGATGAGATAAATTTTTATGTCAAAGATATAAAACAAACTTGATAAAACACTAATTAAAACCAATAGTTATCAAGTGGTTGGGGGCCGCTTTAATTTTAATTAACACATTCAATTCTTGAATCAAAGATCTCATGATGGACCTGCCAAATTAATTAAATTAAATTAATTAAATAAAGTAAAAAGGTAAAGTAAAAACGAAGGTAAAAATAAGGTAGGTTACAATATATCATATTTACCGAAACTGGTCACTGCCGCTTTAAACATACTAGTCTTGATTATTTACTATATTTAGGTGGTCTTTCGGTCAAAAAAAGGCCAGCCATAATATTAAATTATTTTTACATTTATGGTTATTGACGCTGATTGAATACTTTCACTCTCAATTAGATTTTATTTTAGAAATGCTCTTAATGAAATTTTCGACCTAAAATGGTCCAAGTCATGGGACTTCAACATTTTTTTATTTAATAGCTCCTCAAAGGCTGAGTTTTGGACACCATTTATTTTTTCACAGTACATGTACAGTACAGACAGACAGGGTTAATTTATTTTCTTTCAGAGTTAAGTGGACAGCTCGTATTTAATGTGGCATGAGTCGTCAGGATGGTAGACTTTCCGGGTTATTTTTAAACAAAATACTTAGTTGTCCGTTTTTTATTTTAATAAAATCTCATCTATTTATTTATTCATCTTAATTCCTGCCTTTAATCATAATTTAGAACTTTAATAAAGAAGTATAATATGAAATAGTCCAGGCTCAACCTTCGGTTTGTCAAAAGAGTTTTTCATTAGTGGCATCATCTAGGCAAGGTTTACTCATTTGAAATTTTGACCCAATCGAATAAAAAGGTAGACCGAATTGAAAGGGTAATGTTGTGATGCAGCTTTCAGTGCCACCAGCACTTATGGCAACAACTTTCGGTCAAAAACCTGATTACTTATAGATAGGGGTAATATGTAATAGGGATATAATTTATTTTTTAAATAAATTAATTTCTTGAAGTCTCTTAATTGATAATACATTTAACTTTATTGTGCAATAATTACAATCTGCCTTTTATAAGGCAATAATAATACAGATAAATGATCTCATTCATACCATATTTACAGCATCATTCACTCGCTCATTCATACAAACTCTGGTCTCCCTTCAAAGCGAATAAATCTTTCACCTTTTACTAAGGATTAGTCTCTTAATTAAAAACATAATTGTATAAATGAATTACTAATGGTGTTTATACTACCTAACGCTAAAGATGTACTCATGAATAGCAATAATTCTCTAAAAATTACACTACAAGATTAGGAAAACAAATTCAAGAGATTTAGTATCAATGGTATTTTATGAATTTATAAAATTTCGCTCAATAAATCCCTTATAAATCATGTAACGGGGGTAGTTCTTACATTCCAATCTTCTTTCTAAATTCCACATGAATGATTATCTTCAATCGCCAGTCGATAAATGTGCTGCAGAAAAAGAAAAAAAAAATATGAAATTACAAATAATAAACTCAAATGGTGACCAGTCATCAGAGAGAAATGCTTGACCCGTTTCATTTGTAAAATCAAAGTCGTAAAGTAACATAAATTATGTACGACTGACGACGAAACGGGAGCTGATGGGCCGACTGCGTGCGCTTGTAGCCGAGAAGAGGACAAGACACAGGACCTTCCGAGTCGGTCATAATTAATTATTATTTCGATCTGTCGTCGTTAATATTTCATTCACGTCAAGATATGGGCTGGTCGCTTTCAGGTCTGATGCATGGAAGCCGTACGTGATTCAAAGCTAAAGGCTGCCATTTCATTGCTGTTTCCATTCCTTCGTTAAACGTCTAAACTACCGATAAAATGTGACCAATAATAGAATACTTGTCAGACCTGGAGTAGAAAATAAACTAGTAAATTACTCGAACTGCAAAGACTACAGAATAAACTCCTATTACTTAATCAAATTAATTAATTGATTAATATCTTAAATGTGGGGGGTAGGGGAGGGGGGTTCGTTCAGTCGGTCTAAAATCTGTGAGTTCATTTTAATCTTCTGGACCTCCATGAGATGATGGTTGTGAGACGTACCATGCTCGATGAAGCTACAAAATGATTGTTAATGATATTGTATTTCTTTTTTTATAAATTATTTATTTCAGCTTGCCTACAGACCTGGAAAAAAGACTAAATTGCTAAGAATAATAGCGAATTCACCTAGGTACACTACGATCTCCCAGCCTCATGAAATCTGTGACATTGACTTTACTTACAACATAGCAAAAGAAAGGTTTTAAGGAAGTACGAACACTCTAAAGTTTCAACTAGGATGAAATAAATAAATAAATTAATTTTATTTTTAATGACCATTAGAAATTACTTTTTTTAGCTTTAGGTTTTTTTTTTAGGTTTCCCTTCATATAAAAAGTAGCCCTTCATATAATTTTTGAGGCACTTTGGCGTGTGGAAACTGTATGTGTGCATTGAGATAAAAAAAATGTCTCTCCCTACAACTGTATCTCTCTCTTAAAAAATCTATATGCACTATGAAGTAGATCATATCAAAATATTTTTTAGCTCTCCCCGTTATCTCATATTTTTCCCACATCCTATTTTTATAAGTTTGAGAGCTAAGAAAAAAAAAAAAAAAAAAAAAAAAGCTCTCGCCGATATAGAATCATTAAATGAATGAGTTATAGCCACTTATAAATAAGCTGGTTGCGTGATGCTCATGTGTCACCTGGAGCGTCATCCTTCCATTTCTTGGGTAATTTGAGTTAACGGGTTGTTCCCATTTGGTACAATATCTTGTCGCTTTATGACATTCCTAATTGTCTCGTATCATTCTTATGGGATAATTACAGTTAGCAAGCTAACGAATCAACGTAATAACAGTTCGAATTTAGTAGACATTTATTGTCTAATTACACAAGAGAGGAGCTCATAGATGTTAATGATCTCTCTCTCTCTCTCTCTCTCTCTCTCTCTCTCTCTCTCTCTCTCTCTCTCTCTCTCTCTCTCTCTCTCTCTCTATATATATATATATATATATATATATATATATATATATAAAGTTCCTACCCATTGCAGGGGTCGATGATCCGTCTGGATTTTGAACCGCCTGCCAAAAACATAGGGACGGAAGTGTTCAACGGCCCACACAATTCCCAAAAGTTCTCATTCGAGCGCGCTGTACCGGCTCTCAGGATCAGTGAGGCGCCTGCTAGCGTACGCTATCGGTTTTCCCTCCATTGCGGTCCTACGAGAGTACCGCTCCCAGTGCGTACTCACTGGCGTCGGTGGTGATCGGGAATTGTAGGGACAAATCTGGAAAGGCTAATACCGGTTCCTCCTGCAGCCACTCCATGCATCGCCGTAGATTGTGCTCTATTACTGGTGTGATCACTATATGACGTTCTTTCCTCGGGAGATTATTGATGGGCACTAGGTACTCCGCCATTTCTGGGACAAACCGCCGATAGTAATTTAAGGACCCGAGTAGTCGTAGGATTCCTTTTACATCTTTCGGGACGGTCATCCACTGGATCGCCTCGACTTTACTGCGGTTCGGTTGCACTCCCGCGCTGGAGATTGTATGGCCTAAAAAATTTACTTGCTCCTGTCCTAAGAGCGACCTTTCCGCAGACAGTTTCAGCCCAAATTGCCGAATGCGGTTGAACATGGTGCGTAAGTGTTCTACGTGTTCTGCATGATTACAGCTAAAAACCAGTAAGTCGTCCATATAGACCTGGTAGCAGGTCCTCTAAACCCCGCAAAAACTCGTTCATTAGCCGCTGGAACGTAATCGGCGCGTTCTTTAATCCAAACGGCATTCTTGTGAAATCATAATGTCCCCGTTCAAATGTGAATGCGGTCTTATGTTGGATCCGTCGATGCATTCGGATCTGGTGGTAACCCGCCTTTAGGTCCAAAGTACTGAATATCTTCGCCCCACCTAATCTATCTAGGATATCCTCAAAGCGGGGGATGGGGTATTTCTCGTCTACCGTATTCTCATTCAACTTTCTATAGTCTATGACCACTCGGTATTTCTCCTCGCCCCGTGTCCCTTTACTTCTTTACTGCTCACAGGGGACTATTAATTCGTGCTATTCACCACGATACCCTGTCTTTTTAATGCTTCAGTCTCCTCCCTGATGTGTTGCTTCAGCGCCTGCGGGTACATCCTCTCTTTCCATATATCACGCGCTCCTTTTTCAGCGGAATTTCATGCACTACCGTCTTCCCCGTTACTCCTAGTTTGCCCCCTTCCATGAAGAATATATCCTCATAGTCTCTCCTAATCGACTCTCTCCAATCTTTCTCCCAATTAATTTCCCCGATTCTCGCATTACCATCCCTCACGGCTTCCATGCACCGGTATGATTTCTTCCCCAACCTAATAGACCACGTTTTCTCTCTGTACATCACTCGTGCTCCTACTCTTCCTATGAGGTCACACCCGATTATTCCCTCGTATTCTCGCGGCATCCTCCCTTCTACGTATACTTTCCACTCTCCTCCTTGGATGCCCACCTATCCAATCCCATTACCGTTTTCTCTTTGATTTTGCACTGCCCTCCCAAGGTGATCAGTCTACACGCGCAAGCCCGGGTGCAGGGTGCCCTCTCGCTGATACACAATCTATCCGCCACCTTCCTGCTGAGGATTTTGCTTGAACTTCCGGTGTCTACCGGGCACCATACTCCACTCGGATTATGGGTATACCGCCGTAGTCTCCTACACTGTAAATCCTTAATAACGCGCGGTCACCCCTCTGCCTGTATGTGTATATATATATATAGGAGTTTCTCAGCCAATACAATATGGACATTGTATATAAACCAGGGCGGGAAAACGTGGTTGCAGGTTGGCTATCAAGGGCGATCGTTGTGAATGCGATCGAGGAGGATGTTGCAGGATCATCGCGAGACATCCGGCAATTCGACCAAGAATGGTCACCTGGCCATTGGGAACTGCTCGAGGGGACGAATGCAGAGGATGGCCCAGGAGATGATAGCTCAGCGGGAGACCGGCCCTCCGACATAGAAGATGTGGAGGACATAATCAACGATATGTGAAGCCAGATCATTTGGCTAACTAAGACTTCTGGGCTGTTGAAGACGTATGATGCGATATCATAACGATTTGGTTACCACCGGGGATTAATGAAGACAAAATTTGTCGGGCCCTTAAGGACGCATCTACCCCAGGGAAGACGCATCACATATATGTGGGCAATGCGACGTTTAGGATCGCATTAAACGATTATGGAGGACGGAACGATTAGAGATCGATCGAACATTCGTCCACTGTACCTTGAAGGTGGAAACGGTCAAAAATAAAGGACGTCAGACGGAGGTGACCCTGGCGTTTTACCAAGGCAAAACGAATGACCGCGGAATAGAGACAACCCTACAAGCATTGAAGTGCCGATATTTTTGGTGGGGCATGAAGGACACAATCACGAGCTTTGTCGGTACCTGGGACACATGCCTCACCACTAAGTACGATCGACACCCCCCCCCCAGAGCGATACAGGAGGAAACCCTTACTGGGGACATGCCACTGGCGGACCTGCAAGTGGATACGTTCACCTGGCGGGGATATAAGTGGGTCACCATCATTGATCGATTTAGCAAGACGGTGATGGCACATCTATTTGCTGAACGATCGGTGGGGGTGTTGTTAGGGGCGTTACGCATATGGTGGCAATTTTATGGTGAGCCAGACATTGCAACTGATGGCGGAAGAGAGTTTGACAATGCCGAAATAAGGGCTGAGGTGGTGGCCTTGGAGATCCGCTGGCACCTTAACACCCCAGGACCCCCGAAGAGTTGAGGAGACGTCGAGCGAGTACACAGCACGTTGAGCGACCACCTGCGAATCTATCTAGGGAGAAAATGGCTAGATCCGAACGTATAGCATATAATCACTCCATGCATTCTGCCACGGGATTCTTCGGGATTCGGACTTCGAGGACGTCGTTGGGATAGCAGGAGTACTGTGGTCAACGAGGAATTTGCGGCACGCGTGGTCAGTGGGTGAACATTCAGGGGAAACTCGTGGATGGGAAACGCAGATGGGTGGCGCGAGACAATCTCAAGGTCAAAGATGTGCTGGGTAGGATTACATTTGGAAATATCGTGTCATTACATAGGAAAAAAGGGTCTAACAGGGGCAAAGAATTGGTGAGGTACGAGGGTCCTTTTAGGGTGATCGCCATTCGTGAACACAATACAATCACGATAGAAAGCATAACACCACCTATCAAACGGAGGACGATTCACGTCGAACAGTTTAAGTTTCCTGTGGCGGAGCCGGAGCGCCCCACCGGTACAACCTAGTTAAATTTTCTTAAATTGCTGGTTACGCGCAGTTAGCGTATCGGCCCAAGTGGAATATTTTTTTTGTTTGTTGTGTTGTATATATCTGGAGGACGTTTTTTTTCTTTTCTCTTTTTAAGCTAATTTTTGTACTTATTTTTATTTTAATTTGTTCATTATGTTGCTTGCCCTAATTTCCATAATTTATTAGGTTCATATGTAGTGAAACTTTCTTTAGTCCGTCAATACAATCAAGATAATAATCTTTTGCACAATTTTCAAATTATATTGGGTTTTCTAAATAAACAGTTGACTGTTCGTAGATTTTTATATATTAGGTTGGCAGGGATGAAATATTTATTTATTTAATATTTTAATATTATATGATTTATTTATTTTTATAAAATCATTAATGTAAGAATCCATCTTTTGTTTACAAACACTAACTCAATAAGTATTAAATTAACCTGTATACATTTCTCTTTCGTTTTCATGCTACATCTGTCAGTTTATTGAGTGATGTTTATACTTTCAATGGAATCTGAGCAATTACGAGTTATATTCTTATATGAATTTAAAATTGGACATAATGCTTCTGAAATGTCAATATGGCTTTTGGTGACGGTACAGTGAATGTAAAATCTGTATATCAGTGGTTATCTAGCTTTCAATTTGGCAATCTAAACCGAAAATAAAAGTGGCAGAGGATTTAAAAATGAACGATTTGAGACCAATTTTATTTCCCAAAAGCTTTTTATGTATCTATTGTTTTTATATGACTTCATTCATGTACTTTGCAATAAATTCTTCTATGTCCTGTTAACTAATCTCAAAATAAATAAATAAAAGATAACAGAACCAACTAATTATTGAACATTCATCTGAGCGAGTCAGTGGTTCATGCTGTGGGGGAATCAAAAATGGCTTCCATGCCCGTAAAGGCAAACCGGTTGAAAACGTTCATACAAGTACAGGTAATTATTACAACTGTTAATCAAATGCTAAAAAGAGTGACGTGTGTGTGTATGTATATATATATATATATTCCTGATGCATACTTATATGTATATTTTTTCATAGCCAAGGGTGATTATTTTATGATAGAGGGTTATTTTTAGTATGTAAGTAATGGATATAAATTGATTTGAAATTCAGAATGTTAATAAATACTAGTTTTATGATACGTAATCCTACTAGTTTTATAATTACTAGCCTAAAAAAAGAGATATGGCAGAGCCAGGGATCTATCGCTTATCTCCTGTCAAGTTGAAGAGCGGAAGAAATTAGAAATATACTGGCCAAAGAGGCCTTAGTTGTAAGAGTGCCTGACTGTTGAAGAGGACGTACCTGGTCCGATTTTCAGACTGTTACTTATTGCTCAGGCTGATAGTTGTAAAAACACTGTTTTTATGAATTCAAGCTGTGAACAAAATATGTCAAAATGAACCGACTTAAACAATGATTGATATACTAAAGCCTGCAATGTACAGTTTGGCAATCTATGTAGAATTCCTTTAAGTATTATAATATGATATATGATGTAACATGGAATACCATGCTTTGTCTGCAGAACTATTCAGCTATGACATATCATAATGAGGGTGGAGAGAACCTCCACATTTAACTCGTTACAACAATTCCATTATAGCCTCTAATTAATAAGCTCACTTATCTTGTAGTGCTGAAACTATTTTTAAAATAACTTTTTTCACAAAGGTTTGGAAGCAAAACAGCACAGAGAATTTCGTTTTATGCTACAAGGGCTCATTACGTGTAGTTTATAAACACCAGAGCACTTCTAAACAAAAACTAAAATATAATTATTTCAATAACAACTTTATTATGATGAAATTACAATCTGCCTTTACTTAATAGGCAATAAATGATTGAGATAAGTGTTTTCATTCATACCATATTTACAATTCATCATTCGTTCGCACATTCATACAATATTTACAAACAGCCCAGGGGCCCCCCAAGTCCACACGGTTGTTGCCTCCCTCGCAAGCGAAAGAGGAAGCGGAGTCTCGGGAAGTCCCCCACGCTCCCCACCAGCCACGTCACCGGATACGAGCCAGCGGAGGCTGACGAAGAGCGCGAGAGCCACATACGCTCAGGACATGATTGGAGAAACTGGCCATTGCCAGGACTCCCACTGTGCGCATTTATAGTAGGTCACGAGGTCACTGCCGTTTCAGTCTCCGGGGAGGATTATAGGGATGAGAGGAGCAGTGCTGTGCTACGGGATTAGGGTGGTTGGATAGGTTACTATGGAATTTCATGAATTTTGAAGGGATGAGTTCAAGAATGTAAGGTATATTAAGATCATTATGAAGGGTTTTGTTGGTGACGTAATAGGGAGCATTTACTATTGTTCTCAGCACTTTTGATTGAAAGGATGGATGCGCTTGATGTTCGACTTTTTTGCTGTCCCCCATAGCTCTATTCCGTATGTCCAGATTGGCTTAAGTGTAACTTTGTAAATAAGTAGTTTATTTTCTATCGAGAGATGGGATGTCCTTCGAAGTAGTCTGTACAGTAGTCCGAAGCGTCTGTTTAGTTCTTGTCTTTTTAGCCTCGTGTGTGGATTCCATGTAAGTATTTTGTCGAGATGGAAGCCTAAATACCGTACTGTCTCAGACCCGGGGAGAGTAATCAAATTGAAAAATACTAGCAGACAGGACTTGCGGCAGAGGGTAAAGGTTATGTGGGAACATTTTGCTTCCTTGACTTTGATTCGCCATTGGTTGCACCAATACTCGATCTCATCAAGGTGTTTTTGAAGGTTTTGGGATGCTATAACAGGGTCTGAGTGGGATGACAAGACTTCAGTGTCATCTGCAAATGTTGCCAAGAAGGTATTGGGGGTAGAGGGGAGATCAGCGGTATATAGGTTATAGAGGATGGGACCCAGGACGCTGCCCTGTGGAACTCCTGCTTTAATTGGATAGTAGTTAGAATAATCTAAACCACAGCGGACTTGGAAGAAGCGGTTTGAAAGGTAGGACTTTAGGATTAGGAAAAGGGTCTGTGATAAATATCTTTTGAGCTTGTAGAGCAAACCTGCTCGCCAAACCCTGTCAAAAGCTTGAGATATGTCCAGAAATGCAGCAGTCCAATACTGTTTGGATTCAAGGGCTGAGGAAATGTGATCAACAACGCGAAGGCCTTGTTGAGTAGTGGAATGTTGTTGACGGAAGCCAAACTGATGTATAGGAAAAAGGTTTTTGGATTCAACAATTGGAAGTAGACGTTTTAAGAGGAGTTTCTCAAATATTTTTAAGAGGATAGGGAGTAGGCTAATTGGACGGCAAGATGAGGCGTCGTTGGGTGGTTTTCCGGGTGTGGCGAATAGGACAATAATGGAGTGTTTCCAGAGGAGAGGAAAGTGCGTGGTTCGGATAATGCAATTATAGATGTAGGTTAAGATTATGGCTTTATGAGGATAGCTGTTTGAGAAAAATATAATTAATACGTAAATCTAACATACCCACTGTTTAATAAACCAAAAGGTGGAAGTTTTTAAATCCGATCAGTTTTAAATATGTAAGTAAAAATGTAAGTCCGAAACATAGCAACAAACTATTGACTAACAATCAGTGAGAAAATTATGCATAAATTGTATACGTAATAAACTTTTGCAACCTTTGACATATCAGGTGTTCTATAGTAAACTATTTTAGTTGGTTCTGCATACTTTAAATATAAGTAAAATGAAACAATCAACTTACAAATTAAACATTTTCCTTATTAATCAAGTCGTTGTCTCATAAATAGTAATAGTTTTATGTTTAAGGTGGTCTAATGTTATACGATAATTTAATTACAAAAAAATTTTGATTGCTTTATCCCAGTTTTAGTCACCCATTTCTAATTAATCTTCTCCTGTTGCGCCACGCCTAAACCTAGAACATTTTTGTCAAGAATTATATACCAATCTCTCTTTCAGATAATAGCTTGACTATATAGACATAATAATTTGTGGCTGGCTAATTTAGAATGGTCTTTTATATAATAAATTATATCCCATCAATTAGTTTCGTTCCGGTGGGGCCTTGATAAATACATCTGTTATAAAACATACGTTCGGTTCCGTTTATATTAACATTAATCAAAGAATCGTTTATTTTTTCTCCTGTTTAAGTTTTTTTTTTAATTCATGTCTCGAAGCGTATGACGTGCTCCTGTCGTCAAATTAAAGAGATCATTAACTCAATTTATGTTCGTGTCACTTTTTATTGCACTGTACAATATACTCCTAATTGTCGTCAAGGTTTCTTCCAAACAGGTGCAGGATATTATTTAGTCAACCGCAGCTGATGCTTCGGAGGTTGTACATAATTAATATGATTTGTAGGAATAAAATTTATAACATCTCCTCTTTAGTGTGTAGACTTTATACAATAAAATGATTATTTCTTATTTATTTGTAGAATAACTAATAGTTGCTTGCGATTGTTTTGGCGAATTCCTCATGGTCCCCAATGAAGTCCAATAATAATAACGTACACATAACGAATTTTTTATGTTAAACGCGTTTACACATAACGTGTAAATGTACTGTTAATTGAAAAATCACTTATATAATGAAGTTAACTCTATAAAAATAATAAAAGATTATTTGATAGAATTCAGTAACTAAGTAACCATGATAACTAGTAAACTATTCAAACCGTTTCTTCCAAGTCCGCTGTTGTTTGGAATATACTAACTACTATCCCATTAAAGCAGGAGTTCCACAGGGCAGCGTCCTGGGTCCCATCCTCTATAATCTATACACCGCTAATGTCCCCTCTACCACCAATACCTTCTTGGCAACATTCGCAGACGACACTGCAGTCCTGTCAACCCATCCAGACCCTAATATAGCATCCCAAAACCTTCAAAAACACCTTGACGGGATCGAGTATTGGTGCAACCAATGGCGAATCAAGGTCAATGAAGGAAAATGTTCCTACATAACCTTTACCCTCTGCCGCAAGTCCTGTCCACTAGTCTTTTTAAATTCAATTCTTCTCCCTGTGTCTGAGACAGTACGGTATTTAGGCTTCCATCTGGACAAAAGACTGACATGGAACCCACACACGAGGCTAAAAAGACAAGAACTAAACAGACGCTTCGGACAACTGTACAGACTAGGACATCCCACCTCTCAATAGAAAACAAACTACTTATTTACAAGGTTATACATAAGCCAATCTGGACATACGGAATAGAGCTATGGGGGACAGCAAAAAAGTCGAACATCAAGTGCATCCAATCCTTTCAATCAAAAGTCCTAAGAACAATAGTAAATGCCCCTTATTACGTCAGCAACAAAACCCTTCACAATGATCTGAATATACCTTATATTCCTGAACTCATCCCTTCCAAGTTCATAAAATTCCATAGTAACCTATCCAACCACCCTAATCCCATAGCACAGTCATTGCACTGCACCACTCACCCCTATAATCCTCTTCGGAGATTAAAACGGCAGTGGCCTCGTGACCTGCTAATCATGTCCTGAGCGTCTGTGGCTCTCGCGCTCTTGGTAAGCCTCCGCTGGCTCTTATCCAGTGACGCGGCTGACGTAGGAGCGTGGGGGACTCCCCAAGACTCCGCTTCCTCCTTCGCATGCGAGGGAGGTGACAACCTTGGGGCCTCTAGGCTGTTTGTAAATATTGTATGAATGAGCGAGTGAATGATGAATTGTAAATATGGTATGAATGATAACATTTATCTGAATTACTCATTGCATAATAAAAGGCAGATTGTAATTTTATCTTAATAAAGTTGATTGAAACCGAAGTAAACTATTAAGGGAAAAAAAACATTCAAACAAATGAAAAATTCGTGTTTTTTTTTGATACCATGTGAAAATTATTGATTTCGCGATATTTTAGACATGGTTTGCATTGTTTTAATTGTTATCTGTGCTCGCCAGGACGTTATAAAAGTAAAGGTGTTAATCTACAAACTTTCTTTCTAGGAATCTTTATTTTTAAGTTAGGAGGGATTTTGACATTTGTTCAAGATGTGTGACCTCACCAAAACATAAGTCCAATTATGCCAACACCCTTACTAGAACCCGTCACACGTCCTAACCCCCCACAACATTACAATACGCAGTATTATTCTGGGACCACCATCCCCCCTCCATTTGCCCCACTGCTTCGTTAAATGCGTTCAAATCATAATTATTTAACTATTGGGAATCATAAACAAATGAAGAGTTTATATTGCTCATTAAAGAAATATTGCTGATTGTTATAACTTTCTAATAATATAACGTTGGTAACTATTATGCAGTAGCACATAGTAAATAATAGTTATACATTAAATAATAAATATTTGGGCTACTTTTTGTGTAAATCTAGGTATATCTGTATTGACATATTTATGTGTTAATATCCATTCGTAAAATATCGTATTTTTGTGCAGGATTCATTTTTATTTTTCTAACAAGTTTTTGTTTTATTTTCTTCATATTTTTTTTGTTCATATTCACTCTTTTCATTAAGTTTTATTTTTAATTCTTCAAGAATTAGTACAGACAAAACATATAAATTTTTGTTTTATTTTTTCATATTTTATTTGATTTGTACTTCTCCGTATGTTGTAAATATTATCGAGGGACTGGTACTGTCAAAGACCCCACTTCATGTTAAATAAATGTTTGTTGCTAAGGCACATTGTTCCAGTATAGTAAACATATTATTTATTATCATAAAGTAATTGAAAAAGTCATTTGAGATTCCTTAAACAGTCGAATTTCCGTCAAAAATAAAATAAAACTGCAGCGTGGCCGTGAGCCTACCGCAGCCACCGGAACAATCGACTCCTGATGACTATAAAAGTTTATGACTGTTTGCGCACTGCTTCCATCGGGACTGGTCATCGTGACTGGTTTGGATGTGGGAAACAGCTCTTGCTCCAGTCACAGATACGTCCAGGAATCTTTAAGTGGCTCACACAGATGGGCGAACTCCTTTAATGCCTAAAGACTGCTCTATTCCAGGGAGCACCCAGTTCATGACTTCCAATCCCATTGTGTCGGAGCAGCTAGAACGCCGTGTAAGTATCAATTGCTACAAAACGCTTCCTTTCCTAAGATTAAACATTTTCTGTGTCAAATTGATTTTTTCACAACTGCATATGGAACATAAATAATACAACCAGCGAATAATATTGCCACCATATGCTGGGTGAATAATAGTAATAACTAGGCATAAATGACATTCGGGAAAGTTCATCCAGTGATGGCTCCATATATGAAGGATTATGTTAATGGCAATTTATTTAAATTAATAAGCCCCTACTCGATTTCACCCCGAGTCGTCATGGTAAGTATTGTGCTGCTAGTCCAAGGATGCGATTCAGATGCTCTCATAATTTTTGATGCAATTGTCTCTACATAGTCTTGCTTAAGTATATTAATAATAAGTCGATATAGTTTTTTTTCTCACTAGGTTTGATTTTTTTTGTTGTCCTATAAATATGTGCTCCATAGATACCAGGTTCGACAGTGCCCCGCTATTTACCCACTTGACTGACAATACAGCCAAATGTCTCCAACATTTCCAGAATGGGATCATGCAAAAAGTGGTCCGACATACCTCTTTCGAGAGGTTGAAGAACGCTGACCTGCACCCGTTGCTTGGTGTGCCATCGGTGGGTGAGTTCATCCGCCGGAGACACATTAAGCTTTTTGACTCATTGCAGCACCTGACAAACCCAGTGTTTAACACTATGACCCCACCACCCCTCCCGCACCGATGGCAACAGAATGTCGGGGAAAAATTAGGTTAAGAATTACTATGTACGTTAGTTTTAAGGTTGATAAAAAAGGTAAGCCCCATCACCTTTATTAGTCAGTTTAGTCCAGCCACGTATAATGTATATCATTATACTTGTTTATTCATTATATAATTTTTATAAAATAACACTCCAGGGCCTGGAGACAGATGGATGTGATCGAACCCTAGCCCTCAGACAGAGACTGAATATCTACACCCAGCCGAGAGATCGAGGCCGATCTCCGAAGCTACCGAAGCCCCCATCTACCTGTTTAAGCAGGGCCAACCTTCCGGCCGAGAGGCCGACTTATTGACCTGGCTTTACCTGTCTGACTACAAACCATTGCTTAGGTACCCCTAGGCTCCACCCTCGGTAGACTCTCACTACCTTCCTGATTCCACCCGCCTCCTTTAGGCATTCCACACCCTATATCCTTCTCATACATCCTTCAAATGGGGGAATCCCCTTAGTGAAAGGCACTCATTAGCCCAAAATAATTTAATAATAAGTTTGAGAGCTAAGAAAAAAATAAAATAAAATAACAAAACCTGTATATAATGTAGCAATGCTACAGGAAATACAAAAATAATTTTAAATAGATTCGCCTGAGGATCTATAATTATATATAATTTCAGTAAATTTAAAGGAGCTATGGGGGAAAAAAAAAAAAAAATGATGCCAATTAATTATCAATAATTTAAAATTTATTATTTTGTGATCCCTCATAATATCGTTAAGACAAGTTTTGATTTCACATGATCGTGGGCAAATGAAACGTTTATGAGCTGCAAAAATGTGTGAACACTGCGCTGTATTTCATAATCCAACACGTTCAAAAATAGTATCACAAGAAGAACAGCTTGTTTAGAGAAAAACATATTTTTTGAACAGTACTTTCATAAGTAAAACCATCCCTTCTTAAAGGTTTCACCTCGTTAATAAAAAAAAGGAGAAAATAAAATCAATTATTTCTCTTAATCGTATATTTTGGGAAGAAAATTTGTGTTAACCGACCAGTTAAAGCAAATTTCAGTTCCCTCAGCATTGCCCCCTAATGCGCATCAAGAGCAATTTAATTAATTAAATTAGATTAAATTTAATTCTTGTAAGTATCTATAAACGAAATGAAGGGCGTAAAAAGTCAAGGAACAATATGGGGAGATTTTTAATACTCGATATCTATTTCTGGTGTCAACAATTTTTCGAGATTTTTATTTTTGGGTTAACCTCTCTGATGTGTCTTTAATTATGACAAAAAACAAATCAGAATATTAAACCCGAAACCGTTCCTGAACTAACACTTTAGAAGTATTAAAAGGTATTGGAATGGGAATTATTTTTTGACTCGTTGACTTTTTTTTTCATACATTCTTTTATTTTATTCTAGCTTGGATGGGCTAGGTATATGCAACTTACCACTTTAAGACCAAGTTGTTAGTTTTAGTTTAAGTTTTTAGGGTTTATATTGATTTTTTCAAAATTAGAAACCATCTTGCATAAAACATCTGTGTGTCTGCCTGCCCTAGTCTTTGTATGTCCCCTGCTCAAGATATATCAAATTTTACATTCTTATCTCTATAAAACGTGGCTATGTGCCATTGATTAATTATTCTTGGTGTTTGAAAAAAAACCTAATAGGCGTCCTCATTAACAATTTACAATTTGTGTTTTATTTTATCAAACCTAAATTAACAACTAGCCATAATATCTGTCATTACTATTGTCAATAGTTTTTTCGGTATTCCTATTTGATAAGCGAAGGTGCTAAAAATCAAATAGAACTTAGTTAAAGCTCTTTTAATTATTACACAGTTATTGAAAAATAAATATTTTGTACCATATTGAATAAGTTGTCAAATTGAATTTCTCAATGTTCTCATTAATGATCTGTGATGTGAAATTTGCCAAGTCTAAGTAGACTATGTTAGGTCATTAAAACTTTTTGGCGTGTAGCAGTACAAGTGAAGCTCTAGTAATTATTAATAGTGATTAATATTGGCACCAATTATAAGTGGAGGCCTTTCTCTGTTTACTGTAACTTCGCTATTCAGGTAATTGAAACGCACTGTAAAAATTATATATAAATCTTTACCATTTAATTGACCTGGAAGTGATACCTGATGTAAAATCATATTAAGCATTCTTGTTAATTAAAAAAGTAAATATTCTCAAAATATTTAGTTCTATACAATACAAACTGAAGTGAATGGTAAATAAATGAATGAGATCAATGATATTTTATAGTTTTAAAATCCTTTCGCAGTGACAACCATGTGGATTTGGGAGGTCTCCCGGCTGTTTGTAAATACTGTATCATTGAACGAGCTATTTAATTGTAAATATGGTATGAATGAGAACATCACAATATCACAATTGATTATTGCACTATAAGGCAGATTGTAATTTTATCACAATAAAGAAGTTTTAAACTCAGTTGTTGTAAACCATCAAAACGGTGATTGCATCAGCATTTTATCGAGGATAAATGTTCTATTTGATGCCCTAAATAGGTTAAAAATGAAAGCATGTTATGAAAAACAATTAATTATTAATCAGTTAATATATAAATCTTTTGCTATCACTGTGATATGTAATATGCGTAGGACTATTATTTCATACTTATTTAAGCTTTCTATGAAATCTTAAAGCAACTTTTAATTTCTGGATGCGATGATAGGTTTTTTGGAAGAGTCACAGATGTGACGTCTAGTCTTCATGGCACTTGATGGTGGGTGGTGGTGTGACCTGTCAAAAGTGTTTACAAGTTGATAGTCACAAATTGGTTGGTAGGAATCAAAAGGTGACTTTTCCTCTTCATACCCTTTATTGACTTATGAATTACACTTGTCTATTATCAAGATATTTATATGAAAAATCACAATCTGCCTGAATGGAATCTAAGAATTTATTTATAAAATATATACAAACACATGCCCAGGAGAACAAGCTTCCCTTTCCCAAGGCGATTCCCCCCAGCAAGCTAGACATAGCCATGTGTTGAAGACCAAAGAGTGGATAAAATATCCACAGACGCTCAGGCCATGAGGGGGGATGAGACTCAGTACTAGGATCCCATGGGATACACTTCTATTTTAATAGCTTGAAAGGCCACCGTCATTTAAGGTGACGAGGAGGATTGTAAGAATGAGTGTTATTGGATAAGGAGTTGCAAAGGCATTTGAGTGATGAGTGGATAAGAGTTTGTGGATATCAGAAAATCCGGAGGGTATAAGGACACTTGGATCATGGAGAACGCAATGAAGGGATGATCTTAATGTAGAAGGGAGCGTTGACTACAGTTCTTAGAATTTATGATTTGAATGCTTGGATTCAATTGATGTGCGAATGTTTAGTAATCTCCCAGGGTTCCCCTCCGTAATTACAAATCGTTTTAGCAGCTGTTAGTCTAAGAGAAGCGGTTTTCTAATGTAAGGTTCGAGTCCCTGTTAATCTCAAAAAAAAAATTTGGTATGTAATAAATAATATGAGCTATACGATAGGTAGAGGGAACGAAGTGAGGTATTCCAGAGATACCACAGTTAGGTAACAGGGAGAGCAGGACGTAATGACAGCTGATCGCAGTCGCGCTCCACTGATCAGCTGATAATTGCCACCTCGCTCGAGCTCGCTTGCGTCACCCCTCTCCATACTGCCGCAGACCCATCCATCCTTCTCCAGTTTCACCACTTGAGACAGGTAAAATTCATGTATAATTTACTATTTCACATCATTTCGTATTACATTTTAAATAATCCAATTAATTTTTAATTACATAAACGTATGTAGATTTCTGAGGCTAACCCTTCTCAATAATCGATTCCCGCTCAATTTTTTTGCGTCTTTTTCCAATGCCATTATGTCCACGAGCTTTTTCTTAATTAATTTGAACGGTTGTGACATTTTTCACGTGTGTTTTTGTCTTGAATGTTTGCAACCTGAATAAAGTGAGGTTTCGTCATATTATTTCCAAAGATTGTATCATAGTAGTGCAAGAACAACAAATATATTACTCGTTGTATCCTTAGCACCCGAGGAGCACTTCCAAAATGTCAAAAAATGTAATCATACGTACGGTACACTCATATGAGAATAAAACGTTATAAAATACCTTTGATGGCTCAGGTTGTTGGAGTTTAGAGTCGTAGGGCTATGAGAGCGTCACTGGTCTTAACAGAGCGTGTTAGCTACATACTACTAAGAGGATTCAAACATTTCCATGTGAATGACAATGTTCCATCAATCGTACTAATTCATCTAAGTTAAGTGGTTTACGTGGTTTATATCAACAGCTACCAATCATACCTCGTCTCCTATAAAACTCTATCTATATCATACCACCTGGCATGTGCCTCGTTCTTGGCACATATCGGTGAGTTTCACAAATTAGTTTATATACAGAAACAATGGCGGTGGTAATCTGAAGGTTTGAAGACAAAATAAATCCCAAAAAACAAACAACAAAAAATATCCTGGACTGAAAATATACATAAAAACAAATCAGGAAAAGATTAACATCGCAGTAAAATTGACAGCCTACAATACACATATTAATAATGTAGTGATGTATTGTAGAAAGGAGGATGGTTAAAAGTGTCTCCCAACCATTTTCTTAGCTGACAGACTATTTAAGGAGTGGTAACAGTAAATAAATTCATTTATTAAAACGTATCACCAGTATTGATTGTCATAAGAAAAGAATTTTCGTCCTGAGAACAATAGTAAATGCCCCTTATTATGTCAGCAACAAAAGCCTTCATAACGACCTTAATATACCCTATATTCTAGAACTCATCCCTTCCAAGTTTACGAAATTCCACAGTAGCCTTTGCAACCACCCTAATCCTGTAGCACAGTCATTGCACTGCGCCACTCATCCCTATATCCTCCTCGGAGACTGAAACGGCAGTGGCCTCGTGACCTGCTATAATCGCGTGACAGTGGGAGTCCTGGCAATGGCCAGTTTCCCCAATCATGTCCTGAGCGTCTGTGGCTCTCGCGCTCTTGGTCAGCCTCCACTGGCTAGTACCCGGTGTCGCGGGTGACGGAGGAGCGTGGGGGTTTCCCCAAGACTCCGCTTCCTCCTTCGCATGCGAGGGAGGTGACAACCTTGTGGACTTAGGGGGCCTCTGGGCTGTTTGTATATATTGTATAAATGAGCGAGTGTGATGAATTGTAAATATGGTATGAATGATAACTTTTATCTCAATTACTCATTGCCTAATAAAAGGCAGATTGTAATTTTATCTTAATAAAATTGAATTATTATTAATTAAAAAAATTATTATTAGTAAACTACTGATGTACTGATATAAATGTAGCTCACACAAGAGGTACATTTATACTTAATTTTCCTCTATAACATGATTTTTCAGTGAACCCTCTTTTGTGATTTCAAATATAGTCTATTTGCTTTTTGGAGGGATATAAAGTTAATACCATATTAGTATAGTTAAAAATTTTGTTTTATTATTTAAGCATATTTCATTTGTGTTTGTAAGTAAAGTAAACTCATATGATAAATATGAAATGGAAAAAAGGCACATCCGCGTTATTACCCTTCCCTTATAGATGAAAACTATCTTTTTGAGGTGAGACCGTAACCTTCAAATTTCTAAAAAGTTTTCATTCCATAAATGCATTAAATAGCTTAATGATTTATCGGCACTATGTTGTTTTCTTTATTAACCTTTAATTTCTTTTCAACTCTTACATTGCCACAATATCTTAGGCGTCCTCGTTTTGCCTTTTCTGGCATCATCATACACATTTTTCGTTTTTAAAGATATAGCGCAAAGTAAAAATTCTATGACTTGAAATGACAGGAGTTAGAATTTATTAAATAAAACTATTGTAATACAAATACACAATAGATTGACTAGAGTAAGAAAACTGATATATTTGTCTATAATGTAATGATTAGAATTTAACGGGTGTACCTAATTTGATTAGTGCCTTACAAGTAAAAGGTTTAAATTAGTAAATGGTAAATTTATTGAAATGAAATAAAAAATTAAATCAGTAACTAGTTTGCACAGATTGCCTTCAATTGTGAATTGATAAACATGAATAGATTTTTCTTTGTTTTTATAAGTATCAACTTACAACAGAAGATAAAGAAAATGCCTCTTGTCTTGAGTTGTATTCATACCAATTGTCCTGTAAATGTTGGGCCAACATCTTTACTAAGCCAATCAATAATTTGTACATTTGTCCTGTCTATTTTGTGTTTATCGCTATAACTATTTGTAAAGTAAAAGATAGTTGAGAATTTTGTAAACTTCCTCTGTGTTCGGGAATCTTGAAAGATTTTATTAGCACCAATTCTCCTATTTTGACGTTGGTTCGTTGTTTGTTATTTATCGTGCTTTGGGATATTTTCCCTCTTAATCGCCCTTTTGTACACTCCATCCCTCAATTTATTTAGTTCCGATCCTTTTATCTGTCCTCTGTTATCCCTGTTAAAGAACTTGTTGCTCGTTTGCCGGCAAAATATCTACAGGATAGCCGTTTAATGACACACCGTGGGTATTGTTGAAAATGTTTACTAGTGCAGATATTTGAAGTCTATTTCTAATAATAATCTTATTTCATTGGGTTCTTTACCAATCCTCAATGGCTTTTGATTATCCTAGCCCCGCTGTTAAGCGTAGTACACAACGGAACTTTGTGGCGGGGATGCCCCGATTCAATGTCCCACGTCTGTTCAGGGACAGCCCCCGCAACAATGGGTCTCGTCCACACTACAAGGGGTAGTTCTGTTGGAAATGTTAGCCCCCACGGAGGTCTCTATGTTTCGCTTTTAAAATCAAAATAAACAAAAGCAAATAAAAAGTCCAATATTAATACTCCGACAATGCCCTATGACAAAAATTAGTTTAACATAAGACCATTCATACCCCAAGCTACGACAGGTCCACCAGCCTTCTAATTTTATAATTGTCCCTAATCATCCTTTCTCTAGCCAACGAAAGACTGCTATTAATCTATTACTATCTGTAGTAGATAATATCATTGCTGATTTTTAAAGTAGAAGCTATATTGTCAACATTTACTTTGCAACATATAAACAAACACAATAATGAAATAAAACAATACTGAATTATAAAGCATGATATTGAAGCGAACACCATTATATAATTGTAACATATGAGTGTAAAATACACACATTTTATGTCTCTTTGTTTACATGATTCTATGTTATACTCAGAGCAGGAACCGCTTTCAGAGCTGATGGACGGAGTGTGAAATTGTTACTGTTATTTGCTTGATACGACCCTCTTCGCAAGTTGAATAGAATATCGGTAATATATTTTTTTGCTGCTGTTATTTCCATATTCGTTCTACCACTCGGCTTCAATAAGCCTGCTACTAAGTCCACAAAAATTGTGAAACTATCTTTATCTGTCATTTTTTGGGTTAGTTTTCATGCATTCCGTCAGAACTGGCTTTTCATAGAGTGAATTTGGTTTTCCAGTTCCTCTATTTGAACGCCAAACTTAGCCGACTGACATTTTAATGCATGTTCTCGCCTGTCACATTTTCTGTAGTGAATATGCGTGGCCTTCTACAAGCCACGGTTGATTTGAAGATCCTTAATTAGTTTTAAAGTAACTTCGCCCACAACTTGAAAAACATAAAATACTGCAACAATCAAGGCAGGTGGCAATAACACTGTGACAACTGTGTGTCAGACTGAGCCAAACACCCCGATAACACGTCCAGGCTTGCAATCTCGCGCAACATTCCGGTTTCGATGGAACTGAAAATCGTGTATCACGTAGACCCGCAATACACTCAAGGAACACGGGGACATGTGTGGGGTCAGAATCGCAGTAGTGCCGATTCAGACCGCAACATTAAGTATAGTTGTCTACTTTTCGGTTGTTTATTAAAATTTTGTTTTTACTTCGTTCCAGACGAGAGAATTCTCATATTGTAAAACCATGTTTTAGCTCAGGTGGGTGAAAAATGCTCGGTTAATGTCTCAAACAAGCTGTTAATTAAAAGGGAGTAATGTAAAACTTTGTAAGTATTGTAATAAATGTTATAATTCATACCATATTTACAGTTTTCATTCACTCGCTCATTCATACAGTATTTACAAACAGTCCCGGGCCTTCCAAATCAACATGGTTGTCACCACCCTCGCATGCGAAAGAGAAAGCTGAGTCTTGCGAATTCCACCACGCTCCTCCATCAGCCATCAGCCAGTGGAGACTGGAGAGTGCGAGAGCCACAGACGCTCAGGACATGATTGAAGAAACTGGCAATAGCGAGGACCCCACTGTTACACATTTATAGCAGGTCACGGGGTCACTGCCGTTTCAGTCTCCGAGGTGGGTTATTGGGATGAGTGGTGCCGTGCAATGACTGTGCTACGGGATTAGGGTGGTTGGATAGGTTACTATAGAATTTCATGAACTTGGAAGGGATGAGTTCAAGAATGTAAGGTATATTAAGATCGTTATGAAGGGTTTTGTTGCTGACGTAATAAGATGCATTTACTATTGTTCTCAGGACTGATTGAATGGATTGGATACGCTTGATGATCGACTTTCTTTCCGCCCACCAGAGCTCTATTCTATATGTCCAGATTGGCTTAGTGTAACTTTGTAGATCAGTAATTAATTTTCTATTGGGAGATGGGATGTCCTTTGAAGTAGTCTGTACAGTTGTCCAAAGCGTCTGTTTAGTGCTTATCTGTTTAGTCTCATATGTGGGCTCCAGGTCAGCCGTTTGTCAAGATGAAAGGCTAAGTACCGTACTATCTCGGATACAGGGAGAGAAATGGGATTGAAAAAACTAGTAGACAAGACTTGCGGGTGAAGGGTGAAGGTAATATGGGAACCTTTTGTTTCACTTAGTTTGATCAGCCATTAATTACACTAATGCATGAAGGTTATGGGATGCTATATCGGGGTCTGGGTGGGATGACAAGACCTCAGTGTCATCTCCAAGTGTAGCTAAGAAGGTATTGGGGGTAGAGGGGACGCCAGCAGAGTATAGGTTATAGGGATGGGACCCAGGACACTGCCCTGTGGAACTCCTGCATTTATGGGATAGTAGTTTGAGTATTCTAAGCCACAGTGGACTTGGAAGAAACGGTTTGAAAGGTGGGACTTTAGGATTAAGAAAGGCAGCAGTGCAATACTGTTTGGTTTCAAGGGCTGAGGAGATGTGATCAACAACGCGAAGTCCTTTTTGAGCAGTGGAATATCGTTGACGGAAACTAAACTGGTGTATGAAAAAGGTTTTTGGATTCAACAATTGGAAGTAGACGTTTTAACAGGAGTTTCTCAAATATTTTTGAGAGGATAGGGAGTAGGCTAAATGGACGGTAAGATGAGGCACCATTGTGTGGTTTACCGGGTTTGACGAATAGGACAATAATGGAATTTTTCCAGAGTAGAGGAAAGTGCGTCGTTCGGATAATGCAATTATATATGTAGGTTAGGAAGATTATAGCTTTAGGACGAAGTTGTTTGAGAATTTGAGGAGTAAGGAGATCATATCCAGGGATTTTCGGTAAGGTAAGTTTTTCAGAAGGTATTTGATCTCAAAGGGGTTACCAGCTTTTGGTGGAAGTGAGAGAGGGATAGGTGAAGTGAGGAAATCTTCAACATTTGTGCTGTGAGTATGGCTTTGATGAGCAAGGTGAGGTGTGAAAGTGTGGGAAAGAGACAGAGCGAATTCTTCCGACCTATCCACATCCGAAGCCACCCAGGACCCATCATCACGACGGAGTGGGTGAAACAAGATGATATTTTAGGATTTTCTTATTCCTCAGGGAGTCATTCCTGATAGACAGAGAGGAGAGGTGGGAATTGAAAGAATTGGAGCAGAAAGATGCCAATTATTAGGCCTTTGAGATGCTGAGGTGAACGATTTTGATTGTGAATTTTTGGATTACAGTTGGGCGACGATGCTTTCCAAGTCGACCTCTGGATCAGGGTAGTGAAATATTGCACTCCATCGTATAGGTCTTGGGATGTGTTCAGGGACACTTTGAGGTCTATGGAATCTGTAAGAAGCTGAGGGAAGTGGTCCCAATCAACTGGGCACTTAATAAATGAAGGAGGAGGCAGTTTGTGAATTGGTCTTAATAATAATGGGAAATGGTTAATAATAAAGGGCTATGATTGGTGGAGAGGTTATCGAGGTGCGTGAGTGAATAGTTTAGAGTTTCTAAACTATTGTTGAAGAAGAAGTCTTTTATTAACTGCAATAGACGTGTCAAAGGTTAGAATATGTCAACCACTAGGAAAATTACAAGGGGCTGAAGAAGCATGTATGTATATGTTTCAATATGTCATGATTAAGAACTTTAAAGGAAAGATGGTCGTAAAATCTGGAAATTTGAACATCGAAATTCCTTCATATAGTCCGTTTTTCTTTTTATATACATAATTAAAGTTTGTTTACGAAAAATAAATAGGGACCATGTTTACCCCATTTTCACAGCTTCTTCTCAAGCTGAAAAACAACGCGACACTTGCTTACGTGATGTGGATGAGATGACACCTCTTAAACCTTGTGGGTAGCTCTGACTATTGATAATAGAAACTGACCTGGAGCCTGCCTAGGAGGCAATGTTGTGTTTGAAATTTGAAAAACAGGATGAGGTATTAATTAGAATGAGTTATAGCCCATTGTCAGTTTATGTGAATACCATACCATATTTAGAGCTGATTAATTTCATTATTGTAGTCATGCTACTTATTCTTATAAAGGTAATTTAATCGTTAAGACCTATTGGGATTTTTATATAAATATATCATCATCCAGTAATAATTTGTTTAGTGCAGTAAGAATATTTTTAATTGATATTCTCTCTTGGTAAATAATGATGATTCAATCTATTGTGACTGTTGTTGGGTTAGTTTTCTATAATGTTTTTTTATTTACTTTATTTAATAACATCTTGCTTGTGGTTCTTCACATATTGTATTATTTTTATTTTTTCTCAAGCACATCTATTTATATTAATTTTCTATCAGACCAGTAGCTAGACCTACCTAATAGGAGGAATAGGAACCTGGGTTCTGCAGTATCTATGAATGGTGGGTAGTGCTTAATTAATTAAACCCTTCTACCTAATTTTTTATTCTTTGGTTCTCAAAATGCTTCATTTACATTTAGTTCTATCATACCAAGACTTTTCTCCAACTTCTTGATCATGGATATTTTTTTTATGTTGCCACTCACAAAGCTCTTGTTAGGTTGGCACTCATTAGATACTTCTAAATAATAAGAAATTCGTCACAAATCAGGAACATGTTAAAGTTTGCATATCTCATAATGCAATGGATTAGAATACAAATTAATTCATTATATAAGCTAACTAAATTTATTCTGATTCCTCATAAAAATTAGTCTAAAAAGTTAATAAATAATGTACCCCCGCTAGTTTGAGGAGTAATTGACAATATGAAGTTATCGATAAAACAATAAACCAAGTTAGACAACAGGAATTAAGTGGCTGGCCATAATATTTGCTTATCTAATGTAATCTCCTACCTGTGGTCATTACAGATAAAAGGAAGTTATGTATTAAGAAGGAAACACAGGTGGTTCAGATCCTTGCAACCACTTTTATGTACACTAATATATAATTTGTTGCGGTGAGAACGTATGTGTCACCTCGAGGTCTCTTTGCAATGTTGTGATAATGAAACGGTCTGTCTGAGGTGCTTGCTAGCTTAATAAAAAAAGCCCTATAGCTGATACTCCTTATCTCCCAAACCTTGTGTAGCGACCGCTAACTACACAAGATAAATCACTCTATACTCTATTGTATATATACATTGTAAATTGGTTATAATATGTTGTAAATGTAAATTGAAACAAACGTAAATAAGATTACCAAACCATAAGTCATTGTAAATGTTAAAGACGCAGCTGCAAAAAAAACTAGTTAGAGGCTGGAAAGGGTAGCGCAGGTAGCGGGCGACCCAGACCTAGGCCTGGGACACTGCCGAGAACAAAGCAACACCTGCAACTGCGATATCATTGGCTACTAACGAGGCACAGCCGAGTATAAATAGACCCGGGTTTTTGCCTGTAAATCATTCTAACAACGGCTCTTGAACTGGTGGACTTGCAGCTGCACTGATGTTTCAAGACTTGGCCTTCTCATTTATGAAAACCTCTGGACCTCTCTTCCTAACCTCGTTATGTTTTAGTCCAGCCTTGTCAGACCTCACACTCTCCTAGTGGGATTCTCTGCCTTCGTCTCGCTAAAACTAGCAGCTCCTTGGGAGAGACCTCTCCCTCGCAGACCACGGTTGCTGTGGCCCTACAAACTTTGCCTAGTAGTGTCCCCCACAGCAATCCAGTCTGCCTCTCTCCGTTTCACACTCGCCTTTGGGATCCGGACGGTTTTCACCTACCCTCAGATACCGAGTGTGAATTCGTGGTCATTCCAAGACCACATAAACTACCTACACTACCTACCCTATACCTCTTCTCGTGGGCATAGTGCTTCTCATGAAGCAGTTGTCCAGGTCATAGCTTAATCTACCCTCACTTCGTCATCAGGGCTAGGGTAACTAGGCACCCCCCTTGTGACGACCCGAGACCTTGCATTCTTTCAAGTCATGAGCAGTATCGACCGCGATTTTGTCACATATCTCACACTGTACTTAACTGTCATACGATTAAAACAGACTAGATGTTATTCTCATTTTAATATAAATAAATATAAACTGAATCCAATTCTTCATGAATGCCACTTAAAAGAATACAGTGGCCAGATATCTAGGTTTTTTTTTCCAATATTTACGTAATAACCAAATAAGAGTATTTAAAAAAATAAAAAATCATATGCTAATATGCAATGAGTCAAATCTAAAAAAAAATATTAACATCATCGGTCTTGATTATGAAGAAAGTTTTCATTGAATTAAACATATGTTTTAATTTAGTAAAAATCATTTTTTTTTGCATGTATGAATCACACCCACAACCAGAAATAAATTAAAATTCTTTGTTTATTCACGATAATGTGTTCATTTTTCACCACATGTTAGAAACACCTGTTGTCTGCGCAGGCCGGCATTAGTGTTTTGTAGAGTATGAGCTTTTTGTGCATATTTATCTGTGATATCTGATCATGTACGGTTACTTTATAAAACATACATTCCTTCATGCTACGGTTCAGAAATTTTATTTTCTAGTTTTATGATCTGAAAACGTCGTTTCGAATTTAGGTAGATTATCTTTGCCGCTATAATATTGTAGGTTTCTGACTATGCTGTATACTGTTACGTATAAAATACGTAGGCCAGTTTATGTTGATTTACGTTAAACGCCAAGAATTTTCATTTCGTTCAAGTGTGGTACATAAATTCACAATGTGGTAGATTTAGCACTCCGGGTACTGTTATTAAGGGGGTGATCTGCGCAGAGATCCGTGATCCTCTCAGGCGTGATGCTATTATAGAATATTTTCAGATAGCTCCCTTCCGTCGATGTAGCTTATAACTACCCGACCGTATAAAATAGCTCAGCTTACAGCCGCGTATTATACATTGCCTTCTATTTAATATGGACAGTGTAATAACCGTGAAAGGGTTTAACATTCAGATGACATATGTCAGATTAAGTCAACTTATGTATCGTTAACCAATTAAACATTTTCAGTAGCGTACCACAGGTGGGAGGGGGGAAGGGGTAAAGGTTGTCTCTCCTGGGCCAAATGATTTTTTTGTTTAAATAATATAAAAATAAGCAATATAATGTTGTATTGTTGTATTCAACATTATAACAGAAGTGCATGCTAACCACCTGGCGCCTAATGCCCGAAAAGTGGAAACAACTCCGTATTTTCTTAACTGTTCAGACCACAAAAAAACCTTAGATTAAGATCATTCAGTGACTATCCCATATCTGAACAGCCAAATACGAAAATAAAAAAATGTGATGAAAGCTTTTAAACTAAACGTCAGCTTCAAATTCATCGTTCAACGTCAAAATTTCAACGCTTGAAAAATGTTAAAGCTGTCTCGAATAAATGTTCGAAGAAATCTCAGAAGCAATATATGACAACCCTGCTAGCGAACTAACTACATTTGGCAAAGGAATAAACGGTTGCGAAAACATTATTGACGCTGAAGTAGCTGAGTGGGTACCATGTGATGTCGGACAAGAGTTAACAGATGACGAAATTATAAACCTTGCTAAAGGAAAGGAAGAGGAGCCAGGAAGTGACAATTCCAAAACCATTGGTGAAACAAATTGCGAAACGAAACGGTGACAAATAATAGATTTACTCTAAATAAATCAAATCCCCGTCCAAATTAATCTGGATATGGGAGAGTCTACTGTAATTGGTGATTCCATGGAAGCTGTGGAGGTAATCAGTAGCTAAGAGGCAACACTTTTACAGGTGATCCCTAATTTAGTACCAAAATGTTTGGATGTAATAAAAAATTTGAAGTTCGGCAAGCTGACTCCTATTAACATGTATACGAAGTGCTTCAGCGTATCACTAGGGCGAGAAAAAAACACATTTATCGTTCTTTTTCTTGAATAACTGAAAGATATCCTAATAATCTAGGACAGATATCATGCCAAATATCTTTAACTGCCTTGCGAAAAACTTCAAATTGGTTCTTAGAAAACTTTACCTGAGTAATTAACGCCCAGCACTATATCCACATAAAATTATGCATGTTGAATATAACATAAAATGTTGAAGCATCAATGAGGGATTGCCTGTGAATTTCCCTAAATTTGAGCACTTTTATTTTTTACTTTGAGCAGTCATTAAAATTTTTCTCCGGTATACTACACTTATTGTTAGATGGTTCTACATTATCGTCATTATTGAGGGCCAAATCAACTTTAAGTATCACTTCTAAACATTCTCTGTATTTGATAAATAAGTTTGCTATTACCTTATCCACACTCTGCACTCTTTCGTTAAAATTTGGCATAAACCTTCTATTAACAACCGCAAAGATGGTTGTTTGAACCTGGGGCATTTCTCAATCAGATGTGGTCCCATGAGCGGTCGTGATCATATAATATTTTACTAATGAGACATATATAGAACACATTTTCACAACAACTCACGCTTTGATCATCACCGAATCGAAGCTATGGAAAGGAAAGACTTAACCTAATTACCGAACAATAAACATCAAGTTATGGTAATGTAAAACCATGTGCCAACGAAACAAAGCAGATACCACAAATGACAGGCCGACCGTTCACTTTCTCACGCGTTTCGACATTAAATTAGTTCAAAGTCTTTTATTTCAATTTAATTGAAAAACATCTAATAATATTAGAATCTGCCCCTGAAATTTAGAAAAAACCCTCCTTCACTTCTCCGAAACGATTAAAGGCGACATACCTCAGGTTAATCTGTTTTTTGCCAGTTTTCAAAAAAGGCAGAAAATGTGAAAATACAATAAATTTATTGTTAATGATGCTGCTAGTTAATTAAAACGCTTCGATATCATTGAAAAAAATAACGATAAATAAGTCACTTTGTTTTTAAAATCAACGTACATTTCACTTTTCTAAGTGTATAAAAATTATTTTAGAAAAATTAATTGTTTCCTTTTAGCTACAAAATGAACTTTTTCAACAGGTTACATGTACTGCTAAAACATTTTACGAAAATATACAGCCTGGAAAAGTATTCTATCGTTATTGTACTAACCAAAAAATAATAGTTTATAAAAAAAATTCTGATTTTGTGGGTATTTTCTACCCACCAGCTTAAGGTGGCATCCCGACTCTAAGCCTATATTTTTACGTCTAATTACTGTAAAATGAAAAAAAACATGGACAAATATATAAACGCGGTTACATTTTATATCATGTTTCGTAATCGGTAGTATCAAATCTTGATTTTGATTGGCTTGAAAGGGTGGCTAATTGGATCCCCAGATGGTAAAAGCACTAGGCAGGCAACTTAGCATTTATGCTCTGCAGAACAATATCCTTCATACATTATGCTGTTGCTATATTATGACTAACCTTAGACCCTCAAGATTCCATACCGTTAACCTCCAGTGAGCTATGCTGAGCTGGGTGTGTTCACTCCCAATAAAACCGCAAGAGCTGTCATGGGAGTACCGGCGAGTCTGTTGCGACATCCTGGCCATATCATCCCGGTGAAAGTGCCACCTCCAAGTTTGCATAACAATAATACCTTTATTTAAGGAGAGCGGTCCTTGAGCAACCCCCGACTGTACCTCTCAACTAACCTTTTACCCTCTCTGCTTTCTCGTACCCCTGTCCGGCCCCGAGCCGCTATCTGATACAAACCAATGTGTTTATTAACGACACTTCTGGAGAAAATGTCCCGAGGGGATGTGCCGGTTTCTGGGGATCTTCACGGGCCATCTAGACCCCTCCCACAGCCATTAATATCTACGCCTCTATGCTGGGAAATAAATACCAAATTTACACTTTCTACTGCCATTCATTCGTTCCTTTCATATATATATATATATTAACCTCCTTTCATATATAATTCCTTTCATATATATATATATATATATATATATATATATATATATATTGTTGCGTACCTACTTCTAACTAATTAAAATATGAAATTATAATTTACTAAATATAAAAATATATATAAAAAACTTTATTGCGATAAACATAGAACCTCCCTTATTGGGGAATAAGTAATTGTAACAAATATTCTCATTCATACCATATTTACAATTTTCATTCACCTGCTCACTCAAACAGTATTTACAAACAGCCCAAAGACCTCCAAAATCTACATGGTTGTCAACTCCCTCGCAGGCGAAACTGGAACTTTTATATGGGGTCATGAGGTCACTGCCGTTTTAGTCTCCTAGGAAGATTATAGGAATGAGTGGTGCTGTGCAATGACTGGGCTATGGGATTAGGGTGGTTGGATAGGTTACTGTGGAATTTCATGAACTTGGAAGGGATGAGTTCAAGAATGTAAGGTATATTAAGATCGTTATAAAGGGTTTTATTGCTAACGTAATATAGGGCATTTAGCATTGTTCTTAGGACTTTTGATTAAAAGGATTGGATACGCTTAGTGTTCAACTTTTTTTCTGTCCACCATAGCTCTATTCCGTATGTCCAGATTGGCTTGAGTATAACTTTGTAGATTAGTAATTTATTTTCTATTGAGAGATGGGATTTCCTTTGAAGTGGTCTGTACAGTTGTCCTAAGCGTATGTTTAGTTATTTTTAGCCTCGTGTGTGGTGGGTTCCATGTCAGACTTTGGCGAAGTAAAGCCTAACACCTAATTAATTTATTTTATTCTTATTTTTACATATATGTTCTTCTATTCTAGAATAGCATGGTGTTTGTGACTAATCATCATGGAAGATATCCGAGCTAATCTGTTGATCATTCATGAATGCCGCTAGTTACGTGAATTGTTACTATTTATTAATTTATTTCGCTTTTTCATAGTAGATAAATAATATTTGTTTCCTTTTTTATTTAATTTTTGGACGAATATATTGAATGGGTTATATTTGTTTACAATTCAAAGTTAACGTTTACATCTGCGGTTTATCATACTTCATTGGCTGTTTTTTTGTTGTAGAACACCATTTCTGGGCCTTTTGCGACCACCATCAAAAAATTAAAAATTAAATACAGAAGATAGAAATATAATGAAAGATTTTTTTTTTTCATTTGGTCTATTGTTACGAATTCCGTTCTCCGGACAGCGACCCAGCTTATCATAAGACGTTTAAAAAAATCGACGACACTAGCTCCATTTCATATTACATAATTTTGAGGGGATATAGAAAGATGTGGGGTAAAAAAAAAACCCGTGTACACACGAGGTGCTTTGACCGGCAGATAAGCGAAGGACACTCGCTGACAGAAGTGCCCAGTAATGATAAAAAAACAGGCACCGTTTACGACAGGACTTCACCTTGGCTGAATTTTGCTAGTGCCTCGGCACTTGTGACGGATTTATACGGGGCCTTGTCGCAACGGACTGCGCAAGCGGACAATGGCCGACCTTTGTCGATGCACTCAAGACTTACTGCCGTTGAATATGCAACAGACAACGTTTCGGCAGTCCCCGATTTACTGCAGTCGGTACCATCCCCGGTCCAGATTAGGGAGGGTCTTCCCTTCCTCTGTGTTCGTCCCGGGAGTTGTCTCCCAGGCCAACAAGCAGGGACTAGACTCTCCCAGACGCTTTTCCACTCTTGATGTCCAGAAGAGATATGGAGCGAAAGCAGTTATAAAACAATTGAGCATTACAAGACTAGAGAAAATAATTATTCACTCTGTTTCAAAGAAAATAACTGATAAATAATATATTTTAATGTATTAGTCATAAAAAGTGTGTGATAAAATCACACAATAAAAAAATATAAATATCCCCTTAATTCGATGAGGTTCTAGGAATAGGCCCAGTGAGATGAATGTGTGAATTTGGGCTGGAACAGACTGTGTACGAAGTGCGTGTAATAAACTATAATTCGTACCATGGGCTAAGAATACAAACTACACTGTGCTGATCTAGATAGGAAAATAAATACGATCTTGCAGTAAACTGGAAACCTAAACAACTCTGGAAGCCATGTTTCATTCTGATCGCAACCGACTGTGACAATGACGAATTAGCGGTTCCTTTTTGGGATAAATGGTAATGCAGCGCGTACCTTTAATGGGATGTACTCATATCAAATAAAGCTAGAGGCGAAGTGTGAATTCCAAATGTCCAGGATTGGAAAAAGACTTCATGTATCTGTGACTTTTTTCATACAAGAAGCCGATATTTGTACCATCTCTTGGAAAACATTATTTTAACTTTTTTTTTTTGCTCATATGTTGTTTGTGTTATATGACTGTGAAATATAATTACAATCTGACTAATTTGGAAACAGCTATTAGCTCTCAATGACCTTATTCCTCCCATATTTACAGTACATATTCACTCACTCATTCATACGATAAATACGAATATACATCTCAGGGGTCAACCAACTCCACTCGATTGCCACCTCCATAGGAAGTGAAGGCACAGGATATCACCCACTCTCCTCCATCAGCCACACCATCGGCCATTAAAGTCTGGCCAAGCATGCGAGAGCCACAGGCGATCAAGACAATATTGGAGAAACTGGGCACATTCCGGACTCCCCCTCCCATGAATTTATACCACACCATGAGGCTACTGTCGTTTTAATCATGAAGAAGGATTATAGAGATGAGTGAGGGTGTATGATGACTAATAGGGGTGGAGGATTGAGATGATTGGATACGTTTTGTTGGTGACATTTTAGGAACTTTAAAAGGATAATATTAGGATGTAAGGTACACTGAGTTGAGAGAAGGGTTCTTTATAATTATTTTTCTAAGGACTTTATATAAGAAGGAATGGATGCGTTTGAATTAATGAAGCCTACATAATACCATACTTAAACTTCAAATAAATGAACATTAGGACTCTGTGTGTAAACGATTACCCATACTCAAATCCCTAGAAAACAAGAAATTTATACTTAAACCAATCTGGACATACGGAATAGAGCTATGGGGGACAACAAAAAACTCGAACATCAAGCGTATCCAATCCTTTCAATCAAAAGTCCTGAGAACAATAGCAAAATGCCCCTTATTATGTCAGCAACAAAACCCTTCATAACGATCTCAATATACATTCTAGAACTCATCCCTTCCAAGTTTATGAAATTCCACAGTAGCCTTTCCAACCACCCTAATCCTGTAGCACATTCATTGCACTGCACCACTCATCCCTATAATCCTCCTCGGAGACTGAAACGGCAGTGGCCTCGTGACCTGCTATAAACGCGTGACAGTGGGAGTCCTGGCAATGGCAAGTTTCTCCAATCAGGTCCTGAGCGCCTGTGGCTCTCGCGCTCTTGGTCGGCCTCCACTGGCTAGTATCCGGTGACGCGGCCGACGGAGGAGCGTGGGGGACTTCCCAAGACTTCGCTTTCTCTTCGCATGTGGATTTGGGAGGTCTCTGGGCTGTCTGTAAATATTGTATGAATGAGCGAGTGAATGATGAACTGTAAATATGGTATGAATGAGAGCATTTATCTTATTACTTATTGCCTTATAAAAGGCAGACTGTAATTATAGCACAATAAAAAGGAGTTGAAAAAAAAAAAAAAATAATAATAATCATGTAACACCGAAGGGGTTTGAAACTGTTAACTATCTCGTTTACAGGTTCAACATAGTTTCAGCCAGCATTTACCTTGAAAATTTCTGACAATGAATGAACAAACAAATGCTCTTCGCTCAGCTTCATTCCCATAATTTACGAAGACAGGATCCATAATGAGTTGCCTTATTTGTGGAGCATCAAATATTCTTGCTTTTCTTACTTACTGAGATTTTTTTACTTTTTCGTACTCAAATGAGGCATTTCCCCCCTAGATATGCAAAGTATCGTCCGTTCTTATCAAGAGCCTTTCTAAATTGCCCAATTGCCAACCCAAATTTCATATGGCCCAGCTTTATACACAGTGGTGGAAAGATGATTTTCTTTCGTTTAACTAAGGGGTTGTTAATGACATTCTTTTATGTTTCGTCTGTCCATGTTTTGTTTTTAGGCTTTTCTAACCCAGTGGTGTGTTTTGTCTCTGCTAATCCAGAGATGCAGACACAAGAAGGGAGGATATTTGGTGTGGACACTTTGATGTCCAAGGAGAAAGTTTACAGTTTTTTAATTTTTTATTGTTTAATTAAGTCCACACAAATCGAATTGATGCTCATGATACTTTATCTTCTCCATGACCTACGCTGTAATGTTATATTCTTTTATTTTTGTTGAGTGAGCAATTGGTATTGAACCATATTTATTTCCATTTGGGTAGGACACGTTTCAAACATAGCTTTGAGCTGTCAACAAATAGGTGCTTATCATCTGGGAAATAGTCAAAGACCCAGTTTTTCCAAGAGTCCTCCAATTTCGTGACAAATTACAAGATTATCTTAAAATACATAGGAGCCAATATTCGTATATATGATTTAGAACTCCACATTTTGTATAGAGCACGTTAAAAAAAAATCTAATGTAAAAAAGTAGAATAGATATAGAAATACTGATTCCATATTTAGATTCGGCGCTCAAAAATTGCTGAAATCAGTTCTAAAATTCTAGGCACCATATTTATACTTTAAGACTTTGTTAACCCAAGCTATTTCACCGTGTACTTCGTGCCATAGAAATATGTTTTAAACTAAATTATGTTGCACAACATTAATAATAAACTGGTTTACTCACAGAATCATTGTGTCAGAAGTAGTTATTGTACCGTTGGTACAGAAACAGCGAATACAGGAAATAAACCATAATGCTATCATATTCATCCTTTATAGAATACATGTGTAGATTTACAATACAAGTAGCAATCGCACAATTCTTCTTATAAGTTTTCTTAGCTATACAATTAGACAAATAGTAAGCTGCACTTTGTCAGTATCAAGCTTTGATCTTGTTGACAGCGACTGTCTTATAGTGTTGGACATTTCATAGCACGATAATCAATTCGTTTTCCATTCCCGTGCGTTATATTTGCATATAATGCCCACAGGCAAATTATAAGTGTTTAGCGCTAATTGCAACAATACTTAATGAGCAGTTCCTACCGCTAATTACATTCTTCATCTCGCGAAATGCCTGTTATTACCAGTTTCGCACTGGCTACAGTTCCACCTTCTCCCTCCCAAAAATAAATTAACTCTGTTGGGTTACACCGGTGCAAAACGAGAACAGCTTCATTAGGCCATTCCAAGGCTTCAAACTTAAATCGCCCCGAGCTATAATGGTGCTGTTTCCCTGCAGTTAACGCATTAAATTTGCGTAGGTCTAATTCAGACCAAAGTGGTTATCGGGATCGAACATCGATACCGGTTTAATCGCCGTCGCTTTCATTTTGAACAAGTTACCAATGACCAAAAATAGTCACACGCACGCAAAAAAAAAAAAATGAGTGCGTTTATATAACTGAAAACTCACGCAATGTGACAAATCGTTATCAATTCACATCTTCAGAAAATTTCGTAATGTAGAACTGGGTGGTTTTCTACAGTAAATACAATGTCCTTGACATGTTTTTTTGACCGTTTCATTTTCAACTCTTTGAAACGGTTTTTTGAAATTAGTCAGTACACTAGTGCCTTAAGATAACACAAGGATGATACATGCAGTACATTTTCGCTATGGCAAAATCCAGTCGGGAGTTTTAACTACTGAGGTGCTTGACCTCTCATTGTCTGCTCGACATCTAATTGGAGATATCCCGGGCTTGAGTCTTGACCCTGCCACAATTTTGTTTTAGCTAATAATTGTTAATGGTAACGGGATGTATACCACAATTTCAAGACTTTATGATGAGTTTTAAGCTTTTTCTTGGTTTCTTTTATCACATGTCAACCAGAAGCGCGAAGGGTTCCTGCATATTCTTGACATTGGTTCTACAACAGCAATGTTTTAATTATTTTACATTGGTTGAAATGAAATCTTCTATCGTATTTTCAAATGTTTTAAAACATTTTGCTATTATAAGCAGGTAACTGTTGTTTTTTTTAATTTATTGTATTGATTCCTGTTTTATTTGATATATGTTTTTTTTCATTTTCTAGGATATATAGTTCTGAAAGAGCAATAAATTCTCCCGATGTTAAAACGACTGAAGGGACGTAAATGTATCCAATAGGGAAATGCTCGTGTCTCGCTCGATAGTAAATATTTTTGATAGGAAATATTCCGTCCAATTTCTCCGGAACAATTAGTATTTTATCAGTTATCATTTAAAAACTCTAAATTAAATTTCACCCCAAGAATCTTTTAATTGTCGTCTTACGAACCGTTTAATATCTCTGGAACGCCGCTATAAATTTCATTGTAATTACCCGATGACAGAGATCCCTTCCCAGGGACCTACTTCTTGTGAAAAAGGCTGGTCGAGGATGAGTAACAACTTTGAATATTTTAGAAGTTTTAATTCGAAGCAACTTTTAGCTTAACTATTAAAATTAAAACGTCTACTGTTGGCCTGATTTTAAAATCACATATTTTCACTCCAGGAATCAAGTTTTTTCAAACTTTCAATCTTATCAAATGACTGGTTTTTAATTTGTGCCTAAGCTGATGGACATAAATTTGAAAAAAATGAGATCCTTAAATGCTATTATAAAAGTGTAGTGATATATATATATATAAATAATATAGCTTGTAATTTACGCAATTTCTTTGTTTCTTTCCTAAAGTTTACCTTTAATCAGAAACAAATTCATGTTATTTTTATATGCATGAGTATTTGCAAAGAATTTGAAGGATAAGGACAATGTTTGGCATAGTTATTGAATTGTGATTAAACTCCAAAATGTGACTACTTTTTTCGTTTTTTGCCTTCTAAAATTCAACAGGAAGAGTTACATTTCAGGAACGCATACTGATTTAAGGCTCATCAAACCGTTATATTTATTTTTCTTAAAACATGCTAACTTTCACTGTTTAAGTAATAATGTAACCTGATGTTAGCTTCAGTCATCAATTCAATACACCGGACTGAGGACAACAACACCTTTTTATATTTATTATTAGTTTAATATTTATAAAATTTACAATTGTCTTCAGAAGCACAATCAAATAATATATGCTTTGATCACTGAGACCGTATACATGTGTACACTGCATTTTTTGTTACCAGCTAATTATTATAATCCACTTATGGATTTAACATGGCAAGAAAAAACATAATATAATTAAACAAACAATTACAAACAATGACAAGGTATAATCAATCAAAATTAATAAGGTAAATACACAATTTAATTTGGTTATTGTTATTCCAACACTATATGTTTTGGGCGTATTGGGTGTATCGATAGAGGGTATGCTTACTGAAATTGCCTATTTCTCTTATTAATTTGTTTCGGAAATGGAAGCTAGAAAAAAACAATCCCTGTCTGGGTGTGTACATATATATGGATTCTGCGTAATTGTAGGTCTGTTAGCATGGTGGTTATGTTGGTGTATCGAGGGTAGTTGTTAATTATGCACATACTGTTGTTTTGTACGACTTCCAATTTCGTGTAATGCAGGTGCAGCAATTGTCATTGAACAAAGGATTACTGCTTTATTTACTATTAATTTGTTTTCGGGTGTCAGTTTTCATTTTTTCCTGAATTAGGGTGAAATTTTACTAATGAAGTTTTTGTTATTGTTACATTTATTGTTTTTGTGGAAGTTTTTGCGCATGCGCTACTTTCTGAAACACCTCTCAACATCGCTCGTCCTTCAAATACTCTATTCTACCATTTTTAGGCCACAGTACAACCAAAAAATTGTTCTACCAGGCAACTTACGTGAGCTGGTCACGAGGGAGCCCTCAAGACGTAAGTAAATCGCTTATTTCATTTGTGTAGAACAAAAGTGAAAGTGAAATCGGATCGAGAAGTCGGCCATTTTAAGAAGCATTTGTCATAGCGCCATTCGGATCGTTCACTAACGCCACTCAATTATAATCTCTGAGCCACTACGTTCTGGTGGCTCAGAGCCAAGACCCGTGACTCGTGAATGAAACATGCGTTTCTATCAGCAGCTAATGTCAGCAGACAATAAAAAAAAACGTACAAGGTCGTTGGGACCTACCCCCACTCCGTCGCCGGTTAAACGTAAGCCGCGGCGATCTAACCGAAACATAGCACCTGAAAACTCTTCAGCTCCCAGCAGCTCTATGGAGGAACTACCATCACTACCATCACTACCTGGCACATCGAAAAAAACAGCAACAACCACTCATGAGTCTCCATTTTTCACGCCCAATAGCTACGAGGTGTTGACAAATATCGAAATAGAGGACATGGACTCTACACAAACACCCACACAGCCCAAGCCACCAGCAATATTCATACGAAACATCAGTAATTTTAAATTACTATGCACCCAACTAAATAAAATTGTAGGTACAGGAAAATACACTTGCCTCAATCGGTCCCGGGACACAAAAGTATCGCCGGACACTCCCGAAACATACCGTACAATAATTAAGTACTTAGAAGAAACTAAGGCTGATTTTCACACATACCAATTAAAGCAAGAAAGATCACTGCGGGTAGTGATTAGAAACCTGCATCCCACTACACCAGCGGACGAGATAGAGAAGGAGCTATTAAGCCTAGGATACAAGGTTTGCCAAATTACCAATGTGCTCTGTGAGGAAAGAAAAGAAAATAATGCAAGCACCAAGATACCACTGCCCTTATTCTTTGTGGAACTAGAGCGAACACCTGGAGTGGAAAAAATCTATGAGGTCACCCACTTGTATTACACAAGAGTACAGGTCGAACAGCCTTAAACGCGATATAGTACAATGCCATAATTGTCAGGCATATGGGCACACCAAATCATACTGCTACCACCCTTCCAGGTGTGTGAAGTGCAGTGGGCAGCACAAAAGCGAATTGTGCAAGAAGCCCATAAAATCACCTGCTGTATGCGTGCTCTGTCAGCAAGGGCACCCGGCAAACTATAAAGGCTGTGAGGCCTATAGAATTCTAAAGTCCAGAAGCGAACAACGTCGTCGCCCAGAAGAAGAAACGCCAGCCACAGGTATCCCAAGAAGTGCCCCCGCCAGAAGTTTGAGGCCTTCAGTATCTTTTGCTGACGCAGTTCGGAACATAGAGCAGGCACAGGCATTGCCTACTCCTCCTCCGCAAGTTCTTCTTCCCCAGCACTCCATTCATCCCAGCAACCAGCAAACTCAATCCCATCCTCAACCACATATCTCGCATATCCCGCCACCTTCAGGCTCTTCAGATCTCACCAGCCTCTTAACCTCATTCCTTACCGAGTTCAGAACCCTAATTACCCCTCTTATTTCCCTTCTTACAAATCTTGTCTCCTACCTTATCCCCGTTAAACAAAATCCATAAGTGGATCCTTCCGACTCCTTATCCATTCTCCTTTGGAATGCGAATGGTGTTCGCACCCACACTAACGAACTGACAGCATTACTCCATGACAAAAACATCGATGTAACTCTTATTACTGAAACAAGACTTACAAGTAAACGATTATTTACCGTTCGACAGTACCAGACTTATCGAACTGATCACCCAGATGAAAGAGCTCATGCAGGTACCGCTGTCATTGTCCATAACACCGTATCCCATCACATAGTTCCTTTGGTAGCACATGATTTCATTCAATCCACTGCAGTGTCAATCACCACCCTCACTTTTCCCCTTACTCTAGCATCAGTGTACTGCCCTCCCAATAAATCCATTTCCGATTCCCAACTCATCTCCTTTCTAGACTCCATCGGGCATCGTTTCCTTGTGGGTGGGGACTTTAACGCAAAGCACCAGCACTGGGGCTCAAGATCCACAAATACACGAGGACGTGCTTTGCTGTCTGCACTCACACGGAGACATTGCTCCACTATCTCTCCTGACACAGCTACCTATTGGCCATCAGACCCCAACCGAAATCCAGATCTCCTTGACTTTTTCTTCTGCAATAGTTTAGGAACACTAAACTATTCACTCAAGCGCCTCGATGACCTCTCCTCCGACCATAGCCCCTTATTATTAACCATTTCCCTAAATCCAATTCACAAACTGCCTCCTCCTTCATTTATTAGGGGCCCAGTTGACTGGGACCACTTCCGTCAGATTCTTACAGACTCTGTAGACCTCAAAGTACCTCTGAAAACATCCCAAGACCTAGATGATGCAGTGCATTCCTTCACTACTCTGATCCAGAGGTCGGCCTGGGAGGCATCGTCACCTAAAAATTCACAATCAAAATCCTTTACCTCAGTATCTCAAAGACCTAATCAAATCCAAACGCCACTCCTGAACAGTGTGGCAAAGATCCCGACATTCTGCTGATCGTCGCTCATACAATCAGTACTGCAGGCTTGTAAAGCGGCAATTGGCATCCTTCCGTTCCGATTCTTTCAATTCCTATCTCTCCTCCCTGTCTACCAGGGACAACTCCCTGTGGAATGTAACTAAGAAAATCTTAAAATATCATCCTGTTTCACACCCACTCCGTCGTGATGACGGGTCCTGGGCGGCTTCGGATGGCGAGAGGGCGGAGGAATTTGCACTGCATCTTTCCCGTACTTTCACTCCTCATCTTACTCCTCAAAACAATAATCACCGTCCAACTGTCGAAGATTTTCTCACTTCCCCTATCCCTCTCTCACTACCACCAAAAGCCGTTAACCCCTCTGAGGTTAAATATCTTCTGAAAAAATTACCTTACCGAAAATCTCCAGGATATGATCTCCTTACTCCTCGAATCCTCCAACAACTTCCTCTTAAAGCCATAATCTTCTTAACCTATATATATAATTGCATTATCCGAACGACGCACTTTCCACTCCTCTGGAAACATTCCATTATTGTCCTATTCGCCAAACCCGGCAAACCACCCAATGACGCCTCATCTTACCGTCCAATTAGTCTACTCCCTATCCTCTCAAAATTTTTTGAAAAACTCCTGTTAAAACGCCTACTTCCAATCGTTGAATCCAAAAACCTTTACCCTACTCACCAGTTTGGTTTCCGCCAACGACATTCCACAGCTCAACAAGGCCTTCGCGTTGTTGATCACATATCCTCAGCCCTTGAAACCAAACAGTATTGCACTGCTGCCTTTCTGGACATAGCTCAAGCTTTTGACAGGGTCTGGCACGCAGGTTTGCTTTACAAACTCAAAGGAAATTTACCGCAAACCCTATTCCTAATCCTACAAGCCTACCTTTCAAACCGTTTCTTCCAAGTCCACTGTTGTTTGGAATATACTAACTACTATCCCATTAAAGCAGGAGTTCCACAGGGCAGCGTCCTGGGTCCCACCCTCTATAATCTATACACTGCTGATGTCCCCTCTACTACCAATACCTTCTTGGCAACTTTCGCAGACGACACTGCAGTCCTGTCAACCCATCCAGACCATGATATAGCATCCCAAAACCTTCAAAAACACCTTGACGAGATCGAGTATTGGTGCAACCAATGGCGAATCAAAGTCAACGAAGGAAAATGTTCCCACATAACCTTTACCCTCTGCCACAAGTCCTGTCCGCCAGTCTTTTTAAATTCAATTCCTCTCCCTGTGTCTGAGACAGTACGGTATTTAGGCTTCCATCTCGACAAGAGACTGACATGGAACCCACACACGAGACTAAAAAGACAAGAACTAAACAGACGCTTTGGACAACTGTACAGACTACTTCGAAGGACATCCCACCTCTCAATAGAAAACAAACTACTTATCTATAAGGTTATACTTAAGCCAATCTGGACATACGGAATAGAGCTATGGGGGACAGCAAAAAAGTCGAACATTAAGCGCATCCAATCCTTTCAATCAAAAGTCCTAAGAACAATAGTAAATGCCCCTTATTACGTCAGCAACAAAACCCTACACAATGATCTGAATATACCCTATATTCTTGAATTCATCCCTTCCAAGTTCATTAAATTACATGGTAACCTATCCAACCACCCTAATTCCCTAGCACAGTCATTGCACTGCACCACTCATCCCTATAATCCTCCTCGGAGACTTAAACGGCAGTGGCCTCGTGACCTGCTATAAATATGTGACAGTGGGAGTCCTGGCAATGGCCAGTTTCTCCAATCATGTCCTATGTAAAAAACGAACCACAATCAAAATGTGATGGATAGGACAGTTAAGGGTTTCGTAATGGTTGTAAAAACTATTAAATAGCATTTTTAACTAAAGTTAATTAGATTCCCAGCCCATATTACATACTACCAATCAGAAATTCAAGATCTTTAAGCCCTACTTAATGTGATAAGAAAATATTTATTTCTTGGGACCATGGTAATCGGGAATTACTAGGGAGCAATAGTGATAATACTCTGTGGCTAAAAAACCAACCTATTCTTTTCGATATGACAAAAAGTGTTCTGAAAGGTTTCTCTGGTCATGAGTCTACATTCGAGCTCACCTGCGCAGAATAGCCGAAGTAGGCGAGGGAGCTGATCACTGCTTGATCCACTGCAGGAGGCATTTTTTGAATATTCTGGACATGGTCCACGAAGAGAAATGAAGTCGTTACTCAAATACTGTATTTAATCTTGAAAAAAACTAATGGAACTAATGGTCACGGAAATACTCTTAGCAATAAACCTGCTGGTTGGACAGTGGGGACCTCAGTAGGCCTTGTCTGTTTTTTTAGAAATCTCTCACCAATAATTTTATTTGAACTTCATTACCTCAATCATAAGACCTCGGTTGTTACATCTCTTCAAATGGAACTATTGGCCATTTTAAACTAGAAATCCTCTATTAAAAGAGAAAACTCTAGTCCGATGAACCCAAGACCTGTTGAAATACTTTTTTTAGAGATGGCGTAGACAAACTTGAAGAGCCACTAATCCAACGTGTCAATCAAGAGCCCATCTTATGAATATTCAGTCAACAATTTACAGTCAGGCCGTTAGGATGCCGCTTTGGTAGGATTATAAGTTTTCTCATTTGACGCGGTCCTGTCCGGTCTCGCTGACAAGGTAAGTGAAATAGGATCAGTCCACGGCTAATTAACATTTCACCTTCTATTATAGATCAAAGGTAAAAAGTAGATCCGAGTCAATGAATGGAAAATATATCGATCTACCGATTCTAGGGCAAAGTATACAGATGGATCGGACAGTAACGTGGAAGTTTGTAAAATATGTTTCTCATTCCTGCCCATAAAATGTGATAATCTGTGTACGATTCCTTTCCTTGATTTGAAACTACAAAGGGCGTTAATAGCCCAACAACCACTAAACCTTCCTAATACACTATGACCAGTATTTAATTAAAATAATTTCTGTATAATTCCTTTATTGTGCTAAAATTACAATCTGCCTTGCCAGGCAATAAGTAATTAAGATATACTATCATTCATACCATATTTACAATTCATCATTCACTCGCTCATTCATACAATATTTACAGACAGCCCAGAGGCCTCCCAAGTCCACATGCGAAGAGAAAGCGGAGACTTGGGAAGTCCCCCATGCTCCTCCGTCAGCCGCGTCACCGGATACTAGCCAGCGGAGACTGACCAAGAGCGCGAGAGCCACAGACGCTCAGGACATGATTGGAGAAACTGGCCATTGCCCGGACTCCCACTGTCACGCGATTATAGCAGGTCATGAGGCCACTGCCATTTCAGTCTCCGAGGAGGATTATAGGGATGAGTGGTGCAGTGCAATGAATGTGCTACAGGATTAGGGTGGTTGGAAAGGCTACTGTGGAATTTCATAAACTTGGAAGGGATGAGTTCTAGAATGTAGGGTATATTAAGGTTGTTATGAAGGGTTTTGTTGCTGACATAATAAGGGGCATTTACTATTGTTCTCAGAACTTTTGATTGAAAGGATTCGATACGCTTGATGTTCGACTTTTTTGCTGGCCCCCATAGCTCTATTCCGTATGTCCAGATTGGTTTAAGTATAACTTTGTAGATTAGTAGTTTATTTTCTATTGAGAGATGGGATGTCCTTTGAAGTAGTCTGTACAGTTGTCCAAAGCGTCTGTTTAGTTCTTGTCTTTTTAGTCTCGTATGTGGGTTCCAGGTCAGTCGTTAGTCGAGATGGAAGCCTAAGTACCGTACTGTCTCAGATACAGGGAGAGGAATAGAATTAAAATAAACTAGTGGACAAGACTTGCGACAAAGGGAGAAGGTAATATGGGAACATTTTGCTTCATTAACTTTGATCCGCCATTGGTTGCACCAATACTCGATCTCGTCATTAATTAAAATAAAATTAAATCTCAATAAAAAAGAAATAATGTTTTTGTCAGGCTATAGCCAACATTATTCTTTACACAATATATGATTTTTGTTGAATACTAAACTTTAAATGTGGGAAAAACAGATAGAAAATCTATGTACTATGAATATGGCCATAAAATCTAGCATAGGGCTATTCCAGGCAAGTTCATGGGTGAAGTCCTCAATGAAGCAACGAAACTGAAACCAGAATATTTTCCATGCAAATCTGTATTCTGAAGAAATAAATAAGGAAATCATATCTAAGAAATAATTTACAAGGATATGAACTGCATACAAAAAGTAAAATTAAAAAAAACTAACTGAAGAAAATAAGTTGAAACTAAATACTAATATATACAAATGTGGCATAAAATAAGGCATGCCATTATCTTAAAGGTAAAACAAGTTATAGGTGAAAAAAAAAATGGTGTATGAAAAGTAAAGTTACAAGAGTTAATTATCAGGTTTTCCTTGGTTCTAGACTTAGGATGGTTTCCTTGCATGCTGCCCTTAGTTAAAATAATTCATACATCATCGGTTTTGCAAAATCATCTTTTTTTTTTTCAGAGAGAGATAAAGAATTTCTTTACTGTATTTTATGCTACATGGGCTCATTACATACATTTGACATACACTAGAGTGTCTCTAAACGTAAAAATAAAGTACAATTAATAAGCACAACTAAGATATCCACTTATTTTAATGAAGGCATAAAAGAATAATTTTTGGTGTTCCTGACTGATAAAATGAATGTCTATTTACTTTCATGTTAAAACAAAGTTGACAACATAACAATAAATTATTGTTACTACTATTACGATTTCCAAGAATGTTTTAAGTTATTTCTTTTACTAAGTTATAAAGATACTTTGAATATATATGTATAAATTATTATTATTATAATTGAATATAAATTGACCATTTTAGCCAAGTAGTCGGTAGATGGCACTACGCCTAGGTGAATTAGTTATGTTTGTCTGTCATACCCTGGGATGGCAAATTGGTAATTATTCATAGGAATTTATTCAGCATTTACTGCAGTTGAAGGATGTTACGGGTTCAAGCCGTACCCTAGTAAGGCGAATTTGTAATTATTCTTAGCAATTTATTCAGCATTTACTGCAGCTGAAGGATGTTACGGATACAGGTCATGCCCTAGGATGACAAGTTTCTGATTATTCTTAGGAATTTATTCTGTATTTTCTGCAGTTTTAAGTCAGTAACTCGCACAACAAAATATATTTATGGGCGATGCGACCTTTATAATTGTACGCCCTAGTGTCATAATATGGCTTTAATAGTAGTCATGTGTGATTTTTTAGCCTATAAATAATTTTACGGCTCGTAACTTTATAACTAAGCAACAGTAAAAATCACATGATGCACACGATACATCAAAAAAAAAAACGGAAATTATGTTTTTCAAAATTTACGGTTGATACACATACAAGAGGAAAACAAAGACTGCTAAGTAAGTATGCTATTAATAATACATTATTATTGTCAATAATCAATCTGATTTTTGTAGATTTCTGTTTTCATACATATTTGGCTTCCTCACTTTTTGGTTACTTTTTTTAGTCATTTCTGTACTGTAGTAAATATAACCTGCAATATTAATGATGATTGAAGATGTAGCCTCTTCATAACATTTACACTTTCCAAGACTGAAATTTATAACTTCTATAATTAGTGATTTGACACATTCATTCTGGCGATGAAGTAAAAAGACTACTATATGACAAGTCTTAATTAGTAAACATTACCGGCAAACTTCATTTATTAATGTTGTTTGGTGGAGGAGTGGTGTTAGCGTGGTTTTTAAGAGGCAGGTTATTGCGACGTTCATGAACGACTAAATCAGCTATTGCCGTTGGGTATTTAATACGTCCGTTGATCGATATGCAACCAATAATGATGATCAATGGCCCATATCGAACCGCTGCTTTGGTCAAAGAAGACTTTCAAGACTTTTTTATATGTTATCTTTATTTATGATATACTTTTTGGTTTATTAAAGCGTGTCATTGTTCTACATCACAAGTTAAAGAAGACTAAATTGTATTCTAAATAAAATCCTTTTGTTGTTCTTTAATCCACGAAAACACTCTAAATGAGTATTTTCATAACCTCCAAAAATGTAGATGACAAATCTTGTTTTCACTATATCACTTAACAAAGCCTATTGCATTTTTCTCCTTATTAGCTTGAAAAGTGACAATTATGTTACTCTCTGTTTCTCAGTTAATTACAGCTACAAATTTATATTTTTACAGGCACTTTTACATGTTTATATGACTTTTATATGTTTAGTAACTAAATGCCAAAAGCTGATAATTTGTTTGTAAACCCTTCCTCCAAACCGTGCTCGGCTAGAGTGTTTACTTTTTAGCACAAAGTGGCTTTTCAAATAGGACTTTTGGTTATCACCTAAAAGTCTCGATGAAATACCTGATAAATTAGTTTTCTTGTGAAATCGACAAAAAAAATATTTTTTTTAACTTGCTTAATAGCAATGGGAGAAGAAGAAATTATTTTTTATCATTGCAAGAGATTAAGGGATGTCATTTGATTCTAGGGGTTGACAAACGTAATTTATGTTGTTTTTTTGGCTTGTTCCTACTTTCTGGTTTCTTATGGTTGAAATGGTAAAACCTTCTTTTTGAAGGAAACTCCAATTCCGTTACAATTCATGGAGGTGTTAATGACTATTAATATACTCATATAAATGCTCCTTCTTGTCTTCGTTAATCCCCGGTGGTGACCAAATCGTTACAATATTGCATCACCCATCGTATTTTGTGTATTCGGCCTTCAATTTGTTTTTTTCTTTGGCTTTTTCTTCTAATTGTCATTGACTTGAGTTGTTATTCTTCTGTTGTACGTGATCGTCTGTGTTCGTTTGATATAGCTCATCACCAAAAGGTTCCTTGCTTCCATTGATACACTCATTCTTCACGATGGACGCCATTAAATACTATACCTGGTTGTCTGCCTTTTCCCATATGTCCATGTATATAACTCACCTTACAAACTTCAGAATCACCTTATACTGCTGTTAAATAATATATCCTTTTTACAGTCGATTAACTTCACGCTAATAAAATAAAACAATAGGATGGAATTCTATATTGTCCTGAGCTTGATAATTCATGATAGCATTTACAATGATTATTAAAATACAACATTCACCATATCAAGTTACACTAATACCCTTCAACCTTCGTGGAAGGCTATTCATATGTATATATATATAAGTTTTTTTAATCGTCTATCGGCTTTAGACGATTGAAAAAAATAGAACGAGAGTAAAGGGAAATGATATCTTAACAACGGCTAAGTTTAAACTGTCTTTATTCCGCTTCTAATCCTCTATCTCTGTTTACAGCCTTTGTTTACATGGGGCTACGTGGTATCAGGACTAACATTGCCATACCAAGAGCCATAACTTATACATAGCTACAATATATGTATGAGATGTGTTCACATGTATTTTATTTTGGGAAAACACTTTTATTTTATTTTTTAAACTTGTAATAAAGGTGTGTTCAAATTTAACTATCATTTGTTTTAATGCTTACTCTCAGAGCTACTGTAGAAGAAGAATCTTCTGCCATTGTACGTCGTTCTTCATAGCCCATTTGATGCACCGGTTGAAATCCCACGTAACTTCTTCTTGTAAACTGTTGTGGTGAATGATGGTCGCTTGTTCCGTTCTTCTTCAGTTGATTTTTTCAAAACACCTTGTATGTTATCCACATCTTTATGAATGGTAACTCGATTCCTTTAATCCACTCGGGAGTACTGCGCCTGCGCTAAACTTTAACAAACTGTTTTCGCTACTGTTAATATCAAGTGTTTAGGTCGTAGAACTGTTTTAACAGACTATTGGGTGAACCGTTCACGGCGGAGCTATCTACAGGTGAGTGGATTGTGAAGCTGTGGACTGTATTTGCTCAGTGTATGTTGGTCATTTTATAGAGAAGGCGGCCATATTTAGAGACTGTGACAGATCAGCTGTGCTAGTGATAAGTGTGGGGTCGCCGACCAGACCCTCACAGCCTTCACTGTGGCCTACTGCCACCGTCGTAGCCTCTGATCCTGTCTACATGCGTGAAGGCTAATTTCGACCTCTTATATTTTATTTATAAAAAAATATTTAATAATTCTAAAATATATTGTTGATAATAAGACATGCAATTCTATCAACAAATGCTGTGCACAATAAACAGGGTTAAATTAAAGTGTTTTATTTGTTTTCCTAGAAGACTACTATTTATTCTCAGATTAGCCTACTCCCTATCCTCTCAATAATATTTGAGAAACTCCTGTTAAAACGTCTACTTCCAATTGTTGAATCCAAAAACCTATATCTTACACACCAGTTTGGTTTCCGTCAACGACATTCCACTGCTCAACAATGCCTTCGCGTTGTTGATCACAACTCCTCAGCCCATGAAACCAAACAATATTACACTGCTGCCTTTCTTGATATAGCCAAAGCGTTTGACAGGGTTTGGCACGCAGGTTTGCTCTACAAGCTCAAAAGATATTTACCACAGACCCTATTCCTAATCCTATAGTCCTACATTTCAAACCGCTTCTTCCAAGTCCGCTGTGGTTTAGAACATTCTAACTACTATCCCATAAAAGCAGGAGTTCCACAGGGCTGTGTCCTGGGTCCCATCCTCTATAACCTATACACCACTGATGTCCCTCCTACCCCCAATACCTTCTTAGCTGCATTCGCAGAGGACACTGAGGTCTTGTCATCCATTGGTGTAACCAATGGCAGATCAAAGTTAATAAAGCAAAATGTTCCCACATTACCTTCACCCTTTGTCGCAAGTCTTGTCCACTAGTTTTTATTAATTTTATTCCTCCCCAAGATTGTACGGTACTTAGGCTTCCATCTCGACAAACGGCTGACCTGGAACCTACATACGAGGCTCATTAGACTAGAGCTAAACAGACGCTTTGGACAACTCTACAGACTACTTAAAAGGACATCCCATCTCTCAAAAGAAGACAAATTACTAATCTATAAAGTTATACTTAAGCCAATCTGGACATACGGAATAAAAAGTCGAACATCAAGCGTATCCAATCCTTTTAATCAAAATTCCTGAGAACAATAGTAAATGCCCCTTATTACATCATCAACAAAACTCTTCATAACGACCTTAATATACCCTACATTCTTAAACTCATCCCTTCCAAGTTCATGAAATTCTTCCGCTGATGGTGGGGCGTGAGAGACTTCCCAGAAGGTTTACTTCCTCTTTCGCAAGATAGGGAGGTGACAACTATGTCAATTTGGGAGGACTCTGGGCTGTTTGTAAATACTGTATGAATGAGCGAGTGAATTAAAATTTTAAATGCATGAATGTGAACATTTAACACTACTTATTGCCTAATCAGACAGATTGTAATTTTAGCACAATAAAGAAGTTTCAATAATGACAAAAAAATATGTGAGCATATTTTACACTTTTTTAAACATCTCGTGAGTACACCCTCCAAAACCTTCGAATATGATCATTCAATGGTGAAATGTATTTCAAAAATAAACGTTTCTTTATACACAATTTTTACATTATACATTGTTCTTCGTGAGTACATTGTTAGATATTTGACCTTAATACATTGTTGCAGAAATGGATGACCTTAATATGATGGGTGACATGGACAAGGATGAAGAGGATCTGGCCAACAACGAGAGTTTCATGATCCATCGCGGCTCAGGGGAGGATCCGTTCTTCAACGACCTGGACCTCAGCGATCTCGAAGACGACAGCGTTTCAGTGATTGTTATTTAGTTTTTTTTTAGTATATATTTTTCTTTGTCTTAATGGTTCAAGTGATCTTCAACGACTGTCCAGGCGCAATCTTTATTGCCGAGCCCAGGCAATGCTCACAAACAGGTAGAGAAGGAAAGCCTTTTGTCGTTCAACAGTGTAAGGGAAATCATACAAATGATCCGATACTTTAAAGGTTTATTCCGAGGATTATGCTAGAGGTGGTGTTTTGGTTAGAATGGGCTAAAATATACGATTCAATAATCAGAAACTATTTAAGATGTAAATTTCAGCCTGCGCATCCCTCCAGATTCTCTGACCATAGCACATCTAGCTGGGGGAACCATGGGAAAAAATCTGAACTGTACATCTTCATTGAAATGACAATAGACAATAAATACAAACTATTTTAGCAGTATTTAGGGCTTCAGTTTTCCAAAATTACTTAACATGACAATGTAATGACCACCACTTCATGAAACTCACTTTAAAAAGAATTGTAGTTAGAATGAAGGAATCGGGTGGTCCAATCCAACCACAGCCTTGCTTCCCAAGGGTTGCATAAACACCTTCCTTTTGGATCCATGGCTCTCCAATCGAAGATTCAAAGTTAACGCTGAAAAATCAAGTCTTCAAATATCATTTTCACCCTTGGCGGCTGTCATACTTAAATAACAATAGAAAAAAAGAGACTTGACAATCATACTCCAAACTATCGTGTCCTATGGAGTAAAAGTTTAAGGGAGTGCCAAACCCTCCAATATTCTTTCATCCCAGCAATCCAGAGTCCTCCATAGGATAATCCATGTTCCTTTTTATGTACAACCGCACCTTTTCCACTGATCTCAATGTCCCATTCATATAAGATATAACCACCTCACTCTGTATGAACTTTCTTTACCGCCTGTTTTATACTCGCATTTCATCCCCCTCTACACAGAGCGTCACCTTAGGCGGAATTAGATACCCCATTCATTAAAACTAGCTAGCCTTTTTTTTTAAGGGAGTTTCATAGAGTGGTGATAATTAGATTGTCAAGTTAAATGACCGGCTAGAGCCTTCTCCCCCCCCCCCTCTTTCTGAAAAAAGAAGTAAAAAGAAAACTGAAGGCCTAAACACTGCTAAAATACTTTGTATTGTTTGCATGTATTCATTTCAATAATTATTATTTATTTAATTTACATCAGTAAACTTCAGATTTTTCCCATGGTCAAAGGTCATAAAACAGCTTTATCCTAATAATTGCTAGTCGTGGTATGTAGTCTAATTCTATAGGTTTCGTTATTATTAGCTGAAGAAAAAATTAACAAAGTGGGTTATTTGTTTTAGGATATAGAATGGAGTCAATCAGATCTTGGTGCAATTATAAACGAATTGGAGTTGTTAGAGAATTACATTCAAGAAGAGGAAGAACAACAAGTAGAAGATGAACATGAAGGTAGCAACGGGGAGAGTGACTGTGATGAGGGTGAGCAGTGGGTATCCCCCGCTGAAGAGCTCGTCCGAAGTTTGAAACCCTTCGAAGGTTTCAAAAACAACGACGAAGAAAATGCTGGTGGCGAGTGTCAGTCGAGTGAGGGCACCGAAGGAGATTTTATCAAAGGCCAAAAGTTCTCGACGGACGAGTGGTAAGTGTAGAGTCAGGGACAATATCATATAAACATTTCTGAAAATATGTTGTTTGTTTGTAATTACAAAAAAAACATATCAACGATTCACATTGCAGGGCATGCTGACTGTGAAGTACTTATGCTTTTGTACTAACACGAAACTATATTGCGTTTATATTGACAGTATAAATGGCAACAGGTTAAAATTTTGTAAAAAGCAAACATTTTAATTGGCATGAAAAAATAGACTGAGTTGTGCAGATGTTGATTAAGATGATCTTCATACATATTGTTTCCCTTATAAACATACAAATGTACAGTCTGTAAGGAATTTCATGGATATTTGTATTTGTTTTTGTAACTTTTATTTTGCAAATGGGAGAAGACAATTTTTTTTCTGTATAAAACGGAATTAATCTGTTAGAAAGTTTCAGAATCTATCTGTCTTCCAGTTGAAAGTTTCTGAAGTATTTAAATATTAGGGGAGCAAAGTTACCCTTAGTGCTATCAAAGTAAAAAAATGAGGTTCCATTGTTTCCGATGGATTCTCCATTTTAGAGAGAAGAAGAGGTGGTTAAAGCTATGATACTACTGTTTAATAGCAATGTCAAAGCCCATGTTTACGAAAATTTATTAAAAGAAGCAAAAAATATTTTTTTGGAATTGTCAGGTAACGATTTCATTTTTTAACAGGAAAATGCTCCTTCCTCCACACAATGCCGTGGGAACAAGAAAATGGTCTGAGGATAACACTATCCAAATACTTGTTTGCTCAACAATGTCCCCTGACCTTATCATCTTCATTAACACTTTGTGATTTTCAGCTATGAGAGTTTACGAAAGCTGTCGTCTATTATAACTTTACTACGCAAGACTTAAAAAAAACTTTATTTGGTATAAAACACAATATCTACAATTAGATATGGTTACAACTAAGAGCTTACTAGCCACTTGAATGCCTGAAGGGAATCGACACTCTGGCTTATGCCTAGAGGTATTTATGTGTATGAAAATGATAACAGTAATGATAATAGTACAGATATTAATGAAAGGTCGTGGGAGTCAAATATTCAGAATAGAGGTCTGGGAAAGGAAAACAATTATTGATAATTACAAGAGAGCTGATTATAAGTTAAGAGATACAGTTCTTAGGATGTTATTGATAAACATACCGTTTGTTAATGATAAGATTATATATATTACATAACTGTCGGTTAAGTACTATCGAAGGGTTGCGAGAGAAAATTCAAAATCTGAACGAATGCCTGCCTAGAAATATGAGAACAGAGAAGGCATGCCCGCATGAAAAGACTATGTGAATTTTCAAAACTAAAAAAGTTGTCAATGATTTTGTGTCACGTCGAAGCAGCATATTTTTTTTTTTTATATTTTACGTAGAGGTTTTATTAATTAAATAATTTCGGTAAATACTTTATTTCATTATTTTATCACATGGAAAAAACATTTTTAGTTTAATTAAAGTCCAAATTTTTGAAAGAATTCTTTTAGAGAAAGAATTTTTGTATGTGTCTATCGATTTTTTCTTATGATATATCGTGTATGATACTCTCATTCTATGTAATAGATTTTTTATCTGATACAATAAGAAGCTACAGCAATCGTTGAAGTGGACCAATTTTTTTAATTGTCATAGGTACGAATATCCATATTGCAGCGATTTCATAAGGGACTTCTATTGTCTTCAGAACGGCGGCTTGGAGTTGCGGGACGATCTTTTGGATATGCTGAAATTTACGGACAATACTGAGAATGATTGGAATGGTGAGAATTATACGACCAAAGGAGCTGTTCACGACGAAATCACGGTGGCCATCAATGACATTCTAGTACCTGAATTGTCAAGGGAGGTAAATTTGTAAGATATTAAATTTTAAAACACAATTTATGACATAATAAACAAATAGCTGATTGATTGACAAACTTACCAGTTAGGTTTCAAGGACATTAATATTGAAATTCATTCTTTGAAGAATAATGAATTAATAAATAAATTTGTTTTTGAATTGAATTAAATTCACTTTTCTTCTTGAGAGTTAAAACCCAGATTATTACAACAACATATGGAGAGCCTTTGGAGATGGCTATATTTTTAATGGATTCCTTTTATCAAATGGGAACAGAAAAAAAAAATAAAATCTATTCCAAAAATGAATAAATATCGATATTAAATTGTAACCCTTTGAATAATTGACAGGGTTTAAAGAAACTTCTCAAAATCCTGCTTCGAAGGCCTACTGTCAATCTTAAGATTTACTTGGAGAATGCGGATCCGTTCCTGCTCGCTTACATTATTTGGGGTTTGAATTTCTACCTTGGTCACTTCGCTAAAGGTATGATACAGTTTTTTATTTTATCGATATTACACTTTTGCTGGTATTTGTGTATACTTTTATTACCCCTCCAACATAATTCAACCCCCTTATTACCTGCCTCTTAGATAATATATGAATATGTATTATTTTTTGATGAATAATTTGATTGATATTTGATGGGTGCTGTATCCTTGAGCTCCATATAACATATAAATTGATTGGTTATTTACCTATAAAGTTTGCGTTGAAAGTTTTTTTTTTTAGTATTTAACAACTTTATTATGATAAAATTACAATCTGCCTGATTGGGCTATAAGTAATTGTGATAAATGATCTGATTCATACCAATTTACAATTTTCATTCACTCACTCATTCATACTAGATATACAAACAGCCCAGAGACTCCCCAAGTTCACATGGTTGTCACCTCCCTCACGTGCAAAGGAGGAAGCGGAGTCTTGGGAAGTTCCCCACGCTCCTCTATCAGCCGCGTCACTGGATAAGAGCCAGCGGTGGCTAACCAAGAGCACTTGAGCCACAGACGCTCGGGACATGATAAGAGAAACTGGCCATTGCCAGGACTCCCATTGTCACTTATTACAGCAGGTCACGAGGCCCCTGCCGTTTTAGTCGCCAAGGAGGATTATAGGGATAAGTTTTCACTAAATCCAACACTGACACCACAGTACCTACAACCACAACTAATTCCAGTACTGGCAATTGCCGAGAAATTATACATCTGTGAAAAGCAAATAAATTTTTAAAGCATAACAGCTATTAGATAGATCGCTCTATAATGGGAGGAATATCCTGAAACCTTGCAAATGGAATAAAATTAATTTTTATTACGAATACTTAAACAAAAGACGGTAGATAACTTATATCACAGAATTGCTTTCTCGCATTCGCACTATTTTTCAATTTTTAATGAGTCCTAGAACAGGTATTTTATAAAAATAAAACTATTCTGTTATATTAATCAGTCAATTGAGCTTAGTTTACTTATCGTTGAAAATGGCGTAATTTTGTCTTTCTTTCTGTAAATGACCGTTTTACGTTAACTAAAATACTTCTATATTGCAGCAAATAAATGCGTGATGAGGTGAATTAGAGTTTTGATCACGCACTTTTGGGATTCAATGCTTGAAAACCAAATCAAAACTTGATTTTATGATTACATTGCCTCATTAGTAATAGCTGAAAATCCAGTAGAGGAAAAATACTGTATTCCATTAAGTGACTATTTTCGTAAACTTCTATATATTTGTCAGACATGATAGCGAAATTGAATCCTATAACAAGTAGAAAGTATTTTTGAACAAAGCCAAAAAAACAGTGTGCAAGCAACTTTTGATGTAGTTATGCAATGGTAGACGAAGCGACACAAAGTATGTTTTGATCAATTTGACTTTTTACAAACACACTGACTTACTATCAACACTAAATACAATAATGTATATGGTATTATAGTAAGTACTTGTATACTATTAAGTCTTTTTGTAAAAAGTCAAATTACTGACAAAAACTATTAGTCACTCCGTCTACCATTGTTTAATTACATCCAATTAAGAATAATGAATATGGCGTTCTACGAAAAAGTATGGAGTAAAATAACTAAAGAGATATCATATCAATAATAAAGCAACAGAAAATACAAGATACAAACAGATTTGCAGATCCAACCGCTTGGGTTTAATATTTGAACATTTCAAAGAGAATGTAAATTTAAAGATAACTTTTTTATAAAAAGTGAAATTATTAAAGTGAATTATAATCATTTTGTATGAGATTGCTTACAAATTAATGCATCACATTGAAAATAAACCACAACATGTTTATAGCCACACCAATGGAAGCGGTTTTACTTAACATGCATGTACTGAGCATAACCTGCTGTTTGCATGTTGTTTTTCCCCTTTGGGCGTAAAAACCCTTCTAAATTTTTTAAATACATTTTAAAATACACATAATTGGAATTTATAAAAGTAAGTTGAGGTACAATAACTGCAAGTATAAGCATAATAATTAGATGCGAAAAAAGACTGTCACGTTACTCAACACATGTGATTCTAAGCCTGATAAGGTCATTTAATTAGTTTCAGAAGTTATTTTAGACTGCAAGTTTTATTCTAAGATAAAAAACAAATTAACTGCCTGGCTGTAACACTTAGGTCATTCAGAAATATTTAAGTAAATATAGTTTTGAATAAAGACATTAAAAATCTCTGGCTATTATTAGCTATTTACAGGTATTTAATTTAACAAAAAAATATTAGTATAACAATAGTGTTTGCTCTATCTTTCACTACGAAATTCCCTCTCCATTCTATAAAATAGTTTTTTTTTTTTCATCTTACGATTATAGCCACACCAATGGAAGAGGTTTTACTTAAAACATGTACTGAGCATAACCTGCTGTTTGTATGTTGGTCTGTTTTTTCCCCCTTTGGGTGTAAAAATTAAACCCATCTAAATTTTTTAAATTCATGTCTGGGTATAAATATGGATAGGCATCTTCATTTCTCTACCCATATTAGAAACAAAATATAAAAAGTACGATACTAGTCTTAACGGCTTTCGGACTAGTTATCTTTACCCAACTTTTCGTTACTTCGCAAACTGTTGATATATAAATGTGTCCTCCGGTCAGCTCTGCTGTACGATGCCCCATTGTATACTCATTTGTCTGAAGCTAAAAGTCTCCAGCAATTTCAGAATGGAATCATGAGAACAGTGGTAAGACATATCTCTCGAGAGAGGTTAAAGAACACCAACCTCCACCCGTTGCTTGGTGTGCCGTCAGGGTGGGTTCATCCACCGGAGACACATCAGTTTAAAAATGTTTAACCCACCACCCTTCCCGCATCGATGGTAACAGGCTGTCCGGGAAAACTAGGTTATGATTTTCTTTGTTATATTAGAGTTTTACTTTTTAAGTTCTTATAATCCTTTCCTAAGATCAGCCCTATCACTTTCTCTGTTCACATGCTTTGTATTCTGTACATCATGTCTGTACACTGCCATTTTCCAGAGCTGACCACATTGGTTATAAACCCACTGGCTCATATACAGCTGCAATAATGGGTCTGCCTTCCCAGAAATAACAAACATGTGAGTGGCAGATATTGTAAGATCGGATTGAGGACATGTTTCCTCAGTGCTATCCAGTGGGCACCTTTCTTATATGTATATAACAGGTGACTAGGTCCGACACGGAGGTTGGTGTGCAAAGCAAGCAGGAGGGCTTTTAGTAATCAATTAAGAAAGAATTAATTGATATTGAACTAAATCAATATGAAAAAACATTAAGCAATTCGCATTCATTCAATTATTTATAAGTATATTTCACTTCTTTTGTCACATATTAATTTGCGTTTAGAAAATGCAAGGATTTTCCCTTTTACAAATGTATAATCTATCATGTAAGGACGTTTATATTTTTATTTTTTTCAATGTCACAAATGTTTTAGAGCTCTCACAAAGATATGCTAGGCCGCATGTAAAAACCCAAGAAATGAGTGTTCAAACGTGTAAGGTGAGCAATCATTTATAACATTTTTTTGACAATATAGTTGATACTAATTATGGAAAAAGAAGCAAAGATTTATAGGAAAACTTAATCTACTTTAAATCAAACTTAGCTACATTAAATATATTTCAATCAAAACTACTTCGGTTTATCACTGGTGTGCCACAGTATGCCAAAAATTAAACGAGACCAGAATACTCAAGACTTGACTGACACGCCACTGACCACTGACTACTGGAGTAGGGATTTATTTTTTTTACCTCAAACAATTTTTATTAAGATAAAATTACAATCTGCCTTGTTAGGCAATAAGTAATAGAGATAAATGTTCTCTAAAGGATTTCGGCACAATGAAACATTTGTTGAAGTAATAACACACGTTTATTTTACTTTTATACACAAGGTTATATGTTCATAAACAACATTCTTAATTAATCATAATAACAAAACGTAGAGGATCCAACACTGTTATCCCTCAGGTTGGACAACACAACACAATTTATCTCTCAATATCCCACATTCTCATTCATACCATATTTACAATTCATCATTCACTCGCTCATTCATACAATATTTACAAACAGCCCAGAGGCCCCCCAAGTCCACATGGCTGTCACCTCCCTCATGTGCGAAGGAGGAAGCAGAGTCTTGGGAAGTCCCCCACGCTCCTACGTCAGCCGCGTCACTGGATAAGAGCCAGCAGAGGCTGACATAAAGCGCGAGAGCCACAGACGCTCAGGACATGATTAGAGAAACTGGCCATTGGCAGGACTCCCACTATCACTAAATTATATCAGGTCACAAGGGCACTGTCGTTTTAGTCTCCGTGGAGGATTATAGGGATGAGTGGTGCAGTGCAACGACTGTGCTAGGGAATTAGGGTGGTTGGATATTATGGAATTTTGTGAACTTGGAAGGGATGAGTTCAAGAATATAGGGTATATTCAGATCATTGTGAAGGTTTTTGTTGCTGACGTAATAAGGAGCATTTACAGGGATTTATTAGTTTAAATAAACCGCCATCAACATAATCATTCATATGGAGAGGCATCGCTGGATGTTCTTTCCCGTATTCCATTCATGCCTGTTTGCTATTATTATTCACTCACAATCTCATTCACTAGTTGTATTATTAATTTTCTGTATCAAGTGAATAAATGGATGTGAAAGTAGAGAATTTTAGTTGGGTATAGAATGGATTTGTGGAGTACTGGGCAGAATGGATGGAAACCGCCCACCTACTGGCCATGGATGGCTACTAAAATTGCGCTTGATCAACCCTAGGCCAATGAGGTTTTCCTCAAGGAAAGATGGGAATCATGAACCAGCAGGTGGAAACCCCTTCTAGGTATGACTGCATATTGGCTTACTGATGTTCATCCTATGGGGACCACTGATACCATCTACTCCACAAATTTTTCTTATAACCGAAACGAGCTTTCCAGGTTCAGTCCTGTTTAAACAGGAGGAACAGAGATGTTATAAAAAGCTTGTATTACTCGATATAAGGTCCGGACACAGCAATAAAATTGATATGGCATGTTGCCGGCGTTGTTGCACCTGCGGTAGGTCCCAGTCCGGCAGACACAAAAAGAAAATGTACAAATAGAAGAAAAAGGGAAAAGAAGCCGTGTCGATCCAATTAATCCTTATTTGAAATGTTGCGTAAGTGAAAATCAATCAATCGGCGGAGGCTTCATCCCCTTTTGCAGAGCTAACGCGAGAAAAAAATAAATTGAAAAACCGGGATACAAGTATTGTGGAATGCTACATATAAGTCACCATGATCATGGAGAGTCGATTGGATTAAGTAACCCTCCTTTGATTGGTTGATAATTCATGAGTTATAAGCTGCTATACAATTGTGTTAAGTTTTAATGTATGTTGAAAAAAAAAATATTTTTGTGATTTGTTCTTATTAGATTTAGAATAAATTTTTAAACCGTGAGTTCATAGTTCACGAGAATAAACAGTGGATTTTTTTGCTAAACTCGAATTAGTGCATGCCTTTTTAGGTGCCTACATACAGTACCAGTTTAGGTACAAGTTTCTCCAAACATTTAAGTTCAAAGCTTCGTAAAATATAAATTAATTCAAAGAATTAGGAAAACATGGATAGGCTGGTTCGTAACAGCTGATATTAAGGCTAAGATAATGTCGGTAAAAAATTCATTAATGGCTGAAGTTTCGGTATAATAGGCATAAAAGCATAAAATAAATATGATGGAAAATTGACTTGCCCAATTTGTAATAAATACATGTAAACTATTGAGGATCAACTTGCAGCATAATATATATAATAAATATAACAAAAAACTAACCCTATTTGAAATTCTTTAAACAGATGCTCTTTACGGAAGTTGACATTTTTTAAACTTATTTATACTTGGACTTAAAATTCAAGAACTAATCAGACGGTTAGGATAGTTATACAGAATAGTTAAAAGAAACTGTAGCCTCACACTAGAAAACAAACTTTAAATTCACAGACATAATTTTAAATGACTTTATCCCAATTAATAATGTTGCACAAGAAAATTATAATTTTTCAAATAAAGATCTTATAAAAAAAATGTATAAATACTATGTCCTAATGTTTTTCACAAATTAGTATGAATAAAATGGAACTTTTATTTTTCATCAACTAAAGCCGATTCTCAACAATTATAATCATCTCATATTATATATATCTGCACTTTTGAAAATTTTCATAAGGTATACGGAACTGCAAAACGCATCGGAGCTGTGCGTTTTCTTTTTTTTTTTTTTATTTCAAGACTTCATTAGTGCGTGCGTAAATATTTTATAACAATTGTAAAATAAAAATCTATATTAACTACCGAAGCAGACCAATTGTAAGAGTTACTCCGTGAATTAAAAAAAAAAATGGTCTGCAATTAGAAAGCTGCAATTTTACTACAAGCCAATAAATAGTTTAAGCAGTTTAGAACCAATAAAAAGTCGTGTTAGTTATGAACAAAATCACCTAGTTAATTGCTTAACATGTAATCATTCCAGCAAGAAAGCCTACCTGGCAAGATATTCTCAGTCTGCGTCAAGATGTTGACCTGGCTCTGCGATGGGATACATAAATCTAGATGGAATCCCATCTACGAAGGAATCTTACAAAATGCTGTGAACTTTAACGCCAGTGAGCTGCTTTAGAGTGCGATGTAATGTGGATGTTATTTGTCAATAAAGTGTTTTATGTTGGTCTTAACAGAAAAATTTTCATTTAAAATTGTATTTCGAAATAACAATTGTGTATAAAACACAATTCTGTTCACAAGACTGCTTTAGACCGAATTCGTATTATTGTTTGATTTGTCTATGCTTCACGAAATTTGTAAACATATACACACATATTAAAAGTAAAAAAGTAGAAATTTTCAAAACTGCTCAAAATTATTTCACTTCAACAAACAAATATTACTTTAATGGACTAGGATGGCTATTGTTTTGGGTGATGATCTCTCCGACTGTTTTCGAGGTTGGGGGAATATATATTTTTGGGAAATGGAACAGTTAGAGGAATATTTATGTTCGTTTCTTTGCCAATATTTACTTTCATCTGTTCTGTTAATGCTAGTTCCTCGATGTAGTGTTTGACAGTAAAATAATATTACTACATAATAACTGTATATAGCTGTATAATAATATTACTGTAATATAAGTTGTAGGCTCACTGAATATTTTGATTTCTCTTTTGGCCTCGAGCCGGTGGAAAATCCTACTGCTTCTACTTGGTACTACTGGTTGGGCAAGTTCAACTTGCAATGTTTGTGACTCATTAACAATGTCGTCGGTTCAGTCATCCAGTTTTTTTTAAACAGCGGTCGATGGAGTTTTTGCGAGCTGTTTCGGCATAATTTCGTTTAACGAAAGGAGCTTGTTTTCATCGAGGATCCAGTATTGTTTTTATCTGCCGTAATGATCTTGTTTCATTGGGAAAACGCCGATTATTGAGATATCAGCTACCGGTATTTCATTTATCTGTTTACCTGTTGAGGTCTTTAGTGAGACAAACACAGATGCCATTTCGACAATAAAGGGGAAAACGATCGGTGAAGTTATATAACCACGGCCCGTTCGTTCAGCAATCGATCGATACTGCATACTCAGAACTGTGCCTGATATAATTTTTTTTAACTTTCGAAGATCTCATTATGCTAACTTCATACCGAATTGATAATTTTTGGATATGTATAAACGTTTTTTTTTACAAAACAAGCTGAGAAAATACATTTACGCCCACTATGAATATTGTTTTAAGCCGAAACAAAGCCAACCAACCTTCCACTATGAAATCATTAATGCTGTGGTAGTAAAATAACATTCTCTAAAAAGATTATATGCAAATGATGGACCACTAATACTTCTAATTTCCATTAGAGCGGTTTGCCTTGGTGTTGAGTTTTACATATTTATGAATTACAAAATATTTGCTCATATTGCCGATATTGTTCAGCAATTTTTTAAACGTCGTGTTACAAAGTGATTTCTAGCACGAACCCTGGCAGTTTCCCCTCCTTGGAAAGGCGCTGTTAATAATTTTTCTTTATCATCTGTTGTAATTTTTCTTTTCCTAGTTGCCTTCCTTGTTCTCAAACCGCTTTTACCCTGTCCCCTTGCACTTGGCTGATTCTGTTAACTACCTACAGACAGGAATTCAATATACTTTTTAAACTAACTACCATCCACCTGACTGCTTTCTCGACTTTCCACTGTACACTCTTCTTATCACCTTTTCAATATCTGGCAATTATCCTTGTTATTGATTTTTTTTTTGGTTCGAGTTTCCTCACACAGTCTTCAATGACTTCTCTCACATTTTTAGGAGTAGTTTCCAGCGTCGTTCGAACACTCATAATTAATTGAAACAACTTTTGTCTGCGCGCAGTTTTCTATTTCCAATAAGTGTTTTCGATGGCGTAAGCCATCATTCTCAGGTGCTACATGAGATTTTCGGCATAAGCCACCGAAAGCGCTATTTCCATAAACAAAAACTCTGTGGGCAGTCTGAAGTTAATTTATTTAATTATGTCCCTCATATGTATTCAAACGAGTATTCGTACATTCGGATTGTTTACAATCGAATGTATATTGATTTTTTTAAGCTGTTTTAGTTAATTTAGTTCCTTACAGATTCTAGACATCGTAAATCTAAGTATATCAAAGTAAAGGAGCTTTGAAACACAAGCTTTTTTTTTTTTTGATAACTGAAATACTCCAATACATCTGTGCACTACATTGTTGTAAGATTCAGCTCAAATACCCAATTCCGTTAGGGCCCTCAAAGAGAAATGCATGCTGGAAATTTGGAGAGAGGGTGGAAGGGGGAAGGCAACCTTTGTCAATTTAAGCAATTTAAGTCAGAGGCAATGAAAATTAGCATATCTTGCCTTATTTATACATATATATTACTACTACAAAAACAATGAAAACAGAAAAAAAAACCTATAACACTATGGAAATTCCAGGAGGGAGGGCATCGACGTGGTTATGCAATAAACCTAAAGAAATAACTATGATTCTGTGATATGATTTTTGTTTATAATTTTAAATGGCAGTATAAATGTTCAATTCAATCACTGCAGCGTTAAAAAAGGAGGAATTCTTAGAATATGTAGAGGATTTATAATGAACTTGATGTAATCCATCAAACCATAATAAGTGACATTAACAACTACGACTTCGGTAAAATTTATAGTGAATTGTTTTTATTTCCAACAGTCGGATGGATAAATTATGAAAAGAATCTTGCTAAACACAAGAATTCATGTAAAAAATTTCAAATAAATCAAATTTAAAAAAAAATTAACTCATATTAGCTTATTTCCCTATATTACTAAAACTGAAGCTACTAAATAATAAATATAAATTTTGCATCAGCTGGAAACAATTAGTCCACACGAAACGGGCAAATTTAAATGAGATCAGCAGTCAGGAGAATCCAAAAGAGAGACTAGGAGTGGAGTACTCATCCGAGTGCGACACACCCGAAGTTCCAAAAACTGGACTAAGCCCTGTTTTGCTTTTAAACCGCAATGAGAACGAATCTCTTCCTTTTTCTGCGTCCAAAGACCACAGTCAATACATATCTTACATTTTAATTCAAAGAGTAGTCGTATAATACTGAAGTTCTGCCGACTGAAGATTGTAAGACCTATTACCATGCCTATGTCATCTCGACGTTATTGTAGCACTTTCACTAGCCTACCCACGCATTGTCCTGTATCATTATACAGTTAAGGGAGATGCAATCAAAAATGCAGGCGTACACAAGAATGCATCAGACATTCTAATCTTGTGATCTTTTTTTTTTTTTTTCTAAGCTCTCTAGTTAGAAATTCAGGATGAGGGAAAAATATAGAATATTTAGGTTAATCTGATCCTTATACTAGGAGTACCTGCCTGTGATCTGATGGAGTCAGCATTGATATGATACTTTAAGCTAAATCGTGACGCGGGAAGTTCAAACTTAGAAATCCACCTTCGTCATTTATGGTTCGTTGGAGGTGGAGGAACGGAGGGGTCATTTTGTTCGAAGGTAATTGGGAGTTAGGTTTCAGGTGTGCAATTGGAAGGTATTGCTAAGCGCTATGTTCAATTTGTAATATTGTGTATATGAGATTGTAAATATGTAAATATTGTTTGGCATGTGTACAGTGTTCTGTTTTGAATCATACTTTAGCATTTAGTTTTAATGTAGATTGGTTCTGTAACTGTTTATTAGTTTAGTTTATGTGTGGACTGTAAATTGTTTTCTGTGTTAGGGTATTAAACATGCTTGGACAAGCAGATCCGATGGTCCTGGAATTATGGATATAAATTATTAGCCTCTCTTATATCTACTATCACGTGTTTCTTTGTGACGAGTTTGTGTTGTCGATGATGGATTAACTTCACCTACTTATACTTCCATTTTATTAATGATTTTACTTATTATTTTTATTAATGATAGGATTGTTGTGGAAACAAGTTCCAATTATTGTTATTCCTTCTTACGTCAATAGTACAGTACGCTGTAATATACTTATATTCAGTATTCATATCTTATAATGCGATACAACATCCAACTACCTCTGCAGTTGGATGACTGTCGCGGGGTGAAGTTCCTTCTCGCCATCCCCCATTAATGGCATTTAGCATCCAACACTTCTTCAATTATTAATTAACTAATTTTAATGTGTTGATTTCTTTTCCTTCGTGCAAAAAACACAATTTCTTACTTTGCCTTAAACGTTTGAGAGGTTAGAGTCATTTGATTCCATCTTAGGTGAAATCAAATTCTACATCACAGTCTGGAAGCTATCTCTAGTGTTGGTTCACTTTTATTACGTTGCTCGAGCATTATATGTAACCATACTGTTTCCGAAAAGGAATATAATACTAGAGGAAAGAGAGAAACAGTGGAAAAAAAAAGTTGTGATACAGGGCTCTATGAAGAGAACGGCGGAACGCATACGTGCTTATTAGCACAAAAGAGGCGCCGTTTCAGAAGCCTCGTGTCCCTTTGGATGGAATTGTCACTGCAAGAAAAAAAAAAGCGACCTCAATACCCATCACGTGTGAGCTTTCGTCTGCCAGTCCCATTGCTTCTGGGGGGTTTGTTTTCGCTGGCTAACCCAGTTCTGAGCGGCCACTCACAATGCCCACTCAACTCGGCAACAAAATAAGCCAGAGACCGATGACGTGTAAGCCGATTGAAGCCATAAAACAAAGATCCGAAGAAATATTTATGGGTAGGATTTTGCGTTGAATTGTCAACAATATGGAAGTGATCGCTGTCGTGTTCATCAATCTGCAGAAATAGAAGGGCTAGGGGATGTCAAATGAAAAAAATACAAAATGGCTGCCTTAGTATGGATGTGTGTGTAGGATCGTTAGCAAGGTAAGGATGGAAAGGTCATACCTAGATCACATTTCTGTCCTCCCGGAGAAAAGAAGGAAATCCATTCAGGAGTAGACTGGGCTTACTAAATACAAACAGGTCTCATTACATTGGTATGAGCCATCCCTCAGTACAAAGGCACAGAGGAAAATTAAAAAAAGAAGAAAAGATTTTTCAGCTATTCGCTTTTTTCTCTTTGACCACCTATCATATCTCACTTGATCGAGAATGGTTAGGAATTCACGCCTTCCAGAAAAGAATCTGAGATAAATACAGCGTTATTTTCTCGTTGGTAGGCTCACCTCACACATGGTGGCTTGGCCAAAATTGAAACCTAAACCTAATTCTCAATTTCATTTCAGATTAATTTGTTCAATTAACTATAAAAACTTTAATTACGTCGATCACTACATGGGAGTAAACAGTGTCTAGAAGGCAGAGAACATTTGAAAAATACACGTTGAGGATAGTTAAATAACTGCGAGTCCATTGTCAGTCATTAGTGTTAGAGTATGAGTAAAAGAGTTTGTTGAAAGATTGGTTTATGTTGAAGAAAGAGAGTCGTTACTATCAAATTTATTATTGGACAACGTTTTGAATAGATTGTTTGTCTTCATCAGCTCCTGGTATGAGATGAAAAGGGATTTTGACTGTTTAAGACACTTTTGAGAGCTTCGTTCTCTATGTTGTTCACTTTCATAAACCTTAGCAAATCAGCCGATAAACTCTTCTACCCGTTGATAGTTCAAGGATTACCTGTGCTTTCAAGCATCAGATACTATTAAAACTTACCATTCCCAAACTGATGATCTATAAATGTGTCCTCCGCCCAGCTCTGCTGTACGGTGTCCCGCTATTTACCTACTTGACTGACAATACAGCCAAATGTCTCCAACATTTCCAGGGATCATGCGAAAAGAGCTGCGACATACCTCTCTCGAGAGGTTTAAGAACGCTGACCTGCACCCGTTGCTTGGTGTGCCGTCGGTGGGTGAGTTCATCCGCCGGAGACACGTCAAGTTTTTTGACTCGTTGCAGCACCTAACCAACCCAGTGTATAACACTATGACCCCACCAGCCCTCCCGTATCGATGGCAATAGACTGTTGGGGAAAAATTAGGTTAAGAATTAGTCTGTAAGTTAGTTTTAAGTTTGATCAAAAAGGTGAGCCCCATCACCTTTATTAGTCAGTTTATAAGACCAGTCACGTATAATGTATATCATTATACTTGTTTATTCATTATATAAGTTTTATAAAATAACAAAACCTGTATATAATGTAATGATGCTACAGGAAATACAAAAATAATTTGTTAATAGATTCACCTGAGGATCTATAATTGTATATAATTATCTGTAAATTTAAAGGAGCTATGAAAGAAAAAAAACAACTTACCATTTAAATTCTGTAGAGAATGTTATTTTTTCACTTCCGCAATATTCATGTCAACCTTTAATTATGAATTAATTTCAAGAAAATTCTTTTTTTTTTAAACTTTATAACTTGATAACAAAGAATTCTTTTAAGCTCTTAGCCAGCTCTGAATGTCCTTTCTATTTTGATAAAAATTATCTCCAAGGAAATATTTATAGGTTGACCTTCAAGGGGGGAGTTCGACCTGAAATAAAAACTATACCACACCTTTCGTTTCCGAAATGCTGCCTCTCGATTTATGTTCGCACTCAATTCTTTACAAGGCACACCAACGCATATTTCTCCAACGCCCAAACGAAGCAAATTAAAGATATATGTATCAATTCTTTCTATTTTAAAGAGGTTTATATGATCCGTGTGTCGTTTGTAATCCTTCCTACATCGTAAAAAACGAGCAATCTCAGTGAGTTATCTCAACAACGGCAAGGTTGTGTGATTATTGTGACTGTTGCGTAGGTGCTGAGAGAGAACCAGTGAGACTCGTTCTTTTAATTCAACTTTTTTTTTTTACCATCTCGGAATATACTCTAATCAGATGGTACGTAATGAAAATGTCGACTTAAAAAGTAAGATGAAAACTCGTCCAACTTGGTCTCTAGTTTCCTGGTTCTTATGCGTCCGTAGGAATATTAATGCGCGCTTCACAACGTACAGTCGCTTGCGCACATGATTCATGGGCAATTCAACTACGCTTCTCATTAAGGTGATAACAGATAATCAGTTTTCGAGTAATCAAGTGTTATGAAGGCATCAGAGGTTAACACCGTATGATTGGTCACCAGAAAAATATCTTTAGTCATAAGTTGTTTTTGCAATGCAAATTGGAAACTAACATCGTTTTTGTGGCTAAGAGGAATTTTTTACTCTAGACTGGAAATTTCGGCTGTACAATTACAATAGAAGGTTTGTGATTTTCTGTAATTATTATAAACCTCTTTAATGTGCTAAAATTACAATCTGCCTTATTGGGCAATAAGTAATTGAGATAAATGCTCTCATTCATACCATATTTACAATTCATCATTCACTCGCTCATTCGTACAATATTTACTGACATCCCAGAGGCCTCCCAAATCCACATGTTCGTCACCTCTCCCGCGTACGAAAGAGGAAGTGGAGTCCTGGGAAGTCCCCCACGCTCCTCCGTCAGCCACGCCACCGGATACAAGCCAGTGGAGGCTGACGAAGAGCGCGAGAGCCACAGACGCTCAGGACATGATTGGAGAAACTGGCCATTGCCAGGACTCCCACAGTTATCCATTTATAGCAGGTCACGAGGTCACTGCCGTTTCAGTCTCCGAGGAGGATTATAGGGTTGAGTGGTGCAGTGCAATGACTATGGGATTAGGGTGGTTGGATAGTCTACTATGGAATTTCATAAACTTAGAAGGGATGAGTTCAAGAATTTAGGGTATATTAAGATCGTTATGAAGGGTTTGGTTGCTGACGTAATGTTTTTGTAATGCATTTACTATTCTTTTCAGGAGTTTTGATTGAAAGGATTGGATACAGTTGATGTCCGACCTTTTTGCTGTCTCCCATAGCCCTATTCCGTATGTCCAGATTGGCTTAAGTATAGCTTTGTTCATTATTAATTTATTTTCTATTGAGAGATGGGATGTCCTTTGAAGTACTGTGAAAACTGTGATTTTAATGCTGTATACTCCATGGATATAGATCAGATTTTAGCCTACTTGTTTTTTTCCACTTTCCACAATAAACAATCAACAATATTCCCCCTAAAAATAAACTGCAGTAGTTGTACATACCCTGGTCACTTTTTAAATTGGATAGTTTAATAAAGTCATAATAAGCAGGAAGTTCATAATTTAGATGTAATTTTAATTGTAAATATGGTATTAATGAGAACATTTATCACAATTACTTATTGGCCAATAAGGCTTATTGCAATTTTATCACAATAAAGAAGTTTCTAATCAAAAAAAAAAATTTAGATGTGAGTGCATTATTTTTGGGTATATTGGGTTTGAATAGTAAAAAAAAAAAATTAACAAAATTTATCAATAGTAAATGTTTGACTACCTGTGTAGGCTTGCATCAGGTCATCAGTGGAAAGAGGACGGCAGTATGTTATCGTCATAGAGCATAGACTAGAGTAGAAGCCGCATCGGGTACACAATTGAGTGGCTAAGTCCGCAATGCACTTCCCACACTTAAACATTCCCCAGTTGTAGACTAGCTTTAAAGTAAAAGTATTTGACAAAGCTTGGTGGCTTCCGGGTAAGAATAAAAAACTGATGGAATTATTCAATTTATGTTTTATTCAAATACTGGCCTGTCAAAATAATCACGTGTGAAGTGTTTGCCTTCCAGTTTTTTTCTCTTCACACTAGAATCCATTTTTTCTTTACCTCCTTATCTAAAGGAAATCTATCAATGTTTCGTTAAGAGGGATTTTACATAACGGAGCAAGGAAAGTAAACCTAACTAAACCACTTTCAAGAGTTTGAGTAAATTAAATAAATTCCGTTTAGATCGATGATCGATATTTTTATTTTTCTGAAATAATATTTTAAAAAACGACTAATCAAGCAATAATTTAAAACAATATTAGTAATATCATTCAAATCATTTAAGGCGCAGAAGCCTTATTTTATAGTCATCATTTTTTAGCTAGACGGGATTTGTTTTAAAGAGGTTTACTGACAGGAAATGAGCATTTATAATAATAATGTAAATGGCATACGCTCTATTAGACCTCCTTCCTAAGCTTTATCACTTTCACCATTTTCTTTAACAGATACATCAAGGTAAGTATTATTGTTAGTATCAATTTCCTGTCTTTAACTGACACTGTCCTTCACTTTATTTTATGCACGTTTTTTGTTCTTTAATTTTTGAAGGGTTGTCTGGACTCCAGTACGACCTGCTTTGCTAGAGTGTCGCACTTCTAGAACTAAAACATAACTCAGTAACACATTACTGTTCACAGCAGGAAATTATTTTTTATAAAAAAAACACTTTTTTTATAAATTTTCCTTTTTTGTGTATTTATTTTTAATTACGTGCTTAGTTACTATATTTGGATTCATAACAAACTGTGGGATCTAATATGTGCTGTGCTCGTTATTTGTATTATCTCTTTGCCCAATTTGTGACAAATGGGTCTTACTGACACCTAGTATACAACTGAGTAGAGGATAAGTTTTAATGCATTACCTCATTTTGACCCTGAAAAGAATTCTTTATGGACTCATCCATTGCTAAAATTCTTCCTCAGGGATTGCCGTGTATTTTTTATACTGTTTCCTCAAGCACAAGCCCTGCTACAGCTTCATAGTCGAATATGTGACAAAAGATCTCCGCCTCAAGCTTTACGCTGTATGCCGGGGTGTGCCATTAATAGTCTGTTAAAAAAAAATTAGTATTATACGACACTAAAATCTTTCAGTATCCACGTTAATGTTGAACTTCTTAAAACAAGATGTACTAAACCACGTAAAATAGAATTTACAGATAAAAAAAAATGGATTTCCCTTATTTTCCATTATTATTATAGATTATTTCCCCTGATGTGTTACATGTTACCCAGTTCGACACTCTGGTTATAAAGTATCTTCGGTCGGCCTCTAATATTATTAATGATACTATGATAATGATTTGTTATGAGTAGCACATGGATTAGGTTTTATCGGTCCTGATGCAGGGATTATACTAAGCTTCGGGCGCAATAGCTCATTTTAATATTACACCTTTTCACGCTTGCTAGTCCTGAATGCGTTGCAAATGTGCTCTAGATTCATCAAAATATGAGACGTAGTGGTACACTTGTTGCACACCCTTAACAAATGCAACGCATTCAATTGGAAAATCCTGATTTAGTACATGAACCAAAATACTATGTATTTATCAAGAGATAAAAACAAATCTTAGTTGTCTTAAGGATAGAGATTTAAGCACTAGATACTAATTAATATGTATGAATGACTAGAAAATCCCACTATCTGAATGCTAAAAACGAATTGAATGAATAAATGTTATTGACTATTTTAATTGATTTATTTATACTACGATACACATATCTAGTTATTTTTTTTTAATTCACAGTAAATATTGGCTGTATAGGCTTTATAAAATGCCGATGATGAAAACCAAAAGAAAACGTTGATACCCAAATATTTTTAATTTTATCGTTAAACCATGACTTTTTAATTTTGTCGTTGAACAATATATGAAACTGTGAATTCAAATATACTAATACCATTAAATGAAAGCTATTAAGTTAATGGATGTTTATGGTAGATTTGATGGCTTTTATTTAACAAAATTTAAGGTGCAATTTAAACATTGTTTGTTAGTTAGTTGTAAAATCTTATTATTGGTGTATTCATGTTTTTAGCATTTATTTGTTTCATATGTTATCTATGTATCCCTATAATTCAATCTTATAAACTCTTTAATCAACAAAAGCCGATCTCTCAAGAAATCGCAGCTTCGCCGATTTAACGATGTTCTCTTCAGATAATTACTTGTTGAATAAACATTTTCATTATCATACTTTTTGTAAACTTATTTTAGTCCTTAACGAACAATATGGCATGATATGCTATAACTCTGTAATATGCTGTATTCGTTTCGAATTTGATACAATTTCATTTGTTTTTCACCCCTGTTTTACATGATATTTATTTATCTTTGTAAATCAAACTTAACTTAGTTCAAACTTTTGTATAATCATATTAGTTCATTAGCTTCCCACACTGCACTTGTATCTACATCATTTGGTCGTTACTTTTGTTACTAAATGATACCGTTCATTCTTAACATCTACATTCTTGTCATGTTATTATAACCTGATGCGCTCTCATGCTTCGAAATATTGTCTATTATTAAGTACAATTTTGAAAACTGAACAGCTCTGTTTCATCAAATAAGCCGATTTTTCAACAGACTCTTCTCCTCTTTATATACTCACTGCCGACAACTAACTCATGCTTCTTCAACTATTATCGGTCCATCTGTTTCTGAACGTCTTTTTAGCATTGAGGATGTCAAAAAAACATATTGTCTAGACTACTGAAATAGGAACCTGTTATACGTCGGCTTAGACGATCAAGGTTTTTAAATAAATCGGACAATCCAAGGAGAACTTACTTTTTTAACTGCCAATAAGCAGAAGGGTTGGTTAGGAGATCGGCTTAGGTTGATCAAATTGAGCGAAGTGTTAAAGGTTTATCAACAATAGCAAGCTCAAATACCTCAAACTAGAATGATTTTATTGTACTATATGTACATAAGTGTTATCTAAAAGAAACATATTATGTCTAAAGGCCTTTAATTAATCTTAAAATTGCGTTAATGTGCAATCCACTTTTGTATTGTTAAGGATGACAGTATATAAAGGGATGCTATTAACACAAAGTAATGCATCTATTCGTGGAATAGTTGTTATATAGAATAGTAACTCGACTGGCCTATGGACGGTGAGAAGGTCTTGAAGAAAATGAAGAGGTCTTCAAGAAGGTACTTGATTATGTGCAGTCTGTATTTGGCCTATGTTACCCGGTCGGCAGTCGTGAGGACTTGGTCACTTTTGAGACCCTGGTTAAAAGGTGGTTACCATGAGCAAACTGGTTGTATGGTCGAAGACAAAAATGGCGGAGTTGTTCCACGGTCAGATTGAACTCCTTACGGGGCTAATTAACTACCAATAATGTTTGTTTGCCGACTGACTGACAAGTGGCTCGTGGGAGGGGGGCAAGGATGCGAACGCTGCTTAGCCACAACCCTCACGATTCTGATGGCACTTCTAACTAATATAATACCTAACTAATATACTCCGTACATAGTATTATATTTTTACATTGCTTGTTGCCTGAACAGTTCTTTAAAATCCTTTAAACAGTTCACATCCTCTTCCATCTCAAACCAGGAGTTGATGCAAACATAACGTTCAAAACATTGTTTATTGTCATATTTAATGATCTTTCCATATATTTTTCTTTGCTTGTTAATATTGCAAAGATTTCTTCAGTAAATAGATTTGCATGAAAATATTCTGTTTGCTGTTTTATTTATTCATCTCTTTTCCCCTAAACTAGCCTAGATTTTATGCCCGTGTACCGTGTATGGTATGTAGTTTTTCTCTTTTAGTTCTCAAGATGGCTTAAAGCTTGCGGTCAGAGTTTCTTTTTTTTTTCCTGTGTCGATATTTAGTTCTTTAAATTAAATGTTGTACATAAAAATAGTGGTGTCCGAAAATCTTCTACTCTTCAATCCTTATTAAAATCACAGTGTGGCAAACCCCGGCGGAATCTTGGAGTTTTCAGCAAACCCTGATCTTCCAGAAGCGTGACCGCCCAGCCTATAGGCAGCGCGGTGTTGCCTACACACATTTCTAATGGTAAAAGGTCGACCAATTTAGAGCGTGCGTAGGTGTGAACAAAGACTAGATCCAGCCTGCTACTAGGCAGGAGCGGCAGAGATGCCGATGAATTATTGATGGACCCCGATATTAGAACTGGACCGGGTGAAAGGACGCCCTAGAACATATAGACCTAAAGTGAAAAGTGATCAGCCCGTGGTCCGTTTCGAAACTCCGGCCACGCAGCTGCAAACACGAGTCGTGTCCCAGCCACTTCTGTTTATGTTGTTGAGGTGCCGGGTAATTTATGTAAACCGAGTTCACATTTAATAAACCGTTGCCGCCTTAGTGCTGTGTAGGCAAGTGCAGTCCATCATAGTGGCGACTTCAATGCAAGATTTCGAGATAAGGGAAACAATATGTTGACAAAGACGGGTTATTCAGCAATAATATCTTCCTATTTTATCAAACAGAAATTCTAATCATATTACCCAGAATAAATTACTAATTTAAAATTTTTTAGTAAAGCACATGTTAATGCCCCACCTCTAAAATAAGTTTCAAAGTATAATTTTTGACGAAAAAAAAAGGTCCTCAACAATAGTTAAGTTGAACAAGATATCCAAAGCTTATTACATTATATATATTTTAAAAGCAATAACTGTAAAATTTATAATTATTATTATTATAATGGGTACCACAGCCGTAATCCATATCTTGTAAATACTGCTTTAAAGAAAGGACTAATAAGGACATAACATCTGTACATTTTTTTTTACAAATTTCTAATAAATCTTTATGTATAATCTGCCCTAAAAGGGCAATACACAATATTGTAAAAAAACAATAGGATTGATAAATATTTACTAATTTACAATTACTCTGTCATTCTTACCATTTTCGCAATATATATTGATACAATATAGGCATATATAAATACCCTAATTCTTCTGCAGTGTTGTTCTCTTTTCGGCTACCCATCACCCCACTCCCCTCCTGCACTGTATCACCCCTAAGTATCAGTTATATATTATGAATAAATCTTTTCCTTTACCATATAGAAAAATTTTTAATTTGTTATTTATCTTGTTTTCTAAATCAAAATTTGTGTGCTTCAACGATGATTTCCTTCATAATTAAGAGCTATGATGTTAGTTAATACATTTAATTTAGATTAATCTAGATTAAATGCATTGCCTATTAAATTTGTTTATATTATATAAATATATTTATGTGGGTTAGTTATGAATTGTGCTCTTTTTATTTAAATAAAGAGTTAAATACAGTTTTATATTCAAAACTATATGCACGATGATTTTCTACACACTAAAGAAACATTAAAAAAAAGAACTTCATACAGACAAAAATTTATATTTTTGCAGACGCTCACGGTTTCCCACATAGAAATATCCATAATTACTTTAGTAATTTGAATATCACGCATCACACATCCATGAGCACTCTAGCCAAGACTGTGTGAAAAGTTATGTAAGGTGATGACTCAGCATAAACACATCTCAGTCAAAGCATTGATAATTAGTCTAAAATTAGTGTAATTTGCTTTAATTTTTAAATTGCATGTGTCTGTGATAGTCATACAAGAAACAATGTAGGATTTAGACAAATATATGTATATTTCTATTTGTTTATACATCTTGATAATCTTGACATGGTTTTTGCTCCCATAAATTATATTTTATTTGATAAGGATTAGAGGAAAGTAGCGGCAATAAACATTCCTAAAATGAAAAACCCAACACCTTCAGGCCAATCATCCAGTCGATATCTAAGACTGCAATTGTTAATATTTTATTTTGTTTACATCAACTGGAACATCTTTCCTAATAAGGCAATTTAGTGTTGAGATATCATCTCTATATTGTATTTTTTTTAATTTTAGTAAAAATAAAAAAAATTCATAAAAATCATTTATAAAGTTACAAAATATGCTTCTTATTTTAACTGCATTTATTGATTGTATTTATTAAATTTTTTATTTCATTAATTAATAAATATGCAGATGTTGATTTTTTTTATGTCATATATATATATTGATACGTTCGGAAAATGAGGGTTTTTAATTTATTCTTGATAAGAACTCGCATCCAATACACTTATTTATCTGATCCGAATACATATAACGTAAGAAATATATAAGCGATGTATCTTTCTACAACTACAGATTTAATTAAAAAGAGATTCCATCTAACTATTTAACTCAGCAGATTTGATTCCTGTATCATATGAGCGTATTGCATTAACGTAAAATGTTACAAAACTATATACTGCTCGAAAATATTTAATTAGTTTATTATGTGTCCCAATTGCTATTAGCCCAAGGCAAATACATTATTAAATTTACGTAGCAGTCAATATTATACACTACAATATAATTTATTAAAATAATTAAGTGAAATGAAAATTAAAATAAAATTTAATATGGATCAAAAGGATAAAAAGAGTTACAAATATCTTACTAGCTAACTATAATAACTATGCTTACAAAATATACATCGAGGTCTTCTAAAGATGCGAAGTCCAGATTAAGACCTCAGATACTCAAAATGCCTTATATTATAATATGTCTTACGCAGTCGTTCGGTTCTACTTTCATCACTTTGGTTAAAAAAATATAACTTTAACACCAAGTTGAAAACAAACTAAGACGTGACCGTCACATCCTTTCAACAGCTTGATGGCCATCCAAAGGGTTATTGCTTGTCCATCGAATCTATCTTTATGATGGTCCATAAAGGACCCATATGGGATAATTATTACCTGGCAGTTGCTCCTGGTGCTATGTGGTGCTAATTTCACCAAGCCATCCTTTAACTCCTAATATTAAGTTTATTTTTACATTAAATACACATGTAACAGTGTATATATTTTTTTTTTCAGCACCTGACCATGGCAGTATATCTGATAAAGTAACTGTTTATGCCATTTGTGCAAAATTAATTTAATTTAATTTGAATTCGCTATTCAATTAGTAATTACCCGAAACCATTCGGTATTTCAGTGAATCACAGACGCTGGCGCTGCCTGCCGGCTCGATCAGAGTTCCCCCCCCCCCCACTTTTGACTCTCAACTGGTCACTTCATGTACACGTTAGTGTCCTTTTTTTTGTCTTCAACAGTTGTCCTTTTTACACTGTTTTTCTAGCGTATTCTCAACGCCATTATCTCTTATTTGTCATTAACCCAGTCTAACTGTTGCCATTCAAGTTAATTCGGTCAGTGCCGTTTAAAAGACGAATTATTATTCAATTACAAGTCAGAACGCGAACCTTGTTCACGTTCAATTCACTATTACGAAGTCTTGGAGAAGCGACATTTTCAGATCAAATGCAGACATCTATTGAATGAATCAGGACTTAGATAAATCTGGAGTTTGGGCCCGAATCTCTTGGTTGTCGAAGTCAAAGAAGGGAAATTCACACGCTGTCGTCACATCGCAACAGGTAGGAATTTTACATTACTGTGTTTGTCTAAGATTTGATATTGTCATTTCTCTAACGAGACACTCAATTAATTACATTCCACTTAATTAAAACAAACTCAAACGTATAGCTAATTATCCCCAGGCTAATTAGTTTTTCGAATCAGTCACCTCTTTTGCCGGTTGAAATTTCAACTGGTGAAATTTCAAACAGTAACAGTGATGTAAAATCAATCTGAACCTTGTGGGAAACAGTTATCTATTTCTTTATATTTCTTTATCTAATATTTGTTTTTGTAATGTACAATAAACTTTAATCTTGTTTGTATTGGATACTGGTTTTGTTTATAGCCGGCAATGAATAAGTAAAGGTGTTTACACACTTAATTTATTTATATTGTTGATTGTAATTTTTAGTAAAAATACCACTAAATAGAAAAATATAGCCACCCAAATAATTTAATTTAAATCCTCTATTTTCAACAAACTACGTATTGCCCATAAAGTGAATCTACGTGAGCAGTATGAATATAACAAACCCATTTTCGTATATTGCGGTGTGAATATATTTTGTTCACAAGATGACTCCATTAAAAAATAATAGCTTACTTATTTTCCTCAGTCATCATTCCCCTATATCAAATTCTAATATTAATATAATTGCTATCATGGGACTACATGGCTTAAGAACAAACATTTATTTAACATAGAATGGGTTCATTGACAGTCCCCACTAAATTTTACCCCCTACTAAAATGGGGTTGTACTAAAACGTACAAATAAAATATTTAAAAAAAGATTAAAAGTCATTTATCAGACATTAAGATATTTATAAGACATTTATCAGGAATTAAAAATATTTTGTGAAATTACTGTAAACCAAGATAATATGAAGAAATTAAGACAACAGGAATAAAATATCTATACCCACTATAGTCCAAAAATAGCTATTCACGCATAAATATGTAAATACATATTTAGCTACAGTTAGACAAAAAAAAAAAAAAATGAAATGATAATACCCTATGTAGATGTATAGTACTGCATTTAGTAACTTATATTACATAATTATACTGTAATAAAAATAAACATTCTTTCTTAGTCGGCACGTTATGCAACTAATCACTTGTTTTTGATAGGAAGTAATTTAATAATCTGGTTTTGAACACATTAAATGAAGGATCATGGAAAATGGAGGGGGGGGGGGGTAGATAGTTCCAAAAGGATACTTCGGAAAAATCGTGAATTATTGTAGTTATGAATGGATAATTAAAAAAGGATAATCTTTTGATAATTCAAAATTTTCATTCGCTCAGAAAGAGCGAATAAGGGCACTGTCATCTGAAGCTGAATACGACTTGTAAACCAGAATGATTCATCATATTCAAAAACGATATCTGTCAATAATATTACGTTTGTGAACATGACATTGAGAAGTGATGTTCAGGATGTAAATGAAGAAATAATGGCTTTCCTCGCTCACTGCGTCCGTGACTTTCCGAATCCACCGGTCGGGTTAGGAGATGCGTGACCCTGCTCCAATCTCAAGAAGGCCGACTCGAGGAACAAAAACACTTATCTATTCTTCTTGGTCGTTTCTAGATGTGGGTCGTCCTCTTTTTACATCTTCTGTCTGAGGCCGTCTGAAGAACCCGGTGAATTCTATTGAACTCTTGTTTTCACTATCTATCAAAGATTGGGCAAAAACTGTTATCCGCTTTCACTGCCAGAAGAAATAATACCCAACAGTCACGTCACAACTTCAACGATGTAACGATGTCCTGTACAGATAATTACCCGCTGAATAAACTATTTTTTGTAAACTTATTTTGGTCATTAACGAATGATACTGCACAATATACTTAACAAGTTGCTGCGCATGGCTTGGTACGCGACGGTTTTTGGATATGATACAATTTTAAGGTTCGTTGGTTTATCAAAACCAAAAATCCCTATGTTATCCTTTTGCCAGCGATTTTCTCCTAATAAATTGTTGCTTTACAAAGTTTCAGTTCTTCCGTTTCTTACGTTAACCAGTGCTGTTTCATATTCAACCTGCCGTACAAACTATTCCAAACTTCTTGCAGCTCAAAACAAGTTCTTAAGATTGGTAACTGATTTTCCTCAGTTTCGCGATAATAAGCACATATTGAAGATGTTGGCATGCCATTTATAACGGGTTTTTTACGTCAAAGTATTTCAGCTAAGGCCAAATAGATTTTCATAATATAAACTGTAGACTTTATTTCAGATATACTGGATTTTAAGTTAATGATAAGTTTAATTGTATATAGATAAGAACTAGTATATAGATGTTAATTAATATTGGTTTCAGTTAGATGGGGAAAGGTGCTGGGTTCCTTTAAAAAAAAACCTTAATTACAATAAACATTTTTATTTTAAGCATCTTTGGAGGATCGAGTAAAACTTTCACTCAAACTATCATCTGTATGAATGTTGTAAAAAACTCAGAATACCTCTTTCATGAAAGTTTTAATGACTTAGCGTCAAGATAGCTCCCTTTATTCTTAGAATATCATGTATCTTATTTTATATCCTGCTCAATGTGATAATAAAAAAATGTTGAATTAATTACGTTTTAATAGCTAATTTAATAATTTCTGATTTTTGCATTAATTGGTACTTCCATGCAAATCGTGATTCCTCCAAAAAAAAAAACTGGTTCAGTTAACGAGATGCTTATTTGTAATTATAAATTGAAAAACCAAAATACAGCTTACATACCTTACCAAATGTTATAGAAAAATAAAGTTTTTTAAAACCAAGTAATTAATTAAAGCCACATAATCGTTTTATATAGAGATAAGTAATATTTCCTTTTATTCACTGTAAAAATTCATCTTCTTGCTTGAACAAAGGACAAAAACCAGTGCAGTGAAACATAACAATTTCTTATTTTGAAAAAAATCAATGTCACCCTGAAAAATCGTTAATACCGTGTGTACAACTCAACTGATATTTAGTTTAGAGGGGTGATACCTCGCATAGTAGTTTTAATTATTGGCCTAGTTATGCTAATAATAAATACAGCTCCATGAAAGTAATAGGTTCATAATTGAATAGCAATTAATGTCATTCTCGCAGCTTCAAAAAAGTTCTGTTAACAATTTCAGTAAAAAAGAATCATTTTTGAAATATTGATATTAACAATAAAACAAAAAACAACAACGTATTTGTACTTACACAGGTGGTCTAAAAGTTTCCGACCTAAACATGAAGATGATAGTAAAATAAACAAAAGCTTTGTTAGGTCGGAAACTTTTCAGACTCGTATGTGGGAATATGTTTGGAAAAAGCTACTACCGATATTGGATTTACATGACCAATAATCATCAACACCCCAAAAACGTAGTTTTTGAGGCACTCTCGTAAGACAAACTTAAGATAACATTCAATTTTATCTCGTTTATTTATTTGACTATCCTCCTTAAAGGATTGACCATTGAAGTTTAAACTAATTTTTTTTTTTGGAAAAATATTTTTTTGTTTCCCTTTAAAAAAACATATCTTGGAAACGGTTATAGAATTATTAGAACTATGGTCCATTTTAATTTGTCTCTCTTATTTTTCTACCCTGCTTAAACATCGGCAACTGAAGTTCAAAATTAGTTTAAATTAGAGGTAATGATCCGAAGATAGTGTTTTGTTACTAGAACATAGAATATAATTAGTTGCAGTGTCTCATATACATTACATAAAATATACAATGTATAGATTATTATAAAAGCATTACATAAAATACATTTCTAGATTGATAGTTAAGCATATTAGTAATATTTTCCCTTTAATAACTTTAAATAGCTAAAATATTGAAAAAAGTATAACAAATTGGCTTAAACAACGTTAAATTTATGATTCTTTTTGGAATATCATTAATTTTTTACAGTTTCAGTATTTAATAAGTTTGTGTGCACTATTTTAGGAGTTAATAATTAGAATTATTATATTTGCAATATATTATAAAACAGCTATACGTTGTAAAATTGATTTGATTAGCTCAGTGTATGATGCTCTACTTTAATGTGATACCTGTGGCAATCATTAGAAAGAAAGGATGTTTAAAAAGCAAGGAGGAGAGTATTAATGGAGGAGTAGAAGCATCTGATGGCTGAAAACCAAGCTCTAAATCTACACTAAAACTTCCACTGAGAATAAACCACGTGTCCTTTGGACAAAAGTCTGTATTACTCAGTCTATGTTTGGCCAAATGAACCAAACATACACCCACCATAATAAAAATAGTGTTCCCAAAAAGTCATAAACACTCTGTTCAGATAATTTTAACCAAAAACTCATTAACTTAAAATCACTTAACATTATCTTCAATTGTCAGTTAAATTAATACATTTAAATTGATCCTAGAAATATAATTACAAACCATACGACTGTGGTCTAAACAATGTGTTTTAACCATTATTAGCAAAATATTAAAACATTAGGTAATAAACAGTTTTGTTTTGAATACGACCAGTTATCACATCCTAACCAAAATATCCACAGTACACTCAAGACTCGAATATGATCTTAGTTCAACTGGATTGTTTACTGCACTATCGTCAAGCGCACAAACATATAACCAGGCGTATGGTGAACACTCCTAGCGTGCTTAAAATTAATATACATTAGGTAAAAAAAATAAAATTAGGTTATTCAGTTTTAATAATTGTGATTCAAGAGCTCATACATACCTTAGACAGGATTTCACTCACTCAATATGTACAGTTCACGCTCATACCAGCATTCATACAATATGTATATACAAAATCTACACATGACCCACTCCCCCCTGCCCTCAAGGATTCTTCCTGGGGAAAATATTGGGAATTAGAACTTCATCCTTTGAGCTCAGGAAAGTAATTTTTTCAATATTTCAACCTACCAAAGCTTTATTAAGTAATACAGAATTAATTCCACTGGAGAAAAAACTTTCAGCTGATTTGTTCGTTGTTCGTGTCCTGTTTTTGTTTTATCTTACAAGTGTTGTATGTAAATTCACCGCGAGAAACGAGTTTCTTTGGCATTTTCATTTGTTTTTTTGTTTTAGATCATAGCTGGTAGCGGTTAGTTAGATGGAACGTTAGATCGGTGTGATATATATAATCATGCTGCTATATACAAGCTTGTATATATGTTTATCCATTACCCACCGGTGGACCTTCCCCGAGGATAGCCTATCTGAGGATCGGAACGGCTGCAAGGTTGCGTTGCGAGATCGATCTGATTTCAGATAAACGGGAGCAAAGTGTGAACCCGAGGCGGCAAATATGCACCACTGTTGCGAAAGCGTTTTCTCAGCGCTGGACCGGGCTGCCTTGTGGTAGGGAGGAAACATTTAGTTAAGTGAAGGTTTTCATGCTATATTTTAGCTATTCTCATTTTGGTAGTTTTGGTATCTAAACCCCCTCTCCTTTAAATCTAAAACTCCTCAGATTATACAAATTTTATTATTAATAACTATTAGACAAACTAAAGCATTGAACCGCCCTAAGGATTCTTCAGGAGAGGTGGAGTCGTTTGATAATTATAGTTTTTTAGTTTATGCTCAAGTAATCAAAACATTATAATTTTAAATAGTTTTATATTATTATTAACGTTTTTTTCTCAACGGAGTGTGAGTATGATTTCCATATAAATAATATATCATTAACGAAACCAAAACTACAATTTCAGCCATAGAGAGAAGTAGAAAGAACAGCACAAGGTTCTTACTAAGCTTATTGTCATAGAAACAAAGGATCATAGGACCACGCCAATATCCAATCGGGTGCTTTAACAAGTGAGCTATCCTGCACGAGCCAAATAAATTAAATGTAAGATAATAAGAAGCAGAAATTGTTCTCTCAAAAGTTGACGAGTGGGTCTTGGTTATTGATAAGATCGCTCATTATATTCTTAGACCACACCCACGAAACTTCCTCCCCCCCCCCTTCTTTCTGAGGATAACTCCCCACCCAAGGTTACACTCTTATTATTTACTACAGTATTGTTCATTCTTGGCCACACTTACGAAACCAACATCCAAACTCTGCGTATACAACCAAAAACTTTAAGGATACCGGAATACTCGCATACTTGGACCTACAACATGAGACCACGTCACGTCATGATGACTCCAGAAAAGCTAGAGTAGAGATCAACTAAAATTAACGCCAATAACAAAATTCTTCATATGAATAGGCAGACTATATGTATTGACTTCATATGTATATATATATAGATAGATAGATAAGTTAATGATTATGGGCTCTAAAAATCGAAAAAAAAGAAAAGGTATATAATATGGTAGTTGTCACAAGACTGCTTTATTTACGGAGTTATATCCTCTATATATACAATCGGGATGTTTACTCTATATTACAATCCCGATAGTTGGGGATTATGGCTGTATATTAGTGCAGTCCGGATCTTAACTCCCGCGTACCAGTTTGCGTGCATCCTCACGCAAATTCTATTCTCTCAGCTTCCCTGGTACGACAGTCTGTGTCCACGTCCCACTGGGGCGAAGGTCCGTACACCCAATACCCAGCCTGTAATCCTTAACACAGAATATTTATTCTACTCTATCTTATAGTCCACCCTAGCGTCCAGGCTTCACAGTGCACTTGGTGAAGACTCCAGTCCTGCCAAGTACAAAAACAACAAAAAGGATAAAAGAAATTCAAATATAATAGCACACTTGAATGATATATACATAAATTAAAATTACAATTAAAATAAATAAACACATATCTAGTTAAAACAAAACAAAAAATACATCCTTAATATATAAGTACAGTAATCCAAATCAAAATAGCAGTTATCTGGGTCAAAAGAACAAAACACAACAAAAAGAAAACAGAGACCTTGCTCTCACACTCCTAAATCGGGCGCTCCGGGGAAGAGCAACAGTCTAATCGCCGACCCCCCCCCCCTTCCTTGTGGAGGGAGTCTCAATTGTTCTATATGCACGGTATGCCTTTTAATGGGTGAGGTCAGACTTTCGATGGTCACCCCATTGTGTTCTCGAATGACCGTCACTTTGAAGGGACCCTCGTACCGAATTGGTTCCTTGGGTCGGTTAGACCCTAGCCTGCAATAAACTACCGTTCCGATGGAAATATCTCCCATGATATTCCGCACCTTCAGATTACCCTTCGCAACCCGTCTGGCCTTTTCCAGCATGTACTGGTCACATACCGTCTCTCACGTTTTCCCCAGATGCGCATTCACAACCTGATCCGCCATCCCTTCATCTGTCACCGTCTCTGACCAATTGCACGTTCGCGCGCCCAACCCAAAGAGCACCTCAAAAGGCTCAAAGCCTGTGATCGCGTGTATTGAAAGATGGCAGACCACCGCTGCCATAGGCATTACGTCTGTCGTTTTCAGCCCCTTCTGTACCTGAAATACTCGGAGATGGTCGCTGACGGTACTCAAGCGCTCAATGGCTCCTCTACTCTTGGGATGACCAGGGGTATTTACGTGCCAATTGAAGTCTTTCTTTGCCATCTCAGCAAGCACCTTCTCGTTGTCAAATTCCCGCCATCCGTCCTAGGAGATCCACTCCGGCAGTCCGTAAAATTGGAACCAGAGCTTACCTCGCCTAATATTGTGTCCGACGACTTGTCCTGTACTTCGTGTGCCGCGGCTACCTTGCTGAAAGTGTCTATAATTGTGACCCACTTGACGCGGCGCCACGTGAATAAATTCGGCCTGTAGATCTTCCAGGGGTGCTGCCGCCGTCAGTTACTCTTCCTGGCGACCTTGGGAGGGGGGGGGGTGACGATCATACTTTGTCCGTAGGCAGCCATCGCAGGAACCTATGAGGTCCTGAATTGACTTGCGCACCGAACGAACCGACGATCTAGCCCCAACTGTTTCTTCTGGCAAAGTTTTTTTATGCGGTCTCAAATTGTTGCGTTACCCACAAACAAATGGTAGGTAATCTCCGGGTTCGTCGCGTCCTTTAGCGCTCTAAAAATCTGATCCTCGATCCCCCCGCGAGATCGTGTGGCCCAAAAAGTCAATCTTATCCCACCTCAGTAACGATTTTGCTGCTGACAACTTCAGTCCGAACTCCCTTATTCTCCTGAATACCCTCCGTAGATGTTCAATGTGGTCTTCTTCGGTTCGGCTGAACACTAACAAATCGTCCATATAGATCTGGCACATGTCGGCATCCATCCCTCGAAGGAGTTCATCCATTAACCTCTGGAATGTAATTGGGGTATTTTTCAACCCGAAAGGCATCCGCGTGAATTCGAAGTACCCTCTCTCGAACGAGAACGCTGTCTTCTGCCTGTCCTGAGCACTTAATCGGATTTGGTGGTATCTAGCCTTCAGATCCAAGGTGCTAAAGACTCTAGCTCCACTTAACCTATGGATTATATCCTCATATCTTGGGATGGGATACTTCTCATCAACTGTATTTTCGTTCAGCTTTCTATAATCTATTACGACACGGTACCTCTCCTCCTTGTCCCCTAGTCTACTCTTCTTCTTTATTGCCCACAAGGGACTGTTGTACGGTGAGGTACTGTCTTTGACTATTCCCTGAACTGTCTTAATAGCTCATCAATTTCCTTTCGGATATATCTTTGCTCCTTCACATAAGTTATGCGCTCTGTCTTCAGTGGAATTTCGTGCACCGTTCTTCCAGTTGCCCCTAGCGTGTCTCCGTCTACGAAGAAGATATCTCGGAACTCCTCCCATAGTTTCTCCCTCCAGCCCTCTACCCTGTTTACCGCTCCAATTTGTACCCTCTCGCCCCGGGCGGTTCCCAAGCTCCGATAAACTACTTTCCCTAATTTAATTCTCCACTTCCTCCCTTCGTTCTTAATTCGCGCTCCAACCTTTCCCAACAGATCACAACCCGCGATCATCTTGTACTCCTGTGGCATGGTCTTTACGACATGCACCTTTATCTCGCCTCCTACCTTCGTCCATCTTCGTATCCCCACGACCGCTCCCCATTATCTCGCACGGCCTCCCTAGAGTAAGTAATCTACACTCACATACCTGAATCTGGTGTGCTCTCTCTCCACCACTCAACCTGCCTAGTGCACTACACGATACAATGGTGCTCGTGCTTCCCGTGTCCACCAGACTCTTCACTTCCCTCTCGCATTCGATGATCGGCAACTCACACATCCTCTCCTGAATTGTGTTGCACCTTAGGATGCGGTGGCCCCTCTGCTGGCACTCTCCTCAGGCTTCAGCGCGTTGTCTTCTGGTCCTGCTGCACTTGGACTCCTTGGAGTCTTACTTCGCTCTTGCCCTTACTCCTTGGGCATTTACCTCCATGGGTACTGGTCGTTGATATTCCCTCCTTCGGAAAATATATGGGCATCTTCTTGCTACATTTCCTCACTACATTCAAAACACTTAGTACGAGGACACTTTGTTACAAGATGTCCAACTTACCACATCCGTGACACCGTCTTTCTTCCCGGCGTGGGGTATATCTGGGTCTTGCCCCTCCGAACTTTCTTTCCTCCGCAACCCCCTCTTTCTACCACCCGATGACACTTCGGTTCTTCTCCATACTGGTTTCGGGGCTTTGATTCCTTTATACGTAGCCCGGCTTCAATCGTTATCCATGTCTCTTACCCTCACTTCCTCTTCTTTGGCACTGGCATCTACCATTGATTGCATACACTCCAGGAACGTGCGCTCCTCAGGGAATCCTTCATACCGTCCCATCTCTTTGGCCTATTGCACCTTTAGGATCGTGGATAGAAAACCCACTCTCCCTTCTACTTCTTCCATGCTTAGCGATTCCCTCATTCTTTATGTCACTTTGTTGAATCTAATCACCAAACCTACCACGTATTGACCATTGCTCTGTCTGGAGGACTTCATTTCTCTAAACATTTGCAATATGTCCTCCTCGGGAGTCCATCTTCCTCCTCCATAGGCTTTCTTCAGAAGCAATTTCAACACTTCCCACGGAGTACCTTCATCGGCTTAAATCTGGTTGAGGGAACTCCTCTTAACTGGGCATTTTAGGGCCGCCTTCGAAAATTCCGCGTCTCTGGAGTCTATCAAATTTTACTCCGTCTTTGCCTCGATCAACGCTATGAGGTGGACTCCCCCTTTTAAAAAGTGGTTCAGTTCCCCTAGTTCTCCGGTGAACCTCTCCACCTCCACAACGGCTTTTCTCAAGTCCTGGATGTTCATAGCCTTAACTCTCATCAGCGTAAGTGCAGTGGCACGATCCTTAGGCATAGTTCCTACTCATCTGTTGTCAGATCCCTCCGCGAGATTTAAGGCCGGCTGTGTAAGTGTTCATCCTACCGTCATCCCCCTCCTATCCCTACTATTGTGAACGAAAAATAGAAAAGAAATAAATTCTCAAACCTATATAAGGGTGGGTCACGATAGGTATGGAAGGATAAGCTCCAATCGGACTAAAGAATTGTTCCGTTATGAGGAACCCTTCAAGGTTATCGCGATTCACGAACACAATGTAGTGACCATCCAAAGTTTCCATGAGCCCTCAGTGTAGGACTGGACATCAAGAGCAGCAAAAGCTTCCGGTGAGGAAGCCTTCCGAATAGTTGTTAAGCGCTGCATCCTCGTCCCTCCACACATCACATTGGGGTCATAATTTGGTTTTGTTTTTGTACACACTTTTACCCGGATATTAGTCTTTTATTGTTATTCTTTTATTCACTTGTATTATTTTAAGTTTTGTAAAGGGTTCTATTTGATTTTTTATGACTGTAAGGCAGGGTTGTGCTGTTATGGGTAAGCACGGAATCATTATGTTCCGACCATTATGTAATCAGTATATTCTTTAAGTGTATATAAGTGTTAAGTTGGACTTCTCGACGGATGGTCAGGAACTGGTAGGGGGGAGTTTAAGCCAGAGGCATGTCTACGTCGATTAATACGATCATGGGATGTAAACAACCTAAAATCCTATACATAATCCTATATAATAAAGTAGTATTTCACTGGAGTCAGAGAGTGTCGTTTTATTTCCCTTTTTCTTTATATTGTTTTATCAATCTTAACCACCGGCGATAAACTTATTATACATATATGTGTGCGTGTGTGTGTGTGTGTGAGCGTGGGTGGGAGCCTGGACCAATAATCAGAGAATGATATGCAAGAATACGCTACCAGCGTCATCTGGACGGCCGCACCCTCAAACTAAGATGGTCTGTCCAATGGATTCACTCTGGTTGGGACAATCATGGTGTACAGACTGTCCTGGAGGGATCCCGCCATCTTACTATCTTATGCTACTGTTTGTAATTCATTAAATAGTTGTCTCAATCATTCCAAAAGGTGTTTCTATTATGAATCCTGACCTGGCTACCTCTGATACTTCACTCTCCCATTTATATATTTATAATAGTAGGTATAAATATAATAAACAATACCCAATATATATAGGCATATACATATACATAGGTATTGTTTATTGATTGTTATTTAATGTTGCTTTTACTCATTGTTATTTTTGTTTCCGTGATTTTATCACTTGATTGATGTTTTTGTCTAGTGATTTTTATTGAAGTAAATGAGGATGTAGTTTCGTAAACCACATTGTTAAGAGGCCTAGGAGAATTCGTTTAAATGTGAAAGTACATTAAAACGAACTTTCATTAAATTCCTACAAGGCTATACAACAGCATTATGTAACTTAGACCAAACGGATATAAAAAAAAAAGGAAAGAAATTGTCGCTTGTATATCTACTGTAGTATACTGATTACTTGTTCCATAGGAGGCTTTATGGGGGCAGATACTAGTGGTCTTGCCTATCAGCTCCAAGGAGATTGCCCCAATCGGAGAGCGCCAGGTGACCGGAAATATTATATAAGATCCGGTGGCAGAAATTTTGCAAAAAAAAACAAGCGGGTTAGTTAACCGAGCACGCAAACTCTGGACGAGTTTCCCGAATCCTGGAGCGATGGGATTTGTGGAGGAAGGAAAGGATGGCCTGTCACCTCCTAGGGCCCCTGCGTAGGAGAGAGGTAATCCATTTATAGCTCGTTAGGCCACTAATGATTTTGGATCAGCTTCATTAATAACCGAGGCGAGTTTTACAATCACATATCATTAGCAACTGCTCTCGTTTCCGTTGTTTTTTTCCCCTTGGATTCTTTTTATGTTTTTTTTGGGAGGATCAGGAAGATTAAAAGTTCTTTTCTGAAGGACCCATCCTTTTTGGCAAAGGAGAAACAGGTTTAGAGTAGGATTCGATTCACAAGTTTCAGCAAAGCAGTGAGAATTTAAGTTTATATTATTCTTTATTCAAGCGATTACTACTCCTACAATATCACTGGTTTTATAATTATTAGACTATTGTTCTTAAAAGACTCTATTTGATACGTTCTAACGATTAGCCCCATCATCTTCAAATTTGTAACTACTTGAATTAAATTGCGTTAAATAAGTTAGTCACTTATATTACTTATTATATATAACTGATAATATAGTATAGGTACAGAAAATATGGAAGCGATAGCTGCAATTTTAGTTTATTTATTTTCTAATTGTAATATGTCAAAATAAAGGGGATTTAAAAATCAAGCCTGAATTTTAGCTTGGAACTACCTGATTTACAACCGTGTTACCTTAGTAAAAATCAGACGTCAGACCGGAAATCATTCAAATGGAGCGAGGTATTTTCTACTAAAAGTTATTAGAGGTAAGCAATATTGAATATATACCACCATTGAATTAATAATTTCTAGTTGCATTGTGTAATGACAAGAATAATTATTAGTTACAGTAACGTACATTATAAAGTGCAACGATGTCTTCTAGCGAAGTCTCCTCTTTACTGACTGGTCCTGGAGTTATCTCTAAAAAAGGTCTTATTTTCTTTATTATCTGGTCCCCTCTTCGAAAACTTAGCCAGAAAGGTCTGTCCGGTATGCTGACTCGTCCCAAAACTGACTGAGAAGGGTCAGCCCTCCCTTCCTGCCCTTAGAGTATCCCCTCTCCTCTCGGTTTCTGAGGAAAATAACTGATTTTTTCATCCACACTTCCTTGAAAAGCGGTGTCTTTCATCTCTGATGTCCTCAGCCTTTGACACCTCATCTTCAAAAAACAAGTAAGTAATCTTTCGTGTGGTATGTCTTTTAACCTCAACCCTTGGCCTCTTCGAAACTTCATACCCTTAGCAGCCGATTGTTCAGGCACATACGTCCATAAGTAGCAGCTGTATGTCCCCAAGCAATATTTATATCGACAAGACTTTATCAGTCAGCGAGTCAATTATACAGAGACAATAAAACAGACATTTTCTACTACTACTGTGAACTTATACATGTCTTAATTTCTAAGTTATTCTAAACTATATATAAGTGGCAAGTTCAACATACAATAGGGCATAGTTCTTAAATGTACGTGAGGACTTAACTGACCTACGTATCCTTGAGAACTGGAAGAACTGACGTTTTTGTTTGTTGATGATTGTGCAATGTTAGCCTGCGGGCGATTCACCTTTGTAAACTGTAATGTTGATGCTGGCTAAGCATTCACTTCCCGCTAGTTCTAATCATTACTAAAATATATTCCCTAATGCTTTGGAATAAACTGTACTGGTATGGGACGCGAACAACGATTTCTTTGTTCGTGATCTCTATGAAAGGATTAGCCCATGTTTCTATTTATCAAAACCCCTTTATTTTATATAAGTATATTATAATATGCTTAGAAATAAATTACTAAAATGGGAACTGGTGCTTCTATGAGTCAAGCTATGCCACATTTTATACAGTAAAGCAAGTTATACAACTGATTTATGTAATGTAACCATTTTAAAAATTTTGAGAATCATGGAGAGAAATATTTTATACTACAATCAACTCAAAGTAAGTTTCTCACAGGGCTGTACCGATCGAGGGTACCGGGCTGTATCGATATAGCAAGGGTGGTGGAGTTTTGGGGAATGTGTTGAGCACCTGATTGGTGAGGTAGGGGGAGTCCTGGCAATTGAGTCAGTTTCTCCAATCATGTCCTGTCTGTCGCTCAGCGTCCGCTAGGTCTTATCCAGTGACGCGTCTGACGGAGGAGCGTGGGGGACTTCCCAAAACTCCGCTTCCTCTTTCACATGCGAGGGAGGTGACAACCTCTGGGCTGTTTGATAATACTGCATGAATGAGTGAGTGAATGGAAATTGTAAATGTTGTATCAATGAGAACATCACAATTACTTATTGCCCAATAAGGCAGATTGTAATTTTATCACCATAAAGTTTGTATATATAGATTGGTAAGTAACGAGTCAAAACCCATTTCTCCAGTGGATGAATTCACTCACCGTCGTCACACCAAGCAACGAGTGCAGGTTGGCTTTAGCCTTTCAAGAGAGGCATCTTTCCTCATTAGCGTTTTGAAATTAAATTACACACTGTAAGACTTTTAGCTTTTCAATCAGGGTAGTATATTGTGGGACACCTATTTTCGCAGTTTTCCTATGTTATAGGAGATCATCGGTAAGTATAATTAAATAAATATTACTAAAATATAGGATTAGCTAATTAGTTGATTAGAAATCAACTAGACTAAAAGTTTGCTGGGACGCACAGTGTAACCAACTAATAATTGACAAAAATCACTAGCAACTTGTTTTTTTCATATAAACATTTTTATTAATTTATTCAACTCAAAACAACGTCACAATAGTATAATAATGTATTCTATGCAGCTATAGTAATATTTTATCTTATATATTAATAGTAATAATATAAAGGTAATATAAACTTTATGCTCCGAAAAACTTGCGAAGGTGTTTTGAGTTTTTTTTTTTGGTATGTTCCATACAACTTGTGAACATAAAAAAAAAAAGTCAAACATAATGAAATACACAGATTATATAATAAGAAATTACTTACATAAAAAATTATTAGTAGTTAAAAAATGAATAGTTTTAATAATATTTCCTTGGAATCGCTTAGTAAAAGCACTGCTATATCTTGGTTCAGAGCGGATTTAACTGATTAGAGGTATGAAACGGATTTCGAGGACGCTACCTTATTTTCAATACTAAAACTACGTTTGTTGGTCAAAACAAAAATATTGATTTTATTCGATTCTAATTCCCAGAATAGTTTCTTAATGTAACTAGAGGGTTAAAATTAAATATAAAAAAGTACAAATTCGTGCTTTTACCCATAGTTAATTACATTGTGTGATGGTTCCGTTGTCAACTGATGCGTCCCTTTCGTGGTCCCTTGCTTGGATTAGCAAATTTTGTGACAAACAGATAACACGATTGTTCAGAAAAAATATTATTTTCCTCAAACTATTCTAAATAATTTTCTCCTATTCATATTCATCCTACAATAATTCGTGAAGCAGCTAGCAAAACTCTACACCATATGAAACCGCAAAAGGAACTAAAAGTGATTAAAAAATATTAACATAGATCTTTATTTATGGTGAATATTTAATTTAAAAAAATCAAAACAAAAACAAGATATGGTAAAGGAAATATTTTATCTTATAGAAAGCAAGATTTTTTTTTCTTTTAGTCCCACTCCCGAAATCCTGCTTTCATTAAATTTATGTAACGCGAATTCGAGTTTCTTGGCAAATTTATTCATGGAATGCCTACAGAAAATTCAAACGTAATTGGCTCAGTGGATTAATATCGGTTTCCAGACAGTATAACGGATAGGCGTACAATACCATTCATCAATGCGTACGTGACTGAAAATCTCGCATTGATGCTTTCAGATTTAGCTTATTCATTTTATAATATAGAATGTAGTATATGAATCTATATAATTCATAAAGAATGGTATTCAGTGGCCATTCACTTCCCTTTGAACACATCTTTACGATCATTAAGCCTGTGCTAAGCAGTAAGACAAAAACTGTCTAAGAGGACCCATCTAGTGCCGGCTTAGTGAACTAGACTACCCCCCTCCATCTTACAAGGCTAAGCAGATTCCTGTTAGTTCCAGAAGCAAGTTCATTGTATGGACTTGGTTAGCATTTTTTGTTTCTCTACTACACCATTTTCTACCATGAGTAAGTAGATTTCATCCAACCTCTCGGTGGTGGATGGAGAGAAGAACGTAATGCAGGCCAACAACATCAAAACCGTGTCCACCATGAACTAACCATGTCTTTCAATTGATCTAAATACCAGTAAGTCCACCTAGACTTCAATGGATATTCAACCGTGGTTTCGTTCATCACTTCAGATTTATATTTTCTTCAGTCTATATTATTAAATATTATATCTATTTATTTTTATCATGTCTCAAGCCATTAAGTTAATCTAAAATGTTCCTGACTTGATCAATCCCACCTTAATCTTGTACTTGCTAGCATTATATTACATTATCAACTTACTGTTGATGTCAAATACTGTATCTCAGCATTTTTTTTTTTCCAATTACAGTTCACTTAATTATTAATACACAGTCCAATCAATCATTAATTTAAGTTTTCACGTTCATGTTAACATTCAAACAAGTTGCATCAAAACACCATTCAATTTTTTTTCTCATAATAAATAATTAAATTGGTAACGATCCAAAGAATAGAGTTTATACAACCTCTCCGAACAAAGTAATTTTTTCTATCGGGTGGACAATAAATGATCTATTCCAAGTTTTTATATACCAAAAGTTTGTAAATGGTTTTTGTATTTAACGGAGGTTTCCTCCAATGCAGTGTTGATTTTTGCAGAAAGGGTATCAATTCGGTATACAATAATGGATGAATAGGATAGTTAATTAAAAGATACTTTCATTCACAGGTTTGCTGTACAATTCTTTCGAATTTTACCAATTTTATTATAATTTAATACACATTTAAATGGTGTTTTAATAGTATTTTGCTTGAATTTTAGTCCTGAGGATACCTCAAAAGGCGAAACTGAAAGATATTTTGGGAGAAACTTAAAGCTTTTTGAACAATTAAATTTCACACAGCTGATACACATGTCTCTTTTTGGAGTGTTGCTCTTAAAAGTATTGCTAAAGTAAATGAAAAAGCTCAATTTTTTTTTCATATCCCCTTGTTTTTAGAAATTATGAATCTAATAGAGATTCTATATAAATGAATCTATATACGATGTGCGACAAGTGTATCTATATACAAATATGGTCTTGCAAAGTGCGAGAAGGCCTGGACTGCATTACCACAAGCAATGTTCAATCAGCTGATATAGAATAAGGTGTACAATAAGTTTATTATATTTTGTTAAAAATCCTTTAGTTTCACCAACAAAAGAAAACTTAAAGTGCATTAAATTGATAATGAACAAGAATGAACTCTTGTTTATTTTCAGATGCTGCACGTACATTGTATCTAGTGGCCCCTTGTAAATTAGTCCTAAAATTACGATTCACAAAAAAGTAGAGCTATTTTTTATGTTTATATGAAACTAGTCGCTTATGCCAGCATAAACAAACTTATGAAAACACCGTAGATAAAAATTCGCCCTTGTTGCTACTTTCAGTGACCGGGGCAAATATTTCATGCGGCTAACCACCCCTTTACGCTACAGTTCAAACAAGTAAATTTATATATTGAATTGAATATATAAATTAAAAAAAGAAACAATCAAAGGTGGGATACCAATTTATTTAAACTCCCTGGTTTGATTACTCTATCAAAACTCAGCGCTAAAGTTAAAAATAAAATTGTTTAACATAAGATATCTAGGTCATTTTCCAAAGGCTTTCCGTTCATGATCAATAGATTCGTTGGATACGATACTAAATGAGAAAAATAGATCATATCTGTATTAAATACTAGTGATTTATTAGATTAAGTTATGGACATATGAACGTGTGGTTACATAAAAACTAAATATTTATATACAGTTTATCCGAAGTTTATTATTCACCATTATAAAGTGCAACGATGTCTTCTAGCGAAGTCTCCTCTTTACTGATTGGTCCTGGAGTTATCTCTAAAAAAGGTCTTATTTTCTTTATTATCTGGTCCCTTCTTCGAAAACTTAGCCAGAAAGGTCTGTCCGGTATGCTGACTCGTCCCAAAACTGACTGAGAAGGGTCAGCCCTCCCTTCCTGCCCTTAGAGTATCCCCTCTCCTCTCGGTTTCTGAGGAAAATAACTGATTTTTTCATCCACACTTCCTTGAAAAGCGGTGTCTTTCATCTCTGATGTCCTCAGCCTTTGACACCTCATCTTCAAAAAACAAGTAAGTAATCTTTCGTGTGGTATGTTTTTTAACCTCAACCCTTGGCCTCTTCGAAACTTCATACCCTTAGCAGCCGATTGTTCAGGCACATATGTCCATAAGTAGCAGCTGTATGTCCCCAAGCAATATTTATATCGACAAGACTTTATCAGTCAGCGAGTCAATTTTACAGAGACAATAAAACAAACATTTTCTACTACTACTGTGAACTTAAACATATCTTAATTTCTAAGTTATTCTAAACTATATATAAGTGGTAAGTTCAACATACAATAGGGCATAGTTCTTAAATGTACGTGAGGACTTAACTGACCTACGTATCCTTGAGAACTGGAAGAACTGACGTTTTTGTTTGTTGATGATTGTGCAATGTTAGCCTGCGGGCGATTCACCTTTGTAAACTGTAATGTTGATGCTGGCTAAGCATTCACTTCCCGCTAGTTCTAATCATTACTAAAATATATTCCCTAATGCTTTGGAATAAACTATACTAATGTTTGAGTGAACTTAGTAATGGATTAGGTGGCAATAATTTTTGCATTAGATTTGGATGAAGAGTCTCTGCGTGTGGCAATAGGAATGGAGAACTGGGGAACCAACATTAGTGCACTGAACAAAACAACATTTTACCATATAGTGATGGCAGATGAAAATACTTTCATTTTAAATATAATTCCTGAACATATTTGTATAATGATGACAATTTCTTTTTTCCACTTAGTCCCATGACTCTAAAACCTATCTCGTATGTGGAATAATAAATGAAAATTTCTTCTACGCTCAATCAAACAGGTGGCTCTAAATCGCATTTGACGGTTGTATTGCTTTGAACAAAACATGCTATATTTAGTGGGTAGATGCGAAAAAATAAAACAGAGACCACATCATTTCCATAGGATAGAAAAGTTCTTCCAAGCGATAATCCAATAACAGGCAATAACTATTCAATCGAAAAGCAGGCTGGATTCCACGGAGGCAAAACTGTCAAAGAACATCCACCTGCGGGCCAAAAATGTAAAGGGGAGTATCGCCTTTTTTTTTTTCTACGCGAAATCATATGACATTATATTTCAGGTGGGTAGACATCACTGACTTCTACACATTTTTGTCAGTCTTAAAAGTTTGTAGACAAAATCATTAGCGATTTGCAAGATCATTAATGTGCCTCAATATACAAAGCTACAGCTGGAAAATAATACCTTTAATCATTCATCCAAATCATGACTGTCCCATCTTCATTGCAAGAGTATCAGTAAAATATCAGACTTGCCTAAGTAATCCCAGTGTAGGACGCTAGTAGTAAGAAGAATGCCACATAATGAAAATTAAATAGATTATGAAATGAATGTGTGGGCTGCTCTCTTCATCAATGAACTAACCATTTTTGTCCGTCCAATGCAATTATTATTAGAAGGATCTCGCTTCACTTTCTACTCCCTGCTATCATCAACCATTAAAATGCGGTCCTGATAATCCGGCACATACAGGTTTATTGAGAACAGCAGAAATTTGTAATGCCAGACAATTATAAAAAAAAAAAATGTTTGCACTAAACTCTGTTTTTTTAAGGCACTGCCATTCAATATAAGAAAATAAGAATAAATACAGGTGGAATTTGTCGTGATTGGCTTACTCATTTCGCACTGCTAACATTTAATAGCTGATTCTCGTTACAAATTATAATCCTTTATTGTGCATAGTTACAATCTGACTTATTAGGCAATAAGTAATTAAGATAAATTCACTCATTCATACCATATTTACAATTCATCATTCACTCGCTCATTCGTACAATATTTACAGACAGCCCAGAAGCCTCCCAAATCCATATGCGAAAGAGAAAGCGGAGTCTTGGGAAGTCCCCCACGCCCCTCCGTCAGCCGCGTCACCGGACACGAGCCAGTGGGGGCAGACCCAGAGCGCGAGAGCCACAGACGCTCATGACATGATTGGAGAAACTGGCCATTGCCAGGACTCCCACTGTCACGCGTTTATAGCAAGTCACGAGGCCAATGCCGTTTCAGTCTCCGAGGAGGATTATAGGGATGAGTGGTGCAGTGAAAAGACTGTGCTACAGGATTAGGGTGGTTGGAAAGGCTACTGTGGAATTTTACAAACTTGGAAGGTATGAGTTCAAGAATGTAGGGTATATTAAGATCGTTATGAAGGGTTTTGTTGCTGACGTAATAAGGGGCGTTTACTATTGTTCTCAGGACTTTTGATTTAAAGGATTGGATACGCTTGATGTTCGACTTTTTTGCTGTCCACCATAGCTCTATTCTGTATGTCCAGATTGGCTTGAGTATAACTTTATAGATTAGTAATTTATCTTCTATTGAGGGATGGGATGTCCTTTGAAGTAGTCTGTACAGTTGCCCAAAGCGTCTGTTTATTTCTTGTGTTTTTAGTCTCGTATGTGGGTTCCAGGTCAGTCGTTTGTAGAGATGGAAGCCTAAGTACCACACTGTCTTGGATACAGGGAGAGGAATAGAATTAAAATAAACTAGTGGACAAGACTTGCGACAAAGGGTGAAGGTAATGTGGGAACATTTTGCTTCATTAACTTTGATCCGCCATTGGTTGCACCAATACTCGATCTCATCAAGGTGTTTTTGAAGGTTATGGGATGCTATGTCGGGGTCTGGGTGGGATGACAAGACTGCAGTGCCATCTGCAAATGTTGCCAAGAAGGTATTGGTGGTAGAGTGGACATCAGCGGTGTATAGATTATAGAGTATGGGACCCAGGACACTGCCCTGTGGAACTCCTACTTTAATGGGATTGTAGGTAGAATATTCTAAACCACACGGGACTTGGAAGAAACGGTTTGAAAGGTAGGATTGCAGGATTAGGAATAGGGTTTGCGGTAAATATCCTTTGAGTTTGTAAAGCAAACCTGCGTGCCAGACCCTGTCAAAAGCTTGAGCTATGTCCAAAAAGGCAGCAGTGCAATACTGTTTGGTTTCAAGGGCTGAGGAAATGTGATCAACAACGCGAAGGCCTTCGTTACAAATTGTAGCTCATAATTTTTTTCAGAAGGTTTGCCATGTATGTACAAGCATACCCTACAGGTCAGAGGGTCTTCCCAAAATTTTTAAAGTACATAATTTCACATACATAAGCTGGTAATTATCTGCAACGATAGAGTTAAACGATCTTAAATATTTTATAAGTCACCAAAATGTTACATTACTTTATAAGTTACACTCACTTATTACTCAAAAGTAATTTATTTCCCAAATCTTTTTAATTGGTCAAACTGTATGTTAATGACATTTTAAGTTAAAAATATTGTTAGCACTAAGTCAGAGTCCAGATTACGTTATCAAGAAACCGGGCAGAGCTAAGTCGTCAGTAATGAGATTCAATACGCCATGAAAGATGAGAAGAAGGGGTCCAATTAGCCGTACGATGGTTACCGGGAGGAGAAAATCGTCTACAAAATTTCCTCTTCAACCGTGACCTGAACCTTCCCTTCTTGTATCAAGAATTGAAAGTTATTAGGTTATCTCGTCGACTCATGTATTGCTATCCTGGATAATAAACGGCGGAATCTTATAAATGTGTATCTAATGGATGCAGAAGGATTCTTTCTGGCACACCTGCCGGGAAAATAATTGTGAATTTTGTCACCTGAATAGGAGAAAGGGGCTATCTATTCAGCATATGACGTCAGGTTGTCAAATTCTGGCGGAAAGGGAGTACCAACAGAGATATAATAATGCTGTCAAATTATTCATCAATCCATCACAATAATTATGACCCTTTTAAGCAGCCAATTTCCCTACTACCAAGTACCATCCAGCACCATTTTATCAGGGAATACATCACTATTTACCAGGATCATCGTATTAGTACTGTCCACACAGTTTTATATAATACCCTAGACATCTTAGTGGTTGATAAAAAACGACAACAGGCGCTAAATACTGAGTTAGGAGGGTATTCGGATGATAAGTATTTAAAGGTAGTAGCTGAAAAGAAAGAAAATACCACGAAGTTAAGCAACCCTGCAGACTGGGGTAGCTTTTAAACATCCCTATTATTGTTTCCTGCAATGCTCTAATCCTATAGGGCATGCAATAATCTATCCGGATCCTGGAGTTGTATAAGAAATTACTGGATCCAGCAAGCAACACTTCGTGTTAACGCTGTCTTGGTACAGGATGTGTCATTCTATTTCTTTTGTTTCTCCACCGCTACGTTTTCTCCACCGCTACCATGAGTAGATTTCTCCCAACCTCCAGGTGGACGATGGAAAGAAGAACGGAAGCAACATCAAAACAGTATCCACCATTAACTAACCCTTTTTTCAATTCATCGGTTCCTAGAGTTGTACAAGAAATTGCTGGACAGGGTTCACAACCAACATTTAACGTTGTCTTGGAACAGAATTTTTCATTCTATTTCCAGTGGATATCCAAAAGGTTCCACCATCTCTCATCTAAGATAGGGATGGCAGAGTATCTACTTAAAGGGCAATTAAGGAATAACGGGATATCCCATAAAGTCCTTTGTTTTTTCTCACATCTACGAGAGAGGTGAAGGCAATATTTTTCAGTTCTTAAAAAGTCACGGAATGCGTAGTAATGACAACACAACGGAGATAGGTTCATAGCTATGTTTCACAAAATTAAACTATATTAAATTATTTGGGCTTAACTTGCCACTAATATAGTAGGCAGTGTAATATTCATTATAATATTCGAGGTTCTTATGACTTTTATTATGTCATTTTCAGTTAACCTGATGGATAACCCATGGTTTTTGTTCCTTGAGATAAGGCTTAGCTTACAGACGGGAATGTCCGAATTATCGAAAATTTTTCATAGTCACTGTCCTAGAAATCCACGAGTAGGGATCGCACCCAACAATAAAAATAGAAAAAAAATGATCTCATGCACGAAAAAAGGATATAATTAGATTTTAGTGCTAAATCAATATTATTTTGTTGAACAGCACCGAGAAAATGAAAGTTCTTCCTCGAGACCTTCGCTGTAGGCTTGGCAGTCACTCCTTCAAGATGTTAGATTACAAACTCGTTAAGAAGCTCTACATTCACACGTGGCAAGGAGGTTTTTATCGCTAGCGGCGTTTCCAAAAGAGAGAGAGGACTTAAGGGGAATAAGTGCGGTATTAATCCGCGGAGGAGTGGCCGGAGATGCTAAAGCCGAAGACGGAAAAGATAAGCTGGTGAGGCTACGTCGGACTGACCCCTGGCTAAGATGGGCACTTGTTCATCTTTCGGCTGGAGATTGATAATGGCGGTTCTCAAAGAGCGGGAGAACATCACGGCCCCAGTAATGTGCGTGCTTTACCTTCCTCCAGCCCCGACCTTCTTACTCCAGGGGCGATTTATTTTTTCTTTCGCGTTGCCTGAGGCCTGCAGGTTACAACTTAGGAAAGAGTTCTAAGAAATAAAATCAGGTTTTAGGCTAAAGCGGTATTTATCACATCTTCATTTCTAAGAAAGAAATGAATTTGATTTTAGTCTGACTACGAACGGATTTTAAAAAAATATATATTCTACCTAAGGTGGCAGGGACTTGCATTCTCGCTCTCTCAAGTTAATTTTATTTCCTGCTTCATATCCCCTCGCTAGGCTGTTGCTCCTTTGTGTACGATGACCCTGGAGTAACTTTTGAAACAAAGGTTATGCGAGTGGTCAATCTGTACATTAAATATGCACTCGATTACCCTGTAAATCCAAGAATGACCCTTTCATTTTGAGTTGAAGTGCTCCATTCCAGTATCGCAAATACTTCTTGTGTACCATCTTTTACCAACTCTTCCTTAGCCAACAAACTTCATACCTCTTATCCATATTTAACACAAATTGTAAACACAATGATTGAGTACTCAAAGGACTCGGCTCTCAACATGAAGGCTACGTAATGAGCTGTCACCGACCACAGTAGAGCTGGATCATTTTTATTTCCACTACAAATAGAGGAATGCGTCCGAGGAGTCTACATACTCTGGTGTCTACATTTGAAGAGAAGTCACCTAGAATTTTACTATCGATAAATATTGAGCAAAAATAAAACCGTTTAATAACATTAATCAGTCAAACGTGCTAAACGTGTACCTAGGAGTTAATTAACAAGAAAAAGAACTTATCAAGGATTCTTTTAGCATGTTCCAAAGATACGAAGAGCCACACAGGTCCAGGAGAAGATGTTGCTGATGATTAAAGAATGATAAATGACATAATGTGAAAACATAATATAACGAAACATGTATATTCCTTTCCAGTCGTGGTTTAACCAGACCTTAAAAAATGTGCTCCTTAAACCGTGTGAATAATCTAGGTGTTTGATGCCAAATATATTACATTCTCATTGACTTTGTGAGGGGTATTTATTCCTCTATTCCGAGACATGACACCCCCACCGCTACCGGAAAGATGGCAACTCTCAAGATCTGGTAAAGCAGACCAAATGGTGGGCATAACGGCACTTGGCCCACCAACAACAAGCCTCTAACGGGCACCCATCACTGCTATCTAACTAAATAATACTGCACTACATGCCTAGAGAGACTCTAGGCCCAGCCACCAGTGGACTCTCACCACTGCACCTCAACAATCAACCACTACCGAGGCTACCCACACTCCTTAATTCCCTCACACCCCCTTCAAGCAGGTGCTCCTGGTACAAGGATCCACAGAACCCAAATATTCATTTATTTTTCCCTCATCCTTAATCTTATAATTAGAGAGCTAAGAAAAAAAAATATATATATATTATTCATACTAGCGTCCCACGGGATGCTGTGCCGCTGTGAACTGAAGCAAGTGGCCGAGAGCATACCAAGACGGGGTAAGTCCGTATATGTAGTTCCATCGTCACCGGGACGTTAACATTAATTTAATTGATTTCTCATTCCCGCAAACGGCACAGTTACACTTAGCCTTATCCGACCGATGTAAAATTCATTCAATTGCCCGCCGGTCGGAGAAACGGAGCAATCCTGCTTTTTTCATCCCTCTACAGGGGCCTTGGACAGGGTTCCCAGGATTGTTGGACCGTCTGGTGTCCAATAATATCTCCATCCCACCCTCCCGGTCCCGGTTATAGCGTACTGTCCCGTTTCGAACCCCAATTGAACATTTTCCTTTCGTAAATATCATCCGGTGATGGTGATGTAAGTATAGTTGCCATCGGGCAGGCGAGACCATTCAAATTTACCTTATATTATTTTAAAATTATAATAATTTTAATTATTTATTTATAATTAATTTATAACTATATTATGTCATATATAACCTAGTAGTGGTCAAACGTTTTATGATACTTAATTTTTTTCAAAGGTCAGCAACATATTTCCTTATCACTCTTTCAATTCTTTGATTAGTTCTACGAGGCCTTCCACCTTGATCGGTCACTCAAACCACCTCCTGAGTTATCTTTTTTTAATAAATCATTTGCAGTACATTTATCAAATTTTAACATTTTAGCGATTTTACGACGAGAAGTTCTTTCATTGATATCCTTACTTGTAAGGACGAACCATTTTCTAACTCGATGAGTATATTAATTTGTATTACCTTAATAAGGATTGGTGAATAAACAAATGGGGTGAGCCCCATCACCTTTATTAGTCAGTTTAGTCCAGTCACGTATAATGTATATCATTATACTTGTTTATTCATTATATAATTTTTATAAAATAACAAAACCTGTATATAATGTAGTGATGCTACAGGAAATAAAAATTAATTTGTAAATAGATTCGCCTGAGGATCTATAATTATATATAATTATCTGTGAATTTATAGGGGCTATAAAGAAAAAAAAAATTCTCATAACTTAAATAATGTTCTCAATTAAAAAATAAATTTGATCAATTTAATACTTTTTTTAATTAATTATGATCTTATTTAATTCTGTAAAAAAATTGTTAAGTTCTCATGATTGCTTTTGAAGAAATACATGACCTGTACAGAAACTTTTGACTAATACTGAATATCGGGGGGGGGGGGATTTGTTTCGCTGTATATTTGCATATGATATAAGCTTTTAATTATTATAACCGTTTTTACATATTTAAACATGTGTGTACTTGAACGTGTATCAAATTGTATTGTATCACATGAATTGCGACCCTTGAGAATGACGGCATAGTCCGTCAAAATCGTTTGGGTAAAAATCAATAAAACTGTGGAGAGACATTGGGGTTTTTATTTCTTCGTAAATATCCTCTTAACTAGGTCTTCCTCAATCTTTTTTTTTCCAAGAGGACATTCAAGAATAATGGTCAAGCTGCGGGTGTCACTTATTTTTTTTTTTTTATAGTTGTTAATGAACCAAAAACCTATTAATTTTAAAGATGTACTGATTAAATTAAATAATTATTGTTTTTATAAAAATATAAACCGCAATGAGGTTTCTTTGACACAGCATTTCATTTATCATTGGTTCACAATTATGAGAGTATGATGATATTCCTATTCGTAATCAATCAGCATGATGTACATCTGTAAGTGGAAATATGTGATTTGATTTTATGATATTCCTAGTTGAAAACAATGATTAACACAAATATCTAGAAGTAATGTAATGAGGTTCTTATACATGTTTTTTTTTAATAATAGAAATTTGTATTTGTCAACTAGAATCCAGAAGTTCTCGTTTGGTTGGATTTAAGGATGGAAGTAATTAAAGGTTAACAAGAAATGATAAATAAACATTTTCAAACATGTACACCTATATTTCTCCAATTCATAGTAATCTCTAAGCATGAAAAAAATGTATGAAACATTTTATTAAAACTATTGATTGTGAAAATCGTTACTCTTCAGGAGGTCCGAAACACTCTTTTGGTGTTGGCCTCTATGGAAAAATGGCCGTACACGGAACCACTACACGTGTATGGTATATGTGTATGGTATTACACCAGTACCTTCTAATACCGATAAAATAAAAAGAACGACCCTAGAAATGGGTATTTTACTTAAATATAGTTTTTGTCATGAAAGAATTTTTCACATGGTACGAATTAAATGTTTAAATTAATTATACAACTAAAAAAAGACCAGGGACGATTCCAGTGAGGCCCTAAGTAGTTTTCAGTAACACATTTACAGATAATATTCTAATAATAGATAATGCTTCGTTTACAATTAACAGAAAATAAATTGTACAAGAGGTGAATTATAAGAAAATGATTCATTAGGAGCTGTTATCTCAACGTATTCCGCAGAACGTTAATGATAAATTCCAAAGGCGGATAACGCGAATTAATGCCTGTGGGAAAAAATAACACGAAAAAAGCCAGCCTATCTACATTTTTCACTAGGGTATGAAACTAATTAACTGTGTTATCGTCATTAACAATTCTAAGCTATTAGGATAAAAAAATAAATTTGTGAGAGGCAATGGATATAACTCCCTCTTATTAGCTGATTTTAATAGGACGAATGTTTTGGTCATCAATTAAAGATCAGACAGATTCTAGGCCAATCAGCCTATAATCAACTGTGATTTGACTATCCCCATTGTTGCTTTCGATTTGAAAAATCTTCCATTTTTCAGTAATTAATATCAGAGAGCACAACATTAAAAAAGTCATAAACCCGAAGCTAAATCTCGTCTAGTATACAAGGGAGTATATTTCTGAGTGCTCGTGGCTAATTCGCTTGTTTGAAAAACAATTGTTTTAAAGAATTTGCAATTATTGAACCAATCCATATAGTTGTTAGATAATTTATGCGTACTGCAATTGATTTTAAGAAAGTAACACAAAAAGTATATAACTAATTGAAATACCCTTAAACTTCTTGTTATAAATAATAAAAATTACTGCCGGATCGTGGAATAATATAATCCTCAAACAGTTTTATTATCTTTCCACTACTATTTTATTATCTTTTATTATCTTCAGTTATATCCAATTGGATATGTGGGATATATTCCTCATCTAAAACACTAGTACAATTTTTTGTCTATTTAAATTTCAAACTGACTGAGTCACAAAGTAAGGAACGTGGATCAAGGTAGCCTAAGTTAAATATGTCGAAAGTTAAATTTTTTTATTTCGTTAAAAAACAAGTTATAAGTTGTGGAAAGACAATAAAACTGTTTTATCACTTCTTGTTATATTATTTTTCACTGTGTTTGTACCGTTTTCGCACAAACGGGTAGTGAACATTTTTAACGGTTATCAAAACAGCTTGAAAGAATCAGAGAAGTAAATAAAAAAAAATCCAATGTGTATTCATAAACTAAGAGGGTGGGAGGGCTTTTAAGTTGAAAGTATTGTATTCGGTTAAGTGGGTTAAATTGATGAATTTAATTAATCTTAAAATTGTGTTCATACGATTTCCTAATATGCAAGAAATATTAAAAATCACTATAAATAGTATTTAAATGATGTACATATGTACAAGGTACCCCAAAAAAACGCATGCACTAATTAACGCGTCATAACTTGATTTTTCATTTGATCTGGCAGATAATCTGATTTTTTTTTTTTTTTCAGGGAGTAATTAATTGGAAGTCGGTACTGGACCGAGATTAAATTTTTGAAAAACGAAATCTATTTTAAAATACTATTGACAGTATGAAAACGTAGCAGAAGTACAAAGACAAGATCGCAGATCCAACTACGCGAATTATTTGGATTAAAGACAGCTTCGGAACCGCGTTCATTCAACCTTCCAGAAGAGCAATAACATCAAAGAGCTTGGCAAGCCAAGAAAATGTACTAAAAAGATAGATATAGCCTAATCATTAAAAAAATCTGTAAGACAAACAAGTCGTGAGATTGAAAACAGCAAATCAAGTGCCTATTGTATTTTAAGACGTTGTAAATCAAAAATTTACATTCCGAAAATGGTACATGCTACTAATGAATATGATCCACACCGAAAAAAAAACACTTTTGCTTTGTACTTCTGCTGCATTTGCATACTTCCACTCATATTTTGAAAAAAAATGTCTCTTTTCAAAAGTTAATCTATATTATTACATTACACACATTATTAGTATACTTGTTATTCCGTTTAATTATACTCTGAAAAGAAAGGAATTAAGAAAGTTATGACCCGATAACAGTTTATACATTTTTTTGGAACACACTGTGTATATATAATATAAAATTTTCTCCACTCTGGGTCAAAACTTAGTGCTGTTTTAATTCTAGCAGGCTGATTAATTTGCAACAATAACAATATATCAGATAATAAAAACTTGTTTTCAATATAAATTATAATGCATACCTTACAGTGAACATAAATTAATAACGAACACATGAAGACTGTTCTGAATGTCTGTAGCATTTCTACACCGTGCAGGCGGGGTAATTAATTAAATATAAAGAGCAATTGATCGCGTTTACGAATCTGATTAATTTTCTGAGCGAATCGTACATTTTGATGAAGCTAATCTCTGGCCTAGGTCATTATGAAAGCAGTTGCAAGTTATTATACCCTGTCCTTTAGCTTTCTGTTTGATAGAGTTTTCGGTTATAAATCAAAAGTTGTGAGCTCCACGCATAATTGCTGTCTCTTAAGTGTCATATACACTTTTATAATGCAGTAACAAACGAGGTAAAATTGTATCAATAAATAACCCAGGATTTTGTTTTTTACTCTTTTCTTTTAGAGTTCAATGTTCTCTGAGATTACGTGAGAAGTACTTAAAAAAAGAAAAAAGAAAAAAGCCTTTTATTTTAGAAATGAAATCCAATGTCCAAAGTTTTTGTAACTACACAGTATTTTTATAAGTCTCATGGATATTATAAATTTAAAAATACAAATATAATACTCAATGTATAAAATAGGTCTTTTAGCTGGCTGTGGGTTCTCAATTTCAAAGTATAAAGAAAAAAAAACTTCCCTTTACACTTAATGTTACACTCACTTAAGATAATGTATTCACTCATATATTAGCGAAAATAAGGAGTTTCGGTCTTAATTTTAAGCTTATATTGAACAATGTACTTTTTACAAGGTTTCTCTTTTAAGCTAATCCAGTAAAATTGTATAATTTTAATCATGATATATAATTTTAATGACTTTGTTGTTTAATACATTGGTAGAATTTCATTTTAATTATTATATTTTCTGTATCTTCTTCTAATTAATTAATTGCATATGTATATTTATTTATATTAGGTTAAAATTAGTTTTCCTCACCTAAAATATCTTTTATTATTGATATTGCGTCATCAGACGACGTTTTACCCATTCAATCATCCTCAGGAATACAATTTAGACAAAACATAAATTGACTTATGTGGAAAAAAATAACATTCGAACCGCTTAATTAGTCAAACAACAAGAAAGGCAACGATCAACAGAATAAAAAAAAAATACTCTTTTGTATATTGGGTATTGGGGAATCTGCAACTCACTATGCGTATGTTGGATGAAGGGTTTTGAAACTAAAAAAAAAAGTTTCTTGTCTCTCCAATCAAATTTCTGAAAATGGATCGAAGTGGTTTTAAAACTCAAATCTTCATATGTGAATTTATGTTTTTCTCTGAATCGCAGCCTTTAGGATGCTTGAATAGATGAATCGTTTAATTGATATACCAATAATAAAAGATATTTTGGAAGATCAAGTTTTTCGTTTAAATAATTTTAACTCCATATATATCAATAAGTTGCTCGTATAAGTATACGAGTGTTACTCTGAAGAATCATACATAAGATCGTTTTTAAACGTATTTAATCAATTAAATTATTATATATTCCTAACATTATCTTAATGGCATCTTCTAAAAGGAGCAGGAGACAGTAACTAAGTGGACCGGGCTAGACAAGCTCTTGAAACAAAGAGCATTCGTCTTCTTGATCTCGTATATTAATAGAATATTATACGGACCGGAAGCCGCTGAGTCCATTTAAGGGCCATTTTATTAATACGGTTAGAAAATGGCAATTTAAGCGATAAATTCGCCAGGGACTGAACATACCGGCCGGCCTGGCAGTGACCATGTAGCCATATCTCTTGCGGTCTCCAAGTATTGATGGCACCCTGGTTAGATTTAATGATGTCATTCGTATACTCCAATAGCCCGGTTAAACTAAAGGCGAATATAAAAATGGGAAAGGGGTATTAAAAATCCGAAAGCGGAATGCCCACTAGCTCCTTGTCCCATGAATATTGAAAGCTTTTTCCACCAGGTTCTTGCCAATTATTGGATAGTTCTTATACTTTTTTTTACGTTTAATGATTTTTTTCCTTACTCGTAAGAACGATGATTTAGAAGATAACTAATTAACTCTGAAGTTGTAAGAGATTCTGGAGCCGTTGTAAATCGAGCATTCACTTTGGCTGTGTACATTAAAAAGTGACTAGAACGCACATTTTATTGCAATAAGTTTTTTTTTTTAATACCACTTACAACTAACCGGTTGAATAAATTTTATATAACGACGATGTTGCTTTCTATTAATAAATCCGTATATAAATAGTTTTTTATGTGCTTATTTCGTATTTACCCTACAATCTAATGAAGTATATATTAGACCCGATACACACGACCGGTTTTTAGACGTACCGCAATTGCGGCTTGAAGTACATATAATACATATTTCTATAATAGATTACAGTGTACATAGCTCCGGTGCAGTTGCCCTACGTCCATCTTGCGGTTTTTCCTAACCGTTTTAAATAAATTGATGTACCCAGTATCTTCTATTTTGTTTTAGAATATATTTATGTCCACTATATAAGCAAATACAACACATTATCTTGGATAGGCATCAGTCGTTGGAATGCGTACTAGTATTAGTTTACGGTCACGTGTGTATTGAATTGCTATGGTCCCCCAGCAATACCCGACGTTTGAAAATCGTGTGTGTGCGTGCCTTACTGTTCCGAAAACACAGGAAAAGTACCATATATTTCATTTTAGTTTAAGATATCATCACTGGCGGGAGCACCAACCGGGCGAGGTCTCGTCGATCCAGCCACTGGCTGGCGGGCGTCAGAAAGAGATTAATACACCTGTGGTCTTTTACAATTGGGGGCTTGGATACTTAATTTGTATTAGTTTATTGATCTGACTCCTTAAGATCATAGAAAGTGGGCCCCCATAGTGCACTATAGTTGCAGGCTATGTATTATAAGTAGTTTACGTGGTCTTGGAATGATCACACTTCCGTATCATAGGATAGGAAAGAGAGCTGAGAGGTAATTAAATAAGAAAACCATGGTTCGAGCATAGCAACAAGCGTCAGTGTAGAGAGAGAAAAAGTGCCTGAATCCGACTGTCCGTTAAAAAGCTCAGAATTTCTGCCTTATATAGGCAGGTCATTCCTTCCTACAGCGAATGAGGGAGCTGTTTATCTCTGCCAATCCTTTGACAGTTTATCTTACCTAATCGGGGGCTATTACGCCCGCGCCCCTGGTGAGCACTTGTGGTGTCGGGATCGTGAACTAGTCCCATCTCTCTTTACCGACTCCGAAGGTTTATTGATAAAATGTGGAAAGGTAGGCTGGTGTTTTCTGGTCAAAGAAAAGGTTAACTTCTATTTGTTTTTGGTAAAAACGTTAACACAACAATCACATTTTTGTTTTTTTGGTGATTGATGTCTGCTAATCTAAAATCATTCTCCTGTTGCCAATTAATTTGCTTTTACAACAGCAATTTTATTATTATTTTAACTATTATTATTAATTTTCAGTAATAGGAAAGATATTTGATATGTACTACTAAACACAACCGCTTTGTTACTTGGGGATCCAAGTGGGCAGGATTGCGAGAACAAAGCCAAGGAACTCTGCAGGCGGTACCCTAGACCCACCTGTTCGGCAGGGAGGACATGTTTTCTCATTTTAAGGACATGAGGACTAATCGACGGATGGATAAAACCTGCCGATATTTCATACATCAGTACTGAACACGGGTGAGGCATTTGAGGTATGAATTGTTAGTTATTTTCCAATTAAGCCTGCCTTCACGCCATATTCCGACATATTCTTCCGTATCCTTTTTCCGCTAACATCTAATGTTTTTAATTCATCCTGTGATACTGCCATCCCGCGAAAGTGGTTTTACCACGCGATATTTCCTCAAATCAATCCTAAAATTTCTCTCACGGAAGTGACCGTTGCATGTTTGATAATATTTGATAATGCACCTCAATTTCGATATTGAAACAAGACTTCTAGCATCGCACATTGCCATTGACTGTAAAATTAATTTGGGTCTAATCGATTCAGGAATGTGTTGCAACACGCGCACAAAATTTTAATTAATGTAATCATGTCATGTGTGGCGACAGAGCTCTTACTTGCCCGCTAAATACAATATGTCTCGTGGGAAAACGATATTTGACTTCAATAGGAAACTATGGCCCAACTGACCGTCTTCGTGACATGGAACTAACTATGCATTCTGCTTTTGTTGTTGTTTATAGTTTCGGCATTTATGTCTGCATGATAGTTGATAAGACAGAATTCCACCATGCGATGCCCTATTGAGTTTTGCTGGGAAAGCTAATCAGAAATTAGCAATCATAAAAACAAGACGAATTCAAAAATACATTTTTATTTTCAATCAGGAAACAAATGAATGATCAGAATAAACCTTCATTAAAATATATAATGTAAAGTAACGTCGCATTCGCAGGGCAAAATGGGTCTGTGGAGAGAACAGCCCTCACAGGGGAGGGATTTAATAAGACTAAGACAGGTCAACAGGTAAACAGAGTAAACAAGACAGAACTTTAATGAATTTGAAATTTTGAAATTATCCCCCTTAAATTCTTCCTGCACATATCAAATACAAAAGTGAGCTCCTGCAATGCTCGTAAATAAAGACGGTATGAAATGTGCGTTATAACCAACCCATGTGTACGCACACCACATGCGGACCCATGTGGCGTAATTTGTAATGTAATATGTGTAATCAAATTTATTACTATTACTCGAGCTTTATTGGTGAGATTATAATTTTGGGTAGAGCGTACAATTAGAGAAAAACTACATGCTTTAGAACTTTATTGATTATTACATTTGACATGACTTTGCAATAGAGATTCACATGTTGCATACGAATCGATGATTGTAAAAATCTCTTAAGCCCAAATATTTTTGGGAAATTAAAAACTTTTCATTCCACTTAAAAGTAGACTTTTTTTCCCCAGAAAAACTTCTGATAACCGGATGGTTCTACACTTTGGATTCGTCAAATATTCATTAAGGTTATGGGAAGGGGGTTGTAAATAATCCTCCACTATGCAATTATGGGGTTTTGGCAATCATTTTCAACTCTTTTTTACTATTTTGTGGCTTGAATAGTTTAGTAAGGGGTAAAAATCAACAAAGCTGACTTTTTATAAACTGATTAAAATTTATTTCAGTCAAACAGTTTAAAAGTAAATGAAAACAAAAATTACGCTTATCATGAAATAATTTTCTTCAGATTCTGAATATTCCTCTTCAACTGATGTCGGCCAACAAATAATTATGTTGTAGAAGTCGGAATAATCTGTAGTTTATTGATTGAGCTGAATTTAGTAATTATAGTGTGACTCTATATATCAATTATAATCTTTTATTTTTATGATTTTCTAAATGCTTACCTATTAAACTTTCAGATTATTCTTTCACCATCAACTAAACAAACAATCGCAGAAAAAAAAAAACTAACTTATAGAACTAATTGATCGGAACAGTGGAGTATACATAAGTGAATGTAAGTGATGAATTATAGGCAATATTAAGAGATCATAACGCAATGTTAAAATCCTCTCTACTTGGACCAAGCAATAGTTAGGTGTATTATATCGTTAATACATATGCAAACTTGCACACAGCAAAAGTGCAGGTTTTCAGGAGAGTCAAAAAACAGTTACTTTTTGGATTACGATATCGCCCGAAGCCAACGATGTATCGGCGGTTCCAGAGGAGTCACTGTAAATATGTGCATATAGATATAAGGTAGGACTGAGTAGCCTATGGTTAGATATAAGTTTAGTTATAGGGGGATAGAGGATGCACACCCCATGTAAATATAGTACTTAAGTATAGTAGTAAGATATTATTAGTAGATTTAAGGAAAAGTTTTTATTTTATTTTGTTTTCTTTGGAAGTTTTGTGTTGATTTTGAAAAATAAAGAACGAAAACAGTATTACTCAAGGTGCGCTGACCGGTGCAATAATCCCATTGCACCGGAATACGCGCACCACAGGCTACGTAACCCCCTGAGCTCGCTTCACGGGCTTGTGGGGTAAGCCCGTTCGAGGCTCAGCTTCAGGGAGGGCAAAAAAAAGAAAAGAAGAAAAAAAAAAAAAATTTTGTCTTAGGTTTGATGTTATCAATTTTTAACGTATTTTCTAAGATTTTTAATTATACGAAGAAAAAAATCGCGATTTTTTATGTTCGTAAGTTTGCGTTTGTATTGGCGGAATTTAATAGGTATACAAATATAATAGCCTCCCTATTGTTGTTGTATCAAATAAGGCCTGATTACACTGCAATGGTAGTACACTGTGCGCAATTTGTATCTTGAGTATCTCATTTGGGCGTAACTATTCGAAGCCGGACAGGACTACACAGAGGGAGGAGGGACTATCGAGATCATTCATGATTTATAGAGCTGCAGTAATTGATATGAATCACCACCTCCACTCGTGACAGGGACAATTAAATTAGAAGCGGCACTTAGCCAACTCGTCAAAGTATCGTACACGATCTAGTACACCCGTCTTTTTTCTCAGATCCAGGTTTTTAAAGTGCAGCATGGAAGAAAGCTAGGCACCCACTGGAATAAGTATAGGCTTATTAACTGGTAGGTCAGTTTAAGCGCGTTTGCCGCCATGACCAGGCAGAACTCACTAAGAAAAGTGAGACATGAGAGCTCACCCGTGAAAGTTTCTCTCACATCTACATTTTTCCATCAAATAATGAACTTTTAATAGTAAATGTCCCTTATTACGTCAGCAACAAAACCCTTCATAACGATCATAATATACCCTACACTCTTAAACTCATCCCTTCCAAGTTCATGAAATTCCATAGTAACCTATCCAACCACTCATTACACTGGGCCACACATCCATTTGATCCTCCTCGGAGACTAAAGCGGCAGTGGCGTGACCTGCTATAAATACGTGACAGTGGGAGTCCGGGCATTGGCAAAGCTCTCCAATCATGTCCTGAGCATCTGTGGCTCGCATCCGGTGAGGATCGAGAGGAACTTCCTAATACTCCACTTCCTTTTTTCGCAGACGAGGGAGGTGACAACAATGTGGATTTGGGACGTCTCTGGGTTGTTTGTAAATACTGTATGAATGAGCGAGTGAATGAAAATTGTAAATATGGTATGAGTTAGAAAATCTTTCACAATTAGCTATGTATGTAACAATAAAGAAGTTTATCTAAATAATGAACTTTTAAATGCCTAAAAAAATATTTAATCAATAAATCAGAAATTAAAATTCATTTTTAGTAATGTGTCGCCATATGATTAAATAAGCATTGCACATTATAATTATGAAACTAAAAAATCGAAGACAAATAAAAGTGATCAACAAATTTCACGTACAATTAGCGTGGGAGGGGCGAGTAAGTATGTAGCAGTTACCGTACACTTTCTTCGTTTTTTAATTTTTCCTTCATGGGCGGAATGAACAGAATCCCTCTCCCCAACCCCACTCTCTTTTCACAAATCGGCTCATCTCCAAGTTCTTATGGGAGAATTTTATCGAGGAACGAATATGCCTCATTTATAAAATATCTGCAGAAATCAACAAAAAAACCGTAATATTTCAAACATAGCAGGAAAATAAAATAAGTAAAAAATCGAATTGTAAATTAGAACACACACAAACTCAACGTGCAACAAAAACATGACTTTAACACTAGCTATAAGAGAATTTCTCTCGGTACGGACTTTTTCTACAAACATTATCTTATATAATGACGGAGGATGACAATGAATACGATAGCCGTGTAAGCAAATAATGTAAACAAAGTAGAACGAACGCCTGATTTCCCCACCAACCACACTTCTGAATTACCGCGGATTTTCTTAAAGTGTGAGAGACAAGTTCTCCCGGGTTAACCCCCTTCTAAATGAATTATTTTTAGTGTAAGATAATTTGTCACAAGCCGGCAAGTTGGATACACATTTTTAACATTATTTTTTAATTATTCATATTTTATACATTATTAACTATTAAATAGGTACTTATACTCTCATGGATATCATTAAGGATTTTTAGTATTTGAAATCATGAGGTTATTATGAGGTCAAGTATAACATAGGCTCAGAAATGTATCTGTGTCACCATGTGAGAGTGTATGAGCGCTATTTTCTCAACGCTGCTACCGACTGTGTCAACTTAACAACAAATTTCGATTCCCTACTCCCCTAGTCCAATCCCCTTTAAGAGTAACTTTAAAACGTTCCCTCAAATTCACTAAACCAAATTACTGCAAGAAAACCAAAACCCTCTTTTGTAAAATGTTACCATACTTCAATACAAACTAAAAATTAATACTACATAAAGGAGTAATCCACCCTACCATGACATTAGCTGCACCGGTTTGGAGTTATGCCTGTGCTTCAAATTACAGGAAATTGGAAGTCGTACAAAACATTATTCAGTGTGCCATAAATAAAAACTACCCACGATACACCAAGAAAACTACCATGCCAACATACCTACAATTGCCCACAATCTAGCAGAATGTACATATGTACAGAATGTATCATGGAGGTTTTTCCTAATGTTAAATCTATCACTTTAAAAAAAAAATGGAGTGTACACATGTATAATTATTGTAGTTGTAATGTTGAGCATTTTAAATTATGTAAATGATAAACATAAAAAGATATCAACAATATTTAAGTGTAACGAAAAAGGAATAAATCAAGATAACTGGGCAGTGGGTACGATTCCCACGTACGCTTTTTTTTTTTTTTTAAATTAATCGGCAAGTTATTTTAGGGGCGATTTACATATTGGCAGTTAAATTTATCACTGGTCAGTTGCCATCAATTCTTGAGCGGATCGTGCGTAGAAATCTGAAATAAAAGTTGCAGAAGGATAACACCAGAAGTAGTAGAGGCAGCAACCAGTGAAAGGTCGGAAAGAGATCAGACCGGGTGACGACTTGCTCCAGCTCTAAGACAAGACAGACCACTCATTTGCATGACAGTCAGGCATACTTCATGATTTTCCCTATTTGGCATGCCTCCTGTTGTTGTCATTTCGCGATTTTTTTTTTTTTTTTAATTTATGCTTAACACTCAGATTTAATGGACAGGTCTATTTTAAAATTTATCCGACAGGCCAGTTTTGTTTCCTCGAACTTTCACAGTGTTGGCGTCCATTTTCTAGTCCTGCTCGTGAGAAAAAGTTCCAAGTCAATAACAATTTCATTCTGCGCCATTTAGATCTGTTATCTCGACGTGTATAGTGTATTTTTGTTTCCGCTCTAACGATTCGAAGCTTGCAATCTTTCACTTCCGATTGCTACGCTTATGCTTGCATTATCTTTTAATTAGGGCCGACAGCATGGGCACAAGTATTCGGTGTTTGTATAATATCGTGTTACATCAAAAATTTACACGATCCATCTTGTGCCCATGATCGAATTTCATATTCTTGTGTTCTGAAAACATTACATGAATTTCATCCATGACTAAGGGCTGAAGTTTTGAATTAATTATTTGCATGGGCAGTTTACCTTTCTATCATTAAGTGTGTCTATTAAGAAATATAACACCACCTGTCCCTCCAAAACTTTATTGATTTTCAATAATAAATATGACATCAATCAAAGGCAGATTCAATAAGATTCTACAAATGAATCTATTTCCAAAAGGTCATTATATTCCCTGTAGCTTGGCTACATTTTGTACAATTTGTGATTATCCTACATTGCAATTTGTGGTTGTACAAAAGTATAATGATGCACATTATACCTAACTTACATCTAACAATCAAAACTTAAACTAAATCATAACCTAATTTTCCCCGACAGTCTATTACCATCGATGAGGTGATGGGGTCATAATGGTAAACGGGTGTAGATCGGAGTTCTTTAACTCTCGAGAGAGGTATGTCTGACGAGTTTTCTCATGATCCCATTCTGAAATTGCGGCAGGCTTTTAGCTGTATTGTCAGTCCAGTGAGTAATTATTGATGAAGTACAATAATTGGGAAGTACAAAAGAAAAAAATATAGAAACAGTATCACGAGGTAAAAATAAACCTAGATTGCTAAATGGTTATTAAACGCATCAGTACATTGTTAAAATGTTTTTGATACCAATGAGACATGAATAATTGATTTATTTTTAAAGATTACAGGACCTTGTATGGTTTTTTTTTTTATGACCTGATCTGTTTCTGGCTTAAAACTTTTAACATGCAAATTTAATCCCTCATTCAAGGCGTTCGTTAAGTCAAGACATAATTAAAAACGGTTTTCAATGTATTTATTTTTTAATGATAGCAATTAGTGACGTCTTGGCGCTTATTTCATTGTTTTTGTAAATCTGATTAGCAATCGAAATCTATCATGCCAGATGTGATTCTGATCTCAAAACAACCCCGTTGAAAAAATGTCGTAAGGATTCGATAATTCGGGAACCAGAGCTAAGTACTCGAGGATGTCTTAAGTACACAGGAATTATCCTGTTGGGGAGACTCGCGAAGCTTGTTCGCCATATTTTCGCTCCTACATAAACAAGACTTTCTCTACTTGCTAATCACCAATTTAATTAATGGCGTTTCTTCACCGATCGGTCGGAAAATATAGTGCAACATGTCGCGTCCGTTGAGAGCACTAATGGCGTAAGTGGGAGCACGTATCCTCGGCTGTCTTCATCAGCCACTTGGCGGTGATACTGACAAATACTGTTCAATATAGTTCATACAGGGCCGAAGACATATCAATATTCAATATTCTATGTATAGCTAGGATGCGGGGAAAGTGGTCAGCTAACATGCATGAAGTGATGTGAACGACCTCCGCCGGACCGCCGGTCAGACCCGCGTAACAAAACCCTTTCGACACCTGCCAATGTAAGTAGATTTAAATCAATTGTAAATTTTAGACCCGGTGCATTGTAATTGTGGCAACAACTTTATAAGCAAAACTCTTTTGACTAAAAATGAACATAGAATTATGTTTATTCAAACATTTATGTATTTCTCGGAATATTTGACAGCTCTAAGCTTATTAAAGCTAATACAAATTGAACGAGGCATTTGTTTCAAACACCTTATGCATCAATTTTCCACCATTTCAATTTGAAGAAAATCAATTTACAAACAAAATTTCATTATTTTTCGAATAAATGACGTCAAACAAAACTTTTCTACAAATTTTTCAGATCTTGGCTGTATTTTTAATTAACTTTTAATTTATCAAATATCCGGTTTTGAAACCAAACGCTTCTAACATTTTATTCGTCTTACTATAAAAATACTATAGTGCCAAAAATGGGTGGACCATTACTGACTTTATAAGTACAATTTAGCCTATTCGAATCTTTATGCATTAGTTTTATTTATTGTAGCTTTTACTGATTGTCTCCATTTTGCCCAAATGGATTGCCAATTGATTGCCCATCAATTTTAGCAACTGAGGTTGCCAGCTTAGAGCTATTGAAAACATTATTGTTTAACAAACCGTTTAGAATTATGTATTTTTCATAGTAAATCAAATTTTATTAGTTCGTGCTTTTAAATGTGTTGACTATAATTTTAGTGTATAAATATTATTTGTAGAAATAGTTTTTTTAATCATCTTTCATTCAATTCGTTATATATATTTTTATTTTATCGTTAATGTAATAAAATATTATATGTTAAAAAAATGATTTTGGAAGTGAACCAGACGATAAGTGCTTTGTTGAAAGCGTGTTTTGCAATATGGAATTAAAGAATTTGTTGGCAGAGGTTTTTTTTATTCTCTGATATGAGAAGGTGAGCCAAAAGCTGAACAATTAGGTGTTTCGAAACGTCCTTCTTAATGTAGGTCCATAAATAATCATGAAAGAAACATAACCGATAATCGTATAATCAGTATATTTATTTTTTTTTAGATTAAAAACAGTAATTAATCATACGTTTTGATAGCGGTATGATTAGTTTTAATATTTTTATGATGTATCGAACTCTTACAAAAATATTCCATATTATTGGCCAAGACAGTAATTTAGTGCCCTAATCAACTGAGATTTCGAAAAGTAATAAATTACTTTCATTACAAATACTATATTATACATATATATCATAGATTACTTTCAATTATTTATATTGTAGAGGTGTGATTATTATTAGTATCATTAGATTTTCATTGGAAATGTAATTCGGAATTTGAATAGATTTTCTTGATTATACCCAATTAAAGTATTAAAACATATTAAATGTTGCTAATCAAGACGTCGATTAGTTTAATACCCTTTTCTTTATGATAGAAAACATTTGATTGCTTAGTAGTTAATTAATGTCTATTTATATTGTTTTATGGAATAGATGTTGTGGATCTATATACCAGAAAATGTCTTAGATTACGGCGTGTAAGGACTGAAAATAAAAATGTATAAACAGACAATGAATATCTACTTGTTATTGAAATAAAAAATTCAAAGAACACGTAAATATGGCCAAATTATTTGTCTATCAGTTTGGTGAGTTATTTATTATTCATTATCTTTGGCGATTTCAGCACGGTTTAAATTTATTGTAAAACTGTAAGCCGGTCTATATCTGTATTCAAAACAATTACAATATCATAAAATTAATTCAATAATAAAGCTTTATTTTATAGGAAATAGACTGGATCCATTTGGCCCTGTCTTTATAAAAACCTTTTTCTAAGCTAATGGTCGTTCTGTGCTCGTAGTTTAAAGATTAAGTTGTAAATTAATAAATTATCTTATCCATTTTCCACCTACGAGCGTCCTCTGAAGCTGGATGTCAACAAATTCTTCGTCCGAGACAACATTGTTCCTCTGTGCGAAACATTTATATATAAACAGTAAATTACTATACACGCTGATTCTTGGAATTCACTGAGAAAAACATAATTTTATAAGTTTCACATTTACATTCGTTTCCCTGTAAGCGAACTGGTCACTTATATGTGTCATACGTGGTCAATTCAATCTATATGCATTTTATTCAGAAGTAGAGAAGGAACTGCATTTTTCACCGTCAAGTTATAATAATATTTCAAATGATAGAAACTTTTCTAAATCTAAACTACTTTAAAATATGGACATGAATTATTATGAATACATAAATAGAACATGTAGGTATCTGCTTTATATATGTAAACGAAATCGACGCATGGACTTGCCAATCCACTTAATATGGAAAATTGGTATACAAAGAGCACCTCTCAATAAGTTTTGAGTTTTAAATGGGGCTGTATTTAATTATGAGTTTAAATCAGTAAATTATGTTATTTATAACGTCGAAAAATCAAATGTTTGGGGTAAGGTTATTTGCTGATTTTAATTCCTAAACAATAGGTTCGGATTCGATTGATAATGTTCTTTACTTACGAAGTAACTCTAATGTAAAAAAAAATTCTACTTTGCTGTTTAATTTTACCATATCAATTGGTCTAGGAGCTCCAGGTCTACTAGGACCTTTAGATAATAGGACCGGTATAATATATATATATATATAATATATGCTTAGGGAACATAGAGCAAGTATTTATATTTAAAATAGTTATGTATTCAAACGAAGCAGGGGTTTATGACATAACCCTAGTTGAACAATTCATTTCTCTATCATTAATTCGTTATGGACCATGTTGTTTAAATGAGAGTAATTCGGTATTCTGATCATTTCGTTAAAGTCTTTTCCTAATATTACCCTGTTTACTCATGATGATCCTCAGTGGAATGCATATATGTCTTCATATTACTAGGATATTTATTATTTAATAAAAGTCATAAAGGACCTTATTAGCTATAATGTTTATTTCGTCACTGCTCATCGTATACTTCAATATCGCTTCTTTTCGCTTAATTTTATGAATATTAATAACATATAGTAATATTTATTAACAATCCTACTCATATTTAATTTGAATGTCTTTATATTATGTATGCTTTCTTTCTCTTTATTCTGGTATTTAATATTTTTTTATGATAAAGCTGTGATTTTTTTTATTATAAACCACTTGATGACCACCAATCATCTTTCACATTGTTTTCCTGATTTTTGTCAAATGGAAATTATAGTTCTGGCCTAAGTTATTTCATTTTTTAATCACAACGCTTTTATTTTCAAAAATAGATTGGCATCTCCATTTCTCTATCTATCTTAGGGACGAAATACAAAAAGTATTCCTCAAGTCTCACCGGCTCTCGCACTTAAGGTCACCGCCCAACTTGTCCCTACTTCTCAAACTAATGATATATAAAAATGTGTCATCCGACCAGCTCTGCTATATACTCACTGGACTGACAATACAGCTAAAAGTGTCCCAGAACGCTACGATAAGAAATCTGCTAAGACGCGTTACAGTAACTTGCACCAACCCGCTGTCTGACACCATGGCTCCACCACCCAGCCTGCCGGGAAAGCCAGTTTTAATCTATAATATTTCTGGAGGCTAAGCTCTATCCACTTCAAATTTCATGTATTAAAAATCCATTAAATAAGTCAGCTGTGCACATCCATACACTTAAGTAGAACAGAATGTACAGAAGCATCAGGTGCAATTTTAGTTTATTTAGTTCCTTGCAGATTCTAAATATTTTAATTAAAAACAAATAAAAACCATTGTATTAGATATGTGTACTTTCGAAATGCTCAATTTGACATACTATTTACCGTCCTGATTTTGAAATTTATCACTATTGGTTCTGAAACGAAACGAACCGTGTTTCATTGGTTTTACCTGTTATTAATTACTTCTTGTATTTTATGGCTCCGATAATTTGTTCAGTGCACATTTACATTCCGACCAGACCTATTCTTCCTACCGGGAGCAGAGATGTTTTGAATTATGAATTTATGCATATGTAACTAGATCCTAGATCTATAATTAATTTCCTCCACAAGGGATATTATTTATTCGTTGCCGAATGTAAATCATAAACTACTTCCCGTCATTGTGGCGAACTTTCGCCGGCACGACGACGAGGGCGCAGGTCATCGCCGCATTTACATATAAAGGAGCTCGACCGATCGATTCCGAATATCGACTTATTGTGATCGATGAGTGTCAACTTTCCAAGTCTGCGGGACCATTGACGAAACGTTTCAATTAGATCGAACGTATAACTTTCACCGAGTGTATGAAACGGGTCCAGTTGTTTTAAGGGCATTTTTATCGTTTCGGAAAAATAAAGTAGTTCCTATTTTTTTATTTTTTTTTTCATGGTGATAAGTGAATTTATAGACTACCCGGAGGATTTCAAACCGTTATCTTTTTAGCCGTAGTGAGTAACCAGTCAGCCTGTTATTATCTAACCCCGCGTATAACGAAATAGTTTTTTTTTTTATAACCGCATAAACAAGTGTGTCTCTTATTTCAATTAATTCACAATTCCTTTCTAATGCTTTCAGATATCTATCATATTATCTAATGGGCGTTCGGTTCAGTTACCGTTAATGGGTGACAGCCAATAACAACATAATCGTTTACTTTAAAAATAGAAATTATTTCAGGCAGCGAATGAACAGCGACAAACGTGGCCTGATCGCCAATATTCGCCTAACGTTTAACTTTTAAGAGTTTGAAAATGCCTTTCAAAAAAGTGAAACCGTCTATCGAACCGGATTTTCAAGACAAAATATGTGCGTGTAGAGTGAAAAAAAAGTGAAATATTCAATTACTTACATCGTTCGGATTCTTTGATCATTTAAAAAGAAATGAAATAATTTGCGTTTCACGTTGTTTACAAACTGGTTGAATAACATTTGCCATTACCGTCAAACGGGTTGACTATAATATAATATATAAGTAATGACCCAGACGAAGTAACTGTATTGTTTTTCTTTTTCCTTCACAAACAATACAGGGCCTTCGTTGGGATCATTAATTGCCGTTTTGTCAAAGAATATCCTCACAATTCTCACCCCTTGGACAGTATCCACATCGTTTGAAGTAGCTATCAAATTATAAAAATCTTTATTTGAAAAATTACAATTTGCTTTTACCGCATTATTATTTGATTTGTAAGAATTCATTCATGCTTATGTACAATTCATAATTCAAAATATACCCAGAAACCTAGAATAATTCAATGAAAATTCCCCTAGAAAGCTGTTTTAATGTCTAGACGCTGCAAGGCCGTTTCGACATATGGCGAAGACCAGAGAGAACGCAAGTGAGCCACAGACGCTCAGGATACGGGATAGTGGCCAGTGCCAGAGACCACATAATTTTCTATTTACAGCAGATAACGAGCCTCGTACAAAAGAGATAAGGAGGGTCGTAAAGACCAGTGCTACTGGATAAGGAGTTAACTAGAGAATTTGGATAAGCAAATAGATTTTTATGGAATTTGGAACTTCTTGAGGGCATGGACCGTTGGCATAACATGTGAGGTCACTGTGAAGGGACGTGTTAGTAATGTAAAACGAAGCGTTAAGTACAGTTCTGAGATTGGAACGTTCGGATTTGTTTGGTGCTCCATCAATAGGGGGGTAGTCCCCCCCCCATAGTCCTAGTCCAAATTAGTTTTAGCAGCGAAAGAAATCGAATCCTTTACATTTCAAACTATTATTAAACTAACGTAAAAAATAGTTTATTGTTTTTTTGTGCATTTTTATACAGAATTTGAAATATTTCTACCTTAAACTCATAATTATTTTTTTTATTGGTTATTCGGAGATAATTGCTTCGACATATTAACGGCTGGTGACAGTGCCATTACTATTTGATAAAAAAAAACATCTATCCCTGGTACACTCGAATATTATCCTACAATTTATTTGTTATATATGCCAACTGTACTGTTTTTATTTATTTTATATTTTATTTATATATTTTACTTATTATATTTTGATTAGTATCTATCGCTATGCAGTACTAATGCTAAAAAAATATTTTTTCAGACCACTCATTCCTCTTATAAAGCAAGAGTCAACTCGGAGGTGAAATAAATCGATTTGTTCCGAACGTCCCTGAGCGGGTTTGTTTTATTTTATCACTAATGGCTCTTCAGTAATAATTGTATTTCTTCAGTAGTTAATTGTTGGTTTAATTGTTTTCTATTTTGTAATGTATGGAATGATTCAAGTACATTTATTATACCACAACGGGGCAATTAACTTGGGGCAGGGAGTGGTGGTTTCAAAGGCTGTGTGGAACACCTCTTCACAGTTATCGACTGATAACTGCTTCGCTTTATTTTCTTTTTTTTTAAATTAGGTTCCTAAACTCATCGAAAAGAATATGACTTTACAAGCCTTGTTTCCACTTTGTTTGATTAGAATACATTGATTGAAATTTCTTTATTTGTAAAACTTGCTTGTCTCGCATAATAATCATGATTTAAGAACTCATTCATATCTTATACATAGTTACATTTATTCGATATGTACGGGCGGTCTGAAAAGTTTCCGACCTAACAAAGCTTTTATATCACTAGCTTTTATTTATTTTATTATCATCTTCATGTTTTTTTACTTAACTTTTCAGACCACCTGTGTACAGCGCACAACCATACAATATTTAATGCGAAATCTTCCCAGGAGCCCCTGAGGATTCAACGGATGAAGCTGCGGCAACAAAGCCCCCACCCTCTCACTCGCCGACCACGAAAAAGAGACCATGAGAGGCCAAGATGGTGATTACATGAAAGAGGATGGTAGCCAGTGTTTTTACCCCATGAAATATCAGATTTATTTATATTTTTATAATAAATTGAGATAGGAGGTTTGTATGGATGAGTGTTACTGCGTAGGAGTTTACTCGAATATGCGGGTAAGTTGGTTAAAATAACATTTGAACAGAAAAGATTTCTTATTCCTAACTTTTACCGGATACCGAACGGGAAATGACATGACGTAACACCGGTATTGAGAGGTCAAGTCCCAACACCAACCAAGTATTCGGGTCTTGTCTCATATATATTAGTATATACTAATTTACTTGAAAGGTATCGCGTACATTAGATGGTAAAGCTCATTTATATTATTTTAAAAAACACTCTGGTGTCTGATTGTGCTTAAGAGGCCCTTTAACCAATAAACCAAATGTCTTTGCAACATCTGCTGGCCTTGTCTCATCCAGAGATCCCACGCCACGGACTTAATTTTTCGTTTCATAACGCTCTTTGCATAAATATTTGACAAAATGTTCAGAAAGTGCCATAAATTAGAGCACGTTATAATAGATTTAATATCCGCTTTGATAGCAGTCATATATTAATTAACAATTCAATGCCCATAATAATTTATTACCAGATTAAATTAGCGAGACACAAATTTGTCCACCGCCAGCTAGCTTTCTTTCCTATATGTAAATTACCCCCCCTCTTCGGTGTGGATCTATTTGGAAGACATTAAAAATAATCGTTTCTTAGGGCGGTTCGTGACTGGAACAACCAAATTGGAAATCGTCAAGAAGACTGTTGTTGGATTTATGTTCTATATCTGGTTTCCGATATGTAAATCATGCCTGCTCGCGTAAGGTAAAGGGAAGGTGGATTCTCAGCGATTAGTGAATTCCGATGGTCAAAGAATAAAACATTTGTTTAGAACAAGAAGAAAAAAACAAAAAAAAGGCTAAAAATTTGTACTGCGTATTTCCAATATACAATGACGCGTCATGTTTCGTCTGACAGCTTTGACGGCGGTGCTGGAAGTGTACAATTGCAGGTAGTCTTTGATAATACACGTCAAATAGCTCTGTACAACAGTGAATCAATTTCAATTTCCACTTTATACACTTAAAAATTTGATGGGATAAATGAGTACTTTTCATTGGTCGGTTGGGTTCATTTCGGCATGAAACTCCGTTGTTAAGAGTATTTAAACTTATTTGGACAGCTCGCCGCTGAGAGCCCATACTGAGACGAGATCAGGGCCTAGACACTAGGAGCTAGCCGAAGACCAGGAGGCACCCCAGTCCAACTTGTCAGGTGGTGGTTATAGACAGTGCTTTCATAAGGTACAAGGTCCAAGCGGAGGATGTAGGTAAAATCTATTTATCCGAATCCTCTCAACGGTTTTTGGTGATGGAAGCAACCTTACCACCAAACCAACGCAATCTGCGTACTTGTATTTAATGGCGCGGAACAATTTTAAAAGATATCCCCTTTATAATGATGATCTGTTCATTTGTAGCAGAAAAGGAGTGCTATCAATTAATTGATTTTAGCATATTAAAAAGGTAAGCGATATCTAAGTCAGGACGGAATTCGATGGTTAAAATTCTTTAACAATATTGAAGACAGCTGTATCAGACAGCTCATGAACTTCGAGTTTTGCCCAATTATCTCAATGGAGATAAACTTTTTTTTCTCCTGTGATAAATGAATTGTCAACCAGTTCTTATAAATACAATGTGAACTAAATTTTTATAAAAACTCTGAAGAGAACATTTCAGTAGGGTAAAGTTAAAAAAAAAAAAAAAAAAAGGGGTAATTATAAACAATAAAATAATTTGAAAGTTCCATTGGATAACATAGAGTTTTGACATCTGTTGAGGTGGTTTGAAATTTTCGAAATTTCAGCTGTTTACTGTGTTTAAGAGGTCTCTTGTGGACAACGGCAGCTCTGACATCGTTTTAGGAATTATATTTTCGTTTTAGGTTTAGTTTAATGTCTTTAGCTATTGTTGCCTTAATAGAAAATTAGATAATTTTGACAGTTTTTTGGGGAATTTTCGGGGGAGAAATTTTCATCCGAATGTGTCTCAAAAAATTGATGGATTACGAACCTGTTACATATAAGCTCTTTTATATAGGATCTGTTTAAATTGTTTGGCGATAGTAAGAATATTAACACACATTGTACCGTGTTTTTCAAGTAACTAATACAGTAGTTTCATAAAATGAGCTATATTATTAAATTGAAATTTGAATGCTGTATCAAAATTTTTAATCAATTAAGTATTGTGTTTGAAACTTTTATCAGTGTAGTGGCTTACTACAATAGGCAGTAAAACTGACAAATAAAAACTCAAAAAGAAGAAATAGGAGGTATATGTTATGTATATGTATACGTAACAATACAAGAATTTTTAACATGCTTGAAACTACTATACCGTTCTTGTTTTTCGTAATCGTTTATTTATCTGCACGAGGAATTAAAATACAGATCGTCAGAGAACAAATAAAACACTCAGGAAAAAAAAGGAGTTATATTTCAATTATGTTTGTTAAACCATCTCAAGAAACATATTAAATAGGTTTATTACTTATTGCGGCCAATGGAGCATGTTTAATGGCTTGTGTAGTCTTTGTACTTGAGCTGTTGTGAAGCGCAATGGCTGCCGTAGGAGTTATCTATTCAAGGATGGACGATGTTGGCAATTTATATTTAATAATGCATGTTTCCTACTATATCCACAACACTCCTCGCAAGCGCCTATTGAATATAACTGGATCATTATTATATTTATTGTTCACAAGGTATGTATTATTCATTAATAGTTTTACAACTAACTACCGTTGCAGGCTGGATTCCATTTAATTAAGTTTTAGTCCTAGTAGTAAGCCTTTAGCTGAGTGTAAAGTTTTTTGTTTTTTTTCTGTGCTAGTGAACATTTGACCAACATAGTCGTTGACTTTGTAATGATGTAAATAATTATTGTTACCACCACAGATAGAAACTAATAGTGTTCCAAATTTGAATTATTTATTGCAGAGTGAAAGCTAAATTATTTTTGTATTCAACGAAGGGATTGATCTCGTTCTAATAATAAGAAGATTTGGTAATTAATAATACATAATAAAGTCAGAACTTTTAAGACCCTGATTTGGACAGTATACATCAAATCCCAGTTGATTTAATAATTATGATGAATAACTAGAAACAATTTTACAACCACTATAGAAAGTGTAAGATAATTATCACTTAAATGCAAAATAGAAATGATTTACCATAAGAAAAATCATAACAGATAATTACAACAAAAATAACTATATACTAAATCGGTAATATCTTATTTAGCAACTTTCTTATATAGGAGATTCGATAAAAAGGTTAAACTTTTTTATTTGTAATAAGTAATAAGATATTTACTTCTGTTATTTAATAGCACTGCAATAAAAAGATTTCACAATATATAAATCTCTTTCTTTATAATCCATAAAAGCCTGTTATAGAACCGCCATATTAGTTCATTGATCTGAAATGTATTAGCTACTGAAATTGAACTGATACCACTCTCTGCTCATATAAGTTTCTAGTTTTATACGGCCCATGATAAAATCATCAACATCCTAAAACCGCAAGAAGAAAGAATTAGTTCCTAGCTATTTCACAGAACTGGTTTATGTTAATTGAATTTGATACTACGAAATGATTTTCCGGCGTTTATTACTAGTTTTCCGTATTTAGGTTTGATAGTAGGAATGAATTGTTATCGGTCTGTTCAGATAATCTTTATGTTTAAAATCTTCCTTCAAATTCCAGTAGAAAGCGTGTAACGCATTGGTGGGCTGGCTGAAAAAAAACGGAAATAAAATTCTTATGATCTCACCTTTGGATATCTAAAAAATGAATATCGCATAACATATAATATCCCGAATAACAAGTACAGAATCCATTTTGAAAAATGAAGAAAAAATAATACCGACTACCAACAATAACATATATTTGAGATGTTGGGGGATTTGGAGACTTCGGAGTTAAATCGAACTCCGCAAGATGATGTTGATAACCAACCAACTTATTCTAAGAAGACAATTCACGAGCTTGAGTACTTTAATTCTGACTCTGATCAAATTTCGTAATCGTGTAAGCCCACGTAAGTCGGTATCAGTGCCAATCCCGAAGGTAGAGGATTTACTTTGAAGCAGGTAAGAGTCGTATTTCATCCAATATGTGTGACATACGTTTTTGAAAATTATATATCAATGGATTCTACAGTATACGTACTGGAAGCATGCGGAATATTATCTGCCTGTCAACCATTTTTCCTTTTCAAAAAAACAGTTTTTCTTCAACTTTTAAGATTGGTTCACCACTAATAACCTATTTACGATTTGAAGTACTTTTTTTTTTCATCAGAGATTATGTCACGTTAAAGGCTGTAAACAAATACATTATCGTTACCTCTTATTGTAAGTAAGTGTTGACACCAAGCAATACAAGTCCTCCAAACAGATTTTTGTAATTTTTTTTTAATATGTTTGACGAATTTGAGTATCAATTTCCCGCTACCCACCCCTCTATAAATAATTATGGTTTAATATTGCCCTTTTTCACGATACAATAGTATGTAGCTGATATGTCTATTATTGTGTTTATGGTAAGGCTCCATTCTAAACTAAAATCTGATTTAATTAGTGCAAGAACTATTAGCATTTGGAGCATTCTGTTTCAAACAACACTACATTCCGATGTGAGATAATTACATATACGCTATAGACTAAAAATGGCTCTCAGTCAAATTATAGAATATTTTTTTCTTAAAAATAAAAGAAAATGAACGGAGTCACTAATACACGGATCAACTATTTCATATATGTAATGAGATATAACGGTAAATAATGCGGAAGCGAAATCTCCCCCACCACCGCTTTTATTTTTATGAGTCGAAGACGTTAGCCCCCCTCTCCCCGGCAGTATGAATGAGCACACGACGGCTCATCTCCCGTCCACGGCAGAAGACACACTGAGCGTGGTGGGGAGGATGTAACGGTACGCCGGGCGTGGCCACGCCTCCGGAGAGACCCCTCCCACCTGGAAACTAGGGCACTGGGTAGAGGGAACATCCTCTGCAGGGGATGTGGGAAAGGGAGAGTGCGAGGGTGGGGGTAACGGCCACGGCCCAACCAGGGCTGCAGTGTCTGTGACGCTTCCCACCAGTAGTGACCTATGGTAGTAGTGGTGTGTGTCCTGTGCTTCTAACGGCTCCCAGTCGCAGGAGTAATCCCTCTTCCTATACTGCCAGGTAATTTTTCCTACATCCTTAGCTATTTGTAAGCTTTCTTATAGCTTTTTAAAGCGTACCTACAAAAAAAAAAATGCATAATATAGTTTTCCGAGAAAAAGTTCGGGAAATTTTTTACATTTTTTCAAGATTTTACGATACCGCTAATTGATCCAAGGATCAGTTCTCTCGCGAGTGCTTTTACTGAAATCTTAATTTAATCTTACTTTTTTAAACTATACATTAATGACATTAAAGATTTAGAAAGTGGAAGAACTGTAGAGATGCTCGTGTCACTGAAAATTGCCTTTTAAACCAATAGAAAAATTGTAAATATCAAAAATATTGCCATATAAAAAATGATTAAAACCGGCACAGTATCAAATAATCCTGTAAATTATTTTTGCTATTAATGACTCAAACGCTAATCTTGGAGAGAGAAACTAGACCTTTAAGTAACTATTCTATATTTTCAGAGCTATGAGATAATAATCATAATAATTGATGGTTTGATTTTTTTGTCACTCTTTAATTTTAAACTAATCGGAATATTTAAATGTGGTATATATAGTGTGTGGTATATTTAGATATACTTTCGATTGAATTATTTTTATGATCGACATCGTAAAAACGTAACCAAGCAAGTGACGGACGAAGACGATCCCGCTGCCTTATCAGGATGACAACGGGAAAATTGGAAATAAATTCTTGGCATCATTTTGGTGGGAAAAGACCATTCCCTGTTCAACTATCTAATGACAAAGAAAAAATCAAAATCAACCGAATAATACAAAATGTTTCTTAGTCACATACAACAACAACAGTTAACTGTTGTAAAAAAAAAAATACTATTTCATGGGATTCCATTTGTGTAATTTTTTCTCAAAAATTTATTTTCAAAAAGTATATTTTCACGTGACATGTGGCTTAAGACTGTATCGTGATCACTTTCTGTCAAACGGATCGTACACCAAAAGGTACTCGAACCATCACACAATTAATAAGATACCACAATTGCCATCCCGTATGTAAATAAATACCGCATAAAGCTTATATGACACAAGCGAAAAAAAATAAATAACCAGACGAAATGGATCATGTTCGACGCCTAGTACCGTAACGGTCCGCGGAAGCAGCCCTAGTTCCCGAGCCCCAAGTTCGCAATTTATCAGAGCCTGCTGCTAGTGGGGTACAGTTACAAAAGGCATTAACAATCCCTCCTGGTGGAATAATTATGCTCGGTTGACCAAAGCGCAACCCAAACGTTAAAGTCACCTGACCTAATCGAAATATAATTCCAGCCCTGATATCGTAGATATTAAATACTTTAATTAAATACAACCAATCTTTCATAACGGCACAGATATATTAAATTAATAAATACTTTCTTATACTATTAAAACTAATATCAAACCGAAATTCTAAAACCGACAGCAAAAAATGTTTAGTGATAATTACAAGTAATACGCTTCAAAAATTCGGAATTAAAAACGGTCTAGACCTCTAAATTAAGAAAACTGACTACTTCTTCTCTCTTTTCACATTTTATTACAAAATATTCTAAACAAAAGGTCACCACGATATCCTTAAAAAAAACAGGTGGTAATGAACAATTGGGTCAAATCATAAAAATGAAGGCGCGAATGGGTCTGCCTGTTAGGAGTGAAAAAAATTTCTTAATGACTCTATGCTAGTAAAGTTTTTTTTTTGTTTTTTTTGGTTTTTTAGAACATATTCACAATAGGGAACATTAAATATCTTGAAAAAAAATTTTGGTGGTGCTCATACACTGTAACATCCATTCACAAAAAATTAAATGAATTCCGAAATAAAACAATATTTATTTTATTTTAATATTTTCAATCTTTCGTTTTCATAATATGCATATCACAAGTGTAATTTAAATTCTCTCGTATTAAAATTTTTATTTCCGTTAGAAATATTGCGTATTATTTGTATCGTATAGCTGAAGTTGGAATATCGCAACAATTGATTTTAAATAATAAGTTCGCATTAGAACACATATTTAGGGTGAAAAATATTAGGTTTGGATTAAATTATTTCTTGGACTGTTATTATCAATTTCTAAGAACCACGTTTTCGTTGACTAATTGTTTTGTATAGTTTTAATATACCGCCAGTTAAGGCTTGAAACTAACTTATATATGGAATGGACCTAAAAACTTATCTTATTCGATATTTTTAAAAAAAGGACGCCCGCAATTTTTTTTTAATTAAAAAAATCCAGAATTTGGTGTGCACTTACGACCAGAATAGAACGATCTAATAATAGTCTTCTTTTTTTTTAGGTACAGTAATCTGGTTTTTTTTTGGTGTTTATATTTTCTTGCCGTTGCCTACTGAGGGGAGACTTTAATGCTGGGTAGGACATGATGATTTCCTCACTATAAATATTTATAGTCGTAATATTTAATTAGTGCATATCGGTATGTATAACCATGGGGTCCATATAATTATCATCAGAAGCAACCAAAATATTCATTCCAGTTACTAACAAACTTGGAGACTTTAACGGCGAAGAGCAGTAGTGTGGCATTAACGCCGTCTGTCACAAAAGTGTTTGACTTACAAGCGCGTTCCTATTCCATATTATGAAGTTAATTAATTCATTAGGAATCTTCATTTCGTTCTTTTGTAGAACTGTAGGCTTTAACGGTGGAGTAACGTTGTGTGAGATTAACGCCGTGATCTTATTAGTGTTTATGACTTACAAGCGCATCCCTTTCATGTTATGTAGTTTTGATTACTTCTTTTAAAAAAATCATTCCGTTCCTTCGCAGGCTATGAGACTTTAACGGTGGTCCAGTTGGATGACACTATCGCCCATCGGCTGAAAATATCGTCACCGCGGAGGATGGTCAAGCGTTCCGACTTATTAGCAGCGATTAGAAAGCGTTCAAGGGGGGTTACTTCCTCTTCCCCCGGTCCAGTCTAGGGTCTCCCCTAATAACGGGACACGCTCTTTTAGGACGTTTGACTGGAAAGTGAAAACGGGTGAAATGGGCCGTGAAGATGTCACCGAAAAGTCGGACAGAAAAGTTCTTTATTATAGCCATGCTTTTCTTCCGAAGTTTTCGCTCCTCTTCTATTATTAAATAGTGGTCATCGCCCGCTTTTACAGTTTTCATCTTATAATACAACCCCCTTTTGTAGTATACAACAACTTTGAATTTTATTGTAAATAATAAAATATTAGTGCACAAAAAAATAAAACACCACTGAAATAGATTTAGCGTATTTTTTAAATTTCATTTCGTCGTTAACCAATCAGAACGCATGAGTCTCCAGTGACGATATTTTCAATAGCTGGACGATAATTTCACCCACGGACCACCGTTTCCATGTCAACGAACGAACATTTTGTGTGCCTTTTTAAATAATTAATCCCATTTACGTAATTTAAAATAAATGCAACTTGTTAGTCAAAACGCTTATAATTATTTACAGTATAAATAAACTGCCCTCACCGTATTTATTATTTCCCATCATAAATGAAAATTTTTCAAAGAATAAAATTTAAAATCTTTGTAAACACGTCGATTCAAAATAAATTTTAAGCCTATGTCACGTCCTAGAAAATATTTTGCAAAATTTAAATAAATGTTCCTTCTCCGTATCTTAAATTTTGCGAAATGAATGCTACAGCTTATTTCACTACTTACAATAATATTTTAGAGATAATATCTAATTTTTATTTATGTATGTCTATATTGGTAAACATTGTGGCAAGTAATTTTAATTTCATGGATCGGAATTTTCTGGGGTTTCATTAAAGTTGAAATTTAAAACGATTAAATGTATACATTTTTAATGTTTTACAAATTGATATAATTTAAATAACAGAAACAATATATAGGGTTACTTAAATAGTGTACAATCTGAACCCATTGCGTAGATCTTAAATTGAGTAGATTACATGCACACATTGCGTTAGAATAGGCGACATAATCAACCTATTCACTTTAATTTTCATATTTCTTAAACTTTTATGCCCTGTTCTATCATTAAAATTACAAAATACTTATGAATAGTTGTTGAGCTGCCGAAAGCGCTTGTATCAGTAAAAAATAAATTGTGGGTAGACTGAGAAAGATGTACATTTATTAATACGAATAGCCCGCAACCAGCCTTCCAAAATAACAAACGAAATTCACTTGATTTGACCAGCATTCTTCTGCTTCACTGTTGTAACAGCTTTTAGATGTTTCATTAGTGGCTGTTAAGGAAGAATTCCGCTTTGCACGTTACGCATTTTTTTTCTTTTTACATCACATACTCCACATCTAATTAGTAATAAAAATTCACGGTTCGCAGAAGGTGAGACAGGATGCGTGGAAATGCTCGGCAGCCCACTGAGGGTGGGTATTTTAATATGGTCTTAACAAGCTCTGCGGGTGGGGGGGGGGGGAGCGCACCGTTTTTTGGGTGGTCCGCCGAATCCCGCACGTCCGTTCTAATTGACAGCGACCGTAATTGGTCCTTTGTGGTTGGCTTTCTCGCGGTTTTTCAACTGTCCCTTCCGTTTTTGGCTTTTCCCTCCTCCTGTCCCGTTTCTACCAGGACCCGATACCAGATTACGCAAAATGGAGCGGCCCCCTTCGTTACATTGCCAACACGACCGTGCATTATAATTTATGTTGTCGTTATAACGACTAAGGCTGACCGATACCGAAATGCATTAAATCATTCTGAAACTTGAATCATTCTTGAACTGAGAAGTCAAGCCCCTTGGATGTGAATAAGAAGTGAAACTGTATTGAAAATTAATTTATAAATCAGTCTTTGTGACAGTAAAAAAAAATTTAATCTAAGCTACTTCCACTTATCTCTTTGGAACAGCTCAGGATGTCAGAAATAAGTGATCAGACAACTGACGTCCGAACGAATAATTTGTTGATTGTAGACATCTCTTTGCTATCTTCGAGTATTGTATTTGGTCGAGTCATTTCGATATCAAGAAACGTGAATATAAGTTTTCTAACGTAAAAAGTAAGTAATTTAAACATGGTAACTTTCCTCAGCTGGTGTTAACAGGACATTTTAAGTTTTCTCGGTACGTTTTAAAATAATGAGTACTTATTTCAAAGAGACGATTTGCCGAGAAGGAACTTTGTAGCTATACTCACACTAGTAATCCTGGTTTATCGGTGAACAGCCAACGAGACGGTTGTGAAACGAGAGCGCGGACGGAGTGGCCGATGCTAACCCCGCAATACTTGGTGTAGTACTAGGGAATCCGCTACGTGCCGCTAGCAGTAGATGCACCGTGCATATGTCCTGCTTATTCATACGTATGTGATTGCAATCTTCTAAAAAAAATACAAAGAAATCCTAAATATTAGATGAGTATTAATTGCTTAATTTATATATGTTATAAATCAAATTAATTTTATTTTATTTAAATTACTACCAAACTCTGGAAACGGGTGACAACAAGTTAATAGACCCTGCTCAGAATGTCTACATAATATCATTCAAATATAATATAATAAACACTTTGCAGTGGAATAATTTGTCCTGGGTTTGGATGGTTGCTTGATGTCTTTTTATAGGCGTAAAACCAAGAGGTCTTTTTTTTTTCTTTTTTTTTTAACAGCAAAACAAGCACAACAAAACAAAATACTAAAACCAAGAGGTCTTTTTTTTTTTTTTTTTTTTTTTTTTCTTCATAGCCCCTTTTAATTTACATTAGATAATTATATATTATTATAGATCCTCTGGCGAATCTATTTACAAATTATTTTGTATTTCCTGTAGCATCACTACATTATATACAGGTTTTGTTATTTTATAGAAATTATATAATGAATAAACAAGTATAATGATATACATTCTACATGACTTGACTGAACTGACTAATAAGGTGATGGGGCTCACCTTATTGATCAACCTTAAAACTAACTTACATACTAATTCTTATCCTAATTTTTCCCCGACAGTCTGTTGCCATCGATGTGGGAGGGGTGGTGGGGTCATAGTGTTAAACACTGGATTTGTCAGATGCTGCAAGGAGTCAAAAAACTTAATGTGTCTCCGGCGGATGAACTCACCCACCGACGGCACACCAAGCAACGGGTGCAGGTCAGCGTTCTTCAACCTCTCGAAAGAGGTATGTCGGACCACTTTTCGCATGATTCCATTCTGGAAGTGTTGGAGACATTTGGCTGTCCTATATTAAAAAAAACAATTGACCAAGAGGTCTTCAACGCCTTGTTGCCTTTATATTGGGTGGTTTATTAGAGTCCACGAGAACTTAATCGAACACCGGGGTCCCGTAGAAGCCGGCCGAGATTCCGGCGGCACACCAGGTCACCATGCCTGGAAGAGCTTTCTTATTCTTAAGGCTGGAAGACTAAGCAGAGGATGTGGATAAAAAAACCTGTCACTACCTAATACTTACAATGGCAATAGGTCTGTATATGTTACTGATGTTTACAACTGAAAAGAAATACAGATGCTCCTGGCATCCGCAGACTGTCCTGGGTTTGAATCACTGAGCAACGGGGAAGTTTTCCAGGTGTTTTGGCTCCAACTTTATATGCTTCTCAGTTAATTATCCAGCAAGTAATTTCAAAAAGAGTAGCTGTTGATATAATAGTTCGCACACAAGAGTTCTGAATGACCTGGTTTTAGTTAAAATATAATGATTTTAAGTATATATTTTTGAAAAGCCGCACTCCTTTCTCCTATTCTTAATAAACCTCGAGTCAGAGCTGAAATAATCTACTGAAGGTTTAAAGTTCAGATAAGTAATTCAGCTTTTTTAATTTTCAATTTAAAAGCTATTTTCAGTAACCTATGGTGTTTTTAAACCGACAATAAAGTTGATATTGCTACTTCAGTTCATACGTCCTTCATTTCATTTATGTAAATTAAAAAAAAAAAATGAGTTCATTGCTGTTGTAACCAATTTATAGTCTGCTACTAAAACATAATTTTTTTAAAATTAATATTTTTGATTTTAATTATTGAATGATTTATTTGTTCTTTGAAGTTGTTTTTTTGAATGACACCACACTGTTGCCTAAGCATGGATCTAAATGTTGCTACAAACTAACAATAAATAATATTTAGAACGATATTAGGAACATCTTTTGATGATTATGGGATTTTTAACCCTTAAAAATATTATAGATTACTTTATTTTATTTTATAAATCACCTTGGTCAATCAAAATCACCATTTTAATAAAAATGAACATCGCTTACTCACTTTCGTGATTCACGCTCCGTGGGAACCCGGGATCAGTCTGTTATTTTGACTGTTACTGTTACTTTGTTAGTTGGACGGGCGATGGTTATTCAGGCCAGTAACACTATCCAGTGTTCTCCCGGCTATTGGTCAATATTTCCTCATTGATTTGCAACAACTATTTAACGCTTGGATTACTTATTGTTTCCAGGCTTCGTTGCCACATGATTCTCATTCTCGCACATAATAAAACCTTTCCCATGTATTATCTAATATATACACGCATCCATCAAGTCCGGCCAGTCATTTTACGAGATTTACCATTCCATTACATTATTATAAATAGGATCGGAACTGTATATTATTTGCCCGAGTGTCCATGAATAAAAGATCTACCTCAATCATGGAAATGAATAAGTCATTTTACTCAATGGCCTTCTTTATGGCATATCCTTAACTTGATATTAGCGTAATGATGTTAAACGACTTTTGTTATTTTCAAACTTTGCGTAGTTAAAAGCATTGAAGGATAAATTGATTGGTTCCATTCCTATATTTTTGTGCCAGGCCATTTTTTTTTTTTAAGTACCAAATACTCATTTTTTATTGATGCATCCCAGCAACTTTTGCATTGTTTTAAAAACATTTGTTTCAGCTCAATTATGCACTAAATTTAATTTTTCTATTTATGTATATCGTATAAGCAAAATAATGAGCATTTTTGTAAGCGAAACATACGTATTTATCATGATTGATAGATGTGTGTAACAGCTTTCCACATTTAATTAATTATTAAAGTAACGTTTCGGACTGATATCACTCCATCCTAGGCAACATAGCTGTACCGTAACCAGATAGCATGAGGACTTCTGAATGGTTACTATGCCAAGAATTAGCCTCTTAAAATCACAAATAGTTTCTTAACAGGCCGTGAGGAATCTTGAACGTTAGTGAAATATCCAAACTGTTTAAACGATTAATTTAGTTTTTTCATACTTTACGTTATTGTATCTATTTGAACCAAAAACTAATAGGTATATTTAGACATGCTATGGAGTACTCCTCTGAAATTTCAGATCGATTAAATTCTTATTACGACTTTTATTGCGAATTAAGAATGCCCACTTGAGAATTAGTATGTGGTTGTAGATATTTTATTGTATTTTTTTTATCAAGTGCTTGTTTTATTTGCTTCATATTGTTTATTTGTCTGCATTTATTCAGCCTATATTTTTGATTCTTGAAGACTATCTTTCTTTCATTAGTAAATTAAAATTTGTTAACACATTTTAAACATTAGCGGTTCCAATAAGGTCAAAGAACCCACTTTATGTTAAAAATGTTCTTAAGGGACATTTTCCTAGGGTAATAAAGTTATTATTACTAATGGTCTGGTAGAATATACATGGAGACATACGAAAAACCGAGTGGAGACTCACACTCTGGGCTTGGCAGGTATTATACTGAAAGATCTCAAGATATTTATTGCTCCTGAATATTATGCTAGTGACATCCATTTATTGCTCACGAGCGCATGTAATGTAACAAATGCCTGTTTTGCAATTGTGCGCCCTGAGTTGGGCTCTATACCGAAAACGGATTTCACCACATCAAGATAACCCTCTGTCATGGGATCATGATAAAACGTGTTCTTGTCGCCTCTTGGCGTTTGCGTAGGCTTCAACTCCAGCGACTCACGTCTAATTTTTTTTTTTATTTTATTTATTTGGTTTTTATCTTTCTCTCTCTCTCTCTCTCTCTCTCTCTCTCTCTCTCTCTCTCTCTCTCTTTCTCTCTCACACACACACACACATTCTCTTCTTCACTCCTTCTTTAAGTGAATCTAAAGCCTTCTTCAAAAGCCTGAGAGGTTGAAGCAGTTCACCAGGCAGGCCGCATTTATCTTCCCCTTTTTCGATTCAAAAAATGTGTTTTCGTGTTCTACGGACATTAGAGCTGAATTCTTTGAGGCAATTTTTGAATGTCACAAACTTTTTTGAAATGCCACGATGTATAAACAATGTTTTTATGGAAATATCTCAATTTTATAAATCAGAATTTAATTCCTATTTTCATTAATATTCTATACGAGGAGTGAACATTCTTTCTAAGTTAAGTGTAAGGGTTAACATATAACTTTATGGTACACAAAGGAAGAGGATACTAATACTTATTTTTGAACGAAGGATTCTATTTCATTTCCGTAAATAATTGGGTGACATTCGACAGGTCAGTACGCATTTTAATCCTGAATGAGAATAATTTTTTTTGCTTACCTTGAAATGTAAATTCAGTAAATTGAAATGTTTACATGCAATCAGTACATATTTCAGTCACCATTAAGAAGTTGGTTTAACGTTTTGTTAATTTAATAGGGAGTTACTTTTACTCATTAGCCGAAACCACTTCACTTGTCACTTTAGAAATCAGCACTGTACAAAACTCACTGTAAGCCAAAAGCTTATAGCTTTGGAAGAGGTCACGAGGCCACGTCCGCCTTAGGCGTCGCTCCGGGTTTCTGGAGAATATATAAAGGTGAAAAGATAAATGTAGACTGTAAGGTACCAGGGGCTACGACCATTTTCGCACGATTTTGAAAAATGTATATTTATTAAATGGCCATAATATTCAATCAGCGTAATGTGAACAAGAATTTCAATGTTATATATTACAGTTCATTTGGCCTTCAGATGCTGGTAATTGCAGAGGTTTTTTGCGTATATTTAATCTAATTATGTTTTTCTTAGAATAGTAATTATTATAAACTGTAATAGATACTGATCTAAGAATAGCGTCGCTTTAGTTTTTTATTTAAACAGCGATATGTATTCCGAGGCATAAGCATGATTTCAGCTGGTGGATTATGATCTGTTAAATCATTACACATTTTGTTGGCCATTCTCTGTTTAAAGTCTCTCAAATCTTTGTTAGGCCACCGCCAAGATTATAGGTTGACCGAACGACACAGGGCATCATTAGTTTTAAAGCAATATAACCACTGCTCAAAGATCGTCTTGGATTGCTCCAAATCGCCAATGATGAAAGACGTTGGCAAAACGTTGCCGAGATGGACTGATAAGAATGGCACGGTAAGCCACAGGAATAGCTTCCGACGCGTAATGCTGCCTGGGCAAAAGAGAAAAAGAAACGAGAAAAAAGTCACATATCAGTTAAACCGAACCTGCCGAATATGGTTAATTAACGGAGGATAACTTGGACCGCACTTGAGAAAGAAGGAAATATCAAAGAAAAAAAAAAGTCACCCTCCAGATCTAAAAGTCCCCGGCTTTCAAGTTACGTGGCGTCCAGCCGAAAATCCTTTGTCGGCATCACAAAAAAAAATGTATTAATGGCCATTTTTTATGGTCTTGCTTTCTCTAATTGAAGAATTAATCCAATAATTAAAAAAGTCTAAAGTAATAGGTTATTCTAAATTGGTGCTTAAATTAAGACAAGATCTAAATAGCTATGAGATTACCGGCAAAAACTGGAACCTTTTTTTTCAATAAGGGAACATGTCCCGATCGAGTTGAAAGTAGCTGCAATCAAAATTCCAAAATCAACCTCAAATTAATGCGCTGAATTGTCCCTATTGCCATTTTTGGGAATAGAATTTATCAACGCTCTTTTGAAATTAATTTCTTTCTTATGCTTAGATCATTGGTCTGATTTTTTTGGCAATGACGTTCCTATAATGCCAACGTATGCTGTGTAACCCTCCAAAATTTTATTATGGTTTTCTAGCCTGGATAAATTTTGCTATATCTAGGATTACTTCAATCCCTTTAGGATTCATCTAGGATGATTTAGCTCCATCCTTAAACATTTCCACAAATTATCCTCCAATTGTTGGATCGTCAGTGTAAGCGGCTAGTAGGATATGAACATAATATTAATTTATGTCTGATTGAGCTACATGTAAAATTCCATTAAATAATATTTCCGATATATGATTGTACCTTTTATACCTTGTGTCTATTTATACCTACATCTTAAACTTACGAATAAAATTGAAGAATCAAACTCGTTTTTTTCTGTACGGATCCTGTATATTCGGAATGTTGAAGATGCCATTATGAGCTACGAAAATTAAATGTTCAGGACGCCTTTGGACTTACAAACCAATTTAACCACTTAAATTTTTGTATGTAGACATATTCCAAAAACCAAATACTATATTGTGGATGGCCGAATAAATTAGGATCTTTCCACACCCCTCCTAAAAAAAGGGGAATATTTGCACCTTTTACTTGGCAATGTGACTTTTAATTTAAGTGGCGCCTGTTACGGTATTCGATATCAGCCGCCCTGATGAAACCTCGTTATCGGCTAATCCAGAAATTCGCAAATACCAAGATTCAGGAGGGAATGGGAGAGGGGGGGGGTGGTTAAGCTTTTAAGACACCCCCGTCTAAAAAATATTTTAACAAGGCCGTCGATAAAGAGGCGGTGGTAGCCTAATTGCCACAGCCATTCTTACCGCCAACTTGTAGAAAGCTCTCCAAGGACCGGTCCTGTAGCTGCTCCAATTCGAACGGCATCTTTCCCCCAAGCTTTCCAACTGCTCCAAGATGCTCCTGTTTTTGGCCGTCTAGTTTTCCAAATTTCTAGTCTGACACATCTTCCAGTTATGTAAATTTTCGGCTATTCTTGACTTCCCACAATTTATTCATTTCTTGTTACGAGCACTGTCGGCAACCTATACTGCTATTCTCAAATAAGCAGAATGTTGTTGATGATAGCGGCAGTAGCAAGAAAGACATTGCTTACATATTCAAAATTCTGAGTACTTGGGAACGGAAGTATAGGCTTCTGACAGGGCTTGTAAAAAGGAATAAATCACTTGTGGGAAGACAACAATAAGACATGATATTTACTTAATCTACTAAGCGCACAACCTGCAATTAAACTATCTCATCTCCTAGTTCGTTTTTATAAAAATAATACAAATAAAAAACGAACATTTCTATCTTAAGTACGTAATTTTTACAATCGAGACCTGTGAAGCTACTAAATACTTACTATTTCCTTATGGGATGTCTTGAACTTTTGATCGCTACACCACCAACGTGATACTGAAATCATACTTAGTCAAGCTTGCTAACCATCCTGCCATACTGAAGTAGCAAGTCAGACATCGGTTACATTATCAAAATACTGAGCACATGAGAGCGGCAGTCAGTAAAAGGTTCTGAAAGTGCTTGTAAAAACGAACAAATCACTCAAACGAAGACAAAAACATGACGTGTTATTTACTTGATCCACACCCACAAGCAGTAATTATACGATAACATCATTTAGTTAGTTGCTATAAACGTAATAAATTAAAAGGGAACATATATAATAATGATATTGCCCCAAAAAAGTTCTTGTTGAGATGTCAGCAACACATAAGGAGGGCGTGGTGTAGGCTCCAGAGGATCATCTGAATGTCCAAGACGCCCAGAGTACAGGTTTTCTTCTTCGTTTTTTCCACCTTGGCGCAGCGGCACTTGTTAAACGTTTTTTGTTCTAGGCCCGGGTCAGCTGTTTATTCACCGAGCGGATTCCCCGCTAACGAGTGCCCCTTACGTCACCGGACCCAACGTTCATTTTTTTTTTGTTTTTTTCACCGCTGAACCTAGCGGTTCTCCAGCGCCATCCCCTTTAATACTGCAATTAACTCTTTCTGCCATGGATGATATCGAAGTGCACCGACCCTCTATGTATCCGGAAACCATTTTAGTAGAGCGATGCGAATAGTCAGTACAAACCGTAAACATTTTACGGCCGGCGTCTCATAGTCGGGGCTCAGCTAAACAATCACATCTAATACCCTCATTTTAAATGGCACTTATTCAATTACTAAGCCACGTTTAATTATTATTTTGATAAATTTTATGGCTATCTAATTCTCTGAGTTCAATTAGTAGCCAACATTCTTATCCATCCCAGGTTTAATTATCCAAATAATTGCTCACTGTTTATGCTGGACTATGAGACTAGTCGATTAATCCCTGTATCGATAAACAGCCGGCTTATAACATGGCAACGATTAAAGAAATACGAGATCCCATCTTCGCTCCAATTAAAGTAAGACGGAAATGGGGAGCATAATGTCCTCCAAACTGCCTTAAATGAGCCATATAAACATTAAGGAAACATTGCATACGATGCTTTAAAAATAATTCAGAGGTTTTCTATTTGTCAATATTTTAGCTATTTAGAGCATTGTACAACCTTAATATAACTTCAGACTGACTGATTGTTGCTGTAACCAAATCGGTATTGAATATCACGAGATAAAGCTAGAAGGTGGGAGCTGTCAAATGCCGGGGTTTACTGGAGGTTACTGCTTGGGTTTTGGAGGTCCATCGGTTCTTAAGAGCAAGTTAGGCTCCGCATAGCAAGAGCATTAGGACTGTTTCCATGACAACAAAATAGACCAGTGCCATGTAATGGATTATTTTTACTATAAGTGTTAGTTAGAGTCATGTTTTTTTTATCCACAACTTCTACCCAGACTCATTGCCCGAAGGATAAGAAATCTCTGCCTGGCATGTGGACCGGCTCTTGGGGGACCACTTGGTTTTAAGCCTATAAAAGCCAAAATTCATACATCTAACCTACAGACGACTCATCATTCTCACTAGAATCAATGTATTGGAGCATGGCAGAAGTACACCATCCTCTCTGGCACTCTTTCTATCCTAATTTCCGACATGCATCATCCTTTAGAATTTTCAAAACCCTCCTATTACAGCATTTCTTTACCATACAGACAGACAGTTGCTACTTTAGCATGATTACATTTTTTCATAGTATTTATGTCTGTATTCTATTTTTTCCTATAATATCCAGATGTTATCTTATCTGTTATTAGGTCTGGTATCTTCCGGCCTGTATGCTATTTTGTATGTATTAACTTAAATATTTTTATATAATGTTGTATTTTATTTTGCTGACTTCTTCATATTGTATTTTTAAATCTCAAACCATCTATTACTTTATAACTTTACTTCGTAAATACTTATTACATTGTAATTTTCATTTGATGTAATAGTTTTTTGTTATACAGAAATGGATTCCGTCATAGTTATTCACAGGGGACATTTTCCTGAGTAATAATAGTTTTTATTGAATTCTGTAAGCAAAGAGATGCAATTCACTTAAGGTGTGGGATTTATAATAACCATAAAATCTGGGTTAACAATATGGAAATCTGTTCTTAACGATAGAAAATGATGTTTAAATCCGTTCCTTTGATATCCCGAAATGATAAAATCGATAATCTTCAAGGGAAATGACAGGCGTGATAGGACAGGGGCGTTAAAGAGGTGCTGAAGAGGCGGAGGATGGGTCGGAAGTTGGGCAGTTACACGGTCGGAGATGGGCCGGACAGAGACGATCCCCCAGCTGCATGTGGCTCCAGATCTGACATAAAGATAATAAGACAGCCGCCCTAAACGTCACAGCGATGGGATTTCGTCAGTTTTAGTGCCGTCTACCGGCTCCGTTTAGAATTGTTAATCGCGTCCCCCCCCCCGCCCAAATTTATTAGTACAGGGCCCAGGCCGGGCCTGCTACCGGACAATGCTGTCTTCGGGCTCATTTGCATAACCATGTCCACCTTTCCGAAAGCGCCCCGTCTGCTCTCCTGGTAATTGGCCCTCTTTCTCCCATCCAAGGGCGTGCGTACTAGTCGCTTCCGTCTTTCTAACCTTATTTTGCCGCCAGAAACGAGAAAGTCGGCGGATCTTGAAAAATTTCGGGTAATTATCTCGTTTAAAAACGATTACTGTCATTTAGTATGTTAGATCATCCTGAATGTTTGCCTTCTTGTATGCATTTTTTGCCAATTCCCAAGGGACTCAACTTTCGTCCAGGCATAAATACTAGGGTTGTTGTCTCATTGACGTAAAAATTGATGCAATAAATCTAAAATTTAATTCAATTACAATTCGACTTATCACTGGTGCACTTCAGTATGCAAGAAATACGACACATCAAGACTCTGTCAAGACAATTTCATGAACTTCTCTACAGACCCCCGAATCCTCAATACTTTGACTAGCGACATTAGACTTATATAACATGCCATTACGGTTAATCAATTTAAACATATAAAATCTTCAACATAATTCTTCAAACGGTGAGGCATCACTGGATGATATTTCCCGCATGCTATTTTGTTATACTGTTATTAACTCACTATCTCATTCGCTGGTTCCATAGTTTATTCTTTTTGTAAAGCTGTGAACAAATAAATATGACAAAAAACTAGTCCGCATTAAGTCTGAAAGAAAGACGTAAGGAAACATTGAATCGCTAAGGCAAAAATGATAATTAAGGTGAGCCTCTTTTAAAATGTTATAATGTACATCATTATACTTTTGTACAAGCACAGATCACAATGTGTAGGAATCAGAAATTATATAAAATGTAGCCAAGCTACTGGAAATATAATGTATAAATTGTAAATAGGTTTATTTTTTCACATTTTGTTTTGCTTTATTTTGAGTATTTTTTCACAATAATTTAATAAGTATTTAAGAAACTGAAAAGGAGTTTTCTCATTTTTGATATTGTTTTTTTTTATTTTATATAACTTTGAAAAACATCCTAATAAATGTGCACTTGTAATATACACAAACATAGCATTGAAATCAGTACTTTTGGAAAAAGTACTCTCTTTAAGGTATTCTCATCTAAACCAGAATCACACGATGGCGCAGGATTCTTGATCTTCGGTTAGTTTAATATCAGATCTGGGTGTCGTATTTTTTTTATTTTTATGACGTGGATAAATTTCAGAAAAGGGCTGGCCCACTAAACGGTTTGTACCGAATTTCATTGAAAAACACAGAATATAAAAAATGAATCTTTGAAGTTAGACATCGCATTCTGAGATACCATTACTCGAATGATACATCGCTCAGATGCCACCCCCTGATAGGTTGAACCCGCTGAGCCACGAAATCCCTTGCAACACCCTCTTTCAGCCGAAGCGTCCCCGCAGCCTATCACTCCCAAATTTGGCCCGGGATGGAATAGGCGGATGAAAGGAGACGTCGCAGAGAAGTGGCCGCCAATAGGTGGAGGACGCAGTACCATTGTGAGCGACCATTAAGACGGATACCTCATCAATTACCGCCATGCAAATGAGGGCCATTCAGATGAAAATGAAAGTGTGGGGCCCTAAACTGCTAACGGTGTTTGTATTAAATATGTTAATGGCACCAAAAGACAATGGGATCGTCTCACTTACATCGGTGTCATCGATCTCGCCGGTTGGTCTCATTCCATCTTTATTTTTTTATTTATTTTCTTCTCTCCAGCTTCGTTTCTCTTGGCCATAAATTTGCATAGTCTGGTCAAATTAAGGGTTTTCGTTGGATTGCCTAATGACTTTCCCTTCATTTCAAAATCGATATTGCAGGATAGAGAGTACTTGTGCAGCGGTAAAAGAAAAAAAAAATCTACGGACCCAAATCATGAATTATTGATAAAAGCAATGCCAATTAACTCCTCGGTTATTTACTGAGCTGATCAGTGGTTCTCGTAAAAACCATGAGGAAATTGGCGATTCTACTTTTTCATATTAGTCGAGCAAATTCGCTTGATTTTCCCATGACGCAATCACATTAATAAAAATAGAATTCATTATTCGTCAGTACAATTTGTTTCATGTGTACTTTTTATTAACATAATTTACGATTTCCCTTAGTAACACAAAATAAAATAATACGTGATTTCAATCCTTTTTTTTTTATACAAGTATTAAAATAAACGATAGATATATTCACCAGTAGGAAAAGCACGATAAATAATAAAAATTTGATTAATTTTCTTAAAGTTATTCCATCAATAAATATTTTGTGACGTTATGAATATATGTTTTGAGGGAATACTTACTGTAATAGGCTTTTTCTCTTGTTAATGGGTTTTCGGATAGAGAAGATAGAAACAACATATTATCTGCCAACGGTTTTATAATCTATCAAAATATATATAACTTCTTTATAGTGCTGAAATTACAATCTGCCTTGTTAGGCAATAAGTAATTGAGATATACGTTCTCATTCATAACATATTTACAATTCATCATTCACTAGCTCATTCATTCAATATTTACAAACAGCCCAGAAGTGTCTCAAATCCACATGATTGTCACCTCCCTCGCATGCGAAAGAGGAAGCGGAGTCTTGGGAAGCCCCCCAGGCTCCTCCGGTCAGCCGCTTCACCGGATACGAGCCAGTGGAGGCTGATGAAAAGCGTGAGAGCCTTATCAAAATAGCGACCTTCTTTTGTATTCTAACTAGTTATTTATTTATTATTTGCCAAGTGATTCTCAAGTACTCAGATTGTCTCTGACTTGCTACTCTTGCACCTTCTGAAAGAAAAGCTAAGCTGATGAAAGGGCATGAGAGTGAGAACGAAATACCTTATTTGAAAACAAAAATAGGATTTCATAGGAGTGAATTCCGAGTAAAGTACGCGTAGCTACATACAATACATAACTCTTTCTTAGATAGAGCATGAATGACTATTAGTAATAGGAATAAGCATTATTTTTTATGACATGCAAAAGGAGAGTTATATTTTACATGTAAGGACGATTACAGTTCAGACAGTAAATAATTGCATAACTAATAATGACGAATTACAGTTATATTTAAAAACAAAATTGTTACCCTTCGCTTAAGCGGAACAGTGCTAATGGGTCCCAATACATGCCCGCAACTGTCGATGACACTTTTCTTAAACCGAAATAAATTCTCTTGAGAAGCGTGTCGCAGGTCCCTTTCCCTCAATTGTTTTATTTTATATCTCCGTAGAAAGTGGACAGTTTAGTAATTATTAAGTAACATTGCGGCACGTGTGATTAAATGTTCGCTATATTTTCGAAATGGGTCTTTCACGCCCATATCCCAGTTACGGCTTATAAATAACAAGAGTTCACTCATTCGGAGAAACGTGTGTGCAAAGCACATACAATACCCTGGAGTGGCGTAAGACCAGAACCTACCATCTAACACGTTAAATACCTTAATTTTTTCTCCTGCTCTTACATTCCCTATTAAAATGTTAATCTTCAAAGACATCTTTCTACCCAAATAACTACTTTACGCTCCGCCACCCCTATAATGTGACCTAAGACTTAGAAAAATTCAAAACCAATGCTTGATCAATATGAAAAAGCCATGACCATATAACTATTCCTTGAATATATGATTCTTGATTAGAAGAACGTTGAATTGTACGTTCTTTCTGTTTTATCAATGGATTGAGTAATGGTTGGGTTTCCCGACCTGCACCGCCGGTAGACGTTGTAATTGCCGAGAGAACCCAATCGTTCATGGGTCGTTCTTTGTTTACTCGCTTGTAAAGCATTTAATCGATCTCAGTAATTGAGCAAGGAGCGTACAGAATGAACTAGATTTACGTTAACTGAAACGCACAGTATTTTAGTTGTTGATCGCTACAATTTAAGGCAATGACGGGAAATTACTTATAGGTCTGAATGTTTTTGATTTAGCTTTCTTGAAGGTGAATCGAATTCGCTAACTGCTCCAGTATTAATAATTGATTTCTTATTTCTATTAAAGCAACCGTTTTAAGCACAATATTAGACATACGGAATGAGTTGATTAACAAATGTATTGGTATCGTTCTGTGCTTTAGATTAAGTTGGAGTAAAAGTCCAAACTGAGTCGAAAAATAGTCGGTTTTCTTAAAAATAAAATTATAATTTTAATGAAAAAACGACATTAGAAATAGGGCTTATGTAAAAATCAGGGGATAAATTATATCATACAGGAAAAACTTGATGGCCAACTATCCTACCATTTATATCAAGGGATCTAATAAAACCAAAGTTGCCATTATTACTATAGAAATGTATGGCAATTAAATACAAGAGCTCAATAATTACTACAGGGTATTTCTGTACTCCGAAACTCCGGTTACATTAACTATTTAAACATCAGTACTTCACATTTCACATTGAAAATAATAATTAGACTCATTTATTCTGATTGCATTTCGATACCGCTATCAGACTAAATGTTGTTTGTTCAACATTAGTCATGCATGAATGAATGAATCAATGATTCTGATATCTTCTACATCTAGGTTAATGCAATAAAATTGTTCTTGCCTGTTGGAGCCAACACAATACTACTTGCTGTAGGGTTGAGGACAGTTCTATTTCCAGGGCGGTGGATGAACCCCTGAGACATGAGTGCGCCTTGTCGGACATCCTCCAGGATGGGTCCCATGTACTGCTCTTCACGAACTAGGCCCTGGGAACACTTTTCTTCATCGTGTCCTTTGTGCTCAACACAGGATTTTTATACTGTCGGGAGATGTAATTTTTTTCGGTTTCCTTTTAGTCCTCTCTCTACCCTCCCCTCCCTACTCATAATAGAATAAACATCAAATCACGTGACCGGTTATAATACCTTGAAACTATCATTCAAAATAAATATGAAATATCTCCAATTATACAGAAAGTAAAATTACTTTTTACTTGGACAGAGAAGGTTGTTTCAAAGTTCTTTTTTTTCTGGTTTGTTAAACAAATCTATTCGTAAACATTTTTTTTTATTCTTTATTGGAATGTTTACTACTGTGGTATTTCAAGCAATGTTTAATAGTTCAGTGTACCCTCTTGTTACATTTTTTTGTAGAAAAAGGCTCATTAGCCAAAAACATTTCTCCTGTTACTTTACTACATTAATTTAGCTCAGAGGTCACTCGATCATGGTCGTCAGGGATGAGATGGGAGTAGAGATTGTATATACGGAAAGGAAGCTCTGGTATTGAGGGGTGACTAGATCTTAAATGAATGGCATGTCAAGATAAGCAAGGAGGGAACGGTCTAATCTATCTTAAAGAGGATTCTGGATCGCAGGGACTGGATATGGTTTTACATTCCCCCCAAAAAATACATAAAAGTACATTTTTGTTTTTTTTATGATTTATATTATAAGGCGATGTGGCTGTGCTATATTTGTGAAATTTATGTTTGGTTTACTCTTAACCTTTCAAGACCCTGATGCACCTAAGGTAGGCAATCACACGAATCGTAAACCTTTTCCATTTGGGCACCTCCTTAAAGCCTCGTTAGTCGCCCGAAATGATCCTGCGTTCCCGAATGATAAGGATTCGCTCGCGAAAAGAAAAAAAACCTAAATAAATAAAACGAACAAAGGAGGAGTATTAAACTTTTATGACGGACGTGCTCGGAATGGGCCAAGGAGATTCATAGGGATTAATCAGATTTCGGTTCAAAAGATTGTGTAATTAGGGAGTCGCAGGCGCCATAAGTCGTAAAGAGCTATACTTGAGACGACACTAACTCCACCACAGGGGCTTTATTTCGTTTCGGAGATGTCTTTAATTGCTTAATCTCGCCAATAATCGTAGTGATTAAGTTGTATCGTTACGTAATTATAGCATGCCTATTATGCCAAATGGTCAAAACTGCGTTATAAATGTTTAATTGACAGCTGATAAGCATCGGACGTAAACAGAGAACGCTATAGAATAAACTAGCAAAGATTTCTTTTCAATATTGAATTCAATTCTTTAAGTAATCGTTGTTCCCTTGTTCTTAATAGATTTCCACCTCTGTTGAAGAAATTTCGGAATGTTTCGCAAAGATATTTTCAAGATTTAAGAGTTAATTTCGAAGTGAAAAGCCATGACGGTTTCCAGGATATCCAGGAGTTTAAAAAAAAACAAAGAAAGTCTGAAACAAACTTAATAATAATTTTTAATAGAAGCTACTCTCCACCCTTCTAAAAAAAATCGCCCAAAAATCACCACCGAAATCACACTTGAGACTATGACTGTAAAAATGTTCAGTTGTCGAATCATTGAAATAATTACACCTAATAGAAGGAAGATTTGAGAGAACCCTTACAACTCTAAGATTGACGCCATAGTTTAATTGGTGTAGAGGGAGAAAAATAAGATAGCTAAATAAATCTACTTGTCTTCCTCTCGAAATAGCTTCTACTTGCCTCCCATTTCAGATGTCTTCTGCTTGTCTTCTCTACTTATCCTGTTTGCAACATACTTTCACCTCTTGTACTTTCGGCGGTCTCGTAGATTTTTTTTATATGCCATTTTAATAAGATGAAAAGTACCAAAAATATGTGTTCCATACTTAAAACATAATTTTTTAAAAGTAATTGTTATAATCGGTTTTTCTACATCAATCAAAGTCATGAGCGGTTATTGACAATCACTGAACATCAACAAAGATGTGTGTACTTTTATTAGATAAGTCTTGGGTGACATGAAAATTTACTCCACTTTTTAGTTGTTTTTCTATGTAAAGTATCACTAGATTTTGATTTTACCAAATTGCAACATCCAATTCCAAATTGACTGATAAATCCACTCGCTTAACAATGTTGACTCCGTTTCAGGCCACCGTGGGTGGCTCGAATGTTTGTCAAATTGCATTTTATTTATATTTTATATGATGTCAATATTAAGATCGTCGATCCTGTAAATGATAAATTATTATATTAATTATTTTTAAATATAATTAATGCAAATATATTAATAAAATATTTTTATTCGGCCTCCCTAAGATACAAATGAATCCAGGTACGATACCAGTTATAATAAATACTATATTTGAAAGACTGTGAAATAAAAATTATATTTGATAGACTGTGAAAAAGATTAATCTTGAGACAGTGTTGATATAAATTTTGATAAAAATACACTATGAATACATTATATCCCTCAATAACAATTTTGATTTTTCTACACGGATTAGGTCACACGTTTTCTGTTCCCTATTTGTCTTTTTTTTTAATAATTCAATAGGACTGGAAATTCATTAATTAATTAATTCCGCGTCTGTTTCTTTGTTAATTCGTCTTCCCTTATTTCATATGTGTAAATAATCATATGTGTACTTCTCTTAATAAATGATTCATTCTTCAGATCGATTTTAGTTTAGCAAGACTTTAATTTGTCCTGCCGCAAAACTATTTAATCCTAATGACTTCAGCAGTTACGAGAAGTTGGCGTTTTATATATTTAATATGGTAAATCTACCTCCTTGTTAAAAAGTAGAACGGATAATAAACTAAGTCAAGAGTGCATACATTTTACTGGAATATTATCTAAAAAGACAGGATTCAGAAACATCGACAGCTCGAATAAAGTATGTTTGTTTATATCCTGTCATACACGCCAATACCCGGTCAGTAATAATTTCGTTAATCGATATAATATATATAGGGTCCAATATATTATATGCACATTTACGAGTATTTTAATTTTATTAAGACTTGAGAGAAATTAAGAAACCTGTCTTTTAGATGTTTTTACATTTTATTTTTAAGGATTTTTTGACATTTTTATTGCATCCTTTCAATTTTTATTTTATTATGTTATAATCCTTAGATAAAGCTGCTGAGCTGTAATCTAGAGTTAATGCCAGATCTCTTTATTAAGATAAAGAGTGCTAAAATTAAATCCCCTAGGGGAAATGATTATCCCCAATGACGGAATTGGACCCCATAATGCGGAATGTTGCCCCCACCCTGATTTTGACTGGCCAATCACGACTGAAGGATAGCATAACTTGTCGTATTTTCCGCGATATTTTACTACCGTGGTAGTAAGTAATCCCTCACCAGGATTACTTCTCCAAAAACGCCTGAGGAGTTGTTACTGACCTTTTTAAGGTTCCTTGGGTAGTGTCTTCGGGATTAAACAGGCGTAAACTTCTACGGGGCCTCACTTGTTCAAGATCCTTCGTCCTGTCGCTCAGTACAAATGGCCAGCCATTATTCTCCGCTAAGCCCCTGCTTATCTCCAAAGGACATTCTCTCTCTCTCTCTCTCTCTCTCTCTCCATCTCTCCTCTCTCTCTCTCTCTTTCTCTCTCTCTCTCTCTCTCTCTCTCTCTCTCTCTCTCTCTCTCTCTCCCTATCTCTCTATCTGTCTCTCTCTATCTATATATCTCTCACACATACCCATCTCTCAACTCCCTAGATTCTCAGCCTCGCATTGACCATAAGAATCTCGTGTGGAGCTCGCCTTTTGTATTGTTATTTGTAACACAAGTGGGTTGAATAAAATATGCTTACATAAATATATATACACAGATATATACATATTATTACGGGACCAACATTTCCAAATCGAGAAGGTATGGAAGTATGTTACGATTGATTTATGAATCAGGCACTGATGCTTGACGGCTTCAGCATAACTTAATCCAAGAATTGCTCGTACTCATTATTTAACTCTGCGCTGATCTAATTATGTTTTGACCGAATCTGGGCGAAGAAGGCTGTTCTCGAATCAGGAAGTTGCTGCCGATTAATCACCACGGAAGCTTAAATCACTAGGAAATTATTTACTACGAGAGAAAAAATACAATGGATTGATGAAATATCGGTGATGATATTGACATTCCTTTTCTCAACCAAACACATTGTTTAGTCCTCTTTTTGTATTCTCAATATTGCGATTTTCTCTATGAAAAGGCACTAACTTCTATCAGCTGCAAAGGAGAAATAAAATCATTGTCCCCCTGGTTACTTGAACCTAAAACCTTCAAATTGTGAAGTCGCTATGTTAAGCATACTACATCATGTACCAGCGGAACTCCATTGGCCATGTTTCAAATTGAGCTTACCTATTTGTAAAAGAATTGTCAATTAATTATTTTCCGGGTGTTGTCCATATTTGTGGCACTACATCCATGTACAGATCGAACTGTATAACTGACGTGTCCTGAATGGCTTATCAAAGGAAACGCCAATAAATTGGGCTAGTCCTTGGAACATAAGCGCAGGCCAGAACTAATAGCTTGCCCCATAGGAAAAAAACAACCTGTTTGACTCTTTTTGGATCTGGCCGAAATTAAAACGAGAGCCGCTTAGTTTCTGATCTGGTATTCAAATGAAGGAGCCGTAGAAGTTGACAAGATGACACCGGAATCCCATTGGCTCTCCTCGGCTTCAGCCTCGACCAATCAATGCTTCACAATTGTCTTTCAGCTACATCAGATCTCCATCGCCAATACGAATTGCCGAATCCTTTCTATTCGATTCATATAATGGCGGTCGATTTCAGTCTTTGAGAGTAGAAGATCTCGTCTACCTAGAAGTGATGTCTATTGCCCCAAATGCACTGCAGGAATAGGGCGTGAAACGAAATTATGTTGTGAATAGGTTGAAATGTTTCATGATTTCAAATCGATCGTGATTACTTACCTGTCAGCCCGATGACACGTCGTGGATCTCTCGATTTGGTAACCATAAGGCCGAAGTACCTCCCTCGTAAACCAACATACAGGAAGCGTCAAGCAGTGAATCACCTGCAACGTAGATCGCTAATGCTAAAATGAATATGAATGTAAATAAATTACGACAATAATTCTATGTAATAATATGTACTAAATCATTTCACATTAATGATACACTTCTGTAAATGCAAATGCACGTGCTAGAACTAATAGCCAATGTCCTAATACCGAAGACCGTCAACTTTGAACTTTAAATATATATTCATATTCAAGAGCCACGCCTTAGCGTCACCTTATTAGGCATTACCTTTTTTTCTTTATTTATTTCTTCTTATTCAAAAAAAAAATATAAATTAGTTCCTAAGGGCATATTATTCTTACCAGCAGAGATCAATAAAAAATTGCACATTATTTCAGATCAATCTTCTTAATATACATTAATGTCATGTACGGATAAAGTCATTATAGCCGTGCTGTTTAGAGTGTTATAGTTGCCATGATGTCTACTATTCGTGACCGTTCCAACTGATTCATAATGCAGGAAAACTAACCCACACGTCTTAGGCTAATCTTAATAAAGAGGGAAAACCAGTTCTCAGAGGTTCGCCTGTAAAGGTCGTCTTAGATCGGTGCCAGGGGAACGCCCTAATTACTTATACAGAGAAATAGAATATGCAATTAAATTATATCCGTACTATTTATCTGTAATAAACTGTATCCGAATAAGACTAATATCGGATAGTGAATACATAAAAATCTGAAACGATGCATGCAAGAGCATACCATTTCTTACCCTTGAGCAACGCCAGATGCTGGAGTTCTGTCGTATCTTTTTAATGTTGTTTCAGCGATGCCTAATCCATCACGGCGAATGATGCATTCGATTTAACTTGCGTGTAAAGAACGGTTGTTATCTGCCCACAAGATCTATCAAACAACTCATTTGTTGACTTCAGATGGCTGTAACACCAGTGGAAATAGGCAGCCTCATTTATAATACACATTAATGAATCTGTTGGCCAAGGGAAATTTTTTTTTTTCAGTGATCTCATAGTTTGAGTCAAAATCTTTGAAAGTCTATATTGTCAGTTTACGTAAGGTATGTAAGTGTGTAATGTTTTAGATGTATAACAGTAAGAAAATTTTAAATGAAAACGAATTAATGAAATAAAATGTATACTTTAAAAGGTCCCAATTTTTTTGTAAAGACATAGATGAAATTCGTAGAATCGAAACCATGCTTATTTTTTAATGTCTATAATTGTTATTTCAAAAATGTTTTAACTAACGTTATGTAAGTTGTATGGAACTCCATAATCTGAGAAGTGAATGGCCGCCTTTATGCACTAATGCATTAAGGAATGTATTAGAAAGCGAAAATAAAAATTGTAATAACATAAAATATAAAAGTTAGTATTTAAGCATATCAAAATCAAATAAATGGTATTTTATAACAAAATACACCCTTTTATGTTTTCCTCTTTCGGGTATATATGTTTTTAAAGCGAACAAGTACATTTTCTCGAGGGGCATGTTGCATAGCATACAATAGCATACCATTTTTACCTTGTACAACACCATATGTTGACTTTCTGACGTATTTTTTTAAAATGTTATTTCTACGATATACTATACATATCTCCTCCAGAAAATATACTTGTTCAATTTAAGAATGATGAATAATTTTCCTTTAACAACTTAGGCTACAAAGAAAGTAGTGTGGGTTCGATAGTATAGCAACATCAAATAATGATGGTACATTGTGTTGGCTGTCCTCATGAGAACCTCCTGGCTCCCATGACAGAGCCGGTCGTAGGTGTCCCTCACCAACGTGGACTTTCATATTTATGACGTACACCGCATTAATAATTTATCGGGTTTTACTTTTCAAAAGCTAAACTGAGGCCGTAGGTAAAATGCCAGCGCGTGGGCGTCCTGGGGTCACATCCTGACGTTTTTAGCGGCAAAATTACAGCGAGTATCCGCCTCAATTTTAAAATTTATGGACCCCCAAGGATCCCGGGGAGATCAGTGATTACCCCTACGCTGGAGGCCTTGCCATCTGGGCTGATGGATGGTTCACTACAGGGCCGATTAGAAAACAATAAGGCTTTGAGCTGAGCTCGTTGGAGTATTATGACTAACAGAATTGCGCTTCGAAAGCAACAAGTAACCCGGAGCACACATATTTTGGAGTGGCATGCTACTGTGACTGATTGATATGATGAACCAAATACAGATCACACTGCTAAAAAACAAAAACACTTTTTGGGAAATTCCATTCTATCTAAAATCTAAACATTTTACGCTTATCAAAGCCTTTGAGAATTCAAGATGCTCTAGTAAGAACCCGCTTTATGGTTCCAAACTTCTGGGTACAAGGCTCTAAGGACAATAAGTTATTTTTAAATATCCACAAAGTAAGTATTTTTTTTATCCTGTTTAAATGCACAGTATCCCAGACACCCTGTCCTATAATCATATACCTAAATTAAATCCTCAATCAAAAAACTAGTTATGGATTTCATTTTTGTTCTTAATTAGAATTCACCCTTCATTTTTTAAGAATTCATTTCAATTTTGAGCAGGCTTTTAGAGGCATTCTCTTCATGGCTTAGATATTAAGGCAATAAAACAATGTCGTCGTCAGTATGATATAGTGAACGCTGATCTATTAGAAATATCTTACGATGAGAAAGGGTGTATATATATACTGAAGTTTTAAACTAATTTTCGAAATTATTTAACCATGTGAAACATTTTTCACGAGACAAATAATTTCTCTTTATTCATATACATTTTACATCAGCAGCTTACCGGATTTCCTCAATTTTACGTCTCAATATAAAAAAAATTCTTGCGACATTTCGCTCCGAAAAGGTCAAAGATTTACGACCGTAAATGTATCCACACCGCTAGTTCAAATTGACTTTTGAAGCTTGTGGAGGTCTGGTATGCAGGCAAAATTAAATTAAGCTATTTTTTTTTCTGGTAATAATCTGCGGCAATTCCATATTTTTTATTATTGTTTAATAGAATTCCACATTCATGAAGATTAAATCATACTTGCGATTTCTTTTAAATATTTATATATATATAGGTCTCATTCTGCTGTTACGAAGTTATAATTACTCGGTTACCATCAATGCTATAAAATTAAACCGTAGAAATAGAACTCGACTTGAAAAATTGGCTATAAAAATGAATGTTTAAAACATAATAGCATTTATTTTCTCTGTCTTGCAATTATATGGGCACACAAGAGTTGGCAATTCAAGGCCTAACGACTTATTAAAATTCATTGACTTTTCGTAAAAGGTCTGGAATTGTCTCATTTATATTACATTTTATGCAACTCCTCCCGCTGTAACATGTTTCGTCCTGGTAAATTGCGAAAAGGATTGGAAACGCAGGTGTATAGTAAAGTGCAAGAAAGGAAGTAAGCTACGGACTAACCGGAGGAATTAACATCTGCCTTCCTGGTCATTGCCGTCGGAGATGTTGAAGAATACTCCAACTTCCGGTGCGCGCTCCTGACACCTGTGGAGTCGGAGGTTGGATTCTTGCGCTTTGTCGCACCGAGTCCTTTGTCCACTTCCTCCAACTTTGAGGAACTGCGTGTCCGCAATCCGGAAGTTGGTGCACCTGTGTTATATCCATCTTTTGATGGAGTATATGACATGATGTCTTCTTAGCAATGATTATAATGGCAATGGCTCCTAACGCAACGCAACGGTAAACTGGAATAGACAGTGAGGGTGGCATACCCGAATTTTGTCATTTCGATTTGAAGTTAATTACATGCAAATTAATTGCTCTTGCGATGGAACGAAAGAACAATGACGTCTCAATTGCAGTTCATTTCCAAATCATGAGCATCGTTGGAGGGAGTCAATTGAACATCGTTTCGAATTCAAATGTGAACTTTTCGTGACGGAATTTTCACGTGCTATATCCTCGGCTAAGCTGAATGTTAATACTGTCAAATGTTATGCTTTCTAAACCATTCGTACAACGATGCCAACGATTAATCAATAGGTTATTAACATCATTCTATGCAAATCGTATGCAAATTTTAGATATTACTGCTCTGAACAATAATGATTTGTCACTTTTTTTTTATTGTTGTTACTGTCATTACTAATTGTTTCACTTTGGAAATAGACATTTATATACTTTTAAATATCATTTATTTAAGTATATTATGAAATTGTAAGTGGGGAATTAGTAGTGTAACTGTCCTTAAAGCAAATAAAAAATGAATTTTAAGTTAAAACCTTCCTGACTTATATAACGCTGAATTTTCAACAATTTCCAATTAGCTCTTCAACAAATATTAATAGTTAAGCATCTGCCTTCATTATTTATTGACATATATATATAATTTAATATTCACACACTCTAAATGAAACCTGCAAATTGAGGGGTTTAAGCAAGTTTTTAAATGTAGAAATTGCCAGTTAGGAAGTTTTTGTTGGTTTCAGACTCCGGTTTATTTGTAAGAGCAATTAAAAAGATGATTTAAAATCGATTGCTTCTGATGACGTGATGATAATATATAGAAGTAATTATCATACATGCTGCATAATTCGAAGCGAACGACGCTTGCAGTTTTAACTAACAGTACAATTCTGAAAACCTGAGTGATGGTCTCTGATTACCAAAATTTAGATTCATGTCTAGGAGGACACTGCTATGGAGCCGCTCTATCCGTTACTTCCAGATATATCATATACTATATTAAATATCACATAGATGTCATCATATATCATATATATAAATATATATATATATATATATATATATATATATATATATATATATATATATATATATATATATCATATTACATATCATATACATTTTTTTTTCGTATATATATACAATATACATTTTATACAATTTTTAATATTTTAACATAGTGATTTGTTACAAATGCACAATGTGCATCATACATTATCTATATATGTTTTAATATCTATTATGATGGGGCTCCCCTTATGAATCATAAAACTAACTTACATCTAACAAACAAAACCTTAACCTAATTTTCCCCGACAGTCACATCGCATCGATGCGGGAAGGGTGGTGCCATAGTGTAAAATACTGAGTATGTTAGGTCCTGCAACGTGTGCAGGTCGGCGTTTTTTAACCTGAAATAAACTGTGATTTAATACACTCAACATAATGAAATGGAGTAATGGTGGGTTATTAATAACAGGTTAAACCTGGTCCTACTTTATTCTTCCCAATGTTATTCATATATATCTGTGTATTTGTTAGTTATTGTTTCAAGCTATTTATTTCGTATTCATAATGTCTTTGAGAAACCTATACTACCGTTTTCAAGTGCTCAGATGCTGTTGATGATAGCGTAGTCTGACTTCTTACTCAATGTTTCCTATATATATTATCAGGTTATCAAATTGACCATCTCGAGGACTTGACCAATAATTTGTTATATGCGTTGAGACTTTAGTGGATAAATAAACCTGTTATTGGAGTCGTCGCAGTATTCATCCCCTCTAGTCCTTATCAGATTGCAATTTTATCACTCCTCAGAAGCGAAGAGATAGAAGCAATAAGCCAACTTGCTTCATATCCAGGCAGTAACGGGCGATATTCTCTCAGATATTTCATGACAGACAGCCGATACGGAATGCGACGGTGACTGATATACGTAATTCTAGCGAGTGGCTGGCTATGTGGGCCACTGATCGCCGCCCGTCCGCAGAACGTCGGAGCAGAACCACCAGCCAAGGGCAGCTCTTTCTTGGCCGATCTTCCAGGACGATTACGAGCCCTGACTTATCGACCCTCGTTTACGGCACTCCGCTGATCGGCCATTAGCTCTCCCAGGAATCCCGGAGTGAGCTAGGGAACTGTTCCCGTCTGATTAATACTCCGCCATACGTATCAGTCTTGGTAAATATATATTAATAAACTGCTACTGGCCCTGTGATCATTACTGACGTCTTAGTGGCTTTTATTTGCTATAAATGGCGTGAGAGATCTTCTTTATTGCTCTAGATTAATACTTTACTCCGTTCCCCTGCGAAATAGCCTCCAAGGAATCTCTTCCGCGCTACACTGTTTTTTACTGTTTAATAAGTCAACTTATTAGGTAAACAAGTTATTAGTCTTATCTTTTACACATCGACATTAGTACATAACGAATATTTTTCGTAAATGGAATCATTCTTGATTCGTTTTATGGGGGAGAATATTTGTAAGATTAACACCGTGAAGGATGAGACTGACAAACTAGATAAAATGGAAATTCAGACTTCTGGCAATGAAGGATATTTATTGGAGCACAAATAAAGACCCATGGGGAGTAAGCGTTCGTGACTTAAATTAAAATTTGCAAGATAAACGACAATTAACTCATTAACTACCCTCACAGTCTAAAACAATGCGAACACAAATATATCAACGGGAAAGCGGTAAGCACGGTTAAGCTAAAATAGACTGTATAAATAAAACAAACCTTATGCAAACAGCAAATGAGAACATTGAAACAAGGAAAGCAGCGTAAGGGTATTACAATTACATATTGATTAATATCGCAGATTGCAAATTCATCACAATAAAGATTTAAAGTAAAAAAATTAAATTCGGCCCCAGTAAATCTCCTTATTATACATGAGTCTTTATAACCGTCGACTATGTAAACCCACAAAACCGGTTTACAACAAAACAAATTGACTCCCGGTGTCAAACAATAGCTTCCTAGACAACTCAGAACATTCTAATCACATTGCCTCATCGTCATGACCATTAGTCAAGAAAGAGTAAACCCCCAACCAGAACCTTTGCCTGTGAATGTATAGCTTTTATTTTTATATTTATATATTTTTATGTATAAATTAATATACATGATGGGGCTGTGCATGATTGTTCCTAGTTCCAGGAATGGTCTAGTGCCATTCTACTGATTTGCGATAAGTATAAAATCTTCCCTAAGTATCAGAATTCAATTTGGTCAATTAAACTGTCATCGTTGTCGTAGGCAACATCATTCAAGGAATATTTAATCCAAAGTCATAATGAATGAATGACAAAGTAATAGACGAGAACTCAATAAACGGGATAAATTCGTAACATAAGATTTCCAGCTTTGAGGGTTGGAGGTGCATTGGACTACGATGGAAAAAAAAAATGATGCTTTGATGTCGACTGAGTACCTGCGGTGGCCAGGAGCCTTTGTGCTGTAAACATGCCAGTAATGAAGAGATAGTTGATCCTTATCTTCCCTACGGCAGTAAACTTGCCCTGCCTGGCGAAATTCATTCCTTCCCCTTTCTAGAGAGCCTAGATTTATGTAGGCAGCGGTCGTCGTCTTCCTCATTCCCGAACGCTTTGATCGCCAGTTATTTTAATTTTAAAAGACGTAAAAGTCTGGATAGCGATCTCCCAGCGTCGCTGTTTGTGCCGATAATAGTGGGGCGAGTCATTAGTCAGACATGACTAAACCGCTTTATCGGGACCATAATGTATTCCAGAGGGACCCTATTCACATCCCAGTCCAACTTATTCAAAGAGATCGTAACCACTCTCGGTGTTTCTATAATCAAAGGTTTCTATAATCAGAGGTTATAATCGAAGGATAAAATGTATTTTATCATAGCTGAATCTCTCTAGTTGAACATAGTTGAGATATCAATCTGCTAAAGTAAATTATACAAGGAGATATATTGTCAATCATTACTGTTTTCAAGGAGAACAGCGGGGTCTAATTGGCAGTGATTCTCCACGGTTTATAAAGACGTAGTCATCCGCCAGAGTACCTGGTTAAAAACCTAGAGCACTTGGAGCGTAAAACTGTCAATCAAAACATGCACAGTGTACCAAGGGGTTGTTGAATAATAAAAATAATATACCCTGAGCCTATATCGAACAAAACTATAGAACAAAAATTACTGCAACATAATGTGATATAGTATCAGTTCCCGCTAATATTTACAATGTTCAAAGAAATTAAATGCATAAAAATATAAAATGAAAAATGTAACTCTACAAATAAAAGAGACATATATTTCAAGAAATGAAAATATTCGCTCAAATCAGGGCAAATAAAAACAAAATGAAGAAAATAAAACAAAAAATAAAACATGCTAGAAAAATGAAAACTAAATATCTAAATAAATACAGCAAACACACACAAATATGAATGTGCATGGATACCTAGTTCTGCATACTAAAAAATAAATAAATAAAAGTACACCTAAGTACCTACTTAAGTAGATATGTTAGAATGTACCTATTGCTGACCGACAAACGAAAACTATGATGGTCCCGCACTTGTTTAAAAGTGGATCCTCTCCCTACTATACAGTTATTTCATGAAATATTGGTAGTAGGAGAACGAGAAATTCTATGCACTTTTCAAAGGTTGAATCATGGCGTTTAAAACTTGAACCATGTTTAGACCCACTCACTTTAACCCAATATTACAACGCAAACAGTTAATTTAACAATAAACATCTGCCATACATTTCTAAAAGGACTTGTTAGACCTGAAAAAATATTAGGGAGCACATTAATCATAATTTTTCTCTCGTAATGGTCCTCCATGTCTCACCGAACAAACGATGCATCCATTATGTGACCGAACTCTGCCACGGCTCTTGAGGTGACATCATTCACCTGAAGAACACCTGTCACAGGTATTGGGTTAAACTGAACGAATTTCGGCTTTCTTGTTGTACAGTATGATATCACACACACTTCCTAAGAATAAAATATATTTTTTTGGATTATTTTCAGGACTATTTTATGTGGACTATAATCCTAAAAATAGGAACTACAACCATGTTCGCAGCCCTGGTTTCACCTCAGTTTCAGGAAGAGCCAGGATATGTCTCATGGAAGATTTACTTTATATCCCAAAGATTTAAATAAACACAAACGTTTAAAATATAACGAAATACAATTAATTAAAATAACTGACTCCTTATTTAACTTTTCTTTTGTAGCACGCCCTTGTGTAAACTAACTTTGAAATAGTATGTCACCTTAACTAAGTCAAAATAATGCAGCATAACATAACATGTCAGGTTAGTGTTCATTATTAAGGACAAAAGTTGTGAAAATTCCTGGGTTCATATCCAATAGACTTTCACATGGTGGCGTATCGTACTGTAGCCCTTGTCTTCATTAGGGTCCCGTGGGATGGTTTCGCAAGGGGACGCTCCCGGATCGCGAAGATGAGGACACAGGGACATTTCATTGTGCGAAATCTTCACACAATTGTTCCAGTTACATCTTCACAATCTTTTCTCTGTTTTCTCACAATCAGGAGCACACGGCCCGACCTCCGCTTATTCTACCTGGAGCAATTAATAATATCTTCATATTTGTATTGCTCCGCGCCGGACCGTATGCCGTTACGTTGCCATTTAAGGGAATGCCACGGACGTGCGGGATTTTCGCGTGGGTTCAAGGAGTCCGTGGCGTCATTGAATTGTATTTGTTTCAATTTACAATTTAATCATATTTTATCGCTTTTGAGCGACGCCGATCTGCCGTGCCGATTCCTTTTTTAATGACGTATAATGACTGTGGCCGCGTGTGCGTTAAATCTTCCCCTCCCACGCAATCAAAGCCACCGCAAATGAGATCAGTTCCTGGAGTCGGGTATGAATTTTTCAGTGTACATTTCACGGTGAGACCCAGAGTTGTTTAACAATGACCTTTCCAACGGGGCGGTAACTATTGAGTTTGAGCTGAATTTAAAATTGAAATGTTCTCGGCCTGTCACAGTTTGCCTTTGTATTGACCTTTGTCTAGTTGATGTTTTCATTTAATTAGAAACTCGGAGAGGAGGGGGGGGATACGTTCAATAATTTATGACTTAACCCTGTACACGTTCTGAAATTAATTATTTGCACATTCCTCTTGTGTGAATAGTTTAATATAAGCTATTATTATTTCATAGAATATTGATAAAATTAATTTTTAATTCTATCGTAAAAGTTCTAACTGCTCCCATAAGGAAGACAGACTAATCAGTATATTTATAGAAAAGAGAGCCATGCCACGTGTTTTTGCCATCTCATTTATTTGTTAATAAATAAATCAAAATTAAACCAAAGATGGGCAAGGTTAATTTCGTAGTAATATAAATTTATTTTCATTATGAAATGCGTAACGGGAAACTGTTTATTGGCAGTAAAAGGTTTTTTAATATTTATATTCCTTATGACCTTAAGTTGAATTATTTAAGTTAATTTTTAATATTTTCTGGAGGTTTCTTTCTATCTATGATCCGCAGTTCTATACATGTATAAATAAATAAAATTTAATTTTGAATAGACATGGAGGAATCATAAAACATCGTGTTTAATAGTCATAATTTTATTAAAAAGCATGAAACCACGTGTGGGAGGATACATTTTTTGTTAATCCTCACTTAAATAACACCACTAAAAAATATTCCATAACATTCAAAAATTGATTTGTAATGACCATCTGCGAATTACGACTTGAAGATCACCAATGCGGATATGACGATTAAATGATAAGATATCAAATCCATGGAAGCATGTGTGCAGTTATATACGCGAACATTAGAGTAGCTTACAACCAAGGTCTTAAGCAATGGGTAAATTCATTATGCCCATATCTATTTACAAACAAATAGATATGTCCCTGCCGTAGAGCGTATAATGTTGTCGAGGATGGGAGCTCAGTTGCTAATATGTGGCCTGGATGCAACCCTGGTTGCTTATTTAAATGTGCGTGGGCTCTCCGAGTGGCAACCGGCAAGGAGATGGGAGCAGTGACGTCACACTAAATGTCGAGGCCCAACCAATTAATTCCTAGCTTCCTAATTACGCACATGTGTGAATTAAATCGGTCCTTGATCGTCGGATCCTAAATACCAAATCCGACTTAAGTGCAGGATCCACCGGTCGCTATTTTCGCATTAAAAGTCAACATTTCTTCACATGCTGACTTGGTTTTCTATGATTTTCCACTCCGCGGCGATGATTAGTCTTAGACCTCGAGTGGATTATGATAATGACTGGATTAGTAATTATTAGTTAATCAGTATCAAGCCGAGATGTTTATAGACTGCTTTGCCACTTAGCTGAAATCTTGCTTTAATACCTTTTACTAGTCCGGTATAAAAGGCATGAAAAAAAACAACAAATATTACAGCCCGTCCTGTTATGGCGATTGGTATCCGTGTTCGGTGGTCTCAGCGATGCCGTATTTACCTCAGACATACATTCATTTATGCAGGAATTCTTCTGTCGGATTGTCACCTCCCCGAATATGGATAAGGGATCATGAATCCTAAAGGTTCATCCACTTACCTGATTTAAAGTTGTATAATGATACTGATGGCTCATGGCTATTAGGATTAAAGAGAGTTAAAACTATTTATTTCTGCATCAGCTCTTTTGCGAAATGTTAAGGACTACACAAGGCACTTTGCGAAACTGCTAATGTATGATGCAACATACGCAATATGTCGGAACGTTTTCCTTTGATAAATTTTATGAAAATCCTTTTTTTATTAACCTAAACCTAAATCCCAACTAACTGATAATATAAATTCTATTCCAACTATGGAGCAACCCTTGAAAATTCTGGGTTCCAATCCATAGGTGGACTAAATGAGAAAGTGACCCTTATACAATTTTTATAAAATAATCCAACATCATTTCGAGTAGAAAGGACAATCCCTACATATTCTTTCATCGAGTTCATTATTGGCCTATTTCTATGACTATGACTTGTCAGTTATATTAATCAGCTCATTTTCTAGAATTAAATACTAAATAAGTAAATTTTTCAAAATTTTTGGCACACCCAAACCTCCCTCCACCACGTGGCGTACTTACGCCATGAGTACAAGGTACAATTTAGTTGTTGCGCCATAAGAAGTGCCATAGGTGCAACGGTGCCACGGCGAGGCCATTAATCAAAGAGGCTGGTCATTGTTCGACTGGGGGCTAATAGCATCGCCAGGGGGTTCCTGTTATCTTTTCGGTACCACCGCGGGGCACCTCTTTCGCGGCCGGCTGGCCATCCATCAACGGCACGGTAGGAGAGGATGGCCACGGCGTATCTAGTCCTGGTCAGGATTCTGCTAGAGCTTTCCTCTTGTATAATTTCCGAAGGGTTGATCATTGATGAATTTAATCAATAATAATAAAGCAGCGTTTAAAAAATATACAAAAAAATAAGTGTAAAAATAATTTTAAAAAACAAAAAGGAAAATTGATATCTTTTTTCAAATCATTAAAAAAAAAAAACCCGTAAAGGGACTAGTGTTCTCTAAATACATAAATTACGCCTAAGAAGGCACGTAGTGATAATTCGTAGAAGGATAATCCATTACCTAGAGATTCATATCGCATTTTTGTCCAAATCCATCTATATATGTTTATTACAAATACGCATAATTTGCGTAGATATTTTATTTTCATTTTTATAAAAAGATCGTATTCTAATTCTAATATTTTTTTTTTAGGGGTCATAGTAACCCATACTCTCCCCCAGCTCATAAAACTATTCACCATTTTAAATTTAATGTTTCAGGAGAATTACGACCACCATAAAAATCACTATGAACAAATAATTTTATAAAGTACGTGTTTTACATAGTATTACTATTGAGCTTAACTCACTCAAAAGATCCTTAAGTAATTACATACAAATTCGTTCCAGCAGAAAATAATCTTCTTTTGAACAGTCACTAATTAAAATTCGCTTCATGGCGGCGCAAGCTGGGTCCGGTTTTACGTGGACATGGGCATAGAGGACGTAAATGTCGTCAGAATACTTGATATTTGGCACCCTTATTTCTTGAAGGGTGAGTAACACGAATATGAAGATTGAATGGGTACATTTCTAAGAATAATAGAGGAAGACAAGACTATTATGCTTAAACCTGGAATTTTTGAAATTTGACAACAAAATTAATTTCGTACATGATAAGGACGTCTTGTAAACAAGTTAGAAGCTCTTAAATTTTTTCCGGGTGGTGCAGAATAATAATAAAAAGTTGGTAAACTTTTAATAAAAATTATCAACTACCAGTTCGAAACAAAAAAAATTGACAAAACCTGAAATTGCTCATGCGAAATTCCCCAAAATTAACAGGTTTTCAATTGAACAATTGAACAAATATTATGAAAAATGTATTTTCAGTTATCATACTGACTTCTCAAACATTCAGGAAGCTACAAAGAAAACAGATTATCTAGTTTTTTGAGACATAAAAAATAATAAGCAATATTTTTGTGTCTTGATCCAGTGCAGCGATCAAAACCACCCGGACATCAAGGACCGCTCTCACAATTTTTAATTTCTAATACTACTAATAAATATTTATATTATTAAACCAACGGATTAGTCTCATTTTAAATAGAATGTGCTCACCTACAGATTAACTATTCTGAAAGAGTGTGAAATAGCCTGAGGATTCTAGACATTCTTCTGTGCTAATCGGTAGAGCTTCATTTCGATTGATGACAAAAAGAGACAACCGACTTGGGGCTACGAAAGAAACTTGTAATTGTAATGTTAAGACTTCTTACTTAGGCTGAGGGCATTTCTTTCTAGTATTCTTCAAGCCCCGGTCGTTCCACCTGCTTAGATAGTAAGGGCGTTTTTTTTTTCCACGAGGCTTTTAAAAGGATTTCACCTGGATTCCAGCCGTCAGTGAGGTCACTACTCCAATCGTTAAAACAGTGTTAAATTGTATTTAATACACTTAAATATGAAAATAAAAATGGAAAAATATATTTAATTTTTTCAAGGTAGAACCAAGTGTAATATAATTACATTATATTGTCTATCGATCTGATGACAATGTGTTTTTACTAAAATAGTCACATGTAGATCAGTTACCCCAATTTTTAGTGAACGAAATGAATGTAAGCAATTAATTACAGACTACCGTAATATTGTAAACATATATAAACAGTTTTTAAGACGTGGTAAGTAAAGGGGCAACACCGAAAGTCAATGCTATCAGTTTCATAAAAAACTTGTTAAATGATTACTAATGAAAAATAACACATCGTTATCATAAAATCTCCTTTTAGGCAAATGAAAAAAAAATGGAATAGAGAAATTATTGGCATAAAATCAAAATTAAGTCCTGCTTGGAACGGATTAAGTATATTTTTGTGGTTTTTGTACCTTTGATTTTTTAGCTTCTGAGCTGGGACTAGAGAAATTTCAAAAGTTAGTAAAATGGACCTATCTAAAGTTTTTTTCAATACCTTGCATCTTACCTAAATTTGAAATTGTTTGAATCATTTTAACGACCGCTATCTTAGAAAGTAAGATCAGAGGACCATTCTAAATGAAAGTAGAACCTCTCCCTTCGGGCTCGGTAGTGACGCTTCATTGATGCCGTTGGCATCCCTTAACCACGAAAATGAAACTGGAAAAAGACAGAATAAAAAAATGTCACAAAAACAATACAGGTTGTAGAATAGGAATTTTTACACTCATAAGAGACTGTGAAATATATGATCCTCTAGTGGCAATAACTTACGCCTGATGAGCCCAGACTTGGTCCGAAGTCGTAAACTGTTTTCCTTTAGCAGTCGATACAGTAGCGATCTGTTTTAGGCTTTTATGGCGTTTCCGACTCTTTTCGAATCAACACCGAGTCGAGTTTGGTAAAAAAAAAAAATCCACAAATTTATCTCCAGTTTTTTTTCCCCGAAACCGCTGTTTCCCAGTATACTGTGAGCCACCTATTCACCGTTTTTTTTACATGATATCTTATCTGATAGCGAATATTTATTTCTAAATTAGCGTGACCTCTTTCCGCAAAAACAGAGATGCTTCTAACTTTTAATTAAGTGTTATAGACTTCTATGGCTATTCCTAACACCTCGATTATGAGTAGTATTGAAATAGTATCATTGTTATCTATAAAACGTTTTCTTTTCCAAAATTTAAAATATCTGAATAAAAAAAAAATCTTAAAAATTAAAATCTGCCCTAGAATGGCACTTGATAACTGTAATGGAAGATGGCATTCAATTCACAAATTTACTTTACTCTCTCATTCATTCACTTACTTTCAATATACATTCATGCAAATATGAGTATATACATTACCTAAGGATCACCTAATTTGGCTGCAATCAGCTTTACAGTAATGGAAGCTATAAGGATAATATGGAGCTATAAGGAGGCAAGAATTGGAAAGAAACATTAATTCATAACTTTTAAAATGAAATCCTCCCATTTGTAATTAAAATGAAATTGGAGAATCTTTTATTTTTAATTACTCTTAAAAAGTTATACTACTAAGTTATATCACTTTGAGCTGGTCATCTTACCGTCAACTCCACGAAATCCAAAACAGTTCTAAACCCTTCATGACAATCTAAATATACCCTACATTCTTGAACTCATCCCTTCCAAGTTCATGAAATTCCATAGTAAGTAACCTATCCAACCACCCTAATCCTCTAGTCTATTCACTGCGCCACACATTCCTATAATCCTCCTGGGAGACTAAAGCGGCAGTGGCCTCGTGACCAGCTATGACACACTGTCATGTCTTAGGAGTTGACAACCATGTGGATTTGGGAGGTCTCTGGGCTGTTTGTAAATATGGCATGAATGAGAACATTTACTTACATTAACATTAACATTTACATCACAATTACTTATTGGCCAATAAGGTAGATTTCAATTTTATCACAATAATGAAGTTTCATAAATAAAAAAAATATTTTAAAACGTTCTAACCACCCAATAATGAAATCATACAAGATTTTGGAAGATTAAATATTAAACAACAGGTGATTAAGTATTTTCATTTGATTACAGTATTAAAAACTCAAATAAGTAGTAGTATTCTTGTAGAGATTGCACGATTCGAACTAATTGTTCTATTTAAGCTACAGAGAGCCGTCAATTTCAATTACAACACACCGTCCTATGCTCGATACAGCGGAGTGTACTGAGCGAAATATTGACTCAATACTCGAGATACAGTAGCCATCTCGTCGTGTAGTTATGATACATTCATCCTCCACGGACCAAAACTGCTCTAACCCAACTTTTGTTCGTCTTACTCTTGGGTATGGTCTATATTGTCAACAAAATATACGGCCGATGATATTTCTCCCCCTCCCTTTTTTTACTAGCACATACACGAAAAGTAACGTTCAAGCGATAACGACTGCCATTTGTCGATAAAAAGACTGAAGAAGTGACCTTTCGGAAACAAGTGGATATTACACTGATCAGCTTACTTTTACGACACAGTGTATTTTAAGACATTTGACAGGTCTTATACCCCCCGATGGCTTTCTTTCCTCGTAAAATTCGGCTCTGGCAACATCTTCTTTTCTTTTTTTTTTTTACACTCCTTAGTTTTATTTCCCTATTCTTTAATGAGCTCTGGTGTGAAGGCCCTCTGTATAGGGACGTTAAGCAGTCATCTTTGGTAGATATCGAGGTACTGCGGATAAGCAGGATAAATAAATGTCATATTGGGCCTGCAGGCAGCGATAAATCATCAGGTGATTTCTAAAAGCATCTGTCGGTACTAAAAATGTTAAATAACCGATAATTATTTATTCCAACCTAGGTCAAATAAAAAAAAAAAATCAGCTATTTTTTCTTTTAAGAGTTAAATGCCCTTGTTATAGAAAATGTGTCAGATTTACCGCACTTAGCGCGGGCTAAATAACCTTCGATACTTGAAAGTTGTACAAGAACGCAAGCAACAGGTTTGAAAACAAAGGGTACAATGTAGCTACTAAGGGGAAAACCACATCACCACTAAATTAGCCTTCAGCTCCGATAAAAAGTCAATACGTATGAATATTCATTACTCGACAGAGGAAAGAAAACTGTCAAGGAAATTATATAGAAAATAGATAGCGGAGTAAAATGCGATTCCTGCCAAAGAATTATATATGTGCATATTTTCATACATTTATAGACTTCCTAGGTGATATCAACCGCCTTCATCACTCACTTCAGGATTCATTTGAATATTATCTTTAATGTTGAATGAGGTGAACCAGATTTGTTTTTTCCACTGATTAAAAATAGCAATAAATAAAAAATTACATATCAACACCGCTGTACTTAGTTGAATTATATTTATTACGTTTGTCATTCTAAATGTATGAACGATTTTAATTTATTAGGTTACCTTATCACAGCAGACATGTACCCGTCCTACTAATCACCTACCTTTCTTCTTCATCCAGTTTTTTCCATGATGCTTTCAAAGGAACACATCTAATAAAATTGATTATCCCAGAAAAGTTTTTTATTTAAGTGTTATTTTGTTATCTTATCTAGTCAAACCGTTATAATAAACACAGACGATTTGACTATCTCGAAAAATAATCTGTTCAGCGACGTCACATACATTTCTGATCATTCTCTGAGGTTCTTCTCACCTGCAGAAAACCCCTATTAAATATAATTCAATACTCTATAATAATAACGCTGAGCCGATTTCGTTTCGGTTAATGATTGATTTCCGCTTTCTAATCAATATACCTCAATTTTATAGTGCAAAAAAAATATGTGTACATGGCTATCAACAACACTCATTGCCATCTTAGCTTATTAAGAAATAAAACACCTGGTTCTCCGCTGCTTTATTGATTTCTACCCAAACGGCTTCAACGGACTATGACGTCATTCTCGAGGGTCCGAGAACCTACCGGTTACGTCATCATAGGACGACTTACGCCAGAAAATACATCAGTTACTATCAGCTCGAACCCTTGAGAATGACGGCATAGTCCGTCAGAAACGTCCAGGTAGAAATCACTAAACCTACGGAGAGACAGGAGATGGCCCATTTCTTAATAAACACACTCCATATCGTCACCACGTCATCAATAAAATGAAGGAAAGCCTAACCTGTCATCATCCAGGAAATAACGAAACCTTAAACCTTCTGTAGTTCGGCGTTATGAGTTTGTTGAATGTGAAGGAACTTGACAAATATTTAGGCCGCCAGCGGTCAAAGTAGTTGGACGCTCTTCTGTAAAGAATTATGGAAGTCACTTTGTTGAGTTGGCTCAACAGCACCCAGACAAGGGCAGATGCTACCGTCTCAAAATGACTACCGAATTTATAAATTACACTTAACAATAAATTGGGAAAATGCCGCATTTACACGAGTCGATTTGTATTTGTATTGGGCATTTAACACAGATGCCTGTTAGACGATGCTACTACACACTGGTGTAGGCATGCGATATGTTCCATATTGGGCATTAAAAAATAGGGATTTGGTACTGATTGGTTGAAAATATATAAGGTAGTAAAAATCTTCATGAAATCACTTTCCACACAAAAAAAAATGTGATTCTATTGGAAACGTTAGGAAGGGGAGAGGTGACACACGACGTCAATTCAGTAGCTGTAAGCGTAAATAGGAAAAAAAAGGTGGGTGTAGGAATGTGTGGGGTCGAAGAAAAATGTTCCTACATTAACACCTATGCGTGAACATTTCCTCCTCTGCGGATTTAATTGAATATCGTTAGAACAAATCTGTTGTTAATTTATTGTAGTCTTGATTAAAAAAGGAATGTGGGTATCAAGTTCCTCTTAGCTCTGCGTAAAAGTGATAAAAAATAAAACGGATGACTTCCCGTGGTTGATATCCCGGTTGTTATTTTTGTGTAACTTCAACGGAATGAAAGTGAAACCGTTAGAAACGACAGATGTATGAATGAACTCTATATTTTCAATGGGATGCATATACTCTTGAAAGCATTCGTGCGAAACTTAGAAAAGACAGACATACATAACAAGTGAGGTATGACATGACTCAAGCCATATAGGGCGCGATGAACTGTTGCCGGTGGAGTCAGTAGCTTACAATCCTGGAGCGATTAACTCTTAAAGCGGTCGGTCCGACATGCGAACGCACAGAGGTAAGCGGATCGACCTACCTGGCCATTAAGGCCTGTATGGTGTGTACATATGATAAGGGGGGTATCCCCGGCATTTACCAAGGGGGAGAGTACACCATTGTTAGGCAAATCAGGTCCGACCATTTAGCTATGGTAATGGCATAAAGAGCTCTATGATAAGAGGATATGGTAATGCCATGGTAACGATAGCTAACTGGTTAAAGTTCAAGCCAGCACGGCAACAATGAAATGGTTACAAGTAACAGTTCAATAAATTAAAATTGTAATTGAGTTCCAAGTTTTCAGCTTTCGCTATCATCATTTACATTTTCTATTTTGTTCGTTTAATTTTTTTGTTTTGTTTTTTTTCTTCACTACCGTGTCGTGAGGTTTATTTAACAATGTTCGCTTCAGCTCGTTATTCGACTATTTTCTATTTCTATTGTTTATGTTCTACTGCACATGCTTTTAACCTTTGCACGAACAGTGCGTTCTCGTTACCGCGACCGGTGAAACCAACCCATAGAGATTTAATCGCTAACTCTTACCAACCGTTAGTGAAGCAGCTAATTCAATTAATTGGTACATAAAGTTCATATTTCTTCATTATTATAGAACATCTATTTTGTTGTACACAGCTTCTGTGAATATTAATGAGTAATATAAGAGCACGGAAAAAACTGCAACAATCGAAACCAGTCAAAAATTTTCAAGGTAAAAAACTAAGTTGTTTTAATGGTTTTGCATTTTTCGCAACAAGAACGGTATATGATTTCAGTTTATGCTAATGGAATAACTCTTCATATTTTACATTTTCGATTTTCTTCAGCAATATTTGTGTTAATTTTATTTATTTTTTTATGTTTAGGTGAGGACAATAAAAACAGCAACTTCACCAATAGAATCTGTTCAAACATTGAAGGCAATGCCACTGCTGAGTACGGCATTAAAAGTTTGTACGATTTAAAAATATTTTCCTTGGGCTTTAAATTTGTTTTCGTTTACAAGCTATAAAACTAGTTGTGGTACACGTACTTGCCATGAGATCAGGTAATTATGTCTTGAAACCAATATATTTCAGTTTCTAAGTCATATACAATAAAATTAAAATTCGCTTTCAAACACAATAAAAATAAAAAAATCAACCGGTTACTCGATAAGCTAAAACGCTCTCAACATGATTATAAAAACAGTAAGGAAAATCGAGAAAGCTATGAATACATAAAGTCCACCTGTACATTATTGAGTCTATTGTTCACGTTTCTATTTTCGATATATGATAGCATTTAAATATTGTATGTAGAAAATTGACATATAACTATAATATTTGAACATAAAATTTTATAGCTATTCTGTAGGATTACATAGCTATACACTATTTATAGTCCAGCTCTGTTTTATGTCTAGGTATGGATTTTATAATAGGGCTTTATAAATGTACAGTAACGGGCCTATCTCAAGAGTGACAATAATGCACGGTATTTCTCAAATCGCCTTTTCAATACATTTTTGTATTGTTTCTCCACCTCCTGGAACTGGCGTGAACACTAATGGCATCGATATATTTAATGAGTGAAACGTATCTCATACTATCCACGTGACGATTTCATCCTGACTGTTTAACCTTTAACCCTTCCAGCATCGACCGTAAGAAACTTTTAGAGGTGATTTGTTAAACTAGAATCGGATTAGTTTTGAAAAGCGTACGAAAACAGGCATTGAGTGGTCTCTCTAGGAGTCTCCTACTTTAACGACACTTAAGAAAAAGGCTCTGAATCCGGTTTTGTCCATCAAAAGCAATTTCCTCTTTCTCTCTCTCTCTCTCTCTCTTGAAGATGATAAAGCCCAACGCCTGGCCGGCTGATACCAATTGGAAACAAATTGCACGTATGAAGCACACTCTTCTTGATGCCGCTATGAAATACCTTCCGAGATGATAACTTCAATTATGATAATGGCTCCTGCGACCACTCACGAGGACCCGGAACTCTGAAACTGTTTTAAACCTCTAGAGAAGGAGGTGAAAGAGGAGGAGGAGCAGTTGTTGTTTTTTTTTGTGGTAAATTACTCTGTGGACACATCCACTTGAGCAAATTATACTAAAACACAGTTATTAGGTTTTCTCCCTTTGACTAAAGAAGTAAATATTAGCTTAGGTTAGACCACTTCCACGGTTTTAGTATTGAGGGTGGTTTTATTGAAAACAGCTGGGAAGTGCTAATTTTCCTTATTTGCCTTTATGTTGGTGCTTAAAGTAGTACTAAGCCTAGATTAAAAGGAATTTTATTAGTGCTATTTTACATATTATTATTCTGCATCTTTATAATGGATACTATGCTGCAGAGTAAACTTGAGCTTTGATTAGTTCTGTTTTGAATGGTCCTTCTGGATGTGTGTCGAACTTTCTTCTGCAGTTCGTCCTTTGTTGCAGTGGACTAAATTATAGGATCCTCCCGTAGTAATAACTGATTACTTTTCGATAATGATTATTAATTGTACATTGACTTAGAAAATGAAATTTGAGTAGATCAGTCTGGATAATCATGCACGTTTTGCTTTTATGAGCCTGAAAATTTCAAATAAACATAAATATCTAATAAAATTAGTAAGTCTAATACTCTCCGAATCGAAGTAAATTAAAATAAATAAATAACACGAAACGAAATGAAATATATGTGGGATACTGTCCTTTAAGAATAACAAAAAGGAAGTAATAAGCATGTCTAGCTGACAAAGAAAGAAACAATATGTATAATGTTAATACAGATGTGATTACCTTATAAGTAATAAAGAGCGCATGTGCTCAAGTGATGGCTACGACCAACTAACAGCATAAGATTGAAACAACAAAAAACGAGTAGAGGTCGATGACATTTGCTGAAAATTACGACTAAAAAAGTAATAAAAATATAACGTTGCTGGGATGTATTAAACTATGAAATTATTAAAACATAGATAAAAACCACGATAACCACGTATTATCAATCGTTAGGCTGGAGGGAAGAAACTAAAATTATCAGGAGAGTTGATGGATGGCGAAAATTGAAGAGAAAAGAGTTCCAATGGTTTGTGATTCGGATAAAATAAGGAGAGTCAAAGGGAGCAGAGTGGTGAGAACGGAAATGCAGGTTGGAATCGAGTATAGAGAGCTTTGAATTGGAGGAGTTTGTAAGAGTGAGACCATCTCCACCTATTTGCAATTTAATAAATTTTAACTAAAAAAATCATTTGCTATAAAGCTGTCAAACTCCGCAAGATTAATGGAACATTTTTAATGAAACCGGACACTCAGCCGACTAGACCTTACGTATTTGTCCTCTCAAATTCAGAATTTTATACGAAGTTCAACAGACGATGCCCTCCCCCCCCCCACTTACCCAGGAAGATAAAAAGCCTATTGATTATAGCCATTCAATTAGCCTTGCGGTACCTACATAGATACTATCTTGGTTTACGATAAGACGCGTGTACGGTAAGGGTCCGGAGTAACGAGGCGGTCGTGCGATGCTTTACCGGACCGAACACGAGCGGGCCTTTTATGACGGCCGCCCTTACAATAGGTGTTTATGGCGAATTACAAAAATGCCCACTCCCTTCCTTTATCGGAGGACAATGGTAACGGGCTGCAGTGTTGTGTTCTCTGCGTCTGCCGACACTGTCTAACTCATACCTAATGAGGGCCAGCCACTGTCTCTCTTGTTCCAGCCATGTTTAATTACCTACTTATCACCATCCGCCTTAACATACGACACTACCTATGTTTGAGACATTTTAGGCCTCTTTGTTCAAATGCAGGGGCAGCTTCAAAAACTGAAAAGAATTTATTTGTACTCCTTTATTCACGAAGAGTAAAGAATTTGTTTGAATGGGTAAAGTTAGGTGATTACATTTTAAGCTGGCTTGCAACATGGTGGTAAAATTTCTTCATGGTACTATCGCTCCGTGTTCGAATTACTTATCGTAACTTAATTAGAGTAATTTTAAACCAAAAAACGTCAAATTAGTAAAAAAGAGTTTACAAACGGAAACAATAAAATAAAGACAATTCGTGGTGTGGTACCGTTGTGGAGTGTACAATCTCCATATTCGAAGATTTTTCACGAACAAAGCCATCGTTTTCTAGGATTCAAGCTGATGCTATATGACCATCAGTTCGAACTCTTGTGCAAGGTCTGTTGAAAATTGTTGGGGTAGAAATCAATTAAGTGTGGAGAGAGAGAGAGGTGTTTTATTTCTAAAAATAAAGATTTGGATTATTCCACTATGCTATAATCAGTTTCCAACCAAACGTGTATTGCTGGTGTAACATCCCTTGAGGCGAAAATATATAACTGTTCGCATGCTTGCCGAAGAAAAAACTAATTTGATGTTAATTAATCTCACTTCGTAATATACAACCACCAAATATATATTTTAAGGGACCCGTTAATACTTTGCTTTATTATTTTCGGGATTGACCTTGTCAACAGCTTGAGCCTTCAATCCTTACGAGTTCATTCGTAGCATCTACGGGTTTTGAAAAGCTTCCCGGTTTCGAAAGTCCTTTTTATTTTCTACGATACAGCAGGCCATATCCTAGTCTAATTAGCCCCCCCCCCGTCCCAACATGAAAAGGACGCCGACCATCAATCCCAATCCGCACTTGCGTCATTCATCAGGGGAGGAATCCGGACCCCACATCTGTTCTATTCTCCGCCCTCCGATCCGACACATGGCGCTGATCAATTGTCTCACCTGTGATTGAAATGGCCCATTAAGAACACATCCGTAGGTACGGGGGCATATTTTGTGCCCCTACTATTCTAAGGCTCTGGACTAATAGCGTTGGACTTAAATAACAGGACCAGATGTGTTCCAGACTCCTTTGAATTAATTGCTCGAATACGAATTAGATGGCTCCTGTGGCTCCGGTCATTTGGCCTTTACTGCTAATGAGGGGACCTCACTTCGTTTTTTGTTGTTTTTTTCTCCATGGCCACTTCTCTTAGTCCTCTTTAAATTGAAGTCGTTAATTCATCCATATTAAAGGTGATTTTTTTCATCCAATGAAAACGAATGGGTTAGTTAAGGTTCACAGTGCAGCAAGCGTCCAAATAAATCCATTGACGTTCTATTGGGAGAAAACAAAAATAAATAGTGCTTCATTTCAGTAATTTCAGGTCTATATTAACTGGCATGGTATTAGACGCTTGGGATGAAGGGGCTACTTGGCGTGGTGTTGCCACATACGGGTGGGCAGGGTACTAATCACTAAGTTGCTTATCGCTTGATGATTGACATTAATTACGTCGATAGAAGAGCAGTAGTGCATGTAGAATTATATTATAGAAGTAGTATTGCTGGTCTCAAGCTTCGAATTTCGTGAGGCAACTATAGGTATTATGGTATTTTTATTTTTATTTTCTCATCACCAAGTACCCGTGTGATTGAGACGACTAGTATCAAGCAAACATCTTACAATCATATTTTCACTGTTCATATAGATATAATAAATGTTCCGTCTCACCACAATTTAGTGTTCGCCAATAACGTTTTAGACACCCATGCAGACCTATAATACATTTTTTGTCACGAAAAATAACATTGGACATTATAAGGGAATAAAAACAAAACGAAAAAATGTTAGCAAAAGCAAGATACGAAAAAAAAAAAATAACGTACTGAATTGACCAGTAAATAAAAAAAAAATTAACTTAGTAATTAACTTTAAATCAATGCAGAACTGTAAGAGTTCAATAATTATTGAAAAAGAGTATCCATTTCGCTCATTTCCTTTTATGACTTTAAGGAATTGTGGTACCATTTTTAAACCACTTTCCTTATCCTGATCATTATTTTTTTTAAGAAATGCAAGTTCTGTTTTCTTTTCATTTTTTTTGTATAATACAGGAATGTTAGACTAGTTATAATGTTTTAAAAACTATCATATGTTAAAATCTTGAATTGAAAATAAATCAGAAGCTAAAATGTATAAAAGAATAGATCAGAAAATAGTGGATATAGATATAACCATTCTCTTGAGGGTACTAATATTTAAATGCTACTAATGACGAGTAGTTCAACCTTCTGTTCAATTGTTTTCTATGATATATATATATTTTATTTAATTAAACACACCACCTTAAATGTCTCTTGCTTCTCATAAAACGTAAAGCTAATTCTTCGCGTGTAACTTCATGCGATAAAACTTTAATTACGGACACACATATTAAAAATTATGTTAACGTTTGTTGAGCCATAATAGAATGTAGGACGTGATACACAATTAAAATAAAATAAAAAAATTACCGGGTCTTAGGATCGTCGTAAACACTCGCGACCTATTTACTCAACCCCGCATCAAGATGTCAGTATTTATATGTTTGCGGTTGCTGGCGAGAGAGCAAAAGCTAATTTTACGATTTACTGCACTTCATTTAATCATCTTCAGTACCTCGGTGGCGCAATAGGATCTGTGAAGGCCCGCTTCTACACTCAGACTCTCCAGGCTCTTAATGGCATGGATTATGGCATTGCCTATTACATATTGTGTGTCTGTCGTAATTAAGAGAAAGTATAAAAAAAAATTCATTATCTCGCCGATACACTCATTAAATGCCATTCGGAAAGGGAACAATTATTATAGAATTTTATGTGTGTGTTCCTTTGCATTTATTATGCTACATCATCAAGTGTTCAAGTGTTAAATGATGTTGTGAAGGGAGCAAAATCGGTTCCTGGCGCTTACGAAGTCAATATAAACAAACGTATCTTCCTGGACGAAAAAATAGAAAATCAAGGATGAACAAGATTTTTTTCCAGGAACGATGGAAGACAGGATAAAAAAACATGGTATTGCGTTAGTGATATCTTTGGTTAAAACTGCCCTATATTGTTGTTAAACTGAATAAATAAAAGCATCTATAATTAATGAAATTATGTATACAAAAGACCCCATCGTGAAAAGGTTTTTTTTTTTTTTAAAAGCTCACATTCTCATTTTTGTGAGAAACTTTTTCCCCACAGCGAGAATTTACAACGTAAGTTGTTAAATTAATTATTGATCTTATATTGCAAGATTTATTTATCCATAACTTTATTCAGAAAATAACTTGTACAACCAGTGCATGAGATGGTGAGTGAATAATAATAACAAATAGCCATGAATGACATCACGTTTTTCACAAATGCCACGTGAAGGATTATTTTGATGGCATTTTTATTTAAGTATATAAATCCCAACTCCATTTCCTCCGGGGCTGTCAGGTAATACTCCTAGCCCAAGTATTTAAGGATTTAGGTGTCCGCATAATTTTTTAATGAATTGTTAGTACTGAGTCATGACCTAGGGATATACGAGTGGAATTGGTATGCCTGTGTTTAGGGTCGTATTTCTGACATACTAAGGTGCACCAGTGAAAAGTCGAAATAGTTTTGATTTAAATCTTCCTGTTGCCGCTAGGTTTGTCTTTTTGGTTGAACCATAGATCTGAGCCTCGTATGCCCAAATGCGTAATTAGGTAGGGTTACTAAGTTAGAGTTATTAATTAGGTATTCTTTATATGGCATAGCTTTTACTGAAGTACAGTAAACTGATTCGTACATGCATAGTTTTGTTTTTATAATATTATGAATTTTGTAGATCCCAAAGATATTTCGTTAATTTCTCCCCCTCATCACCTAATAATTGAGTACACGATTGTTAGCATTCCTTAGATAGAAAAAACAACCAGCAAAACACTTCCACAACCGATCTTGAACCTACTTTGTGGTTGATTATGGAGTTATTTTTTTTATTCGTCGTTAATCGAGCTTCCTGCTGTGACTTACGGTCCGTAAACTACGCCCGGGGGAAAGAAATACACCTCACTTCATAACGGACTCACCGGTTCGGTTGAAAACAAAAAAAACTCCGGTTTGTCTCCCACGGAGTAATTTTTATGTTTGTTCTGAACGGACCAAAAAAAAAATTTATTTTAGCTTTGCTCTATTTGGGAACTACGCTTTAAAAAATCATTACTTAAGTTGGTCTTACAAAGCACTACAAATTTGATTTATTAATAAATAAGGTAAAAGTTCATATTTTTTTCTAGATATGGCCGTAGAGACATTTTACAATGAAATTAAAAATATGTACTCATTCAAGTCATCTTAATGATCATTTGTTATTGTAGAAATAGTGAGGTTAAGATCATTTTTAATGATACGACCATTACCCACTTCCTGCGATTACCGCTGCAAAGGAAAACATTAAAAAAATTAAAAAATGTATATAGGAAGAAGCGTGGGTTATACGAGGACATAATGACTCATGGAAAAACATTTGATCCCATGTCTTATGGTTCAGGGTTAAAGGTTTGATTCAGTTGAAAGATTGATTCACCGAAATCAATTACTCGATGCCGCAATCAACTCGAGTGAGTTGTAAAATCATTAATTACAGTGGAATAGGCTTCTGGCTGTAGCTCGAGTCATCTCTGAGTTGCCGCCCTATGCCATCTCTCCCAAAAGCGGGGTGGTGGGGGTCAATAATTATTACTTATGTTGTCATTTACTGCTGATGTGACATTACTCCTGCTACCGAAGAAGTTAAGCAATTTTCTTTTGATCAGTATTCTCTTTACGTTTTGTAAACGTTTTAAGGGGTTTCCTAAGTGGCCAGGATGAAGAAACCATTGCATTCAGATTTTCGTTACGAAGAACTTATATTTTTCATATTTGGACAATATGCGTCACCAATTACGGTTACATTTATCTGATTCCACGACATATAACATTATTAAGTATTATTAATGATTTAATTACTTTTTTTATGACATATTGTTTTGTCATCCCACCCATACCCCGATATAACATCCCCCATAACCTTCAAAAACACCTTGACGAGATCGAGTATTGGTGCAAATAATGGTGGATCAAAGTAAATGAAACAAAATGTTCCCACATTACCTTCACTCTCTGTCGCAAGTCTTGTTCACAAGTTTATTTTAATGCCATTCCTCTCCCTGTATCCGAGACAGTACGGAGCATTGGCTTCCATCTCGACAAACGACTGACCTGGAACCCACCTACGAGGATAAAAAGACAAGAACTAAAGAGGCACTTTGGTCAACTGTACAGACTAATTCAAAGGACATGCCATTTATCAATAGAAAATAAATTACTAATCTACAAAGTCATACTTAAGCCAATCTGGACATGTGGAGACAGCTAAAAAGTCGAACATCAAGCGTATCCAATCCGTGCAATCGGATCTGCTGAGAACAATAGTAAATGCGCCTTATTACGTAAGCAACAAAACCCTTCATAACGATCTTAATATACCTTACATTCTTGAAGTCATCCCTTCGATATTAACTAATCCAACCACCCTAATCCCGTAGCACAGTCATGGCAATGCGCCACTCATCCCTATAATCCTCCTCGGAGACTGAAACGGCAGTGGCCTCGTGACCTGCTACAAATGCGTGACAGTGGGAGTCCGGGCAATGGCCAGTTTCTCCAATCATGTCCAAAGCGTATGTGGCTTTCGCGCTCTTCGTCAGCCTCCACTGGCTCGTATCCGGTGACGCGGCTGACGGAGGAGCGTGGGAGACTTCCCAACATTCCGCTTCCTCTTACACATAGCGAAGGAGGTGACAACCATGTTGATTTGGGAGGCCTCTGGGATGTTTGTAATGAGGAATTGCAAATATGGTATGAATGAGAACATTTATCTTAATTACTTATTGCCTAATAAGGCAGATTGTAATTTTACACACAAAGAAGTTATATATATGACATATTGTTGTTTGTCAAATGTCTCAGATCCCAACTCTTTCAGTACCGTGTGACATGGAATTTCTTATGGAATTGAAAAAAGGGAAAGCAATAAAAGAACATATTTTTTGTTTTTATTTTATAATTCTAATAGCATTGAAACTAATTATGTTTTAATTTTAGTATGAGACATGAGGGAAAGTTGATTCATTATGCACAACCAAGTAATATTGTTGATAACATTCGAACATTTCATAGTTACGACATGGCTTATTAATTGTATTTTAAAGCTAGTGCACATTGAGTAAGGTTATAAACTTTTTTTTAACACTTTGCACAATTTAACAGTAAACGCTTGTAAATTAAAGAAAAATACAGGTGTTATACCTGAGGTTTTTTCTTTTCTTTTCCCCTCCCGAAGATACCATCGTATCTAATCCAGGCATTGTTTAGAAATTACCTCATGCATTCACAGAAAAATAAACTTTTGTATTGTAATGGAGCATTATAAGTCCGATTGAAGACTCGATTGTAAAAAAAGACGCTCACCGTACGACGCTGTCGATAAACATGTCTCTAGTCGAGGCAATATGCATATTGAAAGCGATCTTGTTCTATGTTTTAAACATCACTATCATCGCGATAAAAAACTTTGTTTGTGTGATATTGCTTAGAGTCCCGACTTTGTTTTTTTTTTTTTTTTTTTAAGGCAGAGAGCATGCATGTGCACAGCTCGTTTCAGCAATGGAAATCCTCTATTGAGACCGTGAAACGCTTTTATAACGGTTTTGTTGTTGATACTGTGCATCCTACCCGTGCAATAGACATTCAGGCTTCGTAAAATGCAACCGAAGTGCATACATTTAAGCACATTTTTCTTGAAATAAAGCAAATAGAGTCGGCGAATATTGTGCGAAAAACTCATGACTAGGTTTTAGAGTCGTAAATCATACAAGCAGTTATGTCAAGAGGTTAATGATTATTGAGTGAGATCGCATCGAAACCAATTTTATTACAAATTGTATGCTTAAGGTACACAATATTTTATTTATTTTTTTGGATTTATATTTCATTTTTCCGCTAACAGCATTGAAATAGAACGTTTTTATATCTCTAACTGTTTTCGATTTATGAGTCCCCTGTTTAAGAGGGTGACATGTATCCATAGTACAGGGTGTATCCATAGCGTCATTAATTAATTAGTTATTTGTGGATTGACACAAAAGTATTATAATTTTTAGGTCTAAAATCGCAGATCTTGACGTCTTTATTAACTATACATAACTTGTGTTTTATTTTTGTGTTTTTAAACTATAGCTAATAAAATTCATTAAAACACTCGTAGACACAGTGTTCTCAACCAGTATTATTTTTAAAAGTCATAATAGTTTACATTGTAGCTCTATTTGATGACCCGACGATGCTCAAAAGAAAAGAAAATCATTAAAATTAATAAAGGACCATTAAGAAATTAATTTGTGATAACAAAATAAAATGTAATATGCGTTGGACCTTTAGTGGACTAACACTAAAGCAAGGTGGCGAACAATATTCGCATTAGATGATTATAATTTTTATTATTTTACTCTTGGGTTCTAAAATAAATGCGCAGATTCGATTAATTAATATGTTTTCAAAATATTATTTTCCAGAGTATTAGTACTCAAAAAGAGACATTTACTCCTGTTTTTTTTGTTTTGTTTTTTTATTTTAAGTAGTAATCGTTTTAAGTCGTAATAAATGTTAATGCTATGGTAAATATTATTATTTAAACAGAAAGAATTTTCCACATTTAAGAACATCATGGCCAAATTAATCATAGATTTTATATTACGAATTACAGTTGGAACAGTAAATTTGCCAATCCGGCACACACAAAAATAGGTCGATATATAGTGAATTAGACATCTTTAACAGTCCAAACGATGCCCGGATAGGCGAAATAAATTAATTGATACACTAAAGTTTACTACCTAAAAAAGGAAAAAAAAAAAAATTACAACCTGTTGATAAATTTTTTTATAATATTTTTTAATTAGGTTATTTAATAGTATTTAATTTTGTTTTTTTTAATTTGAATTATTTACAACACAGGTGTATTTCTGAATTTTAAGAATTTTTAATTATAGTAGAATAGGACAATTTCAAAATAAGTACAGTTCAACACTGCTAGTAGAATATACGAACAGAATGACTGTGGCTATTATACGTTATAATAATAGTAATTAGTTTGTCTCCCTATTCGCAGGTGAATGTTTTTATTTTATTGCAGAGATACCTGAAGATGACAGCTGGTGAAAGCCCTATTACATTAATGAGGAGGTTATCAGTCGTGGAAAGGCAATAACACTATTCTATAATAACAATACTATGTTTTTAAAATATACATATTTATGAGTAAATGTGAACTGATAGCAATTGATTTAAAAGGTAACTAGTGGATACGGGCAATATTTTGCCTCTTCTTATTTTAGTTGTTTCCTCCAATGGTACCGATTTAATCGCTGCAACACAAAATATAGCCTCAATGCATGATTTTTAAAAATCATTTCATGTCTGAAAAAAGAAAACCCTGACTGCAACGATTCCACCGTTACATTGTGATGTTACCAAACAGACTAGGATGCACAGTTGTCTTATTGATGGCAATACTCTTTCCGCTCGCCTGATGACGTTAAAAACTGTATCGGATGGCAAATTGAAGAAACTCGTGCCGTCGTAGGGGAGGACGGGGGGGGGGAGGGGTACCTGTTTGCCGTAATCTCTTTAATCTCTTTCTGACTTGCACTATTCTATAATCGGCAAAGAGGCAGTTTTCCGCTCCTACCCCATCCCGGGAGGAACTTTCGATCACGTAGCCCTTTAGGCGAAAGTGTATCGCGCCTTCTTAAGCTCTCCTTTTCTTCTTTGCCCATTGTCGTCTTCCGCGGATGTCTGCACGTCCCTGCGTCTCTTGCGGCTCCCCACCGCCCTGTACCTCTCTTGTCCACTCGTCGGCATATTTACGTTGGCCCCGTCAAAAAATATATTCCTTAAAAAGGCCGTTTTGATGGCTATAACTAGTCAAAGGAGGGAGTCAGCAGAGAATGCCGGTGACTGTAATGGTCGGGTTTCACTGCCTTCTTTCAGACTTGTTCCTTGGATAAACCCTCATTCAAACAAGTGGATGAGGAATTCATCTTATTCCATTTTTCCGTAAATATATCGTGGTTCTGATTTCACTTTGTAAACGTTCGGTATCCGACGCATATGAAATATTGTAATGCAGCATATTGAAAAATCATTTTAATTGAAAAAACCTATTGTATTCAGTCTATACTTTTGATATAGGCTTAATGGATCAGAAAATGTTTCTTGAGGTTACATCATCGCAAGGACCTTTTTGGTGCGAATAGGTCCAAACTTAAATATCTTGAGACCTTAAAAGGAAATGTGTTATATTAGACGTTCATTCGTATGGACAAATATGCGCTCCTTGCCAACCCACATTTTTCCCCCTTTATAGCCCCTTTAAATTTACAGATAATTATGTCTAATTATAGATCCTCAAATAAATCTATTTACAATTTTTTTTTTTTTTTTTTCTTAGCTCTCAAATTTTTAAGATTATGGATAAGGGAAAAATAAAGGAATTTATTTGGGGTGAGCGGATCCTTTTACTAGGAGTACCTGTTTGAAGGTGGAGTGAGGAAACTAAGGAGTGTGGGAAGCCTCGGTAGAGGTTGAAATGTTGCAGTGCAGTGGTGAGAGTCCACTGAAGGCTGAGCCTAGAGTCCCTCTAGGCATGTAGTGCAAACTCATTCGTTTGGATAGCAGTGATGGGTGCCCGTTAGAGGCTTGTTGTTGGTTGGCCAAGGGCCGTAATGTCCACCATTCACTCACGCGTGAGAAATATCAAATTTTGTTTCCTTTCATGAGATAATGAAGTTATAAATGAAAAATAAAATTATTATATTATTTTTAAAGATAAAGGAATTAGTATAACGGTTTTATGAACTCACAAAAACTATTTTTAGCCTATTCTTTTGGCGTTCATTCTCAGATATTCAGATTAAAAAATTCGCTCCCATTTCGTCCTATACAATAAATATAAGGTAATAAAAATAGACGACAGGGAGCTTTTTTCACATTTTATTTCTAAATCCAATTGGTATGCGGATGAGGGAATGTCATCTGTTTCTACTATCTACGCAAGCATTTACTCCTATGACTGCGGCATCATTTCGTTACACATACATGCAAGTAGTTTTTTTTGTTTTTTTAAGTCTACTGGTTGTGAAAAAATATCAAGCTTATTTAATATTTAAGCTACTTACTTACAAGGATATTTTGATTATTAGATAACCTCCCACGGAGCAAGAGTTATTCCGCAGTGCAAAGCTATCACATTCATCTTGAGTTTCGTATAGAGCGAAACGGATTTTTGTTATCTACATAAATATTTTTTTCCCAATCTCAGTAAATTCATTCCGTTGCATTTTTGGAATAGGTCTACCATAAAGGTAAAAAATAACGAGGCCCCTTCATCAACGCAAACGAACCCGCTTCGCCCAAGTTTGACTTATGAAGATACAATATTTTGAAAGTCGTAACTATCCAGGTGAGCTGAAATTCCTTATCAGCAAATGGGTCTAAGTGTTTCTACCCACGCACATTTAAAGTCATTTGGTTATTCAAACTGGGTGAATTAATTAAACTTATTAAGAAATATAAAAGGATGTTTTAAACAAAATATAACGAATAAAATAATAAAAAACTACTACAGATGTCATAAGAAAATTAAGTATAAAAAGATTTGTTTAACCAAAATTATAAAGAGAATGAAGACAGAGTATTTTATACAGGTGATTCCTTTAATAATTAATTTATTATTTATGATGTCTATTATTTATTTGTGGTGTACATCAAATTACAGGAAAGACGCGTTGGTTTGGGGCCAATTTAAAATAAATTTTGTTCTTTCTGGTAAAAATCGAATCAATGGCATTTCGGTTCGAATGGACTTAAACTTCCTGCAGCTTATTATTTCGTTTCAGTAACATGGAAGAGGACGTACTTTTATAATCAATTTCCACAACACTTGCCAATGGTTTTGGCAGTTTAGAGCCAGTAATGAGTTTGATTTTCGATGATCGTTACTGATAAAAACAAAGAAAAAAGTTACAAAAAAAAACGCTCATACACGTTGGATATAGATCCGAGGTGATTTGAACCAAAAAAAAACAACCGATTCCAATTGCCTCAATTAAGTGGCATCGCTCACAGCCGTACGTGACTATTAGAAGCCTTATTCACCCGCGATGTAATATGCTCAGGATCGCGCTGAAAAAAACCACGCGTATTAATTCTATTCGGCGAGATTATCAATTTTCAGCAGCGAGGCTGTTTTTCGTGTTGTTCATAAATACTCCGCTCCATTATGTGGCTCAACTTTACCACTTATTATTAATACACTTCTACTATCTGAGAGTTGCTTACAGCATAGTATATTACAGATCAGTGGAAATAAAGGCCCATTCACGCTAGTGGCCCAGTCAGGACAGATCAAGCCAACTCAGAACAAAGATCTAAATCGATTATAATCCAATGAGTGTATTTTCTCTGCACGGTTCGGTCAAGTCAGAGCAAGGCAGGTTGCAGAAGTTCGACCGATCCGATCCAGCCCAGACAGGAGCGCTCCTAAGTTGATTTGACAGTACCGCTAGTGTGAACGGTCGGAAGTCTAGTCTAATCAAGGCGATGAGTGTCTCACATTGATCTGTTTGGAATTCCATTGAATTGTATGACTTTAGTGATAAAATTATTGCGATTTAACTAACAAACTACAAAATAGGCAAAGATCCCAAAAAATAACTACAACATGGTAAAGCATGTTTGCAAGCAATACTTTATTATATTGTAAAACTTTTCCAGACCATTTTTTTTTCTATTCTCTTCATCAGCGTAATTTAAATTAAAGCTAGCGTAGAGAAGAGCACTGTTCGTTAACGAGTAAGATGGAATAAAATGGCTTCTGTGACTCGACCTGACCTGACCGTGAGTTTGAATGCTACCGGTGAAATCTAGGATCGTGACCTGAGTCTTGATTTGCCTTAGAGGTGTCTTGGGCATAATCCAGCGCCAAGGCGCGTTTCCGATCCCGCTACCGTCCTGTCATCCTTCACCGATACAGGAGTCCAATAAGACAGATAATAGAGGGTGGGGGGGGAAATGGTGGAGGAAGGATCGTGTACTAGATGGCGAGGATACGAAGGATGTATTAAGGCCACGGCCTCTCTGGCTAATCTTAATAGAATCACCCGAGTCGGGAGTGATTGCTGGGAGTGGCTCCCGCTACACATCCCATCTTTAAACCCCTATTTAAAATGTATTATGCCCGTCAGTCGAGCCACATCCTTCGCGGGTCATCCACTCTGAGCACTATTTATAAATGCACCTTTCAGGTCAGTTATAATGCTACCCTGTTGTAAGATTTTTAAACTGAATCGGCGCTTTATAGTAGACAGTAACATTTAATACTGATCATTAAAATTAATAAACAAAAATTGTTCACCATAATAGTCTTTAGATTATTTTAGCACACTTTTGAATAATTATTATAAAAATCACTTCCTGGAAGATAAGAAGTCATGATCATTCAAGAGCGAAACATCTGTCACTGCTACGTGTTATAATCCTTTGTTTATTCTTTACTTATTCCCCTCCTAAAAATTAAATTAAATTGTTCATAGTTATCAGAATTTCGCATTTCTCATCATCATTTAAATCATATTTTTTGCTTTTGATTCATTTTTGAAGTCTTGTAGCTGTTTCATCTGTATTTGTTCTGATTTCGTAGACTACGCTAATATTGAGTAATATATATATATATATCACAAAACCGATATGTCTACGGAAACACGAAACATGATAGAAAAAGATTGACTGCGTTTTTGGACCTAATTAAACACACGTTTGAGACTGTCTATGGTCAATTCACAGAAAATACCTATGAATATTGATCGGGTGGTATACTGATACTACTGATAAATCCACCATACATGATGCTACTAAAAAAAACCATTAGTAGTATAATTAGTTAATTAATATCAGTTGAAATGTTCTTTAATATTTTTAGTTATAGCTCTTATAACAAAGTTTCTCAAATGATGCCTTTGAAATGTATTCATTGATTTGAGTAAATATTATATCTGTCAACACCTACCGTTAAAGTCTCTGCAAACAAAATGGACCCCCTGGTCGGGGGTACCTGGGGCTTCGTTCTCCCTCGGATCTATAAGATATATAGTTGATGACTCTAACAGTATAAAACCCCTAAAAAAGTTTACAAATTTCTTCCAAGAACTGTAAAATAGTAATAAATGTTAAATTAATTAAAAAATCGCAGTTGAAAAACAAAAATCAAGAAAATTTCGTGATATATGCAGGGACCAATGTGTGCTTGACATGTCCTAAAGCAAAAAAAATCTCAAAGTTAAATTACTTTGATGGTTAATAAATAGTGACATGATTATATAAACAACCGGTAAAGTTCATTGGCATTAGAAATTTATACTAAACAAAAAAAAAACACACAGCCACTGTAAAGAGATGCAAGTCACTTACGTGAAGAGCGAAGCGAGTTTTATGAATGAAGTGGGAAAGTAAAAGTGTGTAGAAAATTGCCTTCCTATCCCCCTTCTTCCTTCTAGGCAGGGGACTGGGCAATAAAGCTAGGGAAGATCCCGTTTGTATCCTTGACTGTGACGGCATTCATTCATGCAGCACCGGGCCTTTGCGTCCGTCCTCGCGTTTCCTTTGAAGGGCAACTTTGAACTTTCGTAAATTTATTAAAAACTGGGTTGTTTTAGCTCGGTTGGGTTCTCTAAGTTATAGTGACAATCGCCAAAGATACTTTGGAGGGGAAAGCGGATCGGTTCGAAGCAGTGGACAGCAAACTCCGGCCATGCGGTAAATCCAGGATAGATGGGTTACACACGATCCTAGAAAATTTAAGCTGCGTTCGCGAGCCTCGAAGTGTCGATCCGGGAATCCGGCCACTCTAAATTAAACAGGACGTGATCCGAATCGTTAAAGAAGCTCTTTTTTTTCGGGCCTCTCTCCTCCACGGACCCAATTTGAGGAACTCGTAAAACCCCGGCACATTCCACCAATCGGCCTTGTGATAAAGCCGAAACGAAAAACGGGAAAAAAAAATAAAGGAAATTATATCTCGATGGGTAAGCTGAATAAGGATTAAATGTGTTGGAAATGACCCCGTCACAATAAAAAAAGCATAAATTCACGTCGGCTTTTTGGGTCCACGTTAATAAAAGCTCCCTTTAACAGCATTTAAATATAGTCACATGATATTTAAATTTATATATCGTTAAATTTCACTGATAGACTTATCTTATTACTAAACCTTTACCTAATATTGGTATATAGGCGAACCATTATTAATAATAATGTGTTGAATCAAGACTGAAAGTCCAGCTTTCAAAATGTTTGCTAATTATATTACTGATTATCGTTTGGATTTTGTTGCTTGGGTTAGCACAACTTCATTTGCATCCTGAACTAAACTCGCTAGATACAATTCAACTAGTTTTTCGCTGATATCTTCTTTTTCTTTTCTTATACTTTTTTATTGTGAGTTGAGTGGGTAACTTAAAGACAAACCATCTAAAATCGGACAATGTTTAAGTGCAATGTATACCATAACCTTTTCGTTAAAAATAAAAGGATTAAATCGATAATTCTACCTATCCCAATCTCCAAATATACATGATGGGAGTTGTAGTGGTAAAACCTCAGTATTTTGTAATAGCAAAAAAAACAACGAAACAAAACAAGTAGAACGCAAATACATATATAACTAAAAAAAAAAACTAATACATTTAGAAAAAGTAGGTCGATTCATTCCATTCTGCCATTTTTTCCAGAATTTCTAAATCATGTGGTAAGTATGGACATTAAATTTTTTTTCCGTTACTGACATATAGACTAGCTTATAACTTTAATTCATGTGGTTTCCATTCTGAATAGTTATATTATTCACTTCACTTTAAAAAAATTTCAAAATTGCAAAAAAAAAAAAAAAACACCTATAAATATCCAGCATAGATTAAATTTAGTGAAATTAGAGATGACTTGCAAAATAAGTATAGAATTTAATAAAGACCGGATTATTTTGTAACAACAATATCCCTAAAAAATACAGAAGATATTGATGGCGTGGTGACGCTGTGGAGTGTATATATTATGAAATAAAACGCGTTCTTTTCCTCAATAACTCTCGAACCCATGAAGATGCTGCCATAGTCTGTCGAACATTTTCGTGTAGAACTCAATATAGCAGTGGAGGGACAGAAGGTGGTTTATTTCATATTATAGGAGGAAGACAGGCAAAAGTCGTCTCTCTCTGTTATCAGAGATTAGCGACCATTTTTTCATTTCGTTTCCCCGGTGGGTAGTGTAAAAACCTAGTCGAGGGTTTTACGGTTTTCGAAGGCTCCAGCGTGTATCCTTCACAGACGAATGGTGGTGTCGGTCGAGAGCATTGGGAAAGTTCTGTAAGTGACGTCGGGGCCGAAATAACAGATCAGCATGCGGTCATTTAATATTGCGCCTGGACCGGGGAGGGCATGTGCGGAACCTTCGGCCGGAGAATACGTGTCTAGTTACCCGCAGCCTTGGTCCCAATGTTCTCTGCCAGTGGTCTATGATTTTATCAATCACTGTGAAATTATAGCAGTGCTGCTCTCCAGCTCCATTCCTCTCTCGAGGCTCTTCCAATCTGTTAATGCGTTTTGGTTAAAATGACGAGGGACAGACGTGTTACGAAAACTTCAGGTGGATCTTATTTTGTGCATACGAACCTAAAAAAGATAAGTTTAGTTCAATAGATCAAATACTAAGTGCTTATACTTAATAAGAGACCGATATGGAAACCACACAAGAAAATGAAACACTCCAGCAACTGACTAAAACTATTGAAGCATGTTTTGGGCCAACGTTCAAAACTTCCCTTGTCCTAGAAACTTCTATTGAAACCAATTTTAGTTTTTTAGTTAGTTAAATTCCTTTATTGTGCTAAAATTACAATCTGCCTTTTATAAGGCAATAAGTAATTAAGATAAATGCACTCATTCATACCATATTTACAGTTCATCATTCACTCGCTCATTCATACAATATTTACAGACAGCCCAGAGACCCCCCAAATCCACCGCGAAGAGAAAGCCGAGTCTTGGGAAGTCCCCCACGCTCCTCCGTCAGCCGCCTCACCGGATACTAGCCAGTGGAGGCTGACCAAGAGCGCGAGAGCCACAGACGCTCAGGACATGATTGGAAAAACTGGCCATTGCCAGGACTCCCACTGTCACGCGTTTATAGCAGGTCACGAGGCCACTGCCGTTTCAGTCTCCGAGGAGGATTATAGGGATGAGTGGCGCAGTGCAATGACCGTGCTACAGGATTAGGGTGGTTGGAAAGGCTACTGTGGAATTTCATAAACTTGGAAGGGATGAGTTCTAGAATGTAGGGTATGTTAAGGTTGTTATGAAGGGTTTTGTTGCTGACATAATAAGGGGCATTTACTATTGTTCTCAGGACTTTTGATTGAAAGGATTGGATACGCTTGATGTTCGACTTTTTTGCTGTCCCCCATAGCTCTATTCCGTATGTCCAGATTGGTTTCAGTATAACTTTGTAGATTAGTAGTTTATTTTCTATTGAGAGATGGGATGTCCTTTGAAGTAGTCTGTACAGTTGTCCAAAGCGTCTGTTTAGTTCTTGTCTTTTTAGTCTCGTATGTGGGTTCCAGGTCAGTCGTTTGTCAAGATGGATGCCTAAGTACCGTACTGAAACCAATTTAAACATATAGTTCCCAATTTTACGGATGCGCTTAGAAGAATGATAACTTCAATCAAAATATCTGAGATTCATCACACGTGCACCATTGTGTGTAGGAAATCATGACCTTCACAGTGACTTGTAAATTCCTTACCTTCTCGACTGCATTAGAACATAGTACAGAAACTGTCATGGCAAACTGTACGGACACCCTAACTCACAGCTGATGACAGACCTGCCTTCTAACATTTAACGGCGACGGACAAGATCTTCTAAAATATCTTCAAACTTAGCTTTACCAATGTAGGGGAGGTATCACTTGATGTCCACTGCATTTTACAGACATGTGCTTTTACCATATTACAGCACATTCGCTGTTCATGCCGATGGACACTGCCGTGAATCAATAAATATACTCAATAAAAAAAGTTCAATGGTTCCCCATAAATTTTCATGTACAATTTGTATCATGCTTTAGTTCCGCCACTTAAGTTGCTCCTCATGACATCAAATTCTTACCTGGCCAGGCAGACATTGTATGACAAAATCTTACCACGTGGTTTAAAGCAGAGATCATTAACACAGTGATCAATATAAAAGTATATTGTGTACTTTCCCATTTTCCAGGACAACCGAACTGGAGTTCAAGGCACATAACTCATTATGGTGATCTGAGATAATCTCCAGGAATCGGATATTTGATATAATTTTATTTAATGAAATAAAATAAAATCAAGGCACTTATCGCTCGATTTACTAATTATATTATAAAAGTACGTTACAAAATTTGGATTTGCAATTAACAGTATAGTTGTTTGTCTTTATAATATGTTAACGTAAATGTTTAAAATCGTGAACTGGTGCCAAAAAGAGGCTACTTAGTAGAGTAATTACTTCTTAGTGTGGAAGATTATTCTAGTTCATACTTACATTGGTTACCCGTTATTTTGTTTTGCTATTGACTTGAAACTGAATTTATCTTTTTTCCTGTATTCCAGATCTGAGGAGAGCAATTACTGATGCCTAATTATTAACTACGTTCTCAGAAAGACCTTGCTAATTACTAATAGCGTTCCTAAATGTCGTTATTTCACGTAACTACCTGAAAATAGGGCGTTTCGTCTATTTTAAGGACGTCGTATATTTCATAATGCGATGTTCAAGCAAATAAAGTCCAATTTTGTCCTTCCACGTGTTTTTGTCTGTAAATATCATATTTCAAACTGCGATTGTGAAATATAAAACATACAAGAATACTCAATCTAATCCCACAACAAGCTATTTGGTATAAATAGGATTTATGAGTTCTATCTACCAGACACACGATTTTAGATTCCATCGTTCCACTGTCTCTAGATTTTTCAACACCGTTTCTTTCGCCAGAAAATGTTGAAAACCGATGAAAATCGTGCTAACGGTATTTGTACTGATAAACAATAATCACGTGTAAAGGCATCCATTAAAGAAATAAAGGCACCCGTGAAAAACTAGGTCTTTGGAACCCCCTAGGTCCCCTAGGCACAGCGGGAAATTTTAACCCGTGGAGTTGCTGTAACACTTGTGTCCCTCCGAAGGCTTAATTTTCTGTCCTGGCAGTTTTTTCTCTCGGGACCGTATGTAATTATTTAGGAGGTCCGTTTTATAAGGGGTCATTTGTAAGTCATCAATTGGTCACAATAACTGACACCAGTCCGGGGTGTTCTTGCCATTGGGATCTCTTATGGTCACTATTACAAAAGGGAATGTCATCCGAATACGTTCCGAAGCAGGTCGGGTAACCCATTTAATGAAAGGCTCACCCTATCATTCACGAATGATTTGTGTAGGGATATATTGAGCCACACGACCTCACTCATCGTTACCAGCTATTGTTGGTCCATATATGTACCTGCCGTAGCTCTCCGTTCCAGGCCAGACCGCTTCATGCGATCCACCTTTAATTCTTGAACTGAGTATTAGCATGCTCGGTATCCTTTTTATAAATTATTTCAGATTTTTACTATTAATTGAGATGTAGCACCTTTGTGAAATTCCCATTCATGCAATATGTAGATACAACTTCTACACAAGACTCCCTCTCACACCAAAAGCTAAGCAAGCTTGTTGCAAGGGCTGAAAGCAGCGGAACTCCTTCTCCAACTGTTCCGTCATGATATGAAAGCTACAGAGAGGGTAAGAAAGCCGCAGACGCTCAGGACATGAGTGGTGTAGGCCAGTGCCCGGACTCCATATAGTTTTGTTTTTTTTAAGAATAATGTATAATTTTCAAATGCATAATTAAAATTAAAAAAACAAGATAATATAACAAATAAATAAAATAAAATAAAGTGAAATTGAATGCATTGTGGTTTGAAAAATTCTTGCAAGAATCATTCTCACTTTAGTAACTTTTAGTTGTTTTATTTCAAAACTACATCTTGTCACTGATTTCGATACATTTATGGGCGATGTACATAAAATATTACAAGGATTAATTAAACACTAGCCATATTATAACAAAGATATATAAAAATGTAAAGAAATTACTAGATATCGTTAATATTATACAACATATATTAGTATTAACATCAAGCAATTGTTGTTTGTTAGGTCAACTCAAAGCGTTTTCACTCGGAATATTTACAAACAAGTTCTTTATTGTGATAAAATTACAATCTGTCTTTATTGGGCAATACGTAATTGTGGTAAATGTTCTCATTGATACCATATTTACAATTTTTATTCACTCACTCATTCATACAGTATTTATAAACAGCCCAGAGACCTCCCAAATCCACATGATATTCACCTCCCTCGCGTGCGGAAGAGGGAGTGAGTCTTGGGAAGTCCTTAACTTTCCTATGTCAGCCGCGTCACTGGATACGAGCCTGTGGAGGCTGACCAAGAACGCGAGAGCCACAGACACTCAGGACATTATCAGAATATTTAATAGTACAAAAATGGTCGATAATTTTTCTTTTCAGTGTGCTGCAACTTTTTCCTTTTGCAGAACTAGAAATTATGGATTCGGTTTACAAGTTCCACTTAGTGCCCAAGATACATTAACAACAATATAAAATCCCTTCAAAAATAACTTATTGAATTTTGTTAGTTAAATTAGAAGAATTATCAATAACGCAACTGAACACTAATCGTATGAATGATTTTTCTTCCCAATTCCAAGAAAAATTATTAATAGATTATTTTCGATATTTTTCATGTCAAGTCCTCATGATTTCGCACTGAGGAGACGGTTCTAGAACAATAGCACTGGCCCAGGACGGAGGTTGGCAGACATGACTTGGATAAAGACTGCGATACAGTTAGAGACAAAGAAAAGGCAGAAAATCAAAGGGAATAATAACAGTACAGACGAAGGGTGAGGCTGGACCACTTCGGCCTTAACCGCAATCAGCCCCATTGTAGGTCCCTCGGTCGCCGAATTGCGCCTGCGTAGTCAAGGCTGCGACTTAGAGGCAACCACAGGTCTTTGTAGGCGTCCTTTTCTTTTTTTTTTTAGAGTTCACCACAAGAAATTCGAGAGAAAAATTAGGTCAAAATGGAAAGTGTCCGTATTCGTCTTCCTTTGTTTCTATTTGTCATATTGTAATGGTTCCGTGACAATCAACGTTATCCTCTAATAAACCTTCAATACCGCACTCCTTGATGATTTTCATCTTCATTACATATACCACGACGTGTATTAGTAGTTTAATCAGGTTAATTATAGGAAATAAACTTTGCGTTTTCACATTTATGCCTTGAAATGATGCTGCCTTAATGGTAGGATAGCAATTTGTAGTAAACCATTTCACTGGTCAGTTTAATAGAACCGGTGCAATGAATTTTTGATGGCAGCATTTATCGATTCTATCGTTATTTCTAAGTCACTTAATTACACCTTTCCATAAAAGTTGAAAAAGTAAAAAAGTTTAATGTTTGCTTAAAATCTTATTTAAAAAAAAAAAATGTTTTTTTCGTTGTTCGATAGTTAACACAAGGAAACCCCTTATGTAAGGAACATTTTAAAACGGTAATTGACTGATTAAGGGATTAAATAATATAACATTACATAACTATTTTACGCACTCCTAGTTAATTAGTTTTGGTTGTAGTACATTGAGCTGATTACTTATTAGTGCTAAATACCAATTACGCTATGCATATTATACTATAAAATAATATTCATTAATCATTCCTTAATATCCCTTAAGAGTTTGATTAATGGTTCACTGTCGATTATTTTTTATGGAAAGTCCATACTATTTTTACGTCCTTGAAACTTGATTGGGAATATTTCTATCACATTTATTTTATTTTTAATTGGTTAGTATTTTTATGTTTTTTGTTGTGCTGTCAGTATATTCCCATTTGCTGAGTTATGTCTGACCCCTGCATTTCTCTTTACCAAATAGTTGATGAACAAGTGTTAGAAATAAACCTGACCAGAATTATAGTTGGTTTTAAACATTAATAGTAGTTTAACAAGGTACTGCAGATTAAGCCAACACCTATCCTTAATATGCGTATCCCGGAATTCAATTTGTCCCAAATGTAAACTGGAGGAGGAAACCTCTTACTTCCCAGGAGAATGTGAAGCACTTAGCAAACATAGATTTTGTACCCTAGGCTGCGAACAAATCCCATTAGAATAACTCGATTCGATCAAATAGAGGTCTATCTTTGACTTTGTTATGAGGACAGGTAGATTCCAGGAGGAACAGTAGCATAGAACTAGATATTACAAAGAAACTGGCATAAGCCAAGTTTATGGACCAATAAATCGTTATTGGAACCCTCTCCCCTTTATTTAAAAAAAAAAAAAAATAAAAGTGGATTTACATCTTTCTTAACGGGCTAACTAATGTCACCCTTGGTTTTATTTAGTCTACACAGTTCATAGCTCCCTTATAAGAAGTTTTCAAAAAAGCAATACGTGCCCTACACAGACTCCAATTAAAAGATCCAGATGTATAATTGGATGTGTGACTGCTTTCTTCGCCCCATCGGAGGAAGGTTGGAAGGACCGAGAACGGAGCATCTCCCCAGTTTTTCTCTTTTATTCCTTCCACGTAATGGCGCGAGGAAAACCGTACAAATCACGATGTTGCCATGGTTACCTAAGGCGGAGAAAAAGTGACTGCTCCCATTTTGTACCGGCGTATCATTCGACGTAACCCGTTTTCGTCGACGCGATGGGCTCTTGCGAGTGATATGTATATGTGGTCCCACTTGCGTATTCAACGAGATGAGAGAGTTCGATTCCGGAGGGGCTCTCATCCTTATCCTCGTCGAATAATAGCTAGCTTTCACAAACCTTTTTTTTTTTTGTCATTATCTTTAAACAGAATGTAAATAGGTACTCGCTGATCGCACAATTGGAGGTCTCCTGAGCATCTCTTTGTCTAACGGAATAATTATGCATATTACATAAATGGTGAGTTCAAGGAGTAAGACTCTCAAAAAACTACAATCAAACATCTGTATTGCTCTTGATTATAAGTGGAACTCAATAGAGGGTGCTTCATCTCTCGAGTATCAATGAAACTTTGGAGAAACCAATATATTATAGAAATATTATTAAGAGGAATTATTTAACAAAATACTTAAATATTATAAATGAAAAATGAAAAACCCTTCATAAGGAAAACATATTGAGGAAGGGTTCATTAGCCTGTCTAGAAAAAAAAAAAAAGTATGATTAAAACGTATTTTTTGTATGTCGGATGCTAGTTTTTGCTATGGTATTTGTTATAGATTTTTTTTTTTTTTTTCATGGCCCATTTAAATTTACAGATAATATATAATTATAGATCATCAGGCGAATCTGTCATAGTTAACAATCGGTCTTGTAATTTATTGCTAAACTGAACATTGTTCAGTTGCGATTGTAAGCAGACTATTATATTTTCTTGCCCGTATTTAAACACGTTTACATTTGACACCTGAATTAAGGCCATTAAATCGGAATTAGGTAATCGATGCACGGAATCGAAGAGGATGACCGCTGTAATGAAAGATGGCAGGACGGGCCAAAGGTACCATCGTGCTCAAGAATTACACCTGATTCCACCATCCCCGGGGTCGCAAGGTGCTCTGCGACGTGAGCTGTGATTAGCGTCACAGTTCTTATCACAGCTCTCGTGGCTCCGATCCCTTTCCCAAATCCCGCTGGAAAAGTGTACCTTACGTAAAGGCGACAAGAGAGATGAACAAGAGGTTTTACTGCCGTCGGCTCTTATGCAACAACGTGAGTTGTAACAGTCACAGGTGTATTGTTGCTGCAGGACGGCAAACGATGAGGGGGTACACACAAGCCCCATTGAGTTGAACATCATTAGGGAGAGGGGCTCGTGGATAAAACCCCATTATACAATACCATGCATATCAATTCGCAGTTATTAATTACCGGACAATAAATCTCACATGAACGCGGCACCGACAATCGATAATATCTTCATTGATTTGAGTTTTTGCCTCGAACTTTGATTAATTGATCTCGGCTGGGAGATTATGTCTTTGGGGCTTCATCCCGTCACGTAGTTTGGGACCCGACGGCACGATCTTTCCATGTAAGGGATGACAAAGAGAAAATGAAAAATTGCTTTGTGAATTAAAGGAAATTGTATACAATAGGAGTTTAATTAATACTAATTGTCCGTCTGTCGCCATTAATCATTCATACACAAAATCGTTATGGGAGGTATTTTTTGATCTATTGTTTGCTCTGGCTAATCTTAGACTCCAAGTCCAAGATATATATAATATCTCGCGTTTTATTTAGAAACAGAAGTTATCGAAAAGATCTTGCACAATGAGAATTGTCACGAAAGAATAACTGTGTTCTGATAGTGTGTCGTGATTGTTGAAATGAAGGCTTAAGTTCGAAGCCGTGCAAGTGATTCGCTACGTTCGTTGCTCTTCATGAGAGCACAAATAAAACAAAATCAATGACTTTGGTGAGAATATGTGCCCTGCCTACCAGAAAGGTGGGACTGGGGTACCGCCAAGGTCAACCTCGGGGTTCACTGGGTAAAATAATGTTTTCGCTTACTCAGACTCGCTATAAGACATACACTGACTCACAAATAAATATTTTTAGTGTATACACTGTAAAAAAATATTTTAATATACTGTAAAAAATATGTAGTGATGCTACAGGAAATACAAAATAATTTGTAAATAGATTCGCCAGAGGATCTATAATTATATGTAATTGTCTGTAAGTTGAAAGGGGCTATGAAGAAAAAAAAAAAAAAAAAAAAAAAAAAAAAGGTATTATTTATTAATGTATCCAAACAACGACATGGAGAAGTTTATCAACCTTTTAGTAAACGAAATTTAAATTCTAATCCCCTTTATGCATTTACCTCTTTAAACAGGAGGTAATCTTATTAAGGTAGTCATGTGACCAGTTTTGTGAGTAAATATTTAATTACATTTTTCATCAGGTCTGTATTTTTATTAGTAGCAAACCAAAAGAAAAAAAAAGTGCTATACTTATAGATTATTTTAGTAAATAATATAGAAATCTAAAAAAAATATTTTTATGTTTAGATCCAGTTCATGATATAAATTATCAAAACGAATTTGTGAGTGACGGCTGCTGCGTTTAATAGTATATAAACCCCTAAACACGCCAATAAATTTCTTTCCGAAAATTTCAAAATAATAATTACAGTTTTAATAATTTTAATCACTGTTGTAAAACAAAAATCAAGAAAATGAGCATAAATATCTGGGTTTCAGCGAACCTTATGGTTGACATGCCAGAAAAAGAAATTATTATAATACTTTTGGGAACGATTGGAATAGAATCGGCAAGGTTTTTTTTTTCAGTACAAGTAATTTTATGAGTATCTTTTACTGCTTTGATGCAGAATATAATTAATCTTAACTGAAGAAGAATGTTCTTGCATAATCTCGCAGATATATGTGATTACTTATTTATGTTTACAAGCGGCAAAAATAGGCCAGCAACTACTGATCTAATGAGATTTGCAATTTAGTAGCAGTAATGAGGTGAAGGCTAATATTTGCTAACTTCCTTCATGGATTGGCACTGTATAAAGAAACGTATTTTTCACGATACAATTTTTATTTTACTCGTCTACTGTACACCGTCAATAAAAAAGTTTAATTATCTGATTGGATATGTTTTGAAAGTGTGAAACATCTCGACGTTTTAATCCTAACAGTAAAATGGTATGTTTGTGGCAGGAACTCACGTTTATATGTCAATACATATTAAAATTTGAACTGTATCTGTCGAAACACATTTATTACAGAACACAGCACCTTCCCTCTTGGGAAACCTCTTGATGACTACAGCTCATCACTCACTTTCACATCTTTCATAGATTTATGAAATGATCGTATAAGGTATTGCAGCTCTCCTAGCCCGTAGTGTTTTCACAGTTCGTAAGACTCCCATGTACAAATCGCAGATATCACGTTTTAACATTTAAACGGAAAAAAGGAGTGATACTCCGGAGGGACTCGTACAATCAGCCTTGTAATTGTATAGGAGCATGTTTCCGCTACATGATATTTACAGTGAGCCACCCGGACAGGGAACGGATAACTGTTATCGGCCGTGATGAGACCGGACTTGTACTTTTTTTTTCCGGGAGCGATGGAGGTGGGCGTCTTACAAGGCACCACTCACAGTAATGAGGGCATTCCTTGTAGCGGTGTATTTTTGGCTCCTCAGCATGAGTCCAATTAGCTAAAGTCGTAGTTGTCTTATATTTATCTTATCTTATCCTCTTTGAAGCCTTACCAAGCCCAGTGGCTTCGGAAGTCCAAAAAAAAAAAGGTACTACTTGCTGGATATGGTGACAAATGTTGCGGGCTTAATTTTGTAATCCATTCCTAGTTTAGGAGTACCTAGTGCTTCTAGTGTTTTTACAATTTGTCTATGTTTCACCTATTCGAAGGGTTTTAGTGTCCTGTTGGATCTGCTGTTCTAACAATTTACTCTTCATCCTTTTGGGAGACATGTTCCTCCAGTGGTCCAGTGACTGAAAAATTATCTTTTCATTACATAGAAGTATAATTCATTATTTTTCCATGTGTTATTAAAACTAACAATTTTTGGGATCAACCTTCTAGTCCAGGCTGTTTTGAGTAATACTAATAACAAAACTGTATTTAAAGTAAATTAAAATCTTCAAAAGAAGGGTAATAGATAATTGTGATAAAATATCGCATTCATTCCATATTTACAGATTTATATTTACTGTTTCATTCATATCCTATTTACAATATCTATTCCTACAATAAAGGCATATATACAGGTTCATAGCCTATGAACCCCTGAATGCACGATTTGAAGGTTTCTAGAAGAGGAAAGGTAATATAATAAGATAAAAAATTATTTTCTTTCAGCTACAAGCTCCAAATTTAAAGATAGAAATTTAATAATGAAACTATGCAGATTACAAGAACATTGAGCGTTAGTTGTGTCTTATTTTGTGCATATAACAGTAAACGTTAATTAGCATTTAACAAAATAAAGGTTATCAGGACTGGATCGTAGAGCCATGTAATCAATAGGACGACAATTTTCACTTATTGTCCTTAATAAGAAATAATACTTCATCCTCATTGCACCAGACAAATTTAAAAATGGGGAGTCTGTAAAGCCCTCCTGTGAAAAATGCATGTGTTTTCATACGGTCATTCCGAAACGTTAGGTTTTCTTATTATTGTTTACTCGTTAGAATATGGCCATAGCATGACAGAAAAAATATTGGTATATATTTAAAAATCTTTTTTCTTACTCCAGGTCATAATCAATTTCTTTGTTCGATTGAACACTTTTATGTCACTTGCATCAGAACAGATGAATGAAAATTAAAACTACCTGTTTCAAAGCGAAACAAAGCTCTAAATTTGTGTTCCTCAAAAAAAAGGTCATCCTATACACGAACTTTCCCCTGACCTATATCTGTACTTACAGGTAATAAAACCGCTCTAAAAAAAAAAAAATTGATAATCGATTATTTCCTTTGATGGTTAGGAATGAGCTAGTCTTCAGATATCAGATCTCGGTGTCCGTCATTTGCCTTTGATAAGGGTCGTTAAGGCTTATTGCATAATAATTAGTAATCATGCAGGATGGAAAACTTGATTTGCTCCAGTTGTAGTAAGCAGTGGTTACCTGTAATAACACACCGTGTTTACTGTGTACCTGCCCATCGGATCGTGAGGTCTTGGTACCTTCGTCTTTTATATGCCGTTTCCGTTCTTGGCTCGATCTAGGTCAGTGGCGTACAAAAAGTTTCTGTGATTCGAAACTTCTCCTGATTCTTTCCATTATGTCTTACATCCTTTACACTTTCCCAGTGTTATTGTCGATAAGTGTATGCCATTGTTTTTCCAGTAGTTACCTATTTATGTAGTTGGATGAGACAAAAAAAACAATACATATCCTACGCAACCCCTTAAAAAAAACATGCATTATTATGCCTTGTATGCCGTTCACGTTTAGTTCTATTTCATGCTGCTAGATACTGGTGTCTTCTTACATGCAAGAGGCTTCTTGGGATGAAAATAAGCCAAAAACGAGATGCAAAAATTTAATTAATCTTAACAAACGTTCCAGCATATGTTTTCCAAAGTGTGTTTTGAGCTGTGATTTGTTAGGGGGTAATTTACGTAATGTTTATGTTTAGCTCTTATTATTGAATTATTCATTTAATAGTTCCCTGGGGGTGGTCTACAAAATTTATAAGAATGAAAATAACCAGCAGAGTATAGGCATATTTTATAATTTGGAGATAAATGTAATATAATAATATTACAATCTGCCCTAATAAGGCAATGTGCAGTTGTGCTAAATGAACTCATTCATACCATACAAGCAATATTGCGTTCAGTCTCTCATTCATACCGTAAAATACATGGTTGATAAAGAAAAAAAAACCTCCAGCAGGACCTTACTGGAAGATTCACCGAAAAAATAATCAAAAAATAATAAAAAAATAAGATTTATATACTAAACCATTGACCTATAATGGAGCACAATCACAGCTATAATAGCTATCTCTGTTAGTAATCAGTAGTCTGACAAAAGTGCTAGTAAGCAAGAAATAAACCATTTTGTAGATAGGTACGTTTATTATATTCGATTCAATTCACAACCAGCGTAATATCCAAACAGACGAAATTTTAATTGTTTGTTAAACATCGATATTATCGTTAGCATTTAGTTTTTTCTATTACTTCTTTTTCAATTAGTCAATAATAGATAAATAATAGCCGGTTGGTTATCGTTGCCCTTCGGGGAGGTTTCACAACAGCAGCAAAAGGTTACTGGAATCATATGAGTCTGCAAGGTACGAGATGAAAATTTTTGTGATGAGTCAGTCAATCAAAGCTATTCACCCCGGGGGCACCAACAGCAATTTCCAATCTCCTGCTTCAAAATTGAAGAGGTCCGAAATGGAAAAGATCAACTTCATATTCAGAAAGGATGTATCTACTCTGTGTAATTTTTTTTTTTTTTTTTTGTCAAAGCTCTCTAATTTTAAAAGAAGGAATGGAGAAAAAATAAAATAAAATGTAAATTATAGGAGTTAAAGGGATCCTTTTACTAGAAGGCACTGTGGGTAGCGAACAAGCCGAAATGTTTTGTTATAAATGTTACCTTTGTAATAAACCGAAATTTAATATGTTTCAATATTGATAACACAGTAATTAAAAAAAAAACCCTCTAAGGGAGGGTTTAAATAAAACGACCTAAGACATATTGGCCTCCCTAAACGTGGAACCGTCAGATGACAGGCATTGAATTTGTACGTGTGTGTGTTTGCTTAATAACATTAACAAAATACTTAATCAGCACAAACAGAAACTTACACCATTAAAACTATTAGAAAGTTTAGGTCTTTTAGCTGAAATGTGAAATTATGATAAAAAGGTTTCTGCTTGTATTGTTAACGGGAAGATCTACAATTTTCCCCCCTTCATGTACCCTTGTTATTATAAATTATGGAAATAACATAAATGAATCTATTTACAATAGGTTATTATATGTCCTGTTGCTTGGCTACATCTACAATTGAAGGGTTTGCTGCAAAAAGGAGGTAGCTCCATCCCATAGCTTTAGGGAGTTAGAAACACTTTCTTGTGTCAAAAAAAAACCTCTTTTATTTGGCACAAAAAGGATGCAGCTCCAATCGTAATATGTATACACCATAATTGAAAGTAAGCAACAACAATATTTTTACATAACTTAAAATTTGAATTTTTAAACGTTTTGTTTGGTTTCCCAACAAATGGAAAAATTGGAGCTACCTCCTTTTTGCAGCAAACCCTTCAATTTACGATTCGATACCGTTTTAAAAAGTACGAAATCTTCAATATTTCCTCCACTTAGATTAACATACCAGAATACTTAGTATAATATTAATCTGAAGCTAGTAATAATAATGAGATATATCGAGAATTCCGATTAGATTATACTACCAAAACCACTGATGAGTTAAAATTAAGAAAACACAAAAACGAGTGAGTAATAAACTTTTCAGGACAGCGCCTTGTAATTCTGATACTTAATTTTTATTATATGATATTAGCATACAAATATTATTATTGCGATATGTGAAATGAATAATGTCGGATAAATACTGCCACAATTTATTTATTACATTTGACATTTTGGCCTTTTAATGGAGTGGGGAATAAATATACATAGAGCATAACAGTGCGGTTGGTGCAAACGTCGTGTGGTTTTCATAACCAACGGATCATGCTAACAAGGCCGAATCATTCTTTTATTAAGGTTATCCATTATTGTTCACCAAAGTCTCCGATGTAATTTGAGGGATTCACATGATTTCATGATTCACAAAATCGGAAACAGTACGTTCATTCGAAAAAAATACAGCTTTTACGCTCACTATTTTCTGAATAGCAAATGTAATTACGTTCACTAATGACCAGTTCATCTTATAGCTCGTTATTTTGGCTTATCAGGTGTTCATTGAGACAAAAACACACACGCGCGCGCGTTCTGGGACTGTTACGAAAATAATTATTCTATGGCATTGTTGATATGCGTGCTTTCCTTTATATAACGGGAGATACCAACTTGTACCCGCCCTTACGTAACGCCGTGTCATCACAGCCGAAAGTGAGATGAATATAAAAAAAAAAAAACGAAAAGAAAAAAAAAACGTGAGAATCTCATTTTACATTGCACAGGTGTACTCACGAAAAATCATGGTTCCGATCAGATGTAGACGCCTCGAGATAAAAGTTGCAGGATTATTATTTTTGTTGTTCCTAACTTGGAATCGGCTGATTACAGAACTTAATGACCACTGCAAGCTAAACGTTACGAAATCTAACGTCTTCGTAGCTTCGACGAATTTAAATAATTTAATCTGATTAATGCCTAATTAAAAATAATGATATGAGATATTTAGCAATTCAATCAACGCACGTGATTGGACTGTAGATGAGAATAACTTTTAACCGAATCGGCCTCATTAAGGTGGAGATGTAAATTTAGGTATTCGATAATAATAGTGGCTACTTTCCTATGTTCTATTTACATTATTAATTATTTGTATCACTTACATATCGTTCATCAGATTGTGTTTGCTTTCTACTTTTGACATCACGGTCTCGTTTTTTGTTAAGGATAGGTAGTACGTTTCTTTGGCTCTGTAGAAAATTACAACTTTCTATCGAACGGAGGAACTCTTTTTTTTCATTCTTTTAATCCATTGTTGGTGAAAAAGGCATATTTACATACGTCTCCATGATAGCTCACTTTAAGATAGTATTTGTTTCAATTCGGCTTTCTGTACTTTAATAAAGTTTTCCATGTATATGCTATATTTGTAATTATCGCTAAGAACCAAAGTAATGGTTTACATAAAGGTCGATACTTGTTTAGCAACCATGAGAATACTGCACCATACACCCCCATACCCCTTACATATAAATTATAAATTTTTAAAAGCACTAGTCCTTTTGGATTACTATAGACTTATTTGAGAATCACCTAACATTATGCATATTTGGACTCATCAACAAATTTTGGTCCTTGTGAGACTCCCTTTCAGAATTTTTTTTTTTTTTTCATATTGAGATTATAAATAACAATCAGCAAGCTCATTATAGAATCTTATTGTTGCCAATTTTAATGTTTAATGCCGTATCATAAGGCGATTTAGTGTTGTTATGGCTTTTGGGATTTTCATGAAAAAGGGTAAATATTCCATCCTTTTTTTTTTTTCTTTTAAGGGGTTATGTAGGTTATTCTTACCTCTTATGATACAGTGGCCAAACAAAGCCCACTTCAATATAAAAAGGATCTGAGTTGAAACGCCTAAACCGCTGGTGCATATTATTTCTCCTAGGTACAGCATTTGGAAGCTCTGGACGCAGCCGAATACTCTCGCATTAGTAGGAATACATAAGGGATTGAAGTTCTAATTCGGCCAAAATAAAAAAAAAAAAAAAGTAAGTCAATTAAGTTTATTTTACGAGATGTGAAAGACTTTCACTCTGACCTCGGATGTTTCAGTCATTCAAGACAAGCTCAAAAGATTAGAATCCCATATGTAACTCATATGATTTCCTGTTAGTAAATTGTTTTGAGAATATGGTTTGGAAGTAGTTTTTGATAGTAACAATTTGCAGCAAACACGTAACTTGCTTTTGTATAGTAAATGTTAGTAGTTATAATATCACTTACTACTTGCATGCATATATCGAGCTTTTTTAGAGTAAGGAAATATAAATTAGTGTGTGCGACTATAACACAATCTAAAAAAGGAATATTTTGTTGCTGCTAGAAAAAAAAAACAATAGAAAAGTTTTATTTTATTTATTCTTCTGTTAGAGTCAAATCTGTTTAACTCAAGGTGTATACTTTTCAAATTTACGTTGTACCGTGAAGCCGTGAGTCAACCAGCAAGCAGATATGACATACATTACAGCATTCGTAGCCCATAATTTGGTTTTCAATTGTCCACATTCGTTCAGAACCACTTGTCATAAACGTCCAATAAATCCCGTCAGGATTAGGAGTAGGCAAGACAAAAACCTCAAAACAAGACTGGAAATGAAGGATGAGATAATGGGGATAGGTAGGAGAGAGAAGAATGGACGGGCTAGGCCGTGGATAGCACGCGACGCCCCGGGCTAGGAAGAGGTCTTTGCGAAAGATCCAACCTTTCTACTCGTTCGATGCCGAATTAATCACTGCTCCGGATATTATATAACGCAATGAGAGGCAGATACGTCGACGTATCCCTGAGCTATTTGCAGTTACAGCGGCTTAATAGCATCCTGTGATATTTCTTCACGTACATCCTCTCTCACGTGGGAATTATATACATAAACCCCAACGTTGCCCGATAATCCAGGACTCATCCGAACAAGTGACATCTTATTTTTCGAATGTGAGTTCTATATAGCGGCCTATTTTGCGTAAAAATGGTCCAATCGTAATAGCATGAACGAACAGTTACTTGGGGTACCGAGGTCATGCAGTTCCCTGGCCCATCATACCCTGTCAATTTTTAATACCCTGCTTTTTTTAATTTTTAAGAATTATTATCCAAAAAAAAAACCTTCAAAAGTGCTGCGCGGGCGGTGTGATGACATGAATTCGATGATTAATGCAGTAGTTCGATCAGAAAGGAAGGACTAGTTGGTTTTGATTTTGGCTCATTTAACGAGAGAATAGTACTAGCGGGTTTATTCGATCCAGGACCCCATGAAATCTAGCTCTCGAAGGCAAAATTTAAAAGATTTTGTTAATGCCGCAAAGCAGTGTGGAGTTTTACCATTCCTAATTATTATTTACTGGCGTCGTCCGCCCTTGGCCATAGGATTCATAAGCGAGCTGGCACGGTAAATAAGGCAGGGCCATTAGATAGATAAGATAGAGCGGCTAGAGCCAGCTAATACATCCGGTCGACTAGATATCCGATAGGCACGGTCGTCCGTACATCAGAGCGGGCATCTGGAGGGTTCACTATCTGCTGGCCATCTTGCGGACATCTCTGTCGTGGCCCTCCTCTTCATCACTGGGCACCAAGGATGGCTAGTGTAGTCTCTCCGAAGAGCCCTATGCATCAACTACGTACGCCTCAATGGAAATTTAAATACTGAACTTCAAAAATCCATTGAACTTACAATAAAAAATATTTTTAAGATCTTCCTTAGATATTTTACATGTCCAATGACTTGAAAACAATGAATGAATTTTTACAGTATATGATATTTCAAAGGGTTCAAAAGTTATTAATGATTCAAATACTTATGCAATATCCAAACTGTATTAATGAATAGTTTGTTGGAAATAGTCCATCCTTAGACAGTATATATTGTGTCATATTTTTTTATATATTTCCACCCAAGGAGTCGTCAAAACAAAAAATGTTATATAGTCTGTACTTATATGGAACTGCTTTGCTTTTTGATGGCTGTTTTAATTTATTTACACTAATTTGCTTGAATTGCACAGCATATGTTGCCTGAAGATTGTCTAAAATCAGTCCCAAAACGTTGCAACGTGCCATTAATTAATATAATAAAAGTTTAAAACAAATACGACGCGCATCTTTTAATGATAGGCAATCATTCCAAAATAATAAATATTCAAAGCGAGTCCGAAAGGAGTGGCTCTACTTTCGAACAGTTTCCTCATCACCACGTTTCGTCAATTTGACTGCTTTACGACCGCACCCTAAAAAATAATAAGATCTCAAACGGTACAGGTTACGTCCGTTTGCATCCTTCGTCTGTTCACAGTTCAGATATCAAAATTGAAAGGATACAGAAGCATATAACAATTAAAATTTTCGGTCCTGTATAAATTAACTTGCCCTCTTCGTACCGGCTTTAATGTTCAACTCACTTATTATGAGCGATCCAGATTATTACGATTTCATTTTCAGTCTAACCGGAACAGCGATTCAAAAATTAATTCATGAAAATTAAGCTTTGTGAATCAGCAACAGAAATATTTTTTTTTTGAATATTTTGAAAAAGCCAAGCTGTGATATAAGTAAAGTATTTTTTTTTTAAATAAGTTACTTGTAAAGAAACATATACTCGTATTAAGACTCGTTCCTTAATTCTTTTCTCGATGTTAAAAGAGGGAAGTCTTTATTAATATTATTAAGTTTACTGAAAATCACCTTCTCGTAAATACTTAGCAAGGTAGTGGGAATTAATTCTACTTGTTAGATTGGAAAAACGTCGGCCAAAACTCCGACTTATTTCAGGCCCCTGCCTCAGGCTTGACCTGGCCGACTACAAACCCTTGCCTAGGTACCCCTAGGCTCCACCCTCGGTAGACTCACTACCTTCCCGAACCCACCCGCATGCCTCTTTTAGGCATTCCACACCCTATATCCTTCAAATGGGGACTCCCCTTAGTGAAAGGCACTCATTAGCCTAAAATAATTTTCCTTTACTTTTCCCACATCCTATTTTTATTAGTTTAAGAGCTAAGAAAAAAAAAAAAAGGAAAAACGTTGCAGGTTTTACATCGTCGTGAAATTTCATAAAACTTATGCATTCATAGCCATTAAGCGTGAAAGGTCGTTTATAAGCGAATTACATAGATATTAATAAAAAAGTGACTAAACAAACAGTAAACTCAACATAACTAAGGCCACAATTATATAATGAATTATAACCCTAATTAACCTCAACTTGATAAGGTCCATCACTACCAGATGAGATCATTGTCTCAAATGTCTGATTAGAAGGATCGCTCTAGATGAAAAATAGCGGTGTAGGAGTTGTAGATCCATCAGACTTCAATGCTCTAAATAAAGCTGAGGAAGAGTATCCAGGCCTCCATAATCATTTACTTATGCAAAACGAAAGTAAAGAAAGACGATAAAAGTCTCTCCATTTGACGTCCGGAAAACAATGGATGAATGGCTCATAAATATCCCAGTGAGACGTCACCTATTAGCACGGATGCCTCTCTGATGAATATTGTAAACACTTTACGATCTGCCGTTCGTCTCAGGCAGGTGACAGGATAAAGGCGAGACCGTATTTATTGCATCTGCAACGGGAGCTGATGCATTGATTAATATTGAAATTCATTTTGGAAATGCGGCTCCATTGTTGTGGTCTGGTCAGAATGATGTCATCCAAATGTGTAAATAAAATTAGAAAATCATACCGGTTTTAATTTCTGCAAACTATTCATACTTTAGTTTTTTTTTGGATTTATTTCGGCATGAGACTCCCAGGTAAATAAATCCCCCCCCCCCGAGAGAGCACATGGACGAGGCTCCTATGTCCCACATCTCAGGCAGTGGTTGTAGGTAGTTTTATAAGACACGAGGTATACTCAAAGGATACGGCTAATAAGGTCTAAAAAAAGAACTATTTAACACTTTAAAAACCATCTCTACCACCCAACTTACATAAATAAGTACAATCCGCCAATGTTTATATCCCTCCTAGTACTTCGGAGTGCATGCATAATATATGTTTTTCAGTGTTTGTTAGTTCCATTATTTACCTTCCAATGTGACATTCAAAATTTCTCTTTAGGGTTCTACTATGCACCGAGATATTTCAAAAAATTCCTAAAATATAAATAATCGATATCGTAAATAATTTCCAGCTAGCATAATAAAAAAAAATTGGAAGTAGTTAAAATATTTGGAAAAAAACCTTCGAGTCTTCGAAGCTTGCCCGACAAGACTAACAGATAGAGCTGTGTATCTTGTCGGGCCTAAAAAGTATATAGTTTTGGAATATCTTTGAAATTATTTTCACTCATCATTTTAGAGAATTTTTTAAAAGTTTGGCACTATGGTAAAATACGATTATCCTATACCAAAATAAACGCACATAGTACTTCCTCGTAAAAAGTGGAGATGCAAGTTGTATGTAGTAGGGGCTTGGTAGTGGGGGGGGGGGGTTCCTGGGTAGCACGTGTATGTATATGCTGTTTGAACGTTGATGAATGTGAATGGTACATAACTGTGAATGAATTCATTCCAATCACTAACGCTGTACAAGGAAATGCTAATTTCTGAAATAAAATTAGTCTATGTACTACATAAAGGATTGGAGAATCACTGTGTGATTCTTTACACTAAAAACTATATTATAGTTTTTTTTTTTTTTTTTTTTTTTTTTTTTTTTGTGCAATATTTACAATCTGCCTTTATAAGGCAATAAGTAATTAAGATATATTCTCTCATTCATACAATAATATTATAGTTTTAAACACTTTAAAATAAACTGGTAGTCTGTACCAGCTAGACGAAAATTTCCTAATGGTTCTGCGCTGAGCTAACACTGGGAACTCATAATGTTAGATAAGCGACATCATGCGATCTCTGTAGCAAGCAGATCCCTCCTGGAGACATGGCCTCCTATGATAGATGGTGGGATAAAATAGGAGCCAGTTCATTACTCAGCCGGTATATAGGGCAGTTGGAGCAGCTAGTCCTAGAGCGAGCAGTTGGAAAGTGGAAGATAGCATTCCGACCATCGCCGTTGGAAAGTGAGGATTGAACTATTCCCCTGAATAAATTATGATAAAGGCAATAATAGCTGCACTGTGTAATATATAGGCACTATTACCTGGTCCGCGGAGCTGCTACATGCATTAGTGGCCCTTGTTCCGCGCCTCGCACTTAACGTCTTCTTCACACATAAATCCATTCTCCCCTACCTTTCTCCACCTTCGCCAGATATCATCTATGCAGCTCCGGTACCGAACAAAAGGCATAATAGGAGATGTGCAAGTGTACGATACTGAGCGGTGTTCAAAGCATTAATATCGGGATAACGCATGGGACACAGAAAAGTACGAATCCATCACGAGTGGCCTTGTAAGAAAGATAGCATTGAAATATTATAACGTGCCCTTGCATATTGAGAGTGAGGTGGTAAGGCAAAATAACACAAAAAGGGCATGTTCACGATGGGAAATATTATCTAGGTTTAGCTTGACAGTGTGATAATTTATGTCATACCATCATTGAGACCAGTAGCACAGCATATACCATAACTGTTGTGCTTCTCATTATGAAGTATATCCAAATGATATACGTAAATATTTTACACGCGCTTACTAACTAAGGTGGTCACTTTAGTTATTTAAGTGCATAGTGTGTTTAAAGGTATTTACTAAGTGCGGCCTTGATTTACCATCATTGAGCTAGAGAGTGCTTGGTTTTGTCGAGATATTGTACTAGACAACATCCCTTGCTAACAGTTTAATATTGATCTTTACAAGAAACACTTGGGAAATTGAATCACAAATTTAGGCCCAAAACGTTACCCGGACCTTTTACTAAGTATTACATGTAACAAGCGTAGATCAAGAGAAACCCTAACACTTCACGCCAAAAATTTAAGGAGTCAGAATTCTGCTCTAGAATTAGAATTATTGAACTGTCGATTTGATTGTTTGCCCCAAGTGATATCCATGTCCTCTAGTTTTTTGGGTTTTTTTCAGATTTGAACGTATCAGATTAAATTGTGTGACCTTTAACGGCGGTAAGAAAGAAAAGAAATCTTTCTTGGTACGGTGGACAGCTATCACTCGCTGACACACGGCCTCTCGCCGGCTCTGTCATTGCTCCTCAGATGTAATTGAAATGTTAAGGATGATTTAGAATTAACTGTGAATAGAGTGATGAGTTTTTAATGCAAATGGAGGAGAGATCGTCCGCGTCTCGAGTAAGAGCAGTTTAATAAGCGCGTGCCTGTCAGTCGATGACTGGCCGGATAGTTCTTGAGCCTCGAGGATGATAATGGGCCGTTTAGGATAAATAGGAGCATTAGCTACTGGTTGCCAGCCCACGGGGAGACAAGTGAAAGGACACCCCGTGAGCCAATCCCTCCGTACCATCATGCTCTCCTTATTCCCTCGTCTTAATGAGTGAATATATTTGTTTATATAATATCGGACATCCTGGCTTATGACAGAGCAGTTTACCCATCTGTAATTAGCCCCGTCAAAAGGCCATCCTCCGACGACTGGGAAAGTTTCGCCACGATATTTCGATAGCATCAGCGGCAACAGCGGCGGACAACAATGCCCTAATTAATGCCCCCAATCAAACCGTAACGCTCCTGTGACCCAGTTCTCCTCTGTCTGTCTCACGCCCTCTTCAGTCAGCACCTGGTAATTACCAAACTGAACCAATAATTATCGGGTGACAAAGACCCAACGGGTCAATGGGATATTGTTTGATAGCGGGGATTGAAAATTAAGAAGCGGTCGCAACACAACGGGAACAGACCGCTCGCCAACAAGTAATTAATATCGTAAACAGGATGGCCCATTCTTGTGCACCATTCATGCCGGCGCTCGTGACCGCTGGCTGCCACCCTCTCTAATTATCTCAAGTCGCACCCTTCTAAATGCCACTTCCCTCTCGCCACATCCCCGATCTCTTGACCTCGTATCCAGCCTACCTTGGGCGAGGCTCGCCACTTCATTTTAACCATGTCTCTTTTAAAAGAACTAATTCAAAAATTTCGACCCTTTTATGCTAGTTAATACGAAGATTTAGTTTTTTATAATATTCCACACCTTCTCGCTTCACGCACTAACCGCGTTGCTGGACTCAGTTTTATGAATAAAAGAAGAAAGTGTTATAAGAAAAGAACAATGATATGTAGATCTTCATTTGACTTATTATATTTTTATGTAAGGCTTCTAGGAATGCTGTATTTTTATTTTTGTACATCACCATTGTAAAATTTTCTGAATCAAAATACTTCCGAGTTTGCTGCCAGAGAAGTATAAGTTGCCTAAACTAAAGCTTTCCCGATAATTCACATTGAGTATGATCCATTACCTTTAATATTTACGGTCTGAGCACTGAATTAGGCAAATCCAAAGACCTAATTGTATACTAGAATGTTTTGAAGAAAGTGTCGATTCACATCGCCATTGCCAAACATCAGATCAGGTTTTTTATGTCATCTGGATATATGTCATCTCGAGGTAAGAAATTTTTTTCTTGGTGACAACCACTAGGCTTCGAAAGCCAAACTTTGTTTTGCCAAGTCAAAGCACCACTCTTTCTTTCACATTATTTTTTAAAACCCCCGTGTTTATGTAAAAAACAGCGGTCCGGTCCGGTTTATTCTCAACATCAAATTTTGACAATCGTTTTATTATAAATCCCTTTATAGTTTTATTTCATTTACAACTTTTTTCTTGTGTCAATCTTCTCATTCTTTTTTTGATACGATACTTTGGTCTAAACATATGTTATATATGACAAAACGTAAGGCGGAGAAACACTAAATAACCCGTATCTTTGCATTATAAATTATAACAAGTGTTGAGTTGCAAAAAATATTCAGTTATTTTAATTTACACAGCTAATTTATACGGGAATTCTAAGATTTCAATAAAGGGAGTAAAATAAAGCTTAAGACAGAAAAAACTATTAATAGAGAGACATCAACACATATTATTTTGAACATCGTATATCAGTAATAAACCTTTGTATTTTTACTATTCAAACCAAGACAGTACATAGTATGTGAATAGAGTAGCATAGAAAGGTACCAGGGGGGGGGGTATAGGAATGGTCAGCCCAAGTGGCATATATTTTTTGGTAGAATTTTTTTTTTTGTCAAAATGTTACAAGAATAAAAAAAAATAGATTAATATTGTAATCTGCAGACACAATAATTGTAATAATTAAGAATTTTAACAAAAATGTGTGTTGATCTTGGTGATCAACATTGACTTTTCATGCTTAGTCAGTGAAAAAAGAAAACGCGTACGAAACAATTTCGGAATAAACGATGGCCACCAAAATACGTCACCTGTTTGCAAAAATTAGAACTTGTCAAGGTTTTTTTTCAAGAGAATGATTGTAATTTCGAAACTGTTATCCTAGTTAGGGTGCAAAATATATCTATAGGTACGCCACTGAGTGAATGAAGTATTAGGAGGGGTCCTTTTAATAATTATTGAAGAGGTGTATGGAAAATGTACATTATTTCTGAACATAAACACTTCAATTTATTTTTATGTTGCAATTTTTACTTTGGCTTAAAGAAGGTTTTGAGATGTGACTTAAGAGATTTTAAAAGTCAGAAAAAAACTTCTCCCATCGGGCGTTTATATACACAAGTGGGTTAGATGTACCTACTAGCTCAGAGTGTCACAATGATTATAAAACAATCAGCACACGAACAAGAATACACTTAGAGAAGAACATTTTGAAATCAAATATTAAATATTGTCCAAAAGTGTTAATGCGTCTGTCAGGAGATTGGGTCGGGTTGGAGACGTTTTGTTTCGTCACGTTAATTTGTGCATAACGTTTCAATATACTATGTAATTGTCTGATCTAGGGATTGATAACAAGAAAAGAATGTAGGGGTTACAAACTTGAAGAAAACTTAACATCTCTTTTTAACCAATTCTCAGCCGATCTTTTACTTACGCTTTAAATCACTCGTATATATTCACACCTATGAATTCACAGTGAAATCATTTGGACGGCCAAAGAGTAACGCTTGCATCATTTTTTTTTTTTTTTTTTTTTAAGTACCCTTTAATAGAAACTGACAGTTAGTTTTGAAAGATCCTATTTAACTTTTATATTAACCGGAGTATTTTTTTTCCTTCGTCCCGTCTCATATTTTTTCCAGAACGGTAGGTAATTAATTGTCATAACCGCGATTACGGTGAGGGTTACCTTTAGAGCAAACACACAGTCATTAGATCCCCGGGATCTAGGCGCTTGACTTTGATTGAGGGGATAAAAACGGAATAATCTGAATTTCAAATATTAATTAGATAGAGCTCGCTGGTATCTGAGCTTGAGGCTGGAAAAACACGTCCTTGGGATGCTACATGAAGCCGCTCTGCAATATAACAGCTAGGTCCCATCAATTAGCGGTGAGTTGTGATCTCGGTCGGATCTCGGCATTCATGTAACATAGCCATATCCTTGCGAAATAGCGTTGAATTATAATTAATGTACCAGTATTTATTATATTTAGTGATTCATTTTTAGTATATAAAAATATAAAATTATGTACAATCCTTGATGTTTATCGTCAACACTGTTATGTAACTGACGCAGTTGTGAGGAGTTACAGATTCATGAATCATACTTGGCATATATACATATATATATATATATATATATCTTAATAAGAAAAAGTAAAGAAATAAAATAACTATGTAATTTCTCCAGGATAGAGCATGGATTGGGTTATTCGTATCGTATTATAGGTTCATGTTTAATGTTAGATTAAGATTTATAACGTTCAAACAACAAGTATTACAATTTAGTTCAATATTAAGTAATAAAAAACAAATTTTAGTGAAGTTTGAGGAATAAACACATGACGGTTTCAAACATAATTTTATAGGCAATTCTTGTAATAATAATGAACCCGTGTTCAACACTGCCTCCACCCGTCCCTCGTTGATGACAGCAAGCGGTCGAAAAAAGGATCCTTTACAATTAAGACAGCTCAAAATTATTTTTAGGTCCCTTAATTTAGCATTGAATAGTTATTCCATATATTAGATTTTAAGAAGGTCTTGAAATCTGATTCAGTATAATGAGCAACTCTTTTGTATTTTGTGTATATTTTTTTCAATATTAAAATAAATAAACAGGTATTCAGAAAAAAAAATGTAATACTAGTAGACTTGTAAGTCCGACACATTCACTACTATCAATCAGGATGTCGAGATCTTAAATTTGATACCTCGAGTGATATTACATAATATATATTTTAATCGTAAGTAATTGTATTTATTTATCAAGGGATTACAATTACAATTTTTGATCAGTTTTCAGTTAGTTATATTTGTAAATCAGACTCTGAAGTAAAGTATTAAATAAAACATTCATCTCCAAACATTTGATTATTATTCATTGAGGTCTTATTTAGAGCAGGAAATTTCAACAATTTCAAGAAAATAAAACGCTATAAAATTAAAAATTAAATGTTTACACAATTGCATACTAATTTATAATTGATTATTCATACAGAAATATGTACTAGGTATAAATGCTATACCATTTGTGGGAGTTAAATAAAATTCCCCTTCTCATCCAGGATTTTAACCCTTAACCTTTGAATGGATAAGTGATATCAACTACTACACAATATGTTAACAACGACACAATCTTATGCGGCTATTACTTGTACGGCGTTCAAGTGATTTTAATTAATTTCGTTTTTTTGTTTTTTTACACTTTCAAACCTGATTTTTTATTATAGGTTATACAGTCCGATAGCTGATTGGTTTTTCCTAGGCAGGGTAGGTGACGACATTTTACAAGAAGATTGCCGATAGAATCCTGAATGAGAACGGCCAATTCATCCTCGGAGGCAGTAGACCGAGCGACACTAGAGCCTAACCCTTACGCAAGCCGCATTCCTTTGCGAACTGTCTCCGCTCTAACGATCAGCGGTGACACTCATTATTGTTTCCATGTAGGATCATAGGGCATTAATTGGATCAGGAACGTCCTCTGGAACACCTTGGTTACATCCTTTAAGAACAAATTGGAACTTGGTGAAATCAGCCGCTGCAGTTACCCCAGCTAGGCCTATATCCAACGACCAGTTGATTGCGTCTCAGGCCGGCGCTGGATGACAGTTAATTATGAATTATTGATATGGGCTGTCTATGGAATCTTCAACAGGAATCTCTTCGTAATGAGCCATCCACACAAGTACCCTTTTTGCAATCTCGTCTCGCTCGTCTTGTACGATACTTGCACCATCTGGCAATTCTTTTATTTCATTGTCTTTCCAACCTCACAGCTGTAGCATTTACTTATTTTTATGTTTCTATCTCATAGTTTCAATGGTAGAATCAAATTTGATTCATTTATGAATATACTAACTATTAAGAATAAAATATTTCCATTAACAACTAGTTATTTAGAGGATCAGTTTGCTATTCTACTAAACTAAATTTTGAAATTTGAGCCAGCGAACGTTGAGTTAGCGCTTAAGGTAAATTAATACAAATATCTTAAAGTCTTCGTGGAACTCACTGTTCCTCCGCTGCTGGAATAAAGTATGTTGGACCACTTTCATGAGTATCCCGTTTTGAAATTGTTAATGACGTTCGCGTTAGTTGACTAATAATGCTCATGTACATTATGAACTAGTCACAGAGAAAGATTGGATCAAGTCAGCAGGTGTTTGAGCCAGTAAGACTTCCTGTGCGTTTGTTTTAATTTCCTCGCAAAATAGCCACAAAAAGGAGGTGAAACTTTTCTTGTTTTTTTTTTTTTTTAATCTAATCATAAAACTTCATGGTGGAATTATTTTTACGAACGCTATCGTAAAATTTAATATAATATACAGACATCCAAACGAGGTTTGTCCCAGAACCTGATGGAAAGCAGAGCACTTCGTTTTGTTGAAGCGGGATACTAAACACATATCCTCCACAGAAAGGCTCATGTTGCTCTCGATGGGATGTCCTGAGATGTACCTGATGGGTACGCTAAGTGTTCTCTCATACCTTAAAAATCATAAATTCTAATAAATAGTCACTATGAAATAATATGTGTCATACTTATGTCATGGCGGTTAAATCAATTGTAACCAAGCCTAAGACAAATTAAACGTTCTTAAAATCACCATTAATGTAGCTGGTAGAATAAAATATTACGGCACGTTAGTGTTCTGTGTTAAATAGCCCTAATAAAGTAAACGCAACTATCATGTTACCATACAAAGTACCCCCTACATTAATTCACTCTTGTACACATTGTGTTGTAAGTCGCTTATTGATATCATCTACATAATGTTTATTTGTTTCAGGTTCGTATTACAGCAGGTTCATGGCACCATTAATCAAACCCCACCACAAACGAATACAAGCTAGTAAGTAAGTAAACGAACCGCTGTTATGCTTAGATATGATAATCATCTTACAATAGCTTATGGGTTAATTATGATTTAACGCTTACTCCATTTTCTCGTTCAAATCTCGTTCCCTCTGTTAGAGGGACGCGTGATCACGCTTAACTATCGTGTAAGCGTAATTCCTCTTAAATCGTGTGAATTTACGCTTTGTTAAGCAGTTGAATTTCAGCTTAAATACTCTGTGTCTTTATATTTTATAAACTAAACAAGGAGTAATGACTAAAATAATGCAAGTAAATAGTTAGCTATGTTATCAACAATTTCGTTAAATTGTTCAGCAGTCGTATAAAATGTAATTTTCATTGAGGACTAGCCGTTCTTTCTTCTAATAACGAGATTTTGAATGCTCAAATCACTTTGTGAAGTGCTCTCTAAATTATATGTACGTAGTTCTCCCAAAAGTCACAAATATTTCACTCTTTATATTACTATCACATGTAAAATATGTAAGACGCAATAGTGGTAGCATACGTTGCTTATAGCGGTCACCATGACACGATATATATTCGCTCTAAAAATACTGAGGCACGCTCTCTTCCAGCGTGAGTACCCGGCGGGAGTTATTGGAACAGTTGGCGTGAACGGTGGGGTATTTACTGCCGATACTAACTGTTTCCAATTAGATCTGGTCATAATTAATGTCTTCTGATTGAGAGAAACGGCCTCAGAGAACAAGTCGGTTCACACGCCACATATGTGTGAAGTTGCTACCTCTTGGCACGCACCGTGTCGCAACACCCATCAAAAAAAATTCCTCTACATTTTCGCGTTATACTCCACTTCTGGGCTCGTTATGTGTCTACGGTTATCACCCAATGTTAGGTAAGAACTTGCTGAAAAAAACGGATGCATGGCGTGCTGTCCGAATTGTATAAAACACTAGGTCAGATTATTATTTTAATTTATTCTCGTGAGTATAATTACTTACGAGCATTGTATATTCAAACCGGTCAGTGTTATAGTCGCCCACGATTAATTGCTGCAGTAAGAATATCGGGCAAGGCCCAGCCATATCTGGGTCAGTCCTGCGCCGGTCATCAGTCATCGATTAGATTGGCTATTTCTCATTCGATTGGCCTTCACGTGTGTTCAATTTTTTGGATTTTAATAAAAATTTGTAAGGAGTTTTTGCTTTGACTTAAATCGGTCAACTCAATTCAATATAGAGTGAACATTATTTACCTTCTTCTGAAATGTGGTATTATAACAATTTGCCTAGGCCCGGGTTTCTTTTTTTGTAGCACTGTAAGTTGTTTTTTATGGCTGTTTAGGCATTTCAAATGTACAAAGACAGAAACATTTGAGGAGGCTCGTTTTGAGTATAGAGTTTAAAGCTTGGTTTCTATTTCTGTCTTTTCTAAAAACATTCATGATTGTTCATGGTAGTTAAAATGCGTGAATTTTCTATTTCTTGTAAAGATGTCACTTAATGGATATACTATTATATTCTCGTGGATAGCAAGCTGACTTCTAACTAATGGAGAGCTATGTTCGATTCTCTGCTTTAGTGGATGGGCCTTTTCCTGGTTGACTCATTGTATAAAGGAGTATCAAATCCGGTTAAGAATTTAAGTTTTTGAGAGGTAGCTCTTATAGATATGCGTAGTTCTAACTACACTAGATCTCAGGGAGTAACATCAACCGCCAATAATGCCAATTTTTTATTATTCTTGAAGTGATTTATTGTTCAATATCGTAGTTGAATTGTCCAAATAAATATATATTCCAGGAATGGCTACCAGGAACGGGCTTAAAAAAAGCAAATCTGTTGTTAACAGACCGTATAATGAGAATTTCAGGTATCCAAGATACTCTCCAAGCATCACCAAATCAAATATGCCACACATAATGAGAAGAGGTTACGAGATTTGTTTGATGACTCGGAGGACTCACTTACTGAAGAGCTGATCGATGTGAGGAGCTACCAGAGAAGATGATGAAGCTCATCAACAATGAATGAAGGACCAGAAGGAATTAGTTGCGCCAATTACCCGACGGTGGAAATAGGTGAAAGTGACCCGGCGTGTCACCTGCGACCTTCTCGCATCTGAAGTGCGCTCGGCAGGAGGGTGCGCAGTGATTGATGGCTGCGGCGCAGCGGTGGTCCCAATCTAGTGCTGCCTCTCAGCGTCTGCTAAAGGTTAAAAATCTACTAACGTCTCATCTTTCCTCTTCCATAGCGGTGGACGTTTTCTCTTAGGGCTTAAGAGCTTGGTAATTATTTAAAAAATCGGCAAGGCATCTTAACAGGCTGTTCTGAAGGCGGAGTTAATTAGATTCTTAATAGGGATAGATGCCAAGTAGCCATCTTTAGTAACCTGCAGAGTGACTAGGTGGTTCATAGAGTGTAATATGCTAACCATGTGGTGTGGACCTGACAAGTCTGGCCATGTTTAAAATAGGTAAATAAGATCCTCACCGAATGATCATTCTAGCTTGATATTGCTATTTTTTCATACATTTTTTAAAAAGAAATTTCTTGTCGGTATCTGATTTTTTCAATTATGATTTTTGTAGTAAGTATTTTATGTCGGCTAATTTGATTAACTGTTCTGAATTATATTATGCTGATAGATGTATCTGAATTAATATACTGCCTATGCCTGAATAGGTGAAACATTGACTGATGATGCCATATAAATAAAAACAGTAATATTGAGAGAGATTCCATGATCTAACATAATATAAATGAAAATAAAATACGATAAAGAGGAAGCATATAATATCAATAAATAGAAAAACCTATTTATTGTGAAATTCTGTAATGTATATGATCAAACGCATTGAAAAGTGTCTCTTATTTTATACATCATATGATAAGTAAATTTTGTTTAGATCTGATTATTTATGTATTAACTTCATAGTCCAGCTTACCACCATGTACAATCTTCTAGCTTGGACTGATGAGTCCCCAAGTATTGTTGTGACTATGCCAAAGTTTCCCCTACGTCAACAAAGGCTGCCAAAGAGCCATTGCGGATTTTCCTCACTTTCCCCGACTTGTTTTCCCGGAAGGCACGTCCTCCAACATCGTCCTCTTCGCTCTTCTTTTCCGTAGTTTTGTGCGAATTTTCACTCACTTTACGCCACCCCAAAAGCCGGGAGGGTCACATTCTTCTCGCACGCGGGGACCTGTGAAAGGGATCCCTTATAATACAAGTGGACGTCCGCATTTTTGTTAGTGTAGATTAACAGCGCTATTTAAACATTCGAATACGCTACTATATTGCGTAGGGGGGGGGGGGGAGCGGTGCGCTTTGAGAGGCATTTTTTAATTTTTTTGTTTAAATTATGTACAAATAACAATAAACAATATAATAATGTTGTAACAAACGGAATCAATGATTATCATAAGCATGAAATTTAATAAAAAGCGTGATGACACTGGTGCCCCCAGTTAACGTCTACAGTACGTTTAATCAGTAACAATAAAATTACTTAAGTTTAGAATTTGTGCTGGCCTGGTGGTAAAATTGGCCCAAGGGGCGTAAGTTTAGGCACACCACTGATATTGCGTAATGTAGGCCGTTGTTGTCAAATTATTGATACGTCTTCATTGGCAAGAGAGTCGTCACGAACTGTGAAAACACATAACTCTTGGGGTGAGTAAGAACCGAGTCATCCTGTTGACTTATGTAAGGAGGTCGAGAAATGTACCGACCAGCCACCGCGCCCGGGTATCGTCGACTCGCAGATACCGTTGAACAGTCTCATCCCCCAGTCGGCTCGTTACTCCTGAGTCATTGCCTGGCCGATAAATGTCAACTTTATCACAGGATTCATATTGATTTTTCTATTCGCGGTGCGTAGCTGCCGGCATGTCGGACATAGCCCGAAGGTTAGAACAAGAGAGTTATTGGGTACTTGTCCTCAGAGGGCAGTTTCTATTCCTCGCCGCGCTCTATAGCTGCTGCTCCTGGTGATATTTTGAATTTCATGAGCCATACGAACGATACTTGTTGAGCCGACTTGTTTAATGCAGATGTCAGACCTTTACTGCGCCGTACGTAGCAAATTTTTACGACGCAGAAGTACACGGGAAGGACTGCCTACTGGGTCGCTTACGGGCACCATTAACTAAATAGGGCCTCAGACATGTTTGCCATAAACAAACCCTCGTTATGATGATTTAATATGTTTGTCACGTGCTATAGATTTGTATATATACATGGAGGTTCCCACATGGTCTTAACTATTTAATTAAATGAAGGTTGCGGGCTTAAACATCGTTTCCGCATGTGTCTCCGGACGGATTAGCCATCCTATTCTTAAAGATACCATAATTTGCTAATAATAACTTAATATGTTCTGTGGCTTTGTTCTCACTATCGTGCTCACTACGATCCATAAGATATATAGTTCCTGTGCTTAGTAGTATAAAGACCCAAAAGGACGTTAACGAACCTCCAAGCACTGTAAAATAATAAAAAATCGCGGTGGTTAAACCAACATTAAAAAAATTATCGTGCATTTAAGGGCATCAATGACTCTTGTGGTTGACCTGCCCTAAAACAATCAAACAAGTAATAGTTATTGCTGGTTAGAGTTAGCTATTTAAAACGCTTACAGAAAACTGGCCTTCCCTAGTTTATGCTGATACATTTTAAGCTTTATAAGCAATTTTCTCAAGCATTGGATAAAAGATGCATTTTTTTTTTGCTGTTCATTTTGCCTTACGAGGCTCCTTCCATAATCGGGAATCGATCCGTTATTTTGCACATATAATCTTCCATTAAAGGAATCGATAAGAAAAAAAATAACCAAGTTCCCCCAAAGCCGAAACGAAAGGATACCCAAATTCGACAAGTCGTTATATCATGAACGAATAAAAAAAAAAATAAAAAAAATAATGAACCACCACGTCCAAAAAAGGAGTAGGCTTTCATTATTCCTGAGTTACTAAATGAGCCAGATTTCACATGTTTCTTTTTTGTTTCCTTCCTGAATTATTTATTACGTCTAGAACAGACGAATATTTCACAATATCAGCACCATTTTTCCCTAAGGATAAAAACGGCGGTGGGTTAATTAAAAGTCTGTGCCCAGCAGGTCAGGAAAGGGACAGTAAAAACCAACAGCGGCCACTGATCGACTTTATTGCATGCCCAAAGCGGTCCGCTCCTTGCAAAGAGCCGACAGTGCATATTAAACCAATTAATCCTATAACTATCCACCTTGGTTTATCGAAGGCAGATCTTTGCTTCTAGCCTATGTAAGCCGATACTAGCCTCGTTTTGGCTTCTTTAACTTTATACTTAGGTGAGCTGTTTAACCGTTACTGCCCTGTGCTAGTCTGCTAACGCACGGGTGTTGTGAGTTAAGAGTAACATTAACAGAACCACTGCATTGAGTAGCATCACTACAGCTTACGGGATGAATTTAAAACAGTGAAATACTGTACCAATCATAGCAACGCATGACAACGCGTCAAACCGGCAAGAAATTAAATATATCATGGACACGATCGTCTAAAAATACTTTTTAAATTCCATTTTTTTTTTCAAATTTAGTCAGGGTAACAATTTAAAATTAATGATTGTAACTGTAGATTGAGAAAACAAAACAAAAATTACGTACAACCATACCGAGTTTCTTTGAGTCATTATTTTTTACCCCATTTCTTCCGAAACGTTATGGCAATCGCTTGCGCTCCAATAGAGTGGACGCCGTTCACAGTTCTTCATGCATGCCAGCAGTATGCAGATACGAAATATTGTCTATTCCGAACGTACGGGGCAAGTATTAAAGAAAGCATTCTACATAAAGAATGGAAACTCGCTCGATGCCGTGTCCCGTTGAAAAACTCACCGCTGCGGACTCCCCGATGAGGACCGCATTGCTTATTCACATCTTTTGCGATCTGCCTACGGAATGGATAAGCAGATGATTCGCATTAGATATTTCTTGCACTTCTTCTGTTATCCAGCATTAATCGGAATCATGCAGGCCGTACTTTTATTTTGAGTATCATCATCAACATCATCATGCGCAGATTCAAAAGTACAGCATGCACCACCTTCTAAAAAATTTGATCATGGGAATGATGGAAGTGATGTTCTCCTCTGTTAACTAACCCCTCAATTTTTAAATTTATGGAAAATTAATTAATCTATTTTATTTGGATCTGTAGACGAATTTGTTACTTCCTGAAGGAAAACGCCGCAGGATTTCTTTAAGGGTTTTAATTATCCATTTGAACAAGTAACGCGATCGTGTCCTTTAACCAGGCTATCAAGATAAGCGAAGAGTGGCAGAGGAAACTCTTTGAGATGCAGTTATATTTTTATGCCCTACAATTAGCTACCACTATCGACTATAAATCGATGAAGAGTTTATTTGAAAAATATACTAATAAATTTATTTAGTTACTATCATTATGACACTTATCTCGCTATTTTTTTTATGTATCGTAAAACTCATGAATTTCACCTGTACATAAAACCGCTTTTAAATGCAATCAAAAAAATTGTAAATGCAATGCAGTCAGTTTTATCAACTATTCACAGCTTTGAGATATGACTGTAAAAATATACATGCTAACCTAATACCTCTTCACTTTTATTACCCGAGGCTGAAATAGCTCATCTTGATTAGTAATTAAATGGACCGTTAACCAAAGCTAAACCATGGATTTTCACAGTCAAATAGTTGCTGTAAAAATTACTTTCATGGCAAAGGTATTTTGATTAATCTTACCAATCTTCTTTTAGAGAGATTTCCTCTCTTTATAGCTCGATGGTAAAAATCCTATCTTAGACTAGGTATCCTCATTAAGTGGACGTCGAGGAATCTCATAACAAAAAAATCCTGCTCGATGAGACATCGTTCCTCTCATAGTTAATATTTTAACGTTATGGTGATTAAAAATAGACTCTAAATGTATTTTAGTAGTTTAAATTCGGGTAAACAGTAGTAAATCTCTCCTTTTTTTTTTAGATTTCAAGTATTTAAGAAATTGATGTAGAAAGCTCTGGATATCATTCTTTTGGTTTCTGCGTCCTAATTCACCTCAGAATTTTCAGAAATTTTACAGGCTAGACAAAAAAAAACCACAATCCAGGCATTTGAAGCAGTTTTTGGTTTTGGAAAAAACCGGGGTCTATGAGGTTTTAAGATAGTTTTCATCGTGAGCCATATTTTAGTTTAGGTTTACCCAATGTAAATTAGGGTGTTTTTTTTTTGTCTCATTATCAATTATGAAAATTGATCAAGCTTGATTTGAAACTAAACGCTTCAATTAGTTTAAAACAACACTGTGGCGATAAAATATAAAACGGTAAGGACAGGTCCTTATGGACTAGTGAGTAGGAACTTAGAGTAGGGATACCCCGAGGATACTTAATTATGCCGTTGCTGTATGAGATATACAGCACCGTACACGTGGTCCCCTGCTACCGAAGACAGCACTTGTGCACCCTAACCTTTAGAGGCCTTCTAGATAATAACCCATTCGACCGGGGCCCTTCTTAGGACTTGACTCCTTGCCGAAGGATGCTTTCTACCCTTATACATCGTGGCAGTATCTGAGAACACGCTGGCTCCTGCCGGTGCTCAGGTGTCTTCGAGTATCTCCGTGCCTCCTGACTCGGAGTTCGCCTTGCCGTGTTAGCTGTCAATAGACCGATAACTGGCTAATGGGCAGTCACATCAGCTGTCGTATAGAGATTTTTTACAATTCACTCGCTCCCTCACAACTTGCTGCTTACTGTACTCATGCTAATCTAATTATTAATACTAATCAAATAATACATAAATCATTTTCTGGGTTCATTTTCTTTTTATTAGCCTTTACAACAAATAGATAGATAGCTAAATACTTTAAATTGCGTGGAAAAACAAAATTATAATGGTGATGGGCTTTATCTTTCCTATTAAAACGATATACAGTTAGAGTTTAATTTGTTGTTAACGATTATTTAGACAAAAGTAACGTTTAGACCTATTACCTTAAATATTTAGCGCAGAATAAGAAATAAAAAAAATTTCCGATTTATTCTAAGATATAAGGGGGTATAGTGTTTGTAAATACGAGTAAATAGAAAAATATAGTCTTAAACTAATTTAAACTTCCTAATTATCAGTAGGAGGGAGGGGGATCGTGGGCCAAGAAATCGGATTCTAGAAACTGAATTCGATCTGAGAGAACGGTGCAATGATCGCATTAAAAAGTTTTATCTGTATTACCGCTAGATTTTTTATAAAATGAAACATGAATCATAATACAACAAACAACTATGATGGTGCAGTTCCGGGGTAGTGTGTATATTAAGAAATAAGATACCTTCTCATGTCCTTGTTAATTTCTACTCAAACGTTTTCAAAAGGATGTGTAGTAATTAAGGTTACAATAGCACTTGCCGGGTTAGGTATCAAACGACTTCTGGCCAGAAAACGTTCGGGAAATAGTCAATAAAACTGTGGAGAGACAATTTTTTTTTTTTTATGTGTAATTCTAAGTATCACTACGCTGTGATCTTAACTTTTGTCCAGCGTTCATATTCTACTGAAAATCCAAGTAACAGCTGTGCCAGATCCATAGTTGCTATGTCGATGTTTCGTGCCCTCAGATAGCAACTACAAGTGACGCGATTCCTCTCTTCGATAGGCTAAGAATACCCCCTTATCGAGTAAGAGAGAACTAAGGGCGTAAAGGGCTGTACGCGGAACTGGGCAGAGCGGCGAGTGTGCGGCGCGAGGACAGGTTGAGATATGGGGTGTAGGGAGGGTGGAGATCTGGAGATAGCCCGCCTTGCCGGAGCTGGAGAAGGCACGACTGGAGATCGTGCGCTCGTCGACGCACCTGCTCCTCCTGTTGGCCGGTCTGTACCGTCTATTGTCACATCTAGTCCTTAGTATGTATCAAACGGTCACAGTCCAATTCTCTCAGTTAGCCTTTCGTAAAAATCCAATTTACTCATTAAAAAACTTTGCAGTACAATAAGAGAGTAATAAAAGTCAAAACTCTAGCATTAGTTAGAGTTTTATGCACCTACTCATTAGTTAGTAATAGAAAGTAACTAAAAAAATTGGTTTTGAATAAATTTAGCGTAGCAAATAGAGGCGGGTGAGTTCCATCAGGATATTGCGATTATGACGAAAGCGTAGTCATTGTAGTTAGTTCAAGGAGTGGATTTGGCGTAAATGAACGCCTGCTTTGGTGTTAATTATTGAGAAGAGGTATGAAGGTTGTTGAGTAAGGAAGACAAGCATACTTAATCCTCTTTACCTTCCACACATTTATATCCAACACTGAAACTGGAGAGCAAAGGCCGTTATGACCAATGGCGATTCTAAGTATTCGACAGTTGCCTGGTTGTATCTTCATATGATACACTTTAGAAACAAATTACAAAAATACCTAAAATCATTCTAATTTAGCCTGGCACCTTGGTGATGATGATACAATATCTCCAATGTATACAGGACCGGTTCGTATTCTACTCAATCACTTTCCATCCCCGAGTCTCCTCACTTCACGAGAACTATTTAAGGAATGCCGCTAACTGCGCAGTGGCTTCGAACTATTTTTAACTCCGCGCAAATGGATTCTCAGTACTTTACAATTTTTTTTTGAGTTATGCTTTTTTGTATTAAACAGCGCAAAATTAGCGCTATATTATTTTTCCAATCTGAACAATGAGTGGTCGTACATCAATACGGTCACGGTTACCGTAAAACGGTAACTTATCCATGAGTAAAGACTCGGTGTTAAAATAAAATTTGAAAAAAATCCAATCAGTTCTAATCACTAAACGTCCAACTTAATCCTAATGAATTTCCTATTAACATTTGAAATAGTGAACTTAAACGGTTACAGAATATTAAGTACTTAGGCGTAATTTAGGCTTAACCTTTTCACCTTACATAAATTCAAGGCAAGGCTGCTATCTCATGGCTGTTTCCATTCCTTTCAAAACATCTGAACTACCGATAAAAAATAAAACATTTATAAAATACTATCAGTCCCCTGTCAACCTATCACCAGCCTGGGGAATGACCTGCCATAGTTAATAAACTGCAGAGAATATATAGTAAATTTCAATGAATAATAAGAAATTCACCTAGACTTGCTACGATGTTTCGACTACACGATACTACCGATGTGGAATCAAGTTTTGTATTTAATGTATCAAGTAGGAAGAAAATACATAATAAAGACAGTCATTTCATCATTAAGGACTACTATAAATTAGTCTTTTAGTTGTAGGTGTTTGGTTTCGGTTTTCCATCATTTCCATCATATCACCAAAAGTGGATATTATAGTTTTAAGTGCATAAAGATATTTCTGTCTCTCTCACTCTTATGTTATTTTCCTACGAGTAATTATCATAACCTTCATTGGAGGTTCCCACGATCCATCGCAGTCCAGACACGTCCAGTCGTCAGCCCAAAGGAGGGGCCGAAGGAGGGCTGGCGATCGTGAATGAAAGGATGAGCGATCTGAAGTGCGGCCAAGGCAATCGGCATTCTTGCCAAGGGAGGATCTCAAGCCGGTCTGATAGGATTCGTTCGGGCCTCGCCCTAATTTGTTTATTACACGACCTTATAACTTCTTCAGTATCTTCTTAATGTCCCATTATTTTTTTTCCTTTGGTTTATAGCCTCTCCAAAGCTATTCGTGTATCGACCGTAAATATAAATGTGTTTTTAGCATTTAACTTTATCGTCATGTATTAGCCTAGATTGTTTTTAAGTTAGTCCAAAATGTATCTTTTCCGCAACAAATTCACATATCAATCACCGTGACCAATCAATAAAACATTATTTAAACAAAGTAATTATTAAATTGTAGTTTTTTTTAATTATTTCGTATGCTGAAGACCGAAAATATAATAGATAGTATTAGGAAATCAAGATCAACATTTCATTTATAGTTATAAAATAAGTACCAGCTATAAGTGTCTAAGGTGTGATTTTTAAATGAGTTCAAAGAAATGGGACAGTTAAAGCGCAATGCTGATCCTTCAGTAATGGTAGGTCAAGAAAAATAATTTCCTAATTCTGAACGTTTGACATTCTAAGAAAGTTTATTAACTTTGATTATGAGAAACGTTGTAATGCTGAAGTAAAGATTTTTTGATTTCTTGCTTATTTTAACAAGGCTTATTGAAGCCTTGGTTCATTATTATGTGTGATAATCCCTCAGTAGATTACCCACAGTGAAAGATTATTGCATTTGAAAGATGGAATTAGTTGTCATTAATCAGTGCCCGGGCAGATCCAGTAGGACTGTAATTATCAACTCCATTGAAGCTTCTGCCGCTTCCATTTGACTTATCTCCGTCAAGTTTCAGATCTCAAATTCGATAAATCCTTCATCCCTAAACAGGTGGGATTGAGCCGTAAGACCTCCCTATCTTTCCCGTTACTTCATCATATTTGTATTCCAAGTCTCGGATAATATTCTTTTTCAACTAGGAGTTCCACGAACAATTTCCTAGGAACCATCTCGTGACTCCAATATACCGTGTAATTGGCCCCAAATGTAGTAAGGATGACTCGGCGAAAAGTGGTCTGGGAGCTAACATCTCCCCATTTGTTTTTGGGATATTCTGATTTGCTTCGCTTGGAAGGTCATTGCGGATGAAACAAATCATGTCATGAATCAGAAAGCTATTGCTTCTAGTTTTCTAATTCGCTCCCTGTAACTGCCTGCGGTTTCCCTAATAAGTACCCTTCCTAGCACAATTACTAACTTGCAGCCTAGTTGACTCCCTGTCCGCTGTTATTAGGTAGCATAATCTATCGATGAGGCCCTGAAAAAAAAAAAAAAAAAAAAAAAAAAATCAAAAAGAGAAATCATGCTTCGGTTTAATCGCTTTACATTCTCCAGTTAATGCACTTTCCAGGCTCTTATGTACTTTCTAGGTTTTGTACAACGCCTTTTCGAACACCCGTGAGGACTTTAATGGCAATGAAGAATAAAAGCGGAATATAAAACCGCAATGGAACTTCAGTTCCTTTGATGCCATTTATTTCCCTTCATTGACAGCTGTAAAACCAAATATTATTCAAATATTCAATGAGCGAACTGTGTTTCTGTAACAATCATGAAAGTTGTCTGTTTTATGACAAAAAAATGGATATATTTAAGTTTCAAAATCGACAATCATAACGTTTGTCCAGTTTATGCTTAATACAGGTAACCAATAACATGGTCTAAACCTGTTGGACATGATTGTCTGCTAGAATTGCTGCCCTTTCTTCATTTCATTGTGATTTCCCTTTATATATACTTGTAAATATAACTATATTTCAAAACCGTTTATTAATTACGTTATTGAACCCAGTTTGTATAATTGGGATTTGATTATTCAGACATATATGTTAAAGGGATATTCAATGAACCTCCGAGAAATGGGGTACCCACTTTATTTAAGACATGAGATCGGTAAATATGCGGAATAAAAAAAATGCTTAAAACCTATGAAATTATTTATTAACCCTCACCTTTTTTTTTATTTCTTTCCTCAATGATAATTTAGGAAGGAGACAATAAGCATTTTAAAAGACATTTCTCCCACGGTGGAAGACGTACCGTAGGGTGCGGATTGATGCAACGGGCTATCCTGTCCCTGCCATTCCAGGAAATATTGCTTCTGTTGGGGTCTTGTTATCGTGTTATCAAGTTACTGATTACGAGCTCGCCTCACTATATTTTCCCACTAACCCCGCTCTCCTCTAACGCTCGTCATATCCTAAACCACTGACTCAACAGAAAAATGAATATGGACATTTCTATAGGCAATTTTATTTCATTTAATTTTGTATATACTTTTTACTAAAATCACTAGTAAACCACCATAATACTACACTCCCACTCTCTCCCCTCATTCTCAGGAATTGCGTATGTTTGATTCTATTTGGTATCTTACAGGACACTCCCTCCAACAGATGTGCCAAATTTCAGAAATACATCAATTTTTTAAATATTTTTCCTACGTTGCTTGATCTATTAAGGGTTATCAATGCAACGTGTATATTATAGAATTATAATAAGTTGTACCTTTAGGCATAATAACGAAGATATTGTCGGTTTTTATAATTAGTGCTGCCCGGGAACTGGTCCCCTGCGGGGAACTGTCAAGCCGGAGACTAGGAGAGATGCAATATTTCCTGGCATGGGAGGGACAGGAGAGCTCCGTTGCATCAAACCGCATCCTATGGTGCAGTGTGCAGCGAATGACAGGCAGTGATAGGCCCAGCTGCCGGGCAACGCCGTCTAATAGGCCCGACCTTTCCGAAGGCCCATCTCTCACCGCCCATGCAAATCACCTGGCTTCAACTGGATTACACGCCCTGTCCTCCGGTTATCGCATTTCAAAGTCACCATTTCAGCTCAAAGTTTCTATTTGTAACAGTCATGAGGCATCCAGGAAGGTCCTCCCTCTAGGAGCAGCTACGCATTAAATTAGATCCCCCGTGATCGGATATCATTCATTGTGTACGCACTAGTTGGGGGTTAATTTTGCAATATGAAATTATACAATTCGTCAATAAAGAAGTAAGACAATATAAAAATAATTCGCTTGCCATAATGCCTGAGATTCTTCTATATATCATTAGCTAGAAGAGTGTTTCAGAAACAAGGAATAGGAGCAAACGATGTGCAAAATATGCTGCAGGTGCCCATTCGAGTTTTTCGAATGCTTATTACATGATTGTGAAAAAAACACCCTTGAGTAATAAAACCCCATTTTATTTCAATATGAAAATTATAAATGCTAAAGTATTGATAGCACAAAACCTCGTCTCGTACGAAATTCGTCCTAAAATCTTTATAATTTATTATCTTCTAGTTCAGATATGAACTACTTGGAATGACTTCTTTTTATAGTTATATATACTTTTACCAAGTTTACCTTTACTATTACTTATGTGGTTCTTGCGCTCTTCGTCAGCCTCCGCTGGCTAGTATCCGGTGACACAGCTGACGGAGAAGCTTGGGGGACTTCCCAAGACTCTACTTACTCTTTCGCATGCGAGGAAGGTGACAACCATGTGGACTTGTGAGGCTTCTGGGCTGTTTGTAAATACTGTATGAATGAGCGAGTGAATGAAAATTGTAAATAAGGTATGAATGAGAACATTTATTACAATTACTTATTGCCTAAAAAGGCAGATTGTAATTTTATCCCAATAAAGAATTTTCTACTGTGAAAAAAAAAAATTTACTTAATAACCCGTTATTGAAAATCCTTTTAAATAAAGATTTTAAAATATATCCTTTCCCTTCGGGATCAGCAATAGCGTATGTTTGCGATTCAGAGGTGGTCTGTGAACCCACCTACGATCGCGGTCCACCTCAAACCGCACAAACCTTTAGGGTCAGTGCGTGCTGGTGCGGCATACGTCAAGCGGGCCGGGAATGGCAGACCCTCCATCAGTGCCACCCGGACACAGAATAGAGATTATACGCTCTCCAAATTCATTCATCATTTTTCCGGTTATTTCTCCGTTTCTCTCAGACTGTATTGTCTGTTACGAATGCCGTAATTGGATAATTGGTCTCTTGAGTTCGACAGGCATTCAGACGAATATTCCGATTTAATTTGCCATTAGGCCATTGGTTATGCGAAAGTAGTCCGCAACTCGTTAGTATTTTCTATCGTATTTGTCGTTTTGGCATTGTTGTATTATATCTATTGTTTTTATATTTGTATATTTATTATGAAAATTCACTTGTACACAAGTTAGAAACTTGGAAACTTCTAGAACACTTATAGAACCAGAAAAGAGATCGGATTTCATAAGTACATACTTACAAAACAAAATGCTAAAAATGGTATGGGCTAGTCACAATAGGTGACACCCGAACTTACAACAATTATTTTAAAAAAAAGTTATTACTAACTGAACTTAAAAACTTTAATGTGGCGTAACAGCTGCTGTTCTTAAAACATCAAGTGTGTAAACAGGCTTGGCTTTAATCTTGGAGCTGTGGTAGGTCTAGCGTACCTCATAAAAAATTGGATGTGACTTCCACCTTAGGAGTTAATTTGATTTGGTGTCCCCGAGGAAATGAAAAAAAACGGCAAATGGTAGGTTATAATAAATTGTACAGTATCTACAAAAGGAAATGTCTAACATTCATAACAAATCACATACGACAACTTTTGAGTAAATCGTGTTTCGCATCTTGTCAGAAACGTATCAGTCACCGCTTCGCAGATCTTTCAACGTGCACACGCGCTAAAACTCGGCACACGGCCATATATATCACACCATTAAAGGAGATACGAAGGTTATAACACCTCGCAAGAACAGGACTTTTTATTTTTTTTGGTTTTGAGAACGAAAAATACCGATCATTCTTCGGTCGATCTGAATTTTAAACAAGCCGAGTAAATATCTCGAAGTAGTTCATTGAAAAATGATACATATCTCGAACATCGCTCAACCTGGAGTACATTCCATTAGATTTCATCTAGACGTTGCTGGAAGCCTTGAACGAGGGTCAAGAGCAATCAATGGGAATTGATGATAGGCGGTAGCATTTAAGAATACACTAAATTCTATGCTCTGCATTATATTTATCGCGTAGTATCTAACTAAATTTGAAAATAATTTTTTTAACAACGTTTTGGTATTATTGACACATAATGCACATTCACTAGAGAGGACTAATATAGTGTTAAGGTTTTGTGAACTTCTTCGTGATAGGAAAGTCCTTGGTTCAGTCCCCAAGGTGGATAGATATATTTAACATCCGATCCTGCAAATCAAATGGTACTCGGGTTTCGACAATGGATGTTCCCTAAACGATCGATTCAGCTTGACAAAAATAAACAGAAACCACATGGAACGTTTCTTAAAGAACGATCCAAAATAGCGTTGTCCGATGTTGCCTGTCTTTATTATTTCCTTGGTGTAGATTTCCCCGAGACGATCATATCCTAAGCTACAACCGATCGCAAATTACTAAAGCCCACGGCTACGGGCGAATATATTCTAATGGTGATATTTATCGGTCGGTGCGAACGATATCTGTTCCCCCTCAGCATCCATATTAAATATGCTAATGCCGATCTTGTGTTCTTCCACACAAAACACTTTCACAACTCAATAGTGGCCGAAAGGACAACAGGAACACTTCCCGTGCTATCCGACTCGCACATCAAACGTTATGCCTGCCGACCGTCGTACATACGCTGGCGCCTTCGGATAAAACTTTTTTGGAGTTGGAGTTAGGCCAATTAACAGAAAATGTTACAGCTACATTTTGAAATAAAAGACAACGGGATCGGAAATAATTAAGAATATTCTAATTAGTTTTATGCCGTGTGCCCTTGAGCGCTTTATCTATTGTCTATTAATATATTGCTTGTCTATCGTACTGAATGCTATTGACTCATTTTTTCATAAATACTCTTAAAATAAATTTCGGGTAAAGCAGGGATAGAGTATATTTATGAATATGAATAGCCAATAACCAGCCTTCTAATAAAAATTACTCAAAAATATCATAGAAATTGTAAGAGTAGCAACAATAATTTAGTTAAAAGTGTTGTGCGTATTATTTAAGCTAAAGGAAGGCATATAAAGACATTTATTTTACCTTAAGGGCCACTAAAAATTAGTGTTTTATTGGTAGTTTATTTATCCTCGTTTCGCTTCATATAAAAAAGTGGATATTTTAGTTTTAGCAAAGAGGCTCTCTGGTGTTTGGAACGATATGTTATGTCCGTATTTACATAAAATGAAATAAAGTTACTCTCTCAAAAAATAAATAAAATAACGAGGAACATCTAGCGCTGACTTCACTAGACCACAGTCCCATTATGGTCACCGCCAACTATGGCAATTTCTTCATTTTTTTATGAGATGCCGATCCTTGAATGTTAAGCGCCAATTTCCACATATACCGTTATGTTTTATTTTATCAGCTAAAGTATTTGGGAATAAACCTTTCAAAATACTTTAAAATTTCACACGGATTAAATCATTTTTATGTCCGCTACCGTAGAACGGATACATACGGGCATACCCACAGTCAAATGAATGAGACTAAAGTCTGTCCCTCCGTGTTCTAAAAAAAACGTATTACGCTGTAGTAATGCAGAAGCATAGTACCGTTGCATATAAAAAGTAAAAAGTGAAGGTATTACGCTCGCACCGGGGCGGCATACCGGTCCGACAAAGAGGCAGCAGACACGAAGGCAGTTAACACAGTAGCGGCTCAAGTGATCACCGCAATAAAACTAATAGGCTCCGGCTCTAGTGTCGGGGTTAGATTAGCTTTTAATGGCCGCTAACTCACCCCGATAACAAAAACATTTCCGATCAAATTTCCATTACCACTTATCATCTATCAACCCCAGTAATGAGACTTTTATTTTAATGCAAAGTAATTTTTTTTTTCACTTGTTGACACCATATCAAGTGTCTATTGTAAAATTTCAATGAGCTTGCACCGTTTTTTTATCAACTTAAGAATGGGATGTTGAGATCGGCAGGTAGGGTTCGGATCTTGATATAGAAGGGTGCATTGGATGTCTTCCAGAAGATTCTGGATTGTACTATTTTCCTATTCGCTGCTTGAAACATGTTGGAAAAGTGTCAGAAATTATAATGTAATAACTTTTAGAAGCTATGAAGGTTGGCTTTAAATATCGATGAAGTTGCTGAAGGGAAAAGATTGCCTTCAAAGGGGACTATTTAGTTTTCGTTACTTAATACCCAGTTACTGTACTTATGCTAGAATCTTTATTTGCCTAAACCATTTCTTCAACATTAGGACGTCTTAGATCTCTGAATTGTTTTCCTCTTTTGTTGTAAATTAACATCTAGTTGTAAATTTGTTTAGTGAGTTTAGTTTGTTGAATTTTTTTTTCACAAAAGAGCCGTAGGAAATTTCCCGCTATCCACTCTCCACGAATCACGACCCGCCAACGTCATGAACCTCCATCAGGGGGTGGTTCGGCCCAGATACTTCTTCATTTTCAGCACCGATTGTTTTTCACCACTTTCTGCTCCTTCACCGGGACAGTGGTACGTGGTATCCTTCTAGTTTTGCGGAGGAAACACTCCTGTGTTGTCGGTTTTTTTCCAATTTCGATTGTCATCGCAATGTTCACTCCTCGTTTCCTCCTACAATAACTCCCCGGGTGTCCGTACATGCTCCCATGCTTACTGCAACATGAATGAACCGCTGACCAGGTGGTTCTCAACTTTTTGCATTCCATGACCCGTTTCATGAGAGCACTTCTGAAGAGCAGTGAGAAGTGATTTTTTTTAATTCACTGTCAACGACTGAACATACGTTGTGTCCTAAATTATTTCGGTTTTCATCTGTCTTGTAATGTCGTGTGCAATATATCAAAAATGTTTCTTCCATAAAAACTTCCTAAAAAATTCCATGGGTAGAACTAGATCTAAGAAATGAACCAGGGGACTTATAAACTCTTGACACCTACTTCGTTCTCCCTTAACACAAGGAATCCTTTGATAGGTACTTAATGATTGTGTTCCCGTTCTATGTAGTCAAGAATTTTATCCTGAGAAATATGAATCCATGAACCAGTCGGAATAAACAAGAATTACTGCACTATTAATCGTACACTTATTAAAGACTAATTTTGAATGGCGTGATCGAGCTTTACTTGGAAGTTTCTTCAATTTGAGCGATGCCTCACAAGATGGATGTCCTTACGTGAAACATCTGAAGGTGACTCGCATTTGCACCCACGCTGTCCCCTCTCTCGTATTTCATATCTGCCCATTATATCAGACATGCCTTATACAATAATACTGACAGTTTTTATGTCTGCTTTCCTTTGTATATTTTGGAATGGACAGTGATTAAACTAAGCTGATAAAAGTGTAATTTTTCTAGTCCTTATTTGATTCAGTCCTGAAATTGTTTCTATATTAACTATATTAAATGTCAAAATGTGCCAGGGATAGTGATATTTGAGAAACTGAAATGAATATATGCAAACAATTAAAGAATCGATTTCATGAAAATTATGTAATGTTAATTATCAAAAAGGGACAGAAACTAATATGGCCTTACTGAGAATCAAACTTTGTTTTTGAGTGTTCCGGAACAATAATATTTTACTATCAGCATTATTATGCAATACAAAGTAAAATTAAAGATACAATCTACATAGGAACTTTGGGAAACTATTGCTAATATGGTAATGAATATTAGAATATAGGTTCTTTAGAATTAGGTTCCTGTTTGTTTTATCCCCAAACTGCTTCAGTCATCGATGTTACTCCCTCCCTGCTTTCCCATCTATTGTTACCAACTGTCAGGCGTTAAACGACAGACGTAGAAGAAAGACAGGTAATAAATATTTATTGAGTTTTATTTTTTAAAATTGTTATTGCTTCATTTATGATGTATGTATAAGCATATTGTTGAGGTAATATACGGATGGCTGAGAAGTTTTGAGGGCTTCACAAACCAAGCTCCCTCAAATAATTACTGTAGTCTACAAATGAATTGTCTGTTCGAAGAATCAAGCCTCCAGAGATATTTGAGCTGTATTATTGTATTAAGGCTTAATATTGAACCTTCCAACCAGTTACCTTCACTACTGGTCACTTCCAGGCCGCTGCCAGATGTCTTGTAACACCTACATATACCAATTATATCTTGGATCATATCGTGTCCGTTGGAGCGCCTCATCAATTTCAATACATGCGCTTAGCTATGAAACGAATCGAAACCATCTTTATCCTGATACTTTTATGAAAGTATCCATTAACATAAACTTAATTTTGAACTATCAACAAAAACACACAAACGTAAACAATCTAGAAGCGGTTGAATCTGTTCAATATGGCAGCGTAATGTAAACAATGGTGAAAGGTTTGAGTGGTAAGCTGTTCAAATGGTAACTACAGTAGGTTGTTGGTAGTTGGATTTGTAGCAGCTCGGGCAACAATAGTTCAACCCGGGGATCTTAAATAATAGGAAGCGCCCCGGAAAATATCTATTGCCAGATTAATAGGATACCAGGAGAAAATAATTTGACTTCTGAATTGAAACGCACCTCGCGAAACTGTTACCGTAATGGCTGCCCACGTACGAGCTCTCTTGCTGCACCTCGTTTGACGAAGGAATAAATCGGCGTACAGTTATGCGAGTAAGAGGAAAAGTAAATTAGCGAGAAGACTGCCAGTTGTGGAGCGAGCCTGATTCCAATTGATACCGAATAGGCGCTGGAATGAATTATTCATGGGTAGACCATTTTTTTTTCTCAGCCATTCTCAAGGGTTGAGTAGCACCAAGTGTTATCTGGCCACTTCTGCTACTTTTTATTTGCATTTCTACCTTCCTCCTGCCTCTTCCTTGCCTTCCTTCCTTTCCAGCCTCCTCCCATCACTTTTTTTCTCAGCACTACCTTTGGTTTGAAAAAAAAAACAATTTCTTTATCTCACAACATATTATGAATCTTATAATTAATCTTAGCTAGTCAGAGTGAGTTTTAGTAAGAAACTGTACCTTTCCAATGGATCCGACTGTGATAAGGTACTCTTCTCAATAAGCCAATCAGAACTTCAAATTAAAAAAAAACCTACAAGTTCTCCAAATTGAAAATGTATACGATGTACTGCAAACAACTATAGCTCCATGTATTAAACTTTTATAATTTTATTTTTTCAAAAATGTCCCCACTCCGAAAACAAAAAACTACATGTTCGCAAAATATGAAAACAAACGTTCTATAATATTTTGCCTTATATAAATATTTTATTATTATATATCGCCTAGAGAGCCTATTAGAGTCACAAAAAATAGTATTTTACTGTATATTATCATCATGGTAGAGTTTTTGTTTGTATTCAATTATGTATCCATTGCAAAAGCTAATAAGAAGAAAATAAATGAACTGATTGAATACGATTCTGTTCTCATCATTGGTCATAAATGTATGTAATGAAATTGCAATAAATAATTCTCTCTCTCACTCTCTCTAGTGGTTAGCAAAAAACTAAGGAACTAAAGAGCAGTTAATGCAAAATCAATTGTAGATATAAGTTTATCTTATAAAATATTGCACATTTTCAATCACATAGCAGGAATATGAAATAAACATATAAGCTTTTGATCAAAAATCCCCACTTTACCTGTACCTTCGTAAAATTATTAGAGCTTAACAGTAGTAGGTACAAAGAATATAAAGTCTGATCTACTCTAGCAGGTTCTATTAGTATATGCTCAAACATAGTTTTATTTCCATACTTCCGGTATAGGACGTATTTTAATCAAAAACTAATTAGCATATTTTGAGTTGTTAAATTAATATTTCAATAAAACACTAATTAATAATTATATTTTCCATTTAAGCACTCATACGTTTAACAATGTCTGAATCGAGAGCACATATGGTCACTGAAACTGTCAGCCTTGGAACAGGCATCTGAAGCTAACACTTGATTGACGTGAAGCTCTGCCACTTCCATGAAAGTCGCGGGAAAAAAAATGTGTATCTGATTTCTTAGACTGGATATGGCTAACAGAACAGTCCTATTTTTTTTTTCTCTCTTTCTTCATAAAGTTCATCCGAGCAGGAACTGAGAAAGGTGAAGATGTGAAGTTCATACTTATCTAACTCTAACTAACCAAATCTGGGAACACATTGGAAAAAAACTTCAAAGTGAAAAAGAAAAATAGTTAGTTGTAGGTTTTTTGTTACTGTTTTCCTAAATTTTCCAATACTCCTAAGTAGATATTTCAGTTTATGCGTAGTAATAGTATTTTAGTTAACCTTTAGAGGTGCAACTGTATGTAATGACCTATTATGCATAAAATAAAATAATGACTTTCTCCCTCTCCCTCTCTTTCTTCGTCTTTCTCCAATAAAAACAAAAAATACCCGTTTCTTTAACATTAAAGCTAGAAGGTATTTAAGATTCAATGTTCTCATTCTTTTCTCGTGGTTTGGGACATATTGGAAACGATTGTAAAAAAAAAAAATAAAAAAAAATAAATAAAGCCATAGATAACACTCTGCCCGCAGGTCCCACCCAATTAGAAAAGGTCTAGTTGACAATTGTTTAACTATTGTAGTATAGAAGTAACTGTCTATAACAAAATAAACGAATATTGTGCCCACAAAACATCATAAGTAAAAGGAAAATAAGTCTTTAGTACATGTGAAATACAATTTATTTAAAAAGGGATTCTCTTTAATAATTTCATTCAAATTACCAGCCGAAGTTTTGCTTTTTCAGCCATGTTCAGGACTATGAATGACATAATTTTTCAAAATGATTGGTAATTGTATGTTATGGTAGAAGAATAAGAACAATGATTTTGAAAAATTGTATCATTTGGAGTCCAGAAGAAGCCCGAATAGGTGAAAAAGGCTTTGTTTTTTTTGGAAAATCAGTAGGAAATAGAGTAATGGAAAAATAATGAGGCCAGTGATCCTTGGATCCTCTAGTTTTAGTACGACATTACTGTCCAGAATTCAAGTTCTTCTATTACTGTCATCAGAAATGTTGACAATAATTTTTTTAATTATTCATTCGATTGTCTAAGATGGAAACGCATCCTTGAAAGCACGATTTGTAGTAGGAGACTTCAATTGTGACTGAGGACGGGGACCAGAGGCGCTGATGCACTCACAGTGAGCAATTGGGATTAACGCAACCGGTGGAACGAGTGCCCGCACAAGTCCCTTTAAAGAGGAGACAGGAATGTTACCTTTAAACGTTTCAATTGATTTTTTTTCCCTCCGTCTACTTAACCAGCTGATTATTATACCGTCCAATCTAAGGGGCCCGTACTCTACTACTAGCCGACAGAATGCAGTTAGAACTGCATTCTAGTCCGTCTGCTCTCAAAAGGTTTCACGTTTGTAAATTGGCATGCCATTTTGGCTGCGGAGATGGAATACTTAGAAAGCAAGTGGATGTTTATTTATCTCCTCGGTTAATGAGGTGGATTTTTTTTTTCTTGTTAAGGAATGAACAGCACAACATATATAACTTGAAAAAAAATATCTGCTTTGACACACCATTATTTAATTCCGAGATCTTCTGAGATTTTATCTCAGTGCTCTTCCCGTTCTTCCTAGATACAAAATATGTGCAGCGATGTCGCATTCACCTACGGGCTGAAACAGTTGGCTGCATTAAACTGATTCGGATTAGGTAAAGTTTCTCATGTTTATTCAATGTTGTGGAGAAGTGAACCCATGAGTCAACTAATACACGTTTCGAGACGTTTCCTTATTTCGAAGAAGAACCATGGACAGGACGTTCCTCGCTAACAACTGAGGGGAAAGTTCTAGTTCTTCTTCGTGATTTTGTTCAGACGTCACCACCACACCTTCTTAGATGTATCTTCATCCATGAATCATCTCAAGGTTGCCTACAATCATTTGTGCCTTGCTAACCAATCATCAACTGATTCTACTCAACTGTATTCCTTGATATTAGAAAAAATGTGGTTATACTATGTTGCCAGCTCTTCTTTCAAACAGATACAAAATAGTGTTCTGTCTTTCTGGTAATTAATGTCAAAGGTATACATATATATTTTTTTTATAAGCCAACAATGCATTTTAAAGTACCTTTGGACAATACTTCTATCATTTAATTTTTTTTAAAGACATTTTTAAAGATGCGAATGTTGATTATGATTAAAAATTATATCCCTTTGGTTAGAAGTACATAATCCTTCCCAATTTTTTATTATACACAATCATTTTCTGTTACGTTTAACTAAATTTTCATATCAATATTACTTCAATTCTGTGTAATACAAATTGAAAAATTAAATTAAATCATTTAAAATATGACCTGGGCCGGAAATCGTCATATTTAATTGAAAACAATTTTTCGTTAGCCTGTACAATGGGAATCAGTGGGTGGGTTCTGCCCAAAGACCGAAACAGATCTAATGTGAAATAGCTCATTGAAAAAATATGATTATTCATAAAACTCTTGTGAGCCGTCAGTCGGTATTGACGTGACGAGAATTTTAGCCTGAAAAAAACTAATGGAAAAAAATATTGGCCTACCGGCTAACCCTTGAATCTACTTATTTATATTTAACAGCACTTAGGTCATTTCTGAATTTCAATTTTTAACTTATATGACGATTAGTGTAAAAATTATATAATTTAGTAATAAAATAGTAGTAATAAGATTAAATGATAAAAATATGGTATCTCCGCTTTGTAGCTTAGGCGAATAAAATCTAATGATAAATATTATTTATAGTTGTTACTTGAATATTAGTTATTAGACACAACAGTTTAGTAAATCCCCGAAATAATAAAGGAGAAAGCCCCGTCTCCACTGCACGGTTTATGAGCTGGGCTCTTCATGGCAAATACCTTTTTACATAATAATAAAATCTTTATCAATATTGAGAATATGTTGAAACAGTGTACAGTTACGGAGAAAATATTATACTTCTCTTTACGGGTGTACACAAGACGGAACGGGTTGTAAAGAGGAGGAAGATTGCCACTCCTGTTAACATTTCAACACCTATGGGATAGCTCTGCCGGCTTTTTTTTCCTTCTTTATGCTGAACACTTATTTCTTTACGGGCTCTTGGAATAGACATCTAGAATGCCTCTCCTCAATTGGAAGGTATAACTTCAAAACATACAAATAGACAGGTTTTCAAAGCTATGATTTAGTACTGGAAGCAATAATTCTGTTCAAGTATCTTTATTTACTTTTTTATTGGGCTGGTTGGATTATATTTTGAATCAGTGTTTTGTTATTATATGTAATTGAATAAAGATTAATTATTAATCTTTAAGGATGGTCCCTATCATCAGAAATCGTCGTCTGGGTGTTTACGATGGAGTTGATGGGTGGGAGAAAGATTGATATTTAATAGCCTCACCTCGTATTTGCCGGAGCATCTCAACAACTCGTATCTCCTCCTCCGGGCTATAGTAAGCATATCCTGTTATTTATCCGTGTTCCTTCGTTTCCGCATCTTTCATCGTGCCGTTTATGAGCCGCGTTCATAAAAGACCCCATCCACGGCGTGGATGATCCGACCTGTTATGACGACAGCGGTTACTGAGATTCTTCCGGCTACTTCATAAGATAAGTCGTTAAATTTTGAAATTTAAATTTTTATGTAAGCATACACATATATATTGATATTGAAACGATTAAATACAATAAATTCATTATTTCAAGGAGAACTTCGGTTTATACCGTATTATTACTTTTTAAAGGAAAAAATCTCATTAACCAAATCCAATTCATTTCACAATCACCGCAGAGCTCACTGCTAACAGATTTTGGAGGATTTTGAGGAGGTCACGAGGCCACCTTCGCCTAAGGCTTTGATTTGGTGGGGATGGTATGGGGGTCTAGAGCATTAGCATACGGATTATGATTGTACCCTGGCATGCGAGAAAGGGATCACTGGTAGCGGGAGGTGGCTATATCTTGAATGGATGTTGAGATCAGCGTGAATGGTTGTTGGCATTCTTGAGGAGGTTTCAAGATTTCAGGAACTGGCTGCAAAGAATATTACCGGGCTTGATACGTCCATCTAATCCGTATGACCAGGTAGGTGGGAACCCCACGTTATATAGACCATCTTGTTATTTTTAAACGATTGTCCATGAGGCAAATAAGTAGTTTGACTCAATGGTTAGTTTCTTATCGTTTGGACGCAATGTGAATGGGATTTTGTCATAAAAGTTAAATATCCGACTGATTAACTTTGTAAGCCCTTCATCCATTGTAAGCAATACAGAGTAAGTCACACTGGTGAACCGTATAAGGTATGAATGATGTCTAATTATGTGGAGCCGCGGATCGAACAAACACGAAGGGGCCTCGTTTATTTTGATTCCGTTGTCATTGGACCTTGATTAACAGATGCGAAGGACTTTGTCGGGTTGAGCAACGATTGAGCATAACGATCACCTGCTGTCAATCCGCCTCAAGTTCAATTCCAACGCTCTGACCGCAATTGGATAAAACCGAACAATGGGAACTCTAATTATATCTATTATTACTTTATACAATATTTTTATAAAAATCACCAATTAAAAAAAGTATAGTGGGTACACGAGCCGTGATGAATGCGCTCTTTAAAACATGACATTTTTAAGGCTCATTTTCGACATATTTTATATTACAGTAAAAACATGTATTTTTTAATTTATGACAAATTACTGCGTACAGTGCCTATGTTCCAATTATGGTGTGTTAAAAAAAAGTCTTTTTAATTTTTATGTTTATGGAAGTAGCTCAGGGTAATCAATTAAGAGGAAATAATTGCTAAAACCTCCATCGAAACCCTTAATTGGGTGTAGTTATGTAATGGTAGAAGACTAAGAGGCACAAAGTTTATTTTGAGAAATTTGACTTTTTACAGTATACAAAGAAGGATGTTTATAAATAGTAAAATTACTCAAAACAAACTTTGTGCCGCTTGATCTATCATTGTATAATAACATCTAATTGGGCGATACTTCCAATGTAACTATTTTATGTTAAAGTATTCTCCCATGGGGATCCTGTGAAATTGTTCATAATAATTGAAGATTCCCATTACGAAAGGACGATTTGTCAACTGTTAATTGTCGTCCTGGAATCGCTTAAAATGGAGAGATGACGGAGTCTTCGAAGACGCTATTTCTTCATTATTCTTATAATGCTCTTGTATTCCTAAGGAAGTCCAAGGCTGAAATTCTCCTGCCAGATGATTTCCTTATGATGTCATAGGACGATCGGTAGGCAATAGGGGGTCTCATTTCATATCTAGTCGCTATGTTAATGTTAGCCTTTAGATGGTATGAAAAAGGTTGAGAGCCGCTGCGGAGAGTAAGGAGGTGTATAGGATCGCCTACAGCAGTACATTATCCCGTGCCAGCGCCATCTAGGGTGGCCATCTGCATAGGACTCTACTCCCGGTCCCGGTCCTAGTATTTCTCTCTCTCCCGGAGTCTGCCTCCTGGATACCATTTCAGTCGGATAGTTTCCCCTCGACGACTAACGACCTCTTTATCTTAGTCATTATCCCTCGTGTGTTTGCTGACTGCTTTTATCTTATGCCTTCTGTCCTGGAGCTCGTCGGCCGTTTAGTTAATTACAAGGCGCTGTTTAGGCACTACCACGTACCGCATTAGTGTGTTTCTGGTTGGTGTGACGCCCGAGTGGCCAGACTTCATTAGACATTGTAGCATTGGTAATTTTTTTTTTCAAAATCTCCCCTTTTATTTTATTTACATAGTTAACATATTATCTACAATAATTTGAAGCTAATGACTAAAATGATACTCTGTGCTTATTGTGTTTACCGTAGCTACATTTTATACGTTTTTTTTTACTTTCACAAATCTGACGTACGTAATATACGATTTTTTGATAACATAAAAGGTGATAGTGCTCACTTTAAGGATGATTATACTTATACGTAAGTAAATTAAATAATGTTTGCCCGGACAACCTGATGCCATCAATGTGGGAAGTGTGGTGGATTAATGGTGCTTAATAACCGGTTTGGAATCAGACAATTCTAAAAGTAGTATTTTTTTTCCAGGTTGGTAATGGTGATTTTAATTCGATAGATACTAATTGTAGAACTTTATTCCGTTTAAACATAATAATATAAAATCATATTATTAAACACATCATCATATTAATTATTTTTGTTTCTTGGAGCTGCGTGCCTCTGAGATTAAATAAAGTTCTGTTCAAAAAAAAATTATAACAATATTTATTTATTTTCCTATTATTTTTTTTAAATATAAATAATTATCTGTTATTTTGACCCTTAGCTGAATCATTTTCAGAGAATAAAAACTACTAATTGTGTATTTAATTAGCTTACTTTTAGTTTTTCTTTTAATTCAATTGAGAGTTATACTTTTTTTCTTAAATCGTATTGTTGAATGATATTTTTAATCTAAAATGTCTACTTTTAGTTGTTTATTATTATTTTAATTACACGCCCTATTTTGTTTCTTTTTTGTTGGTCAGATCTGCATTTATTTATTATTATATCGTTATCATTCATAGGGGAGATTATCCCGGAATACAGTTATTTTTTCTATATAATTCTACTCTTTTTTTTAAGAGAAAAAACATTTTATTTCAGATAAAATTGACAAATAACCTCAAACACAGCAAGTAAGCAGTAAAGTAGTTTTTGTTTTCTCACAAATTATTCTATTTCACGTAACAGTGCTTCTAGTATTTACATGACCATCGGTCGAAGTAGCTCCAGTATAAAAGATATGAAAAATAAATTTTAGCGTCTTAGGAATTTCACTGCTTAAAAAATCTTTTGTTTTTCTGCCTCATAATTTCTAACTAAATTTCAGCTCATAAATAATTATACAGCTGTTACCGGTTGGAGATGAATCATTTAAATAAATACTCCTCTGTCTCTCCACAAAATAGTTCATGAGACAATATCGTTTTCAAAAGCTCTAAGCTTTCATTCATAGTCGCTAAAATAAAAAGTCACATGATGAAATAATAAATAAAAATGTATTACTTTCACTTTCATGAAATACGTTAAACTTTGAGATATCGAAATGAATCTGGGTTTTAGCTTATTGTAGTGCTTTCATTGGAATCACTTTGGCTTTATCCCCAGCCGTAGAAGCTTTAGATATTTTAATGTATACATTCAGAAAAAAACTGTTCCAGTTTTGATTTTTTGTCCGGTTCACTTTCCCCGTCTGAACGGTTGTTAAAAGCCCCCTTCACAAAAGAAAAAAAAAAGGAAAAGGTAAGAAGATTGGTCATTACGAAGGCATCGCTAAAAGAAAAGGCGACAGGCCTGGATTCGGTTGAGGGCACGTGGTTTATGCTAATACCGGCTAAGGGTGAGGGGCCAACCAGCGTGAAATGGAGCGGGTTGATGGCAGCCTCCTGTGAGAGCCCTTGATTTCTTCAGCCTTGCGGATTATAGTTATCCTGCTGGTGGTGCGGTCACCTTACGGTACAGCCTCCTCCACTTCCTCTAGTACATAACCACCGGACGACATTGGCCGTTGGCCGCGGAGTTGGCAATCACAGTTGATTTATCCCGTCCATCCTCTCACGGCCGCTCGGCTCTAAATGTCCCACTTCTGAACAGTTCCCCTTGAGACCCGCGTGGGCGGTCTTTACGCTCGCGGTCGTTGTTGGGTCTTTAAAGGAAAACTCCGTGTGGAGGCGGCTCCTGAGGTCTCTTTCTAAATGTTCCATGGAAACAAAGAACCTCCTGCAGACTGAGGAATTTATTACGACTGTTCGACGAAGGCTGTAAAACTGTACTGGTTGCGGCCATCCTACGTTATACTGGTATCCAATAACTTTTCAACTAGTAGACAAACCTCTATTTTTACACATATATACGTTGGTACAATAACTTTTACGATTACGTGCCCACTTAGTTTACATATGGAGTACATAAGGAACTAAGCTACAATATCAAAACAAGTAAGCTATAATTGAATAAAAAATCGTTGTTTACAAAGTAACCTACGCTCATATAAATATTTCAACAGGCAGGTAGCTAATTTCTCAGTTACTTATAATACTCCTGAGGGTGACATCTTAGAGCTGTTGAAAACAATCTTATTTAATCCAATATTTATTTCCGAGGAGAATTTATCTAGTTTTACTTTTGTTCTAGGTGCCTTTGTAGACCTCCCTCTTTTGTCTTATGCTAAAAAAGTGTTTTAGCTGTGATATAAAAAAAACGAGCTGTATATCAGTGTAAATTACACCATCATTTCTTCGAAATGAGCAACTAAGTATTTAAGCGCCTATATTTTTTCAGTGCGGACTGGACTGATCGGGGTCTCCTCATTCGGACCAATGCATTTGGATTAATAAGCTTCAGGAATCGAATCTACGATCTAAAAGTTGACGGACAAGCCACTAAATCAAAAAAACTTTTTTTAATGAAAGGGGATTGACCAATAGTAAACGGCAGTAAAACAGACAATAAAACTAGATACATAAATAAGATGCATAGAAATGCGCACAAATAGCATACAAAAAAGTAATGAATGCACTGAATCACTTCATAATCAAGCAAGAAAATCGTAAAGAAAAACCAGAAAAAAAACAAAACTACTAGCTAATGGTGGGTTTCGGTCTTGCTCTGCCCACGCCTGTAGTTAGACAGCAAGCCGTAGCATTAACTTGATCTTCCACTATTTCTTCCAAAGCATCGGTTGCGGTGAGTTTGACCTTTTTATTATTGTTGTGTTTAAGAGTCAATCTGAACTAGTACTTCGATAAATTCCATTCTTACCTGATGGTGCCCAACTTTTAAGAGTTGCGCTATTGCTATTTATGTTGAATACATGTTTTCTGATAACTCACAGGAAGTTTTTTGGAATATATCTAAACAAAATACCACCTAAGAATTTCTTTTTTTTTATATTGGGAGAAGATCTGCAGTATATTTTTTTTCTTACGGAACGGATCTAATGGTCGGAATCAAATACTCCGATCGAAGAGCTGTGAGAATCGAGGCTAGGAATGCTGGGGGGAGGGGGTCCGTTAAGAATGGGATTGGCGAGGACAGTTGAACTGAAAGGTTCATTGACGGCTCGGAATCCTTTGAAGAAGCGGAAGAAGGATAAAAAAGAAGTGGGTCCTGGCAGGACCTGAAGGACGCGTGCTTCGTGACGCGGCTGCTTTCATCGCGATAGCTAGTCGCCGCATCAAAGGCCAATATGGGAGAAAGAAAGAACAAGAACAAGGTGCATAAGGGCTCTGGTCACTGGTCTGTCCCGTACCGGCCCTTTAGTGTCTCCGCTTCTTTAGTCTACATCGATACGCTATCCCTTAATTATCATTCTAGCCAGAATGCCACATTACAGATGTGCGCGACAAAATCTTCACGTACAAAGAAGAGAATGTTTTAAAAAGAATGATACCCGGTTGTCCTATGTTGGTGTCTTTCTCAAGTATTCACATGTTATTACTCAACTCGGGCAAAACAAAACAAGAAAGTTAGTCCTTGAATATGTTTTAGTATCCCACTTTATTGTAATATTTGAACCAATAACACAGATCACAAAGGGAGCACAGGTGAAATTTAAACTTTTTTTTTCGTATTTTGAGCTACGAGAAATATTTTTAAATTCAAACTCGAAAACTCATCTGATTATGTCTAAATCAAGTACTAAGAATCTGACTATCATCAAGTTAAAGCCCATCATAACAATGGCCCTTAAAGATGCCGAAAAACCCATAAATGAATACGTTCTATGTTGTTTTTATCATTCAAAATCTCTATTGTGATCAAATTACAACCTACCTTATTGGGCAATTAGTAATTGTGATAAATGTTCTCATTCATGCCATATTACTACCCATATTGGCCAATTCTTTGTTCTTCGCTCATTCATATATAACTTCTTTATTGTGCTAAAATTACAATCTGTCTTATTAGGCAATAAGTAATTGAGATAAATATTCTCATTCATACCATATTTACAATTCATCATTCACTCGCTCATTCATACCATATTTACAAATAGCCCCGAGACCTCCCAAATCCACATATCTGTCACCTACCTCGCATGCGAAAGAGGAAGTAGAGTCTTGGGAAGTTCCCCATGTTTCTCCGTCTGCCGCGTCACCGGATACAAACCAGCAGAGGATGACCAAGAGCGTGATAGCCACAGACGCTCAGGACATGATTGGAGAAACTGCCCATTGCCAGGACTCACACTGTCACGTATTTATATCGGCCACTTTAGTCTCCGAGGAGGATTATAGGGAAGTCTGGCTCGGAGTAATGACAGTGCTAGGTGGTTAGTGTGGTAGTATAGGTTACGATGGAATTTCGCGAACTTAAAAGAAATGAGTTCAGGAATATTAGGGAAAGTTGGGTATATTAAGATTTAATTTTTATTATTTATTAAGTTTTTTTGGAAAACAGAAATTAATATAACTGATTGATCTACAATAAGGTTAAATCTTAAATACTTGGCTCCAAAGTTATCAGTTATTATGACATATAGATATTATGTATCATTCGTGAAATTATATAAATGTCCAATACCACTAAATGTTATGTGGGACCATTTTTTGATATTATATTAATTTTTTTTTTTTTTTTTCAGCAAGTCTTCTGCTGATTTAGTTGTTACAAAAATTATGGTTTCAGACCCAACAGTCGTATACCGATGTGTTAAAGCGGTTTGGTCCTTCCAGCACGTATTTTTGTGTCAAACTTTCAGATGTTAACATTATTCCCTTTGTCTGTTGAAAAGGCAATTTTTATTGTCTGTCGGGGATTCAATCCAGACAGCTTTCTTCGAAGGTGCCCTTAGAAGCGACGCTCGCCACTATCCGACCACTATCGTCCTACGTTCGCTGATTGCATTACCATTCGCCTCAGGCCATAACTCACAATTAAAGCCCAACGATATCGGCACCGGAGCTCTCCTATCTGTGCCGAGAGATGTAGAGCTGATTAGACCGGAATCGGTGCGGAAAGCGTTTTTTTCAGAATAATCCCAACAGATTTAACATAACAAGTTCATGGCTTTATTGATGGAACTCATACGGGAAAGGAATTCAAAAAAAAAAAAAAATGTTCAGTAATAAAAGTAAGACTAGGAAACTTGCGAAATTTATGAGGGCTCCTTCATATGCAAATTTATACAGGCTTTTAAACTATTTTATCCCGGTAATTGTTCTGGATTTAAATATATTATTATTCATCCCAATGGTGTTTACTACAGGAACGGTTAGGAGTATAGGTTTTTTTTTTTTTCTTTTTCGCGTGTAAAATATTTTTCCTGATTATTTTCAAGTTTATTTTTTTTTTGTTATTATATATCGTAAGTGAATGTATTATTTTGAAATGTTCATTTCTGAGACGACTATCGATTAGTTATTCATTTGTGATTGTGTAACTGTTCGTTAGTAAATCGTGATTCTCGGCACCACAAATCACTTGAAAACAGTTTTAATATCGCTCGATTTAAATGGTAAAGAACCACTTTTTTTTTTTTTTTTTCTAAGCTCTCTAGTTAGAATTTTAGGATGAGGGAGAAATATAAAATATTTAGGGTGATCGGATCCTTGTACTAGGAGGACCTGCTTAAAGGTGGTGTGAGAGGAGTAAGGAGTGTGGGAATTCTCGGTGGAGGTTGATTGTTACGGTACAGTGGTGAGAGTCCACTGGTGGCTGGGCCTAGAGTCTTCTCTAGGCATGTAGTGCAGTCGTAGTTAGTCTGATATCAGTGAGGTTTATAAGAGAGATTTATAAAAAACCACTATAAATAAGAATTGTTTATGTATGTGAATGTAATTTTGATTTTATTCGGGAGGTTTTCATTTGTCTGTGACTATCTTTACCTAATTTTTTATTTATTTTTGATTCGCTGAACCACCGTGACTGTGATAGAGTAATATTTATCGAAAACCATTCTCAAATATCTTATAATAAAGTAGAAACAATAGAATAAGACATAAAAGTTTAAAAAATACAAATTGAATCGAAAAGTTTAAATAATGTATCATATAGTAACGCAGTCAGATCTGTTACTCCAGATCTGTTACTCCAAGCCTGTAACATTTATGAATTAAATACACTTACGATATTTGTCTTGAAGGAAGCTGGTTTATGTATAGGACGTGAAACTTATACGTCGATAATAAATTAGCAGCTCTACTTCATGAGTTATATACGTTGCGAAATGTCAATAAGACCGATAGGTAGCTTCGCCGTCCGTTTCTTCCTTACATAATTTCTGAGATAAGTCGAGTAGAGGTTTTTTCCGATATCGTTTCACAATACGTACAATTTGCACGCTACTCCCGTACAATATGTTTCAGCTGTGATTATAGGCGTCTGAAAGGTGCGCGGGTTCTTTACACCTGCTATTAAATACGAGGATTGCCTAATACAACCTTTTGCTGCCGTAGTGCTATATGGCCTCGCCAATAATTATAATAATCTAGTATAGTCAAACCTGCCAACATAATACGAATCCTATCATTCCAATCCAGAGTCCTCAGAAACAATATGTTCAAAGCTCCCTACGATCTCTATGTAAATTTCTTGACCTTATAACGTCATGATTGGTCAAATTCCATGAATACTTATCCTCACTCTAAATACATCTCCTCCTTGTGCAGTTAAACTCATTCATTCCTCCTAATCTCCTAAAGCGGAGGTTGCCTCGCTATTCATCGTAAATTGATAATAATATCATGTGGTCCTAAGCATTGACTAAGACTCCCCATTATGCCCTGAGCGTCTGTGGCTCACTTGCTTTATTTTTTGTCTTTACCACATAAAGGGTGAGGTCAGGGGAACTTCATTGCTCACGACTTCTTCTTCCGGGTAATCCTTGGGGCCCGGAGACTCCTGGGCAGATTGCGTACAAATCATGTTACATACAGTATGAATGATCGTATGAGTTTGCACTGTACATTTTGAGTGAGTGAAATTGTGTATATGGTACGAATGTGGTCATAAATTGCAATTACTAACGTTTTAATAAGCACGATAAGCAAATTGTAATTGCACCTACCTTTCAATTATTCCGTTATGTATGATTTCAGTTGTACAATGTTTTTACAAACAATCACAGAAAGATTCGCGCGGCGAAAGCACCTACACTCGCGCCGAAGACAAAACGTGATTTATGGATGAATGGTAACACTACGTATTGCCAGTTTACTATGTGCTGCTAATCGTACTCCAAGTGCAATGGTCGAAACTGGAGAGCTGGAGAGCCTCGACCTCGCGGCCAGCGTCACTTATCGAAATGGATTTAGGCAGGCATCAATCATACGGTAGCTATCATTCATCAAACTGGAGGCAGCCGGCCCGCCCTTTCGTAAAATCGGTTGAACTATATCTGATATTAACTGAACTTTGTCCTCTTTCTTCACAGACTCTTGCTCTAACACATAAGTCGACGGGTAGGAAATTCACCAATGAACATTATGTTCTACCATAGAGTCGACAATGTTACTGTTTTGACACCAATGGTATTTGCCAGTTTGTTTTATCATTCTCACAGTGGTAGTCAATTGATTGTGTAATAGAGGGGTATACGGCTTAAATATTGTTCCGGGTAGTTTTCTACTCAATATCCACTGAGAGTAGAAACGGTTCCGTACTCATCCATACTACAATAAACAATGGGTCACCGAAATATCTTAGCATTCCGTAAACAGACGTTTGTGGAGGGTTAGCAAAAATAAAAATTCATCAAAGGCATATCGATGTTATGATTGCAGTAGTAAAATTAATACCAAAAACTTTTATTTAGAATGGTATAGACAGTATTTGTTAATTATTTAATGAAGTAACCACTTGTTTTCCTTGAATTTGAAATTCTATAGCGATGGTATCATCCGTCAGAACAACAGATCGGCAGAGGAAAAACATTCACCAAATATTTGTACAATTAAAGAGGTGGAAATTGAAGAAGCTAATAAATAGGTTCGTATGAAATATCGGCGCCAGTGTCCTGAAAACTCGTGATTCAGAAAAGAAAATTACTCTAGTTTTTAACGAAATACTTCGTATTATTTGTTAAGCCGTTAAAATACAAAAAGATTTTCAGGTTCACAACAGGAAAAATTTAAACCACATTCCCTTGTTGACCGCCAGATGACTTCGATAGGACAAAGTGTGATAGTGTTAAAAGAAGCACGTGGAATCCTCATAAAAAACATTGCAAAAGTCTAACATTTTTTTAAAAATCTTGATACGAGTTTTTTTCCGGCATTATCATTATAAAACCGTATGATGGAATCTGATCGAGCCTCTGTACCTGTACAAAAGTAAAGCCTATTCCTTCGGGCTCGGTAATACGAACATGTCTGCTATGAATTTGCACTCATTTCATCTAAATGGTCCTATTTTTATATATATTTTTTAACGTGCTATATTAATCTAAAGCACCTCGCAAACTTATTTAAATTCAGACGTACGTACAGGAAAGGAAAGCTTGCTAATATTTCAGGACAGGTCAGCCCTCGCTGGCAGCCCGGGCATTACTCAAGCGGCCTAAGTATTCCCTTATCTGTACGAAATTTCTTTATAACGCTGTCAAAAATCTCACAGAGCGGGGCGAATATTATACTATGAAATTACATATGAGACATGAGATATTTCATGCGTGATGCATGTCCCTCGTATGTACCCCCTCCAGAGACCGGGTTGCGAACCTTGACCTATTCCAGATGAGAGATACGTTTCTGGAACCGCCCTCTTCAGAGCTCGAATGCGGGTAACAAGGCCGGATATAACTCATTTGGGACTCAAAAGATTCTTTGGATGTCACCCTCACACTCCTGCACCTCTCCGGAGCTCTTGGACGTCATTAGTTTCCATAGCCACTCTAGGCCGGTCGAGCACCCCCCCCTGCATACTTGCCTAATGATCTTGGGCGCATTATCATTTTTTTCGTTCTGATTTATTATGGTTGGCTAAAACTACGAGTCTGTGTCCGCCAAGTTGAGGAAGGCTTTCCGGCTTAAAGCGTCTCTTCAAATAATAAACGAGAATATTTTCGTAGAGGGAAATGAGGATCATAAATTCGAAAAGATTAAAGTGGTGTTTTGGACAACATTTAAAACACTGTTTTAACAAAACAAATTTTCGGTGCGCATGGTACAAACGACTATAGGCTATTTATTTGAAACTAAGATATATAACCACACATTTAACTGCATGTAATATTACATCAATATGATACTAATCGCACAATTTTATTTTGACATAATATTTAGAGATATCTGTAAGGAACTAAATAAACTAAAATTGCACCAGTTGCTTCTGTATATTCTGTACTTGTGCTACATTGTATGCAGTCAATAAAATCGTAATTGCTAACTGATTGCACTTATATAATCCATGTATTACGATATTTTAAGGCGATGGAGCGCACCCTCCAGAAAAGTCGTAGACTAACACTAACAAAGTTTGTGGACACTCAGAAACTCAGGGTTTAGTGTTTATCAGAGAACCATTTATTTTTTCTTAAAAGTTACCTGCCTACAAGAAACATCATGGTTAATTTTTAGGGTGCGATAGGGGTCCACGAAGCGGCAGGAATTTGAACTACCGGTACATTTCAAACCTTGTTTTCCGAAGGATTTAAGTCGATTTGAGTGAAAAAGTGTGCCTAGAACGTATAGATAGTCTAGAACTTTAAAGAAAACAATAATTGAGTTTTTTTAAAAATCGATTAATCCCTATTTGTAAGTTGGTATTTTTTTTTTTTAAGCCAGATGTTATATCTGTATTCTTCTATTCAAATCTCATAACAACCAGTCTTCATTTTATCAAAATGCTTCAAAGTAGAACGAACAAGTCGACCGAACTGCCAAAATATTTAGTCAACAAACAATGGTGCCTTAAAGCATTGCCATATATAAATCAGTCATTTTTTTTTACTACTCATAATAGGATTACACGGCAAATGGCATGGCTGTTCCACGGGCATTATCCGTAATCTTCTGGTAACAACAACACGGCTAAGAACTGTCATGTCATGTCGCTCCGTTGTTTTATAACGTACGGCAAAGCGTAAATAAATCTAGTCACAGATTTAGATCTGGTTTTGACATCCCTGTTGTACCACACTGGTTTCTTTTCGTTGTAACACTTTTGGCTCTATACTGTGTTCAACTTTTCCTAGTTCACGATTGAGGTGAAATAGATGTTCAATCAACAAAAGTTTTACTGAGAAATGAACTAAGTTCATAAGTATAAAGTGAACAACTATACTTACTAACAACTAGAAGGTATGTCAACACAATAATTATTGGCATTTATAGGATATAAACCAACTTGTAAAAGTTTGATAGTTATCACTTAAATCTTAATTTTATAACCTGGTATGAATGAGATCATTTATCACAATTACTTATAGCCCAATCAGGCAGACTGTAATTTTATCATAATTTTTAATTGGAAAAAAAAATTGTTATAACCAAGTTAATACTATATATCTTTATTCCAAAATAGATCCAGGTTAAATAGTAAAAATACTGTAATTATTTTTTTCTGAATGAGGTTTATTGTGGCTTCATAGTTTTTATTAGACAACTTCTAGTGCACAAGATACCTGAATGAGGTGAATCATTGCATGCTCATACCTTTTAAAATTAAAAATCTTTTGAAAAATATTGGAACAAGTTACGAGTCCACGTATAGTCTGTTCCCCGAAATGAATATTTTTTGAACATCGGATTATCATTAAAATTTGCAATATTTATCAAGCATTGAAGTAACTAATTTGATTAGGTGTTTTCGTAGCTCTAGTGCTTTATAAGTTGCTTAGATGGTGTGGCAAGAACCCCTTTCGGGCGATTTTGTTGAGAAATAGAGTACGACAAGCGTGTTAATAAAATTATCGTTTTTTTTCTTCTATTGTACCATCATAAGGGGTAATATTTTATGCAATCACTTAAGACCTAAAGCTCTCATCTGGGGCAGATTTTCATATTCGAGAATACGCTCGAGTTGTGCTATGAAAACACTAAGTTTCCTTCTTTGATTGTGAAAAGATAATGTCAAACAAATGTTTTCTGCTCAAATTGTACATTCATTACAGTCACAAATTCATTTTTGTTCAGATTTAAATCTGATGACTCGGGATTTGCTCAGTTTTTTTTTATATCATAAAGGTTATGCTGTTTTGATTTGTGTGTCGGCAGCCTCGAGTGGCTTGAGTTACGCACGGTTTCCTCGCCCGTTTCCAAGGCCGTATCGCCGAAACTATAAGTTTCTCTTCTTCTCGTAGAAGGCCTAGCTGATATACTCCGGATAGGATACTAAAAAGTCCGCTCCTAGCGGAGTGAGGCCTGGCTACATACGGGTTTCGTGGTGGCCCCGGGCGGTAGATAGCGTAGGTAATTATTTGTTGTGGTGCAGTAAGGTCTCGTATGTTGCAAGGAATAGATGGGCCTAAGATAGTTGTAAGGGCGGGGCTCAAGGATCTCCCCATAGGAAGAGCGGCGCAACAGAAGAAAAATAGAAAAAGGGATCGTTGGGAAAACTCAAGTGAAAAAAAACGTACGGATGGTGAGCAATGGATTGACCTTTGTATAGCGGTCGAAGAACTAATAACTCGTTTATATTCAACAAGAAAAGCTGAAGTCGACCGAAACAAGAGACAAACCTGTAATTAATCGAGGATGGATGTGTTTTGATAAATCGATTCAAACGAGTGTTCATTGTGGCGCAGGTTCGGCCTTCGTCTCTTTGGAGCAGTTGTCCATCGTACGGTCACGCAAAAGGAAACGCCTTGTAAAAATAATTTTCCTTTTAATACATGAAATGAGAATTCACTTGGAGAGCTTCAAGGAAGAGGTCTTATTTTAAATGACATACGAGACAATCACATGGTCAAAAAAAATGATCTGATCCATTTAAGAGCTTAAAGGTCAAATCCAGAAAACCTCTCATTGGCTAGAAAACTATAAAGAACGTTTAGAAACAAATTTCAGTCTTTTTTGCTAAAATTTGATCTATCCTAAATTTGATTTAATGTTAAAATGTAACCAGAATTATAACTACCTACAGATTCGATTTTTCCATTAAAACCTTCACCTTGCCAAAGCAAGCCGAAGTACCTATTAATAAACGTTTCAAAGAACATATAAAAAGTAACTATGGAATGAACGTTTTCACGAATCCTTTCGATGGGCAAATCTTTTCTTTATCTAATTTAATTTAACGCTGAACTCATGCCCCTCGTGACTGACTTTATTAGCGGTCTTCGTTATTTGAAAAAAAAAAGTCAAAAAAGAAATCTTTATAGGTCGCCATAAAACTGAATCGGGCCAGTAATGGAACCATAGGTCGGGCCCCGGCTGTCCTTAAAAGTCGGAGCGGTCTGAAGAACGTCAAATCCTTTGATTTCTTCGGCGAGCCAAACCCAAATTCCCGAACGGGATAATTTTCCGTCGGGAATGTTTCAACTACCGTCGCTATTTTTAGATCTTATCTCCGGCTCAGGAGTAGCCTATCATTTGAAAAAAAAAGTCCAGTAATTTATATTGCAAACAACACAAAGAAAAATTCCTTATAAAATTCACCAGTTAAATTTATCCCGGAGAACATTAGCGGTGGTTTTTCCACAGAATAATACGGAGATTTCAATTACAATTCATCAGGAATACAATGAATTTTATTTTATGCTTTAAAAAGAATAAATCATCCACGCCCGTTTCCCTTTTGTATCAAAGTTTTAATTTACAGAACCAAAATTGGAGTACCAATGTTCTTCTTCTTTTTTTTTTTAATGAATGTAACCAAATTAAGGACGTAGAAAATGATGGAACGTATTTAGAGTAGCCGCGTTCTGGCCCTAGTCTCGATATTTTCTCAGTCATCGAATACAATAAATTGTAAATAGCTAAAATATATAAATAAAATTTTTTTGACTCGTTGCAGCACCTGAAAAACCCAGTGTTTAACACTATGACCCCACCACCCCTCCCGCATCGATGGCAACAGACTGAGGGGGAAAAATTAGGTTAAGAATTAGTAAGTAAGGTTGATGAAAAAGGTGAGCCCCATCACCTTTATTATTCAGTTTAGTCCAGTCACGTATAATGTATATCATTATACTTGTTTGTTCATTATATAATTTTTATAAAATAACAAAACCTGTATATAATGTAGCAATGCTACAGGAAATACAAAAATAATTTGTAAATAGATTCGCCTGAGGGTCTGTAATTGTATATAATTATCTGTAAATTCAAAGGGGCTATGGAAGAAGAAAAAAAATATATGGATAAAAAGCAATTATAAGTGGCTTGAGTAGTATCAAATCATGGTGATGTTAAAAATGAATGGCTTTTATTAGATAGAAATGAATAGGTGAAATGTTACAACAGTTACAACACGACCATTGAAACTTTACATATTTACGTTTGGTATTTGTACCACTTTTAGAAATTTAGGATCGATAAATATGCTGCGTTGTCAACAAAAGATGAGTGCAGCTAAGCTAATTTATTGAAATTATTTTTGAATTTAAGTTCTTTTATCTCATAATCAATATTTAAAATCCATGCATATACTTATCTAAAATCTTTATACTGAATTCAAATGTTTGGCTATATCTTCCATGCTTGCAACATTCAACTAAAGGCCTTTTTTTTAGCCCGACAGACGAAGTACAGGAACAAAGTAGAACCTCCTTCTTCGGGGTCTGTGATATTTTTCTTTTTCCTTTTTCCAGTTCCTACCTCCTAGGAATATATATATTTTTTTTTAATTTAACGGTTACAATGGTATTTCCGACCTTTGGGAGATAACCTTTCTGCCGACTAGCCCGAGGGGGTCTCAAGCCCTGGGGATGCGTCAGCGACAGCCGGCAGATACGGCCGAAATAATGTACAAGAAGATATCCGAGCCAGCGCTCGGGGGAACTTGTGATGGCCACGAGCTATAAACATCTTGTCTACATTATATGCAAATTATAGCCGTGCGATATGGGCCTTAGCGTGTCTCTTCCGACCGGTCAAGAACTGTTTCACCTATTATCATAGGTAACCGCTCCCCGTGTCTTGGTTTTTGTCTGAAAAAAGCATGAAATGAAGAAAGGTTTCCTGCGATCCCCTTTTTAACCTTCATAAATAATACATGTCGGGATAGGTTCGTTTCTATATTCCGTCCGTGAGCGTGATTTCCCTGTCAGAATGCAACGTACTGCGAGAAGGGGTCAAGAGCATCAGTGACCAAGTGATGGATTTTTTATTTATTTAGTTTTCTTTTTTTTCAAATAATCCCAGAGAACATATAAATGTGACATAGAATACTACCTTTTTTTTTTTTTTAATGTTTATACATTTAACAGAGCAGGTTCGCATTTTTGTTGTGCTATATAAGGAGATTTGATGAATAAATTGAAGTACCTCCGGTCATAAATGTCATAAGTCGACAAATATTCCGAACAAAGTCCCGTATGAATAATAATGAATTACAAATAGAACATTCATTACTTGCAAACAAAATGAACTTTAACATTTTAAAGAAAAGTGACTAATTAAAATAAAGCGTGAACCCCTATAAGAGCAAAAAAACAAACAATAAGATAAAACCAAAGCTTGTTTAACTCCACTTAGTGAATAAAGTCGTAGATGGATGTACAAAATAACATACTACCTAAATAAACAATAGTAAAAACCGAAGTAGATGCCAGACCAAAACCAGGATATAAATAGACAACAATAAAATAATGATATAAATGCAAAGAATAAAAGTATGATAATATAGTGTAACGAATAGTTCATTTACATATATTTGAAAAATACGACTTACTTCATCATTTATGTTAAAAATAAATTTTTACAGAAAAATAAAATTGGTAAATCACTTTGAATAAATGCTGAGGCCAGTGATCAGTGAATTGGTCGTACTTAAGCCTAGGTTTACCTCGTCCAATAATTGCTTTTGAATCCCCTTGTGATTTCTATTTTTCTGTCATCAAAAACTTATTTGGGATGATCAGATCTGAATGTGCCTTAAAATCGAGTCTAGAAGCAGCGGGAAAAGACATTCGAAGGTTCTGATAAAACAATGGATGGGAGGGAGGGACATATTTTGGAAGAATTGTTAATAGCTTTCTCCCTCTTAGCTAAGGCCTCCAAATTATTTATAACTGTTAATCTTTCTTTACGTTATGGTTATATAAATAGATATTAGGTGATATTTTTTTTCAAGCCAGTCTTTATGAAAGTTTCTACCGCTAGGAACAGGTTGCCATTTTTTTTTTTTTTAAGCCTGCTACTACGGTATATACGGTAAGTATCTTATCAAGGATCAAATCCACCTCCTAGGCTGGGACTCAAACCCGCACTGCCAGTATCAGAGGAAATAACAAATAATAATAATAAAAACATGTTTTATTTTGAAGATTGAGGAAACAACAAAATTAATCCCCTACTTTGATCAATATCAACATTAAGCTAAATATGACTTTAAGGTTTAGAATATGTTATGCAATCATCTATTGACATTTTTCCTGTACATTTCATTTAATGTCCTCCCTACTAAAAATAAAATAATTTTTTTAATTCAGACCAAAAGCTTTAAAGGATTTTGAACAATATAAAAAGACTTTTAAATAATATTGACATTGGCCTTTAATCTCAGCAGATTCTTATTATTTTACATTGGTGTTATTATTGGTGTTAATATTCATCCATTTTTGATTCGTTTTATATTCATACGCGAGATGAAAACTAATTAACTGAAAATGTTCGTTTCCATGAAGGTGGTCTTTGAGCGGAAGGATTGAGGCATAACTTGGCGGAGATGTCGTGGTGCACGTGATACAGGACGACTTTTCATTCATTATGCCAAGCGCATCTTCCATTCACATGCAACTTTCTCAATGGGTTTCAACTCCTTCCCCCAGTGGTGCATCCCATTCACCACATTCGATACAACCATTCGCAGTCGATAGGTGAACTCAAATAAACAACGCATAAATAAAAAACGTATCATTCATGTTCCTACCCCCGTTAACATAAATGTTGACAATTTCAATGTTTTATTTTAACTTAAAATAAAGGGGCTATGAAAAAAAACATTGAAGATCGTGTCCGTTGAAATCTTAATCGCACAGATGATGTCCCAATCGTGCCAAAAAATCTCACGTGTCAATTTTTCCGAAACTAAAAAAAAATAATTGACGTAATTAATTGGAATTAGGAGCTTGAAACGGTAGCAAGTTGGCAAATCCTTCGCTTAATAAATAATTGATGTGTAATTGGCACTGTTATAACGCAATAAACTCATATGTCATTATGCCGTATCGAGCGCAGTCGCCTGTGTCGTCCAATCATAATTCTTGTTTAATTTTTATTTCACTATGCAAATTATTTTTCGATTGGTAACTTGATTAATCGCGTTATGGTGCAATATAACAAAAAAACATCTAAATTTAACGTCTGAATTCATGAACTGAATACTAATAACTCCATTATATTTTAGTATCGTTAGTATCGTTTGTTGAAATATGAAAATTTACTTTAGCGTCAATAAAATGGTAAATGTATTTCATAAAAAAATTGCATCATCAAAATAATTATTTGTAAGATGCCTTTCTCCCCTTTGAGCCTGACTGAAATCAGATTATGTACTACTGCATTGAAATGTTCACTGATTTTCGTGTCAATTATGACACTAAGAATGCAAACAAAAGTTGTTTTTTTTCTTTTTAGGGGTGAGTTGTTCATGGTTATTCTAGTAACCGACATAGTTTAACAAATCTTTTGTGCGTTTTTGATTAAAAATCCCAAATCCGTTTTAAAAAATCATTCGAAAAAAAGGGGAACTCCTCGGCCTTCAACATACCCTATTGCTCTGAATTGTTCCTTATTTTGTCCATAAAAAATATAATTTATGTGTGCAATATATTAGTTGGTACAAATTAAATATAGTTATAGATATATATATATATATATATATATATATATATAGAGAGAGAGAGAGAGAGAGAGAGAGAGAGAGAGAGAGAGAGAGAGAGAGAGAGAGAGAGAGAGAGAGAGAGAGAGAGAGAGTAAGAATTTTTCTGCTTCACTTTATTTTACATTGGCTCATTACAGTTGTTGCACATGTTATAGTAGATGACAGACGCCAGACCGCCTCTAAACCAAAATTCACATCACGGAAACCTTCACCTGAAACTACTACTAATCCTAAAGGATATAATTAATGTATTTATGCATATTCTTCCTAGTTGAAACATTATGTACAACACTTACTAAATTACTCAACCCTTTAACTTTTTAAGAAAACATTGAGTGCTTTCTTTTATTATTAATAAGGTCAATGAGTAATAATCAGTGGTATCATGTAGTCGGGAGATGATAGTATGCCTAAGAGAATTCGTAATTATTCTTAAGAATTTATTCTGTAGTCTTTGCAGTTCAAGGAAGTCACTACTAAGATGATACTCCAGGAGACGACACATCGGTCAATAGAGGTCTGATAAGCATTTTATAAACTATTGATTGATAATTTATCGGAAGATATTTTTCAAAGGAATGGATGGATGAAACAGCGATAAGATTGCAGCCTTGCCTTTTGCTCTAATAAAATTTATCAATCGTTTGGTTAGCTCTGGAAAAACTGATCCTTCCAGATGAACTTTATTGACGCTATTTTTGTTCATGTTCTTCTCGTCGAATGCCGAAACAGATGTTTGTAGACTGTGAGCGCTTCCCGTGGTTCACATCCGATGGGAGGAGCAGCCCCTAGTGAGACAGAGACACCGTGCAATAGCGCACCGGTTTTTAGAAAGGCCGTATTAATTGTGCAAGGCCGACTCCTCCCCTCTAAGGTGGGGGGAAATGCCAAGGTCCTCACGCAACCCCTCCCTCCTCTAGTCTTATCTATCGTCGCTCTGATAACGGCATTTTAATTCCAATCGTCTCACCGTTTTTTCCATTCAAAATATTCTTCAGAGTAAAACTGAATATTGATACATTATATATTATCCGAAAATGAGTTTTTTGTAAAAATGCTTGAAGTCTCTCCTAAAACATCTTTACTATTAATAATGCCATGCTCTTTAGCAACTGAGGAAGGCTACAATCATGTGGGGTTGGCTGGTTACTAGGCTGTGTGTACTTGTACAGATCGTATGAATGATTGAGCAAATATTGAACTGTAAGTATGGGTTGAATGAGTTCAACGATTACAATTACGTATTGCCTAAACAGTGAAGATTGTAATTTTATTTCAATAAAAAGACCTTTAAACCTTATTACCTTTAAAAAAATATATATTAAGTCGCACTCAACGTTTCGTTTATTTAGCCATCCTTAGGACTACAGTTCTGACACAAAAGATAAATCTACGAAAGTAGAAGCCAATTACAAACAAAACACCTAAAGTAATAAAGCATAAGATTGGCGGCAATCAAAAGAATAAAACAGCACACCTGTGATCGATCTTTAAATTCACATTAATTATTTTTTTTATATACTGCGTTTACATGCTATGTTCGTTCAAAAACGTCTTATTTCAACCACCCAAAACCAACGTATTTCAAACCAAGCAATTTTCATCATAAAAGCTTAATGCGTAAGGGTCCTAAATTTAAAATTTTTGTGTAGCTACCTAGGGTGTCTGATGTATGTGAATGATCTAGTAGTATGTTTTGGCATGGTGCATGGTGATGTTATCACAAGGACATCAAAGAAAAATTGTTATTATAATTATGACTGGGATATGCGGTTACAAATTAAAGTGGTACAGTTATAACAATGTATAAAAAATCGGGAATTCCTGTGCAGAGGTATTGTATGGAATTTCTGGGTACGTACGGTATGAGTATGTACGTGTGGTTATGTATGCTAAGGGTTATTTTCATAAAATTGGCTTAAGTTAAGGAAGTGCGTTTAATATCAACGAAATAAAACTTGTATGAACATTATTTTATGGATATGGGTCGGTGTTTTTTTAAGGCAAGATAATAACAGGGGGAATACTCATATCAAATTAGCAAATATCACATATTTTATTCTATATGAAAAAATCAGAATAATTTTCAAAATTTAATATAGGCCATATGCTCTAATAGTGCTTATCGATGACATATTATCTTAATTTATAGGATTGCGTTTGATTGAAGTTGACACGTTTCAAGCTTACAGATGGACGTGACGCTAACTAGGCCAGCGCAGCGAAAAACCGAGACAAGATTGGAAAGGAGCGACAGAAGGAAGATATCAAGGACGACCAACGCCCAGCCATCCCCTCATTAGTATTCAACAATTATGAAGCTAGCTTAGCCCCCGCAGCTAATTCCCCTCGGGGTGGGGATAAAAACACATTTTGTCCGCCAAATCCCCACCTAAGTCCCCGCACTGTCCCCACCCTTCCCGCGGAATAAGGACGACCTGACTCTCCTGCACATTGATTATTATAATTATTATAATAAGCTACCGTTTAATTATGGGTCCTTCGTCTTGCATCGAGGGTATAATAGTCTTATTACTTTCAATCTGGAGCCCTGTCTCAAGGACCTTCATTTCGTACTTACGTCCCCTGAAATTATCACACACATTCCTGAATATTTAGTTGTACATTTTTTTTTTAGTTTTATGTTAACCTATTACATATCTTTGACTGTTTATAAATCTGCACCTACTATAAATCATTAAGAAATCATGGCAGTACAAATTTAAAAATAAAATGAAACCACAATTTTAAGTGGTGATTAAGGATAAATCGACAGAGCACAAAAAATAAACCATTTACCATTGCTTTATTACCTAAAACATCATTTCGTCCAGAATGTAAATAACTGACTTTAGATGAAGATAAGCCAAGTAGTTTTATTAGAGACTTTAACGATCTACCATCGGCGTTAAAGTCTCCTAGTACCATTCCTATAATTACACTCAGCTCCTTATACCTCTCTTTCTTCGATAGTTTCAATGTTTCTTTTAGTTTCATATTTATTGAACCCCGTTAACTGCTTGGATTTTCCTCAACTCACGTTATGCACTAAGCACATATGATAGATATTCCACCAATGATCTTGGCCTAACGTATGACAGGAGCGCAGATTGATTATTTATGGAGCCCATGCGTATGATTATTGTTAGTCTGGGATGAAATTAACAGGACGTGACACTCATGATAAGGGGCAGCAGGCTTTATTAGCTGACTGGAATAACAATCACCAATCAACAATCATTCCATTAGCATAAGGCAACGTTTATAGTTACATTTTCATTGGTTAAAACGATGACTTAAGCGATGAAGATTTTATGAAGGATGGATGAAGAGAGAGCTCTTCCCTGCATAAGGGAAATAAATCATGCCGATATTAAATTATGTATGTATATATATATATATGTAACACCCCCCCCCTAAAATAATATGTACTTCACTCAGAAAAATGATACGATTTAAAATATTTCTGAATCATTAAAACGGTTATTTTTATTTGCAGGTGAATAATATTGTTGAAGCTTGATCTGGTGTGCTGGGCTATCACGGTGAAAATTGAATAACAGCTGTAAGTTATGTTTAATAGTATGTATATAATGTTTATGTAGGCTAGGCAGACTAATAGATTTAGTTTATGGTCCCAGTGATGCTCATGTCCCTGAATATCCTTTCAAAGTTATGTAAACAATCTTGAATATTTCATTTTTTATTTGTATTATTCCCCGGCCAAGGCTTAATGTCTAAAACTTGGTATATAATTTCCAAACAACCAAACAATAGATGGGCATGAGGTCTATGGAAGCTTTCAACCATCCCCATATCCAATATCCTACAACTAACTTGTTCTAAATGCACTCGTCACCTTTTCCTTTTAACTCTTGAGATGTATTATGCTCTGCTAGACATGTTAAAATGAGCCGGTTCTTGAAGCCTTCCATTCTTGGACAAAGAATAGAAATCCCCTGTAAATTGTCCACGTTGTCTACCATTGGAAGCATGCTGGGGAGATCTATATAAATATAAAGAAATAAAAAAATACATATATATAAATGGTATCATCACTAAATACTAGTCGGTACAGTGATCTGAATAAAGCCAATAAATGAAAAAAGGATTTGAGAAAGTTCTGAAAGAGGCTAGTACCTGCTCTACTATTTAGGAATATTTCATAGTAGGACCAGTTCGTCCATTAGTTGAGACGATCAGAAATTATTTATGTGTTCCGATGGTTCGATCTGTGACGGGAAGTGCTCGCGGTGATTGTACCCATCACCTGGCCCACGGCTTGTTAGCATAAGTGCCGAGCAAAAGGTGGAGAATTCGAAGCCAAAAAAAAAATGGCTACTTAAGTTGATGTCTGGTTTAAATGAGTTCTCCTAAGGTGACTCGAACGTATTCACCTGCTTTTATATTTATTTATCGATCTCTCCCTGAGCTACCGAGTGAGACTCGAGTGTACTGCAGTAAGTAGGTTAGCAGCCGACACTTCGGTGCAGCCAACCGGCAAAGTGCACGGATGGAATTTCGAAAACGATACCAATCTGTCTTCTTGCCAAGCATAGAACACCTTCGGAAAGATGATTGCTTAGTCGGGCTAAGAGTACTGGCACGCGCGCTATCCTGATGACTCACTTACGGCTGTTTTATCATCTTCTTCAATAACAGTTCAAATCATAAATTATAATTGCTGTTCATTTATAACACCACGTAATGGGAAAATAAATTAAAAAATAGCAACAATTCTTTCATACAAAAATCTGCTCTAAAAGAGGAATAGATTGTTGTGATAAAATAACGCGTTTATGCCATATTTAAATATTTACCTTTTCTTTCACATTTACAATATACATATATACCTAAGGATCCACTAATTTGAAGACTATAAAGAGGGAGGAAAGGATTGAGGAGATCCCAGCGTGATTTTTTTTTTTTCAGCCACATCCCGTACGTAGTTTAGGCTGAACGAGAAGGAAAGAGCCTCAGACGCTCAGGAAATGAGAAGGAAACTGACCAGTACCAAAACTCCCAACTAAATATTTATAAGAGATCACAATGCCACTTCCGTTTCAATCACCGAGGTCGTTTTCGGGAAGGGTGACACTTTATAGAAATATTTCTAGAATATTTGGAATTGGGCGGAATTTTTAGAATTTCGAGGAAATGTGACCTTGGATAAATACTAATAATAGAAATAACTTTTTTTAATTTCAAAAAATTCCGTCAATATTTCTTTTTTTAAATTTTATTATAAGATGATTTTAAATGGCTTATTAAAGCTTATTTCGCCAAAAATTATTCTTCAAACCAAAAAAATGATTAGTTTTTTCGCAAATGTTTAATAAGTATTTCCAAAAAGCACCCGGATCTCTTCGTTGTCGCTTTTCTTATTTCTACGTATTTCATTTATTGTTTAAAAATTTGATTTAGTTATAAGTGGTGTAAAAAAATCAATAAAAATATAATTAAAAATTGTGGCCCACCTGATTTCAGTCAAATGGTGTACAATCATACTCATGTACACATACCTACATATTTTATTTATTCGATTCATTGAATAATGTCTTCAACATTTAAATTAACCACCAGTTTAAATAAAACGTTCCGGAGCCCACAGGAAGTTTGCTGAGCTACGAGATGACAAATTGAATCTGAGCTTATATAAATGAATAAAAAAAAACTTAAAATTTATCACTGTGTTCCGGGCGAGAAGTCGGACGAAGTGAATGGGCACCCTAGCCGAAGATGCATTATACCAACAGCGGTGAAATGTGACACTGTGATACTGTGAGGCTTGAATACATTACCAAAAATTTATTGCGACCGACAATTTATGTATTAATAACCGATATTTCTTTCAAGTGATCTTTTGAAGGAAATATATTCTATTCCTTCGGGAGGGTTCTTCCGCGCACGAAATTCGTTAGTTTTTTTTTCCTCTCCGGTACTGGACTTCCATGTAAAGATATTATTTACATGATTAAATATTTGCATGATTCAATAGTAAAAATAAATCTGAACGGACTGTCTGGAAGCTTGTAAACAAGTCGGAAAGAAGGCGAGAAAAAAAAAAGAAAGTACTTTAAAATTATTCTCATCGAGGAAGCTGGCATGATATGTAAGCCGAGATGGTATGAGTTGTCGGCTAGTGCGATGGAAGATAGAAAGTATGATTTAGTATAGGTTGATCCTCGACTCCTCTTCGCATGTCGTTGAGGATGGGGAGGGGGGGACTTCTGAAGACCCCACTAGTTACTTCTGCCAAAATAACTTCTACTGAATCGTTTGGTGATTAGTTGTTCATGTCTTCAAACCTCAGTCCACTGATTGTTACATTTCATTAATGTCTGAGGATTTCAGATAATAATGGTTTCATTCCCGAGGCCGAAGGAGTCAAGAATCATTGACTTCAGTACGCCTGTGTGTATGTCTGGATGAGTGTTAGGTTAGACCTAATCTACTCAAAGTGATAGTGAACAACACCCAGGATTTAGCTGTTAATGCATTGGTCATTATGTTTATGACGGATAGTAAAAAAACTTCAAACCCGTAACAAAATCTAGATACAAAAAAAAATCACTAGCTGGTTACAACTTTAATAGACATTTTATAGTCAATATTTTAGCTACTTATGTGTTGCGTTGAGGCAAAACAACATAAATAGGCGTGTGTTAACTCTAAAGACTGTTTAGTTAAACCTTTCCTGTATGTAATTATAAATGTATTCAACGGCGTATTCAAATGACGAACATGAGTATTTTGCAATGGGCTTGCTGACTAATATGCTCACCTTAGCTATAAACTGTGTACTTAGGTGCATAGTATGTTTAAAAATATTTACTACGTTACTGAGGCTCACGTTACCATCTGTGCTAGAGTGTACTGGGGTATAGTCGTAAAGAAATGGACTCGTGGTAACATAACAGCAAATGGTTCCTTTATAACTATTTGAGATAATTTTAATTCTGCTTCTTTCTCTACCAACTACCAGAACAAACTGCTGTAGTTTAAGTGACCTGAATCCTCAATAGTTTCAGTGAGTACAAATATACGTAGCCTCTATTTTGATAGAGGGAACCGAAATGACAACTAACCTCTGTTACTTTTGAGAAAGTATGATCCTGCTTACTTTGAGCTAGTTTTGTATCGTAAATACACAAATATTCGATTATGGTTTAAGCTTACCCCAATAATACATGTTAAGTAGCATTATGAATCATCGAGAGATTTCCTTTGCTCTCAAAGATGATAAATTTCGCTATTAGAATCGTTAACGTCACAGACCCCGCAAGAAACTTGTAATGAATGCTAAGCGTGGAACCGGCCCAAAGGCTAATTACGATATGTGAGTATGTCGCGAGGGATGCGTGTTGGATCGCGGACTTCATTTAAGCAGATGTGGGTTTGTTCCTCTTCTTACGCTAAGGTGATATAACCAAGCGTAATCTATTTCGATTTATAGTGAAATTGTCAGCTGTTACCTAAATATTCGTATCCAATCTTACCAATAAGAAATTACTATTAAATGGATATATTTTCGACACTCAACGCTCATGGTACCTCAAACGAAATAGAGCAATCTTTATACGCCGTTGATGATTAAAAAAACTGAAGCTGTAACATCTTGTTCTGTTAAATGGTAGATAGTTGCAGCAGAACTCAAATGGTCTCAGATTCTTATAAAGTAAGCATGTGTTGTTAAGGTACCACGAGTCCGGATAGACATTTCTCCACGACTAAAACTCCATTATACTCTAGCACAGAGATGTTAAATTAGGCCACGGTAACGTACCAAATATCTTTAAACTTACTATGCACCTAAGTACAAATCTTATGACTAAGGTGAGCATATTAGTCAGCAAGCGCATTGCAATATACTGTTGAATACACTTATAATTATAGACACGAGAGGTGTGGCCTAAACTCTGCTAACTCTCACAAGGTATGACATAAATGAGCATAAATGTAATTTCATTTATTTCACTCCTATAAATTCCATGTTATTTTATTTTCCCCCTACTCCTCTTTTAAAATTTTGAGAGCTTTGGAAATAAAAAAAAAAATTATTGTGTAAAGGTTTCATTTGTTCAAAATACAATTTACTAAGAAAATTGTAATGTAATTGCATTATAAACTCAAGTATGAGATCAAATTGTTATTTTTTACAGAGGAAAAAAGATTTTCAATGGAGAAGTAGTGGTATTTTCATTTGCATTATATATGGTGACGTTTTGGAACATTTCGACCTCTGTTTTGTATTTTCATTTTTAGCCGTTATTTATATTATTATTCACCTGATGTCAAGACATCTAGCTTTATAAATTTACAATCTGTAGAAGGTTTATCATTTATGAAAACGGTTTCTTTGTTACTTGGCAGCTTCTCGTGCCCATTCGACAACCGGCGACCGCTATAGGATTCCATCAATGGGCGTCTGCTAGGACCATTAAACAGGACGATAATGAGATGAAGATCTAGTTCGAAGAGGGCGATAAAAAAAAAAAAAAAAAAGACACAAGGAAAACGAGCAGACCCTAATGGTGGAGGACTCTCTTGAGAAAGAAGAAGTGGAAGAATCTCCGGAACCGTCCTGCGTGATCGGCTCTAAACGCTGTCCCGGCACGCAAGCGATCAATCATTATAAGCCAAGGCACACCTTTTTACAGCTATACCGTCTTATTATAAATCTTCAGGTTATTATTTTTTTTTTTTTTTTTCAAAATTTTGTTTAGTGCTATCCGTTTCTTTCTGACTTTCTTCCGACATCTTAAATTCAAGTTTTCTTCCCTACTTGGACACGAATCAATTAGATTTGCATAAAGTATAATACTTGAAATTGAATTACATACTGAATTACAGTAAGAGAATTGAGAAATCAATTCAAATTATTATGTTTAGATATTAATTTTTGGCATAAAAAATTTGTTTACCTGAACTATTTATAGGTGTTTATTTTTCTTAGCAATATAGAGTATATCAACCCTATATTAATTTTATAATAAATAATATATACTCAATTATAATTTTAGTTCATAGAAATGTGTCCTTGTACATTTCTAAGATAAAGTAAATCATTACATTTTACAGCACCTAATATGTGTAGTAAACAAAATAGATCACATCTACTCTATTTTTTTTTAATTTCTTTGTATTTTTTATTGGATTGTTTCATATAGTAGAACTCTATGATAAAATATTATATGTCGTTACATACTAAAAAATAAATGAATATTGGTATTAAGTAAAAAAAAGAACATATCGAATCAATTATATCCTCATTTAAGCACTAGCACAAAGTCGTTTTGATGAAGTTTAACAGTACGCATACATAGCTTAAACATATAGATACCTGTGGATGATTAACTAATTAAGGAAATTTTATTTCCAACCCAGAGCAGGAGCTAAAAGTTCTAGCCTCTTAATGGATGTTCTAATTTTCTGGTCCATTTGCTGTAGTTTGTAAGAGTTTCAGTGATAAGGTATATGAAGATAAGGTAAGCTTAATAAAACTCGAATAAAGAAAAATCAGCAGCAATGAAGCCCATTGGAGGCTCGAATATTAAAAAGCCGATCAACAGAAACGTTTCTTACAAAAAAATTTGAAAATTATTAAGAGGAAGGAGAAAGAACAACTATAAAGAAAATATAAGAAATGGTCTAAAAATTGTAAGAAGTAGCCAAAACACAAAAGCAATGAAGAGGCAAACAACTTAGGATGAAGAAATGTAGTGGATTAAGAACACTACCTCCTCTGCAATATATTTATATATATATATTTTTTGAATAGATGAATATTTCCCCAATAAAGGTTATTAATAAAATACATGGTTGCCAGTGGTTTTAAATAGATATAAAACCAAATGGTCTTCAACGCCTTGTGATCTTGGAATACGTAGTCGAGTCCAACTTAGCTTAACTAAACTCTGTGGACCCCCAAAAGTTGTAACCCAGGTGCCTCCGAGTCCACATGATAAATCATTGCAGTTGGAGTCTTCAAATCAATGAGATCTCATTGCACAATGTCTTGGAGCTTCGGTTATAATCATTGGATGATTGTGAATTGGTGAACAAGACTATAGTAGGTTACTGCACCTTAAACCCGAGGAGGCAAAAACTGCAAATTAGCTGTAAAGTGAATGCAAGTTACTAACAGCTAAGGAAGAAAATTATGAGTTAGTTGAGAACAAAAGAGTGGGGCTCTTGCAAGGTGGTAACCAGCTAGCCTTAATCAACCTAAAAGATGCATAAAACGCAGATTCGGCCCGGACCCATACTGAACACTTTATTACCGCAAGCGTTCCTCGGTCACGGGCTATTGGCGAATGGTAAACATCATTATATGCGTAATTTTAGCTCGCTAAGTCACGGTCCGCTTACAAATGACCGTTTTAGAAGGCAGCTTAATCGGCAAGGATAATTCATTAGCCTAAACTGGATGCATACAAATATATACCCACCGACGACTCACGCCGAGTTAAGTTTATACACACTTTAGTTAATAAATTGTACAGATTTACCGTCCTCTATGATAAAAAGAGAATTTACGGCCGGTCTGTGGATCCTTGCAAAAGAGAGGTAATGAGATGTTAGCATGAAATGCACTATTGTTCGCCCACACCGTATCCTTCATAAGATGTTAAGGATTTGTTTTTCTTCCATGTCTCCTTTATCTTCTGTCCTTAGTCATGCCGTGAAGGGATAAATTCTTAGCAGTTACAAAGCTAACTCCATAATTCATGTTTTGCAGTATACAAATACTTATAATTACTAATATATAATATTTCTAAGAATGCAAAAATTCAAATATGTGCATGATATCCTTCAAATAGGTTGTTAATCATAGTTTATTGGAAAGTCTGCTAATTTAATTCCAAAAACTGCCCAAGAAACCATTAATTTATAAAACTTATGGAAAGATATTATTCACATCATTTAATCATAATTAATATGTACTATTAGGTTGATTTTATGAATTAATTCAATTCACTGAGTTAGTGGAATATGCGTACAGGATATACCAGATACAAATATCCATCTCACATTATAATTATACGTTGTCCTGACCTTAGAAGCCGTTTAATCACATAATTTTATATATGACTCATGGTGGAAGATGGATTCAAAAGTTAATATCAAGGTAAAATTATGAAATTGTGAGGTAATGTTAGCCGATGAAGATATTTACGATTATGTTTTAACCTTATCAGTGCAGGATCAAGTCCCATTTTTTCATGAAATCGATGTCTTTTATGGTTATACTTTAATGTTATAAATTATCTTCTTCACATTGACATATCTGTTTTTATTGTCTTAAGTTATTACTGAAGACTATGGATAGTGCAATAAACCACGAAGAAGAGCCTATTACACACACAAGATTTAAAATGTTTCCTGACTACTGACTGATATTAGTCTGAAACAAACTAATAATTAACAGAATTTGGAAGGTGCACCTCTTTTAATCATTGTCTAAGTTATTTTTGATGTTATGAGCTGTTAAATATGTAGATTAGGCGATTCAGTCACACCCACTATGTTGCAGTCTGTCTTTTAGTGTTAAAACGGTTTTTCATGAATGGAGTAACAAATCAAAAGTTCTAGCCGACCTCGGATCTACTTGACCTTGCAAAGTTTCCGTTTGTACGATTTCGTTCAATTTATTTTGAGAGGATTCGGATTGGTGCACTAAAGTTTTTAGAGCACCCTTTTCCAGTTTTCCATTCTAAATTATTCAAAAAAATTTGGTTGTAAAATATATAGATTCACCTTTTATTTATTTATTTATTTTTTTCAGTAAGGTTACTAATTCAGTATATGTACAAAGTAATTAATTATAATTTAAATATAATATTCAGTGGTGTGTTGTTTTTTTTTTATTGTTTCACAACTTCTTTTATATAAAATTAAGTGTTTCGTAAGTAATTGTCTACTATACATGTAAATTTATGTTTCTTGTCTGAATCGCAGTCCCGAGAATGCCTGAATAGTTGAAACGTCGATTGCTGAATTCATATTTTGGGCGAGTCTTCAAGCTTTTTCTTTTCTTTTCTTTTTTTTCTTCGAAATACTTATTTTAACACAATATAAAACCAAAACATCAATGTTAGAAACAAATCAAGCATATGGTGAATGAAACTGAGCATATTTTTTTCTGTTTTTGTACCAAAAGTAAATACTCTAAAGGTTATTTTCTTCATATAATGACCAAAGCAAAAATAGTAATTGATCTAGCCCTTCCTGCCTTTTTTTTGTGCTAATATTATGAAAATGTTGAATTATATCATCTCGATAGCCTCAACTATTACGTAGGTAATCTCAGAAAGTAGATATCTCAGGTATCGTGAGTGTTTCCGCAACTATCGTTTTGAATAAACATGACAACTTAACAGTAGCTATCGATTACACCGGTTTCGGATTAATAAAAAAACATAAATTATCTGCAGAAGTGTGCAGAAACCCATTTAAATGTATATAATTAGAGATAATTCGGTCAAGTGGTCCGGAGATGTAGTTGATAAGTGTTCTAAACATGCCCACCCCTTGGGCCCAAGGGACCACTAAACATTTCTGAAACATGGCTAAATTAAGTAATTCAGGCGGAAACTGCCCAAGACGGTGGACTAAGATAATTTCTCCCTTGTACGATGGCCAGTGGGGGGGGGGGGGGGTAATCTTTCCTAATGGCCACTTCCCTGGTCATTTACATGGACTGGGATTAGCAGATCTGCTTTCACATCTGTGATCTTCTCCCCTTTCATCTTATCGTGCCGAGTTTGGATTCCCTCCTGCGTTTTCAGGACAGGATAGAACGCCTCTTGCGATCGTATAAGTATCGATAAAATTCCGGGGTGAAATAACTGTCTTGATCTACAACTGGAGGCATAAAAATCCCTTTGTGGGCGTAATATTACACGGATGAACATTGATATCTATTTTATTATAATTGGAGTAGCCAAGGTCTAGTCGTCAGGTTGAACAGGGCTTCGGACTTTTAGTTCAAACAACGTTTGCCATATATTGTACCACAAATAAAGTGGGTACCACGAAAAATTCATATATTTTCTTCCCAAGTAGAATTATTTCAGCTTTCAGTTATTTTGAAATTAATATTAAACGTTTACAGTGTGCGATGAGGGTCTATAAATGTAAAGGGTAAACCCAATAAATATTCAAATTAATTATACAGAGATTTTTATATCGATTCTTGTGTAACCGATCTCTTAAAAAATTAGCAAAAGGTTTTTATTTATTTTAATAAACAAAAGGGGTTTCGACATTTGAAATGGTAGCCCGGTGAGCGTAGAGCTCTACGATGATTTCTGGCGAACAATGGTCTTGACGATGGTCTCCGATGGTTTGAATTCAGTTCAGCGAGTCTTCTTCTAACAGTTTTTGGAAATAATGATTCTCCCCGAGCTGTACGAATAAGTGGAGCTGAAAACTGAAAGTGAGTTGAGTACAATAAGCCGGTCATCTCTTGGCTCTGCCACTCGCGGTAAACCTAAGCGATTGCACAAACATTTCTCATGGTAACGCGTGATTGTTCTACGAACAGTAGTTTCAGGTGAACCCAATGCACGGGCTGCATATATTTGGCTTCGAACCTCTTCCAGTAAAGTAACCCCACGCAAAACTGTCTTTGAAATTAAAATTTAAATAAAACCCGTTTGCTAAATGTTGAGAGATTCGTTACACAAGTTTGAAACATAAATTTCTGTATAATTTTTTTTAATTAATGTTTGGATTATGCTGATCGATTATATTTTTTGATTTGGGGTTTCCATTCACATTGGTATCCTCTTATCTCTAAAAACGTTCAATATTAATTTTAAAACAATTTAAAGCCGAAATGATTTTATTAGGAAGCAAATATTGGAAATGTTCCAAGCCACTTTTTTTTGTAGGGCTGTGTATACATAGAATTTATATTTATTAGGGTTAATACTTTATTATGTGCAGGATATGCGGGCTAATATATTCTGAGAAGCCCACTTATGGAAGTGAAATGCTAGTAAATCCAAGGTTTGAAATGTTTATTTTAATGCTAAATGGTCAGTGCCGGTTTCGGAAGGATATAAATCAAATAACCAAACTTCCATCGCTCCACGGTATCGTTTATTCAAACGTAAACCTTTTTGATGGTCCTATGCTGTTATCTTCAGTTGCCAATTGATGGTATGAAAAATATTCTCAACGTGTTATTCTTATTCTGAATTCTTAAATTCTTCATACCATTAATTGGAGACTAAAAATGACTGCTTAGAGCTGTCTAAAACGTTTTGGTTTGAATAAACATATATTGTAGAGAGATGAATGATTATTTCATTGACCAGACTTAAACGATTTACGACTTAACCACAATGAATGAGATCCGTATGTACGGTTATTTTTTAAGTTAACTTGAATTGACCAGTTTTTCGCGACCATCACAGACTTATTACGGGAAGTATGAAAACAAATAATTAAGAATAAAAAAGAAGCGTCTAAGTTTTTGTTCGGTGTTTTGCCGCTTATTTACTGTCTATAATGTCCTGATATTTTACCGTGGTGCATTACCGTGGTTGGGTCAAAGTTAGTAAAAATTGACCTAGTAATTCAAATAACTTTTCAGAAAAAATATATTTCATATTCGTAGAAATAGTTTTGGAGTTCAAATGGAACATTTTTCTCTGTATGAAAGTATAATTTAAGCAAATAGATTGCATACAGATGCGAACAAATACAAGGATGTAGAACGCAAATACATGAGCCATGACTGGAAGTGAAGTCTAATGCTCAGAGCTCGTATACCTCACAGGGCTTTAGCCCTCTAGTAATTGTATTAATGAGTAAACTCCAGGACAGCTCGGGGAACGCATTCGTCTCTGAATAAGAAACTATTGCTCACATATATTTTTTGAAACATTCTGGTCATGTTGTGATAGTTAGAGATATAGGCTGTGCGAGAAATGATTTAAATGCCCCATGGTGAGGCCGTTGATATTGAAGTAGTCAGCGGTACAAAATACTGGACCAACAGTTTGTGAATAATAATTATCGTTTGAACTTTCACCGGAGCGATAAACACGCGCCAGGAATAATTCAATTCCCCACACACGCAGCTAACGTCCTCGAACGGGGCTGGGGAAAAGACTCAAGAATTCAGGCATGATTCAGAGCTATTTATCGGGGACTTTCATGAAATTTATAGATCAACTATTTCAGCGAATCAATAATTCCGCTTCAGTAATATTGATATAAGAGACCATATTTTGATACTGAATGGTGTGATCGTTTCTCAAAATATCTCTAAAACCCGCCCAGAAAAAATACTAACGCCCTTATAAATAAAGGGATATGTTTTGTTGGCAAGGGGGGATATATAGTGGCGACCCCTGGGCTAGGTAGCCCCATCGGTTTATGGCCCGAGTTAAAGTCACCTCCGGATAGGAAAAATATGGTGAATTACGATGGCGGATTTGCATATCGATGCTCTCTGTTATGACGAACGATAAAACTTCGAACGGCGCAAGTTCTCGCTGTGCTACCGTTCCACTGGCGAGAGATAAAGATCCGTTTATGTTCCAAGCCACGTGTGTGGCGGTTCCAAGGTGGCACCTCTTCCCTATGCGGGATACAGATATAATGATCTGCGATTCTTGTAGTTATGGAACAGCGATAAATTTATAATTTTATGTAGTTATAAATCTTTCGGAATTGTGAAACGATTTGTTGATTTCGGTTATGGCGAAAAATTATATTGGGATAAAAGAGCGAATACTAAAAATATATTTTTATATTTGTACAGCGTCAAAATCTAATTTTTCAAAAATCTATTGAGACATTCTGCTTTGTGAAATATACAATATATGTGTTTTTCTATCGCACGTTTTTTATAAAGCTTTTAGATATTTTAGGTTTGTAAAATACTATATTATGTAACCAAGTCATTTTCTAAATTAACATGAGTTACCATTTTAAATTTTGCAAGTAAAGTTACTTATTTGCTACGCAATAGTAGAAAAATGAACTAATGAATTTGAGATTATATCATGGGTTATCACCATTAAAATTTTAGTCCTGAGAACGCCTGAATAGGGGACACGTTTAGTGCAACAAATAAGGTATCATTGGCAAAAAAATTTCACCCTGTATATATATTAAATTATTGGTGTTACTTTTTGGAGTGTTTGCTCTTTGAAATATTTTATAGCAGATTTTTATTTTAATGAATACAAATTCAATTTTGAATCAACAATCATGAGCTAAATTTTATTTATAATGTGTACTATTTGCACAAGTATTTTTCATACGCAAAAAAACTTTTTAGGAACAGTGTCTTCCTGGTACATTATAATTTCGTCTGTAAATATTTAGTATTTTTGACCAGAATAATTGCTCCTGACCACCTCAGTCACTGAAAGTTGCCTTTCGACAAATTATAAAAATATACAATTGGCTAAAACACTGATAAAATATATAAGTTGCAATAATATTTTCATTTCCGATTTCAATGATCCCTTGACAACAGAGAAAAATTATTTATTATTAACAAAAACATATCCGGGGTGATCCTAAATGTCGTTGAATATGCTTATAAATCATTAAATCTCTTATTAGTAGGTACCTCTTACCCGTCCCTAAATATAGTTTATTTACTTGAAGTCAATATTAAGAACATCGAGATTTTAGCGGTGAATTAGTACAGTTTTGAATAACCATACATTTCTTACATGGGTGTGACTATGTGATGTAATAATAATACGATGAGCAATGACTAAATGACATCATATCATTGCAGTGTATTCGTGGTAAGTCTTTCCAGCTCACTCAATGCATCGAAGCTTTATGTAAAACAACATAAAAACAAACGAGCTCCGTGCTGACCACAACTGACCTAATATAGAGGTGCTAAAAGGCCACATTTAGTAGAGACCTCTAAAAGATCACAAATATAGTCCAAGGATAATGCAAATTGCATACTTAATTCCGGCCAACTCAAGAAACATGTAGTCCTAATGCTTTACATATGTTCATGAAGCCATCAATTCAGCAAAATTGTGTAATGAAATGCTTATTTTTTTTTTTTTTTAGTGCATATAACAGTATATGACATGTATTTTATAAATTATTCTCAGCACTACAATTTTGTTTTCTTTCGATTAATTCTATTATTGCCTTATTATCTGTTTATTTATTTAGTCCCTTGTGTTATCCCATCCAGATCAGGAAGGCGTTCCCTTCAATAGAGCTACTCAATGTTTGGAAATAAAATAAATTTAGGTGATATCTAGGTAAATATCATATCGTATAATTATATATTTCATTAATATATTCCCCCATAAAGAAATCAGTGTCATTTCATATCTAAGAAACAAGGTCTTGCAATGCAATCGCCATCGTTTGTACCTTGATGGATGAATGACTACTAAAAGTTTTATTTTTCCAAAAAAAAATAGTAAAATTAACTTGATATGTATCCGAAAATAAATAAATTAATAAGATACTTAAATTTAACCGACATTCAGGTATAATGGGAATATATAATGGATTAAAACTCTAAATTATTTTAATTTTAGAATAAGAAAATCGTAGTATTGATAAATTCGTTTTACTGTTAAACTGCTTTTTTTTTTTATTCCAAGGATACGTTGAGACGTTGGGAGGATTCGAAAACGTTTCAACATGAATAATTCCGTAATTACTTCCAGATAAAACCCACGGGTAAAACCGGGAGAGCTGAAATCAAATTGGCCAGCTTTAATGGATGTCTTCCCTTTTCGAAAGCGAAAAGACCGACGATTACAAAAATTGCTATAATTTCTTCGAGTATTATAGTGATATCCGTCCTGTTTTCCCAGTCTGAGTTCCCTTTTATATGACTACGATGTATAGAGCGAACTCTCCCTAATAAATTAAACTCATTTATACATTTATTTATGGGCCTATTTCCATAACATATAAATCTTCTATGGTTTTTCACACTGGAGCCTCTCCCCCTGCACTCCTTCATTCACATTCACCCTACCTTTATCTTAAGATTGGATCATCTTTTTCTTTTTTCTTTTTCCTAGCAGTCCCTTTCTTTCCTTGATGCATAGCTTCATTACGGGGACACAGAATCCGATACATCTTTTTTTGGATTGGACTCATTCCGGTTTCTAGTTCAGCAATTACTTTAGTTCATGTCGTGGAAGGATATAATTCAATAATATTTAAATACTTCAACACTATTTCGGTAATCCAAGTGTTTTCAAATAAAGTGTTATACTATTATTATTATCTTTTTTTTTTTATTTATATACGATTACTTCCATTAAAATGAACTGTTCTGTTCTGAAACCCAAAGCTGAAACATTTTAAAACAGTAACTATTTATGTTTATGTATTTAATCTTATTACTTGTTATTCTTTTCTTTTAATTTAATTGTGATTTCTTTTTCTTATTTTGTGTCTGGAAAAATTCTTGAATGATATTTTTTGTTTAATGTATACCTCATCATAGTCCCAGAATAAATATTTTTTTCTTTTCTATTCTACATTTAACCAACTGAACCTGCGCTTTCTTTGAAGAGGAAAATACACGTTACAAGTTTTTATGCTAGCAATGGTTGAGTTAAAATAAACACTAAATTTTTAGTTTTAGTACGGTAAGACGAGGACTATACTACTAAGAACTAATAAAAATAAGAATAATACCAAAGTTTCAAGGTCATTAAACAAATTTTTTCACGATTTAAAGTTCGTCAAAAGAGAAAATGTTGCTTATTGTCTTATTATAGCTTTATTTTTTGCTCTAGATTAATTCCTCCAGTAACTTCCGTAGAAAAGTAACGAATTATCTTTTATGAGCGAATACAAGCGAATTTCTTCATCCACAATTTATATTATTATATTTTCATGTGCTGAATTTTTTCAAAGGGAATATTGTTGTCATTCGACTATAGTTTTATTCTCCTTTGTGGGAACACGGTGCTTATTTTTTTATTCAAAATCTGATAATCTTTTTAATATTTGCATATAAATTTAAATGGAATATCAAATTTCTTCGTCGAACACTTCCTGTAACTCATCCCAAATAATAATTCCAATAGATTTACTTTTAGGTCGTCATTGTGATTTGTTTTGTTTTTTTGCCCTAACCACATTTCTATGTGGCGATGTCAACTTGAATTTGAAAAAAAAATGTTGTATTCCGTTCGATTTCGTAAACTGGCCACTTTGTGATATTTGACGTAAAGTACTATAAACTGATATATCATTCAACTGAAAAAAAAGGATATTATTGTTGAGTGGTAAAAGAAGACCAGTTATTCAGACGTTTCCTGGTCGTCTATTCTTCTATGTCTGGCTAGAAACCAGTTTTTGAGCCAACGATAAAATATTATACCAAACTCACCGGTACAACAGCTACCGTCCGGATTTTAAGTGGGTTTTTAGTTCTAGTCAACTAAACGTCTAGATGAATTATTTAACTAATGGTCACGCTATGATCTCACTCACTGAGCAGCTCCCGATTACAAATGAAGTCATTAATTTCATGACTCCGGAGCCTTTAATATAAATATCTGTTATTTAGAGCAGATATACCTTGGACTATAAGTCATGTATTTATAGCAGGTCTTTTTTATGATAAAATTACAATCTGCCTTATTGGGCAATGAGTAATTGTGATAAATGTTCTCATTAATACCTTATTTGCAATTTACATTCACTCGCTCATTCATATAGTATTTACAAAAAGCTCAGAGACCTCCTAAATCCACACGGTTGTCACCTCTCTCGTATGAGAGTAGTCTTGGGAAGTCACCCACACTCCTCCGTCAGCCGCGTCACCGAATACGAACCAGTAGAGGCTGGGCAAGATCTCGAGAGCGACAGGCGCTCCGGAAATGATTGGAGAAACTGGCTTGTGCTTGGGGATTAGGGTGGTTGGATAGGTTAATATGAAATTTCATTAGAACTTGGAAGGTATGCATATGGGTATATTAAAATCGTTATGAAATGTTTTATCGCAGTCTATAAGTCACAGAATAATTTCTTTAGAATTTAGCCTCTTTCATTTGACTGGGAGGCTAAATTGCTTATTTCACATATACTAGAATTTATTTAGGGGCATTGTGATTCCCTAACCTTTGTACAATGCCTGAATACAGTATCTCTTAGCAATGTAACCGTGTACTGGAGTCATAATTCGAGTAGAGGTAATTCTCCAATGTATTCAATACGTGCTCTGGAGTTCCGACGACCCATTAAACTGATAACTGTCATGTGAACGTCTCGCAGAGCTTAAAGTATAAAATACAGGGTTTCACAGTGGATATCACTCCAGTTTATTCAAATTCAGCACTCTGAATGCTTTATAGCCCTGTTTATTTTATATATATAAAAAAAAACAAGTTCTTTTTAAGCAGGTTGGCATTACATTGCTTTTGACCTTTGAAGGTCAACTTTGAAATTTCAAATGAAGGGTACTTCCCAGCAACCAGTTTAAGAAAATGATATTTAACAACGAATTCTCGTTTAAAATATTTCAAATTGACATGTTTTGTACGGTAAAAGCATTAACGAGTGAATAACGACATTACGTAACTGTATCTCGAAGTCAAGCCTCGTACTTTGGACTTGAAAATCTCATTAAAGCGTAAAATATCAGCAATTGGTGATGCATGGTTAAGTATATAGTTTCTGCTATACAGCGTAGAATAGCGTGTCTGAAAAGCATTGGGATGCATGTAAATTTGACTTACAGAAGTCAAGACAAGCAAACAACTTATAACACTGGAAACTGAAAATTGAAAAGGCACATAACAGAAACGTCCACAAAAGCGATAATAACAATACGAGTAATATTTTATTTTCTTATTTAAGTCTATAGTTTTATACGAGCGGCATCACTCTATTCTAGTCTTGCCGTTCACAGATTCCGCACGTCCGGTTTTCTGAAAAATCACGTGATGCATGCAAACATAATCGAGGTTTTTTTAGTTCCCACAGTAAAATTTCCTTTTAAACCTGATTTGGTGATCATAATGGAGAGACGTCCATTTCTTAATAAATACATATAAGACAAATTCTTCGTTTTTTTATTCCCTTTCCCCCAACTGACAATTCCATTTCAGAAGAATAACTCAAGTTGCAAATAACATTCAAGAATTAACTTTAAAATGTGGACGCTATAATATATTTACAAACACTATAGCGGATCGACCCTTAAGCATCTTTAATACGAAAATAAGGGTGTATAGAGATGGACAAAGTAAAGTAACAAAGATTGATATAAAAAACTTAGTAAAGGTTGTATGAAACTCAATAAAGCGAAAATTTTACGTTGATAATTGTGTTTTTTTATTAACTACTATTTTTAAAAGAATTTTTTTTATATTTTATAATATTCCAAAGAGTTAACACTCCCATAAGAGACAAAAAAATAAATTTTATTAAAACTGACCGGTTAAAAGTATAACTAGACTCTTAAAAGGGATTTATTTTATGTATATCTGCTTATAGCATGGAATATATTATATAATACCGGATAAATATGACTCAAGGAGATAAACGCAAGTTATATGGAAGAGTGATTAACATCATTTAGGAATAGTAAACATATCAGGTTACACGCGAGAAAAGTTAATTGAGACATCCTAAGATATCAAGGTAAAAAATAGGAGTTCCAAATTTCATTGAAAGCCCGCTATCAAGTTCCCTCCTCGGTTTACATTCTTGCCAAATGTTCCTGGCGGAAAGAAAAATTAGTAATCCGAACTCGGCCTGGGAATCGTGCCGAAATGTACGGTTTTTATTCCTATCAGGAGGCAGAGGTTTCTCGCCGCCACTGAAGCCTCGTGTATATTATAAGCCGAGGCGAAGACTCATTATCCCAGTGTTTAATTGCTGCAATCCGGACTGTGAGTGGGTTATTGACGCAAGAGGATGGACGCGTGCAAGCTACCGTACGGTGACGCAACGCGCGTATACATATGTATAGTCGAAAGGAACGGGCATCGGGTTGGACATTTTACAAGGCATTAAAACTTGAGATTTCGGCACCGGATCCATGCAATGATACCTCCAGAGTAAACATATACAATGCATTACCACAAATACACATTCAAAATTACTTCTCTATATGTTTCCCAAATATATTTCACCTATATACATATATATATCCTTCTCTAACATTTATATTACTTGTTACTTCTTTGGACTCCATCATCAGGCAACTTATCCCAAATTAAAGTACCATGAGAAATCGATTAACAACGTCATCATCAATATTTGATGGTCAGGAATATGTAGCGTGATAATGTACGAATGATTATATAAAGTTTTAGAGAAGGTCATTCATTAGGTGCATATTTAAATTTTATGTTTATTTGTGATATAAATTGGTGTTGAAGCGGAAGTGGTCCCATGACATTTTGTAGATATTTAGTCGCTTGGAGTTCTGCCACTGGTAAGTTTTTCCAATCCTCGACACCATCTCCCTAGCCAGAAAAGTGACAGTTCTGCGGGTTATTTGGGCGAACTCCTATTCTTTCATGTCTATATTGTATGAATGGATATTGCAAATAAGGTATGAATGAGAGAACATATTCTGAAAAAATTATCTATTTTTTTTTTATCAGTGTTTCACATTGGAAGAACTAATTAGGGGCGGTAAATACAAATATATTGTACGAAATAAAGTTTTGACGACAAAATACTTATAGAAAAAACGTCGCTGCCAGGCAAGTTATAAATGACAAAACAGCTTGTGACTGATAAACAGTTCTCTCCTAACAGAAGCCAGAATTTGAATTTCATCAATTGCATTAATGCCCGGATTTCGAAACTTGTTTTTTCCCGCGTATGTAGCAGTGCCACGCGAATATGTCATACTTGGGGAGAGAGAGAGAGAGAGAGAGAGAGAGAGAGAGAGAGAGAGAGAGAGAGAGAGAGAGAGAGAGAGAGAGAGAGAGAGAGAGAGAGAGAGAGAGAGAGAGAGAGAGAGAGAGAGAGAGAGAGAGAGAGAGAGAGTGGGAGAGGGGTGAGGGAGGGAGAGCTCGCGGTAAATAATGGTAGAAGAGGACGGTCGCTAGAAGAGGATGTGGCATCGATAACGAATGAGATGGAGATAGGTGGGACGAATGCGTTGCTCTATGTTAATGCGGAGGCCGAGGGCCCAGATGCAAATGACCCCGCTGGAGAAACTGGAGTAGGAGTACAGTCCGTGTCCCGCTATACAGCAGGCCCGGACTGTACCTACGTACGCTTCCGTCTTCGGTTCGGACACGACCGATATGTTTGCAGTGCACACGTAACCCGGGGTTAGCGTAACACGGCCTCAGCCATAACCGATCAGTGGAAGATCTACTGTGTCGAAAATGTTGTTTGTCTTATTCAAGGGTTCACGCTGACATTCGCAAAACTATATTCCCGATTTCTCTATACATCCATGAATGTATCGTTAGGTTCAGTCCATCTTCTTATGACAGTCCTCATTTTAACTCTTATGAATGTGAGGACAGGTAGTTGTGTGTTTTCTCCCTAAATGTAACGTATTCTAATTATGGAATATGAAGGAAACTCACAATTAGTTTTGAACACCTAAACCCAAATATAACGTTGTATGTAATTTGTCGTAAAGATTCAACGAAACAAAAATGCGTTTTTGGTTCATTTTATCGCACTTAACACTACAGTATGAATGACATTAAAACAATGTAGTCTGGTAATAATATGGCTGAACTAATTCAATTTTTGTTTTAAGTATTTACTTGACTCAACGGTATGATGTCTTGTTAATCAAGAAAAAATATATAAAACAGTTGAACGGGATTTTATCTGCTTGTCTTATAAAGGAAGCGTTCTTGATCATGTAACAGGGCCTGTAATATACTTATTATTACTTTTGGAATAATTCCTGAAGATCACAGAACCCAGACCAGGGGTCAGATCTATTCCAGTTAGTAAGTTATACAAAAATTTAAAAACAATAATAATACTTAAATTAAAATGAAGGAAAATAACTCATTAAATACAAACAAAAATAAAATAAATAAAAAGATCACTTAGTAATGAATGATATGAACTTGAATAGTTTTAAAATGCTAAAAAAATATTTCCTCTATTTTTTTTATTAAGTAATCATGAAAATCATGTTTAGCTATCAATATGAGAAACTCACATCTTATGACAATTCAATGTTTTCTTTGTTTGCAGGTAACTGTCCTGATTACATGGTTGAATGTGATAATAACGAGATAACTTGAACTGTAAGTTATTTATTAATTTCATTCTATTTGATTAACTAGTATTATTAATGTACAACGTATTTTGATATATTGTTTGCGTTTTAATGAGAGGTTGGTTAAAATTTGATTTCATGCATCAATGTATGGCAAAATGACTACAAATCATAGCGAATCAGGCGAGAATGAATTACTCTTAGTGATAGCAGTTCGGTATGATACATTGTAGGTCGAGTTGAAAACAGCCAACACCGGAGGACATCCTTCTTTTCACGCGGAAGATTACAAGGCTGTTTAATACCTCTGGGCGATTTATAGTTTATTGTCAACCACGGGAGAAAGAACGGCCAACCCTCTAAATCATACCCGTCCACATATAGTGGCTATAATTTTTACACTTTGCGAAATTTGAAGAAATCCGTTACGATCTGCTCTGCTACTGACTCAAAATAAAAATGTTGATTTATAGGTTATTGTTTTTTTATTTTTTTGGGGGGAGGGCTACTTTATTTGAATATTTGATTGTTATCGTGTTTTAATGGTATATTATTATTTATGGTATTAGATTTGTCTTCGCCTATCCGAGTTACATTAAGTAATTAAATATACTGGTTAGTATCGTTCGTCATGGCTATTTTTTATTTTGATTAAATTCATCTTCAGGACAATCTGACATGTCAATAGACCTTGCCAATCCTTGTTTTGAATTATCTTCAAACCTTAATGAGTACAGTCTGAAATTAATTCTGGGCATACCTTAAGTGGTGTTGTTTCTAGGTTTTCGAGGAATAGAATTCTAAAGTAGCTGTTACTCGCACCACTCAGACCTGGGAGTGGTTGTGTAAGAGAGACACCACATTATTTTCTGACAAAAAATCCTGAGAACTATCAAACTGGAAATCAGTGTCATATTTTCAATGGATACAAATGATCTGGTTTAACTTCGATGCTCAAATATGTTTTCACTGACTAGCTCAGTCATAATTGATAGATGTAATATTCAATGTAAAAACTATAAGTAATATTGAAAATGTTGTTTTGTTTTGGTTCCTATTATTAATAAAAATACTCTTATGAACTAGAAAAGGAGGCAATTTCAGGAGCCGTTTTCCTGAAATGAAAAATTCACTCAATGAATTTCGCACACAGGCTTCATTATTTGAACCTTATACCTAAACACCATTACAACTCAGGAGGGACTGTTAATGCTCAAAAGAAGGCCCAGTATCTTTTAACCCTTACTTTTACGACTTCACACAACACTGCTCTGAAATGATTTAAAATTTATTGTTCTTAATTTTTTTTAGCCTGTTTTATACCGTCTTTTTGGATAGCCATATTAAGTAGTAAATATTAATAATAATGATATAATGTATATACACATTAATTTAGTGACTGAACTTTTTGTGGGAAGATTGGTGATGAAAAATTACGATGAATTCTATAAGACAGCAAGGCAGTTGGTATGTGTATTCCTCTGGGTAGTAAAGAGGATACATCCGGTGGAGTAGGAGCTATGGTAGTTGTGGAGCTAGAGCAAAGGTGTAGGCTTATTGGAGCGAGTGGGTCCGGATTAGGAGCCACATATAAAATATTTATGAGATTAGTGGACGAGCGAAATGAGAGCAAACGGCAAGATGAATGCCCTCCCTAGGCCGATGTAATCCTAACCGGGCGGGTCAGTCTCCTGTTACCTCCTGTCCAGCCAGCTCCTCTCGTCCGGACGAGTCCTCAAGGACTCCCGGCAGCGGTTCCAAGGCTTCCAGGAGGTTCTGCTCCTTCTCCTTGTGGGCTTTGAAGTTTTTTTGTTTTTTTTCTTAGCTCTCTAATTATAAGATTAAGGATAAGGGAAAAATAACGGGATATTTGGGTTGAGCGGATCCTCGTACGAGGAGTACCTGCTTGAGGGTGGTGTGAGGGAATTAAGGAGTGTGGGAAGCCTCGGTAGAGGTTGATAGTTGCGGTACAGTGGTGAGAGTCCGCTGGTGGCTGGGCCCAGAGTCCCTCTAGGCATGTAGTGCAGTCTTATCAGTCTTTAGTCGGATAGCAGTGTTGGGTGCCCTTCAGAGGCTTGTTGTTGGTGGGCCAAGCGCCGCGATGTCCACCACTTGGTCCGCGAAGCTTCAGCGAAAAGATTAAAATGCTACCTTGGTGCATAAAAGTCGCTGGGAAGCTGAAGATGCTAAGCCTGTCATTGTTGTATTAATCATTCTGAAACTATTATTCTCCACTTATCCATTTATAATCAATACCTTGATATTGATTCCATGTAATATTTATTCCAGACATCGAAGTTTCACTCACCAACCCATGAAACTTCGTACATCAAATAATATATAATGTTCTTCATTCGAAATATTACCATTATCTTATAAATCATTATTAATTGAGATACTAGAACCCGTTTGAACTCATATACAATTCACATACATTCCACCATTCATACAATATGTACATGTCCGGAAACACAATTTATGATCGTATATATTCAGGTATTAATTACCCTTTTGGTTTCCGTGCCCTAAAACAAATAAATAAGAATTAATTAACACGTACAGTTAAAGGTTATTTGTATTTAAAATTTATTCAATTGTATATAAAATTCATTGAAAATATTGGTCATGTATATTAATAATCAAAAAAGTGTATAGTATAATTGAGAAAGCGATTTGAGCTCTACTGGCTTAGTTTTCTACTTATACTTTTTTTTTTTTATTTTAGTTTTAGAACCCCGTGCAGGTTAGAAATATGTGTGTTTCAATGTTTTAACTTAAGCGCCATTCCTGGAAATATTGTAAAATATGGTTGAAAAGCATTGATTAAAAAAAAAAAAGGATAATACATCATAGTAGTTGACTATTCTGAAGAAGTAAGACGTTTAATATAAACCTATGGTAATACCGTCTCTATATATGAAATCGGCGTCACCTCATTGCTTATTTCCTCATTGTTGACAGGCTACATTAAAAAAAATCTATATAATAATTATTACTTATATATTTTCCACAGCAGCTGTGCCACGAATCACTCACATATATAGACGAAGAGGTGGGTACAACCAGGAAAATATAGTGACAGACCACTGTACACTACAGATGAGACCTCGACCGCAGTGTAACTCCAGACACCTGACACCTCAAGGCTCCCTCTTTCTTCTTTCTTATCGCGTTTCCTCGTCCCTTCTTTTTATACTAACGTTCTTCTTGGGGATTCTTATCAAATATTCATACGCAGTCATTATCTTTATATGTTCTTTGAACCATTGATTAATTTTTTGTCATTAGTATAGTGTAGCGAAACCAACAAAACGTAGCCAATCATCCTAATCCCCCAGTACAGCCTCACACATCCCTACGATCATTTTCAAAGACTTAAATGTGAAGTGCTGTAATGTGAACTTATTCACGACTGCATAAGTTCAGGCAAGTCTCCGGATCATGCCCTGAACGTCTGTGGATCTCCTCGCGCTCTTGGTCGGATTCCGCAGTCCTGTATCCAGGGACGTGACATTTAAAAGAGCATGTGGGATCTCTCCACACTGGGAGCTCCACTTCCTCTTTCGAAAGTGAGGGATGTGACAATCGAATTGGTCCACCCAAAAGGCCGTGTGTATTTGTACACACCGTATGACAGTGAATACCGAACTGTAAATATGGGATGAATGAGATCGATAATCACAATTATTTTATGGGGGGATTGTGATTTTATTTCGATAAAAAGGTTTCCTCAGAAATAGTAAAGCAGCTTTCACTCAGCGGGGGGGGGGGCATCCTCAAGACTTTTCTTGTAGATGTGCAGTGAACTTTTGGCTTTCATAAATAATCTATCGACCCTGCCCACATAAGAAGCATTGTGTTCGCCAAACATTATTTGTAGACGATCTGTCTTTTGATTGTCGGACCTTTGATGCAGGAGGTGAAGAGATCGTTGAAAATTTGATCGCTCTTCCTGGTTGGTCGATATCAAAATGGACGGTATGGCCGGACTGAGAAGACAATCCTGAGAAGAACAATAGTTGAAAAATCCATAGCTGTTACGTGAGAGCTAGTGAAGCATAACCCGGATTACGTAGACATCGGACATTGTGGTCTGCCTGTCGCGGACTTGGTAGAAATCGAAGGACTGATTGTTTTAATGGGGCAACATCTGCAGCGGTGGCTGTGGCGAGAAACGGAGGAAAAAAAATGTTGCCATCTCAATGAGCCCTCTGATATAACGTAATTATTGCTCTTTTTTTCAATGTTTAATTTAACATTTATAATTCAAACAGATAGCAGACCACACAACTCGGACGAGCTCAGTAACAAAAAAATGACAATTATACTGATATTATTCCTTACTATAATAAGCAGTTTGCTAACATTTGGCCAACTGTTCCCCAGATCCATGAAGAGAAATCTTCCTGCAATCTATATTAAATCTCCTGCTAACATAATTTGCACAATATGTTTACTAAATATTTATATATTTATTTAACTAAGACATTCATCGTAAAGCCCTTTTTTCGTTCGCCTGCACATTTTTGATAGATTTAGTTCTTAAACGTTGGACGTTTCTAGGAAAACAAAATTGTAAACATCAATAATACTTTCTGGGGCATTTCTATTGTAAGTGTTTGGTAGAACCACGTTTTTTTTTATCAACATCCTCCACCATCGCCCAAATAATGCAAATTTTCTACCTTGCATGTGGGCCTCGTGTGCCGCTGAAATCCTGACCTGTTTGAGGGGGGCACCGTGTTCAATTAAGCGCTGGTAGACTCTACTAGACTACGCATACCAAGAGCACAAGGGGTTGATTGTGCCTATAAAAAACGCAATAAAAGACGTACGCTTGCGTCAATAAAAAAAAAACACAATGTTTACCGCAAGATTACTAGAAATCTCCTAGTAATTTCTCCGTTCTCCAGCCAGGAATTATTATGATCGTTTTTATTGGTTAGGGTTTCAGAGTACATTTCTTCCAATATAATTATTATAAAAAATTGAGTTCTGCTTTTTTTTGCGTTTTTAGATTTTGTCGAACATTTGCCAATACCAAATGACTTAATTTAAGAAACAGAAGGCTGGAGATGACCAGATGCTCTCATTGTATTCCACGACAGCAGTCCGTTACATTTTTGAAGTTTACTCCCGTCGCGCAAATGTTGTCCAACTGAAGCATAAAAACCATCGGCTGAGCCCGTTAAGCCTCGACCGCAGTGGATTTCACCAGCTAATAATCGTACACCATTTGCGTAATGAGACACCGATCAGCGGACGAACGACAGTTCTTCTGGCTCACGTACCAGCGCCGGTGGTCAGCTGCAATTAGAGATCGCTTTCTCCCGAGTCCTCCACTTTCCCTCGTCGGTCGGGGGCGGCCGGCGTTCTGCGGTCGATCCTCCACTTCTTGCGTGTCCACCGATCTTGCTTCCTCCTGCCTTGCCGCACTAACCGAAAGTAGGTGACAGTCATGACGTTCTGGGATGTAGAATGTTGTGAAACATTCATTTTGCAGTTATTCTATAAGAGAGTAAATGACTAATCGCTTGTACAATGTAAAACGAAAGAATCACCAGTATACTTTACAAACATCAATAAATGGAAAAAATGATTTTGTACTGCATCCATGTTGGGGAATTTCATACTCTGATTTGGCCTTGAGATTATTTTCAAAGGTGTTCTACCATGAGTGCTATACCATTCTGAGATCTATGATGCCATTGCTGTTTTTAAACTGCATTATTCTCAAGATGGTCCGTGACGACCCTGACAAAGGTTCTGTCATGCGCCAAGGCGAAACCTCATTTACAATCAGCTAAAATGCCCTCTAAATATGTAATGTTTTGTTAAAAATATCAATTTTGTAGGAACTCTAGAAAAAAACTCAAAGTGACATGAACATATCATAACCTATCGTAAGTGACAAAGGCTAAGTCATTCGTATTCCTGCAACGGCAATGTTAATTTATGAAATAAATGGTTCATCTTGGATCATAATTATTGCTGATTTTTTTACCAAAAAATGTTTTGTTTTATGAATTATAAACTAAATTTAAAATATTGGAATGTATACAAATTGAATAAACAACTAAAGGGGATGCATACTTGGGGGGGGGGGTGTTACGAAGAAATAACCGTTCTTACTTGTTAAATTAAGAAGGATGTTTCTTGGTATTTTGGAACCAAAATATTTCTATTTACTTCGTTGCAAATAGTATGGAGTTAAAATATTAACTGGTGTTTTATTATGATATTATTTTAAAGATTTTTCATTTTTAAAAAAATCTAAGAAATGTTTGTAAGTGAGTTATTAGCTGTACTAAAGACAAAGCTGACAAGCATGCTAAGCGCGTGTAAATAAAAATGTACTATGTTGTTTTCACTAAACTCGATTGAAATATATTGATAAACGAATAAATAAGAAGGTAAAAGAAAAGAGAACGATTTAAATATTTTACGTAGTCTCAAAATATGTGTTGTATCAATATTTGAGATGAATTTATATTGTTTTTACGACCACTAACATCAAAGATATACATACAAGCAATGTCTTCCCATTTTAGACCATTTAAGACAACAAAATGTGAAGTGATAGTACTCCGTTCACAACAAACAGATTCATTTTTCCCAACTAAAGTGTTGCGTTTGTGGGAACTGGCTGGGGGAAGGTGTTCTCTTGGGAACTTCAGGATGACGGGTTGATTCGTGAAAATTACAAAAGTTCCGCTACCTTATCTCAATGGAAAGCAGTATTGTCAGTCTAGGGTGGTTTAGGGTAAACGCAAAAATACAATAACAGAATTAACGTTATTATTATTGATATTGATTTTAATCGTCACAGCCCATTGGGTGTTTAGTGCTATGATGAATCGACAAATCTGTCTTCGGGCCTCATACAGATTTATACCATGAAACTGCTCAAATGAATAATGTCTACAATATTTTCCAAATCAGCAATTTGAAAAAATGACATCCAAAAATGCTTTAAAATATTTTTATTTTATAAACGGTTGATTATGTTAATGCGATCTCGTAAAACATTTCAAAAATAAATAACACTAAAGATAAAGGATTATCTTTTAATTTTAGAAATAATCTGAGATTTCTCAATTTTATGAATAAATGCTCATAAACTCAGGGTGGGACTATCAAGCGAAAATAAGATTCAGTTTCTATAAGTGATTTTTTCTGGAGTCAAACATTTTTCATACCATTACATGACACTTTTTTTTTACCAACTCACCATACGATAACTTTATCTATATTTTCTTAATTATATATAAAGATTGACCAAGTGAAATTATTCTTCTAGTAATATTTTTTTCTCATATGTTAGAGAAAAAGTCTGGAGGCTCGGAAAACACTACTGTTTTATTGATATGCCAACCTTAGCCAACATTCCTCCTATTCAGGATCCACCAGGACTACAATTTCGAACAAGTGACATGAATTTACAATTTGTTCAAAATATATGAAGGCAACGCATGTTGTGTTGCACAAAATAAATTAGAATATCAGTCGTTAAAATATTTCCAGGCCTGAGGAAAAATATTATACTGAGGATGGAAACGTAGCGACAAAAGATTGATGAATGAACGTTTTAGAAAGATATAATGAACATCATTTAAACATAATCAAATAATCAAGGATACGAAAATCCTTCGAAAAAACATGACTAAATTAACTTATTCAGAAGCACAAAAAACCATACAATAAGATTAATTTATTACAAGTTTTATTAATTTAAATGTGTTTATTGTTGATATATGCATAAATAACTGCATATGAATTTCACTGTTTAAGTATAACGACACTGTGATTTTTTTTTTTTTTGTAAAATAATTATTTAATATGAAATCTCATATTATTAGTTTTATGTATGGGACCGTAATTAAACAATAAATCGAAATAGAGGTCAATATTAATAACGTAATTGACAAGTACTTGCGTCCCAATCAATGTTCATAGATTATCAAGGTATTGGATTCATTTTTCCCATTCTCATCTTTATTAATGGCAGTTAGATCAGAAGAGGCCACTTCTGTCGGTGGCTCATTTAATTTTTTTGTTTACTCGCCTGCCTCATTAATGCCTAGGAACGCCAGTGCACCGTGATCTGTCAATGGGACGACATCATTGTCAGCAAGTCAGTGTTGCAGCTTTTTATTATAATTTTATTAATTCTAAAAAAGAATCGATTCCAATCGATCGATGCTTATATTTTAATCTGGATCCAATCGAAGTACGGCCTATTGAATCGACCTTTTTTTTTACTTTGGTTTTAGAGCTTGTCAAGGTAAAGATAATAAAAGATCGATATTTTGGGTTTTTTATAGTATTGGAAACAGAAAATGTACATTCTATAGATCCGAATGAGTACGATAGCGAGACAAAAGTCATAGGCACCCCAGAAACCGAGGGCGCAGGCGCAACCCCGTCCCTTCTGTATGTTATACATGTCATGTATTCTCATTTTAAAAACACTAGGACTGATTAGAGGATGTGGGTAAAAACCATCTTATATCATATGACCTACCAATATTTCTTATGCAAATGTTTGCATAGTTGATTTGAATGGCCATGAACTAGTCCAATAAGTTGACAGTAGTTTTCAACTCATGAAACACACATTCATGCCAAGTGAAAAAGTCAGCTGTTAAAGAGTAAGTAGTTGCAGGTCATGCGACTAATTAGAACGGATAGCGTCCTTGCGCGCAAAGCCCGAAGTCATTACGGTCACGAGCCGCTGTGAGATGGCCAAATAACGAACTAAAACCGAGCATGAATAAATCCGTCCATACGAAATGAAACTTTTAAGCCTAGTTATAATCCACATGCAAAAGTCATGGGGGAAAACAAATCTAAGAAAAACTAAAACGTAAGTAAAGAACTCGTTTACACTCGTCGAGCCGTTAAGACTTCCCACAAAAACACTCGCATAAGCAGGACATGGTGGTCACTCTCCTGTTCCTTCATGGAGGCCATAAACCAAACTCAGTCCCCGGTGTTAATCCATAAACTCTAGAAGAGATATTACCCACCACATGTCCCCTGAAGAATACTCAATATATCAGAACGGCGTATAAAACAATATATAAAAGATACACTTCCTCTCTCTTCTTGTCTCCACTTAAAACTTTTATGCTGTTTCCATTTCGCTGTATAAGTACTGCGACATTTTTGTTTCTATTCCAGTTTGTTCACTTAAGATGAACTTAAAACGTGGCGTGGTGTGAAATTTGCGTAATTTTTTTTTTTTTTATATTCCTTTATTGTGCTAAAATTACAATTATAAGGCAATAAGTAATTAAGATAAATCCTCTCATTCATACCATATTTACAATTCATCATTCACTCGCTCATTTATACAATATTTACAGACAGCCCAGACGCCTCCGAAATCCACATGCGAAAGAGTAAGCGGAGTCTTGGGAAGTCCCCCACGCTCCTCCGTCAGCCGCGTCACCGGATACTAGCCAGTGGAGGCTGACCAAGAGCGCGAGAGCCACAGACGCTCAGGACATGATTGGAGAAACTGGCCATTGCCAAGACTCCCACTGTCACGCGTTTATAGCAGGTCACGAGGCCACTGCCGTTTCAGTCTCCGAGGAGGATTATAGGGATGAGTGGCGCAGTGCAATGACTGTGCTACAGGATATAGGGTATATTAAGGTCGTTATGAAGGGTTTTGTTGCTGACGTAATAAGTAAGTGTGCGTAATAAGAAATAAAACACCTCGCTCCACAGCTTTATTCATTTTTACCCGAATATGTCATTCTCAAGGGTTTGAGCTAATGGTAACTATAGCAGTTTCCAAGAGACGTCGTTTGAAGGACAAGTGCTATAAGTTACCGTAAACTCATGCCCTTGAGTACGAGAATCAATAAATCTGCTCGAGGCACAGAAGCAGTTTCATAACCTAATACTTTTTATCGCCAAATTCGCCCTTATTAAGCATGAGCAGAGCCAAGAAAAGAAGTTAAGAAATAAGAACTAAACTCGAGAGCAGCTCCGGTAGTAGACGAAATTAATGCAGGGCTAATACAGGCCGGTTGACTCGTGACTCGACCTATCTGGGTCGTGTGTGCGAGCATTAGTAAATCACTTTCTCGTACAATATCAGTCCGCCTCGAGTATTTACTAGTGCCAGTGCTGCCACTCCTCTTCGGCTGAGCGGTGTCTTTTCAACTCGGATCTCGTCTTCAAAGTTGTAATGTTTTATTAGCATTATTCGAAAGTATCGAAGCATAAATGGGTCCGAAACCGGAGGTGGCGGGACGTCTCCCAATAAGGTGTTGCTGCCGAATGCCCACTGGAGCGGCGAGTGCAGCAATCGTGAACAACCGTTGCGAGTCAAGGTATGGACCGTTTCGCCAGAACCTTGACTAAAGCTGCCTTTTCTAAACTGTCCTTTCTCACTAGGTTAATAGATGCATCCGAAGTTTTTTAGAATATAAAAATAATTCTATTCCACAAAGTCACCTTCGAATGACAATCACTAATAGATAATAAATTGATTTCTGACAAACAAAAAGAGCTATTGAATCTTAAAGAAAAATGAGAAAGTGAAATAAAGCATCTATAAGAAAAGATTCTTTAACTGTAATCCATAAATAAAGTCATACATAGATGGATCGATATATTAAAAATAGAAAGCTATGAAGGCAGTAAGTCAGTAAAATACAAAACATTTAAATAATATTCAAAAGTAAAAACCAAGTAAGGTGCCAGCCAAACATCTTCTTCTAAGAGAAGTGAGAAAAAAATTGTAATGAAGGTTTGGCTAACTCTGAAAATTTATCGTATCAGAGGTCAGAACCTATCAAAGCTATTCTAAAAAATTACCTTGGAAACTTGGAATTTAATTTTGTTTGGATTGATTCTATTATTTAACAATTGCAAGGTCTGTTGACTTCGCCTTTGAACAAAATTGAATTGCTCAAAAAAATTATTACTAGTATTTTTGACCAAAATTACTCTGAAGTATTTTTTTTCCCAGAAACATACATTTAAAAAACTATTTACAAAACAAACAATGAAATAAAAATATAAATGTAATGAAAATATAACATAATAAATAAATCGTTCCAAAACTAGCAAGTGTATATCTGGACGTTGTGGAGCTGTTGGAATAGGAGGGTTTACGTAGCGATGAAGCAGAGGAAGAGGTTAGTGAAGCAAACGAGGAAAAAACGATTGTAATTTCCAGTTTTGCAGGTAGGAGTATACAGAAGTTTTGCCATTCGAAGTTTTCAAAAGTGAGTGCCAATTTATTCGAGTAGATGGGATCCACCCCAGTAATATGATAAGTCAGCCGCATTATGCCATGGCTATCGCGTCAACTGCTCCAATTCGGAGAACCAGTTTGAAAGTGTTAGGAGAACGCGGATAGTTATAAGTGCAGCGTAGATCGTCCCCGTACAGATGGTACATAATGGATCCTATTTTGGAAATGTACTCCTCGGATCTCACGTGATTGTGTTGCCTAATTCTCAAGGACTCCGGTCGCTTCTTTTTAGGCCACCGTTTAATGTAACAGGGAAGTCATACAATTTATAGGTTTAGGTTACATCTTCATAATAATAAGATAGTAGACTCTGATTTAATTCAGGGACGAAAGCTTCAATAGCGAAAGTTGAAAACTTCATTTTATTACAGCAATTGAGCAAAATTGGGTAAAAACGTACTCAAAATAATCTAACAGTTGCATTGAATTTATCTATAATTAATTAGAACGATAGAACAGAAAAAAAAAGTTTTCACTCCTAGTTGCTCAACCACCCCTGACATTCTTCAGGTACTCTTGCATCTCCATGACATTTTATGCAAGAACGATTGTAATATTATGGGGCTTCGTTCACGATTTGAACTGTTGGAATCATATTTCTACAATTAAAAGTAAACGTCACACAGTCCCCCCTTTTTTATCTCGGCCAAGGATCTAAAACGCTAAATGACTTAAACATGAGATCCGACCAGTTTATCATCCAGGAAGATTATCTGTACATGCAAAGGAGCATGTGTTTTTCACTAGGACTATCTCTCACGTAGGCATAGTTGTTGTCTCCTGACTCGCAGCAAAAAGGAAGTTCCGTCTAATTCATTGTGAGGGAGAGCCCGCTTTGCTATCTCAATTCGAGTGTTTCATCAGAGTGAAATGAAGACTATACGAAGTAGAACAACTTTCAGAAACGAAAGGATGAGTAAGAATATATCAGAACCATTAGTTTTCCTGTAATGAAAGCTTCCCTGCTCTTAAATCTTCTCTTAAGAGAAGTGAGCTAAAGTTCGTAATGAAGGTTTGGCATACTAAGTTTTATCATGTTAGAGCTCTGAACGTATAAAAGATATTCTGGAAAATAAACTGTAGGAATTGAGAATTGAATTTAATTTGAACAGATATTAATACTTAACAATTCCAAGGTCTTTCCAAAACCGAATTGGCTTAAAAATTTAAATGAAGTATTTTTGACCAAAATTACTCTAAAGTTTTGTTTTTTTCTGAAACATGCATGTAAAAAACTCACGCCTGCAATGTACATCTCTTTATATGTACATTCATTTCTAACATCTATTTCTTTAATTTAATTCTGGGTGGTATAAATTTATGTGTGCCTACGTTTTATTAATTTATGTTGTAAATACTGTATGAATGATTTTTTATCGCAGTTAGACAATTGTCCTATTCGGGCAGATGGTCATTTTCTTCGCATAAGATCTATGATAAAAAATTCAATCATATGTATATATTACAAAAATATAAAATTTGTTGATCAACTAATTTATTTTTGTATCATAGTAATATTAAATGGAGGCAAATGATCGGCTTTTAGTGGCCCTGTGGGAACAGCGGGATAAGGTCAGGATTCCGTATTCTCCAGATGTCACTTTCACAGAACCCGTGCTCCATGGTACTCTTCTTCTCTCTTCAGTAAAGTTGATGATTTTGAAAAACCTAACCGAACGACATGGCGGAGAATTAGGTACCGAAAAATCCTTCTCTTACTAATGAATTTTACCCAATTTTAGGCCAATTGAGGCAAATTTTAACAAAGAAACCTCTCGGATATAACCCGTTCATTATGCGTATTTCCATTTAGATTTAGGGTTGAAAGATGGGCTATTTCATTGTTAGCCGCCACTTTTATAAAATAACTCTCCAGTGAGGGGTTTAAAGCCCGAACCTTAATTTCATGAAGCAGTTGTGAGGTTTCAATACCAGTCATTAAAAAAACCTGATGGTTTCCATTGAGAAGGGGCGATGTATCGCCACACATATATTATTGCTTATCAGTTGGGTGATAAATATAAACTTAACTGGAATGGTCTGAGAGTTGCGATAGTGTGCATTCTTGAATCAGTCATCAATTATATTATATACGGTAGGATCTAGCCGGCAGATTCCTCGCTACAATTAGCGAGACTCTAAACGGTTTGAAATACGGCCTAGATGAGGGCTTTGGTATCGGCTCAAATAGGGCATGCGGCGCTTACGCAACCGTCGGACGAAACGAAAAGTGTTTACATCGACTGTTATGAATCTAACAAGAAGAGGTCGTCGACTACTTATCACCGTGCCCCTGTTTCCTTTCCCATGACATATGGACCTGTCCACGTGACAGATACTTTCTGTCTGCCGCCTCTGTCTGTCAAGGATCCTTTTTTTGAAGGCCCATATGAGGTTCGTAATCAAGATGATTTCAGAAGGAACCGCTAATTCAATCAAATAAACACCTAAGCTAACCATTAATACATACTCAGGCTAGACAAAAACACAATATTTTCAGAAAACAATTTTCATGCCAATCTATCTAAGAGGGGACTCCTTAAGTCCAAAAAATAAATACACATCACTGGCGAAAAGAAAACTGTTTTAATACCAAAAAAAACATAATAACTAATTACAATAAATTACTACTTGTTCTCTAAATACTCTCAAACACCTCATAGGAGGTAAGGACCAACCGAAGGCTTCATATCCTAGCGTGTATATGGTACTGAGGAGCACCAATAGCAATTGAGATGAGCACTAGGCATTGCCTAACAAGCCTAAATTCTGTTTTCGTAATCGGATTCACTACTTCGTTTATTCAAGTAGCTACTCATTTACCTTTATGAGGCTGAACTAACTCCGATCCGACCCATCTCCCTAAGAAGAAATCCTAGGGTGAACAGGGATCGAGATATCGGGTATCCAGACTAATATTCTTTCTTTATTGTGCTAAAATTACAATCTGCCGTATTAGTCAGATAAATGCTCTCATTCATACCATATTTACAATTCATCATTCACTTGCTCACCCATACAATATTTACAAGCAGCCCAGATCCCTCCCAAATCCACATGTATGTGAAAGTACAAGTCATGCCTGAAAATACTAGAGTAGTGGAGTAACGACACTTAAACCAATGCAGAAACAAATATCCAATAATGTTGGCCCCAATCTAAAGGCTCTCTACTTTCGTTGTGACTTTGTATTAAGCTGACTAATAATTGTACTCTTTCTAATAAATGACAAAGCTATGATCCTTTAATAAGTTGTTAACTTTATTTTTAATTTGTAAGAATTCGCTGATCTGCCACTAGATGTCAGTGGAGTTCATTAAAACTACCCAGCCACTCCGCTCGTTCATGGAATGTTTCGTGATCGTTTTTATTTCATTATTATAAATTTTCGTTGGTTGTCAAAAAAAAAAAAAATACGCTGGGAAGATCATGGGTTAAAATGGGTAAAAAAAAAGCAAAAACGGAGTCACTAGCAGATTTCAAAGACTTAGCTGAATATTGAATGTAGCTGAGAGCAGAGTGCTAACCACTTGTTAAGAATTCTCTCGAATAATAATTTTGGTACGATTGACACGAATGCAAGAACGACTGGGATTCTGACATTGACCATGACATATAATTAAAGCAAGAATAGAAAAATATTGTAATTAGTGATTTATTGGAGAAATATTTGCGGAGGCAAGAATGTAATCGTTTTTATCCAAAGCAGGTCAACTAACTTTCCCAGTGTGCCCCAAAGAAAGGAAACGCAAACGAGCCCGGGGTTCCCTCTGAAAAAATAGCTGTTTGGCTTTACTTTGTTCGGAATAGGAATCGAGATCTGAGTGACAAACTCCTAATCGCAGAGGTTTCTTACCTGTTTGTGTAAGTTAGGGTGATCTGATATTGATTACCCCATTCGCATGTTGCTGAAATAGCTGGCATCTCAGAGGCTGACTAAATAATAAACCGAATATTAAGTCTTTTCTTTTGGCTGAGGATATAAAAACATGTTGCCGATAAAATCCTTGGAGTAAGGCTCAAAGGAGATGTTCTTTTGTTGGTATTCGAGTTCCGTGAAACGAAAGTGGTATTTAATTATATAGCTCTAGAAATAAATGAAAGCCAAAATTGGATTGGCGATCTCTAAAAGAATATCAGAAATTTCGGGATTGGTGGCAAACCCTTGTCCTAGTGAGGCAGGTGAATTCTTCTTTGACGAAGACAAGCAAGGCCTTAGGGGTCTGTTAAAGCATGTGATCGGTAATAGGAGAGGATTATGCAAGGCGAGATGATCCAGTTAGTGGACTTACGAAACGCATGACAGCCAAGCGAGGAGCGGAACGTCACGGGCTTCAGCGAACGAGACAGCGGGGTGCCGCGTGTACCAACAATGGCCAGGTGGAAGGAGAGAGACTACAATGCTACACGCCGACTCCAGCACCTCTGGAGAGTAGTCCAAGCAGTTCCCAAGAACGAGGTGCTCAAACAAAAAAAAAAAAAAAAAATAGTTTTAAAGCAAGAGAATAGACCCCTAATAAAAACTCGCCCTGTTTTTAGCTGTCAAGAATGTTTTTTCTCAAGTTTTTGCACTGTTACACGGCATTTTAATGACGTTTAAAACATGGATGAGGTTGCTCAATATCATAAAAGCATTTTTTTTGTCTCGAAAAACCCCGAACATCCCGTGTTTGAGAAAAATGACATGCAGAGAATTGCAGGAGTCCACAATTAGCGGATCGTCGAGTCAACGTTACTCAACATCCTCCTTTCGTGCAGGAAATTAGAAATCTTTCATTCTGCTTCCATAATTTTTCATATTTCTCAATAGAGGTTCCTGTTTATCCTTTCTGATTCTTATCAGTGCTTCTCAAACGAGCTGTGTATTTTAATAACACTTTTACTCTATCAATTTAAAAGTTTATTAAACAGATAAAGTCATACGTTTTCGCTCATAAGTCTGTTTCGGGGACTAACCATCCCGGGTATCTGGAGACACAATATTTTAAACGGATGTTTCACAAGCTGTGCTGACGGTTTACTGCCAACAACAGTTTTGCCGATTGTGCTAAAGTGGAGCAATAAATTAGAAGAACAGGCCAGATATTCGGAGCTGGGAGTAATTTACATGACCACCATCGTAAAACATCTATTCAGATGTACAGACGAAAGACACTTTGCCGCATCTGCTTAAAAGTAGAGATTCTTTCTTCGGGCTAGGCAATAAAAAATCGACAAAAATGCCTGTCGCAAGTGTCAGTATATAGTTAACTCGAAAGACATCAAGTTTTCAATCGATGTCTCAACAGCTGCACGAAAAATGACAAAATAAAATAATATACCTGACACATTGCACTTTGGAATCAATAAGCTACATAATACGGGATTAAATATGCATCGCATATATAACAACGGATCCATAAAGGTTACGGAGGTGTTCAGAACATAAGTGCTAAGGTGCCACCTGCTCGACGGTGACTTCACCAGCCATTAAGAAAAGTGTTTGGGACGTCTGGGGACCACCGTGACGGGATAATCACTTGTAAATAGAGTCAAGTGCTCGGCTTTTAGCGGTCCTGTGGGAACTGCGGGATAAGGTCAGGCTGCCGAATTCTCCAGGTGTCACTTTCACAGAACCCGTGCTCCGTGGTACTCCTCTTCTCTCCTCGGCAAAGTTCATCATTTGGGAAAACCTGACCGAAAGACATGTAGGAGAATTCGGTACTGAAATACCCTTCTCTCACTAATGAATTGGCCTATTTTAACTAAGAAACCTGTTGGATATAATTACCTGTGTTTATTGTTCCTCATTAAATTTAATTAGCCCCCATAAGGAAGGGATTTATATGGCCGATCTGGTGAATCAGAACGTTTGTAATTAGTCGATTTGAACGGAGTTTACACTGTACGGGCTGCAAGTACCCACAATTTCCAGTCATGACTGAGTCCTGATTGGCCAACTTCAGCTCCTGACACGACTTAATATTTGAGCGGAGGTCGGTAGGTAGGCTCCTGTCTTCCCAGGATATGGATGGGCTCCTCGATGCTCCTGCTGTAATTACACAGGCTCTGGCATTTTTAGGGCACCACACAAGATGTAATTTCCAGCATCCGTTTTCATAATATTTTTTTGAAAGAGGATATTTAAGAGCAGCGGTATTTCCAGGTAGCATCTGTTTATACCCAAGGCTGTTTAAAGCAAATCTAATGTACCTTCTCCTCAAATGATTAGACGAGAATTTATAGATGAGGAGGAGGATTTGTTCAGAAATTGGCTTACGATGATGAAAGTGACGATGTTACGTTTTTATCAGGTTAAGCCCCTGCAAATTCATCTTCATATTTACTATTTCTTTATGAGCTGCAGTAAAATCTTGATAACTGAGTGCATATTGTACATTCTACTCCGGGATTAACGAGTACACCGTCAATGAAATGTGGTGTCTGTCAAAGGTTGTTAAAATGAACATAAAAACAGGTCTTTTATACCATCGTTGGTCACGATTTTGTACAGACCCATGTTAATGTTCGATGTATATAAATCTATGTAGGCGCTTTTCCACTTTGGTTTTAATTCGATAATAAAAATATATGAAAAATTCCCTTCAATCACTTTAAAAGCAGCGACGAGGAAGAGGGAGGGATTGGTTGTATTATTCACAGAATTACGCTTCTTCATTGAAAGATATATCAAAATTGTACGCTATTTCAATTTTGTGATTATTATACATATGCGATGATAATTTGTATAATGAATGGTGGTGTGTTTGTATCTATTATTATATAAATTTGAAGCCACTCATTTATTGACATGAGCTAAAAATGATGCTCAAATCATTTAATATCACTTTATTTTTATTAAATTAGATAATTAATTTATGGAAACCCACGCTATATCCCCGGCTCCCTTAAAGCTATTTCATTTTATTCGTTTATGGATACGCTTGGATAGGGTTCGACTCAGCCTCTTTAGAACAATTCGGCAGTTACATGAATGAATCAGTAATGAAATCGGTCTAAGGAATACTCAAAAGTTTTCAGCTGTACAGATTTGTTACGTATTTATTTTATTTGTACAGGGTTTCCCATTATTTAGTATTTCTTTGAACAAAACATGTTTGGATTGATAGTTGCCATATTATACAAAAACAACAAAATAAATTATTGGTTTATTGATTAGAAAGCTGTCCCCACAATTAAAAATCACAGATGGCGTATTGACGATGTACAGTTTAAGAAGCTTTGAGACCCAATATGGGCTTGAGTGTATTTTAAAAAGACAAAAAAGACAAAAAAAACAAAACTCAAGTTGCTACATAGCCACGTTGTTCCCTCTTGTCCGGAGGCACTCCTCAATAACGATCGGTCTTCTCTTATTCATGCAATGTCGTTTTTATTGTTTTTTTGTTTTTGTTTTTTTCTTCGGAAAGGATTTTGAAGGTGGGCCCATTAGGGATGTGACCAAGTGACCGAAGTTTTTGCCGACAGTTCCTCGACGGTACACTTCTTAACGAAGGACGAACCCCTTTCTTCTGTAGCGATGTAAGACCGCTCCGAACCAGCAATAACTGTCACGGGGGAGAATTTTTTCCTTGTTTTGTCGGTGAAGAGTGGCATGTTCCAGTTGGGCAGGCCGTCGTCTGACATGTTCAACTACATCAATGAATTCAACCTACGCCCGAATCGACGATAGAGTGACTATTGTTTTTATTAGTCATTCCTGTAGATTTTACCAACTTCAACTCACATTTCTATTCTTAACAAGACATCTTTTTTTTTTTAGGAACAGGGACTTTCCAAAACTCCACTTCCTCTTTCCCATGCGGGTGGAGTGACAACCATGTGGATTTGGCGGGTCTCTGGGCTGTTTGTAAATACTGTATGAATGAGCAAGTGTTAATGTGATATCATTGAGAACATTGAACACAATTACTTATTGCCCAATAAGGCAGATTTGAACTAAAAAAAATAAAAAAAGGAGCCTTTAGTGAAATGTTTAAATAAAAAAATAAAAAATGTAAATTTTTTTGGACCAAACAAAATAAAAAAAGAAGTCAAGAATCTGCCTGTCAAGTATTCTCTTTCGCTATTTACAATTCAGTAGTTTTTTTTTTATAATAATTTAATTAAGTTTGTAAGGAGCTGAATTGGAGATTCCTGGTCAAATAAACATACTACTCTTGGTATGTTTCTTCAATTTATATGCTCTTGATTGCTTTAATATGTAAAAAATATATATTTCTTTTAGATAATAAAAAAACGTGGTAAGGGTTTTAATCCACCTGTGGCCTACTAATTTTCTGTTGTTTCGAAGTTGCATCTTTTAAAATATTTCTGAGGTGTCTCAGAACTTAGAAAAAAAACCTAACTATCTTCTTTCATCTATCTAAGCCAATTCCCCTAAGAAACTTTTTCACCATTTTTTTTTTAAGTGTCACTATATCTTACAGATTCTTATAAATTACTTTCACAACGTTTCCAGAGCCTAGTCGACATTCGACTTTTTCGTAATGAAGGAGTTGACCAGTTTCAGAAGAATAAATCTGACGTGAGAGGTGCTGTAAAGAAAACGAAAAAGTTGCCACCTCTACCGTTAAAGCAGAACTGAATTTGGATTTACTGCACCGAACCCATCCGCTCTTGGACCTTTGTTTAAATATCTTTCCGTTGGTCTCTTGTTCCTGTCCTTGGCGCCTTCTTTATGGGTTCCCTGGTCCTCACGCCTCCAATGGGAATTCTTCGGTAATACTGGATTCCCATTAATTTCTGCAACATTCCGCCTCTATTGGTTATCCTGTAGCATTCGTAACATTGCCTTTCCTGTCGCGGGACACAGTTTGTGAGTTTGTGTATGTGTGAGAGAGAAAAAGAGAGAGAGAGAGGGAGAGAGAGAGAGAGAGAGAGAGAGAGAGAGAGAGAGAGAGAGAGAGAGAGAGAGAGAGAGAGAGAGAGAGAGAGAGACTTATCTCCAGAGGTACGTGTTGAAAAAATTTATGTCTTTATGTGGCTTCTTCCCAGTTGAAACATTAAATTATTTACTAAATTATTGTTGCTGCTCCAGCAGTTTTCAAGAAAGCTTTGAGTGCTTTATTTTACTAGTTTATAAATAAAATAAAAGTCAGTGGTACCATGTAGTCGGGAGATAGTAGAACGCCTACGTGAATAATTATTATTCCTAGGAATTTATTGTCCATTTCATCGAGTTAATACAAGTTAATATTACCAACCTCCAGGGCAGCAATTCATGAGTTAATAGAGGTCTGAGAAGCGTTTAAAAACTATTGATTGATATTTTATCGGCCGATGTTTGACAAAGGAATGGAAACAGCTACGGGATGCCAGCCTTGCCTTCTATTATCACAGAGAGGTTACGTAAGCTGTAAACGATTGAAAAATATTTAACTGTCTGAGACGTAAAGCTCATTGATTTCCTAAATTAATTGCTACATTTATTATTTTAAGCATCGAAGTTTGCAGGCCATACGATCGACTGTTTCGAAAACTTTATTGAAATTTTAATGTGTGATAGCCTCATGCTCATTATCATTAACAAGAATATTGATCCAATCAACTGTTTCGTAATAGCCCCAAGCACAGGAGTGAAAACAGGAGTTTTGTTTTGCATTGGTTATTGATATTTAGGGTTTCACTGTTTATTAAATATTTCTTAAAATGTTATGTCTGCAGGGTTGCCTACGTGACGGTCGTGAGCATGAATGAAGTGTTTATTGATTGAGAGAGGGTAGTCCATTTCCCTTCATGAGGCTGAGGGGCTTTGCCGTCATACCTAAAGGGAGGCAGAAAGTGACCTTCATAATGTCACTATTTATCACGGAAATCAAAAATTACTTGGATTTATATAAAGTGTAAACATGGCCATTTTCGTGTAGAGTTATTTACGAGTAAGATAAAATAATACCGTTGCAGGCCACAGTCCATTTATTCGAGAGCGACTGGAAGCTATCAGAGAAACAGAAGCGTGTACAAGTCGGCGGGTGATCTAATGTCCGCGTGGACTAGAGCGCGCAGTTGTGAAACTGCACTCACCCACAGATAGATGTTCCAGCTGGCCCTTATACGGTCTTTCTAAATCAGCGGGCACAGGCAGACCCAGGCTCTCAATATAAATCATATTAGACGTTAGGCGACTTTTGAAACGGCCTGGCGTAGCGTAGCAGTCCTTGGGATAGGAGACCTTTTTATTTTCGCATTACCGCAGTGTCGCAAGGCAGCCCCACATGAAAATGGTCCGAAAAAGGAGACGAGGATGAGAACAGCAGCGGGTGTGGCAAGAGCGCACGGGAGATAGTTGGAGCTGTCTCTGCGCGAAGGCATAGGACCTTGTCTGTTGAAATGTCAGTAATGGCGCTGATAGCTTCACTTCTATTGTACTCCTTACGGATTTCCCGGTTCGAAAACCCTGCCAAAGATACTCTGTGACAGGGCTCAAGGGTGGAGAAAAAAAATCCTGGAAAACACACGCCGTAACAACTGCAGGCTTGTTTTCTTTCCATTAGAGTTATTGTGCCCAGAACTCCCGCAGAGCGCTTCGAAACAGCATTCTTTATTATTGCATTTTTTTCCCCTCTCGGTCTCAATTGCTGACAATAATAAATAAATGAGTTGACCGGCTTCAACTTTGTTTTGGAAACAAAAAAAACCCAGAAACTGTTAGAAACGGGGCGTCAGTGTGTAGTTTTTTTTTAAGTTTAAGAAAAAAACAGAATTCCTCTGTCAAGATGGTTTTTTTCTTGAGTTAACTACATCCTGTAACAAACTGCAATGAGTCAAGGTACGCTCACAATTGTGCCATTCAAAAATGCATTCGAAGACGACTCAATATGAAATATTTAAATGTTATCTATTCTTAGTCAGAGGTTTATAGATAAGTAAAATCTGATATGGTAATGGAAACAAAGACAAGCCATTTCTTTATAGGTGGACCATGGCCTCTTTAACTAAATGGTGAATATAATATAATGCAGGCATCTGTTTATCTCATTTCAATATTGCTATAAATAACTCCACGATTAACAATGCTATATGCAGCGACCTGCAAAATTTCTTTGCAAAAACGAGAGTGATTCTCCTGTGCCCGAACAGTTGGTGAAAAGGAAACAAGCTTACCCAAACGGTCGAAAGTTCTTTTGCTGTCAGAAATAAAAAAAAAAATAAATAAATAAACCTTAACTTCTTAAATGAAAAAAAAACCTTGACAAATTACCCATAAATGAAGATGGATATGGTAAAAATCCATAACACTTTCCCCTGTTACAAATTGAATATAGAGCAGAGGGGCCTAACCGGTTGAAGAGAAACTCGGCAGTCCTACTAAGGGCTTATTGTCCCATCATCCCTTTGCTGTGCTGAGCCTGCTCATTAGCCGCTCTTATATAAATCTGTTTTTAGTCTATCCAGTGCTCAATTAGATCTGCTACCGCCGGCCGCACATCCCTTCCTAGTCGCTTGGGCCTTGTTCTCCCGACCAGTCGCTTACATTATCCAACACCCCCCCCCCCCAGCTTGGGGAAAGGATATAAAATAATTAACAGGAGGAATCCGTTTGCAGCGGCGGACAACGTGTTTATTGCCTTCCGATAACCCCACCAAGAATCTCGTGCAATTAGAAAGCAATACACTGCTTCACACCTCGTGCCCTCCGTTGGGGTTATGCTTCGTGCCCTTATCGATAGTAATTTATTGCATCGAAATGTCTAATAAATGAGTCTTATAGGTAATAAGGAATAATTAATTGTATATGGAAGATCTTGCATATTTTCTATTTATACCATGAGACCATTTTCAAAACAAGTTGATTCGATTGACATAAAAATATTTCTGACAATGAAAACTATCTTAAAATAATCATTGACTTCGGTTCTTGCACCAAGAAGAAAGCACCAAAAAGATTTACCTGAATTAAAATGCTTGGATTGGAGATGTTTTGTCTCTCCTGTAAAATTTATGAAAATGGATCCAGCAGGTTTTGAAACTATAATATTCATGAAATGCTCTAACACCGATCATTTTAAACTTATATTATATAATTGCATTAAATAAGTTAATCAGTTATATACTGTGAAATGTAGCATAGCTACAACAAATAGAAGCACCAGTCCTATTCCTATGAAATGGATTTACGCAAGATTTAAGGGATGTGTAATGCTGGAAATCATACGATAATATACGATATAATAAGTATTAGGTCAATACAGATGTATGTTTAAAATAATTGGAACAATTACAAGAAATTTTAGTTTACTATAGTACCCCTCTAAAATGAAAACCAATCATCACCATTTTCAAACCAATAACTAAAAAAACGAAACAAAAAAGAAGAGGTTAAGAAACATGATTCAACGCTCATTGAGTCCGTGCATACTTTTAACATGAAAAATCTGTATCCAGATAAAACATGACCAAAACTTTATCCATAAGGGTTTCTTTTAGGGTATAGATCTGTTTTAGAGGTAAAATCTCTATTCATCATGGCAAAATTACTTATAAAAAATAGAATAGGTAACAGATTACGAATGAGAGTAAAGTTCTTAGCTCTTGAAATTAATTGGCTTGTCTTCTTGACTTTCCCTAATGCTTACTATATCGCTTCATGCCCGCTAATTGTAGAAGGGAGTCTTTTTGACTAGCTGAGGTGATGCAAGCAAATACCCCGAGTGCCGATCTCTTCGTTTGGACCGGCAACTTGGGCCGGGCCCTTTTAAGGAGAGCACATTCCCGGCAACACTCATCCGACCAAATCTTTATTCCAAGGGTAAGCCCCCAGTTAACTCCTCTGTGTGTAGGCTGCAAGTAGCGTCGAACCTGCCCTTTCCCAGGTTTAAGGCCCATAAAGACATCAGCTAACAAGGTTTCGAAGAAAACCATTTCTAAGGAAAACGTATGCTGATGCGACGGTTTTAATAAATGGAAATATCAGAGGTTATGGTAATACCTTAGCTCTTTAGGCCTACAACATCCTTGACAAATGTGAAGTATATTGTTAATACATATTTTAATTAATTACCGCCATAAAAATCCTGCTGTTCTAATATGGATTTTATATAGTGTCCATGTACCTCATTAAACGGTGTAGCTCAGGATCTCGGGTGTTTTCCGATCTCTGGGTCTAACTATAACTCCTCTGCCCATAGTTGGATGGAGTCAAAACCTCAACCACCATACAGAGCCTGCATTGCTTCTTTCCCGTTAAATTTAATTTATGAAAACCCCCTACCGTTGTATGTCTTGAAAATACACCACTTTCAACTACATTTTACTAAGTTGTGGTGGCCTTTCGTGACAAATTGATTACATATCCGGGAAGCGTGGCCCCGGAATGTACCTCTGGTAGACATCGCTAACCAACACTAGGCGGTACCTTACCAAGACTGCGCTGATAGGGTGGGGATAGCCCCTGCTAAGAGGTTGCATTAATCCTTGCCGGCTGTTAGTTTCAAGGGATCTCTTCTTTCCCGGTCATCAGGGGCTAAAGCATCAAACGACGAGTGACGGAAAAACACGGAATGGAAGTCTAAAGGAACAGTTTTTAAGAGAGATGCCTGCTGCCTTCCTTCGGGAAGTAATTTTACCTGTCGGCGGGATGTGACAGCTAAAATGCGTGCGACAAATTGGCCATAGAAAGATGGGTGAGTGTGATAATCTTCCATGAAAATAGGCTAATTTACCAAGATGGCTTTTCAGTGGTTTGAACCCATGTTAGGAATAACCAGGTTATGCCGTTGGTTACTCTATCAAGTTGAGTATGCAAACTGATGGTCATTTTAACATTCACAGTCCAGACCATTTTTATACTACTCCGGTTTGTCAGCCTAAAATGAAACGGATTAGGAAGAAAATACATTTTATGTTGAAAATTTCGAAACACTTGGGTGATACAAGAAAACAGAATTATTTGACAAATGATTTAGTTATTTACATAAGCTGTAAGTGGAAAACTTACCGTCGAGTTCGCCTATAAAATATTTCATCTTCTCTCATCACCTTACAGAGGCTCAAGTTTCAAGCGTGACAATTCCAGTTTCTTATCGTTATGGAGTTTTTATCTGATTTATTTTACATTAAATAAAAAAACAATTAATGATAAATACTTCTCCTGTATTCCAGGGTAGGGAGCTTATTTAAGTTTCCTCTTAAAAGCTTTTGGATAACTGTCGTATTGCAAATTGACCTGAATACCAAAGAAATTCATAATAATTATAGGTATATTCATAAAACATGATTATATGTAATTAATTACCTGTTATTGTAAAAAATAACGTTTTTCCAAACTTTTCAAAAAGGTATCAAATGGAAGATCGTGAAGTCCTACTTAACAATATATGTTGGGACTTTTTGGAGCATTTCTTGCTTGAGACTTTTGACAAAACGTCGTTAAACTCGTTTACGGAACCTCAATTACATCTGTGATTTCCGTTTTTTTTTAGGATAGGTTTTTTTTTAGTATGCTCCGGTGCTCCATCTTACAACTAGAACAAATGTATGATATCGAGTACCTTTACGTACTAGCGTGCCATGAGTAAATATTTTAGTAGGAATGTCCCTCCATCTATAAATCATAGACGGTGGGTACTACAGGTGAGGCAACCGCGAGGGAAACAATGCCATGACATGACTTGCGCCGAAGTGGTGAAAGATAATTTGGTGGCATCGTGAAACGGTTGCTCCGGTTGGCTACCTTTGACCACTCCTGCACTTAACTGTGCCAACCCGCATTACTTTCTAGGGGCATTCGTCACTAGTCATGTTGCCCATGTAAATGTAAGCCTGCCAGGGAACGTTAGTACAGTCAGTACTAAATATATAAAAGGCTAATAACCTGTAGGTAGAACACCCTTTGTTGTCTCATGGAGGAACACGCAAAAGTGTCATAGTTACCATCACTACTATGATGAGTTTAGGTCCTATCATTTCCACCTTTAATACTTTTGAAGTTGAAAAACATATTAACCTTATACAATTTAAGTTTGAATTTCGTTCATGGACTGTATCAATAAATTCTAAAACAATTTGTTTAATCACGTGAACCTATCAAATTTTTTTAAATTCTCCCTCACTACGCAGTAAGGCATCTCGATTATTCGAAGGCATTCCGGATATTCTTCGGATTTCGAAGCTTGGAATTTGCAGCCTTTTAGCCGAGTTTAACTTTCCCAAATGAAGTGTATGGATTCCAGATCTTATAGCAGGGACAAAAAAAGCTTTCCGTGTGAGAAATAAGAAAAAAAAATAATACATACTCTGGTTGAAAGTAGTGTAATTTGCGAACTTTATACGAATCAAAATGTTCACTTTTACATGTTTTTTTCGTTGTATTGACATTTACTTCTATTCTAAAAAAATAAAAAAGTAGCTAATACGTACGTAAATGGCTTACGTAGTGTTTTCAATCTTAAACATCAAAATGATATCAGGCAATCAGGGATGTTAGAACCGTTAACGTATTTATTGACACATCTTATTCGGCCCTCATATTGTTTCGCTTTTTTAAATAAAATCTTTATTGTGGTAAAATCACAATCTCTCTTATTGGGCAATAAGTAGTTCAATGTTCTTATCCATACCATATTTACAATTATTCACAGGCTTACGGGTCAAGAGGCCACTTCCGCTTTAGTCTCCGTGTAGCATTATAGGGACGTGTGGCGCAGTATAATGACTGTGATTAGGGTGGTAAGTATTTAGAGTATATTAAGATCTTGAATATGAAGGGTTTCGTTGCTGATGTAATAGGGGCATTGACTATTGTTCTGTTGCTCTAGACGTTTCATTGGGAGGATTGGATGCGCTTGATTTCGACTTTTTTGCTGTCTGCCATAGTTCTATTTTGTATGGCCACATTGGCTTTAGTGTCACTTTGTAAATTAGTAATTTATTTTCTATTGAGAGGTGGGATGTCCTTTGAACTAGTCTGTAAACTTGTCCAAAGCGTCTGTTTAGTTCTTGTCTTTTTAGCCTCGTATGTGGGTTCCATGTCAGTATTTTGTCGAGATGAAATACCACACTGTCTCGGATACAGGAAATGGAATGGAATTAAAAAAAACTAGTGGAAAGGACTTGCGGCAGCGACCCTCATATTAAGACCGTATGCTCTATATAGAGTATATGAAAACGTCTGTAAATAAGAATAATCTTGTTTTTTTTCATCTATATAAGCCGATCCCCAACAAACTACTTACTTATGCCTAATAACATGGCTAACTGTGATCCCGCAGTAATATCATTTGTTTTCCTGTTCGCTGGATGTATCTAAGATGCATAGATCTGACATTAAGGGTAACATAAAAATATTCTGCTAGAAAGTATCCACTCACTCGAGAAAAACATTTAAAAAGTGACCTTCTCGGATAACCGTATGAACCATGACGACGATGTAATAAGATCAGGACGAAGAAGCGGTCAGATTAAAGCCCACGTCACTTCAGACAGTTCAATCCATTTTTTTTCTTTTAAGATCCTTTTCATTTTTTTTTTTCTTCTTTTGCGGTACATGCCTTAGTAGCGTACCGTTTCCCGTGGGGTAATCCAGCCTGAACGTTACTGTCTCCCCAGGGACACGACTGGCTCCCCGGGATGGAGTGGCTTCGGGCTATAATTTCAATATCTGGCCTTTCGAATCTCTTTTGTCCCATTCTTCTTCACTTTTCTTACATATTGCTTTTTGTTCTTCAGACACAGGTGGCTGAAAAAATTTGACACAGTTCTTAAGTCGCTTCTATATTTGGTTTTTGTTTTCAACTTAATTTTACAGAATAGTGAGAGGAGGTCAACTTAAAGAACTTTATTGCAAAGACCGTTGGCCTACTTTCAAAAAATCCAGAGGGCAATTGTCTTTTGCCTGTGTCTATGTCTGAATATATGTTCTATATGTTAATATGCACATGTAATATACGTTACCCAACAACACTGGATGCGTTTTAATATGTTTTATGTTTTGTTTAAGAAACGTCCAATTTCCCGAAAAAAAATTCTAAAATTATGATTTTAGAAAATTATGTGTTATCCAATACTCGCGTTTATGCTGAGCTTCATCACTTTCGAATGTGAAAATAATTAAATAAGTTAACCAGATGTATAACATTATATACTGTATAAAACGTAGTATAGGTACATAAAACTTAGAAGCACCAGTTGCAATTTTGCTTTCAAATTATGTCTTAATAATAGAGTTTGGATAAAAAAAATACTCGATACCGGACTATTTCTAGACATTGTTTGGTTACAGAATTACAGAATTTTCTGTATCATTCATTTTGTTTATATAGGCCGCTTTAATGTATTTGAAAAAATACAAGAAGTTTATAATTAATGTAAAAAAAAAATCAGTCTTTAAGTGAATTTTGTAAAAAATCTTTGAACATATGATCTATGCACAAAATAAGATGACGCATATCAAATAATGTACTATGTAAGTATTTATGTTATGTTAAAACGAAAACTTTATTTATTAACATACCATACTAGTCCATCTTTCAACCTAGTCCGGGCTTCTCAGAACCACTATTTAGAGGAAATAACACAAATTTACTTATTTAGAAGAACCATTGCATACAATAACATTTAATTTGATAAATACAAAGATCGGAAACAAGAAAAAGAGTATAAACAAACACGTGAATGATTACGTTACTGGGAATTATTGGTAATGATACAATATTTATTTACTATTTTAATTTATTGTATTTATATAAATACCCACAAATAACCATGTCTGTTTGAACCCTATGTACTTACTGCATATGTTCATACTGGTTAAAAGCTGGTCATAAGCTGAAAATATTTGCTCTGGATCTCACAGACGCCCGCTCAGGAACGGTTCCCCAATGGGTTTCTTAGGACTAATCCTAAAGCTTTAAAATTAATTGGTCGGACAGACAAGGTGAAAGGCTATGATTTTCATCATTCAAGTCATAGTTTCTCCGCTGGCCCCTCATAAAGTATGCATTATTCATCGCATCGATTTCATAAAATTCGGCTACAGCAGATTTAGAGATGTGCTTCAAATAATGGAGATTGGACGCATCTTTCAAGTAGTATACAGATGAGTATTAAACATGTCGAAAAACAACAATTTTGAAAGGAGAATTAGGCAGTTGTAGAGTTTATAGGCGATTGGTTTGCTCGTTTGACGTCTCCATTATTAATTAGGTGGATTGACCACTAGCCCTGTTTGATTTGCATAATTGACAAGCGTATCTCCGGATGAGAATGCATTGGGCCCTCTGGGTAAAATATTATCCCATCGGTGTTTTAGAGAGGATTGTTTTTTTTTTATATATATTTTAAAAGTGTCTCGCGACTGATAAATATTCCGCTAAGGATGTTACAGCTACTAGCTCCATGAATAAAACATTTAGACTAGTAACATTGCTATCTATTCTAGAATTTAGACCGGTCTCATACGTAACGATGAGAAATAACACGATACGGTCTAAGCTGTTCGGCAAATTCAAGCACGCCGAAGACCAATTAATGAGCAGGAAATGAAAAGATATCTAGAAATGATCGACTCCTATGTAGGATCTTAGCATATCCTCGACCTGTTATCCTCCTTTGCGATTTCAAACAATCATAAGCTCTTTGATGTTTTTTTTCCCCGTTAGTGAGTCACCTAATAAATTACAATTCTTGATTGATGTATGCCTTGTTGGATTTTTTCTACTGACTTCCGGTCCCCGAGGCTCTGTCTTTTGATTTCATCAATTAGTTGGTACTTATGACCTGTACACCTTATTTCGTGGAATTATGTGTAGCTGTTGTCCATTTGAAGTGGTGTTTACTAGTGAGATTATTAGAAAATTTAAGATAAGTACGTCTTATACTATGTATATTATATACACCATAAATATGTAACAAGTAATTAGGAGCTCATCATTCGAAAGTTCTGGGTCCTCCTAATTACAGGATGAAAATTAAACATCTGTTTAGTATCTACCTCTATAACTATTTGGTTTTGTTTGTTAGCGGGTTGAAAAAAAAAAATCAAAACTTCGTATCGTTATCTTTTGGCAAACAAGTGATACATGCCTCAAATATTTTACACTAATCAAGAAATTAAGTGGAATTGTGTGTAAAATATAAATAAGCCTAAGCCCTTTATTCAAAACAATTATTGCAGGATAAGCAAATTTTAATTTTACAAATACAGAATTTTGTGAAAAAAATTACTAAATTTTAATAAAGAAATTAAATAGAATATGAAAGGAATATTATATATTTTTCATTTATTTTCAATATCAAATGGGACCTCTAGCAAATATCATTTTTCTAGCTTAAACGTAGACTCCCCTAGGTATGCACTAACGCACCTAATAAAACCTGAAGTGCTCAGATTTTGAATAATTCAACAAAATCCTTCGACAATATAATGAGCAGATTCAATCACACTATACTAATAACTAGCCTACAAGCGTGAATAACGTCTTAGCTTATCTTCGCACAACTTTTTTCTTTATAATTCACAAGCAATTTCAGCAGAGTAGCTTTTGCTTTGTAGCACATGAAAAAACAAAGCTTAAAATAATTAATGCATACTGTCAGAAATAAAACCATGTTGACGAGTAATATACCTTTTAAATTTCGAATTGATTAGAATATTTAGAGTGTTGCTATTTGTACTAAAAGGTGAAAGACCACTGCCTCGGTTAAAAGTGAAGCCAGTTCGTTCGGTCTCTGCAATTAGCGGGAGCAATGTTTACAAATCAGCCTGCCATCAGACTCGGTAAGAATAGGGAAAAAAAAACTGGGTCAGGAATGCGGTTAAAGGAGCATGAAGCCCCCTAGTGGTGCGGGTAAGGATCCCAGGGACGGGCTAATCCCTTTTTACGAAACTTCATTTCCCAGGTTTTGCATCAGCCGGTGTGTTTCCCAAGGGATGCCATAGTCTCGGAAAGCAAGGTGCCACTTTCTCGGTTCCCAAGATCCACGGAGCCCAGACAGAGGAGTCTTGCCCAACTTCCCAAACACGAGGCGAGGAAAATCCTAAATAGCGATTCGGTTCGTCCCTCGACCGGAAAACCGGTGCCTTTGTCTTCTTCCTCCGGTTTCCCCGACGACAGCCAGCACAGGCGAAAGACTTTCGAGAGTTACCTAGGTGGTTAGTGGCTGAAGAGAGCGGAGACAACTCAAGTTCGGACTTAAGGAAATCTTTAATTATTCTGGAAGCTTTTAGGCTCCTGTAGTCTTGCTCCCGTGACGGAACATTTTCTGCTATTATTGATGTCGTCTGCTCTAGCCAGCTTTCAAATCATTCATTTATCCTTTTGTTTTCCTCCTTCCTACTTTGACTCGATAATCCTACCACAGAAATCGAGTGGTTACAACCCCGTCCACATGTAATATTTTCAATTTAAAAAAAATACAACAAAAAAAGAAGAAAACATGTTTCCCTGATTAATATAGGAGGACTTCACCCACCACTGCATGGTTCTTTCGAACCCCTTCTCTACATTCTTGGTCTCAGAGAGTACATAAAATCGGTACTAGTTTTGATAATATTGTATGCAATACTTTTATTATCACAAATTTCATTTTTGTGTTATTTGAACCGATGCAAATTTCTTCCCTATAAGTATAGCTGGGTCATAAAAAAAAACAAAAAAAACGGAAACTCAATTTTGATAATTAAAGTTAAATTAAATCATAAAATTGAGATCATGTGTCTAAACTATAGCTGTCTGTAGAGTATGTGTCTTAACATACTCGTATACCAAGTCATTGTTTCTTATATATATATATATATATATATATATATATATACTTGTTCTTTATTTGTTAACTTACGATTTGCTTATCCAACAATAATGAATCTGATTTAATATTTCACTCATGCTTTAAACACAATTCCACTCACTCATATTTACTGATGACATTCATACAAAATCTGCCCCATTTCACGAGTGAAGCTGGTGGAGAAGTCGGAGCTACGAATCCCTCCCCCCTTCTTCATTCCCCTACCATTTTGCTATATGATGAACGCTCCACGATAATACACGCAGGCACAAGGGTGAAGAAAACCAACGAACCACCAAAATTATTCCAATAATTATTCGGTTAATTTCATTGAATCGCTAAAGAATCTAGTTCTCCAAGGTAGGCGATTTCAATTGCAAGTAGCGTTACGTGATACTTACTGAGGTGATATTTCCTAGCGTTATGATAGCAATCTAGAATACCAAGCGGTCATTCTGACCAGAGCCTGGTCTCCGGAGAATCGGAGCGAGGAAAACCACCGAACGGAGAGAGCGGAGAGACGGTGGCTGGCCGGACAGACGACCACAGCCGAGTATTTACTGCGTGCCTGGTAACGAGCTATTAGAATGCTCTCCTCTGCCAGAGAATGGGATGGCTGATGGATGCCACTCAGCTGTCCTCTGGCTAACGAGCCTGCCGTTCCCGAGGATTTATCTGACTCCTGCAGGCCGCTGGTGTCATCTGGGCCGGTTCTGCGGGGCGACTCCTGTGGGAGGGCCCGGGTTTGATCCATTTGATAACATCTTTATGGAGGCACGGGGTCCGAATGTTTGATGTGAGTCGAGCCGTGTGTGGCAGCTTGCAGGATGGATGACTTTCCTCGGGGAGATTCGCGCCATGCTCGTGCAGCTTCTACGAATATCGTATGTGTTGGCACGAAGAAGGCTGAAACTGATCAGAGGAGGAAGTCCGATAGATTCCCATCTTATTACTTGGAAATAAATGGAATAATATTATTCTTTGTAGTACTAGTACTTAAACTTGTATGTCGGCAAGAGAAAAAGGGTTTGAGTCTACCAAACTATATCTTTACTATTGATAGAACATTCTCAGGCGTCGTTTCCCTTATCATCAAGACTTCAATAGAACAATATACATAAATTTAAATATTTTGAGACACAATAATTTCAATAATAATAACACGATACAAGAAGACAAAACAATAAAACTTTTTTTAATAAATAAAAATATTGCATAACATTAAATGAGTATAACATCAAACCTATGAACGATATTATACCCATAACCTATTATTGTGTAAATGGTAATCATACTGCCAAAATAAGTTAAAATTCTAAGATATTAAACCAATATTACATGAAAAAGTAAATTAGTTTAAACAAAAACCATTTTACAGACTATATCATATACCTCAGATGTTTAAAAGGGTTTTTGTTATTTTACAATTTGTAGTAATAACAAATTTGTGTAGAAATATCCTATCTGGATAGGATTGAGGTATTCTAGCTGTATTTTAGCTACTAGGAGTTAAAACCTATATGATTTTTTTTGGTTGAGTTCATAATAGAATCATTCCGTAAATATTTTTAAACCAGCGCTCCACTATTTAAACAGATCCTAATCGTAAATTTCAGAGTTGTGTCTTAATTAAGCCAAGAATTTCCAAAATTCGGATTCATCGGAGGATCACTACCGTACAGCCCTCAAATGAGCAATTAAAAATATTAGATTTCGGGATTCTACCGAAAGGGGTTTCAAACGAAATCAGATTTATTTTTTGTCAATAGAAAGCGTATTTAGCTGCATTTTAGAGGCTTTGGAATGTTGCTTAAGGAATATTTTTGGCTGGTTTGGAATCCGACGGGTGATACAACATCAGAGGCCCGTTATTACCATCATATCAGCGAAGAGCGCAGAGCCATCAAAACTGTTATCAGACCAAAACCGTAAAGGAGAAATCCCTTCCGAGAACATCCCTAGAGGCTTAGGCCCCCGGGCCTGCTATTCACAGACCAATACGCATTGTCTGCGCGCAGATCATCCCTCGTGATACCCAAGTTTCGAATCAATTATTACACCGCAGCACCAATCAAACCTTTCTGGATCTCACTAATAGATTAGACCAATCGATAATTTATAACTTCATTGTCTGGCCAGATAGCCTCATCTATAATGGGCTGGCATTTAAATGTGAGCTCAAGTACCCCATTAACCGAAAGATAAAATAACAATTAAATTATTTAGAGGTCACTTCTTGAGATTGACCATAGGTTGATAAAGCTGCCCGGACCAAATTGGCGGGTGTTCAATAACTAATTTATTATTTAATTATAAATATAATGCACATATATGTTAACTATACCTCTAGTGGAGCTTTTGTCACTTGGGTGGTCCTCAATTTTCCACCCTCCTTTTTAAGTCAATCAAAATGTATTAACAAAACAACAATAACAAACATACTTAAAATAAATTAATATTATAAATACTTAAATAAATCACCGGTGACAAATCTTTAAGTGGCTATCACAAATTTCAAATTTACGGCTCACGTAATTGGAGAAATTGTTGTTTTCTTTTTCACTAATTTAAGCATAAAACAGTCAACGTCGAGTCGATGGGGGGGGGGATTAACATTTATTTTTGTTAAATTATTATGATAATCATTTGTTCTGTGGTTTTAGTGCTACTGCATTATTAATTTTTATATAATTTGGATAAAAATACCACCCTACACGGGGAGGACCACTCCCCTAGGTAATCCACTACTTCATATTAACAATAATTATCTGATCGCATCCAGAGTCATAAACGGCATTCAACTACTAATTTTTGTTCAGAGAGAAAACACCATGGGCAGGAGCAATTATAGTTGTGTTTCGCTTCATTGGTCATAGCATTGACTTTTTTTTTTCGTTACGGAAATAATTGGATTGTAGTAACTAGACTCAATAAACATACAGGACTACACCGAGGTCGTAATAATTTTACCTCCTCCTAATAAAAAATTAACGGTTCGAGTAGCGGTAATTTCTTTTTTTTTTTTTACAGATTACACATTTGTAATATATTTTCCTCTCAAAAGTTATTTAAAAACATTTTTACGATCCGTAGTTTGAAATCTTATCACGTCATAAGAAATCCCGTTCACAGGAAGTTTGTACGAAACAAATATGGTCCACTTAGTTTCACCTATCGAGTTTCCCGCTCTAGTAACAGAACCTAATCCAAACATAAAGATGCCAGACTCTCGGTTTTAATTATGGAGTTCTTTATCTCTTCGTCGGTGTTCTTGCAGGAGCGGTGAGCTCCGGGTGGTTGTGTAGTGCTGTTTTTTTCGCCCTGCTATATTCGAGTGATGTGTAAATGAATATTAAGTACGTGACGCAGACGGGCACAGATATGACCCGCAAATTTAACACACGCGATTGGCCAAACCTCTTCACAGTGTCCTACGTGAGTGTACTGCCAACTCTTCAGTTATGCCTCATTCGCCTTTTTTAGTTTCGCATTTTTAGCATATTCTGAGTTGATACTGTTTCAATTCATTTAAAGTTCTCACTTAACACCCTACACCAGTAACTAGTGATAGGAAATAATTAATTTTAATACAAGAAAGTTCCAGTTGAGGTAATTTTTTTATAAATATATTTTCCGCAGTTCTCGAACATACAGTTATTGGTTTTTTTTAGACTAGGACACTTTCTAATCACTAAATCTTTATGAATGGTAACGGAGAACTGATTTCGGTCCGGCTCGACTGATGTGTTATAATTAAGTACTTCTTTGAGCCGGTCCATTTAAAAAAAAAATCTCGAGAATAAGAGAGGTCCGTGTAATATGTTAATAGCGATTAGCCCTAGTTAGATGTTACTCTTGACAAGAAATTTAATTGGCTGTGGCCGAGCCTCCTCCGATACGGGTCCCTTCCGGCATCTTGAGGCCTATACTTGTCAGGTATACTAGAGCTCGTTGTTTCACATCGGTATCTAGCTTTTGTACATTTATTTATGGTGTATATATAACCAGTTATTATTCCCATACCTACTTACCTTAAGGTTGTACGCACTAAATCGGGGGGCTGTTGTGGACAAGGCTTCCTCTTTCGGTGAAGTCTCCTTCATCTCATGAACTATATCTGCGTGGAGGGTGGAGGACAGATATTATTTATGTGCCCTCTTTCAAAGTCACCACATTCTTCAGCCACTTCAGATCCTGGGGCTCAGATAGTCGTTCTGGCACTCATCAGATCCGAACTAAAGCTCCCGATATAAAGTGTTCTTATATGATGTTAATTACCAATGGCCACAAAAAAGAATTCATATCACCTAACTTATTTAAAAATTAAATATTTTTTAAACTTAGTTTCTTCACCTTTATAACGAACCTCTAAACCTTTTGATCTGTCGCAGCATTATTAATGTTTTCAATGAAGATCGGCTAAAACTATGCTGAACATGGCGAACAAGGCGATGAAGTGAACCGGAGCTGCCTTATAATCTTCAATGGGTTAGATCCCTTCACCAAAAAAACTCTAGTTCTCTCTCTTATAAATTTTCCTTGAATCCAGTCGGCGATTTAAAACACTTCTTAGGGAACAAGCCAGAGAAAGTGCCCAGTGTAAATTAAAAAAAAAAGGTTCTACAAGCCCGATCTAAGGCATTTCAACCCTTGAAATATTCCATTAGTGTCCACCCAATTTGTCTCCAACATGATCAATTATTTTTTTTATTAGTGACTAGACAGAACTTATCGAAACGGACTAAATACAAATCAGGTCCCTTTCTCTGGGCTGGCAAGGTATCTAGGTTTTGTATGGTTTAGTAGTTTTATAACCACGAGTTAATTTTGAAATTCCTTAGCAAAAAACATTTGCTCCGAGTGCATGAGACATGAACTCTCATATACTGAACAGGGAAGGAGAACCCTAGTGACCAGCACTTACACTACTACAGTTTTCACCTCCTCGTTAGTGGGACCACGGGATTAATTTAACTCCCATCTGACAGGCAGGCCTCAGGCACTCTGTCCCGATACCTTTTAATTAGACACCAGCCGAGATGTTACCTGTAACGATTCCTCTTCGGCGACAATGGGGTTACCGCATCGTCGCAGTTCCCATCGGCCATTTTTCACTTCTGTAACTGGACCGATTGCGCAATTCTTACACCACGGATTGAACCGTCACTCTATTGATCAGAAGGGCTCTCTGCCTATTCCAGTTTTATGGGTCTATTCAGCGACCGTAATCTAGCTATTAATAACGGGCGTGACTAACGAGTAAGCAAGCCCTCTCTTCGGAACGTCCGATCGTCGTAACTCACATAAGGCTAACCCTAATGAAGACGTCGTAAGTTCGCTTAAATTATGACCTTTCAGTAATTAAACCCGACTCTGACTGAGTAATTTCACATTTTATTACTCAAAATGAAAGTAGAATCAGTTGTTCACCTCCGAAATGGTTATTGGGTCTTTAAATACCATGCCATACATACAAACTTATGCGGAGTTGAAAGATATTATCAGAGGAACGACAACAAATTTCAAGGGAGTTCATCGGATCCATAATTTTGAACATCGCCACTTCACACAGAACAAGCTTGAAAAACATTAATTTTACAACTAAGCCAACATAAGATACCATGATTGGTATAAGGAACCGACATTCGACGCTTATAAAAACACATACAAACAGTTTTTCTTTTTTTTGTGCTTGGTGAGTTGAATACAAAGATTCTTAATGATCATATATCAAGAAAGCTGTTTGGAAGCTTATTCCCTCTTATCTTCGCTGGACTAGAAAGTGCGTGGAGATAATACCAAGTTTCTTTCAAAGCGTACCTTCAGTTAATTACCAGTGCAAAAGATGAAATTAAAAAGAAAGGGGGGGAAAGGCCTATGCCAGCTCGCATTGAAATGCAATGAAAACCCTTGTGGTAAGGACATAAGAAAGCCAACCGTCATGCATCATTAGAACTTTCTATCTGCGATAAGTTGACAGACCATAAGTGCATTGGAAGGTCTTTCGGATTCCAACCGTGGCAAAGGTCTATTCGAGAAATGAATAATTCAGAAATTGAAGGAATGTTCTCTTTCCTTCTAATTGCCTTCCTTACAGAGGCGCGTGCGCAGATAAGAGGGCGGGTCACGTCACACTTCCCTCATCGGTCCAGTTAATGAACTGAGGGCTAGTCCGCGCAATGCTAATTCACCACTTGTCAGTGAGTTGATCTTACACGGGCTGGACTTCGACCGTTGGAATGGAACTATGTACGAGTATTTGCTGCGATACCATCGCTCCTGGTCGTAGTGCGGTTCGCTTGGCCGTATTAAAAACACTTCTGGTACGCAGTTAATTAAGCATAATACATTTATAGTACGCGGACTTATCTAATAAATATTTGAAATGATATAGAAAAGGGAAAAATACACCTTGTTATGTTAAAAATTACTACATTAAAGGGTGGATTAAATGTATCGTTACATATACTTGACAAAATACCAAATAGTTATTTATTAGAAGTAGATTTTAAAAACTATATTCCTTATTTCATCTAATTTTTATTGTATTCTGTTACAGGGAGGGATGAGCGTGGTGGACACTTGGACACTCGGATCTATTCCGCGGGTCGCCTCATTGCCTGGGCCTAACATGCGTGAGAAAGACGCCTCCCCTCGGAAGATCGCCCCTAGCGGCCATAGCAGTCCGAAGCAAGCCTCCGTCTACCCACTAAGCTTACGGGTGTCTGAGCAGCAAGGCGAAGGCCCTTTTGACCTGTCCCGGAACACCCGGGGACCGCACATGTCACCAGCAAGCCGTCCTCCTCTCCAGAGTGGAGAGGAGGATCAGCCCCTCGATCTACGGCTAGACCACAAGAAGACAGTGAGAAGAGAAGATGAAAATAGGAACTTGATCCAAGGATCGCCAAGTCCTGAGGCTCCTGGAAGCTACCCAGTGTTATTCCCTCACGGTCCCATCCATCCAATGATGCTTGAAGCTATCTACCGTGACAAAAGGATACCCTACCCCCCAAGTCCTCCGGCATATCCACCTAGAAATTACCCTTTTCTCCTCAACGGACCTTCCACCTACGATGTTCGTCCACAAGCTCTGCCTCCTCAGCCCGGCGCGAAGGGCAAGGACAGGTATGCATGTAAATTCTGTGGCAAGGTGTTCCCACGATCCGCCAACTTGACACGACACCTCAGGACTCATACCGGAGAGCAACCTTACAAGTGCAAATATTGTGAAAGATCCTTCAGTATTTCCTCCAACCTCCAAAGGCACGTGAGGAATATACACAATAAAGAGAAGCCGTTCAAGTGCCCTCTGTGTGACAGGTGTTTCGGACAACAGACAAACTTGGACCGTCACCTGAAGAAACATGAAGCGGACGGGCCGAGTATCATGGACGAGCGGCACGAGCCACGGGGTATGGTGCAGCGGAGAAGCCTCGGTGAAGACTCCTACTTCGAGGAGATTCGGACATTTATGGGGAAAGTGAGCGCGGAGAGCCGGCTGCTGCAGCGAGCACTACCCTACCTCAAGGATGAGAAGACATCACCCTCACCCTCACACTCCTCCTCGGCGTCCCCTAGTGCCGAAGAAGGGAACAACAACACCTGAGCCTGGCGAACAGCTACACAGTACAGCGCTAGTCAGACAGACATATGCAAGTTACCAACCCACCCTGTACTGTGCATTTCGGACTAAAGCCAACCAGATAGCTTTATATTTTCATTGTTCTTATTTCCGTTAGATGTTAAGTTTGAAATTATACTGCCGAGATGTACAAAATTTAGTGCTAAAAATAGCTTAATTTATAATTATCGAAAGTTCGATGGTGAATTTGAGATGTTATGTAATTGCGGTGGTAGCTTTAAAGGAGGGTGGAACTACTGCATTGAATGTCCTGGGTTGTTCCTGATCTGCCAAATAAGAGTTCTATGTGACTATCAAATGATATGATCTCAGATATTATATAGAGAGATTTATGATAAATCACTGTTCAAACACTGCCTAATTATCAGATATATATGTTACACTTCCTTCATAAAATTCCTATCTATGACAATAATCATGCCTAGCTCCTTATTACCTATTCTAAGAGTAACATTGTATTTTCTATTATCTAAGGACAAAACTAATACTTGGGTGTCCCTTCTGGGATTTTTCGAGTTCCATTCCTTAAGTTTTTCCACCCTCCTTTAAACATTCTCAATGCCGATTTGTTAAGTATGGCTGCTTTCTCCCATCGCAAGGAAGCTGGCTAGAATGTGTGATAAAAATAAAAAGAAAAAATATATAATATATAAATATATATATAAAGTAAAGGTTTAAAATATGTGTGTGATAAAGAAAGAAGCTGACCGCTTCTAAAAATGGGTGTTAAATGAAATAAATTCTATATAAATGTTATATGTGTTCCTATGTTGAAAACTGCCAATATTATGTTTATGTTTACTAATATTATTTTATTGTCTCTCTAATAAATAATTTATAAGGACCTATTCCCAACAATTTAGTTTTGTAAGGCATACTGGTAAATGGTGTATATTGGTTATGTTGTGAGTCTAAAAACTGATTTATTAGCTTGACATGAGCGTTAAGATTTATTTGTTACCACAAAGCATAAAGCTACGAGAATTAAAGTGCTAAAATGTTGCACTAGTCAAATTATATATAGAGAATCCAAACTCTAAACCTACCAATAAATAATTGTTTTCTCTTGTCTTTTGTACATAGCTAATTGATTATATTTTATATATTGCCTTTAATATTTTTCTCTGTACAAAGCTTGTTATTATCATATCTCATCAAAGCTATTTAACTAGAATAGAGCATAGTTAATATATTCCTTATGCGGATATAATCCGTAATAATTTTTTGTATATTTTAAAGTTTTATTCATATTTTATAGTTTATATCGTGTTGTCTCTTTATTTGTGTAACTCGTGAAGTTATGTTTGCAATTATATGTTTTGTATACAGTAAAAAGTTCTTATTTTAGAAATAAAATACATTATTTAATATTACTTCTTTGTTGTTTTTTAACCACTAAATATATCAAAATGTAAGAAAAATGATGTGGCGTTCTAAAGTAGTAATCAGTAGATAAAATGTGGAAATTGAGATTATTACCAAACCACTAATGCTGCTAAATAGTTTCAATATATATCCCCTATATTTAGTGAATATATTGCAATCAAATACACATTAATAATTTTGTTCTTAATTTCAAATAGAATTATTGATTCATTGAATCAAAAAACTCAATTTAAGAATACAATTAAATATAAGATGAATTGAAAGTCTTAAAAAAACAAAAGCAATATACTGGTGATCTTTTTAAAGAAAACTATGCATGGTAGCATAGTATATGCATGGTAGCATGGTAGCATATTCGATGCATTCAAAAGAAGATTTTATATTGTATTCCCTTAACGGAAAAAAATATACTTTTGTATAGTTTTGCCTTTAAATTACAAAAAAAAAAATCAAACCTGTCTCAAATATAACAGCCCATCGTTGTTGCTTTATAGAAAATACATAAAGGACAATAAATCGTCAATTATAATTAATGAATACAAAATACTATTCATTACTTCACAAATTATTTATAAATATTTGAATTTTTACATTCATAAAGACGACTAGAAGAACTTGCAGTACCACTTATTTTGTGTTTACCTGTTAGTATATTCAGTTAGTACCTATAATATACTGATAGGTTCAGTACTGTTATAGGTGTCAATATCATGTGTTTTTTACGTTGAAAATTTCAACCTGGAAAAATTATGATTAGCCACAGAAGGGGGCTAGAAGCAAATAAATGTAAGATTCTTTGAAATGACCTCATCTGAGCGTAGCCTTTTTTTTCTGAATGGGTGCAAACGTTGGTGACCGTGGCAGGTTGATGTTAGGTTTCGTCAGATGTATTTATGGACAACGCACTATGCATGTCAGCACCAGGTCCTTAAATGTGCCAAGCTGTCCACGTCTGATGAATGGTTAGTGCATTTGATGAAAATCAAACATCATTCTTTCATCAATCTAAGCCAATTCCCACCAAATACTTTAACTCAACCCTAATTTCATGGCGAACGATTGAACTCACACAGCTCAGTCGATTTTATTAGGTCATAGTTTCTTACACTTCTTTGCTTCTAACTCAATAACATTACATATTGCATATAAAAGCATTACTCTTGGTTTTCGAGAGCCTTTGTTCGCCTTTCCAGCTGAATGGAATATAGATAGTGGGTTAAATTCATATCACTCATGTAGCGTGATATCGAAGAAAATCAACGGTTCAGATTCTACTAATAAATATAATTAAAATTAGTTTCATCGATATTTCATGCTCATAAAATTATAGCCGAGATGCTTTAATTTAAACCAGGTAAGGGGCATGGCTGAGGATATTTGCAAGGTATCGACTTTGTTGTAGCAGGAATTAACTCTGAATGACACACCAATGACGCTACAGATACATTGCTTATAGATTATATAACCGATATGTTTGCCTCACAAAGTTATTAACATACCTCCACTATCATAGCTGTTTTTTTTGTTTTACATATTTTGGTTACGTTTCCACTTATTTTGTTGCCAACATCGAGAGCGAAGGTTTTTCTATTAAAAATGCACAGGTTTCTATTTTGCCTGCCTGTCTGTATATATGTTCTACGATATAGTCGTCAAAAAGATCCACTCCATCTGAAATTTCGGTGATAGTTTAAAAAGTACCCCCCCCCCCAATTAAGCAGTATTTGTTTATCATAGTAACTAACCAGACCAGCTAAAACATAGGATATTACTATTTTTAGCAGCATTGGGCCATCAAGGTCCCCTCAAAATTTCATATTGCTATTTAAGTATAATGCTTTAAGTATGCTGAACAATGTATAGCTCAGATGGAGATGAGCAAAAGATGCAAGGTTCAGATCCCGGATGGGTCACTATTTTTTCTATTTTGATAATTTGGGATATTTGGTGGATTAAATAGATCTCAGTAGGCCGACCGTACGTAAAAAACAATATTCTTCTTTAAATTTTAGTACACAACAAAGACACAATTTGACAAACTAAAAAGTAAATCATATATACAAAAAATATACATAAAAGAGCCTTGAAGGCGAAATGAAACTAAAAGTTTCCAAAGGAGGGTTTTGCTCGCGCCCAGTAAAAACAACTGGCTGTAACCTAAGCAAGCTGTCCAATATTCCTTATTCACTTAGTGCGTATCTCTATCGACGAACTTATTAAATATCTATAGGCCAGCTGAACTAGTCATTTGTGAACGTCAGCATAACCTTCCTCCTGAAGGCCTTGCTAAAATTCTGCAATAATAATTCATAAGGGTCTCTGTGTTTCAATGAGAAAATATAGGAACTTTATGAGTTGTAGTATCCGGCAGGCAAATAACACACAAGGCTAGCAAATAATAATGAACAATTATATAATTAACAATTTTACAATTCTTTAACATCTTCGAGATCTAGATCTACCTCGGTATGGAGCCCTAGGCATGCTTCGTGATCTACTTCTTATGTTGCTTCTTGATCTTGTCCTTGGCGGGGGGACTATGATTTGAGTTTGGCTTTGAGATTTTCCCAACATATTCACCGTCCGTTTGAAAGTAGAGAAAGAGCACACTGTAAGTAATACTACCTCTGCTCGAAATATCAGTGGGATGTCCTTGTTAGCAACGATCATGAAGGTCAAATGCCACAGTCCTATCGCCCTGCAGCTGATCAGAACGACTGGGTGTAACAGGACAAAGAGCGCCTTGCAAGGGTATTTAGTCAGAGAATCCGCGTATTCTGCCAACCGGGAAAACAGCGTTGGTATTTCATACAAAAATGCGTATGTGACAACTATGTTGGCACCTTTGTCATTGGTCAAAGTCCCGCTTACTATCATTATGCTCACTAGGTTTTTAATGGCTTCCATGCAAGACTTAGAGGTGCAAATGTTACATGCATAGTAGCCACCTGCAAGTGACAGAGCGAGCTCATGGATTGCCAAGTTCCCAGCAGGTTCAGCCATGTGAGGGTTATTCAGAGACCACGAATGAATGTATGCCCCTGTAAGAGACACATAGAATTATTACCTAACTAATTTCATACATAAACTGATTAAAGGTACATTTATTTCATTATTCAATTTTTCTGTTAGGACATGTGGTTATTTTAATATGCTGATTTTCATAAGTTCTGACCTTACTGAAGAAACGTTTATAATATAGTCAGCCACCTGTGATCCATAATGTGGATCCCGATTCTGAACTTGCTGTGACGTCTTGTTGATAGTGGAAAACCAAAGAATCTCAAATATCAAAATTAATTATCTAAAACATTCTATTATATGCTTAAATACATCCATGACCCTGTAGATATAGCGTTTTTATAAAATAAGCTGTATCATATTACAATGAAAAAGGATCTTAAAAAAAATCAAATTATTATTCAATTTATATCATGATGATTTTTTGTAGTCACATGATCTGTCAAGAGGCATCATTTTGAGAATGATGAACCATGAGTTTTACGAATCAGCAAACCATCCAGATGTAGTTATCTGACATGCTACGTCATCAATCATTTCTACAACAACAAATCATTTCTGCAGTATCTTTGGTAACTTTGTAATAACAAATTTGTTATTCAATTTCAGAATCAGTTTTATTTTTATTACATTGAAACGTTGAACAAAAATGTTATTTTCTCTAGAGGAGTTTGGATGTTTTAAGTAGAAAAATAATTCAATTTTATGCGTAAGTAAATATGTCACTTTTGCAATATTTCCGTCCTAGCAACTACTGTTTTTACGATCCGGAAAATACTCCTGGCCAACTTTTAATAGAATCAATTCCAAGAAAATCTTCCACCGTTTTCAGGCATGGTCCAGGACGATTATAATTGATGCCCTCAAGTAGCAACTACATTACTTGCAGTTTAACAAGTTTGGTTGGTGTGTTTATAGAAAAAATATATCTCGTTTACGAGAGCACCTGCATCGATAACTCGAAATGAACACCCTGACCGCAAGAGCTGTAGACTCTAGAATTTGTAGAGGCAAGTAATTTCTTCCTAGAGTGTCCTAGTCAGTGTTTTCCACACGAATACCGAATCAGAAACTCAGCAATCGATATTAAAAACCCATCGGGGCCTATTTCAATGTATTTTTATGATGAACAAGTCTCGACAAAGACATTGAGGATTAGGGACAGTGCTGATTTTTGGCAGTCTCATTGCCGTAAGATGTAAGATTACTCAGGATTGATTTACGCAAGTTACTTGCTTAACATATATTGACTATGTCTTTCTGGACTTAATGTTGAGAAAATGAACCTGATATGGGACTTTTTATTGCCATATTTTGGGCTCAGCAATAGTAACTTGATGCCTTAAATAAATCCACCTTAAGAGCTAAGAGATAAACTAATTGAATATTTAAACAATTCACAATAATATATAAACAGTTTCTTTTATGAATAAACTCACGTTATTTAATTCATATAATTAGATATTTTATTTTATATAGAAGAGATACCTGCAAGGAAGAAGGTCATTACACCGTGAGAATACAGCTCTCCTTTGTCCATTAAGAGTTGAGTGCAATTATGGAGGATCAATACTGATAAATGCCCAAATAATATTGCTACCGGTCCGAAAACTTTTTTCTGCTTTAAATATCTCTTTAAAAGAACAAATAATTCTTTTTAAACAATTTTATATACATATTATTAAAATTATAAGTACTAATTTTAATGAAGATATACTTATATAGATATAATAATAGATTGTTACGATTAAAAATGTTATGTTCCATAGAAAAACCCAGTTCAAATTTTAACGACGATGAACACTTATTACATCTTGGCTTATTATTCAATCAGTTATATATCAATAAATGTATTCAATAATAAAATGAGTAATAATAAAAGTGTTGTTTTTAAAAATAAATATTTATTTATTCACGGGGTCTTGCTTGAATAAATTGTAATGAATACGAAAACGATAGCATAACCATAAAACGGTAAAACAATATAAGTATATACTCAACTTATCACTGAACGCATTTCTGAGCACAGAATAAAATGAACTATAATTAAATAACTGTTTATATAGGAAAATACTGATACCACCATTCATGGTAAGTCGTGACTTAAAACTACAATAATTGTAAATAATTTCCTTTGCTAACCATAAGAAATATTACATATTAGCCACAAGAAAAAATACTGGGATTAATATGAATAAATGGCAGTTTTTTGTGTGTATTCTAAAAGCTCTTCTAAGTCAAACTTTATCAGGACAATTTAGTACATAAAGTGAGGGGGGAATTTTGAATATTGAGAGCAAGCTAGAAATTAAATATAATCTTGACTCCAAATTTAAATCTTGGTTTAGTTTAAACTGCATAAGGCTAGTGAAAATTCAATTCTTTTTTCAGTGCAAGGTTTTACTTTTAAAATGCCAAATTTACAAGTTTAACCACATCCAATTGCTAAGGTTTCAGATTAGTTCACTAAGGGAACTTCGAATGCTAAGTATTTTGAGCTGACTGGTTTTACTTCATGTTCTCACTTATAAGATAGGTATTAGTTATCACAGAACCCTAGCAAGAAAATGATTTGTATTTTAACTCTTTTTGAAAAGTATGCTTAACATCAGAAAAACCACCCTTCACCTTCCTTTAGTTGGCACAAATACGGATATTAATCTCTAAAACTAAATCAAGAAGATTACTTACGTAAAGACTTCCCATGATCTTGTGTATCATCGTAAGAAATTTAGAAGCAAATCTACTAGAAGAAAAAACGATGTTGGTCTAATTACTATTCAAAGTGATTCAGTGTCATACCAACTATTACCTAGATCGTAGCGGCACTAAAAACATCACAAATACCCTTTCGTTTCATCCCAAAATGTTCATGCTCACGCAGGGCGTTATCGGCGATTTTACCTCAGAATTCAATACATAATTAAATTTTAAAAACCTTTAAACAAGCATCACATGACACATTATTTCTTAGGGTTACATTAAATTTCCTTTAAAATCGATTGATAACAACAAGCATGGTTAATTCATACTGCTACAAAAAAAAATATTATCACTGAGTACAGAAAATAAAAGAAGTTAAAATAATATTTACTAAACTTTTATTTCTAAAGTTATATTGAATGATATTACGTATTTGACAACAACTTTTTAATCAATTGGGTTATTTTAAGTAGTAAATCAAAATATATAAATAATAAGGTTCGCACCATAAAAATATAAATTGTGGTATTTTAAAGTTCCTGAAATAAAATAAAAACAACCCCAACATTAATTATGGTTTGTGACTTAGACATACGCGAACTCAAAACAACTGTTGTTGATTTGATTTTAGGCATGATAATGGAATGACTGTTTTATTGGTGCGCTAATCGTTGGAGTATTTGGTTATAGACACTGTTTATATGTATGTATGGGTGATAGTACCCTTTCAAAGTGACAACGGTAAGGGACAAACATTGGAATGTAAGATGGATTCTATAATTCTACCATCACGCCTAATGTCGTATGTTCTTTGTAGAATGTAGGGTTAGAAAAGCAGAATGTTTTTTGTGTACCGCTCTTTGATAGCTCACAAAAACAAAAGTGGACTACAATTTAACCTTCTTAAAATTATTAGAAACAAAAAAAACATATTGTGATAGACCGAATTGCAAATCATAAAAACAAGAGCATCTACAAAAAAGTCATGAAGAATTAAGAAAAATAAAAGTTCTTAAAGGTTACAACACACTTGTACGGTGAAAAACACAGGCTATAACCTAAAGAGCAGTGCAATGTGCATCATTCACTAAGTGATTGAGCATATCGATCGACGCACGTACTAAGTAGCCACAGGCCATAGCTGACCAAGTCGCTCCAGAACGTTACCATAACCTCTATCTTCATGGTCTTGCTTTGCTGCTACATATCCATTGCTAGAGGTGATTTTTAATTGTTAAAACCACATAAATATTCATTTTTGGTGCTTACACAATACATAATAGGGCGTCTTATTGTTTATGTTATTATTGCAACAGGTAAATATTTATCACCATCAGGGAACCTTGCTCTGATTATAACATAATATACCATAGCTTAATTCATTTAGTCAATTGTTAATCTATGAGGTCTAGTATTATATGGAATCAGTGGTAAAAATGGCGATGAAATGCATAATTTTCCCCTGTTAACAGTTCTCGTTTGCTTGTTAATTTATGTCCTAATTCTGAAAAATCCTTTGGGGCTCTTGGATGTTGAGTAATGCAGATATTGCTCCTTCTGAATTGGCGGGGGCTTCAAGAACTGAAAGAAAATAGGAGATGCCACATGATCTCCTCCTCCTCACTCTAAGGACATTCCACCAGGACATCCTTGGCTGTAAATTCAGATCCACTGCATCTATAGTTAGGGCAGGTTTCATTAGCTATTGAGTAGCTATGGTTCAGTCTGGTATGGCCAATCCAGTCTTCTGTAGGACCAGTATACCCCAAGATTCAACCCAAGGCTTAATATCTCTGATCGGATTATCGCTAACTAAGACCCACTCGTTTTGACAGTAATTCCTTAATACTAATTAAAAAATAGAGATAGCATGACATCCATATATAAATGTTCCCCTTCGGAAACAGAACCAGGCAAGTATTTAGACTTGGCTTCAATAACAAGTAACCACCATATCACTAAATATCAACAAAAACTCCGGGAGTTAGGAAGGTCTTAGTCAGTGTCGATTGACTCACGCGTGTGTACTGCCCATCTTACTACCAAGTGCCTCCATCTATACGCATAACTAATTAAATATTAAATTTAAATTCAAGAAATAAATCAATAAGCTTTATGCAAATATTATTTCCTCTCGTATCTAATAACCTTTTACTCAACACCGCTTTATAAAAAAAAAGCTCCAATATTTGCATATGACACTTATACTATATAAAGTATAAATACATTTTTTGTTTGCGGTAGCTATCTCTCTCTCTCAATGAGATATATATACATGATATATACCTGAAAAATAAGTGTAAGACTATTTTGGATTAGCAGATTGCAATCATATCTGGTTCATCCTACCTTCAACTGTAAAACCACCTGTACTTCAATAAAATCACAGTAGACATTTTAATTTCAAGTGAATAGTTACATCTGAAGGTAATTGTGAACTGATCAACTCAAACTCTAACATGCCATAAATACTAAAATATTAGAGCACTATAGTGTCATGAGTTTTTAAAGTTCAATCTGAGAGGTGTTTCATTCATGTCTTTTCCAAAATGAATTTGTCAGAATTGAATTTTTGGGTTTGTATAAGCTATGCATTTAAAAACTCTCTGTAATTAGAACTGAAAGTTGCTAATTGTACTTTTAAACTCTCGTGGAGGAAACTGCAATAGTTAATCAACAGAGGTAGAAGCCAAAAAAACTGAGATTTTTCACGTGAATTCACAATGCACAGGATTCCAATCATAAGATGTTGGTTAAATTGCAAGTTGAGAATTGGAAAGATGAAAATTAAACTAAATAATTCGTGACCTTTCTTCAATTTCACCTTTTAGCTCAGAAAGCCATGACGGAGTAGCACATGACAGGCTGTTGTTATGCTTAGGATCTCCCATCCCAGGGTTGGTACAATGTTTTTTTATTGAAAGAAGAAATATAAAAAAATCAATCATTAGTAATAATTTCATAAATTCTAAATTATTATGTAACCGAACATTTACAATCACGTAGCTATGTACTTTTTAGAGAAAGATATACTTGAAACAAATTATTTTTTACACAAAAAAATCTTTACAGCAAACACATATCAGCTGTGTCCATAGCAGCACCATCATTTGCTCTTCTTCTTTTACGCCCTCTTGCTCCCATAGATCTTGACCGAGCCCTGACAGGAGATCTTGACCTCTCATTAGACCTTCCCCTTCCTCCAATCATCTTGCCACCTGACACTATAGCAGATACCCTCGTTACCATGTTTGTGAAGACGAATATTGACAAGAGCATCATCAGGTGCTTGAGGTACATCGGGGCCGCTTTGTTGATAAAGGTGAGGTAGACAAGTTGGCACAGGTCAAAGTTGCTGACCAGGTAGACAAGAACGACAAATACGTCCACAATCCCGTCGATGAATGGCTGTCGCAGACAAGCGACCAAGCTCCTCACAGACTGGAAGATGTTGGGTGCCTCGACCAAGAAGCCGAATGTGTTGGCTGGTTCGGCGCCTTGACCGTGACCAATCACTGCTGCAACGGATATGATGCTCAATAGGTGGTGAACACTCCTGCTAGGTGTCTTCTGGTTTATGTTGGCCAGGTAGTAGCCACCTCCCAACAATAGTATCACTTCTTCTGTCAGGGTGTTGTCCTTAACGGCTGGATCATGGGGGCTCCTCCCCTGGGCCCACACGTTAATGTACATACCTGATAACAGATTTACAAGTTATTATAAATATCTGGCGATTGAAACATAACATGAAAAACATCTTATAAAATACAAATTTAATATTCAAAAATATAAAAATGTCTTTAGAAGTCTGTGTTTAATGGTAAAGGCACTTACAAATAAAGCAATAGTACACTCTACATTCACTATAAACAAAATCCTGGAGCTTCAATATTTCCCTTCTCAATGAAAGAATGATTACAATCCCACATTATAAACTCATCCCTTCACATTTATACCCTCAAGATTTTCAAAATTCAACAAAAACCTATTCACTCATACAAATCTCCTAGTCAACACCTTATGCTATAACACTCATCCTCACAATCCTCCTTGTCACCTGTGTCGGTGTTGGCAATTTCTGGTGTAAATAGAAATGTGTCATGGGGTCCTTACACTGGACATCATCAACTCACTTGATATCTCTCTGAGCTTGGCCACACGGCGAATCGCTCAAAGAATGAGATGAAGAAGCTCCGCTCCTTCCGGCCCTTCCATCACATTGCTGGGTAATTCACCTTTGGATTGGGGGGGGGGGAGTCCTAGGTAGGAGTATATATTTTATGAATGTGAATTGTACATAAGTATGATTAGATGTATTACATCTAAATTACTAATGCTCTACATACAAATTAGAATTTTTCAAATAAAGATCTTTATATATGCTTTATATAATCCCACTAACTTAATGCCAATTAGTCTGCTGAGTGAGATTTTGGTGAGGTAGTAGAGGAAATCATACCTAACGAATTGAATAACTTTTCAAAAAGCAATGACACGATTAGAATTGAACATATGGGTTTTCGTAGTGATCATTCAACCATTTTACAACTGGTATCTGTTTCTGACATGATTACCAACAATTTTCGTTTTTAGGATTCATACTGGTTTGATACTTACAAATCGCAAATGGCAAGCAGGTTTAATATATATATATATATATATATATATATATATATATATATATATATATATATACTAATTCAATATCAAATGTCAAGTTACTGAATTACACTTATCCATTACGGGACTTGAAGATCCTTCCATAACATAAACAACACAAGCACTACTTATACCATGGCTGCTGTGCTGCCCCATGGATCGGTTATCTCGCCGCGTTTATTCAAACGATTTCGTCCCCGTTGACTTATCGATTTTTGTAGTAACAATAATTTTGTAAAATGTGTTGTGCACAATGTTTCTACTATAAGAAGAATATATATGCTGAGAGAAGATACATAACGACAATTATTTCATTTTTAAAGTTCACTTGATATTTTAGTTATATGTATTAATTATATTTTAAGTTATGTTTGGAGGCGTTCCGGCGTCTTGAACTATGTGCAATGAGCCTATGTAGCACAAAATTAAATCAAGTGACTCTCTCCTTCACAGAGGAAATCCGTATTCCAAATGACTCATTGAAGACCCTGTTTTTTTTTTGTTTTATTTTAGCTGATTTACTAAACAAAGTAGCATCTAAGAAGAATATTGAAAATGGAACTTACCCTTACAGGTTTGTGTCTTTGAAACCTGTGAATGAATGCAGTGCAGATAAAACCAAAAAGGTTTTAGTTAAAACTGAAAACTCTTGATTCCTTCTAGACCGAACCATAAATTAGGTTCCATTCTGTAATGTGGGTTCCTATAACGTGGTATACGATTATCGATTTGGAACTCCAGGATTCAAGTGTTGTTTTCCCCTCGTGTAACAAAGTTTTTCCTCGGGCCAATTCCCACTTTCTAATTTCCATTTTTCAAAAGAAAATATGATCACTTTTTGAGAAACCATTCTTATGGGTATGTAAAAAAGGAAATCCCAAAAATTTATCTGAAAATTATCAAAAAACTCCACGAGATAGTGAAATATACTTATGGTCCATATTACATATAGAGAATCATAGAATACCTATGGATATATGTTAGAGTCCGATAGCCTGCTAAAAAAATAATGATCTTTAATCTGATTTTTTTTTTATCTTGATTTATAGTATACTAAAAACTCTCACTAATTATGCATATTATTAATCAGCAGGTCTGGATTTATAGTTTGGTACCCTAAATACAATATACTAGGAAAGAATTCTTTCTGTTTTTCAGTACACAAGAACTAAATAATACTATTTTTTTTTGCATAATTACTTTAATTTTTAGCTTGTGAAAAAACGAAGTTACGAACACGATTTTAATAATAATGTACAGTTAGAGTTCAAAAGTAAACAAAAAAACACATATTGTTAACATTTATTTTATACCCTACTCAATTGAATAGGTTTTTCTAAACTGCCTGGTATGACTAATAACTATACTAATGAGCTGCCACTACAAGCACAGACACGTGCAAAACAAATTTTTCGTAAAAGCTTTTGAGTTGCTCCGAAAATTTTTATTTCTTGTTCAGTCGACGCTTCGCCTGCTAAGGAATCCTTGAGATGTGAATGATATCATCTTTAAATTTGTTGTGACAATCTTTCATTGTTTCATACTACTAAAAACTTTTTTCACAACTTATAAAGATATAGAATAAAATGTCCACAGTCCATCTAACAAGAAAACGTGCAATTCTGCGGTTTGTACACAAGTCTAGCTTAATAATTAATAACTTTTAATTATGTTTTATTTCATCAGATATATAACCAAGAATAACCCAACAGTTATTTTGACCAATGACCAATGGTTAGAGCAGGAATAAAGTGAAAATAAAGTGTATCTTTGTGGTTGTCTTGCCGCAAAATAAAACAATTTCCTGTTATAAACTCTTATAATTTTGTCATTATTTTAATACACACTGAACTATTAATATAGATAATATCTACAATAATAACAATATGAATCTAACGTAGGAAAAGTAATCATTAGAATAAGTGCGTATGTATTACCCTACAACTGCCATCGTTGCAATAAATGTGTGTTTCCACATGTATATGTACCACACATTACGAATCAGTTCCAATGCATAAAGACAAAAAAAAAAAAGGATTTTCATTAATTATTTTGTTTTAATGATGCACACCAATTGGACTTGACAATGAGCTTTTTTAAAATTGTACTTATTATAAGACTTTATAGTCAAATAATAATTTATCTACATCTTCTTCCCCGGGGTCTGGATCCAGAATGGACCTTAGACCTGGATCGGGACCTGGACCTGGAACCTGATCTCGATGCAGTTCTTCTTCCTCTTCCTCGCCGCTTCTCCTGACCCGTGAATGCTTCATAAACCACTTCGCCAATGAGCGTGAACGAAAACAGCGTTAGAATAGCAGTTAAAACTTTCAAAGGCGTATCGATTTCACTGGTAATAATAAGATAGGTGTGGTAGCTAAGGGCTACAAACTTGGCAAGGATAAATATCAGAGGATACACTATGTTAAGAAGACAGTCGAGACATCCGGACTCTAGTTTAGATATGCATCCTCTCAGGGCGAGAAATACGTTAGGAGCTTCGACCAGAAAGCCGAACGTGTTCGCTGCCTCAGCTCCTTCGCCGTTGTATATGACAGCCAAAATGGCTATTATACTGAAGAAATGATGGGCCGAAGTGCTTGGGTATTTCTGGGGGTAAAGGTGCGACAGGTAGTAGCCACCGGCCAGCAGCAGAGGAATTTCAAATTCGATGGTGTTCGGAGTTATTTCAGCGTCGTGGGGGTTCTTCCCCTGCGTCCAAATGTAAATGTAAACACCTGTTCAAAAACCACGTTGAAGCATATTTGTACGAATCATTAATCAATACTATGCTCTATCTACACGCTATAATTATAGCTAGATTACCTTGGTTACTATTGATAAAAATGGCTAACCTTTAGTAGAAAAATCTATGTGTAAAACGGAGGTCAGCGTTTTTTTGGCCATTTCGCGAGGAAGTTAAAACAAACAAGTACGGCTTACATACCTGCTGACTTCCCCGAACCTATCTGTGGCATTCAAGCTTATGATTTATTAGAGTATACAGGCCTGATCTGCTGTACGGTGCACCGCTTTTTAGTCATCTGACTAAAGCAACAGCAAAGCGACTCCAACAATATAAAAACGGTATATTCATGAATGTATGGTCCGACATGCTTCATTTAAGCAGAGGAGGGACAGTGAGCTCCACGAATATTTTGAACTGCCCACGGTAGATGAATTCAATTGCCGTAGATATATGAAATTCGTCAATTCGCTGCAATTTATGGCCAACCCCGTTTTCCCACCGATGGCAGAAGCAGTCTAAGGAGGAACCCTCTAAGTTTAAGTTTGTATGTAAGATTAGTTTTAGGATAATTTAAGTCCCTTGTGGAATCCAACGTGAGCCTTATTCAGGCTAGTTATTGTACTTGAAACTGCTAACTGTAAGAAGAAACTGCTTAAGATGGAAAGACACAACCGCAAAACATGCAGTACAAGAATCTCATCTCAATTTGTACGTAAAAATTAAAATTTTAAACAATCCTAATATTATAGGGGTTAAGAAAAAAAAACTTCACACACCATTGGCCCATTTTTCGTCTTCCAATTGGCTAAAGATATGCTACAGCAGGTACGTTCTCTGTCACTAGGCAATGGCTTGCTCATCGAGCTAACTTATCCGAACATCTAACCGAATCCCAAAAATCCACATTAATACATTAAAAAATTTTCCTCGTGTTCATTATCATTCAAATATTTCCAGAAATCCATAGTACAACAGAATATCTCAAATGAGACTGTGCTGGCCAAATGTTTTGATAGAAAGCTCTAAATCGGGGGGTTGGTTGACAATTCCTTTACCTCTAAAACTTAATTTCGGGATTTGAACCAAAATGGATTTCGAAGTATAAACGCACAAAGAAGTATTCCAATAGTAAAACGTCGTATCGACACATCCCAAGGATTCCAAAGAAAAACATTTTTGAGGGAGCTGGGGATCCAAAGATAGTAGACCTATCGTTAGCGGCAGATGTCCATGACTGAAATAAGCATTTTTGTTTGACGATTGCACGTATAAAAGCAAGCAAAACCTCTCAACCTACCAGCCTGGCATCATGTAAGCACCTTGTAAGCACGTTTCTTATCCAAGTGGATGATACTAATTGAATAAGTGGGACGGACCGTGGTTGTCCTTTGGAAGAGGTTAGATAGGAGAAGGAGGGGCTTGCATTCCCCGTCAGTTGTGGGTGTAGATGCCGGACATCTGACGGACACTGAAACCGTCCATGTCGCCATGCCGTTTACATCGTTCAGTCTACGAAACCTAGACCTCTTACACGGCATCCACCCTTCACTGCTCTTGTTCCACAGCCTTCCGGAGTAGCAATTAATGAAGGATATTTAACTAAGGGATCTAGTCAGTTCCAAGGGACGGTGTCCCTCCAATTGCTATTATGGCTATCGACTGTGCTAATTTGATCTGATTATCCCCATGTTACGAAATTCACATTTCTACGTTTAGTGTATCCATTTTATTTAATACAGTAATGATTTCCATCAAAAAATTTTAGTGCAAAACATAATAAAGAAATTTCGGCAATAATAAGGTGGTACATATCTGACGACTTAAACACTGTTTCCGACAATTGAATAGTTTTCTAAAGAAAAAACAATCTAAAAAAAAAAAAAAATGTTTTCATTCCTTGGAACTATGTACAGAAAAAGATGTCTCATTCATCGGAACAAAAACGTTTCTCTACAATTTCCCAAATGAAATGTTCATTCACGTAATATTTGATGACCATAATTTCTACATTTATCCAGTTAATTTTATTGATTCCGAACAATTCTAAATTTAGAACGTAGTTGTTTCTTCAATAATGTTGAGACGGTACATATGCATAGACATGAACATGGCAAAATGTTCGGAATCCCTCTGTCTCCTAAAGTATGTAAAGTTTGTTGTTTGTATTTGGTGGGTTCATTTTGGCATAAGACCCTCTGGTAATTTCCGTTCTTTGTTCATTTTAGGGGCAACCAATGCGAGTTTGAAAGGGTAGAGTAAGGCAAGTTATACGACCTCAAAGAAAACCAAAACAAGAACATTAAACAGGGGAACAGGGGAGATCAATTCCATTTCATTTACAAGTCAGTATTAGAGTTTAAAATATTGGATTTTTGGTCAATTGGAAACCCTCCCTCTCAAAAAAATCACTTTGTACCTTATTATATCTGATTTTTAATGTGAGATAGGATTTGTATCAGTGACATCGAGGTAAGAACATGAAAATATTCTACAGCATATTTAGAATGTCCATATGAAAATAGTGATAGCTTTCAAAAGCTTGTGAATAAATTAATCTTTAAACTCTCACAACTCGCCTCTTTAAACTCACAACCCTTTATTGTTCTTGAAACTTGGTTGAGTTCTCATTCTAAATCCTAGACGATAAATAAAAGAAAGGCTCGCCCTTTTCATGCATATTTCAAACTATATTACCATTTTACAACTGAATTTCATTTAAACATTGGCACAATTGTGGTAATAATCATTTTAATGATTCATAATCGCCATACTAAAGATATTACCTGAAAACAATAGAGCAAGTAGTGTCCTTCTAAGCTGTGCCGAGTCTACACATGGAATTTGGTCAATGAGTTTTTTTAGAGCGTACCATGCAAATGCGGCCAGAATGATGCCTACCGGACCGTAAGCTGGACTGTTTCTCATAGACTCCTGTAATTTCAATATTATATTAAATCATGACAAAACATCAAACAAATATAAAGTAACAAATGATTTTTACTGGATAAACTGAAATTTATTTAGTAGTAACATGCTTTCGCATAACTGCCAGACGAGGTGGTTAAGAAGACTAAAGAAAAGTTGCATTCTCGATTCCACTGGTAACAGTAAACAGTATTACTGCCAGATTCTTGGAAGATTACACTTTCGCAAAGCTATAAAATACTTCTTTATAATAATACGGCGACAGACTACATAGGAGTAATTAAAACTTAATCGATCAGTACACTAATATGAGATCCATAAAAAAGATGTTTTCAAATCTACGGAGAAAAAAGTAACCTTCAGTTTGGCCATGAAATCAGCTGTTTGCTTGAAGAAGTTGATTTGATAGAGCTAACGTGGATTGCAGAAAACCAGACAGAAAAATCATGCAATGAAATGTTTTGGAGTGAGCACCCTCCTAATAATAATAAATAATAAGCCCAATACAAAGGCAGATAATAGAGGAAGAAGGAAGTATCTTCTCGTATGATCTTGGGTTTTGCGGCGGTGTACTAACGGAATTATTATGTGATCTCACATCCTCAAATCTGCTTAGCACGGAACAAACATGTCTTTAAGCAAATCGCGGTGAAAATTTTTGGAAACTTATGACATTCATAGGGTTCCTGGAAGCTACTTTAGAAATGTACTTTAGTGCTACAAATGCTATGACGGATGCTCTCTGTTGTGACAATAGGCCGAATAAAGTGACACATTTATTTCATATGTAATTGATTAAGCAACATAATTTATTTAGACAAAACTTGAGACATAGATATAGCAAACGGTATGTATAAGCTCAAAACTGAACCTTGGAACACATGTCAGGTGTGTAGTAACACACTGTTATTTATAACAGCTAACCAACGTATAGTTATTTATAACGGTTCACTACACTCTCCCCCACTTATTTATGGACAGGTCCACGACAGACGTTGGACACATAGTCCTCGAGATACTTCGGCTTTTTCCGGCTCCTGGTAGGCCTAGGCGATGGAGGCACAGAAGGACCAGGCTGAACAGGTGGTGGCCTTGGATTGCATGGATCAGACAAGTCGCGCTGTGTACCTGGACTATTCACCTGTGGTGAAGGAGGTGTTGGCGATTGGTGGTCTAGTGGCAAGCTTGTAGTTTCAGTTTTGAAAGGCACCCCCATTCTGTGCTGTGGGACCAAAGGAGTTAAGGAGACTTCTTTCTTCGGAACCAAGAAACTAACATCAACTTTTCAAATTGTTCTGAATTCATTGTGCGTTGATATGCTTGTTTAAATCAGGCATATAACGATTATTAAAAAAAATAAAATACCTTTTTGCGGCACTCAATTTTCCCAATGTTTTGTACATCCCATCCTCGTCGCCAACTTGTTGTGACAATAGGCCGAATAAAGTGACACATTTATTTCATATGTAATTGATTAAGCAACATAATTTATTTAGACAAAACTTGAGACATAGATATAGCAAACGGTATGTATAAGCTCAAAACTGAACCTTGGAACACATGTCAGGTGTGTAGTAACACACTGTTATTTATAACAGCTAACCAACGTATAGTTATTTATAACGGTTCACTACACTCTCCCAAAGGAATGTGTACCGTGGGTATTGTGTTCAATCCAGTGCCAGTAGGAAGTGCCATTTTAAAGTTCATCATGCAGAAGCTTAACACAGTAGATGATGGCCAATTCCACTCAATAGTCAACAGGCATTTTTACGAGTACCGTCTAATTTTATGTACCATAAAGCTGTCAGCCGTTGCTATGTGATAAAGGAAAAACCTGACAGGATAACTGAAACGGATACGGAAGATGATTTCTGGACCTCAGTTCTTACAATTCCTAGTGACACGATTTCGTTTGGTTGTTATAAACGTGGAAGACGATTTTAGTATTAGGAATATCAGGCAATAACCGAGAAGTCTCCCGAAGTCTACTTACTGAGGGCATTTGAGTGCATTTCGAAAGCTAACTAGTAGTATGCGTGACAAAAAAAAGAGTTTATTGCCCAGGATGAACCAATGCCATAAAATTACATTAAATTATACTATTATTATTATATAGTTTATTTTAAATGAAACTATTAGTTTTGCAATGTCGTTATCAACTCATTGGTACCTGGTTGTTCAGGTTTATTTGTCATATTATTTTTAAAACCAGATGCTTTTATTTTCTTTGTTGAAAATCAATTCTTTATAATTTGACATGATTGAGTCAGAAATAACAATGAAAATAACTAAAATTCATTTTATTGTAGATTGTCCTAAACAAAAATAACAGATTTCAACTATTTTATTCGAAACGTTTATAAATTATTCATAACACCTAAGGAAGTTGATCACCTCGAAACTGCTAGAACTCGTTTAAAAATTGAATATAATGAACGAACGCAAATTTCCGCTTTTGTCATACCACATACAAATAATTTTTGGAGTCTGGTAGTGAGAAATACCTCACCGCAGAAGTGCTCGTAGAAAACTTCTTCTCGTGGCACAAGGTCTAAGTCTAGATTCTGATAGCTTAAGCCAGTTTGCTAACGCAACCATCATATATGAATTAAACGACCTCAAACGAGCTAACGAAGTTGAAGTTAAGGAAAAGTCAATATACTTTTACCATAAAACTTTCCACGGCAGGAATAGAATAAAGCAGTGGTTTCTGGGTCTAAAGTTTGACAGACGAGGCCAATTATGGTTGGAACATACATATAGTAAAAAACTTTATCTTCTGCCAGAATTATCAACGATAGATATCCACATTAATTTGAACCGTAGGCTCTATCAACACAAACGTTGAATGTACATTTTCTTTTTGGCTTGAAATCAAAAAGTCGTTTTATCATTTTGTTTTGTTTTATTCATGTCAACATTATTTTCATACAAATTGATCGATTCGCAATATGTAAGCTGTTTTCTAATAAGGTGATAGAAGTAAAAGTAAACAAATTCATCAGACGTTTATTATGTAACAAAGAAGATTATAAATATTATTATATTGGAGATTGAAAAACTCATGACAACAGCAATACTAAAATTTAGTTAAGAATTATAGACGGCAGGAGTCCACTTACCAAAAAACTACCATCCCCTTCTTCGCCTCCACCTTTTTTTTTGCTTGATCTGTTTTTGTCCTCTTTCCCTCCGCTTTTACTATCTCTACTACTCTTGCTATCCTTGTCCTTGCTCTCTCTGCCTTTATTGTCGCTTTCCTTCCCTTTGTTATCGTCTTTTTTCTTGTTTTCCTCTTCCTTCGCCATATTCAATTACTCACAATAGTTCAGAATATCTTATATGTGACCAAATATCTACAAATGTTATTACTAAGTAAATATAATCCATCTTTAACTCCGTATAAAATTTAAAACTAGTTCTAAATATCCGGCGGATCTCTTAAGGAGACTATATTGTCAAATTCCAATGAAACTGGCCAAAACGGCTTAATAAGTAGAAGGGACTTTAGTAATGGGGGTAAAAAAGGTTTAGCTTGCAAAAATCGACGCAGTTTAATAGTAAATATACAATGGTGGCATTGTGTTTGAAAGTTTTTTTTTTCACATTTATTTATTTACGACAGTAAAAGGATAATGATTGATTCTAACACCGAATGAGATGGTTAGGGGAATGAATAATAATATCAAAGTGGCATAGGATTGAAGATCCGATGATGCCTCCTCCGAATTATATACATAGCCCTACTCCAGTTTCTCCTAAGTCGTCATGGTATGTCATGTGGTATTGAGGTAGAGGATTATAAAAACAAAACGGGGGTTATTGCCCAGTCTTAAGATTGCTACGAACTCAGAATTTATCTTAAAGTTGATAAAACGTAACATATCCGTGTCATATATTGTACGAATATTATTGATGATGAACGGTGGAAGGGGGAGGAGTAAGGTGCTTTTTATTTTTTTTTCTATGGTGTTAGAAAATATACGGTATGAATATGCTTCAAATACAAACTATATATAGATAAAAAATACTACAGTGGACTCCAGTGACAGGACTTGACTGGCCAGAACCAGTAGTAGTAAGTGAATAACATGGGCCAGTCTAAACATTATGTTTTCCTGACAGGTGGTTTATGAATATTTTTCCTACATTTTTATTTAAAAAATGGCTTTCTGTGCCCAAAACAAAAGAAATAAATAAATTAGAGCACCAAATTAATCGCAATATTACAATTTATTTTGGCAATTAGTATTATTATTGCGAATGACAACCCAACACAATCACCGATTTATTTCTCTCTGGTATTTTCCTGCCTGTGAAAGTCAGAATAATTTTGAATACACCCTTAATTCTTTCAATTACATTCTTAATTATTCTAATAAATAAATATTTATAGTATTTATAAAAGGTTCAAAAGCAATTACACCCTTGTGTTTACGAATATCTAGGTTCACAAGCGTAAGCACTCTAGGTGGAAGCAATTTATCATTTGACAAAGATGAGTAAGAAACACCCGTGACTACCGTGGGGCTCTCCTGGCTATTTTATGCTGAAATCGTCAAAATTATTTTGAACTATGAGACAGTCGTAGTCGAAAAGTCCGGTAACGATTTCAAAGTCATTTGACACTGGTAGATCAGAGGCCTCACAGGGGGTTATTCATTTCAATAATGTAAAGCAATATGCGTAAATTTCGATTACAGAACAAAAATGCATCCCTCAAACACGCCACCTAATAAGTAATAAATAAATATAATGCCAGTGCATTCGCATAATTTATTTCATAGTCCCTTACCCCCTATTGAAAATTACAAAATATCGAAATAGCAAATTCACATTTGTTAGGACCTCGTAACCGTAATCGTATCTGTAACAGTTATGATGTCTAGAAAAAATTAAAATGAATACATTGCGTGATTCAATGGTCTAATAAAACGGCCTAAACTAAAGCAATGCCTATAATATTCATTAAGGTAATTAAATTTATTAATACAATAGTGTCACTCACTGTTTCAAAATTTCTGGTCTTCTATGTGTTTTACTTCAAATATAACTGCAATTAATATTTAATCATTACAAATCTTGTTAATAGCGTAAAGTCTAATTTAGAATGCGGTTTCTATCCATTAAATATTAATATTACAGGGGATTTTCTTACTTTAGATTGTAGAATAGTTCAAATCAATTTGAGCTGTGTTCTTTATAACGTGATCGTTTATAGTTAGTTTGTAACTTTACAGTCACAATTTTCGAAATTTTAAGAAAATAAAATTGTAGGTAGAAGGTCACTTAGAAAGAATTCTGAACCAATGTGTTTAACCATGAAGGTTACAAATGTAGTGCTTCATTTTCGATGGACAGATCAAATTAATGATTATGTTGAATATAATGCTGAATTATAGGAACGATAAAACATTGTACATAAATATATATAATAAGAAACACACATTGACGAAAAGTTAGAAGAATGATGACGAAAATTTTATCTTGATAGCGTGTTTAGTGTTAATATATTAACGTTTCCTTATCTTCCTAGTCATAACTTGAAGAGTCGATTCAGCATTTTATTGTTGGAGTTAATCTTTTTTTCACTGACATGTCTAGAATGGAAACATAAGGAAAGCCCGCACAAACTGTAACCTCATAACAGTACAAAACGAAAAGCATCACACATGGTGCATACCGATTAACGCGTGAGTAACAACAATTAGATGAAAAACTCAAAGAGTTACTGACAATAGGAAGGAAACCAAACGAATAATACTGTTTATCTTTTAAGAAACAGAAATGTACAATCTAAACTTAAACAATATTGCAACATAACTAATGTGGCGATCTCTTCGCTTAGCAGTCATTCACTTCACTTTCTGTGATGTTTGCCTCCTCCATTCATGTTTACTTAACATCCCCTACCAATTCCATGCCTATTCTTTATGCTCTCTATCCCCAGTAACTTTTTGGCAACATTCGCTGAAGACACAGCAGTCCATTCATCCCATCAGATCCTTCTAAGACAGCTTAACAATGCTGAGTCATTTAACACAAGTTTAGTCATATAAAAAAGATATTGGGGACAAATAGAACTTGCTGTCACAAAAACTGGAAAAGGAAATTTCAATGTCTGTCTTCGTATAATAGCTGCGTTATCAAGTGTAGTCATTGAATACAAACCTCTTGATATCGTCGTAGGTCCCGATGAGGTCGTCAATTTCTCTTCTCCTAAACCGAATGAGTCGATGGATTGCCACCGCATCGTCTTTTACTGGAATTGACATCTCCAATTATTTTACTACAAATTCTCAACCCATCCAAAATAATCTCTTTTAACTTGTAGTGGGGCTTTACACATTTATAAAACTCACAATACATTAAATAACTTTTATTTTAGGACAGAACACAAGGTACAAAATTTACATATCTTTTTTTTACACACACTTGTGTTGTAGGTTATTTATTTGGCGGTCTCTATGGGTATTGTGAGTTTTATAAATGTGTAAAACCCCACTACAATTGGTGACCCCGACGTGATTCCTCCAAGATCGAACTGGGCTTCCACCTGGCAAAACCAAATTTTTGGTTTGTCTTTCCAAAACGGTGGAAGCTTGATACTAACCTCATCAATGTTCTTCGTCAAAGATTCTCTATTTTCGTCCGGCATGATTGATTTCATAAATCACTCACGATCACGTCGGACGTCGGGGTCACCAATTGTATTAGGGTTTTACACATTTATAAAACTCACAATACATTAAATAACTTTTATTTTAGGACAGAACACAAGGTGCAAAATTTACATATCTTTTTTTTACACACACATGTGTTGTAGGTTATTTATTTGGCGGTCTCTATGGGTACCAATCAATGCCAGCCGCCACAAACTCTTTACGAGATACTACTATTTCCCAGCAAGACTTAAATTCTCGATCAAAATTCCCAAGTCTAATAGAATATTGAGCTAAATTAATACCTATCAATGACATGTAAAGTATTTGTACGATACTTTCTTGTTGGCTTGTTTGTCGATTTGTACCAACAAAACTCTGCTGAACGCATTTTGAAAATTCACATGTTCCTTATACTGTCCGTTATCTTATGTACCACGTATCATGGTCATTCGTTTTTTATTAGTGGACTGTAACTTGATGATGAAAATGGGATTAATACAGTAAGATATCCCCGCGAGCTTAGCAGAGTGCAAAAAGCTAATAGAAAAAAAAGCACTGATGGAATAAATACTCCTATTGCACCCCTTACAAAGATCTTAATATTTCTTACATCTTTGGTCTCCTCATTTAAAGGTCACGAAATTCCAGCAAAACTACATTCAATCACCCTCCACACCGATGTACAGTATATATATTAGACCTGAAATATAAGCTTCGTTATAATTATGAGCTTCGCTCATTCCTATGACCCTCTTCCAAGATTGAAGTATAGTTTTCTCGTGACCTGCTATGAGTATATGACGGTGGGAGTCCGGTTGGTGACCAGGGTCAGCCTCCAATGGCTCATACCCGGTGATGCGGCTGTCCGAGCAATGACACATGCTAGGTGAGGGAATATTCGGGCTAAGTGTATTGGTTTGTAATGTGCCAATGAGTGAGTAATTGATGAATTGTAAATGGTTATTGTTTATTGGCCAATAGGGCGAATAGTTATTTTATTTAAATAAAACGCTTTTGATATAAATCAACCAGTTAGAAATGTTGTAGCCATAGTGACGCTGTCAGGTTATATCACCTAATTTGTATTGAAGAAAAAATTTCACTACTACAGAAATATCTAAGGTTAACTTTAAAAAAACAAATAAAGTTTTACAGTTGTCCTAATAATGAAAAAATAACATCCCACAGATTGAAAAAAGAATATTTTTATTTAGATTTTCCATATTCACAAATTAGGGGTGTATGTAATTATCAATAACTAAACCAATACCAATACAAAGTCTTCTGACTGTGTTCAACAACTTATCTTAGGAATTGAATGGTTTTCATTATGAGATGCCTTCTCAATATAAAACGAAGAACATCAACTTAATTTAAATGTAATCACTTAGATTTCGTTAAAAATGGTTAAAAAAGCATAGCAGGCTCATTTTATGTAAAACTACGTCAAGTTGAAAAATTAATTTTATTTTGTAAAAATAACATATGTACATTTATAAATGATTATAGTGTAGCGTTCTCGAAAACTTCTCGTTACAATATCTATCAAGGTTTTTAGATATTACTTATCAAATAGTGCACTAACTACAGAGGTTAGGATTGGCTAACATAATTAACTACTTCATAATGTTTATGTCCAAAATATATGTTACTACTTACAGCATCCATGTGTATGCGTACGTCAAGTGACACTGACGTGATTGCTGCTTAAAATAACTGTATCATTGAAAAAAAAAATTATGAACTTATCACTTAGAATTTAGACTGTCCCAACCGTTTACATTTTTATGGAATGACTACACAAATGAGGTGTATTGGTGTGCCATATGATTTATATATTAATAAAATAATATTTAAAATTGTAGCATATGTCATTATTTAAAAATTATTCAAACGATTTTTTTTTTTACTTTTTTTGAGTTGAACCGTATTTAGTTTTGTTTTAATTTTAATTTGATCAATTATAAAACGCTTTCGGTACTAGTCTATTCTAGCTCCCCTGCCAACTTCCACTGTACAAATCGATAAATTTTCTAAAATGAAACACATGATCTAAATATATCACAACAGTTTGATGAAAACTCCCTTTCTCCGAGATTGTTTGGTCAAATTCATTTTATTTTGTTCTAGGCTTTCGTAGGTTATTCTTTCAAATCATATGTTACCACATCTCTGTCTGCACTGATGATTGAGAGTGGGGACTCAATAATCAATTTTCTTTCGATTACCTAACGACACAAAACAATATTTCAAATTCATAAAACACAATTAAGGGTTATTAAATAATTAAAATACATTGTATTAAAAAATAAAAAAATTTTATATCATATTGAGTAGGTTAACAAATTCACAATTTCGTCACTCTCATAAATAATATGCCATTTTTGGGTCACTCTAGACCCACAAAGTCATTTTAATAAGTTAAAAATAACAAATTGTGTTAACAGTTATCATTCATTACGTCTTTTACAAAGAAAGTTGATATTTTCTATGTTAGTTTAATTAAAGTCGCGATAGTGCTAAACATAAAACCAGCCAATGGTAACATACAGCCTGTCATAATTAATTGATTAATACATAAACATAGGTAAAAGTATATTATTCATCTTGAATTAGGAAAAATCAATTTTTAAACTATTTACTAGTTCTTTACTTACATAAAGGCATAAAAGCTGTTCGTGTTTGCAATTTTCACAATATCTCACAAAGAATTTTCATTTTTGGTTTGTTAGATTCATTTAGTTTAACATCAAATCATATAATACTTTTTATACATAATTAATACAACGTGTTAATAAAACAGTAAATATTTGTCTATCACAATGAGTAGAGTATCAAGTTATAGATCTCATCTCTTATTAATTTAATGTAATTTTTGTTTCAAGCTCCAATTCCAAACCTGATTGAAAATTCTGTAAAAATCATGATCGGATCTTTAACCAAAACCTCTCAAAGGAGTCTCTCCAACTACTCTTTACATCCTCATAAAAACAATTTGGTTTTTACATATTTGTATTTATAGATCTGCTAATTGGAAAAACACCTACAAGACAATATGCCCTGAGCTTGCATGCTTTTCACCCACCATTGCCACCCCCAGAGTATCATCATCACCTTACAACAGCTCGGCAGGCAGGCTGATAGTACTTATTCATCGTACTGATGAACGTCATCTTAAACTTTCTAAGGGTCATTTCAGCATGTGCAAGTGCATCCTCGAGAAGTAGGAATTCCAAGTAATAACATTAATAATTGTAAGGATGTAGTAGACATCTTCCTTTTGACTCGCAGTCCAGGGACATAATTTCCCTGGTTCCTCCGGCTAAACTTATTGTTCTTCCGAATTTCCCGGCAAACTCTCCATCTCTTGGAAAAGCAGGGTTGGAAGGCTGGACTTTACCTGGTGCATTAACAGTTGTAAAAAAAAAGCCTTTGACCGTTCACAAAATGCATCCTTCATGAACAGGGAAGCATAGAAACTATCGCAACAGCGTCCTACCTCTTACTTAGTAGCTTGGCCACGGCTCTTGCTCACATATTTACAAATGTACTTCACGAGTGCGGTCTGTGAAACCACAATCAGAAAGACACCACATGAAAGCCCATAGCTACATGTAACTTGCTAATTAGTCACATTTTTTTTTAATAATTTCCAAAAACATCCTTATTCAACGACACTTTATTATAATTGATGGTTTCGAACTTCCGCATATGAATAAGTGTTTTATTAGCGTGATTGGGTCATCTAGTCGAACTATTTTCAATACATTTAAAGCTTTTTTAAAAACCTGTAAACATTTTTTTTAATAATTACAACTACAAATCATCAATTAAGATGGCAAGGTATTTAGTTTGATACTCTACAGAGTATAAAAGGAGTTTTTTAAAATTATTAATTACCTAATGTCGATTCTTTATTATTTACCATGGGATAATATTTTTTAAAAAGATAATCCGCTTAGTTAAAATGTAACTTCCATCATGCCTCAAGGTATAACAGGGATTGAGTTTTAGCTGTGAAATCGATTTTCATGAGAGTTATAAGGACTAATCATAGTTCATTTTGTTAATTAGAACCTCATTCCCTGTAAATTGAAACTTTATTCAATTTCCATACAAATATTTGTGTTTTTAATCCAGTTGATATTTAAGGAATAATTTGCTTTTGAGCATCTTTTATAGAGTTTGAAATGTTCATGTATAATTTAAAAGTTTATTGGGCAAGAATGGGACTTAAAACTGCCAAATCAAAGGGGTGGACGTATAACGGTTTCTGGTTTTGAAAAAAAACACAAAAAAAACTTTTATCAATAATTATGGCTAATATGTCATGCCAATATGTAATAAAAAATTTTAAGGCACGGTTTTACATCCTATTGGGATTATATCCTATCTATTAGGTATACATCCTAAAATACTTTGAGAAAAGAATTAACAAACGCAATCGAACATTAACTGTTTTATCAAGAATATTTTGAACGCCGAATCTTGTAGCGTGATTACCTACTTGATCTGGTAGTATGCCCGCAGCTTGACGGTCGTGTCTTAGATTGGCAGTGACTCGATAACTCCGGTAGCATGTGAAAAATTGCTGCAATACTGCTAGCACACGCATGGTATATGCTCAGTACCATGGCTGGAATGCACATCACAGAGAATAAATAAAGTATGGTCAAGTTCATTTTGACATCCTCGGTAACGTCCGGGTTCATTACGACAACGGTAGTAATCTGACCGAGGAGGACAACTCTGAAAGTAATATACAAGAGGGCATAGATCAATTCAAAAAAATCCTCTGACTTGACAAATGGAGTCAAATATAGGCATAAAAAGTCCGTAACTTCCATCAGGAATAAGCAATAGACTCCCAAATCTCCTCCTTTTCTCAGTGTGACTAAATCTAAGATAGAGAGGGTTATGATTAAGTTGAAAGCTAGCTCGGTCCTAGATTCTGAAGATTTGAAAGCCGCTCTCAGGTAATAGCTGGCCGAGAAGAGTAAAGCGATTTCGATGTGCTTGGGTGTGTCGGAGAACTTTCCTTCATGGGGTAGGACCCTCTGGAGCGAGGACACGTGGACCATGGTGAGTACAGCGGCGTGCACAACCCGGTCTGGCATCGCCAGCAGGTAACTGCTCAACTTGCTGATGATCCACTTCCAGACGAGCAAGAGCACCACCACACTGCCCAGTGGGTAGACGATGGCTGTCTCAATGTCTTCCTGTAAAATATCAACGTGTATGTAATAATGCTGCAAGGGGATCTTACTTAGATAACCTAACACTCTTACCGTTCTATTCTGGACGTATATAGTGTGCTTTGTGGTCACTAAACTGTTTGGTGTAACCTAGATCCAGCTGTTGTAGTCTGTACTCTATACTGTAAGGTGTGATAATTTATCAAAGACCTAAACAGCACACACTGCATTAGTAGGATTGAACGACTGAGGTTCGAAACTATTTGAATTTGTGAATTGAAGTTGTTGATGAATGACTTGGTGTCCAGGTTAAATGCTAATTACAGGCTGTTCCCGTGCAACAATTACATACTCCTGTAATTAACTTCTAGCATGCTTTTTACAACTGCTAAGGATGTACTCTGTTAAATCCCGAACTAATATTGCGCTGCCTACTTTACTAAAGAACAGTGGTATCAGAGCTAATTAATTACACCTTTACATTTTAATTAGCCCTTCCTGCCGGATACCATCAAAGGTCCGGGTCAAAAATCAACAAATTGGGAAGAAATAAGGTTTTTATGAATTTAAACACAAATTTAAAGAGAGGTTTTGCTGGACTTGTTTCGGTATTGTCATTTTACAACATCAAATTGTATATACGGGATTCAGAAATTGGATCGCCAAATTGGCCTATCAGTTTTGAATCATCTGACCAGAGATGAAAATAATTCCACCAAATTTGTCCATTAGCATTATAAAACGATTTCTCCTTACAATTAATCCACTCAAACATACCCTTGGCGAACCCATTTCCTTCCACTTTGAGACCCTAGTTCTTTCATTAAATATGTCTCAATATCTTTATAGGGGCGGTACATTTACGGTAATTATTTTTTTCTATTGGCTGCTTGACATTTTTCTAATAGAGTATACTTCAAATTTTCCAAACATTTAAAAATAAGGTTATCCGATACAGTTGTCATATGGGCAGATTAAAACAATATGTTTTAATAGGTTCGGAAATATAAATATTTTGCATGAAAATGATAAAAGTGGTAAGGCGTTATTTCATCATCCGGATCAGATATTGGTTTATTTATTTCACCAGTATAATAGTTTTCTGGTACTGTTTACATTTAAAGTTTTCATTATGGTCAATATTGAAGTCAGTTTTAGGAATTTACTATTATAGGAACTAACACTGCTAATTTTTTTTAACCTTTAACTCTTGTTACCTTAATTTTTAACTTTTTAATTTTGTTACCTAGAGAAAATGACAAGCAAATAGTAGTGTACTTTGTTTTATTTTTATTTTTTTTTTCGTTTAATTTACAGCAAAGAAATAAAAAATAAAATCAAGAAACATTCCCTGAACTAGAAGTTGGGTAGTTTTGATAGAATCCTCTAAACCTCTAGTGGCAGAGCAGCGAATTCTTCCAAAATAATTGAGTAAAGTATTGTAGCCTTCCGATTTATCAGAAAAAGAAGAATTACGTTATCCAATGTGAACGCGGATAAATTAGCTGTGAGATCACCAATATTCAATTTTAGGTCAGAATTAGAACGAACGAGTTTCTCTGATAGAGAACCACCAGTGGACTGTAATATCAAATAACGACGACAAATACTGAAATCGAGTAAAACATAACAACAAATTATATTAATAATCAATAAATTAGATTCGATAAATTTCAAACTTACCATCGATAGCAGAATCCCGTCGCCACTGACCTGTCTCTCTGTAAGGGAAAAGGGGTGGTTTTCGGGATCGGATAGATCGAAATTGAAAAGGAAAATTTTAGGAATGAATCCCCTTTTACCTGTCCGGCGATCGGTCCAGCCTCGGGTAATAGCTTCTGGCCTAATGGATGGTTTCTGACTGTTTTCCTCGATTTCAGGCGAAGGATACAACAAAACTTCCGACCATGTATCTGTTATGACTATCATCAGATCACAACAGATAACCTAGGATTCGACAAATTAATCGCATAAGTTAATCTCGACAATCGACAAATTCTGATGTGACTCCAACTAAGCTCCTAATTTTAGGCTTGGCAAAAAACATTGTATTTTTTTATTTAATTGGTTTAAGCGTTAGTTTTTTTCATACTCCCACTTTTTTTTTATAAAATTACAAGATTAAATATAGATCTCAATTTAAAATAGGTCATTAAATGTCCTGTACGTTGCCTACATTTTATACTTCTTTTTTTATATTTTAACATTGTGATTTGTTAAATGCTATGTACGATGTATAGTCTGTATATATATTTAAAAATGTGATATGGCTCACCTTATGAATCCTAAAATCTTAAAACTAACTTACATCTAACAAATAAAACCTTAAAACTAACTAACATCTAACAAATAAAATCTTAAAACTAACTTACATCTAACAAATAAAACCTTAAAACTAACTAACATCTAACAAATAAAATCTTAAAACTAACTTACATCTAACAAATAAAATCTTAAAACTAACTTACATCTAACAAAAAATATCTTAAAACTAACTTACATCTAACAAATAAAATCTTAACTTAATTTTCCCAGACAGACTGTTGTAATCGATGCGGGAAGGGCGGTGGGGTGTGAAACACTAGATTTGCTAAGAGCTGCACCGATTAAAAACATTTGATGTGTCTCCGGAGGATGAACTCATCCTCCAACGGCACACCAAGGGCTGCAGGTTGGTCGGTGTTCATTGACCTCTGAAGAGAGGTATGTCTGACCACTTTTTTCATGATCCCATTCGAAAATTTCTGGAGACTTTTAGCTGTATTGTCAATTAAGTATACGGTGGGGCACCTTTCAGCAGAACTGACAAGGAGGACACATTTTTATATCATCAGTCTGAGACGCAACGACAAGTTGGGTGACCTTATTAAGTGCGAAAGCCGGTAAGACTTGGGTCGTACTTTTTCTAAAATGGGTAGAGAAATGCAGGTGCCAATCAATTTCTTTGCCCAGATGCTACATTCAAAAAGCCGGTGAGTTCTCTAGCCTTCCTATAGCATAGGCTTTAACCAAGGTTTGTTTCCCTTTTAGAGGGAGAAGATTACGCAGTCGGTCTTCCTGGCGTTTACGCTTATCTTTAACCTACCTAGTCTGTCACAGATTACGGTAAAAACTGACTCAGCCTGCGTAAGAGCTCTTTTTGCACTCCTGCTGCTGTAATCCGCAATGTCGTCGACGAAAGCGATTATCGCAGCTCTCTTGTAGTTTTCCTAGTAATGTCAGACGTGAACATGATAAAAAGGACTGAAGACAAACCCGCTCCTTGAGTAACTCCACAAGTAAGAGGGAATGGGTTCGAGAGGCAATCACCCACCCGTACCTTCACAGTTCTGCCCTTCGTGAAGGAAATCAACAGGGTAGCTATAACTGCTCTGAGCATTCCCCTTCACAGAAATCTCACTACAGTATCTCGTGGGAACTGAGTTGAAAATCCAACAAGATCATAGCAGTTCCTGTTGATACCGAAGGTGGCATCGTCCGTACCTTCACAAGCGGATAATCTGTACTCAGATGGCCCTGAAAGAATGTTTGTTCGTACGGAATGATAACGTTTGATCTCAAAAGGATGAAACCATTCTTGGTCTGGTGTTTACCAGGCTGAGGGAGCTCAGTTTAGGATTATGACTTTGGGGGATTGGTCAGTTCCGGGTCAACTTAGCCACGTGAGGATAAATAAGGTACTTCTTCAATATAAAAGTAACTAATCTGATTACGAAAACTAATTAAGGTTGAGAAGACACCAAGTGCTAATTGCACTAGTACTTAAATAATACCTGGTAACTACGGACACCTTCGCACGGCTGTACCTCTTCATGAAATGGGTGTCACGGAATGGATATTAGTTATTTATAGTTCCGATTTTTTAATTCCTACCTCTCCTCTCTGTCTACCAGGGATAACTTCTTGTAGAATGTAACCAAAAAAATCCTAAAGTATCAACCTGTTTCACATCCACTCCGTCGTGATGATAAGTCCTGGGCGGCTTCGGATGGGGATAGGTTGGAGGAATTTGCTCTGCATCTTACCCATACTTTCACACCTCACCTTTCTCATCAAAACCATACTCACAGCACAACTGTGGAAGATTTCCTCACTTCATCTATTCCTCTCTCTCTTCCACCAAAAGCCGTTAATCCCTCTGAGGTCAAATACCTTCTGAAAAACTTACCTCACCGAAAATCCCCTGGATATGATCTCCTTACTCCTAAAATTCTCAAACAACTTCCTCCTAAAGCCATAATCTTTTTAACCTATATATATAATTGCATTTTCCGAACGACGAACTTTCCTCTCCTCTGGAAACTTTCCATTATTGTCCTATTCGCCAAACCCGGTAAACCACCCAATGACACCTCATCTTACCGTCTAATTAGCCTACTCCCTATCCTCTCAAAAATATTTGAGAAACTCCTACTAAAACGTCTACTTCCAATTGTTGAATCCAAAAACCTTTTTCCCACACACCAGTTTGGTTTCCGCCAACGACATTCCACTGCTCAACAAGGCCTTCGCGTTGTTGATCTCATCTCCTCAGCTCTTGAAACCAAAAAGTATTGCACTGCTGCCTTTTTCAATACAGCTCAAGCTTTTGACAGGGTTTGGCACGCAGGTTTGCTCTACAAGCTCTAAAGATATTTACCACAGACCCTTTTCCTAATCCTACCGTCCTACCTTTCAAACCACTTCTTCCAAGTCCGCTGTGGTTTAGAATACTCTAACTACTATCCCATAAGTGCAGGAGTTCCACAGGGCAGTGTCCTGGGCCCCATCCTTTATAACCTATACACCGCTGATGTATCCTCTACTCCCAATACCTTCTTGGCCACATTTGCAGATGACACTGCAGTCTTGTCATCCCACCCAGACCCCGACATAGCATCCCATAATCTTCAAAAACACCTTGACGAGATCGAGTATTGGTGCAATCAATGGCGGATCAAAGTTAATGAAGCAAAATGCTCCCACATTACCTTCACCCTTTCTCGCAAGTCTTGTCGACTAGTTTATTTTAATTCTATTCCTCTCCCTGTATCCAAGATAGTACGGTACTTAGGCTTCCATCTCGACAAACGACTGACCTGGAACCCACATACGAGACTAAAAAGACAAGAACTAAACCGACGCTTTGGACAAATGTACAGACTACTTCGAAGGACATCCCATCTCTCAATAGAAAATAAACTACTAATCTACAAAGTTATACTTAAACCAATCTGGACATACGGAGTAGAGCTATGGGGTACAGCAAAAAAGGCGAACATCAAGCGTATCCAATCCTTTCAATCAAAAGTCCTGAGAACAATAGTAAATGCCCCTTATTATGTCAGCAACAAAAACCTTCATAACGACCTTAATAAACCCTACATTCTAGAACTCATCCCTTCCAAGTTTATGAAATTCCACAGTAGCCTTTCCAACCACCCTAATCCTGTAGCACAGTCATTGCACTGCGCCACTCATCCCTATAATCCTCCTTGGAGACTGAAACGGCAATGGCCTCGTGACCTGCTATAAACTCGTGACAGTGGGAGTCCTGGTAATGGCCAGTTTCTCCAATCATGTCCTGAGCGTCTGTGGCTCTCGCGCTCTTGGTCAGCCTCCACTGGCTAGTATCCGGTGACGCGGCTGACGAAGGAGCGTGGGGGACTTCCCAAGACTTCGCTTTCTCTTCGCGGTGGATTTGGGGGGTCTCTGGGCTGTCTGTAAATATTGTATGAATGAGCGAGTGAATGATGAACTGTAAATATGGTATGAATGAGAGCATTTCTCTTAATTACTTATTGCCTAATAAAAGGCAGATTGTAATTAGAGCACAATAAAGGAATATATAGTTATTTATAAAAATTATGAATTTGATCCAAAATAAAGCGAAACTAAGATTATTCGTTACTTAGTTTTGCTAAGCTCTTTGGGGGAGAAAAGGAAGTCTATCCTTAATAATCTCAATAAAGCAGAACTGTTGTTTAAAATAAAATATTTTATAAATATTAACATCCTCCTGCTATGGAAAAAAAATGAATTCACGTAGAATCCAGGACAAGTAGCAGATGTTTTAATTGACAGTTCTGAAGTATGTATCCCAACATATAAACATGGGATTTTCTAACAGCTAGAGTAGACTTTTCCATATCTAAGGCTTAGGGCAGTCGACATCCATGGACTGGTCCGGTCATCCACAGCCTTGTCGGTATATCCTGGCCTCTTTCTCACACTTTCTAGAGCTCAACTTGTTCTCTGAGTAAATTATAAAATCACAATGCCCATTAGAGTCAATGATGACTAATAGAGGTCTGTATTTGGAAAAATATTCTTATTTGCTGAAACTCTATCATAATCATCTCGAGAAGGGCTCAAATTTGAATTTATCAGGAGAAATAAAAAAACTGAATACGGTTAAAAGTACTAAAGATTATGGCATTATTTTTTTACTTTACTTTATTTTATTGTGCAATAATTACAATCTGCCATTTATAAGGCAATAATAATACAGATAAATGATCTCATTCATACCATATTTACAGTTCATCATTCACTCGCTCATTCATACAATAGGGCATGATTGGAGAAACTGGCCATTGCCACGACTCCCACTGTCACGCGATTATAGCAGGTAACGAGGCCACTGCCGTTTCAGTCTCCGAGGAGGATTATAGGGATGAGTGGCGCAGTGCAAAGACTGTGCTACAGGATTAGGGTGGTTGGAAAGGCTACTGTGGAATATCATAAACTTGGAAGGGATGAGTTCTAGAATGTTGGGTATATTAAGGTCGTTATAAGGGGTTTTGTAGCTGACATAATAAGGGGCATTTACTATTGTTCTCAGGACTTTGGAATGAAAGGATTGGATACGCTTGATGTTCGACTTTTTTGCTGTCCCCCATAGCTCTATTCCGTATGTCCAGATTGGTTTAAGTATAACTTTGTAGATTAGTAATTTATTTTCTAATGAAATTATTGTGTTGAACCGAAATTTAGAATTTAAGGCATTGTATGAACCAAGATTACATTATTTTTTGGTTATGGTTTTACAAGATTTTACCTTTTTACAAATTATTTTTACAAGATGGCACCTTTTCGAATTAGTTAAAAAACTATAAAATCGACTAAATTTATTTTTATTCATCTGAAAGAAAAATAATTTTTTATGATAAATGCAAAGATTATTTTTTAGTAGTATTCAACAGGTGTTTCTGCCACGAGCGTAATAGGCCATTGTAGGATTTATTCCTAGAAATCACGAATGTATTTAGGAATATATTGCTTTATAGTTTTCATGTCATCCATCTTCAAAAAACTCTATATATATAAAAAAAAAGGCTGAAAATTCGAGTCAAGTCCTTCTTCAAAATCACCAATTCAATTAAGAATAAATTTTGGCTAATTGCGGGTAATCCTTCAATGTTAACTGAAAAAGGGTATTTTTTAGGTTAAATGTTCCACTGGCAGTGGCTGATGTAATTATACCTCCCATCGTGGAGATTTATGGTTTTGGTGGATGGTTTACTGTGCTCGTTAATGGGGGTTCAGGGTGATGTTTCGATTGGTTTCTGGCCTTGTTTTAGGGTGATTATTTAAATTTCATGGACCATCAATAGAGCATGTTGATTGAACTAGAGTTATTTGTCAATAAATGTATAACTTTTTTTTTTTTTTTTTTTTTTTATTAAATTCCTTTATTGTGCTATAATTACAATCTGCCTTTTATAAGGCAATAAGTAATTAAGATAAATGATCTCATTCATACCATATAAATATATAGAAATTCCACAGTAGCCTTTCCAACCACCCTAATCCTGTAGCACAGTCATTGCACTGCGTCACTCATCCCTATAATCCTCCTCGGAGACTGAAACGGCAGTGGCCTCGTGACCTGCTATAAATGTATAACTAATAATAAATATACCTAATTTAAAAATTGAGGCTTGAAGAAAATATAAAAGCATTAAAAGAGAATATCAATGTTATATAAAACTATCGAAGATATTTTAAGTTTATTTATTATTTAAAAATTTTTTTTATACTTATTTTGAGCATTAATAATTGTGATTTATGAGCTTATTCATACACAATTCCTCTCACTCGACATGTTCAGATTAGAGGTGCTCGTGAAAACAACGTTCTAATGATGAAAATGAGCACAAATCCATAAAATGAAAGGGGAAAATAAAGGGAATGGTGCTAAATATGTTCAATAAATATTATGAATTGTAAATATTTTCCGAGGAAAATTCTCAACAACAAAACAGCTACTGAGGTTTTTTTTTGGCCAACATATTTAGATGTAGATGAAATTAGTAAGGCGTATCAGGTACCTAATAATAGTTACTCTCATTGCGTCAATTAAAAGCGCTCTTATGACCAAAGGAAGTTAAGCCTTTATAAATAACGAAGGGAAGAATTCCTCTTCGGCCCGGCAACACATATCTGATCCGAGGCCTTAGCTATCTCCAGAACTGGAGTACCCTCCGCTCCAGATCTGCGCCGACAGCCTGTATGATACATCGTTTTCGGCTCCTTTCCAGATCCCGTTCCAAGTCGGTCATCCATATTCATTGGCCGATATCGCTCGCGAGGAGCAAACTAAACCCCGGCAATGTTTACTAACAACATCTTAATGTATTCTCCGGACTGTAATGGTTGCCATAATGAAATGTCTGCCTCATCTTTATATGTATATCCCGGTTACGGCCTTCTGGAGTGAAGTTTACACCCTATGGTTACGAATAGCCCGGGCGCTAATTGCAAATTGCCTTTTGTCCAATTTTAATATTCATGACTGGTTATGATGGTCATTTTCGAATCCAATTCATAAAATACTGGATTCCAACCTTTAATAAGAGTTGTAAATGAATATTTTGCAACGCATGGCCGTCTTGGAATACATAGATATATATTCTCTTATCTTGAAGGACAGCCACCTTATGCTGCTGTTTTAATAAATATATATTCTGATTATAATTAATTAACATAGGAAACTTCACTGCAGGTGCAGACACCATTTGGGTCTTCTTTTCCACTACTTTTTTTATGAATAAAATAACAGACACATTAAACTAATATCATTTTCTCTTAATTAATGTCAAAAGAAATATTGACATAAATTAACAATTTGTACCCTTAATAGTTGATATGTTAAGATCTATTTAACATTTCTATTAACGTTGTTAGAACAGGTTGATTGGATTATTAAAAATGAGGTCTCTCACATATAGTCAAAACTGAGTTATTTTAGATTTGTATTAATCGGCATCAAGCATATTTCTATCTCCCAGGGGTGAATCCTCTTGTCTTACTTTAATCTATTTACAATTACGAATATTTGGGGGCGGGGTCCATAGAAAACATCTTTAAACAACAGAAGAAAAGAAAATGAAACCCAAGTTTCAATTATGACTGATGTGATTCGTAATACAATTGCTTCCTAGAATCTTTACAAAATTGATGCAACTATTTATCATAAAAGTGATCCGGTTAGTGCCTAAAATTATATGATGCCTAAAACTAAAACATGCCAAATAAAAATTTCATTCAGGAAATGAGAATGAGCTAAATGTTACTTTTTTAGGGGGAGAGGTTCATTACCCCAAACCAATTAGCTTGTCTCTTTAGAAATCACTAGCTCACTATAAACTAAATGCTAATTGGTTTGGAGAAGTTCTTGAAGCGGACGGTAGGTAGATATTGAATGGATGGGATTTGGAGTACAACTTGACGGGTACCGTTGAGAATATAGAACGGAACACTGGTAATCTTACAGAGGATCTTGTGAAGAATCTTGAGAATAATGTCAAGAAAGTTGGTGAGACTGACAACAAGCAACCATTTCTACCTAAAAGATATCAGACAAGTTCTCTAAAGAATTCATCATACATGAGGCAGAGGAGGCTCAAAGATGTGGTGGCCTGAATGGACGAGACAAAAATGATTTACAAAGATAAGTATGGTGGACTGCATTGAGAGATAAGTGAATTGAGGGTGAGCTGAATTGACAAATTGAATTGAATATTATCTTGGTTCCCTAATGGACCCCAACATTGGCCAGGGCAGTCCTTTGATGTGAAGAAGATACTACGTATCTAAAGTATCAAAAGCTCCTAAATTCCTTTTTAGATCAAGGAAAAAAGAAAGTCAAAGTAAGTGTTTTTATGTTGACATGCAATAAACGAACTCTAAAGTTACCTTGATTCGTGATGAATTAAGTCATCTTGTCATATTTATGTAACTAGTATCTACTTTGTATGTATAATATTAAAAAATTTATATAGAAGACGGTCAGCGCCATAGGCAGTCATAGTAGGCTCAAAGATTGTACTTAATTTATTAGACATCAGTTCTTTATTGTGCAATAATTACAATCTGCCTTCTATAAGGCAATAATAATACAGATAAATGATCTCATTCATACCATATTTACAGTTCATCATTCACTCGCTCATTCATACAATAGGACATGATTGGAGAAACTGGCCATTGCCAGGACTCCCACTGTCACGCGATTATAGCAGGTCACGAGGCCACTGCCGTTTCAGTCTCCGAGGAGGGTTATAGAGATAAGTGGCGCAGTGCAAAGACTGTGCTACAGGATTAGGGTGGTTGGAAAGGCTACTGTGGAATTTCATAAACTTGGAAGGGATGAGTTCTAGAATGTATGGTATATTAAGGTCGTTATGAAGGGTTGCTGACATAATAAGGGGCATTTACTATTCTCTCTTGTTCTCAGGACTTTGGATTGAAAGGATTGGATACGCTTGATGTTCAACTTTTTTGCTGCCCCCCATAGCTTTATTCCGTATGTCCAGATTGGTTTAAGTATAACTTTGTAGATTAGTAGTTTATTTTCTATTGAGAGATGGGATGTCCTTTGAAGTAGTCTGTACAGTTGTCCAAAGCGTCTGTTTAATTCTTGTCTTTTTAGTCTGGTATGTGGGTTCCAGGTCAGTCGTTTGTCGAGATGAAGCCTAAGTACCGTACTGTCTCGGATACAGGGAGACGAATAGAATTAAAATAACTAGTGGACAAGTCTTGCGACAAAGGGTGAAGGTAATGTGGGAGCATTTTTCTTCATTAACTTTGATCCGCCAAAAAGATTGTATTAAAATTCGTCCATTCCAGAGTACTGAGTTCGCCATGTATATTGTTTTTCTCGTCTCTCATCTTCGCATTTATATGCCAAATACACATTTACTGCCTATACACCAAGAAGGTACAACCACTGGTCAAATCCACCTTCACCATCTTGCGTAAGAAGAAGAAATGAGAGGGCATTATCTGAAAAACAGCCCCATGACAGAGTGTTCTGGGTGCTTTAGTCAAGCATGTATTGTTAAGAGTTGAGCTGTAAATATTAGACCTATGGGATTGTAAATATTAAGTGTCATTCCATGTCAAATCAACCAATGGTCTGGAAGTTGAAGTCACAGTGATGATTTTTGTACATTTATAGTACTATTAGTAAGAATAAAAATGGAAAAATTTTAGGTTTATGTAAATTTAAGGTTTAGGTTTTAGGTTATGTTTCTCATTTTTAGTTTTTGAACAAAAAAACAAAAACTGTCTTTTGACACGTTATGAAACATTCAAGAGCTTATAGTTCCAAGTTTATTTTGCCCTAGAAACCTCAAAAGAGTGTTATTCATTTAATAATTTCAATGGATTTAATTTTACGCATGCTACCCACCATTTTCTGTCGTATGCACGAGCAACACATCCACTTAGTTGTTCTAATTCAACATGCTCTGCTGTACGGTGCCCCGCTATTTACCCACTTGACTGAAAATACAGCAGAATGTCGCCAACATTTCCAGAATGAGTTCATGCGAAAAGTGGTCCTACACACCTCTTTCGAGAGGTTGAAGAACGCTGACCTGCACCCGTTGCTTGGTGTGCCGTCGGTAGGTGACTTGATCCACCGGAGACACATCAACTGTTTTGACTCGTTCCAGCACCTAACCAACCCAGTGTTTAACACTATGACCCCACCGCCCCTCCCGCATCGATGACAACAGACTGTTGCGGAAAAATTAGGTTAAGAATTAGTATGTAAGTTAGTTTTAAGTTTGATCAAAAAGGTGAGCCTCATCACCTTTATTAGTCAGTTCAGTTCAGTCACGTATAATGTGTATCATTATACTTGTTTATCCATTATATAATTTTTATAAAATAACAAAACCTGTATATAATATAGCGATGCTACAGGAAATACAAAAATAATTTGAAAATAGATTCACCTGAGGATCTATATTTGTATATAATTATCTGTAAATTTAAAATTTATCTGGATATGGGAAAAAAAAAAAAAATCAGTTAAATCAGGGGTTTTGAAAGAAGAAAAAAATCAATTTAAATGTTCATGTGTTTCCCATTTACTTTTATTAATACTATTGCATTTATGTATTGTTCCAATTACCATTATTCTGTTTTGCATTGTTAGCACTTGAAGTTTATGTATGTATTGGATGTTCCACTGTTTAATAGCGAGTTAGATGACTTCTTGCGTTCAGATCCTTCCTTCGATCCCAATTGTGGTATTTGGCGCCAGTACCCTTTTTAAGTTTATTGTGTTGGATCAATTATCTTGGTGATGCGTATTTTAAATTCTTGTCATTTACGCTTTTACTATCTCATACTTTATTTCTTAAAGGTCGTTTTACTTTTGTTTCTGCCGGTTGCGAAGTGCGATTGTGGATGACTCGTCTGAAGGTTTGAAGCAGTTCGAGCAGAATCGTAGCCTGATAAGGAAACCGGGCTCCTATCTCTACCTGACGAGCCGTATCGAATTTAATTGTTAGCAATTTCTATCGACTCTTCCATCATAGCAGTATTTAATTGTTACTTATCTGCTAAGGGAAGCAGCGGCAACCCTTTGACTTACCTCTGATGGTGAGCTAAAAAATTAATAATGGAATCCAACTTTAATAACAGGTTCCTTATATATAATATATATATCCTCAGCGGGGTCAGAGCAGATTGGTATTTCCCAGGCCTTTTAATACACTTACTCAGCAGGTGGTGTCAGCCAAATCCAGAACTAACTGACGTGCGTTAATTATCTGGGATCATTAGCAATTACCACTGTGGCCGTCAATGATATTTGAAAAAAGGCAATTGATAAACCACAATTAAAGATATCATGCTCATAAGGTATATTAAAAGGACGGGATATGCCTCACTCGGCTTAAAGAAACAGACGCATACATACTGCTCTTTAAGGTTTCAATAGTTTTATAAATATTTAAAAAAAACACTAAATAATATCCTCAAAGCTACTACGACTAATAATCAAATTATATTGTTATAATCTATCCGGTTTATCTTATTATTTTATTCAAAATTTTAACTACCGCAGGAGTATCGTACCTCAGAAAGGGAACTAAATAAAATAACTTTGAGTTTATTGTTGACGGTAATGCATAAATGAGTGGAAGATTTTTTTGAAAAAATCGATTTAGCTCGATTAAAGGAAGTTTGATTTTCGTCAAACTTATAAACATGTATGAATGCTTCGACGTATAAAGAAATTCTATGATTTATAAATGTCTTCAACGAAAAGCTATATTGGTACCTTTCCATCTGACCACTAGGAGTCATATTTTAATCAATGTTCCACCTCCTGACCCCCCATATAAACCAGGTTTTCAATTTAGTCACTAGCTTCACCTTAGCAATGTTAAATATATAAACTCACTATCAACTGAGAAAGCTCAAGAATAATAGAAAAATCTTGCATGATAGTATCCAGAGAATTATAAACCACCATTGACTGTACTTTTTACAAAGTAAATACTTGGTGACCAGCATTAATTTTTTTTTAAATTTGGCTGAATAAAAATGTGTTCTATATTATAAATTATTAATGCAGTAATTATAATAGAGGCGTTGATAAGGGAAACGTAGTAAGTATTGCCCAATAAGGCAGATTGTAATTTTATCATAATAAAGAAGTTTACAATACACATAGTCAGAAGTAAAGCCACCAGCATTGAAAGAACAGTAACTCACATTTGGAAGCAGTTTAATTGTTATCAATGACAAGTGATAGATAGCACTCACTAGTGACAAAATAAAACATATTTTTGGCAGCACAAATTGCCAAAAAATTTTTTTTGCTAAGATGAGAACTCGAACCCAAGACTTCCCAAATTTAATTGTCCTATATTTCATTTATAAATGGCGTACAAACAAAAAAAAAAACTCAACCAGCCTAACCAACTGGGTCAAATACATTCCCGCGGTCAATATCCCCTAACCAGTCGTCAATATATTAAGTTTAGAGGATTGCTATTCCCCAGGTATTGACTAAGAATAACTTCAAAACCTAATACTTTTGCATGCCTAACGTTGGGCTGGGGGGGAGTCAGTGATCCATGTTCTCTGAATGATTTACAAAGCTACAGAGGCCCTCTCTTCTCCGACGTTTTTAAGCTTATTATCACTCCTTATTAAGACTCCTTCAAACAAATTGAAGGCCAGGAAAGGGATACTTCTTAGCTCCAACATACCTAAAAGTGACGGGGTTGACAACTTGGATGCCGTTATCGAAAAATTTCCTGTCCAGATCCGTGTTTAGAAAAAAAAAGCCTAGACGACCTGTTAGTTATTCCAGATTTCAAATCTTATCAAATTACTAGCACCCATGCCTAAATTTCACCATTGAATAAGAGACCAACAACCCAGTCGCCTTGCTACACCACACAAGTGGTAGAAATCAATTAATAGACTGGCAAGTATTAAAAGTGATTTAGATTCCCTTATAATAATATAATTTAAATAAAAACGAAGAACATACAAAAACACAGGTATGCTAACCTCCAGTTGTAGCAACTGTCGCTTTGGTCTCCGAGTAGGATTATAGGAATGTGTGGTGGAGTGTAATTATAAAAGAGTGGGGTTAGGGTGGTTGGATAGGTTGTGTTTGGATAGGAATTTCGTGAACTTGGAAGGGATGAGTATGTAAGTGAGATAAAGATCGTTATGGAGGATTTTGTTGCTGACGTAATAATGCCCCTTATTAGTTCTATTGCTATCATTGTTTGTTATTGTTATTATAATTACTATTGTTCTCTGGACGTTTGATTGAAAAGATTGGATACGCTTGATGTTCGAATTTTTTCCTTTCCCCCATCTATTCCATATGTCCAGTTAGGCTTAAGTATATCTTTGTAAATTAGTAATTTATTTTCGATTGTTAGAAAGGATCCTTCGAAGTAATTTGTACAGTTGTCCTAATCATCTGTTTACTTCTTGTCTTTTTAGACTTGTGCGTGAGTTCCATGTCAGCCTTTTGTCGAGGTGAAAGCCTTAAATACCGCACTGTCTCGTATAAAGGAAGAGGAATTGGATCAAAATAAAACTAAATAAAAATATACAGTTCGAAAAAGTACTGTATAGCTCATAAAATCTGTAGGCAAAAATCTACAAAATAGTAGTGCATCTGATAACCCATAGAGTGACTAGTAATTACGAACGTCCTACCATAAAGTGGTGTGCATAATGGTGTATCAATTACAGATGATGAAAAAGGCCGAGATGTATCTTCAAGGAACTAATGGAGATGCACTTGCTGACCCGTTGCGCCTATATCCGATAATGAGAGCGGTCGTAGCCAGGGGATGGGGGATCGGCTAAGCATTTCTATTAGGCCGGTGCACCTACGGGCAATTCGTGATCTCACGAACAGCTGCTAAACGCAAGGCGTTTAACAGAGGCGTCAATGACCCCCGGCTGAGATTAACCCAGCTAACCGTCGTCCATCTCGGGTAACCAGGCTCCGGTATTATTTCCAAAGGCTATAATCCCTTATTGGATATGGGATATCTCCCTGCTACAGATCCCCATCCTTTGGGTGCTCCCACTAAAGCAGATAATTATACCGGGAGATTGTGTTACTTCAGATAGCCAACGGGCCACGTTCAGAATGAGTCAGTGGACGTTTTACGAGGTACCGCTAATAAACAAAACAGACGCTTGTACAAGCACATATACAAGACTAACACATACATCCTTTCCTATCGGACATAGGGCAGCTTGTACTACAAACATTTAGCAACCTCCCTTTCGTTTCATCCTGTCACAGTCTATTTCGTTGGCTAAATTAATTACCATTCACTTCCCACAATCTGACGAGACGTTGTAAGTATAACAATCCAAGTTATACTTTAACTTTTTTTCACCATGATTTCATGTATCATCAATATAGTTTTATATACCATTTTCAAAAGACTTACGCCTGTCAAATTTGTTTATATATGAGTTCCACGATATTATTTTTACAGGACTCCATTTTACATTTTTTATATTGGTTTTACTGATTTTCCGTGGTTTTTAAATTAAAACATATGCTATCCCATCTCATTAGGACAGGAGTGCCACCACCCTAAACCACCCTTACAACACTTAGAATTCAAACAGAAGAGCAATGGCAAAAGGAAGGTATTTTATCCATGAATAAGTATAACAGATTAGAAAAAAATATTATTCCAGGACTGTTCCTTATGAATTACATTAAAGCTCAGATGATAAATTCACATCTAGGAAATAAAAAAAACTATAATGTCATATTAAAAAAAATAAAATAGTAATAACAATGTTAAATAAAGTGTAAACATCTATAGGCATGATAATAATAAAATAAAAATTATTTAACTTCTTTTAGTAAATAAAGTCCATATGATCCACCTGTAAAAAACCACCAAAAAAATCAACAACAATATGCAGAAGTCTGTAAAGTAAGACATAAAATAAATAACAATAAAATTAATGCAAAATAAAACAAGGAAGTGATACAAGCTGGTTTCTATATTCAGTAAACGATCAAATAAAAATAATGAATACAAAAATAAACGTCAGGAAATAATCAATGAGTGAATCGTTCTTAGACTAGCGTCTCTTTGATTGATGAGAAGGGTAAGTATTATAAGCGATTGAGCTTTCTTTTGTAGAATACATGTAAAATTTATAGGGATTGTACAAATTATAAGGTCATTTAGACTTGGTGCCATCCGAATCATGAAACAACCATCGTCTTCCCCCATACTGTCGACGGTCAGCCTCATATATATATTATATATATATTTATAATCAGCTTTATTATGAAAAAATTACCATCTGCTTCATTGGGAAATAATTATGATAAATGTTTTCATTCATACAGTATTTACAAACAGCCCAGAGACCTCCCAAATCCACCATGGTTGTCACCTCCCTTGCATGCGAAAGAGGAAGAGGAGTCTTGGGAAGTCCCCCACGCTCCTCCGTCAGCCGCGTCACCGGATACGTGCTACTTCCAGTGGCCAGTTATATGATACTCATTATAACTTACATTTTTAGTAGGAACGTTTACCTCAGTTGAGATTTATGGTTCTCTTTTTTTTGGTTCACTAATCACTTGTGTCAAAGCATTCAACAGAGTATGTTCTAACGCTGTAACTGATTAATATTTGTATATACACCAGTGTTTTAATTGTTATTCATTATTAAAAATATGAATAATAATATTGATTGCAACTGACTGGCCGTTATATGAATATCACGAGATTATAACTAGACCGGCCGTGGCCCAGCATGCTGCTATGGTTTTTGTAAGCACATCAGATCTTAATAGCATGTTTGACTGAGAAGACCAAGAACATATTTAGGCATTTTCCATGGCAAAAAACCTGTAAACGTGATTACATGTACTAGAGCATTTCTATTGTAAGTGTTTGTTGGTGTGTATCCTCCACCACTTCTCCATGCTCAAAAAGTAAGAAATCTTCACCTGACTTGAGGACCTTGTGTACCACCAGGATCTGGGCCGTTTTTTCACTGAGCACTTGTGGACTCTATTATATATGCATATACAAGACCAAAAGGCATTGTATGCTACAAATTGTATCCTACATAATATGCCTTTAACATGTTATGATAAATAAATAAAAAAAAATTAATTGAGATCAGCAGCGAATTCACCAAACACTAATCCCACAAAAACTGTTATAGATAAAAAGAGCCGTTAATAATTTGCTTGCTTATTGGCGGGGTAGAAGCGGCTGTAAGACAGAAGGAGCACGATGGATATTATTAAATATAATAAGAAGAGCGGTCTGCCACTGATGAGGGTATCCGTGATGAAATGGCCCCTGGAACAGTGAGATAATTGTTGTTGGGGGCGGGTTCGAGTACGTGAGCCTATTTAGCTCCACGGACTCAGGGGCTCTACTAGTTCTACTGGTTTTCTTCTGCCGCTGCTCTACCGTTCCAATTAATTCTGCCGCTCTTCGGCAATAGCCTGTTTTCTGTGGGCCGTGCGAGGATGGAAACAGATCAACGCCACCGATAGTCCAGGGCATTTGTGAACGTTGGCTATTCCGCAAGCAGGAATGGCCTATTACCGCTGGTCCTGCTATTTGGGGTTTACGCCCTTATTACGCAGGGATCGAACTTTAGAGAAAGGTAGAACTGCCATATAGGGAGGCAAACGCATCCCTGATTAAGAGAACTTCGAACTAAGGAACTATTTACTCACTAAAATAATTACAATATTATTGTACAGCATTATTAATTATTATGTAAGAAATAATGAATTCTTACCTATGTACGACTCACGTTCATAACAATATTCATGCAATATATAAGTGCATATTCAGATTTTGTGTCTACCATCGTAGCCACACGACCGAGACCAAAGTGGGCCTTTAATAATTTTCTTGTGATAACGGAAGAACTTATAGAATAGTATTTATGTAGTATTCTGAAGGAATCATGTGAGTGTGTTTCAATCTTTCGATTGAAATTAAGGGGAACATAGACAAATAAATCAAAACTATCACTATCATCTCCCAGGAGTATCACCCCATCTCTCAAAGTAATTCCCCCAGCATTCTTTGGGGAAGCGGTTTCGTTTCGACTCGTAGCAAATCCAGAAAGAGAGCAAGGGTATGGATGGGAATGGTGGTCATTACCAGCACCCCATGACTTTTCTATTTACGATAGATCGCGAGATCGTCACTGTTTTAGGCAACGAGGAGGATTGTAAGAATGTGTGTTATGGGATAAGTAGTTGTCAAGAGGATATGGATAAGCGGTTTGGTTTTCACGGAATTCACATTTTTTTTCATAACAATAAATGCTTTGTAAGAACCCCTTGTTCAATAAATCTTTGTAACAAGGGGTTGTTACCAAGCATTTGAAATGCAATGCTGATTGTACATGTTCTGGTATTACACAAAGGTGATGGGGCTCACCTTAAGAATTATAAAACTTAGATGTAACTTAGCATCAAATAAACAAAATCTTAACTTAATTTTCCCCATCAGCCTTCGATGTGGGAAGGGTGGTGGGGCATTAATGTTAAACACTGTGTTTGTCAGGTGCTGCAACGAGTCAAAAAACTTTATGTGTCTCCGGTGGATGAACTCACCCACCGACGGTGTACCAAGCAATGGGTGCAAGTCAGCGTTCTTTTACCTCTCAAGACCACTTTTCTCATTATCCCATTCTGAAATTGCTGGATACATTTAGCTGTATTGTCAGTCAATCCGGTGAGTTCTCTTGCCCTCCTATAATATAGGATTTAAGTCGCAAACTCTTGATGTTATAAGCTCAAGTACAGCGCTGAGATAATAAGTTGACAGTTTTCCCACTTTTTATTTAATTTTAATTTTTTATTTAAATGAATATGATTGAAGTTGAATGCATCCCAATATCCCAGGAGAGATTCACTTATATGAAAATATAGCTTAGTAGTTAAAAGCCATATTGAGCTATTTTGTTCTGAGATTCTTAACAATATGTTATTAATAAAGAGGTTTCTTAACATTATGGACTCTATGAAAATTTGTTTTAACTCTTGAACATGTGTTACATTTTTGTAACACTTCTCCAACCATTCAAACCATTGTTCTAAGTCTTTAGAGGTCTTCATATTATCGAGTTGGGTCACAAAGGTATATTAATTATCATTGGCACATTACCCAGACAAACGAAGTTGGTTCCCTCAATAATTTCCTTGTTGTGATGAACTTATTTTGATTGAAAATAAGGGGAACATGGACAAAGAACTCAAAACTATACCTGCACTATTAAGTAACCACCAATATTTAAACCAGCGCTATCATCAGTTTACATTGCAGTATTTAAATTCACCAACGATTTGTTTATAATGGGTAATTTTATAGACGATTTGGTCAAATGAAATTTATCAAAAGCCTTTGGCACAAGAAGTTATCGAAAACACGAAACTTTCTTAAATTTAACAGATGTAAAAAACAACCTAAGAGTTACTTTGCTCAGCTCTCCCGAAACTCTCTTTCCTGCTCAGTAAGATTCTAATCAGTCCTACCCGTAGGTGAAAAAGTCTCGTGTTGCCTTGTATCTACGGACACATCTACAAGAGATATCTCCCAATGTCGATAGCTTGAAAACGCCTCAGCGAGCACGGACAAGCTCTAATGGTCGGTTTGTATCGGCCGGTTCACGCAGACCGACAGAGGATAAAGTTGCAAACGTCACGGAAATTTAACATCTAATTATTATTTATATTCACGACCTACTAATAAGTCTAATTTTATGAACGGAAGCTGATTTAATTTGACACTTTGAAAGGGCACTGTCATTGTCAAAATTGTCATAATAGCTTTTACAAGCATCAAATAGATCTGTATCTTTGAACATATATTTCCAAAAGTCTCGATTTCACAATACAAACTTCGCAATTAAAACAGAATGACTCTAAATGTCACGATAATGACCGGGGAAAAATCCTCTTCTATTCGATCATCTCTCTCAGCTCAAAACCAAACAAAGAGAAAATAGCTCAGGTTACTTTTGTAAAAAAAAAAAATTCACAATTTACATAAAAATTGTTGAGGATGGAAACTTATCTTAAAACAATCATTGACCTTGGTCAATTCAAAAAGCGCAAAAAAATATTCATCCAAATTCCTAGATTGCCTAGATTGCGGTTGATTTCGTCTTTCCTGTAAAATTTCTGTAAATGGATCGAGCTTCTTTTGAAATTAAACGCTTCATATATATTATGAACCCGAGTGAGCATGATAGCGAGATCAAACAGAATGTTTATGTACCGGGGCATCCCTGGGTAAGGACCACAATCCCACCTCCCTAGGGGGACATGTATTCACAGTTTATAAAACGACGACCGGAGAATGTGGGGCAACCATGTTGTCTACCAATATTTCATTAGCTCAGTCTACCAATGTTTAGATAGTTGTGATGTTCATGGAAAAACCTGGGTTGATTTAGGCTTCAATTAATAAAATATCACTTCAAAATAAACCTATTGAAAAATGGTTATAATTCTAATTTTCAATTTTATTGACGGATCCTGATATGTTGTTTAATAAGATGTCTCGGGATTTGTTAGCATATAATCTAATTTTTCTATAATCTATAATTTTTTTTCTGTGTTCTACTGCATTATCAGTCCTTTTCTTTATTATACCCTGACCAAAATGCATGTAGAGCAGCCAACAAATTTTCGGTAATAATAGTTAATTATTTAGACTACTTCAACACACATCATGTAAGAGAAATATTGCCCCACACCTGTCTGAAATTAATGACCACTGCTAGGTCTTAGTGAGATGTTTTTTATCGAAAGTCCGTTTCTATGATGTAATTTCAGGAAAATCGTTTGCCTTGGTCTTTTTATAGGAATGGAAAGGGTCTAGCTAAAAGGTAATTTTTTTTTTTTTCAATGTGAGGATTAGTGGAAAAAAAGAGAAAATTCAGTAAATTAATCAATTATATCGTGTCACATAATCTTTTTAACGACCTCTTGTAATTAGAAAGGAGGGTTTTTCTACAGGATACATACTAAATCTAGCCAAAGCGAGGAAGTTGACATCGATGCATTCGTTCAGTTGACTCAACATCAAAACTTTCCCTTGATCATCCCCATGGATGAGAGCGAAAAGTCATTCCACTACTTCCCACTGTAGTGTCTTTCTGTCAGCCAGGGAACCTGTATTGGACGAACTCCAGAAGAGCGTGGTAAGGGGAGTGAAGAGTCTGCCTATATATATATATATATATATATATGAGCTCCGCCCTCAGCATATCTACTTATTGATCGGTCGGCTGAACAAATAGTCCGGAACATTACCTCTAAGCTAACGGTGAGAGCTTCAAACCGCTAAACCTTTATTCAACAAGGTTTTAAACAACACTAGCAATACATTTGTAACATAAACCTGTTTTTCTCTATCACACAGGGATTGTTCTTTTGTACTCGAATGTTATCGCTATGTTTAAAAATGTAAACATCTCATCAGTTTATTATTATTACTTAGCAGGTCCAGAAATCATTATTAACATTAAATTCAGATCTGAAAATATCTCGTCTAGGTTTTTCAGATATTTTCATTTATCTTTCCCCTCAAAACCCCTTTATTTAAACATATTTTTATTCATAATATTTGTGATTTGTAAGGAAAAAGTAAACTAAAATTGCCCCTGGTGCTTTTATTATTATTTTCTGTGCCTATGGTGCATTCTATACAGTTAGGGCTGCCATCTCTAAAACCTGCTCCCCGGACCGGAAGCGTAAGTTCCCCGGATTTTGGAGCTATCACCCCGGACATTTCAAAACTTTTTTTCGTTCACTTACATCTTGATTAAAATATATTTTACTCCGTACTGGATAGAAGAAAACTTTGATTTGAAGCCTCTTTTGTTGCATGAAATAGTGTGTTTAATCGTTCTTGTGACGACAAGTTATTAATTTTGCTTTATTTTTTAACCTTCTTAGCTTAGGTATTAAATAAAAAATAAACAAACCCAATATTAGTTACTCAGTTAATAAAATTAAATGAAAACTTGTTTAACTTTTTATTTTTCCATACAATTTACAATATTTAGTTTTAAAACAACTTAAATCTTAAATCAAATTCAGAAATTTATAATAACTTATACTAAGGAACAATTTTAACAGCCTTACATTTTGCTTTATATTTCAAGAAAGAAAACACAATTTGTCGTTTTCATCCATAGATCTATGTAACTAAATTAAATCAATATTTAAATCAAATAAAACTATACTTCTTAATTATTTGGCACCTTTTAAAGTAATAACATTAAAATGTCTTCAAATTTTAAACTTAAATTACTACATTATTAATTTGAACTTTTTGGTAACACTTAATGTACCCAAATAAATAAACACTGAAACAAATACTGTAGTTCTCTATTGAACTAAATTAAATCAGTCTTTAATTTGTGTTTATGTCAAATAATGATGCTTTTAATGTTTTGGTAATTCTTTATTGCGTTTTCTTTATTGCTAAAAGATTTATAATAATTTACTTTTGTTCATGTTATTAACCTTGTCTATAATATATCTGCAATAGCGTATAGGGTGATTTCCTATATACTAAGAATCGCCACACACGTCTACACATCTAATATTTTGCTACGCAGCTAAATAGATCGCTCGCGCTCGCCATTCGCCAGATCACGCCATGCGTCGGTCAAGCGCGCCCCACCCCCGCTCGCCGCTCGCGTAGTAAAATAGCGTCGGCAGCGCGTGCGGTGAAATACCTAATCCATAGTTTTTATTTACATAAATTATGGGAACGGATCTGATCGAAAACCCGGACTTTTATTATAGTCCGGGTTGCACCCGGACTACAATTGAAACCCCGCCCGGACGCTCCCCGGACGTCTTCAAAACTAGGACAAATCCGGGGAAACCCGGACGGATGGCAGCCCTATATACAGTATATAAAGTTACACAACTGATTAACTTTTTCAAAGCATTTATATAATGACAAGGGGTGATGGAAAAGCTGAAACTCTTCAAGGTAAAAATAAAGTGTTTGTTCATATTTCTTTCAGAAAAAATTATACCAAACCTCAATCAGCACAAAGCGCAATAATACTGAATCACCACAACCTTCCACGTCACATTCATCACAGATTTAGATCATCTCAAAATGAAACAAAAAAACGGTTGTCTAGGCTTTAACAGGAATGTGCTGTCCAAACCTCTAAATTTGACAAATCAACTTTATTAACAAATCAGCGAACCATATTTTGACATTTGAAGGTGATGGGGCTCACTTTCCAGAATAGTAGATGACCAAAACTAACTTAACATATGATTCGTGTATTACAGCTATCTCCTCGTGCATTCGCAGATGCATCCGAAGGAGTGCATAAAATATAATACTTTCAGATTGTTGTCAATAAGTCCAATACACATAAACTCACTAGGTGATGAGGCTCACCTTCAGCTTGCGACCGTGGAAAACAATAACACTAAAACCTAAACCTAGAACCTAAGACTAAAGCGTTCCAGCCGCGACAGTGTCCTGCCATCGATGGGGGAACGGAGCGGGGGTTATCGTGTTAAACACCGGGTTTGTCAAGTATTGCAGGGAGTCGAAAAATTTGATATGTCTACGTTGGATGAATTCATCCACCGTATACATCTCAAAGATCTCTTGAAGCTCACTGCTGCTCCGCTGCTCGAATGAAGTACCTCTGACCACTTTCATTAGTATACCGTTTTGGAATTGTTGGAGTCGCCGAGCTGTATCCGTCAGATAACGAAAAAGCGGTGCACCATACAGCAGAGTAGGCCTGAGTATACTCTTGTAGATCAGTAGTTTGAGACGCAGTGATAGATTGGGGGAAGTCAATAAGTGCGTGAGCCGCTAAGACTTGGGGCTTGTTTGCTGCAACTTATTCGTAAAATGGTTACTAAAATGCCGGTGTCTGTCTATTTTAATTCCCAGATATAGTAGGTAGTTGGTTGGTGAATTTTCCTCCGTTCCTACTATGCAGTCAGTCTTACCCGCGTTTACAGATATATTGAGTCTCCTCAATCTCTCACTGATCTGGTTACAGGCTACTTCAGCCTGTCTTAGAGCTACCTTGTCATTCATGCTGCTACTGTACACCTATGTCATTTGCGAAAGCAGTTACAGTGGTATTTTTGTAACGGGCTCCGACAATCTCAGACGTGTATACGTTGAATAGTATGTGGATAAGAGGGCTCCTTGGGGTACTCCACAGGTCAGTGGCACAGCTTCGGAGAACCCGCACCCACAACGATCTGTTTTTCAGGAAGCTAGCCAGAATTGAATAAAGTTGTTCCGGGCATTCCCGGTCGTAGAGTATTTGACACAGTGTCCCGTGAGACACCGAGTCGAATAGCTTGGGTGCAGTCAATGGAACTCATAGCCGTGGCTATATTTCTATTCATATTATGGCTAGCTTCTGACTGTACCTTCAGAAGGGGGTGCTCTGTGCTCATACTGGATTGGAATCCAGTCTGCTCTGGCAGAATGAAGTCGTTTTCCGAGCAGTAATCTTTGAGATAATTTGAAAGAATCGTTTTAAAAATTGTTTCCATCTGAGGTAACCGGCTGATCGGGCGGTAATGGGTGATCTCCGCTGTTAGCTGGCTTTAGTAATGGGAACAAGATGGCTTGTTTCCAGGTGTCAGGGAAGTACCGCAATCTTATACAAGAGTTGTATATGTTTGCTAGTTGTACTATCCCTCTCCTCGGCATTTGTTTGAGCAGCACTGTTTGTATCCCGTCGTGCCCTGGTGCTCGGTTTCCCTGACACCGGCAAAGAATCGCCTTGAGCTGCTTTGGTGATACAAACATGTGGTTCTGTTTAGCATCTACCGGAGGAGGCATGTGGTAGTATCCCGTCCTTGCCGTAATGTCCCTAGCGTAATGGTCGGCCAGTTTTGTTGCCTGTTGCTCAGCAATCAGAACATTGTCGCCTTCGTGAAGACGGACAGCGGCTGTCTTGCCTTTAGTAGTCTTCAACAGCTTCCAAAACTTTCTGTGATCTCCGTGAGTGCTACGAAGTCTCTCTTGCCACTGCGCTGTTTTCCAGAGTTTCATCAAGCCCCGGATCTGCGTAGTGAGAGAATTCACAACGACCTTGGCTTGCTGATCTCTCATCCTGTGCTATCTATTCTTCCAATTATGGCGGAAGGCAATAATTTTAAGAATGTGGTCTGGAGGTGGTCGCAGAGACGGTGCCATGAGAGTGAACTTCGGGATCGCAGTGTTTGATGCGTCTATGATCACATCAGTTATGAAAGTTAATTGAAGATCTACCTCTTTCGTGTTGAGAATTGGCGCCGTATGCAGTTTATGGTAAATTTCCGACCGATACAGATCCCAGTCGGCACGACGGTAGTCGTATCTCACGGGGCCAGGGGTCACCACTTTACCGTCTACTGCATACAGTACTGGCCTGTGGCCAGATGTAATAAAGTCAAGGGCGGTGCAACTAGTGATACGGTGTGGTTGTTTTGTCAGTAGTAAGTAAATTGTCGAGGTAGCCTGCGGGTTACCTCTTTGTCGAAAAGTGAAAGTCTGGGGCAGAACGACAGAGACTCAACAGGAGTCTCCCAGCCTTGTTTGTTACGGTGTTATACCACATCGTGTGTCTCGCATTGAGATCTCCCACCACCCAGTGGTTAGATATCTGCAAACATGCGTGTAGCAAGGCTGAGTACTCCTGGAGAGACGCGTACGGTCTTCTGTATAGGGCGGTAAGGTAAATGGGTCTCCCCAAACTTACCTTAAGTGGTGAAGCTTGCGATCAGCTGTAGTCAGTGGTGAAGCCACTTTCTTCCAATTGATACCAAGGCGTATAGCAATGAGAACGCCTCCGAAACCGTTAACTCTTTCAATGGCAGTTAACCTTTAATAACCTTTAATGTGGATCGATTGGGTAGATACCCTAGTGTCTGTCAAAACTACAATATCTGGTCGGTAGAGCGCTAACATCACTTCTACCTCATCTATTTTGGTCAGGAGACCATCAACGTTGAAATTTAATATTTGGTGATCTACCATTGTTGATGATTACCAGATATGATAGCCATGAACATTTGGCTACAAGGGCATTATACTATGAAATCTACAAGAGCAGTTACCCATTTCGGTCCGCATGCAAGGTTTTGACGCTGGTCGTTTATCAGAAACTTTACCCTAGGATCTAGGTACTTACATTTGATATTTTTAGAAGTTTCTTCCGATGTTCTGAGAGCCGTTCTCGACGAGGTTGGGGCCGCTCTCGACGAGGTTGGGGCCGCTCTCGACGTAGAGGGGGCAGCTCTCAACGTGGAGGGGTGAGCTGGTTCTTCATCTCTAGCCTGGAAGAGCTTGAAGAGCGGGTTCTGTCAGGCGTTGATAGATGGCGGTGGGGCCCGTCTCAGTGTTGACTCGTTCTGGCGGCGCTTCTTCTGCTGAGGCTGCACTCTGTCGGGGGCTGGCTTCATTCTCGCAAAAATATGCTAATTTGGTCTGAGGCCGAAGTTAATATAGGAAGCCAGCCAGTAGGGTAGGGGTAAGTCCCCACCTACGGCTGCTCCCCCACTACTCCAGTTCCTCCTCCCACTCTCACTGACGGCATAATCTTTATTAACATAATGAAAAATAGATACATATTTTCTGACATTCATTTGATGATATAGATTTAAGGTCTGATACGAGAAGAGGGGAACTTATGATTAAGAGGTGGCCACAACAATTGATATTGATACTACATTGATTGGTTGAATCATTTCATCAAGAACTGATGATCATAGCTTGAAGATACCAGGTATCGTGATATCATAACATATCATTGAGCTACTGATACTGCCTTATGAGAGAAACAATTAAAGAATACTCATGGATTTCCGTGTTATAAGAAAAAAAAAACAATTGTATTTCCAGTTGTGTAAATGCTGTTAATGATCTCATTTTCAATTGATCGGTTAGAAAGTACTGTTACAATATTAACGATATCAGGGTCAGTTATAATTATTGTACCATCCATGGCGTATTACCCCTTGCAATAAAATAAAAATAAACCGAGGTACCAACATTCATAGAACCTCATTAGATAGGAACTGGCGTACTTGTGTTTGTAAGTTTGAGGGTTTTGTCCATGTGCCTTCATGAAACGTGAAGAAGTGCTGATAACTAGTTAATTAATTGGGCATGATGTTTTTCACAGTAGTTTGTTCCAATTATACCCACCCCGACGAAGAAAGAAAAAGTGTCATTAAACAATTTCATAAAATTAGCATTTATATATTGATGAAGTTAGTATTTCCAAAATTATTTGTGATCGTTCACCTATACAGAACTCTGCAGTAAAATTCAGACAGACAAAATTTACTTATATAGAAGACAATTACAAACAAAACACCTAATTTAATAAGAGAACATAATGAAAATAATATAAAACGACAAACCTGTGATTGATATTATGTTTAAATTCTCATCAATCCATAGTTGATAATACAGTGGTAACCTTACTCCAAAAATAAATTAATATTGTATAATCATAAATCAATATTACATTAAAAATTAAGTGTATTAATAATACTCTCAGTTTAAGTGTCTCTGTTTGAGTGTTAATCTGAGAAGAAGAATATTACAATTAGCATCTGAAAAATAAATAATTCTATCATATCGATCATGGTATCAAATTAAAGATCAAAACGTCCTGATTGAATAATAGCTATCATAGCTCACAGTATAATAATAATAGCTATCATATTTCGGGATTTTGAAAAATTATTTGTTTTTCAGCCCAATTTCAAGTAGGGAGATGATGACCTTGTAGTAATTTACTTGCAAAAGGTGCGATAGTTTTTCTCTTCGTCGAAATAACAGGCAATCTGTTGAAGATAGTGTAAATTGAGTATTCCCTGTTGTGGGTAGTTTTCTAGAGCTGATTAAGCCATAAATTGTCTCCACATAACGAAGAAAGCCGGTTCCCCTTATCAATTAATTATACATATAAACTATAATAAAGTTATATATAGCGAGTGTACGGGTTGACAAGCCGTTCTTATTAAGCCGTTAAATGTTTATATATGATTGGCCCCCCTGTGTATTGTGAGAGCCCGGCCCCTTTCGGGGAGCTTTCGTAAGATCCAAGGTTCAATTATAAGCGGAGATATATGTGTTGTCTGGGAGTCGGCATTTATCAGTGGATCGGCTCCCAATTATCGGTTATCGGGTCTGCTATGGCTTCATACCCGGCTGGCTTCTTCAACATCTCCGTTTTGGAGTCTGCACGAAATACGCCAATTCGAAAGCAGCGAACGCGTGAAAAAACCTCTTGCATAGTGACGAAGGGAAAGATAATAACAAAATATCCATCATAATTCGGATTCATGGTCGTAGGAGAATACAGAACTGTCTGTATTGAACAAATACTCAACTACAATGCGTAGATTTTCATACAATAAGGGGTTGGCATGATCCTGGGGGTGCGGAATATTCTATCAAACTGACTTAGAAATACGCCAGCTAGTAATAATGATCCTCCGACATTTATGAACCATTTTGTTATTTTTATATGAGAAGATCTTAAGTACAATATTAAGTACCTATTTATTAAGTATGAGTCAAGCAGTTAACATGTAACTTCCATTCTCTTTCCTATACTTCGAAATCCAATGGATCGAAGAAAAGAAATATTGAGAGTTTGATTTGCCATGAAGTTCAAATAAATTAAAAAAAATCTAATTGCTAAGCGTTGGCGTGTTTTTAATGATGATGAAACAGAATGAAAAACTTCAAAATGAACAACTATAGAACTATACGTATCATTGAGTATGTATGTATATACCTCCTTCTGACCGGTGTACGTAGCGAAATGTGAAGACACTGCGTTTAGAGAATGTAAACAACACGCAAAAATTGAGAGCAAACATTACAAGTAAAATTTTGTATTATAAAGAAGTGGCTCCGTTTTGAATTATAGAACGTGTCATGTCTCCCATTAAAAACGGATCGTATTACCGAGAGTGAAAGATATAAGATTTTGTGTTTACAGATGTGTTAACAGAAGGGACCAGCTGAGGAGTTCGACTTAATAGGAAAATTGGGTTATCAAGGTCGGCATTTTCAAGAACCGACAGTACTTAGGTAGTATACCAAAACGTTTTCAACGCCGGTGATAAATAATAAATATCACAATTAAGAAACAAATAAAGGCTAAAGAGACAATGATATGTGATGGCGTCTCTGAAGCCTTGTTACCACGTGTTGTGGCATGGAAAACCTTAAAGTACTCGAGGAATCGTTCCCACAACGTGTGGTTTGGCAAGTCTCAGGTGGCTTCCTTCTCATCTACAGGCGTTTGCCAATCGTCCCTTCTTCAATTCCTTTTGTGTCGTTTTTCAAAATAAATTAAGTTTATGAATCGGATAGGGACTACAAAGTAGCACAGTGGCTTGTGTACTATTGAGTGGGGAAAGCCATCATATGATATTTCTTCTTAATACACTAATATTATTTTTAATACATTTCCTTGACACCTGATTCCTATCTTGTCCATATGGATTCCATACAATAGGTTCTCCCTTGTACAAATCCAAAAAATCCATTGTAGCTTCATTATCCCACTCCATGACTAACTACTTAAATTATATCTACAAACTCAAACAGGTGGTGGGGACGGGTGTGCAATCCTTAGTTGTTGGAAGCATTTACAAGGCTAAGACAAGGCTCCACAACGTTGGTAACACACACACACGCTTAAGCATACAAACATACCAGAAAGATTGTCTGTACTTGTTTCAAAGTACTAACGATAGATCCTCATTTAGCAACCTATCATCTGTTCTATTAAGAAATAAAACACCCTCTGTCTCTCCCCATCTTTATTTTATTTTCACCCGCACGTTTTGGACAGGCTAGTGTTCGAACTGATAGAAACTATAGCACTTCCTGCCTTGGTTTTCAAACGACCTGGCTTCAGCTTTTATCCTCGAGAGTGACGAAATAGTCCGTCGAAAACGTTCGGGTGAAAATAAATAAAGCTTTGGGAGTCAGAAGATTTTGCATTTCTTAATATATACACGCATCACACCATCACTAATCTTATGTTCGACACATCGACTTTAACTATAACTTTTAAGTTAAATTAAGGTAATTTTTAAGCTAATTATCCACCAATGTATTCCGAGAGTGAGCCCCAGCCCTCTTGGTTAGTAAGAGTGTTAGTTGTAAGTTTTGATCATGCTTAAAATGCACATTATAGGTACAGCTGTAAGTTCCCAGCAATCAAGCTCCATCAAGTTCCACAATGAATTTTAAAAAATGTCACGTTAACCTATTGTTCGTCAAGTCTGGTTTCACCTAGCCATAGTCGGATACGATGCTTAGATGGCCAGAGAAGATTCAATATGTCAAAATGTTATAATGTTCATTGCGCCGTGATCTTTTTCTCTTCTAAAATGAATCATACATCTCCAAACTGGCAGTGCTGTCGTATCGGCAGTTAGTCTATAGTTTATGTCGTGTATTGATTTAGTATTTTAAGACTTGTATGATATTATTCAAGGCTTGAATATCTCTTGACTAAAGCTTGATTCTTTCCAAGGATATTTATGCAATCATTGCAATATATGATCTAGTTTGATAAATGCTTAGAATCTTGTCTTTGGAAATAAATACTCTTTTGGCTCTGCTCTGTGAATATTTGATATGCGATAGTTTACAAATGCTGTAAGTGCACTAGAATTGGAATCTAAGAAGCGATAAGATGAATACTTGTAATCTTTGTAGCGGAATTGCTTATTCCAGCATATTAACACTTAAGTACCACTCAGCTTCCAGTTCAAGGTTGCCAATCCAATCGTGGACCACCGTGGACTACAATAAATCCAGCTTACATAGCCAGTTGAAATATTAAGGTGAGTGTTAAGAATTATTTATACCGTGTTAGATTAAAAACATTTTTTTTTTTTGTCAAATATTAAACTTATTGCTTAATGCCCGACCCTTTCACAATATACAGGAACAAATATCATTCCTTGCATAGATTTGTTTGTCAACCAGATATCTGGACGTTACAAGAATGATCAGGTTCAGAAAATGATCAAATTATTAATTATCATGACTTGAAGTTCGATAGACAAATAAAAGCTTCATCTCAACATAGATTAATGGTATCAGACAAATTATACAAAGCACTAAGACGAGAGCAGAACCCAGGACCCAGGAACCAGCCCGTAATTAACATGTAAAAAGTCGTCAGTAAATTTATTATGACTTTAAAATTAAAATTAATGTGATGTTTTACAAATATCTGGGGTAACTTACTTTTATTACATGATTATTAGATTATTACATTAATCTCATTCAAGGGGGGTTATCCTCAAACCTCTAAAACTGATGAGGTTTGTGGAACATTTTGTAAATTTTATGGAGACAAGCTTAAGCTTAACTTCGACTTCTGTCGCTTACAAACCTTTAAATCTGACCCCATAAATTACTGAATAATGTAATACCCTCATTTGTAAATTAATTTTTATTTTTTTTATATTTAATGTACATTATATCTTTTTTCTTATGTGGTTTCTTCATAGAAAACGAATATTAACTTTTATTATCCTCAAACAAGGAATGCCTTAAAAAACAATTTAAAATAATATTTTTAATCATACGTAAAGAAGTTATTCTTTGTTTACGTCTCCAAGAGTAAGGAGGTTTTCGTTCAAGGGCATAAACATCGATTGATCAACAAAATGAAGTGTATTATTATACACTAAAATATTTTTGCAGACTTATTTTTAAAAACAGATACCCGGGTTTGCCATGTCTCTCACAGCTATACCGAGTGTAACTGCAAACGCGTAATGTCATTGGATTCATTAAAAAAATTACTTTGACAGTAAAAAGTTAAATTAAAAGCGGTTTCTTTCGTGTACTGATTATGACCTTAAAGAAACGCCAATTCTAGCAAGTCCGGTCCAATACTGTTATTTCTGCTCCGAGGTTTTCACAATTGTTCTGAGCCATGTAATTAAATACGAATTCCAAAAGGAATGGGAAAAACTGCGTAAAAACCCTGAAGTGCGCACAGTTACACGTATAAGAGTTCTCGTTGGACACTTCACCTGTTAAAAAAGTTATGTTACAGGTAAATGATATTTTTTTTCTTATACCGTCCTTACAGGGTCGAACCCTCTACATATACATGTATGTTATACAACGTGTATAACGCATAAAACGATCACATCCTTTGAAACACGCATGAAGGGGTCACATGAAAACAGACGAAATTAAGATTCCCCATTGATTCAAAACATTAATTAGAGGTAAAACAGAAAAGAAATTCGTACACAATATATAAAATAAAGGATAGGGGTTTGTTTGCTTAGAATCTTAACAGTTACTCCCTAAACTCCCGGCAATTATGTTGCTTTTCTCCTAAAAGCCTACTCTTTTCTGTTTAAAACAAGGCGTTTAATTTTTACCTTTGTTTTTTAATTTCTGTGATTAGGATATATATATTATATTATATTGCATATTCATTTTTAATTTCCATCGGTGGGGGAGCTTTTTCGTATTGATTATGAACTTTTCATATGTTATAGTGCTTGAATATTATAGTTGTAAATTCCCAGGAATGTAAAGAAATCTTTTCTAATGATACTAATGAAAAAATGTTCAGTAGGAAACAATAATGACCTAAACTAAACGTTTGGATTAAAACTCCATTTCAACCATGAGGACTAATTAACAATCACAAAAATGTTTCACCTCATTTTACTGACATCATTGTTTCTATTAGTTTTTTTTTGTTTTTTTTAAAGTCTGTCCAAATAGAATTAAATAGTAAGCTTAATTTGCGTAAGCTCTTTGCTGTAAGCTTCTGATTCCTTTGTTTCCTGTCAGTAGTTTATTAAATTCTATTAAATAATCTATTAAATCTATTAAATTTGTAGTTACGGGATGGCATATTCTGTCTTTGCTCTAAGGACAGGAAAGGAATACTTGTTAAGATTCAAAGTAGCGAACGGAGAATTACTATGGAAACAGGTACTTTATTGAATGGAATAGAGTCATTCCACGAAAAAAGTCCGTTTGGTGTTCCGGGATGATTTCACGCTGACTGTGAGCTGTACAGGGCTAAACCAATTTTGTTTTTGTTGCTTCCAACTGGTTTTAATAGGGAACTCTGTTTCAATGTCTAAATTTAATTTTATTATGTATTAAAAACGTGATAAAATTATGTTTCAAAAAGCGACGTTTTCAACTTTGACATCATGCGGCCACACCTATTATACTTTTCCCCTTTGCATGCATTTACCAGCTGAAAAAATTTATTGGTAAATTTTCAATAAGAAATTCCTGCATCAATTCATGATTTTTTGTCATAATTTTACAAACACTTTACATGAATAAAAATAAATAATGGTGAAATAGGCCTTTTTGGTGGAATGCCCTAAGAACGGGTGAGAGATCTGCAGCCGCTGATTTAGCCTAAATGCCTCCTAGATAATCTCAACAATACTGCAATGATTATTAACCTATTCGCTTGAATTGCTTCTCCACAATGTGCAAACCGTAAATTCCTCCCTAATCTCCCCACCCCTTCTCATAACCATGTAACTCTTTTTCCTGGCTATACTGTCTTAATGGCCGTGATTTTTTTTCCTTCTAATTATTGTGTAAATTCAATTTCATTAGTGTTAAATCTCGCTCGCCAATTCTGATTGCTAGATATTCCAAGCCTTAATTACCTTAATAGAGAACAATAGAATGCAATTTCCGAAGGAAAACAACTCAAATGTTTTTTCTTGCGAGCAGCGGAGTATGTAGTATTATTTCAGCCTGCATGTTTGATTTTACTTGTTGTTTTAAATGTACAATGATGATTAATATCCCCTCTTCAGATCGAGTCTCAAGGCAATTGATTAAAAAGACAAATACAAATGATACAGGTGTTCTTTCCCTCTTGAACAAGCGCTGCGTAATTAATGCGGGTTGACGACTAAACCTCAATCGTTTCATGGGACGGTGAGTTATAAACGTAAGAGAGATCAATAAATAATAAAACGGGTTATAACAGTAGAGGAAAGGATACTTGCCGGCGAAGGTGCTTAACCTTAGAGCGGGTGGGGCCGAATCTGGGTTGGCGGATGGCCCGGGGGTTGGTAGCTCACAGCAACCCATCGATAACCAGCTGCATGTGTGTGGGTGGGCGGATTTAGGCGAAGGTCGACAGCTACTTGGCAATTAGTGGGCCATTCGTCGTCACTAACATTGTGTCTGGAGAGAGGACTCTGCACTGGTCTATAGTATATTTGTGTATGACGCGATTTAGGATGCATTTTTGTACTATGTACTTAGAGAAGTTTAAACAGTTCAACAAAGTTTGTGTTATTTATTTTTAACGTTGCAACAAATCACAATAAAAAATGAAATCGGCCATTCTTTAAAAGGGCTAAACTCAAATTTTAGCCATTTCGTTTTTTTTCAGGGACATGTTTTTAAAGACGTATATATATCAAGTGAATGGAAAATAAACACCTGGATTTTTCATTTCGAAATACTACGAAGATGAATTCGACCCAGAGAACCCAGCTGAAGTATTTATTCAAGCTCACCTTAAATTCCTGAAAATCAGTGCTTCTCTTCATAACTCTTAACTAATAACCTAAAGATGGAGGGCTTGAAAAAGATCAACCAACACATTCCTGAAGACTATCGGGACTTCTGTCAATCAATCCTGCAATTGCCAGCTAACCTTGTGCAGAAACTCGCGCAGAAGACTAAAAAATAATCTTTGTACTTATCATTGAAAATAATGATTGTTTCTATCAATAAAAAAATTTTAGTCGATTTTTTACTTCTTAAAAATAATATTTGTGCTTATAAATAAAAATAATGTTTGTTGTAACCAACATACGCTTACTCGGTTTTTCATCAATTATTTTCTGTTTTTCAGGTTCAGGTTAGTTCAAGGGTAGTTCAAGTTCAAAAATACAGTTATTGTAAATGATTTCAGTACTTTTGAAATTTATAGTTTTTTGTCTTTCTCGGTAAAATTTTCTGATTTACGCTCTTATCGAAATTACCGAATCGAATGTGAACACCATCAAGATCAACTGAATGAAAATCGGTACAAGAAACACTCACTACGCTGTATTTGTGTGAAGGGGGCAGGGTCCATTCTCTCATAAATTATGTAGTGTTATAATAGCTACTAAAATGTTGTTATACCAAAGAGGTATTGGGTGAATTTTATTTGTTTTAATTATAATAATCATGAAAACAGAAACTGAATTAAGTTGGCCCTTTTTTGAGTGGGTATGCAAAAAATGATTAACTTTTAAATTACTAAAATAAACCCCCTTAACCGACAATGAATACTATTTAAAGGGGTTTAAGTTTCCACTATTTACTCTTATAGCTTCATTTCTGGGAATTTTCTCATCAATTTTTATCAACGTCGAGAAAAAAAAAGCGAACTTTTGTTAATTAGTTCCCACTTGTTTATGTTAAGTGACGTTCAATGTGCATTTAAACTTTATGACCAGTTATTAAAACCTAAGAGATCTATTCCAAAACTATAATTCAGAGAAAAGAAAGATGTTTTGACTGGTAAAAAGAAGACGATTTCATTCCTAGCTCACCCTTCTTGATCAGTATCAATCGTAATCAGCTTGGGGTATCGGGTTTTGTCTTACTTATTCACACACAACACTTTTTTTTGAGGCCAGGGTTATTTAAGAGGCGTGGAATGGCACATATCAAAATAAATAATCGATTTTCGTAACAGACAAAGACGAAACCATTTATCAGGTTGAAATAAAATGTATATAACAACCAAAGATGATTAACAGTAATGGGTGTTCAGTGATACACTGTTCATGAAAGTCCCGTTCACTTCGGGTACTTGAGTATTTATTTATCCTTCAACAGATATTCTGCGTTGCCAAAAAAAATAGAACTCAAATTTACACCGAGAAGGAAGATTTGTTGTCGTGTTGGCACTTCAATCCCTGAATCCAGGTGCCTTTATTCCGCAGTACTCGGGCGACTGATGGGCCCGCTATTACGAGAAGAGAAAAAAAAGCGGTAAGCAACCGAATTCGAAGCGTCTATATAATTAACAATTAATGGCTAGTCTCTTAAGACACGGAGCTTGATTCAAACACGCTAAAGACAAAAACAAAACAAAATAAATGATTTTTTTTTCAAGGGTCTCTATTTATATGCGGTGTGACGAGGCGCTGCAACCTTGGCCTTTATATGCTATAGTACCCCCATCGGCCACGCCCTGGAATCTCTACTGGCCTCTTGACTATTTCACGCTCTTTGCGGTATAGTTTGAGAAATATTTTAGCATAGCATTACCTACAACTTTCCTAGTCGTAATGTAGTCACGTCTTGACAAAATATGCAAGCAGGGGTTAAACAAAGACTAAGAAAGTAATAACTGCGTTATTTGATTTGTCTCGCAGAAGAGGAAGTGTGCCAGCTCTTGGAATATTAAACGTTTAACGTTTAAAAGTTCTAGCAGAGCTGTTCATATCGAGAATACCAATTGAGGAGTAAAACCCCTTGGTCATTAATTTTTTTTTTTTTTAAAAACCCTTTTTTTAATATATACAGATTCCATAATAGGAATTCTTTACATAAATGCACGTTGTTCTTATTGTAGCGTAGTTACGTTTTATATAATTTGTGAGGCTTACAAGAATTTTGGTATGGTACGCTGATTGATGTACAAAATACAAGGTGTATGAACAGAGAAAATGGGCTCGCCTTAAGAATTAGTAGTGCTAATACTAACCCTAAGATAAATAAACTTAGAACCTAGTTTTCCCGTACAGCCTGTTGCCATCGGTACGGGAATGGGAGTCGGGATCACAGTGTTAAACACTGGGTTTGTCAAGGGGTCAAAAACTTAATGTGTCTCGGATGAATAAACCCACTCACCCACCAATGGCACTCCAAGCAATGGAGGTCGGCGTTATTTAACCTCTGGAGAGAGGTATGTCTGGATAATGGTATCAATAGAGAGTTCTTGATTTAGTTATCCTGCTGGCAATCTTGGTGGAACGTTTAGGCTATGGAAAATGGAGTGGACGTGCAAGTTCCGATGAAGTAAGTACAGCTCGTCCTAGGGAAGTCAATGCTTCTCTGGCAGCTCTACCAACCATCCTTGAATATACGAAGGTGTTTAATTTTTAACATTTTGGAGGTGCTTCTAGGGGGTTAGTGAAGTGCGATATACGAGCACCTCAGCTCATTTAACCTCAAACAATTAAGCGCTACTTCTTCATGACGGTTGTCTTAGTTAGATGTGACTCCATGGTCTGAAATCACCAGTGACATATGTCAGCTTACTAGGTGGGCTCTCATCCCACATCTACTGTCATTGTTTAGAGATCGATTTGAGTGGATGTGCACGTTCTGATGAAATAAGTACAGCGATAATTCAATGCTTCTCAATGGAATATTCAATGCTTCTCTGGCAGCTTTATCAGCCATTTTATTTCCCGCGATGCCTTTATATTAGTGGGCCCGTATGAAAGGGACTGTTTTGTTTATTTTCGCCTATCCTACACTCCAGCCGCTAAGAGTACGAACCTAAGTACTTCCGTTGAGCGAAAATACCAATCGGTCCATCGATACCAACCACGGAAGGAGAAACGCCTCCAAGCAGCACGTGGATACTGGTCAAGGTGGCCATGTCTCTCTAGAGGTTTTTTAGTGCCGTTAAATTAAATTAGTACCCTTGATTAACTATATTGTTTTAATTTAAAAAATATATAATTAAGACAATAGCGAAAGAATATATGTAAATATATTTACCTCTTAATATTGTTATTATTTAAATATATATAAAAGAAAACTATATGAAATATAATCTATCTATCGACACATATATACTTTTACCTACCTTCTCCGCAAAACCACACCTCTACACTTAAGTAGAATAATGGATTTAATTGAATTGAATTGATTTGGGATGCCATTAATTATTCAAACAACTTGATTTGGTTGATCTTTGAAACTATGAGCCTACTGCATTAGCTTAAATTAACAATAAAATAAAAGTGATTAATATTAGTTTACTTGATTTTGTCCTTTTCCTAAAGTAAATTTCGTGTTCATCTATGGAAGGACATTGAGATTTATTAGAGCAGCATAATTAAATTTAGGATAAGATAAATACACTACTTACATGAATGAAATTAAATTAAGAAAAATAGAATTGAATGAAATGAAATGATGAATGCGGTCGCGTTAGACGTATATAGATTATAAATTGTCTCTTACTTAATCCTTCATATGTCTTGAAGACAATTTATATTGAAGCAATCTAGCCTTGCACTTCGTCAGAGTTTCCTCAAGCCTCTCATTTCTACTCAATTCTGCGTCCGTTCCTTCTTCTTCTTCTACTCGAACACTCTCAATTATTATATTTTAAATTTATCTAAGGTGCAATTTGAAAGAGGTGTTAATAGCCAAGATGTGCCACATTTAATTTTTGCTTGCATACTTTATTTATTATATCACTTTCAAAACATACACAACGATGCCACCAGTGTTGTTAAAATACTTTAAGATATCGGATGGGTTATTCTGGCCACCATCATTGTAGTACAAACTGACAGGGATTGAATGATAAACAGACAAAAGAGGATCAGCTATCCCTATTTAAAAGTGGAGATACTTCACAGCTAATGTGGGAACATCCAGAAAATCCTTCGATAAAATTAGATTTATTTTTCCTTGAGTATTAAATTACACCCGTTTTCGTATTTTAATAATAATTCATCGGATCTAAAAAGTCGATTAAGTTGCTACACTCATCCGTCGAGGAAATGATCGTGAATATAAATGTTAAGGGAACAGAAGTGTGCATTAAACAACTGTTAGGTTACAGTTATTTTCACAGACATTATTACTATTATCAGTTTTATTATGGTATCTATAATGGATACTAAATCTTAAATAATTTACAGCTTGTTCACGGAATATATAATTTTTATTTAATGTTTCTACAATACGATTGACAGATAATTACTACAATAGACAGATATGTATGTATGTATCAAGTAAAGAATCGAAGAACGACGGCGGTCATTTTATCTTTATATAACGAAGTAAAAGGAAGGAAAGTTCAGTAAAAGATATTGAAGGAATATCACAGCCATGAATCATAGCACAAAACGCAGTTAGGATGTTAATGCTCAGAGTGTAACAGACACTAATTGCTCCAGCCTTCGAGCTCCTAAAAGAAATTAAACCAAACTGGTCATTAGTCTTCTATCGATCTTGGAAACGTGTGACCCCCTTCCATCTCGTTAATAGAACCAATGATGGCTTCGGTTATAGCTTCCATTTTCCTGTAGAAGCTCCATTAGTGCCTGAGGAAAAAAAAATGAGTGGCGGTACTATAAATTATTGATTTATAATAGTATGTCTGAAAAATTGATGAGGATAGTGTAGCTATTATTAAATTAAATCCTTGGCACGTCCTGTGAAGACACAAGCCTTACCTGACGATCCTCCGAACCTTTTCATTCTGGTTTTCTTGAGCGGAAGTAAAACTCAGGTAGTTATAGCCACAATTCTAAGTGGATTAGGCAGTAGTAGTCAGGAATTGGGCCTGGGCCAGATCAGCAAACAACTAGGCCACGAGACGACAGTAATTATTACCAACCTAATTAACATCACATTTTTTGCCGTCCCCGAAACCTTGTGGTCAGACAGATCTGGGATTAATTCCAGTTCTCTAACTACGGATTTATTCTTCGTGAGAGACATTTGGTCGGGGTTAATTCAGTTTTGATATTTTAAATGGTTTAGGGAGTAATTATTAATACAATTCCAGTTGAATTCCCCACCACCTTTTTTGGGTTAAAGTCGATTAATAAAGTCGATGCTAGAACGGATCTGAGGCCCGCTTTTGTACCCTATATTTAGTGGAATCAAAGTTCATGAAATTCCATAGTAACCCATCTAACTACCCTAATCCCTTAGCTCCTCGAAGCCTAAAGCAGGACTTCCCAAAACTCTGCTTACTCTTTCGCATGCCAGGGAGGTGACGACCATGTGGATTTGGGAGGTCTCTGGGCTGTTTGTAAATACTGTATGAATGAGAAAGTGAATGAAAATTTTAAATATAATAATCAATATTTATAATAATATATAATAAAGAATATTTATCACAATTACTTATTGCCCAATAATGCAGATTGAAATTTTATCACAATAAAGAAGTTTCTACAAATATTTGGTCAGAATCAGTATTCTGTTTACTGTGTTAAAATACAGAACTTATAAGTCTCAGTATTGAAGGCAAACTCCTTGCAATCCATAGCTGTGTACCAGGTGGCTGTGTTAATACTTATCTGTTGTCACACAACAAAAGAGCGTCTTCTTAATTTTTAGTGAGTGACCCGTCGGTTGTTCTAAACCTCGAGGTCGAGGTGCTCCTAAAGCATTGTGACAATCTCAATGATTTTGGATATAGCACTAGCACGAATAAAGAGATTTTTATTAATAATATTGTTTATTGCTCAAGTGAAGCAGACACGATGAAGAATAAATCGCCGTGCAATCAAAATCCTCACAACCTTTCGGTTTCTTGTTACCTTACGAGTCACTGAGTGCTGTCACAAAGGTATGAGTCGTTTCATTAATAAATTCTAGGTTCGCCCTTGCTCACCAGATATTTAAATTTTCCATTTATTTATTTAAATTGATTTATGTCTATGATATATTGTATGTTTTTAGGTAATGAGTTAATCGTCTGCTATCTTTCATTTAAGTTCGTCATCCAGACGTACACTATCAGACGGTTTTTATTTTTGTTTGAAAAAATATCTGGCATAACCGGAAGTTGAAATATCTTTTACTCCTCGTATGACGAGTACACAAAGAGGGTTTCTTTTTCTGTTTTACCTCCCAAGCCTTATTTTTACCACCCTAGTCTTACAGCGAAATGAGCAACTATTGCATTTTATTGAGGGGAAAATTACTAAAGCGGGAAGCTGAGAAACAAGCCTGAGTCAATCTTTAAATAAACTTATCACTTTAAAGGGTACTATTTCAAAAAGGTGTGATAATTTCTTTCCTAAACGAGGCGTTTAGATTTGAAGTAAAATTAATGAGAAAGGAAAAGTTATAATAGGCTCTTGAGGTTATTAGAAGGGAGACTGCACTTCATCATCAGTCATTTTCACACTAATCTGTTGGATATAATCTTTCAATACTAAACTGTGAATTCCTAGATAACCATGAAACAAGACATTAGTTGTGTGTTTTGGTTCCCCAGATCAATTAATTAACTGTTGATTCATAGGTTGTGGTAAGCAGCCCTCATCTTAAAGCATTGGCGTATCAATGACTGGAGTTCGACGTAAATAAACAACACATTCCAAAACATTATTTTTATGATTTTTCTATTTAAGTGTTGCCGCTGTAGTTTATGCAGACTCAGATTAAGGTCATTTATATTCTAATGATAATTTTATTACCAAATTAAATCATCTGTTTATACTGTTTAAGACCTGGTTAGGTTTTTTTTTTCCCCCTAAACCCCAGTATTATTATACAATATGTGAAACAATATGAACAAATAATTTACAATTATCTCCTCTTACTGCGATGCGCTGATGCATTCGAAGGTGAGTAGGTTACAATTACAATATCGGTTTGACGTTAAAAAGTCAATAACACATATACAATTCTAGGTAATGGGGCTCACCTTCAGTTTACAAATGTCGGAAAAAACTAAAAATTAAGCCTACAACTAGAACCTAAGACTAAAACGTTCCTGCCTCGACTGCGTCTTGCCATCGATGGGGTAACGGAGCGGGGGTTATCGTGTTAAACACCGGGTTTGTCAGGTATTGCAGGAAGTCAAAAATTTGATGTCTACGTTGAATGAATTCATCCACCGTAGGCAGCTCAAAGATATCGTGAAGCTCACTGTTGCTCCGCTTCTCGAATAAAGTATGTCTGGCCACTTTCATCAGTATACCGTTTTGAAATTGTTGGAGTCGCCGAGCTGTCGTATACGTCAGATGACGAAAAAGCAGTGCTCTATACAGCAGTGTAGGCCTGAGTATACTCTTGTAAGTCCAAGAGTATAGCTTTAGACGGAGGTTACCACTTGGTCCTATTGGACAAAACAAGACTATTACAGCGGGTATAAACAGCAGACTAGCAAAATTCATTCATATCTGGTCATACTTTCGTCATAGCAACACATGGTGTCCTCTCAGTGCAATTTAGATTTAGCATTGTTTTTAGATATCATAATCCTCCTATTATACTCACCGTGTTGATTCTTAAACATTCTTTCCACTAAATGAATACCACTTGGAGCTAGAGCATCAAACACTGAGATAAGTGAATCATTTTTAACTCTTCTATTTTATTATAGGGGCGTTATGTTCTATATTGAAAAATAACTCCTTAACACAGAGTTTTCTGAATGGCTGGAATTGGCAGTAAACTCGTAACTAGAAAATCTTCAAATCATCTATTCAAATCAATAATAAGATGTAAAGAAAAATACTTTCCTAGATAATCTTCTTTTACTACTTTAATGTTGTATTATCCACCCCAGTCTTTTAGGGTATTGTTCAAAAAAGGGTGGATGTGTAATTGCCATAATTGTTTTGATGGCATATCCTAGGTGTTTAGGAGAAAATTGAAATATATAGCTTTTTTTTTATTCTTTTATAGTAAAAACTGATAATTTAAGGGCCCTAAGGGAGAGGATCTAGTTTCAAAAAGGTACAGATGTAGGTAGTTCATACGTCAGTACGTATTTTCTCCGATAGCATCCATAGATTTGATATAGTCAGTAGTTTGCTATTTTTTAAAAATTGTACTACCCCCCCCCTACTTATTGATTGTGCCCATATCATGAGACATACGAAGCTACTTTCAAAGCTACTTAATCGACCTATGTAAAATCCTATAAGCAATAATTAGAAAAGAGAACAAGAAAATCAGAGAATTTTTATAATGTCAAAAGTATACGATTTCCGGCAACAGTTCCAAGTAGAAACCTTACAATATTGGTTCAGAAAATGGCGTTAATGTTTTAGCTTAATCGGAAATATCTTAAATAAATCGACTTTTAAGTAGCGGTGTACAAATATCGATGATGGTCGATCTAAATTTGTCATACCTTTCCAATCATTTGCGAATATTTGTTACTCTATCATAGTAAACCTTTTCTCATATCGATACGATTTTCCATTTTCGTTAAATTGGGCTTACACTCAGGATATCTGTGCAAACTAAATTAACCCCATTTTTTTGGACTTTCCGATTTTCCTATTTATTCCGCTTTTCTGTAAATAAAAATCACATTTACATATGTATTCATACCCGTGCTCTTTTACCCAGCACGATTTAATATCTAATATATTTTCATGTCTTGTTATCTAGAGCTGATGCAGGCATAAATAGCATGGGGTAACGTCGTCCACAAAGAAGTATTATTGAAATTAAACATTTCTTCTAATAATATGCTAAAGAGCAAAGCCTCCAAAATGAAACACATTTTCATATTTTTCAAAACAGCTTTTGAGTAACTCCATAAATTATTACACTATTGTTACATCTCACAGTTACGTTACGCCTAATCAGGTATCCTAAGGACTAAAAACAAATTACATAAAGCCAAAACCTAAATGCTTAAAAAAAAAATAATTGTTACGTAATAATAAATATTATAATCTGTAAAGATCCAAAAAATAAAACAACAGACATATAGACGAGATTATCTTAAATTTCATTATCCTACTATTGTATAACAAATTGGTAATGTTTCCACCAAATTTAATAAAAATTTAAAATTGTAACTGAATATTACATCAAATGTAACTTCGTTAAATACAATAATCATTTGCGAACCCATTTATAATAACTTGCAATGAAAAAAATATATACTGTACATCGCACCGAAGCTGTAATATCTTTTGGGAGGTTGAATGGATTTATGGAATGCCCTTTGCATCAAGACAGACGATGATATTAGTTATTATTGTTGATATGGTTTTCTATTCTAATGTTTTTTTTATCAACCTTCTCCGATTTTCAAATTATACCTCCATTTATATATAATGCAATATATTTTACAGAAATGGTTAAAGAAAAAAAAAAAAAACAGGTGCCGAAAGAAGAGTTTCAGCCTTTTTACCATCCGCACCCTTCTTTTGTTTTCACTCCCAAAAAAGTAACTTATGCATACCGTTTTGGAAGGTCCCTCGAAGATTTATTCTGGGAACTGCTACATGCACCGTTTCGCATTGTCCCACCAATGAGAGGCGATGTGATCTGCAACATCTCACCCTTAAATGGGCAGACATGACGCAGACAAGAGGAACCTCTGAGGTGTAGGGGACTTGTGAAAGAGTAAGGACAAAAGAGATGATTTAACAGTGGCTGGAGGAAAGGTCAGCAAGCGCTCGGGTTGCTCAATAGCGCTCCACTGGCTTGGGCTATTCCCCTCTCAATGGCTGTTGTATGTCAGCTACCGCTTTCGTCAACATGCTGCCACTGGCTGTTGCCGCACAGCTAAAGCTCTTGTAGAAATAGCGCCGTGGTCTGTAACCGATCTCAGGCAAGTGTCTGCTCAATAGTGCAAGCTACTTGGAGATGAGAAACAAGGAAATGATGGCAGGTGTCCCTTTATTGGTGCTTCAATTTTCATGCTAATGAACTGATAAATTGAGTGTGATATAGTGAAATATGTGCCCCGATACATCAATTTTTTATTGCTAACTTTATGCGTGATTCCCATTTTTGAAAATAACACTTTTGAAACATAAAATAAGCTCTTAATATTGTATCCAACCAATAAATTGTTGCAAATTTCCCCAATGAGTATGTAATTCAAATTACAAGAAACTTCAAGTTCTCCAAAACCGCTCTTCAAGAATAGCAGGTAAGATAGGCTACCACACCAAAATTATAGATATCCAAGAAGAATTACAAATAACCTGTACATTAAAATGAAATATATTAAACACAAATGTCCGTACTTGTCAAACCCAGCAATAAACAAAATAAGGTACTACAATAAAAAAGGACATTAAAAAGCTATGTTCCAAAACAGCAAAACATCTTGTAAATATAATATCTTGTCTTACGTAAATATTTATTACAAGTTAACTCCAACTAATGATTGTATTATTGAACTACTAGGCAACATAAAGTTTATGTGAAATAGTTATTTACTGCATATTATGAATTTGACAAGAGGTTGTTTTTTTTGTTCTCCTCTGTAAGTATAAGACACATAGCACGAACTGGCGATAAGTCCCCTAGCGGTAATTTTTTTTTAAAAATTATTTTATGAAACTAGGCTGCAGTTTAAAGAGAATTAGTGCAATTTCGAAAGTATACGTAATAAAGAATACTTTTGGTGGTCATTTAAAAACAGGATTGAGAATGTCAATCAAGACTTTTCTAATAAAAAAATATCACGTTATATAAATACATAAACACGCTTACATTTTTTCATTGTGTGTACAATCTGTTTAAACGAAAGAAAGGAAGTAGTTTATGTTCAGTAATTCTTAATAAGCACTATTTGTATTGATTAAATTAGAAAGGGCAGCAAATTGGGGAATGCTCCAGGTGTACGTACGCATAGGGGTGTCAAATTTTTAATTATTGTTGGGAGTTGAGTGGAGGCCAAATCTACTTGTTTAGGCTAAAATGTAATATTCAGGCATAGTAAATATCTTAATTACACTTTTATATATCCCCTACCATGTCCATTGATTTGATGAATAAGGGAGATAATAATGTTTAAAGATACATCCTATCACGTTAGCCACTGCACCGAATGAAAACACCAATGAATGGCAACCAAAATAAACCTTTTTTGAATTAATTAATTGTTAAGTCCAAAAGTTTTTTCTCCACGGGAATGTATTCCTTGACTCAATGATGAAACAAATGAAAATATGACATTCCAGCAGCTCCAGATGGAAGATTTGCGATTCGGAATAAGTTATTTTAATGTTGGAGGCCATATCTAGGACGCATATTGGCACGTATCGAATAAAATAAGACATTACACAAGGACTCAATTAGCAATTAGTAATTGTGTTCAATGTACTCATTGAGGCCATATTTACAATTCTGTATTCACTAGTTCATTTATACAGTATTTACAAACAGCCCAGACACTTCTAAATCCACATGGCTGTCACCCACCTCACATGCGAAAGAGGAAGCGGAGTCCCACGCTCCTCCATCAACCGCGTTACCAGGTACGAGCCAGTGGAGGCTGTCCAAGAGCGCGAGAGCCACAGACGCTCAGGACATGATTGGAGAAACTGGCCATTGCCAGGACTCCCACTGTCACGTATTTATAGCAAGTCACCAGGCCACTGCCGCTTGAGTTTTCAAGGAGGGTTGTTGGGATGTGTAGGGTAATGACTGTGCTGGGGGATTAGGGATTGGTTGGTTAGGTTTCAATGGAATTTCTTGAAAGGGATAAGCCCGAGAATGTAGGATACATCAAGATCGTTATGATGGGTTTTGTTACTAATGTAATAAGGGGCATTGAGTTTTGGTCTCAGAACTTTAGTATATTTTTGTATATTAGTAATTTTTTTTTTGAGAGATGTAATGTCCTTCGAAATAGTCTGTACCGTTGTCCACAGTGTCTGTTTAGTTCTTATCTTTTTATTAAAAGTAATGTGAGAACATTTTGCTTTATTAACTTAGGTCATCCATTGGTTGTACGAATATTCGATCTCATCAAGGTGTTTTTGAAGGTTATGGGGTGCTATATCGGGATCTGGGTGGGATCCCAGGGCACAACATACTACTGTAGTAATCAAGGACAAGTATCCAGCACATACCTAAATAATCGTCTCAGACATGAGACCAACATCTGGGGCTATAATGGCTATAATGGGATTATAGATAACGCAGGAAATCGGTGCGTACTTAAAAGTACAGATATTAGGTGTGAACAGCAGAAGTCACCTATAATAGCAATGCTACTAGTGACAATGTATAAACAAAATATATGATAATAACTTGAACTAACAAGCGAAAAAAATTAGTATATGCAAGTTGCTTGTATCTCAAAATGTTTTATTAATAAATCATGCTCTTAATCAACATTTTACCGAATCAGGCATCAAGAGTACAATTCAGAACTAGACATATAAATTTACAAACTAAGAAGCAACAGTAAGACAACAAAATAAGTTCAATCCAAAAAGACTTAATTTAACAAATGATAAGATTGTAAAACGGTAAAGAGAGTATATATATATATATATTAACAAACCTGAGAAATATGTAATATATTTCAGTTTTTATTTATACATGGTTGTCTATCCCGGATTAGCTGTACTACTGTACAACAAAATAAGGATTTGCTATTTTCTTTACTACATTGGTGCTTCATTATGAATTGAAAAGCTATATTTTTATACCAACCACTGTTAGAAGCGTGTAAAATATACCTAATTATAAACAGCACTTGACACAATAATTATTGAAACAAATACACTGTCATACTTAGATAGAGGGAGGTCAAACTGTGTTTAAAACACGTCCTTATTTTAAACCTCAGGCTATGATTAAATCATGTAGGCGTTTCTTTTAAGCCCACCCGAATCATTAAATCAGTGCTGGACTATTAACAATTTACTACTGCAGTTGTTAATTAATTTCTCACAATAATTCACTCAATGAAGGGCGTGAAGAGTAATTATAATAATCAGAGTATTTGAAATAGATTTCGTGCCTGGAGATCATTTACATATTAGCCTGTGTTAAGGACACCTGGTGAGATATGGAGGTGATTCATGTGTGATACGAAAATTGAGTTTTTTGTTTTAAAAAATAACTGTGTATATAATAAAAACGTAATGTTTGTTAAGAAGCAGAAACTTTTGAAAATGGAAGATTTTGTTTTGTTGTTGGATATATTAATTGCAGATCACATTGATCTATTGGTTCTATGTGACAAGTTCTGCAACATTACCGATACATTAATAATACTTAAACAGAAGATGAGATTCTTAAAAATAACTATAGGAATCCTATGTTCTAATCCTGTAAAATGTCAAATAACAACTACTGTAAACATCTGAAAAAAAAGCAATATGTAGGTAAAGAAGGCAGCAATTCTATGATCTAGAAATCAGAAAAATAAGGTTAGTTGAACAATTACACTAAGGGGTTTGCAAAACCACTCTTCAATACTTTTAATTTTCAAACCAAAATGGTAACCGAAGTTACATGAAGAGTAAAAAAAGGCCATAATTTTACTAAGAGTGCCTGCTCATATTCAAGTTGGTAACTGCACACCATACTTATATACGATCATTATATTTCCTGTAGCTTGGTTACATTTTATACAATTTTACATTGCGGTTTGTGATTGTTGCAAAAGTATAATGCACATTATAAATTCATTGTCATAAATACTAACATAAATATCTACAGCAGAATAAAAAAAATAAAATACCAATTTTTTCATATCCCCTCGTTACAAAATTATTACATCATTCAATATAGATTCTACAAATGAATCTATTTACAATAGGCCATTATATTTCCTGTAGCTTGGCTACATTTTATACAATTTTTAATAATTTTACATTGCGATTTGTGATTGTAGCAAAAGTATAATGCACATTGTCATAAATACTAACATAAAAATAAATAAAATACCAATTTTTTCATATCCCCTCGTCACAAAATTATTAAAGAATTCAATATAGATGATCATTGTCTAAACATGTTTAAAAGTTATGGTACTCACCTTATGAATCATCAACTAACTTACATCTAACAACAATGCCATCGATGCGGGGAAGGTGGTTGGGTCATAGTGTTAAACAATGGGTTTGTTAGATGGTGCGAGTCGAAAAACTTCAGATCTAGAGACTCAATTATGTCTCAATTTCAGCTTTGAAGCGGAACACACACTGATTTGGGATAACATTTTTTTCTAATAAGCATACAGATGTTTACATTTAAATTTTTTTCTGATATTTTTTATAGCTCGAGGGGGTTATTGACATGTTTTACAGGCCCATTTCCAACAAGCTACTTTCATTTAAAAAAAAAAAAAAATCTAAAATGTAATATATTTTAGAAATTTATGATTTTTTTCGTTTTTAGCAACGTTTCTATTTTTCTACCATTCAATATGAACTCACCTACCGACGGCACACAAAGCACCGGGTGCAGGTTTGCGTTCCTATCGAGATTTATTACTGACCGCTAATGATACTAAGAAACTAACAAAAAATATATATAGAATAGAATCTCAGAAATGTTTGAAGGATAGTATGAATAAATGATACGGAATAGTTCAGATAAACTACAATTATTTTTTGGTTGAACTTTTAAAAGTTATGTTCGTAAATATTCTCACTACGTGGGACTCCATATGAAATCAGACAATACCTCAGCAAGTGTGAAAACGGTGCATTTCTGTGAAAATAAAGAAAAATATCGTTTGTTCACCAATGTTGAGAAACAAAACACATATTTTACCTTTAAATACCGGACCTTTTTTAATTAATTTACATTGTGCGCAATTTAATAATTTAGAACACAATTGCGAACTGTTTCACATATTTATTTATAAAGAAATCACTACTTTTTAATGCTGGTAAAGGAATAGTCCACTTCTGCATAAACATAACTTCATATTGAATATTTGTTTATTATACGTCCTCATATTGAATGGTAGAAAAATAGAAACGTTGCTAAAAACGAAAAAAATCATAAATTTCTAAAATATATTACATTTTAGATTTTTTTTTTTTTAAATGAAAGTAGCTTGTTGGAAATGGGCCTGTAAAACATGTCAATAACCCCCTCGAGCTATAAAAATATCAGAAAAAAATTTAAATGTAAACATCTGTATGCTTATTAGAAAAAAATGTTATCCCAAATCAGTGTGTGTTCCGCTTCAAAGCTGAAATTGAGACATAATTGAGTCTCTAGATCTGATTGATAAAGCATTCCAGTAGTCCTCTTTTCCAGTTAGGTATGCAATGCCTCAAAAAATATAAATAAAAAATGTATTTCACAAACGGAAAAAATGGAATAGCGGCATGATGGGTCGAGATGCTCCGGGCGGATAGGGAAAGTCTCTCCCTTATTAGGGATTGTTTAATGTTTTAATATTTATATACATTATAAATTTAGAATTCCTTCTTCGTCAGTAGAACCTATTAGCGAGGAGCTTGAGAAATATCAAGAAGATATTTGATAAATTTAAATCTTTCTGCACGGTTAAAAATGTCAATAGAACGTTTCAGCGTAATAAAGTAAGAGTTTGGCTGGCAATGTTTTACAAAATGCAGCCTTGACTGTTATAGCACACATCATTACTTAATTGATATCAAAATTAATAGTCTTAACTATTATTCATAATCAAATTTTATTGTCTATACATTTTACTTAAGTACTACAAGCATATTACGTCAGATCATCAACCTGATGTAAACATTTATTACTTTATGATATTTTTTGGAGTACAATAGTTACAGCCTAGACTTCAATAGTGATATGTGCTGAAAAAACACTAATATCAACACAGAAGTGAAGCACAGCGGTTGCGAAAGTTCGAAAGCGTTTCTTAACACCTACAACAATTAAGTGACTATTAAGATTGTATTAAGATGGTACGCAATGATTCTCCGTTCTTAATGAGTACGTGATAGGGATGTTTAATTGCTTCAAACGACTAATTGTAATCAATCTGAAAAAAATGTTAAGACTCATCCAGGTAGCATTTGAGAGAAGGTAAAATTGCCGGCGTAATTTTACAAATCAACTTTCTATGGTGCGATTCCGGCTTAATTTAAATACAAATGAATAAAAAACAAATACACGAAAACTTTTTAATTGAGAATATTTTAATTTATGATGAGGAACATTTTATTGTTGGCCTACAACTATTTAGTATTTCTCATAAATCAAGATTAAATTACATTCTAAAACGGCTCATATATTAGTCTTGGTCATGCGCAAATCATGCAGGTCCTATTCTTCTTCTAGTACAAATTTTTCACGTCATTCATACAAATCCGATCCATGACTCGTCAGTGCGTACGATTAGACCAAAAGTTAAATTCTAGCTCATTGGTTTTCTTTTCTTTTTTCTAACCTGTTTATTTTGATAAACCACCAAATAAAAAATTTATATAGTTTCACCTGGAGCTTATGTATATTTGTTTAACCATGCTTCATTTTACACAGTTTATGAAGTTATAAAACTGATGAACTTATTTACTGTATCTATATACTGGAGCATTTTGAAATTTGAAGGTGAAATGGGGTTCCTCCAAGGTTTGGCAGGATTTCCGTTAAGTAATAAAACTGTGCCTTCTAGTCATCCTCCCGGTTTTTCTCCATATATTTCTTATTCCTTGGAACAAAATCCTTTGTCCAACTCCTAAAAAAATATCTTAAACTCACTTCAACAAACGATTATCGCTTACTAGACCAACAACCCAATCCCAAATTTCCAATTCCTTTAATAGTCCAATCGTCTCTATCCTTTCCGATCCGGTTTCCGTCTAGGTTACTTTACAAAATCTGTTCTCCTCCTAGATTTCTCCAAAGCGTTTGATATCATAGACCACTAAGTCCTTTTTCTAACTTAAAATCATTAACCGTTCCAAGTAAAATTCTAACCGTTCACAAGAAGTTACTATGACTAATTAACCTCTATCTGCTTCCCTCACTCTTTCCTCAGGTATATGCTAGGGATCGAGCATCTCCTCATCTTTTTAGTTCTAACATAACTGATTCATCTTTCCCCCATCACATCTACGCCGATGACTCCCAAATTTATCTATCCTTTCCCCTCTCCTATTTTTTTGCTTCGTTTGCCATGATTCAGAGAAACCTAGATCAGTATGCTAACCTGTCTAAGCCAAGAAGGATAAACGTGGCGAAAACTCAGGCTCCAGTTTTCTCCTCAGATCATTTACTGATTTTTCTGTGTTAAATCTTGATGACACTTTTTACTCCACCTTCAAAAATCACGGGATGACCAAACCCTCTCCTTGAACCAACATATTTCCCGTCAATAGATACAACTATCCTGTCGCTCTCACTATTTGCTCCCCCACCCTAAACGTAAACTCCTTGTATCCTCCCTCATTTTCCCACACTTTGACTATGACTGTGTGGTGTGTGGAGACCTCTTAAAGGGACTAGAGGACAGATTGAAGCGAATGGTAAAAAGATGAGTTTAATATTTCTGCTCACAAAACGGTACCATATGATCGTTCCTTCCTCACTCGCTCAGTTTTATTTTTATTCTATTCTACTGTTGGCAGTATACCTGCGTCATTTATAAGTTTTCGTTTTATTGTTTTAATTATACGTAATTGCACAAGGGCAATCAGCCACAAATGATGAATAGTGCGACCAGGGAAGACTCTCGTGTCTACTGCGGAGATATGTAGCTGTATGGAAAAAATATTAAACTATGTCTTAGAGAGTCAAACTTGAAAATATTTACATTAGGTTTTCTCAAAATTAGGATTTCATTCATAGTTCATTAGCACAATAGAATGTAATACAATAGCGGTATTTATAATATTTGTTAACCACTTCATAATCGATTTTTGTAATTATATTTTTCTCTTTACCATACACCTTTCAAAGAGATGATTTATTTTTAAATCATGACCCGCTGTTTTGTGAAATCATGTTAAATGAATGTTGTGTGTATGATTATGTTATAACATATATGAACTATATAAAATCGTGTTAATAAATTAATCATATATCTATAATTATAATAACTACAGTAGATTAAAATTGTATGAATAAAGACGAAAGATGCACAAAGAATATTAAAACTGATAAGAAAATAAAAAGTTCAAGTATTGGAGATACTAAATAACAATCAAACAAATTAGGAGGGGAAGTATATGAACACGGAACATGATTAATATAAACACTACAAATTCTGCTGTTATGAACGAAGCAAGTTAGCTTATTTCGAGGTATTTGTACTAAATTTGCCACGGATGTAATTAAACATATTAGGTATAACATACAAGCGTCTCGACCTCAAAATTGTATTGCTTTCTCCTTAATTTCGATCCTTTAACTCTACTAAGAGTAAAATTTGGGAATGTGATGGTAAACAAATTTTATACAAATATACTATAAAAAAATGTTTGAAGTAACAGCCTCCAGCACACCTGCATCCCGGCAGAACAATATACGAGTACATCAAGTAAATTATTTAAGTGGTTGTCACATGCAGTAAGTAGAAAATCATAATTATTAATTTAGTTTGACCAAGTGAAATATCATCTTATTATTTAAGTGTGACATTCCTCCACGAAGTACAAATTACTCCAGTCTAACCCTACAATACTCCTGCGAGTTTTCTAATTTCCCTCGAAATTATGACATCGAGCATCCTATGCTGAGGCATCAACATGGTTTAACCGGTACTCTTGGACTGCGGGCTAGCTGAAGAGAGTGGTATCCTTTCGCTCCCCTTGACTTGGTAGAGCGATATCCTCGAGGATGCTCATGGTCCGCCCTCAAACGTGCTCCATTTGCCTAGAGACCTTGACTTGGTTTGCTAACGCTTGCGGTCGGCTTCTTGGCCAACCGGTGGCATTGATCCCAGTTACATCGGAACCTCTACCTCTATTCGCCCTCCGATCTTCCCCTCTTGCCTCAATTGTTGCGTCAGTTTCCAGAGACCTCTTGCCCCCTGGTAAGGTGCCCCCGGTGGTATGAACAGTCCACTGAATGTGAATCAAGAACAGATCCAAGTCCGAGGGTCGGATGTCTTAAGATACAATGATAGCTTGGAGAGTGCTCTTGTAGAATAGGGTGTGGTATTTGAAGGTTGGTTCTCGATTTAAACGTTTTTTCGTTCCAAGTATTCGTTACAATCTATGCTTTTAGGTAGGATTTTACTGATGGATAGACATATTTTTTATTTGTTGGTGTAGTAAATTCGAACGACCTTAAATTACCTGCCAAGCTCATCCCATTATATACAATTATGAACATAAAGAACATATAAGCCGTTCACAGGCCAAATGGATTAACTTTTAAAAATTTAAACCTAAGAGTTCTTGATTGAGTCTTAACTTTTTATATTGATGATAAATGTTCCTAATAATACGGATTAACACCATTTAGCAACAATATTTGGTTGGCCATCTAATAATAAATAATTTCACACGCCCTTCTTATTGACTCCGTACTCTAATGTATATCGTTCCAGTTACATAATTTAAATGCCTTACTAGAATTTTTTCACAACAAATCCTTCAGAAGAATCCATCAGTAACAGAAAAAAATAAAGTAATGAGTTACCAGTAAGTTCGCTTACATTGCACTCGATAATATTAGAATGTTCCAAACTCCAGGTCATACAACCCAAATACGCCTTTAAAGAAGAATCAAAATTTAGTGCCATAAATATAAAAAAAATCTGGAAAGGGTAGATCACTAAGTGTAAAACACGTAGACCAGTCTTTGCAATGTCCGAAAGGTAGAACTGTGGCCAGAGAAAAGATGAAAGATATTATGGATCTGTTTAAATTCATTCCTCCTATTAAACATAATTACTAAAACATAAGAAATTAAGGTATCCATGACGATACCTCAAATATAGCTCCCGAAGAATAAATCATTTATATGGATAATGAATCAATAAGAGATATTGATAAATTGTAGAGGAACAGTTGTTTTTCATTTTCTCGAAAAATCTTTGAAAAAAATGAAATTTTTTCACACTGATTTCGGTGTTATTACTCTTTTTCACTAGCCAAATCTATTAACTCCCTTAGTTACCCAAAAGTTGCAGCATTAATAACGATTACTCCAAGGCTATTATTTTATCTTGTTCAGTTTATATGTGTTAAGACGGAAGCTACACCTGTATTTATCCATCCTACAATGTTTATTTCAGTAGTTTATTCAATGGGAATTCTGAAGACAATGAATATTATTTCGTCATATTTCTTTAAATTCTGTTTTAAGGAGTAAATTAATTTGGCAAGTGAGTGGCTCATATTCCAGACCACCTCTACAACTTTTAATAAATGAATCCTGAATCCTTTTCTGTCTGGATTGGAGCTGGTCAAACTTCAAAAGCAATTTCAAAACAAGAGCCCTACAGCATCGAAAGACGAGCGAAGGAACTGCTAAATCTGTCGGAGAAATACGGATGACTGCAATTAAAGAGTACATTGTGATCAACTGCTTTCCTCGACCTAGTAATGTGGTACAGTGTCTGTGTGGCATCCTACCTAGACCATGCTTCAGTAAAGATGAGTTCATTTTTAGTTATATGTTTTAGTTTTCTTTTTGTTCCCTATGAGCGCAGAATGTAACTTTTCAATTGTATATGAAACGATGTAAATAGGTTTATGATGGCATAAATAAATACCTCATTGAATAAACAATTCCTTAATCGTGTCAACCCACCAAGACCTCGATGTAGCATCCCGTAACCTTCAAAAACACCATAATCAGATCGAGCACTGGTGGAGCCAATGGCGGATCAAAGTTAATTTAGCTAGTTAATTTAGTTTGCTAATTTAGCAAAATGTTCCCACATTACCTTCACCCTCTGCCACACTATACTAATGTCCTGTCCACTAGTTTTTTTTTTTTTTTAATTTCATTCCTCTTCCTGTATCCGAGACAGTACGGTATCTAGGCTTCCATGTCGGTAGAAGACGGTAGAAGAAGACCGACATGGAACCCACACACCAGGCTAAAACATCAAGAACTTAACAAACACTTTGGTCAACTGTACAGACTACTTCGACATCCCATCTCTCAATAGATATTAAATTACTAATCTACAGAAATATACTGAATTCCTGAGAACAAAAATAAATGCCCCTTATTACATCAGCAACAAAACCCTTCATAACGATGTTAATGTACCCTATATTCTTGAACTCATCCCTACAAAGTTCATGAAATTTTATCGAAACCTATCAAACCACCCTAATCCCCTAGTACAACGTCACACATCCATATAATCCGAGTAGTAGACTAAAGCTGTAGAGGCCTAGTGACCTACTATTAATACGAGACAGTGGGAGACCTGGTAATGGCCAGGCCAATCATGTCCTGAGCGTCTGTGGCAATCGCACTCTTGGTCAGCCTACAATGGCTCGTATCCGGTGACGCGGCTGCTGGAGGAGTATGGGGGACTTCCCAAGACTCCGCTTCCTCATTCGCACCCGATGGAGGCGACAAACATGTAGATTTGTGAGGTCTTGTAAGCTGTTTGTAAATACTGTACGAATGAGCGAGTTAATGGAGAATTGTAAATGTGGTATTAATGAGAACATTTATCACAATTACTTATTGCCCAATAAGGCAGATTTTAATTTTATCACAATACAGATTTTAAAACATTCCTAGGTGTTTTGCCTTGGCACTGGTTGGAGTAAAGTCTAATGAAAACAGCTTGCAAGTTAAATTGAATATAGAACACTTTTGTGCTATATCCAACAATTGTTAAATAAATTACATCTACGTTAAACAAATATTTTTTTCTATGAACCTGTCATAGCGTAAAATTGTGAGTACACATACATTGACATAAAAAAATAATTCCTCTAAAGAGGTAGAGGTGATCGTAGAATCAAATGACTGTAAACAGTGGCACCGATCCTTAATATACTACTTACTGCTAATAGCCTAGAATAGAAACCAGTGACTTGTCAAGAGAGGACTTATTAATTTATCATAGAAGAGGCCCAGGTAGTTGTCGAATATGTAACCCTAGGGTAACGGAGACCCAAACGCCACTCAGCGCACTCGTTAACTTCTTCGGCCGTTTATACCTAATCTGCCATTTTGAAATAATGGGACTTGGGCCGTTCTTCTGTCGCTTTCCTAAATATAATTCTCATGCGGCGGCTCTCTGAGGCTCACATGTCCCTTTTAAGTGCCCCTTCTTGCTAAGTGCTCCCGGCACTTCTGGCACCTTCCTCTACCTCGCCTACACTGGACATTAATGGATTAGAAATGGAAAAATTAAATGTTAAACGAAATGATAACCCCGGTTGAGTGGATAACTATAATAATTGAGGATAGTTGTAACGCCATAGGATGGTCGTGGGATACTTTAAGCAGTTTTCTACTCCATTAAACACTTTAACTTGTTTTATAATACATTTTCATTTGTCACATCATGTGAATACCTTGCTTTGACAATGGCGTTGTTCCAACGATGAACCAAACATGGTTTGCTGAGCATTTAGATGCGATTTAAGCATATTTAATATGTCTTGTCTCATGGTGCCTTTTAACGTCATGTTCCTTAAATACAACGACTGTCTCTCTATAAATTAAACACATTAACTTTGTGACTAATACTAAAAAAATACTAAAACTAACAACATTTAAATTCAATACTTTGCCGATCTCACCTTCACAATTACACAGTATAGAAACATTTAGTAGCAGTCACATTTTTACAGCTTCTTTGATTTTTTTTTAAATCAAATGTTTGGTATATCTGTCCTCTGTTCGCATTATGCCTGCTGGGAGAAAGTTTTCTGTCCAATTAAAGTGAATTTAGCCTATGACGAAGTATTGCTCTTTACAACTACTGCCAAAATCGATATTATATCGTTTCATCCAAATAACTCCAGCTTTATGAGCTACGAAAACATTATTTAAATTAGATGCTTGAAGACGATTTTTGTATGCTATGATAAAATTTAGACATATTTAACATCAAAGTATTTTTAACTTGACTTGTCTTGGTCGTCTCTAATGCCTCAACACTGTCACTCAGGCTTGAGAATAGTGTTAGGAAGCATAATTTTTCTGACTCTAGCGGATAATTAAAGAGTGATCACTAACTATTTTCACACAACATAAAAGACAAAAACATAGCAGAGAACCCTACTTCTTCATGGGTACGATTTGAATACAACGAAAAATGATAAAAATGCTGAAGGAGGTCTTTCAGCAGTATATCAAATAAAAATATCTTTATTATTTTCTTCGTCGAGGTCCCCCAAGGGTACATTACTTAGAGTAAATAGATTTTCCGATACAATATATTTTAATAATATCAGTATTAACCTGGGACGATGCCCTTAAGGAAAAGACATTTATTTAACTTTGCTAGTCAGACAATCTTTGATTCCCTACCTTCCTAGTTGATACGGTTCTACCGTTCTTTTCACTCTGATCTCAACATCCTATTCATTCAAGACCACCTTCCGCTATTAGAACTTCTTTTCCTGCCTCCCTGGCCATCCTAAACCGTATGGCAACGCTCTGTGCTTCCACATCATTCCTGGGAACCGAAAGCGACGCATAAGGTAAGACGCATTCAAACCATATAGCATTTTGTTCGTTGGGAGTCCTACACATAAATTGAAACGTTAAATGGTTTTTGCTAATGAGCCCTTATTATTCAAAAAGTAACAAGTCATTATAACTGAAGTCCTAATCACTGCTTCAAATACTTTTATTGCATCATTTAAATAAAGATATTTTTTTAAGAAAAAAAAAAAAAATATATCGAAACCACCCTACTCCTTCCGACAGTCACTTGCAGATGTCACAGCTAGCTCACGACCGTACAAAAGAAGTTGGTCCTCAAGAGAGTAGTTAATCAGTCCTGCTAATCTAGATCTGACGGTCGGACGGCTTCCGTCCAAAGAGGGTCGAAGGAGGGTGACGCTGCTAACGGCTCCTTTCCGAAAAGGGAGCGTCCAAAAAAAGACGAGGTGTGTTTTGGGCACGTATTCGGTGTACTATCGAGGCGCATGGGGTCAGAGACACTGGGGAATGCCCGGCCGGACACCTGATAGTGATGTCCTGCCAGATTGCCCCTGGCGGAGATGTGTGTATGTGCCCGAGATGCTGTCGAGCGCCCCGGCCCATAGAGCGTGAAAAAAAAGGGAAACTATAAATATAAACGACTACGTGATGCCAACTGCTGAAATTTCAGAGGATTCAACTCGGCATATTGTATCACTTGAATACCCAAGGACTAAAGCTATACCAAACTTTAATAACTCAAACGACGTTAGTGGGTATAAAATGCTATATTTTAAAATACTAGTACACACAACTACATTAGCAGAAAATTACTGTGAAACTTCCCCTCCAATCAACTATTTTTTAGGTCAGAGATAAAAATGATCAACCTTTACGAACATATTTAATGAAATAACACTAAGTATCATGGAAGATTGATTAAAATATTAGCATTTTTTTTCTCTGTTGGTACATCAATAAATTATTTTTACTGTTCATAATTACAAACTTCAATTGTTGCCAAAAAACTACGTGGTTTGAAAATAGATATTTTATCACATCCATTTACCTTATTTGTCGCCATCTGTCTCATCATTTTTTCAGAACGTTTGACGCATTTTCAAAGGACAAAATATTCCAAAATGAAAACTAAGTAAAATTTTCGTTTCTCGAATTTATCAATCTAAATCCTTCTTTGAGCAAGGGATAACAAACCTTATTGGGCGCTAGGAGAAATTTATTGAAGCAAACAAGTTATTTGGAATATTTTTTTTTTTTTTTTTTTTTTTTTTTTTTTTTTTTTTTTTTTCCTTCATAGCCCCTTTAAATTTACAGATAATTCTATATAATTATAGATCCTCAGGCGAATCTATTTACAAATTATTTTGTATTTCCTGTAGCATCACTACATTATATACAGGTTTTGTTATTTTATAGAAATTATTTAATGTATAAACAAGTATAATGACATAAATTATACGTGACTTGACGAAACTGACTAATAAGGTGATGGGGCTCACCTTTTTGATCAACCTTAAAACTAACTTACATACTAATTCTTATCATAATTTTTCCCCGACAGTCTGTTGCCATCGATGCGGGAGGGGTGGCGGGGTCATAGTGTTAAACACTGGATTTGTCAGGTGCTGCAACGAGTCAAAAAACTTAATGTGTCTCCGGCGGATGAACTCACCCACCGACGGCACACCAAGCAACGGGTGCAGGTCAGCGTTCTTCAACCTCTCGAAAGAGGTATGTCGGACCACTTTTCGCATGATTCCATTCTGGAAGTGTTGGAGACATTTGGCTGTATTGTCAGTCAAGTGGGTAAATAGTGGGGCACCGTACAGCAGAGCTGGCCGGAGGACACATTTATATATCATCAATTTAAGACGAAGCGACAGGTTAGGTGAAGTTAGCAAGTGCGATAGCCGGTAAGACCTTTGTCGTACTTTTTCTATTTTATTACTAAAATGAGTAGAGAAATGGAGATGCCTATCCATTTTTATACCCAAATAGTGCATTGAGAAAGCTGGTGAGCTCTCTTGCCCTCCCACGCTATACGATTTTGGCAAGGATTTTTTCCCCTTTTGGAGGGAGAAGATTACGCAGTCGGTCTTCCCGGCGTTTACGCTGATGTTTAACATGCCCAGTCTGTCACTGATAGCGTTACAAACTGACTCGGCGTGTGTAAGAGCTCTTTGTGCACTCATGCTGCTGCTGTAAACCGCAATGTCGTCGGCGAAAGCGATTACAGTAGCTTTCTGATAGTTTGTCCCAACAATTTCAGATGTGTACATACTGAAAAGAACCGGAGACAGAACCGCTCCTTGAGGAACTCCACAAGTCAGAGGGAATGGGTTAGAGAGGCAATCACCCACCCGTACCCTCACCGATCTGTTCTTCAAGAACGAAACCAACATGGTATATAGCTGCTCTGGGCATTCCCAGTCACAAAGCTGTCGGCACAGCATCCCGTGGGACACTGAGTCGAAAGCCTGTGTGCAGTCCAATGAGATCATAGCAGTTGCTGTATTCTTGTTGATACCAAGGGTGGCTTCCGTTTGTACCTTCACAAGCGGATGTTCTGTACTCAGATGAGCCTGAAAACCTGTCTGCTCATACGGAATGATAGCATTTTCCGAACAGAACCCCTTCAGGTAGTTTAGTATTATCTTTTCAAGAATCTTCCCCATGTGAGGAAGAAGACTGATCGGGCGATAGTGGGCTGGGTGGTCGCCTCTCTTTGTGGGCTTGCGCAGCGGGAACAAGATAGCTTGTTTCCACGCTGTCGGGAAGTATCGCAACCTGATACATGAATTGTACAGGTTAACAAGTTGGGCAATCCCTCTCCTCGGCAGCTGTTTCAGCAATACCGTTTGTATCCCGTCGCCCCCTGGTGCTCGGTTTCCCTGACACCGGCGAAGAATCGCCTTAAGCTGCTTCGGGGAGACAAACATATAGTTCTGACCTGTCCTCAGCTGCTGAGGTTCGTGGTAGTTACCTGTCCTAGCGGCGTTGTCTGCGGTATAGTGGTCGGCCAATATTTTAGCCTGTTCTTCCGATGTGTACAGGGTGTCTCCGTCATGAAGACGGACACCTGAGTCCTTCTTGGTAGTAGTCTTTAGGAGCTTCCAAAACTTACGGAAATCGCCATGTAAGCCATGTAGCCGTTCGTGCCACGTTGCCGTCTTCCAATTCCTCATCAAGCCACGAATTTGTGTTGTAAGAGAGTTTACAACTTTCTTGGCCTGACGATTCCTTGTTCTATACCAGTTATTTTTCCAATTATTGCGTAATGCAATAAGTCGAAGAATATGGTCTGGTGGTTTTTGTAGCATGGGTGGCTTCGGGCTAAACTTTGGGACAGCTGTGTTAGCTGCATCGACGATAACCTCGGTCAGGAAAACTACCTGTCGATCCACTTCCTCTGTACTGCGGAGAACAGGAACCGTATGCAATTGGTGGTAAAGTTGTGATCGATATAGGTCCCAGTCAGCCCGACGATAGTCGTACTTCGTGGGACGCGGGATCACAACTCTACCGTCAATGGAATACAATACTGGTAGGTGGTCGGTCGTTACTAGGTCCAGGGTCTCACAATTGTTTATCCTGTGTGGCTGTTTTGTGAGTAAAAGATCTAGGGTGGAGGTTTGTGCGCTGTTACCTCTATGGCGAAAGGTGTGGTTCTGAGGGTGAACGACAGTAAAGGGCGCCTTTACCAAGGCTCTCCCCGCTGGGTTGGCGGTGGCATTATTCCACAAGGTATGCCGCGCATTTAAGTCTCCGACAACCCAGTGGTTATTTCTCTTGGCACACTCTTTAATAAGAGCTGAGAACTCTTGGAGAGACGCCCTCGGTCTCTTATACATGGCGGTGAGATAAATGGGTGTCCCTAAATTTATTTTCACCGTCAAGTGGTGGAGCCTGACATCAAATGTATTCAGTGGCGGATCCACTTTCATCCATGTGATGCCGTGCCGTATAGCCACCAGAACTCCACCGTAGCCATCGGTCCGTTCGATGACAACAGAGTAGCCCTGTAGCCTTACGTTCTGGTTCACAATTCTCGTATCCGTTAGCACGATGATATCCGGTGTGGAGATCGCTATTAGCACCTCCACTTCTTCAAGTATAGTCATCAGACCGTCAACGTTGAAGTTAAGTATCTTGTACTTACCCATGGCGTGCCAATTGAGCAAATACGGTCTGTAGTCCGGACATAAATTCCCTGATCATGGTCTCAAGAATCGAGAACCAGGGCGGAAGGCCAGGGGTGTCACGTCTTGATGACGTTGCAGAGGCGACTTCTGCGTACGTCGCTCCTGCTGTGAAGTTCGGTGTGGTGGTGGGCGGCTGTTGGTTACTGCTCCTAGTAGGCTGCTGACGTTGGTGGACTGGCGGCGCTTTCCCCGTCTGCTTCTGCTTCTTCTTCTGGTCCGCGGCGTCTTGTAGCTTTACACGGTAGGGGCACGCTCTGTACGAGGCTACGTGAGGTCCCCCACAATTGGAGCACTTTGCTTCTTGTGCCTTGTCACATTGAGCTGATGCGTGTTCTTGCGAGCAACGTACACAGACGACTTTTTGGCCACAGTGGTTTTTAGTGTGACCAAACTCCTGGCACCTGTGGCATTGTGGCATGCCCTTTTGTTGTATATAGGGTACTACCCTAAATTTGGAATATAAATAATTTAGCATCATTTATAGGTGCGTTTTCCCTACCAGTTATATGGGACTGGGGTGCCGTCTGATAAGGTTGACCTAAGGGATTGATGCCTGGCTTTCTTCTTCTGCTACCTATATTGATGCCAAGCCAAAAACAAGGGAAGGATTTTATTTTTACGGGCATCAATTCTCCTTGTAGATGACGAGCACTAAAAAAAAATAACATACAGATGTGTTGTCTTACTATTTTTATTTCTACTAATCATATCATTTATTAAATTAAGTGTTTTATATGCCATTGACTTCTGTATTTATAAATGTTGTTTTTAAATGTATGTTTTTTTTTTTTTGAATTGTAGTATTGAGATGCCTGAATAGGCGAAACGTCAGCTGATTATGTCATATCAATAAAAAATGATACATCTATAAAACATCATTTTTTACTGACCACATTAGTTGATATGAGCTCTTATCTAATTATTAAATTAAAACAGATGAGAGTTGGCATATGAATGAATTCCTCCATGTAGATTTCTCAGTAATAATTGCTTCAGATCATTTCTCAACGGAATTTTTTATTTGAATAAAAAAAAAAGCACTCAAAATAATTACATACGGGCCCTGATTTTTTATTAAATTCGCTTTCATTCTAGTGGGTCGTCCGTGGATATTAATTTTGCACAATTAAAGAAATATGCTACGCACTTATTTTTTTTTTTACATGTAAAGTGATTTGACATGGTAACAACCGTGTGGATTTCGGAGGTCTCTGGCTGTTAGTAAAAACTTTATGAATGAGAGAGTGAATGAAAATTTATCACAATTACCTATTGCCTAATAAGTCAGACTGTAATTTCCTCACCGTAAAGAATTTTTTATAAGTATGATTTATGATCAATGATGATACTCGGGAAATTTTTTTTACTGTGAAGTGTAGGAAGTTTTTTTTTTTTTTTTTTATTTCAAAACCTCAAACAAAATACAATGTACAAAAAGAAAAATAATAAAATAATCGAACTTACAAATACTCCTCTTCCTGCATTTAAATGCATTTGGAGGAGTGCATAATATAATAAAATTTTTATTGTTGTTAAAAGTTCATCGTTCTTATACAACACTAGGTGATGAGGCTCACCTTCTGTTTGTCACCGCACCAAACACTAGGAACAAAACAAAACAAACTAAATCTCTACCTAGAACCTAGGACTAGATTGTTCCAGCCGCGACAGCGTCCTGCCATCGATGGGGGAACGGAGCGGGGGTTATAGTGTTAAACACCGGGTTTGTTAGATATTGTAATGAGTCGAAAAATTTGATATGTCTACGCTGGATGAATTCATCCACCGTAGGCACTCATTAGCCCAAAATAATTTTCCTTATTTTTCCCAGATCCTATTTTATAAGTTTGAGAGCTAAGAAAAAAAAAAAAAAAAAAAAAAAAAACTTTAGAAATTATTTGCCTTAAGAAGATAGAAAAATATTTTCCATATCAAAAATGATTTTAAGAGAGTAATCTCACAAGATAAGCTACCTCTCCTGAGCTACCCACATTCATAAATAAACAGAAACGAGTCAATGAAAAAATTCACTGTAAAATCCAAAAAAAAAATTATTAGTATTAGAGAGCCCTAGGAATTAATTTGAAAATATAATCTCACATAATCTAGTTTTAAAAAGAAAAAATGTTGAACAATTTTTTTTAAAACGTATCCTTTCAGATACAAATTTTATTGCTTATAATTGCTGCCTTCAGAAACTATGACCTTTCTGAGGTTTCTACTAGCCATTTGTAAAAAAAAAGTCTCAGTGACTATTTAAAATTCCTCCTGAATAAATTTCTTTAGTTCTATTCCATTTCCTAAATAAATATTGACATTTCCGATAGGCAACTAATAACATTTCATTAATTATTCATTAGTAAATTTCTAATCTAAACCAAGTATTCTAAATTTACGAGGCAATGCAACAAATTATAGCTGGACTATTCCGTTGAGGTATGAAATTGCAACGACGATCGAGCTAAAACATGCTAACCTTAAACTTTAATACCGAACAGTTACCTTTGATATATAAGATGCCAGCATGTAATTACAACACCTCCTATTTACTACTTACAAGCGATATTCATTTGACATAAAAAAAAAAAATCACATCACTTACCAAGTAGACTTAATTACCATAAAATGAAATAAAATTAAAAAAAGCGTTTGCAAACGATTATTAATTGCCAAGATAAAGTGCATAAATAAGACAAAACGGGTAATTATTTATTTTTTTTTTTTTAACTCGTTATTGGTCTCCTTACATTTTCATAACATATTTGTATATTAGGAAACTTGAGTATGATTTTTTTTTAATGATCATCCAAATGAGAAGGATTTGCGTTAATAAATTAAACCTAAATCAGAGTTAGTGTAGTCTCTTTTATAAAAATAAGAATTAGAACTGGCAAAACGATTGTTACAAGTTACATTATAGAATTATTATGTTACAAGTAACCGTTACCTTGATTGTGAGACAGTGTTGAATGAAAGAAAGATGGTAACGGACACCGGAGGCCGTCCACGTCAAGAGGTTCTGTTACCAAGTAACAGTTACAAACAAGCTATCTGCCTGAAAAGACAATCCGCTAATAATTTGTTGCAACATCAAATGGTTAGAAACATCATAAACTAAATATTTTCTCAAATAGACACTTCACTTTGGACAACTTTTTATCTATACTTCCAATAACTTCCAATCTATACTTTATATAAATAACCAACCCACTTTTGTACATATTTTTTTTTCTCGAAAAAAAATATTTGCAATCTCCCCTAATCGGGCAATGGGTGGTGTTAATAAATGATCTCATTCATGCCGTATATACAATGTTTCTTTCACTCTCTCATTCATACCGTGTTTACTATATTTCAACTACCTACCATTCTTTTTTTGTTATAACGACTTGATGCAGGCATGTATAGTATGCCCAAAGGTCGTTAATTAATGAATTTGATGAAAATCTATAGCTGTTATAATATTACTATTTCCTGCATGGTGGTGGATTTGAAATGAAGGGGGTTATTCAATTAGGAAATCTTTGTCAGTGCGCAGTATATGTTGTGAACAATTATGAAAGGACGAATGAGATTCCTAGTTTCAAAGTAAATCACAGCGATATGTACTAGAAACTAAAATATCATAGTTATTAAAAGTTAATTACAGTACGTTTACCGTCGGGCTGTTAACATTAACACGAGACCCTTAATGCCTTCCTTAACTACACATCTCCAACATCACAGCTAAGGCATTATTTTCTTCACAAGAAATCCCTCAAGAAAAAATATAAATTAGAAAGGTGGATGTCAAAATTTAACCTTACATTAAAAAATGTAAAACCAGTTTGTTTTATGTCAAGCCTAAAGATATAATACCTTATTTAATTAACAATGGACTACCTTTTAGCGATCTGTACATATATGAATTATATGTGAAATCAATTAAGCCTTAATAGGATTCGACCAATTATCCTCTAGCTGGAACGTTTTCCTATTCAAAAGATACAAGGTCGTCATTTATTTCAGGACAATAATTATGGACAAAACCTGGTGATTGGAAACTTATTTTGTTTCGAAGTCGTATTAAAAAGCCACATATGCCTACAGAACGACAACGACCTTGCCAACACAATCTTATGCGGAATTATCTACAGTTTTATATAATAATCGATAGATAGTCATCTTTTTTCTGATCATAAAATTTATTCAATTGGCCCTTAGTGAATGACCAACTATTAGTGAGTTGACAATTAGGCTTTATAAAGAAGCAAATTAAAATCCGGCATGTTTATGTTGAGTGGGCTTCACCAGCTTGTTTAACATCAAAGAACCGGATTAAAATTGAACTTGTCCTACCTTATTATACCCTATACCTTTATTGTTTTATGCTAAAAAGTTAATATTCAACCCAAAAACCGTCGTAAAACTCGAATAACAAATAAGGAAGCAGACAAAATAGTATCTCAGGAATGTTTTTTTTTTCTATTTTATAATATTTTAGTATTTTCAGAATCTAAAAGTATCATATGTATCTTCTATAAATACAAAATTTAAACTCAATCATTAAATAATTGTCAGTTGTTCGAAGACATAGATTGCCGATTTCATTTGGTCGCGTGAAAGAACATACTCAAATTGGAGAAGCTTATACTTATTAACCTCTAGATATTGATTATATTCAAACGAAAAATACAGAATTCAATAAAAAGAAACAAGGGTGTTCCTTATTTGCACAAATAAAAGGCATCCTCACTGAAGGAGAAGTAGATAAAGCTGTTATCAGAAGTTTTATAATGTTAAGAACAAGTAGAAGGGGCCTGAGCAGAACTGTATACCTGCCTCGTGACTTCATAGAAGTCACTAATGGATCCTGTTATTTTTAAGTAAGCAACCCTCCTTACTTCCCTTACTCCCTATTCCCTGAATCTAACCCTTTTTTTATACATATATGTCTCAGCTTTAGCCCCAGACCCCACTCATTCCTAGACCTTTCACCCAGTATGTAGTAAAGTAACTCTTAATATTTGTATATACCAGTGTTTTGCTTGTACTTCATTTCTTTACCACTTTCTTTTCTTTTGAAAGACTCTCCTCTACAAATATTATTTAACTAAAGATAAACAGAGATCAGTTGACTGAAGAGTTTCATTACGAAAACTAAGAAAAGTTAATTACCTTTTCTTATTAATAAAAAGAGGCAAAACCATACGGAATGAAATTAAAACTGATTCTCTTCACTAAAACAAGGAGGTCGAATCTGAGCAACAAAGTTAAATACTTTTGTCTTTGGGTAGGAACCGTAGGTTATAGATAGGAGCTGCGATTATTATAAACATATGTAATATGTGTAAAAACATGTTAAGAGGGTTGAGATATGTTTAAGATGATATATATATCCATGAATACTTATTTTATAAATTTCAGGTTTATTCTTTCATTATTATATTTTGCTGAAAGTTACGTTATAAATATGCTACTACTTAGTAGAAAATGAAATTATTGACTCACCAAAAGGTGAAAGGAACAGTGGTGAAAAAATATATTACTGCACTCAATTATCAGTTCTGTAATGAGTTTATATCCGTGGTACATTAAAAAAAAATAAAACATTAAAGAAAAATGTTTATTTAAGTAGGGCGAGACATATCTCATATACGTACATATATGAAAGTAATTTTTTGAGTTTAAGTGCTGTAAAATTTTTTTGTAAAGTTTATTTTTATTATATTTATCTTTGATGACCATTTACCCGAACTACCTGCTAACCCGAAACTAACCCCGTAAAAATACGCTTGAAAGCTGAGTTCTTACATAAAAGCGGGAAAAAAAGTGTGGCAGTGAATGGGATGTCATTAATTCGGTGCTAATTCGTGCAAACGTTCTAGGAGCGTGTTGAAACTGAGCCAAAGCTATTTGTACATTAATAGTGCTCACTTATGTAATGACACAACTACCAGTTTCGTGGACCGCCATAAACAGATTACCCTACCGTTTAGACTCTGAATGTAAAACGGCCTGAGAACCATCTTTTTTTTGTCTACTGTCAGCCAGCTACATGTTCTTGGAGATATATCGAGCTCCTGTGGTATTTTTTTCCGAATTTCTCTAATGGCCAAGCAACTCTCTGAACTGGTATCCCAAAATTTATTCGGGTTTCCTAAAACTATGGCAATTTATCAACTTGGGGCATTCTAATCATCCTACTAAAATTACTTACTATTATTTTTGATATTCATTGAAACTAGCAAATGTTACTAGTGACAGCAAGACTCATTCACTAATCTAGAGGCGAGATTTGATCATTTATAATTTACAAAAAGGAAATAGTTCAATCTCTTGTTTTCTGAATTTTGAATTACATCATTTTGATTCAAAGCTAAAGCTGAACTCAATAACTGCTCTCATTTTCTGGGCAGTTTATTGCACTCGTCAATTAGACACCAAATGTAAATTTGGACCCAGTTTGCAGTGCACACAAAACTAACACCGGTTCATTGTCCGCTTTCAATCAAAAGTCCTGAGAACAAATAGTAACTCCCCTTATTACGCCAGCAACAAAACCCTTGATCTTAATATACCTTCCATTCTTGAACTCATCCCTTCCAAGCTCATATAATTCAATAGTAACCCACCCAACCACTCTAATCCGCTAGCACAGTCATTAAACTTCGCCACTCATCCCTATAATCCTCTTCGGAGTCTAAAACGGCAGTGGCCTCGTCACCTGCTATAAATACGCGACAGTGGGAGTCCTGTACAAAAAAAAAATTACTAATTTACAAAAATACACTTATTACATCATTAACTAAACCCTTCAAACAGATCTTAATATACCCTACATTCTTGAACTCATCCCTTCCAAGTTATATCGAAACCTATCCAACCAATCCCTAGTAAGTGACAGTGGGAGTTCTGGCAATCACCAGATTTTCCAATCATATCCTGAGCGTCTGTGGCTCTCGAGATCTAGGTCAGCCTCTTCTGGGTCGTATGTGGTGACGCTGACGGAGGAGACTCCGCTTCCTTTTTCGCATGTGAGGGAGGTGACCATGTGGATTTGGGAGGTCTCTGTGCTGTTTGTAAATACTATATGAATGAGTGAGTGAATGGAGAATTGTAAATATGTTATGAATGAGAACATTTATCACAATTACTTATTGCGTAATAAGGCAGATTGTAATTTTATCATAGTAAATAAGTTTATAGATCTGAAGTAGTTTCGATATTAATCTTTTCTCATTGTTACTAAGTATGATTTTTTGTTTGTTCGATCATAAATCCGTGCTCCATATGCTCAAAGGGGTGTCAGTGGTATTTGGACAAATGAAACAGTCCACCAGAATGACAAACTTACACAAAGTCCTCCCGAAGACATAAGTTAGAGGTGGAGATAGGCAGGCAGATGGGGCCCTGACTGCTGAAGAAGTGGACCAAGCTATTAGCGAGATGGATGATAGCGACTGTAGTCACGGCCGGTTACGACATATTTTTAATTCCAGGCGGTTCAAGGGGCCCGCCCCCGCGACCGTTTCGAAACAGTTGGCTGATCCTCTATCGCGCATTCCTGGCAGTGACCCAGCTCGGGGTGTCGGCCCTGCTATATCTACGGCCACCTCTCTTTCAGAGTAATGCTCATAGCCATATTGTATCATTCAAACATTTATCGGTGTTACCTAAACAATGATGGCGTCACTTAAATTGTAGGTAAAATAGTATTTAGGAAAAAACAATTATATTGACAGCCTCCCCCCTTAACGACTCATTTGCTTTTTGTTAATAATTGAATTAATATAGTAATAAGATGTATATAGCTCCTTGTATTGCATGCCAAGCATTTTAAGCAGTTTCTGTTAACTAATACTATAACTGATTATAGTCGAAAAAAGTATACAATGTAAAAGGGACTACAGTTGCATTTACGTAATTAGAAGCTTGAGACCCGCAATACATGGCACATGCATGGCAAACCCTATAGCTGCTTTGTACATTACTTCTCTTCTATCCACATGATCCCTTTACTCTGATGGTGTCGATCATAAAGTAATAAGCAAATCAGTGATTAGTCCCGTATGTGGCAAAGCCGCGCCAAGTAGCCCCTTCATCCCAAGCGTCGAATTTCATGACAGTGACTTATGGTGAGATGGGGCTAAATTTTATTATATAATTATATTATATTTTGGGGCATTTATATAATACAATATCAACTGATCAAATGGCTCCTTGTACTAAAATGCCAAGCATTTTAAGAAGTTTCTGTTATCTAATACTATCTCTGATTACAGTTGGGAATTAAACAGTGTAAAAGGTAGGTCTAGGTAGAGGCACACCTTCGAGGAACTAAAACTATCTTAAATCTAACTTACGAACTAACTTAACCCCTTCGACTGCCTTTTGCTATCGATGGGGAAACGGAGAGGGGAACATCGTGTTAAACACGGGGTTGGTAAGATATTGCACCAAATGAAACAATTGGATATGTCTACGTGGAATGAACTCACCCATCACTGTACTTCTGCTGCCGGAATGAAGTATGCCGGACAACATATATGAGTATCCCATTATAAAGCTGTTGGAGTCGCTTTGCTGTGGCATCTATCAGATTACTAAAACGCCGTGCACCGTACAGAAGAGCTGGCCTGAGTATGATCTTTTAAATTATGGGTTTGAGGCGGAGAGATAAATCGGGGGGTCAGCAGGTGTGTGAGCTGCTTCGTGCCTTTTGTTTTAATTTCCTCGCTAAATTACCACAAAACGAAGGCAGCTTCTTATAAAGTCCCTTGGGTTTTATCTAGGCCCCAGATTCATTTCCACACCACTCATAAACCATATAAAATATATCACATTGTATATATTATGTACAAGTGGGAAATCAGTTTTTTTTATATCCTATTCCCATTTACAGCACAACCTTGATTATCGGTTAGGGAAAGTATTCCTGTTCGATAAAAAACCCTGATAATCTAAAAACAAGTTTTTATAGCCTAAAGTTGATATAATTAAACATAAAAATGCCAATGTTCAACACAAAAATATATTTTCATTTTCAAAAAGTACATACACACATACATACCTTGTATAATTTTATCAGTTTTCGTTTTTAACTCTCAGATTTAATTTTTCTACTCTCTGTCATAATTATTCCGTATTCAGAGTTCTGTTCTTCAAAATAGGTGATAAGCTGATCAACTGCCTACAGTAATTGATCTTTAACCACTTTTTCTAAGGTCAATCGATTCAAATGACTTTAATATACAAAATGGGAAGCACCTAGGACTCACTTCGCTAATGAATGGTTGCAATTTCAACATCAGTGAGCTGTTTTTATCCTTTGTCTTCATTTATCATTATTTGTATCATTTATCGCTTTCTATCCATTGAACTATATCGTATTTATCAAAATTTACAAACATTACATTGAAACCTTTCATTTACACTGACGACATATGTTTATTTAATCTTAATGCAGGATTAGGACTGGACTGGTTTACAATTGTTTAGTACAGGGGACCCCAACCCTGGGCCAACCACTGTACAACCACTTGTACTGATTATAATATTTAATAAAATTTTATGTAAAAAATATTCAGTAATCATTCGTAGTTAGCGAAATATACGCTTAATAGTTTGTAAATAATTATTTATTCATACTGTATCATCTTTTTTTTTTAATCGTTAAACCTCTCTTTATTAATAGAATACAATGAACAAAATAAACAATTTATGATATACATATTTCTCCTCTTTCCGCATTCACATGCATTTGAAGGAGTGCATAATTATAATACTTTCTTTTTGTGGTTAAAAGTTCATAGTCACATACACACACTAGGTGATGAGGCTCACCTTCAGCTTATTATCGTGAAAACACTAAACACTAAAAAACTAAAACCTATACCTAGAACCTAAGACTAAAGCGTTCCAGCCGCGATAGCGTCCAGCCATCGATGGGGGAACGGAGCGGGGGTTATCGTGTTGAACACAGGGTTTGTTAAGTATTGCAAGGAGTCAAAAAATTTGATATGTCTACGCTGGATGAATTTATCCACCGTAGGCAGCTCAAATATCTCTTGAAGCTCACTGCTGCTCCGCTGCTCGAATGAAGTACCTCTGACCACTTTCATCAGTATACCGTTTTGGAATTGTTGGAGTTTTTTAGCTGTTGTATACGTCAGATAACGAAAAAGCGGTGCATTATACAGTAGAGTAGGCCTGAGTATGCTCTTGTATATCAACAGCTTGAGACGCAGTTATAGATTAGGGGAAGTCAATAAATGCGTAATCCGGTAAGACTTCGTGCGAGTATGCGTCTACTTCTTCGTAAAATGGTTACTAAAATGGAGGTGTCTGTCCATTTTAATTCCCAGATATACTAGGTTGTTTGCTGGTGAAGTTTCCTCCGTTCCTACTATGTAGCTAGTAGGGAGCGGGCTTTTTCCCTTTTGGAAGGAGACAATTACACAGTCAGTCTTACCCGCGTTTACAGAGATATTGAGTCTCCCCAATCCCTCACTGATCTGGTTACAGGCTACTTCAGCCAGTCTTAGAGCTACCTTGGCACTCATGCTGCTACTGTACACCGCTATGTCATCTGCGAAAGCAGTAACTGTGATATTTTTGTACCGGGTTCCGACAATCTCAGACGTGTATACGTTGAATAGTACAGGGGACAATTTTCAAAGGTAGTCTGCAGCCAGAAAAATATTGTATGCTAGTGCCTAACCACTCCAATGGTATAAGTAATGTTAACTGTTGAAGTGAGTGGTGGGAGTAGCTAGTAGTAGAGTTAAATAGTCAGTGTAGTTAGTTATGTGTAAAATAAACATGCATTGGACCTATATAGCTCATTATTCATTACTAATTACATGGCGATAGTTTTATATACGGCTCTCCTAATTCATTGTTTTTGAACTAACTGTTATTTAAATCGCAAAATAAGTGAATCAAGTAAAAGAAAACGAACCTGTAATTTTAATTGTGATGGAAAAAAATTATATTGTTTGATAAATTTCAAAGATAAATATGTGTGTTGTGTGGCAGTAACGTTGCAGTGCTCAAAAAACAAATGTTGAACTGAACGTGACTCCCGACAATATACAGGTAAATATATTTTGTATATTATGTTAATGTACAGTAACTACGTCGAACTATAAATGTATCTTAAAAAAATAAATAGTGCCTACCTTTTGAACGAAATTCTATGATTTAATAAGTTAAGGGACCTCTGTGTTACTAAATCCCATATCACACTTGCTAACTACACTCGACTTGTCACTGCGTCTCAAACTAATGAAATATAAATGTGTCCTCCGGCCAGCTCTGCTGTACGGTCTTTCGGTATATACCAACTTTGCTGACAATACAGCCAAAAGTCCCCAACTATTCCAGAATGGGATCATGAGAAAAGTGGTCCAATATACCTATCTCGAGAGGTTAAAGGACGCCGACTTGCACCCGTTGCTTGGTGTGACATCGGTGAGTTCATCAACCGGAGACACATCAAGTTTTTTGATTCCAGCACCTCGCAAGCCCAGTGTTTAACACCATGACCCCACCACCCCTCCCCATCGATGGCAACATACTGTTGGGGAAAAATTAGGTTAAGATTTAGTATCTATGTTAGGTTTAAGTTTATGATAAAAATGGTGGCCCCCATCACCTTTAGTAAATTCAGTCCATTCATGTATAATGTACATCATTATACTTTGTACATTGAGCATTATTATTTTATATATTAGAACCTGTATAAAATGTAGCAAAGCTACAGGAAATACAAGTGAAGAAATCGTAAATAGATTCGCTTGAGAATCTATATTTTGTATTACATACTGTGTAAATTATAACAAGGGGATATGGGGAGAAAAACACCATATTAACTTATGCAGCACCTATTAAAAATATCAGCAAGCCAACAAATAGAGAAAAATAAATCAAAATTAGCTTCTAAAAATACTACTTCTTCTAATAACCTTCTAATACTTGACATTCCGAGGTACACTACGATAGTTAAGTAGTAAGACGTGATATTTGATATTTTAAAAGAAATGGCAATGAAATTGGTAGATAAACGTAAACACAGCAGTAATCCATTACTTCAAAATATTGCTAACATGCATGAATTTCGCATGTTGCATGTGTGCACGACCGAAAGACAAGGGTTAGTGCATAATATACTGTATGCAAATGTTATTCTTTTACTATAAACTTTTTTTTGTATTCTTCAAGTTTTCTTATTTAGTTTTCCTAAATTTAAAATTATGTACATTGTAAATTAAAAAAAAATTATCTTTAGTATGAAACTATTGAAAATACACCGATTTCCTTTGATATTAAAAACGAAAATAATGATTTGACTCTGTTAACAAACTTTAGGTGGATGAGAGCTTCTAGCGAATCGTTTTAATTAATGAGTCTTTGAGAAGAAATCGAAGAAATAAAGGAACAGTTAATTTACTGGAGTTAAATTTCTATCTAGTCTGCAACTTAATAAATTTTGTAGGAATAAATAACAGAAAATATATAAATAGCATTGGATTTGTAAGGTCGTCTGTTTGAGGTAAGGGGCGACCGAAGTTGACAGTCTGAATTAAATTGTTAATTCTAATGAAATTAATCAATAATCCTCTGAGAAATTCCTTAATAACACAAAGTGCTCCCCACGAAGGATGGTAATTGTTTGTTAATAATTGTTTTATTCCATCTAAATACAATATTAAAGAACAGAAGATGACAATTTGACAGTCGAAAGGGCTTTGCCAAACATATAACTTTGAAGAGAGACAAGATTAATTATTTCTTAAACCTAAAGCTCCACAACCAGCACTAACACATAGAAATATTTGCATAAGATTATACAAAACTAACTTATTCCCATTTCCTTAAATCAAACCTATTTATTAATTAACTAAAAAATTAAATGAAGAAAAAATAAAATTTAAAGTTTATAATTATAAAATATCAGTGTTTGCTTTAATTAAAAGTGATCTTTTGAGTAGTAAAATATATTGTTAATTTTAATTATTAAATAAAAAATGAACCACACCCTTAGAAAAGGTACGTACATATTTAACTGTTATAACATATATATATGACTGTTGACATTTAAACCATTTCTCACATGTTCTTTTCGACCCAATTTCATAAAAATATTCAGTTTGTTCAAGAGCTAGATAACTAGATAACTAGATAACTAGATAACTGGGTATATTGTAAGCCTTTAATATATGTGAGTATAGTTTAAGTAAAATTGACAGTTTTTTTAATTCCTTTTTTCTTGTAGGAAAGGCCTACATGGGGAGGTGTTTATGTTTTCTCCGTACATTTATGTATTACATACATTTCGTCATATATGTAAGTAATATTAACTTTATAATATGGATTTTGTTTTAGAAGTAATACATTTACTGTTTTATTTTAGGATTAGCTAGAAATAAATTTTTATAACATAAATTAATTGTTTATGAAAAAACTAAATTATAAAAATTAGTTAAACTAAAAGAAAAAATAAATATTCTGTTATCTTCAGTTAAGTAACGGTAATTTCTATGATTATTTAACTGTCGAGAAGCGTACCCGTTATCTCCCCTATAGCCGGGTGCTCTGCCAACTGAGCTATTTTAATAATTATTTTTAGTGATTGTGAGATCCTTTGGAACTAACAGAAATTCAGAAACAGTAATCCATAAATATTTCTTTTGGAAATATGAATCTCCACTTTGAAAAACATCTGTGTTTTAAAAAAATCTCTAAAATAATAAATAAAAGCATTTTGTTATAACTAATACATATTACTAATCATTCCTAAAATTTGAACTTTATATCACAAATTTAACTTATGATGCAAACGCCAATAAATTAAGCATAACGACCTGATTTGTTCTTGTTATAATTACAAGTGTAAACTCAAACAAAGTTTATATAAAATATTTAGCAATCAAATGTACTTGCGGGGAACAAAAACAAAACTAAATTAAAACTAGCTTAAGAGCTATTATGGCAGGTTGTGTTTTATGCTTTAATCAAGATTTTCTATCTCTATATTAAAATTAATCTTGTTTAGAAACATTCAGAAAAGATTATTATTTTATTTTATTTTATATACCTGCACCGTTTTTAAATTGAGATTATACATGTATTTATGCATATTATCCTCTGCATAACTGTCAGTTTCACTCTATTTTTTATCGGTGACTGTGCGGTCGAGCACAAGTATAAGCTTTGATCACGGCTTATCTTGGTTCGCTTCGCAGTTCTAATCGATTTTATTCCGTTTAAATCAATTTGAATTTTATCTAATAAATTTGAATTCGTATTACTTGTTCTCTTCCGCGCCGTTCACCTTCGATTGGCATTTATCGCTAGATCGGTCACACGTCAGTAACTGTCAATGTAACATTAACATAAAGTTAAACATTATCTTATAGAACCACTGACAGTTCTCAACATGTAATAATTATTCGTATTCTGCTAAGGAGGGCGAAGTGGTTGGAAGAGGATCCACTGTCCCTCGTATAACATGGTCAGATCATGGCACCGCAAAAGCCCACAGCACGGGTTCCGAAAAGGGCTAAAACAGCCAGAAAGGAAGCTGGCAAGGATTTGGAAAACCAAACCCATTCCGTGAATGCGTCAATGTTTTATATAATACTTATCTATACTATCCGATATTTTTTCCCTAACATTTTACAACAGGAGTGGTTAGAACAGAAAAAAACTGAAGAAAGTTTAGTTAAAATGATCTTAAGTAATCTTCAAGTCTAATGGTCTTGAACATAGTGGAACAAAGAAAAAAAAATTGTTTTGATTAAAAAAACTTGCGAACACATTAATCTAGATTTAAAGTGCTAGATATGTGATTGCAAAGTTTCTAGAAAAAAAATCCCCCCACCCCTCCCCCAAAAAACCCTGTAGATCGAGGGACCTTTTGTAAAGTTTTAGCGGGGGGGGGGGAGAGAGGGGCAAAATTTGTAGTCCCGGTTCTGTAGTATAGCCTCATAAATAATAAAGAGATCTGAAAATTTCATTTATATATTTATTATAAGAAACTAACAACCACATTTCTACGCATCTTGACATAAAATTTCCCCGCAAGCGAAACCTACGCAGAGGTACAGTTCATATTATTCAAATTTTATTTATCAGGAATAGCCTCGAGCAAATTTCCTTAGCCAATATTCATCCTCCATCCACATTGATCTCTCAATTCATATATTCTCGTACATATATCAATATTATTGTATGATGTTTATCCAGGATAGCTATCTATATATTAACACTCTATTTCTTACTCCTTTAGTCACTCATTTCTTAATGATTATCCTGCTTTTCTTCCCACCTTTTTTGACGAGACCCTTTTTTAACTCTATGAAGTCTCTTTTTTGTGTACAGGTAGTCATCCTCAAGAGTTCATGCCGTCAGTAAGTGCAGCACTTGCCAGATTGGATATAGAACGACGTCTCGTCCGTCGGAAACGTTTGGGTATAAATCAAATAAAGCTGAAAAGACACGAGAGGTCTATTATTTTTTAGGTCTCTGAATCATTTTTCTTACCCAGCCTAGACTTTCTGGACTTCTTGACAAGACTATCTTTGTAGCAGTCAGCTTATTCCTTTATTTAGATCCAGTCCTCAAAGATATACAAAACTGAAGGGTGAAATCTTACCCCCTAGTTGAGTATTCTAACAGCGTTTATTCTTTAGATTGTCCATTAATAATTATTGATCTATTTGCAGATTATATCTTCTATTTCTAAGAAGTAATTTTCTGTGAATACAGTCTCGGGGAAGGTTTTTTTAAAATTCATATCTTGTATTAGGTAAAAGTACTCAAATTTAACTAACCATATCACGTAACTAAATTGAATATAAAATACCGGGCAAACCATAATAAGCGCGTGATTGTATTTCTTTCTTCTTGTATATTTTTTTAAATTATAAAACAAATGTTAAGGGATATATCATTAGTAAGGATCGTTATGAATCAAAGGAAAGTTCTATGAATAATCTGAGGACAATCTTCACATCGTCACTACTTCCTTGGATTCTTACTATTGTTGCACCATCAGAACTAAAAATCTCCCCTAGTCTTACAACTGTCTCCTATTCAAGCCACTATTAAATCTTATAATACCAGATCCTGCCCATCCTACCGATAGACCTATCTATCATGGTTATTTCCTAATTTGTCTCGCTGAGCCAAAGAGATGTAACGAAGGTAAATCCACCCTACCATCTCACGGCAAAGGGAGAGAACTACTGGTTTTGTTTGTAGTTCCTGAGGGAGTAAGATTTTGAACTCCATTTGAGAAAGATCGCTATGTATTGTGAATCTGTTGTTAACTCTTGTAGATTGGTATTTATTAAGTTAAGTATATGCCTATGGTTTATAAAAAGAGAGTTGCTCCAATATAATGTGAAGGCTTTCGGTAGGTAATATTTCGTTTTGAAACATATCCTAATGTTTGGTTTTAATTCAGATTGGTTTTGGAACTTCATTTTATTTATTTTTTATCAATTTATATTTATTTAAGTTGAAGATAGGATTGTAAATAGTTTTATGTATTAGAGTAGTGACCTACCAGATTAAACTGAACAAATGCCTGGATATTGTAAATTATGAGTAATAGTATCTATTACCTCTGCTACTTCAGTAATAATGTGTAACTAAATGTTTATGTGTAACATATTTTACTCTTTTCTACACAAATTAATATTATATTTAATTACATGAATAAAGGATAAAAAAAAGTGAAGTGATGGGGGGAATTAATGTTAAATCTCAGAAGGAAATTCGACCCAGAACAGCTTTGGATCTGAGCGACCTCTATACATCGGTGATGATGTACGATGTGATTGAAGAGTAGAAATGGGTCTTCAGGTAATTTGTGATTTGTCCAAGGATAGGTTTCGGTTTGGGATCACCTCAATGAGATAAGGGTATCGAGTAAGTATCAAGAGGGTAGGTAGAACAGGCAGGGTGTTTAGAAGGGGCTTTGGTTTTTACTTTCATATGTAAGTTAGCACGAGTAACTCACAAATAATATATTGTAGAATATTGTATTTACTACAAACCGTTGTTATTTTGGTATTGTAAGCAAATTTGACTTGAATAATGTTCAGTACTTTAGAAAAGTACTGTGAAAACCGTTACCTAGGCATTTTCTTGTTTCCCCCTGTTCGCAATTAAAAACTTCGAAAATACTTGGAAAAATAAGACGTGAGAGTGCTTAGTTCTATGTTCGAAGAATTTGAAATAGTAATTCGTCCACGCCCTGTTATATACTTATGTTTATAAACTTAGTGTGAGGCAACTGATCCTTGGAGATAGTGGAGTAAATACGCAAAACATAATGTCACTCGCTGAATCTATTTCAGAGGTAATAGGCACGCCTTTTTTTGCAATCACGCTATCCTGCTGAACTCTATTCAATTTGCAATTCGGCTATTTTATTTTCGTTACATTCGCCAAGCTGTTTTCAGGTCAATTTTCATATCGGTCCGTGATTTATATATATATACAATTGGGACCTTTTCACGCCCGACCTTGCCTTCGAAGCACTTTCGATTTCTTTTCCATTTGATCTGTTTGATGGTGGAGCGCGATTCGATCGTCACGGCACCTATGATTGGATCTGTTCAACCTTTCGACTGGAGCCAAGGCTGGCAAGAGGCCAGTCATCAGTTTCATTTAGCCCTCGCAGCTCGGACTCCTGAAGAAGTGGACGTCGTCGATTAGCGAGATGGATGACGCCTCTTCGGTCACGAACCGTTCCACAATCCGTGCATTGTCCGTTACCCAACCTCCGGGGGTCCTTTGCCCCCTTCCTCCGTATGGTCAGATAAGTTCTCAATGTGGCGTATCTAAATTCTACAATGAAGGCATATATTATATAAATGATATAATGAATTATTAAGTTGGAGATATATAAGATTTTGCTATAACTGTATTAAAAGGTCTGGAGTGATAGGGAGCGTGTTCTCTTTTTGTATTAATTTTAAGAATAATAATTAAATCTGGGTTTCTACCCTTCACAAAATGATAATACCCACTGAAGCACTCAACCTTTAGGTAACTCTCAACCAGTAGGTAGCTCTCAACTTCTCCATTAGTGTCTCATTTTTCCTCACGAGTGTGATTGGACTCCCAACTAGACCGTGAAAAAAACCCTTCGGGGAAAGAATCCGGGTCTGCTTAGTTAGGCGTTGCTAACCGCAAGGCTACTTGCATATTCAAAAAGGATTACCCATTTTGTTGAGAGCCACCAATTATATTGCGAAATGTATAATTTTCTTTATCGTACTATTACCGTCACCACAATCCGCTGTAGCTTTGTAGTGGACGCAGGTTACCACTGTTGTTTACGGTACCGTTAGATATATTTCTACGTCAAAATGAATAAGTTTGCCATGAATAAACTTGAGAATAATTGAGTAAAGTAAATTAAAAAAAATAAGAGAGATTTGCTGACCTCATCCCGTGCTACAACTATATGAGCTACCTTGTAATTGCACTTATAAAAAAAAAATCATTTCCATGCATCATCTGTCGTCCTTGCAACTGCGGTGATGAAATTGGTTAGAGCATTGCAACATTTTCAAGATGGGACAGAACTGGGGGTATTTTTTTTTTCCTTCTATACATGTAATAATTTTCATTTTACAGCAGATTCGCACTTAAGAACATTTTTCCCGGCGATATAGCTCATATATGTTGTAAAGGGGTGTGTACCATAAAAACTTGGTGTTTATAAAATTAAAGTACAGAATTGAGTTGTCATATTGGAATTGGTGATTCAAAACGAGCCCTTCCGGCCATGCCTGTCATTTGCAGGCGCGACACACCAACCTGCGGATGGGGGTACGAATGTGCTCTATGGCCACATCTATTATAATGTCCCCTTTGCATGTATTTATCAGCTGTAAATTGTAAAAAAACATTTAATGATCAATTTTAAATAGGAAAATATTGTTGAAATGTGGTTCCCAGACGATTCAGATCGTTACTACACCTAGAATAGTTTTAAGTTCTTCCCGCTAAACTAGAGCATGACGAAGGGAGGGGAGGAACCTTTAACTTTATTGCGTCGTGTTTTAAACAAGTAAACTATTTCGGGGGAATACAGTTGGCCTTGAGACGTTTAATGTGTTGAACTCGACTGTGGTGCGTGTGCGTGTTTTAATTGATGTACACTTCACCAGTCTCCAAGTCTAATCTTTTGAAAATAATCTCACGTAATTTATAATGTTATAGTTGATTAAATTGTAGTATTTTTCACAAAAGTTCAACAGTAATAAAAAGTAATAAACCTAAACTTCATTATTGTCATTACTTCACCCGTAAATACTTCTTCAAAAAACATTTCAAGTGGGTGAAGCAATGAATAGAGGCACCCGAATTTTTCAAATTTGATTTCCAAACTGGATTGACTCCTTGATAGTTTTCGTAGAAGATTAAAAAAAACCCATAAGATGAATATTAAACCAAATTACAGTAACGGCTGTTTCGCTGAGGTCAACTAATTGTCCCACATGATTATTTTTACATTCATTTAACTTTGTTACTATGAACTTTTTTTTCTCTTAGAGTATATTTAATTATTTTTGCTTTGGTCTTTTTTTTTTATCTTCTAAATAACAAATCCTTCTAACTACCGCATTTAAACTTACTATTTATACTAATATTTTTATATTTAAACGTACAGATTTTGTATAAAATGATCGTCTGACTCTTCGCTTTCATATGTATTGCAATGTAGAAAATGCATGATTTTTTTCATAATTTTCCAAGAACTTTACATGAATAAACATAAATTAAATTGAAATGGACCTTGGAATTGCAGCCCATCCGACTTAAAAATGCACAGGAATCCCCATGTATTTCTTTATAACTGGCTCCGCGTGCGGTAAAATATGATGAGCGATGGTTTGTCTCCCTCCTGCGGTGTCAATGGTGGGATGGTGAGGGAGGAAGAGGCCTCCAATTGGTAAGCCCTTCCCCAAAAGTGCAGTAAATCTAGCGAACGTGCCCACCGGGGATTTATGCACGGACCGCCAAGTGAGCTCGCCATCTGCTAACGTCAGGCCGGCATAAACAATGCCCTGGTCCTTAATACAGTTCTAGCCCATTTCCTAGAGCACGGCCTCTGCACTCAAGCCGGTTAGTTAATATGTTTTAGCTTAACGGCCGTAGTACATCTTTCACTCCCTCCTGTATATTGCTGCAATAATTTAAAACAGTATAACTTAAAGTTAGATGTTTTGATGTTAGCACTAAGTATGTATGGGTATTAGCGCCGTGACCGAAGGCATTTCCCCAACATTTGGACAAGCGTCTCTCTGGTCTAAGCTGAATATGAGGTAATCGATCCACATTTTAAAAGGAATTTAAAAAAAAACCTACAATGTATATGTTCTAACGTATTTAAAAAAAAAAAATTAAGGTCGAGCCTGTTATTAACAACTAGCTTTCTTCTTTCTCGTTGTAATGCTCACGAGAGTTTTTTTAAATGTTTACTTAAAGAAAATAACCAAGATAAAAAGTGACGTTAAATATTTTTTATGGTTTTAATGCTTACTAGTTGTTAATTTTGTTTTTGAATTTTAATTATGACTACATACGTGTTGTATTTCTGAAATTTTAGAATTTTTAATAGTAGTAGAATAGAAGGACAATTTTAAAATAAGCAACCATTGTTATTTATAATAATAGCAATTAGTTTGTAGCTTGTGTAGCACATGCGCAGGTAAAAGTTTTTATCATTTGACTTTTTATTTTATAGTAGAAATAACTGAAGATGGCAGCTTAGAGCTGTCGAAAGCGCTATTATATTAAAGAAGAGGTTATAAGTTGTGGAAAGGCAATAAAACTGTTTTATAACTATACCATGCCACAATCCGGCAGTAATTTGTATTTGTTTTTATTTTTATTTTCTATTTCATCCATACCGTAATATACATTCACACAATAAAGACGTAGTATATAACACAGGGATCCCCCAAATCGCCCGCAAGATTGGCTGGTCTACTAGATTTAAAATTCTGATTTGTTCCTAAACGCTAAGGAAATATTAAGCACGGCATTTATTTACTATATGCACCATAACAATTAAGTTCCTTAGTTATTTTTAAACATCTAAATCTAAATAAAACTCAAGAAAAAGAAATCAACTAGTATAAGAGTAGTATAATGAATTACATTAAAATAGTGAATTAAAAAATAGTTTTGCAATGAACATAAAAAAAAATTAAATAAATAAAATTATCGCAGTATGGTTCAGGACAAATATTGATAATAACGCAAAATAACTTTTTTTTTTTTTCCCTAAGCTAGTTAGAAATTCAGGATGAGGGAAAAATATAGACTATTTAGGAAAACGCCATTTAAAGATATTTCTAACAATATTCCTTTGAGAGACTACAATAGAAATCGGGAACTTCTTATTTTGAAGGTCTTTTTTAGTCAATATATTGGAAACTTTTCGGTCAAAAATGCCGATTTGCTATTCCAGGATCATTTTACAATAATATTTTAAGAAAAATGGTTCAGATCATCGTCATTTTCCCCTTTTAGCAAAAAATACAATTTAGCTCAATGTTTATGAAAAAAAAGTTTAATATAAAAAAAAATCATGGGGCACTAATCTTTTGATCAATTACTTCCTTTCTTTTAAAAAAAAATGCGAGCTACGTATGTAATATGTAGGCTAGTGCGGGGGTTGGAATCGGGGATATTATTCAAATAGTAATCCATCCGTTATTCACACTTATCGCAAATATGTATGTAACCAGCAAGTGAATATTTTTCTATGTACGCATATATCCTATATTCATTATTCAACGGTACAAGACGGGAGGGCGGAAGGGGCACTATTCTCGTAGCTGCATTGCACCAACAGCTGCAGTAACATATCCTAAATTATAGTTCCGGCGTGTAGCAGTTCTCCGAGGAGCGGGGCCGTTGTGAAAATAGTGAGCCCCCCCTCCTCCGTTTATAGCAAATGCGCTTTATAAATTCTAATGCGGTTTTATTCAAAGCCAAGGCCGACAATGCCCTCGATATTAATTTCCATAGCTCTGATTATCCATCCGGAGCTAATGGCGTATGACCGTCCACGTTTAGATTGTGAATAATAGCCCAGCCCATAGACGGCTTATCATTCATGTAGAAATACGGAAATGGCATTTCAACGACCATGGGGATATCGAGAAAGAGAAAATCCTACTCAATGACTGTGGATGTCCTCGGGTCCCGTTGCTCCATATGTCGTATCGCATGACTATGAGCGGATCGCATGACTCCGGTCGTCTTTGGTGACTCCTAAATGTTTTACGGAGCTAATAATGGCCTCGGAGCTCGTTACCGTTAAATCGGCCGCTTCGTGAATCCACGGGGAATCATTTCTAATGTCTTGAGATAACGGAGGAGAGAAATTCTACTCAGGATATGCAATAAGTCACTACGAAAAGCAGCCACTTAACAACTAAGAAACTTTTAAATAAAATAAATCTATTAACAATATTATATTTTTTTTTGTTAAAGAAAATCCTGATAAAACGAGTACTTGAAACCTGAAAGCATCCGATGACCATTGGGACCAACTGTAACGTACGGGGTCTGGTGTTTGGACGTTATCTTTCGGTATATCTATGGAGAAAAATAGTATATTTCTTTGTCACACCTAAGGGTCATCAAAATCAAACCCAACGTTATATCAAAAGAAGGGATGGAATAAAGATTGTTCAGCAGCAGAGGCCATCACTAGAAATTACCTCCCTCCCTTAAATTTAAAAACCTCCCACCCGGTTCGGTAAACAAAACTTTCATAATCATATGCTAAAATATTTCCACATATTTGATTTCCAATAGCTGATTAAATATATATTTTATTTAACACTAGATAAATGACAAATTGGATACAAGTATAATATTAATTTTTTAAATGATCAACTTTGATTGGTAGAAACATAATTATGATACACAAAGAAATAAAAGAGAGAGAGAGAGAGAGAGAGAAAGTCAGATACGAATCGGAATTTGTTGGCTTGTACTTGTGGTTGTTGCCGATCTCAAAGTTCTATTTGCCAATACTTTTTTTTTTTAAATATGATTTTCATTGACTGAATTGATTGTATTTTATTTCTCACTATTTTTCCTTATCACAGACTTCATTGGCGGACGTGAAGTGTTGTAAATATTTCTCGTTGTAGTTTATTCTATGTTTAAGCTAAAGGGTCAATTTTGCATACATTTCATGAAGAAGAACTTAGTTCAGAATTACTAAGTGCTCCCTTCTTTATCGACAACCGTACCCTTAACGCTGATCTTAGCATCCCAATCATTCGAGCCATTTCCCACTACATCTTCCATTCCCTCAACCCTGGACATCCTAATTCCCTAATGTTCTGTACTCTCATTTCATCCCCGACAACACAGAGCAACGTTTAAGTCGAAGGGGGCCACGTGACGTCCTCCAAACCAACTAGAATTTCGTTTATAGTTAGCATTATAGAGTTCAGATTACTAAAGTGACAAGTAAAGCGGTTTAGACTAATGAATCATTTTCTACAAAAAAGTTACAAGACGGTAAAAACAAGTTCTGAGTACTGCTAGTAATAAATTATAAGTATTGCTCGCATGTGAAATTTTCAATAGCTATATATATACTTCAGAATCAGTAAAAAAAAACATAAGTCAATTGCACACAACTTAATTTAAATAATCATCAGTTTTGGCGCATTACTTCCTTTTTCCGAGCGTACAGTTATTATTATAGATACTTTTCCAGCCCCGTACCTGTTAACAACTGTCTGTTTCACTCCACCATGCACGTACGTAACTAAACATAACAAACATAGCCATGGAGCAGGGCACTATTAACGACTTGATAGCTCCTGGGACAATCAAGCGGGCAGCCTCTATGCAAAGGAGGAATGGCGGCTAACGGGTTTTCCTTATTACAGCCATGGCGGACCGGTCTTATTTGCCAAATAAGGTTCGATGGGTCGATCTCATTAATCGATCGGCGCCTACAAGGAGGATAATTTCATGTTATCATCTTAACCTGACTCCGAGAGTATATCACTTCCTGAGAGGGCTGCGGGACCCCCTTCTCGTACTGCCCGTTATTCAACAATCAACCGTCAGCCGTTCCATCACCGGCAGCCGCCATGTGTATCGGATATGTAATTGCTGAGCACGAAGGGTGAGGCTTAACTTTGTAACCAGGTACAGTGGCGTTACCCTCTTTCTGCGTGGATTTACGAGTATGTGACATAATATTCATATAAAATTCTAAGTGCAATGCAAAACTAGTAGTTTTGTTAAGACTACAAAATTTTTAAGGAAATTTTTGACAATTACTAACAAACATACGCTTTGGCAACTCTATTGACTACTTTAAAGGACCTCCCTCAATAGAAAATAAACTCATATTAACAAAGTCGTATTAAAACTAATATGTACTTTTGGGCTAGAGTTACGGGGCACAGCTAAACGGTAAACATGAAGCGTATCCAGTCCTTTCAGTCAAACGTCCTTACAACAATAATTAACGCCTTTTGTTACGTCGGCAACAAAGCCTTTCTTTACGATCTTAATATACCTTACATGGTTGATATCATCCCTTCAAACCTCTCAAAATTTCACCGAAATCTATCAAATTACCCCATTTCCCTAGGACAGTCATTATGCAGCTTTGCATATCTCAATAATACTGTCAATGACAGCAATCGTTTCCTGAGCATCTGTGGCTCTCGAATTCTTTATCAACCTCCACTGGTCTATGTACTGATGACGCGGCTGAGGGAGGAGCCTGGGGGACTCCACTTCCACTTTCGCACGCGAGGGAGGTGACAACCATTAGGATTTGGTAGGTTTTTGGGCTGTTTGTAAATACTGTATGAATGAGCGAGTGAATGAAAATTGTAAATATGCTATGAATGGGTAATTTGCCACAATCATGTTTTAGGGAGATGACAGCATTATTTGTGTAACTGCAACATCGCACTAAGACGTCTTAGTAAAATGTCTCCAGGATTAAAATGGGACTCACAAATATCTGGTTTTGAAATAACCGAAACCAATGTATCCTTTAAGAAACTAATAAAATACGTAATTTTTAAAATTAAAATGAAACAAGCATGTGGTAAAATCCAATCATAAATAATTTTTCAAATGTTTACTTAATCCTAAAAAAAAAACGAAAATAAGGTAGCTTCCTGCCATAAATAATTATTCAGGGCTCCGTTTCGCAAATATCAAACCCAATCACTAGGCTCCAATTGCTACTGCTGCCATTCTACGATCGTGTTATTCAAGCGGAAAAACGACTACTTGTATTTGTTATTCAAGTGAATAGAAGCAGTTTTAACAGACAGGTAAGTGTTAATCCAGTTACAAGTATCGAAGGATTTGTTTAATCTAATAATATTAATAAATAAAGTTGTTAACATCAAGTGTTTTTAATTATTTCAAACCCATCGTTAATCCCCCCCTTCCCGCAGACTTATAATCCAGTGTTTTTTAACCACGGTGCACATTATTTTGACATTGAAATTATTCAATCTAACGAGCATAGAAACAATAATGGTGTTAATTTAGTATGACCTGAGGCGAGGGTCTGTCACGAACTTTGCGGGCAAGGACAATCTGTGTTGATGAAGTAAACTGATTTGTCACCCTAGGATTTTCGACCTCCGTGCAAGTCCTTGCAGGAAGGCCATCATCCGGGATCGCTCGTTAGCCAAGAGCCGAAATGGAAGTGTTATTTAAAATGGTCCTTCTGGTGTACACCCCATTACTGGACTCTTTGTCGGGATAAATTCTCCGCGTTCTCCGGCCACTGCGGAAGCTTCGGTAGCTCGTGTTTCCACTTTAAAGAGGTCTTCTTGCCACTAATTTCCTTTTTGTCCAAGAATCAAAAATCGAACTCAATTAAAATAACTTATATTCGTTTTTTTTCCGGTTGTTTTTTTATTCGTCAAAACTCTGACGGCTGAGGATTCGTCAGCCATCGACTAAAAACAGAATCAGTTCAAAAGTTTAAAAAAAAACGCCTTAGCTTTGTAATTTATTATTGAGGTATAACTTGGATTGTGAAATAACTGTGGTTTTAGTGTTATTGTTACTGATATCACGACATAGTTAAGCCATATTACGGCTTATGGGTAATATACCAAATAGATCCATAATAATAACTTCATTTATTTTTATTCATGTAAAAATGATTAGAAAATGGAATTTACCAACAACGTATCTCTTCACTGTTTGGACGTATTTTGTGAGCCTTTGAAGCAGCTAAGCTTGTTCACGTGTACATCTTGGCAGGATTTCTTCCAAACCACTTGGTGAACCTGCACAGCCCCCCTCTAAGCCACAAATATTTTGTGAAATGATTGATTTATACATGCGATATATTGAAGAGCACTCAATTTTTAAAAGTTTGACTTATATCAATTTTCTTGATAACGTAATTGATAATGTATCGATGTCGGTTATATCTCACACTCTCTTGAAATGTTTTTGGGTGGAGTACTGACTGGCGAAGTACAATATTGACAATGACAAGATTGTAGTTTCTAATTATTACTTTTTATTGCTGTTGAACATTTGTGAAAAAATAATACCTTTTCATCAATCATAACATTATAAATTACGTTAGATTATTTTTAAACAATCCGACACTTTAAACGCCTCTAAGCCAACCCTATTCCCCCAAGTGGTTCACTTGTTCAAAAGATGGCGTAATAACGTTAAAGGTTCTTTCCCTACGTTCCACACGCTCTAAGGTAGCGGCAAGTGCTTAAAACTATTCTAGGCGAAGTAATGACCCGAGTCGTGTGGAAACACCGTTTTTTCCAGATTTTCAACAGGTATGATCATAGGGCAGCATGATGTCAAAGTTAAAAACTTCACATCTGCAAACTGTAAAAATGACCACTTTTACTACTAAAAACTGTTTTAAATACACAATATACTCTAATTTAGTCATTGAAATTGAGGTCCCTATTAAAACTAGCTGGAAGCTGAAATAAAAAAATTATTTAGCCCTATATAGTCTAGCGTGAGATCAGCCCGCTCAGAAAAAGTACCTTTTAATTGTGTAATGACTCTTGTTGACGGATCGTCAGTCGATAACATCAGTCTATTGCGAACGCGAGGTGGACCTGGAGGATATAATGGAGGATGGATCCGGTCCTCCATTCCCTGTTCCGGAACTTCATCATCAATAAGGTCATATATATTATATTCGTATTATATGATGTTATTATATTCTAATGTAATCAGGTATAATTTTTTTTGTAGGCTTCTTCTTTTTGTGATTCCAAATATTTTTATATACTAGGATCAATTGCATATTTTTTTAGGGCATCACACCTTTTTGAACTTAGATTTTTCAAATTTATTTGATTTAAAAAACGTGTATACTAAAAAACCAAATGACTAGATATTTTTAATTTGAGATATTTCATAATATAGACCTTATGTTACCAAATAGCCATCACCTACTAAGCCCCAGGCTTCTTACCGGAATAATAAAATTTGATTTTTCTACCAAATGATTCTAGTTTAAGTTTAAAAAAAAAGTAACAATTTAAAATTATTTAAGGGTTTATGGGAGTATTTTTTTTTTATCCTAATTCCAAACGATCTCTGGATAAACAAAACGTTGTAGTCTAGAATATATGAATATTCTAAGCACACAAACTAGACTTAAAGCCAATATTTCGAATAATTCTTTTGCCACTTTGCGATCTAACTTTGTTTCCTTTTGGAATATAACTCCTAAAATAATATGATTAACGGTAGGTTCCTTGTAATTAATTGAAACCATCATCTTCAGGTGATAGTTGAAGACAAGAGAATACATAGGCATGTATATATTATTAATCACTAACTTTGAAAAGACCAAAATACATTGTCATTCACAATTCAAATAGGTCATATAATTCACAAAAAAAATTAAAGGTCAAAATAATATAAATAATTATAATCACGTAACAACTGCTTAAACAGATAAAAATTACCAAAATAGATTGTCATTCACAATTTAAACAGGTCATGTAATTAAAATAAAAAAATTAAGTCAAATTTAATGGTTAACATCACAATAAAATTAGAGTAGTTACTATAAATAGTTAAAATCATAATAAAAATACATTATAAATAACTTGAACTGTTTTTCAATCTGTTGAATTTTTATAAATTCTAATGAGTCTATGTTTTCTCATGTTGTAGCACCTTTGGTTTAAGACATCGAATCCGCTAAGAGTATTATAAATTATAGAAAAATCGCGGGGAGGCAAAAGTTGTTTCAATTAACCATCAAGGTTCAACACACACCGAAAAATACTCCACAGAAAAAAGGTTCTTGATAGTGATTGGGTTTCCAATACAATGCTGATCAATCAATCTTAATATGCAAAAAAATTGGAAAACAAATTTATTTATAATCATATAATAACAAACATACAGATTTTGTTTGCTCAATTCAAAAGACAAATTCAATATGGTACACTCCTAAAAATTATTATTATGTTAGGATTACTTATTCCAATAGAACCAACAATAGTGATCCATGGTAGAAAAAACAGCTGAATCCTGAAATAAGTGGTCTCAGTTGGGGTTTCTGCGTTGGATAGCTCCTATACTAGAGAAAAAAATTGCAATTAATTAGCACCTCCAGTAGTTTTTATGTTAGAAAGCGATTGTAATGAGGGGGGGGAAGAAATATTAGTGAATGGTGAGGAAGAAAGTGCATTTTGGAGACTACAGGTTTTAAGGCAGGCCAAGATATATACAATAGATCAATACAAACCAGTTGTAATAAAAAAAATAAAATATTTGTGACCGTTATTTTTAAAAATGATTAAAGTGTATTATTCCTCATTGATTACCTCTACTTAAGTGGTAAAGTATGACTAAAACAATTATAAGGTCTTATTAAAATGTCCATTTGAAGTTTCAATGCTTTAAAATCAGATATGAAAGTATATACAGACAGTTGATTGCTAATGGTCTGGCAACTTAAAGGTGTCAAATTAACCCATACCGATCCTGCAAAAAAACATACCGGTCTTTTTATAATTGTTTCTTAATTCATTTAAAAGCACTAAAAAATCCGCCAAAATTAAATTCCCGAATCCAGAGCGCTGATTGGCTAGAGATAGTGTGGAGAATTAATTTTACTCCTCAACAGGTGCTAAAATTGTTAAATAATTAATTAAAATAGCCGACTTTGTAAGTTTGACATCATGAAAAGGTTCCATTGCAGGAAACAAGAACCTCTATGGACTTAATTATCGTTTGAGAATTTGCATACTTCAACTGACCCAGTATCGCAGGCAATGTTCTGTAAGTGATTACAGATGCCTATCTGAAAACCTCGATGCAAATTATACTCTCATTAAAAACTAATAAAAAGTACCTTAGAAGAGGCAGCATGGAAGTTATTACGTTTCATACTACTCTCCGCATTGCGACAAGTGGATGAAAGAAGTGGTCCTGAAAAGTCATCCGTGGGTTATCTTGATGCTAACTAGTTGATCTAAAGTCAATGGCCTCTCGTTAATTTTTTTATTACTTTTTAAAAAGTGTGTAGGATCAGAGACCTCCTTCAGTTATTTAACAACGGTCTCATAACCACCAACACATTATTTAGATTGTTTCATTGAAGAAAAATATTTAATTTTCTTTTGTAACATCTAAAATTTGTTTTAAATCACTAAACTAAAATAAAAACCATTAAAACAGCTGAGGACAAATAAAATATGCGATTTCATTAGATTTAAATCTAAAACACTATTTTTTTTAAATTATTTTCACGTTACCATCTTTTACGTATTGTTAAACATCATGTGAAAATGGCACTTTTGAATCTAAAATGGCCTATGAGGTATGATTTTATACATTTTATGCCAAACGTTTGATTTGTATTACATCCTTGTCGCAACTGTCATTTGGACCAAAAACAAATCAGCATATTTTATAAGGTTTGTACCTTTACAAGCTACATTTTCGCGCTGACGACATTGTTGTGCTCAACTCACTTGTATCCTGGAAAACTCTCAAAAAAACTTCCGACACACACCGGTATTATTCAAACCTGGTTGAAAAGCTAGAAAACTATACCAAACTTACGCTTCGCCGTGAATCTAACCCACCCGCCCCTTGAACAGACAAACATTGAACAGTTGCGAGCATCTGACACAGTACGCTTAAAAGACTTGAATGACTTACACAACAAACATGCATAATTGAAACAAAAACCTATTTTCTCATAGAAATTTGGAGATCCTCTGATTATATTTTACTTCGTAGTGATAGAGGTGATATTCAATTGGCAATTAAATATACTACAGATCTCCGGAAAATCTATTATTCAATTACTCATCACTTGGAACTAACTTTATACATTACATCAAAAGTAAATACAACGCTTTATGTAAAAAACTAGACGAACCCTAACGTACTATCCTTTTCTATGATCCTATCACTTACACAAGTACTGAAACACACTCGAGCATTGAGATATACTGAATGCTAACCCCAATTCATACTCCCTCTCTTCCTCGACAAGGTAGCTGACATCTGTAACAACCATTTTTCGAGTTTTGGATTTATCTTTTACTAATTCCTAGATGTAATTTAAATTGAACATTAAAATTAAAGTGAAGTCCATTATATTTATTACAAAAACTTCTTGAGTATTTATTTACTTATCCAATATCGCATTGTAAATAAAAGGGAAACGTGAATTTTAATTTAATACATGAAGGATTGTCTATCATATACATTTATTATCTAATTGGTATATTTTGGCACCTACTTTTTATGTATTTAATTACATAACAATCTATTATTAGAACATATTACTATCTGAGGATTTCTTAGATAGTTGGAACCACTTTGTGGGAAACAAGATGTTAAATTTCTTTAATTTATAACTTCACCTTGAACCCGATGGAGCACTCTACAGACTGTGACTGTTTCTATCTCTATAGGCGTAATATGTTTCTATAAATCACCGACAAACTATGCCAAACTTTGGCAAAGCCTAGCTGAATCAAGTCACATAAGTCAGTTCAAGAGTAATAAAAAAAATTATTTGGGAAACAACTAACAACTGATCATAAAACTCCTCATTAAAGACGAGAAGAAGGATGGGGTATCAACGTTTTTGGAATTGTTTCGAATATTTCAGCTTAGATTGTACATTTTAAATGAAATGAAAAAGTGTTCAGGATTTAAAAAGAACAAAATTTAACTTAGTTTATATTATTTAATTTGTGATAGAGCGTCTCAATATTTAACTGGATTCCAATAAGGGAATCGTTCCTTATTCTACAGGATGTGCAGTCAGGACCAATTCAGCCCTATTCCCTGCTGTTCTTTCCTTCCATCATCAAATGACTTCCAGGAATAATCAAAAGATAAATCCAAACTTGAAAAACGGTTGTTACTGATGTCAGCTAACATCCTTGTCGTGGAAGAGAGTAAGGATGAATTGAGGTTAGGATTCAGTATATCTGGATGCTCGAGTGTGAGTACTTGTGCCAGTGATAGGATAGGTTATAGTTTCATAGGAGAGGTTAGTATGTTAGGTTAGAGGTCCTCTGGACTGTTATAGAATGCTTTGTATTTACTTTCGATGTATACAGTCAGTTCGTAGTGTCTTGTCCGAATAATTGAATCTGACAAATTTATATGTCAAAGATCCGTAGTATATTAAGTATCGAATAGTGAATATCACACGTATCACTACGAAGTAAAACCTTACCAGAGGATCTCCAAATTTCAATGAGTCAATGCCGGTTTTAAAAATGTTTCGTAAACTGTCTGTGTTATGTTTTCATAGAGCGTCTTCCTAATAATGATTTGTAGCCAGGAAAAATACACTTTATTGCTCGGTCTTTTTTTTTTTTTAATAAATATTTAAAATACATTTTTTTTATCCTTCACATTTATGTATCTTAACTAACATCTAATAACCAGGATATTTGGCATAGTCGCGGAATACTTCCTTGAGGTTCGTCCAAGAAAACGTAGTGAACCGAAATACTTTTAACCTTGTTTAAAAGACGAGTATTTCCCTCATTTAACGTGGTGAAGTGTCGGTTGACAATATTCTGGTAAAAACAAGCCGGCTCGTTCCATTCCATGTCGGTTTGTCGATGTACAGCTGAGGTCCCTCGCCCGAGATGGATCTATTGCCCACGTCATGGCCGTCGCTATAGCAGATAAAACATCCTACAAATGAGCGAGGGGCAATTATTCAAAGGTAAAAGGGAGGACCATATAGGGACGAAGGCGGGCAAGGACTCAGGATGAGAGGCCCGGCTCGACGGTGACAGTCACAAGTGGCTTCGCCAGTCGCGTGCTGATGAAGCTATAGTTGAACACGCCAATCCACCAGTCACCTCCTTGTCTACATTTGCATAGGCTTGCTCAGCGCTCGACAGTCACCTCCATTGTACATCAATAGTGGTCTCTCTATGATATCACAATTAGGATCAGTGAATAGTAGTATACTCTGAGAACAGCGAGCTGAAAAAACAAAATCCTGTGATGTATCTCAATATCAAGTAGATTAATAGGTTTATCGTCTGTGAAAAAGTTGGAAACGCTAAAACGATTTTTTTTTTTCTAAGCAAAGACTTTCAGTGCAATGAGGAGCTACAGTGTCAACATCAATCCTTGTCTACTTTGGAGGAAAAGACAGAAGTGAATTGTGTCTTATTAACCTACCTAGTACGGCGATACCCTGATAACGTTGTCAAACAAGATGATGGAGAAAACATGATAACATGCAAGGCAAAATCTGGTCAGCTGTTAACTCGGCCTGAAATCGAAGGCGAGCTATGGCTTAGACTTAAGGTAGGAAGAATTCATACTGTAGGAGATTCTAGATTTTCTCTGGACATAAGACGTTAAATTGTGTAAGCCACGCAGGTGACTGGTTAAAATGTGAATTTGAAGTTGTTAATTTAATTTTCAATGTGTTCTCTTTGTAATTTTCATTTCTTGTATTAGTTTGAATTGTACTGTCATATTTTTTGTTGACTAAAGTTTAGTTTGAGTTCCTCAGCAACATTTTTCCTTGAAACATGTGTCAAAAAGCTAACTATTGTGCCTATACCTACTATGTTAGATAGTTTATTAATGTATTTGCAATCAGACTTTTTTATTAAAATTATTTTTTAATTTGTTTTTCCCCACCTAACCATTTTTAAATGTTCACATGGTGTTTTCTTACTTTCAAAAACGAAAAAAGTAATAATTTGTACCACATTAGGGATTCATCCTTACACGTAGTAACGTATGATAAGATCAAAACTATCCATGCACAGAGTATTGCGAGATGTGTTGCCAAAATAAAAAGTTATAATCCTTGTGGATCTTTAGATCTTCCTTGCAGTTTTTACTAAGCAGGTAAATGGCTATTATGTATATTTTCATTATTTTAATTATATTATATTGAAAGATGTACATTAAAATAAGACAGCTAATAAATATATCCGTAATTTTCATAATGTTTGCTTTAATTCTTAATTTGAGTTAGCCCTCTTGAACTATCACTTGACCTACTGCCTCTCAACCTTAAATCCGGGTTTCTTAAACGGATTCACTACTTTTATACTCAATTAGCTGGTCATATATCCTCATGAAGCTATGTTTAACTTCCAGATTCATCCGTGAAGTAAAATAATGCAGCCGAGTATCAAACCCAGAACTACGCTGTTAGAAGTCAGGCTAATTACTGGACTATAGAAATAGTCCATCATGTGTTACAATGAGAATATTCAATTCATATTTACATCGGTATCATGTTAGAACAAAAAATCCTCTCCAAACGTATCTTTTTTTATCTACGTGTTAATGAAATGATTACTCGACGTTTCACCCATTCAGGAACCCTAAGGTGACCGCAATTCAAAACAAGATACGTAATTTACATATACAGAAACCAAATACAAACAAAGAATGTATTAAATAAATAATAATATTGGAAACAATAAAAAAAGTATAACAACATACCTGTACTTGATAATGTCTTTTAGTTTTTATTAATCCACTTTTACTGTTTCTATTGTTTCCAAGCTTATTATTTATTAATTAAATGATTTGTATGTGATTGTCTTCCAAATATGTAAATTCATATTTCTTGATATGAATCGCAGTCTTGTATAGGATGCCTGAAGAAATGAAACGTCTACTGAAATCATTTAAATAAAAAAAGATGTATTTGGGGGAACTCCAAGGTTTTTTAAAAATAATTTTAATACTGTTTCATTAATAAGTACTTAGTAGCATTTAGCTATCATTATAATTCGTTTTTTTTTTTTGGATTTTGCGATAATTCCAATATTACTTATGTTGGCATTCGTCAATAATGTAAATTTGTTGGGGCTCCCAACATCAAGTGACCAACCTCTGGTCTACAGATATGGTAGCAGGTGAGTCTAAATGGGCAAAGCCCGATATGCCGGGAGTCGGGGGCAACTGCATGTTCTGTTTCGTGCTATTGGCTAAGGTGTGCACGACTACTGCACAGCTCTTTGGCGGACAGACAGTAAATACAAGAGCCAAGGGAGGATTGTTAGGGAGCTATTCGCTGGAATATTCCGCGGCTTGCGGTAAAAGGATCTGGTCCGCTGGCTCCCGATGTTTAATGAATATCAATGCGTGTTCTGCCCTTTTCTCCGGTCCTTTTAAGTATTTCACGAATCCACCCTTTGCATTCTTTAAACGGCCTCCCTCCGCGTGTTCGACAAGGGAGCCTTCGAGGAGCACAATGACAACGCGCTCTTTCCGAGAAGTACTCTTCTCCCTAAGGCGACGCCCTGTACCCCGTGCAGTTCAGCATCGTTAATTGCAACAATTGCGGATTAATGCTTGTGTACTATCACAGAATCAGCGTGTCTCCGTAATTTGTTATTTAACTAGCCATAGGACACTTGCTGAAGGATTAAAAGTCTCACTTGACAAACACTTCGTCCAGCACTTTGTATAACTGCCACTGGTTCGACAATTCTTTCATTAAAGTAAGCTATAATACTATCAATAATACCATGAGCTATAATAATAAATCAAAAATATATCTGCATCTCTTCGAGAATGAAATAACTAGAAAAAAAACTCCTGGCCAAGCTCCTATGAATAACATTGACGTAACGATAACGAGTTACTGGCAAATAAAAAGAACTGTTTCCTCATGAAAAAAGTGAAATAAAGAGTAAACCTCTATCAAAAATAATAATAAAATTAAATAAAAAAAATTAAATCGACATTTATGGAAAAAAAAGGATTTAGTAAAAAAGAATAAAACATTGAACAAAAACCTTTAAATTAATCCTTACAACATAATATACAAATAAAATATATAATAACCAAGGATATCATACATCTGAATACAATAAAACAAAAATGAAATCACTTTTGTCAAAAGTGAATTTCAATTCAGTAACTAAAACCATAGTTAAAAAAAAACATTACGAAGGAGTTAGTAAAATTCAATAAAATATTAAACAGAAACCTTTAAATTAATGCATACAAAATAGTATACAATAACAACAACCAACTATAGTTACAGAAATCTGCAAACAAATTTTAGAAAAATTAGTTAAAGCCCAAGGGAAGCTAAACATAAAAGCACCCTTATGAGGAAATAATAGTAGGTCGATTATAATCAATTACTTTATACTTAGTTAAACGGTAGGAGGATAATGATGGAGGATCTTGACCTTCAAACTAATTTTATGTATTATGTGTTTGGGCTGTTATAAACTATTATTTACAAATTAAATTTAAATTTCAAAATCATCTTTATTATTATTTTTTTTAATTTTCTAGTACTAAAGAAGAAGAATATTTTTTCCGTGTTAGTTGCAAATAATCAATATAATTGGACACAGTTAAAGAAAATTTATATGAATAAGCATGAAAACATCGTGTAATGTACAAAATGTAAGTAAATGCAGGAAGATAAGAAAGAAATTCTACGAAAGGTATTAGTACTATGGTAAATGGGTAGGTTATTGGGTCAATGTAGTTGTACGGTGGTAAATAATGGGTTATTTATATTTTTTTATTTCATAGCCCCTTTAAATTTACAGAAAATTATATACAATTATAGATCCTCAGTCGAATCTATTAACAAATTAGTTTTGTATTTCCTGTAGCGTCGCTAGATTATATACAGGTTTCCTTATTTTATAGAAATTACATAATGGAATAAACAAGTATAATGATACACATTATACGTGACTGGACTGAACTGACTAATAAAGCTGATGGGGCTCACCTTTTTGATTAAACTTAAAACTAACTTACATACTATTTCTTAACCTAATTTTTCCCCGACAGTCTGTTGCCATCGATGCTGGAGCGGTGGTGGGGTCCTAGTGTTAAACACTGGGTTAGTTAAGTGTTGCAACGAGTAAAAAAACTTGATGTGTCTGCGGGGGATGAACTCACTCACCGATGGCACACCAAGTAAAGGGTGCAGGTCAGCGTTCCTTAACCCTTTATTTATTTATTTTCATAAACCCTTTTTTTTCATGTACTGCATGTGCAGACGCATTCGAAGGAGGATAGAATTACAAGACAATATCTTTTTGAAGTTAAAAGGTCAAATAACATATATACAAGTTTAGGTGGTGGGGCTCACCTTCGGTTTACAATGTGGTAAACTAAAAACTAAAACCTAAAACTAGAACCTAAGACTAAAACGTTCCTGCCTCGACTGCGTCTTGCCATCGATGGGGGAACGGAGTGGGGGTTATCGTATGTTACACCGGGTTTGTCAAGTATTGTAGGGAGTCGAAAAATTTGACATGTCCACGTTGAATGAATTCATACACCGCAGGCAGCTCAAAGATCTCGTTAAGCTCACTGTTGCTCCGCTGTTCGAATGAAGTATGTCTGACCACTTTCATCAGTATACCGTTTTGGAATTGTTGGAGTCGTCGAGCTGTCGTATACCTCAGATGACAAAAATTATTATTTTTTTTTTTTTTTTCCCTTAGCTCTCAAACTTATAAAATAGGATGTGGGAAAATTACTTTGGGCTAATGAGTGCCTTTCACTAAGGGGAGTCCCCCATTTGGAGGATGTATGAGAAGGATATAGGGTGGGGTATGCCTAAAGGAGGCGGGTGGAATCAGGAAGGTAGTGAGAGTCTACCGAGGGTGGAGCCTAGGAGTACCACCTAGGCAAGGGTTTGAAGTCGGCCAGGTCAAGCCTGGCCAGCCCCGGCAGGGGCCTGAAATAAGTCGGCCTCTCGGCCGGAAGGTCGACCCTGCTTAAACAGGTAGATGGGGTCTTCGGAGATCGACCTCGATCTCTCGGCTGGGTGTAGATCTTCAGTCTCCGTCAGGGGGCTAGGGTTCGATCACATCCATCTGTCTCCAGGCTTGGGCGGTCCAGCAGTGCTTCCATCTGACGGGCATTGGTGGTGGTTGAAGGTCGGAGAATAGTGGGTTGTGGCTGTGTCGGAGTGAATCAAAAAATTTGATGTGTCTTCTCTTGATGAAATCTTGAATGGTGAGCACTTCAAATTTTTTATGCATCTCGTCTGCCTTCATTCGGTCGAACGGGGTATGTTTGAGGGAGGTGCGGAGAACTCTGTTCTGAAATTGCTGGAGCGTTTTGAGAGTGTTAGGAGTCAGATACTTGAAGAGAGGGGTCCCATACATCAAAGCAGGTCTTAGGACGCTCTGGTATATCAGCAGCTTGAGGCGTACCGATAAAGCCGGGCTGTGAAGGAGGTGTCCGAGGCTGAAGAATTTCTTCCTAACACTCTATGACAAAAAAGTATCGTCATCGTAAAAAGTATTGATGAAATCTTTTTTCACTAGCGGGATGAAGCCCTTTATTGTGCTATGTATCTTGAATTTAATTATAATGTTATTATTATTATTACAATAAACTATCAATAAAAATGATGTGGATTTCGATACCTTACATTAACTATCATGGCCTAAGAACAATGATTTAATTTAAATTTAACCAAATTAGTAAGTTCTTGATTTTGAGGTAATAAAATATGTCAGTTAATTAAACATTTTTATGACAAAATATCCATTAAATTCTTATTTAAAATAAATTAGAAACATTGAAAAATTCAAATTAGTCGGAATAGTTTATTAAATGGAACCAATACGTCCTTAGCGTACTCCTTAAATTATGTATTTGGGCATGTTAATTGTCCTTGGAAAGATAAAAAGCGACCTTTAAAAAAAAAAGAATTCACGTTTTTTTTCCCTGTAAGCCCTTGGGTTGGTGGGCGTTTGGATCCTCAGCCGTTTTATTAATATTCAAAGAGCCTGAGAAATTGATTCAAAAAACAAGTTCCATTTGTTAGCGCACTCCAGCTCCCTTGTTCTTTGTCCCCTTTCTGATTTTGTTTATGTTACAAAAAACCGAGACCCCAAACGATAGATCCTTGACAGGGAATAATGTCCCTATTTAAAAAGTTGCATGCTATCTTTCTCGAACATTGAAGAAGCAGCCGTGTTTTTTTGCATAATGACCAGAGGAGGAATGTATTTGTCACCATCTATTTAAATTTTTCAGTTGACCGGAATTAACTGCTTATAAACTTTCAACTGTCCGAATCTTTAATAACATTTGCATATAATATAGGTTTCTTTATTTTACGGTCCGAAAAAATATATCATTTTAACATGTTAACGCTTACCAACGTTTCCTTGCTGTTAGTAACCAAGACTAGAAGCCTTTTAGTTCATATATATTATTTTAAACGTTAAATACTAGATGTTCAAAAATGTTCTTATTTTTAGCAAGAGTTTACTTAATTTTTACCTTGGTTAGGTTTTATAGTTTATACTCTTTATTGGGCTATAATTACAATCTGCCTTTTATAAGGCAATCAGTAATTGCGATAAACGCTCTCATTCATACCATATTTACAATTCATCATTCACTCACTCATTCATACAATATTTACAGACAGCCCAGAGACCTCCCAAATCCACATGCGAAGAGAAAGCGGAGGTTTGAGGTATCAAAAAACATCACGACATTTAGCATGTTCAAATGTGGTATTATTGGAAATGTGTTTTTTTTTCCCTTGCTGCAAAAAACTTTTGGAATACATAGGACTCTAATCCACCAAAAAGGGTGTATGTGTTAGTTAAGGAGTCATTAGGCAATATATAATAAAACAATGCAACTATGGTTGTTAGACATTGTAAAATTCATTCGCTTACCTTAGTACCTGATGCTCTAGCTTATTATTATACCTGTGGAAATCATTGGACTAAAGGAAGGAGGTGAGTATCAAAAGAGAACTAGACGCTTCAGATGTGTAAAAACCACTCTGAAATAAAACAAAACTAACTTACTGCGAGTGCACAACGTGTTGCTTCGACGAATGTCTGGAGGGCTCTTTCTTTGTTTTGTCAATCTGTAGTTTACTGTCATACTTCCCCATCATAAAAGTGGGGGTCACAACCTGGTATACCCTTATGTACCTGACAGAGTCGTAAGCACAGATCATTTTAACCGGAAACTCATTCCCTTAAAATTAACCTAATTACATTAAATAAATTCAATTTTATCATATAAATACTATTACAATAACGTACGACTCGAGATATACGATAAAAAGGGTTGGGTAGTTGTATCAAGAAGCAAGGCTAGAACTTAACTGAACTTTATTGACATTTCTCCCCTATATATACAATCTGAGTGAGGCTTAGCCCCACTATCTCTTACTGTTTACACTAATGTTATGGATAAACCTGTCTGACTTGTTAACTTATATATATATATATATATATATATTTTCATTTATTTCAATGTTTTCAATAGGTGCTCAAAATAAAATAATGTTTGTGAAGAAGCACTAATGATAGCAATAATTTTGGCCCAGAATGATACCCGGCTACAGAAACCTCAGAAGGCCATTGCATTCTAGGAATGTCCAGAAAGGTGTATGTTTGTTGATAATAAACTTGTATAAATCAAGTAATAGTAATAAATTAACAAACAAAATCGATGATTTTTCAACTGTGTAATCACACAATTTGGATGGCAATTTCAAGGGATTTCGTAGCTATGCTCCAAACAATTACCAAAACATGAAACATTATTCATCAGGACGCCAATAATTAACGAATTTCATAAATGTCTATTCTTGAATTACCAACTAATTTGCTAATATGTCATATGTTTTGTAGCGAGGATGGTTTTTTTTTTAACGTTTTGTATGCATTGAGAAAATTGTTAACTAGCATATTGCGATCTTTAATTTGAGGTATTTAATATCAACACAAGCTCCTATCTACTACAACCTAAGACAGAAAAGGACCTATGGAAAAATCCTGCTTGTGATAAATAGGAGAAAGAAGGTGCTCCGAACAAAAAAGTTATCGAATATCTAATGCATAATTTTAATGCCAAGCAATTGATTACACTATATGTATTTTTTGCTTTCGAATAGGACATCTGTATAAATTTCATATCTCAAGCATTAACAGACAGACACATAGATGAAAACACTAAGGTTTGAGGTTTTGAAAATATCATAAGATATGATAAGGGTAAGTTAACAACCCACTTCTGTGGTATTTATAAACACAGGCACTGGTTTATACGAGCTGATTATGCAGACAGAACCATGGACTCACAAACAATGGCTAATGTTGAGAATACATTTGCACTGAATAGACGTTTTGGAAAATGACTGAATATTTAGAGCAGGTCATATATGTTCTGTTCTTATCCGTTCTTGTTAACGGAAAGTACCACTTTATTAGGCAGAGCTTTTGTTTACTGTCATACAACAAAATTCATATCATATTCTACAAACTCATATCATTCTCATAGTCTTATTATAGTTATATTCTTCAAACGAATTAAAAATCATTTTCTTAAAACGAATCAATTTATAAAACGAAAATAATTTGGATTCAGCTACACCGCTCCCATGTACTACAACCTTAGACGGGAAAGGACAAATAGAGGGATTATATTAAATAATAAATCCTTCAACAAAATTTGTGGTAGAAAGAAGCTCATTTGGAAAGAAAATACATTGTTTGTCCATATTTTGTTTTAAGGCTTAGGTTAGACGATGTGCGGGGAATGTCTTTTTTGATTCTAATGTGAATTTATAACGTACCTTAGTCAGTTCTAAGCTAAAGAACTTCATAGACATCATCTTTATAGTTTTTATTTTAATAGTTGTGAGACATCCGTGCTCAGGAACCATTTTCCTGAATTCGTTAGAAGTTTTAAAGGATTTAGGAGGAAATTTGCTATTTGTCGTTTTATTTTTAATTATCATGTCAGACATTACAGTCTTTTCATCCCACTCAGACCCCGATGTAGCATCCAATAACCTTCAAAAACACCTTGATGAGTTGGATTAAAGTTAATGAAGCAAAATGTTCCCACATTACCTTCACCCTCTGCCGCAAGTCTTGTCCACTAGTTTCTTTTAATTCCATTCCACTCCCTGTATCCAAGTCAGTCGACAAACGGCTGACCTGGAATCCAAATACGAGGCTAAAAAGACAACAACACACAGAAGCTTTGGACAACTGTACAGACTACTTCAAAGTACATCCCATCTCTCAATAGAAAACAAATTACTAATTTGCAAAGTTATACTTAAGCCAATCTGGACATACGGAATAGAGCTATGGGGGACAGCAAAAAATTCGAACATCAAGCGTATCCAATCCTTTCAATCATAAGTCCTGAGAACAATAGTAAATGCCCCTTATTACGTCAGCAACAAACCCCTTCATAACGATCTTAATCTTCTTGAACTCATCCCTTCCAAGTTCATGAAATTCCATAATAACCTATCCAACCACTCTAATCCCGTAGCACAGTCATTGCACTGCACCACTCATCCCTATAATCCACCTCGGAGACTGAAACGGCAGTAGCCTCGTGCCTTCTCCTGGCAATGGCCAGTGTCTCCAACCACGTCCTCAGCGTATGAGGCTCTCGCGCCCTTCGACACCCTCCACTAGCGGTGGACGGAGGAGCGTGGGGGACTTCCCAAGACTCCACTTTCTTTTTTCCATACAAGGGAGGTCACAACCATGTGAATTTGGGAGGCCTCTGGGCATATGGTATGAATGAGAACATTTGTCAGAATTACTTATTGCCTAATAAGGCAGATTGTAATTTTAGCACAATAAAAATGTTTCAAATATAAAAAAAAAGTATCATGTCTCGACAAATGTATGCGGTGGATCGATGGGAGTAAGCAGCAATATTTAAGGAAGTTTTCTTATACATATTGATATAATGTCGTCTTCTTATCATGTAAGTCAGGTTGTCAGGTGTCAAATAATTTTGATCAGTTGTAAATGCTTGTAGCTGGTTTGATGTCTCAGGACAGCATTTCTAAGGTATTAATATTTATTAACACGTATAACAAAATAGCAACATCAATTAGATACCACTTCCCATCTCCAGTACCTTAGATTAGGTTTCATCTAGCTAAAGGCTGATTTGGTAACCTCATACAAGGTTTAATTAACATTCCCTTATACTATAAAGCAGTGTGCGCGTATAGAAATAGTTGCGAAAACCAATTTGGACACCCAAACTTTTCACCTAACGTGTCCAAACGTTCTAGTCAGAAGTCCTCAGAACTGCTGTAAACCACTCCGTCATTCTACATTAAAAACTCACCCCTTCACACAGATCTTCATGTTTTATTACTTAATTTACATTTAAACTCTACCCTAAAGATTTTTCGATTTTCATAAAAATCTATTCATTTATCACAATCCTCTTGCCTGCTCTGCTTATCAAGCAACACTCATCTTTACAACCCTTCTCGTAGCCTAAGACGGCAGTGGTCTCACGATCTATCTGTAAATACAAAAGCATGTCATCGCGACCTGAGCTTCTGTGGCTCTCTTGCCCTCTCTAGTCTTAGGGGACACCCCACACCGTAGATTTGTTTCGGGAGGGGGAGATATTCCTGACCAGAATGTGAATTGTACATATCGATCAATGAATTATTACTACCCAATTAATAATGCTGGCAAGCAAATTATTAATAAAATTATTTATATATCTTGTCTGAATTATTTAATGCTGAGAAAAAACTATCTGATAGAACACCTGGCCAGGGTCTGAAATAAACCGACTTTCAGAGAAGAGATGAAGAGGACGCCGGTGGCAAGGTGTCAACATACGTCTGCCCCTATCTGTCCCAGTGAGATCTGCCCGCAGATACACTCACCCATCCATTGTATTCAGATTCCATATGGAACCGGACGCAATTCCGTTTAATGGCTACCGTTTGTTAGGATATCTCAGCCGGTCTGTATCTACCCCCCCTCCCAGATATACGGATGCATGTGTGTAACGCTCCCTGTTTTTTCGAGAGATGACTGGAGTTTTTCGGATTTGTCGTGCATTATATATAACTGGAGCGTCGCTAGTAAGCCTTGTTCCCAAGACGCAAGACTGGTCGGAAATTCGTCTTACCTAGGAGGTCCAAAGGGGCCTCAAGACTCGTCATGGCTCGTGGCGATTCGGAGTCACCCTTTCCAGTAAAAGGTCCTGCGATAAAAGGCTTGACAATCCGGCAGACGACAAGACAAGTACGGCTAGGTCACACGATCCCATGCCGGTATTTGTGATTGTTGAATTTGTAAGTTATTTTCAAGTTTTCTGGGTTTTTTTTTTTATCCCGATTAGCTCTCAAATTTTTAAGATTATAGATAAGGGAAAAATAAAGGGTATTTATTTGGGGTGAGCGGATCCTTTTACTAGGAGTACCTGTTTGAAGGTGGAGTGAGGGAATTTTCAAGTTCTTTAGAAGAAGAATAAGAGAGTAGAATAATGAAGTCATAACGGGGCATGTTGACGAGAAGGGAGCCTCTTGACTTCACCAGACCTCGCGCCATAGGAACGGTTCCCGATAGGAATTTGGCCATACGTACCAACCTCAAGCACTACAAGATTTGTCAATACCACCCTCCGTTATAATAATGCTTGTGTCAGATGTCAGTATCTGGTAATTTTGTTATTATTGAACTATATATTTTTTTTAATGTGTACCAGCAGTTCACAGATCGATTCCATCAGCAATAAAAAAAAAAAAAATGAACAATATCAACGGTGAATGGATATTTATGATTTCAATGTATTAAATTTATGGAATTCTGCATGGTCCACCAACGTATGTAAATAAAAAAAAGTCGGAGAAGCGCTATGGTGTCCCTTCATCCCCGACAAGGTGGCGGGGAATAGAATTAAACTGTAATTCTATTAATAATTCCCCCCCCCCAAACACTTATGAAACTAAGCAAATTTGATTTAATAAAATTCATACATATTTATTTTATCAACCTAATTCAAACAAATACATCCTCTAAAGTGTTAATTTCATATTCCTCCATATTTCCGAAGGGCAAGCCTCATCAATTTTTCATATCTGAACTGAATATGTATATTACTTCTCAACGTAAAACACATAAAATACATCAATCTCTATCTAACTAGAAGTGATTTGATTTTGGGTTCCTCTAAATTAGCTTTTACAATTTACAATCCATCTCTTAGTCCATTCCTGTACTTGACTTCATCTGCCCATTTCATCTTAGTTATTCATTATTTAACCTTGGGGAGCCCACATTTTTTTTTTTACCTTGCGCTGTGAAATTGGCACCGTTAGTTCCAATATTCAATACTTAACAGTCCCTTCGTACACGTTGGATTGTCGCTGTAAAAAAAAATCTGAATAATTTTGGTATATGTTGATGCATGGTAAACATTGCATCAGTTTATACGGTCTAAGTAATAACTTAAAAAATAATATTTTTGTGTCACCATTGGTTTGATAATGAACTGAAGTCACGATTGTGTTATATAGCTGAGCACCACACGACTTTTTAAACAGTGCAGCTATAATCCCCTTCTAGAAGTATTTTATTCAGTCTAAACCTTTGTCCAAAAAAAAAAAACCTGAATTCAGTTGGCCAGGATCTGTTGATAGCACCCATAGAGGTTTTAGTTTTCCAGGGCATTTGGTAAAAATGTAAATTTCAGGTATGTCTGTGGGCATTTGCACCCTTTTTATGGGATTGAATTACAATCATCTTTCGATGACAGTGTAAAAACTCATTGACCCTCTCACATTTCGAAATATATTTTAGAAAATAAAGCTCAGTCCTGAGCTGTTGGTTTCAAAACTTGACTTGCCCGATGGGGAGCTCGTTATCGGAGAATTAGGGGTCGGATTAGCCCAGAAAAACAATCTATCTCTTATCTTGGAATGGGATCGAACAGGTGGAGGCGATGGAAAAGAATTTTGAAGTAGCGGGGTTTTAGATACCACATTTTATAAGAAGATTTACAACCAGTTCATTAACAAATATTTTAAAATCCAAGTTAACATAGTAGTAACATTGATTTCGAGCAGCAGGTTCCCCCAATATGCTTTATATTATGATTTATCCTCCCTTAGCTTCATAAAAAGAATTTTACATGTTTTAAATTGTGTAAGTAGGCGTAGGAGTAATATCTCATTGTATTTTTTTAATGTATCAAATTTTCCTAATAGAAAAATATAATTTGTATCTTTTATACCAGATAAAAATTTAAGTTTTTTTGTTTTGTTTTTTCTTAGCTCTCTAATTATAAGATTAAGGATGAGGGAAAAATAAAGAAATATTTGGGTTGAGCGGATCCTTGTACTATGAGTGCCTGCTTGAATGTGGTGTGAAGGAATTAAGGAGTGTGGGAAGCCTCGGTAGAAGTTGATTGTTGCGGTACAGTGGTGAGAGTCCACTGGTGGCTGGGCCTAGAGTCTCTAGGCATGTATTGCAGTCTTATTTAGTTGGATATCAGTGAGGGTGCCCCTTAGAGGCTTGTTGTTGGTGGGCCAAGCGCCGTGATGTCCACCATTTGGTCTGCTTTACTAGATCTTGCCGGTAGCGGTGGGGGTGTCATGTCTCGAAATAGAGGGTTTTGGCTATGTTTCATCGAGTCAAAGAACTTGATGTGTCTTCTTTGGATGGCTTCGGTGATTGTGGGACATCCAACTTTTCGTGGATGTCGGGAGCCTTCATATCACGAAAAGGGGTATGCCGTAGTGCCGTGCGCAGGATACCCGCGCAAAGATCATACCTGAATTAATTCATTTGTTTCTTGATAAATAAATATTACGAGAATACATGTATATGTATTTCGAAGTTTTTATCATATGACTTTTCATTTTACTAACTGAAGATTTCTGATGAATAAACTATATATTGGAAGATTTCTTGTTGGTCTTTCTTGATATCATTTCACAACTCGCACCAACCATTAAAATTAAAATGATCTTATTTTTTCAACATTAGAGTTAGGCTAAAAGAAGCAAAAAAAATTCTGGGTCGTATGTTGAAAAATACAGATATTACAGGCTAATTATGTTATGCAACTTTAGTACTGCAGTAATTCGGAAATTTCTCATTATAAATTACCATGTATACATTTTTGCAACTAAGATTTATTTGTTAAGGATATTTATGAAGATAGCAATATCGAGCTAAATTAAATAGGAAATTAAATGACATATTGAATGTTGGTATTAGCTGAGCTAGAATGCCGATTAAATCATATCAGCACATCGTTGACTGTAGACTTAGAGGAATCTGAGTAGATGAAGTAACCTTAATAATTTATTTTCATCTGTGGTGGGCGAAGAGCTGCCAATTAATTTGGTTTTTAAGACAAGGTTCTCCTTTAAAATTTATTTTTTATCACTAGCTATAATGAATAGTGTCCTAATTTCGCCGAGGACGGAGGATCAGCCCGTATATTTAGAACTAAAAAAACAGGTGGGCGTCTAGAGATGACTAGCAGGAGACACCGGCCCCTTTGATGTTCACTAACAAGTAACTCATCCCGCAAGTATTTTTCAATTAGATAGAAGAGGCGGAGGAGGTTTTGGGTCAGAGAGGATCCCCTAATTGGAGGCAGACCCTAATGGCAGGAAAATGTCAACCCGAAATGGCTCTGAGTCCCGCTGGCTCTGATAACATTGACGGCCTGCGATGAAATATCGGCGACTCCATCGGCGTCCGGCCTGTCCATTAGCGTTCTCTCCCTCTACATCATCCCTGTCGTTTTTAACTTTAAACGGAAAAAGTGTTACTTGCTAGGCCCAAAGGAAGATGCTCTACTTTCATTCATTTTATAGTTATATTCCACATTTCGATATGATACTAAGATTAAATTCATTCATACTTATGTACGATTCACATTCCTACCAAAATTCGTACAATATATACAAACACATTCAGCCCAGGACTTTCCGTATTACTAAGAGAAACAAGCAAGCTGGAGAAATATACAAGAACGCTGACAAATAAAGCAGCGAGCCCCGCCTCCTTCTACCGTTTTGCTATGTGCAGAAGACTAGTTTGTGACTTTTCAAATTTGATTTCGGGTCTCAATCCCGGATCCACTACATCATTATTCGAGTAACTACTCATTTTTTCCTCACATGGCTGACTGAACCCGAAGCCGTCACACCCGTTAAGAAACAATTTTTATCTATAATAATAATAGATATAGTAAATAATTTATATTATAATAAGTTGTATACATGGAAGACGTCAAAATAAAGAGGTATCTTTTGAATTAATCATCAAATTACACTAATCGACCAAAACCTATATTTTATATTTACAAATAAAACATCTAACATGGACAAAAAAAATAAAAACACTGTGATAAATATGAGTAATTTCCCAAGGATAGTGTAGTTTGTGCCAACTTATAGGGTGTAGCGAGCGCCAACCATATATGTAAATTACCCTATACTCTGGTGCAACTAATGTATTGTAATTAGATGTAAAACATGCTTTTCTGGTAATAAATCATGGAGATATCGGCAGTCATAAAACAAGTAACAGAGGGTCGAAGGTCCAGCAATAAAACCTGAGAGGGTAAGCCACCTGACTGTCATAAAACCAAACCTGGCAGACCTAGGGTCGCCTCTAAGCGGTCATAAAACCTAAGTGGGTGAGTCCCTAGCAGCCATAAAACGCACCCTTTTATCATAAAAGGGGATTGGCCACCTGGGCATCATAAAACATTCTCCCTTTCAGCCGGCTCCGCCTTCCACTAGGAAGGGGAAATTATATTTAAATCAGGAAGTTTCCCCCTGTAGAGACACTCTTTCCCAGTCTCCTCGGCCACTCTACTCGGTTGCTATACGCCAGGGCCGCTTGGCCCTGGAAGGGCAGACACACAGATTCCTCGACAGCCTACTCTCTCTGCCGCACCTCCGCACCATCATCCTCTCACAGCCTCTAGCCGACCTTCTGACGACTTGTACCTTACGCTGCCGATCTCCCGCCCGAACTCTGAAAACTGGTCTTATTCTTTATGAACCTCTGTCCCTCTTCTCCTGAACACAGTGTATTGTCGGGAAACATCCCTATCAATAAAATGGAGTCAGATATTAACGCCGACATGGAACATGGTCCATGTTATAAACTACAACAATCCGCACTTGTCACCAGGGCTAGAGTGATTAGGCACTCTCCTAGTGACGCCCCCGACATAGGGTAAATAGAAGTTACTCTTTTTACGGACCAGAAAATCTCGCCTTGCTTTCCATACATTCGGCGTCGGTATTGAGAGATGGGAATAGTTCACGATCCTTACACTGCGAGCACTGGCACTGTTAGTAGCTCTTGATGGTTAGAATAACCACCTTCCTGATTGGCCAAAATAAACAGTTCTCTCATTGCTGGGCGCAGGAATGAACTGCCTATATAAGACGAAAAATTTAGGTTTTTTACGTAGGGCTGATCCTCTAGCCTGTGGAACACCTCTATCAGCCGTGCGCTCCCCAGTTGGGGTAGCCCGGTACAAAAAATACTACTAGTTGATGTTTTGGCCGACGACATCGCGGTGTATAGTACAATACGATTGTCAAGAGAGCTCTTTGACTAGCAGAACTAACTTGTAACTTGAGGTTAATGACAAGTTAGGTAAACTCGACATTACTGTGAACTTAGGTAAGGCTGACTGCGTAATATTCTCATTTTAGGAGGGAAAGAAGCCATTGTCCACTTCCTACACAGCATAACTATGTTTTGCCATTAATCAAACGGGCTCGTATAATTGGACATAAAAATGGACCAACATCTCCGTGTTTGTAGCTATTTTGCGAGGAAGTTAAAATAAGCGCGCTTGAAGTCGAGCCGACGTACCAACCTGCTGACCTCCCTTAATCTATGTCTACACCTCAAGATCATGATTTGTAGGAGCATACTTAGGCCTGCTCTAATGTACACTGAATGATTGTTAGTCATCTGACGGAGGTAACAGCAAAGCGACTCTAGCAATTTCAAAATAGGATACTCATGAAAGTGGTCCGACCTACTTCATTCCAGCAGCGGATGGACAGTGAGCTCCAAGAAGAATTTGAGCTGCCTACGGTAGGCGAGTTCATTCACCGTAGACATATCAAATTCTTAGATTCGCTTCAATATTTAACAAACCTCTTGTTTGACACAATTTTCCCCTATCCGTTTACCCATGGCAGCAGACAAACGAAGTGGGAACGCTCTATGATTAAGTTAATTTTATGATAGTATTAGGTCCCAATATGTAGTCCAAAAGTGAGCCCTATCACCTAGTCCCTAAATTATATAGTTTAACAATTAAAAGATAGGTATGTAAGGTTTACGAACACTACTTACAATGCATAACATGCAGTACAAGGAGCCATTTACTGTTAATCATAAAATTAGGGTCTAAGAGGGGGAAACAATTAAGCAGTCGGAACCATACACTTGAAGTGAACACTTAAGTCAACACTCTCTCTGTCTCTCTCTCTCTCTCTCTCTCTCTCTCTCTCTCTCTCTCTCTCTCTCTCTCTCTCTCTCTCTCTCTCTCTCTCTCTCTCTCTCTGTCTCTCTCTCTCTCTCTCTCTCCCTCTCTCTCTCTCTCTCCCTCTCTCTCTCAACTGGCAAAGCGACCTTTGCCATTCAGACGACGGCTTCTGGGGCCCTACAAAATTTACTTGAAGCGTCTCCCTCAAAGGTCTAGTCTTCCTCTTTTGGTTTACAATCACCATTCGGATCTGGACTGCTTTCGCCTACGCTCAGATACCGAGTGTGGACTCAAGGTCATTCTAAGATCACGTAAGCTACCGATAATACCTAGCCTGTACCTCTTCTCCTGAATATAGTGCACTTTCAGGGCACACATCCTAAGATTATATGGAGTCAGATCAATAAACAAATACGAATTAAGCTGCCCACTGACTAGGCGGCCATCAAAGGAGAAAGACCATAGGTTTGTCTTCGTCCACCGGGGAGTGGCTAGGTCGACGAGACCTCCCCCGGTGGGCATGCCTCAACATCAATATAAGAAGACAACTAACTGACACTGTATTGAAAAGTTCTTGGTAACTGCTTGCCGTACGCAGATGGTTGCCCAATGTTAGCCTGTAGACATGCAGGGCTTTGTAGGTGGCGAATAACCACTGTTTTTTAAAGGAACCAAACTATTATCTCAATATCGGAAAACAATAAACATCACGCTTATTGTCATTCGTACTGACTGCTATTGTAGTCAGAAAGGTACCAATCTACTCAAAATTATGTTTTTATTATTAAATTTTAATATAACATAGCCAGTATTTTTCTTCATCGTTAAACTCCTATCTGGTCACGATTCCTTTCACAAATAAAACACACCATGAATATAATCATCAAAATCAGACAAGGTCCATAGTCATCCAGGTATTATTAGTAAAATACAACTAACCTCTAAATTTAACGGTTATGTTACGGAGGAAGTGGTAATTTCCGCATATAATTATATTTTTAGATAAAAAATCGCTGTTGTAAAATCAAAAACTAGAAAATGGCCATAATATGAGGTCATCAATGACCCTTATGGTTGACATGCCCTAAAACAAACAAACAAAAAAAAACGTTCAGATCTTCCCTCCTACCACCGTTTTATGAATAAACGTATAGCGTACGGCCTATAGTACGAGGCCGGAAAATAAAGATGAATGGTATTTATTGCATCGTAGAAACGTATAATTTTATCATTTGATTTTTATGGACGTCCACTTTGATTTATCTATCAAAGACAGAGCTAAACTGCAGGCCCATTTGTATTGCATAGTAATAATAAATTGCTACTTATACCGACTTGAAAAATGTATGAGATGTGAAACGCAGCCATGATAGGCACGGTTGCCGCATTTAATGAAAATATCCTCTGTCCATAGGTGATTGATCGAATATAATTATCGTGAGACCCTGATTTCTAATTAGGTTTAATGGAGATGTTATTTTCCTGCATTTGTAATAGACAGCAGTACTTTATAAACTAGGAAGTATCCTCACCGTTCTGCAGAGAGAAATTCATAATTATTCTTATTTCGGGGCATATCCCCCAGTTACATATAAAAATATGTGAACATAATATTATTTTTTTTTCATTACTTCCGATAAACTACAAATAAATAATATTAATTAGACCAAACAGTCATATAAGAGACTCCTCTGTTTTAATATTAACAACACTACATGTAAAAATAAAATGTTCCTAAAACAATATAGGTCTATCCAAAAACCATTTATTTAGGTTTTAATAACCAGTTTACTTTTTATTTTATTTCAGCTTTCTTTTTAGCCTATTTTATGCACTGAAACGATTTCACATTATGTTTTTATTATCACTCACAGTACACTATGCACTTAGACTTTTCTTATTGAACTCTCTTCCTTATGTCTATTCTCAACCCCTTTACTTTCTGTTCCTCACTTCTTCCCTTTACATTTTCGTCCTCTATCTTCCTCCTGAGCAGTGTCCTAATATGTCACGTTAACGTCCAGTCCCTCCCTGCTCATTACAGCAAATTCTTTCAATTCTTGCTCGACATCTTTCATCACAAAATAGCTGATTCTGAATTTCGGCTCTAACGAGATGTCTCCTTATTTATTGTTTTTATCCCTAACTATTCCTTTCTCGACCACGATCGGTCGGAACGGATCGGTGGTGGTGTCTCTATGTCTACCAGAGCCCTCACATCTTCACTGAAGTCTCCTACAACTCCAAACAAACGGGTCTTCTACGCTGTAATTTATCGTCCTTCGACCCTGTATTGTAATTAACTTTTCTCAACGTTGTTTGTCCGTTTGATCATATCATTTTAGCAGGTGATCTAACTACCAATTTACATAGCAATTCTTCAGATGAACGCTTTCTTCAACAAATCCACATGGTTGTCACCCCCCTCGCATGCGTAAAAGGAAGTGAAATCTTGGGAAGTATCCCACGCTCCTCCAACAGCCACGTCACCAGATACGAGCCAGTGGGGGCTAATCAAAAGCGCGAGAGCCACAGACGCTCAGGACATGATGAGAGAAACTGGCCATTGCCAGGATTCCCACTGTCACGCATTTATAGAAGGTCACGCGGCCACTGCCGTTTCAGTCTCCAAGGAGGATTATAGGGATAAGTGGTGCAGTGCAATGACTATGTTACGGGATTTGGGTGGTTGGATAGGTTACTATGGAATTTCATGAGCTTGGAATGAGTTCAAGAATGTAAGGTATATATAGATCGTTATGAAGGGTTTTGTTGCTGATATAGTAAGGGGCATTTACTATTGTTCTCATCAGCACGTTTGATTGAAAAGATTGGATATGCTTGATGTTCGACTTTTTTGCTGTCCCCCATAGCTCCATTCCGTATGTCCAGATTGGGTTAAGTATAACTTTGTAGATTAGTAATTTATTTTCAATTGAGAGATGGGATGTCCTTTAAAGTAGTCTGTCCAGTTGTCAAAAGCGTCTGTTAAGTTCTTGTCTTTTTAGCCTCGTATGAGGGTTCCAGGTCAGCCGTTTGACGAGATGGAAGCCTAGTACCGTACTTTCTAGGATACAGGTAGAGGAATGGAACTTTAAAAAACTAATAGACAAGACAGTTTATTAAATAAAAATTAGTTTAATGCACTTTTTTTTGTCGCTAAATCATAAGCATCTCTAACATACAAAAAATGTCTAATCTATTTCTATAGTGCAAATCTACTTTTTACTCTACATGAAACTGCTAAATTATTGGCGTACAGCTGATAGATTGCGCCACGGGTGCCGTCGGAGCGTAGGCGGTAAGGTATATGGTATAATGTAGGGGCTGGTATATATGGTAGTTGGCCCGTTGACAGCGTAGCACTGCTCTCCTGTTTGCTCTTTATTAATGGGGGTAATTTCACGGAACACGCATCTAACATGTCCTTGTTTATGGCAGGTAGAGCTACCGCCCTGGCTTCTTTCTTCTAGGACCACCTGCGCTCGGCCTCCAGGCAAAATAGTCATCTAATAACTAATGACAAATGAATGATCTAGATAAGAACAAGATAATGCAATAATTTAAAAATAGCTCTTACTTATTCTTGGGGAGGTATAAATCTGTTTCATCTTATTATAAATAGTTGAAAAAAAAAAATTACATATCCAAAACTAATCTGCAATATTCATATTCCTGTTGCAGGATATGTCTTAAGAATTGTTTACACACGTCGAATTATTATCATAGCCATTATCTTATAACGTACTATTAATCATACAGACCTTTGATAGATGAAAGACAAACGTCTTGTACCTTTTTGAAATTAAAGTCTTTCTCTTCGGGTTCCCCGATAAGAAATCGACGTAAAATAATTTGATCTCTAAATTTCAACAACAACCACACAATCACACAGTGTTTAAAGTGATTCTCAAGGCCTTTACCAACTTAAGGATTGTTCTTTAGAGCTAAAATTAAGAGTGTTGTTTATATAACACTAAATGCTATTTGCGTGAAATTTGACTATTTTACGTACCCTCACAATTAAAAACCTAAAACATTTGGCTGATTCTTCGTGTATTCTATGCAATTGGGGCCATGAATCACAGAAAAAACAAAATATGCATTAAGATTAAGCAGTACCTAAGCAAGCTGGTGTATGATGGGGAGAGTAAAACAACAATTTTATTATGATAAAATTACAATCTGACTCATTAGGCCATAAGTAATTGTAATAAATGTTTTCATTCATACCATATTTACAATTTTCATTCACTCGATCATTCATACAGTATTTACAAACAGCCTAGAGACCTTCCAAATCCACATGGTTTCACCTCCCTCGCGTGTGAAAGAGGAAGCGGAGTCTTAGGAAGTCCCCAACGCTCCTCCGTCAATCACGTCACCGGGTACAAGCCATACGAAACAAGCGGAGGCTGACCAAGAGAGCGAGAGCCACATACGCTCAGGACATGATTGGAGAAGCTGGCCATTGCTAGGACTCCCACTGTTACGCATCTATAGCAGGTCACGAGGACACTGCCGGTTTAGTCTCCAAGGAGAATTATAGGGATGAGTAGTTCAGTGCAATGACTGTGAATAGGTTACTATGGAATTTAATGAACTTGTATATTGAGATCGTTATGAAGGGTTTTGTTGCTGACATAATAAGGGTAGTTTACTATTGTTCTCAGGACTGTTAATTGAAAGGGTGGTGGAGAAAGGAAGAAGGAGAGAGATATCAAGAACGGGATGAAGTGGATAAACAACTCGCTTCTTCGGGTCCTCAGGTACTTTGATTGGAGGTTGCTAAATTTAGTTCATTAATTAAATTTAGATAATCCTGAACAAAGTTTCTAATAGTTGCTCTACATCTGTTGAGAACTGTATAAAAGTTCTGAGCTGAGTGCTCCAAATAGCAAAAAATTAACGAAGAAAACCAAAAAGAAAGAAGAAGTTATCTAACATAGAACGTGGCTTTCCCACGGTGCATGAATTCGCCGGCACTCAGAATTCAGAAATTACATTTAAAAAACTATGCTGCATTTCAGAGTGGCCACTAACGGTGAATAATAATCATTGTAATAATAATAACAATAATAATAATTATTATTATTGTATCTATTCGTATCATGGGACTGGAACAGTAATTCTATTCACAGTTATGTATATGAAAACATAAAGCTTTACTCTAAATTCTTTAGAAATCTTTCCACAGAGAACTTCACAGACTTAAGGGCACTGGGAAATCCCACACATTTCCAAATGCTTATGTATCTCGTACTGAAAGAAACCCTGTTCCATCCAAGTAATTTTGCCCAAATTACCGATCGTTATCCATACGTTTACGGGTGACGATTGGAGTAGCCCGATCGGACGAGAAGTCGTGGGAGCTTGGTAATGCTTTGCATAGCGAAAGCCCACAGGACAAAGCAGCCGACAAGCGTGCTGTAATTTGTAATTCAGTAGCTGGGCACAAGACACGACACGACCCTCCAAATACTAATCACACAACACACAGCCCAACCCTCTCTCTTGCCTCGACCCGACCCTAAGTGGGCGCCGATCCCGAAACGTTTCTAGCGCGCTGACAATGAATGTCCTATATGTGAAACTGCTGGGGTACAAAAAGAAATCTACCACCCCTAATGAAGTTATGAGTCACTTATTCGCTCCAATTTCGAAAGGCTATCCTGACTGTTAGGATTCAAAGATGCACTATGATAATATTTCAAGTCATTCCTCGGAATACAAGAAATTTTGCACAGCGAACAATGACAATTATTTAAGTACTTAAATATCTATTCGCTTAAACTTATTCTTCTTTCACTACCTCCATAATACCTTCGACCCTTCAGTAAATATAACCTTGGGGTTAAGGCTACGGTAACATTGGGTCTGTGAAACCCAGAGGGCATTTTTTGCTGTATCTTTTATATATAAAGGAGTTAATAGGTTCACTTGTAGATAACCTATCAGTTTTTTTAGTTTAGCTAAGGAAAGTAAAGTGATAAGAAGCCTCAAAGAACAGTATGGGCCAAAGTTTAACTCACGTTACTTTTTTTCATCATGAACCCTCATTCAAAAAAAGTATTCAAATTAAATTGTCACGATCTTGACTTGGTTCGTCAACTTCTTCGACAAGATGTTTGAAAGGTGAAATCGTAGTGATGACGAATGATCATGATTCGGTAAGCGAAGAAGAGTTCGATGAAAGAATTTATCTCTCTCCTTACAGGAAAGGGGTTAGTGAATGATTACATGATAAGAAGAGCGACAATAAAATGTATTCCAAGACTAGCCAGGATACCTGCTCAGAAATATTCTGGGTATTTTCAAGAGTCATACCAGAATCTGGACATAACTAAGCGTGACAGATGTGGATTTTGGAAGGACTCAAAATTTCGCTTTTACTGTACACAGTCTGCCTAAAACATGTATCGATGATCTGTCGAAATTGCAGTTCCAATATTTACTATTAATTAGCTTATATTAAATATATGTACATATCCTCTAATTATTAAAATTTATAAATTAATTAGTAAAAACAAAAAAAATGATTTCTTTAGTTTCAGACTTAGTACACTTTATTTGATATTATAAACCTTTTATTAGCATTTATATTTTTTTGACAATTATTTATATTTCTTGGGTCAGAGATACCGCAGGATACCACTGGTGTTGGATAATTTTCAAGATACTTTTGGAGGATTAAGCGTGCTTAGCCATCAACAGAAATTGATAATAAAAAATTTCCTATGAATCAGTTTGTTTGTATTTTGGGGGATTTATTTATAGTGTAAGACTCCCAGGTCATCAACCCTATTGTTTGCATTTTTGAACTCATTTGAGTTCCATCGGAGCCAACCGATGGAGTCTTAGATAATACGAGTGCACAGTCTCCTCGGAACCGGCCTAGACCCAGGAGTCACCCGCATGTCAGTGGGAAGTTATTAATAGTGTTTTATAGGACCACAAGGTATGATCGGAGGACCTAGATAAGAACCATGTAAACAACGTAGCTTAGATTCATCAATACAATGAACTAAAAAATGAATGAATGAAATTCCAGATAGATTTGTGTCCAGGGATAACATCGGTTAGGATGAGGTCACAAGGTATGGATACGATTTTTTTTATAGCTCAGTAGCATATGATCGCAGAATTAGTTCTTGCCTCAACGGGATCGCGAAGAATATACCCTCATCTTTACCATAACAATGGACTCAAATTGTGTAATAAAATATGCTTAGGGTGTTTTATGATCTGTAGATACAACTGCCGAAAAATCGTAACATTTCTCCTTAGTTTTGATAAAAAAGTGATCGATTTACTCCGTATTTTTGACAAAAATACCTCTTTAAGTAGGCTTAAAATTACGCTATTCCTACTGTTGGATCCCAAAATTTTATCTGTGGGAATATTTTCATTTTGTCACCGGTTTTTATGTGACCCAGGATTATTGCACATTATATGTTGCAAATTTCTAGCCCATATAGATATTTTTACACCGGCTACACATACATACCTGAAGGTGAATTACATCTGCCTCACCCCTGTTTGATAGTAGAACCTTTCACTTCAATCTCTATCCATATACAAACTATAAACCTTCAACGTGTGTTGTGAAGGTTGGAGTAATACGATGTTTTTTTTCTTCAAGTAACCTTAAAAATCTATTAAGTAAGTGATCTCCTATAGGTATATGATTATACAACCACACAAAATTAAACTTGTATGCATGCATCAAAGAATTTTCCGCTTAAGGGGAGGTATATTGTATCAATGAAACCTTCCAACCCCTGATGAATAAAACTTATACGAAACACAGATAACACATCAATCATTATTGAATACCATTTCATTCAATGTCAAGAATTTAGAATTTGATTGAGTACAATATTAAAAGACAAAATGCAAAGTCCAGAGATAACTGGCGAGTATAATGGTTTAAGTTCAATTCACAGCTCTAGAAGACTACAATGGAACTCAGTATTGCTAATAACTAAAATGAGAAGGGTTAATGTGAAGTTTCAAATCAAGAAATTGGTAGTAACTAACTTTCCCATCAACTCAAATTTAAATAAAAATAGAAAGTTTTAGCTCCGCTTGACTTTTTCAGGTTAAAATACAACTAAATGAAAGCACACAATCTAATTTATGAGTACCTTTTTCATCTTGTGATCAGCCTCTTGATAAAAACATAGAGGCCACTTAATAAAGAAGTAATGAAATGAGTTAGTAAAACCGAAATAAACATTGAGAGGTAAGAATCTAGCATCGAACCAGATAACCGCTCAGTGACATCTACCAGTTTCTGTCAGCCAGTTCTTTAGAGATGTTGCGTCACCGATTATTAATGTATAAGGAAATAATGAGGTGCACACCCTTTGTGAAGTATACCTACATGGCCTCCGTTGTACATGATACGAATGGGCGATGAGAAATCATTCATCAGGGCGTGGATAGATTTTTCGCATGGTGTTATCAACTTAAAAAAATATGCGTTTAGAATCGACTTCGAGTGAAAGTTGACACAAAAAAGGTATTTTGGATACAGACATTGACAAGATTTAAGCTTGTAGTCCTAATACAGATGAATCCACGTGCAAGAAATTACATAGTAACTTATCCGACCACTCTAATTACATAGCACAGTTATTAAACTGCACCACTAAGTACTATAACCCTACTCGGAGACTAAAGTGGCAGTGGCCTCGTTATTAATACGTGGCATTGGGGGCCCTAGCAATGCCCAGTTTCTCCAATCATGCCCTTAGCGTCTGTGGCTCTCGCACTCTTGGTCAGCCTCGTATCCAGTGACGCTGCTGACCGAGGAACGTGGGGGACTTCCCAAGACACCACTTCCTTTTTCGCATGCGAGGGAGGTGACAACCATGTGGATTTGGGTGGTCTCTGGACTGTTTGTAAACACTTTATGAATGAGCGAGTGAATGAATATTGTAAATATGGTATGAATGCGAACATTTATCATAATTACTTATTGCCTAATAAGGGAGATTGTATTTTTTTCGCAATAAAGTAGTTTCAATTAAAAAAATAAATAAGAAATGTCATGATAAAATGTAACTAGCTCAGAATGACACGGTAGATACACAGAGCGAATCGAACGCAAAACAAAAGAACAATTAAGAGTTAATGAGCGGCCTACGTGAGGATAATGAATGACGGCAGGAGTACGTAGGTGGGACGTACTGGAGTACACATATTGCAGTATAAGTACACGCTCTAAAGGGATTGTACTCGATCAATTATATATGCTAGCGGATCGGAGAGAGATTATAACTTAGTGAACAGCCTCCATTATTTCATCTTAGAAAGGACTTTGCGTGCGGTTGGCCACTGACATGTGGACATGGGGCAGTTGTCTAGGGTCAAAACTATATTTCAGGCCTTTACCTTATCCGGCAACTTGGGCCCTGTAGCCACCCTCGCCGGCCTCTCGCGGCCAACTCCTCATAGTTTGACCTTTCCCTTTACCTTTAGCTTCAATGGCAGAAAGTATCTTCAAAAATAACTAGATTACTTCTTTTCATATATCGAAATACCTGATAAACTACTAGGTATAATGTTGATTAGGGCTTATTAATTTTTTAAACTTCCATGGGTTGTTATTACCTTGTTTGCCTCTTCTCAAGGGGTGTCTATTCTCTTCTTATCTTTCGTTCTCCTTGGCAGAGGAATTCCACCCCTTAAAGCCCCCTGCAACAGTAGACAAAAAATAAGAAGAAAATGGACACTATATAACTACTTAATATAGAAAAAATCGTAGCAATTCGGTACACAAACCTTAGGTCCTAGTGGCAGGTAAATTAGAGAACACTTTAACATGTCATTATTAATTGATATTCCTAAGATGACGAACTCATTTCGTAGACTCATACATTCTACTTCATGCTTTAGGCGATTTTTATTAGTCAACTTTTTTTAATTATACTTTGAAAAAAAAAAAACACAAATTGGATGTTGACAATCACGACCTCAAGATCTTTACGTGTGAATTTAAATTAATTATTTATTTTAGCTTTGAAAATACTTTCTGGGTTTGGTACATCGATTGTAGTCTTGGATGGTAATGCTCCAGGATTCTGGTTCGAGCAGAAGCATACCAATGACATGGCATCAATAAAACCTTTTATGTAAATATTTGAAACTGATGTTAATAAGACGATTTCAATATTCTTTTTTTATTACAGTCCATTAAACTGCCAACACATATTGAATTTTTGATATTAATTTTTCTCATTTTTTGGGTATAGAATGGGTTTGTCGATATTTTTTTGCAACCAAACGTGTTCTAGTCATTACAGTTAGTTTTATCTGACAGTTGGTTTTACAGATAGACTGAATAATCAGGTAAAAAGATTGCGGTGGTGAGAGAAATACGCATCGATAACTAGAAAAGAGCTGGCTTTATTTTCATTACAGCAAGTATATATAGAATTCTTAATCCTAATTTACTTAACTACAGAGGTCTTGTTGATGTTCACCTTTATCGTAGGTTCCTCTACATTTAACTCCCCTCCTCCAGTTCGTTTTGAGGAAGGAACTCTCAACACAGTGGGTGTAACAGACTAGGTTACAGAAAAATATACAAGTCATGAGAAGACATAAAATAACCTAAGGGAAATAAAAGAGAGCACTTGTAAGCACTTATTACAGTGATCAGAGATAGAAAAACAAGAGTAAAAAAAAATGAGGCTGGTAACATTGTACCGCAATAGAAAAACAAAACATTATGGCATACACTGAAAAATATTGGTCCTGGGCCGGTAATTAGTATTAAGGAAAAAGGAGGCAACTTTATTATACAGAGTACAGCTTATAATTTATACAGTAGATATTACAGGTTACACGCCTGGACAGTGTGGCGTGTTTGGCTGAGCGCCGCTGTCCGGCTTACGACGAGCCACGAGCGGTGGCACTCGGAGTTCCTCCAGGTGGACCGTACGCCACCGGAAAGGATGGTTGGCGTCCCGGATAGTGAACAAATTATGTTCCCGAATAGCCACGATTTTGTACTGCCACTCGTAGCGCACGGCCCCTTTTGTCCTGGCCGTCCGCAGGCGGCCATAAATGGTGATCCCCAACTATAGTGTGCCTGTGTGATACAGTCCGGGACGCCTGTTTGCCCTACCCATCCGGATTGCTTCTGTGGGATTAGTCTGTCGCGGACGTTCGCCCACATTGCCCGGCGCTCCCTTCGTGCCGTGGACAACTGGGCCCGCAGCTCCTGGTTGTGTGTGGTTAGTAAATCCCCGTGAACTTGTCGTTGCCCAAAAACGATTTCGATGGGGGACAGTCCCGTCGCGGAGTGGATAGTATGCTTATAAGCATAGCATAGCAGGGTAAGGCTCGAGGTGACGGCCGAGCTTAAACAGCCAGAGATGCTCCCCCAAGAAATTGTGAAGACGCTCCACCGCGCCTATACCCTTAATATGATGAGGGGTATTCAGCCGCCAGAGAATACCGATCTTTGCTTTGGTCTCGGATGAAAGCGTTGTCGAACACTCTACCGGAGTCCAAAATAATGTCGGGAACACCGTAACTCGTACACTACTGAAGAATACCCTCCCACACTGCCCCTGGAGTCTCCATCGGATACGCCATCGCGATTTTACTGAAGGTGTCGATGGCTGTTAGCCACGACTGTCCCTCGTTAGAGTAAATGTCGATCTGGATCGACCGCAGGGGCTTGTCTGCAGTCTCCGAGACCATTTGTGCTGCCACAGGGGGTTGGTGGTCGTATTTCGCCTGTTGGAAAACCTCACACTGCGCAACACATTGGTGGACTCTGTACCACGGTGGTTTGTTTTGCCCGTATGGTGGTCGGTAACAAGCCGGCGTTGTACCCTGTAACCGCAACCACCTGCCTGAGACATGTGATAATAGTGTACCCCACTCCTATGCGCTCCTGTCTCCACAGCCACTTTTTCTCCACCAGCAATTTATAACCAATATACACATAACAATTGTGCCAGTAAATTACCCTATAATTCATGGTCATCAACTGTTGTCTGCGCCCGTACCACGATAGTGGCCATTCCCTCATACGCACTTTCCCTGGTTTCCGTCCGGGGAACCTGTTTGGATTTGAAGATTATCTGACGCTTTTTATCATTGACAATCTCATCAATCTCCGGAACTTCGCTGGTCACTCGGGTGGGGTTGTGGTCTCCTCTAGGTCCCTCTGGACTAGGGGAATTTCCGGCCCCCTCTCTGCCCATTCGTGCAGTTACCTCAACGAAAAAATTTCGGCTTGGGGCGGGTCGTCCTCCAACGCATTCGCGACTAATTCGCGTGAGAGCCAGTCTGCGACCGCGTTCTCTGCCCCTTTCCGAGTAGTCGCTCTTTTTACCACGCCATCCGCGCCGAAGACTCCTGAAGGGTGCCCAAATATGTCAGTGGTTCGTGGTCCATGAACAACTCGAACCGTAGACATAGGGATGGAAGTATTCCACCGCCCCTACCACCGCCAATAATTCTCGCTCGATCGCGATGTAACGCATCTCCGCGTCGTTCAGCTGACGCCCGTCATACGCGATGGGTTTCTCCCACCTCGGCATTCTGCATAAGTACGGCCCGACAGCGATCGCGACAACGTCCGTCGTGATATGGAAGGGTCATTGGAAATCCGGAAAGGCCAACAAGGGCCTCTTGGTCAGGATTTGCCGACACTTTTCTATGCATGCCACCTATTCTGGTCCTAAACAAAACCTCTTCCCTTTTTTCAGCGTCTCGGTTAAGGGGTTCGTCAGTTCTGCTATCCCGGAAATGAATCTCCGATAGTAATTAATCATTCCCAGGAACCGTTGGATCCCTCGGGTATTTCTTGGTAACGGTGCTTCCCGTATGGCCTTTACCCGCTCCTAGTTCGATTGTACCCCATCTCTCGAAACTATATGACCCTAGAAACGGATTTCTTTCAACCCAAATTTCGATTTCTCTTGGGATAACTTTAACCCGAACTCGCGTTCTCTGGCGAGGACCTGACGCAGATGTCGCACGTGTTCCTGTTCAGTCTCCCCGCCACCGGACCACTGCGCTCAGAATGGCCGCTCTCCTCCTCCAAGGACTCGCGCCCGTGGTTCCGCCTGCCTGTCCACCTCGTGGTCCAATCCTAGTTGTTAACTTCCATTGGCTCCGGCTGGATCCCACGTCTGTTTGATCTATTGTTGCGCCTAGGACAGTTCCTTGCCATGTGTCCATGTCGACCACACTCAAAGCACTTCGTCTGATTGCACTGGGCCGCTACGTGTCATGTGCGGTTGCACTAAAAACAGCGCCTCTCTGGCCTTCGTGTGGGTGGGCTTCGTCGTCTTCTCCTCGGATTACACACCTCCGTCAAATCTGCGTACCTCGTTCCACTCCCTCGCGTCTATGAGTTCATGTGCACACTCAATGACATCCCAGTCCTTCGGAAGTGAGCCGGGCCACTAACCACTATCCAGGTAGTGGTTTAACTGGCCCTTCATCACTTTCTTCAAAGATCTTCTGGGACCCTTACTTGCCCACATGACTCATCATCTTTTCCACCAGTCGGTTGGACATTAACAGGAGTTTTTCTGCAAAATCACCCTCAGATTGTTCTTGAGTCCGTTTTTCCGTGCTATTATTAGATTTTTTATTTGGTATTCTCCTTTAATGAAATGGTCGAGATCACCCTGTGAACGGCTTTAGTTGACTGATTACTCCGTGAATAAACGCAGAGTTCTGCGTTTTTTACCAACTCCATCTGCGTCGTTTCCACCGCTTTGGTTAGTTGATAGTCCAGCTTTGCCTTTTCCTCCAAGGCCTTCGCCAGTTCGTCTTCCAACTTCACGAACTGTTCCGTTATGTGTGCCCGTTGTTTTCGAAATCTGGGTAAAACTAGTGCGGCCTATGTCACTTTTGCGTCCGATATCTGAGACCGCTAATTGCTCAAGTAACTGTATCTCAGATATGTATCCCGGGTTTCGGCACCAGTTACAGTTACACTGAATAATCACTTAAAAAGAGTAGGATGGTGAGAAAAGAACGCATCGATAGCTAGAAAATAGCTGGCTTTATTTTCATTACAGCGAGTATATATAGAAGTCTTAATCCTAATTTACTTAACTACAGAGGTCTTGTTGATGTTTACCTTTATCCTACGTTCCTCTACATTTAACTCTCCCCCCCCCCTCCAGTTTCTTTGAAGGAAGGAACTCTCAACACAATAGGTGTAACTGACTATATATATATATATATTATTATATATATACTGTATACATATTTCGTATACATGATGGCATCCCCGACTCCTACGAATTAGGTTCGAAACCAACCCTGATAGGAAATTTTATTTTGTGATAAAATTACTTTCCCACTCCTATGGCTGTTTGGTGACCTTTAAGTAACCAACCCTTGGCTCAAGAAAGCTAAAATGTCCCCAGACTTTTGAGTATTTAGTTGTAATGTTCCATAAAGGCTTAACCTTCACCTTATATAAATTCTATCAAAATACGAGGCTGCAATCTCATTGATGTTTCCATTCCTTTGGAAAACATAGAGACATCCGATAAATATCAAACAAAACTTTATAAAATCCCAATAAAAACAACGCATCGACATCGTCGATTGATGATCTTTACTACTAACTTCCTCAAACTGCACATAATACAGAATAATTTCCTAAACTAATTGTAATTAAGAATTCTGAACTGACATTGAAACGTAGTGAAAGAAATTACTCAAAGGGGTCTTAAAAAATGTGTAGCAAGAATATTTCAGTGTGGTGCATAATAATAACATAAATGAATAGATTCATTTTAGACTTAAGGGCCGCTGTAAATTACTCTTTTAGTCACCCCCCTACATTTGATACCCTGAAACATATTTATTTTTTTATTTCTTGGTAGTTAATAAATTCATTAGACTTAATCATGTTTGATTTCATATTAACAGTTGTATTCTTCGTCGTACGGGTAACAAAGGCTGGCAGACGGAAGCAGGAAGAATATTTACATTTTACAACTGTCTTCTATCAGGAGTTCAGTTTTTGTTTTCACACACTGTTCTAACATTTGTGAATCGCAAGATGACTTACTGTCACATATTTGAATTTATTTTGAAATAAGGGTAATTATTGTTAATTTTAGATAGATGCTGCGTAAAATGAACTAAATATTTCGAATCGTTGCAGAAAAAATAAAATACAAGATATTTTGCAGAACTTTGAAGAATTAATGGAAGTATTTTTCTTTACCATGTGGTTCCACAATATGAGTACAAAAGTAAATATAACAAAGAGTTATTTGTTTAACCCTGATGGTACATGCTGTCATCAGAGTACGTCTGATCGCAGCACTTCCTTTAATTTTTCTATATTGTGATTGATGTAAAAAGAAAATAATATTTTTTTAAACAGTGAAAAAATATATGATTGCACTCTATTGTACCAATGGCAGAAACATGATCACTTGGGGAAGTCATACTAACTCTTGAGAAACATAGATCCTATACGAGGATACTGCATTTCTTTTGAATTATGGCTCAAATTGGTCAAATTTTGAGGTTCCATTCAACCATAAGATAAACACCTGCAATTTATAAAAAAATCATTACACCCAATATAATAAGCAGCTACACGCCTTAGCGGAAATTGACTTATTCGGGGGCGTTTTCAAAACTGACACGCTCAAATATGTCAACTTTTTTAGTTCCATTTGGCTGAACGGTAAACGCCTGGGAATTGTTTATAAATATTCAGCACGGCAAAGTGAGTATAAATCAATCCAGTAAGACGATCCAGGCAACTGTGTTTCCAAAACTGGCGCAAAAAGCGTATACTCGATTCAACCGTAATGGGAAACACTTGAAAATAAAACATTATATACATTACAAAGGTGTTGGACTAAAGAAACAGCCCAAGGGGAGCCGTTAAAGTAGTCCCTATGTAGTTGACACACTTTCATTTCTCATATATCAAAAAATGTTCTCATCGAACTGGGTCCGTTTGCACGGGTGTCATTTGCAGAAGCCGTAACCGTTGGCTGGCCTTAGAGGGACACCCGGTTAATGACTAAAGCCCCATGCACCGCTGCTGTGAAATAGATCGGGTAGAATCCAGCGTGCGCGTGGGAACATTGCCCGGCCGTGCCCACATCCACGGGCGGCATTTGTTATATTTATCGGCCCCCGCTGCTGCACCGGTCGTGCGCGTACCCAGATCATCCGAGGCGACAATGACTTGTAGCGCGAGCGTGATCTCGCCCTGATAACGTGCCAACGGTATAAACAGTGCTCAGTCCAGCGCGATCGCAGGACCATAGCTTCTCAGGCTCTGTTTCTGGAATTCAAAAGGGAACTTCTACTCAACTGTTCAGAGAACCCAGCTCATTGTTACAAAGATTTCATCGTTGATCTAAGCACCCCCAACCGTAATTTATGCATAATTAAAGAAGATCGAAGGATTCAGTATGGACCAAAAGTGCAATTCTATGTTAAAATGGCACTTCTAACTTGGGTGGTCACACTAATTCTCGAGGAGCATAGGTACAGTATATATACTAATACTAGGACACTGGCTAGATTTTAACTGTTTTGACTGCAGCAGATCCTAAATCCCCACAATCCTTTTCAGACTAGGAGCCAAAGACACTTTTATTTAAAACGGATGAACGTAAAGCCACCGATGTCCTTAGTAACACTCGTTATTGGGTACAACCAGAATCAAGTCTTGCTGTCCAAAGCTGGTGCATTTAGGGCTCAAATTGGTCAGGTTTTTAGGTTTCATACAACCATAATATATACACCTGAAATTAAATTAAAAAAAAGTAACATTACACCCAGTATGTTACGCCTTAGAAGAAAACGAGTGTGTTTTTTGAGTTCCATTTAACGGTGAACGGCAGCGATTTGATCTAAAATATTTAGCATGGAAATGAGTATAAATCAATTGCGTAAGACGACCAAGACAATTGTGCTTCAAAAAACATATTTCGGTTGAATCTGTTTAACCGTAATGAAAAGAATTGAAAAGAATTTTTTTTGGAATGTTTTCATATCGTTTAATGCCGTAAAGAACTGACTCACAATTAGAATGCAATTTCAAAACTGACGCCCTCAAACATGTCTAATTTTTTTGTTCTATTCAACCAAACAGTAAACGGCTGCGATTTTTTTTTAAATATTCAGCAACGCAAGGTGAGTAATAAGCAATCACGTAAGACGATCCACGCAATTGCGTTTCCAAACCCGACTGGAGAATCTTTTGGTCAATTTATTCGACCTTATTGGAAACTCTTGAAAACACAATTTTTTAAAATATCTTTAAAAATTTCAGCTGCCCCGGCTTCTATTGACTGAATATATGGAAATATGTAACCATTATTATACACCTACTTAGGTACAGTTGATTCAAACGTATTAGATAAGTTGAGATTTATTACCACCCACCCCCATGTACTTTTCTATTTCCAATCACTTAAATTTCAACTTTAGTCAAGTTCGCTTCTGATAGCGTTTATTTAAATTACTATCGAAATACCTCTGAAGCAGGCAGTTTGTCATATTAATAAAGGCAGCATCGTAAAGATTAGTAAAAATAATTTGAAAAAATTTCGCGTGTGTTTGTTTAAATGCTTTAACCGACATTTGAAATAATAAGATGCCTTTAAGCCCGACGACAAAATTTGCTTAATTGGGTTACCATTCCGCCCGCTGCTACAAGTTAGCCACTTCTCTGCTCTGCCAAAACAGCGCCGGGATTCAAACCCGAAAAAGAAAACCTGAAATCACCCGTTTATCACCAGGTAACCTATTTTTCCTCTTTCTAGCACGGGGGTGTTTTCCTTTTGTCAGCCTTCCATGAAACCAAGAAAAGAAATTAAAAGTACGTTTTAAAAACTTATTGCATGTGAAACTAAAGTTGTATTAGTTCTCTAGTCAATGTTAATATTAGCAAAACTGCGTGACCCAGTGTTTGATCCAGCACCTTCACTAATGACCTTTCTATATCAAACTGTGGTAGATGGGGATGTTTTGACTGACTACTAATCCCTAAGTAGTGTTGTCCTGGGAGGCAGCTCTTGTGCTCTGTAGTCAATGGAGCCCCATTGTATACAAAAAGGAGGGCCTACTCCCATTGTCTGTATGAATCTAATTATGATAATAAAACCGTTGCCGATAATTACTGAATCAGGTCGGCCGGGGGCGGCTCCTAATTGAGAGCGTGGGCATACCTCAGTCTCATCGCGACCTGCTGCTCAGGTATCTCGAGTAGTCATACGTCCGAGCAGTGCATGTACCGGGAAATGTACAAGGTAGAGGGAAAATATTTCTCTTCTGGTCATATTTCATATCCCACTCCTAACCTTTGCTAGAATATGTACAACTTCTTTAATGTCAGTATGAAACTAGTAAGTATTTGTGCCGGGAACCGTTGCTGGTGTAAAGGGAGTGTTACACTAATGATTCTGGGTTGCTTTGGATTGCAACTTCTGGAATGTGGCAGTTATCATTTTCTGGCTACTGCTGTCTTGAGTTTGGATATTAACGTTACTTTTTTGTGTCTAAAAAAAACGAATTTCTTGCTTCAGCAGATGGCATTTCCATCGAGAAAGTAAACATGTTCTGCATAAAAATATACATACATAGCGAAGTTGGAATTGTAAATGCGTTCGGCCGAGTGGGATCACGGTGCGCTACCAGCGGCTGAATTTATGGGCACCCCATATTAGGCCCGGTATAGCAAGTAGCCCCGGCCCATTTCCGCTATAACACTATCTGATAGTGCGGTATTGTCTCCTACGGGAGACATCTCTTTCTGCCACTTCCGCCGGCCGTCTCCCTACAACCATCGCAGCACGAGTTGTTGCATGAGCCGAAGAAATATGTGTTACCTCTCACTCGGAATTTTATAAGACATCATCATGACTCTCTACCTTGATTTCATCTATTATATGATCTATTATTTACAGCTAGTGGATCAAAGGTTAAGTGGTCGTTAAGTGTGCGTCCACATCATTATGCACTCTAGTTTATGGCCACATTTGAAACTCATCCCTTCAAAATGATGCACACGTGGCTTCCTCCGGTCCTTGACCCCATTCCCTAAGGATTTTCCGAATTCCAACGAAACCTATTTACTAAAACCTTCCTGCCAACTCTTTAGAAAGTACTAGAGCCGAATCTCTACTCCCCGACTTCTGAATCTGCAGGAGATATAACAACGATATGATCTACTTTTCTATTTGATCATCCAACCTCAAATAGCCGAATAATCATTGAAATGTAAGCCTGTTCGTAACGAACCAATGAAACCTCCTTCATTTGAATAACCCTGAGAAAACGTAAAAATCATGATGCCTACCAATATTTCATACATTAGCACAGTCGATGTTTACATAATCGTTCATGGAAAAGTCCTAAATCCTCCCTAAAGTTCTCGAAGGCAAACGTGGTTTGTGAGACTTGAAGTGGTACACGAACCTCCCAGTAGCGACCCAAGGGAGGAATTAATGGGATCACATATTTGAATTATTTAGACTATAATAGAATGGAATAGAAAAATAATTAATTGCATTTAGTCAATAAAGTTATAGATGAAGCATATAAGAAACAAAAACAACAATATGAAGAAGAAAATACAATACAACATTAAATGAAACCCATTAAATTAATTCAAAAGTAAAAGTATGAAATGAAAATTTAATATAATAAATAAATCGTTCCGAAACTATTTATTAGACGAGCATCTGGATGGTCGGGGTTATTGGAATAGGAGGGTTGTGAAAGTTCGTAAAGATGAAACAGTGGAATTAGATGCTAGAGAGTTCCGAACGGTAGTGAAGCGAGCAAGGAAGTATTTTCCCCCCTTAACCCCTAAAATATTAATATTTTTTATAAACAAATAAAAATTGTGCTGTGATTGGCTCCTTGTACTGCATGCTTAGCAGTTCGAGGAAGGAACGATCATATGCTGCCGAATCAATATCCTCCCTGTTCCTGAACTAAATATAAGGATTTAAACTGTAGAATATTGTGTATATGTACGAGGGGAGCGATGATATTTGATGGTTAGGGTTGGGAAAAGGAATGAACCGAAGAAATGTACACCCAAGCTAGGCTTGCAGGTGAGAGACGGGAGTGTTGCTAAGTCCTATAGACTCAAATTTTATTTTTTAACTAAAATATTTTTTGATTCAATATTTAAAAATTCCATAGTTCCTTAGCATAACTTTCTCAAATATTCTTCTGAAATGGTTTTCAAGCAGTAATCTGACAGCCACTTGCGATACAAGTTACGAAAAACGTTGCTGTAAGCGATCCTTTTTTAAAAATATTCACCTAATGATATACTATTAAGAATTGAAGAGCAAAGTACCCTGAACAATATTTTAACATGTCAATGTATACATTAATTTTCGCCAAAAAGGATTCGGGACCGAAGTGAAAATATATAAATTAGCATTTAATTATACGCTGGGGCTCCTATCAAAATATAAAATCCTGACTGATGAAGAAATCCGGCGCTGTCATTTAGGATGTAATATCCATCATGAATAATCCATATAACAGAGATAGAAAGATAACAGCCTGGACTATTAGCCCAAGTGACACTCGGCGGAGGCGGGTGTCAGGCTGCGATCCTCGCCGATAAAAGACGCTCTGCCTGTTAACGGCGTGGCGTGCCTTCGTGGCCTCGAAAGTGGATCGGCAAAGAGTAGAGCCGCAAAAAAAAAAAAAATCTCGCAACCAACATAAATTGCATAATTTCCTCGGCCGTGTATGGTGGACATTTCCGGCGGCATATCCTAACTCCGCCGCGGTTAATGAACAGAAAGAGTAAACTCATTAAGACTAATGGAATGCTAGGATTTTTTCTGCAAGTCGAAAAAGGCATTTCTCGTTGGTTTACTATGTAAACAGTTTATTTATTATCCGTCCTTTCAGAATTTCTGCATTGAGTTTCTCTAATTATTAAATGCGTAATCACTTATTTGTCAATCGGTGGTAAATGCGTTACATAGGCCTGATTTTTTGCTGTTTACGATCGGCTTTAGCAAAAACCAATATATTATTATTCTTTAGACCGACATAATATGTATTATTACACATAGAATAGATGTTTTGGATGCACTGACGTGTTTACTAAGTTTTTTTTGTGTGTACGGTTCAGGCAGTTAAATGACATCTTAATACATCAGATTTGTTTTCCGAAGAAATTCCGAAATTTATTAAGTGAATACATTTCTACTCAACCTATGGTTTTTGTGAAAACAACAGAAAAACTTATTCAGCTAAATAAGGTCTTGCAAGAGCAAGATAATTCAATAATCAATGCTTGTAACTTCATCAAAGCTTTTAATGATTATCATTTGAGTACTTACTTAGATATAATAACGCTCAATGTTTTTCGCTTGTTGAATAACTTTCCAAAAAATCTCAGAATTTCTAGAAATATACAAGAGAAATAAAGAAATTTATAACTGCATTTGATAGTCGTTTCTCAGAATTATGAAGATGGTACAAATGGCAAATGGGTTAATTGAGTTACAGTGCAAAAATGAAATAAAACAAAATTTTCTGTCCACCTCTAAAATTAATTTTTGCAATACTTATGTCGGGTCGTCACGAGAAGGGGTGCCTAGTTACCCTAGCCCTGGTGACGAAGTGAGGGTTGATTAAGCTATGACCTGGAAAATGCTTCATGACGGGTCTTATTATCTGATGACTCCATATTTGATAGGTATGTTCCCCGATAAGGCACTATGTTCAGGAGAAGAGGTATAGGGTAGGTAGTTGATGTGGTCTTGGAATGACCACAAATTCACACTCGGTATCTGAGGGTAGGCGAAATCCGTACGGATCCCAAAAGCGAGTATGAACCGGAGAGAGGCAGACTGGATTGCCGTGGGAGCACTACTAGGTAAAATTTGTAGGGACACGGCAACCGTTGTCCGCGAGGGAGAGGTCTCTCCCAAAGAGCTGCTAGTTTTAGCGAGACGAAGGCAGAGAATCCCACTAGGAGGGTGTGGGGTCTGACAAGGCCGGACTAAGACATAGCGAGGTCAGGAAGAGAGGTAGAATGATTTACAGGCCAAACCCCGGGTCTATTTTTACCCGGAGTGCCGTGTTAGTACCCAATCATGTGAGGTTTTATTGTGCCCAATGAGATCCCAGTAAGCGGTGGCCCTTTGTTCTCGTAGTGACTCAGGCCTCGTCCGGGTCTTTCGCTACCTTCTCTGGGTAAGGGTTTCCAGCCTCTAACTAGTTTATTTGCAGCTGCGTCTTTTATTGTTTACAACATTTACAATGACTTATGGTTTGCTAATGTTATTTGCATTTGTTTAAATTAATTTACAACACATTATAACCAATTTACAATATATATACAATAGAGTATAGGGTGATTTATCTTATGTAGTTAGCGGTCGCTACAACTTATATTACATGCGAGGGCTATTCCAACTTAATATATTGTACACAAGTGCTTTTAGGTGACATATGTTGGTGAAACATTTTTTGAAATTTACAAATAGGTTATCACATCCATTATTAACTAATGCAAAATTAGAATATGTGCAACGTCGAACATAAATATAGATTTACAAAAATTAAAATAGATTTACAAAAAGAGTAAACAAATACTACATTAATTACGAATCATGAGTTAATTATATTGAATCATAGTATAACAATAAAGTTTGATTCATTCTGTATTTTTATTACATTTTTGTTAGTATACAGTATAATAGCGTTTATATGTATTCCTGCTTAATTTTAGCAGAACATATTTGTTCTCTGTTCAAGATGACCTATTAATTGAATACATTCAGGATGATTCAACAATAATGATTACTAACATTTATATATTTTAATCAGACCCTGGGAATGAGAGCTTACTGTCTAAATCCTTGCTGGAATGGGCAATGGCTGGATTTCGGTCAAATAGTTTCAGTCACTTTAATGGGGTAGCATGAAAAACTATGATGTGCCTTTTTGAAACTACGGAGGAGTTTCTCAATCCGAGTTTGTTCCTGGTGGATAGTCTGTCAACTCTGAAGGAGTTCTGCTCAAGCGTGAAATCGCTCGGACACTCACTTCCATTTCAACCCAGGAAAAGTCGGAAGATCTTCATGGGATTAAACTCCGGCGACACCCATCATACAATCCATACCCCGCTCATCGCTCAATTGTTAGGAGCTTTTTGAATCCATGGACGAATGTTTTTTGAGGGAAAAAACCTGCAAGAGTATAAATTGCCATGCAGGCGTTTTTCGTCAGCTATTCCAAGGAGGTGGTTAAGAGCAAGGAACAAGTGAGGGACAGCTTAGTCAAAGGTATCGCCAGACAAGGTACGAATTTAAGATTTTTAATCAGAATATCTTTATCCGGCCTGCCAATATTCGGCTTAGTGATGAATGGGTCCAAAGACTAAGTCAAGTAAAGCCTGAAAACAGAACGTCAAAAGTAAACAGTGTATGATTACGCAAATGTCTTTATTAATATTGGCCTTTATAAATTTATTCATAACTGTGAAATGGAATTACTACCATAGAATATTAATGAGCCTATAAAATGGTTTATAGCATGAAAGCGAAGGACAACCAGGGTTACCTCGCCATAATTATAATTAGGATTGAGGATGCTAACTAGGGAATTGTTAATAGTTCCCTATTCCTGCCTCTTGGCTTCAAGTCGTGGAATGTTGTGAAGTAAGACAACGGTGAACAGTTCTTGTATCATTGGGTTTGAATTGCCAAACAGTTCGTCATGAGCTCATCTGGACAGAACTTGTAGGCCTTTTTGCAGCATGTGGTTGTGTTAGAGTTATTAGCCTATACTTTTGATTGAATTTTCTTATTGCCAGTTTTGAGAGATTCGAAAATAGTGCTGTAGTTTGAGGTGGTGACTAAGTTTTTTTTCGTTTAAACCTTGTGTAACGGTCCTACGTCATTGGTTTTTTAAGTGCTAGTCCGAGATATAATTATATTTAAAAACAATATTTTAAGCGTTTGGATTCATTTCGAAAATTAAGAAACTCAATAAAAGGGGATAAGTTTTTTTGTTTTTTTTTTCCTTACCTCTCAAATTTTTAAGATTATGGATAAGGGAAAAATAAAGGAATTTATTTGGGGTGAGCGGATCCTTTTGCTTGGAGTACCTGTAAAGGGGGATAATAAACTTTACTAGGAATATATTGTTACATGTTCAACCCCCGACATCGGGAATGTATTGGAAAATTATAAAGTAATGATAAGGGGCTTAGATTGTAAAATATGTCATAAACGGCTGGAAGACGACATAATAGAGCGATAAAATCAGTCAGTAGTTGAATAGTTTGATGTCCTCCCTACAATTCAAATATTCTAATTATTCAATTGTGTTTGTGGGTAAGTCAGGTGAGTATGTTAAACGGTACATTCTTTATCTATTGCCTTACAATTGTATGTATTCGGATACTGTATATCATATAGATTAGTGTCGCAAGGAAGTATAGGTATATATTCAAAGAAAAACCTGCATTTCGCTTAACGTAGCAATAATTTCGCTTAACGTAAAGGCATATGTTCAAGGTCTGTGCATCCTGATCAAGTTATCTTAGATTGATATTGGACCATCAGCTATAAGGAGCTGACGTACCAATTAATAGAAATTTCCCTTCCAACAAGCCAACTCTATAGACTTTACAGTTCTATGCCTGGTCGCAAAATGAAGCTATTTATTAATACTTCAGTATGCAGCCAAATTAATTGAATAGAGTAGCTGGAAGGGATTCCATGTCAAATGGTTTCCTAAGGACACGTTTTAGGAATTAATCGGAGAGATAAGTAGTATTTTAAGCTATTTCACCATATCGAGAAACTGACACAGCTATCCTCGTGATGGAGCCGAAGCGGAGACACGAATAAGCTTTAGTAAACAAACGCTCTAAAGAGACAAGACAAATTTCCCGGAGCTGGGAGCTATGTGAATGTGGCAACCCTAATGGGGTAATCAGGGATGATATACTGTCGAGAGCAAGGGCTCAATGAGCAACAAATGCGATCGGCGACGTCATGGTTGGCTGGGGAGCTCGTGAGCTATGATAAGTCGGGCTCACATAACAGCTGAGTAGGGGAAAGGCTTTAAATGAAACGTCTATTGTTGGCCTGGGGGAGGTCTCTGGCTCTTATAGGCTTTTCTTCTTTTGGATCGTCGTGACCCGTTGTCCGCGGACGAAACCGTAATATGCCTGATATAGGGCTTTGATCTTCCGGAGATATACCACAACCTCACACTACAGTAATAACAGTATCAGTCGTATTTTAGCTCGTCCGCTTTCCGTACCTTACAGAGCAACAAAAAGTACACAAGTTATATCTTTTTTTTTTCCTTCAGATCCACTTGTTAAAATATTGATAAATTATACATAAATGAACCTGATATATTTACAATAGATCATTGATGGCCTGTAGCTTGGCTACATTTTATACATTTTTTAATTATTTTACATTGCGACTTGTGCTTGTAAAAATAGTATAATGATGTACATTATATATTCGCTTTCTAAACATGTTTAAAAGTTATGGCCTCACCTTATGAATCATAGACTTAAAAACTACCTTACATCTAACAACAAAATCTTAGCCTAATTTTCCCCAACAGTCTGTTGCCATCGATGTGGGAAGAGTGGTGGGGTCATGTCAGTGCAGGTTGGCGTTCTTTAACCTCTCAACAGAGGTATGTCTGACGACATTTATCATTATCCCATTCTGCAGTTACTGGAGATTTGTAGCTATATTGTCAGTCAAGTGAGTATATAGTGGGGCACCATACACCAGAGGTGGTCGAAGCACATCAGTTTATATATCATCAGTTTGAGACTCAGCGACAAGTTGGGTGAAGTTAGCAAGTGCGAAAGCCGGAAAGACTTGGGTCGTACTATTTCTAATTTGTTACTAAAATGGGTAGAGAAATGGAGATGCCTATCCACAAGTTATAACTGCATTGTCTGTGGCTATTGGATATGGGTAAGAGAGTTCGGTTTCTCGTGATGATTCCGAATTTAAATTTAAACAGGAAAAATCGCCAGTTTCATTGTATACTAATTACTAAACTCTGTTTGACGTACATTTTAATATTACTCAATTTTTTGATGAAATTTGTTAGCTTAGGTTAGATTTCCTTAAAATTTATTAGTGGACTATATTGTACTCAGACAATAATCATCATCTGTCATCTTCATTATCTTCTTAAATAAGGAGAAAAACTTTGGGTTTTTTTAAAGGTGGGCATTTACGTCTAGTAGAAGCAGCTACACAGAATCAATAGTATTTAAGAACATAACAACTATAACACTGTTCAATGTATAGACTACACTTGTAGTGGCATAGAAGCTGAACGCCATTACAGCTTACTCCAGAGGATCGCCTGAAGAGGGCATTGTCCAACTCGCTATGATGACTAAAAATTAATTTTATTTATAAAATTATTTACAGCTGGAAAACCACTAATTTAGAGACTTGGCATAACTACTTTACAGTTTTAATTTATTTTTTTTCAAATTATGTTGGTTTAAAATAAAGCATTTCCACAAAGACAGACGATTTTCTTGATCCTAAAGCATTGATATTCGGCTTTTTAAGCTCGTTCAATGGCTATGCATTATGAAAACTCGTCAAAATTTGACTACAGATAATTGAATAGAAATCAATCTGACATATTTGGTTCAAGGTCTGTTATAAGACTTACGTGTTTTTTTTTTTGCATCATTTAGACCTACACTATGGGACACTGCTGGTTTTTCCATTTGCACAAACGTTTTCTCACATAAAAAGTAATCTCATTTAAAAAGAAGGTATCTACATAATATTCAATTTGATAACTGAATATACTATTTAATTACATCATTACTCATTGCAGCAGATCCAGGTGTACATTAGTTCACACAGGTTAACAAATGTCAATTAAAAAATAAATAAAATACCAAAACATTATTTAAATTTGGAATGATGTATAAGGAGAGATTTGAACACGGTATGCGTTGGAAATGAAAATACCAATACAGTGAAGAGGTGTTAGTCAATACGACAAATGATCTCAGGGTAGAAGAAGAGTATGAAATGGAGGAATATTTAATTTCTGAACTCTCATTAAATCCGATGTCCGCGTTCTTAAATGACTTCCATGTTTCAAGCGATAAAATCTCGCACCAAGAAGTTGAAGAATGGAATCTGTGCAGTTTTATAGTCCCAGAATAAAAGTTATTCACATTTCTAAAAAAAAAAAACTTTATGGTCACATGCAATATTTATAAAATTATAGCTTTAATACAACACAAGCCTGCCGAATCAGAGTGAAATGTTTCACAACCTGGCGTCCCCTTGTGGTAGTACGAGGCACAAAAAAGTGACATACTTTTTGAAAAATGATATTTATTTGAAAGTGACTGATGGCTTATATTATTCCGGAAACTGCCTTGTGCTGTTTTCTCCAGTTCACATTGATGCACTTGAATGTTCAGCTTTGAAAACAAGTCATGTCTTCGATTTCAAACTTCTCAATAACCGTAAAACATTTTTCCCTCTAAGCCATTTCAAATAGAGCTACCAACTAAATCTATTGAGAATATTACGACATAGATTTATTAAAGATAGCAGGTGGTAGTTTAAGTTTTAGAAATGTTCTGCACTTGTTAGAGAAAATTTTAGCACTTGAACATGTCTCCTTTTCGAAACTGAAGATGAATCCTTCGTAAAAGGAACTAAAAACATGTCAAATTGACAACAACTATTTTTCTTAGTTACTGAATAAATGGGTTTGGTCAACATTGTTTTTGGTAAATCACAGAAACATATGGAAAATTACAAGATAAGAAAGTATAATAAAATTCCAATCATCAAAAATTTTTGTTTGTTTTGATTTGTGTATATAAGGATGTAAATTCATGAGAAACATAATTTGAATTACGTCCGCAAGATACTTGTGGTGTTCACTAGCACTTAAGCATTATCTTGACCAACCCCAAGGTCTCTCCTCTCCATTTCTTTTGCAGATTGCATTATATGATGCTTGTAAATGTGTCTGTCCCTAACATGTATTATATGTATTTTTCTTTCTACCAACTGTATCCTCGGCTTTGCTCGTTTCTTCAAGATTGCATGGATTGACTGTTACTCATTTTTTTACGAAAAATTACTTGTAACCACGTGGAGAACCGACTATAATAATAATATTATTGATGATTGGATAGTTTCGAAAATAGGTACGTCTTGGAGTTGATTCAATTTTAAGATTGAATTTCATCACTTTCCAAGATATTTTATAACCCAGTCAACGCAGCAAACAAATGTGCAGATTCAGAAAATGTAAAACAAGCATTATTGTTTTCAAATTTCATTTCAATATAAATCACCTAAAAACTATTCTACGCTTTTAAATGTGTTAGTGTTATGTCCTACCTTGAAAATAAGAATGTAAGTTGCCAATCTAACATGACTTGGATGAATAAAGTCTCACGTTTAAGTTCGGTGTGTGTATCTTTACAAATTTCAAGTTAATCTGTGTACGATTTTGCTATTCCTTCGTTCTTTCTGTTATTTCTCCGATGTTTATTCACTTCAGCAGCTTACTCAATTATCCTCATGAGGCTTAATGTAAAACTTTTGTTTATTTTTTGTATCAAACCCTTACATCTACCACACAGAAACAGCACATGGTAGTGGAGTTTCTCTGTTCACGCGATATCACAAGAATGCCAAAATGAAATGAGTTTTGCAAAATGAAATAAAGATCTTCCTCACATCTTCTGCAGACTTTATGAGGAGCCAGCCTATTCTTTGCCATGATCCCTAAGTTGAAATTCGAAGTAAGCAAACTAAATTTTTTTCACAAAATCACTTATATTTATTTATTGACTTTTCACGGTGTATTCACCACAAATGAAACAAAATTGGTCCGGAGAAATATCAAGACTTCTTGGAGCACTAATCAAGAAACAAGAACACGAGCACAGTAACGTTTGAATGCCGGATATAAACAGGCAAGATACTGAACTTATTTAGCTTGGTGAAACATGATCTAAGAATATACCACTTTGAAAGATACTGAGCTTAATTAGCTTGGTGAAACATGATTGATCTAAGCATATACCACTTTGAAACATGAACCCAGCCAGTAAGATTCATCACCATTTACCGTAAACTAATTTAACCTGCTTGGTCATGATCTTCTATAAATATATAAAATAAGATATGTTTTTATGGTGATTTTAAAACCAAAAAAATAGAATACTAGATTTCAAGTTACATAGGACTTTCACGCTAAATGAAACTTAAAAAACTTTATTTTCACCAAAAACATGACGTGATGAAATTTACTATTACATTATTTAGTATTTTTCCCAGTTTTAGTAACTTAAAATCTATAAGAAAAAGTGAGAAAAAAAATCCTATGGAGTGTTTTACTGTGGGTACAGTTAGTCGCATCAACAGCTAGACCGAATGGCAATGGCCCGAAAAACCATAGTCGAGGTGCGTTAATGGTAGAGAAATGTTCAAATTATGGTTTAGCAACATCTCAGAAGTATGTTTTCAGATATAACTACAATGACAATAAGGGCACGCGCCGAGAGGAGAGGTTGCGCAAAGTTACTGGCGCAATTGGAGCGATTGAGGGTTGCGGCCGTGAAAGCACTGTCGCAAGTGGTGCCATCAGCCAACCCCTAACGATGGCCAAATGCCACTCTTCCCCAGCACCTATATTATATAATATTGTCATGTATGAATGACGGAATTACCCTCAATTCGTTAAAGCTGTCTGTATGTCGCATATTACAATTCCAGGCCCTGTGTGGGTGGGTCCTTTTGAAAAGTTCAAATATTTGCTTCCTAATAGAATCATTCCGGCTTACTTTTTTTTTTAATTATTACTAAAAATTTTCAGTGATAAGGAGCTGTAAATATTTAATAAATATTCTAAAACCGACCTGATCGGCTCTCAGATTGTACAAACCTCACAAATGCATGGGCAGCCACCCTTTGTATGACTTCACCTGTCTTCCAGTAAAGCAGCAACGTGGGCTACTAGTTCAAATTAGAAAAAAAAAACCTGATGCTAACTTTGTAGAGACTAGTTACACAAGAAATCAAAATGAAAATGCCTGTACAATTTTTCCTTCATGTTTACAGCCTCTAATCGCTAAAAACGTTTAATATTAATTAAAAAATAACTGAAAACCTAAATAATTCTATTGGGAATCAAATATTTGAATTTTTCTAAGTGGGCCACTTTGGGTGTATACCTAAGTTGGGCAGTGCATAACAAGTTATATTTACAACATATAAAAAGGAACGATACAATAATAGTAAACGAAAACACAAAATATAATGCTATTTACATTTTGTTTGTTTTGTTTCTCTTTTTTTTTTTCTTTTTTTTCTCTTTTATATGTCGTAAAGTAATATATATTATTATTTGGTAAAGCTGTGAATGAGTACTAAACTATGTTTATAACAAAACTACTTTCATCGGACAATGAAGACGGTTTGAGAGAACAAACCAAGGTGGGTTGACATGTGCAGCATATCACTGCACACTGCACTGAAATACGCGCTTAACTGGCGACGATGCACCCTGTGTGGCATAACGACGGGGCTTAGGGAAACCCAGTTTTTGGGATATTACCATTCCAGGTAGCAAAAAAAAAATTTTTATACAAAGTTTCATAGAAGTTGTTATTGTTTAGTCTATACGCATGTTCTGCTGTAGTGGGAACATAATCGCTAGATCAATTTGGAATTTTAGGAGTATATGCCGCAAAATCCCGAAATTGTAGTGTATGAATAAAATACAATAACGGGGTATGAGGAAATCTAGCTAGGCAATGCTAAAAATACTATCATAGTCTGCATCATTTGGATACTCATAGGGGAGGTAGGAGTACGAAAAACCCAAACCCAAGGTTTAGTTACGAGTGCCCTGAACTAGGCTAGAACATCAGAATTTCTTTTTGTGTGGCATACAAGGGAATGTTGTGTCCCTCTCATTGGAAGATAGTTTAAAGCCTGCCGCTCATCATAATCCCTCTGTTATTGTTATTTACTTTTTTTAATTAAATATTGGTCATACGTAATATAATGCTTAAGTAAGAAAATGATTAGTTCTGCAGTTGTTCTTTCTTCTGTGTACTGCATGTATAATTAAAATATAAATCAAACATCAAACTGTCTCAAATAATTAACTCACAATTTAAAATAAAATGTACAAATAATCTTACCTCTGCAGGGCAAGATGCAGGCTACTCGGACTACTTTGAAGAATAGGCCGGTCCGGCCTTGATCTGATCAAAGATACAAAAGACTGTATGAGATTGACCGGAGCAGGATGTGGTGCAAGGGTCCCGAGATGGACAATCTATTAAATGTCAGCGGGGCTGAGTCAGATGGGGCACGCTCCACAAGGGCGAAGCCCCCGGGCACGCCCTAGACCCGGGCCCTCTGCGGCCCACTTTCGGAGCACGCTTCGGCTATCGCACAATCTAGCCATCCTTCATCTGGCTGTAATAATCGTACGGTCATAGGCTGCACCCGGTATCGCTCTCCTAACTCCCCATTACAACTCTTCTACAGCTTCTAGAGTTCTCTCTACCGTACACTACTATGTAATGTCTAGCGGAAACGACAACTGCAGACTCATAGCCGAAGGCTCTAAAAAGTGATTTATGTCTTGAAAGTTAATGTCTTTGTTTCTTAAAACTAAATTACGACAATTTATACTCGATCTATTCCTGGACTATTTCCTTCGGATAAAACACGGACATCATATCACTTTTCGCCACCAAATAAAAATACATCATATTGTATAAATAATAGACAGAAAACACTTCTTAGAACATATCCTACTGTGTAATATATTCAACAAGAAGATATTTTCAGTGTTTCAGCAAAGTGGAGGATTGAATGAATTCTTAAAAATAAGTTAAAAAAGGAAACAAATGTAATATTTCTAAGCTCAGCTGGCATAAATTCTTTATTCACTCGCTCATAAAATATTTACAAACAGCCCAGAGACCTCCCAAATCCACATGGTTGTCACCTCCCTCGCATGCGAAAGAGGAGGCGGAATCTTGGGAGTCCCCAACGCTCCTCCGTCAGCCGCGTCACAGAATCCGAGCCAGTGGACTGATTCAGAGGCTGACCAAGAGCCCGAGAACCAAAACTGGTCATTTATATCAAGTCACGTTCCCACTACCTCTTTAGTCTCCGAAGAGCATTATAATGTGAGCATTATGGCACAGTGTAATGACTGTGTTCAATGTGTTCAAGAATGTAGGGTTTATATTTTATTCCTGTGCAAGTATGTTCAATTATAATTGTTCCTATTTAAATGTGTATTGCTCATAAAAAAAATGCTCATATATCCTCGGAAACATTGAACCCCACCTGGAGAATATTTGAGGCTATGCCGGTAATTTCCTATAGTTTAGATTTTAATCATTTATTTACCGAGCGAACGTTCCCTAGTGTCAGTAACGTAATGACGTTTAACTAGTTTTTTATTCGGCAGTAAAGCGACCAGTTAGAATAGTTAGATATGTTTTCGTTTTTTTATCTGTGAGGCGTCCAAAATAATACAGTCCAAGCATATCCATTGTTGTATGAAATGCGAACATGTTTGTGATGAAAGACATTTCAGAAAATTTCTACGCTTAAGTAGTTTTTTTTTGTCTGTCGAGAACTATATTTTTTGGCCTAAGCACTTGGACTAAAATCCTCCCCCCAGCCTCTATGCCGTAGAATAATAAATCTCTACCTAGCATGTGGACCTGGTGTGCCGCCTTCTCTTTATATCTCAGCTGGCTTCTGCGAGGCTCCGGAGTTTGGTAAAGCCTACTACTATACTACTTATATCATGTATTTATAGCAGGTCACGAAACAATTGCCACATTAATCTCCGAGGAGATATGTATTAAATTAATACACAGTGTAATGACTGTGCTAGGGGATTAGGCTGACTGGATAGGTTTAGATTGAATTTCATGAAATTGGAAGGGTTGAGTTCAAGAATGTAGCGTATATTAAGTTATGAAGGGTTTTGTTGATGAAGTAATAAGAGGTATTTACTATTGTTCTCAGGAGTTTTGATTGAATGAATATTGAATATTGAATGAATGATTGAATACGCTTGATGTTCGACTTTTTTTCTGTCCCCTATAGCTCTATTCCATAATGTATATCAAGACCACAAGGACCTGATGACATGGGGTTACGTCTATGAAAAACAACCAACCAATCAAGGACTAAAGGAACTCAGCTGTCAAAAAATGTAACCAATTGCTAATTTTTTTGATATGTTTTGCTAAAAAGTATCAATTTACTTTAACTCCCCACCATTCCCAGTCTAGTGGCATAAAAACTACTACTACGTAGTTTCTGAAAATAAAATCAGCTGTCGGTAATAGTGTTACCATGAAAGTCACGCATGGCCGTTAACAAATATCGATTATTTTCCCTAAATTGTGCGGTAGGCTTTGGTTACTATTTATGCTCGACTGTGAAGATCAGATTCATATATGCAGTACCTACAGCAATGAAAGGTTCTAACGAGGGGAAAGGAACCGATAAGTAGCAATCCATCAGCCCACCTGCCGCTCTATTTCATGGAGAGGTAAATGCCTGGAACAATCCCGAACCTAGCCTCTCCAAAGTCCTGGATAGTTAGGATTCCAGGCTTCCCCAACTCCGAACAACCAAAGACCATTCCATCTTGTTGCAATTAAACAGAAATGCGCTGGATAGGTATTGAGTAGATTGCCTAAGGATAAGTGCTTTCCTCCGAACATCGTATTTTCTAATGTTTGCTGCAACAGTCATTCTTATTCTATTGGTCTTGGCAATAAATTTACTAATTTACTAAGCCAATCTATGAAACAGTCAGATATGGGGAATTCATGGTCAAGATGCTCAGGTAATTCAAGAAGATAGTTGACCAGTTAAAATGGTTTGCTTTTTGGATACTTCGAATGATCATAAATTATATTAGATCATGTTGTGTTTACAACTTGATCGCCCATGAAGAGAATGCGTAAACACACGTTTCCAATAAACCAAAGATAATTCTCAGTAAGTAGGGCTAGCCACTTACCATTGTGGAACACCGTTTTCTTCTTATCATTGATTATTTCACCGATAATGATTGGCTTTTTACGAATTGATTTTCAAGGAAAATTATTAACAAAATCTGCATTGGTGCCTGTTTTTAAAAGTTCTAGAATATTTTTAATTATATTTTTGCTGGCTACAAGGGTCTGAATTCAACCAAAAAAAACCTATACCATAATAAATACATTGTGAATACATAATATTCTACTTACTCCACCGTCAAACAGGTACTCCTAGTAAAAGGATCCGCTCACCCCAAATAAATTCCTTTATTTTTCCCTTATCCATAATCTTAAAAATTTGAGAGCTAAGAAAAAAAAAATATTCTACTTGAAAAGCGGTTTAAGACTCCACAGACAGCTTTTTGATCATTAACCTTTTTCCTACGTTCTTATCATTCGTTTTCAAGCTCTTTCACTTTGGTAAGCCATTAAAATTAAATATTGGGATCATTTATTTTCTTAAAGAATAACAATTTTCTGAGAATTCAAGAGTATCCATGATTGGTTCTGTTGTTATGGTAACATTCTGGGTAATATATTGCTGATTTATAAATAGGACGTACGCCACATCAAAAGTATAGCATCTAATTTGTCGATTACCACGTGTACTCCAGAAGTACTAAGTAGTTCTGAAGGCTCAGACATGGCTAACTTCTTCAAAAGCATGCTGCTTGCATCAAGTAAGCACCTAAAACTTAATTAATAACGTACACCTGGCCGGCTGGAAGTACTACAAGTCGGGATGTTATGGAGAAAGAGCCTCCAGGAAGAACATGTCTTACTTTGCCTTTGTAATCGGACGGTCTTAGCGACGTTAATTGCCCATTCAGTGAAGGGCCGATCTCATGTTTAATGGAACCGGGCTAGGCCCGTTCGGTCCCCTTCCAAATGTCCACGGGCTTTTTGCTCCCGGCAGGCGACCCAAGCCGCATCCAAATGTTCAATTACCTTGTCCTCGTCCCTCATTAGCCAAACTCTTGCTTTCCAAACAAATTGCATTATTCTCCCTTCCAGAGCATCTGGATCCCGTACCGGGGCTTATTTAACTTACAGATCCTGCTTCCGAAGCGCATCTTAAACCTCCCTGTGTTAGGAGTGCATTGGACTAATTGATCATCCTTAGCAAAAGCTCATATTTAGAATACGCTACATCTTAAACATAGCATATAGAATAATATAAGTGATTGATCGTGACGAGGGCTCCGTAAGCTTGAGGATGAATCAATATAATTAGGTAAGAGCATCAGCAAAAATGTTAATTTGCTCACGTGAATATTGGTGTTTTAACAAAACTGTTTTACGAATAGAAGTATGAGTTTTTTTTCTCAAAATATACTTACGGGTTATTGTCATAACACAATAAAAAAGTAACATTGCAAAAGCAATCCTTATTTTCAAAAATCTAAATAACTATTATCCCGTCAGAGCATCTTTGTTATCAAAATTTCGTTATCGTCATAAGAAAATCTTTTCCTTAACTAAGTTTTTTAAAAATGGCACAATATATATTGCAATATATCTCTCGTATATAAGGGCTTTTAGTTTCGGAACCAGCTCGATCAATTTCCAGAATTTTATAAGAGATGCAACAAATACTCAAACATTCGGCGAGATGGAGCTGGTTTTCATCAGAATCGCACAAGTAGGTCAGATAAAAGGTTTAATACTCAAAAACGTCTCATATACACACAAAAATACCGAACATGTGATCTCTGCTTTAGCCAATGAGAGTTAGCCAGGTGGCGTTGAGGAGGGAAAGGTGAGTTAACGCCTTTAATGAGGGTGGGATCCCGTTCTTAGTGATCGGTTGTTATTATAAGTTATTAAAGAACAATTTACTAAAGAATAAAGTTTATTTCCACTATAGTAATTGGGGCTGCTTGAAGAAAAGAACAGTTGCAGAATAATCATTGGACTAGAAAAAAAGAATATTGGAAACGAGATACATCGTATACCGAAGAAATCACCAGTTACTCCAGATAACGTTGGGTAAATAATCTTTGAGCTCATCAAGTAAGCTGTTAAACTGCAGTATTGTATCACTTAACACCAATGTATTACTTGCTAATCATATTTCAAAATCCTTCAATATAAAATATTCATTCCTAGATAAGACTCATGAATCAATCAACTATAAAACAAATGAATGGCTTATCGTTGATTATTTAAACCAGGTTTCCCACCAGCTGTATAACAAATCGTCTTCCAAAAAAGGACTTAATATTTCATTTTATACTTTAATTCGGTTGATGCAGATCGTAGCATATCATCGCTAAAAAAATAAAATATCTCTAAATCATAGTTATTAATTACATTTCTTATTACATAACCAGGGGGCTCCACCTCCTGAGTTTTTCATAGTAACTTACAGCCTGTCAAAATGTTCTGTCAATTGTAATAATTATTGCTGAGATAATAAATGCTTGATTTAGAAACTTTGTTCCCAGCGCTGGTGGAGCAAGGGGATCATCATAGAACTTTTGTTTTTGTTTAGAACCATTATTAATGTCTCAAATCTTTTGTGGGAAGTAGTACATTATTACTCCATACTGCATGTTGAAGATTTCTGCTCCCCTCGAATGGTCGTCGTTTTTGAAGTTAGGCACTGTACTGCTATAATTGCGTAGCTACTTATGTGATTTTTCTGCCGTTTTTTTCACCCTCCTTCGCCAAAAGCAGAGGCATCTAAAGCAATCTGTCCGTGTTTAAGATCATCAATAGGATAGCACCTGAGACCTTCAAAACGGGGATACGTTTTTATTTGGAATTTCTGTACGTAGCAGTCGGCTTCAAGTACTTCTTTTTAAACAGTGTTATCAGAAGAGCTCATCGAGCTGTATATTTCAGAGTCTTTGAAGTTGTTCAACTATGGAAAAACAAAATTAACGCTCAACCCATTTTTTGTAGGGAGGGGGGTCTCATTGACTTTTTCAAAAAAAAAAAAACTCTTATGTTTTCAAATGTGTTACCGGTCTACCTGGTTGTATTGCCAAGGTCTTTGTGAGTCCCCAAAAAGGGACTTATAACACATGAGCATAGTTTTCGCAACTTAACTCAACCAATATTTTTTCTTAAGGATATATTACATTTTTTATAAATCTCACCAAAGGCCATTCTCTATTCCCCACTAAACACAAATTTATAGAAAATACGCTTGTTTACATTACAAATTTTAGACAATTACAAAAGAAACGTATTTGAAAAATTATATACAATGGCAGTGACAAAGTGACAAACCAAAGAGCATAGTTCATTCTCCGCTACCAAACTTTGTTACTTAGCCAAATAAAACCTTATTTGTGCTAAGAGAATTAAAAAAAAATTCCAGCACCTGCTTAATCTAAATGAAACCAATCTTTCCGAATGTACTAATTCTAACTTATTTATTCTCATCTTAAATTGAAAATGTTTTTGGGGAAAATTACGGAGTGCTCTGTCACCTCCAAAAACGGCCGATATAAAGCAAACCACTCAATTTTTTTATTGGTTAATAAAATTGATTGATTAATTGTTGGGGGAGGGGGTACAGTCATTGTAAAATCGTCAATTTCTGCGGTTTGCTTTATATGAGCCTTTCTCGGAGGTCCTGCAATATCCCCATGAGAGAGGGACGTACCTTGTTTGATAAAACTGATATAATAGAATAGGTGATAAAGTATATTTATTATTTATATATAATAAATTTATATTTTTAAAATCTTAATAGCCTATGCTGAAATACTACCGATAAGGTCATTTTTACTCCCTTGACAAGAAAATAAATAGGTATTAACACTTTTCTCTTATAATATCACTAATAAATAGCTTCCCCGCATCCTTGTGATTTAGTAAATAATAAATAAGTATTAAGTAACAACTGTCATTATGACAACATTACCACATTTAATTGTTTTGTGATATATTAATAACTACTTGTATCGCTAAAAAATACACGATTGTTAAATTCGTCTATCGTAGATTTTTATCGGTCGCATCCTATTTATGTGAATGGTATTAGAAAAAAAAAGGTCCTTATCCTCGGGTACCAGTTAAAACAATAAAATATCACAGTTCAGAGATATCTGGTTGAGAAGCCCGCCCAGTTGCCACAATTTCTTTTTGGATTTTCTTATGTTAATTATTAAATATATGAAGCTTTCGCTAATAAATCTAGTGTTCGAATTAAGTTTTGCTGACAATCGTAATATTAATTTAATATAGACGATCCTAGACATTCTGACGATTATTATTTATTAAACGACATGTTAAAAGAGGCTCTGAAATGGACTGTGAAGATAAGGACTGCTCGCAGTAGCTGATTTGTGACCCATCATAGATTTTTTAATATTGCAAAAAAGTCCTAGATTGTGAAAAATTATTTATTCAACTAAATAAAAGTTGCAGTAAATGCTCTACTAAAAGGGGAGATAAAATTCGAATTTGTATTATTCTTAATTTTTTTTTAGTACCTTTATGAAAGTTTTTCTACAGGTTGGTATCATTTTCTAGCGTAGATGATTTTTTCAGGAAATAAATTCTCCATCCTGGGAGGGCATTTGAACCCGCATTGCTTAATAGGTAGTGAAGTACACTCCTGCAACGTCACAGGACTTTTATGGTTTCCTTGCTTTAATTAATCAGAAATCTGTATGTTTTTACCCCTTAGCCTTTTTGAGTTCTTTGTTCAAATTTTGTAATCAATCAATGAAATTTTACTTGCAGGCAGCATTTCTATTCGAGAGTACATGAAAAATGCAGCTGTAACCATAAACCATGGTTAATTGTAATTAATTATAATAATAAGTATTTATTAAAATAACAATAGGAAGTATAAATGTGTACTATGTGTTGGGGCTTCAGTGGACTATATATAGTTACAGAAAAACTGTCCTAACTCATTACAACTGTCAATAAAATAATTTCTCGATTGTAACGAAACTATTATGCATTGCATTTTTCCGCTTCGTTTACGTCAGGTGCTGGTTTGTACCAGATCCCAATTCAAAGAATATTATACCATAGTCAAACGCAGTTACTCCAGTTACAGTCCAGGGGTTACTTCTCAGTTTCCAGCTTTTTTTGATGCAGTATGGTGGAGTATGGATGCTTTTTGAAAATCAGAAAGCCAAGTTCTCTTCTGCATTTCGGATTTGGTTCATTCCGATATGAAGTACAGTACAGGCCGGACAAGACACGAGATCACTATCTGCCGACATGGAAGTGATACTCTTTTGTTCAGATTGGGGAAACAAAAGGGGAGCGAAATCTGTCCCTGATCTTTTTGCCATGAACCCCCCCTGAAAACCTATCATGCCCCTGAACGTGCTACAGTTCAGTTGCTGCTAACCTTAAAAATCGTGTCTTCTATGATATAGCGCCGAAGCCAGTCCCTGCAATCTGCTATTTGCATAATAACTCGTCAGTGGTAACGTGGCGATCGGCGAATTGCCAAATCCCAGATGCCACGTGACCCTTTCTATGACCAGCTTAAATTATCAGCTATATCCTATGTTTTCTTTTTTTTTTCTTTATTTCATTTTATGTACATGGGTACGACATATACTTCCCAGACGCCTGAAAACTAAAACTAAAATACAATTAACACGTAAAATTAAAATATGCACTTATTGTAGGGAACACCAACAACTAAAATACTGATTTCTAATGACCCTTATGGATAAAATGGATATCTTTACGTACCTTCATTTGCACAACACTTTTATATCTTAGTTTCCATTATTTCTATCCTTTTAGGATTTTTATTACTTTTGTTTTATTGTCAGGAAATTCGATTTATTTTTATTTACACCAGAAGAGGTGAGATCATTAAATCAAATATAAACTACGTGCGTGTAAATAATTTTCAGTAAATATACAGTAAATTTCCATAACCATAACCGGCTCTCCCATCTCCGCACAGCCAAATACGTAAAAAAAAAAATTCATCATTTTTAAAATGAGAATTACGTATCTAATAAGACGAAACTATAGTGGGAGTTAACAAATTTTTAAATTTAATAACATAACAAATTTAATAACAAATTAACAAATTTAAATACATAACAAGAGTAAAAATTTTATTTTTAACTATGTATTGTTTTTAAAATATTTATACATAATTAAATCATGAGTTAGATGTTGGCAGAAAGTTGTGCGTTCTAGTTAACACTCCCCCCCCCCTTTCCTCACTGATTTGAAACAACAATCCGAGGTGTTATTGAATTATTGACGGCAAACTTCATATGGCACTGGCGAGATATTGTGGCTCGGGAAAGGTTGACAAAAAACAGCCAACTTTAAACAAATATTTTGATGAAATATTGCAAAATTTCTTCATAATAAATATTTATCTACATTTTTTCTTTATTTCGTACACATCCTAGTCACTCCCCCAAATCTGGATTTTCCCTTTATCACCCACCCACATTAATCCAGATATGGACCTAACGTATTTAAATTCATCTAAATATTTCCTCTTTCAAACAGAAACACATGACATCATGCGTTTGCATTTATATTGCTCTTCAACAATCTCAATTAAAAAAGTGTTCAAACATTTCTTTAACCGTCGATACAATATTTTTTGTGTACTACATTTTACATAAGAGGGCGCATCCAAAAAAAAACCCAACTGAAATTAGCGGGGTTTTTGAAATACCAGGTCTCGCCGGCAAGACCGTGTAAAGGAACTTTTCAACAGTCAGTATGCCTAGTGCCTAGTATGTAGTAGTATCAGCAAAATGTTACATGCTGTTAGCACTCATTAATAGAAAAATATATTTTTGTTCAAAGACAAACGATGCGGTTGTTTTATTTCAGCAAGTTTTTAAAAAAAATATTTATTGAAATAAAATATGTTAGGACAGTAAGTAATTGTGATCATTGAACTGGTTCATACCATAGTTACTGTTTAGCATTCACTTGCTCCTTTATAAGATATATAAAAACACGCACAGCTCAGGCATCACACAACCCTACATTAAGTTTCACCTTCTTCGCACGCGAAAGTGGAAGATGAGGCAAGGGGGATTCCCTCCATCAGTTGCGTCACTGAATATGAGCCGGGAGGTTTAACTTTTAAAGGCGAGAGCCACAGACGCTCATTAAATGATTGAAGAAACTGACCGTTGCCAGGACTCCCAGTGTTCTGAATTTATATCTGGCCACGAGACATGACTCCTAGAGGATTAGCATGATTGGAAACGTTTTAGTGAAATTTGGGGATGAGAACAAGGATGTAAGATGGTCGTCAAGGTGCTGTGGCTGACGTAACATGGGGTATTAACTTTTGATGTCATTTAACAATTTCAACCCACAAAGTATGTAATGTAAAATTATTGAAGAGTATTTTCAAAGCCAAGTTAAATTATATCTATGAAAAGCACTTGTCGACTTCAGTCTAATCATAGTTTTGATGGAATCCGTACCGATCGTTAAATGTTTTAATTGAGAGAATTTACAACAATGTGGATTTTGGAGGTATCTGGGCTGTTTGTAAATATTGTATAAATGAGTGAGTGAATGAAGAATTGTAAATATGATATGAATGATAACATTGATCCCAATTACTTACTGCCCAATATGGAGGAGTGTAATGATTTTCGATTATCATAATTGAGAGGAAGAGATGATTGAATCCACCTAGCAAGTGCATTTGCAAATAATAGGCTGTGGGGAGACGCCTTCCTGCCACGCCGGTTTCCAGCGGCACACGCACACTCCAGATTACGCACTTGTCTCCTCCCGACAGTGAAAGATGGCCCGAATCAAATGCTACCCTTTTTTCGACCGGGCTCGTAAATTAATTCCCCCAGGAAGGGCTAATAACAGACAGTGGGCAGGTGAAGGATGGGGCGATCCATTCGGATTGAGATTTTGACAAGCTGCAACGCGAGGAAGACGGCGGCAACCGACTCGTAAATAACTCCGTACGAACGTGAACTCCTGAGCTGGTTCGGATCGTGAGCTACCTAATAACAGGGTCTAGTAACGTCTCTATAGTCCTTCGATACATCAATACAGGCGGTCGCTAAAGGTCCTCTGGTCGTTCATTTAGTGGCGAAACACAACAGAGGAATACTACTCAAAACCAACAGTAATTCGATAATCCCTCCATCTACTGAAAAATCCAATCCATGACCTCAATTCTTGACACAAGTATTCTTTTAGAACAACAGATTTGTATGAATTAATTGGCATCTATGGTTACTTGTCCCGCGACTCATTGGATTGCTGGTCGTATGAAACATTTTGTTTACAGTGAGTAAAGTGTGGAAAGCATTAGTCTACTTGGATGGAATGTAAAGAAGAGAGGAGGATTAGCTGTTCAAAGCCTACCTGAAAGGCAGAATCATTTCATTCGGCAGTCATGTCATAAGCGGCACCCCAGTGGTTGCCAATGTCTGGGTCACTTCATGCTGCACGCCGCTCTAGCCTCAATCTGGACCCACCTATCGGCCATTAGAGATAAGGCGAACAAAACTAATACAGCAAATAACTCCATCCTTAGCCACCTTGGCGGTTGGGTATCTGCCTTCACGACTGGCCCGAAAGGTCAACGGCAACAATTGTGTTAGTGGGCTGGTCAAGGTGGGATGTTCTGTAACTGCTCTGCCCTCAGTAAGTAAACAATGAGTTGCTGATGGCGACCTTGCAATCATTCGTGAATGGTTTTTTCCTCATCTTAATTAAAATCTGCAGTTCGGTCTCCGGACCTATCGACGGGTTGGCCAACACGGCAAGGACCTGGCCAACACGACCACCCCTATCATCCATAATTCCGTATTATTGCAACAGTAAATAAAATTTCACCACTGATACAAGAGAGTTAACTCATGGCACTGTCATCGCCGATGAAATATCATGTTGAAGACTATCGAAAATAATAAGAGATAATTGCTGGACCATTTCCCATTTTTTGTCTCGTGAGATGTGAAACTTTTCCTTACTAATACTCTTCCAGTATTAATACTCTTCCGCTTGACGTTATTTCTGTCCTTGTCCCCAGAGTTGTCCGGTTCTAGAATTTTTCAATAGTTAGTGTGGAAAAAGATGAATGATGATTGGTGATGGGGACACACAGGGGAAAAAATAAGGGTTTATGATTTTGAGTAAAAAATCAACGTAACCCTAAAAAACTTTACAGGTGATATGAACATTTTACACAGTGCAAAATAAGCGGACGTTGTACAGGAGCAACGGGGATTTGCTACTTGTGTATTTTATATTTAAATTAATTTGACACTTCCGTGTTACGTATCATGTATATGTATACGTTTAATAAGTATATATATGAAATACACGTATATACCTAATAAATAGGTAAGATAAAAATTTTACCTATTTATAGTGATGACAAATAAACACCATTTTCTAGATTTCGTCTCTTTATCTCTATTATCCAAACTAGTAATAGAATATTATATACTTTCTGAACAATTTAAACTTGAGTATGATAAGAGAAACACTCTCCTATCAAGATATCAGATGTATTAAAACAAGGCAAGGATAGGGTTACCCACTTGATAAAAGCTGTTATGCATCTATAGAACCATGATATCTTATTTTGTAAGATTTTTATCCCATTAAAGGTCAAATTTATTTGCACGATATAAATATTTTCAAGAGATAAACAAGATGTTACACGAGCCTTAGTTTCACTCCTCAGATAAAATTCAAGGTAGGAGTGAATTTTATCCGGATATTGCTCCTTGGCAAAGACGTTTTTCCCCCCTCGTCGATGTCCTGCGAAACTCCATTAGAATACTTTCAAAATCTGTTAAACAATCTACGAAACTCCTACTGTTATCTGTACCGTCCCGAGCAGCCTGAATATGTAAGTAAAATAGGTGAAATTGTAGCCGCGTGAGGGGCTATCTTCGGCGTGACCAAAGTCTTCGGTAGCCGAGAAACAGCTGATAGTGGAGATAGGAGAGGATAAACCAGGTGGAGGAGCAGATAGGACATGAGGAATTTATTTATGAGAGCAATAAATCGGTTTCACAATGGGTGCAGCATGGGTGAACGGCTGAGAAATGTTGTGAGCGGAGATAAGGCCTGCTATCTTGGTTCTGTATCAGGCCGGCACACAGGCTGTGTACCCAGCAGATCGGGACCCAACTTCACTTATATAATTATCTTAGGAAACTTTAAATCCCTTTCTTCAATAGTTAGTGAAATCCGAACACTATACATATTCGAAACCTTAGTATGACTTCAATGGGAACTGTTAAGCAGATGCCTATCTTCAAGGTGACGAATGAGTCTTAAAAACGTCTCATTCGACGTCAATTCAGTTGCGCAGAATTATTGCAGAAACCCAAACCGTATGGACTTCCATTAATTGAACTACGACAAAATTTGAAATATTCAAAACCTGTGCATGTTGATTGAAAATAAACGTTACAAGATAACCTCTGAAATAGTATCTGATCTTCAATTGCCAAAATTACAACACATAACCTAACAGGAAAATTATTCAGTTGTATAATTTTATCTCATACAAACCCTTAGTTCAGGAAATAACTAATTTTAATAGGTAATAGCTCTTTTTCACCTTTTAACTTTCACACCCCCAAGAGACCAAAACACTTACTACTTTAACCTACTCACTTTTTGGTATTTTCAGATACATTATTTGTAACATCTTTGTATTTTTAATTTGTAAATATGTTTATTTAATTTATGTTAATTCCGTTATTATTTTCTTTGGTTTTATTTTGTAAAGTTTTCATTTAGTTATCTTGCAAAGGAATTTTTTTTTTTTTTACTACAACGAGGATTAATAACCCTATGGGTCTGACCGACCATCTGCGTCATTTTTGACTTCTGTCTGTTTGTTTCCGGCACTTCTTCCTGATGGAGTGGGTGGTCTATGGAGGGTTACTATGAATTTGAACACAACAGAGTTCATCCTAGTAAGACCTGATAAGATCTTCAACATCTATAAATCCAAATACATCATTAGTAAAATGTAATATGTTTAGGTCTGATAAATATTAATCACATACTACAGTTTCTTTTTGTGATCAGTTTTTGATACTATACTTTCTCAAATATTAACTAAACAAGGCCTTTATTATGATAAAATTACGATCTGCCTGGTTGGGCTATAAGTAATTGTGCTAAATGATCACATTCACCAATTTACAATTTTCATTCACACGCTCATTCATACTGTATTTACAAACAGCCCAGAGGCCCCAGAGTCCAAATGATTGTTACCTCCCTCGCTTGCGAAGGAGGAAGCGGAGTCTTGGGAAGTCCTCCACGCTCCTACGTCAGCCACGACACTGGATAAAAGCCAGCCTAGGCTGACTAAAAGCGCGAGAGCCACAGACGCTCAGGACATGATTAGAGAAACTGGCCATTGCCAGGACTCCCACTGTCAATTATTTATACCAGATCACGAGGCCACTGCCGTTTTAGTCGCCGAGGAGGATTATAGGGATGAGTGGTGCAGTGCAATGACTGTGCTAGGGAATTAGGGTGGTTGGATAGGTTACTATGGAATTTTATGAAATGGAAGGGATCAGTTACATGCAGATCATTATGAAGGTTTTTGTTGCTGACGTAATAAGGGGCATTTACTATTGTTCTCAGGACTTTTGATTAAAAGGATTGGATGCACTTGATGTTCGACTTTTTTGCTATCCCCCATAGCTCTATTCCGTATGCCCAGATTGGCTTTGTAAATAAGTAGTTTATTTTCTATTAGGAGATGGGATGTCCTTCGTAGTATTCTGTATAGTTTTCCATAGCGTCTGTTTAGTTCATGTCTTATTAGCCCCCTGTTTGGGTTCTATGTCACTCTTAGGATAGGAGGATAGGGAGATTGGACGGTAAGATGAGCATCATTAGGTGGTATACCGGGTTTGGTGAATAGGATAATGGAGTGTTTCCAGAGGAGAGGAAAGTGCGTCGTTCGGATAATGCAATTATAAATGTTGGTTAGGAAGATTATGGCTTTAGGATGAAGTTGTTGGAGGATTAGAGGAGTAAGGAGATTTTTCGGTAAGGTAATTTTTTCAGAAGATATTTGACCTCAGAGGGGTTAACAGCTTTTGGTGGAAGTGAGGAAATCTTCAACAGTTGGGCGATGAGTATTGTTTTGAGGAGTAAGGTGAGGAGTGAAAGTACGGAAAGATGCAGTACGAATTCTTCCGCCCTCTTGCCATCCAAAGACGCCCAGGATCCATCATCACGACGGAGTGGGTGTGAAACAGGATGATATTTTAGGATTTTCTTTGTTAGGCTCCACAAGGAGTTATTCCTGGTAGATAGAGAGGAGAGATAGGAATTAAGAGAATCGGAACGGTAGGATACCAATTCCCGCTTTACTAACCTGCAGTACTGATTGTATGAGCGACGATCAGCAGGATGTCGGGATCTTTGCCACACTGTTCTTGAGTGGCGTTTGGATTTGATTAGGTCTTTGAGATACTGAGGTAAAGGATTTTGATTGTGAATTTTTAGGTGACGATGGGGTGACGATGCCTCCCAGGCCGACCTCTGGATCAAAGTAGTGAAGGATTGCACTGCATCGAGGTCTTGGGATGTTTTTAGAGGTACTTTGAGGTCTACAGAGTCTGTAAGAATCTGGCGGAAGTGGTCTCAATCAACTGGGTCCCTGATAAATGAAGGAGGAGGCAGTTTCTTGGCAGGTCTTAGGGTAATGGTAAGGATCACAGGGCTATGATCGGAGGAAAGGTCGTCGAGGTACGTGAGTGAATAGTTTAGTCTTCCTAAACTATTGTAGAAGAAAAAGTCAAGGGGATCTGGATTTCTAAGAGTAAGGGGAAAATTGAATGTGCTGATTGACACTGCAGTGGACTGAAGAAAATCGTGTGCTACCAAAGGAATTGTGTGATGGGTAATGGAGTTATGGACAATGAGAGCGGTGCCTGCAAGTGCTCTTACATCCAGGTGATCAGTTCGATAAGTCTGGTACTATTGAACTGTAAAAGGTCGTTTACTCGTAAGTCTTGTTTCAGTACTAACAGTAATGAGTGCTACGTGGATTCTCTTGTCGTGAAGTAGTGCTGTCAGTTCGTTAGTTTGGGTGCGAACACCATTCTCATTCCAAAGAAGAATAGATAAGGAGTGAGAAGGATCCACTTATGGATTTTTTTTAGTGGGGATAAGGTAGGTGACAAGATTTGTAAAAAGAGTAATGAGAGCGGTAATTAGGGTTCTTAACTCTGTAAGGAATAATGTTAATAGACTAGTGAGATCTGAAGAGCTTGAAGGTGGAGGAATATACGAGATGTGTGGTTGAGGATGGGATTGAGTTTGCTGGTTGCTGGATTGAACAGAATGCTGCGGAAGAAGAACTTACGGAGGAGGATTGGCATTGCCTGTGACTGCTCTCTGTTCTGAACGGCATAAGCAAAAGAGACTGAAGGCCTCAAATTTCTGGTGGGGGCGCTTCTTGAGCTACCTGTGGCTGGCTTCTCTTCTTCTGACCGACGACATTGTTCGCTCCTGGACTTTAGAATTCAGTAAGCCTCACAGCCTTTATAGTTAGCTGGGTGGCCTTCTGGCAGAGCACGCATACAGCAGGTGATTTTAGGGGCTTCTTGCACAATGCGCTTTTGTGCTGCCCAATGCACTTTACACACCTGGGAGGGTGGTATCAGTATGATTTCGTGTGCCAGTATGCCTGGCAATTATGGCATTGGACTATGTCACGTTTCGGGTAAGGCTTTTCGACCTGTACTCTTGTTTAATACAAGTTGGTAAGCTCGTAGATTTTTTCCACTCCAGGTGTTCGCTCTAGACCCACAAAGAAAAAGTGCAGTGGTGTCTAGATACTTGCATCATCTTCTTCTTGGTCGCTTGGGCTGTGTGGGTGTTTGTGTAGAGTCTATGTCCTCTACTTCAATATTTTTCAACACCTGGTAACTATTGGGCGTGAAAAATGGAGACTCATGAGTTGTTGTTTGTTTTGATGTGCTAAGTTGTTGTGGTGGTGGTATTTCTTCCACTAACCTGCTGGGTGCTGAAGAATGTATAGGCACATCTCTATTAGATTGCCGTGGCTTACGTTTGACAGGGAACGGAGTAGGTGTTGGTCCCAGAGACCTTGAGCTTTTTTTTTATTTTCTGATATTACCAGCTGATATAAACGCATTTTTCATAATAAACAGTATTTTTTAATAAATAAAAAATATGTAGCAAATGGCAGCGGCGAACGAACGAGATTTCATTAAGAGCCTGCGACGCTAGCACTAGGCCACGGCGTTATGAGGGTCCGGCTTGACTCCCCACTTTTATCTCTAGTACAGCTGTGCTACAGGCTCTCAACATGGCCACCTTCTCTATGAAATGTGAAGTGAAACTTACACTTGGCAATACAGTCCACAGCTTCACTATCCACTCACCTGTAGACCGCTCCTCCGTAAACAGTTCACCCAGTAGTCGGTTGAGACAGTTCAACGAACTAGACACTTCCTACGATAATAAAAACAGTTAGTTTGTAGAGTGATACGAAAACTACTTGTAATAGTTTAGCGCAAGCGCAGTACACTTATCAGATTTAAAGCTTGTGATAAGCATGTGTGTGATCAACATAAAACACTTGAGAGGAAGGTAAAGACATAATGTCGAATAATTAATTAAATATGTTCAAAAAGTTTATTTATTTTTTTATCCAAGAAAATGCTTTATGATGACCGTGTCATAAGTCAAGCTAAGCCTGCTAGAATCCGAGTATATCCCTTAACTGACATGATATCAATTTTTTATTTGTTTTATTTTACTGACTTAATGTTAATTAATTATATTCTTACTCCATGATTAGTGCCAGATACGTTAAGTCGATCAAATTATAACATCTGTTAAATAATGCTTCTGCTCTTTGTTTGGTCGGCTAGTATTTTAGGTATTTTTGCATTTAAAAGCGTACAACAGCCAAACAAAAAAAAATGATTCGTAAAATTACTCAGCAAGCATACCTTAATCGAACCAAATCCACCAATATGGGGTTGCTGCGCAACTTTGTGAAAATTCAGAGTAAATTTGTGGCTTGTGGCACTAGGACTGTTTTTTTACAGCTTAATAACCTTTAATAAAACTTTAAGAAAAACATGTGGCATTTTTGAATTCTACTCGACTGGTTCAACAAGTTGCTTAATAACTACTTTTTTACGGTTACAGATCCCGTAAAAATAAGGACTAATAGCCTAAAAACGTTCAATTCACTTTAAATATAAACGAATGTCATGCTATACAACCAGTGATTACCATGTTGAATCGCTATCAAAACTGTTTAGTTCCTCTATTGATGTTCTTACGGCTACATTACATGAATCCCGCAGTAAAATCCCCTTTATATTCGGCCGCCTTTACACTTTCCCCGCTAAATCGTTGCGGGAGAGGGTGAGCCTCCCGCGGGAATAGAATTTCCCGAAAATCCTTTGACACCGCCCATCGTCGCCGTCCAGCCCATTGTCACGCCAGCGGGGAACGCGAATTTTTTCTTCAAGCATCCGTTCGGGCGTGTACGCAACCTCACACGGAGCGTGACGTTTCCACTGGACAGGTCGTCATAGATGCAATTGACCACCGTCCGCTGGTTGACATATGGTCCAGTGAGTGTAACAGGAATTCCCAGCGTTACCTAATGCTATGATAGCTCATGTGATCGCGTTTGTACCATTTCATCATGTGAATCTGTGAAACTTTGTTTAACGTGTGGAAAAATCGTACGTTCTCCAGTATTCCTAATGAGAAGGATAACGTTTAAATAGCAATAACTGTAAAGAATCTTAAGCTAACGAGTCCAACCTAGATAATTAAGTTCAGTAAATAACTTGACTATTAAATCATAAAAATCTGACCTGAATAGAATCATTTCTGAAGGACTCCTTCAATTTATCCTTGTGTCCTTTTTCCGCAAAAATCTGCTTAACCTTTATTACTTATTTATTTTGTAATGGGTTCATATGGCAAAAACAGCCTATAACAGTGATAAACAACTAAGATCTTATGTTAGCAATATTTTCCTTTTCCAATAACTTCATAATTTTTAATCGATCTAGCACTTGGACAAACATCTTGTCTAAAACCACAACCAAACAAATTAAAGTTTTCTGGTGTTTTTTTTTTAATTCGAGTTATTGGTTTGTAAAATTACAATTAGCTCATACAGTTTTAATAATTAATATTAATTCAGAGCTCATTCATACCCAATTCCAATTACTCAATATGTACATAAATATATGGTACACACTCATGCAATTTGTACATAAAATCAAATCAGATTACATATAATAAGATTTAGACTTAATTCTTCAATTAAAAACAGTTGTAAAGTTTCTATTACATAATTACACGCGTTATAATATAATTTTAAATGAAATATGCAAATATAAATATATTCAATTTTTTTATTATTCATTTATAATAATAATGATAAAATTATAAAAGAAAGCTAATGTCAATTAAAACAAAAGCTGTACAAACCAAAATTCTTCTTAAAACAGAGGTTCAAATTACGATCATCATCGAAAGAAATAATTTCCATTTGCCTGCACAAATTTTCCCCTTTTTCGTATCGTTCCTTAGGACGTTCTAAGATTAATATTTTCAAAAAACATCTGTAATAAAAACTATAACACAGTTTTAAATTGCCCCTTCTCAAATAGTATAGAAACAATCAAATCGTGATTTAATATTTCTTGACCAAGAAAAATAACTGTTTGTTTTTAGGTATTTGAAGTTTTAACAGGTTATTTACGGCAAGTGTTGACAAATAGATTACACTAAAGACTTTTGAACTAACTTTTTTTTTTTTTAAAGAAACGGCTATATTTATTATTGCACACAAGTTAATATTCGTTACTGATAATTCTCTTATCCCCTAGACTTCTGTTTCATCTTCGTAACTTCTAAAACACGTAACGTTTCCATTACTTCAGAGTAATAACATAATAACATATCAAATTAACTTTTCACAAATCCAAGAGTTTTTTTTAAGACTGTTGATATTGGTATGATGAGCGTGATGAATACTTTTCAACCTGACAAGTCCCTTGCACATCTTCCGCCTCTTACCAACTGCAACTAATGATCTGTACCACTTATTTGCTCACGTAATTAGTTGAAATAGGACTATCTATTACGGAAGCACGCCGGGCCCTGATGAATTACCATTTCTAAATAGTTAGCAGAAAGTAGCACCGGACTTGTTTGAACAGCTCAGGTGGGAAGAGTGATTAGTGAGAAGATTTTCTGATTAGTAAAGAAACCAGCTGAAACCCTATTTAGCTCAAACCTCTTTCATAAAAACACTGTCGGTCGGGTATGATTAAATTTTTATTTTTTTTAAAGGTTTCGCAGTTTTGTCCCCTCAAGACTACAATATTCAAACAAGATATACATATATATCATTATTATATGGTATATTTAAAAATTTAATTGTAAATATGAAATAGTCGAGGAACCGTTAAAACCATCGTAAATATATAAACGTCTTCAAGTTATCTTATCTTCATTTATCAATTATGTTAATTATATTAAATATTCAGTCCGTTCGTTGAATTTAGAATTGTGCAAGGTGAAATAGTTTAAGACCAGTGAAATGATGGGGAAGTTAGATTTGTTACTTAGTTAGTTGCTTACTAGTTAGAACTCTTAAAAGTTGCATTGGAAGGGAGAAACAACAACGTACGAAATTGGAGAACAGAGGGTATATTGGTGGTCCATCATCAGCACCAGCCGTTCTTCTTTCTACTCTCCATCTCCAAGACTAGAGCTAGCTTTTCAAGATATCCAACCTCCACTATTCAAGACTCCTTAAAATAGTAAGCGCACAATTTTATTCAACAGAATATTGAACATAATGGATTAAATTCAAAGTCAATTATATGGCGGTTTTCAATTTTTTAATTTTAAAACTAGTTAGGTTAGATTGTTAATTATTTTTGTAACTTAATTTTCATTTACATTTTGATTTAGTGTTATATATTACAGTTCATTTCAAATTAATTTAAAGTAAATTTCAAATTTTTAAGTATCTAATAAATAGTAATAATTAATGGAGTTCTTTCCTAAATTTCCTATTTAATATTGAATATTATTATGGCATATTCTGGTCTAATAATTAACGCTAACTAAAATTAAATTCAAATCAATTCTTCGCTCAAGAAACATATCCCTATTACCAAGATAATTAGTAATTTAATAAAAAGAGTTAATTAAAATCGTAAAATAAAATTTTAGAAAAATAAAATGAGGGTAAGCAAAGGGGCTCATATAATAATATATATAATTACAATACAGAAACAAGATATAAATAAATTTGTGTTTTTAAAAAAATATAATACAAACTAAAAATTTAAACTACTAAACACTCAAATTTGGAAAAAATTAAATAAAAAACTTGGATATATAATATGGAAATACACAATAACATTATAGGTTAAATAGACATGATTAACTTTTTATGTTAGCCTAATTGTATTAACCTAATTGGATTGGTACTATTACATTACAAAATTTAAAAGTATAAGATGGGAAATTTATTGAATATTGATGTGACAACTTCGAATAAATATAAGTTACCCTCTTCTCAGACCAGAAAACACCCACCTACCTTTCCATATTTTAACAATAAATCTTCGGCGTCAGCAGAGAGAGAGAGAGAGAGAGAGAGAGAGAGAGAGAGAGAGAGAAAGTCTAGCTCACGATCCCGACGCGGAAAGAGCACACCAGGGACGTGGGGGTGGTAGCCATTGATTGGCCAAAATCAACGATCATATCATTGGCCGAAATAAACAGCTCTCAAATTCCAACGGTCAAACACAACAGGATTTTTCATAACTCTTTCTGACCCCTTCCAAATATTAATAAATAAACCGAAACTATTTTATAAATTTGATGTATATAGGCATACTTACAAGTTAATGCTTATCGGCTTTAGAATTCAAAAAGAAAAAAACGTACAGAGAAAAAACACGCATGAAAGTTAGAACTAGACTAGTTATTTCGAGTCTATAACCCTGTATATTTACAATCGGGATGTTTACATCCCGACGTTTGTGGATTAAGGTTGAGTACTGTGCTGCCCGGAGCTTAACTCCCCCCTGCCAGTTTACGCACACCTCCTCGTAAACTATGAAGTGTAAGTCTAAATTGAGGACGACTTAGGCGATATTACGATCACTCTCCTAATCGTACTAGGGAGAGAATTCCCAGTTGTTCTGTTCTCCATAATTTCTTGATCTGATCCCACACTGTCACGTTGCCGACAAACAGATGGTAGGTCTTCCCTGGTCTGGATGCATCTTTCAATGCCCAGCAAATTTGGTCGCCCTTGACACCCGGTTGGGACCAGATTGTCGTGATACTATTCTTGCCTTAGTTTTCATGAGTAGCTCGCATTAGGCCAGACGTTTGCGTCTCCCAAATAATTTGCCACCGTTTATCGTTAATGATACCCTCAATCGTCTCAATCAGAGTTCTGTGGTTCGTATGTACTCTGAATCTCCGCCCGAAGACGTATGGACGAAAATGATCAATAGCCCATATGATGCCAAGAAGTTCGCGCTCGAGGGCACTATACCACGCCTCCGTATCGGTCAGTCTTCGACTCTGTAATATAGTATGAAATAATAGTGGGGTGTGACTTATTGGGACGGGTAGGCGCGCTTGTAGAGAACATGGGAAAGGAGTGGCGGATCAATTTTTTTTGGGGGGGGGGGGTAACTTATCAATGTCAGGGGACCGTAAGAGGTGGTTGTGCGCGGATAGGGGCAGTCAAGAAAGTTGTGGACTGACAGAAAGCTTACGGAGGGAGTTCGGAGATATCTTTTACGTGGAGGGTGATATGCTTGCGGCAACGGGGAAGACAGTACATGAAATCCCATTAAAATCTGACCGAATAACGTACGTGAAGGAGAAACGATATCCGCAGGCACTCCGCCAACATATCCGGACAGAAATCGACAGCTTAAGACGACAGGGTATAATCGTGGATAGCACATCACCGTATAATAGTCCTCTGTGGGCAGTACGAAAGAAGAGTAAACCGGGAGAGGAGGAGGAGAGATATAGAATCGTCGTCGATTTTAGGAAATTAAACCATAACACATGGATGAGAAGTATCCGATTCCCCGTTTTGAGGACATTTTCGACAGACTGAATGGAGCCACAATTTTTAGCACCTTGGATTTGAAAGCAGGGTACCATCAAATCAAAATGAGCGCTACCGATCAACACAAAACAGCGTTAACTTTTGAGAGGGGGCACTATGAGTTTCCTCGGATGCCAATTGGTTTGAAGAACGCTCCGATTACTTTCCAGCGATTGATGGACGAAATCCTGACAGGGATTGACGAGGCGGTATGCCAGATTTATATGGACGATCTGTGGATCTTTAGATACTGTACCGCGCCTCCGTGTCGGTCAGTCTTTGACTTGCGTACGCCACTGGTCGCTCCCCACCATCTCTCTCCTGCGACAGCACCGCTCCCAATGCATATTCACTTGCGTCGGTGGTGATAGTGAATAACTTGTCAAAATCGGGAAACACCAGGATTGGTTCCTCTTGCAGTCGAGCCATGCATTTTCGAAGGTTTTGCTCCATAATAGGTGTAACCACTACCCGAGCCCCCTTCCGCAGCAGGTTACTGATGGGTACGAGATACTCTGCCATGTCTGGCACAAACCGCCGATAGTAATTAGGCGTACCTAAAAGTCGCCGTATGCCCTTGACGTCTTTCGGTACCGCCATCTTCCGAATAGCGACGACTTTCACAGAATCCGGCTGGACTCCCTCCCTCAAGATGTTAATCCCTAAAAAGTTCATCCGATCCTCTCCCAGCGATGATTTTTCCATTGATAATTTTAACCCAAATTCACGTAATCGTCGGAATACCCTCCGGAGATGTTCAATGTGTTCAGATTCTGTTCGGCTGAAGATCAACAGATCGTCCATATAAATCTGGCATACCGCCTCGTCAATCCCTCTCAGGATTTTGTCCATCGATCGCTGGAAAGTAATCGGAGCGTTCTTCAAACCAATTGGCATCTGAGGAAAAACTTGTGTTGATCGGTAGCGCTCATTTTGATTTGATGGTACCCTGCTGTGGCTCCATTCAGTCTGTCGAAAATGTCCTCAAAACGGGGAATCGGATACTTCTCATCCATGTGTTCTGGTTTAATTTCCTAAAATCGACGACGATTCTATATCTCTCCTCCTCCTCTCCCGGTTTACTCTTCTTTCGTACTGCCCACAGAGGACTATTATACGGTGATGTGCTATCCACGATTATACCCTGTCGTCTTAAGCTGTCGATTTCTGTCCGGATATGTTGGCGGAGTGCCTGCGGATATCGTCTCTCCTTCACGTACGTTATTCGGTCAGATTTTAATGGGATTTCATGTACTGTCTTCCCCGTTGCCGCAAGCATATCACCCTCCACGTAAAAGATATCTCCGAACTCCCTCCGTAAGCTTTCTCATCAACGCAAGAGCGGTAGCATGAGCTTCTGGCCGAACGCCCACCCTTCTCGTTGCTACATGTTCCGCGCCATCCACTACATTCAGAACATGTGGTCGTAGCACGCCTTCTTCCGCCATTCTTTCTTCTCTATCCACTCTTTGATTGAACACGGCAAAACGGAGAAGAAAAAAAAATCGAACAGACGTCGCTTAGTTTTCTTCCCACTCCACGAATCCTGGGTTTCGGCACCAGTTAATGCTTATCGACTTTAGAATTCAAAAACAAAGGAAAAAAGGTACAGAGAAACAACACGCATAAAAGTTAGAACTAGACTGTATATTTGGAGTCTATAACCCTGTATAATTACATTCCGGATGTTTACATCCCGACGTTTGGGGATTAAGGTTGAGTACTGATCCTGCCCGGAGCTTAACTTACGTATGAGTCGATAAGAGAATTGTGGAGGGACTAAATGTTGATGACTAACCCATAGTGTAAATAAACAAATATAAATGTATCTCTTTAAGCATAAATATTCATCAATCAACATAACAAATAAAATAAGAAAGAATAAAATACACAAAACGGTACTTAAATGCCACATGGCACTTTAATTATTTTATTTGCATAAATCAAACTCACAGAATAAATAAGCTTTCAATTAGATATCACCTTGATCTGCATTGAGAACGGGACAAAATTGATGCATCATGTTCTCAAAAAAAAACAAAAAAACCCGTTGATAGTGTAGGTAGGGTCGAGCATATTTTTTATGAGGATACTGAATAAAAGCGTAGAGTATATATAGTTTTCTGCGCATGCGCTATCATTATAACACCTGTTGTGGAAGAAGGGGCTAGTAAAATTAATTCGCCAAACTTCTATCCCTTGCAAATTACCGGCTGTGAAATTCAGCAAAAAAGCTCAACAATGGGTTCCTGCATTTTCCCAGAAAAAGAACAAAAAAGGAAAATAAAAAAACTATTGGTTAGCTAGAGAGAAAAAAAAAACCAACAAGATTGTGTTCCCAAAAAAATCTACGCAATATTATACAAAAAAACTAAAATTATCAAATGGCTATACATATGTAATAAAAAATTAAGATAGTACACTTTTTTTTTAAATCGAATATATAAACTAAACATAATTTTAGCTGGTGAGTAATCGAAAAATAAAATGAAAGAAAAATAGATAATAAAGAATATAAATGTCCTTTAGCTGTGATAAAATAAAAATGAATTATAACTATTAATACCATTTACAATACTATACTAAATTTAAGAGTGTCAATCAACGAAAGTCAATAGCCTTCTATTCTTGAAAGTAGAAGGATGGTGTGAGTTGAATCCAGAGCTAGTTGGTTTGTGTGATAACGAAATACCAAAGTGGAGAAGAAAATGTTTTTCTCGATGTTCACTAACCAACAGTTGGTAACATGGGTGGGGTGGTGAATATCCGGTGTGAAGTCAGCTATGAAGATGTAGTGTGGGATCATCAACAACAAGAATTTTCCTGGTGTCCTTCTTCGTTAACTAATCTCATGGGACTGACCCGGCAATTCATTGACGAGACTCGTGATAAGATCGGAGTTGATCCGCAATTCAAAAACAAATTCGATGCTGATTGGATCAGAGTTCACCTTCTCACTTGCTTAGACGTAAACGACAACTCACAATATTAAATATATCTCAATACAACAAAATATTACAATCTTGGTTTTTCTTTTAAAAACTAAAATTAAATTAATTGTTATAGTTATGTGAGTGAGAAAAGAGAAAAAAAAAATACAAAAATAATTATTGGGACCGGACACCTGTCTATTTCATCTCTTCAAATTAACAACAGTTCATAGACTCTTATTACTTTTTATAACTGTCTCAACTGGCCACTTATGTGAGCTGTTCACGAGGGAGCCCTCAATAAGCGAGTATTTACTCACCATACTCTCTCAGTGTGTGTTTTAGATTATAACACACAGAGAAGTCGGCCATATTGGCCAGTGTCTACTCGTGGTTCCCATTCCCCATCACATAGTTCCTTTGGTAGCACATGATTTCAGTCCACTGCAGCGTCAATCAGCACCTTCACTCTACCATCAGTGTACTGCCCTCCCAAAAAATCCATTTCCGATTCCCAATTCATCTTCTTTCTAGACTCCATCGGACATCGTTTCCTTGTGGGTAGGGACTTTAATGCAAAGCACTAACATTGCGGGGTCAAGATCAACGAATACACGAGGAAATGCTTTGCTGTCTACACACACACGTAAGCATTGCTCCACTATCTCTCCTGACACAGCCACCTATTGGCCATCTGATCCCAACCGAAATCCTGATCTCCTTGACTTCTTTTCTACAATAGTTTAGGAACACTAAACTATTCACTCACGTGCCTCGATGACTTCTCCTCCAACCATAGTCCCTTATTATTAACCATTTCCCTAAGACCTATTCTCAAACTGCCCCCTCCTTCATTTATTAGGGGCCCAGTTTCACCAGCTTCTTACAGATTCCGTAGACCTCAAACTGTCCCTGAAAACATCCCAAGACCTAGACGATGCAGTGCATTCTTTCAATACTGTGGTCCAGAGGTCGGCTTAGGAAGCATCGCCATCCCATCGTCACCCAAACATTCACAATCATAATCGTTTACCTCAGCATCTCAAAGATCTAATCCAATCCAAACGCCACTCCAGATTAGTGTGACAAAGATCCCGGCATCTTGCTGATCGCCGCTCGTACAATAAGTACTGCCGATTGGTAATGCGGCTATTGGCACCCTTCCGTTCCGATTCTTTCAATTCCTACTTCTCCTCTCTGCCTACCAGGGATAACTACCTAAAAAAATCATAAAGTATCATCCTGTTTCACACCCACTCGTCGTGATGATGTGTCCTGGGCGGCTTCGGATGGGGATAGGTCGTAGGAAATTGCTCTGCATCTTACCCATACTTTCACACCTCACCTTTCTCATCAAAACAGTACTCACAGCACAGCTGTTGAAGATCCCTCCCTTCACCTATTCAACTCTCTCTTCCACCAAAAGCTGTTAACCTCTCTGAGGTCGAATACCTTACCTTACCTTAAAAAACTTAGCTTACCGAAAATCCCCTGGATATGATCTCCTTACTCCTCTAATTCTCAAACAACTTCCTCCTAAAGCCATAATCTTCCTAACCTATATATTCACGTTGTTGATCACATCTCCTCAGCCCTTGAAGCCAAACAGTATTGCACTAATGCGTTTCTTGATATAGCTCAAGCTTTTGACACGCAGGTTTGCTCTACAAGCTCAAAAGATATTTACCACAGACCCTTTTCCTAATCCCACAGTCCTACTTTTCAAACCGCATCTTCCATGTCCTCTGTGGTTTGAATATTCTAACTACTATTCCCTAAATGCAGGAGTTCCACAGGGCAGGGTCCTAGGTCTCGTCCTCTATAACCTATACACCGCTGATGTCCCCTCTACCCCAAATACCTTCTTGGCCACATTTGCAAATGACACTGTAGTCTTTTCATCCCACCCAGACCTCGATATAGCATCCCATAACCTTCAAAAACACCTTCATGAGATCGAGTATTGGTGTAACCAATGGTGGATCAAAGTTATTGAAGCAAAATGTTCTCACATTACCTTCACCTTCAGTCGCAAGTCTTGTCCACTAGTTTATTTTAATTCTATTCCTCTCCCTGTATCCGAGACAGTACGGTACTTAGGCTTCCAGCTCGACAAACGACTGACTTGGAACCCACATACGAGGCTAAAAAGACAAGATGCTTTGGACAACTGTACAGACTACTTCAAAGGGCATCCCATTAATCAATAGAAAATAAATTACTAATCTACAAAGTTATACTTAAGCCAATCTGGACATATGGAGTAGAGCTATGGGGAACAGCAAAAAAGTCGAACATCAATCCTTCCAATCAATCCAATCGTTTTAATCAAACGTCCTGAGAACAATAGTCAATGCCCCTTGTTACGTCAGCAACAAAACCCTTCATAACGATCTTAATATACCCTGCATTCTTGAACTCATCCCTTCCAAGTTTATGAAATTCCATAATAGCCTTTCCAACCACCCTAATCCCGTAGCACAGTCATTGCACTGCACCACTCATCCCTATAGGCCTTCTCGGAGACTGAGACGGCAGTGGCCTCGTGACCTGCTATAAATGCGTGACAGTGGGAGTCCTGGCAATGGCCTCCATCATTTCCTAAGCGTCTGTGGCTCTCGAGCTCATGGTTAGCCTCCACTGGCTCGTATCCGGTGACGCGGCTGACGGAGGAGCGTGGGGGACTTCCCAAGACTCCGCTTCCTCTTTTGTATGAATAAGAGCATTTATCTTAATTACTTATTGCCTAATAAGGCAGATTGTAATTTTAACACAATAAAGAAGTTGAGTATAGAGTATCTATAAGGTACCCCCACCTTCTCGCTGAAGCCATATGAATTCTTATCTGCATTGTTCGACCACCTAATTTTCAGAAAACTAGGACTCTATTCATTTCTAAACTTTCTTTTACTTAAAAAAATATTTTAAACCTGTGGAGTACCACAATTTCCACTGTAAAAATCAATTTATTATGTTAATTTCATTTTTCCTATTAGCGACTTATCAATTTTTTATTAAAAATCCTTTCAATTCAGAGAATAATAATAATATACGTGCAGCTAGTTGTAGCAATTAAACATACTAAATATATTAGAGAAATCAACACTCCGGCGTTTAATCAGATGGAAACAAAATATACGTTATCTAGCGCGAGCACCATTATTTTTTTACTTACCTTAATATAGAATAAGAACTTAATTGTTCAAAAAATCTAATATCAACGGCTCACATATTGTGCTTTCCAGCTTGATAATTAGCAAGTTAATCTGGCCAATAAGACGTCTCAAAATGGTCTTCTGAATTCATGCATGCGTCTTCGGCACATATCCGATTTCATCTTAGGTATGTCGGGTCATCAACCTCCGACCTTAGGATATTATTAATATATTTTAGCTAGTCATATTTTTATTAAAAGTTAAAAAATCGACTTCGTGCCAATTTCAACAAGGGTGGGGGTTGATAAAACTAAATAGCCAAGGAAGTGCCGAGCAGATTAGTTTTTTACCTAAATCTGGTGAGTGATACGGTGTCTCCCAAGGAGTAACATAAGACCCTCTCCGAAGCCGCCCTGGCATGTCACGAGGCCACAAACAACTAAAATTATCCAGGCAGTCTCATACCTACTTCATATACTTTTGGCATATACAGCCCATTTAAGTAGTCATCCCGAGTACGTTTAAATTATTGTTATAACAAATCGACTACTCAATAAATCAAAAGTTTACCATCGATGAAAATGAAGTTGAGGGACAACCTGTATGAGTAATACACTCCAATCGACTCTTTCTCAATCTCTTAATCAGATCCCTCAGTTGAACAGTAAATGATATTTAAAGCTTATAGAATAATTAAACTATTACTGAAGTCTATTATTGTAATCTCTAATTATTTATGTATTAATTTTTTATAAAAGTCATTTTTGGTAAAAATGACATTATTAAATTCATTGGTGGTTCATTATTTATTATCTAGGTGTTCCTTCCAGGCATAATAAAGTAATAAAAATTAAACATTAACATTATTCTATGCTGAGCATATAAGCCAGGTCAATTTTGTTTTCCAAACATGGGGCTTTATTATTCAGTATAATAATAATAAAGTCTATTGTCCTGCAACTATGTCCCTCAAGGGTAAATATTTACTTAACATGTTGTATGTCCTTTGACTGGATCAGTCCCTGCTAAAATTTACAATATGAGGAGTAATATAGTGTAAAAGAAAAAGGATATAACAAATAGAAGCATATATACAAATAAAAGCCACAATTTCATGAAGAATAACAAATTTAAACTGAAGTATAAAAACAAAAACTTGCTTGAAAAATAAATATAAATTATCTACACGAATCCACAAACACGCTAGATCACAATTGCGAATTAACAAATGGACATTTGAATTGCAGTTTTATTGAGTGTGAAAAATAAATAAAAATAATCTAATTAGATGTGTACTAATGCGCAATGGAATGTAAAAAATCAACACTCGAGCATAATCTCTGATAATAGCAAATAAATAAACAATATTGTTTTGAACACACTTAGTAAAGGCTCTTGGAGTATGGAAGGGGAAGGGAGTCCGAGAAAGATATTCCACAATACATGACGAATAATAAGGATGTGAATAATAAGGATTAAACTGATTTGGCGGTAAATTGACGAGGTGTGAAGGTTGTATGCTATAATACACAAATGTGTGTGTGTTCATCTCGACACGTCACTTCTCGAGTCATTGTATTCCTAAATTTTAAAACCCCACAAGCACGGATTACCTACGCGGTGGCAGTACAGCAGACTTCTGAATTTTGTGAATAGCAGTTACAGAGAGAGCGGTGAAGTGCAGTTTAGAGTCGAGTAAAGTAAAACTGAGGAATTAAAGAGTTATGTGAAGAAAGAACAATATTTGAAATAAAAGCTTTAAATCTTGTTTCTTTTGTTAAGAGATTACACTGAGACATTGTTTACAGGAAAAACATTCATCAACTGTTTGCCTAGACACATAAAATCATATTATATATGTGTATATATATAATTCAAATTGAGATGAAAAATTTTGGAAAGGAGCTTGGATGAATTGCAACAAAGAACTGGACACAGGTAGCCCTGTGTCCGGGGATATTTCGCAAAGATTCCCCTAAGGTCCGCTTTGCAGAGGTGTCTTACCTAACTGCGGACAATGCCGAGTACAGCTCAATCGATTCTCAACGCATCTTTCCCAAATCTGACGCAACGGCCAACCTCCTCCCCTCTTCGTCTCGACGACTTTTAGAGCATGAACGGCGTGCAGACTTGTGTTGCCACCTTACTCTAATATGTAATTGATATCTGCGACATTGGTCCATAAGAAGAGGTAAGTGTGCAAAAAGTGTTCGATTGGTTCAATAGAAACAACAAGCAATAATTGTAAATGAAGAACGAAGTGCAAATATGTCAATTACATGTAAGCGCATAAAAGTTGCATACATCTCATAGATGAAATAATTTAATATTTATATTTGAGTTTATAATCACTTAATATCTTATTGTTGCATGGCTAAATACATGATCCTTTGTATTTTCTCTGGCTTGTACTAGTTCATCTACTCAAAAATCTTTATTATGATAAAATTAAAATCTGCCTTATTAGTCAATAAGTAATTGCGACCAATGTTCTCATTCATACCATATTAACAATTTTTCATTCACTCTCTCATTCAAACAATATTTACAATCAACCTCGAGACCTCACAAATCCACATGGTTGTCACCTCCCTCGGATGCGAAAGAGGAAGTGGAGTCGTGGGTCTTGTACTATTGTGATCGAAATATGTATTAAAGAGAAATGATAAAATAATACGCTAATCCTAATAGGAAGGGTAGTAACCCAACATTATTCAGTCACTAAATATCCTCTAGCAAAGTACTTCACGATAACTTGTCCTTGTCACTTGATCTAAGCAAAGAAACATCTCGGGAAATGTTTCAAAATAGTTTACATTTATGACATCACTGAAATGTGGCGATAAACCAGATAGCCAAATTGATGGTCTTATTGAAAATTCGGCAATTATCACGAGCACAATCTTGGTTTTATCGGTCCAACAGCCTTATCCCAACAATGGTTTTTACTTGGTATAAAGCATACAAATAAACATTGGCCGATCGGGCGCCAATGACCCTTGTAGTCGACATGGCCTAAAAAAAAAAAAAAAAACCTTAAACACACAAAAAAGACCCCGCCGGCAACTCCTGTACCACTTGAGTATTCCGTAGGTTGCAATCCTCACCCAACCATTTGTTCAGGTATTTACCCCAGTACCAAGTGTGAGTTAGAAAGCCTTAACTCCAGGTATCAACTCCTCATGCATTCCACACACCAACTAATATTAAGCAACTAACAAACCAATTCTACTCTCACTCCGGTAAAATCAAGCAGATCTAATTTAAATTCTGTAGTACACTGACCTGGAGCTCAACCAGCCCACATCAGTTTCTTTCCGTCTCACCAAGTCAAACATCCTGTACAAAGTCTTTATTATTAACTATGCAATTATTCTCAGTGTTTTTGTAATTAAGTCTTTTTAAGTCTTCACTGCCGTGAGATAACCCCTTTTGACAGGCATCGCAACCTCCAAAACCTACTATGTACAAAATAAATACACTAAAAATGCGTCAAACTAAGAAACTGTATCATCTCTTGAGTTTTATTTAATTTTTATTCATTTGAAAATGGCCTATTTTCAGAGTACCCAAAAGAGCTAACCTCAATTTAAAATATTATTTTTTATTATTATTATTTTTTATACGCATAAAACTTCACTTATTCAGCTTTTTTAACATTACGGGGTTGTTTTCAAAAATTATGATTTCTTTTGATCGTTTTTGCTTCAAGTCTGCCAAAGTTAATTCTTTGATTTTAGCTACATCACATTTGATTTCATAGATCCCTAAATGTCAGATACAATTGCGTATATTCATTATCAGCATCGGATTTCCTCTCTTTTTCAAACATGATCAAAGTAACAAATGGCTCTCATATTGACGGCGCGCTGTAGTATGGCTGAGTGACCTGTGGTCTGGCTGAGGTACGTTGCGCACTCAAGCGCATTAGAATTTTACGAGTCCAGCCGACGATGGAAGGGCCACTCAACAAGAAGGCATAAATATCTGCTAATTAGGTGCGAGCCGTGAAGCCGTAGCTCAGAGAGAACAGGGCTCGCAATGTACCAGGAGGCAGACCCTAAACCACGAGCCCTCCAGCGGCGCTGTAACCTGACCGCTAAGCGCTCATACCTACTAGATCTTCAGGATCGACAGCTCCTTAGTTTAAAATAGTCACAGAAGTGTTTATCTATACCCGGTCTTTGACCTTTTCACACCCCGCGAAGTGGTGCCAAATGCCCGAAAAGTGTAAATTAAGTCAATTTCTTCCGAACCATTGGTCCTATTGACTTGATTTTGGACTAATTCCATTGCAATCCGGGTTGTGAACAGTAGTACGAACGGTTGTAAAGAGTGATCTTAAATTTAGTCCAAACATTTTAGGATATCATAGGATAAATTTGTAGATGAACAAACGTAGACCTAATAAAAATTGATTTTGCACACTAATGACCCAATTCCGTTAAAAATATATCCAGCGTGCATAGAATAGAGTCCCACACTGCAACAAATTGTATTTTGGTAGAACAAACAGAAAATTATCAATTAAATGGACAGAACATCTGAAACGAAAATCAAGCCAATTCTACCAACATCTACAGGAAGGAAGGCATTGCTACATCATACAAACAATAAAAGATTAATTAATTTCTTGGAAAATATTGACATAAAATTAGATTCCCTAAGGTTGGATAATATCAATAAAAAGGAAGAAATAACCAACTCGCGTATGCTAAGAAATAGCATACTTCCTCCATACCTCTAGGACAAAGCCAGTCGTTAAGTAAGGAGCTTGGATGGAGCAACCTTAAATAAGTAAAAATAAACTTTTTTTTTTTCCTTAGCTCTCAAATTTTTAAGATTACGGGTAAGGGAAAAATAAAGGAAAACTAGTGCATTAGATGCGTTATATATCCCACATAACCGATTGGGTCAGTAGCAGTAAGATTGATATATAGTTGTGTATTAAGTAGGTTTTTATAAGTTTATAACCTCTTGTTGACAATGTTTAATGATTTATAAGGGTTTTAATTGTCACTTGATAGTTTTTAATTCTGGTATTTTATTTTAATTTTTTTTATTTACTGCATACATGCTGTATGTTTAAATTTCAAGAAATTTTAATTCTAGTAGAATAGGACAATTTCAAAATAAGTAACCATTGTTACGTATAATAATAGGAATTAGTTTGACTCAATATGAGGTAAAAGTTTTTATCATTTGACTTCTTATTTTATTGTAGAAATAATTGAAGATGACTGCTTAGAGCTGTCGAAAGCCCTATTATATTAAAGATGAAGTTATATGTTGTGGAATGACAATAAAACTATAAACTAAGGCCTATAACCCATGTTTATACAACGCCTCAGTGAAACGCTTGGAGGATAAAAAAAGCATTGTTTTGACCTTTTTATCTGAATAACGGAAAATATATACACACAATTTTTTAAATACTAGGAAAAAATAAATAAAAACCTACTTAAGAATGTATCCTATTTAGGTACAAAAGTCCTTTTTCCATATTTCCAAAAGAGTTTATGTTTTAAGTTATTTATTAATCCATCATACATATTTATTATTGAATTATAGCCTTTCACGACTGGCAATAATGATAAAAGAAAAAAACATGAGATGGTAAAATTAAATTAAAAAATCAAGCTCTTAGCGGCTTCTCTGAGCTCAAGATGTTTAACTCTTGTCTTAATTTTGTCACGTTATGATATGAAGACACCAACATCATATGAAGAAAATCTTCGTTTCTGGCACTGCGAGATATTTTTGTGCTAAGGCGAGTTCTTATAGTATTTTTTAGTGCTTCTTCTGACAAAGTAATAATCAGCAAAACCACCTTTCCTATTATGAATTTAACATGAAGCAATACGGTGTGGACAGTAAATGAAAGGTTATACTATTTGTTAAAAAATGTGTCTAGTTGCACCAGTTCCCGGGCATATATGTCAAATTTCATATGACCAATGGCTGAGTAAATTTCCCCCCGAGCTCCTCCGTCAGCCTCGTCACCAATACGTGCCAATGGAGGCTGGCCGAGAGCGCGAGAGCCACATTCGCTCAGGACATGATTGGAGAAACTGGCATTGGCTGGACTCCCACTGATACGTATTTGTAGCAGGTGACTGCCACTATAGTCTCCGTGGACGATTATAGGGATGTATGGTAGGGTAATGACTAGAGGATTAGGATAGTTGGATAGATTTTGTTATAATTTAATGAATTTGGAGGGGGTGAGTTCAAGAATGTAGGGTATATTAAGATCGTTATGAAGGATTTTTTCGCTGACGTAATAAGGGCAAGGGCGGTTGTTCTCAGGACTTGTAATTGTGCAAGACTCCATATGGGATTGGATAAATACTCCATTAAGCCGGTTTATTCGACGTCCAAAACTCCGGAATCTCCATGTGTAACAATCCGCATGTTTAAAGCTGTAGAACACTCAGCTAGGAATTACTGGAAGTGTCCCAATTTCCTTCTCTCATCTAAGATACTCAGGGATATTTAATGACCATACCACTTAACAAAGAGTACGACGGTCACCTCAGCGCAAACACAGAACTAAATAGGACCAACTGCGCCAGACACTCAAGTGGGCCCAGAAGTAGGAGAGATATTCTCACCATATGGAGAAATAGAGCCGCCAATACTCCTGGAATCGTACCACTTTGGTAAAAGTGTCTCCACAATCCCTTCAGTATGGTATGCTTATGGAATTGCGGCCTCTGGAAATTCGGCAAACAGTAAGTGCCAATGTGTGTTATGGTAATTGCCATAGGCAGCAGGTAGGAGGCTGCTACCTGTTGCGAAGGAAGTAATGTGGGTAAGAGAGGAGTGTCCGATTAGCAATTGGCAAAGCCCTTCTTCTCACCTCGATCTTCTTGGTCTGGTGGATAAGACGCCTGGGTATTCTTTTATCACTCTTAAGCGATATTTTTTTTTTATTCACGTGTAAAATTCTAAGTTCCCTAATACCACATTTTAATAAAATTTATCACCTCCCATTTTACATATAAAAAAAAATAAGGGATTCATTTTTATGAATATCTCGCATGTTGGCATATAATAATTATGATATGAAATATTTAACGATATAAAAAATATAGCAATATAAAGTATGCCATAATCACTTATATTCTTTATTGTGCTAATATAACAATCTCTCTTATTAGACAATAAGTAATTAAGATAAATGCTCTCCTTCATACCATATTTACAATGCATCATTCACTCATTCATTCATACAATATTTACAGACAGCCCAGACGCCTCCCAAATCCACATGTTTGTCACCTCCCTCGCATACGAAAGAGGAAACGGAGTCTTGGGAAGTCCCCCACGCTCCTCTGTCACCCGCGTCACCGGATAAGAGCCCGTGGAGGCTAATCAAGAGCGCGAGAGCCTCAGACGCTCAGGACATAATGGAGGCCATTGCCAGGACTCCCACTGTCACGCATTTACAGTAGGTAACGAGGCCACTGCCGTTTCAGTCTCCGAGGAGGATTATAGGGATGAGTGGTGCAGTGCAATGACTGTGCTACGGGATTAGGGTGGTTGTACAGGCTACTATGAAATTTCATAAACTTGGAAGGGATGAGTTCAAGAATGTAGGGTATATTAAGATCGTTATGAAGGGTTTTGTTGCTGACGTAATAAGGGGCATTTACTGTTGTTCTCAGGTCCTTTGATTGAGATAACGAATAGATAAAAAAATTCTAAAATGATAAAATGAAGGAAAACAAAATAACCACATACAATTATTAAAGTACAATACATGCAGGATATACACATTGGATAAGTTGTGTGGTCGATGAAGAAATTCACGCCACCGTTCCGAAATGGCACGGTTCTCAGATAAATTTAACAACGTTGATGTCTCCTTCGCGATCGGTTTGAAGAAATACGGTTGGCGTGGGTTACGCCACCCTGTATCAAAGGCTATCAGCTCCGCTCCTTCCGAGCCGAAAATAGATTGCTCCAGCCTGGAAATCGGCTCTAACACGGATCTATCCCGTACTCCTAGCTTCATACGTCCTCAAATACTTTTTCATATTACTGCATCAATGTGACCGTCACCAATTCCCACAAAAGGCAAGGCAACGAGCTCGGCACAAGGGGAAGCAGCTCTATGGTATTAACCCAAAAAAATTTAGCATAGTTTAACAAGGAAGTTTAGTAATTTTTTACAAAAAATTGAGAAAAAAAAATGCTTAGTATTTCTCACCAACGAGAGCTCGGGTGAGAAATGATGGATTAAAGCGTCCTCTCAATCAAACTATTGATTTATATTTGTTGAATTATTATTAATAAAATTTTTTAGAAGTATTTTCTTATTTATCAAATCCTTTATTACCTCACTGTTTCGGGTTCGGTGCCTACAGGCCTGTTCTCTACAAATCACTTCACCTCTCTGACGTGATGTATTCCCTTCCATATAATTCGAGACAATGGTTTCTTAGCGTCCTCTTCCATGGGTGGGTGAGTTCATTCGCCGGAGACAAATCAAGTATTTTGACTCGTTGCAGCACCTCACAAACCCATTGTTTAACACTATGACCCCTCCAGCCCTCCCCCATCGATGGCAATAGACTTTCTGGGAAAATTAGGTTAAGATTTAGTATGTAAGTTAGTTTTACATTTGTGATAAAAAACAGATGGGCCCCATCACTTTTAATAAATTCAGTCCATTTTACAGTATTACAATTGTACATCGCAGATAATTATTAATTTGTACATTAGAACTTGTATAAAATGTAGCAAAGCTACTGGAAATGCTATGAAGCAATTGTAAATACGTTCGTTTGAGAATCTATATTTTGTACTTATATAAATTTGTAACAAAAGGGTATGGGGAAAAAAAAAAAGTGCCCTCTTGCTCAATCGTCTTTAGACTATATTAGACTAGCTACCCATCACATTTTTGCGTTACATCGAATCTCTTCATTTTATTCTATAATTAAAAAAACTGTACTAAATTGAATTTGTCTGGTAAAAATTAGTATTTGAAAGTAAAGAAAAGATTGTCGAGAACACTAATCCTCAGGGGGTGGCCAACCTTTTTCAGTTGCTGGCCAAATTCGTTGTTCGACAAACTCGGGTGGTCCAGCACCCCTCCTCACCCTCATGCTCATCTTAAAATATCAATCCAATCATTGAAAAACATGCATTTTATACGAATATTTAATGCAATAGGAAGAGTTAATTTATGCTCTCATTGAAGGTACAGTGGTTAACCTGAAAAAAGGGTGCACAAAAACACGCTACATAGCTACAGTTCAATGTGGAGCTTGTATTTGTTTTTTATTTACCAACTGCTGAATGTTTGGAGACTCCATGATGCTAATCATAGTCAATATTTCAATTCGAGACGGTTGATGACACTCTGTTTTCATATTGAATAAAGTTAATCATGGAAAACGAGGTTTGTTTAACCAAACCGACAATCATATTGGAGAGCTAAATTGCGTAACAAAGGGAGGAACTCTTTAAAGTTAATAACTTCCAAAACTCTAGATAATCCGGTTATTGGTTTTTTGCTGTAAACTCAAATGATGTAACAAAAACGTTGTATTGTAGGGAAATTAATTCACCTTGAATTCCAGGAGAGTACTGCTGCAGTTTCGTGTCCTAAATTGCAGCGGGATTGATAAAACTATCGCAAAAGCATTTTTCTTCATCAAAGTCAGCAAACCTGATTTTGAAGGATTTAAGTAGAGACCAAACATTTACTTTATTTCCCGTAGTCGGGAGCCACTCTGTATGACCGGCGTGTTCTTGCATGCGAGGGAATTGAAACGGTGGGTTTTCAGATGGCGAGTAAGCATGACCTTGAACGATGCAACAATAGACATCTGCATTGATAAATGATTATTTTCTACCCTAAACCCTGTGCCCAACTGTACCAACAAAATACAGGCTCGTGACTCCAGGAAAGGTCGCAGGAAATGTTTGAAAGAGACAGTGGGGGACATGGAGAACTAGTCCTCCATTGCGATGTTTGTTGGCTAGCAAGAGGGAGTCCTTAAGAAGTGTTCTGGAAACTACACAGTGATGTCTCAACTTACCTGAAAGAAAGGAAGAAATACCTCAAGTCTCCTCCCCCCCTTGAAGGCGATGAAAGGCTTCATAACCAATGACTCGATTGGAAGGTTAATCTAATCCAAAAGGCCAAAAATCTTAATGAAATATATCCTATTAGTTTTTTAATTGTTTTTCTATTTATTTAATTATTATGATCCAGATAAACTAATAAAGAATGAGAGATTCTAGATGCCATCTTGTAACTCTAATGGCAACCTCAAAACCTCGGCTGATGTGATGTCATGATTTCATTTAATAGCTAAAATGATTTCAGGATGTTAAAGTTGGGTATGGATACATGGTCTTACATAGAATTAGATCAATATCTATAAATAATTATGAGTAATTATATTTGTCATATATAGTTCAATATAGATTGGTTCCGTGGTGACAGCCATTTATTCAATAGCGGTTTCAGGGACCGGGCGTCGCCTCTCTCGTGACCTTTCTTCAAATAAGGGTTATTTGCATCAATTATTCATGCAAATCCTGACGTATTACGGAAAACTAGAAGCAAGGTCTCAACTTTAAAAAAATCCCGTAAGTGGAACGGTTTAATTATTGTTTTTTTCATTCAAACCTTCTAATAATTGGATAAGTACCATGACAGTTTAGTTCTAGATACCATTCCTTGTAAGCCTTATACGGATTTTTTTTAATTAAAGTCTTCATTAGTTAATGGAACTAATTATATACCTCATTAAATAAATAATTAAATAATTTCTCCGAGCTGGAGAAGTCGTTAACTGAATTTTCAATTGTATTTAAACTATAAATAAAATAATATTCTAAGGAAATAATTCTCTAGAAAAAGACACCTTTATCTAAAATTTACTCTAAGCTATAAACGCTTATAAAACGGTTTATAATCTCTCCAATTATTTATTTTTATTTTTACATCGTCATCTTATGGCTATCCGGGCACCTTCAGGACGGAAATCAGACACAGTACATATCGAACAATATTTAAACATTGCAAAAATTGTTTATGTTTATAAAATAATAAATAATGAAATCGGCGACTATAAATGATATGATGTTTCAAAATCATTGTTCATGTACTAAATTGGTAATAGCTCTACAGACTTTAATGAAAATTTAAAATTACTCACTTATGATAGCGTAGACTTGGTATGCAATATTGACCATTTTCCCCTACACAGTGAATCATATTGGTTATTAATAAGAACTAGACAACAAACTGTACTTCATCATGATTAAAGAGACTCTAAAGCCTTTTTTGAAAAATCTGTTTTTTCACATAGATAAAATTACAAATAATAAATTAAGAACGTAAGAAATAGAAAAAAATGCGTTATACGAGAAGAATTGGACCAATTACATCTATCTGTGTTATTTACCCCCCCCCCCCTTGAGTAATCCCATCGTTGTAGAACCTCTAGTAACTAATCGATCTTTTGAAGCTCGAACTACCAGTTATCTGTTTAGTTGTAATTAACGTAAAAAGAATATTCTTAATGAGTGATAATAATATTTTAAGCACACTTGTTAAACTACGCACCGGCTGTGATTAGAGGCAATACCAACTGACAACATACATGTTGGAACGTGGTATAAGTTACGGCTCAGGAAAGCTTACATGTTGCTTTGGTGCCTTGAAATATGAGCCTAGGACCAACTAAATCCGAACACCTCCAAACCTACCACCAACCCTCCAAAACTAGACGAAAGACCACGACGATCAACATAGCTGATGTCCACACAGTGAAACATGTCCTCACTAGGAAGGTGAAATTCAAAAGAAAAATGGAAAAACCATTGGTACAACGAATAAAATTAGTATAAATTCGGTTTCCAAAAAAAAAGTCATCAAGAAATAATTGTAGCTATGAAATTTCATATTAGATTCACTATGTATGAAAAGTTAGTCAATTAAACATAGTGAGAGTAAAATAAAATAAAAACCTGCTTTCTTACTTCAGGCAAGAAAGTTATACAAAAAAAAATTCAATATAAAACATAAGTCAACAAACTTGACTAGACCCTTTAAGCTATGCAATTTTCCGAGAAATGTTTATTTTTTCTATCAACCCAATAAACCAAACAAAATCATTAGCACAGACATTATGGGCGATCACTTTAACCAATGAACATAAAGCAAGGAAGTATGTAAGGGTTCCTCTACTCAAAATATTATTTGTTTTTATTTTATAAAGCAAGACTTTTTAACAATAAATTTATTGATTTATTAATTATTTCCAAAGGCTAAAGCCAAAGATAATTTAGTGGTTGACATACTATAACACAAACAAAAAAATTATGGAAAGATAATTGCGTGATATACTTCAAACACACGAAAAAGTGTTGAGTAGCATAATAAATTACTCATAAATAACAGTATTTATATAGAACGAACAATAGCTAAATTATAAGTTAAAATATTATTAATTAATTATTATTATTTTTAGGTATAGTACGATTGGTAAGAAAAAAGGTCCCTGATCTAAGGGCGGGAAATGAAGATGCAACTGATCTTTAGATCAACTAGTTGTATATTGTTGTGATATTAGATATTGTAGAGTTTGTGTATAAGAAATTGAAATATAAATATTTAATCCAACCTTGAATCAAGAAGGCAAATGAAAACAAAAGAGGAAGAATAAAAAACAAAATGGCTATTAGTATAGTTGTTGTTGTTATGATGAGAACACAGCCTCACTCCAGTTTTAGGATCAGCTCGTGATATATGTATCTGAGTCAAGTGATGAAATAAAAAGTTATTTTTTGTTTGGACTTGAAGCGGAACGGAAAAGAAGTTGCACCAGGAAGAAGTGTTAATTTTGATTAAATAAAGAAGACCTTTGAAGAAGAAAAAGAAAAAAATATATAGACAAGTATAATTAATATAAGTTTTTTTTGTTTATTTGTAATTAAATTCAACTTTTGCCAGAATTATTTTTGTTAGTAGAACCTAAAAAACCTTAGAGGATAAATAATAAGAAAAATTTAAAGATAAAGAATAAAAATAAAATTACGATATCTATAAAGAACGTGATAATATGTTATTTTATAACATATGCTATGACAATAGATTTATGTACATTTGCATGTATATCTTCTAGCAGTCCTTGTAGTGAAGAAACACAACGAATGATCTCAACCAACCACCATAAATGTCACGTATAGGCATTATGTCACATAGGCATGTCATTTATAAACATTTTATTATTGGAAAATGTGTATATGCTGAACGGGCCAAGGATTGGACCAATGTGATGGTGTGCCACTTTTAATCTCCATGTTGGGGCAACTATTAACCCATATAGTTTTAATCTACCGAGAATCACCACCCGATTGACTTGAAAGAAGTGTACTCGTATCTCCCGTCCTTGCACAGACAATCACAACAACGCCGTCCTTGCGTGGAGCAATGGAAGAATTGACGATCGAACAATCGGATCGATAGATAGCACTCTGAAGAGGTTCTATCCATTATCCTGAAAAGCGCAATGCCTCATAATGGTGCACAAGTTATCCGATAATGGTGTTGGGACCGGCTCTAATAACTGTTCTATTGTGGCCCGCAGGAGGCTTTCGGATACTATAACTATATTGGCCTACATCAAGGACCTCATTGTCACAGTTGCGTAATTCACGGAGCATCCAAAGAGCCTTTGTCGGTATCAAGGTCCCCATGGGTGTCTTATGCAGTTGTGTGACAACACAGTGATGTACATTTAATACAATATCTTATACACCTGCAATCATTTGAATCTTGATACAGGCAGGTGCCATAAAATAACATTGGAGGACAAAAAAGTACTTTTATTTGCATCATAGGTATTGGGGTACTGCAATATCTTTACAAGAATAACATTAATGTTTATGTAGGGACAAGTCATTGAGCCACACAGTATTCCAACATGAATCTGATAAAACCGTCAATTCGTCAGAGTTGAATAATTCTTAAGGTTACATATATATATATAGGGCAGCATCAGTACTCAACCTTAATCCCCAAACGTCGGGATGTAAACATCCCGAATGTAAATGTACCTTTTTTCCCTTAACTTTTTAACTTAACCACTTTCTGAAGGAAGGAGATGCCTCACTGCGTTAATCCTAGCAAAATCAGAGGAAAATCTTCTGGACCCCAGGGATGCAGAGTCACTAAGAGTGGCCCTGATATTTCGGGTCAAGAGAAGTATTCTCAACCAGATCCAAGCGGATGAGGAAACGAAGTGGGAAACGGTGAAGATGCGGCTAAAAAAAGGGAGGGGGTGATGGACCCCAGAAGAAGACATTTTCCAGATGTTCCGGGAGATAAAATCATCAAGGCAGAGTAGCATATTGGCCGCAGGTCTTCTAACCCGTTATAATCAAATAACGGAGAGACAATGAGTATTGAAGAGGTAGAGGGCAGAATGGGATTTCTGTCTACTATACTAAAGGTACAGTTGGCGAAGGAAACAGGGAGAAAAGAGGCACATTCCTCGAATTTGCCCTAGTCATGATTGACACCAGCGCCAGGGAGGATGAATCGAGGATACAGGAGGATGAGGGAGAATGGAGCCGGATACTGTACAGGAGAACCAGCGTCCCTAAATCAAATTGGAAAAAAGTCTAAACACCAACGACCGTTAAGGACAGGGGAGCGGCAGGCGAAAAGAGGTTCAGGGCGGCAAGACCCAGGTACGGACCACGCAGAGAAGAGAGAAAATGCCATAGGTGCGGGAAGACAGGTCATTTGCCAATAACCAGAGTCGAGGGGGGAGAGAGGTGCTTGGTGGACACAGGAAGCACCAATACCATAATGTCACGCGGTACGTTGGAGCAGCTGTATGGCAGAGAGAGAGGGCACTCCAAGTCAAGGTATGTAAGTGCAAGTTAATTACCCTGGGCGGGCCCTGCAAAGTGGCGGGAGAGGCGGTCGTGAATTAAGAGAAATGGGCGAAAAAAAAGGGCGATATTAACGTACATATTGTGGAGTACATGCCGCGCGAATATGAAATAATAGTGGGGTGTGACTTATTGGGACGGGTAGGCGCGCTTTTAGAGAACAAGGGAAAGGAGTGGCGGATCAAGTTGGGGGATGGGGTAACTTATCAATGTCAGGGGACCGTAAGAGGTGGGAATGCGCGGATAGGGGCATTCAAGAAAAATGTGGACTGACGGAAAGCTTACGGAGGGAGTTCGGAGATATTTTTTACGTGGAGGGTGATATGCTTGGGGCAACGGGGAAGACAGTACATGAAATCCCTTTAAAATATGACCGAATAACGTACGTGAAGGAGAGACGATATCCGCAGGAACTCCACCAACATATCCGGACAGAAATCGACAGCTTGAGAAGACAGGGTATAATCGTGGATAGCACATCACCGTATAATAGTCCTCTGTGGGCAGTACGAAAGAAGAGTAAACCGGGAGAGGAGAAGGAGAGATATAGAATCGTCGTTAATTTTAGAAAATTAAATGAAAATACAACGGATGAGAAGTATCCGATTCCCCGATTTGAGGACATTCTCGACAGACTGAATGGAGTCACAATCTTTAGCACCTTGGATTTGAAAGCAGGGTACCATCAAATCAAAATGAGTGCTACCGATCAACACAAAACAGCGTTTACTTTCGAGAGGGGGCACTATGAGTTCACTTGAATGCCATTTGATTTGAAGAACGCTCCGATTACTTTCCAACGATTGATGGACGAAATCCTGAGGGGGATTGACGAGGCGGTATGCCAGATTTATATGGACGATCTGTTCTTCAGCCGAACAGAATCTGAACACATTGAACATCTCCGGAGGGTATTCCGACGATTACGTGAATTCGGGTTAAAATTGTCAATGGAAAAATAATCGCTGGGAGAGGATCGGGTAAACTTTTTAGGGCATACCATCTCGGAGGAGGGAGTCCAGCCGGATTCTGCGAAAGTCAACGCAATTTGGAAGATGGCAGTGCCGAAAGACGTCAAGCGCATGCGGTGACTTTAAGGTACTACGGTCAATTACTATCGGCGTTTTGTGCCAGACATTGCAGAGTATCTCGTACCTATCAGTAACCTGCTGCGGAAGGGGGCGTGGGTAGTGATTACACCTATTAGGAAGCAAAACCTTCGAAAATGCATGGCTCGACTGCGAGAGAAACCAATCCTGGCGTTTCCCGATTTTGGTTTATTCACTATCACTACCGACGCAAGTGAGTATGCATTGGGAGCGGTGCTGTCACAGGAGGGAGATGTTGGGGAGCGACCTGTGGCGTACGTGAGTCGAAGACTGACCGACACGGAGGCGCAGTACAGTGCCCTCGAGTGCGAACTTCTTGGCATCATATGGGCTATTGATCATTTTCGTCCATACGTCTTCGGGCGGAGATTCAGAGTACATACGAACCACAGACCTCTTCAATGGTTGGAGAAGCTTAAGGAATCATCCGCCAGGTTGACACGCTGGAAGGAGTTTTTGTCACAATACACCCTGGAAATTTTATACAAACCAGGTAAGGACAATGTAGTGGCGGACTGGCTATCCCGAGCGATTACCGTAAATGCAGTCGAGGAGGGGGAAACGTCCGGGGATCACAGACAATTTATCCAGGAATGGGCGCCCGGGGAAGATGGAAGTCGCGGTATGTGAGAGGATAGCGATGGGAGCGAACACCAAGAACTGGAAGAATCTTCCGGAGAGCGTCCGGTGAAAATGGAGACGATTGAGGGATATCATTAACGATAAACGGCGGCAAATTATTTGGCAGACACAAACGTCTGGCCTAATGCGGGCTACTCATGAAAACTATGGCAAGAATAATATCACGACAATCTGATCCCAACCGGGTGTCAAGGGTGACCAAATTCGCCGGGCATTGAAAGATGCATCCAGACCACGGAAGACCTACTATCTAATTGTCTGCAATGTGACAGTGTGGGATCAGATCAAGAAATTATGGAGAACGGAACAACTGGGAATTGATCGATCGTTTGTGCGTTGTCTATCTATGGTCCAGACACTGCGTGATGAGGAACGGCAGCGGGAAGTAACGCTTGCTTACCATCAAGGAAAGACGAACCACCGCGGTGCACAGGAGACTTTGCAAGCATTACAGTGGCGATACTTCTGGTGGGATATGAAGAAGACGATCCAAGAGATTATAGGAACGTGCGATATATGTCTTAAGACTAAATATGACCGACACCCACCACAGGGACAACAGGAGGAAACACCAACAGCAGAGACGCCACTAAGTGAACTACAGATTGACACATTCTTGGAAGGGATATAACTGGGTTACGACAATAGATACCTTCAGTAAGGTAGCTATGGCGTATGCCGTACAAGACAAGTCATCCAACGCCGTCTTACAGGCATTAAGAGTGTGGTTCCAGTTTTATGGGGTACCGGACCGAATCTCGTCTGATGGGGGTAGGGAGTTCGATAATGCAAACGTGCGGTCGGAGATGAAGAATCTTGATATCGTGTGGCATCTCAACACGCCAGGACATCCTAAGAGTCGCAGAGGCATTGAAAGGTTGCACAGTACCTTTAGTGACCACCTGCGGGTGTATCAGGTAGAAAAGGGTCTGCAGGTGAAAGAGGCTATGCCGAAGGCAGTGGTGGCATACAATCATTCCATCCACTCCACCATGGGGTTTACGCCGTTCGAGATCCTCCTCGGACTGCGCGCGAGGCGCCGGCACGGGACAGAGATGGTGGTGGACGATGGAATGGCGGAGCAAATGTTAAGTGCTCACTTAAAACTCGGCAAACATTGGGGCAAAGTTCGTGACAGGATCGTGAGGGAGAAGGTCAAGAGAGTGGCTCGGGTAAACTTCAAAGTCCGGGATCGAATGGGGTACCTCAAAATTGGGACCATTGTATATCGCAAAATTGGCTCTAATCGGAGCGAAGAGTTGGTAAGATACGAGGGTCCATTCAAGGGGATCAGGGAGCATAACATCGTCACCATCGGGAGTACAAGACCTCCGACGAAACGGAGGACCGTCCACGTCGAACAGTTAAAACTCCCACCAGGGGGGGAGGGTGCAGGCCATGAGTGAGTTGGAGTGTCCTCGCTTCTGCACGTAGCCAAATTCGGTATGGTATACAGACGTACACTTTTTGTACCATTTGTAGAAGTTTTTTTTTTTTTTGTAGTTCCTTTTGCTGTTTTTTTAGATTGTACACAGGCTGTGTAGAATTATTGATTTAGCGTAGAGTGTAAGAAGCCATTGTTTTCTGTGAGTTATAAGCCATGTAATTTTTTTTTTGTTTTTTTTTTTTGATTTTGTCACTAGTGGCTGCAGTGTTGGAGGCAGCGTTCTATTTGGACTATAAGTAAGTGTCTTATAAATACGACCGAATGTAAGAGATTACAGTTTGTGTACTGTTTGTGCTGGCCTTCGCTCCCTATTACGATTAGGAGAGTGATCGTAATATCGCCTAAGTCGTCCTCAATTTAGACTTAGACTTCATAGTTTACGAGGAGGTGTGCGTAAACTGGCAGGGGGGAGTTAAGCTCCGGGCAGCATCAGTACTCAACCTTAATCCCCGAACGTCGGGATGTAAACATCCCGAATGTAAATATACAGGGTTATAGACTTGAAATAAACAGTCTAGTTCTAATTTTCATGCGTGTTGTTTCTCTGTACCTTTTTTTCCTTTGTTTTTGAATTCTAAACCCGATAAGCATTAACTTATATAATTTTAAATAGGAAGAAGATATATAAAATTATTTATGTTTAAGGCCACTAGAAATTGGTCTTTTAGTTGTAAATGTTTTCGTTTCGTGTTTCCTCTCCATAAATCAGTGGATAGTTTAATTTTACGTATCAATTGTATTTTATTTTTAGTGTAGAGGTGATGTGTGGCCTGGCAACTGTAAGTGATGAGCCCATAATAATGAATAGTAAATAATAATTGTATGTAATAAAATTCTTTCTCTGAAATAGAAAATATAGCAAAACATTAGTTGTGAAAGAATTTACACTTTTTTAGCTAAACATGAGATTCTCAAAAGATTTAAATTTCGGATATATTTTCTTTTTTTAAGGACATACAAAATACGTTAATATAACTATAGTTATATTTGGAAATTATTTCTTAACGTACTTTTTTCTTTATTTCGTATATACACATATATTTAACAAAAATGCTATTTCATTTATAATGGAAATGAATAATTTCTCTATAAAGAAAAAAATTTTAAATTTTAAGTCTGGAAAATAATCAACGATTCATCGAATAAACTGAAAAGAAAATGTATAATATAAAACATTCAATTCATGGAGTTGAATATGGGACATACCCATCAGGGAATGACGATTGGGACAAATGAAAAACTTCACCAACTAATAAATCCCTAAGAATTCGATATTTAATACATCAGTAAAATTTGAAGTGCATAGTGTTTATCTAATCGTAAATCATTCCATCACGCACTAATGAAACTACCGATCACCAGCCAATTAGTAATATCCATAAAATGTGAGTACTCCTTTGTTCGGCGAATCTTTTCAGCAGACTTTATAACCAGCAGCTCTCTCTCTCTGTCAAGATGCCGGCGTTACACTACAGTTTTGAAAATAATGAACTTCAACATAGTCATGGTAAAAGTATCCTCACAGCCTCTTCGTGTTTTTTTTTTTTTGGCTTTAACATAAACCTGATATAATGGAAGTAAGGTGATGGTGTTAAAAAAAATCCTTGATTAGACATATTCATAAATACGTTGATGAAACCTTTTCTTTGGGAAACCGCAACCAAATATTTATAATGGCGCTGCTAATGTTGAAAATTGTTTAAATTAATGAATGAACAGCGCTAATAATTGGGATGTAAGAATTCGTTCATACTCATGAATTGACAGTCATATAAATACATAGGCATACTGCCAAAGAATCCATCCCCCCACTACCAATCCCATAATTTCCCCAGAAAGCAGGTGGAAGGCTCGGAAGCTGTGGAGCTCCCACTGCCTCTGTTCGTTTTGCCTTTTGGCGAAGAAATGAGTCACAGCAAGAAAGCCACTCTCGATCCAGACATCATTGGAGGTTAAGGCTAGTAGCAGGACATGCCGTATTTACCCCAATAGATCGACAAGGTACCACCGTTTTAGGTGACGAGGAGGATTGTAAGGTTGAAATTACAGTCAAACAATGGGAATATCTAGAAACATTGACCTATATCGCCATTTCTCTCGGTAGGCATGTTGTTCGTTGTTTGTACCGATTGATACGCAACATTATGAGAAAAAATAAAAACACGATTAAATGAAAAGTAGAAAATAGTAGACTGATTAAGCACTTGCAATCAGCGAAGGAGCCTGAGAGACAAGGGCATGCGAACAGATGGCTGATCCACAACCAGTCACCTAACTGGTTCCGGGCATCTTCGGCGTCGTTAACAAGCAACTTCAGCCTGTCCCATCACATCTCATTTATAAAAGGAAGAAAAAAAACACATTTTTCTGTTGTAAATATTACGAAACAGCTGTCAATCGGAAACCTAACCGTATTATTAGCATAGGAATTGATAAACAAGAGAAAAATTTCGAATGTTGCTTATAACTGATATCCATTTCCGTATAGAACTAGAGAAACCTTACGGAGAAAAAATAGCGATACAGGCAGGATTCAAACCAAGGCATTTCTGATTACTGTTCCTGATACATAGTTGCCATACTTGACCGAATACTAGCCATGCCAAAATCTTCCGTTTAGCAGTTCCAGACTAATGCGGATCTTCATATCTAATTAACGCTGTCATACAAATCCACGATATGGCACGGAAATATTGTATTCGTTCTCTCATAACATTTACAGGATGAATTCATTCGACACAGACATATCGAATTCTTATATTCACTGCAATATATGACCAACTCCGTATTTAACACGATTACCGCTCCATTTTCCAACGATGGCAGAAGTCGACTGCCTGGAGGAACGATGTAATTTTAAGTTTGTACGTAAGATTAGTTTTACTATAGTTTGTAAGTCCCTTATTGTAATCAGAAGGCGAGCCCCATCACCTTAAGAGTCCTATTATATTTATACAAATTTTAATAAAAAAAAAGATTATGAGAAAGTGCATATATTCAGTAGAAGGAGCAACCTACAGCTCAATTATATTATTTTTTATGTTAAATTAAATTGAAAAATATTAATATTAGGGGTTAACAGAAAAAAACATTTACCCCTTGAAAATCATACAACGGCGTATTGAGGATGAGACAGTGTGATGTAACCAGGGCCGTCCGAAACGGAGGGCAATCGGGGCAACAGGGCCCCACGACTTGAGGGGTGTGAAAAAAAAAAAAAAGTGAATGTAAGCGATGACTCTCAAACATATATATATATTTTTTTGTATAAATCAATTTTATTAGACGTTCAAACTAAGTAAATATTAAAGTTTATTTTAATAAATGATTGCAAATTTTCCTATTGGTAAAATTTGGTGTCCAGCAGGGAAATTCAGCTGAGTAAGAGGGAATTTCGTCGTGGAGGAAGGAACCCTGATTTTAACAAAACTCTTTGTTATTGGTTTGTTTTAGTGATAAGTCTTGGAAATTTAATTTTATTTTTGATTTCTAAAATCTGTTTTTTTCCAATTTTTGTTGTGCTAACTCTAAAACTCGTGTGATATAAGGTATTTTTAGTCTATTGTGTGTTATTATTAACAGTGGTGGGTCATAAGATTTTCCTTGGGTGAGTTGTTTTATTCGTTAAGCAGCATTAAACAGGCCCGAAGACGGAAATACGCAAAAAGATTACTCCTGCAGTAAAACAGAGATAGAGGAGCAGGCTGGAGACCTAGTCGAAGCATATCCTACAGATTTGAATAAAGAAGAATGTCGGGTCGTCACGAGGGGGGTGCCTAGTTACCCTAGCCCTGGTGATGAAGTGAGGGTTGCTTGATTTTATAACCGGGACAATCGTTTCATGACGGCTTTACTTTCTGACTCCATTTTTTGATAGGTATGTGCCCCGACAATGCACTATGTTCAGGAGAAGAGGTATAGGGTAGGTAGTGTAGGTAGTTTGTGTGATCTTGGAATGACCACGAATTCACACTCGGTATCTGAGGGTAAGCGAAATCCGTCCGGATCCCAAAGGCGAGTGTGAAGCGGAGAGAGGCAGACTGAATTGCTGTGGGGAACACTGCTTGGTAAGCTTGCAGGGCCACAACAACCGTTGTCCACTAGGGAGAGGTCTCTCCCTAGGAGGTGTTAGTTTTAGCGAGACAAAGGCAGAGATTCCCACTAGGAAGGTGTGGGGTCTGACAACGCCGGACTAAAACGTAGTGAGGTGAGGAGAGAGATGCAGAGGTTTTTCATTAAGAAGAAGCCATGTTTCAGAGTTTAAGCAGAGCAGCCACGAGCCAAATAGAACCATTTGAAACCCATGAACCCATGGAACTACGGAAACCCAGGAGAATGATATACAGGCCCCAAACCGCCGGCCTCAAATACCCAGCTGGCTCCGTCAGTAGCCAATAACCGTTTTTATAGTACCCAATGAGGTTTTGAGTATGTGGTTCCCTTTGTCCTCTGACAGAGACGTGAGCCGAGAAGGCTCTCTCGGCGGCTTGGGTCTACTACCTGCCCTGACAGCTGGTGTCCCAGCTCATATAACTAATTGGCTCCTAGCAGCGTTTTTATTGTTTACCATATTTACAATGATTTATACTTTGGTAATGTTATTTACATTTTTTTTACAATATATATACAATAGAGTATAGGGTGATTTATCTTATGTAGTTAGCGGTCGCTACAAAGAGCTTATGAATGAACTCACACTTTTTTATGAAGTGCGGAGAGAGATAAACTTTACTGTAAGTGGCTACTTGTTGGCTGCTCAAGATCTTTTGAATTAATTTAACTGTAAAAAATTGTTACCCCGTACAGAATTTATTATTATAATAATAGTGTGTCACTTACTCATGAAATATTAAGGACCGGGCGTGTTTTTAGTAGAGGGTAAGAGGAAAGAAAACATAAAAATTAAGGGGTTTTTTTGTGATAGAAAACTACAATTTTGTAAAAGGCCCCCCCCTCCCAGGTTTGCGAGCCCCCCTCCCCCTTTAGGAACTTTACTTAATGATTCTTTTTAATATCATTTTATGTTGCTTTATAGCACATGAAATTTGCGATCAACATTTTAAAAAGTTAGAACATAAATATTTTGGCAATAACCAATAAAATATTGATGCCATAACCAAGTTTGTGAGGCTCTTCTAAATGAGATCATGGACTGTGTAGGTTATTATATGTTTGCTAATGCCTTAAATCATATATTATAGCCGTTCATGTATTACAATGTCGCTAAATTTCAACATTTTCATTTGAATTTGACCAGATCTTGCTCGTTATTTAGTATACTACTGGTCGGCTTTCACAATGTGCGTGAAAACTCTTTTGGACCATAAGCCAAAAATCTAGAATTACGAAGTAGAATACTACTTCAAAACTGAAATAAATTATTATAAATTAAAAAAATATTAACAACATAGAACAAGTTGCAAATGGCTCATGTTACCAAGTTCTAATATAAGTTTAATCTCCGCTGGTGCAACGTATAATTACCTAACCCCTTCAAAAATGTGCAGTTGAAAAATGAGATTGTGCCAGAAGGAAAGCGTAAAATCTCAAAAATAAGTACGGCACTTTAAGTGATTTAATTGCTGAAGACAAAGCCGCGAGTCGCTAGCGGCGTCGGGTCGAGGAATTCATGCCATGGACCTGTTACTTCAAATTAACACCAGCCTCTCGGAGTCCATTAACAATTTGCCGTGTTTATAATTACCCCGCTGTTATGATGCTAATTCCATTTTAATCGGTCAATTTGTAATACACCACTTCTAGATATGTAGCCGCTCGATGTCTCCACTCTTCTAAGAGGCCGACACCTATTCGGAACAAGATAATTATTTTTAACAGTAAGAAGTTTTGCAAAAGTAGCCTTTCTGGCAAAACTCCATTATTTTACTAACTGGACAGAATAGTCAATCTGTCAGATCGATATCAAATCAATCTAATAGACAGTCAATATTCGAAAAAAACAATGGAATCCAGACTTTCCACACCATTCAGAGCTCCTAGCAAGCAATTGTTTTTAGCACCATCGGGGACCTGACGCCCAAAAGTCTGTGAAATATGATTCCACCACGAGAATAAAAAAAAATTTGTAATTAGTCTACTTGAGCCCAAACAGAAAATACAGGTCAACAAGCATTTCATCATCTACTCTATTTGACAAAAAAATATTTATTTATTTGTATTAGCAAGTATTTGAATAGCGACTTATCATTATTTCGAATAGGCTTGCTTTTAATTTTGGCATTATTGTGGCTTCAAATAGAACAAATATGCAAAATACCTGTCAAGTCATGTCAAGATTTTAATGATTTATAGTTATAATTAATTAGGACAGGACAAATCACAAATTACATACAATTAATAAAGACGGTAATGTCTTTAATATTATACTATACTTAAAATTATACAATACTGTTTATTTTTTATTACCTAGCAATCAATTAAATGCACTAACCATGCACTTCACGTAATGTCTTCAAATCGTCATGCAAAGAAATGCAAAGAAATGCAGCTTCATGAAATTGACTCTAGGTGATACAGCAGACCTATATTAACCAGAAGTAAAGAGAAGGCTCGCGGATAATGAGGGTTTTAGGTTTTGACGAACTAAAAAAAAATAATAATAACAAAAAACAAAAGTCAAAATTTTCGATTTTTGGGTTTTCATCTTTTTTTTACCATAAAAATAACTTAATAATAATAATATTTAAACTTGTGAACTTTTTCATATGGTTAAGAAATGGTTAAGAAAAGTTACGAAGAAAAAAAGCCAATAATAATGACACTGAAAATAAATGTTCAATGAATTTATAAGATCTAATGATTTCTCGGTTTAATATGTGTTTTTGAATATTTGTGTACGTTTTATCCATATATTGCTATTTTTATTGTTTACTAACAGTTTCTAGCAATTAATATTTGTAGTATCCGATACTTTCTTTGTAACAAAGATTCTGGTATCTTTATATCAACTGTTTTTAAAATTGCATTTTACTTCTCAATTAACGTGTTATATAGTCTGCCAATCAGAGTATATGTAGCAGAGCAAAACTGAAGACTGAAGAGAGAAATATATTCAGATAACTTAGTCTAGAACGCCTTAGCAAGAAAACTGTACCAATTGATAATATAATAATTTCATTCTTATATTGAATTAATGGAAGCAGGAAAAGAGTTAAAAAGATCACTTATATCATGTTGAAGGTGAACTGCAAGGTAGTCATTCAGCTGTATCCATTGGCAGCTCTTACCGATTTAGAAAAGCAGTTTATGTCAATTAATATAAAGTTCATAGCAGTGTTTTCTGAAATGATCTTTAATTTTATGGCAGAAAAAAATCAACACGAGAAATTCTACCAACTGCTTTCTTAGACGAACAAAAATCACGGAATCTATAATATAAAAGAATCACAGCCTAACAGAGTATTAAAATGTTGATATTAAGGCCATCTCATCGTAGTATATGATATTATTATTTTTATTATCCCCTGAAAACTACTACCCCTACATCTCTTGTAAATATTTAAGCAAGTATTTGAATACAAAATCACATTTTTAAACACATCTATTTAAATGCTTGATTTGAATAAAAGTATTTGGAGGTGCTCAAGTATATATGGTATAAATAAAGAATGTATTTAAATAGCTTTCATAATTCAGTTAGTACCATACGTCATATAAATATTTTTGTTGAAAGCAGTGCTGTAAACAAAATGCAAAAAGTCACGCTGCGTTTACAACTTCTGTAGAAGATTCCCAGTCAATTGAAGTTTGCCATGTTCAGAACTAGTTAAGTGTTAAATGAGGTGTCACGGTCTCGAGCAGATTAGTCGAGTAAATCACCCTCTGATCTTCTCCGTCAAGGTGGCAATCTACCTCCGATAAAACCTTATTTAGAAGTCTTAGGCCCTCTGCTAACGGCCGGTAAGAGGTTTATAAGCTTTAACCGATGTAGATTGTGTCTGTTATTCAAATTGAAATCCGCATAATGTTAGAAATATCTTCTTCTTTATGTTGTGAAGTGTACGAGGTCTAGGACACATCCGTAGTAGTTTTACCTATAAACAATACTACTGAATTTCAATGGAATTATTCGACTCAATCTGTCAAAAACCTTATATGGTGACCTGGGCCCTCTTATTTGAACTTTAAGGGAGGTCGCTTGGATTGACTATGCAATGATGGCAAATAAATGTCCGATGAAGGTTAAATATTCTAATGCTCCTGGATCATCTTCCCTCCTGGTACTTAAGGAATTCCACATTGCCCACTTACGAAACTGATATCTTCAGAAAGTATAGAGCTTAGCATCTGCCATTCCATGTCATATCCTCGTCACCAACCGTTCGGTGGGACCCAATGTTTTTATTTATAAAAATTGCAGACATGGAACCCACACACGAGTCTAAAAAGACAAGAACTAAACAGACGCTTTGGACAACTGTACAGACTTCAAAGGGCATCCCATCTCTCAATAGAAAATAAATTACTAAACTACAAAGTTATACTTAAGGCAATCTGGCCATATTAAATAGAGCTATGGGAGACAGCAAAAAAGTGAACATCAAGCGTATCCAATCCTTTCAATCAAAAGTACTGAGAAAAATAGAATATGCCCCTTATTACGTCCGCAACACAACCCTTCATAACGATTTTAATGTACCCTACGTTCTCATGAGGCCCAGGAACTCAGAATTCAACCACCCTGATCCCCTAGCACAGTCATTATATTGTGCCACACATCCCTATAATCCACCTCGGAAACTAGAGCGGGAGTGGCCTCATGACAAACTCTAAATACGGGACAGTGGGAGTCCTGACAATGACCAGTTTCTCCAACCATGTCTGTGGATCTTGTGCTCTTGGTCAACCTCCACTGGCTCGTATCCGGTGATGCGAATGATAAGGGAGCGTGGGGGACTTCCCAAGACTCCGCTTCCTCTTTCGTATGCGAAGGAGGTGACAATAATGTGGATTTGTTAGATCTCTGGGGAGTTTGTAAATAATGTATGAATGGACCAGTGAATGAAGAAGTGTAAATATAGTATGAATGAGAACATTTATCACAATTGCTTATCACCCAATAGGACAGATAGTAATTTTATCACAATAAATAAATGATTATTAGAAGTTAATGACATATTCGCTAAGCAACGTAGAAAATTACATCTTTTTATTAATGTTCCAACAAATATAAATACCTTTTAGTATATAAATTTTTCATTTCTTGAAAAGACGATTTTTAAAAACAAAAAAAAGCTACTAAAAAGTTTACCAGCACGATTTAATAATTTTTTTTTAGATTTATAAGTAGTAAATTACAAATCGGGCAATAAGTAATCCTGACCAATTTTCTCATTCATGCTATAAATAAGTTTTTAATAAACTCGCAAAGAGTCCTGTGAGCATCCCTTGGTATTTTTCCTTCACTACTTTTAAGTTGGGGTTGGACCATTAATATAAGAAGATTCAATATAGAGCTGTATAATAAAGACTATTTATAGGATATCAGCTACAATCATTCCAAAAAATAACTGAATAGGGTCTACGGTGGCCAATATACATGCAATATTTTTATGTCACGTTGATATTCTAGCTGTTTTCGGTGAAGTATTCAAGAACGGCAACATGAGCTCCCTAAAGCGCTTTTGTCGCATGTTTCATCACTGTATCATTACGCACATTACAGCATCAAATCACAATAATATACTGGTCAGTTGGCTTATATTCTGAGCATCAGTGACTCTCTTTCAGCCTTCACTGCTAAGTAACGGTGACTGGAGGAGTAGCGTGGGGGGATCTCCCCTATCTTCGTTTCTTCTACAAAGCCTCAAGGTTACGTTTCTGCAAATCGTAAGATCCCTGGGCTTATGCATATTTGTTTGAACTGTGTGTAAATGCAGTATAAATGAAATACTTAATGTAAACATGTAAATACGGTATGAATGGAAACTTTTATCACAATTATCTATTGCCCGTTTAGGGAAGATTTTAATATTCTCTATGTAAAGATTTTGCGCTCTTTTGCTTTTCTTTTCTATCTTCCATGTACTAACATTTTTCTCTGTCATTATTCCTATTTTTAAAGTACAAACATTCTTGGTTATTTATTATATTTCTTCCACTTTATATTTGACATGAATTTTATCCTTTTCTGTAAAAGGGATTATTAAAGTACAGTAAATTTAACCCATTTGAACCAAGGAGAGTTCTTGTTGTTCGGTGTCCATGGCTTTTCGGGGGTCATTACTCAGGGCTTTGGATGTCACTTTAAGTCTTAGAGAGCACGTTTGGCTCCGAAGACTTGGAAAGATTTGGGATTTTCCATGATATTTTGACAACTATACAAAAATCTGCGGACTGTGCTGATGTATTAAATCTTGGTAGGCATCATGGTCTTTACCCACATCCTCTGACCAGTCCTGCAGTATAAAATGTAGCCAAGCTAAAGTAAATGTAATGACCTATTGTGAATAGATTCATTTGTAGAATCTACATTGAATTCAGTAATGATTTTGTAACAAGGGGATATGAAAAAAAAAAAGTTACTGTATTTAACAGAGTAAAAACTCCGCAAAAATAATTTTTTTGTGTTGTAAATATTAATAGTTTATTCAGTCCAATGATTGATACTAAGTTACGTCGGTGGGTCATCTGCGGCTTATAATTATTGACAATGGCCCTTGTGTGGTTGACATGCGTATAAAAAAAGAGCTTTATAAAACTTCGTAAAATTATAAAGCGTTTAATCCTCTGAGTAATGTTATGTTTTACTTTTTTCATGATTAATTGTTTTTTTTCTTGTTCCCTTGAGGTATGTTGATTATTGACTGTGCCCCTTGCCGCCTTATGGGCGGGGACCCCGCAGATCCGCAGGGCTGGCGGTAGAAAGCAGACCCCAGTAGTGCGCTTTATAAATCAGAACTGGCTACTTGCGAAACTGAAGCACACGTGCATAGCGGCCCCTCCCACGCATACTTGCCCTTTAGTGCACCTAGGCTCTTCTACTGTACCTTACATCACAAAGATCTGATATCCGCCTGGCCCCGGAGTTATATAAAAGTCCAGGATGCAGGAGCTGACTAATACTGGAGAATCCTTTGGTTAATTAGGTGTAATTCATTTATAACTTTCGATTTATAACACGAATATTAACTAGGAAGCGTTTACAAAAATAATTATAAGCCGGGGAGTATCCACCGACGTAACTTAGTATCAATCAGGACGAACAAATTGGACTGAATAAACTATTACAATTTGTGATCAAGCTGTTGGCAAAAATTACGTTACAAATGTGCTAAATATTATAATTGTGAACTGAAAGGCGGGCTATCATATCGCGAGCCGAACCTCTTACATTTATCTTAATCCCTAATAAGGCAGATTGTAATTTTAGCTCAATAAAGGATTAATAATAAAAAAATATATTTGTTCAGTGTCTAATATAGCTGAATATTATAAAGCGCCATAAATGTTAATTTAGGCTGGTCCCAGACTGTTAAGAACCGTTACGTAATTTGAAACGTCTTAACCTTCATAACTTACATAAATTATATTAGAGCAAAAGTTAATTCTGCCATCTCATTACTGTATGCATACCTTTGCAAAACACCAAACGATAAATCGATAAAATACAAAACAATAGTTTATAAAATGCTTATCAGACCTCTATTAATAAACAAATAGCCACCATAAATTCCTATGAATAATAACAATCTTGCCTAGGCCTAGAAAAAGAAAGCACTCAAACGTTTCTTGAAAATTTAGCAGCCAATAATTTAGTAAAAACGGTAAAAAGGGCATAAAACTTCAACTAGAAAAAAAATAGCATAAAGAGGGACATTTCAATCTTAAGGACCACCAGAAATTAATCTATTAGTTGTCGGGTTTTTTGTTTCGGTTTTACGACTTATAAATAAGTGTAAATTTAGCTTTCAAATGTATTTTAGTTTCGGTTTTGAGGCACTCTGGCGTTTGGTAACTATAGCAATGAGCCCATGTACATACAATAAAAAAAGGTTCTCTCTCTCTCACTCTATCTCTCTCTCTCTCTCTCTCTCCGAAAATGTCACTTTTTTTATTTTAGCAATCATTTGAATCAATTTTTTTAACATTTCTTTTAGTTTTTATAAAACTAACAGCCCAACAAAAACGTATTTTCTTAATATATTTCTTTGTATATAGAACCTACAAGCTCATTTTAATCCTATGAATAAATACATTTTTTGTTTATTTTTGCTTTTTCCTTAGTATTTTTTTGTCATAAAGTTTCAAACCAGGCTATCTATGATAGCCTCAACGAACTGGCAAAGGTTCTCGTGTGACCTCCAGTCGTAACAGTAGCAATGATGATTGAACCACGAGTCACGTAAAGATGGAAGAATTACAACGTCCATAAGTGAGGAAGTAATTTGGACTCTCCTAAGGACAGACAAGCTTCACCCGCGAACAACTGCTGTGGGACGAGGCTTATGGTTGTCCACATCCTCACTAAATGTCTTGGACACCGACAACACTGGGAACGTCACAGAATTTCTGATTTACTGAACGGGGATTATGTCGAAGTCTATTTCAGATCGGAAAGACTATTTTAAACTCTAGAAGTCTCAGTGAGCTGTGAATTTGTAAATAATCATTCGTTATGTGAATCTGTAATTAGGGCATCAATGGCCCTAGTGGTTGAACTGACCTCCACATTGCAAGCAGTTCCTGTAAGTAGGGCGGTGCAGAGCACATTACGGTCGGAATCCGCTGGCAGGTGGGGCCGGCAAGGGGCTCATTGTAGGATCCATTTCTTGACAAATGAGGCAAAGCTCCATCTACGGACCGGAGGTGAAAGGTTTGGCTAAAGATCGCTGCTCTAAAAAACAGAAAACCCTCATGATGAATGGCCTCCTGAGGCGATCCTCTAATCTGCTGGTCGGTGGCCGGCATTCCGGAGTTAGCTCTTTAAGCAAATATGGACGCGTATCACCTTTGGCATCGTACTCTCCGAGCGGACTTAACTTCATTCTGGGGTAAACAGATATAAACGGCAGTAAAATTAAATCAAATTCGTGTCCCAACTCCACGACAAGACCTAGCAGGGTTGCCACCGTAATTACAGTGGTACTTCCAATGTGAATTATTATATTTAATTTGAGTAACTACTCATTTTCTTTCTCACGGCTTCGGAGAGTCCTCAATCACAAAATTTTTCCTGTTAGTAGATATATACTCTTGTTATATCTGTGAAAATAATTGCAGAAATATTTTATATTTTGAGTCTATTAATGGTCATATGATGAGACTTGAGATACATGCAAACTACCAAGTAAATTGACGGTATTATTTATTAGCTACATACCTAATTGCCTTATGAATCAAATTATAACTCTTGCTTTACGGGAAAATTTATTTGGGGCAGAAGATATTCATATATAACATGTTATAAAAATGAGTGATAGTATTTATATTTTTTTAATTAGCGTAAACTTAAATGAGGTTGGTGCCTGCCACAGACGAACCTCGCTACTCCTAACTCGACTGAACTAGGAGGGTAGGTCGGAAAGGCAATAAGCTGGGACTAACCGGAGATAAAACAAATACGTTGTTTTACATTTTTTTTAAAAAGTTAAAGCCTTCATTACCTGCGTCATCGCCGTGAACCCACCGGTTGGGTGGTGTCCCTGAGCTCGGAGAATATTGAGTGCTCAGCGGGAGCTACTATATGGTCGGATTACCCGGAGAGTCGGACTAGCAGAAGTCGGATTCGCGAGGTTCTACCGTACTGGAAACCGTAAATAGTATTTTAGGCTTTTACTAAGGATATTACAGATTTATTGTAAACTTCTTCATTTCTTAATTATTTATTGGGTGATTTTCATGTAGTGCAGTCATTGTGTTTATCGTATTATCATTGAACATCACCAATAAAATTATTGGCATCTAATTTTCACATATCAGTAATTTTTTTTAACGAAAAATGATACCTATAAAAATAAATGCCAAGAGAATATTTATAAATTGAAAAAATCCAGTTATTCGGTCACGAAATCAGGCTTCAGAAGCTCAGCCGTTAGAAATATGGCCATTAGTCACATCTATGCTGCTTGATAAATCAGGCCTACGCCGGGGCAATTAATTATATTAATTAATTATACACTATTAGCTAATGTAGTAATTATAAATAGTGCCGCTGGCTAAAGTTATAAAATGTCTAAGGCAAAAAATACCAAAAGTTTGGTTGTATAAGACTGTTTTTAGCAAGATCCGTGTTTCATAAGATAAAAGCTAAATAAATGTATTTACAAACTGTTTTTTTCGTTAATAGTTGTTTGTCAAACTAAAAATAGCTAGATGATGTATCACGACTTTTACCCGCATCGAAAACTGACATTCAACAAAAAAAACGAAGTGTCATGAACTGACATATTGAAAAAAAAAATCAATTCCCCATTTCAACAAATGAATGTAAAAATAAAAGTTTTATAGTGGTTTTTATTTATTTAAATACCAAAAAGACATTTTTTTGTCTCTGACAATCTATAGGGTAAAGATGAGTTACTAACTACCTAGTTATGACCACGATTCACCAAACTATTTCTCTTTATGTACATGAATGTGTACGGTTCACCCTCAGATTCCAACGGAAGATGAATTGGACTGATCATTCATTTGCAGGAAAATGTCCCTGCCATTTCTCACCAACGACCAACTCATTTCAACTCGGTATCCAGAGCTTAAGTAACGAAATATAGGCACTTATCAGTATTTTTCGGAAATTACGGGGTGCTTGCTCATCATTTTTCGTGGGTTGGCCCAGTATTTTGGTTCATCCAGGAAAGGCGCATTCAATAAAAAAAAAACTCATTTAAATCATTATTATTATTATGATTATTATTAATCAACAATTGACATTTTTGTAAATTATATTTTCTGTGGACGAAGCTAATATGATAACAGGTTGATGTATTAGACTAATTAAGACTAGTTACGTTTAGATTAGAAACATTAATACTTTAACTTTTAAATAACAATTTAATTTATTAGTCTTCCTGGTTGTTAAAAATCGAGTGAGTTAGTCCTCTCCCCTCAGTGATGGATGCATCTCCGTCTGTCTGCAAATATACAGAAATATTTACTAAATTTCAACAACGTTATTGTGATAAAATTACAATCTGCCTGATTGGGCTATAAGTAATTGTAATAAATAATCTCATTCATACCAATTTACAATTTTCATTCAATCGCTCAATCATACTATTTATACAAACAGCCCAGAGCCCCCCCAAGTCTACGTGTTTGTTACCTCCCTCGCGTGCGAAGGAGAAAGAGTAATCTTGGGAAGTCCCCCACGCTCCTACGTCAGCCACGTCACTGGATAAGAGCCAGCGGAGGCTGACCAAGAGCGCGAGTGCCACAGACGCTCAGGACATGATTAGAGAAACTGGCCATTGCCAGGACACCCACAGACACTTATTTATAGCAGGTCACGGGGCCACTGCCGTTTTTGTCTCCGAGGAGCATTATAGGGATGAGTGGTGCAGTGCAATGACTGTGCTACAGGATTAGGGTGGTTGGAAAGGCTACTGTGGAATTTCATAAACTTTGAAGGGATGAGTTCAAGAATGTAGGGTATATTAAGATCGTTATGAAGGGTTTTGTTGTTGACGTAATAAGGGGCATTTACTATTGTTCTCAGGACTTTTGATTGAAAGGATCGGATGCGCTTGATGTTCGACTTTTTTGCTGTCCCCCATAGCTCTATTCCGTATGTCCAGACTGGCTTAGTTATAACTTTGTAAATAAGTGGTTTATTTTCTATTGAGAGATGGGATGTCCTTCGAAGTAGTCGATACAGTTGTCCTAAGCGTCTGTTTAGTTCTTGTCTTTTTACCCTCCTGTGTGGGTTCCACGTCAGTCTTTTGTCGAGATGGAAGCTTAAATACCGTACTGTCTCAGACATAGGGAGAGGAATCAAATTTAAAAAGACTAGCGGACAGGACTTGTGGCAGAGGGTAATGGTTATGTGGGAACATTTTGCTTCATTGACTTTGATCCGCCATTGGTTGCACCAATACTCGATCTCATCAATGTGTTTTTGAAGGTTTTGGGATGCTATATCAGAGAGAGGGTCTGAATGGGTTGACAGGAAAGCAATGTCATCTGCAAATGTTGCCAGGAAAGTATTGACGGTAGAGGGGACATCAGCGGTGTATAGGTTATAGAGGATGTGACCCAGGACCAAAAGAACTATGTGATGGGATATGGAGTTATGGACAATGACAGCGGTACCTGCATGAGCTCTTCCATCTGGGCGATCAGTTCGATAAGTCTGGTACTGTCGAACGGTAAATGGTCGTTTACTTGTAAGTCTTGTTTCAGTAATAAGACCTACATCGATGTTTTTGTCATGTGTGAGTGCGAAAATCATTCGCATTCCAAAGGAGAATGGATAAGGAGTCGGAAGGATCCACTTATGGGTTTTGTTTAATGGGGGTGAGGTAGGTGACAAAATTTGTAAGAAGGGAAATGAGTGGGGTAACTAGGGTTCGGATAATTCGGTAAGGAATTATGTTAATAGACTAGTGAGATCTGAAGAGCTTGAAGGTGGAGGAATATGCGAGATGCGTGGTTGAGGATGGAATTGAGTTTGCTGGTTGCTGGGATGAACGGAATGCTGGGGAAGAAGAACTTGTGGACGAGGAGTGGGCAATGCCTGTGACTGCTCTCTGTTCCGAACGGCATCAGCAAAAGAGACTGAAGGCCCCTTCTTCTGGCCGACAACGTTGTTTGCTCCTGGACTTCCGAATTCTGTAGGCCTCGCATCTTTTATAGTTGGCCGGGTGGCCTTGCTGGCAGAGCGCGCATACAGCAGGTGATTTCAGGGACTTTTTGCACAATTCACTTTTGTGCTGCCCACTGAACTTTACACACCTGGAAGGGTGATGACAGTATGACTTCGTGTGCCAGGCAATTATGGCATTGGACTATGTTACGTTTCGGGTAAGGTTTTTCGGCCTGTACTGTTGTGTAATACAAGTGGGTAAGCTCGTAGATTTTTTCCACGCCAGGTATTCACTCCAGATCCACAAAGAAGAACAAGGGCAGTGGCGTCTTGATAGCTTTATCTTCTTGCCTTTCCTCACGGAGCACATTGGTAATTTGGCGAACCTTGTATCCTAAGCCTAAGAGCTCCTTTCCTATCTCGTCCGATGGTGTTGAAGTATGCAGGTTTCTAATCACTGCCTGTAGTGATCTTTCCTGCTTTAGTTGGTAAGTATGGAAGTCGGCCTTAGTTTCTTCCAAGTATTTGATTATCGCTCGGTATGGGACAGGAGTGTCCGGAGAAACTTTTGTGTCCCGAGACCGATTGAGCTACGTGTATTTGCCTGTACCTACGATTTTACTCAATTGGGTACATAGTAATTTAAACTTGCTAATATTGCGTACAACTATCACTGGTGGCTTGGGCTGTGTGGGTGTATGTGTAGAGTCCATGTCCTCTAACTTCAATATTTTTAAACACGTCGTAGCTGTTGGGCGTGAAAAATGGAGACTCATGGATTGTTTGTTTTTTTTATGTGCTAGGTTGTTGTGGTGATGGTATTTCTTCCATTGAGCTGCTGGGTGCTGAAGAATTTACAGGGGTACATTTCTATTAAATCGCCGCGGCTTACGTTTGACAGGCGACGGAGTAGGTGTTGGTCCCAGAGACCTTGAGCGTTTTTTTTTTATTTTCAGACATTACCTGCTGATAGAATCGCATTTTCTTAATATGCAGTATTTTTCTGAATTACTATATTTTTTTTATTCACAGTTCCTTCTTTTTTTATTCATAATAACTTTATTAAATAAGCTCTTGAATTCAAATAATTCTATTACAAAAGTAGGCCAAATTATAAATATAAATTGACATTTACGACAACCTACCTTTTTTTTTTTTTATTCTTAGAGAGTAGTAGTTAATAGCACGTGATAATATTTCAATAAAAAAAAAATTATAGCCCTTTGAACAAAACTTTGTTTTTACATAAGTTCTAATAAATTTAATCTTAATGTTTGTTTCAAGATACCACATTTTTCACCTACGTTCATTTACGAGTTAGTTTAAAATTATTTGATAGATAGCCATCATAGTGAATCCCACTTATCTTGTCGGTGGAAAGTCAACTCGAGCTTTTTTCCGTTCGGTAACAGTTGTTTTATTTTTGTAATTTTTTTTTATATTAATCAATTATAGTAAAAAAACTAAAATTAATCGCACTCATTAATCAGTGGAGCTTAATCAATTCGCTGGCCAAGAATCATTTATCAGTAGACTGGCTATCTAATTAATTAAATCTTAGTTAAGACTCCAGTTCACTTTCGCGTTCTTACACTACATCGCAACGGTGAATGATTTGTAACTTCATCGTTCGAATTTGAGCAAACAGGTATTGATAGTTTATAAGATATGAACAAGCCAAGGTTTTCGCAACGACAAACCACTTTTATTTACTGTAACCACAAGACATTTTTCTGAAGGTGTAATGCTGACAACATGCACCCTGTAGCCAGGTTTTCCGGAGTTGGGAGGATTTTATTAGCGAAGGGAATTAAAGTCCAACAAAGACTAAATATATGTGTATCAACCAACCTGTACACCGTCTACTTGTATTATTTTTCAAGTTATTTCATTGAAAGAAATATAGAGAAGAAAATATATAGAAGAAAATTCAGAATCGATACATGTTGTTAGCAATACAAGCTAACAGACTGGTGTTCCAATAATCAGGCTGAATTGTTTTCCATCTTCAAATCACTCCAGTGGATTCCTACATCTCAACATGTCACCGGGGACAAATCAGTAATATATACGAACGATATCCGTAGATATTATTAAAAATGTCAGGCGAGTAACATCTACGATACACCGTATCAATAAAATAATACATAATATCCAAAAGACTGGATGGAAATTCGGAATTGTGGCTACCTGGAGTCAGCGAGCACAAGGCGAACAAACTTTGGAACATTTCATGTATAACTGTCCGATATTTGATCCAGAACGCTGAGGCTTAAAAAGTACATCCTGGGAAAAAGTTGGGCTATGGAACACTTCTGGAAACCCAATACAACGAACAATTACAGAAATTTATTAAATAAAATAAAATAAAATAGCGTTCAAATGGGTATTTACAACCATATCAATTAAAATGATTCATGCATCTATTTACTTATATTGGAGTTATTTATATTAATTAAATATTTATATCTTTAACCAATGTAATTGTAAATTATAAAAATATACAAATTATAAGTTTCATATATGAAACATGTGTAATCATTGTATGGAAGCATGAGTAATCATTGTATGGGAGCATGAGGAAACTATTCCTTCTCTTCTAGGGATGCTAACGATGGGTGAAAAAAAGTCGTGTCGGTTATCTCATCAAATCCCTTAACCCTTTAGTTATCTTATGTGCAAACCATAGCATTATATCCACAACGAACCTCACACCCTTGCTCTTGAATATACCTATACATTATTTTATAAGAATAAAAGTTCCTTAAATGGAAATTTCCTCTTCCTGTATCAGAGGCAGTAGTGTATTTAGGCTTCCATCTCGACAAAAGGATGACAAGGAACCCACACACGAGGCAAAAAAGACAAGAACTAAACAGACGTTTTGAAAAACTGTACAGACTGTACTAACATCCCATTTTTCAAAAGAAAATAAATTACTGATCTACAAATTAATACTTGTAATCTGGAAAAAATGATCACTACATCCTACTCCAACGTCTGAGGGAATACGAATTCTCGGTTCAGCTGCAGAACCTGATGAGATCCTACCTTACAGGCAGAACATTTTCGGTTCGTATAGGCACTACGACCACGACCCGAAGAAACTATTCTGCCGGTGTCCCCCAAGGATCGTTGCTAGGCCCGTTGCTGTTCAACATTTACACCGCCCACATAGTAGGAGCCTCGTACTCCAACTCCGAGGTATCCGCGTACGCGGACGATATAGGTGTCTACAGCACTAGCATCAATCCCTCCAGAGCCCTGAAATTCGCTGAGAGCGCCAGTCAACAAATCGCCGAGAAACCGATGCCGTCTACATTAAAGTCAAACCGGCCAAGACGCAAGGAATAATATTTAGTTACAAATCCGGAAAAAAGAAGCTCCCGAAATCCTTCGTGTTAGACGGCAAAGAATGCCCTGTAAGCAACAAGCTGTGCTACCTCGGAATTACCCTCGGCACTTGTCGTTCACAACGCACCTCGGCAGGAAATTAAAAAGTGTTAGGAAGAAATTCTTCAGCCTCGGACACCTACTTCACAGCCCGGCTCTATCAGTACGCCTCAAGCTGCTGATATACCAGAGCGTCCTAAGACCTGCATTGATGTATGGAACCCCTCTCTACAAGTATTTGACTTCCAACACTCTCCTAAAGCTCCAGCAATTTCAGAATAGAGTTCTCCGCACCTCCCTCAAACACACCCCTTTCGACCGAATGAAGGCCGACGAAATCCACAAAAAATTCGAAGTGCTCACTATCCAAGATTTTATCAAGAGAAGGAACATCAAATTTTTTGACTCCCTAAGACATAGCCATAACCCACTATTCTCCGACCTTCAGCCACCACCAATGCCCGTCAGATGGAAGCACTGCTAGACCGCCGAAGCTTGGCGAATGAAAGACATCATAGAACCAGAGGACTGACGGACCTACACCCAGCCGAGAGATCGAGGCCGATCTCCCGGCCGACTCAACCGACGCCACATTACCCCATCTACCTGTGTAAGCAGGGTTGCTCTTCCGGCCGAGTAGGCCGACTCATTCAGGCCCCTAACGGGGCGGCCGGCCAGGCTTCGCCTGGCCTACAACAAACCATCGCCTAGGCACCCCTAGGCTCAATCCTTGGTAGACTCTCACTACCTTCCTGACTCCATCCGCCTTTCTAGGCATTCCACACCCCATATCCTTCTCATACATCCTTCAAATAGGGGTCTCCCCTTAGTGAAAGGCACTTTCCAGCCAAAAATAATTTTCCTTATTTTTCCCACATTCCTATTTTTACAAGTTTGAGAGCTTAGAAAAAAAAAAAAAAAAAAAAAAAGGAAAAAATCTGGACATACTGTCGGTGAGACAGAAAAAAAAGTCAAACATCAAGCGTATCCAATCTTTTTTTTTTTTTATTTCAAAACCCCTTTAATCAAAAGTCCTGAGAACAATAGTTAATGCCTTTTATCACGTCAGGGACAAAACCCTTCATAAGGATTTTAATATACCCTATATTCTCATGTCTTCCAGGAAGATGAGTTCCAGGAACTCATCCCTTTCAAGTTTATGAAATTACATCGAAATATATCCAACCACCCTAATCTCCTAGTACAGTCATTGCATTGTGACACACACCCCTATAGGAGAGTAAAGCGGAAGTGGCCTCGTGACCTCCTATAAATACTTAGCGGTGGGAGTCCATCTCCAATCATGTCTGTGAATCTCACGATCCTGGTCAGCCTCCACTAGATCGTACCCGATGACGCGAATGATAAGGGAGCATGAGGGGCTTCCCTAGACTTCCTCTTTCGTATGCGAGGGAGGTGACAATCATGTGGATTTGGAAGGTCTCTGGGCTATTTGTAAATACTGTATGAATGGGTGACTGAATGAAGAATTGTAAATATGGTATGAATGAGAACATAGATCACAATTACTTATTTCTCAATAAGGCAGAATGTAATTTTACCACAATAAAGATTTCTTGAACTTCGTAATTGGAAATAAACTAGTTAGCCGGAAGGGAAAATATGTGAAATATTTAAAACAAATTTGTAAAGGTTTTTTTCATTATTTGTCAATGTTGTTGTTTGACATTTAAATTAATTGTAAGTAATTGGATCATCCTAAATTTTTGATATATAATTGCAATGATTTTACTCACTACCGTATTTAAAGTCTTTACACGTAAACAAATGCTATAATCTTGAATTAATAATAGCTCCTTGTCTTTGATTTGAGAAAAACTAAAAATTGTGGAACGGATTCCATTTTTTTTCCAATTTTCTCTATTTTTTTAAATGTATTTTGTTCCACTAAATTCCCTCACCACCAAACTACCCTAATCTACCCTTGCAATCAATAAGTGGTTGCTTCAGTGTGACTTGAGATATGGGGTGTGGAGGAGGGGGGGTATAACTAGAGAGGAGATAGTTCCTTAGATATGGTATTCCCTAATGGAAGAATTCTTCCATTATTCTCATTCTGAAGGAATCTTGACCAATAGACTGTATGAGTGCTTCAATCTAATTTCCATTCCTCAAAAGCATATTTATTTGCTGACTTGTAAGATGCTATTAATTGTCGTAAATCGACATTAAAAAATTATAGTTACTACTTACAGAACATAAAATCCATCATAGTAGAAACAGACAGAAGCCCAACTACCCCTGTTATACAGGCGATTAGCAATATACAGCTATAATTGCCGCGATTAAATATAAATAGTACCCGGTAAGTGGTACAATTAAATACAAGAGAAGTGGGATGGAAAGCAGTAAATAAAACGGAACTATTGTAAATCAAACGGGGTACCGATCCGGCTGGCAAATGGGAATGTGAATTAAAGGCAGAAACAGGCCATTATGCAGTGTAAACATAAGGGCTTTCCAGATAGGGATCTCAAGCGTGGGGACCGTCTCACTCCGTCTCCGGATCATACATGCCCTCTGATCCCATACTCCGTTCTATATAAAAAATACGTCTGAGGCATCAAAAATATTTCTTTATTTGCTTGTCACACACTGTTGTTTCGGTGAACAACTGATGATTTGGAGGCCGGCTTTCAGTTTCCTGAACAGATATAAATTTACCTTTCAACTTAAAGCTCTAGTAACAGGCTACTGATATATGTTTATGTGTAAGAAAGTTCGTTTTTAAATTATTGAAACATTGTTCTTTTAATATAAAGAATGGATTTTACCAATTTTGATTGTTTCAGTATTTTTATTCTGTGCAGGGGGATTGATTAATTACGGGCTGAATGAGTATAAAACGACGGAATTGTATGAAATTATAATAAAAACAGATACAGACGTTGTGCTATTTAATTTAGATTTGTTCTAAATCTTTGTTGTGCGAACTTTTTCAACACTAATAAATAGAAGCTACCCTCTTCTGGGACCAGAAAACACCCGTCTAACTTTCCATATTTTATCAATAAATCTCTGGCGTCAGTACAGAGAGAGGGGACTTGTTCACGACCCCGATACGGCAAAAGCTCACTAGGGGTGCGGGTGTATTAGCGCCTGATTGGCCAAAATAACCGATAATATGATTAGCCGAAATAAAAAGCTCCCTTATGCGCTGTAGGCAGGAATGACCTACCTATATAAGACAGAAATTCTGAGCTTTTTCAGAAAGTCGGAATCGCAATCTTGAAGTGAACACCGCTTTCTCTTTCTGCACTGGTACTTGTTGCTCTTCTCGAACAGTAGTTTTCTTATTTAATTTCCTCTACACTTCTCTATCCTTAACTTGGCTATCTTTAGTCCGGTGCTGTTAGACCCTACACCTTCTCGGGCTTCGTCTCGCTAAAAATAGCACATCCAAGGAAGGGATCGCTTTTATGCAGATAACAATCTCTGGGACCCTACAAAATGTACCTAATAGCGTCTCCTCCAGCGGTCCAGTCTGCCTCTTTCCAGGTCACACTCGTCTTTGGGATCCGGACGGTTTTCGCCTACCCTCAGATACCGAGTGTGAACTCATGGGTCATTACAAGGCCACGTAAAACCACCTATAATACCTAGCCGGTACCTCTTCTCCTGAACATAGTACACTGTCGGGGCACAGATTCTAAGATCTTAAGTCAGATCAATAAGGAAATACGAATTAAGCTGTCTTACGAACTAGGCCACCAGTATAGGTCGGCCCATTAACCACAGTTTTATTCATATATCTTTCTGACACCCACCGTGCAGTGGCCGGGTCAACGAAACCTCCCCCGGAGGGTGCCATACAACTCAAATTAATATTTGACATACTCTTAATCTAAGTCTAATGGTTACCATACATAATTCTATCGGCTGTCTATAGAATAAAATGTATTCTATTATATTGTATATTAAATACTGTCAAATAGGGCCTGAGAATTGTGAGAATCTTCACCTCGTGGGCAATAGTCACTCCGTTTGACGGAATCTATAGTTAACTATAAGGGAAATATCAACTGTAAATAAAACATCAACTACGTCATTGAATTAATTTGCTATTTTACATACTATATTTCTTTGTATAAATGTACACTCACACAATCTTTATAGTCTAACAGTATATTCTTAACGTTTCGTTTGATTTTTGAAAACCAGAGACACTTATGTTACGACTCATTAATTAACTAATTATTCGTCCTCCAATCCCTTCGTTTCTAGACAATAATCTATTATTAGTCAAATACAAAAGATGTCCATCATCAAATCTCTAACCTAAAAAACATGACAAAAACATCTATTAAACGATACTACAATGTCGTGATAGTTATACTTTTATGATTTTCGTTGAGTTTTTCTCTTTGACAATAGATGTTACTTTCTTAAAATATTTATTTGTCTCTAGGAAGAAAACTAATTCCAATTGACTTTTGTGGTGGACATTATGAAGGACTGCCAGTTTTCTATTAATGTTTTGATTTTGGTTATGTTCGAAATTCGTCATTAAAACTGTTTCCTTGATCATTAGGATTTTGTTGCTTTTATTTTTAAAATTTCATGGTATCATTTTTAATAGCTGATTCTCCCCTCTTCGGGAACAGGAGAGAATACATGAGTGTATACGGTGCCGAGGTGGGGGGGGGGCGGGAGTAGACGCAAAACTTGAGGAATGGTCCTTTGAAACTTACAAAATACTGGTTAACTTCCACATTCTTTCTATTTATTATATTTATTCTTTTTATTATCTCTTATTTGGAAAACCTGTCAAAATGCGGACGAGGTGTGACGACTGAAAGACGTACCAAGTGCCCAGGTGTATGAAATGATATCCTGTCCATTTGGCTAGGTATCTGCAGTCCTCGGCCGGTTGCGAAAGGGAAAGGGGACGGTCGAGTGGTCTCTGAAAATAGATCGGCCAGCTCACAACTGCTTCCTCCGGGTGTTTCTCAGGATGGCCATACTTGTCGAGGAAGCTGGTCTGTAACATAGTGGGTGTGGGTTTGAAACCTAAAACGGGCCGAATAATATAAACAGCCGTACCTCCCAATGGATAATCCACGGAATAGCGTGAAAGAGAGTGAGGCCCCAATAATACCAATAGGTTAAAGTGCTTGTAGCTGGATCAATCTTCGATTTCTGGGTATCGACTTTTGAATTGGATGAAATGAAAAAAATACTTTATTCTAGGACATTGTCTCCTAACAACAGCAAATAAGTATCTCTAGTTGGCAAAAGAAGAAAACTAAATTACGTTACCCTTAGGCGATTAGGCTTTAAATAATAAACGTCCAACAGCAATGAACTAACATCAGAAATGTGTAGAACAAGAATGAATAGAAGTGAATGACATTCACTGACACTTGTGACTAAGTAAATAGGAAATGGAAAAAACTAAATAAATACATTAATGACGACGAATTATGTATTGTTAGATTGGAGGGAGATAAAAAACTTCCCGAGACTCCGGTTCCTCTTTCTCGTGCGAGGGGGGTGACAACCAAGTGGATTTGGAAGGTCTCTGGGCTGTTTGTAAATACTGTTTGAACAAGCGAGCGAGTGAAGAACTGTAAAAATATATATTTTATGTATATTTATATAATATATAAATGTATATTTTAAATAACCAAGATTGCTTATTTATATTGTGTGTGTTAGACTAGATGGGTTCTGCAGAAGATTATTTATATCGCACAAATATTAAATATAACTTGATTTCATTCGGTATACCCTTTTTTTCAGAATTCGTTTTCCATTAGGCATTTCGAAAGTTTATTAGATGACTCTAGACCAACATCACGAACATCAGTTCGCCTCATGGATTTTTTCCCCTCTTCTTCGAAGTGCCATACAAAGGGGGCGAAAGGTTTAAGGCCGAAATCACGCGAAACATATATTAGGGCGTGGGTCTAATGTGCTACAGAGTAGATTTGGAACTACTAAAGAGAACGATTTGACCCCTCTCCAACTGAGTGACCACTTTCCAACTGAGCAGCTTTCTAGTATCGGTGAGCCTACAGCAGTAATTGGCCGTCCACCTGTGTCCTGTCGGCCTCCACAACAGCTTAAGGAAGCTAAGCGTCCTTTTTGTTAAGAATTAAGAGAGAAAAATAAGAAAAAAAAATATCGTGACTCAAAAATATGAGTGTTTGAAGGAAGAGTGAGTGACTTGACAGTGAAGGTTAATGCTTATATTACATCAACAAATTTATTTATCAGATTCGCTTTATCAGCTTTATATTGTTTTATAACTATATCATTAACAAACAGATATCACGAGGGGAATAGTCTACATATTACATAACTCTAATAAAAGTTACATCCTTCATAACGATCTTAATATACCCTACATTCTTGAACTCATTCCTTCCAAGTTCATGAAATTCCATCAAAACCCATCCAATCGCTCTAATGCCCTAGTACAGCCTTTACACTGCACCACACATCCCTATAATATCCCTCGGACTAAAGCGGCAGTGTCCTCATGACCTGCTATAAATACGTGACGGGAGCCTTGGAAATGGCCAGTTTCTCCAATTATGTCCTAAGCTTCTGTGGCTCTCACACTATTGGTCAGCCTGCACTGTCTTGTATCCGGTGACGCGGCTGATGGAGGAGCGTGGGAGACTTCCCAAAACTCCTCTTTCGCATAGAAAGTGGGTGACAACCGTGTAGATATGGGTGGTCTCTGGAATGGTTGTATGAGCGAGAGAATGAAGAATTGTATATATGCTTTGAATATTGATCACAATTACTTAATACCCAATAAGGCAGATTTTAATTTTATCACAATAAAATTTTGATTATTGAATTGAAATAAAAGAATTTTATTATCGCGTAAGGCATTGGAATGATTAAATTTGTTAAGGCTTATACACTAGTCTCAAAAGCTTTTCACGAGAAATTATTGAACAAAATTAAATCAATTGCTTACTGAGAAACATCATTGCCTACCATTACAGTTTATACCAAAGGGTACTCACGAATGGTACCAGCGTAACTGCTTTATTAGAGCTAAGAGCTCAAAGCTCGTGATTTGAAGAGGGTAGGTTCAAATGCTTAGAAGAGCTATGAATTTATAAATAAACAAAGGCGATGCCTGGACATATATTTATAATTCACCAGAGTTTCGACAGCATACTTGTTGACATGTTGTGGTAGGGGGGGGCGCAGAAAAGTCTATTTGGTGGGCACACATGTTACGTTAAATGTCCGGACGGCCTGAGTAGAAGAGAAGAAGTGAACGTCACACGATCAAGAATAGGTGACAGCAGACAACTCAAGTAACAAGAACCACCACGTATAATTGTTATCTGACAGTGGAGCATATCATTCAGGAATGCTCCAAGTATCAGGCTGCCAGAGCCAAGAAAATTATTTATATTATAAATAGAGCAATATTGTGACATTATAAAAACGTCTCAACTAGCTAGGCTCTAAAATCTTAAATTATCTCTAAATTTAGAAAATTGTGAAATTCCGTGATGCTAGTTGTGACTGGTTGGAAATTTTAATTGGAATTGTAAGTGTAAAGAAATGTACACCTTCTTCGGTTCAACCTGAAATTCTGTGGTGGTATGCTAAAAGGGGTTGAGTACCTTTTTACTTGGAAATCACCAAAAAATAAGATCCAAATATTTTCACAAATTAGGATTCTTTTATTAGTATGTGAAAATATTTGGACGTTTTTTTGTATGTTTTCCAATAGTAAAAAAGGTGCTTATCCCCATTCACCCTGGCACCGAAGAATTTATTTTCTAGTGAATTGAACTCCAAATACACACTGTGAAAGACCTGACTGCAAAGGAATAAAAGCCAGTATTTATGCTTTTCTTATTCATTTCCTATTCTTATCAATTTAACTATAAGATACTTAAATATAGTGGTGTAGCCGCTGAAAGTGCTTGTACTACCATAAAATAAATTGTGGGTTGACCAGGGGAAGTGCATATTGATTAATATAAATAGCCCACAGCCAGCCTCCCGACATGAAACTCTTTTCATTTTAAATGTGTTATCGTGAAGTCGGGCTTATTGATATGGATTACAACAATTATTTTATCTGTTCCAATTTGGCCTCCTCTCTAAAACCACAGCATAATTTATTTTTCGTCAACCCATTAGCCAACTAGATCCTCATACATAGTTGTTAGCATTGAGAACATTGAAGATCATTAAAGTAGGGTTCCCTTTTAATTGTTTCCAGGACAGTCTTGTGGGCGGAAGAGTTCCAGCCTGGGTTGAAGGAAGGAAGTAATTTGGGCTCTCCTGAGGTTAGGACACGCATCGCTTCAGCCACGAACAGCTGACGTCCTGGACCTCTCCATCTATGTGCCGCATCTTAGCTCTGACTCGTGTGAGGCTTACCGTAGGGACAGAACTATGAAAAAGAGACTATTTCAGTTTTTCTCTAAAAATGACTTCACTAACTTGGAAGAGGACTACTAAGTTAATGAGTAAATTTTATGTGGTGAATCATTAAATAAACATTTATCACGAATTTTAATGTTAATGGTGGCCTTAAAATTTATAAATAAACACATTTTAAATATGATTTGTAAATGTTTTGTTCATTTATCAAAATTGGTACCTCTAGTCTTATTAACTGTACATGGGACCTAAAATAAAATAAATGAAGATCAAAGAGTAGGCACGGAAGCAAGGTGCTTGAACCATCCGAGGATGACAATTATGCAATAACTTTAATGACAGAATAAAAATATAGTAGGCATACTTTTCATTTATTTATTTAAAAATTATACATGTAAGGCAGTGAATTTATTTTCCTTTAAATAGAAGTTGGTGCTACCGACAAGATAGCCACCCTTTCAGGTATAAATGACTACATAAAGGTTTTAATAAATAAAAAAAAGGCCCATTTCTTTTAACAGCTAGTTTACTGAAGAAGATTTGTGGTCAGTATAACGCTCCAACTCCTGAGTTTTCCTCACCCAGGTTCCCATCTTACAGAACCATTAGCATCAGAACGTTTTCCCTGACTCATACACGAAAATCAAAGCAAACCACTTTATGTTTATCCACCAGACCACTCTTACATCCTATTAGGTTAATGACATAAATTATCATACTATCATTTATCTATTTTTCTTCGCATATTTACAACTGACAATGGCTGACCTAGAGACACGAAATACGAGTATAATCCGCTGACAGCAAAAATATTGCCACGCCCGATAAAAAAAACAAAAACGAAGGGAGACTAATTCAGCAATTACTGGGTAATTAAAAAAAACTTTCTGTCTGATCATGATGACAGGGTGCCAAATTAAAATTCTTATTATCATTTTCTAAGTGTTATTTTTTTACTGTTAATTATTGTCGGTATGTATTTATTTTGGAGAATTAAGCAAATTGTAATTAGTTTTTGTGAAGCCCTTGGAATATTTCCAACTCTCTACAAAAAATGTTGTTATCATTTAGTGATCAATGATTGTTTAATTGCCTCGACTACATTATTTATGAATAGTGAATATTTTTAATAATTAAGTAAATTCACTAGGCAAACAATTAATACTAACACCTCTATTGTTTTTCGTGTTTTTGTTTTCCAAACCATGTTATCACAAGTGTCTATCTTTCTTTGAGAATGGGGGTCAGCTCTTCATTTATATAATTTCATCCATATAGTATTGTTTTATTTACTGCTTAGCGAAAAGATGTAAATAATACCTTCATACGATAAAGTTAATATTACATATAATATATTATATTCCAACTAATAATTTATAATCATATGTACATTGATCAGCTAAGCTCTTAATTAAACTAATAGCGACACTAATTCTGGTAGTAATAATTGTGAACCAACGTCTTAAATCAACGTGAAAATTACTCTATAAAGTGGTGGGACTGATGATTTAGTCTTAAGATATCCTCCTGAGGATAAATATGATTTAAAAAAAAAAACTACATTTAAAAAATGGCTTCAAACTAAAGGTATTGAATTCTTGATTTGTGTCATACCTAGAATTTTAAATTGATGTCCTATTTAACTACGGCAAGACATGACAAAGTAGCCACCTCCATGAAACAGGAGTGTGCCCTTAATCAGTTAATTTGTTCGTTTTAACGAAAAACAATATGTTATAATATTGTAACGAACAAACACTCTAAGAAATAGACACCTATAATTTAATACAACAGAATGTGAAAAACAGATTTTTCAGAGAAGGCTTCACATTCTATCTATTTTTTTTATTTTTATGTTTACGACGTAGAGCTATTCAGGCATCCTCAGTACCATGCACTGCGAACAGAATTAAAGTAATAAAATAGATAGATATAAAAGTAGTAAAATCCCAATGTATAAAATAAAAACTTCTCTTTTGATAAATTTAAAATTTGAAGAATAATAACTATCGTGAAAAAGATTATATCGTACATAACCCTAATGATGTACGAATATACAAAACGTCGGCTAACCAACACATAAAAATTAACAATTGGAAGGTATTAAGAAAAAAAGGCTTTTTAATTATTTTTAGTACGGTATTCTAGACGTCCTGGTAAAAGACATGTATTTTTATGTTAATTATAATTAAAAACGTCATAAAACTGTCATCATGAATGGTTCTACAATTGAACCCGTCCTGTGTTGTTGTTTTTTTTAAACATATTTATCATGATAGCTTCGTTAAATGAGCCAATTATAACAAGAATAATTTGTTACGGGGCCTTTTCGCCTAAAGTTATGGTGGACATATTGAAATGTTGATCAGTTCTGTATTTCGAAACGGGGGACGCGGCCAGTGAGAGGGAATCTGGAGCAATTTTTTTTCTCTTTCCCCCAAAGGACCATATCAGGGAAGAAGATCCGGACGGGTCCCAGGGATATGTGATGAGCTGACCAAAAGAGGACTTGAGGAGCCAATTAAACGGACCTTTATCTCCAGGGCCTTCGGGGTCGGAATTAGTAAAAGGAAAAAAGAAAAGAGCTAAAAGAAAAACAAAACGGTCTTAGTTACCGAGGCTGGGAACCTCGGGGTTCGGCCACCGCTGGTAGCATTTTCAAAGAAGAAGGTTCATCAAGCACAGAATGGAATGCGTGTGGTCTTCCAAAGACGGATGGCGGACCGGGTGATGAGGAAATCGTAGCCGATCGTTTAATTAACGAGGATCATTTTCAGCGCACAAAATTAAAAAAAATGAATGTTTAGATATTGGAGGAAATGAGATAAAATCACAACTTGACCGTAATAACCATTAAGGTTAGGATTTACGTGCAATAACAAAAGTGAAATATGTACACACATATATATGTATTCATAAAATTTGTATGAAAATAACTTTGTTTACAGTATTTATACAATTTGTAAATAGTTTTTCCTTAGAGTGCTTTGGTCATTACAGTATAATTTTCCAGGAAACCCTTGAAGTGTGAGTTGTTAATTTTAAGGGGGTATCGGCCCAAACTAAAGCTAACCAAGCATAACTCTTTATCAAGAGTTGACTCAAGTGATGTGGAAGCACTTGTAGATCCAGTTAATAATGTTTGTTAAAACCTTGACTTTCTTTCCTTGTTTACTTATTGTGTTGCTGTACCATTATGCCAAACAACTTTGGACAGTTGAAATCGGTTTACCACAGCAAAGACAATATGAAACTCCCGGATCATTAGTAAATGTTTTGGAAGGATACAGGGAAGAGACATTAATGGAAATTATGATTGTGGAGGTAAGGGAGTAAGGGGTTACAGTAAGCGAATACAGAAAAGTAAACAATTCTCTCAGTCTAATCATCAATAAAAACCAAGGTAACGCAAGGTGAACAAGAGTGCGAAATCCGGGAAGGCGAGGATAGGCTCCCCCTGTAACCGTTCCATGCACCGCCGAATGTTGTTCTCCATCTCTGGGGTGATATTGACCTTCTATCCCTTCCTGAGTAAATAATTGATCGGGGCGAGGCATTCTGCCATTTCCGGTACGAACCTTCGGTAATAAGGCACCGGTTTCCTTTGACGTCCTTTGGAATGGTCATCCTCTTAATCACCTTGACTTTGCTCCGATCGGGTTGCACTCTTTCTCTTGAGATGATATGGCAAAAAAATCTTACTTGTGCTTGGCCAACAAGCGATTTTTCCGCCGATAATTTCAGCCCGAATTTCCTGATCTTTTGGAACACCTGTCTCAAGTGTTTTTGATGTTCTTCCTTGCTTCGGCTGAAAACTAGGAGATCGTTCATATATATCTGGCAGAACGATTCCTCGATACCTCTAAAGAGGTCGTCCATTTGGAACGTGACCGGCGCATTCTTTAGCCCGAAAGGCGTTCTGGTGAACTCATAGTGCCCACGTTCAAATGTGAACACCGTCTTATGCTGATCTCTCTGATGCACCTGTATTTGATGATATCCCGCCTTAAGGTCGAGTGTGCTGAATATCGTTGCTCCACTTAGTCGGTCGAGAATGTGCTCGAATCGATGAATGGGATATTTTTCGTCGACGGTATTCTCATTCAGTTTCCTGTAGTCGATGACTACTTAGTACTTTTCTTCTCCAACTAATCCTTTTTTTTTTACGGCTCAAAGAGGGCTATTGTATGGAGATGTGCTGTCAACGATGATTCCCTGCATCTTCAACTCCTCTATCTCCCCCCTGATATGCTGGCTCATCGCTTGCAGGTATCTCCTTTCCTTAACATACGTCACACAGTCCTGTTTGAGTGGTATCTCGTGTACCTTCTCCCCCGTCGCGCCAAGTTTATCCCCCTCTTTGAAGAAAATGTCGGCGTATTCCTGCCTAATGTCCTTTTCCCAGTATACCTCTCGCTTGACTCCTCCTATTTGGTCGTTTCCGACCTCCTCATACGTCGGTACGATTTTCTTCCTATCCTGATGAACCACACCCCCTCTCTGCACCTTGCCTTTGCTCCTGCCTTTCCCAAGAGGTCACACCCTATAATCCCCTTGTATTCCCGCGGCATCTTTTCCACCACACATCGTCATTTTCCTCTCCTTATCTGTCCATCTAGCCAGCCCCATCGCTATTTCGCCTTCTACTTCGCAAGTAGACCCTCACCCCTCTCGCCACTCGGATAATGGGTATACCGCCGTAATTTCCACTCACACTCTCCTCAGGCCGCCGCTTGTATTTTTCTTTCCACGTCCGCGCTCTGCCACCTGCCCCTTCCGTGGCCCCCACTGTCCTCTGCTCTGTCACCTCTGCTGATCCCGGGTTCATGCTCTTGTTCCTCCGTCTCTGATGCTACCGACGTTTTCGATAATTCAGAGGGGGCCCTATTTTTCCCCTACACCCCCTGTGCATTTACTTCCATAGGTTCTGGCCGATACCTCTGCGCTCTTCGGTAAAGGTACGAACACTGCCAGGCGAGGTGCCCTTCCATCCCATATTCGAAGCATTTCGTGTGCCACCAGGTGTCCGACTTTCCCACATCCGTGGCATCGCCGTTCCTCTCTCCTTATTCCGGTTCTACGTATTCCTTGACCTGACCTCCTCCCTTCTGCCATCGTCCTTTTTCTTTCAACGTTCGGTAGCTCCCTTCTTTTCCAAATCTGCTGTGGCATTCTAGGTCTACGGTATGTCACCTTCGACCAACCTCTCTCCTCCGCTCCCTGCTTGCGTTCCTCTTCATAGGGGCTAGCATCCATCATATCTTGGCCACATCACATCATGGGGACGAACGATCGGTCCCACGGTAAGTTATCCCGCTTGCCCGTCTCCTGGCTAGCTGTAATTTTAGAATGGTCGACAAGAAGGCCATCCTGGCTTCTACTTCCACTAGGTTAATCGTTTCCTTCATCTTTTGGGTAATATTGTTGAATCATGCCAACAGTTCCCCGGCGTATTGGCCTTTCGTTTGACCCGGATGTCGCGTTTCCCTAAACATTTGGAAGATATCCTCTTCCGGTGTCCAATGGCCTCCTCTGTTAGCTTTCTTCAATCGTTCCTTCGCCACGGCCCATGGGGTGTCCTCATCCGCCTGTACCAGGTTCAATACGTTTCTTTTTATACGACATATCAGGTCTGCGTTTATCGATTTCGCATCCCCTGGGTCTAGTAGGCCTTCGTTTTTCTTCGCTTCTACTCTCTCCATAATTCTATCACCACCTTTAATGAAGTGATTTAACTCACCCAGCTCTCCAGAGAATTTCTCCAGGTCGAATATCGCCCTTCTCAGGTCCTGCGACGTCGCTGCTCGCACCTTCATACAGGCGAGGGAGTTTGCATGAACTTCCGGCACCGTTTCGCTCGGTAACGGAGGCGACACTTCGAAGACTGCCGGCCGTAACTCTACCATTTTTCCTGATTAAAAGGATGACAAAGAAAAAAAAGCGGAAAGAGAGTAAGAAGCAGAAAGTAAAGCAAAAGCGAAAAAAATTGTTCCCTCAAGTGTCGTTTTATCTTAAACACTAGTTAGCTCCCGGGTTTCGGCACCAGTTATCGTCTCCCGGCTGTAGACGATCAAAGAAAAAGAGTGAATATGGATGATAATAATGCACACCGGTTCGATTGTTAACTGGCTTTATTCTGTTCTCATCCTCTATCAATACCCAGGCTTTGTTTACATTAGGCCCTGTTGAATTAGGCTTAACAATATCTTGCCACTAGCCTAACATATATATACATACATAAATTAACAAATCATTTCATTGATTTTAATTTTACGGTTTGCTAATTATTATACTTCTCATTATTGCTTTACAACAAAAGAAATTTGTGGGTTTTAATGCCGTATATATATAGAATATTCAACCTTAATCCCCGAATGTTGGGATATAAATATAAAGGGTTATAGGCTTGAAATAAACAGTCTAGTTGCATGCGTGTTGCTTCAAGATACAATTTTATTCCTTTTTTTTTTAATTCGGAAACCGATAAACATTAACTTATGTATTGCTGCATACATATATATTTATATATATAAGTTAACTGTCGGTAAGCCTACGAAAGCTGTAAACAACAAAAAGACCTACGTTGCTAGTAAGTCTAATTAGGAAACTCTATATATGCCTGCTGTTATAACAATAAAAATAGTATCTGTCGCAGTGTTACTTTACCCACCACCCCCCTTTTTACGTGAGTACTTCGGTCTAACCGTAACTGGTGCCGAAACCCAGGAGTATATCTGAGACACAGTCACGTGACTTGAGCAGTTAGCGGTCTCAGATATCGGAAGTAACGGTAACAGAGGCCCACACTAGTTTTGTCTTGATTATTGGAACAGCGAACACTCATGGGGGAGAAAGAACAGTTTGCGAAGTTAGAATACCATCTAACCAAAGTGGTGGAATAAACGCAGATGGAACTGGTGAAAATAAGGACGCAGAACTCTGCATTCATTCACGGAGGGATTAGCCAGTTAGAGCCGTTTACGGGAGTACTGGGTGACCTCGACCATTTTATCAAGGGGGGAGATTATTTATTAGAAATTAAGAACCTGATAATGGCTCGAAAGGGCGAGGGCACCCTAGCAGAATTGGACGTAAACCTTCTCGAAGTCTCTCTATTAGGTCGTATTTCGAGGTATGTCTTGAACACCATACGAGGCAATTTGTCACAATTCTGGGACTCATTGAAAATAAAACTTAAGAAAATGTCTGGCGGAGGAAGATGGACTCCAGAAGAGCACGTCTTCTTCTTACTCAAGGAGTGGCGGACCCAGAGACAATTGGAGGGCGAATTCGCGGAAAAACTCCTGGTATCGTACAATTAACTGAAAAGATTGTCGAAACATGCGAACAAACGGAAGGGGCCCAAAAGATGGAGTTTCTACAGAGTGTGCTGAAGGTGCAACTTAATCATTACTTGGACAGGCCAGGTTCACTTCCAAAGGACCGGGGCGTTATGGAGTGTGCCCACAAGCTCATAGACGCAAGGGAACGGAACGAGGCGCGACTCTATAAACCGGAAACAGAATGGACGGACGACGAAGCCCACCTAGGCAAGCTACCAACAACTGTTATGCTAAAAAACTGACGAGAGGCAACGGGGACCGGAGTGGCAATGCTACAAATGTAATCGAACGGAAAACATAGCGGCCCAATGCAACCTCACGAAATGTTTCTAACGCCGTCGACAAGAGAACGTACCGAGGGAATGCCCTCGGCGCAACCCCAGAACGAACAGGCGGGGATTTCAGCCGGAGCCAATGGAGAGAAGACTAGACCACTAGGCGAACAAGCAGGGTGACTAGAGTGACAGGCGCTATACCAGCGAGGAGTCGTTGGAGGAGGAGAGCGGACACTCTGAGCGCAGTGGTCTGGCGGCGGGGAAACATGAGGTGAATGGTGGGAACCCTTGGAAGGGAGGGCCTTTTGGGGCCAAGATAGTGTCGGGACGACCCCGTACGGATTGAGGTTACGATAATGGGCGGGGCAACCAAGCGCCCGACATAATTGCTAGTAATAGTGTGAGGAGTTGGAAGAGGTCTAGGATGTTCGTGGCGAAATGGGGGGCATCGGGAATAAGCTTTTTGGTAGATACAGGGTACCCACTCTCTGAACAGTAAAAAAGGGGTGCATAAACTGGGCTTTTGGGAAGGGCGTGAACAGTGTGAGTGCGTGGTAGCTACATAGTAGTTATATTAAACCTGCATGAATTATCGGAATGCGACACCATCGCTAAAATTTACATAATCAAGGAGTTAGCACCGGGGTTTAATTAGAGCTAATTATTGGATCCGACGTATTACAACGAGTGGGGTTGAGGTTGAGGGTTAGGCGAGGGAAGTGGCGTTGTCGTATAGGGACGAAGAGGTACAGAATATTGACAGAGAACCGCGATGACAATATTCAAATCGGGGCCACAAAGTGCATGCGGGAAGTGATAACCCAAGTGGTGGAGTACAATGCGGATCCGTTTTATAAAGAAACCGATCTCCTACCGAAAACCTTACACCGGATCAACTTAAAAATGGAAACGCCATTGTACGTCAAGGATATGCGGTACCCCCAGGCTATGAGGGATATCATACGTGAACAGCTCAAAGAACTTCTGAGACAGGGGATAATTCGCAACAGTAATTCCCCGTTTAACAGTCCGTTATGGGTGGTTCAAAAGAGGAAAGGTGAACAAGAGGGAAACGGGAAACGATATCGCGTGGTAGTAGACTATCATAAACTGAACGAGGCAACGATAGACGAACGGTATCCACTCCCGAGGATCGAGAATATACTCGACCGCCTGTCGGGAGTGACGGTGTTCAGTACCCTGGACCTTAAGAGTAGGTACCATCAAGTTAGGATGGCCGACGAAGATATAGGGAAAACGGCGTTCTTTAGGATGCCCTTCGGTCTGAAGGGCCCCGGTTAACTTTCCAGCTCATGGACGAACTGCAAAGGAGACTAGGCGAGGACTTTTCGCAGGTGTACATGGACGACTTAATAGCGTTTAATAAAACCGAACAAGAACATCTGCAACACCTGCGTCAGGTCCTCGCCAGAGTACGCGAGTTTGGACTGAAATTATCCCGGGAAAAGTCTAGGTTTGGGTTGAAGAAAATTCGGTTTCTGGGTCACGTGATCTCGCAGAACGGAGTGCGACCAGAACAGGAGCGGGTGAAGGCAATCCAAAAAGCCCCATTACCGAACATTACCCGCGGAATTAGAAGATTTTTGGGAATGATCAATTACTACACAAAGTTCATTCCCGGGATCGCGGTATTGACAAACCCACTAACGGAGACTCTAAAAAAGGGGAAGAGGTTTTACTTAGGGCCGGAGCAGTTGGCGTGTATTAATGCTGGGAAATTTTGACCACCAGCCGGTTACTGGCCTTCCCCGATTTTCAGAGGACCTTTCCAATTACAACAGACGCAAGCGAGATCGCTGTAAGGGCTGTACTCTCGCAGATCGCTAGGGGGGTGCATCGCATATGCCGGACGACAGCTGAACGACGCGGAGAAACGGACAGCGCGATCAAACGGGAACAGTTGGGGGTGGTATGGGTAGTGAAGTATTTTCGTCCCTAACTATATGGAAGACGAGTTGAGCTGTTCACGGATCACAAACCTCTGATATATCTGGGCACTCTTAAGGAGTCTTCCGCGCGGGTGGTGCGGTGGAAGGAATGACTCGCAGCTTGTAACTTATAACTTGGTGCACAAGAGGAGTAGAGAACGCGGTTGAAGACTGGCTTTCGCGAGAACTAGTCGTGAACGCGATCGAGGACGATCCACCTCAAGCCGAGCCTTTCGCGTTAGGGTTCTTGCGCAATGGGCAGAGAGCGTACCAGAAATTCCCCTTTACCAGAGGGATCCGGAGGAGAGCGTGACCCCACCCGAGAGACCTTCGGAGTTACCGGAAATAGACGAAATCATTAACGATACGAAGCGTCAAATAATTATCAAATCCAAGCAAGATCCCGGGACGGAGACACGAGTGAGTTTATACGAGGGTCTGTCCACTCTTGTGGTACGCGCGCAGGCAACGATCGATGACAATGATGATTGATAGGTTTAGTAAACACGCGATAGCCTACCCGGAAGAAGCAAAGACCCCCTGGGGCCGTCTGGGAGGGAATTCTACACTGGTGTGCAATCTATGGGGTCTCCGACGTTATCATCTCGGATTGTGGCAGGGAGTTCGATAATGCTCTCATCCGCGACCAGAGTAAGGTACTCGGCATCTACTCAAGGGTAGAGGCGTGGTGGAACGTCTCCACAACACTTTAGGGCAACACCTCCGGTTACTTAAACTCGGCCAGCTTGAGCCCAGCGCTGCTATGCCGCGCGCGGGGGTTGCTTACAATTACCCCCACTTTTTACGTGAGTACTTCAGTCTAACCGTAACTTATATATATGTACCTATACATATGGGCGTCAAGGACCCTTGTGGTTGACATGCCTTTAAATAAAAAGTAATTTAGTCACTCGTCCCTTTGGCTTACTTATAATGATAAATTAATCTAAAAGGTTGTATTAGTTTTGTATTTTTTCCTCTCTTTCAATATATAGCCAATAAAAGAAGGATTTATGTAATTAAGACTCCAAATTAACCGGATCCAATTTATGTATCAGAGGAGCAGTAACCTGAGGCCAAATGCATCTTATAAATTTGTTAGGCGATAAAAAATGCTTTTAGCGGCCTGTGTGATCGGCTACTGATATAGCCACACTCGGGTTAGTAATTGAAATATCTGTCCCTGAAAAAGCTCCGTTTCTTTAATTCACTGATTTAACGGCTCAACTTTAATTTATTTATCTTCTTTTTTTTTATGTAAAGAGAGGCTCTGATTTTTTTTTTTATGACTATAGGGCAAGACCATTCCATTATATTATTGCGTACGATTGTAGATAACAAGGTCCCTCTGCATAAAAAAAAATGGGCTAAATGTGTAATCCAGGTTTTAATTCGAATACTAGACAGTTAGAACTAAACTGATTTTATATATTTACTATTTGTTTTTTTCTTTGTTTATTTTGATTTAATATATATATTTATCCGATCTTAAATAACCTACATTCTTGAACTCATGCCTTCCAATCCCCTAGAAAAGACATTATGGGACTGCAAAACTCATCCCTACAATCTTCCTCAGAGACTAGAGTGGCAGTGACCTCATGACCTGCTATAAATACGTGACAGTGGGAGTACTAGCAATTGCCAGTTTCTCCAATCATGTCCTGAGCGTCTGTGGCTCTCGCGCTGTTGGTCAGCCTCCACTTACTCATATCCGGTGACTTGGCTGATGGAGAAGCGTGGGGGACTTCCCAAGACTTCGCTTCCTCTTAGAGAGGTGACAACCATGTGGATTAGGAAAGTCTCTGGGTTGATTGTAAATACTGTATGGATGAGTGAGTGAATACAAATTGTAAATATGATATGAATGAGAACATTTATCACAATTAATTATTGCCTAATAAGACAGATGGTAATTTTATCACAATAAAGAAGTTATATATAATAAATGTATGCAGAGAAAACTTTATGATAGGCTTTATTTTGAATATACTATTCAAGGATACCTTTATCTAATTAGCTTTGCTTATTTGAATCTAACTTCTGAGATAAAGGCGTACAATTTAACCCATACCTATCACGTTACTCAAAATTATAGTTAAAATAGCGATGGCTTTCAATTGAAAAAATTAATATCAATAACATAGTAATCTTGATTGTGTTATTTCAAAGTGCTAAATGGGATGTCTGAATAGGGAAACATTGAGAAATGAGCATGTATTTGTACTTATTAATTATGTGTTGAGACTTGCAGTGTAAAATGGGCAGAAGGAAAAATATAATGGCCCAATATCTTTGAAATATATACAGTGGGGACCGACGTTCCCACAACACATCTGGCATTTTCAAGGTCGTCTATTGTTATATTTTTAGTTATGGATGTATATATGTTTATATTATGTCCATTTGTGACATAGGCATTGAGTATATAGATATAATAAACTATAGTTCTCTACACGGTAAATTAACGTAAGTCAGGATATCAGTTTTGTATTTCCAAGCTCAAGATTCTCAAAATACATCACTTATGATAACGCTAATTACTCCTCAATCAAAACCAGCAAATACGCTAGCCCTATTCGTAAATAGCCTTGTGTAAAATCGCTCTGGACCAATTATTGAAATTATTTTTTAAGTTTTATTTATATTTTTTACTGTGAATTTAAGTAGCTTGGTTAATTATGATGGGTTCACTTTGTCGAGAAATCAAGTCCAAGTTCTCGTGATAATTGTCAAAACTATTTATAGTTTTATAGTAAGTTAGAAAAAATGCTTTTTCATGCAACGGTTTAGAACAAGATACAGAAAATTACATATTTAGAAGATACACAAGAAATACAAGATACAATCAAACTTAATTTAATGAATAATAAAATAGAAAACAATAAAAAGAGTAAGTCAGTCTCGTAAGTAAGTCTTTCATGCTTATGAAAGATATTAAAGTTTCAATTTGTATTAATTCACTGTTTTACATACCAAATTGATAACCTTACTGTAAAATAAATTAAAATTTTAAGATGGTAAATGAATATATCATGGTTTTTGTTACTTTTCATGCAATATTTTACAAGTTATCATACTCGTTTTATTATTTATTAAATTAACTTTTATTGCATTTGGTTTTTGTACAATATTATTGTGCTTCAAGAAATGTATAATTATGAATCTCATTCTGAATTGTTGTCCTGATGATGCCTGAATAGGCTAAATGTTGACTGAGGATGGTAAATCATCAAAAAGAAATATTCTGAGAGACATTTAACATATATAAATACCAACATAAAATTGCCTATGCTTGAGTACGATTACTATAATAGTTTTAAAGCATTAATGAGTGACTTTCAATAACCAAGCCACATTGAAAGCAGTAGCAGCCATAATTCTAAATTATAGATAAAATGACCAATTAACCTGTCGTTCAACTTATCAAATAGTTTACACCGTCACATAAGTGGTTTAAATCAATGATAATGGTTAGATGCCGTTTTTTATGTAACACAAAGACACTTAAAGCGACTAAAAACATAAAAGCCGATTCAAATCCTTGAAATCGGGCTTCGGACTGTTTAATGTGAAGTGATAATTTGATTTATATAATGTCCCTTTTGGGTCGGACGTCACTAACGGCGTATTAAGTTGTTAATGATTGTGTAAGAGTTGTTTAACAGGTCGTCCCAAAACAGGGCTCCATGTCAATAGTGATTCAGGAAACGTCAAGTGGTATTAGCATAGTAGGCCAATTAAATATTTATATTTGGCGTAAACAAGGTTTCTCTAGGTTTTGTTTTCATATAAGGATAATATTATAATTAATGTTAGCAAAAAATAAATATTACGTAGAATAGATAATTTGTTACAAAATAAGCTTGCAGTCTCTCAAAATAAATGTTTTTATTGACACAACTCTTAGCCATACATAAATTCACCTATTTAGAAGCAACTGTAGCCCAAAGATATTATCTATTTCAATTTTTATTAATTTATTGTTGTGTATACTTGATTGGTAACTTCACAGTAAAATTAAATCAAGAGTTTTAAGATTGTATTTCAATATTGCATGAAAAAGTAACTACAAACAAAGTTGTTTAAACAAAGGTATTTTTTTCGTGAAATATTAATTTATTTTGTCTTATTTTATTGGATTATATATTTGGATATGGTTTGCTATTGTTCTTTGCAAGTATGTAAATGTATGTACCTTGCCCTAAATTGTAGTATTGATTCCTGTTTAGGCGAACCGTTGTGTAAGATGATGATATGTCCATAAAAATAATTATTTTTTGAAAATCCAAGCTCATTTGCTGCTTATGTCTCTGCTGTAGTATTAAAAAAACAAAACATTTTTTGTTTTGTTTTTCTAAAGGTTTCTCAAAACAAAATTCTAAGCCCTAATCTATCTGTATTCCTAACCCATTTTTCTCTTGAAACTCGTAATTGCCCAATACTTTGCTAGCCTTTTATCTCCATGGACTTTTTAGTCTTCCATTCTTCTTTTGACCATCCAAAGTTCATTGTTTTTCCACTCTTTTATTTTTTTTTTGGTAGAACTCCTCACATCAAATTATTATGCCGTAAAACATTTATAGAGCTTTACAAAAGACTACCAAAAAGTCTTAATTTACACCTTTCAAGGTGTTTATAATGCCTAGTAATAATTGATTTATTTATTTGCTGCATTTTTGATTCTTTTCGCGTTGTTGTGTCGGGGTATTTTAGTAAATAGAAAATTGAAGTGCATAGCACAGACAGGGCTTACCTATATTTAAAATTTTATATAGAGCTCCGGACATTATGGCAGTAGTCAGACGTTTATAATAAACAAATAATGGCTAAATTAACGAACCTTAGGTATTTTTTATAGGGTTGGTGATTTTTGTCCCTGTCATTAAGACATGGGACACCATCACCATAACAGGCAGATGGACACGCGAAAACATTTCTCTTTGGTTTTTTTCAAAGTCAAAAACCAATAACACCCCTATAAATGTTTCCTAACGGACGTTGTAGTGCAATGTAAAATACAGGTTCTTGGGGAGGAGTGAGATCTTTCTGCCATAGTTAGGACACGCAAGGGCGTAAAAACTGAAATAAAATAAAATATTCATTTTTTCTACAACATTGGAAATTTATATTATTTTTAGCTAAATCTTCAATAGTATTCAGGTTACTAAGTTGTCAATGTTTGTACAATATTGAGACTTAAAATGTCGATTAGAAATAATTGATTTATTTAGGGAGAAATATGAACATTCCAGCTACAGAAAATCTAATCTAATCCTGAGTGTCAGTGGCTCTCATGCCCTCTCTCATCGAATCACGGAAAAACGGTCTGTGAGGGGGGAGGGCTCTCCTGCTTCTGGCCTTTCCACCAGCTTGATAAGGGAATTTCCTTGGGAGAAGGCGGCTCCTGGGCAGTATTCGTATGTAAAGTTTGCATCAGTGGATGTACATAAGTACGAATGAATTTTTGAATTCCGATCATTAAAGCAATGTAAGCAAATTGTACATTTTTTTGCTAATAAAATTTGACATACGAGAGACAGTTTTAAGCTCGGGGAAATAACTAAGAGACCGTTATCGCCAGAGATCCTGTTTTTTTTAGCTCCTTATTAAATCAAACTTATCCATACCATAGATAAATGGATGACTGTTAATATTTAAAATAAAACTGAACAATCAAACGAAGAAGGTTTCATCCTTAATAGATGTTCCTACCCAACCTTAAAATACGCACTTAAAGAACGTCCCCTGAGCTGAAAATTTATTATTCAAAATCTAAATTGAGATTTGGCCTGTTTAAAGTGGCCCGTGTAATCCGCTTTATGGTAAGAATTCGAGTAATCCTCAGCTCCTTGTCTTCTTGATTAATATCGTGACCAATCACAATTTAAAAGTATCATAAGACCTCCCTTGGGGGGGGGCCCAAAAAAAAAGTAAAGAAAGTCAAATCCCTCTTGAAGATGCTACAGAAGGATAAAGCTTTACTTAATTAATTATCATGTCTTTACCCTTCTTAATTAATACTTTCTAATGAAAAAGTGATCTTTCTCCAATGAAAAGGAATTATTATAATTAGTAACCACTTCAGAATTTAAAAAGGATTAAAATCGCAAGGTAGGTGAAAATTATATCCACTTATATATACTCCCAGAATCATATGTACTTGTATTTTCATATAAAATAAATATCACATCCTGGCCTCTATTGTAATATATGATTATGATAATAATAAATATATGTAAACAAATTTTTTCAGACATTTTTTTTTTATTTTTCAACATAGTCTCCTTGTAACTCTACACACTTCTCCCAGCGATGCTCCCATCTCTGTAACCCGTCCAAATAGTACTCGGCGTTTTTCTCTGCGAAATAATCGTTCACGAAGGTGATTGCCTCTTCATTCGACGAAAATCTCTGTCTTCCGAGCGCAATTTTTAGATGAGGGAACAAAAAGAAGTCGCTTGGGGCTAGATCTGGTGAGTAAGGCGGCTGGTCGAGCAGTTCAAACCGTAATTCATGGATTTTCGCCATGGCAACCGCTGAGGTGTGAGACGGTGCGTTATCTTGGTGAAACAGGATTTTCTTATTCTGCAAATGTAGCCGTTTTTCCGCAAGTTCTGCATTCAGCTTGTCAAGTAATGATGCGTAGTATGCTCCTGTAATGTTTTTTTCTTTTTGAAGATAATCGATTAAAATAACTCAACAATAATTAATCGGTGCCAAAACTCGGATTTAGTCCACCTAAACTGCGCCAACAAAAATATCTACAGATTTCTTAGACTTCTTAAATGTACAACTTAATACTCAAATGAGTAAGAATGCAACAAATTTATTAACTACCCAAATGACTAGACGACAATAATTATATAAAATAATGATAAATTAAATTCTCTTCGCAAAGAAAAGCATTTAACACATGCGCCATCCCATCCGCTAACCTAAGGACAGGTTACTGTCAGGTTCCCCAATGTAGCCAATGTTTTGATCACCAGATGTTTATAATACATTTACGGATTCATTTTTTTTAAATTTACAAATGATACGTTAACATTTTTTTTTTTAGGGTGAGCATTCTTCTTTCAGTCACGAATATCTTATTTTTAGCTTTGTCCCCTTTCTCACTTAGTGAAGTTCACATTAAGTAGCACAATCCGTCAAGAGTTGAGCTCACCTCAACGATTCATAGAAAATCATTGATAATTTTAGAGAAAACAAATGTTTTCTCTTCAATCACACAGTCACACCATCAAGAAATTGGAAAAAACCAAAATAACTTTTAAAATTCTGATCGTCATTCTTGCACAATAGGGTTATATTTCCTGTCAAAAATGTATGTTTAATTGTTAGTGATATGTATATTAATATAAGATGTATTATTTATTCTCAATAATTATTCCTGATGGTGTGGTGCCAGTATGAATTGTGTATATTGCTCGTAACAATTAAAACACCCCTTTGGCCAGAAGATGCGTAGTTTGATTGTCAAGCCGGCAAGTGGTATAGTTAATGGGTGAATAAATTGGACCCTTATGGACCGACCCTTTGGAATTAATTCAATTTGCAATTTATAAACAAAATTTTCTATTTATGTCGTGGCAGACGACATTATTAGATATATAGATTTAAACACAATTGAGGACAAATCAAAGTGTACTCGAAATTAAAATCAAAAAATATATGTATAATTTAAAGAACTCCTTTCAAATACCTCACAATAACCTTAAGATATGAAATATAATGAGGAGTATATGGTTTGCCCAAGATTAATGTATTACACAAGTGATGATAGGTCATGGCGGAATCCATGGATAACTTCACAATTTAAGAAAAGCAGATAGCCTCCAGACCTTAGCAGCTAACCTTACTGTGGGGACAAAGACACTGTAGAACAAGTTGTACTCACTTGTTCTGCTCTGTTAAAAGCCAGAGCCAAATTCAGGCAAATTCTTGACTCAGGACCATTTCGGTACGGACCTTCAAGTGTTGGAGGACAAAGAAGACAACTTTGTCCTCGAATGGAAGAGGAAGGTGACGAGTGCGGCAAGAACTTGACTTCTCTTGAGGAAATATTGATGAAAGCATCCATAGACCTCAAGCACATCTGGTGTGTTATTTCCATCGCACCGTTTCGGCAAGTGGTATAGTTACTATCAGCCTGGACCCTTTGGAATGAATTGTACAACAAAACTGGCTATTGATGTCGTGACAAACGACTCTATCAGATATTTAAATTTAAACATAATTAAGGAGAAATCAAAGTGTCCTCGAAATGAACATAAAAAGTATATATATAATTTAAAGAACTGATTGCAAGCGGCTCGTAATAACTTTGCCATATCAAATGATCCTATTTAACGATGCGTGCCAAATGCTCAGATCGGAATTTCACGATTTGAGACCCTCTCATTTGAATAACAGGTAGGAGTGCAATTACATCAATGAAAGTCATTGGATAAGAGTACAGAAATAAAGTTAATTTAAATAGAAGCGTGGCTATTAATGTGCATGCAGATCGCGTGCTAGGGGACAGGCGTAGGAGTCCGGTTTTTTTTTGTCGGTGAGTATCGTAGGTGAAGCTGGCCGTACAAAAAATAAACCAGTCCGTCGGCAAGTTCATTGCACGGCGGGTTTGCTCCTGAGCGATGCACTCGTAAATAACAGTTTGCAGCGCGCCTGCGCTCAACATCTATCTATGCATCTGCATATCATCGTCGGGTTATGTCCTAATACTTAGTGGTCAACTTTAGATTAAATCTGGTGTATGGGCACCAGAAATGCTATCCTTGAAGGAAATTAATTTCCACGCGTTTTTTTGTTTCTGTTACGGCAAATAAGCGAAAATATTCTTCCCCCCATCTCTGCACAGCCCCTTCTCCACTTTGTCCCCGAATGGATGAGGAAGGTCACGAGTGCGGTAAAAACTAGACTTTTCTTGAGGAAATATTTATGAAAGCATCCAAAGCTCTCAAGTACATCTTGTGTGTTATTTCCAGCATACCGTTTCGGCCAACGAGCTTTCGTAAGAATGAATAAAAAAAAAAATCATTTTTAACTTCTACTTTTGTTTATTTGTAAAAGTGAAAAACTAACAAAATAATAAAACAATGGTGTTGGCAGGATCATAAGTTATTAAGTAAGTTACTGGCAAGAGAGCAACGCATGGAGGTAGATAATTTATAAGAAGGGTTCAGAAGGGAGGCGGGGCAAAGGCATACACGTTAGATTGGATGCCAGACCTTGTCGTTTCTTTTAGTGACTCCATGTCACCTGATATGGCCTATATTGGGTTCACACATGTAAAATTGTATTACTATTAAACTATTATGATAAAATTACAGTCTGCCTCATTGGGCAATAAATAATTGTGATAAATGTTTTCATACCATATTTACAATTTTCATTCACTCCCTCATTCATACAGTTGATGAGTTAACATTTACAAACAGCCGAGAGATCTCCCAAATCCAGATGGTTGTCACCTCCCTTGCATGCGAAAAAGGAAGCGGAGTCTTGGGAAGTCCCCCAAGCTCCTCCGTCAGCCCCGTCGCCGGATATGAGCCAGTGGAGGCTGGCCAAGAGCGCGAGAGCCACATACGCTCAGGACACCGTTAGATCTTAGCCTATAAGATCTGAAAACCAGCAGGTGACATTCAACCCATCGTGTGCACCATTAACTAAAAAGTGCATCAGTTACATCTCAAGGAACATACGAATCCAGAGAACTTACTTATGCTGAAAATAATGAATAACTATTCTAGATAGTAGGTAAGTTTATATGGCTGATTTGTTGATGACTGACTGAACATGAAAATAGAAAAGGTTAACAAAAACACCTTAAGTTTCTAATGTATACATTTCTAATTAATGCATATTCGAGACTTTTGAATTTATCAATGGTAAAAATATTGCGACAGTCCAGAACATGCATAAGAATTATACACATAGGGGCTACTTAAAACCTGATAGTTAAAGTTGTCTATGATACTATCTTGTCATCCAAAATCACACTTTTTGGAGTATTACTCGCTAAATAATCATGAGACGTATTAATTGCGAGTACAACTATGCCTTAGAGCTGAGCTATTTTGTGACAGTAATTAAGGATGGTGGTTTCAGGAATGTAGAGTGAGTTTCAGAACAAAAGACGTGGTCGAAGATGAAGAACCAATGTTTAAGAAGATTTCTATCAGCGAAAAACATTAAAAAAATGGAATGCTGGTAGTCATGAATTTACCAAGATCCCTTCGACAACGTCACATACTGTTTCTGTCAGTAGCTCGTATGAAAGAAATAATAATGTCGTCACTGAAGTATCATAGTTTGTATTTACTAAGTTGAATAAACATTTCATTCCCACTCCGACTAGTGAAAAGTGCTAACTGGCAAACAACCCGACGTTCCTAAGCAGTAGTAAAAAACAGTATTGTGATAAGCCTATTCCTGAAATTGTTAATATACTTCTTTTTTTTGCGCAATGATATTCAAATTTCAGAAACTAAGAAGTTGTTTTCATTCTTCGTGGGATATATTTAATAAGATAGGAAGATGGATAGGTTTTGTTTGGAGAGACGTTCACAAGAGACAGAAGCCACTGTGTTTTGTTTGATTCATCGATCTCATTTGCGGCCATGCTGTAATTGACAAGCGTAGGGAAGACGGATGAAGAAGAGAGAAAAAAATTTGTCTATGCCTTGCACGCCGTGAAATATACACAAATTTCCATCCCACACCTCTGGGAGGATGAGGACACAATAGGCGGCCCACGCTACAATCCTGGCCATCTTCATTCATACACCCACCTCGAGTGTGTGACTCGCAGATTTTGACAATGACTCCAATTATTATCATAATCCCCTCTCCGGGTGCTCGCTGCCAGCCCAGATCCGGTTTCAAAGGAACCGAGACAGTTTGCCGAACATGTCTTAGGATGAGGACCTGCCACTCGACATGAGATTTAACCTTAATGAACATGTGTCTGCGCTTTTATGATCAAACTTTATGACCCGCTATTGATCAAAGCATGTCGTCACTTGTAAAATAGGTATTTCGCTATTTATTTATTATCAAAAAGTCTTCCAATGGATTAATATTATTAGTAAAAAATATTGTACTTTTGCGTAAACTTTCGAATAATTACGTAATACTTCTTTTATTTTTGAACTCCAGGTTGAATAGATACCCTGTAAACAACATAAACTCTATTAAGTACATCAGCTCAGGGGGGACCTACTCATCTTACAGTAAACCTAACATATTTCACCCCTAATCGATTATAAGGTTTTTTGGTATGAGAGACAAACCACTGTGAGAAAAGAGTGGCGGTATCACATGATAGATAGAGCTAAACAACTGGTGTGTTTTTCTAAAGCTGCGAGGATCCATAATAAGAAGAAACCTGGAATGTTTTGATTCAGTGGCTACCCACCGAGTCAGGGCGTACGTTCATTTATCACGTTTCGTCGATATGTACCCTGATCTTCAAATATATTGTGTATAATCCCTGTCGATCTAAATAACAAATTTCTGTAGATAATCTGGCAATGGTATAAATAAAACCTCCGCGTGGAGAAATAACGACTCGGATGACCCTCCTCGCTCACAAGGCGAAGTTTCCGCACAATGAGGATTAACGCGATTGCAAATCTTCAGGATTACGTGGGCGAATCTGAGGACGACCCGGAGTCCTGCGATCGTCCACGCGGGCGGCCACCGCCACCATTTGTATACCATCCGATCTGTTCGGCCTGTCTCTTGTGTACACGTGTGCGTTATATCCACGGGTATTACAGTCACGTCCTCTGAATAATTCCGAGACCCTCACCTGACTCATCCATGGTGGTGGCGGTCTCACTAAAGTATCACCTCATTGCGCTCTGCCTCGTCATAAATAAGGTGGAAAACCGAATCGACAATCGAATTCTTCGTACTTAGATTTGGAAATTCCTTGGTGGAAGTGTAGCCTTATTAGCTTGTCATTATGATAATAGAGAACTTCGCATCAGAAAGAACAGAAAATAAATTGGTGAGAGACAAAACAATATATGGATACATTAACCATCCCTGTTTAGACCGGAGCCGTACTTATTGTAATGTTATTTATATGATCTAATCAAATTTATTTATTAGAATTTGGTTGATTTTAAGGGAGTGAGTTTTCGGACCACCTGTATGCATTGTTTAGCACCTGGTCAGGTAACAAGGGGTTATAGTAAGAACGTTTTGAGATAACAACTTTTATTATGGTGACGATATGTTTCTAGCAAATAGGACCATTGGTATACTCTCTGTTCAAGTTGGATTTTAGTGTATCATTAGAGTGTGGTTTTGAGAAGCATCTAATTCTCCCTTAATATTCTCCTACTGGCTCCCTATGCATCATTTCTTACACAATGACTGCCAAATGTTGAATATTAGGCTAGACTATCAGACACTCTAGGTAAGTGAATTAATTTTACAATTTGAAACACTTTTATTGTTGCAACGTTTCATTTTATGCTTCAAAATTAACTCCCCAACCAGCGTACGCATTGTCCAAGTACAGTATTTATTACGATAGATATGAATTAGCTACATTTCTATGGATAAGTAATAGGGTAAGCATCACCTGCTTAATTTTGTCCCCTTTAAAAAACCTTACACAATTCAGCCTTCGGAGTGATACATAGTTATTTCACCTCATACAGAATGAGAATATTTTGAGTTTTTGTGGGATGTGCCCTTATCATAATTACTAGGAACTTAGTCAGAGAAAGCACAATTGATCTGTACTGGTTTTAAAGTGCATCTTCCTTTTGGGCTCGAAAAAGCCATTGAAGCCATGGTTTAATGCTCGTTGCCGTGCTCAATCAGGTCCACAAGATATATAATATTTGTTGTGTTCAATAGCGTAAAAACTCCAAAACATGTTAAAAAATATCTTTCCAAGCGATGTAAACTAATAATAAAAGTCAAAATAACTAAAAAATCACTGTTGTAAAACCGAAATCAAGAAAATAATTGTAGATATGCTAACAATTACCTTTTTGATTGACATGGCTTAAAATAAAACGATTATTTTGGCAGCACATGATGTTATTTTTTTCACGTTAATAGATATAGGTATGTTTCATTTATAATTCATATTAACTTTTTTATGTTTTAATGTTTGGAACTTAATATACCTCATAAGTAATTGAGCGTCTGCGAAAGAGACCATGATGAGAAATAAGTTAATATGGTTTAAGAATTATTTAACTCTTATTTCTGAGGAGGGGGGATGGTCGGCGGCAGTAATTTTGAGGAACGTTGTTAATTTATTTTTCCTTCAGAGATATTTTCTCCTTATCTTGAAATTTACAACTTGCTGTAAAATGAGATGTTTGTAAAGGAAAGGTGGACCGTTAATAACTGAAATGAACAGGATTCCACGGGGGTTGATGGTTTAATCAAATATGGATATCGGTCCGATGCAGACTGACCAACATAAATAAAAATTTAACAGTTGACCAAAAATATCTGACAGTACATTAAAGTGGCCGAGAAATGTCCAGGTAGCCGAAAATATCCGCGCTCAGGAATGAATGCGATTCCGACCGACCTATCAGCTCCTCGTAACACTCCCGTCAATACACAGTCGCTACCGCTCGGGATTCTCACTCTTATCTCTTCCCGGTTTCAACCATATTTTTTTTTAAAATATTTATATGGCTTTCATGAAATATTTCGGCACATTTTTTTTTTTTTTTTTGGAACAAGTTATAACTGGAAATAATTTCCAATATGACGAAAACAAAAATTGTCCACTGATCATGTTTCTGCGGAATGTTCCTTTTATGTTAAAAAGACCACTGGTTTAGCCAGTGGACTGTAATTAATTAGCAAAAGTTTAAAAGTTTATTCAAATCAATAAAATCATTGAATCTGAGAATTTCAAAACTATCAATCGGCTTTCCAAACGATCGAAAACCCAAATATTTATTCGTCCTCTCAAAACCCCCCAATAACGAAAAACTGCTCACACTTACCTGGGGTCTGATAGCTTCTTTCTCGAGCGGTTCGGCTTCTAGGAGGAATATGAGGGATAGGAAAGGATAAAGAAAGTCTAGGACAAGCCCGAATCCACCTGATGACCACGCCAAGAATTCAGAAGCAGCGAACAATTCTTCCCCAGTGGTTGGCGATGAAAGGATCGTTTTACCCATATGAAAAACTATAACTATAACGGAAAATAAAACCATGCACCAACTATCGGCAAAATTTGAAAATAAAAAAAAACCGGAAATAACTGTCGCTGGTTCTGGCAAACACCCCACTCGATCGGAGCACAGATCCAGCCTCTTCAAACTAATAGAACACAATGGCCAATTACTCCCCAAAACGGTTTCCTTGTATTACTTGTAGAATTATAGAATTGGCTTGCCAGAGCGCAGCACCTCCCAGAGCTATTTCCCCTACAGATAAATCAAAATCTCTCGCGGTAATCCTCCCGCGTAAACATCCCCCCGCCTCTGAAAGGTTCTTTTCAGATAAGGTCAGAATACACACACACAAAAAAAAAAACACTTATCCATCATCATAAATCATACAAAGAAACACATGAGCTTACTATACAACAAACAAAAAAAACAAAATAAAATAATATCAACAAACAAAATACTGGTACTACTGTGACGGTAAAGGGTAAAGCTTAGTTACCGGCCTCTTATACCGACCCGTAGCTACCCGTACAAGTGCCACTCTCACGACCCCATCGGTTCCCGGAAACACCTCCTCAACTACTCCAATTGGCCATTTCAAAGGAAGGAGGTTGGGCTGATCCACGATTACAACAGTTCCCACAGTGAGCGAAGCAGAGGACTTTGACCATTTGTGTCGAATCTGCAACTCATGCAGGTACTCTTTTCTCCACCTATTCCAAAACGACCGGACCAGCTGATCGACTAGCTCGTAGCGGGTAAGACGATTAATTTCGCAGTTCTGTACATCTCGAGCAGGAAAATATTTCAGTGGAGTCAGGTTCAAAAAATGAGCAGGGGTTAACGCGAGTGGCTCCCGCGGATCAGAACTTAGGGGGCAAAGGGGCCTCGAATTGAGGACAGCTTCAATCTGAACCAACACTGTGTTCAGCTCTTCATAAGTCAGAAGCTGGGTTCCAATAACTCGAAATAAGTGGGACTTCACCGATTTAACATTAGCTTCCCAGATCCCTCCGAAGTGAGGAGCTCCGGGTGGAATAAATTTCCACTCGATTCGATGCTCCGACAGTTGATTAGTCAGCGCATCCTGATACCCGGAAGAATTCAACCATTTTGACAATTGCTCATGAGCCCCCACAAAATTTGTCCCGCAATCCGAGTATATAATTCTACATGGACCACGGCGCGACAAAAATCGCCGGAAAGCCGCCAAGAACATGGGAGTAGACAAGTCAGATACCAGTTCAATGTGAACTGCCTTGGTCGACATACATATAAATAAACAAATATACGCCTTAAATATGAAAGGGTTTCGTCTCCTAGCCATAGTAATGCGAATCGGCCCAGCGTAGTCCACTCCAGTTTGTTCGAATGGCTTACATTGTGTAACTCTACAAGTAGGGAGGTCACCCATTTTTGGAGGCACAACCGACGGGCGAACTCTGAAACAACGGTTACATTTTCTTATCCGACTTCTGATTATTTCTCGGGCGGATATAATCCAAAATTTTTGCCTAATTAACGATAATAACAGGTGGGGTCCGGCATGACAATTTTCCTGATGATAATAATCAATCAACCGAATAACAAAGGGGTCCTTCTTTGGCAAGACAATCGGGTGACAACTATCAAACCCTATATCAGCATTCTGCAAACGACCACCGACTCGAATAATTCCACGGTCGAGAAATGGAGATAAACGTTGAAGTTTTGGTGAACAAGTTTCCCCCTTCTTTAATCTATCGAATTCTGGTGTAAAATGAAGTAGCTGGATCACTCTACACAGATAAATTTCCGCTGTGTCTAACTCCCTTTCCCCTACTCTCATTTGGTTCGGTAATATTTTCACAAACTTTAAAACTAGCACCATCGTTCGTAATAACCGTAGGTAGCTTGAGCAACGATCAACAAGAGCACAAATGGAGTTTTCTTCCATTTTTTCTGATCGCGCCACTGTTAAAATGTGGCTGCTTTTAATTTCCGGAGGGGTTTCCAGCTCCTCCAAGTCTAATTTAACGGGCCAGCAAGTTTCTTCCGAACCCAGCCAAAGCGGTCCATTCCACCATAGGGTATGATCAACGAGCTCGCATGGCGTTAAGCCCCTGGACAGGCAATCCGCTGGATTCTCGGTGCCTGCCACATGCATCCAACTATCGATGCCACAATCTTGGATTTTAGACACCCGATGAGCTACAAACGTCTGCCATCTGGACGGTGCAGCTTTAATCCAATGCAAAGCTACCGTTGAATCAGACAGTGCAACAACACGCTCAACGTTACAGCGTGTGCGAAGAGTAGATGCTGTAGCCTGCAGCAGATTTGCCAACAAAAGGGCGGCACAAAGCTCTAAGCGGGGAATAGTCAGGACCTTGGATGGAGCTACTTTAGATTTTGCACATAATAAAGAAACCTTGACAGTTTCCTCTCCCGTCAGGCCCTTTAAATAAATCACGGCTCCATAACCCATCTCGGAGGCGTCACAAAACCCAACCAACGCAACTCGCGAACCAACCAACACTCCAATGTGTCTCGGAATAGAAAGATTCGACAAAACTACCAATTCCCCTTGACAACGTTCCCACCGAATTTTAATAGAAGCTGGTGGAACCTGATCCCAGCCCAAACCCAAACGCCACAGTTCCTTAATCAGGCACTTGAGAAATAAAGTCAGGGGGGCCAGTAGTCCCAAGGGGTCGAAAATTCTTGCAACTGACGAAAGGATATTTCGTTTTGTGCCGGCTTTATGTTCGTGACTGACCCGAAAGCAAAAAATATCTGTGCTGGGTTGCCACTCAAGACCCAAAACCGCTAAAGAAGTGCCCGTTTCAAAATCCTTTGTCGAAAAGGATTTATCCTCGTCGGGGAAAAGAGTGAGCATTTCGGAAGAATTAGAGGCCCATTTGGTAAACTGAAAACCTCCATTTTCGAATAACCTTTTTGTTTGCTGATAAAGTCGTTCAGCATCTTGCAACGAGGGGACGGAAGTGATAAGATCGTCCATATACATATCCTGTGGAATTCGATCTTTGGTAGCCGGGAAATTTTTACCTTCTTCTTCGACCAATTGACGAACAGTTCGAAGAGCCAAATAAGGTGACGAGGTGATGCCAAACACTACACAATTTAATTCGTAGATCTCCACTGGATCCTCTGACGAAAATCTCCATAATACCCGTTGGAATCTTCGGTGAGAGTCATCAATCAGAATTTGCCGATACATTTGTCTAATATCTGCCGTCAATGCTATTGAAAATAAACGGAAGTGCATTAGTAATACGAAGATATCCGTTTGTAATTTTGGACCCACATGTAAAACGTCATTTAATGACAAATGAGCCGTAGTTTTTGCACTGGCATCAAACACTATTCTTAGAGGCGTGCTCGAACTACCAGGCTTTAATATACCATGATGTGGTATGTAATAGCCATGTTTATCCATCGGATTTGTTACCAATGACATGTGCCCTTGCTGTAAATAGTCCAACATTACCTCGTGATATACTACTCGACTTTCCGGGCAGCGATCTAAGCGCTTTTCTAGGTTCATAAATCTTCGTTTGGCCATCTCAAATGAATCTCCCAACCGATCGGGATGCTCCTGGAAAGGCAACGACACAACAAACCGTCCTGATACCAAACGACGCACCGAAGATTTAAAAATATTCTCACATTCTGATTCTCCGGGCGAAAGAGAAGTAATTAAGTTTGGGACCTCTTCAATTTCCCAAAACCGTCTCACCAAACTATCCAATGATGAACGGCAAACAGACATACAATTATTACTCTCGGATGTTAGGTCCAAAACTGGGGCTTTTCCCATCAAAATGTAACCCAAAACACTATCCACTGCCATCAACTGAAGAGGTTTTCCTCTGTATTTATTTTCTTTCAATAAATGAGGCACCAGCTCAGCCCCTATGATTCCATCAATATCACCCGGTAAATGAAATGTCTCATCTGCAAGTTCCAGATTTAATAGATAAGACAGCTGAGATCGGTCAATTTCCCTAGCCGGCAATTTCTCGACAATCTTATCGACCACTAAAGGCTCGATCGTAAATGAAATATTCGGATTGATTCTCGAACTGAAACTACAAACTGTCTTCCCTAGAACCGGATTGACTGCTCCTCCAAAACCTACTACCGATGTTTTTAAAGGCGAAATAGGCAATTTAAGTTTTCGGCATGTTTTCGCCGTTAGAAAATGGCACTGACTGCCCGAATCAATCAAAAACCGCGCATCATGCAGTTTTCCCCCGCCATTTTGCATAGTTACTACCGCAGTAGACAGCAAAACCATAGAAGAACGCTGGGCGGAAAAACGATCTTTACAATTCGCCATCGAACAGCAGTTGATCGAGGAATTCTGCTGACCCTCCGCCCCCGAATTTACACGGTCTGTGGGATTCTTTGAAAACTCAAAATGTAACAGCGAATGATGGGGCTTATTACATTGCGAACAGGGATTCCCTTTTTTACAATTAGGTGCCAAATGGTTAGAAGAAAAACACTTTAAACAACATGCCTTTTGTTTAATAAAACGAAATCTATCCCAAGGAGACATTTTCAAAAATCCTTTACAATCAACTAATTGATGAGATCCCTGATTGCATTTCAAGCAATTTGTAGTTTTATCAAGACCATCGCTAGTACTTCCTCCCGACTGAGCAACGAAAACCTTTGGTCTGTAATTTTTTATCGGTTTTTCCGATCTGGTCGTTGACATTGAGTTATATTCCCAAGGAAGGGTTTTAATTTGTTTCTCGACGAACGTTACAAAATCCTCATAAGTAGGAATATCCTTTTCGCGAACCGCGGCTTCGAACGCCCGGCGGGACACGGGGTCTAAAATTTTCAAACCACGATTTAAAAATATCGAATCAGCCAAATTTCCGGTGTTTAATCTTTTAAGGGCTGTTATGGGCCCACAAAATTTATCCAATACTGAGCTTAAACTCCCCCTTGATTCTGACTTTAATGGTTTGAATTCAAAAATTTGCTCTAAATAGGTATCTGCTTGAGCTCTAGGGTCATTGTAACGTTTCTGTAACGCGTCCCAAATCACTGGGTAATTTGCCGCCACTGGTGGTAGGTGCTTACAAATATTCGAGGCTTCCCCACCAAGCTTTGATACTAAATATTGAACTCTATGTTGATCGGTCAACGATTTATTTTCATGTACTAACGATTTAAACATTTCATAAAAGACCGACCATTGCGTTTGATCCCCTCTAAAACAAGGTAACTCTAATTTTGGAAGGTGTACTTCAATTTTGTTCGTCGCCAGGGTTGGTAAAAGAGTTTCAGGAACCGCGGTAGTAGCGGCCACTTTTTTCTTCTTCGCAAGGCTCTCAGCCGCCTCTTCAATGTACTCAATCATCTCCATATGGGAATCGTTAAATGTCGGAGTAAATTCCAAATCCAACTCCAACTCTAATTCATTAATTTTGAATTCTACTTCGTCATATTCGGTCAAGGTTTTTGGTATTAGACGGTAAGTAGTTTCAAATTGCTGTAAAACTTTTTTATCCGCAATGCCTTTCGACAGATCATAAATTCTTTGAATGCGCTGAAAAAGTTTTATTTGTTTTGCTTTATAAATTTTTAAAGACGATTCAATAGCCCTTTTCTCGCTCATTTTCAAAAATGAGTAGCCAACAAATCAACAAAATTAAACGGTCAAATCGGATTTGTCTATATTATTAATTAAATCGACCTTATTGAACAATTCCTAATCGAACCAGTTCCAATAAACTATTCAAACAAATACGGAAATAAAAATAAAATAAAAAACGACTAAAAGGAAAACCATAAATCCACTAGAGTTAGAAATAATAACCTTATTGGTATTTTCTTATCAGTTGAAAGGGCAATCCGGAGATAGAATTCCTCGGTTGGACCCTGAACCTCAAACTTGTTAATATAAAGGGATGACGGGTAGAAAAATTGTTAAAACTTTACGAGTTTGAACTGTAGCAAAATTAAACTGTCTCAATGAAATTTATTTATATCAATTCTAACTTATCAACCATTAGCAATCTAGAATAAATAATTTCTACTTTAATTTGAGCAATAATTTTACCAAACGAAACAAACAAAAAACTTAGAAATATAAATATCCCACCAAATCGGGATAATATATGCCGGGCTTACGCGAAACCAGTTCCAGCCAGTTGATTGTCGCTAACTTTTTTAAATTAAATTAATTTTCCAATTTAGTTCATAATAATACTATCGTATTTTTCCAATAACCATCTTCGAACTCCTTTCAATCAGGAACTGTATTTTAATTAATTGAAACAACGAACTTTCAATATAATCAATACATAAACACGGAAAAGAACAAAAACAGTTTTTTTTTTTTTTCCAAAATCGGTTTGAATCCGGTTTAGGAGGCCAAATGGTTTAGCCAGTGGACTGTAATTAATTAGCAAAAGTTTAAAAGTTTATTCAAATCAATAAAATCATTGAATCTGAGAATTTCAAAACTATCAATCGGCTTTCCAAACGATCGAAAACCCAAATATTTATTCGTCCTCTCAAAACCCCCCAATAACGAAAAACTGCTCACACTTACCTGGGGTCTGATAGCTTCTTTCTGGAGCGGTTCGGCTTCTAGGAGGAATATGAGGGATAGGAAAGGATAAAGAAAGTCTAGGACAAGCCCGAATCCACCTGATGACCACGCCAAGAATTCAGAAGCAGCGAACAATTCTTCCCCAGTGGTTGGCGATGAAAGGATCGTTTTACCCATATGAAAAACTATAACTATAACGGAAAATAAAACCATGCACCAACTATCGGCAAAATTTGAAAATAAAAAAAAACCGGAAATAACTGTCGCTGGTTCTGGCAAACACCCCACTCGATCGGAGCACAGATCCAGCCTCTTCAAACTAATAGAACACAATGGCCAATTACTCCCCAAAACGGTTTCCTTGTATTACTTGTAGAATTATAGAATTGGCTTGCCAGAGCGCAGCACCTCCCAGAGCTATTTCCCCTACAGATAAATCAAAATCTCTCGCGGTAATCCTCCCGCGTAAACAACCACTGATTCGTTTCAATGACAGTTCAAGCCACTATTGAGAGGTTTTACTTCAAGCAGGTACCTGTCAAACCTAAAGACCTGTCTAAGACAGTAGCCATGGAGAATAATAAATTGTTTGCTCTGAGTATTGTTTTTTATAAGATTTGTACCGTATTTTTTTAAAGGTTTAATAACAAAACATATGTGACAAAAACATTAAAAAAACAAACAAACCGGTTGCTTTCTCAGGTCATTGCACAAAGGTCACCGTCATGTAGTTCGAAGGTGAGACCCATCACCTGGTGCTTTTTACATTATATAATTTATAACCTTTATCAGAGTAGCCAATCACAGTTCACAATTCATATTGTATTTAAATTTTAAAATATTATTATTATAAGAGTAAAGGGGGAAAACCCCTTATTTGCGTTTGTACTAAAGAAACTAACTTAAAAATAAGGATACTCCATGATACTTTACTTGAAGCATACTCCAGAATTAAAGATTTTGGGTGCAATAATAGAAGTAATATTTTATGTCATTCCAGTCAATGTTTTTTTTTCTCAATATTATAGATATTTAAAATACTTTTTCCTCCAGCTTTACTAGTGGAAACCTCTATGGGTGCATGGGGACTCCTGGGCAGATTTTGTATGTACATATTGCATGAATGTTGTTATGAGTGCGAGTTGAACATGTTTTGTGTTTGGGAATTGTATATAAAGAATGTTACCTCTTGAATTTGCAAAGAAAGGACTTTCTAAAAACATACTACATACATGTTTAACAACTGATTATAAGTAGTTTTTATGACTATAAAGTATTAGTATTTTTATTTTTTCGTACTGCAACCATGTACAGTTGGAGATATTTCTCATCTTCATGCTCCATCCATCAAAGATGCTACTTGTTTTAATTCATATTTGTGCCAGTAACAATTTCGAATTTTAATACAGCAAAATAACAAAAAACTATAAAAAAACAAATAATATAAAGGACAACAGAAACATTCCTCGTCCTTTTTATCTTGTTGGCCAGCAATTTCCTCTAACCGTGCTACGTCAGTTTTGTCCAGCATTAAGTCTCAACAAATATCACTTACATTACCAGGGCTCAGACCAAATTCCGTAATGTTTTGGGTGAATAACACCATTTAGCCCTGTCGAGGGTTGATCTATTAGAGTGTACATTCTATTATGGCTGTAACTAGACCGTAAGAAGCTAACTGATCCAGAACGATCTAGATGATCAGTTCCTGCCATATTCATAGTAAGTACGAGACCGCGATGGTCTAATGGTGGGTTTATGATTCGTCCATCATATCCTATAAATACCATAGCCCGATGTAGTTAGGGATAAGCACACCTATCCTTATACAGGAAAAGAGATCCTTCGCTCCCCATAAGGAGCCATTCCTTTCTTATCTCCGCTCTAACCCGATGCAAACTACTGATTTCATATTTTTTTTCCTCCCTTGTTAGATGTGTTTCTTTCTCCTCCATCAATTGATCGATCATTCCTGTCCATCTTTCACGCACACAACTTGGTGAAACGGTCGCCAAGAGCGAAAGGGAGTCCACATTTCAACAAACTTACAGGGTACGTTTTTTATGACCTAAAGATTCATTCCACTATATTGTTTTTTTAAAACAAAATTTAAAATATGAACTTCGTAACTTGATATCCTGTACTGTTCTGCCAACTTCTTCATCACGAATAAATAAAAGTTAACCTCTTCTTGAACCAGAAAACGCCCGCCTACCTTTCCATATTTTACCAATGGATATTCAGCGTCAGTTTAGAGAGAGGGGACTAGTTCACGATCCCGACATAACACGAGCTCACTAGGGACTTCAGGCGTTGTAGCCCCTGTTTGTCCAAAATAAATGATCACATGATTGATCACACAAAGCCGAAATAAAAAGCTCTCTCATTCGCCTGTAGGCAGGAATGACCTGCCTATATAAAGCAGAAATTATGAGCTTTTTCAGACAGACGGAATCAGACACTTGACAGAAGTGAACCTCCTCTCTTTGCACTGGTGCTTATTACTCTGCTTAAACTTGATGAACTGAACTGAATCACTTTCTTATAAAAATATCTCTGCACCTCTCCTTCCAATCTTTAGCCCGCCATTGACAGACCCCAAACATTTCTAATGGGATTCTCCGGCTTCGTCACGCTAAAACTAGCACATCCATGGAAGGGATCTCTTTCATTCAGACGAGGATCTCTGGGGCCCTACAAATGTAACTAGTAGGGTCTTCCCAGCCTTCCAGTCTGCTTCTTTCCGGCCCACAATCGCCTTTGGGATACAAACGTTTTTCGCCTACCCAAATATAATGCTTATTATAGCTTACATTTTCAGTAGAAACGTGTGCCACAGTTGAGACTTATGGTCCCCTTTTTTTTGTAAGTAACCATTTCCCAAAAATCCTACCCTTTGGGCTACCTGCTCCTTCACCCTACAAGACATCCGTGCCTTAGCCGGCCTTAGGTAATATATGTTGTAACGCTGTAACTGATTATTTAACTACCCTCAGATACCGTTTGTGAACTTGTGGTCATTCCAATACCTATAATACCAAGCATGTACCTTTTAAGATCTTATGGAGTCAGATCAATAAACAAATACGAATTAAGCTGCCGCCGACTAGGCCACCAGCAAAAGTCTAAAACCACAGGTTTATTTATCTTTTTCTGACGCCTGCCAAAGTCGACGAGACCTCCCACGGCGGGCGCCCCTGACGGATGAATGTGGAAACCACGAGAGTCGATTTTACAACATATATGTTTCACGTTATAGCTTATTATGGACTAATGGTGATGAGAAGGAAAGAAAAGGGTTGTGGGATATCTAAATTAACACTCTCTTTGTATACTTGGTTATATCTCGAAGATTAATAGTGCGTGTTTTAGATTGTAACCTTACCTTTAACGTTGCTTGTGATACACTCCAGCAATCAGTATAGTCATTATCACCTTGAACCATTGATGGTACGTTTTATTCCATTGAAAACTAAATAACTAAATAATTAAAATATATTGAAAGACATAACGTCCTTTTTATTATTTTACTTTCTGTCCTAAAATTATTATAATCCGGTATTAAGTAAAATATTCTTCCTGAGTACATTAATAGTTTCTGATATTCAGTATTTTGCAATCCTCATAGTATCCCATTATTTTGGGGGATTTCTTCTCTATTGGGTTGAATTCTGACTTGTTTTTTGTTTTAATGTATTATCATAATGTGTCCCTTATTGATAAAATCGTATCAATCAATTAAGTTTAGCATATCATGTGTGTTGCAGAAAGTTCAATGTTATGGCTACTATTATTACAATATTTTGTAAATATAGGTTTCAGGATTTACCAAGTCCTTATTGCTCTGATCAAGATTTTATTTCTAGAAATAAAAGTGTGGATTTTGCAGCTTCTTTTATCGCTGTGTTTCTGTTGTGATGTTAGTTATTAAATGGATGCGAAACGTATGTATATCGTGTTCTTCTATAGAAAATTCGCAACTATTTTTTTATCCATATTTTTAATGGTAGTAATCTCCCTTACGAAATATTTGCACCCAAAACTTCCAGATCTTAAAGCAACTTACAACTTGAAGCAGTTACGCAACCCATGATCTAAATTTGAATAAAGCACATTTAAATCTGTTAGTATACTTTACATAAACAACTTTATTATGATAAAATTACAATCTGCCTTATTAGGCAATAAGTAATTGTGATAAATATTCTCATTCACACCATATTTACAATTCATCATTCACTCGCTCATTCATGCAATATTTACAGCCCAGAGGCCTCCCAAATCCACATGGTTGTCACCTCCCCCGCATGCGAATTAGGAAGCGGAGTCTTGGGAAGTCCCCCACGCTCCTCCGTCAGCCGCGTCACCGGATACGAGCGAGGCTGACGAAGAGCGAGAGCCACATACGCTCAGGAATGAATGGAGAAACAAGCCATTGCCAGGACTCCCACTTTCACGCATTTATAGCAGGTCACGAGGCCACTGCCGTTTCAGTCTCCGAGGAGGATTATAGGGATGAGTGGAGCAGGGCAATGACTGTGCTACGGGATTAGGGTGGTTGAATAGGTTACTGTGGAATTTCATGAACTTGGAAGGGATGAGTTCAAGAATGTAGGGTATATTAAGATCGTTATGAAGGGTTTTGTTGCTGATGTCCTTTTAAGTAGTCTGTACAGTTGTCCAAAGCGTCTGTTTAGTTCTTGTCTTTTTAGCCCCGTATGTCATTTTTTTATATGTAGTATTGTCAAGCTTTTTAGTCCAGGTCAGTCATTTGTCGAGATGTAAGCCTAAGTACCGTACTGTCTCGGATACAGGGAGAGGATTTATATTGCATTTATGGGATAGTAGTTAGAATATTCTAAACCACAGCGGACTTGGAAGAAGCAGTTTGAAAGGTAGGACTGTAGGATTAGGAAAAGGGTCTGTGGTAAATATCTTTTGAGCTTGTAGAGAAAACCTGCGTGCCAAACCCTGTCAAAAGCTTGAGCTATGTCCAGAAATGCAGCAGTGCAATACTGTTTGGATTGAAGGGCTGGCTTGTTCGAGATAGACATTTAATGATCGAATTTTCAGGCCTAGCTGCTGGCATGCATTTTGGAAAAATTAATCCACATTGAGTGATTATGTGCATACCTTATAATGGGACCTTCCATCCCATATAAACTCTGACCCTCTTGGTGTTCTCTGGTGAAAACAGATTAACAAGAACTGATAACACTATCTTCATATTGAATAAAAAATAAATAAATTAAATAAAAAAAAAATGATAGTTATAAATGTTATATTGTTAATAATTTAAATAAATTGTATTGCTCTCTGAATATGTTTAATTAATCTCAGTTAGTACTTAAATATCTACACTGTACACCCTAAACACATTCAATACTACATTTGAAAATTAAAATATTCTTACAATGTATCCGGAAGGTATTGTATACAACTGCTGCTTGAGGGTTAGCAGGTGGTGCAGAAAAGTCCTTATCTTGATTTCGTAATAGTTCTCTCATTTGCAAAACTCCTTAAAAAGCAGCCTGCGCATATACAATAATGCCGTTTTCTTATAACTATGTCCTTCCGCTCAACTATATTGAGAAAAATAAGAGCTTATACTTGCAGGCGCCGGTACGAGACAAATCATGATTTAAAAAAAACCAATTAATTTTGCAACGCTGAAATGGAAAAGGTTACGACTTAGATGGTCGATAGGACGGCAGCCATTCGCGGCGAGGTGCTGTATAGGCGAGGTGTCAAATTGGTTTTAGATCAACTTTAATCCCCTTGCAGAGAATGTATCACTAATTAAATCCTTACGGAAGACTAGACTCCGGTAGAGGAGGCTGAAGAATGGAGTCAGGTTTCTAATTGCTTTTTTTTCTTTTCATTTATTTATTCTTTCAATTTCCGAAACGGTTTATGAAGCAATGCTCGAAGGGACAGGAAGGCGAACGTGAACTCTAATTGAGTGAAAATCGGATACGTTGATGAGGATGATGACTTTCTCAACGGCCAACGGATTATGTTCGCTGGACAAGGCGGGATCATCAGAAGGAAATTGATACCCGTACGTAAGGAGATGGTTTACTCTTTTAATTTAAAATATACTTACCCCAAAACACTCCTTACCTTTACAAACCTCTACCAATTCAAATCAGCTATCAAATCCCGCAATACTAGATCCCGTTTATCCGACCTGTATTTCCTATCCCGCAAATCTGATTCCTTTGACCGTTCTTTTCTTATCCACACAAACGTTTGGAACTCTATCCTCATCGATATTTGTCATTCATCAACAAACCCGCTCATTAAATCAAGACTTTACCAGTTTCTTATGTCCCTCCAACAACATTTCATAATACTTTTTATTACTCCTGTTTGATCTTTTACTTCTTCTCCCGTCTTTAATCTGCTCCCTTTGACTGTTCCTTTCTTAGCCGCGCCAAAAACCTTTGAACTCTAGTCCAATTGATATTCGTGGCTCAACAACTATCCCAATCTTTAAATTTAGACTTTACCGGTTTCTATCTCCTTCCAATCTAAGAATTCATAACTCTTCGTTATTATTATGTTTATTTATTCGTCATTCATTCCAATAACCTTCCACGCTCTCCCCTTCCCCAAAAAAAAAAGAAAAATGTCTATGTTTTATTCATTTTTTTTTCCATTTCTGTTTTTGTTTCTATTATTTGTTGTTGGTTTATTGTAGTAATCTCATATAAACATAGCAATGGCACATCACATTATGCATATGTACATAGTATTATTCATAAGGTTTTCAAATCTGTGTAATGAAATGTATTTATTCTTTTTCCTTTTGTCAGTTCTTTTTTGGTCCTTCAGGTTTATGGGGGGACAATGTCCCAGAATAAACTTTTTTTTTCATTTTATTTTACCTGGTTTATAGGATTACAAGCATCTGATATCTGTAAATCGGATATCCACAATTTCCCGAAACACGAACTGGTCCGACCCTAAATTTAGTAACTTTATGCATCGTAATCAATTAGTGCCGCTACCAAATCTGCGCATAAAATCTTTGACATTATTGATTCTTCCATTCATTTTAATGGCCCACTAATGGACGCTCCGTATCTTCCTTATTGCCCATATAACAGGTAAATGGAATTACTGCCGGCAACTGGACCATTGATGTAGGTTTATTAATCCCCCCTGCCCTGGATAAATAACTGCCCATTGCATCTTTCAAATACCAGAATTTATTTGATTAAGAAAATGGTTCCCCTTTCTCATTATCCACCCTAATGAAGGAGTAGGTTAAATGAATTCATGCCTTTTTTATATCTACGATGAGCTGTCTCCGTCTGTAAAATCATAAAATAAAGGATCGAGAAAACTAATTAAACTTAGGAGTCTTTTAGTTAGTCGTTTGAAAGCAATCATTTCAATTGAGAAGGGAATTTCCACATAGGAATTGCCGGTTATAATAATCAAATAATTTAATGGAATAGGTGGTACTGTTAAACTCTACAGACAAAACCTTATGCCCCGAACGCCACGTAGACATTTGTCTGTCGCTTTCTTGCCAGCAAACTCAATAAGTCATTGGTGTTCTGTGATTATCTACACTGAAGTGAGTTACTTAGGTTATTGAGTTGGATTTGTTTCTTATTTTATTTATTTTAGCACAGAGCTAAAAAACTATTTAAGAATGTGTGAACACATTTGAAGATTGTACTGATGAGTTTAAGTTAGGAATAAGTAGTTTTTATCTGCATCCTCCTCATACCCACCTCATACCTCCTGCCTTATATACACCGCCTGAGATGTGGGACTAGGGTGCCTCCGGGACCTCACGGGGAGCCTGGGTTCTCGTTCTTGTACTATCTCGGGCTCGCATCGGTGGGCTCCCTATATTAGTTTAAATATTCGAACAGCCTTGTTGATGAGATGAAGGATTTACGCTAAAATAAACCACAAAAGGACAACAGAGAACCCTTTTATAAGCATTTTCAGAGATCTACTTATGAATGATTGTTTAATTGTAGAGGCCAAGGTGGGAAGCTATACTTTCTAATCGGTAGGCAGGAACCTCCTTGTTCCTGTCTGCGGTCGTGAAATTTAATGAATAACGGGAAGTATAAGAACAATTAAAACGGGGAGAAGTACCATAATAAGTTAATCTTTGGTCCAGTTCAGAAATTATTGAGGATTTAATCTAATGTTAATAGTACATGCTTAAAGTAAAAAATATACAAATATATATATTTGGGAGGCAACAATGAAAATCACCCTTCTTATAGGTTTTTTCCAATATTTACGGTATTAAAATTTATTTTTAAATGATTTTCAGTTACCGGGATAGTTAGATACTTGTTATTTATAGCACCGCATACAGAAATCCTTTCCTCATACAGCAGTTTGCGAAAATTGTCCTTGTCTGAAGCGGTTGCCACCCAATTTCCAAATCCAGCTTATCCCAATCCGATAAATGTTTGTTTCTCTTTGAATCTCAAATATCACAACTTATGTACAGTATCCTTCTGAACGGATTTGTACTATAAATACATACAACAAATGCAACGTTTAAGGCTCATTCATCAATAACATTTCTAGAACTGGTTGCTTTGAGCTTTTATCTGTCTCAAAAATTAAAACAGGGAAAAGCAGCAGTTTACTCCACTCATATTAAGTTAATCTTTGGTCCAGCTCATAAATTATTGAAAGTAAAAAATATACATATATATTGAAACCTACCTCATTTTCTACCATTCTATTTTTCTAATTTATTAGATCAATTGACCTTAACTAATTTGGTAGGTCCGTCATGAGATCTTTAATTCAACTTGTTTTTATGTCTTCGACATAGGAAATTATCCCGATTGAATCGCCCGATCTCAAGGCTAATGTTATAGTTATTAATAAATTGAGAAACTGGGAATTGTGAAATATATACAAGTAAAATGGTTATAACAAATAATTATAATTATAAATAGTGCTGACATTATTTATATAAAAAAAATATTCAATTCCTTTTGAACAAGGATAGTTACTACTAATTAGTTATATAAAAAAAATGATAATTGAGCTCAATCTCTTTTTAATGGATCCATAATAAAAAAACAATATCTATATCACCCAATCGATGATATCCGTGTAACCTTCTTCTTTTTCTTCTTCTTCTCCTCTGCTTGTGTTGATGACCGTCAACGGAACGGGAGCTTGCTCTGCTTTGCTCTCTGGCTCTTGGCTAAGACTGACTAAAACTCGCCCTTCGTCTCATCCCCACTCCTAAGAGCATAAGGGCAGATGCTGGACAAAGTGGGAGGGTGGCTGGTCATGATATTCTCAAATATCATGAATGTTACAATTGCCTTCCCTTATAAATAAAAAAAATTTATGAAATTTTTTTTTTTTTTTAAGTGGATCCACAATATTATGTTGCTGCGTTCGGTTTGTTGAATTGGTTGTTTATAACGGGTGTTGAAATTTTACAAAGTTTATAGTAATAATAGTTCAAATTTTGCAAGGTTTCAAATTGCTTGAAAAGCGTACAAGTTGTTTTAATTTTTTTTTTTTTTTTTTTTTTTTTTTTTTAACTAAATTATTATGCTAATTAGTATGGATTAGTTCGAAGGTACATTGTTTTATGGATCATAACGCGATTTGGAAAACATTTGTTGAAAAGACGGTTGAGTGTGATTAGTAATACATATTGGTTTTTAATTAAAATACTAGACAATTCTACTGGTAATTAGTAACAATAGAGAAAAATTGTTGAGTGTGTGTGTGTGATTTGAATATTTTACCTGAGTGAAAAGATAGTGTTTATAAAAAAATTATAAATGTTACGAAAAGATAGGGAGGTCGTTGTCGTGTATAAAATTGTATGAGCTCATTTTATTTCCTTGCTATAAAATTAATTATAATGGACTTAAGCATTCAAAGAATATTTATGATCTGTTTTATAGATTAAGTGATAATGAAAGCAAAAATTTCACTTGCTGATAATTCCATAGACTTTACTAGGGTCAATACTTCTAATAATAGTTTTGTTTTTGTTTGTATAAACTTCTAAAGTTTATGTGTCATCCGATCAGTATTATTTTCATTTAATAATGAAAATAATAAAAGAAAACTATAATTTTTTTCTTTTTTTGAAGTCATATTGTATCGAACAAAAAACATCCCTGTAATTATTTTTAAATGCCTTCCATTCATTAATTTTAATGTTGTTCAAATCAAACACGCAAAAGGGAATTTCATCAAGATGAGCTGGAATTTGAGATTCCAATTTCTTCATATCCAAAACTTTATTTTGAATTATTTTTAAATTTTTCACGTTATCGCTGGTTGTCTGCTGATGCTCTGTAATTTGATCTTTCAACGAAATCACTTCTCCTTTCTTGATATTCGCTGTATCTTCTAACTCTGAAAATTTATTTTCCAACAAACTCATATTATTCTCATCGTCAAGCTTTATTAGATCATGTTGACGTGAGGTACACTCATCATTGTTATCTGCAATCTTCTGTTCATCCTCCAATGACGTCATTTTCTCTTCATTATCCTTAATTGAATATAAGCTAAGATCTGTCTGACAATCAGCATCAACTAGTTGTGACTTTGTTAAATTTATTTTTTCATGATCTGTCGTATTTTTCAATAGAATGATTTCTTCTTTTAATTTTGAATTTTCATTATTATTTACTTGGAGTGTTCTCTCCTCACAAATTCGCAATTGTCTATCTAATTCATAGTTTACATCCGTGTAACCTTGTTCGAATTTAGCCGATCTTCCCGATTTTATTTCTTCCCTTAATTGATCAAACTTCCCGATCAACTCTTTTTGTTCTTTAATTGCGTTAAATTGACTGTTTAATTGGGCAAGGATTAGTTGTAACATCTTGGCATGATTTATCGTGGGTTCGGGGTCGGGGGCTGAGGGGTCTCCTTTAGAGGCTGGGTTTGACCCAACCCCCCCAGTACCTGAGTCAGACCCGCACATGTTTGTGTTCGTCATTTGTGTCTGTGTTTGTGTAACAAATGTAAAATTATAGGAAAATATATAATTTGTTATTGATTAGTTCTAGTTATTATTCTAACATGCAATACCTCACAATTCCTTTGGTTTCTTTAGAATTTTTGAAGTTAATCCCGGAGCGGCCCCCATTGAAACCTACCTCATTTTCTACCATTCTATTTTTCTAATTTATTAGATCAATTGACCTTAACTAATTTGGTAGGTCCGTCATGAGATCTTTAATTCAACTTGTTTTTATGTCTTCGACATAGGAAATTATCCCGATTGAATCGCCCGATCTCAAGGCTAATGTTATAGTTATTAATAAATTGAGAAACTGGGAATTGTGAAATATATACAAGTAAAATGGTTATAACAAATAATTATAATTATAAATAGTGCTGACATTATTTATATAAAAAAAATATTCAATTCCTTTTGAACAAGGATAGTTACTACTAATTAGTTATATAAAAAAAATGATAATTGAGCTCAATCTCTTTTTAATGGATCCATAATAAAAAAACAATATCTATATCACCCAATCGATGATATCCGTGTAACCTTCTTCTTTTTCTTCTTCTTCTCCTCTGCTTGTGTTGATGACCGTCAACGGAACGGGAGCTTGCTCTGCTTTGCTCTCTGGCTCTTGGCTAAGACTGACTAAAACTCGCCCTTCGTCTCATCCCCACTCCTAAGAGCATAAGGGCAGATGCTGGACAAAGTGGGAGGGTGGCTGGTCATGATATTCTCAAATATCATGAATGTTCTTCTTCTTCTCCTCTGCTTGTGTTGATGACCGTCAACGGAACGGGAGCTTGCTCTGCTTTGCTCTCTGGCTCTTGGCTAAGACTGACTAAAACTCGCCCTTCGTCTCATCCCCACTCCTAAGAGCATAAGGGCAGATGCTGGACAAAGTGGGAGGGTGGCTGGTCATGATATTCTCAAATATCATGAATGTTACAATATATATATATATATATATATATATATATATATATATATATAAGTTAAAGCCAGAGGCAAGTTATGTTGTAAACTAATACGATCATGGGAGGTAAACAACCCATGATCCTATGTAGGTCGGATTACTAAGGAGAATAAAGTAGTCTTTTACTGGAGTCACAGTGTGTCAGTGTTTTTTCCTCTGTCATTATTATACTTTTATCACACTTAACCGCCGACGATTAACTGGTGCCGAAACCCGGGAGATTACGGGAACCTCGTACGGCGGCGTAGAAAGTAATTTTTTTTTTTTTTCTCTCTAATTTTTTTTTCTTAATCGTCTCCTCTCTTTTACGTTTTTAATAACATGCCAGAGGGAGTGTTACGACCCGCGGTGCTAAGTGGAGCTGCAGATATACCTCAGTTGCCTCAAATGACGATGGCAGTGGCTCACGCGACTACATTAGCGTGGATGAAGATTCAGGCGATCACGGCTCAGGATATGAGGAAGTCCATTTCCGATCTGGAGAGATTCGCAGGTGAGACCGGGGGAACTGAATCATTTCCTTAAGGGGGGTGACCGGCTGATGATGCGGATAGAAGGAAAACGGACGGAGGATTTAATAACTGAAGGAGATGCCGATTCACTGAGAGCAGCTCTGGTGTGCAGAGTTAAGCGGAGCATTCTGAATATGATCCAGGCTGACGAGGAGACCCCATGGTCCATCGTGAAGGAGCGGCTGAAAAAAGCATTCGGCGGGGGAAGATGGACCCCGGAAGAGGATATTTTTAAAATGTTCCGGGAGACGAAGAGGCACCGGCAAACAAACGGGCAGTTCGCCGGAACACTGCTGGCTAAATACAATGGCATCACGGAGAAGATGCGGGAGACATTGAACGCGGCAGAAGTAGAGGGCAGGATGGCGTTTTTGTCTACAATACTGAAGGTGCAGCTAGCGAAGGAAACAGGAAGAAAGGAGGCGTTACCTAGAGAGCGCACGTTTCTAGAATGCGCTCAAGAAATGGTGGATACCAGCGCCAGAGAGGAGGAAATTACAGTTGGCGAGGAAGAAATGGACTGGAGGAAAGTAGTATATAAAAGGCCCAAAATCGCGCCGGTCACATGGAGGAAGAAGGAGGTAGAGTACGGTAGAAGAGAGAGGGCGGCAGTAGGAGAAAGGAGCCGAGGAAACGCGGGACGCCCCAGGAGAAGGGAAGACAGGAAGTGTTATGAGTGTGGGAAGACAGGACACCTGGTAGCTAAGTGCCCACGCACTAGGTGCTTTGAGTGTGGCACGGAGGGTCACGTAGCAAGACAGTGCCCATATATGAGCCCACGCAGAAACGTGAACCGTCCCGAGCCAATGGAAATCAATGCTCAGAGAGTGTGGAGGAGGGAGAGACATCAGTCAGAGGCTTCAGAAACTTCGGAAATCTCCGAAACGGACAACGAAAGGGAAGAGCCAGGAAGCGGAGTGGGCTGTGGAAGCGGCAGTGCCCGGAGGAGTGGCCGACGACAGGCGACGGAGGAGAGGGGAGAACGCGAGATCTGAGAAGAGTGGCAGCGGAGAGGCGACCGCACGTTAATAAATAATATTGTAAAAGGCACACATGGCGGTCTGCCTATAATTAGAGTCGCGAGTGGAGTGCAGTGCTTAGTGGATACGGGGAGTACCAACACAATAATGTGTCGGGAGACACTAGAGAGCATGTGTGGAGGAGGGAGGATGCCTCAAATGCAGGTATGTTCTTGTAGCTTGGTCACCCTGGGGGGCCCCTGCAGGGTCGAAGGGGAAGCGATAATAGGGTTGGAAAGATGGGATCGTAGCGAGGAGAAATTACGGGTCCATGTGGTGGAAAAGATGCCCCGGGAATACGGAGGGATCATAGGGTGTGATCTGTTGGGGAAAGTTGGAGCAAGGATTAGGAACAGGGAAGGGAAATGGGACATTCGCTTAGGTAAGAAAACATATAGGTGCCTGAGACAAGGGAGGGATGTAGGGAGAGACGGTAGGGCGCGAGTAGGGGCGATTAGGCGAGCGGAGGATTGGAGAGTGGAGCTCAAGAGAGAATATACGGACATTTTCTTTAAGGAAGGGGAGAGATTGGGGGCCACAGGAAAAACAGTACATGAGATTCCACTCAAGCAGGACCGAGTAAGCTACGTGAAGGAGCGCAGATACCCACAGGCTCTGAGACACCATATTAGGGAGGAGCTGGACAACTTGAAAAAACAGGGGATCATCGAAGATAGCACGTCACCATATAATAGCCCCTTATGGGCTGTTAAGAAAAAGAGCGTGGAAGGCGGGGTCCCAGATAAGTATAGAGTGGTAGTAGACTACCGGAAGCTCAATGAGAATACAGTGGACGAGAAGTACCCAATTCCACGGTTCGATGACATTCTGGACAGGCTGGGCGGGGCCAGGATCTTCAGCACCCTGGATCTCAAAGCGGGGTATCACCAGATACAGATGCATCCTAGGGACCGACATAAGACAGCCTTCACTTTTGAGAGAGGTCACTACGAGTTCACCAGAATGCCATTTGGATTGAAAAATGCACCCATCACATTCCAAAGGCTCATGGATGAGTTGCTACGTGGAGTAGATGAGTCCGTTTGCCAGATATACATGGACGACCTCTTAGTATTCAGCGCGACCGAGGCCCAACATGTAGATCACCTGAGGACAGTTTTTGACCGAGTGCGACAATTCGGCCTGAAATTGTCGGAGGAAAAGTCCCATCTGGGTCAGGAGGTCATCAGTTTTTTGGGGCACACGATATCCAAAGAAGGAGTCCGACCAGATGCCGGGAAGGTAGCAGCAATCCAGAAGATGGCGGTTCCGTCGACGTAAAAGGGATACGGCGGTTGATGGGAACACTGAACTACTACAGGCGATTCGTCCCAGAAATGGCAGCATACCTAGTACCTCTTAACAACCTCCTCAAAAAGGGGAAAAAAGTAGCCATCACCCCCAACATAGAGGCGAACATGCGCAAGTGCATGGCACGACTACAAGAACATCCTGTACTGGCTTTTCCGGATTTCACAAAGCAATTCACAATAACGACGGATGCCAGTGAATATGCCTTGGGAGCATTTCTGTCACAGGCGGGGGGCAAAGGGGACCGTCCAGTAGCGTACGCCAGTAGGCGCCTCACAGAGGCGGAAAGTCGGTATAGCGCGCTAGAGCGGGAATTATTAGGGATAGTCTGGGCAATAGACCATTTCCGGCCCTACGTGTTCGGGAGAAGGTTCCGGGTGCACACCGACCACAAACCGTTACAGTGGGTTGGTAAATTAAAAGAGTCGTCGGCGAGGGTCATGCGTTGGAAGGAGTTCCTCAGCCAATACAACTTGGAGGTGATATACAAGCCCGGTAAGGAAAACGTCGTGGCGGACTGGCTGTCCCGGGCGATGGTGGTCAACGCACTCTAACAAGAGCAGGGGGAATCCTCCCGAGACGGAAGGCAGTTCTTGCGAGAATGGACGCCGGAGAGAGAAGAAGACCCACAGGAACCAGGGTCTACGGATTTGGTACCGTCGGCAGGAGGAGGGAGCTCAACGGACGACAGGCCTGCGGACATGGAAGAGCGGGAAGAAATTATAAACGATAAGCGCCGCCAGATAGTCTGGAAGACGAAGACCTTCGGCCCCATGAAAATAGCACATGATAGTTCTCCACGATCGACCACCACGACCATATGGTCGGCTCCAGGGGTGAACAATGACCAAATTAGTCGTGCCCTTAATGATGCTTCCACACCAGGGAAGACCCATTTTCTTTATGTCGGGAACGCAACCATATGGGAGAAAATTAAGCGCCTTGGGAGGGCGGAGCAGGTTGGGGTTGACCGAACATTTGTACGGTGTACCATGATGGTAGAGACCATCCCGGATGAGCCAACGCAGAAGGAGATCACGCTAGCGTACCATCAGGGCAAAACCAACCACAGGGGAGAACAAGAGACGGCTCAGGCGTTGAGGCGGAAGTATTTCTGGTGGGGGATGCGAAAGACAATCCAGGAAACACTAGCTGCGTGCGAAGTTTGTCATCGTACCAAATATGACAGGCACCCACCTACCGGGCAACAAGTCGAGACTCCCACGGCGCAAACACCGCTCACTGACCTTCAAGTTGATACTTTCACTTGGCGGGGACACAAGTGGGTCACCATGGTTGACCTCTTTAGCAAAATGGCTATGGCATACCCTATTCGGGAAAAGTCAACGGAAGCAGTGCTAGGCGCACTGAGGCGTTGGTTCCAATTCTACGGCGTCTCAGATCGGATAGCGTCGGACGGTGGAAAGGAGTTCGATAACGCCGACGTGCGGAAAGAGATGAAGGCTCTGGACGTGATGTGGCACGTCAATACCCCAGGGCATCCAAAGAGCCGAGGAGGAATTGAGCGTCTCCACAGTACCTTGGGCGATCATCTCCGCGTCTACAATGCCGACAAAGGGTTGGAGCCGGCAGAGGCAATGCCTAAGGCGGTCATTGCGTATAACCATTCTGTCCACACGACCACCGGGTTTTCACCCTTTGAAATCCTTTTCGGACTTCGTGGGCGTCGCCGAGACACGAGTAGAACGGTGGTGGGAGACGAGACGTCCGCACAACTCACCACCCACCGCGTGGAACTGGGGAAAGTATGGGGGAAGATGTACGCGAGAATTACCGGGGAAAAATCCAGGAGGGTGTTGAGGGAGAACGCGGGCGTCAAACCACTAGAAGGGTGCGTTGCGATAGGCACTACGGTATATCGTAAGATCGGTTCCAATAGGAGTAAGGAGGTGTCCCGTTATGAGGGTCCCTTCCGGGTGATCACGATTCGTGAACACAATTTGGTGACCATCCAGAGTGTTCATGAACCCGCGAAGAGGAGAACTGTCCATCTCGAGCAGTTAAAGCTTCCAGTGGGGAAGCCATCTAAATAGGAAATTGACTCTAATTTTCTCACTCCTGCACACATCTCTTTTGGGTTTTTGGTGGCATTTGCCAGATACATGTTTTTTTATTTTTTTTTATTTTACTGTTTTAACCTTGTACCACATTGGATAAAGTTATGTTCTGTTTTTATGATTATAAGACAGTGTTGTGCTGCTCTAGGCGAGCAGGAAATTATTATGTCAGAACTGTATATAATTAGCATAAGTGTTAAGTTTCAGTTCCCGACGGATGGTCAGGAACTGGCAGGGGGGAGTTAAAGCCAGAGGCAAGTTATGTTGTAAACTAATACGATCATGGGAGGTAAACAACCCATGATCCTATGTAGGTCGGATTACTAAGGAGAATAAAGTAGTCTTTTACTGGAGTCACAGTGTGTCGGTGTTTTTTCCTCTGTCATTATTATACTTTTATCACACTTAACCGCCGACGATTAACTTATATATATATAGTTTTAGCAATGCTTGATGCTAACATTGCGTCATCAAACAATGCCTATACTACAATCAGAAGAAAAATACTGATACAATCAAAATTAGTAAAATCCATTTTTTATATTAAAAAAATAATGTTTCTATGATTTAAAAAAATAAGTTGTTCAAATTATGTGATAATAAAAAAAATCAATAAATAACAAAATAAAATATTTTTTTGGGAATAGTTGTATTCATCTATTAGCACGACAATCTGTTCTGTCTATACGTCAGCTATTATTATAAAAAACATTTTATTTAATAAATTTAACTTATTTAATTATAAAATTTTTTTTTTTTTCCTTAGCTCTCAAACTTATAAAAAATGGGATGTGGGAAAAATAAAGGAAAATTATTTAGGGCTGATGAGTGCCTTTCACTAAGGGGAGTCCCCCATTTGAAGGATGTATGAGAAGGATATAGGGTGTGGAATGCCTAAAAAGGCGGATGGAATCAGGAAGGTAGTGCATGTTGTTAAATATAATTTAAATATAATATATAATATAATACATTATTAAAGAGCGAGATACGACTAGTTCCCAGGAGCCACTAGGAGTGCCGGGTCAGGCTGCTCCAGCAAGTGAAGCCAGGTTTGATTGGTCGAAACAAACTGCTTTCTAATTGGCTGCAACCTACTCGTATATACGTATAGTCCTAATTCTGAACTGTCCAGGCATTCAATTCCAGTCGAGCCTTGGAACTGGTACACGAAGTTATGTTTCAAAATATCGTATTTTTATAATTTAACCTCTGCACCTAACCTTGCTGGTTTTATTCTGGCTCTGTTAGGCTCCCTACCCTACCAGTGGAACTCCCTGGCTTCGCCTCGCTAAACAAACCCTTTCTGGCCAACGGCCTCTGTGGCACCACACTTTCCTAGTGCTCCCTCTCCCAGAGGTACAGTCCAGTTAACATTCACCCTTGGGGACGGCATATCCCTAACCTAAGAATCCAAGTGGGAGTTCGTGGCACTAGGGACTTCAAGACTTCCCTCGTTACATATAAACAACGTTGACAGTCCGACATTATATATACTCTCTGCGTCTCTTGCACGAAAAACCCATTTATTCTCCATCATCAAATAACAGTTTACATATAAAAATTGTAGTCTGTAAAAAACAGGAAAATATACTTTTGATTTCAATTAGACAAAAGTGGAAGACATTGTTTCTTGGACCTGAATGTTTAATTGGGTATCTACTAATAACCTTAAAAATAAATTTATTTCAATATCTGCCTTGTGATTAAATGCAACCTCATGATTGAAATGATCATTTTCCGAGGATCTTCCGTAGATTTTTTTTCGTACCAGAAGCTCTGTTGTGAAAAGGCAGATTTGACATTTGAATGGTTTCAGGGCATGAAAGGAGGAATAAAGGCAGAACGGATTTTATAGTCGGTAGAAAGAGGTTTTACAGCTGGGCTAACGACGGACAGTAAACAAGGATTTACAAGAAGGAATGTGGAAACGGTCCACTATGGCCTCCTGTGTCCTGCCATCTCCCAACTGTGCACGCCTCATTTCACACTGGAAGCACTTGGAAGGAGTCGAGCATGCTTAGGATCCCTTCTGAGCGGAACACAGAGAGAAACTCGGTAGCCATAATGCTTGATATTTTAAACTGCCCATTTCAAACTCTTCACGTTTGTTAATTTTTTTTTATGGGGAGGGAGAGGAGCTATAGAAAATGATATAACTATACGAGTCCATATTCCCCCAAGGATATACCCACCTCCAAAACTACAAACTATCGAAAATGTCTAAAAGCAGAAGAGCTTCTTCGCAATTGAATAGAAACTTTAACAATTAATGCATACTCTACCAGAGCATAAGCTAACTTATACTGGGCAGATCTAACTTATACAATCAGATACCTCAACTTGGGCATTAACAGTACAGGGAACAACATACTTCTAACCGACATCAGTATATTGCTGAACGGGAACAGCACTCGATCGAAGAGACTATTTTAATTTGTAAAGGACCCTAAGTTGATTAGTAAATTTTTGTAATGATAAATTTCAACCGGTGAATGTGTGATAACAATGGGCTTGACTTGCATGCGGAAAAGTACTTCCAGTGTGCAACCCAATGCAAAGATAAAAATATAAAAATTGGCGAGTCAAATAAGGCATAATCTAGTTAGGATTTAAAATTTTTGATGTCAAGAAAAAAATAAAGATAGTATTACAAAAGCAATTTAAACGTAGACAAAAATTATAACCGTTTGTTCAATCCACTTTTCATAGGGTTTCCTCCACATTAGCATACATCAGTATTAAAAATAACCCTTATCGATGCATAGAACAATTAATTACAAAACGGCCCTTGGACAAAGGGCCTCCAAAACTACCCTAGAGCTATCATAATGTTCTAAAAATAGTACAGCACCATCACAGTGTAAAGAGAGACTTGAACAATTATTGCAAACTCTAACGAGACGGATCTAAATCTGAGAACTCGACGGCTTCTGCCCTCGTTACTACAAATTCGCCCCATCAAATTTAACTCTAGCTCCTCTTCAGTATTCGGCTGAACTGAATTGTTGGACAATTCAATTGGGTCAGCTTTCCATTTATGTAAGATTCCCTTGTAGCTGCATGTATGCTTATAACATCGCGCTGTTCAGCGAACACAAGAATGTGTAACAATCTTGCCAGAATTAAATAGTACAGTCCCTTTCATATAGGCACCTGGACATGTAGCCATTAAGGGAAATTAAATGGCTGATAGAGCAACCAGAGAAGTATAATCCATCGCAGCTATCGGGAGTATTCGTCATTCACTTCGTCAAAACCGGCACTCGCAAACAAACAATAAAGAAATGTAGTCCACGTGGAATGATACTGAAGTAAAACAGAGGTCAAACATTGGAGTACATCCAACCGTACCGATTACCAAGAAGAAGTGCTTACTCGCCTTTTGACTTGACATCAAATACACCAGGTTATGCCATCGAATTGACCACGTCAAGCTATGGGTATATATAAATGGGCATGGCCACAAAGTTCTATATTCAAATATTTGGGATCATAAAAAATGTGGGTGCATAGATAATAAAATAAAGCGAAAAAAACGCTAACTGGATAAGTACTATTTCCTAACGGGAACTACTTGTTTTAAACCGTACAGATACGTTCAGAGTAAACAGATATAATACAAAAACAAAACAAAAAACTCTTTACTTTAAAGACGGACTTCTCGAGAAAAAGGTTTGAGATTTCCAATCACTCGCAAAACTATGGTACTCTCTTTATCTATTAACTAGGAATATTGGAGAAACTGGAAATATGGGGAGTATATTTACATCAACCTAATGATATTTTAAGTATCAGTATATATTTAAAGTGTCATATAAATGAGGTCTTATGAAATGTCATAACATGTAATTACTTTTATGTGAATGTTTTGTTCACCAAATAGAAGAGATCATTTTTAAAAAAAGGGGGTTGGGTCTTGTGATTGTTTCTGCTTAATCTTTACTCTATCCCTTCAATTGATGTAACTTTCACAGGGACAGCCCATGGGTTTCATAAAACGATGGGATTTCGTAATATGGGTCAGTTTTTGGGACAACACAATTAGGTCCCTGCGTCATAGCTTCTTTAAAAATTGTGTAAGATTAGTTCTATATTTATTGTTTCAAAAGCAATCTTTTGTTACTTATTCAACTTTCTGTGAATTGATTATTGCGGTGGAATTTTAATTAATTATAATATATCCTTAGGGGCTAGCCATTTCGATTTAATCGCTATGTTAAAAAGCTTCTGAGTATCAAAGAGACGATGGGATTTTGTTTCTAGCGTTCTATAATCATACGTTTTAAACCGAATAGCTTATTATATGATGCTGTAATCAATCTATGTTTACACTTTGTGTAAATTAAATTTTTCAAAAAAGGTTTTTAGTCTCTCCAAAAATCTTTTATTTATTGTTGCATCACCAGCCAACTAAAAAAAATATAAAAACAGTAAACTAAAAATATTGTTAACGATTCAAATAGAAAAAAAATCATTATTACATTCCTCTACAATTGCATTTCGAATTGGTAAATTTTGTACAAAATTTAATGGAATAAAGGCAATAAAATCAACAGAAAAGAACATTAGAAATATAGATACAAACTGCCAGCCAACATTTAAACAATCAAATGAAAATTATTAAAAAAATAAATTATGTATAGGTGTCTCTTTTTAGAGGGTTTGTTCATTAAAATATTATTCAATCTATAATGATAGTTGCTGGTAGCAATCAACGATCTTATTCGTTTTTACTATGTCGTAAATATACGTAAGTCTCATTTCAGCTGTAACCACTAGTTTGCATATTTTCAAGATTACATTATTAAAAAAAAAACCTCAGTCAATTGAATGCCTAAGCTGAGATCTATCGCCAAGACAAATACTGGATATGATGTAGTGCTGGGACGACACGGAGAGTTTAATGGCCGGGCGGTCTTTATAGGTCAGTGAATGAGTAAAAGCGTCGGAATATCTCCATACTATCTCGTATGCAATTCGATTGAGCTCATCTGAATAGCGACCATTTCATTCATAGCCCCGCTATTTACACTTCACCGCTTATGATTCATTGAAATAGTTCACAGTTGGAATTCCCTTCTTGTAAAATACCCTATTCAACCTTAACCTTTTCTATCCTGTATAAAGTATTATAGTGAATCCTTGACCGGTAAAGCTGATGCTCTATCTATAATTTTATCGGCAGATAGTTCTACATTTTCTAATTCTTAACTTCCCCTCTACCTCTTAAGCTTCTTAGCGCCTTATTTCATTCCCTTCTGTCTACTGTACCTTGGCTCATTTCATATCCAGCTATTTTTTTAGAACAACTCATCGATAAGGTAATAATAATCCTTAATAATGTTTAGAACTAGTTCTTATAGTATCTTATAATATTCTTATATGAATCTTGTAGTATTCGTTCCCCTCTAGAACTAACGATGCTCTGGGCTGCATGATTTCTTGCTGAATATAAGTGACGTCTTGTTTCTGACATAAAGGATAATTGGCTATAAGTATTTCGAAAACGCTCAAAACACTATTTTCCAAAGAGTCGTCGTAATATGGTGGTGTAATGGAAAAAACACTATTCGATTTCGATTTTTAGGTGCAATAATCTATCTCTAAGTCAGACAAAGCGAATAGCGTGTACGGTTCAGGATAAAAACAGTCTAAACGCTTAGTTTGCAAACAGAAAAGAATAGATGGCAACTGGATAAACAATATAATTGCCAGGAGTTCGGGGAAGAATCTCCTTACCTGGTGTAGCAAAAAAAACCCTCTCCTTTGTTTTATAAATTGTATACGAATTTGTTTTATTGTTTACATCTCAAATCAATACTTAAATAATTCAGGGGAATCTCATTTTCGTTCTCTTGTAAAATTTTGAAAAAAAGAAGTTACACTGCTTTTCCCCCTGGCACCTTCATATGTTATTGTGTCAGTCAGGTATAGACTGGCCTTGTGTCAGTGGATTTTTCTGGTGGTACTGTTTCTGTATCTTGTCATTTAATTGTATTGTGTGCATTCCTGGTAACTCACTTAACCAGAACAAGTTCTTACAATTTATCGTGTCAGTTTGTGTACAAGGTTGCCTGTGACGAAGCACAGAGCGTTAACGTCATGTACTGTGATTACATAGCATTGATTTTAATTCCCCATGTCACAAATGGTTAAGATGTGTCGAGTGATTTTGAATACTCGGACATGTCCCCTACGTTACTACTAATGTGTTTTTGTAAAAATTAATCGAAGAACAAAATTATGCATTCTGGCTTTTGCAGCTTGGGGCGTTCCTCAATTTGCGGCCCTTCATAAGTCAATCAAAAGCAATAGTAGTTATTAACAATTACTGACCATAAAAAAGTGGTTTCTTTTGTTTAAACAAATTGTAAAAATTGGTAAAATCAAAGCTTTTCATTAGAATAATCTGGAATGACATTGTTTATATCACCTGTTAGTTGTTACTCTATGGTAAGTATCGCTAGATCTCAATTTTACCACCTTTATAAAGTTGCCAAATAGCAACAACAAAAATTTTCGTTTTTTTTTTACTCTACCCTCCTAAAGATTTATGAAGTCACAATGATGCAGTTACAAGTCACTTGAGCTGGTATTATAGCAATCGCCAAGCCAAGTATAATACGTTCTCAATAAATCCGACTGAGAGATAAAAGTCGCTCTAATTATACAGATTCGATTACAGAAGAGTCATTTATTGGTTGCCAGGTGAGAATGGTTGGCATGGGAACGGGGTCGTGGATGGTTCCTATTGCGCAGCTTCCAGCTTCCGGTGGGTTGCGAGTACGTCCTCGGCTAGTAATGGCATTGCCACTTCTTCTATATGGTATGAAGTTTATAGGGTGGCCTTCCGCTAAGGGATCTTAGTTCTCCCAGCGCCATGTTAATATCAAGGATATCTTGGTGTTTGATAGACAGAAAGCGGGGTGTCATGGCATTGACTGATTCACCCATCTTGCATCTCTATACATGCCATAAAGTAGACAGTTTTCGTATTCTTGGGAAGACCAAAATACTCCCAGCCCCAAGAGCAAAACTCACTCAAAGATAAATACTCTGTTATAGTGTAACTTGTGAAAAAATGTTGCAAATAATTTTGAACTGCAGCTAAGACATAATGCGATGTGCATCTATTTCACTGTCTCTATAATGCAGCATACTTTCAATAATTTTCCATTGAATCATTGATAAAGGTGATTAGCACAGTTCTGGATGCTAAGTTACCTGACGGGTACTACAAAAAAGGGTTGGATATTTTCGGGTGGCATTTTCTATAAATATTTTTGTTTGAGTCATAAAAATAAGCAATAAAGTAATGATAGACAGGATCAATGATTATTTATAATAAGTATGCAATTAATGCCCGAATATTTGTAGACTTCATCAGTGAAAAAAGAAAACATGTGCGCTGTAAATTTCAAATTGACATAAATGTACGATGTGAATGGTCAAAATATCACCAAAAACGTGCAATCCCGAAGCAAAAGAGGATTGATGACTGTATACATTGAAGACAATGACTTATAGCTTTATTTTTGAATTGTTCGTATTTTTTGTTTATTTTAAATTCATTTATTTGTATTGTAACGCCAATATGAATTCACCATGCAATGCAACGAGAAAACAATGTGATGCAAGAAATCATTTTGGAGTTGAATTCGGCAAAAACCGATTTTCAAAAAATAAGGAAAATCTTTACTGGCCATAACAACCGTTTTCTGTTCTCTCCAATAACCTAATTTTGTATTTATTGGTCGATTACTATTTTTTCTCATATTTTATTAGTTTGAGGCTGAAATTTTTTGTAAAACTTATTATATAAATTATATAAACAGGTACTATACCAATCAAGAAATATTCAAACTGGAGTATTTGTGACGTAAAATAGTCTCATGTATTTTATGTTTATTTTAGGCCATGTCAGTCACAAGTGTCATTGATGCCTGCACATATAAAATAATTGTCTTGATTTTGATTTTTACAACAGTGTTTTTAACTTTTATTATTATATTATTTTACTGGGTTCAGAAACAAATTTTGTAGCATATTTTGTGTTTATACTATTAAACACATCAACTTTATTATATCTTAAGGTTCCGAGTGAGTAGAACTGTGAAAACTAAACCTGAGGCCAACTGGGGTTCAGGCGCCACCCCAGTCCCACCAGTTCGGTCGTATGTTTATACTATGTCCGGGTTGGGTTACAAAACACTATTCACAACATAATTACTATTATACACAATAAACAATAAAAAAAAAAAAAAGGTTGATATAATGATACTGTTCTTAATTGCAAGTTTTTTCATTTGAAGCACGGAAGTACGAAAATTTTGAATGCTAACTCCGTGTGAAGAAGGTAAAAAATATTTTGAACACAGCAAGGCAATTACAATATTTATAAAAACGAATAGTCCAAATATGGTGATTCGTTTTGTAAGTAATTGGAGCACGTTTTAGAGCTCTTTTAACTACAAGGTCATAAATAATGCTAAAAGATAAAATTACAATAATAAGTCATTTGAAGAATTACGGAATATTTAAAATATATCACTGGAAGTTCTAAATACTATCATTGTGGAATCGTTAAATAGCACTATGCCAAAAGAGGACTCGTTTAAGTCAGATGTCTAATTGCCGGATTCGCATGTCAAACGCCACGCCTAAATTGAAGTTTCGGGCGGCCAATTATTACGTCATAGAACCAAAATATATAACAACAGCGACAGTATAGCGAGCCGTCCGTCAGGGTATTTCTTGTTTCATCGAACCACCTTCGATACTCCTGCCTGGTCGCATAGGTTAATTGGATATGAACGCCTTAAATGATTCCTTGATCTCTCCTAATTATAAAATTAATCAAATCTATAATGGCAGAGGAAGGAAAAAAAAAAGTCGCACAAATCAAGAAGCGTGTTTTCTTACGACAGTTGCCATGGGGACACCACTTTGAGAAATACCGGGGAAGAATCCAGTCCAGCCCGTGGGAATAACGAGTGGGGTAAAATCATTACTTTTTTTTTATTTTATTTTATGACAGCTAAAGCCTAGGCCTCATTCCCACACGTATAAGGGAACAGCAGGAGATAGCTTGATTGTGTGCATTTATTAAATGATGTATTAGCATTGGGAAGTGGAAATATAGAATAGAATGGATAAGACCGGTGCGGTGGTGCCGAGAACCGGTTGCCTCCGACCATTTTCTTTTATTATCTAAAGGTACGTGTACTACACGTGAAGTCGGGAACAATCTGCATACCGCGTATTGCCAGCATACTATAAATCAAATGTTCTTTTCATATTGTATGTTAGCTGATGGAGTCAAATCAGTATTAGTCATGTAATCTGCAATGCAGCTAGTACATATCATTTTGATTTATAAATTCTTGTGAGCTGAAATGAAGCAATCTATGTTTAAGATTAAACATCATGTCGTATTATCTAGTATTAAATAAAAAAAAATCATGACAGCCCAATATGTTGTTCAGGTGTCAAAAAAATCACCACTTGGGTGATTACTGCTAGTACTATTTGTACCATTGTACAAAAGCATAAATTACAAATGGCAGGCATTTATATTTCGTAAGTTTTAGTTAACTTCCTACTACTACCACTTCTTAGTTTGTAAATATTCTATTGATTGTTGAGATTTTCTGAGTTTGTTGAAGTCAACAAAAAAGAATAATACAAAAATTGAAGTTTATTTCCAAATTTATATTTATTATAACCAATGTTTCAGCACCGGTCTCTGTCAAAAACATTTAAAATAAACAAAAATATTATTATGTTAGACAGATGATAACGTAAGTAAGTGTCTTGATATTTTAACTATTAAACACTCTAAATAGAAACACTTCTTTACCTCAATAACAACTGTATGAAAAAATCACAGGATTTCCCAATTTTTTTTAAAGAAGCATATAAATAATTGTGATTTAACAACAAAAAACAAGTACAAACAAAAATTGGTAACAATCTAATGAATAAGGCAGATTGTAATTTTAGCACAGTAAAAAAGTTATAATTTTGTAAAAAAAGAAAAAAAAAAAAAAAAGAAAAACAAACACCATTGTATGATGTAAAATATAAAGAAGAAGATAAAGAATTCATTTTAGCTGCCTATATTTTGTACCTTCTATTTTGTTAATGATGTACAGTTATTAAATTAATAGTGGTTTAGGATGAACTTATTAAATATTTATTTGCTTTTATTGCTCTAAGCACAGCTTAACATAGTGATTTAGCATAAGGATTTCGTTACGACTATCTGTTGGATGAATGTTGTGAAGTTATGTCCTTTTCTTCGATCCCATTTGTGGGTTCTGGCACCCGTTACTCCTTTGATGACATTAATCAATTAATGTGTAGGTTAACCTAGTAAGCACTGCAGTAAAAAATAGTTTTTTTTATTGTACCAACATTAATATGTAGCATTTAGCTTACTAAAAAAACTATCCAAAACTACTTATTAAAACGAAATCAATAATATCGTTATGCCCAAACAAGAGAAAGTTTCGCCTAGCATGCGCCGGCCCAGGCACACCTACTAAACATATAATATCTTCATTTCGACTAATTATTTGTCTTTTCTAAGGTTATCATTAAGTTGTTAAAGCTAATGCATTATAAATAACGGACTGACGCTCTCCTTAGAACGAGTGAAAAGACGGTCGATACGTCAATGGCAGAGAGCCGGCGGTCGGTGGAAGTTACGACATACACAGAAGCACTCTAATTACCAGAGGATTGGTCCTCTCCTGCGCCACTCCTTTTCCTCAACACAGTCATTAGGGATGTTTTCCTCTTCTCCACTACTACAGACTATCTACGCCTCAATATTATTTGTTATCACCTGACGACACGTACATTCCGGGCGCTGATATGAACGAACTTAAATTAAAATAGACAAGATAAACGACAATTAACACTTGAACTGATGGCAACAAATCATACAACATAAGATGGCTTAAATATATAATACCTGGAGAGTGCTCTGTATTAATAAAACGACTCTTACCTTTATGACTGCAGAAAGCTACCTATTACGTACATATGCAAACAAGGAAGGAAAGTGGTTATAACGGATTAGTTAATAATAACGGATAATGGATTAGTTACTTAACGTGTCTGTTAAACATGAATCTTCGAAATAAATATTTCTTCCTTTGCGCAACAAGTGCAACCAAAAATTGACATCGTCAACATCATAAGCACCCCGACATCTAGGTGTTAAGACAAACTACCGGTCACTCAATTAGAAAACTAGACACCTTTCATTGGACCAAAGGTTCCAAAGATCGTCTAAAAGGTGTACACTAATATTAAAATAGGAACCGCGACTGGGTTTTGAAAGGGTTCGACTCTCAACACTTAGGCCTACCTAATAAGTTCTCTCACCGATCAGTAAACAGTCATACTTCTTATCAGAAATAGAGAAAATCGGCTAAGACGTGCTCTGGTTTTGTAACAATGCCGAAAGGGAAGTTGAGAATTCATCCACCATATTATTTATTATTAACTATATAAAATACTTAAAAATATCAAATAGCATTTAAGGTATGAAAGCAGGTAGTGCATACATACGCTAAAGATCGGCTTCAGTGAACATTTGACAAGATCTTACAGTCTGTTTTCACAACTTTCAAGCATCTCACGCCACAAGTCTCTTAATTAGTGAAATTTACTATACTGTATGTATACCAAATATCAGATTACTTATAAAATAGAAAATATGGGCTATAATGAAACTACAATAGACAAGACGAATTCAAAATTTGCTTCTCTTAGGCATCTCACAAGCTGTTCACTAACGCTGCCTTAACCAGGCATCGGATCCTGTGGGTATACATAAGTTTGTAAAGTTTGTATACATGAATATGTAATTAATGGAAATTTTGTATATTTTAATTTAAATACAGGACACAAACCAGACCCCTTGCCTAGGTATTATAATGTACCATTTTATTTATCAAACCTATCCAGTGAGCTTAGGTTAAGTAACAGCGGGTATACAGACGTGAAAACCCAAACTCCTACTCATCCATTCTGCCTAATGCTGACAAAGTCCTCATTCCTAAAATATAGAAATATATATTCTACGAGCTCTGTATTGGAGGTTGGTCTTGGCCCAAGTAGTCCCATGACTTGGGGCGTCATCTCCCCTACACCTCTTAAACTCCATCCCGACCACGAAAATCTACCTCAATTATCTAGTATCAAGGAAACTGCTTTCTTCGCCAAGTGTTCTCCAACTAATGTATTCGCCCCTCAGAGGTTAAACCCATACTGAACAATTTACTTTCAAACAAATCTCCTGGATGTGACTTCTGACTCCGTTAAGCCTCAGCTAACTCCCACACAAAAATTTAGTCTTCCTCGGGTCTATTTTCAACTGTACCCTTTCAATTTCAAACTTCCCTCTTTTTTGGAATTTCACCATCATAATAGTATTCAATAAGCCTCGCAAACCAACCAATAACGCATCGTCTTACCGGCCAACAAGCCTTCTATCATTGCTCTCCAATATTTTAGAGAAAATCCTTATTTAAGGTCACCATCACCTTTGGACTCACTTCTATCAGCTGCACTAGTTTGGCTTCCGCTTCCAATGTCCTACAGCGGAGCAGCGTTGCCGACCACATTCCACAGCACCGGAGTGTTCAAGCACTTATGCACGGGTGCGTTTCTTGACGTGGCTAAGGGATTCAAACTCAAATCCAACCTACCACAATATTCCCGTATCCTTCACTTAAAAATACTGTCACTGTCACTGTCATAAACAAGTGATCTACTAAAATTATGCGTAGGACAAAATACATGTAAAACAATCTAAAGTAGTGAATAAATCAATCGTGATTTATGTTCTTTCTATTATCTGGTACCTTTTTTACGTAAATTTACTATTAATATCTTAGTCACATATTTTTCTCGTAATTAGTTTCTGTTCAGTCTTCCCTTTCCCTGTGGATTTATAATAAAAATTTGATTGTTACTGCCATGTATGATACAAAATTCGTCACCTGGGAACGATATTAGACTCATGAGCATACCCGACATGGTAACGGGATTGCACCTTGTACATAAACAAATACCTTTAGAACTTAGGAACTTAAGAAAATACACTAAAATATTGAACCATTCCAAAAAAGTAGTAAACTAACTAAGGATTGGTTCGGTAATCACACCTAAGCATTACAAATAGCTCATATATGATTAAGAATATTATCCCTGCGTTAAATGCTGAGAGACGACTGTGGAGTGCAACGATACTCCCCCGTGTCTAGAGACAAGTAAATTCACAAGAGGTTGATACTATAAAATTAAAAGTTTACTATCTCATAACTTCATATATAGTGATTTATTAATAATTGGGAACAATTATTAACAAAAGAATATTTTTGACTAAAATATTCATTGTTCAAACTCACTAATTCAATTTTTTATCACTTGTAATTTTTTTTTGTGAAAAGCCTATTTTTTGAGATGAGTTTAACGATATTTAAATGTATGGTTATATATCAATTTTACCAAGCGCTAATAGGTCATTTGCATTGGCTAGTGCAATTATCTCTACTCAACATCCGGCCCACTTTCATCTCTGGGTATCTCATGTCTTCATACGTGTGACCTCGTGTGGATACGATTTCAATATTTAATTTTCGTTTGCCAATATTTAATATTGAAATATTACAGTACCGTAGTAGTATAGACAATTAGCAATTTGTAACATTCTGCCATCGTTTGATAGCATTTTATTTTTGCTGTAAATCTTTTTCACAAACTATATTGACAGAGAGACCCATGGCTTTTGGGTGGTGGTTACATTTCTTCTCAACTTTTCCTTTTTTTTTTAATTTTTTAAGCTGCAAAAAGAAAAAGTGAGATCAAATAATTTCCCAGCCGGTGATTTCCTTTATTTGAAAAACGAACGTTCAAGCATAGAAATTGGTCCTCCCAATTTACCAATCAATTCGTATCATTCTGCCCTCCATATTGCAGCTATATATTATTTAAAAAATAATTTTGGTTTTTTATCTACCAAAACAAAAAAAATTGCTAGTAGTTGAACATCTTCAAACATATTGACGATAATCTATAATTTCTTTGCGTGCCCAGGTTTAATGTGTCTTCAATCTTTTTTTACCACTCTGTATGTCTGTTCTGGACAAGCTAGAGACATTCTGAATCTGTTCTTGTCGAATCAAGTACAAAGTATATCACATACGAAAAGATTCAAAATATGACAAAACAGTTCTATCTCAATTCATTTCACCTTTTTGAAACGGTCAGTCTTTGATCATATACTTGGAATCATTTTCGTTATTGTTAGTCTTAAGCCTCATAATAAAATTTAGTTTTTCATTTCATTACAAGTTCTCGTGAAAATCAAAGGAAAATAATTGAATTGAGTGGTTTTGTTAGTGATTGCAATAGGTGATGTGATTTCTTAATGGCAAGAAGCAATCGTTCCAACCTCTTCAAGTATAAATACATACAAAGTTTGTCACTAAAATATAATTAATCAAAAAAGGCTTAACGGTCAACACAGTAAATACCTGTGATAGTTTCTGCACGTTAATCTGTCCTCTTGTGTTCGGTAAATTTGAACATTCTGCAGACATTTGAACCATTTTAATCATGTTTAACTATATCCATATCAATGAGTTCATATTTTACCCGTAAATCTATGTTATTGTTTTGTTTTTTTTGTCATTTTCAGTAGGTTAATGATGGTTTTAGATTGATAATAAAACGAATCATCACACCAAAAGGTATTTATTGGTTAATTAAAACTTGTGACTTTGTAACATGTTTATGCAGTGAGCCTGAAGATAAGACAAATTATGGCAATCATTTTATCGATATCCTGTGCATAAATAAATTAGATTTGTTTAACATTTTAGCCGGGCATTTGTTCAATTGCTTTTGGTGGCTAAGTCAGCCATCCCAATGAAGTATCTTAGGCTAAAAATACTGAATAGTTTTATCACAAGCAATATATGCAGTGAATTTATTAAAATATATTTCATCAAAATAACAGTAAAATACTTTACTTATTTAATTCACATTTTTTTAACCCATGTAGTATATGTTATTAGTTTATTTAAACAAATATAAACTTCTTGCCATATTACTAATATTAGTCTCCTAAGAGAAGCTAAAATGCCTGCGAAAGGAAGCGAAGTTAGTATACTAACCTGGATCCTGGTTGTAATGCAATGCTGGTTAGTATGGTCATGTGATTGCAGGCACAACTGTGGCAGCATAATTTTTTACAATTCTTTTTTGTTATTAAGTAAGTTACTATACCAAGATCAGTTATTTGATTTTTTTTTCTTCATAGCCCCTTTAAATTTACAGATAATTATATACAATTATAAATCCTCAGGCGAATCTATTTAAAAATTATTTTTGTATTTCCTGTAGCATCACCACATTATTTCAAGTTTTGTTATATTATAAAAATTATATAATATAATATACAATTATAATGATGCACATTATACATGACTGGACTGAACTGTTTCACCTTTATTTGGATTTTTTTTTTTTTTTTTTTTTTCTTAGCTCTCAAACTTATAAAATAGGATGTGGGAAAATTATTTTGGGCTAATGAGTGCCTTTCACTAAGGGGAGTCCCCCAATAATTTACGCCAAATTATGGAAGCAATTATTGGTCACTTCATTCAAAGTTAGAAACCATTTTGTCATTAAGTAAGTTACTCCTCACTTTAGCCATATGTGTATTAATTTTACATGAAATGAACATTTTATTTTGAAAATCATGAAAAATACAACAATATCTAGTGTCATTAATAAAATAACTACCAGGCGTAAAAAAACTAAAATGCCTAATAATGTAGTGGAAAAGCAAACTAAAGGTCCCATAGTTTTGAAAGCCAATACACAAATGTTGCTTGTTTTTTTGTTTTTTTTACTGTGTTAACAAATAACAAATAAAAACAGCCATTAACAATTGAAACATAATTTTGTTCCTATCATATTGATATGATATTATGAGTATGAAATTATAAATATAATAATTATATTATAATAAGATAATCCCACATCATTAATGATAATGCCTACTTAGCTCAATGACAAATTTAACTCCGATAGGAAAACAACATCAATTCAGACTCAACTCGAGATCAGCTAGCATATTTTACGACGACTAAATTTTGTTCCATTATTTTTATTTAAATTTAGCTTTATGATATGCTTTTAATTATTATATATCTGATATATTATTTGTTTAAAAGAAAAACAAAACAAAAGCACAAAAGACCAAGCACACGCCTTTCATTTTAATAGTGTTAACTCCCATGTATACTGAATAAGCGAATTGTAATTTTAAAAATAAAGGACTCGAAAGAAAAATCCCAGATACAAATGTTCATAAATGTTAGATTAATTGAAGTTATCAAACCCTGGTCTTCAGTCAGTTCCATAATGGCACATTCCATTCATTACTATACGTACTTAGTTCGTCCTAAAACGTTATGCGTATACATCAGCAGGAGCCACTGATGTGAACATTGTCATCATATTCACGAAAAATCCCAAACCCTTCCTAATGAGATAATAATTTTACAAAATAGTTTATCTGCTCAAATACGACAAAAACAACTCACTGCTTTCCACTCAAGAGAATACGCATTGCTGAGAGCGGGAATTATAAAGTGTCATAGCAGGATAAGTATTAGCACTTCATGTGCTGGCCAGCTATGTGATGTTCAGTGGCTTTCTCGGGTAAGGTGAACCAACCATCTTACTAACTTAATCAATGACCTAAAGGATGTTTAACGGGGCTCAACTGGTAAGTAGGTCATACTTTCAGCACACCGCAAGCCCAAAGGCAAAATGCCGGAAAAGGTTGTCATTTTTACATCTATTCCTAAGCTAAGGGTTAGTTAGTGATTATCACTATTCGAGCGTAATACTGACGACCAATATATACCGGTTGATCAACCGGCAGCACACCCCATTCTAGCACCAGACCTTAGACCACATGTAATGTTATGCTACAGTAGGATCCGCAGATGTACAAGGCGTGCAGACGACTGGAGAGGAGTGAAGCCCAGATGTCCCACTAATGGAGGAGATAGATGCAGCTATCTGGATGACTGATGGAAGGCCCCGTATTTACCCTCGACCGCCCACGTAAACCATTGTCTCTTATCTCGTCGTCTCCATTAGCACCTCAGCCTTTCAGTCATTTCCGCGACGGCTTCATCAGAGCCTGCCCCGCTCGGCCCACGCCTTATTTGTTCGTCGTATCGGCATGCATCCAACATGGCTGACTAACACTTCTCACTAACCACTCCGTCTCCTATTCGTCTGGAAAGAAACAATAAAGTAATTTCATGGTTAAATCATCGTGAAACCAAACGAAGGAGTTTTCTTTCATACAAATCGGAGATGATCCAGTCAATCTTAAAGTTTACAAGTATATTTGTAACATCTTTGTACTTTCGTATGCATGCTGATTACAATATAATAACGGAAAGAAGAAAAAATATAGATAGGTCTCGTGCTTTTATACCTAGCGTTTCATTTAAACCACCTGTTTAGCCAACTTCTTCACCATGGGAAAATTGACTCTTCATCTCTATCTCTCTCTTTCTCCCCTACCCAACCCCACCGGGGCAGTGGCCAGTTTGACGAGACCGAGATGATATTTTTGAAGAAATAATAATTTGTGTTGGATTGTTGTTTTTCTTGTTTAAAAGTTCTGAAAATTGTTTACTTTTAAGTAATTTCTCTCCAAAACCTATCTACTCCGTAATATGTAATATTTGACATCAATGGTACCACACATATAATAACAATTATTATTATTTATTTTTTTCCTTAAAATTATCAGCCACGTGTATAAGTTAAAATAGCTCGTGTGTGCGGGATGGTTGGGATAAGACTGAATTCCCTTACTCTTTTACTCATAAATTCTAGTAATCTGTCTTTTTAGTTCAAGGTATGATTTTATGCAGTGAACAAAAAAACGTTGAGGGAATGAGAAAATAAGAGACCTAGTTAACAAGTGCATTCGCGAGATTCCTGACGAAATGTTTATTAGTGATGTGGGTATTTATATTATCCGTCCTGTATAAAACCAGTTTCGACTGCCCAACGTTTTAAGTTAAGGACATAAAGAAAACAAGGAAAGAAAGTTAAGGTTTTAAAATTCTTTCTTAACTCCATCTTCTTACGTGGGTCAACTTTTAACAGACTTCTACCGTGATTTAGTTAGGGTCGGTATCCCCTTTGATAAAATTAAATCTCATTTCAATGGGTGGAAAAGTATACTGGTAGAAAAATGCCTCACCGAAGCACTCTAAGTAATAACAATACTATTTAAAATTTATATAAATATTGTAAACAAACAAAATAGATGTTGTTGTTTTTTGTCAAATTTTGGTCACTAGACTTAAGGTAATTGCATTTACATATTTCTCACTTTTAGTTACATATTTCTGTGAGAAAATGAAATTTTATTATACATAAATCCCAGTCATGCCTATTAAAAATGTCTGCATAATCCCTTTCTAAATACTTTTTGATAATAGTTTCGAAATTTATGGTCCATATCACGGACTCCATACACTCTAAGCGGGCAATTAAAATGAGGTCGTAAATATTTGTAGAAGAACAATAAATTCCAGTGGAGCCAATAAAGTCGGTAGAGCATAAACCACGCCAGTGGCAGCGGAGGAAGATAGTAACAAGAGTCTGATCTAAAAATAGGCGCTGCAGCAAGCTCTCTATCCCTTTGAAATAATTTAATAATTGAATTGTTTCCCAAATTTTATTTAATAAATAGTATGTTGTATTCACTCAACTGTACAAATTAAAAAACGCTTAATTTATAAAAAAAAGATAACCTTTCTATAAAGCCAAAAGAAAAAGGGTTTTGTATAAAACAATTGTATAGTCTTTCCACAAAGTTAGGGCCTCCAGAATTCATGGAGAAAATTTGAAGATTGATTTAATCTAACCCTGTTAGGACACTGATTTTTGTGAATTTCTAGCTGTTTACGAAGGAAACTATCCGAAACTTTTAAATATCTCATTTTTATTCGTTATTGAAATCAAATTACAACATTGCAAACGTTTTGAAATTGACTAACTTTAAACAGTACCGTTGATGTTTCACAGTGCCCCTCAAAATGTTCTTTCTTCACAAAGGAATAGAGAAGGACAGCCGGAGCTTATGGTCGTGAATTAGCCTTACTGATTTTTTATTTTTTGAATAAGTTCAAAAATCAAAAAAAACGCGAAGAAGAAAGTTAAAAAAATTTATGAGGCTCAATTTTAACTTATTTTGTTGAGTTGAGAAGTTAGAAGTTGTATTGGGCCCATGTTTGGCGGGAGCTACAGCTGGCTTTAAGGCGCTCAAGGTACACCTTAGATCGCCTCCGCATTTGCCACGCAATATCATAACGAAATAAGAAAAAATACTAAGCATCTGTCAACAAGTTGTTAAATAATTATTAAAAGTTTACTAAATCAATCAATCGCATAACTACGCACCTGATTTATTGTATGGCTTATTTAAAGCAATAAAATCTCTTTCAATTTTAAACAAAATATGCATCCACGCTTTTCAATCTGCTATTCGCTTTGCCCAAAAGTTATGGAGGGGTTTGGTTTCTTAGCATACATTTGTTTCCTGTTTCTTCCTTTTTATTTCTATTATCCAAACTTAGGAAGTCTAATTTTAAAGTATTTCAATATTTTCCAGGCTACTAATTAATATTTGTATGTATGGTGAAGCAATGCAACTTTATATGATGCATCGTAATGTCCTGCAAAATTGTAGGTTTTCAGGCGAACAGTTACATTTTTGGATTACGAATCTCCCCTTTTCTTCGTTCTAGATGTGATGATATCACTTCTTAACGTATTTTCAAATTGCATGCCTATATTTTTATAAAAATCTCAAAAAGTAAAGTTGTAAAGTAAATAAATCACGATTTTTTATGTTCGTAAGTTTGGATTCATATTGACAATATATCATTGTCCAACCAACCCCTTCGAATAACTCTCTCCCTGCTATTTCCTCTAGAGCTCCTAGATTCTGCTTTCAATAGTTTTCAATTAATTAATATTATATGAACCTTTATTAAATAGAGAAAATAAAGGCGACTGATCCTTGGAACTGCTTAATTTATTCATCGGCAACAGAGGCCGTTCTGGCTTAGGAAAATAGCCCATTGGATTCTCCTTCGATCTGGATGAATATGTAAAGGGTTCTCTGATATGCTGGCCACGTGGAGAGGAGGATAAGAGACGACCTGAGCAGTCCCTCTCCAGCTCCATATATCCCTCAGGCTCGCAGACTGGCTAATGAACACCACCGGCCCCAGATGGCCAGATAGGTGGGGCACACTGCTGATTTGTGAACGGCTCCAGTACAATAGCGATAGATAAGGGCCACTTTAGGAAGCGGTCATTATCGCATGTGCGCTCTAAGTGCAGCCCGTTGTAGGGGGCGCTCCGCATAGGATTCATGCTACATTCCTTCAATGAGCTCGGTTCCTAGTCCCTATTTTAGTCAATGGCTTGATAGGGGATCGCATGGGTTTCACGTTAGATTGCTAACTTAAAAAGCACATGTTGTCATTTTACGCTTTGTATTGACTAACATAGACTAGACATTGAGTTAGTTCATTGTCACGCTAAATAAAGCATTTTTATCATACCTTCCAGCCAGAATATGGTTATTGGAATATATCGTTAATGCAAATACAAAAATCGAAGGATTTCAGGAGTGCCAAAAAACTGATACATTTTGTACTATGAATCGCCCCTTTTTTCGTTTTTCTTCGTTCTAGGTCTCATGCTATCACTTGTTAACTTATTTTAAAAATACATTACTAGATTTTCGATAAAACTCGCAAAAAAAAAAGTTGTAAAATAACAAAAAAATTTCGATTTTCATGTTAGTCAGTTTGTATTTGTATTGACAATATGTCACTGTCCAACCAACCTCTCCTTTGTTGTACCAACCTCTTCACCAAGAATAAATATAAGTTCCCCTCTTCTCGTACAGAAAATACCCACCTACGTTTTCATATTTTAATAATAAAAACCTTAGATGTCAGTTAGAGGGGGGAAACTAGTTCACGACACAGCTGAAGCCCACTAGAGGGCGCGGGTGTAGCCCAGACTCTATAAGCCCAGCCTATATAATGCCGAAATTCGGAGCTTTTTCCATTCATTTGGAACCCGGCACATGAAGTGAACCCTGATCTCTCTCGGTTTTCGCATACCCTTAGATACCGAGTGTGCATTCATGGTCATTCCAAGACCACATAAATCACCTTTAATGCCTACCCTGTACCTATTCTCCTGAACATAGTGCACTGTCGGGGCACAGCTTCTAAGATCTTATGGAGTCAGATCAATACGAATAAAGCTGCGCGCCGACTAGGCCACTAGCAAAGGTCAAAGACGACAAGTTTACCTACTACTATCTCTTTCTTGATGCCCACCGGGCCGAAGAGACCCTAGCTCGCGGCGGGTTAACAGGAATAGATTTAATGGATGTCCTAGAGATGGAAATGCTCTATACCAGTGCAAGAGGGATTGACGCAACTCCCCCCATGAGTCTAAAACGGATATGGCCATAAAGGGGGAAAATCTTACTAACACCAAAGTAAACCGCCAAGGGGTATTTGTGTCCAAAAGCAAAAATCACCCGATAAAGTGATCACCACTTCGATCTTTGCGATTAATCTTCTGTCAGCCACTCGCTCAGACCCATTACACTGAACAATGGAACTCTTGAGTAAATTATATGGAGAAGGAGGCCTCTTGTCAAACAAAGCATTATAGAGAATCGCTGAGGCTATTTTACTGTGGACCTGAATCTAGAAGCTTGTGCCGGAAATGTATAATGTAACAAATCACCAAGTACCGGTGAAATATTGATATCATATAAAAAAAACCTTGCTATAAAACCCTGCTATCACGGTTTGTGTTGAAAACGTTTCTAAGTAAAGATCATTCACGCACAATAAAGATTGGTATCTAAAGTTGGGTTTACACGTTGACAGTTTTCTGTCACTACCACGGCAGCTAGCAACTTTCGCAGCAACTGCCATGGAGTAAACTGTATGACATGCCAGCATTTCCTCCTGCGGCAGCGCTAAGAGCTGCCATATGTATACGCTTTGACAATGAACTGTCTCACCTTCTCTCGCAATTTTTTATTCGTGGGAAAACGTTTTGATTTAGGGGAGGTGGTGATTGTTTTGATACGGTCTTATGGTTGCTTTTAGATTATGTCTGGCCTTGGAATGGAAATTGAATCGTTACACTCTTTTAATATTACTGAATTCTTGGAGGAGATGCCATCCTGAGTTCAAAAACGGTGAGAAGGAGCAGAGAGGTCCCTCTTTCAACGCTTCAATCTTGATACAACGAAGGAATTGAGACAAAAAGATTTATTCAGAGAATTCATTTTCGAGTGCGCAATATTTTATTATTTATTGGTGCGCCGTTTAATATCGATAACTTCGAAAACAACTGCAGCTACTGCAGCAACCAATACTACATCCGCCATTTTTCCAACTGACTGTCACCAGGTTAGCTGTCGTCGTGCAGACAAGGACATTGTTCAACTAGCCAACTGACTAACTGTCGCCGTGTTACCACCGCCTTATAGACAAGCGGTAAAATTGGTATTCATTCAGGATCCGCAAGTTGTGAGTGATGGATGTTGATAGAGTAAGGACAGAGAAGGTCGAAGAAGTGCCTGGGAGTGGCAGGTTGAGAGCATTTATATCAGTTAGTGGACGACAAAGAGAAAAATCTAGAGGATTAGACGAGCTAGCGGTTTGATTAATGCTGACTAGAGGCCGCCTCACGGGTCCCAAGGGCTTACGCTTCTCAATAGGGTATTATCCGCGGCGTGTCGGACTGGCTTCAACGCCGCCCAGGACAATATGCTTTAATTGGACGACTGGAGGCGACTGGCGTTGGGCAAGGCTAGGCCTTTATAATTTATTTTTCGGGACGCAAACCGAAGAAACGGGTAGCCTTGAAATTTCAGCAAATTTTTATTTTAAATGAAAGAAATCATCCATGAAAAGCAAGACATATCCATTGACTTATTAATTAACTCCATAGTTATTATTAGTCCATAGTCTATGGTAGGATTTTACTTACTTAATCAACCATCCCTAATCATCATACAACTAAAACTTAATCTTATTATCAAAATATGGCCTATTATAGAACTGTTTCTAACAATCACTACTTTTAGTGATTGACTTTCATGGTAAATATATCGTAGGGGAATTTTTACCTGATCAATTAACTGAAAGGTTCATAAGGAACAAGAATTATATTTTTTTTAAATCCCACCTCATGTACCACCAAATACATAAAATTTTAATTATATTGGCACTTATTTGTATCTTTTACCATTATATGTTTCGTTTTCGTTCACCAAAAGTGTGTTGTGATGAATAGTGATTGAGATATTTACTATGTATTAACATTACCTTTTCAAATATGACACAGATACGATAGCCAACCAATATATACAATAGTAAAAAATAAAAGACTCTTCTACGACAATTACTAATGAAATTAGCAAAAAAAAATGAGTTATTCTAAATAACACAATATATCAAGATATATATACATATTTCACCATATCACAAACATGAGTCCCGAGTATTATTAAATATACGTTTAAAATTGTATATATAATCTTTTATAATTGTGATGAAATTACAATCTGCCTTATTGGGCAATAGGCAATTGTGATGAATGTTCTCATTCATACCCTATTTACAATTCTTCATTCACTCAAAATTTTAGGTCTATTGCATTATTTTTAGACGTACGTAATAGATTACGTCCGTGATGATCCAACCCAAGGATCGACTATCGCTCTCCACATTTCATTAATAGAGCAGACCTGTCCTCCCGCTGCTCCACGATCATTTATTAGGCCAGTGAAGAGTATGCACTGGTGATATAATGTATTCCGGTTGGGCAACTGAGCGCGTGCGCCTCGGCCACGTTGGCCAATATGGTAATACTCCTGTTTATCTCAACTGGTAGCATACTGTCTGCATCCCAACAGCCTGTCCTACCAATTAATTCTACTTACCCTTTCTACCTCCTGGCGTCACTTGGGCGGCTCATCCAAGCATTTACTTTTGTTGATATAACTATAATTTTTTTAACGGGTCGATTCCCAGCTCCGCTTTACTTTAAAACAAGTACGAGACGTTAGCATCTTTGGTGTCCTGTGGCCTGAAAAGATTACCTCCAAAATGATCTCATTTCTTGAACATCCGTTCTGTTCCTCAACCAGCCAACCTCTACGGTTCCTCTGTATTAGGGTGGCAGCTTTGTTTCTTTAATACACATAATGTCTCGGGATAGGTTTTCGGGTGATAAACAAATTAGATTTTTCTTATATTATTTATAAAAACAATATATAATAGATTGTATTAACTAATTTTACGGAAAATCAATAAGAAGGACAGATTTTACCTGTTGACACGAAAAATAAAATGCTACTCACTGCTCCTTATAGTATTCTTTAACTTACTCAATGTCCCTCCATGGTTCTAATGGGTTCGTCCGAGATAGTGTGAATGTTGAGTATAAAACAGTTCATGTGAGGTTGATAGTGCGCATGCTCACAATTTTCATAAACCGGTTCCTTCCCTCAGCTTTGCTCCGAAGAGCCACCACCCTTGAGGGAAGTAGAGATATGTCGGTCATCAAGATCAAGGAGATCCGATCATCTAAAATAACCACATCAATTAACTTCGATTCTCCTTTAAGAGCAACAAATGTTTCGTGTAAATATTATCAAAAACAAAGTCTTACCAGCGTGCTCCCCATCACATTCAAATCACCAAAAATTCATTGCGTTAAATACATAATGTTCAAAAGTCCAGTTTTAATTTCTATATATTCATTGCAAAATACTGTTGTTAGTTTTAATAAATTTATTTTGAAAAAAAATTTCTTTTGGTCTCCGGAATATCCACATTGTATATTAGACAGCATGAATGGTATGATATACAATAGCATGTGCAGAAGCATCATTCAACATCTATGATATGCAGATTACAAATTAAAATATTTCCAACTTTATTGGTTCTGCTTTTTTTTTTTTTTTTCTTGGCGGTTATCTATACCTGTTAGTAGTAAAAAAATATTCTGCTTCTCTTTTTTTAATTCCCTCCCTCCTCCGCTGAACAATTATCATAGCTAAATCGCAGTTTGGGTACGCCCAGTATTTCATCAACCCTTTGAGTAAATAAACAAAACAAACTAATTAATTCGAATAAGCATTAGTGAAAATTTACTATTATCAATGGTGATAATTATTTTATTTTATCAATTGGTAATATTACATAGTATTAATTCATCAGCTCTAAGCGAAATCCAAAACAAAATAGGTTTTAACCATATAATTATTACGACCCGAATCGCCTTAAGGAGAACGCAACTTCACGCATAAGAACAAACATAAGAGCAAACATAAATTACTCGTTTTTGGACAAAATTCCTACTCAGAACAATTTGTAGACTCTTTAGTGGAGGCAGAGGTATTTTTTAGATTAAAGTTTTACTTATTTTTATTTGTTTTTTGTTTATTGAAACGCGATTTTTAGTGATGTCACTTATTAAAAATCAGTCTAACCAATAAATTGATCAATCGCGATCATTTAATAAGACTTTACCAAACTCACGTCGAAGTCCCTCGAATTTTTCTTGATGTTGCTTCTTCTCTTTGACTGTTATTTGACCATGTTATTCATCTGAGATCTAACTCTCTTGACTGTTAGCTTGTTTATATATATATACACACTTGAAAGACACGATATCGTTCGTAATCGACCTAAACAGAATTTTAATAGGCAAAAATAGAGACAAATAGATTTTAATAGAAAATAGGGAGGCAACTGATCCTTTGATAGTAAGAATTTACTAATTTAGCATACAAACAAAATGTTCAGTGAATTTACTTAAGTTATTATGTCTTTTCACCAAAAGATGATATCCTACACTGGTACTCACATGCAAACTTTGATCTTTATTAAAAATTAAATAAATAATGGACTAAAACATAACACTAGCGTACACGGCAAGCTATCAGATGAATACTTGACAGACCAACTTAAATACAACTAATAATAAACAAAGCCGTTTTGAGTAACAATATGGACTGACTGGTTTTTGGTTGGTCGTACAAAATTCAACTTAGCGAACTTTTCCGTACCTGCATATCACCTGTTAGTCTATGTCTTTATCACATGCCAAATATTTAGGCAATTGCCCATATTATTTCCTACCATGTCGCTATTTAAAAAAAGTTAAAATTAATAATGATAATTATTCCTTACCCATGGATGAGTTGCCGAACCATTTTCCCTATATTCTCAAAAATTTTATTTTACAGTTTGTTTAAATCAACTATAAACTAATTTGTATGATTTTAAGTATAAATAAAAAAAAATTAATGAAGTAAAAGTATAGGAAAAATTGTCAGATTTCGGGCAGTAGGTAATCCCCGCATCAGTTTCTTAAACACATTGTTAAATAATGCGAATTTATTTATAGTGAGCTTCATGTTGGGTTCCCACGGGGTGTGACTCAAGAAAGTGAGTATTGTTGATACACTTAATATGAATTAAGGAAATCAATTACATTAAAATTAATTTTGTCATTAAAATTTGTATGAAATGCCAAATCTTGTGTGCACTTCAGTATTAATGTAATTAATTTCCTTTATCTGTATTAAGTGTATTAATAAAACTCACTTCCGCGATTCACGTCTCGTGAAAACTCGGTATTGTAGAGTGGTGATTCCTAAAGTTACGTACTAAATATAATAGGTTTTGCCAAGGAGCCTTTGTCCTCCAAAAAGTAACAAGTCGTTTAAAACTGAATTTCTATGCACTGCTTATAATACAACGAATTGTTTTCATGTAAACAGTTCAATAAAGATAGATATAAAAATAATGGGGTGAAAATGTTACTGACTATTTTTCACTGACATTACTTCATTTCTCATTTCTTTAATTTCATACATGATTTTTACATCAGTTATAGATAGTTTTTTTTTTAAATATATTTAGACAAAATAAAGTTAGAAACTAAAATAACAATATGGGGAGTTTAGTCAGGTCCTGAATGATTAGCCTAAACATTTAATAAATAATTGTGAAATACAATACATTTTTGACCAAAAACACCATTTTATTTGTTTATAGAAGGTAGGTCACTATAAATCACTTATTAAAGAAAAAAATACTGCTATAAATATTTAACAGGTGTTTCTGTTTTACTTTATTTTATTGTTATTTTACCATCAATGTTTAGAAGTTTTTATTGAACTCCTTATTATATATAAATGTAAATTTCAGCAATAAGTATGTTTTTCACTTATTATATCACCGTTTATTTTATGAGTTTATCCAATTACTATAAATATATATACACAAAGATTAAAACAAGCTCTGCGATTTATGAAAAAAAATTACAGGTATTCTGTCTTATCTCAATGTATAACAGCAATCCCCCATACCCATAGCAGGTAGCGACCAAGACCAGGCTAGGTCTATGGCTGCCGAGAACAAAGGCCCACCGCATACTGGAATCTCATTCGGTACAATAACGAGGCAGATGATTGGGTCAAACGACACACTATTAGCTATAAATAGGGGCATATCTCGGCCTGTAAATCATTCTCCCGACGACTCGCTAACTGATGACTTGCGGCTGCACTGATGTTCAAGACTTGGCCTTCTCATTTATGAAAACCTCTCTTCCTGAAAAATTTCTCTTCCTAACCTCGCTATGTTTTAGTCCGGCCTTGTCAGACCCCACACTCTCCTAGTGGGATTCTCTGCCTTCGTCTCGCTAAAACTAGCAGCTCCTTGGGAGAGAACTCTCCCTAGCGGACAACGGTTGTCGTGGCCCTACAAATTTACCGAGTAGTGTCTCCCACGGCAATCCAGTCTGCCTCTCTCCGGTTCACACTCGCCTTGAGGATCCGGATCCTTGGACTCAGATACCGAGTGTGAATTCGTGTCATTCCAAGACCACACAAACTACCTACACTACCTACCCTATACCTCTTCTCCTGAACATAGTGCATTGTCGGGGCACATCAAATATGGAGTCAGATAATAAGACCGTCATGAAACGATTGTCCAGGTCATAACCTAATCAACCCTCACTTCGTCACCATGGCTAGGGTAACTAGGCACCCCCCTTGTGACGACCCGACAGCGTTAAATGGGAACAAGACAGAAAAAAAACTTATTATGTCAGCAACAAAACCCTTCATAACGATGTAAATATGGCCTACATTCTTCAACTCATCCCTTCCAAGTTCATGAAATTTCATAGTAACCTAGCCAACCACCCTAATCCCGTATCACAGTCATTACACTGCGTCACTCATCCCTATAATCCTCCTCGGAGACTAAAATGGCAGTGGCCTCCTGACCTGTTATAAATACGTGACAGTGAGAGTCCTCTTGGCCAGCCTCCACTGGGTCGTATCCGGTTATGCAGCTGGTGGAGGAGCGTGGGGAACTTCCCAAGACTCCACTGCCTCTTTCCCATGCGAGGGGGTGTGACAACCATGTTGATTTGGGACGACTCTGGGCTGTTTGTGAATACTATATGAATGAGCGAGAGAATGAAAATTGTAAATATGGTATGAATGAGAACATTTATCACAATTACTTATTTCCCAATAAGGAAGAGTGTAATTTTATCACAGTAAAGAAGTTCTATTAATTAAATTAAAAATTAGAACAGAGGGGCCCTATTAAACATGTAATATTATTTGTTAGTGAGTCGAAATAGGAAGGTATCGCCTTCAATACATTTCTAAACACGGCGGAACGATAAATAAATAGTTAAGAGAAGTACCCTAGCGGATGTTCAAATTACACACAAAAAATATAAAAGTTGAACGGTGATTTAAACATGAGGGGATTCCATAAAAACTCCTCTCTCCGTACGTTGAGATCGGATCTTAATGTATTGTATGCTAATGTATCTATTGGGAATTTATGACGGCTAGTTTATGGCTGTTATCCAGCCGTACACACTAGCTATTGTTATACTTAGGCCGATACGGTAGCACAGCAGATACCGATTCGTATAACGGGGCATTATAATTTCAATCGTGCAAAATAAATTATAAATGACTTATAGATCTCATGCTTCCCGGCGTACGTTTTATTTTCTGTTATGTTTTCATTTCACCATTAATGTCCCACACATATTTGAAGTCTTAGGCCTCAATAGGACCTGGAGTCATTAAACACAATAATTGATTCTTTCTTTGCTGCTTAATTGCATTTAAAAGGGTCCTTGTTCAAAACGTTAATGATAAAATAGAAAAAAAATCTATTCTCGGACCTAGCCCACTCTGAATAGCAACATAAAACAGAAACGTAAATTAAATTCTGCCTAACAAATACAGTATTTCACAAAGACACAAAATACTCAGCAAAAATTGTTCATCTCATTAAGAACAATAAACCCTCTAAAAACACACCAGAAATTGTTTATTAGCCTGTCACATCAATCCCTAACTTTTTTTTAATATTGATCCCATTTTCTCCCAGTGAAGTTATCTTTTCTCATAACAGTTAGCTTAGAGGATAAGTCCGCAGTATTGTTTAAAAAGGGCTATAAAATACTATCATTATATACTTAACTTTAGTGACATATTTCACGAATCAACTCAGATATTGAAGTTTTTATGTTGTTTTAAAAACCTTAGATCTGTGCTTGTCAGTCTGATTTACATTCCTTTGAATTGTTCTAGGAAAATGGCATTTTATTTTAAGGTTTCATTTCATTTGATAGTTCAGCAATATGACAAATCCTGTCAATCTTTTGTGGGGAACCAAATACATTCTCCATGTTCCGATTGGTAAAGTGTAATATTAAATAAAGTAATTAAAACTGTCTGTGAACTCCCTATTACGTAGAAATACGTGATTTTGTGTGGAATTCTGATGATGTGTGGTGAAGCTATCGGGATCTAGACTATTTATTCTAAACTATTATTTAAACCTTTCTAAAGCGGGTTCACTACTTTTTCATTTACGTAACAACTCATTTTCCCCAATGAAACATAGTGAACCCAGTCCAGATTTTGTAGAGTACATTTGAATTTTCAAATAGATTGAATAGTTGTCCTCTTTCCCTCTCCCGGAACTATCAAACAGCTATTCATTAACCAGAGTTGTTAAGTGACTACGATGTGCCTGTAAGAAAAAATCGTTACGCGGGAAGCAGGCAATCTAACTTGAGTATCTGCAATTAATGAGCAGACGCGTCAACCGCAAAGCTACGGGGACAGTTTTGATAGGTCATAGCAGAACTATAACCATCATTGAGTTAGTAATTTAGACTTTTATCACACATTGTCAATGTGTAATAATATTTTGCAATAGACATACATTATTGAAACAGATTTTATCATTCTCTTAAAGATGAAAGATAAAACGTGGAGAATGTGTGAGGGAGAAATTGTGAATTATTCCCCTGACCTTTCCCTTTGTAGTGTTGTTCTGCAACGACCCCCTTTTGCCAGTTATAATTCCCCATGTTGGTAATTGTTCTGCCGGCCGATGCAGAAATTCAACTGTTATGAAAGAGGAGGTGAAGGGATGGAAACAAACAATTAGATTGACAGACAACAAAAGGGATTGTCCACCCTATTGAAGAAGTGGCACCAGAACAAATTTCGCTAATTCGTCCGTCCTTATTAATTCTCCTTATAAAATCGAATACAACGGGTTGTTGAGCAACCGGAGAATAGGGATTCTTTTCTCTGTTATCGTGTCTTCTATTATATTTATCTCCTTTATGAATGTCATCTTGGGACATCGTTTCAGGATTATTGTTCAACATGTGAATTCAACACAATGGAGACACCATCACACAAAGGACTTCAATGTGCTTGCGTGACAATAACTGTCACCGGACGGAAAAGTTAGGAGAAATTTAAAGAAACTCATTATCTTCAGTGTAAGTAAATGAAAAATCTAAGTTACTATTAATGCGTAGGCCAACTCACATTTTTCAATATACTTTTTCTGCGATGAAAGCTAAAAGGTTGCGAAAGTAGTCTTGTACTAGTTAAAGTCAGTTTTTTTAAATCATTCAATGGATTTTTTTTGATAAATCATGTTTCCAGCTTACCTTCGAGAGGGTTCTGATCATGTAGTGTCTAATAGATATAATATATTATTGACTCTTACATTATGAGTAAGGAGAGCACAACCTACATACCAAAAAATGTTAGTTAATTTCTGTCAATTTCGGCTTATTTATATAACGCTTAGCGGGAGCACTCGTCCACGAGCGCAGTAACTGTTTTCTGAAACAAGCGAACGTTAGAGGCTATCAGGCCGTTGGATTTATTGCATCACCACGGATACATAAAAGGGAAAGGTCAAGAGAAGTCGATTAATCACACCAATTAGCCACTACCAATAGAAGGGGGTAAGAAGAGACCCGCGGAGGAGGAAGACTGGGGCCCGGGCCGCCTAAAAGAGTTGATGGATAGAAGAGGACAACGCCGGCCTGTCACACCGCTGTGTGATTTATTAATCGGGTGATATATAAGCCGAAATGATGCCGCTATTATAGCCTTATTACAAAAGGCGAGTGAAACCTGTCGTTGTAAGCACATATTTAGCTTTTGTTTCTACGTCTCTTCCTAGAACATCTCAAAGGAAATGCACTCCTACTTACCTACAAGTTATGTCACAAGAAGCTTTAATGAAGAATTAAACAAACTTATTTATCGACATTTCGACGTATGCATGTCTGCGTCAGGTCCATTTGATATGGCCAGATATGAAAGAAACAGGGTATTGAGGGACTTATTACTTCCTTCTTAAGACCGCCTAAAATAAGGTCCTGATGCAGATCTAAATATTCCATATCCCATCATAATGTAATAGAAATCTTACTTATCTATTTTACTCACCCAAGCCTATTTTCATATACATATATTTTCCATTTTCATCAATATTTTCTATCGTTTATTTATCATGCATGTTTTAATAATATTTGTTTTTCCTTTTTATTATACGATTATCTTTAATTTCTTTAGTACGATTTTTTTATCTATTGTCTTACTTCACTATAGCTTTCAAGCCTCCTTCTTCGCTCTGAACCTCTTTTAGAATTGATGATATGATCAGTTCTCCACGGCTGAGGGCACATTAAATACAGGAATTCACCGCCTAGGGCCAACATCACTAGTTCCTGAACGCACCTCTGTCGGTCTTACCTCTTTGTAAGGTGTGCAATGTATTTAATTTTAACAATAATAATAGTTCTATTGTTTCCCCAAAGGTACTTTAATAAGCCATCTTAGATGTTGAAAGACAAATTAAAAGAAATCTAAACATCCGCAATATCGACGCGAGTTTATACTTTTTGTACAGATACTTATCATTGTAGCATTTTAACCAATAAGTAATGAACATGATTTGAGGTATAGAGCAATATTTGTAGCAAAATAAGAATGCAGCGATAAAAAAAAATCATTAGCTACTAATTAAATAATAAATCTTCTATCTCTCCAGATCATATTCTTTATTAAACAAATAACGTTTTCACCAGCTCTAAGCTGTCATCTTCAGTTGCTAAAATTAAAAGGCATACGACAAAAGCATCGACTGGGCATAAGGAGGCAAATAAACTCAATCATTAAACCACCCTACCCTAAAAACCCACCCCTTCCATACCTCGTAAATAAAGCTAGTTGTCGGATGAACTCAAAAGAGTTAGCAAACCTATTTTAAAGCCTAAATTAGTTTTCGGTATTTCTAACTTATTAGGTTTTTCACATCATCAATTTTTTTTATTTCATTGGGTCAATTTTGTAATTATTTGCAACTTATTTGTCGATTATTTATTTTTTTAAATAACACACAAAATGGATGGATGCCCGTTTAGACAACGCATTTTAGCAGTTAGGTTTCATTGATTGATTTTTATTTATTGTTAATTTTAATGATTGATTTTATTTTTCTCCGTATACATAGTGGATGCTTTTATCATATGGCTTTTCATTTAAGCAATCGAATATGAAAGCTTAGAGCTGTCAAAAACGTTTGATTTTTTTATTAGAGACTGTAGTGCTTGAATTTTGTATGGTTTGACTGACTCAATAGTTCTAGTTCGCATGCTATGACTTCTATAACAATTGTGTGATATATTGTGAATTTTGTGTGTATTTCAATAATAGTTTAAAAAAATACCTTATTTGCTAAAGAACAAAAATAGTGACAGAGTCAGGACTGAAACTGAATTACGTTCAAAAATTTTAAAATTGGGTTATGCCACGTCAACCCCCAAACATCGTGCTAATATCTACTTTGTACATATTTTCTCTGAGAGCATCTCAAGTTTCAATATTTTTTAGAATTTGACTACAAAAATGACTTCTTTCGACCGTTTGTCTCTTATTTGTGGTGCAAACCTTTGGAACTCTATTCCCATCAATATTAGTCGCTCATCAACTTCTCCAATCTTTAGAGATCTTGACTTTACCAGTTCTTTACCTCCCTCCATTCAATTCGTTATTATTATTATTCTTTTATGATCGTTCTTTCATTTCCTATTTCAATACATCCCAGTAGTCTTTTACGCTCTTTTCTGCTCATTTGTATTTATTTGTTTCAATCTTTTTCTGTTGGTTCGTAGAATTCATCACATTTGCGCACAAACCCTTCATTATCTATAAGATAATCATATCTGTGCAATGTTATGTATTTTTTCTTTTTTTTTTGTCAGCTAGACTTACCTACTCTGTTCCTCTTGTTATTGTTACGAGGACAATGCCCTAGAATAAAGTATTTCTTTCATTTTTTTTTTCATTACAAAGTAGTACCCTGCATAAATGATACTTATAAATGATATTTATATGAAGTTACATATTTGTTATTAGCTCTAAGAACCTTTTATTTTATTCATTTGTTGTTCCAGTCCTTTCCTATGTGAATTATAAAATTTAAACACCGTATTTTCAACCCAAAGATTCAAACTATGTGTTAAATAAAAAAACCTTTACTCGCCGAATACGCCGATTAAATATAACCTGTAGGTATTAAGCGGCTACCTGGTGGAATGAGGGCCGGGCAGGGGCATAGTCACGACAGGAGTTGCTCCCGGAGCAGAGTGGCAGTTTAATAAAGAAGCGACCTCCCGTGGATAGCGCAGATCGGCGAGGGACAGCCAATCTTCAGCTACCGCATGCCGCCCGATAAAAATTGTTTCTACTGTCCGCCGCCAGGATCAGGGGATCTTAACGGGCGAGCATTCCTCATGGCCGGTCTCTGCATTGAGAATACCTGCATAAATTAAGTCTTCCTAAGTGATATGGAAATTCTTCATTCGAATGAGCATTATCTTGTGTCCACGTGCAACGGGGCGGTTTATCGTGTAAAAGATCGATATAGAAAAATATCTAGAAGAGCGCCAACACCCCGAATGAGACAATAAAAGTTGAAAGCATTACATCAAAATACCGAAAGTTATGACTCCTCCCGGAAATACTCACCGTTTCATATAGTCACGCACTCACATAGTTTCGCTTCACCAGAATGTTCGTACAAGCGATTGCCAAAAATGTAGATTCATCCATCTGTCACACCAGTGGTCTTTATACTCTACAATCTTATCCTAGAAGTGTACAGAAGTCAAAACCACTCGTTGAAGCTGACCTCCAGAAAGATCAAGGAGTATTCAAGTAGGACAAACCCAATTGTTGAAGCTGACTTCCATAAACAACAAGAAAACTACCAGTAGGCCAAACCTGGGAATACTTGCTCTCCGCTACTCCAAAAAGTGATATAAGAACATGGAAACGGAATAAAACAATTTGCCTTTCATTTCTAGATCTCAAAGCAGCATTAGATTCCATTCCGACGAATGGGATTTGGAATTCCTTAAGAGCCTATTCAAACTAGCATGAGGCTGGTAGAACAAGGAGGGTCCGTTGTATGTAAAGCAAGATAATTCGAGAATAATTAAACTTTCTAGCCACGAAAGAAAGCATTGAACAAAGGGAACTCATTTGGTGGAGACTTGTCTGCGGAATGGGTCCTGACCAAGACAGAACTAATGAAATTCATGGAAATAATGGCCTTGAAAAATACCAAGGAAAAATACCATGAGAGCTATATTTCCAAGTTTGGACTAGCCAGAGAAAAGGAGCCTTTACTAGAGCTAGAGACCTGAAAAAATTCTGAGTTGGCAGCAAACATCTACGCTGATAAGCCCAAAGAGGATGTTATAGGAGAAATTATACTTACACCAAAGTACCCTAGCTCAAATAGGCTACACGCCTGGTAATCTTGATTTTTGAATAGCTTAAAAAAAGCTCTGTATGGTTCTTTTTAATTGTCAATTTTGTAAATGATTTAAAAATTTAAATAATATTTCTTAAAAGAAACTATTCTTAACTATGATATGTTCCATATCCCCTTACTCCTTGCATTGCTCTAACGCCGTGTAGCAATGCGGAGTCTTGAATGGGTATCGCTGCACTTTTACAAAAAATAATAAATGTGAAAACTCGGTGTAATCATTCTTTCACATTATTCGGAAAGGATGGTATTTTTAAAAAAGTACGCCAAAGAACACTTAACTTGTGACACCACCAAAAATCATCACAATGCACCACGGTGTATAATGAACACTGACACGAGATAGAGGTCTGCTACTCAGTTCGATCCAGTTCTCACGATAGAGAAGATCTATAGAACATTTCAGTTCAATAATAACTTAATTGAGGCAAAGAGGTGGGGTAGATGAGTATACTGTCATTAGAGGGTTTCTTGCGACTCTCCGATTTAGTGCTCTCATCAATGGGAAAATCTGACCCACAGTGAAGAGCCGCTCGGTAATTGGCCCCGGTAAAAGAATAGATCAAATAGGGTGCAATTTTTTTATTTTGTTTTTTCAGCCATCTCACTTTGAATACTGGATCAAGTGTGTTAGTTAAGACGTCTTTGAGATTAATTAAGTAAGACACTCCGAGTATGTTTTTTTTTTATATTATAGCAGATTAAAAGTACAACGTACTCCGAAATCCATTAAATAAATTTAAGTAAGTAAGTTTAAATTGAATAAAATAAATAAAAGTTGAAAAGTATAAATAATAAATGAAAAGTAGTGAATTTAATCTACAGATTTAAAATTTTAATGAATTGGTTTAATAAATCAAAGCAAGAAAAGGATGTGCCTACATATCGGTGACCAGCATCCCAATGGGATTTTAACAAGCACAATGGGGTTCATTTTTCAAAATCTAAGAGATACGAATTAAATTTAGAAACTATAAAATCAAGAGGAAAGTAAAATTATTAAATTATGATATCCGTAGCCAAAATACATTCATCACATTCTAAAGGAGTTTAGTTGAATGTATATTTAAACAAAATTAGAGACTTTGAAAGTGAAGTAAATATATCAAACCCTAGTTCTTACTTCGACCTGGAGACTCTGTCATTTCTGTAAATTAAACGAGTTTGAAAAAAAAAACTACTCAAACCCTTTCTCCAAATATTTGTAGTTTTATTTTGTAAACCTCGGGAAATCGCTTTTTTGATGAAAAATAAAAAAAATTCAAACAGCTAAAATATTTAAATGATAAACCTGTTATAACTGGTTTGAAACATATTAAACACGCTATTAGTTGGTTCATAATGTTTTATTTAAAATTTTAAGAATTTCTTGTCAACCTACTGAGAAAAGATTATTCTAAATATTAATATAAAATATTTATCCATAAAAATAATGATAAAAAGAATTGAGGGTGGAGTGTATGTATATTATGGAATAAAACACCTTCTGTGTCTTCACAGCTTTATTGATTTCTACCCGAACGTTTTAAGTGGAGTATTCTGTCATTCTGAAGGGTTCGAGCTTGTCGTAACTACAACACTTGCCGGATTGGCTTTCGAACGGAACAAGGCGTCATTTAAATGACGAGATCGGCAATAAGCCAAGAAAGAATTACTATTATAAAAATGTATATAATGTTATAAATTACTGTACATACTAAACCTAATTTAGATACAAATAAAACTAGCCCTTTTGAAACTAGCAGATACCCTTAGTAGAATTCAGGAACAACCTCCTAATCCATTAGAAGAAAAAATTGTATCTGACAGTTGTAGATGACTTGCCCTGCCAACGTACTCAAACAAAGATTCAGACGGTCGTAGTCCGTTGAAAGCGTTCTGATAGAAATCAATAAATCTGAGACGTAGAAAGGTGTTTTATTTCTTAATATAAATTTTTACTTGTGTTTTCCAATTGTATTATGTTTTATATATTATGTGCTTCCACTAAAATTCTTAGTTCAACATATCTCGGCGTCTATGGGAAGTAACATACAACAAATATTTTGTATGAATCTTATAGAAAATTTAATCCTCTAAAAGATTGTTACTACGCTATCTACACTAAACTGCACAAAAAAAACAACAGTATTTAGGTAAAACCAAAGACATATCAATCTTTTTGCATTTTAGTGACATTTTTGCAGATTTTCACAGCCCTGTAGCTCAGTACATGTTTGAAACTTTCCAACATGTTAAGTATAAAGCTTATAGGAAATTTAATGCTCTTTAAAATTTGTAATAATACTATTTTGACTAAAATGCATTTCAAGGTAGTTACTGAGGAAAACAAATGAAAAAAGGACCTTTTCTTGGCGTTTTTTTCAAGATGGTCGAGAACCCACAAGGAGGGGAGGTCCAAAGATTGATTTTTTTACGAGGGGATATACAACAATATATGCAACATACCGGAAAATGCTATATCTACTGGGCTACTATTGTCCTGGATTTTACTGTTGATTCATAGACTCTCTTTCTGTAGATTTCACAAAAGCATTTTATCAACATGTCAATTTCTAGCTTGCTGGCTAGAATATATGAGCCAGTGGGTGAAATATTTTAGACTTTTTAATAGTGTAAATCACGATGGAGACTTTAGGGGCTGTAGTACGAACTAAATCTCCTATCTTCTCCAACCTAATTATAGACAAAAAAATAAATAAAAAGAAAGCAAACCAGATCAGAAAGAAGCCAAAAATAGAGCTCCAGATTAATATCGGAATGACACTGAAGACATAAATATAGCCTTGTTTGGAGATTGCGGTAGTCTCCTTGTTAATTATGAAAGGAATTAGACCTGAAATAGTGGCCCTGGGAATGGAAAGGAATTCAGTTTTAAGGAGACCGCACGATCGAGGAACAAATTCGGCCGGAGGAGTGGAAGTGATAAGGACTGGAAGAATTAAGTGGGGACCGGGAGAGCTGACAAATCAGACCGCTAACCTCATAATGTAGGCGGTATCACTTCATATATCAGCCACCTATCCTACTGCTATCATTTCCTATCAGCCACATGTTTCACAGCATCTTTAGTAGAGTATCTCTCCTCTTTTTAGAAGACCAACAACCAAATTTCACACTTAATAACTGGTCTCAGTGCAATATTACATAAGATGTCACAAATATATTAGTAAACATATTTTATTAGCTACATTTTAGAGAAAGAATCACTAAAATATGATATATTACATCATCTTCGGCTATCACTAGTTCAATTTCAGTTTAGATAATTAAACCACATGCGGTAAAACGTTGACGTTGAACAATGAATTTGAAGTTGAGCTTTTTTTGTTTTTTTACTGTATTTGGCTTTCTGGATACGGGAGACCCGGTTATGTGAAAGTCTACTCTCTAACTAAAGTTTAATAAAATGAAAAATCCATTATGGAACTACACCACTTCATCTAACCAAGTCTACTAAATATTTCTTTTTATTTGTAAACTGTTTTGTTCATAAATCCTTTCTTTCGTATAGTAAGATTCCATGGTTAAAATATTATTGGATGTACCGGACAAGCCTTAAGTTAGTTAAAATGATTTAAAAAAGTTATGATTAAATGATTTTGAGATATAAATAATCTAATCTTCTGACTTTAGTTTACTTTATTTAAATTATCTTTAAATCAAGATATTATTCCTTACCATTCATCACTTATTCCCTACGTTTTAGCACTGCCATAATATCCATCCTTTGGAACTACAGTTTAATCTATATGCATGCTTAATAATCTTTCTAATGCAGTGTATTATCTATAATTGTTCTATTTTAGTTTTATGAATACCAGCCAATTAAGTACACAAAATGCAACGCATAGCAAAAATACAAACAGCCGAAAAAAAACAGCTTTAGTACAGCTATAGTCATCGATTTATTAGCCTTGGAGAACGGGATAGGGAAGAGAATGGGAGAACAGAACGTTGGAACGAGGAACGGAAATAAAGGAGGAAAAGTAATCAACATCAATATCGATTACAGAATGATTTATAGACCCGTGTGGTTAAACTTGTCCATCTAAATGTAAATAAATAAATTACTACTCCTAATGACTAAAGGCCCAATTAGAAGATATTAACCGTGCCAAAGAGCACAAACACAATTAAATCGTCTTCCAATGTTGCATTCATAAAATTAGTTTTATATAAAATATCCATTAAAACTGTTATACCGCAATACTATAAATCGTTGCGTAACTTTTTATTTATGAAGTTTATGGATTTTATTTAAAGATACAGAGGAGTTTTCAATTGACATTTAAAACATTATACGTCGCAATAACCTTAAAATTTAATACAAATTTTCTTTCTTAATACTAATTTCCTAATTAGTCCGAAAATTTTCTTAATTGTCCCCACGCAATAAAAGTCTTCTTGGAGTTTAAAGATTAAAGTCTTCTTAGAAACGAATGGAGTCGTCTTGATTTCTTTTGTGACAGCTTCGTGCAAAGCTGGTCCATTGTTGATGAACTATATGCAATACTGTCAATGAAGAAACATCTTGTTTATATATTTTATATATACCCATGCATCTTGTAGTATAATTTCTGTTATTTAATTTGTTTTAGAGCTCACTTAATTTAAATGGTATAATTGCAAGAACAGCTTCTTAGCTTTGCACATAACTTGCTTCAACGAGTGAAAAATCAAGACATGCCCTAGAGTAAACATATCAACAAGAAAGGTGGTGATAAATTCACTATGATATAGTACTAAGTAACAAAATGATAATGTGATATGAAAACCTTTACAGGTATTTTTTTTTTCATTTCTACTCAAATTAATTTGTACTTACGGCTGGAATCATTAGGCAAATTAAACTTATAAGAAATATGTTTGTAAGTAAAAGAATTTACTTCTCACAAACGATCGTTAAGGAATTTAAATGTACATTTATAACATTGTACGTTACAGTGGCTTCAAGCTCTTTTTTTTTTTATGAAAATGATCTATTACACCAGAAATATTTTCTATTATTCGTTGCTTTGCATAAATGCCTTCCTCCTTTTGATTTTAATTGGTGTAATAGGCAACTAGCAAAAATAAATCATTAGCAGTCATTGCAATCAAGGCCAACGGGTCGCCTGTACCAGCTAAAGGTCCGACGAAGCAGCGTGATCACGCCTGACAGATCTTTATCTTATCACGGCACAAGTCGGACCTGCGTGTAACACAGGCTGGCGTTGTGAAATTGAAATGTCACAAGTTATTGACTGCAGGCGCTACCTTTAACGCAGGTATATAGAATGAAAGGCTCAAAGTTATCCACGATTTTCACACTAAAACTAAACACTGGACATTTATATTCCTTCTGAAGTACTACTGCACCTGAAATACTAAACTTCTACTAGGGAACTTGAAAATACTTATCAAGATCTTGATCAAATCTACCATCCGAACGCATTTCTGTTCAACCGTCTCTCTCGCAAAGATACAGCATATATCGAATAATCAACGATTCTAAAAGGAGACATAAGATAAAAATATTTTTTTTTAATTTTTTCGGCATATTTTCCAATTTTAGAAGTTTCATAGCAAAACTCTCATTGTTCTAAATTACTCAATTCAAAACTGCTTTGCAATTCAAAGGTAAAAAACTATATATGCACCACCCAATCGGGAATCATTTACTGTCATTAGTGCAACAACAGTACAATGCTCTTTTAAAGCTGCCGTCATATTTTATCATTTTATGTGATACTACAAGATAACCCATATAAAGCCATGAGCAGAAAAATGAGCATTTAGTCCTGCCAGCCTGAACTCAAATTGATGAATGTGCCTTGTGTCAAGTTTATAAAATATCTTAACTTATAAATTGTAACGACAATACTTTATATGCAAATGATGCATCCATTATTTTTCAATCTTCTTTATTTTACAAAAGCGTAACGCGTTAAATTTACATGACATTAACGTGATTTTCCTAGCGGGATGAGTTGGCGTAATCTCATTTATAATAAACTCTTTCAATCCTGTCTTCGAATTCCCTTTATTTATTGTTTTTACAGGAGTATTTTGCGTAATTGTACTGCAAAGCGTTTTTTATCCCACTAGCAGTGAATTAACACGTTTTAACCACAATCAAACACAAACCACTATTCAACCTAACTTCATAATTTTTTTTTTTTTTCTAAGCTCTCTAGTTAGAATTTTAGGATGAGGGATAAATATAAAATATTTAGGGTGATCGGATCCTTGTACTAGGAGGACCTGCTTGAAGGTGGTGTGAGAGGAGTAAGGAGTGTGGGAATCCTCGGTGGAGGTTGATTGTTACGGTACAGTGGTGAGAGTCCACTGGTGGCTGGGCCTAGAGTCTTCTCTAGGCATGTAGTGCAGTCGTAGTTTGTCTGATATCAGTGAGGGTGCCCCTTAGAGGCTTGTTGTTGGTAGGCCAAGCGCCGTGATGTCAACCATTTCTTCTGCTTTACTCGATCTTGTGAGTTGCCATCGTGCCGGTAGCGGTGGTGGTGTCATGTCTCGGAAGAGAGGGTTTAGACTGTGCTTCATCGAGTCGAAGAACTTGATGTGACGTTGTCTGATGGCTTCGGTGTTGGTGGGGAGTTCGAACTTTTCGTGCATGTCGGAAGCCTTCATTTCACAAAAAGGGGTATGCCAGAGTTCACTAACTTCATAATATTAGGTATCTGGTATTTAAGTGAACGTGCCTAGTTACCATTTTACATATCCTATATTTTAAATGCGTGTAATTCAATTACTAAAAAACGAGGGATATGTAAAAATATTGAAAGTACTCAGTACTAATAAGGCTTTTTTATCATGTAAAACTGATATTTTGACTATAAATTGGCTCATAGTTTTTCTTCAGATTAAATTTCATTCATAGGCTGTAATGAAGAAAGATAGAAATTTTAAGATATTTTTTAAATTGAACTGACTATCCTCAGATGCAAACACTCAGCCACAGTGAGAACATTTCTTTTACAAAACGGATTGGGGTACTTTAGGGCACTCGTGACCTTTCGGAACCTGACTATGATATATACTAACTAATTTTCCGATTCGTCTTCTTATAGCCTTTTTGATGAGTTATATTATAAATCGGTTTACAGCACTGAAGCCTTGGGATACAACATTAACATTTCTCCACATCCTATTTCCTCCCGTTGGCGCCTGAAGGTGAAACGTCGACCTACAGACCTCTGGTTTAACCTCAAATTCGATTGTGAAAAAACTGGATTTTAGTTTATACCTTTCAACTTAAATTCACACAAAAAATTTTCTAAAGCAAAATAGTCAGGTACATATTACATGCTATTTAATCTATAATAGTTGAAACTTGTTTAGAAATCATGACATCGTAAATTTAGCACATGCCGTTCAATGAAATATATAGTACACTATATTTACACTACTACAGTAGTTCCTCCCAGGAATTATGAAAGCTCCATAAATTCTAGGACCCCCACACTCCACCACCCAACATTCAAATAGGTTTCTCGAAGAAAAAAATTCCTTTTTTGAAAACAATTTTAAATTTTGGAAAACAAAAATTAAAATAGGAAAACTAGCTTAAGGCTTCCAAATATTGACTGGGTTATTTTTATTAGTACTCGTTTTCAAAGCATTTCCTTAACACTCCATTTCAATTCCAAAACCATCTTTATTTTTTATTTTTGTAATTACATAGTGATAAAGACGATGCATTTCTTCCTCCCTTGGGAGTTGCAAATACACACAGCATGATTGCCTACAGTCGAAGCTAATTTATATGAATAAGAATGAAGAAAAAATGTGGGATGTGCACAATTAAAAGAAAGAAATACTAAGGAAGGAAATTAGTGTGCACTATGGTAGATATGTAGGTATTGGATTATGAGGTATGTTGTTGTTTTGTCATTACTTCCCAATCTTAATATTTTTTTTCCAATAATATTCCTCATATCCCGAAAAAATACCAAATTAATTTTTCACAAACATTTAATGAACTAACACGCCCGCTTCAAATAATCTCGAATTGCTACTACTCCTTCACTTTCTACCTTGACGTTACTTTTTTTTCTATGTACAATCTCAATTGAAGATAACGAGGTTTCTGCCCTGAGTATTTTAGTAAACGAACCAGATCAAAACATTAGTGATGGCCCAATTTGCTTTTTGTCCTCTAAACTTCCGTTATGATAGCCGCTCTTGGAACTGAAGGAGTACGCCAGTGTTTGGTTGCTGCCCCGTCCAGACATCCTTCATATAGACAGTGACGATAGCGATCGGTACATAGCGAGGGCCTTATTGTGTCTCTCTTCCTCATCTTTGCGAAGGACTCAAGGTGTGTCCCGGATACCACGCCTCCGTATCCCCCCTATCAGTCTATCATCCTTACATCCCCTTCTTTAAGCCAACTAATGGTTTCTCATTGTTCCAGGAGTAATTTTATAACAGTTATAATCCATAATGTTCAATTGAATATGAAGTCTTACTTTTATTTATTTAATTCAATTCTTTTAGTTTATTTGCATTAAAAAAAAAAAAAAACCTACTAGAGCTTAATAATACGACTCAAATTTTGATTTTCTATTTTTTGTTTTATTTTACGTTTATGAGCTCATTTTATATAGTTCCCACCATAATACAGAGCGCTTTTAAACTTAAACTAAAATACACTTAATCCATGTTTAGGTCACATTCTCCTTTATTGTAATGAAATTTAAGAATTTATACATTTGAAGTTGAGAAGGGAGGGAGATTGTCGCGAAAGTCACTATCAAGGGTCACTATACAACTCAAAAAAATGCATCCTTTGGGACAGCAGGTGGTGAATTGAGTAATCCCCCTCGTACAGGCCACTTTTTGGTTAGATTGGACTCAAGACTTCCAAAAGACAACTCTCAGGTACGAGTTAGACAGCGTGTCTATATAAGTGGTTGTAGGCAACACAAGTGGCTGCGTTTCCTATTTTATCCATAACTTTTGTCTCTTAAATTTCCTTCCTGTCCATTACTGCCGAATGTAGGAGATTACATGAGATATGTTCAGTTTTTTTTTGTTTTATGCATTCAACCACAAGGGGTACGTTGTCTAACTGGTTTTTTTTCGTTACATCGATAATTTCCTTTATCAAAATTATTCCTGGAACTAGCGCTTAAAAATAAAAAATGAAATATCCATTTATATGTACCAAAACCGAAACAAAAGAACTTACAACTAAAAAACTAATTTATAGTATTCCTTAAGGATAAAATAATTTGTTTTTACGTGTTGTTATGATTGTTGATGTCTTTACGTGTTTAAGCAAGCTTAAAATTTATACAATCTTATTTTCCAGGGTGTTGATGTTTAAAAAGATACATTCACATGTGTAAATTTTCACCTTCGTTTTTTCACTAAAGCTTGAGCCTCTTCATAATGTTTTTATTGACATCTAAATGTTATATACTGTCAACGTTTCGGCTTTCAGGCATCTTCAAGGTTCTTCTTCAATGTTTTTCATAATTATAGTCCTTGAAGATACCTAAATTAAAATGAAACTTTGAAAATGCAAAGGATTTAGTTATCAATAAAAATATTATGAAGAGGCTCAAGCTTTATAAAACAAACCAAAATGAAAAGTTACACATGTGAATGTATATTTTCAAACACCAACACCCTGGAAAATAGGATTATATAAATTTTAATCTTACTTAGACACATAAACACATTCATTTTGCATTAAATTTGTATGTAGCCAGATATCACACTAGCTACCAATACCTATTCGTTTCTCATTTAAAAGTTGTTCAAGGTTCAAAACTTTTTTTTTTATCGATCTACTGTTTACTTAATGATATTTCAATGTTTAGTTGTGATTTTTTTCTTCATATCTCTTTGTTATTAATATAACTAAAATTACTTAATCTAGGAAAATCAACATTTCAATTAACTTTTATAGATCCTCTTTTTATAGCCGTACGTAATTTGTTCTTAAGGATAGTCTTCCCTGGCAGCTGTTGTTCATGTTTATTCCCTTTATGATTTCGGTTGTAATTTACACATTAGTACTTTTTTTTATCAGCCAACAAACACCTCTACTGTCATGGCTGTTAAAAGCTATACTCCAGAAGTACTGATACATTGGGTTATTTTTCTTATGTTTTTATATTTTAACCAAACAGTAGAGTAAGTAATATCAGGTCTGCATGTGTTTGATCATATGTTTCTAATCTGCTCCTACCGCGGATAAAACTGAAAAGGTTGGCATGGTCATCTAAAGTGTTATCTTTACACACTATCAACGCTTTTAGATTTTTGCCTTGTTGATCTTGTTTTAATTCTTCCTAAGGCATGTTTGGTTATTCTTTTTAGGGGTATTTGCGGTGGTATTGAGTATGCATGAAATTATTTTAGAGATTGAAGAGTTTTTTTTTTTGTAATCCTCGAAATTTTCATGCTTATATATTACTCTTAAATTTAATACTCATGTCTTCTTTTAAGGTACTTACACTATGTTTTTCACCCTCTTTATTCGATTAATTAAAACCGTGTTTGATGTTGATGTAGTTCTCTTTTCATTTGATTCTTCTCGCTTCAACTCAACATTATGAATATTAAGTTAAGTAAAATGATACGGTTCAACTATATTTTTATTGTTTATATACTTAGCATACAACGTTTGTATTTAATTGGGTGAATTATACTGAAAACTACAGTTGGTTTGGATCATTTTTACGATCGTATTCATAGCACGTATTGACATGCAAACGAATGGTCTTTGCCCTGTTTCCAGTTCAAAGTAAAGCCCCACGCCTTCGGAATGGCAATAAATTAACAGTACTGATAATGGAAGATTGCTTCAACGGTGCACTACTCCACCTGAAATGGGATGCATGGAATATTAACTGAAACAAATAGCTTCCTGGGATTTCTGTTTATGCACTTGAAACTAATTGGTAATAGCCGGTACTAAAGTTTTATGACACCTCAAACTGTTAATTGCTTGCTGCAAATTAAATATACTGCCCTATAAACTATCGTTACAGAAGAGAACTAGAAAATTAATAGTTCATTTTAGAAATCGACATGAGTAGACACATTATCAACGCCACGAGAATTCAAAATCTTCTCTTGATGCGATTTAATTGTTTATTCGTGATTTAATTGTAAAACCTTCTCTTTTACTTTGCCTATTTGCTTTAACATCGTTTCTAACTTTTTTCAATAGCTGACATGGCAATTTGGTCGTAAAGATTGTTGGTAATTCCTATAATTTTAGGTTAGTAAGTGTAAGCAGCATATAACTACGAGAACCGGCCGACCATACCGTTTATTGATTAGCCGAACGCCTTTACAACCACGTTTTATAATTACTCTGTTCTGACGAAATATATTACAATAATATATATATATATATTGAAATTTAAATTTTCAAGACGCACCATTCAGTAGTTAGGTGGAAACAGACACAAAGTACAACTTAATTTACTAACTACAAATGAATTAGGTCAAGCATGTCCCTTACAACGAACCTCTTGTGTGACTATTTTCATGATTGTTTTCCTCTCAATGCCGCTTTCATAAAACGTGTGTTTTATGGAAAACAATAGGATTGCCCTAATAGGTTAATTAACTAGCCCTATTCTACGGTAATTACTATATTGCATTCACTCTATTACCGTAGTTACATAGTAAAGTAAAGTTATATGAACCAGGATAGTCCTTAATTCACTTGAATTATTGTCAACCCCCCGGTCAAGGAGAAGGGATCAGGAATCTTCAACACTACAACTGTAACCACATCACTGTAGAGCCAATGCAGGCCGAGTTCGAGCGTGTGAGAGCGAGACCAGCAAACGCATAGGACAACTATCCCAGTGAGTGGAACTGTGCCAGAACGCTCATATTTACAAGATATCTCGAGGCCACATTTGCATCCACTTCAAGCTCCAGAGAAGATTCGTGATGGATTCATTCATAACGAGTAATCCAAGTTGCTTAATAAAAGCTTTCTCTATAACTAAAATTGAATGAATAAATACCAATGTTAAGGCGTCAACTTTAAATGTCAACCGAACGAAATTCCGTTGTAAATGCAACGTATTGATTATATGCTTGGACACGTGTGTTGAGTCAGTGCCCAGTAAAATCCTAGAAAAGGTTCGGGAGGCAAAAGGATCTTTGCGTTATCACCTTTTTATCCACTGGGTAACAACCTAAATTACCGCAAATCCTAATTAAAGTACATTATTGACATAAGGATCCAACAGTCTACTCACAGAAAATCACGACATCCCCCCCCCCCCCAATGAAAGACCAACAGCTCAATCTCAAAACCCACCCAGGTCACCAAATCTGCTTGCTTTCGTTACCATTCTATTGTTCATATTAAGGAACCTATTCGGGAACATGTGAATGGTTTTATTTACGTCTAGTAGAATGATCAATGGCATGGTATGAGCTTTTCCTGGTATGGCGAGAGGCCGGATGCTTAACAGGCTGGCAGCCTTGGCTTCAAGAATTGTAGCTCCTGCCAGCCTGCACACACCACTCATAGGGATCAAGGTCTATGTATTGATGTCCAGTCTGTCCGTTCGCTATTGTATTTCAGCCTCTGTCAGAGGTCGTATCCGTTATACTTTATTGTACCAGCGGTAAAAATATACATTATTTATTATGTTCTTAACACAACAATTTATGCATAACACGTTTTTAACGGGCAATTAGATACGAAATGTCTTGACTGACATAAAAAAACTAAAAAGGAATTATGTTGAGGTCATCCCACTGATTGTTAGCCTAGTGCTGAATGTTGACAGCAAGTATCAAATCAAAACAACTTTATTAAGATGAAATTACAATCTGCCTTAATACTTAATAGGCAATAAATAATTGAGATAAATGTTTTCATTCATACCTCAACATCTAAGTACGTCTCTAGTGGCCAAGTTAGTAGAACCAAGAGTGTTTGTTATTGTTAAAGATGCTTTGGATTTACCAAAAAAAAGTGTTTTAAACTAATACTTATTTACTCAATTTTGGTGTAATTACAGGTAATGTGCATATACATAATGTATACCACATCTAGAAACCTCATATAAATTTATCATAAAATTAAGCTAATCAACAAAAAAATGGGGATACATTTTACATTTACAAACTACTTTTCATGAAATTATTGATTAATGTTAAAGTAATTAAAAGAACTACTATTAGCCAAAAAAAAAAAATAAAATAAACATGAACTTATGAATTCCTGAGTTGTTGGTACCTTGCGTTATATGTAGATGCTTAGCCAAAGTTGGCCTGACGGTGAACTTCGAGGCTTGGTCCCTTTGTAGGTTGTGAACAACTGTTTGTTTATGGAAACAAACTGTTACTTGGGTATCGTTTCACAACGAACAACTGTCATTTGCACTGACCGTTTATTATTATTCCAGAATCCATTGGAATAAGAAGGCGGGAACTGTTCCCTTGTTGGAGTATACTCAATAATAGATTGGTTGACTATCGTGTATATCATATATATCCAGGTGAAAGGGAGGGGGAACACGGGTGCCAACATCACTGCACTGTATATAAATAAATTAATACCTATGTGTTTCCTGAACCGTTACACTGTTATTTTATGTATACATTTGTGAATTAAACTGAAAATAATTGGTTTCAATATTTATTTGGTTAGCTTCTCTTCCCTATATGATCTTTTGCCAAGCCCAAACGAAGTGGCTTTACTTTCATGCAGGTTCAAGATGATAGTTTTCTGTCTGCACGTATGTGAGTTTGAATATAAATTCTACGACAACAGTCCTAAAATGCTTCAAGTTATCTGAAATTTTAAACTGATAATTTAAAACATCTCGAATTATATTATTGAAATACCGCCATGAAAAGTTCGGGACAGAATATTTCTCGTCTCAGCAAAGTAACTATTGAAGATTTAGAGTTTGGAGGGCTAAGGACGTAACAAAGACTGTAGCTCAAATAAAAAAACAAGCATATATAATTATGTAAAATTTTATAGAAACCTCGTATGTAATGTTCTGGGTGGTTACAATAGGTGTTTTCTCAATACTTTATCTGTTCACAATTTTTGAGAGAGAGGGAGAGAAAGCGATATGGTGGCTCCGGCATCGCGGGCGAAGAATGAGTGTGCCTCGTTATATAATGCTCATTATATCTTACATTTTTAGTAGAAACGTGTACCTCAGTTGAGACTTATGGTCCCCTTGATTTTTTGTAAGTAACCATTTTCCTAACCCTAACCCCTAACCCTTTGCTACCTGCTAGGGCCAAGACAACCACACTTGTGCCTTAGCCTTCACTAAAGTATGTTCTAACGCTGTAACTGATTAATGTTGGTTTATACACCAATGTTTTGATTGTTATTCATAATAAAGTTTTTTTAAAGACTCTCCTCTACAAGATTATTTAACTGCCTGCTAGAATACGTATGCTTCCCCTATCGAAGTTTCTCGCCTCAACAATTGTTTCGAGGTGACCTCTGTTGTAAATTGCCACCACGCCTATGTAGCTTTTATGATCGCTAGAAAAAATGTTTTATTGCTCTTTTCTGGCTCCGGGTAAAACCCAGAAACACTCAGGAGTGGAAATAGCTCTGCTGGAAAAAGCCATAAAAAATGGTCGACCTTTGTCCTTGTTTGTCCACATTCCTTTGTGTATATTCTAATCTATTCTTTTAACATTTTTATCTAATTTAATATCACAAAATGAGTGGTGGAACACACATACATATATATATATATATAAGTTAATGTTTATTGAATTACAAGCTAAGAAAGGTTGGTAATAAGAACACGTAGAACGTTATAACAAGACTGCTTTATTTAGACCAAGATACCTCTATCTATAGGTATTACCTGTAAACATATACAGATAACATATGTTTGGGGATTAAGGCTGGGCACTAGCGGTGCCTGGACTTAACTCCCCCCCACCAGTTTACGAACACCCATTCGCAAACTTTGAAGTCCAACACTCGGACGTCTTAGTCCATTCACATAATGCTCCGCTAATGTTACAAAGGAGCAAAGGCCAGCCCCGCCCGTACACAGCCTGTAATCCCTCACATTAAGCTCTAATCCTATAAAACGTAAAAACCAACTGTCACTTGTAAACAAAAAACATAAAAGAAAACTTTGACTTTTAAAAAAAAACAATACTTCTGTGGGAAAAATCACATAACTATAACTATTTACAATGTTCCTTGCGTGTATGCTGCGAGGACACTCCAGCTCATTCCTGGTCTACAACCTCCCCCCCTGGTGGAAGCTTTAACTGTTCTATGTGGACATTTCGCCGCTTCTTAGGGGGTCGTATACTCTCAATTGTCACGACGTTGTGTTCCCTAATCACGACCACTTTAAATGGGCCCTCATATCGCACCAGCTCTTTGCTCCTATTTGACCCTAGTTTTTTATAGACGATAGTCCCGATTTTAAGTTCCCCCATTCGATCCCGGACTTTGAGGTTTTCCCGTTCCACTCGTCTCGCTTTGTCCCTCGTTATCCTTTCTCGGACTTTGTCGCATATTTTCCTCAAACCGACAGTATTACTCGCCATTTTCTCCGCCATTCCCTTGTCTGCTACCGTCTCTGCCCCATTTCTCCGTCTTTCGCGCAGCCCAAAGAGGATCTCGAACGGGGAGAACCCCGTCACGGTGTGGATCGAATGATTGTAAGCGGCCACCGCCTTCGGCATTGCCTCATTCGCCGGCAGACCCTTTTCCGCGTGATATACCCGCAGGTGGTCACTCAGGGTGCTGTGCAATCTTTCTATCCCTCCTCTACTCTTAGGGTGCCCTGGGGTATTAAGATGCCAAGAGACATCGAGAGTCTTCATTTCTTTTCGGATGTTGGCATTGTCAAATTCTCTGCCCCCATCCGACGAGATCCGGTCTGGTACTCCGTAAAACTGGAACCAGGTATTTAATGCCAGCATTACCGCGTCTGATGACCGATCTTGCACCGGGTGCGCCATGGCCACTTTGCTAAAGCTGTCGATTGTGGTAACCCACTTATACCCCCTCCAAGTGAAGGTCATCATTTCTTGTATGCTCTTTTTCATTCCCCACCAAAAGTACCTCCGCCGCAACGCTTGCAACGTTTCTTGAATTCCACGGTGGTTCGTTTTTCCTTGGTGATAGGCCAGCGTCACTTCCAGCTGCTGTTCTCTGTCTTTGAGTGTCTCCACCATCGACGTGCACCGAATAAATATCCTATCCACTCCAAGTTGTTCCGTTCGCCAGAGTCTACGAATTTTCTCCCAAATAGTGGCATTCCCTACAAATACATGATGGGTCTTTCCGGGTTCCGAGGCATCTTTCAATGCACGGCAAATTTGGTCGTTCCTAACCCCTGGTGGCGACCAAATCGTCGCGATTCTACTTCTCCCATAACTGTCATATGCGATCTGCAGCCGCCCTGAGGTCTTGGATTTCCAAATGATCTGCCGTCTTTTGTCGTTCACGATCCCTTCTGTTACTTCCATTTCAACAGGTCTTTCGGCGGCGGAACCTTCCTCTTCCAGGGTTTCCTCACCTTCGCTATCTCCTCGCGTACCGAGGCTTCCATCCTCCCCGGGTGTCCATTCCCGGAGAAACTGTTGGATTTCCCCGGATGGTTCCCCTTCTTCCAATGCATTCACAGTAATGGCTCTGGACAGCCAGTCTGCCACTACGTTCTCTTTCCCGGGTTTATATATGATCTCCATATTGTACTGGGACAAAAACTCTTTCCACCTCGTGACCCGCGCCGAGGACTCCTTTAACTTTCCTACCCATTGTAGGGGTCTGTGGTCGGTGTGAACACGGAATTTTCTGCCGAAGACATATGGGCGGAAATGGTCTATAGCCCAGACGATACCTAGGAGCTCTCTCTCTAGAGCACTATACCGCGCTTCCGTTTCTGTGAGCCGTCGACTAGCGTAGGCCACCGGGCGCTCCCCACCGTCTCTCTCCTGCGACAACACTGCCCCCAGTGCGTATTCACTGGCATCAGTGGTGATTGTGAAGGGATGTTGGAAATCGGGAAATGCTAATATTGGTTCCTCTTGTAAGCTGGACATACATTTCCGGATGTTCTGCTCCATGATTGGGGTAATTACCACCCTCGCTCCCTTTCGCAGTAAATTATTAATAGGCACCATGTATGCCGCCATGTCCGGCACAAATCTTCTGTAATAATTAAGCGTCCCCAGAAGTCGACGGATCCCCTTTACATCTGTGGGCACCACCATCCTTCTAATCGCCTCGACCTTCGTAGAGTCTGGCTTAACCCCCTCCTGTGAGATGGTGTGGCCCAAAAAATTGATTTTTTTCTTCCCCAACAGAGACTTCTCCATGGACAATTTTAATCCGAATTCGCGGACTCTTTGAAATACACTTTTTAGGTGCTCAACGTGCTCTGCCTCCGTTCTGCTGAAAACTAACAGATCGTCCATGTAGACCTGGCATACCGCTTCGTCTATTCCCCTCAAAAATTCATCTATTAGGCGTTGAAAGGTAATCGGGGCGTTTTTCAGTCCAAATGGCATCCTGGTAAATTGATAATGCCCCCTCTCAAATGTAAAGGCCGTTTTGTCTTGGTCGTTCGCACTCATCTTGATCTGGTGATAGCCTGCCTTTAGATCTAGGGTACTAAATATTGTCGCCCCGTTCAATCTGTCTAATATGTCCTCAAATCGGGGAATAGGATACTTCTCGTCCGTCGTGTTCTCGTTTAACTTCCGATAATCGATAACTACCCTGTATTTCTCCGTCTCGTCCCCAGGTCTATTTTTCTTCCTCACTGCCCATAGAGGACTGTTATATGGCGAAGTGCTATCAATTATAATCCCTTGCCGTTTGAGACTCTCTAGCTCCTCTCTAATATGCCTACGTAGTGCCTGCGGATATCGTCTCTCTTTCACGTATGTGACGCGTTCTTTCTTTAACTGGATCTCGTGGACCGTCTTCCCAGTCGCTCCTAGCGTGTCTCCCTCTACGTAAAAAATATCCTCAAACTCCCTCTGTAGGCCTTCCCTCCAGCCCTCTATTTTATTAACCGCCCCTATCCGCGCTCTTCCGTCCCATATAGTCCCTTGACATTTATATTCCACTTTCCCCAACTTAATGTTCCATTTTTCCCCGATATTCTCCACACGCGCGCCTACCTTCCCCAACATGTCGCACCCAACTATCACCTGGTACTCCCGCGGCATGTTTCCTACGATATGTATCTTTAGATCTCCCCCTTTCTTCGCCCACCTATTTAGCCCTATGACTAACTCTCCCACTACCTCGCAAGGGCCTCCCAGGGTGATTAAACTACAATTACATACCTGAATCTGGAGTGCCCTCTCTCCGCCATACAGCCTCTCCAGCGCTCCGCGGGACATGATGGTGTTGGTGCTTCCCGTGTCCACCAGACACATCTCTCCTCCTTTGACCCTAATTATTGGCAACGCACACATCCTCTCCCGAATTGCATTACATCTCAGGATGCGGTCGCCTCTCTGCCAACACGCTCCTCAGGCTTCATCACGTTGCTCCCATCTACGTGACTCGACCTTCTGCCCTGTCTGTCTCCTGTTTCTGCTGCGCCTCGCTTCTTCTCCTTCAGTTCCCGAAGTCCCTGATGACTCATCTTCTGATGATCCACTCTCCCCATGTGTCATGCTCCGTCTCTCTCTTACTTCTTGAGTGTTTACCTCCATTGGTTCTGGTCGTTGGTATTCTCTCCTCCGGAAGATATACGGGCAATGCCTCGCGATGTGTCCTTCCTCGCCACACTCAAAACATTTTGTTCGAGGACACTGTGCCACTAAATGTCCTGCCTTCCTACATCCGTGGCATTTTCTTTCTTCCCTGGGCGGGGCATACCTCGGTCTCGTTCCTCTAAATCTTCTTTCTCCTGTCGTTCCCTTGTCTCTGCCAATAACGGACGTTTCTGGTCTCCTCCAGGTTGGTTTCAGGGTCCGGGTTCTTTTGTATGCAACTCGGCTCCACTCATTGTCGACGTCTTGCACCCTCACTTCTTCCTCCTTGGCACTAGTGTCGATCATTGATTGTGCACACTCCGAGAACGAGCGCTCATCGGAGAATCCTTCCTTTCTTCCTGTCTCCTTGGCCAGTTGCACTTTTAGAATTGTGGATAAGAATCCCATTCTACCCTCCACCTCTTCTACGCTAATCGACTCTCTCATCTTCTCCGTTATCTTATTGAAACGGACTACTAACCCCGCAGCATATTGCCCGTTACTTTGTCTTGGGGACTTTGTCTCCCTAAACATTTGGAATATGTCCTCCTCGGGAGTCCATCGTCCTCCTCCGTACGCCCTCTTCAATCTTATCTTTATTAATTCCCACGGGGTTTCTTCATCTGCCTGAATTTGATTCAGTATACTTCTCTTGACCCGACATATCAGGGCCGCCTTCAACGATTCCGCGTCTCTGGGATCTATTAAATTTTCTTCTGCTTTAGCTCCAATTAAAGCTGTGAGACGGTCTCCTCCTTTTAGGAAATGGTTCAGCTCACCCAGTTCCCCAGTGAATCTCTCCAGCTCCGCAACAGCCTTCCTCAGATCCTGGGTATTCATCGCTTTTACCCTCATCAGCGCGAGCGCCGTGGCATGAACTTCTGGCATAGTTCCCACTCTTCTAATATCTGCTCCCTCTACGAGATTCAAGACGGGCTGTCTCAAAACTCCTCCTTCAGTCATCTTCTCTCTTTCGCGTATAGAAGAAAAAAAAACAAAAAAAAAATTACGCTCGCACTCGATAACTCTCTTTCTCCACGGTTCCCGGGTTTCGGCACCAGTTAATGTTTATTGAATTACAAGCTAAGAAAGGTTGGTAATAAGAACACGTAGAACGTTATAACAAGACTGCTTTATTTAGACCAAGATACCTCTATCTATAGGTATTACCTGTAAACATATACAGATAACATATGTTTGGGGATTAAGGCTGGGCACTAGCGGTGCCTGGACTTAACTTATATACAGACAACTACACGGACAGCAACTATACGGACATCCGAATCCTACTCACATACTTGGATTAGCAGCACCAGACCTCCCTGACTCCGGAGGAACTAGAGTAGGTATTCATTAATTTAAATTAACAGCAATCAGCAATTGTTATGTAGGAAGGCATTACTGGATGATCTTTCTCGTATGTCATTCATATATGTTACTATACATATTATAGACAATATTAAACTGTACAGATGGGAAGGATACCGAAACATTGTTTTACAGGATGTTTTGTTTTTTTTCATTGGAGTTAATTTATACTGTTATTTATGAACCTAACCGCTCACCCAAATTCTCTTGTCAAGGTATCCAGTAACCTTTTTAGTCATAAATAGGGTCCCGTTACTGTACATCATCACCACTCATGTCCTGAGCGTCTGTGATTCCCTTGTCCTTATTCTGGTCTTTGCCACGTGGTGAAACGGTAGGAGAGGGTGGTGAGGTGACCTCTGCTGCTTCCGGCCCTTCCATCAGCTTGCTGATGGAATTCGCTTGGGAGAGTGGTAGGCTCCTGGGTGGAATGTATATATATATTGAAACCTACCTCATTTTTTACCATTTCTTTTTCTACTTTATTGATCAATTTACCTTAACTAATTTGGCAGGTCCGTCATGAGATCTTTAATTCAAATTATTTTTATGTCTTCGACATAGGAAATTATCCCGATTGAATCGCCCAATCTCAAGGCTAATGTTGTAGTTATTAATAAATTTAGAAACTGGGAATTGTGAAATATATGTATATAAATAAAATGGTTATAACAAATAATTATAATTATATATAGTGCTGACAAAAAGTATATAAAAATATTCAATTCCTTTTGAACAAGGATAGTTACTACTAATTACAAAAAAAAACATGAAATTTGAGCTCAATTTCTTTTAATGGATCCATAATGAAAACAATATTAATATCACCCAATCGATGATCTTCCTTTTATCCAATCAACGTTACTTCTGCTGTTGGTTCTTCTCCTCTCTTGGTTGGTACCGCCAGTTCGGGAGCTTGCTAAGAATCCGCTCTTCTCCACGGTCGTGCTAAGACTGACCCTTTATCTCATCCCCACTCCTAAGAGCATAAGGGAAGATGCTGACCAGGTGGGAGGGTTGCTGGTCATGATATTCTCAAATATCATGAATGTTACAATATATATATTGTATGAATGCTGCTATGAATGGAGATTGTAAAGAATTCTTTTTTTTTTTTTGTCTGCTAGACATTCCTTTTATGTTCCTCGTTGTTATTCTTAGGGGACTAGATCCAGGAATAAAGTTTTATAAACTCACAAACTATTTATGGGGTTATGAGTGAAGGAATGTATAATGTGCATAATAAATAATGTTCAATTGAGATCTTTGTCTTTGTTGCTCATTGGCGGTCTTCAAGTTCTATTCCCATACGAATTACGCCCTGAAAGCAAATTTTACTGAAAGGATATTTTTTTTTTTTTAATAGCAATACTACTTATTCATGGATACTATGCATAAGTTAATTTTTGGGAGAAAAAAAAATCATGAATAGAGAAAGATAGAATATGTTAAACAGTACAAGTATTTGAGGGGGAGTAGATTGACTTGATATAGACGGGTACACGAATAGACAACACTAACGATTTAGACTACGAGGCGATATGGTAGGCGTCCTACAAGCTAGGATGGATTTTTTACGACGGGCAGTGAGGCGGTTTATCTAGTACTCCGTGCCTTGTTAGAGCTGAAATATTGGACTGCGTAGGGACAGGCCAGCGTCATCATAAACAGGTGTCTGCAGCCTCACTGGTTCAGCCCTTAGCCTTGGCAGGCTTTACGAGTCCACACTCCCTTCGACTGCGTTCGCCAGTCTGCCTGCGTGTCCGTTATGGCGTCAGTCAGGAAGTAACCTCCTTGTTATGGAGAGCGGTGGCATCCAATATGCATGGATGAGTGTATTAGAAAGCAGCACCCCGAAGATTAATGTGATCCCGTGGGCGTTCAAATCAAATCAATTCATTTCCAATATTTACGCAATTAAATAATATACAATTTAGACTTTAAGTAGTCTAAAACAAAATAAACTGACATCATCGCATTTGGTTATGGATAAAATCTTCGTTGAAATAAGACAACAGTAGTTGAAGTGAGACATAAGCATTTGATGATTACACGTGTAGTTTGGTAAATCTTGTGGCAGAAGAGTCCTATCTTAACCGGGGGATCACGGGGAACATCCAGAGCAGCTACCAGCAGGAGGATGTTTAACCGTCCAAGTATAAATGGAGGTGAAACCACATTCGCCACCGCTTTAACTTTATCTATTATAAATAGGCAATGTCCAGTTTTTCCAATCATGCCCTGAGCGACTGTGGCTCTCGCGCTCTTGGTCAGCTTCCACTGGCACTTATCCACTGCCGCGGATGATGGAGGAGCGAGGGGGACTTTCAAAGACTACGCTTCTTCTTTTGGTAGCGAGAAGGGTGACAACCATATGTATTTGGGAGGTCTCTGGGCCGTTTGTTCATGAATGACCGAGTGAATGAAAATTTTAAATATGGTATGAATGAGAACATTTATCACAATAAGTATGATTGTAATTTTATTACAATAAAGAAGTTTCAGTAAAGAGTTTACTATAATAACGATTTCCATTGATCTAAAACCGGATCAAACATTTCAAAATGATTTGTTTTTATATTTACGAAAATATAATTGTGGCAGACCTAGTACCTTGGGATTTATCTAGACTGCTGGCTAACTTTTGCACCACAAATAAACAATAATTTTACAAGCGGAAAAGTAACGATATCTATACTTTTCTTTATCAATCGAAATTCCAAGCTTTAAACCCAAAATTACTCATTCAATATTTGTTAGTAAAGTCCACTGTCGAGAATGGAATGACCGCGTAAAGCTAATGTACAGTATAAGTGGTGTTGTTTTCGTTGACCGATTTTCAATTGGAATGAATGTTGTTGATGCGTATGCGTTAAGTTGTCATGGACGAGGATGTTACCAGGGGTTCGAGGCATTCTAGACCTTGGGGAAAATTCAACTTACAGCAACAGCACAACTCAGATTAGCCCGACAGTATCACCGGTGGTTATTTTTGACACGGCTTTCACTTCTGATGTCGAAGTTCCCAAAATGCAGAACTCATTATTGGATAAATGGAGGTGAAACCACTGTTCGGTGAGTGAGATAAGTATCCTTTAAGAACTAAAGTAGATTACTGGGCACCAGGACTGACGATAAAGAAACATATCTTCTCTCCCAGTCATCGGTGAGAGAGACCTTTCCATTAGTGCCTGATCTGTAGGTAGACTGGTTCAGTTCTACGGAAGAAGAACCAAGTAGATTCCATTAAAAGCCATATGTTTATCAATTTCTTTCAGTCTTATCATAATTTCGTTGTACATTTTTGTTTAAGCCGATAACATATATTTTCAGATGCATTTTGGTAGAAGGTCAGGGTGGTGTTAAGCTTTTATGTATATGTGGAATTGTTGCTCTGTTCATTATTGGAATTTATGATATTCTTCTTCTATTTAATACACATTTATTGCCATGGTTCCCTACAACTTGTATGAGTTATTTGTCAAGCATAAGTATTTAAACTAATAAAGCCTAAAGGTAAGATATATCATATAGGTAAGATTAAAGTTTTGTGAATGCATCATAATACTGGGAGCTAAGTAATAATACTGGGGCCAGGTCAGCCGGCAATATAATGCCCTTGGGAGCATGGTTACCTCTACGACATTAAAGCTTAGGCCCCGAAGTAACATATCGCACCACATTAAATTACGCAGCACCTAGTTGAAGCTTAATCAGGCATATCATTATAAACAAACTTCAAATAAACCAAAATAAGTTTCTGAGAAAAACATTTGACAAATCAAGTAACACTACGATTGAATTTGACAAATAAATTGACTTAACCGAAAATATTACTAAAATTAACAATTAATTGTATTGAAGTATACCGAGAAGAGCTTGGCTGAATGATCTTGAATAAGACTGATGTGAATAAACGTTTTGCTGTCAGTGATCCCTAGTTACACTAATAATCCATAAATCTGATTTAATCATTTGCGTCCGCGAGGCTTTTCACGATCAGATTCGGTGTGGGTTCATTAGACGACAAGTGAGGCGGGGTTCGTCTCAGACGTATCTTCGTGGCGGAGGAAGGCATCACTCTTCGGCTCCTGCGGGAGAGTCCACAGAAAAGCCGGCTAACGATTCGGCCAATTTAAATCCAGTTTATCCAGTTTCCTGCCTAATTTAGATTTACTGTAATCCTCTGCCGATTTATGCGTTCAGCTTTTATACTCGGGGAGGAAAACAAGATAAATTAAACGAGAGAAACTATATCTATTTACTTGTTTATCCAAATCATGGCTCTGAAAGTGGTATGAAAAAGGAGGATTCCAGTGATGGGCTGATTCCATACAGTGGTAAAAACTCAAAAAATGCAAATCGTGCTGTGAAAACACCAAAATGTGTAAAATTGTGTATATAACACCTAAAACATGAAAAATCATCTTTTTCGTTTAATTTATAATATTAATACGTTGAACGCTTATCTAAACTTGTTTTAATCAGAGTAAATTCAAAAAATTTCGTTTGTGTAATAAATAAATAATAAGTGATGCAAAAATAAATTATTGAGATATCATACATCATACATCATCAGTACAAAATATTTAATACTAATTAAAAGAAATAAACTACTTATTAAAAAAGCTAATTTGTAACACTCCTATAAAAATGTACATTGTTTTACATATTACTTTTTTTTCCACAATTGTGTCATCTGCCTGTTTAGATGTTTTTTAACATTGAAAAGGAACGTTCAACATCTACCGAAGTTATCGGGTAATTTTTGTAGCATGCGATTTTAGAAGGCTCCTACTGAATTTTTCCGTTAATTATTAAACTGTTTTAAGCGAATGTAGGGAGCTTATTTTTCTATCACGGAGTCTAATTTCGCATTTAAAATTCTTCCCTTGTTGTTTTCTCTCTCGAACAGTTGCAATATATGAATTTAAGTTGAGATTTCTGGATTCCAACTTTATGATAGCATATGTTCGGCTGGATAGGTGTGATTTATTAAACTTTAAATTGGATGTAATATATAGAGTATTAAAAATGTTTTTTTCGTCTATGATCGATTGATCATTTCTCTACATTTTAACCTGCAAGTTATATCAAATGTAAACATGATTATTTCAATTCTAAATACAAATTCATTAAAGTTGATATTTTTCGTTATTAAATTATATGAAATTGAATCAACTATGCGATTTTGTGCAATACAAATCGGATTCATGTAATTTAGCTCAAAAATGTGCAATTTTGTGCAAAATTTTCAGCACTACCATAACTATTTTTTTCGACGTCTTTGACTTTCAACACCTCCGAAATTGCATTTAAAAAAAATAATAGATTATTTCAGTGAGCATAAAATATCTAACCAGACAGTTTTTGAACTGAACGCTTAATGAAAAATCGCTATCTTTCCGCAGAAGTGAGCACGTACTAATTAAGACCCTACATTTTCTAATAGCTAGAATGTAATCTACATGAGTTACTTAAAATCAGCTAGCTACAATATTCAAGGACGGAGCCTTGATAAAAAGAACAACGGACCGATTAACAGCTCATGCGGAACGCCCGGGTCACCGTTTCGAAAGAGAGCCACGCCACTGGAATCAGAGCGTACAAAGGTTCTTGTTTTTCAAATGAATATACCTACAGGGGTTTTGCAGCTTCATTGGCCCCAGAGGAGAACAAGTCGCAATGAAAATAAGCGAACCGTTCCAATAATATTTCAAATTTCTCTTCTTTAGTTCCTTTAATATACATTCATAGATGACTACTTTAATTATGAAAGGTATTTCACACCATTTTTAATCGTTTAATTGGCAGAAAGCCTTATTTATAGTTTCTGTTTGGAATCCAACACTGGAGAAATTACTCCGTCGCTAACAAGGTTCGACTTTTGCACAATTGAAAAATGAACGATAAACCGGATGGAGATTGCCTGTAAACTTTTTCTGCTATTTTTTACCCAATTCCAAACTTCTCATCGACAGTAACTTTATTTTGTATCTATTTCTTATCTATTATTATTATTTATTATCTTGCGTTTGTACATCCGTGGTGACAGGTTTCCATGCAGTTCATGGTGTTTTCTGCAGATTCACCCTCACAACACCGAAGCTAACTTATGTGGAGGGTAAATAATATTTGAGCTCTTTTAATTTAAACTGCAATGCATCCATTTTATTAAGAATATCAACACCATTTTATGTTTGTAAATAATTCCACTATAAATGGTTTATTGTATATACTTCAACCGGGCAACCCTCCAGACAAATAAAATATGATTGTAATATATTATTATTAATGATAATTATAATTGTATATAGTAATAATATGTATATCATTGAACATACTTACATATTGGATAGTACATAGAACGTTAGACTAAGTTTCCTCAGACCAAGTGACTGAAGAGGAATGTAACACAACCCTGTCAGGCCTACCGTGCACTCTTTGTCCTCGAGGGTCACAGTTATGTCTGCCTCATTCATATTACATCCAAAATGTCAGATCTTATCATGGTCCCACCCAAAGGATCCTTAAGAGATTAACATAATAAATGTTTCGCCCGAACCGCCTCCTCTTGCCACAGACAAATAACTCTTGAGCTCCATTTGAAATATGAATTATGGTGTCATCAAAATTATTAATTTTATATTGTCGTGAAAATATAATTTCTAGCTATGTAGATTGAAAGGTGTTGTACCGTTTAAGTCAAACAGTCTAAAAAACTATAAATTAAAATAAAACTAAAAAACGGTTAATATCTTTTGCGAAAACCAATAACATACTGGTAGTTGGAATATGGAATAGATTTAGGTTTTCAATGTATATTCTTTTTCAATCTCTTGGTTTTTATTGAATATGACTACTCTTGCAGGTGGAGCAACAGTTTAAACACAAAGATATAAGTAAACACCTTATTAACTATAATAATTTGGCTTTCTTTAGCTTTCTTTTAATTGTGAGTGGGTATATTCAAGGGCTTGTATGGACTCAGTTACAAGGGTCAGCTTCAACCACGTTCAACTTCAGAACACATCGAGTCTTAAGTATAATTCACCGCACAAATATGCGAATTGCCGAAAAAAAAACTTTTAAAAATCCAAAATTATTGTAACAATTTCATTTGATTAGGAAACTAGTTCCGTTTCTCCAAAAATAGATGTAAAATTATACAGTCTGTATACATCTGTATGCAAAAGTATACAGTGACTCAAAACTCAATTTTCATTTCCAAGAATTTATATAATTTATTAGGTAAATAAATTTAAGTAAATAACAATATTGTCGTTTATAATTCCAAGTACGATTATTGCACTTAGTACCCAATATATTTTATCCAGTAACGTTATTAGATTTGAAAATACGATTAAAATAAAAAGTTCAGGACGTCCAACATATTTCGCAGGGGTAATCAAAGAGGCTTCAAATTCGACGGCGAATGTCTGAAATTGGACACTTCCCATCTTTAAATCTTGTAAAAAACAACAACACAACTAGTGATAAATAATCATTAAAGATTTCTCTCAGAGGTTCACCCGCCTGGCCTAAAAGTTTATTTTCTTTAATCCTATTATTTTTCAATAAATATTTGATGAAACAAAAATTTAGGTCAAACACTGTTGAGTACCTACCAAAAAACACGTCTTGGTTAGAAACGATGAAATAAAATACGGTAATGGTGGATAGCACAAAGCTGGTCCAAAATAAAGTCAGATTTTACTGTTCTTTACAACAATTTAGTCTTAGATTCAAGATTTTATTTTACTCCTGGATCTCATTTAATAGCATTAATGAAAAATTATAAAATAATTGCAGGAGGGTGCTTATACCTTATTTTAGTGTTGTTTTTTTCCCCAATTAATAAGAGAATAGATAATTACCGTAAGCATACCCTTAAAAGACATCCACAAACGCACAACACGTACATGGTTAGTAATAACATTAACATTAATTTAAATGTTTAACTTATTAAATAATTTTGTTTGCTTATCTATTTATTATTATGTTTCTGTTACTGTCAAATCTATTACTTATTACATTACCATGTAAAAAAAAGTAAATAAAATGTATGCGGTCTCAGTAATCAAAACATATTTGTGGTTCTTAGCAAAATTGGACATTATCTGGATAGTTAACTTTAAACAAAAAAAAATGTGTGGTTTTACAGCCGGACCCTATATGTTCTATAACCACAACTATAAGCCTTATTTAAAGGATTTCTCTATGTTTTCTGAGATTTTCTGAGGAACCCAAAGAAATTTCATATTGGGTAGACTCGAAAAGATAGCTGGAACCTCAAAACCTACCACTACATTTTTCTTTCACTAATAATGTTTAAACAGTGAGATTGAATATCATAAATTAAAAATAAATTGAAGCATCAAATAAACTACGAATCTACGACATCAATAAATATTTAAGTAAATAATGACAACACCATTTGTTGTACTGTGTTAAAGTTACTTTAACAGACTGGACTTGCCACGCTTGGACTTGTGGACTTACCGGAGCCCGCCCTAGTGAGAGCCATTATTTGTGAGCTGCGAAGAAAACAGAAACCGCAGGAGTAGTTGCGCCATTGTTGGCAGAGCTGCTGAGGAATTTATCGGCAGTAAATGAGAGGGTGGCCCCCCACACGGGTGCCCCGAGGCCACCACGAGCCCCTGCCTTCCGCCCCACTGTCCGCCGGACACACGATCCCCCCGGGCCCGCGGGCAGGCCGACAGATAATGGAAGCCGTACCTGTGTAAACTGCACGCCTCCCCTCAGAATCTTTCCTAACTGCTTATGAAAATTTGGAGTGGGTTGGCAATACTACCATCCTCAGAAAGAAAACGGTATCGCCACTTTTCGTGGGGGTTATTCATGAGTGGATTAATTTGTTGGGATAAGGGTTTAGGCAGATGAAAGAAACATGTCAAATTTACATGAAATTAATTTACGAATGACTTTTCCCCATGGCACATTGGAGCATACTGATCACAAATATATGGCCCAACCAAAAATCAAACCTAGCGACAATAGAAATAATTAAATCAGAACTATTTCGACTTATCATCGATGCTCCTCGGTATATCAGAAATACGCCCTACACACATTCTTACATCGTGACTCTATAGCAAATATTCCATCAAAAACTATATGGACATCTGAATCCTCACATACTTGGACTAGAAAACAAGACTTCTTACCTGACCATCGTCAGTATGTTAATCAAATAAATTTCGATGAACATTTAACAACAGTTTTCAACTACTTACGCGTGACAAATACATCCACTCAAAACTAAATTCACACCCAACTATTAATCCTAGTTTGAATTATGTGCTGCATAGACTATTGTACCTGTCTAAGCACCTTCTTAAATGAGCGCTTATTATAGGTACGTGATTGTAAAACGCGACTTGTAAAGGAAGTATCTGATACATAATTGAAAATCCTTAACAAAATAGCTGTACATTTTGACATTTATAACTCTATATACTGCATCAAGCTTTTTTTATTATTACTGCTGTGTGGTGTAGCTGTGGAGTATCTTATACTATGTCAAATTTAGTTTCTGCCTCTCCACGTGATTCATTAATTATTTCCGTCATCAATTTATAACACATTGCATGACTAGTAACTTTCAATCAATAAATCTTATTCGGGTAGTAAATAATAAAACATTTTAGGTAGGAGCCACCAGCACAGCAAGTAGGGAGGCGTTCATGCTCCGTTAAACTCAGTCGAAAGTACCTTTAGCACAGGTAAGCAAATAATTAGTGTATTGAGAAATTAACAATAAAAAAATATACATAAAAATACCATGAAAGTATAGTACTTTTGCCATTTCAGGGATATTGTCTAATTATTATGTTAATGATTACTAAATCAGACTTTCTATTAACTTAGTACACCACTCGGCAATTTTTACTAAAAGCTGAGCAACTATGTTGTGACCACATCTAAATCCAAATCGGCATATTTGGTAAATGTCTTTGCTTTCAAAATACTATGAAACATGAGGTAGAAGTTGTTAGACCTATAACCATCAATTACTCCCTTTGTTTATTCTGGTTTTCAATGTAAAAGAACACCTTGACTAGCAATTTTTCCCCGAATGATTTAGTAAAATAAGTAAGCAGCACAATAGCTCTATCAGTTTGATTGCTAGTCACAAGACAGGAGATTATTATGCTCCAGAAAAAATGTTTACTCTAAGTTTTGTTAAAATTAGCGTAAATTTTGCCACTGAATTAGACGAAATCACTAGAAGTTGGATCGAGTAATGTATGCATTATATATACTTATGCATATTTACAACGGACATAATAGAAGCGATATTACGGTTCATAACATAGCAATATCTTGTTAGCGTACATTCGCTGAAATAAACGTCATTCCGTACACCCCTTATAAAAAAACAAACAATGCTTATCGTGTAATATTTGTGCCAATCGATTATATTCCATCCATTCCAAGGTAAATAACCTCACTGACTTTTAGAAGAAGCAAATTAGAACATTAATTACCTGAAAGTTTTCTTGTCAGCGGAAGTCTAGAATATTTCTCTAATTCGAAATGATCGTTACCTTGTGCGTGCGAAAATCTTCACTGAATGCTTCTGGCATTCGGTGGAAGGAGCTTGACATTTAACATATTTTCACGGAATTGTCGGAATGAAACCGAAAGGGGATCGAGAATACACGATTATTTACTTAACCAGGAATCCGATAGCAGCCGATATATGTGGGTCAGGGGTTTTCGTAAGGCGTATAACTTCGGCTACCAGGGTTCTCTGTTACCTTCGAAATTAACTTATCCAATAAATAGCACGATTGCTCGACTATTTACAATTTCTACTATCTTTTTTTCTTTTTGGTTTCACGAAGTTATAAAACTTGTCCATTTAGGGCTAGGAGGGTAGGATTTTATGATTGAAGTTCAGGGTACTTTAGCTCATCACATTTCACCCCTTTTTAATACCCCAGAGGTTAAACGGCTACGGAGAAAGCAAATATATTTCTGCTAATTAACTCAGCTTCAAGGGAAAGAAAACTTCTCCCGTCTAGGAATTTGCACTCAAAACCACCAATCCAAAATTTATTACGCCATCCACTACAACATATGGTAACTTATCACGTTAGTTTACACTTATTATGATGGCATAGTATATCATTTATGATTTGATATTATTTTTATTAACAGTGTTTTCGTTCTTAACACAGAAGAGGTTCGGCAACCAAAAAATGCAGTAGCAGACGATAGTTTACCTAAAGTAATAAAATATTAAGTTGGTAAATTTCTAAGCCTTTACTGGATTTAGAAATTTTTTCAAATAGCATAAACACGTATAGTTAGCAAGTTATAGACCTGTAACAATCAATTACTCCCTTTGTTTTTCCTCCTTTTCGACATAAAAGAAACCTTGACTAACAATTTTTCCCCGCATGATTTAGTAAAATAAGTTAGTAGCACAATATTTCTATCAGTTCGATTAGTAGTCACAAGACAGAGGTTTATTGTACCACAGAAAAGGTTTATATTGTAAGTATTGTTAAAATTAGCGAAAATTTTGCCACTGAATTAGACGAAATCACTCGTTAGATCGAGGTAAAAATGCGCTATTGCAAACACAACGGACATAATTTATGAATAAAATATAAATAATTCATGTGATGATTAGGATGTGACATAAAAGCAAAATATTTTCTAATAAAATCAATTTTAAATTTATTTCTACTTTTAAAAAATATTGTAAATATTTAAGCAATGAAGTGCTACTAAAATCGACACAAACTATCTGGATTGACTCCTATAATTGACTTTCAACGCATTTGTTGTATGATTTTCTGCTGTGAAATTGGGGATGAAGGGGTCTTCGTCAGTTCATTTTATTCAATTAGTCAAGCTTAGTGATTCTACCTATGTTGCTATATAATAATGTTTTTCAAATTCTGTTTTTTAAATTCTGAATCACCAATTTATATTAATTTATTATTAATGTGAAGATTTATTCTGCGTTATCACGTGTTATTCAAACTTGGTATTTCAAGCTATTTTGAGAATTCCGTTGTGTAAGGGTCTTGAAAATAATATTTACGACCTATTTGAAGTTCTTGAGCAGCAGGTCTTTCTCTGGATCCTGCGAATACATGCATGATCTACGATTTCTTACGTATGAAGCCACCTTCGAGCATTACATTACTTGACATCCTGCGAAAATATATCAATCCTTTCTGACTCCTACCCGGTGCGGATACCCTTCGAGGGGCGCATCAAAGGCTGGATGCGGCGGCGACTCTTTGCTCATCCAGAACGGGGAATGGTCGCCGACAGAAGACATGAATATGTATTAGTACTCCATACTGTATTCTGCCAGCACGCAGCCACTCTCTTATTTATTGGCCAAGGGGAACTTGCTGCATACGCGGATAGAGGCGTCGCGGGCGAGGCCCTGTCAACCCGTTCCTAACATCTGATATGTTCCTAGTTCCTCATGGGGTTGCGTGTGTAGCGGCATTCACTTTCAGGAAGTCATACTCAGTGCTACTTTTGCTTTAAGTAGTACTAATCTTTATTAACGACCCCCGAAGGAAGACCCGAAGAAGTATATGCCCTGTTTGTGTGTCTGCCTGCCCCCCCTCAGTTTCATTGTGCAGGATTTAATGAGACAGAAACATAGACAGGTATCATTGTTTTTTTGTGGCTTCCGAGCAAGTCAACCCTATGACTTATTGGACGGTCTTATACTTGTCATTTGACAAGTATCTCCTTAGGACACCACTAATCGTGGTTGATTGATCGGTATGGAAGTTTATTAAACATTATATTATACTAAAAATAATTATCAATAAAAATATTGTAAAAATATTACCTAATGAAAACGTGCCAGCTATATTATCGTGCCAATCGGAGGAAGACAAATACTACTAAAACATTTTTTACTTAGCTTGTAATTTTTTTAAGGAACGTTTTTAATGTAGTATGGAAACATTGACAATTTTGTTTTTAAGAATTTGTCAAAATCTTGTTTTATTTTTGATTTAATTATTTATGACTGACAGGAAAGCAGAGGGTATCAGGTGATTCCTTCCATGTCCTCGTTACAAGACATCTTACGATTCCTAATTTAGAAGATCTCTAGCCTAACGTGCTCATAAGCCGTCATGGAATGAATATCTAGTATTAGACAGTTGACCTAATTTGAACCCAAGCCTTACAATTTAAATGATTCAGCGGAACAATTAACAATTTATTTTCTTCTTTTTTTCTTTTTGTTATTACTGTTGTTATTTGTAGCATACTTAGGTTATAAAAATACATACCTACCCTAGAGCCCCTCTAGACTAAAATTGTAAATAAATGAATAAAACTCCCACTTTTTTATTTGTAGCTAAACGGAAACAAAATACCTACAATTAAAGTGGCACTTCAAAATGAAAGGAATGTATTTATGTATCTCCTTCGTAGTTGATAAATCATGCACAACACCTTTTAATAAATTCTTGCTGCAACACTTATAATTATCAAGAAACCTTTGAGTCTCATAAGCCGGATTAACAGTTAATTTATGGATAACGCGCTCTCTATCGCTTTGATCCAGTGATTCCAGGACTAAACGTAGAGGAAAGTCTGGTTGAACCGAAACCTAGTACATCTACACTCAGCATTCCCAATCTGGCTAGAAAATAGTGGTATTTAGGCTCTTCCTGTTCTAAGTTAGGACTACATAATTGTGTAATGCTAAATAAACAGACTAAAAATTCTCCAATATTTGTAGAAATTACTATTAAACTATTACTATATCAGAATGCGAAAGTATTAAGTTTTAAATATGTCCATAACATCTTTACATAACTTTTATCAATCAATTGTTTGTTGCTATGTTTCGGACCGACCGATTTAATTTTTTTTTTTTTTTGATGGCGGGTGTATTGCTTGAGGATGGACTGATGTCAGTCCAAAAAATAAAATAAAAAACGATTGATTAATAACATTTTATGAAATATATTATGCACATATTTTTAAACATAATCAGAACCAAGCAAATTAGAATACTGTACAGAGTGAAATAAAAAAATGGGATGTTAAATTCTTAGTGGTAAATTGAAGAACACTCTGTAGAATGTATTGAAAAGTGTAACACCTCTTGAAAAGGTGAGAAACCGTTGCTGTATTGTCTTAAATGCACTAACGCAATAAACTAAATATATAAATGTACAAGTTCAAATTAAGCCAGTACTTATCCGGATTTCACTAGGTAAGGTTAAATAAAGTTTAAATTATATACTAACGAACAAACCGCTGGAGGTAGACATAAGGTAATCTGATTAACCAATGACGCCATATCAAATGTTAGTTAAGTATATATACTGCTCACTAACAAGAAGGAAAGTATGCTGAAACTTTCTCGGTGAAAATTACAGTATTTAAATCAAGCAAGTGTTTTTTCACCTCTGGGGTTGATAGTTATAGCGATATCCAACGTACATTTATTGATATAACACGTTCAATTATCAAGAAGTAGGTTCAATAAAATCACTATTCAGATCCCCTAGGCATGCGGTGAAAGCTGAAATTATAATAGTTGTAATCATTGGCTTGTTGATAGATTATTATTTCTTAGGATCTGTTAGTGGAGATGAGTAGCTGGTTCTACTAGTCCAGACAGCAGATGATTTGATTTCGCGATACAATTATCTCCCTGTGATATAACTGTTAGAAAAGGGAGGTGTCATGTGTGTTGCCAACCCCCTGCTTAACTAGTGCCCTATAAGGTCTTGGAAACTCTAAAGGACGAAAGTCCAGAAGGAAAACAAAATTTGAAAACCGATTTAGGAAGAAAAGATGATCAAACTGACATATCAGCAATTAAATTGTATATTTGCCTAAGGATTAGAACCCTGGTTAAAAATATTTATTGATCGATACGAAAATTCCATTACACATTCAGGTTTTATCGAAAATATTTATTAAGACAAATACTGTAAAAACTATAATGCCGATTGAAGGAAGAGAGAGAGATAGAGAGAGAGAGAGAGGGAGAGAGAGAGAGAATTTTCTATGTTAAGAGATCTGCTGTTAAGAGTACATGGACATTCTAACTGATCATGTAACTTGTTTTTAATGGAGTATGAAAATATATTGAATTGATATATTATTTTTCTAAATACGGAACTTATATCTTGTTTTTGTTTTTATTTATTTATTCACAGCCGTGACAACTTCAAAGCCTGCTAGTTTGCCACAAATGTGACCAAACGACATAGCTAACAGGAAAGCAGATGACATCCAGTGATTCCCCGTTGAAGCAACGTTAGAAGATTCTTCATTTAGAAGATCATCATTAGAAAAGTCATCATGTAAAGTCAAATCCCATAACATTTTTCCTACTCACCAGTTTGGTTTCCGTCTATGGCATTCCCCTGCTCAACAAGGGCAACGCGTTGATCACATATCATCATGCCTTGAAACCAACCAGTATTGTATTGGTTCCTTTCTGGGCATAGCACATGCATTTGATAGGGTTTGGCACACATCACAAGCTAGATATTTAAAATAAAGATATTAAACACATACCCTTTTCCTAATCCTACAGTCCTACCTTTCAAACCGCTTCTTCCAAGTCCGCTGTGGCTTAGAATATTCTAGCTACCATCCCATTAAAGCAGGAGTTTCACAGGTCAGTGTACTGGGTCTCATCCTCTATAACAGGTATGGGCAACCTTTGACATGTTATGGGCCAAACTTTAGTGTGCAAATACGTTCGCGGGCCGCGTTTAAAAGTAGTGCATTTTAAAGTAGTGTTCATAATTTTTAGCGATAGATATCAGTCAGCCATGAAATAATACGACAATGTTATTACAACACAATTTATTAAAATAACAAAATGAAATGAAAAAATAGGTACCTACAGCATTAAATTAAATCGTTAAATTTAGAATTGTTACAAACTACGAAAGTTAAATAGCGACACCGAAATCAATGAGACACTTGAGCTTGAATTTGGGAAACTAATTCATCGATGTTTGGATTAATTCCACTGGTACAAAGACGTAAAGAATTTTCCAAATTATCGTCAGTCAGCCTTGTACGATGTTTTGATTTATTAACTTTCATCAATGAAAAGAACTGTTCGCATTTATAAGTACTGCCAAACGCACAAATCAATCTTCTTGCAAATTTTCTAAGCTGCGGAAAATGGTCTTCTTCGAGGTATTTTTTGTAGAAATCGCACAACTCCACGTCTTCAAATTTAGATTTTAGGAGTGAGTTTTCTTGAATCTCGATCAACTCCATTTGCAAGTGTATTGGAGCATTTTGTACATTACTTTTTGTTGGAGTAGCAAATAAATTGAAACAGTCTTCCATGTGTTTGAAATCGCTAAATCTGATCGAAAATTGCTCCGACAGTAACTTGAGTTCTTCAGCATATTGAGCGTAAGCAATATTTTCATACGCAGAGAGCGTGGTGAAATGGTAACTGTTACCAGACAGCATATGTGCCTCCCACAAGCGGATTTTGTTCTGAAACGCTTTCAAATGGCTGTACAAATCATTTACTAACTGTCCTTGTTTTTGAAGTTTCAAATTTAAATCATTCAAATGGCCTGTAAGGTCGACAAGAAATGCTAAGTCACATATCCATTTTGCGTCACTCAATTCAGATAGTGGTTTATCTTTTATTTGCATAAATTCTGCTATCTCATTTCTAAGCTCGTAAAACCGTTTCAGCATTTTCCCTTTGCTTAGCCATCTGACTTCACAATAATATGTTACGTCGTCATACTCGGCTGATATTTCATCCAAAAACGCCTTGAACTGACGATGGTTAAGCCCTCGGGATCGAATAAAATTGATGGTTTTTACTACCACATTCATAACATTCTGGAGTCGAATGGACTTAGAACACAAGTTCTGTTGGTGGATAATGCAATGAAGGACTATCAAACCATCTTTTTGCACATTTAATTCAGTTGCTTTTTCATTCAAAATTCCGATGAAACCTTTACGTAAGCCGACCATAGAAGGTGCACCATCTGTGCATACTCCAACTAATTTCGACCATGGCAAGCCAAAACTTGTAAATACCTTTTGAACTTCATTAAAAATGTCCTCTCCTGTAGTGGTTCCTTTTAGCGGCTGTAAAGCAAGCAATTCCTCAGTAATAGTGAATTCTTTATCAACACCTCGAATAAATATAGCCAGTTGAGCTATGTCAGACAAATCGGTGCTCTCGTCTAATGCTATGGAAAATGATTCAATACCAGTCATACGGCCAGTCAATGTTGTTTTTATATCATTAGCCATCATTTCTATACGTCGTACAACGGTTCGTCTTGACAAACTAATTTTTTCAAATTCATTTTTCTTTTCAGGACACAAAACACTGCAAACTTCTGACATACACTCCTTGATAAATTCTCCTTCGGCAAATGGTTTCAATGACTTTGCCAATTTTGAACTAACTATAAAACTAGCTTTCACAACATTATCAAGTTGTGTTCTTTGTCTATGAAATATTTGCTGCTGTTTTTCCAAATTTGCGGTAAGTTTCTGGATTTTGTCTTTTCTTATTTGTCCTGTCAGTGAGAGCAGCGTAGGATGCTTAGTTGAGTAATGCCTCTTTATATTGAATTCTTTCATCACCGAAATGGATTCATTACACATCAAACAAATAGGCTTACCATTGTGCAAGATAAAGAAGAATTCTTCAGTCCATTTTTCTTGAAACTGGCGACCCTCTGCATCTACTTTTCGTTTCCTTCCACCAGACATCATTTTCATTTACTTATCGTTCGATAAACTTAATAAGAAAATAGGTATAATTAGTAAGCACTCAAGATGCACACAAAGTCACAAAGCCAACTTATCACCACGGTAGCTCGAATAGGACTGAACTAAGTTCCGGCCATCCACCCGCTTATATAGGCAAAATGAAGGAATGATCTAGAATCGTCTAGTGTAGAACAATACAATTGCGAAGCAATAATCCTTTGTTGCGCCGCCAGTGTGGCGGCAAACATCAATGGCTTTGAACTTTGATGTTTGCCCCCTCACTCTTTGATGATCACCGCCACTCGGCTTGCTCGCTCACTTGATTCCATGAGTATGAGTAAGTAGTGTATTTTTTTTTTTTAAATTGGGTTTTTCAAAATGTCTCGCGGGCCGGATCAAATCTTACAGCGGGCCGGATCCGGCCCGCGGGCCGGCTGTTGCCCACATACGCTCTATAATATATACACCGCTGTTGTCCTCTCTACTCCCAATAACTTTTATGCAATATTATTGCCCCAATAGCAAAATTTGCAGATGGTACTGCAGTCAAGTCATCCCAGCCAGACCCCACTACAGCATCCCTTAACCTTCAAAAACACCTTGATGAGATCGAGTATTGGTGCAACCAATAGCGGTGATGAAGAACAAATGTGCCCACATAAGAGCTCATCACCTCTAAGTTCACAAAATTCAATCAAAACTCATCTAATTTCCCCGATCCCCTAGCACAGTCACACAGTGACACAAATCCCAATATTCCTCCTCGGAGACTAAAACGGCAGTGGCCTCGTGACTTGCTACAAATACATATCATCAGGAGGCCTGGCCATGACCAATTTCTCCAATCATGTCTTGATCGTCTGTGGCTTTCACCGTAGTCGTGCCTCTTGGTCAGCCTCCACAGGCTCATATCCTCTTTCACAAACGGGGGAAGTGACGACCATGTGGATTTGGGAGATCTCTGGGCTGTATGAATGTGTACATATTGTATGAATCAACGAGTAAATGCAGCACTGTAAATATGGTATGGATGAGATGATTGATCACAATTGCTTATTGCCCTCTAGGGTCGATTGTAGCCCTGGTGACGAAGTGAGGGTTGATTAGGCTATGACCTGGACAATTGTTTTATGACGGGTCTTACTATCTGACTCCATATTTGATAGGTATGTGCCCCGACAATGCACTATGTTCAGGAGAAGAGGTAGTGTAAGTAGTTTGTGTGATCTTGGAATGACCACGAATTCACACTCGGTATCTGGGGGTAGGCGAAATCCGTCCGGATCCCAAAGACAAATGTGAACCGGAGAGATGCAGACTGGATTGCCTTGGGAGACACTACTTGGTAAATTTGTAGGGCCACGACAACCGTCGTCAGTATGCGGCGATTGTTCTCGGCAGCCCTAGGCCTGGTCTGGTCTGAGTCGCTTTACTACCTGCTCTGGGTAGCGGATGAAGGTTCCCAGTGTCTAACTAATTGACTTCCAGCTGCGTCTTTTATTGTTTACAATATTTACAATGATTTATGGTTTGGTAATGTTATTTACATTTGTTTAAATTAATTTACGACATATATACCATAGAGTATAGGGTGATTTATCTTATGTAGTTAGCGGTCACTACAATCTCAATAAAAGGTTTCTAATAATATTAATTTTTTGTTTTTTAATGTGTTCAATGCACATAATTTCTAGACACTAGAGAGCGCCACTAATTCAGTTTATTTAATCTAATAATAATTTAAAATTATTATTGTGATTCACAGGTGTTGTTTTGGTTATTTTTTTCACTCTTAATATTTATTAAATTTAAGTGTTTTCCATATACTTTTCTTCTGCTTATGTAAATTTAGTTTTCTTGTTCTGGTGAAGCATGAAACGCCGACTGTTTTATGTTATATCGAAAGTTATTTAAGGGAGAGACTATATAATAAATGTTAATCGAATAAATAAATAAAGCAATCGGTAATTATAATAAATGCGATATGCATTCACAATTTTTCTTTACCATATCTACAAGATACATATAATACAATACCTGCATATAACCGCATACACATAGCAGTGTGAGAGACTTCAAGCTTTTTTTTTTTTTTAATAATAATAGAAATTTTATATTTTTTTTTTCGTAATTCAACGAACGTATAGTATAATCATAACATCTAAAATGTGATATCCATGCATTCGCCACGCAAGTGATTTTTCTTGAAACAGTCCAGGCACTAGCGAGTGACTCGAACACGGGTCCATGAAATCGAGAGTACCAGGGGAGCATAAATATAAAAAGAGGTGTTAGGATAAATAAAATTAGTTCATAAATGCGGTGCCGTAGAAAATACCAGTCGGTTACTACGAGCATTAGAGGATATTACTGTTTCACTTTTTTTTTTTTTCAACCTGTTTATTTATCATAAATAAGTAGCTGCTACGGGAGCGAGTAAAAGTTCAGCTGGTGAGGACGCCTTGGCTCCGACCTCTAATAGCGCCTAGCCTGCAGGAGCTAGAGTAAATCAAATGACTATATTACAGAAAAGGTCAATATGTATAAAAAGCTGTAGGAAAGAAAGGATAAATCAGAGACCACGATCCGCTTTGCTCTCCTCCGCCACCATTGGAGGCAGAAAAAAAAAAAAAAAAATTCAATCATTTGACAACATCTGATACAGTTAATTAAAAACATAAGGCTGTTGTAATGCTGGATATCCCTCTGCGATAATTATTGAACTAATAACACGATACATTGAATAATTTATTTTTATTTTCTTATCCGTAACACATTTGCAGCGATAATTTCTAAATGCTATCTCTGTATAATTAAATAATTTCTTTTCTTGCCGTTTTCCTCGATAAATATCAATTAGAAAAATAAGGTTATGCGATGTTATTAATTTCTCAAGTGATAAAAAAAAAAATAATCGAAACGGTTACGCTATCGGAACTTTTATTAGCCAATGAATTAAAATACGCCGAATCAAGAGCAAGTGTGATGGACGACTCGGAACGTGTTTTTATTTGAGATTTCACTATAATAACATTTGTTTAATCTATATGTATCTTTACTGCGCAGAGAAATTTCCAATATTTCCCATATCCCCAATAGTGGAACAATGATTATGAAAGATTATATTTCTTCTGCCTGTTCCTTTTAACTTGGATCGTTAACAGTTTCATAAATAATAAAAAAAAATTATAAGTGGTTTTACAAGTAACGCGTTTAATTTTTAGTCATGCACATGCCTGAAAAGGCCAAACTTTGACTGGTGATGTAAAAATAAATAAAAGATTTTCGGTATGACTCATAAGCCTTTTTGAAAAATTTGTTTTTTATTTAGTGTCTAATATAATACAGCCTATTTTTGGAGTGTTCACTCTTTAGAATATTACAAAGTTTCAAACAATTAATTTATTGTCAAAATTGACTTTGTAATACAATTAAACAATCGTATTTTATTAGCAGTTATATCAATGTTATAAACCCTGATATAGTCTTACCTGAAAAATCTATTTACCATAGAAAGTTCACGATTCCTAACTAGCATATGTAGACATAGAGAAACCATTTCAAGGCATCCCATTAATTAATCTTAATGGATAATTTCCTACCGTCTTCTTAAATTCTCTCATGAGATTGATATCATAGAAAAACGGGAGAAATAACTCATTCCACTATCAGTGTTGACCACATGTCAGGTAGTGGCTATAAATAGTTTTTATAGAGCAAGAGGTATGAACGGAGGATGTAGGTAATGAACATGAAGTTTGTTGGTTAACTTACCACATTTCCGTACGCATGGGTAAGTCCAAATCCTGCCAGAGATAGCTAGCTATATTTTTCAAGTCTTCCCAATATCAAATGTGTGCTCCATGTAAAGTTGTTATTCTCTATCTTAAACTTAGGTTACGGCTGGAACACACCAACACAAAGGGGAAAACATAACGGTTTTTCGGTTTTGAAAAAAAAAAACCATTACAGGTCCTTTTAAGGTTCAGTCATATTTGTAATTATTGTTTGACATTTGTTACTGCATGAGGAAGAAACGGCCTTACTGGAGCGATACCTGCATATCTCGAAATTGACCGTAGCCGTTTCTAAAACCAGAAATAATCGCTTGTCCACAAGTGCACGGTTGATTAAATAGCCGAATATAAAATGGTCTTTATAAAATAAGCATTAAACGGTGGTGGATAAATGGGGGTTAGGTAATGCCGATAACGGGCCGGAACGAGAGCAGGCGCCGTCGAGTGAGCCATCGTTGTGTGCACAAATGGAGAAGAGAGGCGACTACCTGGATAAGTTGTAAAGGCAGCGGTCATTGTTGGCGCGCGTCGACGCCGGAGCGTTGCAGCATCTTTGCGACAGCCTCCTCAATAGCTCCTCTGTGCAAGGCCTCCTGTCTTGGTGTCTCAACGGGTCACTTGACTTCAGATATATCGTTCAGGATAGCAATATCTACAGATGAATACCATAATTAGGGTTTCCTTGGCTAAGCCCTAAACCTTGTGCTGTCTTTCTAGTACGCTGAGCTCAACTCACTCAAAAAAAATTTGCTGAAATACTGTCTTCCCAAAGAAGGAAATACTGCTCTGTTTATTGATATCACAATAAGGTTTGATCAATGGTACTGAATAACCCAAAATGAGAGGTGCGAAAATATCTCCCAAGTTCCAATTTTCGAGACTATGGTTTCTCTCAAACGGTACTATACTTAGAGAATAAAACTCCTCGGAGACTACAGCGGCAGTGGTTTCGTGACCAGTATAAATACGTGACAGTGGGAATCCTGGCAATGGCAAGTTTCTCCAATCATGTCCTGAGCATCTGTGGCTCTCGTGCTCTTAGTCAGCCTACACTGGCTCGTATCCGGTGACGAGGCTGATGGAGGAGCGTGGGGGACTTCCAAAGACTCCGCTTCCTTGTTCGCATGATAGGAGGGTAGCATCCATGTTGATTTGGGAGGTCTTTGGCCAGTATGTATATGTAATTAATTTTATCACAATTTGATTTTTTTTTTTTTTAAATAGTACTTAGACAAACTTCGGAATTTTTCAACCATATGTTAAACAATTAACAATGAGTGGGAAGTAATAAATCCACTTATGTCTCTCCACAGCTTTATTGATTTCTACCCGAAACGTTTTCGATGGGCTATGCCTTCAACATCAGAGTATACCAGACCGGGTAGTAACGTAGTTACCATCACCTCAAACCCTTGAGAATGATGGCCTAGTCCGTCGATAACTTTCGTGTCAAAATCAATAAAGCTAGAAACAGAAGGTGTTTTATCTTAATAAATCTACTATATACCGGTACCACACCACTTTGGCTTCAATAGCTGAAGCAATTATTATTGATTCTTTAGTAACCATTAACAGTTATAAGGAATACATATTGTTGTGTTAGTCCGATTATTACTTATAAATATTCATCATTAATAGTTATATTTATGGGCACTAAATAGTTTTCATTACATGTTTGATAACATGTACTACTATTATTATTATTTACGTATTTATTTTCCTCACATTCACATTAAACATAGGATAGGTTTAATAAGTTTTGTATACATTTGTTTCATTACTTTATTTTAATTTATTGTTACTTTATATATATTGCTATTTGTAAGATAACATGCTCTGTTGTAGTCTTATGTTATCATAAGAAGAAATCTGGAGGTAATATGACAGTATGATCGAATAAAAAAGGTTTCTTTCTATACCAATGCTGCAACGACATCTGTATTTTTGTTAGAAACTAGACATTTTGTTAGAAAGGTATGAATAGACTCTCCCAGTCCTGTGTGATGTGGTAATATATATGGAGGAAGGAGCTAGCAGCAGGATAATTTTTCTAGAAGTCATTGTGGGCGAGGCCTAAGAGATGTTAATTAGAAGCTTCCAGGTGTAAGGTAGTTTGGCTTTCATTACTACGCCCACAAACCTGATATCACGGACTAATGCATCTTATACATCTATCTTCAATTTTGACGATCTCCAATCTCCGATAATTAGTGTTTATCATGTAGAGTTTTTAATTTTAATTAATTCGAAATAAAAATTGTCGACTATTACAAAATATAAAGAAGAATTTTATGATATATTTTACATTTTAATATCCAATAAATGTAATCAGTAACGATATATATCCGCATTTATTTGCACTTCTGAAAAAATAAACAAAAAAAACGAATTTAATCTAAGTAATATGTTTAAAAGCGTGTACTAATCGAATCGTAACCTTTCCAAATAATGCAGTGTTGTTCAATGAAGTAAATCAAGTGTTTGAAGTGTTCTAAAAAGGTGGCCAAGCTGTTTTACATCGAGGTGTAGGATGTCGGTACATGAGGGCAGCAGGTTTCAGATACTTGGAGATAAAAGCTGATGAATAAAACAAAATAATCTATACCCCTCTTAGTGCTTAAGGACGGGTTGGCTACCGTGAAATGTTATTCACCCCTGCCAAATGGCAACAATTATTCTTTTATTCCAACTTTACAAATCAAGACAAATAAATACAATAACATTTTATTTAGCGACAAGAAGTTTAAGGAATCGATTACGATTTGTGTCGTATTTCGACTTTTTCGTTTTGTATTATTTTAGAGCCGAAGACGAATTTTGTCTTAGTTAGTGCTCCTTTTTATGTCACGAATAAACCTCTTCATAATGGCCTTAGAATTCCCACTATCCAAGATCATCAAAATTCCATCCGAAATTATCTGACCATCCTAATCAATCAAGATCACATTCTAGTCTCACTCATCTCATGCAACCCTCCTAAATTGAAACGGAAGTGACCTCTTCTCAGAAAAAATATTGCCAGAGCAAAGTATGAAAAGAAGTCATGATGATGTAGTCATAAGTAATAGTTGATATATCTCTCTGGTACCATGGTACCATGGTACACTACCAACTTCTTACTTACATGCCATAACTGCAGATAATATTGCTTAATTTTGGTGATCTCTCTTCTTATTTTTCTTCTGCTTACGCTATGGTTTTCTTCAATTTTGGAAAATGAACAGTTACAGATTTCGATTTTGAACTATATACGACTGTATAGTCCGATATCTTGATACGGACAGGATCATGTTTCTCTTATTTCCGTTCTAATTCAGGGTACGTTTTGAAAGTTAACTGTTCTTTCTGTTTGCACTCTTTTAGCCCGAACGGGGTAAAAGTTCCTGTCACCTTTTTAAAATTAAGGGTCCGATTTTGCCAATCTACCCACCTCTCTTAAGTGTTTTGTTAACTCTAGAAAAATAAATTTTAAAAAAGGAAGAAAAAGCGGAAAAAAAAAGTGAGCGGCTGAAGGAGTCGTGTTGAGTTAATTAAAGGTGGGAGCTAGGGAGAGATCCCGTAAATTTGTGAAACCGCGGACGGGAGAAAGCTGGGGATAGCGCAGAGCGGACTGTCAATCGCAGGGTGATCTAATTAGTGACTAACATCGCCAGCCTCAGCTGTTGTTGGAGATACTCTCTTTAGGTATCCCGCCAAAAGATTAAGTTTTCCACATGCCATTTCATTTGGGAGGGAGAGAAGAGCAGATCTCTGAACATAGAAGATTCTCTCTCTCTCTCTCTCTCTCTCACGCTCTCTCTGGGTTTCAATTTTTTTAACTAAACACCATCATTATTATTATCATTAATATTACTTATTGCTATTATATTATATTTTTTTAATCTTCATTGAAATGATGCTTTGCAATCTATTCAAAGTATTTTAAGACTTTTTTTTTAGACTATCATTTAAAGGCTTATCACACTTAACTTGACACTAAAATAATCAACGATCTACGAAGCCCAAAACGCTAGTGCGCTTGGAGGAGGTCCTGAGGACAACTTCGTTTTAGGCTTCGTTCTGGAGGTGAGATGGGAGGAGCGGAGCATACGGGATAGGATGGCCAGGAAGGCGGTATGGAAGTTCTGGCAGCGGGAAGTGGCTAGGTCTTAAATGAAAGGGATGATGAGACCAGCGTAAAGGGTGCGGTTGTTGATGTAGACGGGAGCATTGGTTACCTAGAGATTCTGGATTGCAGGGACTGGATGTGGATATTGGAAGGCTGGGAATCCCTTGGCTAGTATAAATCGTAGATAAGTGGTATGGGATCTAACAGGTATGAGTTAGTTGAAAAGCAAAACTGGAGGTCATGAAACTGATATGTGAGAGGACTTGTCAGCATATATTTTAAATCTCCATTTGGAGAGCCATGGTCATATAAGAGCAAGGTGTTATTGCAAACTAAACATGAAATATTAATTCTGTATTGCATTATTTTTTCGGCACACAACAGTTTTCCTACGTATAATAACAAAAAAGGAATCCAAACAAGCCTTTGGTTTGCCTAATTTTCTAACTGCTTACTTAACAAAACTGAAAGTGGTAAACGACAGCACCATCAACCTAACAAAAGTTCATGCAAAAAACAAAATAGCTAATAAAAATTTTTTAACTACGTAACAACGAGGTAAACATAATATAACTAAGTATATGCACATAAGAGGTTTGATAAAAAAAGTAACGAGAATTTTTGTTTATCTTAAATTTTTTTTATTTATTCGTCGATTAATGCGACTAATTTTGTCCTCTTCAAATTAATCCATCTCAGATACAATACACCTGTGCCAGCTTTTTTTCCAATCTTCGAAGCACTTTTCAAACTCACTTTTCGATATAGATCTTAGCTCCTCCAGCGATTCTTCTTTTATCTCACCAATGGTCGTCATTTCAAGGGTTTTTTCAAATTCGGGAGCAAAAAGAAGTCGCAGGGAGCCATGTTCGGCGAATACGGTGGCTGAGGTAACACAACAATGTCGTTTTTTGCTAAAAAATTAAGAACGATCAGTGAAGTGTGAGCGGGAGTGTGATGCTATTTCCACGAATTGTTTTGCCACAATTCCGGTCGATTTCGTCAAATCGCTTACGTTTACGATGCATTACTTCCAAGTAATATACTTCATTGACCGTACATTAAACCGTAAAAAAAACAGTGATAAATAAAATTCTCGTTACTTTTTTATCAAACCTCGTAAATCAGAATTCAAAACCAATTTTCCATTATAATATTACGTCCTGATTGAATATTGGTGCACAGAGCCCCTCACACCAACAGCTTCACACGAAAAAATTCTTGCTGAATGCAAAAGGTTCTGCTTGACTACCAATATATATTTCTAATTCGTCCTAATTCTGAAAATAATTGTATCAATAACATGATAGATAAAATGTATAAATACTAAGATCTAGATAAACTACCTCCGTATGGCAAATACAAAAGAAATATATCTCAGCAGAAGGAATGAGAACGATGGTTAAAATATCAGTGCCGATACGAGGGGCACATCTTGGAGGTTGGTAATGTGGCAGATCTGTTTGCATGAGAACGAGGCACTCCCCTTGAACTTTCTAGTACTGTGACATTTGAACTGAAGCCAGATGGTTTCTTCTCCTGCCTTAATTACGAAATCATGGAAACCAGATGAGGTGGGCTTTGTCTAACAAAGGATACTTAACTATTTCCAGGGCAAACCTCCCTTCTCTTCTTATCTTTTTATTTCACGAAGTAACCAGAAACTGCTAGAGATGACATAAGCTGGCGAGTTCAAATTACTTGCACATTAATAGCAATCAAATTAAAAATCAGTTCACCGTTGGGCGGACAAGAGAACTGACCGTTGCGTGGTAGTGAGTATTGTTTCTAAAACATTGGTGAATGTATTTTTGGTTAATTTTAAGCGAGGAAGTTGGGGGGGGGGGTTTAACTTCAGTTTTAAGTTAATTCAGTGGGTGAATTGGGGTGTCCCTTGGCGATCTTCATATTAGTCATTCATACATTGTATGAAATACGGTATGAATAAGAGAGTAAATGTAAATTTTATTTTTTAATTATTTATTGCTCTTCTTTTAGGGCAGACTGTAATTTTCTTCAGATAAACTGTTGTAAAAAAAATATGTTGGCATTTTAAATTGTATAATTATCATACCCTGGCAATCTGTGAGATGTTGTGCAATTGAAGAAACGTTTTGAAGAGAAATCGACATTTGCTATTATTTCAAAAACCTTCATTGAGATAAAATTAGAATATGCTTATTGGGCGATACGTAATTGTGATTAATGATGTCATTCATACCATATTTACAGCTCTTCATTCACTCGCTCATTTTCAACTTTTATTTTGCACTCTGATGGGGATTTTAGTGAAACGTTTTTGATGATAAGATAACGAAAAAAATTTGACACGAGTCCCGGGTGTTTCTTCTAATGGACCTCCGAAGGACCCTGAAAATAAAATGCTGGAAATCGGACGGTTTAAAATTATTCTTGCTATTTTTGTATGTTGTATGTGTACATGTTGGGTTTGTAACTTATCCCTGGCGTAAACGAAGTTACTTTTCTGTAGTTATAACTAAAAAGAATGGGATTGATCTGTGTGAAAAATATTTTATCCTGCATAGCTCTATTTGTTTTTTTCGTTGGTTTGTTATTAATTTTTTGCATATAAACAATTGTAATTATTTAAATTTTAACGTGTAATTTGTTTAATTTTTAATCCCAAGAATTCATGAATATACGAAACGTTGACTAATGCAAAAACAAAATAAGCATTTGGAAAAACTGTACTTCCTTCTTTTGAAAACATTATGTTTTTCATAAAGCGTTATATCCTAATTATTTATTCTGCGGATGCTACGTAATATTTGATCATACGCTTTCAAATTATACTTTCTAACGCTAAAATAAGTTTCATTATCAGATGGAGCGTTTGTTTTTTTTTTCAGATTTTATCAGAGGATAAATACTCTAAAGACTGTTTAGTGTCGGGCCGGGGATTCACCATGATCGTTGTGAATCTCTGACCGCAGAGACCGTGCTTAGCAGAACGAGATGAAACTGTCCGACTCGGTTACCGTAGAAGCATTCTACAACTACATTTTATCTTCCAGTAGAATCATTGAAAAAAATGTAATCGAAATTGTTGGTTTTAGGGTAACTGAACGAATTTTTCATCTACAATTTTTGATATTTGTTTTTTCAAGAACGGAAAATTGTTTGTCAACCGCATTTGATACATTGGACTTTAGGACAATGTCGTTCTGAACATCCGAAGTTTCTAGCTCCGGTACTTCTTTCCTCACTTGAACAAGCTCTGCAATGTATGCAGTCATTTCAATTACGTTTACTTGGAATCTAAAATTACTAATAAAAAAGGAGACTTTTGGCGGAATGTTATTAAACTGCTCATATCTTTTTTTAACTTACCTTGAAAAATTTCAAAGCTGCTAACAAATTAAAGATAACATTTCCCTCATTCTGATTAATTAAAAATTTGTTTGTAGCATTTTATTCAAAGCTTTATTTATTTCTTTATCGTGGTCGTACTCCGGTGTGTGCTATAGTTCCCTCGGGCACAGGTTGGAGATCTCTGCCGTAAGCAACGAAATATCTTTGTTAACCTCTGATCTGATCAAAATCTAGCTCTCTTCAAGACCTTATCCTGCTGTCTAACGAAATATAGGTGAAAATCCTGAAACAAAAGTGACGCATGTTAGAAAATCCTTTTTTGCTTCACGGTAAACAAATAACAACTAGATAATTGTCTATTCCTGGTCCAGGTTCCACACATTGTTACCACATAAAAATGTTTTAAACTCTGTTATATTGATGTGGTGAATCTGTGGTAAATGATCATATTGATTTAATGGTTAGTCAAATGAAATAGACGTGAAGGGGCCAGGATTAGAGCTAGGACATCTTGATCGGTGGTCAGGTGCTCTTGTCTGTCTTCCATCTGAGTTGAACACTAGCAGAGTCAACATCAAATCTTTTTAGCTGCGCTCTCTAAGCAGCCAAAACCAAATGTTTCAGAGCAGAGTACATTGTGCATTCCTGCAAGTGATGGTTGGTATCTTGGACATCCTGGGGCCGTTGCTCGAGGCACTGGGAGGGTTTGAACTGTTCCATGTGTATGAAATTGCAAACAATGGTGGATTGAACTGATGTATTGAACACATGGTGTTTCACCCACATCCTCCGATCAGACCTCGTGATCTATACTATACTAGCTGTAACCACCAACTGACATGTGGGACATAGGTACCTCCTGAAACTGGGACGGTCCCGGGGAGCCTGGGCTCTGCTCTCGTTCTTGTATTACTTTTACTTCTATCGGGGAGCTCCTCATAATGAATTTGAACAAACAACGGGGGGGGGGTCACGAGGGTTTAACGACGTAATAAATTCCAAACAGCGTTCATACGAAACAAACCGCCAAGTCAATAATCTTACTGCGTAGAAAAAAATATAATAATAAAACGATCTCAAAGTGACCTGGCCACATTTATTGTATGCATGATATGAACTAGGAAGAAGATAAGATATTTTTTCTGTCCTAAGAGGCACTAGAAATTAGTTTTTTAGATATAGCTTTTTTCGTTTTGGTTTTCCTACATGAAAATAAGTGGAAATTTATTTTAACATATTAGTTAGTTGATGGACGTTCGGACCACTATATTTAATGTGCCCCTGTACATAAAATGAAATAAAAAAAATTGTATTTATCTATCTTATTTACAAAGTAACGGTCACTGCGGGTAGCCTTGGTTGCAACTCAAAACTTATGGGTTGTAACTGGCCGGCACAGATAATCTGACATGAACTGCAGTCTCATAACTGTCCTTTTCGAACTAAGTACGGATAGTTCCAGATTCACACCACCCATTCGATAGCCAATTCTATATCCAAAAAAATACACCCTCCAGTAAACTCTGGGCAACATCCTACGAACAGCCGGCCTACCACAATGATCTTTCACCAATCTAATTAAATAAATAAGGTCAAATTATGACCTGTTTGTTTCCCAACAGACACGAACGTAGATCCCTGTTAAGCTGACAAAACAGCAGAAGATATATGTGCATCGTACCGTATCGGGACAATATTAAACCGGCTAAAAACTAATTAAAAAAAAAATCAATGAATATTGTCAAAACTGGAAACGGAATGTTTGTTATCCCGAACAATTCAGAGGCCATAATTTCCACAAAGCGTATGCCACATATCATTCATTAGCCATCTTTCCATAAACTCACGAGGCTCAGTCCAATACCTTGGCTTGACCATAGACAAGTCCCTAACCCTCACAGAATCATAAACGGTACATCTAACTAGGCAAAAAAAAATCATCCCATATTTTAACAAAACCAAAATTATACTCTGGAAATTGGTCATCCAATCACATAACATATGCTTCACCAGTATAGAGTTCCAAATGGAAAACCAACTATAGTAGATTTAAAAGCATCCAAAACCTAGGAATGCGTAACACCCCACAACTCAAAAAATTGTCCTTTCTCGAGCTGAATTTAAAGCAAAAATTTTCTCAAAAGACACATTCATAAAAGAACTAAACATAGAACTAATAAAAAAAACTAAACATCTGTCACTGTATTAAAATTTTCTGTTACATTAAGAGTAGAGATTCCTCAATTCCAAGCACGAAATAGGTTAAATAATATATATTTTGTGTACCAAAAAAAACATTTTTGATGTGTAACCAAAAATCTTCATTACGAATTCCCTTAATATTATTTATCGCATTTGTTAATATTTTTATTTATACTGTATAAAGCCTTATTTAAATTTTTATTTTATTAGTATTCATTTTTATTTGATTTGTAAATAGGGTTTTTGTTGGGGTGTTTTTCTTGAGTAGGTTTTTTTCCTACTATTTAAAACTTTTTGTATATATATTCATCACAGAGAAATTGAGGAGGGGGAAGACAGATCAATTAATGAATTGTTTGTAATTTTGAATAATGGAGTGTTTTTTGTTGTGTCTATTATTCATATGTTTTTTTACGTATAGGACAGGACCTACATTAACGTTGACATTATTGTAAGTAAAAGGTATATAATTATTATGATTTTAATATATGCTGTGGGTTAAAGGGGCTCAAAATTTTTTTTTTTGATAAGATTTCTATTTTTGTAATAGACTTATTTCATTTTCTAAATTTTCATATTTGTATATATATAATGCAATAGGTAATAAAATTATATTATGAGAAATATAATGATTACTTCAATAGGGGGTGTAAAATATCTCGTTTGAGGCTACTCTAGCTATTACATATATACGTAGAAGATAAATACAAGTGCCCCTATCAATATAATTATTGTGATAATATAAGATATATAGTATAGTATAATATAAGTACCCTTCAATTATTCCTGTGGCCACAGCTACAATAACTGTTTGTCAACTTAATAGTATCCCCATACATTGTGGGTGATTAAAAAATATTATCAACTAATTTTTAATAGTCATGTTATGCAGTAAAAATTTAAAAAACAAATCATAGGCTTTGAATGCTTAAAATAAGTTTATTACTTTTTACTAAGTTTTAAAGGTACTTCCAATTTATGATTAACTTTTTTTTCATTTAAACTATTAAAACTTATCAATATAAATTTATTTTTGATTATTTTTATAATTTGTGGTGTTTTAGAATTTTTATAGAATTTTATTTATAACTTATATTTGGCTATTTATAGTAATTATTTAGAAAAGTATTTTATTAAATTTATTTAACTTTCTTTATTTATACAATATTAATTTGTATTTTTATGATCCTATTTTATGGATATAAATATTAAATTACCTTAGGGATAAAGTTCCTATCGATAATGCAGTTCGTGACCTCAATGATCTGAGTTCAGACCGGCGTGAGCCAGGTTGGATTCTATCTATTAAATTTCCATTTTAGTACGAAAGGACCAAATGTAGTATTTATAATATTCATATTGCTTATCATTAATTACTATTTTGGCAAAAAGTTTAATGATGTAAATTTATAATTTGTTTATGTAATTTATATTACAAATAGTAATTATTATATTTTATGTCTTGCTTTTAATTAGAATACTGGTTGCTGTTGTTTTTGTTACCTTACTAGAACGTAAAATTTTAGGTTATATTCAGTATAGCGACCGCTAACTATATATGTAAATTACCCTACACTCTGGTTCATAATTTATTATAATAGAAAATGCAAATCTGTGTAACTGTTGGTAATAAATCAGAGAGAGGTCGGAAGTCGTAAACAAGTAACAGAGGATCTAGGGTACGGCAATAAACCTAAGAGAATTAGCCACCTGACTGCCATATAACCTAGGGCAAGGACACTTACCCCTATTAGAATAGACCTTCAGTCCCTTCCGGCAGCCATAAAAAACACACCCTTTTACCCGAACGGTCATAAAACTAAAAGGAAATGGTCTCCTGTGTATCTTAAAACGTTCCCTTGGCAGACAGACCCAGCCTTCCACGAGGGAGGGGGTTACCATATTTATATCAGTAAATTTCGCCCTGAAAAGACACTCTGTCTCCTAGTCTCCATAGCCACACGACTTATCACTTTACACCAGGGCCACCAGGGCCCTGGTAGGCTCACGCGTCACTCTTTTCTAGTCTCTACATACCGATAGCCGCTATCACCCCTCGCTATACGCCTACTCAGCCTTCCACTAATCTACTCTCGCTAGGCCACACCTCTACGACGGCACTTTGCCACACAGCCTATAGCAGACCTCTGACGACTTGTACTTATTACGCTGCCGATCTCTCGCCCGAACTCTGAAAACTGGTCTTATTCTTTATGAACCTCTGAACCTCATCCTGAACACAGTGTCTTGTCGGGACACATCCCTATCAATAAAATGGAGTCAGATATTAACGCCTACATGGAACATGGTCCATGTTATTAACTACAACAATCCGACAATTGTTGACCTCCGACAATTGTTCACCTTTTCCGACAATGGTTCACCTCCGACAATTGTTCAACCTTTCCCGACATCTGGTGACCCTCGACGTGCACAAGAGGCTTTCTCGACATCTGGTGACCCTCGACGTGCACAAGAAGCTATCCCGACATTCAGCTTCGTAAAGGCCCTAAATAAAGTGGGGTTTTGGGGACTGTTACAACCTTTTTCTGATGGGTTTAAGTGAAGGAATTTAAAATACATAAAGAAAATTATATTCTTTCTCTACCTTGCCAATCACTTTAATTAATGGATTAATTAAAAAGCATATAAAAGCACAATAAACCCAAATAAAAAAATAGATAGTTCAAAAAAAGAGGTAAAAATAACTGCCATGTCAAATATATTAATTTAACATAACCAAAACGAGGCAAAGTACCACGTAGCCAAAAAAATAATAAAAGTTATTTTAGTATAAAAATGAATAGACCAAATATCACAACCTAAAAATATAACAACAGTAAGCATTCTTATAAAAATAATGTTTCTATATTCAGATAGAAAGATAAAAGTAAACCCTCGTCCTCTATATTCAACATTACTTATTAATTATACATTAGCTATTATGTAAAGCTCAAACAAATTCACTCCCCCCCCCTCCCCAGCTTTAAAAGCACAAAGACTCATACAAGCAAACAGAAGAGTAAAAATATTTTTGATTTTTAAAAACTCAACACAACCCTAAAACCACGAAATATGCTATACATGTACGTACTTATCATTGATCAAACATTTCATTTTAAAATAGATATCTATATCTAAACTATATTAAAAGGGAAAATGAGAGGTAAACCAATTCAATATTCAAACGTATGAGAAGTAATGTATTTTTTTTTCGTATTTTCTTTCTTTTTCTTTAAGGAAAGGAAATATAATCTTTCAATGTTTTTTTCTTTTGGTTACGATTAATTGTTAATGTACGCAATCAAGAAAAAAAAATTAAAATTTCAATGCCAAATTATTTAACAAAAATAAATCACGATTAAAAGAAACATTTCGGGAAAAAAAAAAACACATTAAGCAGCATGGAAGGCGTCACTGCGATGCTAAACCATGAATGCAGCTAGGTATGTGGGTTTCACATTCACAAGGGGTTGGGGACAACGTCACATACGCCTATTCATAAATTCTATACCTTTTACTGTATATACTCGTATAAATGCATATTTGTTGAGGAATCTCCAACAACGCAATAGTCAGATTAATATGTTTCGATCTATCTCATTTTTTATAATAATAGTTTTCTTTTATTTTGTACTGTTGGGCCAACCACAAGTCATTGATGCCTTATACGATCATTTTCTTGATTTTGAGTTTACATAAACGATTTATTAAATTATTTTTACTTTTATTATTATTTTCCTGTAATTGAAAAATGTTTAATGTGTTTTGGGGTTAGAATACTATTAAACTCATCAACTATAAAGCTTATGGATCCGAGTTAAATGCTCGTGTGTATGTGTATGTGAGTAAAAAGATAAAAAATGAATGAGCGCGAGGGAAACAACAATGAATTGTGAGATAGATAGACTGAATAATTAAATGTGTTGAAGTATTTTTATAATTTGAATTCCACGAAGCTATGTACTGCAGATATTATTCAGAATTGGCAAGGGCTTTAGAAAGAAAAGAGGAGATGCCATATGATCCCCGCTCCTCCTAACTCTCAGGACATTCTGTCAAAATATGTTTGACCACATGTTCAGATCCACAGCCACGGGCGGTTTCATTAGTCGTTACGTAGGCATAATCAGTATGGTATGGCCTACTATGACCTAATACTACAGTATGGATCCTCACACTGGCAACACTTCCTGTCTTCTGGTGGACCTATAGTATGTATCCCAAGCTCTGAATACTTTAAGTTCCCAGTATGTATTATATTTAGTTTGAAGTCTTATATATTGTTGAGCTTGGTAGTCATATTCAAACTGATTCTTCCTTTTTAGCTTCCAGGTCATTTTGCTCCACCAACTCATTGTAGGACTTGTCTTTGTACAGATCTTTACAGATATTTATTAATTTATGTAAACATTGATAGTTAAATGTTAGACATTCTTATGTTTTGAAGCTTCCTTATAAATTACATGAGGATTGTATTTATTTTTCTATAAAGTCAATAATTCGTTCATGAGAAAATATTAAACAATGAATTGTAAATATTGTTTTCGTTAGCAAGAAATATGTTAATCTGTGTACATCTTAAAGTGAAATGCTGTTACGAATCTGTTACTTAAAAATGACATTGAGCACTCTTTATTTAAACCAATAAATGACACCAAATGTTCGTCTCGTTTCGATATGTTTTCTTTACTTCCTAGAGCTTTTGACTGGACGTCTGTCATCATCAGATGCCACAAACGATCAGTCCTTCCTCACAACACCCTACGAAGTATTCACAGTTCCTAAGCACCAAAGGTAGACGTGGTATCTCCATGTTCCTGTTTATTTTCAATTTTTTGGAAATTTAAAAATTCAAATTCAAGGAACAGGTAACAATGTATATGGCATACACTATTCTAGTTCTGATTTGCATCCTGCGTCCTCCTTTTTCTCCCACTCTCCAGGTTCGACCGGTAGAGGAAAGATCAGTTTATATTTGACGCGCTTCTGAAAATTCTTTGTTTTTTATTTATGCCATCACTTACCCCATCAGCTTATAATAATGGTTTGTATTATTAAAATTATTTACTTATTGATCTCTAAATGCAGTGCATTAGTAGTTGCTACATTAGCCATGGATTTCTACCTGTCGGCACTTACGTATTAAATTGATACAAGTGCTCCTTATGCAAGCTGATCCCTATTTATTTACCCATTGACGCAGACAGTACCTTTAGCAAAGGTGTTTTGATATTAAACCATTATATAAACCGACAATGTTATTCATGAAATACGAACCGTACCTAATAGAGCGTCACAGAAAGACGACCCCTTGGAGTGTGGGAGGCACGACAAGACGATCTCCCTATCGCCTGAAGAGTGCACAACCTTCGCCCTGGCCATCGGCCTAATGAATGGGCTCTAATCATATACTGTGTATAATACAAGATCAACTTCTTTCACCTGAGACGGCCGGCCCCACGCACTTTGTCTCTGCGTCTCATCCAGGTGAATAATTTATAATCTAGAGCTTTACTCCCAGTATGGGTATAATAAATAAGTTACGGTTTTGTAGAATTCTAAACTATAATGGTCACAATGAGTCCCTAAATAAAAAACTATTGTTTTAAGGGCGGGATTCAAACCCGAGACCTTGTGATCTCCAATCAGGTTCCACATAATATTAGTACCTTTACTATCCAGGGACTATGTCCTTTATTTACAAACATTTATTTTACGTAACTTTTATTCTTCAACTGTATCAGTTCCCACTAAAATTTACTATGTACAAATAAATTATATAAAAAAAAAACGAATAAGAAAACAAATGGATATATTTATCCAGAACTGTAAATACATATAAAATAAAATAACATTAAACCAAAACAATATGAAGAGAATGTAACAAGTTCTTGCTAGAAAAATAAAATATATATATACACAAATACATATACACATTAGATTCACACAAAAATAATAAACGTACTCTGAGTCGATAATTACTACTTCAAAAAACTAACCAACATAACATAGCCTTCTTAAATAAGCTTTCCTATGTGAAACGACCTTCTTGAATTACTTCATATACCTGAACAAATTCACAAAGCCAAGTAGACGGGCATTTGAAGCCAGGCGAACAGGAAGGAAAGCTCAAGCAGACACATAAAGCGAACGATTAAGAAATACTCGGATAAGCAAGAGGAGCCTCCATTGTTGAAATAAACCGAACATTGGCAGAGGTGGGCCGTGGGTACCCCTCGCACGCCGAAGAGTGTCGAAGAAGATTTATTCAGATAATGAAATCAGTTTGGAAACTCATTCAATTTTTCTTTTTATTCCTCCGTTTAATCTGTTTATTGTCAAGAGGAGGTAAAGCCAGTGTATTTTATGTGCAAAATATAAATTTTAACAGTAAATTTCTCAGCAGTGCACAGCATACTTCTTTGTATGCTTACTTTTAAGCATGATGTGTGTTGCGTGCGTTCTGCCTTAGACACACCTAACCACACACGAATCCGATTGTCCTATTGAACCTGTCCCCTTCAATAGCTGAACGATCCTCGAACTTTTGAAAGAACGGTCCGGACATAGGAACGTGTGAATAATGTCAATGAGATGCCGCCGTATAAAAGATTCAAGATGATGGAGACCCTCGTGGCATTTAATATAATCGGGCGAGTGAAAGAGAAGACGTTGGCGTCTCTGCAAGGACCCTGCATTTTAAGCAGATTGAATAAACCGCCCTAACAAGGAGGATGACACCGTCGGGTCAAGTCGGGGCTAATGTTTAAATTATAATAATATAGTCCATTAGGGCGCCATTGTCGGGCCTCTCCTGCATAACATGCACATTTAAAATAATTGGTCGAATAAGAAAGGTTACGGGCGTCAAGCGGTCGTACAGTCAAGTCCTCCGAGGAGTTGCTTAATCCCACGAATCGGAAAATTTTTTTTTTTTACATCTCCGTTAAATCTTTATTTTGATAAAATTACAATCTGCCTTATTGGGCAATAATCAATTGCGATTAATGTTCTCATTCATACCATATGTACAATTCTTCATTTACACGCTCATTCATACAGTATTTACAAACAGCCCAGAGACCCCCCAAATCGAATGGTTGTCACTTCCCTCGCCTGTGAAAAAGGAAGCGGAGTCTTGGGAAGTCCCCTACAATTCTCCATCAGCCGCGTGGACACTGACCAAGAGCGCGAGAGCCTCAGACGCTCAGAACATGATTGGAGAAACCGGCCATTGCCAGAGGCCACTGCCACTGGATAATATTAGAGCGAAGAAAACTGTTAGCTTGCTAGAATCAATAATTTTGCCTGTTTATTGGTAAAGAATTTTATTGTGGACTTTTAATTTTATCTGTGTTCGCTTAGCATGTTAAAACACATTTTAATTTTTTTTTAATGTTTTCTCTTACACCAAACGTAATAACAAAAACTTCAGCATCAGGCTTTCTTTTTTTTTTTCTTTTCTTTAGGGCGAGTCAACCATTAGAGTCATTGATCCCGGCGTGCATATGATCATTTTCTTGGTTTTGGTTTTAAAACGACAATTTTTTAATTGCTTTAACTTTTATTATTTGCCCAGTGCTTCTTGCCAGTATTTTGGATAGAGATTCGCTAACGTGTTTTGGGGATCGTATATTACTAAACACAGAAACTATGTATCTTATTGATCCGAGTGAGGAAGATGCGAGAACAAAGCCTCAGCCACATCTGAGGTCGACAGGTGTGCAGGTGGTACCCCAGTCCCCACTCTTTTCAAGGATGTGAGGACTTCGGAGTATGTTGGTATAAACCATGTTGCCTACCAATATTTCATAAATTAGCAAAAGTGAGGTAAAAACCTAAATATTGGAATTTTTGTACAAGAAGCTTATTTGGTCAAGGTTATTTTGAAAGGGGTGTAAAACGTGCTTATAATTTTCATCTCATGATGGTATGGCTATTAAGGTGTTACCCGTATGTCGGAAGTGTAAATAGTGTACAGAAGAGGTGCAAATATTTCCCCTTGAGGTACTCCAGCAGAAATTGGACGGATTGATGGAAGTGAGGATTCTTGTTAGACGGAAAAGTACCTATCAATCAGATACGATTTCAGGATGAGGAAGAATTCTCTTAAGTTTAAAGAAAATCAGACAGAAATAGAAAAAAATGTGGTTAAAAGACAATGATTTTTGAAAATCAAACTTCCCGAAATTTTTCGGAAAATAAAGCAGAACCTTTCTACACCGTTTACTTTTTTCATGAATATTGTTGCGCGCAACTCAAAACTTAGGGGAAAAAACAGTTTTTTTCTTTCTCAAAAATATAAGCATTGAAAGAATTACATTTTGGTTATTTCTGGATTCTCCGAGGAATTTTTGCTTTGCATTGCTTCAGAATGTAAAAAAGCTTGATGACTATACGAAATGGGAAAATTATAGAAGCTATCCTTTAAATAGCGTGTCTCAATTATGCCTGTCTAACGGGAAAAGAAACGCTAAACCTTACAACCCTGTACAAGCCTCAACCCATGTTTCTTGTTGGCATTTTTTTTTAATAGATTTAGTTGAACATGAATTCGTATAGTAAGAAAAAACTAAAAATTGTAAATCATTTTAATAAAAGTTTACGAATTTGTGCCCTCCACTATTGGAGACAAATGAGTTTCTGAAAATAAAGCTAAATATGTTTGGCTGGTATCACATTTGTAAACATAAAGACATGTTAAGGTTTTAATGCTAAATGAGCCTGAGATTCATGAAGTTATTGAGGTACGCCCCTAGTACATGCAAGTATTTAGAGTTAACCAATGACTAGTTACTACTAGTAAATATTTAGGATATAGTCTTACATAAAACACTTGGCACTTTTAAATTGTAGTATTCATGTTTTATTGAATTTGATTCTTATTTGTGAATTATTTTGTTAGTAACTTGAGATGACAGCACAGAGCTGTCGAAAACTATAAGTTCTGTTTACTTCTAAGCTTATGGTATATTTTTATGGTTTGAATGGAGTACGGAGTAAGCTTAAAGATCAACTATAATTGTGCTGAGCAAAGACAACATAAGATAATGGAATCCGAAGGGCTTCGCATTGACGGTGCTCATTTTGATTCAACGTTTTGAATTTCCAGGTGACTCGGTACTGAAAGGTCAAATTGGGCTGAGCCGTTTGACATTAAAACAATGGCAGAGTGGGTGTCCCCACCACCCCCACTTTACATAGAGCAGCTCGCTATAAACCCTCGCTAGATACATATCCTCGGGCACGCAGCTCTTATCGACACATGCCCGCTGCTGTCCGTCGCTACGCAACCGGCAGCCTCGCTAGCTGCTATTTATTCATAAGGCAGGTGGCGTTCTCTAAGGCAGTATCGTATGTAACAGTGGCTCCTCGCCTATATCACGACGCGCTCGTCGACTGGCAGCCTTTCGTAGTATTGGAAGATGTGCTCAACTGCCGCTTGAGCCCTCAACAAACTGTAACATTACAACTAATAATAATTATTATTAATTTAAGTTTGGAACTGTTGTGCCTTACACGAATGGTAATGTTTTCCAAGAAAAGAAGAAGAAAAAAGCAATTTTTGTGCTTACTGGTTGTGTATGCACTAGCTGATGAGTATTGCAATATAATTCTAAATGATGCAATTATAATAAATACAGCAAATGAGCAACTATCTAACTAATAGTAAATAACTCTCTAACACTGTAAAATAAATTCGCTTAACTTAGTGTCTGATGATGTAGCTTTATCTTCTAGCTGTGGCAATTATTGGGTAGAGATGATGTTTATAAAGCAAGTAACAGTGGAAGGAGGAAGCTTCTGATGCCTGCGAACCACTCTAAAATAAAACGATAAAACCTAACTTGTACAAAGAGAAAGTGTTGCTTGAATAAGGATCTAATTTAACTAACCCACTGTCTGGCCAATCGCCAGTTCACCTAAATTACCAAAAAGTGTTGTCCCCAAAGCGTCCTGGACCAGGTATACCCCTTAGAGACATGTTAAGGTTTTAATGCTAAACACAACACCTCACTACAATAGTACTCAGATCTGTGTGGGCCTGGGAGATTCATGATGTTATTGAGGTTCACCCCCTAGTACATGCATGTTTTTTGGGTATACCAATGACTCGTTACTACTAGTAAATATTTAGAATGTAGTCTTACATAGTCCAGAGCGTCTGTGGCTCTCGCGCTCTTGGTCAGCCTCCACAGGCTAGTACCCGGTGACGCGGCTGACGGAGGAGCGTGGGGGACTCCCCAAGACTCCGCTTCCTCCTTCGCATGCGAGGGAGGTGACAACCTTGTGGACTTGGGGGGCCTCTGGGCTGTTTGTATATATTGTATGAATGAGCGAGTGAATGATGAATTGTAAATATGGTATGAATGATAACTTTTATCTCAATTACTCATTGCCTAATAAAAGGCAGATTGTAATTTTATCTTAATAAAATTGAATATACAGTCTTGAATAAAACACTTGACACTTTTAAATTGTAGTATTCATGTTTTATGATTGTGATTCTTATTTGTGAATTATATTGTTAGTAAGGTCGACAAGCTATGAAATTCTATACAGATGATTTTAACCAAAATCTTACTCAATTAAAATTAAACTAATTCTAATAAATAAATTTAATTTTATCACATAAATATCATTAGAATAGATATAGATCTGGCCCAAACTCATATAAATAAATTCATTAAGTTATCCCACATCTATTTTCCACCATGGGAATAGTTTGACCTGACTGAGAATGACGGCACAGACCGTAGAAAACGTTCGGGTAAATGAAGCTGGATAGATAGAACGTGTTATATTTCTTAATGCAGACACTCAACGCCAACACCCCACCATTAATAACAGCGGGTAAGGACATCCAGCGATCCGTGCGTCACTCAACTTTTATGCACTAAGCGATGTGTTCAATATTATACCAGGCGACATTACAAGAAGAAATGGTAAGGTTTTATGGAAGCACAATGTAGTGTAGAGGAGAGGAGAGGTTGGGCAGTAAATATCGGCCCGTGAAGATAAGCAGGCGGTGTAAACGGAACCAAGGTTAGTAAACTGTTAGAAGTAGTGTGAATAGGCTGTGCTCTGTTTACCAGGCCAACTTTCATCTGCTCCTCTTTAGCCAACTTATAGTGGCCTTTTTATTTAAACTGGTTTCCGGGCCGTCCACTTGCGCTGGCCAGCAAACGAGCACTCGTTTTACGAAACAGTTTATAACCCAGCAGGGTATAGGGTGGAGTGCCTCCTCAAACGGCCTGCTCCACCGGTGAACATTCAATTATTTGCACATAGTTCAGTGTGTTTATCCTTCGGTTTCTAATTTAAAAATAGATTATGTGTAATTCACAATCAGCGACGCGTTTTACTGGTAAATACTGCTACTTATTCTTGTTGATCGTACCTCTGATACAGCAAAGACTGGTCTTTTTCTTGGCATTTCCTTGGTCTTTCCTGCACAACTTTTTTATCGATTCTTCTTTGTACACACTTCTTCCGCTGGTTCCCTTTCCCACTGCTTTAAAAAATATATATATTCATATAGTCAAATTTCGTTATGGGACCTATCAGTAGCGTACCTTGGAGGGGGGATGATGGAATCAGTCCGCCTTGGGCTGCACATGTTTTGGGGCGACATTTTTAACTTTTAACATTTGTAAAAATGATAAAAATAAGAAATGTAATATGGTTGTAATCAGCAGAATCGATGATTATAATAAATATAAAATTTAACAAAACTGCGTACTGACGCCAGTGGCAGTATCGACTCGACATTGACTTTTTTACCCTTAATCACACGAGTACCATAAATTTGGACCCCATAAACATAAAGGTACGTTGGAAGAACTGTTAACTGCCTTTTGAACTTATTATTTTTATTCAAAAATATGGGTTGGAAGTCTCTGTTTGTCATTGTCACAATGACACTAGTTGCGAACGGAGCTTTTCCAAATGATTCAAGATTGCGAAATCTAGCGATACTTTCCATAGAACAACAGATATTGTCAACATTTATATTTTTACAATATCGTTTAAGACTTTTCTGACAAAAAAACAAGAAAAATTTTATCATTATATGTCCAATCTGTTACAAAATTAATTTATTTATTTTTATTTATGTTCAGTAATTTTTCATAACCCCCCTTGATTTACGTTGACTTAGAAATGGTGGGAGATAGTGAACTGCTCCAGGTGGCAAACGCTTTAGATGTGCCTCTGTATTACACTATCATTAATAAATATTAGAAAAAGAAAAAAAAACTGGCAGGATTGGAACTCCCAAATATCCCCTATTATTGTTTACTTTATATTCATAATAATTATTTATAACAGAGATATCCATATCACAAAGAAATTTCACTGCAGAATATAACTAACGAACTATATATTAAAATGTTTATACATCCATATAATTATGTAATGTTGCGAAATAAGTTCGTATTATCTCTCATGAAGACACTTCCATTCCTGTTTAGTATAAATACCTATTAAAGGACTGCTACTCTGCCCCATCCCCCACTATGATATAGTGTCGTCTAGTTAGGATCTATCTATGTTACATCATAGTTTAAAAAAAAAAAGTATTTAATTTAATTATACAATCCAATCAAGTGGTTACGGTGCCTCTCCCACTGTCAGTCCATGGGTTACATTGCATGTCAGTCTGTACCAGGGTTTATCCTGACGACCCTGCCAGGCCATGTTTGCATTGGCTAATAATTATATATTTGTATGTTCGAGACTTTTGAGCAATACTTTCAGTCGGGAATGGTCATTTTTCGCTCGACTGTTTACTTGTCATACCATATTAATGAGTGTTGTGGCCACCTCTTAATCACACATAATTATAAGTCACCCTCTTCTCGTATCAGACCTTGTATCTATATCATCAAATGAATATTAGAAAATATGTATCTATTTTTCATTATGTTAATAAAGATTATGACATCAGTGAGAGTACGACAGTCCAGCCACCAGTGGACTCTCACCACTGTACCACAACAACCAAACTCCACCGAGGCTTCCCACACTCCTTAATCCTCTCACACCACCTTCAAGGACAAGGATCCGCTCAACCAAAATATTCCTTATTTATTTTTCCCTCATCCTGTATTTCTAACTAGAGAGCTTAGGGGAGGGAAAAAAAAGAACAGAGGCCAGACAGAAACCAACCGGCACCTTGAACACTTCTCTCTCTCTCTCTCTCTCTCTCTCTCTCTCTCTCTCTCTCTGCACTGGCGCCTGCTGCTCTACTCAAAACCATGGACTTCTCATTCAACTACCTCTGCATCTCTCTTTCCTAGCCTCGCTATGTTTTAGTCCGGCGTTGTCAGACCCCACACCTTCCTAGTGGGAATCTCTGACTTCGTCTCGCTAAAACTAGCATCTCCTTGTGAGAGACCTCTCCCTCGCGGACGACGGTTGCCCGGGCCCTGCAAATTTTCCTAGCAGCACTCCCGCGGCAATCCAGTCTGCCTCTCCGGTTCACACCCGCCTTTGGGATCCGGACGGTTTTCACCTACCCTTAGATACCGAGTGTGAATTCGTGGTCATTCCAAGACCACATAAACCGAGGTACAGGGTAGTTACTCCTGAACACTAGTGCATTGTCGGGGCACATACCTATCAAAAAATGGAGTCAGATAGTAAAGCCGTCATGAAACGATTGTCCAGGTTATAAACTCAAACAATCCTCACTTGTCACCAGGGCTAGGGTAACCAGGCACCCCCCTCGTGACGACCCGACAATGAGAAATGATTCAATCTAGCTATTAATAAATATGGCAATAAGTTTTTATTTAAAAAACAAAAACGGGAAGTACTGACAAAAAAATTCAATTTTTATGGTTTCGAAAAACAAATAAAAAATACTCACCTCTTCCAATCAACTGTTTTCTTTTCCTTATACAAAGTTTTCGTTGTATACAAAAAATTAAACCCCGCAGGTTTTAATATTTACCCAACGTTTAAGGATACATCCAAGACGGCAACACAAAAAGAATTTCAAATATATTAAAAGATATTAAGTTTTTAGAGCAAGCAATATAAATCGAAAGGTTTAATACGACTCGGCTGATTTCAATTGATTTTTAGCTATTTACATTTTTATTTTTTTGAAAATGTTTCTTAATAAATCATCTAAGAAAAAATATTTAAAAAAAGTTAAAAATTAAAATTAAATGAATATTGTTAGTTATATGTATATATTCTCTCTCAAAAGAAAAACACCTGAGTTTCAAAATTTTCACTTTGTGAAAAAAAAAAATCAAAAAAGGCTTTAGAGCATCTCCAAAATCTTTTATTAATTTTTACATCACCAGTCAAAGTTTTGCCTATTCAGGTAATTTCAGGATTATGGTGCAATTGTTTGTTTACTTATTTGATGGAGAATAGATATGTTTCTAAATTAAATTTGTAAAAGAAGAAACGATTTTGAAAAAGTAATATTGTTCATAGTCCTGAAAATTTCTGAACAGGCGAAACGTCGAGTGGACATGTAAAATCAATTAATGATTTTTGGAGAGTCTCTAAAAAGGCTTTTTTGAAAAATTTGTTTCACACTTAATATAAAATATTAGATTCATTTCTATTAGAACCTTGATCTTCAAGATGGCGCCATTGCAGCCATTGAATCACAAAACACAATAGCTGATTTGCGTTCAGAAATTCTAGTTGCAATCTCAGAATTGTGCATGTCACGACCGCATCTGCACCTAAAGGAGCAACGGAGACGGTTTCAAACAGCACAGGCGGAAATATGCTCCCAGTATCTCATTTTATTAATCTAGCCCGACCGTGTGGCTAGGATCCCATTAACAAGATGGCCGCTCTACATTATACTGAGTTATAGAAAGGTGGGTTCCCCGCGGGGATTATGGAATGCTAAGAGAACAGCGCTTGGCCAACAGAGGCTGTTCAATCAGTTATAAACAGAGGCCTCCCCGGTGTGAGGCTTCTTGCTTTGTCTGCTCCTATGTCTCTTTATAGCCGACCGTTAAAGTCTCTCTGACATATCGCTACCGTCAACTGTGGAAGCCGCAACCAATTTGTAGGTGGCGGCTCGTCGCGTTTGCCTTCCCCCCTCGATCTCACGTTCAGGCACTAACGGTTATTGCCTAATACAACATCCTGCATGTTTATTGTTGAAATAGTACAATAAGAGAGTTTGCATGAAGTGTTGTAAGTGGCAAAAGTGAATGTCAAAGAGTAAAATAGACTATTTGATCCAAAGTTTATTAGCCTCGCTAGTTATTTATTTATTATAAAATTGACTAACAAGGCCAAATCCCGATGCAAATAAAGCATGAAGACTATTAATGATCAACAACTAATATCTTATGTCTGAAATATCTTCTTTTCCCAATAAGTTAAAAAAATGTCAGTATAATATACTATTTACTATACTACACACAATACAATATAATTATATTCTAATTAATTACTTGCATAGAGAATTCTTCATAGATACATTATTGTGCATAATTACATTACCTAGTATTCACGTTTTTTTTAATTACTCGATAGACAAGATAATTCATCCACAACAAAGTTATTATAATGCTAAAAGAACGTTACATTAATATGTCAGTTAGACACAACAAAATTAAACAAATATATGTTAACAATCAATTGAAAAATCACAAATCAGTCATACCACGCCCCTAAGCACACAAAAAAAAAAAAAATTGTCCCCGGTGCAATAGGGGAATTTGTATTTATAATTCAGAATTATTTTGATTCATTGGAAAAGTTTGAGTGACTATGCAGCAGAGATGACAAAAGGTACACAAAAAGTGAAGCCAGCGTCACTAGAAGCCCCTCTACCAAAGAAGAATCAGGTCGAACTGCCAAAAAGTCTCACAAAGAGTTAACAAGCAAAAAAGAAGCGGGTGAAGGAGGTTGTGCCTAGAAAACGGACGAAGGCACCGATGAGAGGAGGGACACCGGAGACTTCAGCAACCATATGGATCAACTTCCAGGGAGGGGCCCGCCAGCAAAAAGGAGCGGTCGAAGGGGGAAGCACCCCAACGGGCAACGGAGCAGCCCTAGGCAATCCATGGTGGCCTCAACAGTTCATACAGAGCAGCAGTCGCTAACAATCGCCAAGAATAAACAAGGCAGTCAAAGGCGACCACGCGCAAAGCTACCAAGACCGGATGCCCTAATCATCAAGATCTTGGAAACCAGTACTTACAGCACCGTTAAAAACCTAGAGATAACCATTGACCAAATCCTCTTTTGGAACCAACATATCCCTCAAATTTTCCGTCGGTCAATAGGTACGTACCCTGAAACTATTCCATTTCCCCAGTCTACACGTCAACTCCTTGTTTCCTCCCCCATTTTCCCTCACCTTGACTGTGTTGTGCATTCGGTCTCTCGGTAAATCTCGGGGGAAAGTGTATCGAATCATCAATCGCTCCGTTAGGTTTGTCTTTGGGATTTGCGGCATTCCCATATCTCTCACCTCAACATCGAGTTAAGGTGGCTCTTCCTATCCTTCCGTGCACAATATTTCCTGGAGCTAAACAATTTTCATTTATATTTCATAATTATTATTATCATTTCTATAAAGGTTTTCTTTATTTGCCAAATGTGAATTTGTAATCTAAACATTAATTTTATTTATAGGGGAATTAGTCCCTAAATACAATTTTGTTACTACTCTATTTTGTGTTGCACTCCGGGAGGCCCGAGACAACCCTCAGAAGATTTGGTCGGAAACCTCACATGAGTTAGTAAACATGAGGCCGGAAATCTACTGCAGCAGAGATGGATGGAAATCAAACATCAAACTGGAGAGTTGGCTTGAAAGTCAGGAGGGACCCAGCAGAGCATAAAGCGCTCTCTAGAATCGTTGGAATCGGAGGACTGTCTTACACAATGACAATGACTGTTGTGGACACAAGGGTCACTGATTCTGAAACCGAAACCGATTTCCCACTTTAAACATGCGAACAGAGATTCCTTGTTACCTCACATACAACAGCTACTGATTAATAAAAGGAAGGCCAGAAAGCCTTAGCAACCTTCTAGCTATCAAACTGACAAAAAACGACTTAACTAAGTTACAAAACAACTTCATGAAGAACAACAAAAACACCTCAAAAGGACTTTTATGGATTTCACTAACCGACTTACTCTCCTTTGGACCAGCTACCAAAAGAGTTTTATCATTCTCTCCTTAACAGTCGACATCCCCCCTGACATGGCAATAGGTCCTGGGCAAAGACCGATGAACAAATTGGTCCTGCCTTTGCTCTTCATCTGTCATAAGTGTTTCGTCAACACGAACCTGGAAAAATCCCTGCCTCTCTCTCCTCCGCCCCTGGTTTCCACCCCGGAGAAGTACCGTCAGTCATTCACAAAGTTCTTAACCGAAAAGCTCCTATGTTGGATCTTAATACTCTAACTATCCTCAAACGTTTTTCAAAGAAATATATAGTTTATTCATGACCTTCATCTACACTCGATCTTCAGAACCACTTATTTTCCTCTCCTCTAGAAATTCTTCTCAATCAAAATGACTCAAAAAACGCAAACCTCTCCACTCTCCAGGTTAGGTACACTGCAATGCACTGTCTATGGGAGTGATAAGCCCTCCAATATCTTTCGCATGCCTAGAGAGACTCTAGGCTCAGCCTTCAGTGGACTCTTACCACTGCACCGCAACATTGCCACCTCTACCGAGGCTTCCCACACTCCTTAATTCCCTCACTCCACCTTCAAACAGGTACTCCTAGTAAAAGGATCTGCTCACCCCAAATAAATTCCTTTAGTTTTCCCTTATCCATAATCTTAAAAATTTGAGAGCTAAGAGGAAAAAAAAAACCTGATCCGCGGGACCCAGAGCTAGACCTAAGGTGGAGGTGACCTCATGGCCTTCTCCAAACCAACAAACTTTTTGATTTTGTGTCATAATGCGTCAAGGTATTTATTGGCTAAAGAGCCTTTTTCCACCAAAAGAAACAACTCATTGATAAACTGAAGCAATACTTGTGGGGAAAAAAAAGTATATGGTTCTCATATGAGAGAAGTAATATGAGTAGTTTTGCATCAGTGGAGGAATTTAAAATAAAAAGATGATCTGTATGCTAAGTTTGAATTTGTTTCACGAAAACAAGTAGGTCTTGACATATACTCTATCACTTATTATTTGTTTTCACAAAGCATTTTGAGAAAAGAACTTCTATGTAAAAAAACAAAAAAGAAAACTGTTATAAATCTATACTCGCGCGGCTTTCAGAACATCAGGTCCATAAAATATATGAGTCCAACACCCCATTCATCCGGAGACACAAATAACCCTCCTTCATGCCCATTTTCACCGTTGTTTTTTCATCGGTTCCCTAAAACATTTCTCTCAGAAACTACTCCAACGGTCCTCTGTCATCGGCTATTAAGGACTATGAGAAGTAAAAGGATGGCATTTGGTTCAGATGTTTCCGGTTTTTTGACAGTAATTTGAGAGAAGGAGGGTATAAAGTAGAAGTAACCCTGCCAAAGGAAGTGGATTTATAGGGCAGAGGGGGGGCCATATATCCCCTTCCCACTCGCCGATATAAGTGGTCCTGGAGGATTATCTCTAATGCCGAATGTTCCCTATCACCGGTCTCTGTTAAAATCTCTTTTAGAAATATATCCTGTTTAATGGCCGATAAATATCGCTTCGGGGCTGAAGAACACCCAGCGGGCTCTGAGGGATCCGCGGACTGCGTGGGCGGAAGTCCACCAATCTTGAACCCGATCGTACAGACCGGGTAAAGACGTTCTGTACGGCTCGGGGACTTCCAATAGACAGTACCTAAATATATTTTGCCATCGTAGAAACTTAATCTTTTTTAGCTATTAAAAAATTATTAAAACGATATTTTAAACGGCTAAAACAATTTTTATGGCTCTCATAAGGTATAGAAATTAAAATACCACTTCATGGTCTGAGAAGCATCTATAATATCTAGAACGACAGTAAACCTCACTTAACTTCTCTGAATTAGATGTGGCAACGATGGAGAACTGATAAATAGTTACGACAGAATAACTTAGCACAACAGCCTGCATTATCGATTTACTATCAGATGTAACTACCAACCTACCTTGAGAACCTTAGCGAATGTAGGTATGAGGTATGAAGGTATGAAGCTCCAATCGTATAGGCTACAGAATGAGGAATCGAGACAGAGAGAGGATCTTTCCGAAGGTGAAGTGGTAAAGTCTTGAAAATATGAAGGGCGTCGATTCAAGTTCCAATAGAGAATTCTTTCGCACCAGTGGCTCAAAACGGTTTAAAAGCTAACTCACTAAAAAGATAAGACAAATTAAGAAAATAATCGGTGGTGTAATGTTTTTTTAGATTATTAACCATTGTTAGCCAAAGAAAAAATATACGGACTTGAATCCATGATCTCCCCACAATTTATTGGGGGGGGGAGTTCTACGAAATCAGGTATCTTGCATAAATGGTACAAATATGTATGAACCCCCCAATGCGACATCGACTAATTGTCTATATAAAAACAACTTTTATTTTCTTTATACAACTTATATACTCTATATTTTTGTTCAATATGTTATAGCTTCGTTCTATTATTCATTTAATCTTAGGGTAGAAAGTATTTATGGAGCTCCAAAAAAAAAATAACTAAAGAAACAAAGCGTCCAACTAAACTGTAATTTTGGGCTATTCTCAAACTGATGAAGTGATCGCCATTTATCCAACATATGTTTCCCGACTGAAGAGGGAATCTTTGTCATGGATAATATAAACAGAAAAATGTGATGAACTGCTTCGGACTGTTGACTCTACATTTGTCATCAGCGACCATATAATTTTAAGCGATTAACGTCCAGCAACTTGACTTGCAACTCACACACCGCTGGCAACATTCTGAGCGCGTAATAACGGCTGTATAAAAGTGCTTGTGAAATAAAAATAAAACTCATGGGAAGACAAAACTGGACGTTATTTACTTAATCTGAACCAAAAACCAACAAACATATATTATATTATGTGTTATTACTGGCTTACCTTTCCAAAACATTTGATGAATTCATATGTACTGACCCTAACTACATAAGTGTTAAATCACCCTATACTCTGGTGCATATATAATGTATTGTAATTAGATGTAATGGTAAAAGCTTTTTCAGGTAATAAATCATGGAGAGGCCGGCAGTCGTAAAACAAGTCACAGAGGGTCGAAGGTCGTCAGCAATAAACCTGACAGGGTAAGCCACCTGCTCCCTCTTAAAACAGAACCGATAGACCTAGCTAGGGTCACCTTCCGGCGGTCATAAAATCTAAAAGCCATGCCATAAAACAGTACTTTAGGGGTACCTCGGTGCAGGTGTGACATCATACCCCTTTCAAGCCAGGCTCCGCCTTCCGGTAAAGAGGGGAAATATTATTTAAACCAGGGGGTTTCACCCTGTAAGGCTACTCTTTCTCAGTCTCCTCATCTCGACAGCCGCTATTACTCGGTCGCGTTACGCCAGGGCCCCGGGGCCCTGGAAGTAAGTCCACTCAGTCTTCTACTACTCTCTCTCTCTCTCTGCCACACCTCTGCGCCGTCACCCTGTCTCACAGCCATGCAGACCCTCTGGCGCCTCGCTACACTGCCGTGCCCCGTTCGAACTCTGAACAGGTCTTATTCTTTATGAAACCTCTGTACCTTTTCTTTTGAACATAGTGTATTGTCGGGACACATACCTATCATAAATGGAGTCAGATATTAAACGCCGACATGGAACAATGGACCATGTTATAAACTACAACAATCCGCACATGTCACCAGGGCTAGAGTGATTAGGTACCCTAGTGACAAACCCGACATTATAAATAATTAGAAAATAGCGGAACGTTTTACTATAATGGTATTTACCAATACCCTATTTGATGTACTACCAAAATGTGGTCACTGATCATGTATCATATATCCTTATATTGATGAATAATAATATAACTATCCTATGTAGGACAACATGTTAAATCGGTAAAACTAAACAATTTTTGGACGAGGAGTCCATTTGAATTAAAGTAAATTTCATAAATTATTGTAGGTAAATGTTTTTTTTGTATTATTTTTATTATAGTGCCACTTACGACCGGTCATTGGCGCCTATTATCATTAGGTAAATATCCAAATCAAATAAAGGCAAAATAAATACTTAATTATGAGTAAATCTACATTAATACGTATACAATATAAATATGTTGTTACATGTAAAATACCCCAAGCACTACTTTTAAATAGAGCCAATGTTTACATTTCCAGGTAAGTTACGATATCAAGACATAATATGCAAGTGTAATCTTTTAAACATTTTTTTTTTTTGATTGGAAATTCAGTAAACACGTTTTCTTTTTAACCCAAACTATTGATATCACGTTGCCTAAGTTATTCTATGAAGATTTACAAATAATAATCAATATTTAATTAGATTACGAGATGAGATATGATCTTGGCTATTTTGAAATCCATCACGCTTGTGTTGCCCTCTAATAACAAGGGAATGTTTTCAGTAATGTTTTCACATGTAAAATTAATGAAAGGACTGGCGCATGCGTGACAAATAGGTGTAAATATATGCAAAGCAAGCTCAAATGTCAAAATACCGCACGATGACAGCATCTTAACCTTTCTTATATTCACATATCTGATTGACAATGAAAAACAATACGTAAATAAAAAAAATAATTAGATTTAAACTCGCACAGTCAATACCCGTGTGAGTTTTTCGTGCGTCATGAACACTTATATCAGAAGTACTGACGATTAACTTTAGCTATAAACAGAATAGACACTTGAAAAATTTTAATTATTCATTTGTTTTGCTCTGTCCTTTTTTTTTCATTTTCATTTTTATTTTTATTTTTTAAATGTAGTCTAGGTAAGGGAGTCTCTCAAAGCGACCTTCCGTATTTCCCCTTAGATTGAATGTACATGTCATTGTTTCCAGCCAAGATTCAAGGTGATTATTTCATCTTCTATTCTTTTATCAGAAATTATAAATAATTAAGCCTAAAAAGTCGCTCAGGGTTCTGCTATACAAACTGTGGAAATTTTGACTCAACACACAACAAATAAACGGGTATGAGTTATAGAAAGATAAAACTTGGATGCCAGGTAGAGATAGAAGGTAAATTAGCCGATTTTACATTTTTTTGCATATAAATAACTTTGTTCATATGACTGCCTCACACACTGTAGAACCTAAACGGTAAAAGAAACAAAGGTATCATTTTATGTATCAGTGCTGTTTGTAGTTTGCTGGTCAAAAGGTTCATATGATGAAAAGCGCTTTCGACGTTATTGTTATCAGTGCTTCAATACTCCGTTAAACTGAGATAATAGTAATTATTAAAAAATAAACACAAAAATCAGAGAACGGTTGTTAGTTCTTTCTTACGGACTTCAGCGTATATCGCTAAATAATGTACATACGTCCCGTTACTTCAAAAAAGCGTAGCGCCCTTTGGGCTTTTCAACATTCCTTAAAAATTTCAGATCATTTTACGGATGCTACCCTAGAACATACGGAAACACAGATGAAAGACAACTCATACATGTTTGACTGTTGACTCAGCAATCATATTATTTTAAGTAATTATCGTCCAGCAACTTGAGTAAGCAAATCACCGGACACTGCTGATATTAGCAACATTGTGAGCATTTTATAACGGAAGCATAAAAGTGCTTGTGAAATAAAAATGAAACTAGTGGGAAGAAAAAACTGGACGTTATTTACTTAATCTGAACCAAACAAAACAGACTGGCAGGGGAAGGACACAGGTTTTGTCCTCGGCAATCATATATTTTAAGTAATTAACGGCAGTCACTTGATTAGTAATTCGGACACTGCTGACATTTGCAATATTCTGCGCACTTGATAAGGACAGCATAAAACTGCATGTGACATAAAAAGAAAACACGTGGGAAGACAAAACTAGACGTTATTTACTTAATCTGAACCAAATACCAGCAATTAAGCCATGTATTATATTACGTGTTACTACTGACATACCTTCCCGAAACATATACATAAAACATTTGCAAAATATTCATGAGTTTTCAGAAAAGAGCGTGACGTTTTACTATAAAGGTATTTACCAATACCTTGTTTTTTTTTGTTTTTTTCTAAACCCCTTGAATTTATACAATGAATAAGATAATTTGCAATTTTCTCCTCATTCTGCTATGCGCAGATGCATTCGAAGGAGGTCGGGTTACTCAACAATACAGGTTGTGGTTAAAATACAATGAAAACAAATCTAGGTGATGGGGCTGACCTTCAGTTTAAAAAATGGGAGAAAAAACTTACAAACTAAAAAACTATACCTAGTACCTAAAACTAAAGCGTTCCAGCCACGACAGCGTTCTGCCATCGATGGGGGAACGGAGCGGGGGTTATAGTGTTAAACACCGGGTTTGTCAAGTAATGCAGTGATTCAAAAAATTTTATATGTCTACGTTATTCATCCAACGTAGACACCTCAAAGATATCGTGAAGCTCACTGTTGCTCCGCAGCTCGAACGAAGTACCTCTGACCACTTTCATCAATATACCGTTTTGGAATTGTTGGAGTTTCTTAGCTGTCGTATACGTCAGAATACGAAAAAGCTGTGCACCGTACAGCAGGGTAGGCCTGAGTATGCTCTTGTAAATCAGTAGCTTGAGGCGCAGTGATAGATTGGGGGAAGTCAATAAGTGCGTAAGCCGGTAAGACCTCATGCGTGTATGCTTCAACTTCTTCGCAAAATGGTTACTAAAATGGAGGTGTCTGTCCATTTTAATTCCCAGATATACTAGGTCGTTGGCTGGTGAACCAATACCTTGTTTTATGCACTACCAAAATGTAGTCACTGATCGTGCATCACATTTCCTTATACTGATGAATAATATTATATTAGTTGAAATCTGATCCAACCTTAAACCGTTCCATCCCCTCACGGTGCGTTACCAAACGATAACCACTGGTATCAGATGAAATTTAAACTCCGAGAAGGTGTGGCTGATACCCGAGATGGAGAGTTCGTCAGGTTTTATCAGCCGAAATGAGATTAAACGAGATAGATATATATAATGCTAAAACCCCCTTCCAGTGTATACCTGCCTCGTGACTTCATGGAAGTCACTGGTGTTTCTTGTTATTTTTTAAGTAAGCGACCGCATCCCTCCCAATTCCCGAAACTACCCTTCTCTTATACACATATGACTCAGCTTTAGCCACAGTCACCACTCGTTCCCTAACACCCGACTCAGTATGTAGTAACATAACTCTTAATATTTGTATATACCAGTGTATTGCTTGTACTTCATAATAAAGCTCTTCTTTCATTTCTTTTAAAATACACTCCTCTACAAAGATTATTTAACTTACGATACGACCGACTTGGCCAATTTTATATAATATGCTATATATTATTTCTATATTAATATTTATGATTTAATAATGTTTATATATAATCCTATAAATATTTTGGTATCGCCATATACATGAAATATGTGACCAAATTCTTCGACATAGGGTTTGTAGGCTAATTAAAGAAACCCACCTCATAATTATAAGTTCAGTGTGTTTTAGCTACTGAAATTGGATTCCAGAGAAAAAAAAAATTTAAGTATCTCAGAAAAATATTATAAATCTGCAGTAGATGGGTTATGAAACTTCACCTAATTGAATTTTTAATTGCTGCATTTACTTGCAAAATTGTCATGCACTTGGTACTAAAGCTCCCACGTACTCTAGCCAGCATCATAAATCTTCTTGGCGAGCCTAATTAATCTCTACTCTCCAAATGTATTCTAACTGGTAAATGGTGTTGATAATTGGCGATTGAAATTTTCTTTCCCAAATTTGAACTGAATGAATTAATTCATACCTTTCAATGCTCATTCCTGTATATCGGTGGCAATGAATCTTTGTCTTTTTTTTAAGATTCGCTTTAACTTTTATTTTATACAATCGAGTCGGAAACAAGTCATATAACCAATTAACAGAGCAACTGTTTATTATTGAACATGTTATGAGGTGGTGTTCCAATGGCTGGTATCGCCACTACCCAGAGTAGGCCAGGCGACATAGATTTGTGTTTTGGAAATCAGTGGTTAAGGGTTTAACCACTGAAAACTACTTGTAAAATGTTTTTATTAACGTTTGCACCAAATTTCTGCTTTTTGATTTTGGACTAGGATATATGTTTTCCTTTATAAATTAAAGTACATGAAATTCTGTTTCCAATGAGCACCAAATATTTTAAATTACGTCAAGTTATTAGAAACATAGGCAAGATCTAAGAACAACCAATTCAAAAAAAAAAAAAATTGACAATGTAAAATGTATTACATGAATTAAATAATATATGTGTATGTCCTATAGTATCAAATCTTGCACAGGCCGTATTTGCGAACAACAATTTTCAACCAACGTCGTCTACTCTTTCATTCTTGGTGGCGAATCAATAACCAATTTGGGTGACTCAAGGGTTTTTAAATTAGAAACGCACATTGCGATGTGAATATGTGATTAAAACTAAAAAAATGGACTTTTGAAAAGAAGTACAACAAGCTATGGTGTAAAGATTGACGTGTAGATATTTAAATAAAAATTAAAAATACGAAGTTAATTGAATTTGCTGCCCTTGAAAGAAAAACCGTACAGGACCAATTGGTCCGATTGAAGATCCACGCCATCCAGAAGGTCTTACAATTCTTCACTGTCGTTCAAGTTTGGTTCATCAGCTCTCCTTATAAACAAAAAAATAATTAAAATGAACCAACATAACATAATAATTAATCCAGCAATTAATGAATGGTTCGCAACATTAACATATTTTTTTTATTATGTGCTTACTAAATAGCATCTCTACTAAATATTGTACCAATAAATCTAATCGTAATAATCAATTATCAATAAATCGAACTATTACAAACTTTTAAATCAGTTTTTGAAATGAAAGTAAAAACATTTTTAGTGTCTCTATGTCAGTTTTGTGCCTTCCACTCCCATGGTGCTTTTTAGCTTTATTCACGTTTTCCGCAGGTAAAAATAACAACTATACAAAGTTGAATAAGGCATATTAACGAGGGGGGGGGGACTTACATTAAAATAATCTTAGCCTTTAATGGTTTAGAAGCTATTCTGCTTTTAAATATATATATTGCAATTTTATTTAACTAAGCCGACATTGACTAAATAGTATGTTTTTTTTGCAGCATAACAAAACACATAGCAATGGAATTCTTACTATTTCCATCCCAATGGTCCATCAAAGTTAGGATAGCAGTTCGGTCTGAACCAAAATTTTGAATAGTTTGCCAATATTTATCAATAATATTTACCTAATAGATTAACATGTTTGGATTTGTCCAGAGCGTCAATCACTTCAGCCAAAATTACCTGTCCTCGCTTTCCAAAAAAGGCTTGGCACTCAAATACTTAACAGAACACTGCGCCACTTACACGTTGAAGGAGGTTAATTAGCCAAACATTCCTATGTATAAGACTTAATTTTAGTATGAAACTATTTATGTCCATCTATCTAGTTCAATTGACATTCGTTTTGTTTGGGCAACAAACATCGCATCATGCGAATAGAAACAAGGATGGACAAGGAAAATACATTAGTCTGAATACGCAAGTCATCTAGACTGGCCCTGACGTAGGCGAAACCGGGTGCCACATTAAACTATCCAGTCTACCGAGAGAAAGTTATATAGTCGGTGGTAGATAAAGTCATTGCATCACTGGGGAAGGCGAATCGCGCTAATCGAAATATGAAATTATTAAAACCAGAACATGTTTTAATAGAGCAGCCACCTACTGGCTGTTTCCTTATCGTACGAGCTAGTCAGTAGATCGGTGGGCTGAAAGCTTTCCCCTGTAGAACGCCTCTTGTCCTGTTAGCATTAGGAGGTGTAGTGCGCCTCATCTTATCCAACATAACATTTAAATGATAGCTCATGTCGTCATTACTAATGGTAATGTGATAAATATCTCGAAATAACACTATAGCAAATCTAATTGAGCAGGTTTTCAAAACATACTAAACCTAATACATACAGTTATTGTTGTAGAATAAATCCTATTCTAAGCCAAGTATGAGGATCAATTTTGAGATCCCCTGAATACTGGCTAAGACATTATGAACCACAGTAGGTAGAATATAACACATACCCCTCTGTACGCTGACAACCAGCTTACTACATCTAATGACGAAGAAGATGCTAAATGATGAAAAAGCACCTTGAAACATATTCAGGGAGTGAGATGGTTAATAACAACAATACTGGATATATGGCCAAAGAGAGTGATGATTATATAGATATGAAAGAACGATTGTAAATTGCATACAAATAAGCATGAGAAGAAATCGTTAGGTTGTGTTGGACCTTTAAGGATTTTACACCCTTGTGGAAAATTAAGGGTGTCATATCCCAATTATAAAAATATTAGACTAGCAAGAAACAGAAGTTTACTTTTAATTAAATATTTATATTAATTAGAAACAAAAAGGCTAAAATAGCAGGGTCATAATCAGGAGGAGAAGTGAGAGATCTCTCCAAAACAAATGTATATTTATATTCTGGACTGTAGTAGACGAATAAGATAGACGATATAACGAAAACATAACAGATTTCGTAACAATTGTATGAGTTAAATTGATTATTGTTTACAAAACCATTGATAAATAAGCAGGAATGACTTCTAATTTGTATGTGAATAACCATCGATTTCACACAAATGCTCTACGGTTGTTAATGGTTGTATAAACAGAAAATGGAGGTGACAACAACAACTCACAGTAAAACCAAAGAAAGATAGAAGAAGAACCGGAAGGTAGGAGAAGAAGAGGATTGTCAAACATGACATGAGTCAAGGACGTGAAAGAAAAAATACTCCATAGGGCTCCAGCGAAAAGATATACAAGACAGAACAAAATGACATGAGACGATATTCTGTGCCATGACAAAAGGTATACTAGATACAAAATGTATACAATGCATATTTTATGTATAATAAGTAAATTAATACTGCTTCAAGGTTATCAAACATGTATCTTGATTGAAAACCAACCCGAAACGCACTGTCAAGGAGTGCCCTTATCAGACGCATCTTCGAGTGCAAACTGTAATTTATCGTCGGAAGAGGCTTTCTTAGACAGTCCTTGACATAGGATTTTACGTAGGTTGCCCTAATTACCTGGTTGACAATAGATTCATTGTTTTAGCTCCGTTTGACGCGGTCTTTTGTTCTTGACAGCACGCGATAAGGGCATCCAAATCTTCCTCTTAGAACTATAAATATCTTACTATCTGAAAATCTTCAACCTCGTTGTTAACGAGCGTGACTTACATTACATAGCGATTGACATAGCGCCGGTCGTATGAAAAAATAAAAATTTTGCCCAGTTAACATTAAAATTGTGTAACATATCTTACAGGTTTCATATTCAACATCTTTATTGTGATAACATTACAGTCTAGTTTATTAGGCAATAAATAATTGCGATCAATATTATTGGCTTGGTAAATTAGTAATTTATCTTCTATTGAGAGATGGGATGTCCTTCGAAGTATTCTGTACAGTTGTCCAAAGCGTAATTGTCTTTTTAGCCTCGTGTGTGGGTTCCATGTCAACATTTTGTCGAGATGGAACCCTGAATTCCGTACTGCCTTGGATAAAGCAAGAGGAATGGAATTAAAAAAAACTAGTTGACAGGACTTGCGGCAGAGGGTAAAGGTAATCTGGGAACATTTTGATTCATGCTCTTTGATCCACCATCAAGCATGATTTTATTCCTTAAAATTAATTAATGGTACATTTATTACTATGTACTCTCCCTTAGAATAGTGGGTTGGAAAGGAAAATGTCCATACGCATACAAAGGGAAGATAATGCAAATTTTTTTGTCCCAAAGTGTCTTATAGCGTTTTATATGGTAAATGATTAAACCAGATAAGCACAGTTCGGCACATCTGAATAGGAGAGGTAATTCGGTTAACTCTTGTGATTTTATTATTATAATTTTATTATCTAGTGCTGATTGGTCAAAATACAGAAATCAAAAATGGTATGAATATCAGCAGCATGAAGTGTTATGTGCATATTTTTCTTCTGAATAAAACAGTTACTTCAAGAAAACCAGTTACTTCCGTAGATCTAATTTCAGAAGCTGATAGTTGTTGACAATCAATATTCAGATTATTACAAAACTCTGGCGAGCGCTGCTGGCGATAAGGCGAGTGTAAACAGAATACTAGATGGTATGTAAACGTGTCGAGCAAGACAGAAGCGTGTGTGGTCCTATCATGTAATTAATTATGCTCGGACAAAAGATATTAGAGAGGGTATTGTCGTGTGCACTCTGTGAACTACTCGTTAGCTAGCGATCCTTCACCTAATTACCCTAGCTCCTGGTCACGAAAATCTACGATCGTGTCCGGTCTCAGCCCGCATCACAAACTGACACATAGGCCAATTAGTTGGCCGGTCTTCATCCCTTATCTATATGTCTCATGGCCGCTTATCAAATGCCTTTTAATAGTCTAAGCTTTCCATTGTACCGTATCTAATTTGCATCTTTATTAGACCGTGGCCGGCCATTGGAAACTAAGAAGCACAAGTGACAAACAGCAGTTTCGAAAAATTAGCCGAATAGTACTTAATTATCTGATAGATAGTATTTGCGTTGGATGTAATCCATTTATTGTACCTCTCAAATATCCAAGAATATATCACTAAAATCAGCCTATAATAATAATAAATAAATTATTAGCTCGGCTACCCATAATAATTACATCAGCATTTATGATGGCTACAACTTTATTCCACGTGTCCGAAAGTGATATTATAAATACATTATGGATATAGTTTTAGCATAAATTATTTTTATTCTGCGTTCGAATCAAGTAATGGGCACATATTTTTCCTCCCATGAAGCACCGTGACTGCTAAGACAGACCATCGAGGCGATGGAAACAGCTATTAAGTTGCCACAATCGACATTAGAAGTCAATATTTAATTATATGACAGTAATACTGATATAAGTATATGTCAATACAATATATTTATTGTGTTAAAATCACAATCTGCCTTATTGGGCAATATGTTATTGTGATAAATATTCTCATTCATATTTATAATTCACTCGCTCATTCATACAATAAACTATCAGAAAAATATAAAAAAATAGTAATTTATTTTCTATTGAGAGATGTCCTTCGAAGTATTCTATACAGTAGTCCAAAGTGTCTGTTTAGTTCTTGTCTTTTTAGCCTGGTGTGTGGATTCCATGCTACTAGCCTTCTGTCGAGATGGAAGTCTAAATACCCCACTGTCTTACCAGAACATACAGGAAGAGTGATGGAATTTAAAAAAAAACTAGTGGACAGGACTTGCGGTAGAGGGTAAAAGTAATGTGTGCACATTTTGCTTCATTAACTTTGATCCTTTATTGGTTGCACCAATACTCGATCTCATCAAGGTGCTTGAAGTTTATGGGATGCTGTATCGGGGTCGAGGTGGGATGACAGGAGGTGACATCTCCAAATGTTTCTAAAAAGGGGATATCAGTGGCATATTGGTTATAGAGGATGGGACCTAGGACACTGCCCTGTGGAACTCCTGGTTTTATGGGATAGTAATTAGAATATTCTAAGCCACAGTGGACTTGAAAGAAGTGAAGATTACAATATTATTAAAGCTGAAACCTTCTTATGCTATCTAACTGTTTTTTCTGTCGGTGTTTGAGCTGGTCGTGTTGCACGCAGCATGAGAATGAATGATTAGATAGGAAAATGATTAGCTCATTTTGAATTAATTCTGTATAGTCATCTATAAAATGTTTGCAATTAACTAACCTATCCCCATCATATATTTCAGTTACAACCTTCTTTTGAAAGTTGTGGACTGATTTTCTTCTTCATTCGGGGCATTTCTAGATGCCGAAAGATTTTCAAAATTTTTTTAACTATACACAAGAATATTTTTTCATTTTGGCTGAATCCGATTCCTATTTCCTCGGGTGTGGTTAATATTTTTCTGGAACGAAAATCCATCCTCCATACAATGATCAGGAAAGATTAGACTGTAAATCGGACATTTCTATGAAAATGATTTAAACCCATAAGATTTTTTTTATATATTATTACTATTAAATAGAAATAATCATGAAAAATTCCAATTATCGCGAATGAAATCATTATTAGTATATTGCTATCATCATTTACAGGCCGGAACAAAATATGCTTTTTGAACTAAACGTTAACTAAATAATTATTTAAACCCGTCCCAGTTATTTATATCGTTTGACATTCCGCGAAATGTCATTTGAATTCCTAAAATTGGCAGCTGTGCTTTTACACAAGAGATATCCAAGGCACTGGCGGAGCAATAAACGGACTTCCATATTAGAAACTCTTAAATTCCTTATTAGAGGGCACCCAACGTGATCTTAAAGCTTCTAATCCGACCCTCACGGAAAACCTTTACTCCTGAAACTAGATACGATACCCGTGAAATTGTCACGAATCAACCCTTAAACTAAACGATGTGGAATAGGAGCTTCAATTTCTTCACGGCCCCGACTCTTGGCTATAATTGTTTGGGATGGTTTCACGGAATTCTAGCGTTCTGACCTCTTTTCAAGTAATAATACTTACACTAAAAACCTCTTTTAAAGTGACTCCTATAGGAAAAAATAAAAAACATAACAGATTTCGTAACAATTGTACGAATGAAATTGATTGTTTTATGAAATTATTGAAAAATTAGCGGGAAAAAAATAACTTGTATTTTTTATGTGAATAGCCATCGATTTCACACGAATACACTATAGTTACAACGTCCGTAATATTTAAATATTTTCCTGATAATATTTTTTATTTCTCTTCAAATTATTGAATCGCGATAAAAAAAAAAGGTCTTAAATGATTACAGGCATGATTTGTGTTCTGATTTTTACATAAAGTATCGATAATAAATTTAAACCAATTATCGATTCTACAATTATTATTAATTAATAACTATTAATATGGTAACATCAAAAAAATTAGTGGCTATTTTATCTTTATATTTCGTCCTCCGATCTAAGCTATTTCTTCATAAGCTTCCCTAATGCCTAAATAAAAAAATATATGTAAGCTTACTAAAGAAAAAGAAAATACTATAATAATCATCATAGATAGCCCTTGCGCGTAGAATAAGAGGAAGTAAGTGAGTAATAATCAATAAAAAAATGTAATTATTTCATACGAATACATATCAGAAACATACATATGCGACATATGCATATAAGATGAGAATGTAAATACTTATCCAAACTATCTAATAATGCATTAGTCTCGGTACAAATAAGCAGAATGTACGAATTTCATTTTCAGCGCATTGCTAAGATCCAGTTGCTTTTATTCCGGCGAATGATAGCCGTCCCATGCAAGCTTTCTTTGCTTGAATCGGTTTACAGATTGCCTGATTGCTATGCTCAAGAGGAGATGGGGTTTGCTCAGCCTTAAGCAGCAGCCTTCATTGGCTATTCAGACAAGATCCCAGGTCGCTGTAAATGGCCGCTGAGACAATGAAATAATTGACAATTAGTAGAGGAGACACGAGCTGTCCAAGCAGGGGTTGGAGCTCGACTGATATACGCCAGCACTTTCAAAGCGGTTTCAATTCTCTGCACAATCCACCCTGTGGACAATGCCGATGCATAAGTCTATATGGTTCATTCCCTTCCAGGCTTTTACTTTTTTTTCACTTTCATCTTCCTTTTCCGCCAAACCGTACAAAAAAAAAAACAGCAAATCAAACTAACAGAATTAAGAAGCCGCCTTCATTAAAATGCCTAACAGGTGTCCTCATCAATTCCAGCCCCCTATCAAACCGTATCCTCTCTGTTTATATATACATAGCTAGATATTTCCAATAATCTTCAATTTTGTGGAATTCAGTAATACGCATGCCAAAACAAATTAAATAGTTGTTACTAAGGAGTTATTTACTTATGTACTCCCATGGGGCTGAAAGGAGGTTTAATATTATCGAGAACCACCCACTATAGGTTGGTATACAATTTTGAACAATGCAGCGGAGCTTCATAGGCAGCCAAATGAAGGTAGACTTTTATGCAAAAGAAAAAGAGACGAGGACTTTGCTAATGTATTGTGGTTTAAGCAATGCCGAGACAAAAATATCAGTTTGGGGGTTTCATGGTTAACAGAAAAAGCTACAAACTTAAACTATTTACAACTCAAACTATGAATAACTCGAAGTGATTTTTCATTACCTTAAAATTCTGTATGTTGGATTTTATCAGTCTATATTTTCATGAAATTGTTAGGATGTTTCAGAATTCGTATTAAACGCCAGAATGCTGAACAACACTTAGTTGTATGTTACAGTATTGTAGTTTGCTGTTTTGTATGTCCAATTCAAATGTTAGTAAAATTTCTTCACGCTTGATATTCCTAAATGATGAGGTAAATGGCTCAACAGTGTATTTGATTATGTCGAATGTATTTGTATGTTTTCTATGTATTTGAATCTTGAGTGATAGATTTTTTTTATATTACCTAAAATTGAAACATAAATCCTCAGAGAACAAAAAAAAATAAAAATGCTTCCAAAATCCAAATAAATCCCAAAACCAGAGTTGTTGGGTCCCAACTAATTTTTATTATTTTTTTTTCACTCACGTAATTATAACGATTAATTTTATTTTATTTGTTAAAAGAAAAAAAAACAAGATTGTAATATTTTATTGTATTGATAAGTATAATTAGGAATTAAGGGTGTCTAAGCAAGTGATAAGGTGACCTCTAATGCGATCGGCAATTGTTTCGGCATGGCGGATCAACTCCGATCGTCATCTAATTACTGGCTCAGTTCCCTGAAAGTTGTGAACGAAGAAGGACGCTTGGAAATTTGTTGATTGATGTTGACCCCACATTCACACTACTTCTTCATCGCTGACTTCACACCGGATATCCACCACCCACCCACGCTCCCAATTGTTCGGAGAGTGAACATCGAGAAGAATTTCTTCTTCTCCACTTGGGATCTCCGGTAAGAGGTTATTTGCTAGTACACACACCAGTTATCTCCAGATTCAGCTCACATCATCCTTTTACTTGCAAAAAATAGAAGACTATTGACTTTTGGTGATTGACACTGTTAAATTTAGTAAATATAGGATTTAATTAATTTTTATTTATACTAAAGCGTAAAGACATTTATATTTTGTTATCTATGTTTCTTTCATTTTATTTTTAGATTACTAACCCCGTTGCTAACATTACTTTTTTTTTTGTTTATATATACGATCATTACATATGTATTGCCAGTTTATAATTTTAGTTTTTTTTGTATAATCTTTCCTCAATTATATTTTGTGTAAACAATCTTGTTTTTTGTTGGTTTTCTGGGAAAATGCAGGCATCCATTCTTGTACTTTTTTTCTGAATTTCACAGCCGGTAATTTGCAAGGGACAGAAGTTCGGCGACGTAATTTTACTAGCCCCTTCTTCCACAAGAGTAATTTTTTATGCTAAAACTTATTACCCATTCTATAGCGGTAGGCTGATATTAGTAACTTGAAGTATGGATTCAGTTATTTCTCTCTGTACACCAAATCCGTTGAATGGTCTACTGCCATTAAATTTGCAATCAACGTAATGTAGGTTAGCGTTTTATATTATGTTTTATGCTAACGTTTTCTTATATCGTTAAATCTATCAGTTAGCATCTCCCGGATGTAGACGATCAAAAAAGATAGAATAAGGATGGTAATATTACACACAAGTACGATTGTTAACTGGCTTTATTATTTTCTCATCCTCTATCTATACACAGGCTTTGTTTACACTAGGCCCTGTAGTATTAGGCTTAACATTGTCTTGCCACTAGCCATAACACCCCTACCAGTTTGCGGAATACGTAAACTTATACATACCTAATAAATAAAAATAAAAATAAACTTTTTTTTTTTACAAGAGAAATGAAATTTGGAAGCTGATTCAATAAAAAGACAAGCAAAATCAAAAACTTCTTCCATTGTACACAAAAGAATTATACTACGCACACAAAGAGAGAAAAAAACGACACTACCGTCAAAATAAACATATAAATACAACACTAAAAATACCCGACAAGCACAATAGTAGACTTGAGTGCGTGATACGCCGACTAGGTGTATCGGGATTTTAGACCCTTCAGTCCGAAGCACAGACCGGAATTAGTTGCAGCGCCGGGACACTCCGATCCCGCCGATAGAAACTTCAGCTCGTGCTAATTCTTTCCCTCTGTTGGAGCTCTTTCGGCAATATACGATTGCGCCGAGTTTGAGTTTCCCCGTAATATCGCGGACCTGGAGGTTGTCTCGCGCCACTCGCCAGCGTTTCTTCTCTTCAAGTTTGCTCCGTACGGTCACCCACTGCTTCCCCAGTGCCATACGATTATTGACGACGCACGCTGCCATGTCGACATCTACGACTTTGCACCTATCATCTCTCCGATATCCTCTGCGTACGAACAGCGTCTCGACCGGGGAGAACCCCGTGGCGGAATGTACCGAGTGATTGTATGCGATGACGGCCTTCTCCATCGCCGCTCCCGGTTCTATTCCTTTTCTCCATGGTAGATATGCAGGTGGTCACTGAGCGTACTATGTAGCCTTTCTATATCTCCCCGACTCTTCGGGTGTCCTGGGGTGTTGAGATGCCAACGGATCTCTAAGGCCACCACCTCGGCCTTCATCTCTGCATCATCAAACTCCTGTCCTCCGTCGGAAGTGATAGTTTCTGGAACGCCATAGAATTGGCACCATGTGTGTAATGCTTACACAACCGTTTTCGCCGATCGGTCTGCTATGACTTGGGCCATTGCCATTTTGCTAAACCTGTCTATGACGGTAATCCACTTGTACCCCCTCCAGGTGAATGTATCCACTTGTAGATCTTCCAGTGGTCTGTCAGCTATCTGAGTCACGTGTTGCATTGCTCTAGGAGGGTGTTGGTCATATTTTGTGGTGAGGCATGTGTCACAGGTGCCAATAACGCTCGTGATTGTATTCTTCATGCCCCACCAAAATTATCTGCGCTTGAGGGCCTGCAAGGCGGCTTTGATCCCGCGGTGGTTTGTTTTGCCCTGGTGAAAGGCAAGGGTAACCTCCCATTAACGCTCTTCTTCCCTAATGGTTTCCACCTGCAGGGTAGACCGAATGAACGTGCGGTCAACCCCATTCCTCTCCGTTCACCATAGCCATTTGATGTGGTCCCAAATAGTCACATTGCCCACGTAAAGGTGGTGCGTCTTTCCTGACGCATCCTTCAGGGCTTGGCAGATCATGTCATTCGTTATCCTGGCGAGGACCATATCTTCACAATGTTACTACGGCCGTACTTGCCATACTCGGTCTTAAGCAGCCCTGACACCTTAGTGATCCAAATGATTTGGCGCTTCTTATCATTGATTATCTCCTCGATGTCCGACGGCCGGTCTCGCGCCCCTTCTCCACCGGGTGACCATTCCTAGACGAATTGCCTGATATCTTACGATGGTCCCGCCGGCTCTTGTTCGATGGCAATGATGACGATTGCACGCGACAGCCAATCCGCTACCACATTATCTCGCCCTGGCTTGTATACGACATCCATCGTATACTGGTTAAGGAATTCCTTCCATCGGGTTATGCGCGCCGACGACTCCTTAAGCTTCCCCATTGTTGTTGTTGTTGTTCTCCATCTCTGGGGGGATATTGACCTTCTATCCCTTCCTGAGTAGATTATTGGTCGGGACCAGGCATTCCGCTATTTCCGGTACGAACTTTCGGTAATAGTTCAGCAATCCGAGAAGGCGCCGGATTCCTTTGACAGCCCTCGGAATGGGCATCCTCTGTATCGCCTCGACTTTGCGCCGATCGGGTTGCACTCCTTTTCTTGAGATGATATGGCCCGAAAAATCTTACTTATCTGATTTTTCCACCGATAATTTCAGCCCGAATTTCCTGATCCTTTGGAACACCTGTCTCAAGTGCTTTTGATGTTCTTCCTTGCTTCGGCTGATAGCTAGGAGATTGCCCATATATATCTGGCAGTAAGAATCCTCGATGCCTCTCAAGAGTTTGTCCATTAATCTTTCGAGTGTTAGCGGCGCATTCTTTAGCCCAAAAGGCATTCTGGTGAACTCGTAGTGTCCGCATTCAAATGTGAACGCCGTCTTGTGCTGATCTCTCTGATGCATCCGTATTTGATGAAACCCCGCCCTCAGATCGAGTGTGCTAAATATCGTTGATCCACTTATTCGGTCAAGAATGTCCTCGAATCCAGGAATGGGGTATTTTTCGTCGAGTGTATTCTCATTCAGTTTCCTGTAGTCGACGACTACTCGGTACTTTTCTTCTCCGACTACTCCTTTCTTGCTTACGGCCCACAGAGGGCTATTGTATGGAGATGTGCTGTCAACTACAATCCTGCCTCTTCAACTCCTCTATCTCCCCCTTGATATTCTGTCTCAGCGCTTGCGGGTACCTTCTTTCTTTGACATACGTCACACGGTCCTGTTTGAGTGGTATCTCGTGTACCGTCTCCCCCGTTATGCTATGTTTATCCCCCTCTTTGAAGAAAATGTCGGTGTACTCTTGCCTAATGTCCTTTTCCCAGTCTTCTTCTCGCTTGACTGCTCCGATTTGCTCCTTTCCGGCCTCCAGGTCCCCATACATCGGTATGGTATTCCTCCAACCCTGATGGACCACACCCTCTCTCTGCACCTCACCTTTGCTCCTACTTTTCCCAGGAGGTCGCACCCTACAATCCCCTCGTATTCCCCTGCGGCATCTTTTCCACCACATGTATCGTCATTTTTTTCTCCTTATCCGTCAATCTAGCCAACCCCATCGCTATTTCGCCTTCAACTTCGCAAGGCTCTCCTAGGGTGACTAATTTAAACTCGCATAGTTGGATCTGCGACGCCCTCCCCTCGGTGCATAACCTCTCACCGCCGTTCTGCTGAGGATAGTACAGGAGCTCCCAGTGCCAACCAGACACATACCCCTCTCACCTCTCGGATAATGGGTATACCGCCGTAATTTCCTCTCACAATATAATTTGTTAACCTGCGGTCACCCCTCTGCCAGCCCACTCCTCAGGCCACCGCTTGTCTTTTTCTTTCCACGTCCACGCTCTGCCACCTGCCCCTTCCATGGCCCCTGCTATCCTCCCCACTGTTGCCTCTACTGATCTCGGGTTCATCCTCTTCTTCCTCCGTCTCTGAAGCTACCGACGTTATCGATGATTCGGAGGAGGCCCTATTTCTCCACCACACCCCCTGTGTTTATACTTCCCTTGGCTCCGGCCGATACGTCTCCGCTCTTCGGTAAAGGTACGGACACTGCCTGGCGAGGTGCCCTTCCATCCCACATTCCATTTCGTGATTTTTAAGAATGGATTATAAGTATACAAAAATGAATGTTAGGAAAAATCATTTAGTATTTAAAGGATAAATTAAATCGTTGGTATTTTAATTGATTTCGGGGTGTGAAATGTAATAAAATAAAATAAAAAAGTTTAAAAAAAACACTTGTTTTGTGACCTTCCCTCAATAGATATAAGTATTTCTAAGTACGAGCTCTTTCGGCTGCCCACGCTAACATTATTAATAATACTGCAAAACACAGAACAACAAACATTTAGAATTGCACAGACATTAACACAGTGATATAAAACATTGAATTAAAATACTATAAAGTATTTTTTATCCATTGATATTTCTATTTAAATGAATCTTTTAGTTAATTGGATCTAATGGATACACATGGACACGGATGGACATATCGACATCGTTTTGAATAACTGAGAGAAAACTGTTAAAATGTAAATAGGAAGCTGTAAAACAACAAACGATGCACTTACTAACAGGTAAAGGTAATAAAAATATCTTAAAAGGCTAAGAGAGAATTTGATGGGATCTTACGAGATCGAGTTGAGTGGCATGTTTACTTAGGCTAAATCGTAAATAAATAATTATCTTTATCTTCGTCGTTTCCGAAGGCAATGAGCGGCTAAAGGAAAGCCGGCAAGCTTTTGAGCACGAATGGAAAAGCTTCGAAACTGATACAAAAAAAAAAAAGAAAATGGTCTTCGAAATATTTTTTAGGTCACAATAAAACCTTATCATTTTTATTTTTTGAATATAAATCTGGGAAAGTCCAAGAATCTATTTGATTCTAAATTGATTCCAATTCAACAAAAAGTGAGGTTCATTAGGGTTCAGTGTCCATAGGATGTCCTATTGATGGGGAGGCAAGGGCGTATTATCTATAACCCTTTTCTAGTTTTTTTTTTTTATATAGTCGGCCAGAGCTCGATAAAATAAATGATATTCTTGATTGGTCTAATCTAAAACGTTGACGTTTGTAGATACTTCCCGTTATTGCATATTTGTAGGTGTCAAGAAGGATGGAAACCATTAGGCTGTAATTTAGATCGAAGTATCAAGTCAGATTATAAATTGCCATTCATGTTTTTGTTTTTTTTCAATTGTTTTACACAATGCGATTACTCTGTTCAAATTGTGTCGTAAAGTCTAATTAGCGTATTCTGGAGAGAGGTATCTTAAAATTATTGTAAAATTATACGTACGTGCAGAGCTTTTACCACTAGGGTTAGTCGTCAATTTCCCGCTTTTCGTAAGTCAATCAAAACCAAGAGCGGTTAATAACAATTACTGAACATAAATAAAAAAATCATTTGCTTTGTTTGAACAAATTGTACACATAATGATACACTGAAAGGGTGTTATATATTTATTTTAATTTTTCCTTTATTGCGAAATTCTTGAATGATATTTCCAAAATTTGTATCATTACATAGATGTTTTTCTTTGAAATATACGCTAGACCTCGATGATTCCGCTAGGCGATGTTATGTGGTCATCTCCAATTCCAACTGTATGGCCCTTGAAAGTGTAAAAATGTCAAGAGCGAGCTGGTTCGCTGGTGTTAGTGCGCATTTTAGTTAAGTTGCATAATTATTATAATCATTGTTTCTGCTGATGACAAGATCATTATATTGTTTATTGTTATATAATTTAGACAAAAATATAAAAAAAGACAACCCCAAGTGACACCCGGGGCAGGCCAGTGCTATTGTAACGTTGTACACCACTGCGATACAGCAGCATGTCTATGATGTGTTTGCAGGTTGTGGATTGTTATAATTCATCAACAGCTATTTAATTACGAAACTTTTCTCCAGAATACGCTACGTAAACTATACGATGGAGTAAATTACTGGACAAAGTAAACGAATGGTGTACAACCTTAATTACCGTTTAAATTCTGAAGTAATACATCGATTTAAATTTACCTAAAAGATCTCGATACCTACATTCGTTTTTAGTTGGGAAGACCGACTGCGTAATCTTCTCCCTCCAAAAGGGAAAACTTACCTTGCCATCCACCACTCTAATTGCATCGATGGCAACAGACTCGGGGAAAATTAGGTTGAGATTTTGTTTGTTAGATGGAAGTTTCAAGTTTTACAATTCATCACTTTTTAAATATGTATAGACAATGAATGTATAATGTGTATTATATGATACTTTTGTAACATTCAAGAATCACAGTGTAAAATTATTAAAAATTGTATAAAATGTAGCCAAGCTACAGAAAATATAATATTGACTTATATTAAATAGATTCATTTATATAGAATCGATATTGAATTATATGATTTTAAATAACAAGGTGATATGAAGTTGGGGGATAAAAGATAATTATGAACGGATCCCGTTAATTCCAATAATTTTTATTTTATTTTTCCCCATTCCTTTATTTTCAAATTGAGAGCTTACAGTTAGAGTTAAAAGAGTAGAGAAAGTATGGAAACGCGTCAACGTTTTAGATTAGACCAATCAAGAGTATCATTACAGTATTATTATACTGTTTAAATTTATTTTATATAATTTAGACAAAGATATGAGAAATCCCCGCCTAATGCCTTCCGCGCCCCCCCCCCCTCCCTCTCCCCGAGATGCGCTACTGACTCCAAGTAGGATACCAAATTAAAGATTAACAGCCAGATTGATAGAAATATGTTTAGGACTTGGACCAGGAAATGGACTATTCGTTGAAATCTTCATAGCAGCCATGGCGAAAACCCCTTAATCGTGTAATGCATCACAGATGACCTGAATTTTTCTCTGAGGTGTCCAGCAGGAAAAAAAAAATTTCAAGAATCATTTCAAACTTATTGCTCTTTCAACAGGATCGTTACAGATGGTGACGTTGCAGGCTATTATCAAACAGCTGTGGACGTCCCGAGTGCGACCTTGCCCCGCTAATGTCCATAAAGCCGATAGAAGAATCGGATATTGAAAGGGAAATGGTTTCATAGCCTTGACTAGTGGTCGTCCATTGATTAAGAGAGGCGACGTAATCATCCGAACCTTTCACCGTCACCATTGGCACCCTACAAGGCCCCTTTTCAACAATTACATTAAGCCAAATCAAGGGAGCACGATTTAAATTATCCGGTCACAATGCAAACAGCCCCGGCCGTCTGGGTTTTTTTTTTTTTTTTTTTGATTCGTGACCGCGCCTGAGCCTTGATTGGTTTAATTCCGGGCCCTCTGCTTGGTTCATCCAGTGACCTTACACGACACGCCCCTTAGGGCCCCGCTTCTTATATAGTTTTTTGGCAGCCAATCTTATTTAACGCCCTGATCACTCAGCGTCAGCCGTTTTATCAGCCAGCCGGGTCTTCGGCTGGTATTTAGCGTCGCTCGGACCTGTTAGTGAGCTCGTGGCTATTTAACGTGACCCAATCCCCGATAGCATCATTAAATTAATGAAATAGTTAAGTACTCTTAATTTAATGTTTATGATGTATATGTATACATATAAATTCATACCAATTGCCATCTTTGTTAAAATATTTTTCCTTTCTTATACAAAAAGAGAAAAAACAGTCATAAAAATTAATAAAGAGTAGGTAGTAGTTTATTTTATAATGTTTCAATTAACATGGTCTTAGTGTTCTGCCACGTTCAATCAGAGTCTAATTTATTTTTGTTAGTTACATTAATACCAATATATATATATATAATTAAATTGTATAAACTTCTTTATTGTGATAAAATTACAATCTGTCTTATTGGGCAATCAGTAATTGTGATAAATATTCTCATTCATACCACATTTACAATTTTCATTCACTCGCTCATTTAGACAGTATTTACAAACAGCCCCGAGACTTCCCAAATCCACATGGTTGTCACCTCCCTCACATGCGAAAGAGGAACCGGAGTCTTGGGAAGTCCCCCACGCTCCTCCGTCAGCCGCGTCACTGGATACGAGCCAGTCAAGTCTGGCCAAGAGAGCGTGAAAGCCACTGATGCTCAGGGCATGATTGGAGAAACTGGCCATATCCATATATAATGTATATATATGGTCCATGTATAAACTTTATCTAAAGTGTAGGAAAATATATATTAAGAGTACCTATCTATCGATACAGATACCGTTTCATCTATCTTACCAGGAGGACCGCGTCTCAACACTCAAGTTGAATTATTAAAATATTTTATTTTATGGGATGGCGTTTAAACTACTAGATTTGGTTACTATATCAAACTCTGAGCGTACAGCATCGGCGTAAAGTTATAATAAAAATAAAACTGCTTAATTTGATTGGATTTACTATTTTCCCAATTAGTTCTAATCCAAAGTTAAACTATCTAATAATTTATCGACATTTTTTTATTTTAATAAATAATTTCCAGCTTTAATCCTATAATAAATCTATCATCATTGTATTTATTTTAGTGTGCATACTAGGTGTACACCTAGCATTAAAAGGAAAACACCTATTATTTATTATAACACATAAATTTCAAAAATGATCCTTAATTCTGTATAAAAAAAAATAAAACAATTCTTTCGCTTTTAAGATTAAATATCTTTCAACGATACACCTTATTTAATTTATAATGCATTAATTTATTATCGAGGTACAGAAGGGAGTAAAGACCACCATTATTGGCCCCACAATTTTTAAAACTTATAATAGATTACTTTCGAGTATTTGTCGGTGTGGATCGAACCATAATAATTTATTCATTTAATTGTACATATATTATCCATTTCTGCTAGTCCAATCATTATTATTTACCCTTGGCAGTCGGAAAGTATGAAAAAAAATAAACGTGAATAAATCGGCTCGTTTTGCTAATTGTTAAGATTTCTCGTCATAGCCTACAAACAATTAAAAAATTTAAGTTCTCATTTTGACACTTTGGTTAAGGAAACATTAAAGGTGGTAAAACAAACATAATTTCAAAGGAATTGCAGAAAAAAATTGTACTGCGAACCAACTATTTCAAGAAATCGTGCATTTAATAAAACCCGAGTATATTGTAATAGGTTTTTGTGTGCCAATATTTTGGTTATTTACAATTTTTTTTCATTTCGAAAAGGTGATTTTCGGTGATCGAGATGGCTTAACAAATCCAAAGCATCGCTTATTAGGTGTTCCCGTCCTGAATTTGGACATAATTACTTCACTTTCTACGCCCTTAATTTCTATTATGCATATTTTAAAAAAAAATAAAATTTAGTTTATAATTGAGTTACAAAACTTTTGGAAATCAGCTAGTTATGCAGAAATAATTCAAAACATGGCCTCGACAAGTAAATATGTACCTTGCCATCCTACGCAACTGCTTCAGCCCCGTTTAGATCAGCGCTTAACCAGCATTCTCCATGACAGCATGATACAGGTCTAGAACTGTCAAGCTAGTATGTATGTGTGTTTATATGCATGGCTGTGTGTAGGTGGGATCGTGAGTGAAGGTGTACGTTTGGCTTTCTGCGGATATTTGCAGAGCTCGGTACATGGTAACAGACGTCAGTCGTCCTCGAGCTGCATATGTATGAGTGAATCTTACGTACAGACGAGTGACCTCAACGGAGAAGAAATTATTCAGATCTGGACACGAATGGAGAGGCTCTACGTTCAAACAGGTGTCAGGAATCGTAAGTAAGTTTGTCTATATCTCCGAATGTATTTGGAGAGCGGTCATAAATCTGCGATTGATACAACTATTTTCTACATCTTTGATTATGCTCCATACATATTGGCTAAGATGCAGCGTAGGGAAGATATGAATGGGTTCATAGAAGATGAGCTTCAGTCTGATTTTTATCGAAAACGTTTTACGGATATATTTTTGCTTAGAAGGTATTCAAATTAAAAGGAAATCAGTCTGCCCTCTCTTTTGGCGTAAAATCACGGAAGGAATGGGGAAGAGTGAAAAAGATAGACGATGTGAAAAAACTGTTGGAATACAAACCAAGAAAATGTCTTATATTTTTCTTTTTTTTAACTGCTACGATATAAAGTCATTAATATTGCGAACGGAATATTAACTCATTCCGTTATTTAAAAAGCTGTGATATTTTTCACGTTAGTTTCATTTAATGGGTCTAACGGGTTTTCAACATAATTTTCGTATCACGAGTGTATATGAGTACCAAGTTTACCAGTATACGAGAGTATTAAGTACCATTAGGAGTTCTTAATCAGATTTTAATTTCTCCATTACTCAGAGTTTTGTTGTTATTTTTATTTTTTTAAATATTTATAACGTTTTTAGTTCATTTTTCTCATTGTCAAGTAAAATCTCCTAGAGCATCTTATACATATATGATGGAACCAAATGAGCTAATTGAAAGGGTAGCATTACTACTGTTGTGGAGGTTCAGATGTGTACACAATATTCAAAACAGGGACAGAAAAAACATTTCATGCGAAAAGAACCATAAACGCGAATCATCCATTCCTGAACAGAAACATGTTAAACATAACCCATTGCTAAAAAAATAAATATATATATATATGACAAACTATGGAATATTTTGTTTAGAAATATATTAGGATTACATAGATAAAACACAGACGCTAGGTTAACTCGTGTATTCCACCATAGTTGTTTTAGTTACAATGAGGCCATATGTTACATATGTATATAATGATCTTGATGTAAGTACAAAGTAGAGGCCAATGCCACATCAATATTATTTTTTACACCCCCCCTCAATTTAAAGTATCTTTACAAAAGTACTTTAAATTGCTTACAATCATGTCCCAGCAAATAAAAAAAAATAGATTAATTAAGTAAATCAAACAGAATATTAAAATTATTTTGATCATATTCCAGTAAATCAAACAACATAGATTAATTAAGTAAATAAAACAAAAATATTGAGTCAATGCAGTGAAACTTCATTAATTCTCATCAATAGATAAAACAGCTAACATTTCACAACCAATTTGAAATTTTTGAGTGGACAAAGGTTTAGTAAAGATGTCTGCCTTATTCACCTTCAGGTATTGTTGTCGGAGACCATGTTTCGAATTTTTTTTTTTTATGTGCTGTCAATTCATCATCGATAGCTTTCCTCCACTCCGGTCCAGCTTTAACGGCTTCTTGAAAAGTTTTAGGATCACCATCGTAAGACATAAGACAATAAGCTGAATAGAGTTCATATTCCTTTAAGTGAGAAGGAAGCTTTGTCTCCCGAGTTGATCTCCTTTCGTTATTAGAATTTAGTTCAGGTACAGTTGGTCCAACATTTATATCGTCATCAATTGGGAAACCATGTTTAAAAGATACATTGTCATTTGTTTCTTGAGTAAAATTTTACTGTCAAAGTAATAATTATTTTCGTCAAATTTAACGTCACGTGAAATAATGATTTTATTTAATTGAGGGTCCCATAAACGATACCCATTTGAAGCATAGCCTACCATTCTAGCTTCATTAGCTCGTTGATCTAATTTATTCCCTTTAGGTAACTTATAATACCAAGCCTTACAACCAAAAACTCTTAGTTTCCCTAAATTTGTCTTACCAAGATATATATCTGCTGGAATTTTACCATCAAGCGCTCTAGTTGGGGAACGATTAAGTTGATATGCAGCGCATCTCACTGCCTCCCCCCATAGACATTTGGGCAGATTACTATCAGCAAACATAGCTCGTGCTTTATTTAATAAAGTCCTATTGAGTCTCTCAGACACTCCACAACTTTGGGGTGAATATGTAGTATTAAACTCCATCCTTATACCGTTATTACTACAAAAATTTCTCAAATTATTACAAGTAAATTCGGTACCATTATCGACACGCAGCCGTGAAACATAAATATCAGACGCTCTTAACTGTTTAATATGATCTATAACCCGTTGAGTAGCTTCGGATTTTTGTTTAAGCAAATACAACATCGTAAAATGTGAAAAATCATCTACTACTGCAAGGTAGTATCGTTCCCCGTTAATGCTAGTGTGATTTGTAGGACCCCATACATCACAATGTAACAAATTACCTACGCGACTTGACCTGGGTTTAATAACATCTTTAAAAGGTGCTCTAGTAGCCTTTCCTTTTTGACACGAATCACACGGATCTTGACTATAAGGCAAACCCATTAAGCGTAAACCTCCTCTGTTCAAGTGGCCTAATCTTAAGTGACAAATATTGGAAGTTTCACTGCTTCCATTAAATGTATTTATTTCATTATTGACATATCTAAATTTTACTATAAATAGGTTTCTTATTAACTCACACATAAATAGGATAGAATCATTTCTTACGACAAAAGCCTTTTTGTCTTTAAAAATAATTTTGAAATTCGAATCAAGCAATTTTTTGACTGAAAGTAGATTACATGTTAAATGTTTTACTATAATTACATGAATACTGAAAACAATGTTATCACAGTTATCGGGTCGAACCCTTAAAATGCCACGTTTATTTGCCAATAATGTTTCACCGTTAGCAACTTTAATGTTTAAAGGCGGAATACTCACAATATTCGTGACAAAATCAGCTGTTTCCGTGGTAACCATATGACTCGTAGCTCCAGAGTCGAGGACAAAATTCATGTCTCGAAGACTCCCAGATGTTTCTAGATCACTTGAGGCAATAACGGATATATCCTCATCTTGTTGACAAACATTGCTGGTCATCTGACTTCTTCTGTTTTCATTCCAACGATTTTCATTGAAATTTCTCGATTGTTTTGAAAAATGTCTCTGCGGTGAAAAATTCTTATCATTCTTCCTGAAATTATTATTTGACTTTTTAGGACAATTATATGACAAATGTCTACTATCACCACACTCATAGCATTTCTTAATTTGACTAAATGCTTTGAATGATGTATCAGTTTCATCACTACCATTTTGTATGTGATTAATTTTTAGTTCAGCATCTAGTAATCGAGATTTAACAAAATCTAGAGTTAATTTGGTATCCATTGCTTCCAAAACAGTAACTACTTTTTCGTATTCGTTTGGGATTGTCAATAGTAGGTGATAAACGAGATCGTCTTGTTCGAGTTTAGAGCCCATTGACTCGAGGTCCCTCACGAGATTGTCAAATTTATTAAAATGTTCTTGTAGAGAAGTCGTACACTTTAAAATTAAAAGTTTTTTACGTACCAGTAGTTTTGATATAGCACTTTTTCTTTCAAAAATGTTGCTTAAAGCAGACATCATGTCGTTTGCCGTTCCACAACTTCTCACGTAATCAATATGGCGATCGGTAATACAGTTGATAATAATGTTTTTGGCTTTCTTGTCCAATTCCTTGTTGCTGCTAGTGATTTCCACATCTTTATCCAGTACTGATTTTACACCTTTTTCATCTAATAACATTAACACTCTGAATTTCCAGTTGTGAAAATTATTGTCCGTCAACTGAGGGTATGTTAACGTGTGTCCCGTAGCCATGACTGTCTCTCACGTTAAATTTTCTTTTCCAACACAAAACACGTCACTATCCAAAAACAAACAACCGGTAAAATTCCCTTTACTCACACAAAGTACTTTTTGAACATGACTGGGCCCATAACCTTTAGAAATATATTAGGATTACATAGATAAAACACAGACGCTAGGTTAACTCGTGTATTCCACCATAGTTGTTTTAGTTACAATGAGGCCATATGTTACATATGTATATAATGATCTTGATGTAAGTACAAAGTAGAGGCCAATGCCACATCAATATTATTTTTTACATTTTGAAACAAACTGACATTGGTGTACCAACAAAATTAAAGTAACTTTACGCAACTTAATTTTAATACACTAAAGACCCGACTCAATGAGATATATCGATAGAACGGGGGTGTATAGCATCGATTGTGATGGAATGCAATAAACCATATGTTGGTAGAACAAATAGAAAATTATCAATCATATGCAAAGAACACCTGAAACAAAAAAGCTAGCAATGCTACCAACACCTACAGGAAGATGGGCAACATGAGGCACCACGTAAAGTTGCATTGCTACACCATACAAACGATAAAAGAATAATTAATAGCCTGAAAAATATTGAAATAAAATTAGATTCCCTAATGTCGTATAATATTAATGAAAAGAAAGAAATAGCAAATACCTCCTGGACAAAGCCAGTCATAGAAGCAGCCCTGGTTAAAAGATGAAAAATATACTATTGTTTTAGATGAGTTATATATCCCACATAACCAATTGGGTGAGTAGTCCTAAGATTGATATATAGTTGTGTTGTAAGTAGGTTTTTATAATTTTATGACAACTGGTTCACAAATTTTTTTTAATAGTGTTTGAGGTTTTTAATGGTTATATTAAAGTTTTGAATTTTAATTATTTACTACATAGGTGTATTGTTGAATTTTAAGAATTTTTAATTGTAGTAGAATAGAAGGACAATTTCAAACTAAATACAGTTCATCACTGTTAGTGGAATATAATTTATATTTTACTTAATGACTGTGGACATTGTTATCTATAATAATAGTAATAAGCTTGTCTCCTTATGCCCTGGTAAAAGTTTGTTATTATTTGACTTTGTATTTTAATGTAGAGATAACTGAAGATGACAGCTTAGAACTGTCGAAAGCGCTATGCTATAAAGAAGAGGTTATCAGTTGTTAATAAAGCTGTTTTATAAAATGACCCTTTGTGAAATCCTAAAATTGTGTAGTTAGTGTCCTAAAATCCTAGTTTCGTGTACTTAAAAGAGAAGTTTCCTAAAATTAGTGATACAAAAATTAAAGAATGAATATTTGTGGGTCCAAAAATAAGATCACTAATGCTTGATGAAAAGTTTGAGGAATTACTGAATCAACTGGAGAAAACTTGGCAGCATTCAAAAATGTTTTATGGGAAATGGAAAGGTGGGAAATTACCGTGATATTGTCAACGATCTTATAACATCTTATATAAATTTGGATTGTAATATGTCATTAAAAATACTTCAACACTTCCTGCACTCGCACCAAGATATTTTCCCGGAAAATCTTGGCGCAGTGAGCAATGAGCACGGGGAACACTTTCATCGGGAGATTTCAGCTATGCAAAAGAGGTATCATGGCAAATGGAATACTAATATCCAGGGCGATTATTCTAGAGGGATGCTCCACAGTCGAAATATAGCAGAAAATCGTCATTTCTTACTTTCTAGATGAGTCAAATGTTTGAATATTGAGTAGTTAAGAATGCTGAAAGTATTAAAATGTTTGAAATTATTAATGTCTGTCTCTGGGAAATCTTGCGCGAGAAAAAATACTATCAGAATCGCATATTTTACTTCCTTAGTAAAAAAACAAAAAAACAGTGTTTTTAGCTTTGATTTTTTTAGTTTTATTTGGAAGTGGAATGCTTTTCATCTTGTTGCCTAAGTTCTGTTTCTGTTTCGATTGTTCCCGGAACCTCAACAATTTTATCCCTGCAAACCCCTTCATTAACACAATCTTCATATTTTAGGCAGTCTATATTATCTGGAAGAATCAATACTAAATCAGTGTTCTACCCGGCTGCTTCTTCTTAGTCTAATTCGCGCATCACTGGGATCACTTCTTCAACGATACTATACACTGGGTAAGGAATGTTTACTCACTGAGTTTTTTACAATAAATGGATACTTTGAATGTGAAGAAGGGGTTATAGTTAAGTCAGTGCACGCGCAAGAGTTAGGAAGGGGGTGAGACATGACACAGAATGTTCCTCTGGTTATCATTTAAAAAAATAATTGAAATTTGTGAAAGTTGTACTTGAATATTTACTATTTTTGAATATCAGTTTTTATAATTTTGTTCATAAATTTCAAATGAATTACTTTTTAAAAAAAACCTTGATGCTTAATTTTTGATCCTTTTATATACCACTGTCCTCATCCAAGGACAGTATATAAAACATCTCCATGACACAGAATCTTTAGTATTTTCATAAGTTTTTTTTTTTGTGTTTTAACAAGGTACAATTTAATAAAAAAAATAGTGGCAAAATGTCACTAGTTAGCATTTTCGTATTTTTACAGAATTTTGAATAGGATCAAAACTTTGGCATAACTTTTCAGACGCTAGTTAACATTTTCACTGAACTAATTATAATGATTGTTTGATGCACATTTTTTTTAGTCTTAATGAGTGAAGAATAACATAAAACAGAATGAAAATTTCTAATAAATAAGTACATATAGGAAAAATTATAAAATAGGCTGTACTCATTTGAGGACAAAAAAGGGTTAGTTGACTAAATACTTGGTAATAAATAAATGTTTTGGAATATTTGAGTTGGGTGCATATCAAGTTAAACAATGACGTCTTGTTTGATAATACACATTGTATTACGGGACTACAGTGAGCTACATATAATCACATAAAGTCATTCACAACTTTTTGTAGAACATAAACCGTTAATATTCATACTTTTTTTATTTTATCTAGTATCTTTATTGTACATGCACAAAGCATAATTTGGGTTTTGCAGTATATACCTATAAAATTTAAGATAGATTGGCAAGGCTGACGATAGAGGTCTGACTTATTCTATGTACACAAACAACATTAAATCAAACTTATTAAATACTATACACAAAATTTTTACAAAAAATCAAGTTTAAATACTAAAAAAAACTCTAAGTAGGACATCTTTATTAGGAAATTACAATTCGCTAATACGCCATTATTAATTGTGATGTAAGTATTCATTCATACCTATGTACGATTCCATTCATAGAATATATACACACAAATTCCACCCAGGAACCTCCTCCTCCCCACTCCCAAGGCAATTCCCTCAGCAAGCAATCGAAAGGAAGCAGCAGAGCTCCCCCCCCCCCTTTTTCAACCGTTTCGCCATCTGGTAAAGATCAGAGAGAGAGAGAGGGCAAGAGACCCACAGACGCTCAGGACATGAGTGGTATGATAGCCAGTGCCAGGACACCAAGACTTACATATCTATTTACAATAGATCGAAAGGCCACCGCCGTTGTAGGTCCTCCTGCTAATGAGGAAGATTGTATGGATGAGTGTTACTGGATAAGGAGTTGACAAAATGATTTGGATGAGCGGATAAGGTTTTGTGAAATTCGGAAAATCTTGAGGATAAAAGTTCAAGGACAGTTAGCACATGGAGACTTGAAGATATGAGTTTGTAATGTAAAAGGGTGCGTTGACTCCAATTTTTAAGCACTTTGAGTTGGAATGTTTGGATTCTCTTTGTTGATGTTCTACGGTACGGCTGTCCCCCATAGTTCTATTCCGTGAGACCAAATTCGTTTTAACAACTGTTTGATATGTGGTTTGATTTCTAGTGTGAGGTTAGCGTTTCTGTTACCGTAGTATGTACAGCTGAATGAGCACTTCAATTTACAAAAAACTTCCAAGTTTTTCAAAACCATTGTTTAAGATTAGCAGGAAATATTGATTACTGCACTCAAATTACAGACATAAACGAATAATTACAAATGACAACTATATATATTGAATAATTTTCATTTTTATTTTTCCAAACAAAGTCCCCACTCAGCAAACCCTCTAATAAACAAAATAAAAAATTACAAAAAAGAAACATTAAACGATCTGTGTGATACATTAAACGATCATCTGTTCTAATTATTGTATATAAATGTATTTTAAGAAATTGCAATAAAGTTCTCTATATATATATTGCTCATATTTTGTTTATCCTAAGGGAATTACTATACAACGAGACATTCCTGTTTCAGAGCAGATCCCCTCTCTCCGAGCTCGGCAACAAGATATGACAGACCCCTCCATTCGCTCAGGTGGCCTGCTGAGGATGACCCCTGAAGACGGCATGTTCTACAAGATCCTCGGAAGAGAAAAAGTGGACGTTGCGGCGCCATACACGGCTCACGTTTGATGTCGGCGGCGACCGGTCCCAGGTCTCTTCTTCCAGGGTGTGAACATTTTCATTCAGGGCGGCAGAGTCCCTCTTTTATGCCATTCTTAAAAAACTGACACGCCTGCTTTTTCTCCCCATTTCCCCCTGGTAGACCTGCTCCAGTAGTACATCATGTAACTGGCTAATCTAAGGATTTGTGGACTCGACCTTCGTGTTTTCATTATCCTGCCCAGAAGGAGAGGATTTATTTTGGTTCATTTACTTTCATTCAGATTTTCGCACTATCGATTTCAGGCTGTATGTTTGTTCTGCAATATCTGAGATAAAAATGATAATAGTAACTATACACAATAGTGTAATCTAAAACAACTCGAAATATGTTTATTTTCGATTACGGGAAGTACCTAATAAAAAAAATCGCACCCGTAAGGCTAACTTTGAAGATTTTTCAAATTATCATTCACAGGCTATTCAAAATTTTATATTTTTGTAGAAATGACTACTTGCAATCTATACGAAGTATTTTAAGCGGTGCTTAAGACTTCAGTTTCTTGTTAAGTTTTGCAGGGGGAAAAGGCTCATTAGCCAAAAACACTTAACTTGACAACTTGACGCTTTAATAATAACCACTCTATGATGCTCGCTTTAAACAAAATCCTAGTTGTTTTGGAGGAGGTCGTGAGGCCACTTTGGTGAACACGCTTGAGAATTTTAAATTCCCCTGACAAACACTTTCTTGTAAGCCTTACTACTTCCCAAATATTTTTGTCGTCTCGTATTCTGCTACCATCACACGAATATTTCATATTGGATAGATCTTTTTTTTTATTCTTACCGAGAATCTAATTTCCTCCTTTCAACAATCTGAATGTCGCTCTTCCCTCCACCAGGACCACTACCTCAATTCTCTGGCATTCGAGACCATCCAACCTGATATGAAGACAATGCAATGAGACAGCTTATATTCCTTCGCCTCTGTTGATCATATGGTTGATTTTCTTACCACTAATTTCTTCATCAACCTTAATAATCATGCACCTCTTAAGACTTTTTGTCTCTCCATAATTGTCAATTGAATGCAAATAAATCCAAGGCAAGGGTTCACATCACCTCCTCAAAACCCTAAATGACATCTCCCCCCCCCCCCCTTCCACAGATGCTAGACCTATCCTGTACAGACAGCAGTTGAAAATCTAAGTTTGGCCATTTACCAAACTCTATCCTAAGGCCACATTCTCTCTTGCTTTCCTCCATTTTAATTACAGTTATTATGTGGTTTATATTGGATAGTGGATCTCGAGGCTCCGTTAAAGTGGCTGATGAATTATTTTCTTAGATTTATACTTGGAATCCCCAGTAACTGTCACTAGCCAATACTTCCTTGCATTCCTCCTCTTCAATACTTTCATGACTTAAAAGCTGCTTCCTTACCTTCACAACCTCCTCCAATTCCAATCAGTGTTAAAATCTGATAATACTAGATCCCGCCCTTAAGACCTGGATTTCCCTTCTCACAAATCCCCTTCCTTTGACCATTCTTTTCTTATCTATGTCATAAAACATTGGAACTATAGCCCCATAAATATTTGTCATTCATCAACCCTCCCAATCTTTAAATCTTGACTTTACCAGTTCTTTAACTCCCTCGAATCTAACTATTCATAATTCATCATTATTATTATGTTTATTTATTTTTCAATCATCCTAGCAACCTTCCTCTTTTCCTCCCTGTAATAATTCCTATTTTCTTTTTCTTCTTGTTTCATTTCTACTCCATTAAGTTACAGTTTGTTACAGTCTCTTGCTTTTGGTTCTTTGTATTCATCTAATAAGTACCTGTTACAATTTCTATTGCCCCCTTTATTATTTATAAGCTAATCAAGTTTGTATAATGTTGTGAATTTTTTTTGTCAGCTAGACATTCCTTATTTTGTTCCTGTTTGTTGTTCTTAGGGGACAATGTCCTAGAATAAATTGTTTTTTTTTTTATTTCAGGATTTTATTAATAAATTTTACCTGTTTATGAAAACCCAAAATTAAATACTCACTTTAATCTCTTATGGTTGTAAGTCAATTTATGGCCACGTGGGTTCAACAAATAACACCTTTGTTACAAATATATAAGAATATCAGGCTTTAATATTTAATAATAAACAATTTCTTAATCATTCCTTTATTTTTTAATTCACTATTCTTTTAACAATTATAAAACTCAAGTTGGGTTCAGACAAACTAACTAACCTTCATACTTTAATCTATTTAACTTTGAACTATCCTAAAAATTATTACCCTTATATCTAACACTAATTTGTTAACAATTAAACTGTCTCTAATGGCGGAGAATTGTACTAAAGATTTGTCTTCAGTACAATTGCCTAGTGGACTCGTCGATAAGGGATATCTATCATCCCCCTCATTGGTGTTGTTCGATGTTCTTCCATAATCCTGCCCAAGACATTCGGTCGTGGGTGACACAAACTTGATTTTTAGGTTATATTCGGCACATGACCATAACCAAGACATTCTGTTTAATCAAACATCGTCCATTTAATATACTTTAATAATTTTATTTTACCATATTAATTTAATTCATCATAAAGTAACATTACAATAGTTTGAAATATTGTAAATGTAATAATAATGTAGTTATTCTGTTGAAACATTAGCTTTAAGAATAACATTGTTCATTTATAGTACGAATTCGTTTAAGCATTTGTTGAGATAAAGTCTTTTCTTTTTTATTATAACATTTTTTTTTTGTAAAAAGGTTTTGGGGTCCATTTTTTCAATCGACCCAGGTACCTACCCAGCGGTAAATATAGAAAGGCCTCTTTCCCTGCAGCTGTAAATATCCCAGAATTGGTTTATTTTTTCTTACCCCCAGCAATCATTTACCTACACTGAGGAAAACCAGGCAGCTAGAATGTGAGCAAGGTCTTTTTGAGCAAGGGTACGGTTGGTAATTAAAATAGAATGCAGGAGCTGAGTTTCTTTGAGAGAGACAGCTTGTATCATAAAGCCACGAGATCAAGAAAAACAGGTGTCAAAGACGCTAAGTAGAAACAAAAAGGATAGAAGAGAAAAAATAAATAGGTGTTTCAAAGATCAGAGAGGGGCAAGAGAGGACAGAGAAACCCTGACGTCATATAGTAGAGAGGACCCTAGAGATATGTGCAGTTATATATGGAATGTAACAGATATACATTATTTATAATATATTATAGAGTAAAGATGTATGTTCACAGTAGCTTATAGGTTTTCTGTAAATATATTAGTCTAAGAAATTTGTTAAAAATAAAGCGTTTGATTTTTGCTTGTAAGGTCAACTTTTTCGTGATAAGAGTAAAAGGTAGCAAAATCCCTAGCATACATGCCAGGGGATAAGGACTTAGACTAAAAAGCCGTAGGTGTGAAGTTTAGCAAGACAGGATTTGGCTTTTAGTACCAGGCAAGTGAAGAGGCCAAAAATCCTTCTTCGCTGGCAGTTTATGATGCCTACAAGTTGAAGAGCAGAAATAAAATAGAATAGACGCTTGCCAAGAGAATGGAGGGGATATTGAGGAGGATATATTGACAGGAAATCCTAACAAAGGGGACAGACTTTTGCGGGGAAATTGATTCTTGAAAGTCATACAGGCTTACAGAATTCAGTTCCTAGGACGACAGATGGTCTGGGTTCAGTTGTTTGAGAGGAAAGAGACCTCATGAGGATAACCCAAGCTACCTGATGAGGAAACGTTGATAGACAATTTTTCAAAAGTTTGTTGTATTACTGAGTAAAATAATCAATGTTAAAATGGCACTCTATGTTCTGGGCTCCAAGTTCAATTGATGGATCTGGTACGCATTGGACTTCTTTAAAAATTCATTCAAGACATCATGTACAATATTGGGGTGGTGGGTGGTTTTGTGTTCATATAAATTTTTTTCATTCTGTAGTCTTTTGTAATTTAAAGCTATTTTATGTGATCTCAACCACGTGTATATCCATTGTTGCTTTAATATAAATAAATATTTCATTTGATCATATTTTCAATTATGTCGACTTTTCTTGTATTGACATCCAACATCTTAATCAACCTTCCATCGATCAACAAAAGATTCCTTTGGAGAGGATAAGGGGATATAATGTTGTAAAAGTAATTTAATTTCCAACAGATGTATTAACATATTTAAAATTTGAACCCAAACAATTCAGTTTGCAAGAATAATCAAACTCAGGTAGTTTGACTAAATTATTATATTATTATTATATTACTTTTATCTTTTTTCATTCCATTATCATAACGATAATATATTATTTATTCAAACTGTAGCATAAGGTGTGGTCGTCAAATAAGGTAAGTAAATACATTGATATAATTACACATCATTTCATGCATTTTTATTTGCCCTAGCGACCCGCATAGGCATCATGATGCATAGAGGTCATGAGGCTGGTTTTATTTTTAGCAATATCTGGATATTAAATGAAATATGAAAAATATCATAGCCCTTTGTCAAACAAGGGTCGAGTCAAAATCGTAATTACCTATAATATTATGGATTTTGTGTAATTACAGTTGAAATATAAAAACGAAAAGTATACAATAGTATCAGGGTGACAAGATCTTTAATTTGTTACCCTACTCAATACATAAAAATATTTATTTATTTTTTACCAAGTAGTTTACTAATTAATAACTCATAATTATGTTTTATAGAATCATTTTTTTTTTTTCGTGGTTGGTTAATCAAATGTAATCTCAATATAAAATTTTGAGATAAAATTCTCATTATAAAATAGGTTGGACGGGAGCTGACAATCACCTGGACAGACATAGGAATTAACACTGAAAAAATAAGGGTTTCGGATTTTATATTTTTTTAAATCAACCAATCCCTAAAAATGATATAAATAATAAAAAAAGAATGTAATAAAAAAAATTATTATTTTCAAAAATTATAAAATTACAAAAGGACGGATTGTTGAATAATAATTCGCAGCGATCACATTTTTGATAGAATTACCAAAAATACTATACTAAATACACATCATAAAACATTGCACATGTTTTAAAAATTAAAGTATATAAATAAAAAATGAAATATAGTAAATGAGAATTCATAAAATAACACTTAAAATCTTACAACATACTTTTTCACTAAACAGCATAAAAAAAACATTACCATTGCACAAGAAAAATAAAATTGTTGAATGCTTAACATACAACGAATTTCAATTTCATTTGAAATTTGTCATCCAATAGTAATAAAATTCTCATTTCTAAAATAAGAAAAAACATTATCAAACTTATAAAAACATGAAATCACTAATTCAATCTAAATTAACACTCTCAATTCATGACCTGGAATCCGCTTATTCCAATGGTTTTTATTACAATGCATTATGACAAATTTTACAACAGCTTTTAATTCATGATTACCAAAATAAATTCTACAAACAAATGAATGGAAGTGGAACACTAAATGGAAAAGCAAGTCCACTTTGCTTAGAATATAATACACCAGAGCAGATTTAATTTTCAGTAAAAAATATTGTAGCAATTGCCAGTCCTGCGCTAGAACAATATGGGTCCAATCAATAGCCACATACTAAACATTTAATATGTGCTATGGCAAGCTCAATAGGCCATAGTAATCAAAACTCTTAAATAATTTTATATAAATATTTTGTATATTAAAATTCTAATGTCTTAAATCAAATAGATCTTAATTAGCTTACATATACTTTAATTATCACAATCTCATGATTCTCAATATTAAATACTTAAAACTCAAAATTTAAACTTTAAGGTTTATCACTAATCTTATTCACTAAAATAATCTTATCAAAACTAATGAAATATCTGCTAAATTTCAATTGATTTTGAAATGCACGTACATTGAACAGTAGCTAAAAGCTTCTTATTTATATCACAATACACATACTAAAGCAATGGCATTCATTCTAAATGATGAAAGATTTATTGGCATGAGAATACAATGAAAATAATAAATTTAATAAAATGTATATTAATTATGAAAAATGCATTCTTTTGAAAATAATTAAAAATAAATCTTATTATTGACAACTTGGTAAAATATATCTAAGCATACAACTTTAAATAAAATGTAATCATTTCAATAATGAATCTCCCTTTTATTAAATAAAAAGTTAGTCATTTTTTGTAAATGATACAGCATTGAGCATAAATTATCCTTGTAATATCAGGAGCACTAGCAATATATCTGGTGTGATTACATTCTTAAATTAGTCCTTACTTAAGGAAAATGTTCATTTTTGAAATACATCTTGCTTCTCATATATGAATTCAATACAATTTTCTTAGGTAATATTTCATTAAGTAACATTTGGACGGGCTCTTAGAGCATGATGAGATCTATAACATACCAATCAAAAAGCCCCAAAATTTCAATTCCGACTTTGATTTAGAAACATCGTCCTGGATCATGTATTGTTTCCAAAAATTGTTCATTGGGACAGTCAGATGATCCAATATATTTTAATTATATGGATCTTATAATAAAATACATTATTATAACTTCTAAAAATCCTTATACTCAAAATTATAAAAAAACCAACAACCCCTTCAAATTAAAAAAAGAATATCAAAGACTAGAGATTTGAATACAAAAAATATTATTCACTAACTTTTAAATGTTTTGATTTAAAAAAAATTATGAGTTAAAACATAAAATTCAATTTCTTTCAAAATATTTCTTAGAAAATAATTAAGTTGAGTATACGAACTATAAGATAACAAAATTGTGTATTCATAATAATACAAAAGGTTAATTCTAATAGAAAAAAATCTAAAAAATTAGAATAATCATATATTTACAGTGTCCTAAGAATAAGACAATGAAAAGGCACAGAAAAATCCCAAAACTGGTCTTAAATAAGAACCTATCATTCAGTAGCGAGTTCTTCAATTGTGCAATTACTAGAAATGTGTTGTTTTTCCTAAGAAGATTATTGTTATTATCACTAAACATCAATATAATACCTTCCAAGGTATTTAAGGAGATAATAATAGCAAAAAATAATTTTTCTATTCTGGCGATTGAATATTTGGCACAATAGTTGCCTATATATAATTTTGTCATGTTTATTAGTACTATCATTAAAATAGCATTAATACTAGTCTGATACACTACGTTAACACTACATGCTTGCTTTTCAATTGGTTTAGTGATCACACAATCTTTCAAACACCTAACGTTGCTATGCAGGTTTGTGAAGAAGCAAGAATTGTGCCTTAATAAAATTAGTGCTAGCCTTCTACCAAACTTCAAAGAGTTTTGATATTATACAATTCTTGCTTTGATAAATACCTACTTGTTGTTGTATAAGTTACTTATATTGTAATATAATGTTATTATAACTATATAATTACTTATGTGATAACTATACAGCTGATTTCATAAAATAAAACCAGGACTGGTTCACTTCCATGGAACTGGTGGCAAAGGTCACCGCCATGGGACCGGCTCAAGGGTCCATTGTTGCATGACAGAGTCATCACAAGGGTTTAGAACCAAGCCTTTGTCAAGACTACCATCTCTAGGCAGATCGAGGCAGAAATTGCTCGAGATATGCTTCAATGCCTTTGTCTGGGGGGAAAAAAAAATTGAGAAATTTCTTAGTAAACAATATGTAAACAAAAGTGGCTTTTTATACATTATATTCTTTTAGATATACAATACTACAAAATATCATAAGCCTATTGTCAACAAACTCAAGTTATGCTTTACTTATAATAATTAAAATAAAGTTTGTTCAATTTGAAAGGAAATATTTTTGTTTTTTAATGACAGAGAAAATATCTTTAATTTTGAAACAAATTATTTGTTAAGGCTAAAAACATTTTTGGGTTTCTTCGCTCACAAATTTCCTTCTACTAATCAATATATAATATAATCTTTTTATGTTTTATGTTAGTGACCCATTAAAGTAAAGTAAAAATATCACTAATAATCAAAGATATTGTGATGACATTCTAGTGCACTATTTTTTTTTTTTTTTAATATTAATTTAAATCCAACATTACAATAACTTTTGCATGAGTTTAAAGGGAGGTTTCAGAATAATGCCATAAGCAGTAGTACTTGTTATAGTAATCTTATCAAACAACACTAGAATGTTTAAGTATTATAATTTGTTATTAGAAAAAATTAATAATGAGTACCTGATTATATCATTAAAACAATTATAAGTTATTAATTAAGAAGAATAAATTTAGATATTAGCCGTAATAAATTTGTAGTTACAAATAGTGTTAATAATAAAATTCTTCTTGTTTATATGCTTGGGTTATTTTAGGAATAGCTACCTTCTTATTATGATTCCATTTTTGTCTGAGATTACCACTGCAAGCTAACACTTTCACCCTTGGACTGGCAGAATCATCTTTGTCTGGGGCGTCGAGGCAGATGCTTTCATCAGTTGCAATAAAACCTTCAGTTCCCATGACAAACATCTGAGAAAGAACTGGATTCGATGCACAAGAGGATAAAAGTGCTGGCCCCATAGGTTGGTTCAGGCTACCCTTACCTGTAGGTTTTTCAATGCATTCCCCTCGAACAACATTCTTTATCTATAAAAATAGTGCAAAATTCTGAACCAAATACTTATTTATAGCTGCTTGTGAATTTATTCATAAATAATAATAAAATAGTTAAATAAAACTTCTTCAATCAAATTTTAATGAATCAAGTAAGTAAAGTTCATCTTCAACTCCAAAGACCCGATTCAAACAAAAGATAGATTTGGTGTATGCAGAATGTGAAGATTGTAAAAATCTTATGGTGCCAGAACATATATACAAGTATTTATAAAATGTCAAGAAAATCTTAAACAAAACCCAAGCTAGTTCTAACCACATTTATATGATGGACACCTGGGTGCACCTCATAAATGAACATCGCTACATGATGCTAATGATAAGGAATTAATTAATTGTCTTGAGAGCATTAAAATTAAATTGAATGAAGAAAATGAATAGTAACTTAGATTTTTAAAAAATGAAATGACACCCCTATGCTGAGAGAATAACCCTCTACATTCCTCCTGAATGCAGTCAGTTAATCAGTAGAGTTAACACAGCTGATATAACAGGTTTTTAGCAGTCTTCATTCACATCAATTCTGATTACGTGAGTGATCATAGGAATGTCATACATTCACATTCATTTTAATTGATTTCATTGTAGATATAAAACAATTTGTTTATTTATTGTCAGTATTAATTTGTTATAGTTTTACATTTTTATTATTAGATGTTGGTTTTAATAATTAAGTTACCTGAAATTGCTTTGAATTTCAATAACTAATTTTATTTATCTCCATAGGCAAATTTAACCTATTATTTATCATGTGCCTTTTTAGTACTTGAAAATGGCATTTTAGAACTGTTGAAAACATTTAAAACTAAATAAACCACTCAAAAATTGACTGGGCTTAGGGCATGGAGACCTTCGGGTTGATAGAGCACATAACCAAATATCTGGAGGCCCCAGGCTTAAATCCTGGTTTTATCAATTTTGTTTTTCTTTGACTACTTATAAATAAACAATTGTGTCCATGTGGAGACATTAAGATGTTTTAATGCAAGTTAATTTAGACAAGACATAGAACATAATTTAATTAGCTCTGTTTCTCAACAAAAAAAATAAATAAATAAAAAAAACTTTAATTTGTAACAAACCTATGAAGCAGTCTGTAAGCATAAAAATTTTACAAAACAAACAAATAAGTAATATTCAATAAATATGCAGTAATACTTTTCCAAAAAATTTGTCTGGTGTAGGAAAGAAATGTTGAGGCCAAACATTATCCAAATACCACTTGAAGCTTTTACAATTCAATTTTTTCCTAAGCTCTAATCGACTACGAACAGGTTGTTGATCTTTTAATCGCTCAGCTTCTGAAATATAAAAATATACATGCAGATTGAAACATCTATTTTTTCTGGCAATAGTTTTATTCAACTCTAATTGTGCTACTTAGTTTGGTTAAGATTAAGAATCTAGCAAATGGTAGAGAATTGCTTCTCTTCAGGTAAAGGTCTCAGAAACAACAATTTCTGAGTGCAGGACAATCATCAGGGCACTTCTTAAACTAGCAAATACATTAATATGAAACATAAAATAATTATGAAAAAAAAGTGTTACAGACTTGATTCTCTACTTCTTAAGTCAAGACACTATTTATTTTATCACTTACACAATGTTGAGTAAACCCCACCAGATATTTCTATCCCCTTTAGAAAAAAATCATTATTAGAGCCCAGAATCGAGCAATGGTCTTAATTTTTTTTTTTTTATGTTAATAAGTGGAGGCACACTACTCTAAGATATAGTAAACTATTATTCCGGGGCAGACCTGTTTTATGCTAGGATGCTAGGAAGATAATTAGGCTGTAATTAGATTAAGGGATATCAGCACCTTCCACTCTCATTTTAATCCAATATGATCTACAAGCCTGTTTACTTTTTAAAAAAACCATAGCGCAACATTTTCAATCAGATTGGTAGGTGGTTCTGAAAAGCTAGCATGGTTGGTGCCAGATTGCCTCTCAACATTTATTTTGGTTTTCTAGTCCGGTATTACTACTTATTTATTTAAATAGCCACTCATTTATCATCACCAAGCAGAGTGAACCACAACCAAATCCAACCCCCAGAAGAAAATCCTAATGGTTGAATTGAACCCAAGTCTCTGTAGATAGGATTGCTAACCACCACCACTGCAAGGATGGCACTAGTTTACTTATTTAAATATACTTTTTTTGTGAAATTCAAAAGTACAGGCTTGCTACACTCACAATGGTCAATGGGCAGTGTAGGAAAAAGTTAAATAATTTACCAGGGTTAAACTTGAAGAAAAAGTCTTTCCATTCATCCATCCAAACTAAGGCTACGCGGACTAAGTTTCCATACAGTACTTGAGTAACTCCACCAGGAAAAGAATATGGTGATGATTTTCTGAACAAATGACCAACATGTGAACAAGGTGAAATTTCCACACTACCACCGCACTGCCATACCTTCAAACATAGTTAATTTATTACAAAATAAAATTATTAAAACTCTAAAAATGAATTAAATAAAAATTAAGAGTAACAGAACTAACCCTAAATGACATTTCCAAATTTTCTCCTCCCCACACTTCCATACGATCATCGTAAGATCCCAGAGCGAAAAAAAAGTTTTTATCCATAGCAAATAAACCTCCAGCCATGGCAGGAGACCTGAACAAGGAAAAGTACAAAGGTAACAGTAGTAGCTTCGCAAAAATTTATATTTCATACCTTTTTATATTTATTTAATAACCTAAATGGTTCCGTGATATCCTGTCTTCTTTTGTTTAGTTCATCTCCGGAAATGGTATACCATCTAAAATGAAGATCCCAATTAAAAGCACCCCAATGGAGGTCAAAACTGCGTATGTAGGCGAATGTATCATCACTGATAATGTCGATTACAGGGCAAACTACACGTGTTCGGTCTTCGGCAACACGAGTAACTAATGCCTCAAGCCAACCTTTGCACAAAGAACTAAATTTAACAACTCAAACAATTTATAAGAAAAAAATTATTCTAAGAATCTACTATCCTTACCAGTAGTACATTCACAGTGAGCGTCAAGGAATGTAAGGATTTGGCCATTGGCCTCTTTAGCGCCAAGCAATCTTGCTCTAATCAGACCAATTCTTTTTTCAGTTCTAATAACCCTGGTCGGGATAGTTAATTGTGCAACATAGTCATCTAAAGGTTGACCGAGAAACTCTAAAATAAATATAGATTATGTTTTAATTGTAGTGAATATTATGATCTAAAGTATCAAATATCATGATAAATGTTTCTAATAATAGTATTTATAATTGGTATCTAGTTTCTAAATCAAGCAAAATTCTTAAGAAATAGGCATTAATTATGTTTTCCAACTAAGAAGACTTTTTTCCCTGAGGTAAACATGCGCATATATTATATGTCATGTGTAAGTTAGATAATAAAGCAAAAGATGAGTAATCTTTGCTAATTTGCTTCCAACACTATTATGAGTTGGTCTTATAGTTAAAAATAATTACAAAGCTCTTTTAGGACGTTTCTAAATATTTACTAAAACAAATGGGTCAAACTTGTTCAAATCAAAAACAAGTTATAGTGATCAAATATACTGCAATGGCTCAGAGAGGAAACTAACGTGGTCATTATGACTCTAATCTCATACAGTAAGTATTATATAAACACAGGTAGGGTATGTGTGTTTGGACATCAATTAGTTTTTTATCACATTACAACTATTGAATCAATTTTAATTAATTAACCTAAACCAAAATGTTATTGGGATCCTACAAGTGTTAAATGCAACTTTATGTATGCTGATAGAGGAAAAATAATTTTGATGAACTTAATATTCCTTGCTAATACTCCCAATTTATACACAATCAGTTCTTATTTTGGAAAGCCAGATGTAATAGAAGAAACTAATTTCAACCTTCCTAAGTGAGAAAACAATTTTAGACTTTGATGGTTATTAGATATTTTGAGGACAGTTATATTTAAAGAAAAATTAAACTTACAGCTAATTTTATAACTGGTTCTGAGATATAATCGTTTAAAAAAAAAAAAATTATGGCTTTCTGAAAAAATTAATTTTCAACTTTGATAGTGGATATCTCGACAAAGATTAGGCAAATAAAGTAAAATAGAGGTTCAAACTGATATGAAACTTACTTTTGTTTCTAAATCAACTGTTATCGGAAGTCAAGGAATTCCTATTTCCCAAAAGAAAAAAAAAAAATTGGTAAAAATCATTTTGGTTTCTTTGCTTTATTGATAATTCATAAATGGTTCATTTAATTCAAGCATCCAACAGAACAATTCTTGTAGACCTGTATATAAGCAAAACATTTTTTATAATAACACTTTGCCAATCTATATTGAAAAAATTGTTTTTTTCTCTGAAAAAGTTGTCTGAACATTTTGCCGCCATGCTAATTAGTATTTAGATAATTCTTGAAAACTTATAAGCAGTCAACATTGTTCATTTTTGTTAAGGCATCAACCTTTAAGTTATATTTTGAGAAATTTGGAAAAAAATCTTAAATTTTCTTTAGAAAATAATTATACCAAAATACATGCCAAAAAAACAGTCAATAACTAATAGTTAACTGATGGCCTAATTAGTCTAATTTTTATAGTTAAAATTTTTTGTTCAATCTTAATCTGGTAATAAAAAAAACTCAATTTAAAAATAAATTCAACCGAAACATATTCAATCTATAATACACTTACTTCTAGAGCTGGCATCATCAACAAGCAATATTTCCTGAAGTAATGAAGAAGGAGACCTATTTATAACACTATGAACAGTTCTTAACAATGTCGACCATGCTTCATTATGAAAGACAATAATAACGGTGGTTTTAGGGAGACCTTGTATATCATTATATTTACTTCGACACCTAAGACATACACAAATTCTTTAGTGATTCAATATACTATCAAAGTATTAATATAAAATCAAGACATCATTGCCTTATAATGAAAACCTCTTATCTCTAATTTTGGTTAAAATCTATTAAATGAAATCCACAACCCCTCATGAAAAGATAAGACTGACTGAGGTTGTAGCAGCAGTTGGTAAGTGACACTAACGAATATGCAGATGGGAAATAGTTGTAACAAAACATTCATGATGATTATATTAATTTAAAACACAGTCTATCAACAATATTTTTATTTACGGAAAAAATCCTTTCCACTGGGCTCAACACTGTAAGGCTGATAATCAATTAAAGTAGAACATTATTCGAAGCATTGTAAGAAAAATTTCTTAAGGTTAAAATAGAAAAAAAGCTCCAGAAATGTCATTTCACCAAGGTCACATGGGAAGTGCGATGATAAGGTGCCAACAAAAACCGATTCACACGCCAGTAACATACTTAATGGTAGGTGTACTGTTAATATTATCCACAAAATTAAGAGAAGCAACTAAATACTATGTATAATATTCAGAAGCCACTCTGATAGCTGTAAAGAAAAAAATAAATCATAAGAGGCATAGTCCATGAGCATCTAATTGTGTGTAAGTGTGGGGAACTTCAATGTTTCAATTCTCAACCCAACTTCATGTAAAATTTTATCCATCTATCTTGAACAGGGAACTCAAAAAGGCAGACATACAAGTGAAAATATACAGGTTTCTCCTTTAGAAAAAACCAACAAAATTATAAAAATACATTACTTTTTATATGTTTATAAATGTAGAAATCATAATGTGACATCATGACAATGAAAAATATGTTACTGTAATAAATTTTGAACCTTTTGGTTGGAATTCATACCCCTACTGAACAAATGTAAGGTAATAACAAAGGTACTACTTACTTCTTCTTCCTCACATCTGGTAGACTTCTATTAAGTGGTATTCGGTCACTAGCCATTAGATTGAATCGGTTAATGTGGTATAACTGTCTCATTTTTGATGAAAGGTGTGCTGGTATTATTACTGGCATTCCATCTTTACCCTCATTTGGAAGTGGAGAGTACATGTTTGAATTCAATAACTCTGTTTAACAAGTATAATATTTATGATAATGATATTATTATCACTACAAAAGTTCATAAAATAATAGAAAAAAAAAACTGACCATCAGTTAAATTGGGATGACCAGAATTGCTCGGATCTCCCATGTAATGCCCAACTACAACATGAACTCCTCGGCCATCTATATATTCTTTTTGGTCTTTTGAAAGCCTGATTAAAACATAAAACAACAGTAAATTAGTTTTTTAAATATGATAATTAAAATAAAATTGTGTTAGTTCAATTTATTGTAATGAGCTATTGGTTGATTGATACATTTTATGTAAATTAATTGTTTTGCTCTATTTTATATTTATTTAGTGATTTCCTTCTTTAAAAAATAATAAAGAAAATATTAAATACAATTCATATATGAGAAACCTGAAAAATAACCAACAAAAGAAAGGTCAATAATCAAAACCAAGGTCAAAAATTGGAATGTTACTTTCTTTCCCACAGAAAAGAAACACTCCTAATAATAAAGCCTTTACAATGAAAACTACTTAAATTAAAACTGCAAGCATTATCTAACAAAATAATCCTAATAATATTTTTGCTAGACCTCAGTACATAGGAATTAGTCTACTAGATTAATTTAATCCTTATTAATCCATAAAATCCTAACAAGTGAAAAAAAAAACATTAGAGCAAACCTTAATATCATGGGGCATTCCAAAATTTATAATAAATAACATATCCATGATAAATTATTTTATACCTAACAGGAATCCAGTCTTTTCTCATAGTTTCATCTTCATTTTGAAGGTCATTAATATTAAGGAGGACCAACATAATAACTGAGCACAGTAATAACACAACAATCCATGATCGGCGGAACAGCCTTCGAGACATCATTGTGTTGTGTGGTTAGCTAAAATTTGTACTTCAAAAAATTAAAGGTTAGAGAAATCTGAAAAGTTTATTTAAATTGAGTATACTCTACTATCTAACATTGTAACAGGGTTGATATGATTAATCTAAATGATATGAATAATTAGTAGAAAAAGTTAAATAAATAAATATATAACAATGAAATAAAAAAGTAATTTTTTTTTTTCAATTTTACAGATTTACCGAAAATGGTATATATAGATCAATAATTCCAATAGTTAATTATGATGGAAAAAAACAAATTTTTTGCAGTCGACTACCATTCAGACTTCATACACCTAAGATGAAATTTTTTAAAGGTTTCATTTTATTATTTTATAAAAAAATTATCTTAATTAGACAATGTATCTTGGTCTTAGTATTACAGACAATGTTGCCAATTATGTTTAAATTTCTCAGCAGGCCAAAATTGGAAAGTGAACCACCTGTTGACAACCGATTTTATTCCTCAAGCTTAAAACTATAATCCGCCCACCTTATTACGTTTTCATGTTGCAAGCCCATACATTTATAACAAAAACAGACTTTTTCTCGATAACCACATTTCAAGTCTGCTCGAGTCATTTAATATGAGTCTTATATTATGAATATATCGAGACATTTACATGTTCCTTATTTAATTATACCTTTATATACTCCTATATTCAGGGCAGGGGAGATGAGCTATCCTGTCAAGAGTCCCAATTCTATTTATGGAAGATAAATTAATTCACTGACCATCTTTATACAGGGAATCAAACTCAGCACTTTTATTTCATGAAGATGACACAACCACTTGACCACATATCTCTTTAACGTTCTCTACCACTCTGTCAAATGTCAGAAAAAAATACATTGAGCTATGATATTTATGTATCCTTATTATACTATGTATTTTTAAATAAATAAAGTAGCAAGATTGTGAGAAAAACTTACTTGTATAATGGAAAATTTAATCATAGCAAGCAAGATGTTATTCTCCTGATTTACCATACTTTGCTGGCATAAGATTTTTAAGTACAACGTTTGAGATTTAGGCAGCGTCGTTTGCCAATTTACTCCCGACAACGAACATCGTGTTTATTGTAAATAAACCTGCAGAGAGCTAGGATTTAATCTAAAAGTCATAGGTTTGACAACACTTGTTGCTATTGAAGTATTGAAGCTATTGTCAGGTTATAATCGAGGTACCTGTAGCCCGTCGATATTTACAATGCTAATTCCCTAAGGTTTGAATATTCCACCTAACAATTTGCAAACACGTTACAGTTATTAATTGAAAATTAATATTGACATTGATAACAGTTTGAAGTATAGACCGGCTAATGAGTTGGTTACACTGCGGCAAAATGTGGTGGTGGTGGAATGTCAAATAGTCAAGTAGCAGGTGGTGGGGGGAGTAGAGTTGGCGATTGTTGGGATGTCTCAGCATTTACCGTTAATATTAAACCCAAGGGAAAATTTCTTCCTTGATTAATTTTCCTGAATAGCGTGCCACTTCCTTAGTAATATCTCTTGAGAAGTATCTGTATATTATAAAACGCCTGAAAATCAAAATGTGTTTTGGTTTTGTTTAATGTTCATTCTTCAAACATTGTAGAATGATGTCCTGGATAAGAGATATGTTTATGAATGTGAGTATATAGCTCCAAATAGTCTTGATAAGGCTTGTGATATTTTAAATGTTTGAAGGTTCCTTGCATGAATAAACTAACACATGCCCACTTAAAACATATGATTGATAATAAAAACATTGTAATATGTATTATCAAAACTTGTATTTTTTGCTACAGGTATTGAAGTCTACGTGCTTAGAACCCAACAAAGCGTTAGGAATTCATAGACTTCCACTATAGATTGTAAATAGGAATACATATCATTTTCTTTGTGATAGTTATTTATTTTTTTTTGGTGAAAATGTTTCGTACCAAGGTACGTTTTCATACATGTAAGGTGATCCTTATGACCTCACTCGTTTGGATGATGCTTGTAGTTGCAGTTTTGACATTGTATTCAGAATGCACACTTGGAGGAGGAGGCTGGAATTGCCAGAGGCAGCAAGTTAGAATTGTTGACTCTGATGTACAGAAATCAAATTTAAAGACTGGAAGCAAAGGGCGAGGAGCTCTTTATGAACATTTGCACGATCGTGGAAAAGTGCAAGAAAAACTCACTTATGATAAGAATACCTTAAAGAGGTGGCGTCCTGCTCCTTCAGTGACCGAAAACCCTGGAAAGCCAGGTGAAATGGGTCATGCAGTTCTTATTCCCAAAGAGAAACATAAATTAATGAAGGAAAAGTTTAAATTAAATCAATTTAATCTCCTCGCTAGTGATATGATATCTCTGAATCGTTCCTTGGCAGATGTTCGACAAGAAGGGTAATTATATTCATAATTTAGTTACACATCTTAATGCTACTTTTTAATTGAATTGTGTTTAACTAATGGAATGTTTATTAATCTGTGTGTCTAAAAAGTAATTTTTACTGATTTAATGATGGTTTTTTACTGAATATCTGTGCTGTTTCTTCAACTATTTTGGGTGATTAACTTTTTAAATATCAAAATGAATCATGTTAAGTTTAATACTATTTTGCTTTTTTTTTTTTACTCTCTGATTGTTCTTTTATAAAATTTACATTCACTATTCTCATGAAAATTAAAGTTATACAATTAAAATTGAGAGAGTTATAGAAAGTAGAATGATCATTAGACCAACAAGGATAAGCATGTGAGCCATAGAAAGTGTTGATCTATCATCCCATACTTTCACAAAATGAATTATTTTATGATTATTAATAACTTGGTTTTTACCAATATAATCAAATATGTCAATAATACCTTTTGAAAAAATGCATATTGTAATTAATATTTATATTTTTTTTTCATTGCAGTTGTAAAGAAAAAAATTATCCTAGCTTATTACCCACAACAAGTATAGTCGTAGTATTCCATAATGAAGCATGGTCAACGCTGCTTCGAACAGTATGGAGTGTTATCAACAGATCACCGAGACCATTATTACAAGAAATTATTCTAGTGGATGATGCAAGTGAAAGAGGTTTGTTGCTTCATTTTTATGATCATCACAATAAATATTATTATAATTGTTGTGGAAGGAAAACTCTTGACTTATATTCAGTTACAAGTGTGATCTTTTGTCTGTCTGCTTTTGTATACATACTCTACAATTTAGGTAGTGAAAATGATTCAGTTGATCTGAAATTTTAAAGGTATATTCCAAAACACCTCAAAATCATTAATAAGTATGAAAAAAAATAAAATGTGAAAATGTCGGGCCCATTTCTCTAACTTTTAAGATTTCTCAATCCAAGCTCAGAAGCTATAGTGAAGGGTAGTAACACAAAAATAATTTAAAAGATATTCTTAATAATAAAGTTTGAAATCTAACAACATAAATTTTATATTTAATGTTGTTGCACCTAATTTCAAAAGAGTTTTTATTATAATGTTATTGCAGTTCAAGAAAAAAGTGATGTTTTTTTTTTTAAGTAATTTTTAGTGACCGTTAATAAATAAATAATTTTCTTAATTAGTTTTTTAGTATCGTGAAGTAATTTTTTCACTTCTAGGTATTTTATTTTGTTTAATTGAATCAAAAAATATATTTTTTTTCATAATCAATATCGAATAATTTTTGTTAGTAAAAAAATAATCTGAAACATTAGGAAAAAAAATGGTGAGGCTACTGACCTCTAAATCAGCTGGTGCTTTATGATCCATCTGGCATTCATTTAAAATATTTTTGTTTAGTGGAAGAATAGAATAACCTGAGACCTCCCGGTTTCTTCACTATGCCGTGAAGTCTTATGCTTTGTGAGCATGGATAACTTAGTAGAGTATATTTACAGAAGTTCTTGGTTGTGTCAATTTTTTTCTCTTACCGTAAAATTTGATTAACAATTATTAGTTGTGATGTTGTTCCCACAATTTTTAATAATTATTAGCCAAAGAAATTTGATATCGACTAGGCTAGTGTTCATGCAGGAATAGCTCAGAAGAAGAAGCCGACTGGAGATTAGGAGACCTTGTGTTTCAGCCCTAGTACTATATGTTTCCTTTGTCTAATAATTATTAAAAATTAAAAAAGCTATGAGTTTTAAGTATGATTTAGCTTTTATAAAAGTGCTTCAAGGTAAAAAAAAAAAAAAGTAATAAATTAATTCATTTTTTATTTATATGTATTACAAAACCTGGGAGATTAATATTCTTTATGTCTCTGGTTTCTCATGGGATCCCATTTCTGACTGGTTCATCTTTTAGCCCCAAAAATACTGTTATGAATAGCTGGTAAAAGAACCAGTTGGAATAGCATCTCTATTTAAAGGGTGGGATAAAATTAATCTACAATATTTGTCAGTTTATAAGACACAGCTCCTTTTTAAAAGTCAAAAATATCTCCAATAAGCCTAACATTTTTCAATTATTAAGAAAATTGATTATGTATTAGGTATGAAAGACAAACCTCAATTTCCCAACTAATCTAAAAAAAAAATCTCTCATGCACAGATACATATAGTAGTTTTATTTTCTTAACATTTAAAATTTTTAGATCATTTGGGAAAGCAGTTGGAAGACTATGTTGCAACACTTCCCGTTCCTGTTCATGTTTTAAGAACTGAAAAGAGATCAGGGCTCATAAGAGCCAGGCTTATCGGTGCCAAGCATGTGACTGGCCAAGTTATTACATTCCTTGATGCTCATTGTGAGTGCGCAGAGGGCTGGCTTGAACCTTTACTTGCCAGAATTGTTGAAAACAGGTATTTTACTATCTGTTTGTATGTTATTTAATTATATTAGACTTATTATAATTGTTGGTTGAAGAAAAATAATAGTAATAGAGCTGAAATTGGAACCCAGGACCTTCTGATTACCATACAGGATATGTAATCCCTACCTAATACCAGCCATGGGAAAATCCATCTTAACCAGTTCATCAACTCTTTGAAAATCATGTTATATTTAATTTAAGATATCAGTGAGATTACAGTATAGTGCAGGCTTGTTAAACTGATGCTGATGGCCCTCAACATATATTTTTGTTACTAGTCTAATATAACCCGCTTTAGGTTAAATTACTGTCAATTTGTAGCTTATTTCCTAAGGATTTAGAGAGTTGAATTTGAATCCTTATTACAAAAACCAAAGACCATTCTTTACCCATTCACATAATATGAAAAGTCTATAACAAGGTTTACCTTATTTATTAGCCATCGAGTGAGTACATTAATAATCATGCTTTCATTATATCTATATTTCATAAATTAGGCTGCAAAGCCTGATTACTAAAAAGGGAATGAAAAAAAATTTGATTAACAATAACAAAAAAGATTAACTGATCTATATTAACATTATTACACAGGTATGGACCACTATTTATGATCTTCGCTGCACTGATCATAGTTTCCAGTTATTTCCTGACTTCATTTCAGATCATTGTAAGCAAGCTCCTTGTAATGTTGGTGTGTTTGACTGTAGTGTTTGGGTGGTTAAATTTATCTCTAAAGTTTTTCACAATTGTAGGAACATCGTATACATGAATTCTGAATTTTTGATTGATACCTAATAATGATTGTGCTCCAATACCTAATCTTATTTAAATTTTTCTAGTGTCAGTGACTTAGACAAAGCTATTGTATATCATATATAGTCATTTTAATTTATGCTTGTGTACAATTGGTTTAATGCAAAGCCTCGATCCAAGTTAAATGTACTTTTTTATGGCAGTTTTTCCAATTCTGAATAAGGAGAGATGATGCTGAGCTTCAACCATAGAAAGATTTTTTGTTTTTGCTGCATTATAACAAATTCACACAGTTAGGAAAACTGTACTTTAGTAAATACAGCATGAATACAAGATTAGGTATTTTTAGTTGATATTACAGTACAATCCTGATGATGATCCTGATGAACTCGTAATACCAAGGGGCCGAGGGTTTATTACGAATTATTGAAATTTTAGAAATATCAGGATTACGAATTATTGAGGGTTAAAAAAAAAAAATTCAAATTAAAGGGGTTATCAACTTTTATTAAAATTCTACATATTTACAATACAAAATACAAAACAGCAAACTAAAATATGTATGTACTTAGTTATTCTTGATTAAAAAAATACCTCTAGTGGAAAAGAAATCAGTTATTTTTTTCTGACAGTGGGGTTGTTGACATGCTTTTTCGCTTACCACTTTAAGGTACTCCAGTGATGATCTCCTTCCTCTTTAAAATTGACTTCAGTGTAGATGGAGGAGTATTAAACCATTTTGCTGCATTTTTTTTTCTCACCATCGGCAACGGCTTTTTTAATCTCCTTTTTTCATAAATAGACATATTCTTATGGGTATGCTTTGAACTCATGGTGAAACCACACTGAACCGAAGTAAAAATAAAAGATATCGAATCCAATGTAAACAGAAAGAAATGTAATAAACCTGATCAAGAGAATTGAAGAACGGGAAGAAGGTTTTTTTTTTTCGAATAAATGATTGTCAACAGAGTCTTATGAAAGACATTTAAGTGATCTTGGATTTAAAAACCATTATGAATTATACCAAGGGGACTGAAATGCATTGTTTTTTTATGAATAACCAATATTTTTCCTAGGGTCCAGCAGTTTATTACAAATAAGCAAGATTTACGAATTACCGAGACTGTACAGTACTAACCATCTTACAAGGAAAAGATAAATTAATGAATGGTACAATACTATCACCTGAAATTGAAAGATGTTATTGCAATGTAAGTAATCTGCAAGTGAATTGATACCTTCTTTGTAATATTCACAACTAATGTGATGGTTGATGGAAAATTTGGAGAAGAGAGTTCATTGCAACTTGATAGAATGGTCGATTGTCAACCAGAATAAGCAAATATGGAAGTTTCAAATAGGAAGCCAATAAAATATTGATTTCAACTGTGAAGAGAACTACAAGCAGTAAAATTAGAAGTATTCTGGGGGGAAGAATACTCAACCTAGGCAATTTTAACTTAATAAAATTAAAATAAATAAAACTCTATATAAAAATTTGAGAATGTCCCTTATATATTGAGTACTATTGAATACTAAATAGGATAAATCATGATATGTTGGCTGTCGTGCTGAAGTAGTGGGGGTTTAGATAGTTAAATTTGTTAAAAATTGTATTGTCAGAACCAAAAGCCTGGAAAGTCAATTCTCAGGATGAGAGTAAAAATTGAGTAATCAGTATTTATGAAACAGAAAGGGCAAAGTGCATTAGAGTGAATAAAAAATTAAATTTTATAAAATTCCTCAAGTTCTTTAACTGTCCCAACCTTTTTTGTTTTTTTTATCTTTCTAGTTATCAACACTTTTTTGTTCATTTTGCATAACTATCTATGGATAACTAAGCAGTTGTAAATATTTAAAGGTGTATACAGCTCTTGATAAAATATATTATTAGGTTAGTTCCTGTTCAAGGTTATATTTAAATGAAGAGTCAACAAGTTATTTTTGCCATTGTTATCAATAGAGATACAGATTTATTAGTATCAATAAATGTTGGTGGGTCTTACATAAATAAATAATTTATTAAATTAGCCAACTAATTAGTCCATAATAAATATTAAATTTGTTATTAATCACAAACTCAATGCCATTCAGTAACAACAAGATTAGGAATGCAAAAATGTCAAATCTACCTTTCTTGTACCTTTTTTTTTTTTTCCCCGCCCTTCCGGAGGCTGAGCCTCAAACGGGCTTAATATTTAAAATCCATCTGCCCGTGGGCTTATACTTCTTGGGAATCGTTGAAATGAAAATAAATGTACTAGTGATATTTTTCTGTGATTGTGCAGCTTCCGTTCGTCTACATCTAAATTTTTTTTTTTTTTTTTTTTTCAGAAAGACTGTTGTTTGTCCTATAATTGATGTTATATCTGATGAATCATTTGAATATATTACAGCTTCTGATATGACATGGGGTGGTTTTAATTGGAAATTAAATTTTAGATGGTAAGTATAATATGTCATTGTTTGATAAATTTTACTGCAAAATGATCGGAGTACTAACCTTGATGTTCTCTATGGTATATAAACATCAGATTTTTAGAGTTTCATTTCTTTGTTGTGTTTTTTAAAACAAGAAACCTTGTTAAATTTTGCTTAATGAAAACTGCTAACTTTTTAATTATAAATAACAGCTCTATGAAAAAAACACAATATGGTACTCCATATTGTGGAAAAATGTTAGCTATATTATTTATTTAACAGTATTACCAGTGAACAAATTATATGTTGTTATTTAAATACACAAGTGTCTCTTATTACAGTTTTTATTTGTTAGAATATTAAATTTAAATATAGTTGAGTATAGTAATTATGTAAAAACCTTGCCATTCTACAAATGTTAGGTTTCTGGAAAACCTCGCATACAGTGTAAATCACAATCACTTACTAAAATCAGATGAGAGGAACATCAAGTAATAACACAACATAAATCATCTTAATGTTACGAATATAAATCAAAAGACTTATTTAGAATTTGTTTTAAAAAATTATTTAATTAAATTTTGTTTATTATTGTGGTACATAAATGATTTCATTGACATCATAACATAGCTACTGTCCGTTCACCAAGAGAATGCTTCTGAGTAGTGGGGCTCGACATATTTTTCGTTCCCCTACATCCTACCCCTCACCTTACTAACTCATTTTATACTAACCTAACGATGTCACTGATCTATAGACTCGTGACTTCTCAAGGGCCAAGTTAGATTGTTAGCGGGAGACATTTCAAGGGCATTCTCTTACCCAACGAATTGTAGATGCACCACTTCCAATGTCCAGTAAGTCTAATTTGCTAATCTTTTTTAGAAGAGAACTCGCTATTTTCTTTGGTTTTTAAACATGATAGAAATTTTTAATCCCTAACAGCCTTTTTACTGTTGTTGGTAATTATTACAAACTCTAATCAGAAATAGGGAACCAAATTAAAGGTCATGGTGTTCTTTTTAAGAATATTTTATATTTTTTGTAGTATTAATTAACATGTTGATGGAATCCATAATTTCATCATAACATTTCTTTAACTAGAAATTTAAATGTAATCAAATCATATATATTTGTGTTGGCAATTACTCAGAAATAGTTTTATTCATATTTATCAGAGTATGTATAAGTGAAAAATAGACTGTTAATAATGTTGGCTTAACTAATAAACAATTTGATGAAGGTATCGTGTACCTCAGAGAGAAATGGAAAGGAGAGGTGGGGATCGTACAGCACCATTGAGGACACCAACGATGGCAGGTGGTCTTTTCTCAATTGATAAGGACTATTTCTATGAAATAGGAGCCTATGATGAAGGGATGGACATATGGGGTGGTGAGAATCTGGAAATGTCCTTCCGGGTATGCAATTTCATTTATTTATTTGTATTGCTTTTTTTTCAATTATTCATTAATTTATTTTTATTTTTTGATAGAATTTCCCTGCCCTTAACTCTCCTAACTTCACATCCTCATGATAATTATTTGAAAGTTAACATCAGTAATCTTTTTATATTAGTATCATGGCGTGTTTTTACATGTTTTAGATGGATTTATATTTTTATGTTTCGTTTCATTTTGTAAACTGAAACTATGCTTCTTTTCTGAAGTATAGTTTAAATGCATTGGGGAATTTGTTATAACCATTGTCAAAATGCAGGTCTGGCAGTGTGGAGGCAAACTGGAGATAATTCCTTGTTCTCACGTTGGGCACGTCTTCAGGGACAAATCCCCGTACTCTTTCCCTGGTGGGGTCTCCAAGATTGTCCTCCACAATGCAGCGCGTGTCGCTGAGGTGTGGATGGACGAATGGCGAGATTTCTATTACGCCATGAATCCAGGTACTCAATTATTCCGGGTACCTCCAGACATATTTTGGACCGATTTTTATTTTTTGTACCTATAAATTAATTTTCGCTTTTAAATAATTATAGTTATTGTACATGTTAACATAGAAGTTACCAAAATTAAAACTATATTGTTATTGTTTTGTCAACTAAATGCTTAACAACTAATGAATTCATCTGAAAACTCATCTTATGAATCATTATGCATACTTTGCATGTAGTGCTAATTTCGCTTTTTTTTTTAACAATAAATCGGCTTTATTAACTAATTTCTACTAACTTTAGCAATTAACAAAATGTTCCCAAAATCGCTTTATTCCGTTTGCTATAAAATGTCTGAGCCAATGTTTTCCATTATCCTACTGCCAAAATCTTCCTTGTTTCCTTAGATTTGCTTTCTTTCATTTTTTATTTTTTGTTTTATTTTTTAAGTTCTTTTTTTATTTAAATGTAAACAAGTGAAAGGTTTGGGTTTTTATGTAAACAGCTTGATTATATAAATATTATTCTAATTAATTGATCATTATTAATTTTTTTTATGATAATTAATCAGTAATTAATTGTAAAATTAGTTATTTCCATAGGGTTTCATTTTTATTCTCATTCCTTATCAATATAAGTATAGATACCTTTCTCTTATTGTTGTGAAAAATCTTAAAAACAAGTTTAGGAATGATTTTGCCTTATATTAAATGTTGTGAAACAATTATTCATTGTAAAACACTTAACTCAGTGTTCATATCTTGAATTTCCTACATTTGGTGTAGTCATGGGGTAAAAAGAATTTTTATTAGAGAAGGTGGTGGATATGAAGAAGGATCAGAGACTGCTGAATTCTGATATTCATTTAACAATTCACTAAGCATTGGTAACCTGATGAACTGGGTCTGGGTAGTTGCCTGAAAGATGGTCTGGTCAGTAGCAACTCTATGGTTGGGCAAGGTGCAGACAATAATCCACCAAAGCCTGTCAGAATACTACCTATACTTTGCCATCGTGGAAATAACAATAAAATAAAAATTATCCAGGCTGTGGTCTAAACAAATATAATGGAAATTTTTTTAGGTGACAACTGGTATAAATTACATAAACAGATAAATAAAAAATTATGGTCGTTTAAAAATTATACAGTATGTGTAGTAATAAAACAGAAACAAATTTTGAAAATCTAATTTCAGCCTATCATTCATAAAAATAATCTTAGCAATTTTAGTTCTTTTAATTTTTTCTTGTCTTGCATGCCATACCGTGGCTATGAATTTTCTCGCCAGTTTTTTTTTTTCACTAAAATCTCATGCTATGTTAAAATTGGTAATTTCTCAATAAGTAATTTATTATCCCTCACCATAATACATCATTCATATTTAACTTGATGAAAATTCAGGATTAAAATGAAACCCCATGTAAAAAAAACAAAGAAAAAATTCTGGAATGAATAAAATTGATTTTTATTACTTGTGTGTCATATGATGTAAAAAAACATTTAATTTGTTAAATGTGTGGTTGATTGTTATTGAACAGCATTTAGATGTGATTGCTTATTTTATCTTTCCGTTTGGTAAATGACTGTGGCTGTATTTTCTCGCCGGGTATTCAATATAGATCTGGATGTGCGGAGGTGTGTTGGAGATCGCGACATGCTCCCATGTAGGACACGTCTTCCGGAAATCTACGCCGTATACGTTTCCTGGAGGCACATCCAGGATAGTAAACCACAACAATGCTCGCTTGGCTGAGGTGTGGCTCGATGAGTGGAGGCACTTCTACTACTCTATCAACCCAGGTCTGAACTAGCAGTGCAGTCTCTTATTGCACATCCTCCTGTTTTTCCTATTTGCTTGACCCTTTTTATTCTCATTTCCTGCTTGCTGCCTTCCATTTTTCCTCCTCATAATTACAAAGTTTGATTTCCTTTAGTTACCTTATCAAGCAGTTGCACATATATATTAAAAGTGATTCATTTTATTTTTTCTCCAGCCGTAGATAAAAATGAGGGATGGAAACAACACTAATTTGTATAGTTCATCGAAAAGTATCATGGATTGTTTTTCCAATAGTAAAAAAAATAGTTCATTTGGTCTAATAATTTTAAAACTCTTAAACATGTGAAGAATGTACTGTTTTATATTACCATTGGAAAAGTTGTGAATATCATTCATAATTAATTTGATATTGAGAAATGTATCACATTAAATCCTTATATAAACCTCTTATAATTCCAGAGAAATTATTTTGTTTAACTTTGATGTACTAATAAAACAATATTGTATAATATTAGTTTGCTGAAGGTTATTTTTTTTATCAATACTGCAGAGGAGAAGCATCTTTAACATTCTAACATTGTAGTTGGTAGCGCCAGCTTGAAGATTAAACTCTATGCAAAACCTTTTGGTCAAGAATCAGTTGATGGCGAAGGGGGTTTCACCTGTCTATTGGTAGTCATAGAACCTATCTGAACCTAGCAGATTCCATACCAAATCCAATATACCTCCTCCCTGCATGACTACATCTTGGTAGGAATCTGACTGGCTAGCGGACAAAGATAAAAATTATATTTTTTTCTGGGCAAAGCTGCACAGTGTCATAAACCTACACAATATAATTGGTCAGTAGCGAAAACTGAGATATGCTTATGTTTAAGCTATGAAATGTAAAGTACTTAAAGCCATCAACTGACATGAAAGTATCTGAGGGCAGATAGAAAAATGCCTCATGTTGATAAATGATCAGGCCTTACATCAGATTTTGGCTAAATGTGTTTGATTTGTGCATTCATATATCCTAGTTAGAAATATTCCCATTTTTGGCAAATCTCGATCACCATAACCCGGCTTAATATTCCTGTTTGGCAAGAAGGTCTGGTCCTATAACCGTATCCAGGTATGATCTAAATCAATCTCTTAAGATTGATTTATCTTAATAAATGAGGAGGTCTAGCAGTGCAAAGCACCATTATGAGTATCAGCCGCTACCTGGCAGGGATAAAGTAAAAAAAGGAGTCAATTATAAACAGTTCAGTTTGAATCAATAGTTTGTCTTTTTCTATTATTGAAATCAGGCCCTTCTTCCACAATCTTCAATGAGTGTATCTTTTTTTCAGATTATATGATAAAAAAAAAAAAAAATGATTTCTCCCAAAAGTGGTACTGGGGACATAACAATTTTTTTTATTAGTTTCATTTATTTCATCTAACCACTATTCAGCTCATTAATATTTTTGTTTTATTAGGGCTTACTGATTAATTAGCTCATAGCATGTCAATTGAATCACCTCATCACTCTTAGAACTATCAAAATTTTTGCGTCTACTCAACTGGAGGTCTTAATGAAAATATCCCTAAATGTAAACATAAAGTTTATTATTATAAAGTTTAAACAGCAAGGGACAAGTGTAAACAATGTGAAGCTAGAAATTTCTAGAGTGGTTATATCTCCTCACATCTAATCAACATGTCAGCAGAATGTAAAGAAGGTTCAAACCTTCGAAATGTATTAAGTAGTGATATCTGTTCGGTTAGTAACACGTTTATCAGAGCAGGTCAGCAGTAGCATTTGTAACAATTTGGGCAATAGCAGTTCAGCTCAGGCATAAAACAAACAAGTACCTAATTTTGTTCATAGAGGAAATTATTTACCAACTTTATGGAGGAGTATGTATTTCCACAAAAAATGGTTTCTTATCAATTACAATGGCATATCAATAACTGATGTGCTTCTAATCCCTGCCAAATGTTAATTTAACTCTGTGGGCTTAGTTTGACATTTTTTAACAGCCTCATCTTCTGATTTGGGCAAAACATATACTTTAAAGTAATTAAATTAGTATGTTCATTATTTATAATTAATCTACATTGTTATTCTTGTCCTTGAAATATGATTATTTTTATTTATGATTCCTTAAATTCTCTAACAAATTTTGAACCATTATTAATTAGTAGTTTTGTTGTGTATATGTGGTAAGTATTGAACCTAATAATTTCAGATACTTAATTGTTGTTATTACTTTATTTCTTTTACAAAATTTTATTCTTAAAGTCATCTGTAATCCTATTTTTGTGTACCATACAATTAATAATGATTATTTTGGCTAAGTGGTTTAATAAATTAAGATAGTATATATAAATAAACATATAATATGTTTGTGTGTATTCTTACTGGTTTGCTTTTTTGTTTTGTGTGTCGGGGTAGAGCACTTCAGCATGTTTTACTATTACTAATACTATTAATTTAATGATATAAACATATACATTCTTTTTTAATATAACCTATATCATTTGTTGACACCATTTTATGCCTGAAAACTGTAGGAGCTACAAATGTGGCAGTTGGAGATGTATCCGAAAGAAAAGCTTTGAGGGAAAAACTCAGCTGTAAATCATTCCGTTGGTACCTAGAGAACATTTACCCTGAATCCCAGATGCCATTGGACTACTACTACCTTGGAGAGGTAAATTTCATTATTTAGTTTACAAAACTTTTGTTTTTGAATGAATGAAAATAAATAATTTTACTAGGCTTAGGTTCTTAAAAGAGGAGTACTTGTTGGGGCGGGAATCGATCAGAAGTGTAGGAAGATGAGGTAAATTTTTACATAGTGAACGAAAACCAATTATGTTTTTTATTTATCTGCAGAGTTGATGAAGTGTATCCGTTAGGTCCAAGCCTCAATTTGATTTTGGTCATTTTGTATAAGTAGAAGTGCAGCGAGGGCTATGATTTGTAACTCTGGGTTCCAGCTATATTAATGACTTTCCTTCAGTTTTTCTATTATCTCGATATGCTGTGAAACACAGAAATATTTTCCGAGTAGATAATCATTAATAGACAGACAATTATGGTTTGTCTATTTTAATTTTATTTATTTATTTCTACGAATTCCCTGCATGTAAAACTTCTGGTTATAATTGAAATATTTATGTTTATTGTGAGGCTTAGTCCCATTAGTGTTGACACTGAGTTATCTGTAAAGAATTAAAATCCTCTACATGATAACTCAAACTCGGGTGGGTTTCATGGCACAAAAATGTACTGAACAAAAAATATATGTAACAGATGTAAAATAAACAGTAAACCTAAATTTATGCTAAATAACTTTATACTTTATTTACAAAAATGTTAGTGCAGTTAGTTTTAAAATTAATAAATGTAAACTTTTTGGTATGAAATTAAAATTTAGTTAGGTAATTACTCCTTTAATTCTGAAATCATAATTTTTATTATTATAAATAGCCGCAATGATAAATAAATTAGGATCAAATAAAGTGTTGAGTGAATAAAGGAATACAAGATTATAGTCACGTTCTCGGCCAGTCGAGGAGAGTTGAAAGATAACCGCAGGGCAGCAATGTCAATGGAAAAGTTTGTGCGAAAGAGTCAAGAAGAGAATTGAGGTCATCAAAGTTGGCACTAATAAGTTGGTAGGCCAACATACCAAGTCATTCTGGTTATTTCAAGTTCCAAAGGGAACAGTCTCGTACAGCTGCAACCTCAACACTGTCTGAGCCAAAGCCTCGTCCCCTAATGCCCAAAGCATTATCTTATTTACTGCTTCAAATTTATTTACTATTTTAGATCTTAGAAGGTGTGCCCAACAAAGCACACTATGTTCAGGAGAAGAGAAACAGGGTAGGTTTTTATGGTCTTGGAATGACAAATTCACTCTCGGTATCTAAGAGTAGACCGTCCGGATCCCAAAGGCGAGTGTGAACAGGAGAGAGGCAGAATGAGTTTTCATAAATGAGAAGCCCAAATCTTGAAACATCAGTGAAGCTGCAGAATACCAGTCAGCGGCGGGAGCCGTTAAAATGATTTACAGGGTCCCCCCCCCCCATAACCCCTTTATTTGTCAAAATTTACAAACAACAAAATACAATGTACAAGATTTACACGTTACTCCTCTTGCTGCAGATGCATTTGAAGGAGGGTAGAATTACAATAACAATATCGTTTTGAAGTTAAAAGGTCAAATAACATATATACAATACTAGGTGACGGGGCTCACCTTCTGTTTAGAATGTGGGAAACTAAAACCTAAGACTAAAGTGTTCCTGCCTCGACTGCGACTGCTTCCTGCCATCGATGGGGGAACGCAGAATGGGGGTTATCGTGTTAACACCGGGTTTGTCAAGTATTGTAGGGAGTCATAAAATTTGATATTCAATTCATTAAAATTGGATGAATTCATCCACCGTAGGGAGCTCAAAGATCTCGTGAAGCTCACTGTTGCTCCACTGTTCAAATGAAGTATGTCTGATGACCACTTTCATCAGTATACTGTTTTGTAATTGGAGTCGCCGATCTGTCGTATACGTCAGATGACAAAAAAGTGGTGCACCATACAGCAGAGGAGGTCTGAGTACACTCTTATATATCATGAGCTTTACGCGCAGTGATAGATTGGGGGAAGTCAATATAAATGGATCGCCAGGGGAGACGCTACTAGGTAAAGTTTGTAGGGCCCTGACTACCATTATCCCTGAGGAAGAGGTCTCTTCCAAGGAGATGCTAGTTTTAGCGAGACAAAGGCAGAGAATCCCACTAGGAAGGTGTGGGGTCTGACGACGCCAGACTAAAACATAGCAAGGTTAAAAAAGAGAGATGCAGAGGTAGTTGAATAAGAAAGCCATGGTTCGAGTAGAGCAGCAAGCGCTAGTGCAGAGAGAGAGAGCAGTGTTCTTCAGGTGCCAGGTTCTGAGAGTCTGTCAAATGTTCCAAATCTGACCACCTATATAGGCAGGTCACCCGCGCCCCCCTAGTGGGCTTCGGCTGTTTCATGCACTAGTTTCCTCCTCTCTTAACTGAAGCTTAACATTTTTATTATTAAAACATAGGTAGATATTTTCTGGGCCGAGAAGAGGGGAACTTCCATTTATTCGTGGTGAAGAAGTTGACACTACATATGTATATATTTTCACAGAAATTTGTAACTAGAAATGAGAATGTCTAAAAATGTAAGTCCAATGGTCAAAATTTTACTAGCACAACTAATATTTTCAAATCTTAGTATTAATAAAATGTTCAAAAGAAACATGATATAGCACAATTAATGAAAGGAAGAAAAAATATATAATAAAAGATGTAGTTTACTCATTAAAAGTATATGAAACTAAACACATTTTCTAATGTAAACCTTCATCCAGTTAGATTTGTAATGGTTGAATGACTGTTCCATATTTACCGAAGTCATTAAAGCATGTTTAAAAACAGTGGTGATATCCATTACAGACAATTCGACTTCCAGATTTTCTGTACCTTCTTTTCCCCAGCAAATCTTTTAATTTTAACTCTGATTTCTCCCGGCGACTTCCAGATTTTTAATGGCATAGTTGATAATAGCGATGCTATCAATCAATAACATGTTCTGACTCTAATTTTGTTATTGTGTGGGCTAAGAAAAAGGTGTTTGCTGAAAAGTCCGCCAGGTGATTCCTCAAGGTTTATTTATCAAAGTAGCAGAATCAAAATTAAGTTTGGATTAAATGCCTTTTATTGAATAAAAGCTCTTGCTATAGTATTCAGCAGCCTCTAACCATGTGTTCCATCTTGTAACTACTGGTTGAGGTGAGAATATGCTGAACAACTTGGAAACCTTGGGCAGTCGAAACTGGTCTATCACAGCATGAACAATGTAAAGTTCCTGCATCACTATTAAATGTTTTATAAAAAAATTCGCGAATGTATTTGGAATCTAGGTCTCTTGTTATTTCCAGCAGTCTTGTAAGGTAAGGGAGTAAGGCATTCAGTGAATTTAGAAAAATAAACAATTCTCGGTCAAGTTATCCGAGAAAACCAAGAATCCAACACGCAGTTTATTATTTTCCAAAACTGTATCTTTCAAAGTACACAATTCTCCATCTAATTATCCAAATAAATAAGGCCACTTGCTCAAATAATATAACATACAGATGATCATTTCTCCCATTCAATTCAAGAATTCTCCAATTCTTATATCTCAATTGAAGGTGAAGAATTAATTTAAAAATATATATATATGTATTACTAACTCCCAAAGAAATATGAAACAAAATATGTTACATTATAAAACAAATCTTTAAAAAATGTAATTTCACTGAAATATGTAAAAATATTTAATATATGTAACATAAAATTAACCTAAATTTACTTTAAAATGCCGTAGAAAGTTTATTAATCGATGATATAGCAAATATTTTGCTCTGAAAAAAATATTTAAATACATATAAATCCCAACCCTAGTGATCATACTTTGTAAATTAATGAAAGTTATATTTCGTTATGTATACTGTAAAAAAATTGGACTGGACATTAGTAGTCAGTCAATATATTGAAAATATAATATATAAGAAGGCAAGCAAGCTCCGATGAATATTTTAATTCATGTGGTACTGAGGCAAATCCAACAAAAACAACGTAACTATTTATAATTCCTTATTTATTTATTTACAGTAGACTCTCCCATATTTGGATTAATGTGGGCAGGGATCCGGATATGGGAGAGTGACTAACTAGGATATATACGAAATATAGAAAAATTTAATTATTCATTTATTTTGTATATTTAGAATAAACTTTACAATTATGCATCAAAATATTTGTTTAAAGTTGTTTGTTTTTTTGTCACCAAGCCATGATGTGACTTACGAGCATGATCTCTATTTAAATTTATAAAATGTTGATTCCCACTATAGTTTCATCTTCTTAGGTACACAATTCTCATTTTAAAAATTACGAGAAATTTTTTTTTTATGTATTTGGCTATCCAGATATGGGAAAGTTTACTGTATTTCAATCAATCTCCTCATTGAAAGGAGAGAAATAACGGAAGAAACTAGACTTAAAAATTGAAGGGAATGCAGTTCTTAACATTTTTAGCACTTGGTAGGTTTGAGTATTCAAAAGGTGCAGTTCTATGTGAAACATTGAGCAGAAGTAAAGAAGGGTTGGATTTCGTGAAAGATTTTAATTTATGTTTTGGAAGTTATTTAACTAAGAGGGTATAAAGATAAAATCCGAGGAAATATAGTATATGGGCAGAAGAGTGTAATCCCAACTTATTATATTGGTGCAATGTGTGATAATCTTCACAGGTACGAAGGATAAATTTCAGAATGCAATTCATAAGTCGCCAGACCACACGGTTGTGGTCAAAATAGAAGAAGGCAAGTTATTATAGGAGTACTAGTAAACATTTTATAAAGATTTAATTTGTATTTATGTAAGTTTGAATGTTATAATGTCTTGGTCTATGAAAAAAAAGTGATAAATTTAGTCATCATCGTTAACTTAAGTCATATTCTTAGGAGCTGTGATTTTTCTCCAAATTAGGTCTTATACAAGGGTGGTCTGAAAAGTTTCCGACCTAACAAAGATACAAGACTTTTTTCAGAAATTTTTTTTGTATTTTTCAACATGGTCTCCTTGTAACTCTACACACTTCTCCCAGCGATGCTCCCATCTCTGTAACCTGTCCAAATAGTACTCCGCGTTTTTCTCTGCAAAATAATCATTCACGACAGTGATTGCCTCTTCATTTGACAAAAATCTGTCCTCCAAGCGCAATTTTTAGATGAGGGAACAAAAAGAAGTCGCTTGGGGGGGCTAGATCTGGTGAGTAAGGCGGATGGTCAAGCGTTTGTTTTGGGCGTATAATGGTGTATTCAAGTTTCATCCACAGTAATTAATCGGCGCCAAAACTAGGATTTATTGCGTCTAAATTGCGCCAACAGAGCGTTGGAAATGTTCATTCAAACAAGTTTTTGGCAAACGCGGCACCCAACAGCTTTCTCATCTCTAAATGTTGATTTAATATGTGACAAACACGTTCTTTTGACATGTTCATAACCTCTGCTATCTCTCTCACTTTAATTCGGCGGTCATCTAGCACCATTTGATGAACTTTGGCGATGTTTTCGTCGGTAGTTGCAGTTTTTGGACGTCCCGAACGTTCATCGTCTCCCAAGCTCTTACGACCACGTTTAAATTCAGCTGCCCAAAATTCCACTGTGGTAAATGATGGTGCAGAGTACATACACAGAATCCAACTCATCTTTGATTTGCGTAGGCGTATTGCCTTTCAAAAACAAATATTTAATGACAGCTCGATACTGGAATTTGTCCATTTTCATAAAAACACTCTCATCGACTCACTCAAACGGCTGTTACACAACAACTGCGCGTCCAAAATGGGTGAAACTTTGGTGAGTAACTGTCAACAGATGAACAACGAAATTGACTAGCTTTTATTTACGACTGCTGCTATCTTCATGTTGAGGTCGGAAACTTTTTAGACCACCCTCGTAATGAAGACAAAATTTAGGTTTATAATTTATACCATTAGTAATATTTATTGTGTCTTAAATTTCATTAACTAAATGAAACTATGTTTGTATGATCCTTTACAGGTCAAAAATCTTGAGAGTCAAAACTGCCTAGATACATTGGGAAGGAAAAGTACTGAAAATTTAGGAATGAGTTACTGTCATGGATTAGGAGGAAATCAGGTATGATAAAAGTTGTTAAAGTTTTCTAAAAATAATCAAATGATTGAGTATTGGAAGGATGGTTGTGAGCTATTCATATTAATAAATATAAACCTTTTTCCTTCTGGTCCACCAACAATTTATTTTACAATGTTAAAAGTGCTTTCGGCAGCTATACCACCATTCTCAAGAATATATTTTAAGCCAATACAATTGATTTCAATATGACATTTTGTGAGAATATATAAAATTCAAAAATATAGTTATAATTTTTAAAGTTTTAAAATTATTTAAAAAGCCATCAAAAAAATGTTAAAAACAAGTTTACAAACTATAATAAGTTAAGTTAATTGCTAAAATATTACAGAATCAGTTTCATAAATGTTTAAAAGAATATTGTTACCTCATAAATTAAATGATTCATTAGGATAAAAGTTTAAAAATAAATAGTGAAAAGTTAAATGATGTCTCCTATTCTAACACAATCAGATCTGTTACTGAATTTGCATTTGTATCTGTATCGTCTGGTGAGCATGGTGAGGGGGGTCTCCAAGCACCGGCATCCATTTGAAGTCGGCGTGTTGTGGTAATTGGAACATCAGCATTAAGTTTTATTACAATATTTTCTAATTTATTAATGTATTTCTTGTCCCTTGCACTGTGCACTGATTGATTTTACACATTTTTGTATAACAATTTAACAACAGTGGGGTACCGAAAATGACATCATTGAATTTCTACCCATTTAAACAACATTATTATGTTGACATGATAAATTAAGTTCATATTTGAAAAAAAGAACCAGGGACAGATAAATTTTCTAGGTTTAAAAATAAATAAGAAGGAGGATAAATACAGTTTTGGCTTTTACACATTTGTAAAATTGCCATGACTGACATATCCATCCATAAACCATAATCATGCATCACAGAAACCACAAAATGGAGATGTTTAGATTTTTGATCAACCACCTTAATAATATGCCATTTAATTATGAAGAATATAACAAAGAATGAAATGAAATAGAACTCATTGCAGCATACAATAATAATACAGTAAGGACATAGTCAAGATATGTGATAGGATCAAAAGGAGTAGATTAGTCAAAGAAATGATTTGTTTCTTCCAATAATATATTGGTATTAAATAAACAATAATAATAATTAAATTTACCTGATATGCAAACCCTAATTTAAATACTTAATACTTAACCCTCTTAGCCTTTTAGGGTTGTAAGTTTATTTATGAATACGTGGTGAAACTATGCAGCACAAATTATATCAGTTCCTCAAAATTACAAAATTAACAAATACTAATATCGGATTCAATATGTTAATGATAAAATAACTTAGTTATCATTGATTTATTTATGAGTTTACTCTTACTAATTTCCTCAGGTTGAGTTATGACCCCCTAAACACTCTCTCCAATCTGATTTAGCCTCAACAATCTTTTACATTAATAACCTTGTAAATTAACACTACAATTGGAAAATATAAAATATGAACACTAACTGTCTCTAATGCTGGAGGATGTAAATGGTTCTGGTACTTACAGTTGCCGTCTTCAAATACATTACATGCCTGATTAATTCGCTGAAGGGAGAATTCTTTTAACCGAATCTGTTCTTCGCTCTTCTCAACCTATCTAGGTCTTCTTGCCTCGTCTGCCCGCAACCAAGAGGGAGCGTCCTATCACCCTATTGCTATTCCCCACTTCATTGATTCTCTTGTCATCCTTTGTCCATATTGGCCAGTTCTCCCTATGTCATAGGTAGATAGCCCATCCCTCAATTCCAAGGTTACCTTTTGTACATGGCCATTACAAAGATTCTTTTTTTAATCTAACTTTATTAATTAATCATAATTAATAATTTTACTTTAACAAACTGAATAAATTCATTATATTTTGGTCTTCAAAGTAGCATTACAATATATAATTTGAGTAAAGAATACACATGGGCTACCATACTATATCTTGGACATATTTATAAGATTGCCCATTTTCTAAGCTAAGCAGGTAATCTGTCATTCCATATAAGACAAATACTACAAAGCTGGATATCAAAGCCTAAAGACCCAGTACTGCTTCAACACTGCTCTTGTGGACATGTAGTAAATATAATGCTTCATTTGTGAGAAGGACCTACTGAAAATCTAAGACGAGGTGCCTTTAACATTAAAGAAAAAAGGACAGCTCGGAAAAAGTCCGAAAGGACAGCCCGTCGCACATCTCACTGAAGCTGACCAGTGAGATTGTTGCTCACATCGTTCATTCAGTTGTGTTGAGCCCTCTGTTTTAGGCCACAGGGCACAACTAATGGAATGTAAGTTGCGTCGTTCACACAATTGGGAGGTAAGACACTACTCCCTCAACGACTACATGTTGCTATATCACCCCTATCTTTCAATGAACACCTGTTGTCAGTCATTTACTGTTGTCCTTCAGGCAACTAATATAGTTTATTTCTTATATTAAATAGAGATTTGACTTTCAATTGACTTGCAGTTTATGTACTCCGGGTTATTTTTATGGTATGGATATTAAAAATTCATTGCGCCTTTTGTAAAAAAAAAAAGAACAAATACTATTTACAATAGAAAAAGTGTAAAATGTATATATACTTATATACATTATACAGGTTTTTATAAAAAAAATATTTAATTTTATTTATATAATTATCAATCTATTCAGGATTTTTCCCTAGGACAAAACTGGTGAAGGACATTGTGCTAAATGTGGTCGAGCCCGTGACCAATTTTAAGGTGATGCTTTAAATGTTATCAACAGATGAGTGTTGATCATTTGAAAGATATATGTGTTAAAAGTTTTCAGGCATAATAACTTTCATCAAGTCTAATTATTAAGCCATGTACAAATACCGGAAATCTAATAAATTAAAAAAAAAAATATGCTTTCCGACAATTCCACTTACTCTGAAATGATTTGAAACGTTTAAATATCTTTGAGATTTATAAAATATTTTAAATAAACGTTACTTTTATTTCATTATTAATAAATTACTTAATTAATGTGTTCTTTTATACTTAACTAACAATTAAGTTGTGATAAACTGTCGAAAACTTAGATAAAAATGGCTTATACAATTTGGGGAACAGGAATATTCCACGCACCTAACCAAGGGTTAAAAGAAACGAATAATGTAAGTAATGTAATTATGTATGATGTGTTTGTATAATCTATTTCCTTAGTAGCGAAACAGTCTGGTTCACTGTAGCACATTAATACTCCCTGTTCTTGCTTAATTTTTTTTTTTTTTTTGCACATGTGTTCAAATCAATATTGAGCTAAGACTTAATGTGGATAATCCAAATTATTTGAACTGACAAAATGACTTCAAATGGACACTGATGGTGAGACCCTACCCTATTCTAACGAGGGGACAGAGACAAATTTGAATGCAGTAACTTATCTGATTGCGTTTGAATAGGAGACATCACTTAACTTTTACCTTTTATGCTTTTCGGTGATATATGAGGTAACTATTCTAACGGTTAGGTAACTATTCTTTAAACATTTATGGAATTGATTCCATGTAATATTGTGGTAATAGATGAATTATCAAATTAACTTATTATAGTTTGTAAAGTTATTTTTAATGTTGTTAATATTTTTTGAAGGTTTTTTTATGAAATATTAAATCTATATTTTTGAATTTTATATTTTCTCATTGCATGTTGTATTTAACAATTGCCTTTTTAAATACTTCAGAATGGTTGTATCGTCACCGAAACCGCTTGTATCATTGTAAAATAAATTGTGAGTAGATCAGTCAGAAGGAGTGTATATTTATAATATAATGAATCACTGCAAACAAGTTATACAATAATTTGTTAAAAGTATCAATCAAGGATGAATTATTATTGTAATAATTAATAATCAACAAAACTCTTAACTCTAAATACAGCACACTTAACTAACTTTTTTTTATTGAAAAAACATTTTATTGTGGTTTTCATGAAATTAATTAATTAATTGAATGATAAATCATCTGAAATATCTTTGATACTGAATTTTCAGGTGTTTGCTTACACCAAACGGCAACAAATAATGTCAGATGACAACTGCCTGGATGCAGCAAGTTTAGATGGACCAGTTAAATTAGTAAGATGCCATGGTATGGGAGGAAATCAGGCATGGGTCTACAATGAAGAGGTATATAATTCATTCTTATGATAATGTAGCTTTTAAATGAAATTGTATTAAAAGCGATAATTTGAATCAATACTATATTTTATAAGGTTGTTATATTTTGGCTATTAAGAAGTTATTCAAGATAAGTAAATAAATAATAAAATTATTGGAGCAAGGACCAAAGAATAGATATTGTAAGATGTAAGTGCTCTTGTGATAGTCCTCCTCTCTGATCAAATTTTATTTTTTATTAGGTACATTTTATAGAGAAAATTAAAACGGACAAGAAGTTCAGTTACAATTAGCTCATTATAAAAGAGCTTGTGGCCAGAAGCTCCCAGGTTTAAATCCTGGCTAAGTTATTACCATTTTTCTTATAATTTTTGTAATATTAATTTAAGGTGCCCTATTATCAAAACATGGCATTAGAATAGTTGTATTTTACTACCAACATTACTCATACTAAAGCTACATTAAAACTAAGAGGAGGAAGCATTGATTGGTGACTTTGCTAGGCGGGCCTTTAATGTTCATGGGTTCTAAATTTAAGTTAGCCCTCTTCACCAATGACTGGAAAATTCTTTGATTTTTTAAAGTTCGATTTCATTTTTTGCACTCCATGAAAAACTATCTAATTATCAACAAACAAAATTGGAAAAACCCCAGGCGAGCAATTGAGAAGGAGATTTTTGCAATTCCTACCTCCTCAGGATTTATACTTGATCCAAAATATTGCCCACTTTTTTATGAAATCAGTAGCACATAGCAACAAAACAGACTCAAATTTCTAAAATCTGGTAGTGGATTCATGATGGGATAAACATTCTGAATGTTGAATTCCCAAAATACGAATTGTTGATGAAGTGGGAAATCTGAAATGTTATTGTGGAAAAAAAATTGTATTATTAACAGTTAAAAAATAAACATTTTGGGCAAAGTCTAGTATCTAATTCCAAATACAACTAAAATGTAACAAAAACAGGTATATCCAACATCAGGAGTTATTTAAGTAAAACGTAAACCATTTTTATCAGAATTATGCTTAAATGGCTAAAATAGTGTATTTATATTTTAGGAAGGATCAATAAAACATGTGAACACGAACCAGTGCTTACAGAAACCTGATGCAAGGGACCCCTCACAGCCATTACTGAGGCACTGTGATGGCAGTCGCGGACAGCAATGGATTATGAACAGTAAATTTAAATGGCAGGCTACTAGCTAGGAGTTACCACTTTCCTAGGCTAAACCCTGAACTAAATCAGACCAACTCTTTTACATATTGTGATTAGAGCAATAAATATTATCTATATTTTTATCATTTTAACTAAGTGCCCTTTAATTTGTCATTACAAACTTTGTACATTTTCCACATGATATGGAACAATATTGGCCACTTATTAGTGCCATTATAGGATTAGTATTTGTTCTGTTTTGTTTTTAACTGAATGACGTGATACATTAGACAAAAATTAGATTGTACCGAGTGTTTTTAGATATTTTTTATTTATCCAGTGCATTTAATATATTAGATTGTTAGAAAGGATGTTTGTATTATTTTTTTTATGCATGGATATGAAAAAATTCAGGGTTTATCACTTTGAAATGTGATAACTTATTCAATATAATCATTCTTATTTTTACTGTGAGTCCATAGTTAACCTTGGAATTAGATATGAGTGGTTGTTTTTTTTTTATTAATCAGTTTAGATGATGATATAAAAATGTTGTTTTTTTTATGAGATCTATTGATGAAAAACATTTCCAGGTACAGTGTTTCTTTGCATCAGGTCTGCCTGGATAATAAGATAAAAAATGAACTATGATTATAAACAAACTCAATTAGTTGGTATCTATGTAATTTGTGAAAGAAGCTCTTTAATCAGTTTGAATTTGATAAAAAAGGAATAATTTTGTGAAAATGGGAAATCTAAATAGGAGAAAAGATCATCAAGCTTAGTGAAAAAAATCCATTAAAAAAGTAATCACTGATGGTGTACAGTGGTACTTTGGTAGAGTTACTTTATTAGGGTTTTTTTTTTTTATATAACAGTTACTTAACTAAGTAAATAATTAATCAATGGGTGTGGGATAGTAGGGGGGGGGGGGGTGAAGTTGTGTGCACAGTTAGTACATCTAGGAGACGAAAGTAAGATGTTCGTATTGTAAGTCACAGTATGTTGTTAAAACGTATGGTCAGCAAACAAATTAGATAAGACTCGGTTACTTAAATAATTATAATATGTGAGCATAATAGTTGTTGGAAATAATACTTTTTCCATGTTTTCGATGGTGATAGTGATTTGGACATCAGTCTGCAAGAATCACTGCTGATTCATTTATTGATCCATAGTAAGGACTTTCAAGACATAATTGCGTTTTTGTTTTAAGAGAACTGTAACATTCTTGAGATATAAAAACAATTTAATCATGTTCAACCACAAAATCACGTTATAGATGTTATAAATGAAACAATATAACAATTACGGGATGGATAAATAGATAAAATCAACTTACCTGTCAAAAATAAAACATAAAACATTTCTGCGCTCAAAGCTAAAATTTTGTGGCTTAAGTATTTTATGTTTTATTTAAATATAGATTCTTAATTTTTAATTGTTTTAACCAATCTGACTTGTCATGAAATTTTAACTTTGAACATAGAAATGCTTTATTCTGTTTATATTTTTATTTGTGACTTGACTGTTGATTTTATTTATTTATTCATTTCATTATTGTTAATTGTTTTATTTATATCTTAGATTTTTAATTGTAGCTGTTGTTAGCATTTGTCAAGATATTCTAATAAGTCTTTTAAGTGTGATCACGGTTTTTGATATACCTCATGAATATCTCTAACAACAGCTCTGAACCTTGAAGATTCAAAAATGTTTAAGCTTTAGAAAGACAGAAGTTGATTCATTTCAGAAAATAACAGTTAAACCACAATTCTAATAAACAAAATATTTCCATTAGCTATGCTCACATAATTCAATTAACTAGTTGTGTAATTAGGCTAATTTTATTTTTTGTGACTCACTGCTTACTTTTCTTTTTAGTCTCCAAAAGGTTCTTGCTTGGCACACAACTCCTCCCTCCTGGCCATCCCATTCATTAATTAATAATTCACCCTCCAATTTCTATGTTATTTAAAAAATATTCCCAAAAAAACTAACTTCACATATATTCAAGAAGCATGATTACATCATGAGTGAATAGGTTTTTCTTTATTTTTCATCAAACTAACATAATTTTTTTTCATTTCCCATTTTCACTCAATTATTCCTTTTTTAACATACAAACTGATTCATAGATAAGCTTTTATATCCACTTGTTATTAATGATAAAAGTACTTTATGACATTTACTTTTCCTTTCCTTGATATCAGGATCTCTGATGATGAAACATTGTCTATTAACAAAGGTGAAGAAAATCCATTATCTTGGATCAACCTTAGCCAATTCCACTTAAAAAACACCCACTCACATTCCTTTTCTTAATTCTAGCAGTTAAACTCCATAAATTATTAATATGCACAATTAATTTGTTTTGTTTTTAATTAATATATTTTAAAATAATATGAGCTTTTTTATAACATGTTTTTATCTCAAAATTTGTTGTTCTGACTTTTTTTTTTTATCAATTTACATATCTGTAACAAATACTTTCATTAGATTAATATCCTTTTTTTTTAACGAGAAATTTTTTCCATATCATTTTGAGATATTTAATATTTTTCAAGTGTCAACAATTAGTGGTAATGTGATTGGCAATAAATTAATTGTTATATATATATATAATTAATTGTTGTTACTTGTTTTGTTTTGTCCTCGGGAGGTTTTCTCTTTAATATCTGACCCTGCTTGTTGTAATATTTCTTATTGTGCAATCTTATTTACATATCAGGTTATTTATTTAAGTTTTAAATCATATTAATTAGGATGATTGTTAAGCAAAAATTGAATATATAATTTATTATGAAAGATTAAACTTGTATATATTGTCAAAATATTTTTTATAAGCCATAGTTACTATTCAAAAGTACTTAATTGTTTATATTTATTATTATTATGCTCATTATTTTCTAGAAAATTATTGCATTTATTGTTGTATATTTTTTTTAATTAAATTTGTCTTCTCAGAGATCAACATTGACAATCCAAGCTTATGAATTAGAATTGTCTCCCTTGAAGAGCATTGTTAATATTAAGGAATAACTAATTAGTAATGAAAATAATAAATTTATCTTTTACAAGAAATCATATCAGAAGATTTGGGTGGTGGTCCAAATAATAAATAATGAGATTATGTAATAATATACTTAATTTTGGATGGTACTATTCTCTGCCTTATTAAATGCTTAGTGCAAATAAATCAGATGAGTAGTATCATGTAATCAGGGAATGTGTGTGTAACTATGTAAATATTTTGAAAATTATTGTATGGTCAAAACTGATCAATGTAATGTCTTTCTTGTTTTTCATCAAAAATATTTTAGTAAATTTGTTTTATCATTTTTTAAAAAGTTATGAAAAATTGAAATATAAATAGATTTTATCCCCTATTTCCATGTTTTTTTTTTGTCATATTTAGTACAGCAACCAATGTCTAGTTCAACTGACTTACAATGCTATCGTCAGCATCAGTCAGAGATCAGTTGGCTTCCTTTTGAAAATAACATTAACCAATATGTTCCAATTTTCAGTTAGGAAATTTTAATTATTAAATAATAATATAAATAACTTATTATTATTATTTAAAGCTTATTCTTTTCTTCAGGCTTATCTAAAATAGTATCCTTGAAGTCCTGATCTTCACCGGTCTCTATCTGACACAAATCGATATATTCCTGCTGTTTTCCATCCTCTTCAAGTTGTCTGATCCAAATAAGCTTCCTCTGTATAACTCTTTGCGATACAGGAATATATTACTTACCTAAATTCTTTATTTCATAGTCTGTCCAGCTGTGTCCTATGAATAAATTTATGTGAGTAATCCATCCGTACTGACCACTTTGTTTAACCTGTCATTCATGGTCCACGATTGTGAACCCCATTTGTTATTCTCCTTGAATACTTACACTGTTCTTGTGGTCTTCTTAGCTTGCTTCACTTTGGAATGGAAGTCTTTCAGGGCCTTAAATTTGGGACTGGTTGGGCTCAGGATTTTTTATTAACATTAATAAACCTATTTGGTTGACATAGATTGAAATGATCAAAAAGAAAGATGTCAACTTCAGTTGCTTAACTGATGTCACATGATAAAAACCTTGACTGCATATTAAGACAATCATCAAAAGTAACAATAAATATAACCTAAATGGAAATGGTCAGTCCATTTTGTTATTAAAATTAGCAAGTTTATTTATTCATTGGGCACAGCATTTCTGAATGTAAAGGATTATTGGCGGTAGTGTCATAATGTAACTGGACAAAAGAAGTTTTTGTCTGCATAGCACAATTATTTAGTCCTGAACGTTTTTGATAGATTATGCTGTCACCAAGGGTTTGAGAACTGATGGTGACTATGCTACTTGCTGGAGTGACCCTCGAGCTTTGTAGACAAAAAATGCATTTGATTTAATGATTAGTGGCCTTTCCATTTACTTTTTGTTGTTATTTCAAATTGGATTTATTATTTATTGAATATTGTTTTGACCAAATTCATAATTTTTTTCAAATCCTGTATATATAAGCGGATGCCCTCATGGTATAACAGCTAACCTTTCCTACTCTAATAGATCATAATTAAAGAAGATAAAATAAACTGCTGGTTTAAATTGTATTAATTATTTCTAAACTAGAAACAGTAGCAACTTATCAGCCAGGATTCTAACACAACCTTCCGATTACTGTACCATATGGATAGCCTAGTTGGCAAATTCCTCTCCACTGAAATCAGATTCAATCTTTTTAATCAACTACTTAGTTATGTTAAAAGTAATTTTATTTACAGTTACTAACATCAAACTAAAGATTAACTCTATTTTTACTCCACTGCTTTTATAAGCATTTTTTTTTTTTCAAGTTGTGTTTTGTTTACTTCAATTCAACATCAACTTTAATGGAAGGGTGGGTTATATACAGGACGCCGTTTTCTTGAAGATCAAATATTTGGTTAGAATTTTTAATTCCTGGCCAAAATAGTTTTCTGATTTATTTAATATTAATACATTTTACATACTACATAATTAACATATTAATACTACAAGGCTTCATTTTTCAGGCTACACATATCCAAGATTAGAAAGAAATCTTTCACCTTTGAACATTCAGTTTTATCTATAATGGGTAAGCCAAAATAAATTTAAATGCATGCTAATTGACAATAATAATAATAAGATCTGTTCCCCGTTAATGATAATAATTTTTGTTCAGTTGTATATCATGGGTTTACTCCTAAAAGTGACCAAGTCAAAAAACGTATTTTGTCTAAAATCACATTTAAAAGTTCTTATCAGTAGGAAAAATCAGGGTATAATATTCTCTTCATATTGCAAATTTACATCTTGACTTGGACAATTTTTTTTATAATGAGTTGGCCCTTATATAGGACTTCAACTCATTTTTCTTTATTTTTAAATTGGTCACTTTTTGCAGTGCACCCACGATACAAATATATACCTAAAATAAAAGTTAATTAAGGTCCCTCCTTAATGAGGAATACTTACACTTACATAAGGATTTTCCGCAATGTTCCATATAATTGTCAAACATTCATTCCAACAGGCTCCAAACATTAATAGGCAATCTTAAGTGAACAAAATGGATAAAATTAAGCATGTAGTTTTTTTTATTATTAAAAATATAATTACTTTTTTTCACAATTGCTAAATACGTATTTAAGAAAAGCGCAGCATCCAGTATCTCATGTTACCGTTTCTTTACTTTATACAGCCTTTAATTTGTTTACTTAAAAAATACGATATAACTCATAATTTTTGTATTTAAAAAAATAACGGAATAACCAAGAGACCCCATCTTAAGGTTATTTATCTTTGGTTCCTTGCTAGATGTTTGCCATATGTATATTTAGGAAAGTATTTACCAACCAGTGTAGTTTGAATAATTGTTATTAATTTTCATGTACTTTTAGCAGATTTATATTAATTAATTAATTTAGAAAATATTAATAGATTAACTAATTGCTTATCTAGTCATCAAAATTAGCTAATTTAGGCATTTTTTTCTGAATCCATGGTAGAAGTGTTACACTACAACTTTTAACCATTTTCTCAATATTTCTCGTATGCGAAAGACCTATTTGTTGATTTTTCCTTTCACTTAACATTAGTTACAATTATTCTAGCCACTGGTGTGACTACTAATTTTGGTGTCACCACAATTTTTAACAGGTAAACGAAGGACTACAATAAGTTTGTCATAGCAATAAAATAAGAACTTTTTTTACCTAACTACTAACATATATAGTTGTGATTATATAATTTTAAATGTCTCAGCGTTTTTTTCACAACATAGCTGGTCAAACTTGTTCCTAACTAGTTTTCTTTACCTTTGTGTTAAATATCTAATATTTGAGAACACTCAAATAAGCGAAGCTTCCCAAAAAATTGTTGTTTGAAACATAGACGAAAGAGATAATAAACAGAACAAGAACTGGTTTCCACATAGCTTTATGGAAAAAGCAGGAGACTAAACACTGATCAATGGATGACTCCAGGGTCCTCCCAAGAAAAATTTAATTCTAAGTACTTTTATAATTCAGCAACACAGAATGTAAATACATGGCACCAGGTCATGTGAAGACCACGCTTTGTGGTCATAGAATTTGTGAGACAAAATAATAACATCAACTTAATGAATAAGAAAATTTTAATAATAAAGGAAAATAATAAAATGTAATTTACAGTAAAAATTTTATTAATGATAAAAAAGAAAATTACAGGTCCTTGACTTCCCTAAGACGCCTTACAGCTGACCTAACTGAAGTTGCAGCAGTTGTAGCAACTACCCAGGCTCCTCCCGCAACAGTTCTCTTGCATCGCTTGCATGACCAAATGCCCACGCATGTCCTTTTCATTGCGGTCTGTGGAAATAAAAAAAAATTACCAAGCATGTCTTGTTTTGTTTTTTTTACCAACAGTAATATATAACAATTTGAACAAAAGACCAAAAATGAAGAAAGAAGTCAGAGGGCTCTCATATTGTGCAGTTGAGTTAGTGTAACTGCTACATAATTTGAAAGTTGTGGGGGGTTCACATCTCTTGTTAAAAGGCAAATTCACTTAATACAGAATTGGGATACTGGGCGTTAACAGGGCCTAGAAAATATATTTAAAAAAATGAAAATGGTTCAAAAACTACTTTTTTTTAAAGAGTATTTGGTAGATCCAAAATAAGGAAAGCCCTCAAAGAATTAAACCATTATTTCACATCACATGACCAATGTTTTTCTAAGTATATTTAAGATAAATTTCTTATTTACCAAAACACATTAATTACAAACTATATTGTATTTATGAAATGTAGAGCAATCTAGCTAATTCGAACTATTTAACGTGAGAAATGCACAATAGATATAGTTTGATATGCATAGAATGTAATCATATGCATTACATGTAGATGAACACTTATATATTTTTTCTTTTACTTGTAATAGTTATTTGTTAATTCACTTATTAACACCTTTATTTAATGCATCATGGAGCCGCTGAAGAAGAATCCTCTTTGTATATCATTTGATGCATTGGTTTGGATTTCCTATAAAATCATGTTTCCTATAGTGGTTACTTGGTTTTTGCTTTATTTTTTCAAAGCACCCTGTACCAATTCCTCATCTGCAAACTTGTTTTTCTTTAATCCACTGTTTCATATATCTTCGTCGTTCACAGTAACAGCAGAATTTATTTCTCAAACCAAATGAGAAATTATTTGCTGATTATCAACAGAAGCTTCTTCAGAAACAAACTAGATCTTTCCACAATTAGTTACATCAACACCATCATATGATTTTGGGATGGACAAACTTCCAAGCTATGGTGAAGAAAACACAATTAAGATTTAAGTCAAAGTTATATCTCTCTTCTGAAACTACCACATGTAACAGTGGTTACATTCTTTCTTGCAATGTGGTTATATAGCCTGAATCATGTTCTGATTTAATGCCTAAAAGTGTAGTAGTTAGAAGGTTAAAAATTGGCATAATGTCACTTACACCCGGATGACCAGGCTAGATGTCTATAAGAGCTTTTTCACCAATGCTTTTGTTATAATCTCCGATTGTGGACCAACCAACATATCCTCAGGCAAAATTAGTCACTTCTCCCCCTTGTTAAGATGTTGCTACTAATTAATGCAGCACTAACCGCTAATAGTTAATGTTTTGTAGTTCAGTCATTTATATATCCATGAACCATCAATGTCAAATAAGATACTGTGGTTGAAGGGAAGGGGGTCTAAGTTTATAGAGAGTAAGAAAAGCTAATCGGAAAAAATACCAAGAAAAGTCTCAAAAACTAACTCAGCTGGCCCATCTGAAAAGAGGGGCCTCGCCGACATATTTCCTTTGAATCTGACCACTCAATATTACTACTGTTCCTATTAATTACACATTGACATAAACAAATTAAAAAAATGTTTGGCCTACAGATGTTCAGATTAGCAAGTTTGAACTGTATATAAAAAAGAAACAGATGACCAATATCTAGTTGTAGCACACGAGTATCAAATTTTATGATTTAACATCCTTATTTAATTTGATAGGACTAGCATAGTTATAATTACGTAATAAATTGTATAAAACCCAGTCCATAATAACCATAGAGCTAATATTTTGCTATATTTATTTATTGAAGGTCACAAGGATGCTGATAAAAAAAATACGGCTGACGATAAATCACTTAAATAATAAACTTTTTTTTCTTAGACATCAACACCCTAATTAATAATCTGTTATATTTGTTGGGACTTAGGTGGATCAATAAAATTGGTCTTTAAATAATTTTTCATTTCATTTGGGTGATACCTTCAAAAATGGGCTAAATCACATTGAAAACTATTTCCCTAACTGTCCAGCATGTAGATGCATTATACTTAACTGTAAGTCATGAAAACGAACTGGTAAGGATCAATGTTTCAAGACAATTTATTTACAGACTGACCAGGAAATTCAGCTATACCATTGACGAGGTAGCTCATAACTAAGGTGAATCAATGTATCAAATTTGGTCAGTGAGAAGTATAGACCATACTGAAATAAAACATGGTGAAAACAAATCCATGAGAAAAATATTTTCTTCGTGGGGCAAAAATAAGTAATGTTGTTGAAATCGTAGTATGAAGCAATTAAACATACCTTTCCGCAGAAAGAGCAGGGGTATTTTCCATGCTGAGTAATTTCCATCTTCTTAACCATCTTCCTGAGGGAAGCTCCATACCTGGTACCATACTTACCAGTAATCCCTACCTTTTTGGTATGTTTAGCCTGGAATAAACAATCATACAAAGAATAAAGTAAATATTAGCTAGGAGAATAATAATTGAAATAAACAAGCGAAAATCAAACCAATAAATAATACAACAAAGTACAATCCGAGCCTGGAACCGTAAGGCAAGGACCAATTAAAAAAAAAAAAATTAAATCGTAATTCAGGTATTTAAATAAAACTTTCAGATCACTAATAGCTACGAATGAATATTGTAACAACATGAGAAACAGAAGATGATAAAATAATTTCAATTACCATTGCGTTGCTTTAGAAGTAACTGACGACGGAGGTTAAGCACGTGAAAGTCAGAAACAAAATGGCCTAGCCCCCGACCTGTAAAATCAGCGAAAAAAAACTTTTAAGTCTTGTTAATTTATTGGTTTTAAATCAAATAACAACTATTAAACAACATAAATAAAATATTTTTTTCTTGTATTTATGGCTGACATATCTTATTTATTTGGTGAGCTAAATTATTTAACTAAGTAAAGAAAAAAACAAATATTTAAAACAATATCATATTTCTAAAAACAAATTACATATTTAAATAAGAATAAACTCTTCAACAATAATTAAATGATTTCAGATAATTAATTGTAGATCTATTATACAATGTTTGACATTTCTTACCTCTATGTTGTTATCTGTTAACCTGCATACTTTTAATTAGAAAAATTTCCACTTCAATATTTATTTTGTTTTAATTTAACTCAATATTCGTTTTGTCTAGCTCCAATTGTGAAAAATATTACCGATTATTGGACATACCATTTCGTTCAATGCTAATCTGAGCTAATTCGCATTAAAGTTGCATTGATAAGGTATTGCTTAGGCTATACTGCTTGAGCTGCCCATCAAGCATTTTATCAGTAATAATTTTTGACAGTTTGTCGGTGTCCTATGAAGGGCTGCCAAGCTTACATCATGAGAAATAGATATAAATGTTTCGTTAGGTATTTGGACATACCTACCAATTTAAAACTGTTCATAGTTATTGAGTAATCATGACAGATTGATTAAAGAGGTTTTAATTAGTTATATGAAAATGAGTAAGCCATCTAAAAGCAAAAGAGCTACTAGTTCTAAAGGTTCTAGACAAGATAGAGAAACTGCCCAGTTTATAAACACTAGTTTTAGATCTGAAACTGATGGTGATGCAAGTTTACCTCATATTTTAAGGTATTTATTTCCCTTCCTGGTTGTTGACATGTAATGTTCAAAGATTTTGAATGTTGAAGCAGATTATTTGTATTAGTAAATTTTATAAAAACGCAAATACTTCATATTTTCTGTCATCTGATATTAACAAGTTGTGTGATTATTGAAGTTTTTTATAGTTTCTTTAATTAATGACTTATGATTGATTTAATATCAGTTAAGGAGAGTTCTATATTCCTATCTATCTATCTAGTATCTAGTCCTATACCCTTTTGAGGGATTTAATTTGATTATAGCTCATTGTTATTACAACTTGGCTTAATCTCAGATATATTATTTTATCCAGGCAATCCTATGGGAATGTGTGTCTTAACTGGCAAGAGAGTGGCTAGCAGTTAATAAGTATTAACCAAGCTTTAGCTAAGTAGTGCTTAGATTTGTGACTATCCTTCTTGTTCTTTCCAACTCCAAGACACATTAGTATGACCCACCCTTGCAAAGGGAAAATTAAAAAAGGTTAAAATGAATCACTCTTTGGTTGGCCCAAAATTGGACCACCTTAAATAATTACAAAATTTCATTAGGCTAAAAAAAAATGATCCTGCTAGACTGATTCCTTCAGCCTTATATAATGTAATTTCACACCTGTTCCTGCATGTTTACATTTCTATATTAACACTGAAAAAGCATATTAAATTGTTAATGTTATTTCCTTTAAGCTAAAAGACTTTATATCAATTTGACAAATCATGAAATGTCTTCATTTGTTTATTCAATTTAATAAACAAATAATTAAGTATAAATATATTTTTTAAGTGTAATTGAAATTATCAAAGTTTTTGCCTTGCCATGTGTATTATTTGAAATAGTTGTAGTGTTGTGTTATGGGCTTCATACCTCTGTTTATAATGTCTCCTGTGCTAGAGTGATACATACAACCCTCTTCTAATAATTCACAAGGGTGTACCCTTCCCCTCAAGGTAGTTAATTCGCTTGCTGGTAGTTGACATGTAATATTCTAGGCATTTTATTCCTAGCGTTAATTATGCAATAATTACTACTTTGCATTAATTATATAAGCACATTTTTTGAATAACCAAATTTTATAGAATACTGCTTTCGGTCATTCGTCATTTACAATTTTTGAATCGGTTAACATTGAGATATGGTTCAATCGAGACATTGCTATTAAAGAGTGGCTTTAGTTGAACTAATAATAATAATATTATTATTTAGAATAACTAACTGCTTGATAATAGAATTCGTAAATCAGTAATAGCCATTTCCGTATAAATGTTTCACTTTAAAACATGTATTTATATTTAAACTAACTTCTTTAACTGAGACAAATCATATGCGAGAAAATCATAGTGCCCCTTTTGTTACGAAAGCAGGCACGCAAGGAATTTTCCCCATTTCCTTTACTCTGGGTAATTTTTGTTCAGTTATCAAGTTTATTGTTAAAATGGATGATTTTTCTACTATTGGCGGTAGGGAGTGAGCTACAAAACACCAAGTCTGAATATAGGATTGTTACCTTAATTGCCCTCCCTACATAAGAATCGTGGTTGTGAAAGAATGGTGTGGCCCTTCCCAAGTAGGAATTGATGTAGTGTATGTCCATTAGACATATTACTCTTTCTCAAGAGGCCTATACTCAACTTGGGGATTAAAGATGCTACCTGCAAGTTACCACCCTTCTCTAACCATAGTCAGGGAGGATATAACATTGAACCAACTTATGTACCATCTTAATAAAAATTAAGCTCATTCTGTTTTTTGAGTGTGGGATATGAACTGCACTGATCGCTTCAGCTCTTCTAATCATTTAAACCTCACGTATAAAAATATGTTCATTATTTTTAGATTAGAGTCTTTTCTTCCAAAGCCTGGTTGAGGTGCAACTGAATGTGAGGTCCTGGGAGAAAGTTTTATTCCCATATAAAAATAGCATATCTTATAACCTAACTGACTTCAATAGAATTTGAAAAAGGCGAACTGGAATGAATATTCTTAACTGACATGGTTGATAAAAACATTGAATTAAGCTACAGAACAGGGGTGTCCAACCGCACAAGTGCTACATTTTACAATAATATCAGTTTTCTAAAAGGCTAAAATTAATTTAAGCTAGTGGAAATTAATGATTAGCAAGTAGGTTGTACATGGTTACTCCTAAAGTACATTTTTATTGTATAAATAATTGTTATTAAATGTTTTCATTGCGTAGGTATATTCTCCAAATTTACAAAAGGGGAAAAATATTTTTAAAAACAAGCGCCTATGCTACATAGAAATAATTATTGTGTGTGAGGGGGGGGGGGTTACAGCGGCATGCCTCAATTTGGTGAACCCTTGGATGTCGCACTTGCTTTAAAATGGTGGGGCTCCCCTGCTGCATAAGAATCTAATCAGGTGGCAGAGATTAAACCCTTAAATCTATTCCTCACGGTCATGCTAAGAAATACCTCTTTTTGGACTGGCTGGAAAACAAAAAAAAAGAAAGAGATGATTGCCAGCATTATGATTATAGTCTTAATGATATAATCATTCTCCTTAAATATATAAAACCCAAAATTCAATTTTGGTCAATTATCAAAAAGGACATAGTTAGAACTCTCAAAGTCAGGCAATGAAAAAGAAAACCAATCCCATGTTGCTAAGGAAGGTGGTCACATCATCCTTAAATATAACTAAATAGTTCGTACACGTATCGTTTAGAACTCTAAATCACAATACTCTAACAATTGCAAACCCAAAGTTACACTGCTAAACTCAATTTGAGATCGAACGGTTCAAAAAAAAGTTGACCTTGCTATTGTTATGAGTAAAAATTTGGACCTGATATTTCCTGCAGGAATTCTCAACCTATTCATTAATTCAAGGAAACTATGTGCTGTTTAAATTTCTGAGTACAGTCTGAAACACCCTCTTCTCCACCAAACTGACAAATGCTGAGTTATCATAATTTTGAATAATGTCTGACTACCTTTCCTGGTAACTAAACATAGAAATTGCATACTAGCATTTTCTCTGAAATTTTTTAGTGGATGTTACTTCAAATATTTGGGTTAGATGGTATTTATTACTTGGACTTATAGGATTTTTTTATCTTCAAATATTTCATTACATTATACTCTTTTACCAAAATAACAGATAATATATTAAATCTTTTATTAATAAAAAAAAATTATTCATTACATATTTAGATGACACATTATAACTAACTGAATGTTTGTTTTTAAAATACAAACCATTGTCAAGGGGACATGTTACATACAATAAATGTATTTTCCTTTCATTTAAAAAAAAAAATATTGTCATTAATAGTCGTACCTTTTACTCAATATATATTCAGCAGTTTTGAATCCTTGAACTTTTCTTTTAAATTTGAATCACTTTTACTATAACCACTGCTTGTGAGATTTTCATCTGATGTTAGTTTACTTGAATGTGGTTAATAGCTTCAATGTATTTTGTTATCATCCTTCAGGTTCAGTTATGAGATCTAAATTGTAAAAACTGAAGATTTCCAAGGCCAGACTTCTCCCCTTAATTAGCCTTCCATTTTCTCATTGTACTGTAATTACTGTAGTTCATGCTCTCAAATATATGCTGGTCTTTGAATTATAAAGAAAATATATATATATATATATACATATTTATTAACCAAGAAGCCTGAATGTATATTATTTAATATAATTTAAAAATTTAGTTATGTTGCTACTTTTTTTAATCTAAAACAATTTCTTAAATACTTTGTTCTTGGGGAAATATTCAGGTAGAATGTGACTTGGTTTCCTTTACGTACTTATCTACTTGGATCTTGTAGACATTTAATTTTTAAATTAAATTATTTTATCAGCATACTTGACAAATAAACTCTGTCAGCTTGCGTTTAATTTATATGTTGTTTTCTTTAACTTACTCTTATTCTGTATTTGTGCTTATGATGTAAAGATTAATTAAGGGTATAACTTCTGTTTTTTTTTCAGGAATAAACTTCAAGATTTATTTTCTCAAATTGAAAAGGAATTTGAAGTGCTGTACAATGAAAACTTAACATGTATGAAATATTTAATAATTTTCCAAAATATATTGTTTTATTATTTTTTGTATACATAATTCTTAGGTGGCAAAGGTATTATCCACACAGTGAAAGGCTGACCTAATTCAGGCAACCTAGCAACAATACCCTAATGAGGAATCATGTCTGTGGATTCTTTCCTCTTCTTATTGCATTTCTTACAAGCATATCATCACCTCTCAGCTACAGTATAGTAAAGATGTCTTACAACTTCTAAAATAAAGTCAAAGGTACAAATAACAGGCTGGGCTCACTTCTAATATCATTTGGTGGAGTTGGAGTCCAGTGAAACAACAGTCATACTGTACATCTCAGCAGAACCAGAAAACTAGACTCCACGTTCAAACTTCCTTTTTAGGATTACTACTCTTGTCATCTAGAGAAGAACAGTGAAGAAGAAGAATGCAATAGATGATCAAGGATCAGCTATTTTTGTTTTGTTAATATCAATTACACTGATGGACAATATTAACGCCCTTATTTTTTGAAAGATTTCCAATTCCAAAAACTTAAAAAATATTTTCGGTTGAAAAAATAAGTCAATTGAAAACGAAATTGTATTTTACACAGATAATTGAAGGCACATAATGAGTAAAAGAAAAGATAAACCTGAAAAAATTTTTTTTAAAGAAAACATACTCAATAACGGCTATTTCCACCTCTGGCACAAATCATGTCTGTTAAACACCCGCATAACAGCTAATTCAGTACGAGCATTAAAGAAAATGCCACCTTGGGGTCCATACAACACGGCACATACCTCTCTCCTGGTAGTCTCCATGTAAAATTATGGCTATCTGAAGTCATAAGACTAACTCTCACCTCATCTGTAAAAAGAGCTCCCTTCCTGTTTTCAAAAGTCCAATTCATATGTTCACGTGCAGACTGAAGCTTGGCCATTGTGTGAGCTGTGATAAGGAGAGCTCCATGGGCAGGATATCGAGCCCTTAGGTTATTTTCATTAAGCCTTCTTCTTACAGTCCTGCTGGAAATGGAAACATTTCGGGCTTGCCTTATGAGACATTTTATCTCATTTCCTGTGAGGCTCCGGTTTCTCAAAGCCAGGTGCCAGATGTACCTATCATCTCTTTCGTCTGTACATCTAGGCAGACCCTCCCCCTTTCTTCCTGGGTAACACTCTGTCTCCCTAAATTGCTTTAGAGCCCTGCCTATGTGATTTACACCCAATCTCCTTCATCTATCAATGTCAAATTGAGACTTGATCCAATTTCATCTCCTTCACTAAGGTCCCGGCTTAGTTTAAAGACAGAAAACAGTGTAGTCAATACATTAAATATTATGTTGGTAGAACCAATAGAAATAATTTATCAGACGTAAAGAATGGCCAAAACAAAAACCAAGCCGTTTCTATGAATTCCATCTACAAAAGAAAGGGAACCAGGATACGCCCTATATCGAGTGGCTTTGGTACACTATACTACTGAAAAAAATAATCATAATAATAATAGGTTAGAAGAAATAATAATAGAGAAGAAAAACTAATGTACAAGAATGCTAAGAAACCCACCAGGGGGTACAGAGGGCTGTACCCTCTAAATACATCCGATCGTCAAGTGAAGTCAGTCCTACTAACATTCCTCTTATAACCAACCGTCTAACAATGAATATTTATTTGAGAAAGACTAAAGACTTTTTGTTTAAAAGCCACAAATATATTTTGTGGAAGCTGGAAAAGTATTATTTCTACACAAACCCTAAACTTTAAAATTTCAGATGAATTGAATCATTTTTACTACTGTAAATTACAAATGTAATGAATACCTCCTCCATACAAAATACATTTTGCAATTTATAATTTGAACCTTAAATTGTATACACCCTCATATTTTTTATTTTATTTTAGTGCAAGAAAAGATTGATTGTTTAAATGAAAAGCTGGGAAAAGAATGTTGTCTTTCCGAGAAACATGCTTGTAGCGACAAGCAAAGTGATTCTGTTGACCATCCTGAAGTTCCTTTAAAAGTTAGTTCTAAGCAGAAAGGTAAATATGTGATAACAATAATTTGTCTTTGCTATAATTATTACTTTCTTAGTCATAATGAGTTTTTTAGGAGTTTATTTCATAAGGACATTAATACAAATTTCATGAAGAATGGCCATTTATTTTATAATGCTTCATTAAATATCATCTCAGAGTATTATTGGTTCTCGTCTTAAATAGATTCTACATAAACTGTATTTCTGCCAAATTTCTAGCAAACCTGGCAATAAATAAGAATTGTGGGGATTCGGTGAAATAAGCAGTTGTTCCACATGTTCATTGGCTAGAGTGTGTTTCCTCAAACATAAATGTGTCTTTTAGGCCATTTTATGAATTTTTTGTTATGAAAACAGATCAAATGTAATTTGAGGGAATGACAAATAAGGTGATAAAAAAAAGGGATACCCATTTCATTCATATTTTGCTATGAATAGCCAGTTAACCCTTAACAACCTGGGTAAATAAGTTGTTTGTAGAGTGTCTCGCTTTATTTTGTGTTGTTAGGCACTTTTTTTGCAGACAACCAATATCCTACCCTTGGTGCTGTGCTGTACCCCTCATTATGGCTGGCCAGTTACCAACTCCAAGTGATCATTTTTTGCAGTTTTTAGTTTCTTCTGCCCCCACTTGAGCAATTCGTCTGTAATTGCTCTAAGAAACTGTTACCTGAGATATCTACACCACTATTCTTCTTCTTTTCTTCAATTTTCTCTTATATGGTTCTAAGAGCAGGAATTCCTCTATCTTTCTCAGAGGTCAGATAAGCCTCTTTTTCTCCAGCACCACACAGGACTGAAGGATATTATGCTCATTTTAACTTTTGCAAATTCTTATTTGAGCTTAAATGAGATTTGAAAATAAAATAAATAAATAATATAACTTTGACAAAAATAAATTTATTTTATAAGTTAAAGCTTAATATCTCAGGTGGGTTCCTACCTTCCATTGGAAAAATTTATAATGTTGAACTAATAAAATTATATAAATAAATCCAAATTTATTAATCGGCTGATTCCTAACCCCACTGGTTCTTCCCCATAAGGCTCATGTTGTTTCAAAACACTAACTAAAAATAATCTAGATCCCATCGCATTCTCTAGCCATGGCCTCCTCATATTTCCAATATTTCATGAAATATTCTGTATTTAATTATTTCTTATTAACTATTTTTTATGGACCCAATTGTCACTATAATAAATTCTGTGATCTGTTCTGTTTGGCTGTCATCCCTAAGGCAAGTTTCACCAATGCCATATATTTTGCACATTGCGGTTAGACATCAGGTGTAAGATCATGCATGAATTTTTGAGCTGTTGTTAGCCATCGTCAGAGTGAAATTAAACAGTTCTTTCTTTCCACAGCTTTATTAAATTATGCTTGAATATTTTCAACAGACTAGGACATTACCTTTAAGGGTTTGAGCTGTAACTTTTGTGAGGTACATGCAAATGTGATCACATTCAAAGACAAGATGTCATGATATTTTTAAATTAATTAATTAATTTTAAACTTTTTCATCAATTAAAAAAAAATCTAAATGAGACAATATAACAATAAAGAATTGAATAAACATACAAAATCAACAGGCCTGTTACAATTGAATAATATTCACTCAATAACAATAAAAATGGAATAAACCATTTCTAAGTTCAAAGCTAGCTAAATCACTAATACACCAAACACATTTTATTAGACAACATAACCAATATTCACAATATACATGCTTATTACAGGTATACAAATGATTGATTGCTTGTAAATTCTAAAAAATTGTAACCTGTAAATTTAATAACCGCAGATGACCCTTATGGGGAGACGCAGTACATAAATAAACATGTTAGCTTTATCTATATTTTTACTGTTCGTTTTGTAGCATTATATCATTCAAAATGTAATTTACTTCTTATACTTAATATTTACTTACTTATAGGACCTAGTTCATCTCAGAAGTTGAAAACAGCTCATAAGCTCAAAGCTCAAACTAGCAAGATTGTGTCAAGCTTTAAAACACCAAGTGTAAATTGCAATCTAATAAAAGAATACTTGGGCCATCGAGATGGTGTATGGGATGTTTCTGTTGGCAAACCTGGACAGTTTGTTATAGGAACAGCATCTGCCGGTAATAACTTTTCAAATAATTGTTATCTAATAGTATTAATGATAAACATTAGTTACCTTAAATAACGTTTAGAAGCTGTAGAGTTTTAGTCTTAAGTGATAGCAATTTTTTCCTAGTTATAAGTTGTTGCTTTTAAATATCTTAACCCCTGTTGATTAATGTTCAATAGCAATTCCTTCAAACTTTTACACTTTAATGATAATCCTTACAAAGTTCTGTTCTTATGGCTAGACTCTATGTCCTTCTATTGTGCTTCCCTATTTCCCCCCAAAAGAGATTTTTCTGTCAGTTTAATAACTCTATCTCTTCAAATGCTGTTAGTGGGGCAAAAAAGAAAGTCAGGTAATGACTCAATATCATAATTTATACTTGATTTTCATTTTATCTACTATACAATGAGATCATCTCTGTTCCGTTCTAATACTTCTATGTCCCTTCAAATTTTTCTGAGCACTCCCTTTGGGTCGAATACAGGGCAAGTTTATATTTCAGCTGGCTCACACAGTTTTTCTTTGGCTAGTAATTATTAATAATAGTGGTTCTCATTGAATTGACTTATTTTTGTCCCTAAAAACAATTTATTTTTTTTCATTACTAGACTGTGTACAATACGTTTTTGTTTAAATTGACTTGATAAAGTCAAACATTGATCAATTTCAAGAAGCAGATTGGATAATCATAGAGGCATGAAAGATTTGGCCAGATGTTGAAGTATCACAACTGTTAGAAATATCTGTAATAAATTCCTCATAAGTGATCTTCTAGAAAGTAGAACTGTAACTAATAAATTGTCTCTGGTCTACATAAAATTCATTTTTAAACTCAGTGCAATGCATTTTGGTGTTGTGTGTTTTTACATATTACCTATTAATAAACTACTTACTTGGTGGAGATTTACTTTCCTGTTTTCTTTTTAGTATTACTACATTGCATCATATGAATAAATAATTAAATTCATGATTTAGGAACTCATATTCTAGTCGTGGTCAGGATTTACACCTCAACATTTTTATAGTTGAAAATATTTAATAGAAAATGTTATTGATGTTTAAGGAATAATTTTTGAAACTAAAACTGAAGATTTTCATTGGATCCCACTATTATTAATAATTACTAGCAAAAGAAAAAATAAGCTGGTAAGATCTGGACTTGGACCCGAATCCTCCCCAATATTTAGGCTCTTCCAACCATGCTAGAGCGGTCAATTTCTATAGATTGTCCACTCTTTTTTGGCTAGCTCTATTGGTAGAGCCCCTGAATAAATATTGGGAAAGTACTGAACCTGCCAGTATATTTTTTCTTTGGCTATTAATTATGAAAACTAAAATTGTTAAGATATTACATTAAAGTCACCTAGTTCAGTTCATTACTGACTTCACACAAATTTCTTTTCAATTGATATAATTATTTTATTAAATCTATTTAAAGCACAATTTTACTCTTAACATAATTTTTATTTCAGATTTAGTTATAGTTTTCAATAATCAAGTTTTATTATGTAAGCTTAGTGAAAAATTGCCCAACTGTTTTGGCTTTACAATCTTTGTTTTGCTATCGGTCATTGCTTTATTAAGGAAATAAATTTGTGTTTTTTGTTTAGACCATACTGCCTGTGTCTGGGGCATCGAAAGTGGAAAATGTTTGCTACGCTACACTGGTCACTCAGGATCTGTTAACTCTATCAGATTTCACCCAACAAAAGATTTGGTTCTTACAGCAGCTGGTGATCAATCAGCACATGTATGGCAATTCGCCTTGAATCTCCTAGAACCTCAGGTGAGTTGCTATATGGGGGTTCCCTAGATCCACAATTTATAGTAGAAATAACAATAAAATAAATGATCATAGGATGTGCACCATGTAAAAATTTATTTATTAGAATAAATACATTTTTCTTTTTGACCACTGGGTAATGATATAGATGGAACTATCAGTTTATAATAATGTAATTTAAGATGTGTAAATATTTCCAAACTTTTAGTTCTTATTTAAATATATATATATATATAACAGGATGTACATGGTTTATTGATAAGAAAATTTTGTTAGCAATACTTAAAATATTATTTTTTTTTTTTCATTATTACTATTTTTTGGAGGGTTTTTAGTTGGGGATCAACAAACCACCTGATAGACTGGTAGTTTAATAATATGCTTGGGATGAAAAAGGACAAGGACCTAGGAAGCCTCTAGCGGAAGTTGGATTTATTGGACTGGGGTTTTTGCCCTGGGTGTAAATTAAAAAATATAACTATGGAATTCTGGGAGGCAGAATCGAAGTAGAAAAAATTTTAACAATTACTTACCCAAAATGATAACTTTGTGTACATGCTTACACAATGGGCAGCTAGAAGGATGACTAGTGGATGTAAACTAGAGATAGAAGAGATGTACCGTTTTAGTTTCCGTCTCAGCAAACACAACAAATACAGAATGTGAATTGACTTTGTCGGAGAAAAGAGAAAAATGTGTGGTATGGAGTGGGAGAGGATGGATATATAGATAAAAAACACACTTTCTTCCTGAGTGAGAGTGCATTACACCGGTCAGCTTGGATCTTAGGGTGGTAATAGAGTTCATCATGACTTCTCGGAGAAACTTCACACTAAACATCATGGACAATATCGGGGTAAATAGGTTTTGAACTCGTATAAAGTTTCACCCCATACTTCAGTCTTTCCATATTAAATTTTAAGGTTTAATTATTGTATGTAAGCTCGTGTGTATCTACTCATCATTCCTTTTATTTAAAAAAATCTTTCATCTTCTCATAAAGTAGGTGAATATATAGAATTTGCACTTTGCCCTGGCAATCCCAATTTAGTGTTATTTATTTATTTTTTCAACATTTTAATTTGTTTATTAAGATATTAGTTAATTTATGAGTGAATCCTGTCCATGATACTTATCCAAGGCCTCGAATGTTACAAAAGTATTAGAACTTAATAGGTAGTCCAGCTCAAATACTCAGTAGATCTCGGATACACTTTATACATACATTCTTACAGCAACATAACTTTGATTTTTCCACATCAAATCCTGGATCAATAGACCAAATTAATCAAAGCACCCCTCCAGACTGATATCCGAAACACTGTTCATAAAGTTATAAACTACAGCATACATTTTAAACCTGACAACCAAAACGTTTCTAATATTTATTCATACATTTTCCCTTATTTCAGCATTAAGGGTTATTCTTAATTAAAGCAACTGATGACACCATCTATATAATAACCGTCCTGCCCCAATGTTGAGATCGTAAATTGATATTTTTCAATTTAGAAACCTCCATTGTCTGATGAGGAAGGTGCTTGTGAAGTAGAGGAAGACCCTGAAAGGCTGCCAATTCTTCGTACACCTATTGCTGAATTGATTGGCCACAGCGGTGTTGTGGCTGCTGCTGATTGGTTGCCTGGAGGAGATCAAGTTGTAACAGCAAGTTGGGATCGGACAGCTGCACTCTATGATGTTGAAACTGGTGATCTTCTACAATCTCTCACAGGTATTTCAATGAATTTTGTTGCTTTTAAGAATATACATTTCATAGTAACTTTGTAGTTGAAATTCAAAAGGGCAATTATAAAAAGTTCAGAAAGAGTGATAGTTTATTTTATAATATTTCCTTTATTTCAGGGTTCTATATGCTTCTAGTCTATAATTGTGTCTTTTTCAAATAATTGGCTAGATAAATTTAATATAATTAAAGTAATAGTTACCTAATGCAAACAATTATTTATTATAATATGGTACCGTTCTCGTTGTTGGGGAATGGATTGGTTTCTCCTCTCTGGATGGCTCCTTCTTCCCTCTAATCTAAAAAATGTGGTCTCTTTCAGGCACCCTGCATGGTCTAGTAACTAACTAAGCAACTCTCTTTGTCTAACACATCTGACTGCATGGGTGAAATTTTTTATTTTTCTAAACCCCAGATTGTTTATTGAGAAAATATATATAAGCCTGTACATCGGGAAGGGCTCCTTGTGCTAGAGCTGCATTTTAAAAATGCCTAAATCAAACAAATCGGGTTCCAGTCAAAATAATTATACAATGTAAACATGACCAACCAGCTGATGTGGGTTACCTCGCTCAGTTTCAATTAATTTTCTGAATCCCTGTTCATTTATTATGTTATGCAATGTAAAGAGATCATAGGTGATGAGGTTTACAAAATAAAGGATTTGTAACTAACTTACAAATTGACTTAAATGTAAATGGTTTCCTCTTCCACCACCTGGTGCCATCGATGAGGGAAGGGTGAACTAAGTAAGTAGGGTGAGAGCTAGTAAGACTAAGAATTTTTGTGTATTTGTTTTAGTTTTTTTTTGCAAAGTAGCCACAAATATGGATTTATAACTCTAGTTTGATGACCAGGTGGTACACAATGATTTTGGATTCCTAGAATGTAGTAATTAAGCAATGGTTTCTTCCCCTTCTGGAATGAGGATCGTTTTTTTAGGAAAATAACCAGCATTGTGAAGAGCTGCTCTGTGTATTTCCAATCACTAACTATTCGGCACAATGCCCATTGGTATACTGGGTCAATCTCTGTTTCCTCTAGAGGAATAATGTTGTTATCTGCACAGTACTCTTTGAGATAATTCAGGAGAATTTTCTTGAGTATCTTCCCCATGTGTGGTAGTAGGCTGATCGGATGTTAGTAGGTAGAGTGATCTGCACTCCGGGCTGGCTTAAATAGAGGAAATAAGATGACTTGATTCCACGGATCAGGAAAGTGCTGCAACCTGATGAAAGAATTATGCAGGTTGGTGAGTTACCTCTTTCATAAGTATGCCATTCTGAAATTGAGGTTTAGCAGTAGTTACAGTAGAGCCAGCCTGAGTATATTGTAGTATATCATCAGCTTGAAACCTTCTTCTTGGCATCTTTTTGTAAAACTGTTTGTACCTAATCCTACCCTTGTGCCCGGTACTCGGGAAGAATCACCTTGAGCTACTTCAGCGATACAAACATTTAGTTCTTTTCCAATTCCAGCAGAGGAGGTATGTGATAGTCCTATCCTTGCTGTGATGTCTCCAGGGGACCTTCAAGCTCTTGTTTTCGGTGGTCTTCAACAGCTTCTAGAACTTTTGTATCACCATGCATGCTTCAAAGTCGTTCATGCCACTTTGCTGTCTACTATTTTTTCATTAAGCTTTGGACTTGTTTTATAAGAAAGTTTACAGCTAACTTGGTTTGGGGATCCCTTGTTGAGCCATTTATTCTCCCGATTATTGTGTAAGGCAATAATTGAACTTCGGGAGTTCAGACACTGCTTAGTGCCAACACCATTTACGATCACTTCAGTAATGAAAGTTAATTGATGATCCACTTCTTCCTTGGGGGAGAGAACTGGCGATGTTTGTAGGTTTTGGTAAATATGTTACCAATACAGCTCCCATTCATCTTGACTGTAGTTTTACTATGTGAGGCGAGGGTTTGCCACTTTACTATCCACCGCATACATGTCTGATATGAAAAATCCAGGGCGTTGCAATTCGTGAGGCCAATGGGACTGTCTTGTGACCAGGAGATAAAGGGTCAGGTGATTTACAGGTTGGTTTGGTGGTTCTTGCAAGTTATTAATTTCATTATCATAAATATCATTAATAACTGGAGGATATTTAGAGTTTATCAATCCTTTATTGTGTATGTACTGAGTAGGATAATTGCTTGCATGAATAAACTGTTTAAGAAGAACAATAATACATACATTTTCATAAGAATTTAAATTACCGATCTTGGAATTTTCCAATAGAAGTTTTCTCTCAAGACCATGCTATTATTTCTCAAGTATTTAATAATTTATCCTACCCAGTGAGGACCTAGTTTAAGAATACACTTATTGAGGGACTTGAAACACCCATCCAAGCACTGAAGTTATTGGTTATTGTTTACTTGGCCTCTATACTGTCCCCCTCTTTAAATTGTACTACCCTGTATTATTATATATTATCCAACATTATGGTGCAATTAAATATTTAAAATGAAACTTTATTCATTTAAATAAATCTATCTATCTATGGTTTATCACCAATGACCCCCCCCCCCCTTTACCATCTTAACCAACAGCTATTAAACTCCTTATTCACTGATATTTTTTTATTTTACTTAATGTTTTTAGGTCATGACCAGGAATTGACTCACACTTGTGCACATCACTCACAAAAACTTGTTGTAACTTCTTCTCAAGATACAACTTTCCGACTATGGGATTTTCGAGAGCCTATACATTCTGTTTCTGTCTTTCAGGGGCATACTGAGTAAGCACCTTAAATTTTATTTTATTGCAATTTAATCTGATTTTAATTGTTTAAAATATATTTGATTTTGTTTTAGTACTGTGACTTCAGCATTATTTACAAAGAAAGAGGATAAAGTTGTTTCAGGCTCTGATGATAGGACTGTAAAGGTATATCTATGTTGTTTAACTTGCATTTTGTTATTCTTTCATGAATAGTCTTTATAAACGTGTTGGTTTTTTCTATAATTTTATGGCATAGCTCTTGAGGCTACACAAATGGGAACTGTCCATTCTGTACTATTCAGACTTTACCTACTATTAAACCTCAAATAAAATTGACATTTTATTTAATTGTTTGACAGTGCTGGTACTGGTGGCATGCGTCGTTCTTTTAGTTTTTTCCTGTATGTAAAATATGTGTTATTAAATTAAATCCATGATACAAAATCAAGATCTGCCATGGCATTATTGTTTAGCAGGGTCAGTTTTAGGTGATTGATATTCTCAACCTTTATTTCTTCTTAAGCCAAATTCACTGCTTATTAATTAAGTAGCTTCTCACTACCCTCACAAAGCTTTGTGAACCCTGGCCAGGTCGTTCCACTTCAGGTAATATCCTTTTGCAAGCCTAATCGGACCTGAGTATCCATAGGAGTAGTCATCAGAACAAAAAAAAACAACATTTATCAATGAGATGAGAATTTGTAGTAAGTAAATCAATAAAAATGTATTTTTTGTTTATCAAATATACTAATCCTTGCTATAATGTGAAATTTTTCTCTTGGTATTTCATGATCTAATAACATTGCTTCCCTCATTTAACATAGTATTTCTCCATCTTAGAATTATTATTATAGAAATTTTGAGAAAATTATCTTTTCATTGAACTTCTAATGATAGTGCAACTTTGACTTAGTTGTTAGCATTTTACTATTAGTCTGTTTGGTAAACTGAATAAAATAAAGAGGAAATGGTACCTAGTCTGTTGATATATTGTTTTCATTTGTAATTAGTTGGAATAATACTTGACTGTCCCTGTAATCATGTAGTTAGCAAGCTGACTTCTAACTGAGGAGACCCGGGTTTCAAGACCTGGCTCGCACTATGAGATTTTCCTGGTGGGAATGGGTCTGGGTATGGTTAACTGAGCCTCATGAGGATAATAGGTACCTATATGAATAAAAAAGTAGTGAATCCGATTAAGAAAACCAAATTTAAGGTTTAGAGGTAATGCCTAGTTGTTGGTCACACTAACACCTCAGTGCCACCTTCTGACTATGGCCTTTTCATGAGGTGGATTTATTTTTATTTTTTAAAACGTGGTCTCCAAATTACTTTGTGACTGAATTCCAGTTTAGTACAAATTAACAATTTCAGTTTTATGCCTGAAATGACTAATCCTCTTTTAGTCGTTGGTAACCGGGGTCATTCTAAGTTCTTGGCAGGCACTCTGCCTGCCTACTGAGCCACCCTTGCAATGTTTAAGCCTTGTCAATTTCTAATCTCTTTAAATGATCTATAATCTCTGAATGTTAAGACTCACAATATTTCTATTTAAAGTAACCAAGAATTGCTTGATTTTATGACATATGTATTTTTTGACAAATAATTGTAAAAGCAGTGAGATTACTTATCAGTATTAATTATTAACATTAATAGTAAAATTTTACCATTTCTTTTCTTTTTTAAGATTATTCTGAAATTCAACTGAAAAAAAGGAAACAGTTAAGAAGCAAAAAAAATTTATTTGACTTTCTTTGTAGGTTTGGGATTTGCGAAACATGAGGTCTCCTCTTGCTACAATCAGATCAGATTCACCAATTAACAAAGTTGACATATCATTGACTGGTGTGATAGCTGTGCCTCATGACAATAGGCAAATTCGTCTGTATGATATGGCAGGGCAAAGGATTGCTCGTTTGAGCCGAAGCAGCAGACAGGTAAAATCCAAGTTTCTTGATATCAACCTTAATCCCCCTTTTTTCAGTTCCTTAAATTTCTCTTAATCGGGCAGAAATTGCTTATCTATGGTTTTAACATATTGTTTTTTTAAATGTCCATCCAATCTTTCAGAAGTAATTTTTAGTAATTTGATAATATTTGTTATTACCAAATTTGGTTAAGCTCAAATTTGGATGAACATTAAAGGTTTGTAATGATATAGCAGCAGGGATTTTATTTTATTTTTTACTTGGCATGATATATAACAATAAAATATATGAATTATTATACCCCTTAAATTTTTAAATTAATTGAATGATTGATTACATACGAACAACTATTTATAATAAACATATTTTAAAGTGCTTTTTTTAATTATTTGTCTTGCAGAAAAAGAGGTGGTTTCGATTGTTGGTTCTATGTGGACTCTCATAGTCTGTATTCAATTGCACCATAAGCCGGGCAGTCTCTCTTGGAACTTCTAGAATTTCAATAAAGTTGTGAATATATGACAATACTAGTTTTTTGTATATCCGAGAGTTCTGGAGGAACTAAGTTGCATTTGTAGCAATATGTATCGCCTTATTTTGGAACACTTCTAATCTGTTCATTTTGGTGATTGGTACGCTTTTCTATACTTCACTGCCATACAGCAGAGCAGATAAGGTCTGAGATTAGACAGGAAGGTGTGAAATTGTTTAACAGAGGAGTTCTGGTTTTATTTTCGATTTCTTGTTCATCAAAGGATTAATGAGCGTGAATAAGCTTCTAAAATTTTTTTATGGATGTGGAGGTTCCAAGATTTGTCTTAGTAAACAAAAAATTGGGATTTGGCATTATTCTTATTTCATAGAATCAGAGTATTGGCTACTGTTGAATTTGCTGGTTCCGGTTTTTTTTTTTCAAAAGAGCAAAACAATTTGGCTTCATGTTTATTCTTATTTATTGCAATATACCTAATAATAACCTTTCTATAGGTGTATTGAAATTCTATCTGCTGCAAGTTGAAGTTGATTTCTTGCTGTCTTCAAATCCTTATAACATTGCAATTTGGGAACCTAGAGTTTGTGGAATATTGTTGAAGTAAAAGTTAAATAGTATTGTCAAAATTCAGAATCTTAAGGTGTACAGTCCTTCAGTGCCCTGCTGCCTGACAGGTGTTCATTTATTCTGACCTAAAATGTACAAACTGATAGAAATGATTTTATTATTGAAAACAGAAAAGAAGGAATAGCAGATTTATTTAATTTTTGTAAAATAAAATGGAATCTTGTGAAATTCACTTCGAACAAGTGTTGGATCTCTAGCCTTGCCTGTAAAAGTGGTGAAGGAGTCAGATAATCAATTTAATGAAGAAAAAAAAAAGGTAAGAATGAACTATATATCTGAGTAGGGAAGAAATATGGTTAAATTTAAGGGAACCTGCATGAAAAAACCCAAGATCGTTGAAAATGAAAATAGAATGGTTAACGACAAATGAGTGGGTCAAGCCTTCAAAATAAACAATGGTGTTAGTGAGTTAATAGGCTTAGCAATAGTTAATGAGTGAATTTAATAAGCTTGCCTTCTTGGAATTACCATTATTGTACATAGTGATTTGTTGTGTAGGCTGTTGAGAACTGATGAAATTCGTCGCCCACAATGCATTCTCTCATAAAGGATGAATGTTTTGGCACCTGCTTACGGCACTACCGCTAACTGGATGATGTTAAGGCTTGGAGAGCTGTTGCCAGACTGAACGCTGCTGACAAACTGACTTGTGTGTGCATTTATGCCCTAATGTTGTTTTCTGCTGGTGGTAGGCAGTGCGCGGTGTTGGGTAATCTTGCAGGTTGGTGTATAGGTCTGAATGGACGGGCCTCCTGGCCCTCCCCTTCTCTCTGAATTATAAATTTTGTCAGGGTCGTCATGTCAGTCCTTGACATATTATTATGTGTCTTAAGCAAACTACTTGTTTTTGCAGTTACGCACTCCAAAAATTTTTTTTTCGGAACTAAATTTAGTCATTTTATATAAATTCCATGTGTTATGGTAAATTTTTAATAAACCATCTAATTTTTATTAACAACTCATCAGAAATATAAATTAATTTTATATATTATTTCAGGGTCATCAAAGGATGGTTTGCAGTGTGGCATGGCTAAATGAGCACCCCACTTCTTGCAATTTGTTCTCATGTGGTTTCGACAGACTTACTCTTGGGTGGAACGTCCAGAATACGAAGGATATGTAATTATTTTCTTCTGCCTGGATTTTTGATCATTCGTTTCTGTTGATCTCTATTGTTTTTAATTTATTATTTAAAAGATAACAATTATGTGACAAATCATAGTCTTCATGTGACAAGATGGAATTGAGAATGATATTTTGCTTGCTCATTTACCTGACTTTATAATTTCCTGCAAGTTTGTTATAATTTCTTTTAAGGTACCTCGTGTTAAGTCCATAAATTTTCAAATGTTGCTTTCTTCTTGTCCTTAGGAATCTTCTCTCTGTAGGTCTGAATTTCCAGGGTGTTAGTAAGTTTTAAGGAGGACTACTTTAAATATTGAGAGAATACTTGCAAGTATCCAAGAAATACAGGCCCATAGAAAGAATATCCCTTTGGAAAAGTGATCTGCTACAATTAAATAATTTCTAATTAGTTTATATTTTTTATTTGTTATAATTATGCTGTAATATTTCTTTAAACTAAATTTTAACTATAACGATAATACATTTGTTTGTATCATGAAATGCTTTAAAAAAGTATCCATCTTTTTTAATATGGAGTAAAACATTAATCAATAATTTCTAGTGTAATACGCTTATTAAAATTCATTTAAAGTTTTATATATCATGTATAAATTGTTAATTATTTAAATATCTTTCCTTATTCTTTTTTAACATATATTATATTTTATGTTGTTAATCTTTGGACTAATTAAATTCAAAAGCTATTTAGTGATATTATAATATTATTATTTATTAATGAAAAATACTTTAAAAGCTCTGATTACTTTAGACTGAAAATCTGTAATAAGAATGCTTTAATATTTATGATATTATCTATTTTTTTTTTTTACTATTTAAAGAAATTTAAAATTTAGCAGTAGTGGAATAACTTATGAAACTGACTGTTATTATCTGTATTGATAATAAAATATAAACCTGCATTGAGAAATGAGACTTCATGATTTTTTAAGGTTCTAAAAATAGTTTGTTCATTATGATTTTTTTCTCGCTATGAGCATCTAAATATATTACTTTTCAAATTAATATTTTTTTATAAAACAGTAGTTGATGAAATTTTTATTTGATTTGAAGATTTTAATTTTATTAAATTAAATTTTATAGCAGGGCCCACTAATTACTTTGTCTCTTATTTTAAATATTAATATGCTTCCTAGTGATTATCCTGTTAGTTTTACTCTTATCCTAATTCAAGTTATTCCGTATTATTTTGTAGCAAAATATTTTTCATTTTATATTCGGTATGTAATATTTTGTAATTGATGTTCATTAGTTAAAAAAATAAAAAGAATCCGCTTATACTAACATTTAATGGTGATATAACTAAACCAAAAATAATATATCTTTATTGTTAAGAATTAATTTATGTTTCTATCAGGCAGATGAGCCTCTCCGTTCACCCGTTTGGCCTATAGTTGTTATAGTCTGTAATACATTAGATGTCTGTTGTGCAGTAAATGTTTCATTGCTACATTTTGGATCTGTATATCGCATATCACTTTTTACTATTTGTCACTATTTCCACTGCCCAGTAAATAGCTTTTGCTTGGCTTCAGGTCCCTCATTGTCATCTATATACATATTGTATCATTTGAATTAATTTATTTTTTTAATTTCATTTTGTTTGAAAACTTATGGATTTTTTTGTCGGAGGATTGGAAATATTTATTCTTTTTATTTTTATGACTTCAGTAAAACCCAAATTATCCGTGGTGGGCAGGTATAACCTTTCTTGGATAATCAAAAGGAAAAAATATAGTTAAAGAACTTATATTGTAGTAAGTAATTTGATTAACATGTATACCATTATACTTTATATTGGATCAAATAAAAATATTTACAAAATACTCATCGTGAGTATTTAAGTTCCATTTAAGTGGCCTACAAAAACATATATGCAATACATGGTACATTTATTAATTCATCAAAAATAATGAAATAAAATAAAAGCATTATGTTTGTATCAACAATAAACTAATTATTATTTAATTAATGAATATTTTCTAAACATTTACCCGTACGCAATAGTATCCAATAGTAAAAGGGAAAGTAACCAATTTTTTTAGGATTAAAGTATAATTTGAACCTTTAATGATTGAAAACTTAAGTTTGCATCATCAATTATTCTGGTCATTTACTGTTATAAAATTATTCATAATTTTTGGAAAACGGCCTCATAATTACTTAATTTTTTTATTTAGCGTGTTTCCAAAAAGTTTAAGTATAAAAACTACTGCAATTATGAATCTTTAAATAGGAAAAAATATCCTCGCAATCACTATTTCTAGGTAAGAGTATTCTATTCATTACATCACAATTATACGTTACTTAGAATATTAAATTAGGAAATACTCGTAAATACCATCACTGCTCATTCCACCTATGTGCCGACAGCCAAATTTACTTCACTCCTAGTCAGCTCCAATTCACCTCCCGATTGATTCAGGAAGACTTAGACCATATTGAAGCCTGGGCTTTCTCCATAATCATCGGTTGAATGTAAAGAAATCCAAAGCAATCATCATTGATTCACGTCCCCTCCTTAAAACCTTAAATGACATTCCCACCTTCACCTTTGATGCTCACCCTGTCCAATTCTCTACTTCAGTCAATAATATAGGTTTTGTCATTGACCAAACTCTATCCTAGAAAGACTGAATTTCCCACATCACCCGCCAATCCATTACCAGCCTTAAACTGCTCAATCGATCGCGCCATCTCCTCCCGTTACATACGCACCAGCTCCTGGTTTCTTCTCTTATCTCCCCCCATTTTGACTATGGTTGGGGGTATATGGTGGCCTCTGGAGATCTCGAGACTATATTAAAGTGGCTGATGAATATTTTCTTAGATTTATATTTGGGATCTCTAGGGACAGTCGCATTTTGCAGCTCTACTATGAGTTGGGATGGCTGCCTCTTCCGCCCGTCATCAATACATCCTTGGATCCCTCCTCTTCAATGCTATCATGACTAAAAAACCCTCTTACTTAACTTCCTCCAATTCAAATCAGTGATCAAATCCCACAATACTAGATCCCACACATCCGACTTGTATTTCCCTTCTTACAAATCTGCTGCCTTTGACCATTATTTTCTTATCCGTGCCACAAACCTTTGGAACTCTGTTCCCATCGTTATTCATCATTCATCACCTCTCCCAATCTTTAAATCTAGACTTAACCAGTTTCTTACCTCCCTCAAATCTGACAATTCATAATTCTTGTTCATTATTTATTTTTCATTCATCCCAACAGCCTTCCATGCTCTTTCACCCCTTATGATAATTTCTATATTTTATTTATTTATTTTTTTCAATTCATTTTAGTTTTTGTTTCAATTTTTTGCTGTTGGTTCTTTGTAGTAATCTCATATGTAAATAGCCATGGCCCATTATATTATACTTATGTACATAGCATTATTCATAAGCTTATCAAATCAGTGTAATCTAATGAATTTTTTTTTGTTGTATCAGCTAGGCATTCCTTTTCTGTTCCTTGTTATTCTTAGAGGACAATATCCCAGGATGAAGCAGTGGCTTTTGGTCCTGTAATGTTTGATTGCTAAGTATGTATAATCCATATTCCATCGTCAACAGTTAGGAGAAGATATGACTCCAGTCTAACCAGATTAGTAATAAGAAGACCAGTGCCAGAGCTACAGATCCCTACACAAGACAGACCTTTGCAGAATATCAGGTTTGGGCCATGTTATGGAATAATCTAAATATCTCGGAGGGGGGGGGGGAGTCTGTTCTTTTTCATTATCTACTCTCTTTCTTGTTCACTTTCAATTAAAAAAGTGACTAGTCCCATTTGTGAACAGAAATTTATTCATAAGTTCAATAGTCCATTCCTGATGTTCTCTTGCAAACTTCATTCTGCCTGTGTGGTGTTCTTTGATGATGACTGCCTGGCATTGGTCTCCTTGATGTCAGGCATTAATTGTTGACAATAAAATATAGATGTTTTGTACTTCAGCGATCAAGCATTACAGGTTTGAATCTGTTGAATGCCTTCAAGAAAATGCTTGATGAGTTGCTGAAACCTCAGACAGTCTGGGATCGGTCTTCTTGGTACCATTGTAGTTCTTGAGGTACATTAGAATAATGCCTTACAAGCCGACTTAACTGATAATATATGGTCATTATTAGAATGCTAATATCCTCCCTTATTCATCGCAAAGAGATTTTTTTTCCTTATCTAGACTTGCTGTCATTCTTTCCTTCTATTATTGAATACTATTGCATGAAACTAACCCAGCAGGCAAAGATTTCAATTAGAATTAAACAGTTACAGAAATATCTTGGTGTTGCTATACACATGAATAGGAGTATATTTATTTTAATGTTCCAATAGACACTTAAGATCAAAATTTTGACAGAACACACATTCAATTTAACTGAAGTCTGAGTCTTTGGCTTGAACCATTCTCTTTTCTGAAGAGCTTGAGTAAAAAAGCAGGGCTAAATTATTCTAAGTAAAACGAAGGGTGTGAAAAAATATCAAAAACCCTATTTAAAAACTTGGAAAATTCAATAATGTTAGATCAAACGTTTACCTAAGGTAATCTTGGTAAGTATAAGTATCGGTTTTTAGCAAGAAAACCTAATTTAAGGTTGAGAGGTAATGTCTAGTGCTGATCTCATTAGTACCTCTATCTCCACCTACCATCTATGATGTTAACCTTCGGTCAGCCCCTATTTTGTCATGAGGTGTCGGATTTTATTTTTTTAAATCCTGATTCTACTAGTTATGTTTATTATTCAGCTATTTTAACTAATGGGTACTTGTTTGAAATATATGACTAATTCATTGTAGCAAGAAAATAAATATTGAAGCAATATTAATTTAATAAATATAGCTTGATTTGATTTTTTAAATCAAAAATTTGTACAGCTTTTAAAATTGTACCTAAAATATTTTATATTACGATTTAGTCAAAAAGAGTTAATTATTAAAGTTGTATATTTACCTAAATCATCAGACACTAAACATCATGATTTTCTAATGTATAATATGATATCCCATTTTAAATGAGACCCTTTTTTTTTCATAACCTCTCGTTATTAATAGTATACAATTGAACAAAATAAATAATTTCTGAAATACAAATTTCTCCTCTTCCTGCCATTCACAGATGCATTTGAAGGAGTGCATAAATATAATACTTTCTTTTTGTAGTTAAAAGTAAATGTAAATGTAGTAAAAGTAACCTGTTAATATGAGACCCTGAAGCCTCCCCTTTAGCACAGCTGGTAATGTCAAGAGCTGATACCAACATTAACTTTGAATTTAGATAGAAACAGGGTATAAAGTGGTGTTACTGGTCCATACACTTTAAACTTCGTTCCATTATTTGACTGCTGATCATGCAGTTTGTGTGAATTGTGAATAAGTGAACTAACTGAATAATAACATGTCATACGACATACGAGCAAGTTTGTTACTCAACTGTTAGTGAAATCTGATTCGACATTCATTAAAAAATGGCATTACATTGCATTACTTTAAATAATTTGAAGTAATATTCATAACCAATCAAGACAACAGTAATCTGTAAATGTTGATAAAATAATTTTTTTACTGCATTTTGTTTCCTCTAGTCTCTTTCAATTTAATTAAATAAACTGTGAACATCAATCAATAAACAGATAATATCTAAACTAGTAGTTCAGATATTCAATTTATTTATCCTAACTGGGAATTTTTTTTTGGTCATTTAATGTTTTTTACATATTGCTATGATACCTAGTATTTACTCTTTATATTATTTTATGTTATATTGCTTTTATATATAAAGAGATGAACTTTAAAATATTTAAATAATTTTATGTTTTTGTTTACCAATTTGAATAACAATTTAATTAAATGATTTGTATAAATATAAATATTATGTTTTATTTTAATTGTTTATGTTATATCATTTTATGTAAACAGAATGATCTCAAAATTCTGGTAACTCATAAATAAAAACACTCGTGCTATGCTATTTTCTGGAGAACTTTTAATATTTATTTTAAATTTCCTGAATATAAGAATAACATGCTCATTAAGATAAAGCAACCCTAACATTGTATTAAATAAAGTAACAACATGAGTAGAATAGTCCTGGAAAAATACAACTTTATTGTTGTAATTTCGAGTAAAGATCTCAAAGGGAGATAATATTTAGAAGTGATTAGTTTGATGATAATAATAAATTAATACTGAGTTATGATTATGAACAAAAATTAGAATGTGGAGTCATTATTGTCTATATTTTATTATGTAATTTTTGTAAGCATCCTTAGTAAAATTAATCCTTTTTAGCTTTATATACCATTTAATGCATCACTCATTATTAAATGATCATTTTAATTTTGAGTTATGTGATTTTTGTATTTTGGTAATTTTTAATGATCTTATATTTCTGCTATTATCCTATATTAAATAGCACTAATAAAAGAGTACCCAACTATATTTTTTTATGTTTAGCTTTTGATATGAAGCAACAGTGTTGTAAAATTTAGTCATTATAATTTTAAGTATAAGTTTACGCTGAGTTTATGCTCTTTAAAAAGTCATTTTAATGCAGTTACCATAATCTAAATGGCTTCCAGCACGCTACGCTGAAGCCTTTTTGCTGCATTTTCTAGTGTTAAGTTTATATAATCTGATTTCTGATTATTTCATTGTTGTTCTTATTTCAATAAACTGTAATGTATGTCCTGTTAAATATTATTCCTTATTTTTAAAACCGTTCGTTCTAAAGAAGAAGAAAAAAAGCAATTAATAATCAAAATAATGCTGTTTCATTCTGTGTTTTGTAGACTTTTCAATCATTAATTTATTTACTTTTTAGAGATATTTTCAATACCTAATTAATTATTACCTAGATTGCATTACCTATATATTGAAAAGGTTATAGTAACAAATAGAAATATTTTAATATTCAAAAGTAATTTTTACCTATAAAAGTTTTCCTGGGAATGAGTAAACCCATTCCACACTTTTATAAATCATTTTGAATTAGCAAAGTATAGGTAAATCACCTTAAATACTGGAAGTACTAATTATCTGTTCTTGATTAATGCCCAATTTGGTGTGATGATTGGCAGCCTGGCTATTAATTATGAAGACCTGGGTTTGGTTTGTGGCTCCTCGAAGGATTTTTTTCTGAGGAGGATTAGTGTGCTAAGGCTTGGTTTAGAAAACCAACAAAACTGCATGATGATGGTCTATCATTTACTGCTCTACTCCAGAGGCTATAAATAAATCTGATAAATTTAATTTTTCACTATTTTTATTGCAAACCAGAATTTTCAATGAAGGTTAAAATATAAATAAAGTAACGGTCAATTGCAGTGTGAAACTCTATTTTCATTTGGAAATTATTTTAGTTTAATACAGCGTAATTTTGCTGTATACAAACTAATACAAAAATTCTCCAGGTTGCTGTGCTGGCCGGAAAAGTGGCCTCCAATCAATTTCAAGCAAGAAATAAAAGCTATTCTATTTGCTCTGAGGTTTATAATTGCAATGACACCCACATCTGATCCTACAGAGTATGTGGTAATAGGTGTGGCCACTGCCTCAGAAGATAACTTCAACATGAGTACCAACCATGTCAAACCAAAACTAACATACCCTGCAGACTTATGCCTTGTTAATAGAAGTAAGAACATTGTATAATTGGCAAAAACAACTACTCAAATCATTATACCTCTCTAGAATAATGTATTACCTAAAGTAAGTCAATAGTTGAAATTTATTTATGTTGGCAGCAAAGAGGTCAGTATAGTAATATAAAGCTTACATATATATTTTTTTAATTTGTAGTTAAGCTCTTCCATTTCTATTTCTGGTAGAATTTTGTAGTACCGTTACAGTACAATAAAATAAATGAAATACATATCATGAAATTTAGTAAACTGAATGGCTTGTTCAACTTAATTAAATCATGTGTTGAAACTGTGAAGGTGTTTCAGAGGTAAATCTGTGAGCAAAGCTAAATACATGTATATAACTGATCAATTATGTTTGGTTTGGTTTATTTTGTAGCCATCTAGCTAAGACCATCTTGAACAGGATGAACTAGAGTTTTTAAAATAGAGGTGAGCTGAACTGTGGCCTTAGCTTGATGAAAACATGATCATGACCTATGTCATTTATGTACTTAATCCATAAAAGAGGAGAAACTAATTTTTAGCTGAATGCCTAACTATATGAACTTGCTTTTCTGGGACCTACTATGGATATTAGCAACATCATAAAATCAGTTTCATCCCTTAACAGCCTTTGATTTTTGATTTCTTAGGTTTGCCAGTAGTTATACGTCTTCTTCCTTCACTAGCTCTGTAATGCCTTTCAGCAGAGCTTAAGCCTCACTCAGTCCATTTAGGCCATCTGCTCCTGTCCATGGCCATACATTGCATTTTGTTTACATTACCTACCTTTCTAGGTACACTTAGTTCATTTGATAAGGTCAGTCTTCTAATCCACTGGCCATATAAATAACTTTTCCTATTTTTGTCTTACCACAGGTTATTTATTCGTTTTACAAGTATTTTAGCACTCTGTACTTCCATTTTCAAGTGCTAAAAAAACAAAGGGCAAAGATTTTATTTAATTATAAATATATATATATGTGTTTGTGTTAGACTAAACTAAAACATTACTTTCAAAATTTATACAACAAAATATTTTCCTATAAAACAATCAATAACTGAATTAAATTCAACTACATTAAATGATATGTAGAACTTTCCCCCCCTTCTAATTAATAAATAGCTTAAAACCATGCATAAATTTTTCCTTTTAAATGATTAAAAAAAAAACGTTAAATATTCAATCAATGCATGAGGACAACAATGAAATAATTAAAAAAATTATACTGCCGGATCGTAGAATGGTATAATTATAAAACAGCTTTATTGTCTTCCACGACTGATATCTGTTGTAGAAAGACAATAAATAAAGCTGTTTTATAATAAAATAATGGACCAAACGCAGTAAAGAGACAACCTTTACTCCAGAATACTGTTAATGTAAACAATGGTTGACCTGCTACTGCCTTTGTATTTCCTATGGTCACTCAAAAAAAAGTGGAGGGGGAGGGTACAGGTGGGTGACTGACTCGAGAACCCATTCCCTCTAACCTATGGAGTTCCTCAAGGAGCGGTTTTATCTCAGTTTTATTAAACATGTACATGCCTGACATGATTGGAACAAACTGCAAGACTTCTACTGTAATCACAAGCTAGTTTACAGCAGCAGTTTGAGTGCAAAAAGAGTAACTCAGGCGTAGTCAGTGACGGACTTGGTACGTTAAACAACAGTGTGAACCCAGGAAAGACTGACTATGTAATCTTCTCCCACCCAAAAGGGAAAACAGCCTTACCAAAATCCTATACTATTAGAGGGCAAGATAACTCCCCCGCTTTCGCCATGTACTACCTGGATATAAAAATTGATAGGCTTCTCCACTTATCTACCCACTTTAGGAACAAGATATCAAAAGTACACCACAAGTCTTACCGGCTTTTGCACTTATTTACTTCCCCCAACTTGTCACTACATCTCAAACTGATGATTTATAGATGTGTCATCTGGCCAGATCTGCAGCTTTCTTGACTGATTCTATTTACAGTCACTTAATAACTGATAGTATACATAAACAGATCCAGACCAGAACTATACCAATCACCAGCTGACTACCTCTATCTGCATACATCAACTTATTCCAAAACCCAGTGACCTTTCCCCAAATATTTGAAACCACTAGCTGAAAATTATCTGTAGCTGTAAGTATCCTCTTACCTCCATTTTCCAATATTATGTGTTTAATTATTACTTATTTATTAACTATTTTTATGAGCCCCAATATCACTATAATAGAGTAAAACTTTTACATGGGATAGGAAATAATCATCAGATAAACCATCTTGAAAATATAGAGGTAAAATCAAATTCAATCAATAAGCAAAGATTTTAAATTCTCATCTTTGCGTGGAGTTCCCCCCACCTCGCTTTAAAAATAATGGAAAAATGTATGCATGGTTTTAATCCATTCATTACCTAAGTATTTTTTTTGGAGAGAAAAGTATTCATTGTTTTAGGTTTTATGCATTTGATTTTAATGCAATTATTGCGATTATAGGAAAATCTTTTGTTCTATAAATATTAAATGGGAATAATAGTTACATTTAGGCTAATTACTACAGATACATATGCTATGAATATAGTATTCTTTGTTGAAAATGAAGGTATAGGCTGCTGAAAGCACTCATAAAAAAGAATAAATAGTCTATATACAGTGATTGGTCCTATTATTACTGGAGTTAAGGGGCTCTCTTCCACTCTTTCATTTGTTTGTACAGTCTCTCTATTACAATCAGTCTTAACCTTCCTTAGAACTATTTTCATGTGTTACTCAGTAATGTTGCCCTTTCTACCTAGCTATACATCTCCCGATCCTTTCTTTTTTGTGCCACTTATACTCATATTGATCAGGGATCTAATATGTCAAGTTAATGTTAACATATGAGACTATTTACATGGTTGCTCTGAAACATTTGTACACCTTTACAATTGGTTAGCAGGTGTTACTTGTATCTCTGAAGGAAAAATGGTTGGTATGTACCACTAACACACAGCTATAAATTAATGTTTATTGATTATCTGATAATAGATAGGATTGGATCTGTTTTAATTTATAAATTTACTCAAAGTGCACAAGTAAAATGTTTGCATGTATTAATTTTGTCATTGCTATCACTTGTATATAAATAGAGTAAGATGTATGCTATGCTTATAAAAAACAAATGGTATCTATGATTTAAATTACTAGTTTAAATTATATTTAAAAAAATTGTAAGTAACTTCAACTTAGAGTTCATTTTTTTATTACAGGTTATTTGGGTCACCTTCATCACCAGGCTCTCCCAAAGAACTATCTGATTGGTTTTTTCATTCGCCTAGAAGGCAAAGAAGCTTTTTAACTCTTCATCTCTAACTCAATAAATGCAGATAGTTACCATTTGAAAATAGCATTGTGATTCGTCATGTTCTAGTATAAATCATCTTATGTAATAAATGTTTTCTTGTGTAACTGTTTATTTTATTTGTAGATTGATGAAAATAGTAAGTAATTGAAGAGATCATTTATCAAGAATCCCTATATTGATTCTAGCTGTATAAAATATGTGATTTAGTTTGTTCAACCAACATTATTAGTTATCAGTCATTATTATTAAATAAAAGTTCTGCATTTTAATTTGTCAGGGAGAAAATAATAAATTAAACATTATTCATCAATAGAATATTTTTAGTATCATTATTATAAAAAATTAATATATACAATACTTCCTCTTCATTGTAACTGTTTATTTTATTTGGAGACTACAAAGATAACGATTAACTGTAAATAACTCCACGATAACCTCCTGCTATTTATTTCACAGATAACAAATAATTTAAGTTGGGAGAAGAGAGTTTATGTAGTATTCTGTTCTATTCTCTTGTAGTAAACCAAAGAGAATAGAACAGAATAAAATAATTTATTTATGGTTCTGGGAGTTGATCCCCTAAGTACAAAAATATATTGTCAATTTTAGTTATGGTATATATTCCAACATGATTAATAATTACTAGCAAAACTAAATATTCTAGCAGGATTGTGACTTGAGTCCGAAACCTCCCAATACATAGCCAAGGGCACTACTAACTGAATAACCAACTTTATGAGTGACCACGATGGGGACAAAAAGCACACCATTGTTAGTAATTTCTACCCAAAGAAAAAATATACTGGCAGGATTGGGACTTGAACCTGGGACCTCCCCAACTGTTTATCCAACAACTATAATTGACTGTACATAAATCATATATTTTACATTTTCAAATAATTTCTTAACATTAGCAAGCAAGCTCTTAGAAAATTATATTAGGGGTAACATTATGTCCCTGCTGAAAGCCTTCCATGCCCACTATGATAAGGATATTACAGTCACTGCAAGGTCTTAGCCGAAAATATAACAAAGAAGATTCGTATGGGGAAGATTTCTACTCATGGAGACTAGCTCAGTTGGTAGTGCCCCAACCAGATGCTGGGGAGGTTCCGATTTTATATTTTTTTAATATTATATTACTAGCCAAAGAAAAAAAATGGAGGGCTTGGCACTCCCCCAGACCCAGACTTCTATTTCAATCAAACAGGTAGATTGGAGTATCGTTATGTAAATCAGTCTCTTGTTTTCTATTGTTACATTTCAATGATTTGTGATATTTTGATGATTCAAGTGGAGAAGTAGTTTGAATCATTTGTTAGTTTCTTGTCATTCGGATTTGTTGTGTGGGTCCCTAGTGTTAAGTATCTGGGATTTAACAGGAATGGTTTGTTTGAAAAGCAATAATAAAATAGAATAGAAAAAAAAAATTATTCTGGGATAAAGTCCCCTATGAATAACATTAATGTTCAGATGACAAATTCACATCTGGCAAAAAAAATAACTTTTACACCATTGTAAAATATAACAAAAAAAGGGCAATGTAAAATAAAGTTTAAACTTCTATAGGAATGATAATAATAATTATGACAAAAATTAAAATTGTTTAACTGCTTTTTATTAGAGTAAAGCCCATTGGATCCACCTATAAGAAACCAAAACAACTACAATATACACAAGTCTGTACAGCATGACATTAAATTAAAAACAAAAACGTAACACACAACCTGTTTGTCCACACATTCATCTATATACAGTAAACAATTAAATAAAAATAATTAATACAAAAATAAAAGTCAGGAAATACAATTTAATGAATAAATCATTTCCAGACTAACAATCTTCTCTTTGGGTGGTGAGGAGGTGTTGGAATAGGAAAGCTTTGAAGGTTCACAAGGATGAAGTATGGTGGATATTAGGAGGTAAACAAATCAAGAGGCTAGTAGAGTGAGCAAGGAATGGCCGATCATATGCTACAGCTTTGTGGGCAGCAGTATAATGGTCAGAGAGACGGGATCTTGTGTTCCAGGAGGGGTCTGAGGATTTGAATGTAAAATGTATATATAAGGGACAAAAGGAGGGAAAGAGCCACCCTAACCTTGAGGTAGAGGTGAGAAACATAGGAGCACCAAAGACATAACTAACATAACAATAATGGAGGACAGGATGAGCAGTGGAGTCTAAATGTGACATGACTTGTCAGCATTTACTTTGAATCTCTATTTGGAGGGCCATGGTCCTATAAGGGCAAAGTGTTCCAGCAAAGCATGGAACCTAGGATAAGGACCAGCTTAAAAGAGATGATGGCTGCAAATTCGTAGAGGGAGACTGTAGAATGAGTAGGCATATCAAAGGATGATGAGGGAGACCATGGAAGGAAGTTTGTCTTTGAGTTTACAAAGGAAGCCCTGGTGCCATACTCGATCAAAGGCTTTAGAAAGGTCAACAAGAGCAATATGATGAGTGGGATTAGAGCTGAGTAATGGTTTGTTATTACTGTGAGGTTGCAATATGATAATTTAGGAGGAGGAATATGAGGATAAGTAGGTCGTGGTTGGGATCTGGTAACAGAAACACAAGGCCTAGGCGGGTTGATTGGAGGGTGCTGTCATGTTTCTTGTATGTTGTTGAGGAGAAGCAGAGGTTGCTGGTGATGTACTACTGGTGATTAGAGTCGACCTTGAGGAAATCACTGGGTTTGTGTGTGGTCTGATCAGTGTAGCAGACTGGGGCAAGTGGGGTCTTGTTGATGGCTGGTTATACTGGGATTGGTGAACAAGTCGCTGGTGGCTTTGCGATTTTCGCCTGGAAACCAAGTCCTGGTAGACTGCACAGCGGGAAAATAAAGGAAGTGGTGTTTTGTTTACTCGGTGTGTATTGTTGCAGACGTCATGAACCTTAAAGCCGGTCTTTTAAGCAGAAACCAATAAAGTTATCGATTTGTATATGTATTGGTGAGGGCTTGGAGGTTTCAAAATCTTCTTCATGGTTCATATCTGTGAGGGCTTGGAATCTGTTCGGAGAAATATATGAGTGCTGGTAGTTTACCGGTAGTGGATGATTTCTATAAGTCCGTGTGCTGGAGCCTCATACTTCCAGCAACTGAGTGCATCCCTGATTTTTTTTTACTATTAGGAGACTATACTCTGTACGGCGAGAGTATTGAGTTTTTGTTGTTTTTTTTTAATCTCCTATTAATTACATATTTACGTCGACAAATTTTCACTCTATAAAACTCATGCCAATCATCTCAATGTCCCGAGTTTTATAGAGTCCATGAATAAAGTTTATTTTAAAAAAAACAACACTAGGATAGGTCATAAGTAAAAGATTCGGTAACCGTGCTACTATCTTGTTTCTATCTTAGTTTTAGGAATGCTCAAGTCTTTACACAGAAAGTATTTAAGATTTAACGATCCAATTACATATCATTAAACACTTTCAAACAACAGATTAGAAACGATAAGAACAAATACAATTCTCTTGGTCAATAGTTTAGCTACTTACAAATGTTTCTTTGTTGAAAACGTAATTTTCAGTGTCCTTCTTAAATATCTAAAAAATAAAATGAACTATTTTATGTGAAAAAATACGGAGCAGTTCAAAATGAGCTAATTGAAAAAAAAACAAGTAGTTTTATCCCGATCATTTAATATGTTTTTAATTACTAGTTACTAGCCTCTGACTCTCTTTACTTTTTTCTTAATTTACGTCCTTTATTTCATAATTTTGTAGTAAGAAATAATCAATTTAGTTCATAATTGATCAAACATATTTTGGTCGGAAAAATAAAAAATTAAAATTATTAACTGTGATGCATCTCAGAATTAAATAGCTACCTTCAATAAATAATTCAGACTCAGTAATATTGACAATCCAGAGCTAATGGCCCTTTCTTTGTATTACACTTTATACTCATTATTATTGTCCTCATTATTGGAAAGTCAAATTTTCTTGAAATATTTCATATTCATATACGAAGAAGCTGGGGTTGAAATAAAAAATGGGAATGATTTTTTATAGACAGTTTTCACAATTTTCCGTAATTATAGAACACTTAATAATATTAGTCAGGATGTTAAAATCTGTAGTATATTTTCTTTTATACGATTATCAATTTCGCATTGACCCTTGTGGAGCTGGTTATATTTTTAGCATCATCCGTTCATCAAATGGGACAATTATACAAAACATTAAGCCTTTAAAAAAAACTCTTGTAATGTCAATATCGAACCAAGCGCTCTGTGTTGGCAAGAGCTATAACCTGGTACTACCTCTCGATGACACCTAGCCCACTATAGCACAAATAATAGGTAAATTAAGCCACAGTAGGGCCGAACTTACTAAATATATTTAAACATACTATGTACCTAAATAAAAAAAAAAAATGTATAACTAAAGTGAACACATTAATGATCAAAGGTGCTATGTTAATTAATCATGTTCATGATTTGGATACACTGTATTTAAAGATTATAGACACTAGTTATATGGTCCAACCTGTGCTTGATCTCGCAAGCCAAGGTATGGTATAAATCAACCACGGTGTAAAAATCAACCATACTGTATAAATCAACTGCATCAACCAATTGTAAAAATTTCCACTCAAGTTATTCCTGTGTTGTCGTGTGCTGTTCAAATTATTTCATTTAAACCTCTTACACATTACACTGAATATATTGTAAGAGTATGTCTGATGCAAACACAATGTTAATATTATTTTAAGACGTAAAATTACTATGGTTGGAAAATCAACAATAAATATCATGCCCTAAGCATCTTTTGATAAGTGTACTCACTAAGACCATAACAGTGAGACAGGCTTACGCGGGTAAAATCTTGAGGATTTGTGGTTTAGACAAAACAAAACCATAATAATGGTCAGACAATAGTCTGATCAACAGATAACTGATTAAACTAGTCCACTGATGTTGTTATGAAGATAAGTAAGTCCGACCTCTATGTATCACCTAAAATTTATTTTGAATCAATATGAAGAACATGTTTTCCTTATTACAGATAACTGAAATTACTTATTAGCTAATTTGAACTCTTTTATAAATATATACTGTTCGAGATTTGACAGCGTTTATTCCTAGATCATTATAGCAAAGGAGTTAAGTGGGGATTTTAAAAATACGATAATAAATTATTGAATGATGAAGGTTTCCTCTAAAATTCAAGTTACGTCGCATCAGACTAAAGCTTGACGCGAATTTAAGAACAGAAACCTAAGAATAATCGTAAATTGTCAACGCCAACAAATGAGGGTAAACTACGTGCGTGCAGTAGTGTGGGATAGAATGATTTACAGTTTGTCCACTAGGCAGCGTCACCATAATCAAATACATCATAAGGTAATTGATTGTGTGTTTAGGTGTTACACAGTTGTAATTTCTAAAAAAATATTATTGATTACTTTTACTCAAATGTTACCAATTGAATTATCACATCTCGATTAATAATTGTTTGTAACGTATATTTGATCGATATTTACAAATTTGCTGAGTTCACCAACAAGAGAAGACAGCCCTTAGTCTGATCGATCCACTTTCCCACTAGCGTTAGGTTGCATTGTTTAGTTAACTTCCGTTTTAGTTACGATTATTTGTTCCACAATTCCTCCTTGTAACCTAAACCCTCCGTTATTACCTTGTTTATTGGCTGGAAAGTGTTTGATATATTTACTGATCCTAGGAACTTCAGAACTTTAAAATGAGCACAGAATCAGAATTCCCAGTTTGGGCCCTTTTACCTAAAAAAGAGACTGGCGTTGCAGCATTTATTAACAAATTCCCAGAATATGATGGCAGAGGTGTTGTCATTGGAATATTTGATTCTGGAGTTGATCCTGGTGCCGCTGGCTTACAGGTAGTGTAAAGTTTATTTAAGAAATGATCTCTATACTAAAAGATCATTTTCTTCTAATGTTGATGGAATTCTTGTTCTACAATAGGTCACAAGTGATGGGAAAACCAAAGTTATTGGCCGATTCGACTGTACTGGTGCTGGAGATGTTGACACATCGACTATTGTCCAAGCCAAAAATGGGGAAATAACTGGACTTACAGGAAGAACCTTAAGGGTTGGTTTTTGATTTATTTCATAAAAATGTTAGCATGTTATTACAAATGAATCTGTTCGACCTTGGCTGTAGCTAATGTTTACACATGACTGTAACTTTTATTGCTTTGTAGATAAACTTTTTAATGTAAAGTTATTTATTTAGCATTTTCTCTTGATCATTCAAGATGTCTTATAGTTAATAAAATATACTTAAGTTATTTAATTAATTATTCATTATTTTTATGTATCGTCTTATTTTATCAGTAACGTTACATTTTTAATTTAGATACCATCAAGCTGGAAAAACCCATCTGGGAATTTTCATATTGGAGTTAAAAATGGTTATGAGCTTTATCCAAGGACCTTGCTTGATCGAATAGTTAAAGAAAGAAAAGATAAAAAATGGGATCCTGGTTTCAAAACGGCAGTGGCTGATTCTAATACTAAACTTGTTGATATTACCAAGGTTTGTAATTAATAGTATCTTTATGTAGTTTAGGTTTTTTGATTTGGCATGAACTTCTCATAAATGACATGGGTTATATTATGAAAGTTAACCTCCCCTCCAGAAAACTTTTTCAATTGTAAATCTTAAGTAAAAGTTGCCTGGTGCTACTAGTTGTTATAATGGCAAGAAATTACTTGTCACTTCTATGAGCATAACGTCTCGAATAAATAAGTCAATTGTCAATGTAAAAGGGCATCTGGTAATGCTGAGAAAGTAGTTTAATCTGACTTCATTATAGCAACTGCTATCCACTTATTGTTGCTAACACAAAAATTCAATATTTTCAATTGTGTCTATATTTCTAAAGCATGTGATCTTGGCTAATCATGATGTATTTACCTTGTTTCTTTATTAAGTACTGTTGCTAGGGGTGTTTCTCTTTCAACCCACATCCATTCATATCTTCCTCTGATTTTTTCCCATTTCATACTGGCCATTGGTTAATGAGCTATCCTGTATTTTAAGTACATGGCCCTACAATGCAAGTCTCTTCACATTCTTTAACTATCCTTTTTTAACTTAAATTATTACCTAGCCCTTGCTCAGAAGAAGAAGGATCGGATGAAAATAAAATATTAATGATTGGTTTTAGAGCTGGCAAATGATACCTGTAAAAAAAAAAATTGTACTGTGAATTGGGTGCCACACTGTTTGATGTGTACTGGTGTAGAACATCAAAAACTACTTAAAAAAGGATTTAAAAAATAAAATTGCTTTATATTAATATTTGTTAGAACTAAAAAAAATTCAAGTCAACAAAATAATTCCTCACACAGTAATGGCTTTATTACGGTTGTGAAAACAATTTCATTGACAGTTTTCATTACTTTGTTATTATAAACCATAAAAGTTCCAGCATATAATACATAGTATTAGCGTGGAGATCAATACCTTTAATTTTTACTCTTGTATTGGAACTACTTCCCCAAAAACTTAGTAATAAATGAGTTGACACTTTTTTAATAAAAAAAATGGGTTAATATATTTGTTTTTTATTATGATAAATAGTGATTTTTCCATTAGTCTATTGCTTTTGCAAACCCTTCATAATTTGCCAAAAAAAATGGAAGTAATTTTCAAATTCAGCACACCAAAAAACTACCACCAAAGAAAAATGAACATCAACTAAGTATAACTTCCTTTCAAAATATCATCCTTCTACATGAAACTGTGTTTGCTAAAAAATTGCCTTAAAAAGTGAGGATCGATTTTTTTTTTTTTTTTTTTAAAGGACATGCCAACCGCAAGGGTTGACTCACGCAAAAACCAGTCAATCACCAGTCAGATACTTTAAAAAATGTATCCTTAATTTGTATCATTCTTACAGTAAACTTAAAAAAAAAAAAATACTAATTATAAAAATATGAACATTCTTAAAGGCAACCAAATTTTAAAATGGATCAACATATTTTCAGACTATGTTCATGATTCATTTTTGAATGGTTTATGTACATGCTGTTTCAAGTTTAGATTTAAATTTTCAGAATGGAGATAGCAATAAAACTGCTACTACTAGAGCTGAAAAATTGAATAAAGAAGATGTTGAATCCCAAATAGAATGCTTGAACCAGATTGAAAAGAAATACCATGATGTCGGTCCAGTTTATGATTGCATTGTTTTCCATGATGGCGAATCATGGAGGTATGCTGTTCAATTAACAATATTTAGAAATTTATTTTCCTGTCCAATAATTCTTTAGTGGTATTATTTAAGCTTGACTATTTATTTTGAAGTCACCTTCATCCTGGTATTATTTTATTTTTTTTGTTTTGAATGATAAACTGGACAGCCACTAAAATAATAAGAAAATACCATAAAAAGTATCCGATTTATGACAAACCATGTTTTAATTGAATTTTAGTGAAGCTCCAAATCCCCTCAATCATCATTCAAAGGAAGGCCGATTGTCAAAGGGTTGGGCAGAATATATATGTATTTACTAGCTGAAGTAGATGTCAATGGCAATGGGCCATTGAGTAAAATTTCAAGGCAACAAAATATAGTAAACTGATCATAAAAATTGCTGCATTGTGAGGGTGGGGTAAATAACAGAAGGAGGATAAGGTTAATTAGTGCATTTCTCCCAAAATTAAATTAATGTTAAATGTGGTATGAACCTGACTATAAATGGTAATCCATTGGGATCGATGAGGGCACTGGTAAAAGCTTGAGTCAGTGGTTTAAAAATTAGTAGAAATCTTGTGAGTTAATACTTTTCATGATTTAATCTGGATGATTGCCAGAATATAAAAGTAAATAGGAAAGTGAATAAGAGGTACAATATCGTTGTTGTGAGTCTCTCACTCTAGTTTCTTTCTCAAAGTGTAGCCAAGCTAATTTTGGTGCGAATATAATTACTGGCTCAGAAGCTTTTGAAGGATCATTCACACCCAAGATGGTGATAAACACAATATGGATATGTTTTTATTAGTGCAGTACATCTAGTAGAAGACCGCAGATCAAAAAACTGCTGCAGATATTTCAAACAGTAAAAACTTGTAGATCCGTTATGTTGGCAAATTATGTCTTGAATACCACATATCGTGTATTTGGTATTTATAAATATATATTTATACAATAGGGGTAATTTTTCTTCATTCAATATAGAATGTTCCAGGTACATACCCCTGGATAAATAGTAGTAGCAGTAATAAACTTCTGTATCATTTCTCTCAGGACACACTTTTAACCTCCTCCAGTATCAAACTGTAAAAACCTAGTAATTAATAATAATTAACATCCAAAGAAAAAATGAATGGGAACATAGGGACTCACAATTTTTAAAAATTTTCATGTAAAAACTTTGGTTTATTCAGTTAAAGAGGGTTGATTTTTATGAGAGCATTCAGGCAGACTCGCATACTTTATGTTTTATGTATAGATTATTTTAATTGTTACCTGGTTTTTTGTTTGTTTGTTTGGCAGTGCTTGTGTTGATACGAGTGAACAAGGTGATCTTGAAAACTGTCATCTTTTAAAAGATTATTCCACAAGCTATCAACATCGTTCTTTAACGGATAGTGATTTGTTAAATTACTCTGTCAACATTTTTGAGGATGGAAACTTACTAGAAATCACATCAGTTTCATGTAATTATTCAGAAAAACAAAGCTGTTGAATAACAACTACCTCATAAATATTTCTGTAAATTTATTATTTAATTTTCTTTTTTCAGCTGGTCATGGAACTCATGTTGCTTCTATTGCAGCTGCTCACTTCCCTAATGAAGCGGACAAAAATGGTATTGCACCTGGAGCACAAATTATATCGTTTTCAATTGGTGATTATTTTTTTATTGTTAGTAGTTATAGTTAATCATTGTTCGTAGTTTTGTTGTATATATTCTAATTGGTGTTCATATTTAGGTGACATCAGACTTGATACTATGGAAACAGGAGCAGCAATTGTTAGGGCTATGATTAGAGTTATGGAATCGAGGAAATCTAGCACCCCGGTTGATGTAATTAATATGAGTTATGCTGAACATTCACATTGGTCCTGCACGGGGTATTCCTATTATTTTTTTTTAAGTGTGTCATATTTTATTGTTATCCTATTGTGACATTAGCCTATTATATGCATATAAGCATTAGATTTATTAGTGTATGTTTTGACTCGCTGCTTCAAATTCTGAACAAGAAATGTAGAAAACTAAATAGTAATTTAAGATTCAACATAATAGCATGATTGAAATCCTGCAACAAGGATACAAAGAGTTTAGACCAGGGTTTATCAATGCTTTTGACTGCAAGTATCCGATTGACTTCTGAAAGTTTTGCAGCGGACTAGATAAATAATGTTTTCATTTTCTGATTGATGAAAAACTCGCAACAGAGGAAAATTAATCATCCAGAAAGGAAAAGGATGTTAGTGTTTTGGTATCATGGGGAAATGTATTTTGAAACAGTGAGTGGTAGATGATTATGAGAACTACAGCCTTTGTGGTTAGCTTAAAACGAGAACAAAATAGGAAGGGTTTGAGTGTTTGTTGTTGTAGCATATGTTGTAGATTGTATGGACAACCTTTGATAAATCTGATGGAAACTTAATCCTTCTTTCTTCAATCCAAACATAGGGTACTTCCTCACTTTTTTTTTTAATTTCTATTATTTTACTTTGATCAATGAGCATAATATTCCTGAGATTTCAGCGAGAGGTGGTCAATTTTTAAAATAAAACTTGCAAAAAGATAGATTAAGATTAGAAATGAATGCGTTATAGTAGGTAATAGCTCAAGAAAGTATTTGAAATTCTTTTGAATTAAAGTTTGTTATATTTACAATTCTAGGATGTGTGTGCTGTGCGATTGTATATTGAGTTTATTCTCATCAATAGCAATCCCCGCCAACAAATTATTAAATTTTTCTCTATTTTTATGAACACACACTAGCTTGTAACAGCTTATGCCGCCATTCTTCTCATGGTGCCTGATGGAGATCAGATAGAGTAGGAGTACTCTATTAGAAAGATTGCATAGTTAGTGCGTGTTAAAAAAGATAATTACTTGTGGACAGACATTATTATTGATGAGTATGTTTGATTATTTAAAATTTTCAGTCGTATTGGAGAGCTGATGAATGATGTTGTGGATAAGTATGGGATCTGCTGGGTCGCTGCAGCTGGTAACCATGGTCCAGCACTCTGTACGATTAGCACTCCTCCTAACATTTCATCCAATAATATTATCGGTAAGTTCTATTTTTTGTAAATTAGCAATTACTTAGTGGATGGAATTTAAGTGACTCATGTTGTCAGGTGTGGGAGCTTATGTATCGCCGGAAATGATGGAGGCTGAGTATTCTCTGAGAAAAAAGTCGCCAGGTTTGCCGTATACCTGGACATCACGAGGCCCTACCCCTGATGGTGCTCGTGGGATTTGCGTTTGTGCACCAGGAGGAGCCATAACATCTGTTCCACAGTATACACTTCGTCTTGCTCAACTTCTAAATGGAACCAGTATGGCTTCACCACATGTAGCAGGAGTAGTCGGTAAATCACATAAAGAACAATTTTAAATAACCATTTTAATTGTAATTTTCTCTTAAATTATCCATAATAAACCTTACTAGGATGCTGGACCACTAATTACAAACACTTTGATTCCCAGCATTCTTTCTTGAGAATTTTTCTTCTAAAACAACATGAGGATTTAATTTAAAAGTACTGCCACATATTACATCCCTATGTTCATCAGAATATTGAGATCTTTAATATTACACCCTACTCAAAGCGAAAAGAAAATATTTATTTTATAATTACCCAGTAACTGAATAATTAATTTATGTCATGGGTCTGTTTTTATATAGTTTTTTATGTGAGTGGATTGATCTAGTTGGGATCCACTCACCCAGCCTTGTGAAGGAAAATAAGGTAGCAATATATTTAATAAAGAAATAGAGACTCCAGTTTAGAAACCCAAAATAAAAGTTGAGAGGTAATAACTTACTGCCAGTGCCATTAACTGCTTCGTACCATCTACTGACTGTGGCACCAAACTCATCTCATGGGAGATGTTGTTGAATGATTGAAATGCTTTGTCCAATGCAATGAAACTGTTCTGACTCAACATAAATTCAATTACAACTGTTGGATATATTGAATCGGGAAGCCTTAAATTTGTTAAGCAGAGCAAATTAATTTTTTATTTTCTAATGATGCTATTTATAACTTTATTTGCAAATAACCGTAGTCCAACCCTATGTACTAGAGACCTGGTGGGCAGTTATCTTGAATTGAAAATTGTTGTTTGCTCATGGACATGCAAGAAGTTAAGTGAACAGATAGTACATAGATTCCTCCTTGTTCACACACTGCCTATGCTGGAAAATTATGCGCGTACTACTAGACTATTTACTAAGTCATAGCCAAGTCCCCTGTACTAACTGAGCTTTGATTAGATTGATAATTTTTTTATGTCCCATTTTAAAAAATAATAGCATGCTCAAAACTCCTGTAAGGCTGACAATTGTGAGTAACAAAGAGCTCCTGGATAATAGAAAGGAAACACCAATAGAGGGAATAAGGAAAAGAAAGTGGTGAGGTTTTCGTAACATACTTAGAGCCCTAGAGAGGAGTGTTAAGACCCAAGAAGCCATGGAGGAGCTGCATACAAAGGAAACTCGGGGAAGCATAAAAAAGAAATCGCAGGGACAGGTTTCCTCATGAGCGAATAATGACTCTATAATATTTTATTGAATAGGCTCTACAGTTATTTGGTCTACTTGTTAGGTTGAAATTTTGTTTTTAAAGGGGGTGTGAATATTTTATACAGAATAGATAAAGGGGGGGGAAAAATATATATTGGACATTAAATAAATTTTGATACGAGGGTAAATCAAAGTAAAGAGACCTCATTTTTTTGTTTAAATTAATTTTTTTTTTTTTGAGAAGATTTCAATAATTTTGTTTATTATTGATAATCAGGACCCTAGAATATAAAATTATAAATTAATAGATTTAGATTGTATTTTAATAAAACAAATGGTTTGTTAGAGTAAAATCCAGATAGAATCGTTTTTTTTTAGTTATAAATTAGTCTGAGTTAATAAACCAAGAATTTATGTTGATTTTATTTAAAAAGGTGTTTAATTCCTTTTATTTATATCATTCTTTTATTATTTTTCAATTTTGGTTTAATTATGGTTATTAATTAATAAAAATTTAAAAATTCAAACTGTAAATCTTGGTCCTCTGATACTTGAAATAATACAGTTAATCGAGCCAATATCCAGTAGTCGTGGGGTTAGCGTGCCAGCCTTTCATACTGAGGTCCTTGGCTCTAATTCTGCCTCCCACAGATAGTTTTTTTTTCTTCTTTTTGATGATTAGGAAACTATTACATATTAATTATTAAATTTGATTTATTTAATATTTATTTGATAATGTTATTTATATGAAGTTGTTTTTTTTTGGGGGGGGGGCAATTTTGCTTTTATATCAAATGGTGTGGCATCCAACTTTCAATTTTTCTTTTTGTGAAGCTAGTGAGTGTTATTTTAGGTTTGAACCTTGGCATCGATTGCGATTGGGCTTGCTTGGATGGAGCAAGGAAAGCATTCGATGGAAAATTTGTTAACAACTCAAAAATTGTATGTGTATTGAATTTTTTTTTATTTCTTTCATTTAAATGTTTGGTTGTCAAGGACCCTCATGAGATTTAATAAGTTTCAAAGTTTATTTTTTTTTTTTTTATTGGTGAATTAAAAAAGAAACAATATTATACGTTACACTGCCATTAACACAAAGTGATATATCTTTAAAGTTTAATGTCTATTAATTGGCTTATTCAAATGAATAAAATAGTTAGATATATCTTAGTTGCGTGTTCAATTTCGTCTTTAACTGGAGATACTTGTCCAGTGCCTTACTGCATCTTTCTTCGGAGATTCTAGTCCAGCGGCTCACTTTGTCTCCCTCCAGAGATACTAGTCCAGCAGCTTATTTTATCTTCCAACTGGAGATAGAAAATGATCCATCCAACTGTTGAAGTTCTGAGATATGTTGACTTATCAATTGGTCCATAGACCAAGGGAAGAACCAATGCTGTGATGCTCTTTCTTGGGTTGTCTCAGGCAGACTCACTAATATAAAGCTAGAGAGGGAGATTCTCCCCGAGCCCACAAACACACAACACTCGTTCCAAGCACATACACGATTCGTGCACATATATAAATAAAACAGAAATACAAAATTCTAAACATAAAGAGATGATGAGAATCGTCAACAACAAGTTTATCACTTCTTATCGTTTTTTCACAAATAAAACGATTTGGGCTAGACGCACTCGCTTCTAACAACCAGGAGAAAAGAAACTGGAAAATAGAAGAATAGAAAAGACAGGTGTAGTGGGCAGTCGTAAGGGGAGGGGATCCATATTTATAACATTATTCTAAGTCGGCTCCCTCTGCCCCATCCTCCAAGCCAACAACCCCTTTTTATTTTTTCAAAAATTTTCTTTTCTTATTTTACTAACTAAAGCTTCTTTTAAATTTTGTGGATATTTTGAAGAAAAAACCAAATATTTTGTGGTTCTTAGGCTACAGAAAATTTTGCCATGATAAATTTTGTGGGCAAAACTTGTTTTCCTCATGTTACCATCCATATCAACAAATTAAAACAATAAATTTTTCTACACCACCTTTTGCAAGGTTAAGCTATTTCACAATTTGACTGGACTATACTGGGAGAGAAATATCATAAATAAACATTAGTTTAAAAAAAAATATTTCATTAAAAATGGGGTTTTTAAATGTCTTTAAAAAATTTTTAAGCCAAATATTTTCAACCTCAAATGATGCTAAGCCCTTAAAAGCTTTTTCTTGAACAACTAATAACCCTTAATTGTAATGCAGATGGTTGAAGATTTGAATACTAAGGATTAGAGTGCTCGCTACCTTGGTGTAAATGTTGACATATGATAACTTGGACACTAAACACAACATCACATTACAAGACACTCATATTACCAATACTCACTTACTGTCTGTACCTGGTACTGCACTAGCAAGTCTATCAGGACAAGTGTTCAAACACTCCAGAATAAAATACTCCGGATAGCACTGGAAGCACCATGGTTCATCAGGAATATCCAAATTCATTTAGAATTGGGACTGTCCCCAATATCTCAAAGAGGTATTTTGATCGACTACAATTAACTTCAGGTTCCAGTCTCCTTCCATCTAGACCAACCTATCCAGCAGAGACTCAAACCAAGGATGTATCAACGACCTTTAAATTATTTCATTATTATTTTTTTATCCTTTATAAAAAGTTTGTGTAAAATACTAATGTATGGGTCCAAAAAATGTATTTATTGATTTGAAATGTCATCATCATGGGGTTCTCTTCAGAAGGCTCTGCTCCCTTTCTTTCCCATTTCTCCCTCTCTACAGGGTGGCTCCTTTGTTCTGGCTTTACCTTAGGGGTATTTCCGAAAGGTGATTTGACTCAACAGGACAGCCAACTTCCTCTTTTCCAAATAATCGACTTTGTATTTTCAATACAAACACTAAACCTTGGATTGGAATTAATATTTATAACTAATATCAATTCTGTTTTATATAAAAATGATCTCATTAAATATATAAGTTATATCGTAATTTTCTAATGACTATTAGCTTAGATATAGAAAACCATTTAATTAAAACTTTATGTGTAAATTTTAGTTTGTGACATTTAATTATTATTAAAAAAAACATGAGGAAAACATCAAGTTTCATTGATCCTCAGCCCCACAATTAAAAATTTGATCTGTTATTTATTATTTTTACTGTTATATAATTTCTTCTTACTTTTTAGATATCGGTGGTGGCGTCATTTTATTTCCTATAAATTAAATGAGAAATTTATCTGAAAAACTAAGGATCATTAAAAATTGGTGTTCACTTTGTGTTCTTTCTATATAAAATATTAATTTTTCTAATATTAATTTTAGCTGTCTTGTTGTCGGGAATGAAACAAAGAGGTTTGCCATATTCTCCATATTCAGTGATTCAAGCACTTACTAATTCTGCCAAATATATGGGAGACTTGGATCACTTTTCTCAGGGATATGGTCTACTACAGGTATTCAATTTTATTTTGTAGTATTTCATCTGATGGTATTAAATGTTTATTTACAGTATATTATTTTAAAAATAACGCATTGACCTCTCCAAAATTGAACATTGGTGCAACCGATAGAAGATAAAAGTCAACAAAGGAAAATTTACCAACTTTACATTTACTGCCCATCAGTCCTCTTCAACAATACTCCTCTTACCATATCAGACTCTTGACAAAAGATTTACCAGGAACCCTCATACTAGACTTGAAAGATAGGAACTCAACAGAAGGTTTGGGCAACTGTATCAACCGCTCAACAACAAGAAATCCCACTTCACACTAGAAAATAAAATACTCATGTATAAAGTCATATTAAAACCATTCTGAACTTATGTACTTGAACTATGGGGTTCGGCAAAGCTCTCAAACATCAAATCTAAAGTCTTAATACCATCAGTCAATACAATTTTTTATATCAAGGATGACCTTAAAATTTCCGCCAAACTTTTTTTTGATTGATTAGATAAATAAATACAATTTATGACAACTCTATATTTACTATGAGCGCAGCCTTAATTATATTAATATATTATATTATTTATTACATGCCCTTTCGTATTCTGTGCATCAGCCCCCACTCTTCGACTATAACTTTTTGTTAGCTTCTGGCAGTTAGAGTCACAATACCTCCATACCTCCCACGTTTTTTACTTGCAAAGAAATCTTCCTTTTTCTCTCTTCCCTGTACCCTCCTGTCTTGTCCGCTCAAAATTGTCTGTCCAACTCCTGCTCTCTCTTCATGCAACCCTTATCATCACTCCCCACTCCTCCACTGATCCTGGCTCCCACTTATAGCAATAAAATTCCTGCTATTGGTACATAATTTCATGGTTAATTATTTCCAGAGGACGATCCTTTCAGTGTATTGTAAATATGGTTTGAATGAAAGTGTGAATATAAATTTGTAAATATGGTATGAATGCCATTTTTTTTAAAATATGGTACGAATGCAATCTATTGTCACAATTATATATTTCCTTTTTAGAGTAGATTGTAATTTTTATTCAAATAAAGATTTCATAAAAATATGAAAACACAATTATCATATTCTAGGTTGAAAAGGCTTTTGACCATCTTGTCAATTTCTGTGAAGAACCTGAGAGACGTGTGAGATATCATGTAACATGTGGAAATGGTTCACAGAAAGGTATTCATATAAGAACTGGTGTATCAGATAAACCAAGAGATTTCCAGGTTACTATTGAGCCCGTTTTTGCCAATGCAGATAGATTAGGTAATTATAGATTAGTAATTTATTCATTTTATATTTTACTTTTTATATCCATGTGATAAGCTCTTATCGATCACAAGTTTCTATGTCAGATGTTGTGAGTGTATATTACAAAAATTCAAAACTCAGATTAACTTTTAATTTATAATATGTGTTGGGTCCCAACTATTTTTTTATTATTTATTTATTTTTTTCTCACGTAATTATAACGATTAATTTTATTTTATTTGTTAAAAGAAAAAAAAAACAAGATTGTAATATTTTATTGTATTGATAAGTATAATTAGGAATTAAGGGTGTTTACGTCTAAGCAAGTGATAAGGTGACCTCTAATGCGATCGGCAATTGTTTCGGCATGGCAGATCAACTCCGATCGTCATCTAATTACTGAGTCAGTTCCCTGAAAGTTGTGATCGAAGAAGGACGCTTGGAAATTTGTTGATTGATGTTGACCCCACATTCACACTACTTCTTCATCGCTGACTGTACACCGGATATCCACCACCCACCCACGCTCCCCATTGTTTGGAGAGTGAACATCGAGAAGAATTTTTTCTTCTCCACTTTGGGATCTCCGGTAAGAGGTTATTTTGCTAGTACACACACCAGTTATCTCCAGATTCATCTCACACCATCCTTTTACTTGCAAGAATAGAAGACTATTGACTTTTGGTGATTAACACTGTTAAATTTAGTAAATATAGTATCGTAAATTCATTTTTATTTATATTGAAGCGTAAAGACATTTATATTTTTGTTATCTATGTTTCGTTCATTTTATTTTTAGATTACTAACCCAGTTGCTAACATTACTTTTTTTGTTTATATTTACGATCATTACATATGTATTGCCAGTTTATAATTTTAGTTTCTTTTGTATAATCTTTCCTCAATTATATTTTGTGTACACAATCTTGTTTTTTGTTGTTTTTCTGGGAAAATGCAGGCATCCATTCTTGTACTTTTTTTCTGAATTTCACAGCCGGTAATTTGCAAGGGACAGAAGTTCGGCGACGTAATTTTACTAGACCCTTCTTCCAAATCTTTTGGTCCTCCGGGCCGGATATTGTGATTCAGAAAAAAGTAATTGTATTTACAACATTCCGTCTTGATCCTTTTATATAATCATCTTCCCACTCACAATATTTGTTTATTTTAATTGGTATTTTATTTGTTTATTGATAAATTCTGCCATCAACATGCCTCCTAAAGTTAACCAGGATGATTCGGAAGAGCAAATGGATGCTCTTAGCGATGAATTCAAGGACTTAGCTGATGATATTAATGAAACTAAGACCGCTGGGTTATCAATGGGAACTGACTCAACCAAACAAAAAATCTTCGCTGCTCGCATTTCTCGGCTAGACAGTTCTTATGAGAAGTTTTCAGCGTGTTATTTGAACTTGAGAAGGGTAGTAAAAAGGTTAAAGAGGCCCTTAACAGAATACGAACTGGTTTATAAAGAAGTCCGTGCCAGCTATTACGAAGTGATAGCATTGGGTATTTCTATTGCCCCTAAGGAATCTGAATCCACTGGAAATAGATCACTGGTTGAAAGAGGCGAAGAATATTCGCAATTACGCCTTCCCACAATTAATATTCCTACTTTTTCAGGTAATATTTCAGATTGGCCTTCGTTTAAGGACACCTTTTCTTCCATGATTCATGATAATACGGACTTGAATCCCATTTAAAAATTCCATTATTTGAAGTCCTCCCTAAAAGGTGGAGCGGCTCAAATTATCACGGCTATTAATGTCACTCTCGACGGCTACGAACAAGCTTGGGCAGCTTTAACTAAAAGGTATGACAGCCAACGATTACAAGCCACCCACCATCTGATGAATATATTCAATTTTCCACCACTTCAAAAATGTTCCCTCGCAACTCTTGATCACTTTTCGTCAGTAATTCTTGAAAGCGCTGCAGCCTTTAATAGATTGAACTTAGCTGATCCCGCAGGCTTTATATTGTACACGTTTGCCGTCAGGCTGTTAGATGCCAAAACTCGAGAGCGTTTCGAAAACGAATTTGGTTCCAGATCTGAAACTCCGACTTGGAAGGAATTTTCGGATTTTATCCACCAATTAATCATTCAGCTTCAAGCAAATACTATGACGTCAAATCAAAAAGCCACTCCAGCTAACAATGACTATAAATATACTCACCAGGCAAAAAAGGTGTTGATGTCTTCCGGAGCAGTCACCGAATAATTTAAATGCCCCGTCTGTATGGAGAATCATAGAATTTATGATTGTCCTAAGTTTCGATCACTCGCCCCCAGACAAAGATTTGAACAAATCAAATTGTTAAACCGTTGCCTCAACTGTTTTGCTTCAGGTCATTCAGCTTCGAAATGCCCCTCTATCCATTGTTGCAAGCAGTGTCATTTACGGCACCATTCTCTTTTACATTTTTCGAAAGGTTCTGACACCCGCTCCATATCAAATCGTAATCAAGGTCATTCCGTTTCTAGTGTACACTCATCACTGCGAACTCATTTGTCTGAAAACTTTACAAGGAAATCTCACAATATACCCACACACTCCGAGTCTTCACAAATAACAACCAATAGTCCCAACCCCCCAGCCGTACAAACATCCGTGTTGTCGTCGGCTTCGACAGGACGAATAAATGTTCTTTTGGGTACGGCTCTATTTAAGCTTAAAGACTCCTTTGGTTGTTTCCAGTTGGTGCGAGCTCTAATAATTGATAGTGGGTCTCAACGTTCCTTTATCACCTCACAATGTGCAAAGCGATTACGTTTGCAACTTATTCCAAATGATCATAATTTGGTTGGTTTCGGGAGCCATCCTATTTCTGGTTGTAAGCACCAAGTTTATTGCAGTATTTCTTCCACTAAGGTAGAATCGCCAGCGCATCACACATACGCAATTGTGATTGATTGTATTAGCAACGAGATGCCCTGCGAAATCATCATGGATACGGTAGTCCAACATTATCAACATTTAGATCTTGCAGATCCAATGTTCAATCAGCCAGGGCCCATAGAATTTCTTGTTGGTGCTGATCTATTTGGGGAAATCTTGGAAGGAGAGGTAGTAAAATCAGCTCACGGATTTCCCAATGCCATAAAAACCACACTTGGTTGGATTTTATTAGGACCCATTACAACGGCAAATCCATTTCTCTGCAGCACTACCTTGCTCGCTAATTCTACACCTTCATCTGAACTTCAGGAGTTAACTCAGGTGATGACTCGTTTTTGGGAAGTCGAGGAAATAAATGATGTTCCGAGAAGCAATCCACTTGATATAAAAAGTGAGGATCATTTTAAAAGTACGCACTCTCGAACACCCTCCGGTAGATACATGGTTCGTTTACCCATTAAAACGCAACCTCTCAACTTAGAACTCGATTAGGATGACCCAATTCCACCTGCTATTTCCAAGTCCTGGGAAATACTCTTTAAAGATCTGGCGCAATTAGAAGCTATTAAGATTCCTCATGGTCTTAAACCACACTGCCCAGCAGAGATGTCTGTTGTGGGATTCGCTGACGCATCTTCTTTAGGTTATGCGGCAGTTCTCTATCTTCGTTCTCAGGATCAATTGGAAAGGGTAGACTCCCATCTGATGATCGCTAAAACCCGATTAGCTCCATTAAAAACCCTCTCAATTCCAAGGCTTTGAACTATGAGCTGCTCTACTTCTTGTCAACCTTTTGCGATCTGTTCAACTCATTACACAACGATTAAAACCAACCTCTATTTTCTTGTTGTCTGATTCTTCCACCGTTTTATCGTGGTTAAATACACCTGTCCATCAACTGAAAACATTTGTGGCCAATCGAATAGTGAAAATTTTAGATAACTCTTTTCTCCCTAATTGGCATCACATTCGTTCAGAAGATAATGCCGCCGACATTGCGTCTCGGGGAACTTCTCCATCAGACTTGGTCAATTATTCAGTTTGGTGGAAGGGACCTGACTGGATGAAGAAACCATTGTCGGAATGGCCATTAACTAAGCCAACCAAATCATCGAATTGTTCAGACTTACCTGAGACAAAACCAGTTTGTACTATCTTGGCTACCACAACCAATGCATCGTCTTTATTTGAAGTTATTGACAAATTCTCATCCTATTCCAAATTAATTAGGGTACTTGCATATGTCCAACGCTTTATCGTAAATTCTCGCCCTCATTCAACCAAGAGAAAAGGTCAATTAAGCTTAGAGGAACTTCGTCAAGCTACTCACACCTTGGTGAAAATAGTTCAAAGACATCATTTCCCCTCTGTAAGCTCCAAACCTTCTCTTATAACATCGCTAAAATCATTATCCGTTTTTATTGATTCTCGTGGAGTGTACAGGGTGGGCGGTCGCCTCAGTAATGCCCCTATAAATTATGATGCTAAACATCCCATGTTGTTACCATCTAAATCACATTTTGTGGAACTACTTGTCGACCACTACCATATTGTTTATTTACATGCTGGACATCAGCTCCTCCATTCCATACTACGTCATCATTATTGGATTATTTCAGCAAGACGTCTGATACGCACTCGAATTCACCGATGTTTGAAATGCCATCGCCTAAAAGTAAGACCTTACACACCTTACATGGGAAATTTGCCAATGTCAAGATTCGAGCAAGGCCGACCCTTTATGAATGTCGGGATTGATTTCGCTGGTCCATTCTCAATCCGTGAATCCTCTCGCCGTAAGGCTGCCCTTGGCAAAGCGTATGCCTGCTTATTTGTGTGCATGAGCACAAAGGTGTTGCACATTGAGATCGTGTCGCAATTGACAACAGTAGCTTTCTTAGCCTGTTTAGACAGATTTATAGCTCGACGAGGACTACCCAGCAGAATGTTCTCCGATAATGGAACAAATTTTGTAGGAGCGTCACGACATTTAAAAGAGCTATACTCCTGGTGGAATACCTACTCCCTGAAAAAGGACATCGAAAACTACTTCGTCAATCAAGAAATGAAATGGAGTTTTATCCCTCCATTCGCACCTCATTTCGGTGGTTTGTGGGAGGCTGGTGTGAAGTCGTTTAAGTATCACCTTAGGAGAGTAATGGATTGCCAACCCCTTACATTTGAAGAACTCTCCACCATCGCAAATCGCATAGAAGCGATTTTGAATTCTCGACCCATGCATCCTATGTAATCGTCACCAGAAGACTTAGATGTCTTGACGCCGGGTCACTTCCTGATTGGTGCCCCTCTAGTTGCTCTACCAGAACCAGAGTCAATCGAGCCATCGCGCCATCCAATCTCGAGATGGAATCTCATTCATTGCTGCATAGGCAATATTTGGAAACAATGGCGACGGGACTACTTACATTGCCTACAACAACGTAGTAAATGGACTACTGAATCGGCAAATGTAAATATCGGCACATTTGTGCTTCTTATTGACCCTAACGTACCTCCCCTCAGTTGGCCTGTAGGGCGCATTAAAGAAGTTTTTCCTGGACAAGACGGGATTGTCAAGGTAGTAAAGGTGAAAACCTCTACAAACGAGTATACCCGTTCCGTTTCGCGCCTAGCTCCATTGTTACCTCCATAGTGTGTTAATCTACCTGGAAATTTTCTACGCAAATTTGGTGGGCGGTATGTTGGGTCCCAACTATTTTTTTATTATTATTTTTTTTTTTTTTTCTCACGTAATTATAACGATTAATTTTATTTTATTTGTTAAAAGAAAAAAAAAACAAGATTGTAATATTTTATTGTATTGATAAGTATAATTAGGAATTAAGGGTGTTTACGTCTAAGCAAGTGATAAGGTGACCTCTAATGCGATCGGCAATTGTTTCGGCATGGCGGATCAACTCCGATCGTCATCTAATTACTGAGTCAGTTCCCTGAAAGTTGTGATCGAAGAAGGACACTTGGAAATTTGTTGATTGATGTTGACCCCACATTCACACTACTTCTTCATCGCTGACTGTACACCGGATATCCACCACCCACCCACGCTCCCCATTGTTTGGAGAGTGAACATCGAGAAGAATTTTTTCTTCTCCACTTTGGGATCTCCGGTAAGAGGTTATTTTGCTAGTACACACACCAGTTATCTCCAGATTCATCTCACACCATCCTTTTACTTGCAAGAATAGAAGACTATTGACTTTTGGTGATTAACACTGTTAAATTTAGTAAATATAGTATCGTAAATTCATTTTTATTTATATTGAAGCGTAAAGACATTTATATTTTTGTTATCTATGTTTCGTTCATTTTATTTTTAGATTACTAACCCAGTTGCTAACATTACTTTTTTTGTTTATATATACAATCATTACATATGTATTGCCAGTTTATAATTTTAGTTTCTTTTGTATAATCTTTCCTCAATTATATTTTGTGTACACAATCTTGTTTTTTGTTGTTTTTCTGGGAAAATGCAGGCATCCATTCTTGTACTTTTTTTCTGAATTTCACAGCCGGTAATTTGCAAGGGACAGAAGTTCGGCGACGTAATTTTACTAGACCCTTCTTCCACAATATGTATTAATTATTAGTTGAAGTAATAAATTACACAAATTCTCCTCACAGTGTTTTATTAAAATGCTGAGTCAACTTTCGGTGAATTATTTCACCTTGGTTTTAGGTTGATGATCTTGCTATACCGATAGTAATCAACATATCTGGAACAATACAATAACTTAGTTAAAGTTAATAAATAACAAAGTCAACTACTAAAATGCAGCCGTCAATCGTCTAATTTATAAATATGAATATATTATTTACAATGATAGAAAGTAATCATCGAATAAAATGTAAACAATTTGGTCACAGGCAAATTTTTTTTTTTTTACTAAATATGGCATTCATACCATATTTACAAATTTACATTTACTCTTTTATTCAAACCATATTTCCAATATACATTCATTCCGGACATGAGTGGTGAAAATTTATGGTTATAGGGGGTGGGTGATACTTGAAAGTAATCTTGCTAGAGGATTTGGATAGTCAGATAATTTCTGGTGGGATTTTAAGAAGTTTAGGGACATGTGATCTTTGCTAGTGGGAATTTGAAGGTCATTATGGGGTTTTGGGTTTTATAGTGGGAGTGGTCAGTGAGGGTTTTATTCGTGTAATACAAAATTACATTAACTGTTGCTCTTAGGACTTAAGGTTAGAACAATTGGATAGTCTTGATGCTTGAGGGCTTTGCTGATCCCCATATTTCAAGTCAGTAAGTCTCAGTACAACGTGGGGTTGTACGGATGGGTGATATTTGAAAACGATCTTGCTAGAGGATATGGATGGTCAATAATTTCTGGTGGAACTTTAAGAAGTTTAGGGAAATGTGATCTTGGATAGTGGGAATTTTAAGATCATCCTTGAGGGTTTTATTCTTGACATAAAAAATTGTATTAACTGATGGTATTAAGACTTGAGCTTTGATACACTTGAATATTGAGCCAGAACCACATGGTATCTTGGAAGTAGTGTTGAGATAGATAGGAGCAAAGAATAAGGAATTATGTTTGTGGAGGGATAGATTTTAGTTTATAGAGCTATTCAGGCTGCCAAACCTGGACAAATGCCTGAGCCTCGTCAAGAAGTGAGCCAGTGCCGAAGTATGGCTGACCATGCGGATTCCTAATGGGAAGGCGGCGACATTTAATAAGCCTTCTCCAAAATTTTGGAGAGAATTGGGAGAAGACTAATAGGTAGACCAATTGGATGAAGGGCTATTAGGTGGTTCCCGGGCTTGTGGAATAATATTGCAATAGAAAATTTCTAAAGAAGAGGAAATTGTGTGGTAATTGACAGAGGATTTGTGTAGTCAGAAGGTCATACCAGTAATGGATAAAGAAGTATAGAAGGTCAGGATTTCTATGAGAATTTGTTGGCCAATAAGTAGGAGAATCCAGCAAAAAGGGAGGAACAACATTCGTGAGGATAATGCTAACAGTAGGGAACGCTCTCTGGATTATTCTCAAGCCCCCACTGAAGGAAGTCTCCTCCTGCAAGAAAATGATTTCAAAGTTCAAGAGGGAAAGGAAAATGAGATCGGGAATGGATGTGTTTGGTTAGAAAAACAATGCTGCTAAACAGGGTAGGGGGGCTTGATGCTGTGGATGAGGTTCGAGAATTTGAGAGGTTATAGAAATCTTTGTTTGGGAGACAGATTGAAGACTTACCCCGAGCTGTATTGGCTGGTCTGTTAAATGAAGAGCCTGTCCCATTGACATTGCTGGTCTTTACAGTTTTGTATATCTGGCACCCTTTGTAGCTGTAGCTGGCTGGGTGGTCCTGAGAATAGAGAGTACATGTTGTGGGTGACTCGCATGTCTTTCTATAGTCTGCTGTCTTGTGTTGGTCTCACAACACCGTGGTAAGAGGTGGTATCATGTTTTGGTGTGCCTGCAGGCATGACACTTTTAAATTGTTCTGTCTTTCTAATACCTGACTAAATGCAGAGGCAATATGAAGCATTAGTTAGCTAGAGCATGCGCAACTGAGACTTTGATTGATTATTGATTAAAGAAAATCAATAATTACCTTAATCAATTATCTGACAGCTTTGTCTAAGTCAAGCTTTACTTGACTGTACTGGATTTTAAATAATCCTTCAGGTGGCCATCCTGAGTAAAACTATCTCCTTTGAGATTTACACTATCATACTTTTTTCTAGATTACTGATCAAGTTTTCAATGTTTCTTTCATACTTATATGTGTTTTATATATATATATATATATATATATATATATATATATTATTACGTTCTTTGATAGATAACGTAATTTTATTTTTAACTTTAAATTTATTTTATTACTTTTTATCTGATGTTTTTTAGGTTCTACTAACAAAAATAATTCTGGCAAAAGTTAAATTTAATTACAAATAAACAAAAAGGAAACTTATATTAATTATACTTGTCTATATTTTTTTTCTTTTTCTTCTTCAATGGTCTTCTTTATTTAATCAAAATTAACACTTCTTCCTGGTGCAACTTCTCTTCCGTTCCGCTTCAAGTTCAAACAAAAAATAACTTGCAGAACTTTTTATTTCATCACTTGACTCAGATACATATATCACGGGCTGATCCCAAAACTAGAGTGAGTAATGCTGTGTTCTCCTCATAACAACAAAAACTATACTACCTTTTGTTTTTTACTCCACTCTCAATTGTTTTTGTTTGCCTTCTTGATTCAAGGTTGGATTAAATATTTATATACAAACTCCACAATATCTAATATCACAACAATATATATATATATATATATATATATACATCACTGTTAATATAAATATTATATTATGGATGTTTTCCTATGTTACTAAACTTGGATAATTTGCATAATAATAATAACATTGTTTTTTTTTATTATATGTAGATTCTAAAGAAAAGCTTGGATTCCAAATGAGTTTAGCATTGAGTTGTTCAGAGCCTTGGGTTTCACATCCAAAACATGTAGAAATGACAAATATAGCAAGAAGCATAAGTGTGTGTGTGGATCCTACTGGTCTTGCTCCAGGAGTCCATTCAACAACGTAAATTTATTGCACTTGATTCTCTTTTTTTTTATGTATTTTTACTGTAATAACTAATTTTAATTAAACATTAATTTTGTTATCATCTTGTGCACATAGTTTTAGTTTTTAACACTTATTTTAATAGATTTAAGATATTATTTAAATTCTGCGGATGATGCATAAATCCTAAAGAAAAGGATAACATCTTTTTATTTTGTGCTTTATTAAAATTGATTTAAGCTACATTAATTTACTTGGCAGTGTGACTGCCATATGGACTTATTTTAAATATGGCTCATAGATCTCAACAGCTGATCCTAAACTGGCCCGTTATCAGGTTGTTATCAGTCCTTAATAAGATTCTTCATAGTATCATCCTAAACTAAATTAAGAATAAAAAAGAGAGATCTTCCAAGGATTAATTGGCTTGTCAGAAGTACCTTTGTTGTGCAGATGAGTCAGATCATTGAAGTTCAGACTTTCAGTCTATAAGGTCCTTTGTCATGTGGTTCAAGTTAAGTAATCTTTGGAAATTATCAAGTATTATGAAGGATTTAAATTTCACTTCAAGATGATCTAAAAATTATCCTCTGTGAATTCTGATGTGAGATATGAAAGCATTTTTTCTCCAGATTTAATGTTATGCCTTTTTGTTGATAAAAATTATGCAAGGAACAAGCAATGCACAATAGGTACTGAGCTGATATTTGCCCTTCATTTAATGAACACTTGCTTTCTTGTCTAATTCTCTAATGGGATAAAAGCCAATCTACCAGCAGATGTTAGTCTGAAAATTAATCCTTGAATGACTTGTATGTATGTATTGATTGCTGAAAGTATTGTGGCCGGAGAAAAGTAGAAGTGAAATGTTATGAGAAAAGAGAAAGAAAGCTCATAGAGCTCAAAATAAAAAATAAATAAAATAGTGTTGTTATACTCATAGGTTAAGGAAAACTAAGAAAGCTATAGAAAATAAGGATGCCATTGATGGTTATCCAAAGTCAAGACAAATACATCAGAGGACAGATGGAGAGGTATCTAGTACGAGGAGAGTTCAAAATATAAGCTGAATTGCATTTGAAGATTCTTTCATAAGGAATGCATGCCTAAGGATTTAATATTAATAATAAGATATACCTTAAGATTTGATAATATATTGTTTTTTTCTTGTTTGATACAATTAAATTATTTATCACTTTAAATTTATAAGAGTTCAAGAAGAAGTTCAAGAAATTTATAAGAGTTCTGTGTTTGTTTATTTATAATTGTTGTTTTTTCTTAGGCTTAAAGCTTATGATGTCAAATGCCCAGACAAAGGAACAGTTTTCAATTTTGAAATCACTGTAGTTAAACCTCATTCTTATACCAACCTTTCTTCACCACCTCTTTTGAAGTACTCCTCAGTTTTATTCAAAGCTGGTGTAATACACAGGCATTTCTTAACTGTACCTGATCAAGTTTCATATGCAGGTACTACTCTTTTTTTTTTTTTTTCCTGCTTATCACAGATAATATTGTATATCTTATCAGTTTAAAGAAATCCTATTCTTTATTTCAAGCTGAAATACAGTTTTAACTGTGCTTACACTATCACTATCACTCGCAATTCCTTTTTTTTTTAGTTGTAAAATTGAATGTCCAAAATGATGATAGGGGTGGAAATTTTATTATCCATGGAGTGCAACTGAGACCAAAGAGAGCTTGTAAATCATTAGAATTTCACAAAATGGTATCAGCTAGCCCTCACACTGAATCTTCTGTCTCATTCAAAGTCAAGGTAAAGATCATGATAAAACTCAAATAGCAGAGGATCAATACTTTATTTATTTATTTTGACATGCAATGTAACAATACCCTGTTGTTCCTCTGCGTGTGGTTATGCCTGTTATATTTGCACAAGCTTCTTCTAGTGTTGATAGCGGTGTAGTGGCCACAACAGTGTATAATTAAGTTGTTAGCTATCTTTCGGTTTGATGTCAGAAGTTCAAACATAAAAATATATTTATATATTGAAGAGATAAATTTTTTCCAGATCTCAGAAAATACTAGATGTGTTGAGATACACTCAGTATATTAGAGGTAAAACTAAAATAGGAAAATCAAAAAGAAAATTAAGAATGAGCGTGTGGTCGGATATTCCAGCATAACTCTGGAATACCTGGAACAATTTACACCAAACTTGGTACACTTATGACTTAAAATATGGGGGGGGGAATCCATGCGGGTGGACACCTTGGGGTTGGGGGGTAACATGTAAAAATAATCAAAAAGGGCCAGTATTAGTGTCAAATCCATAGTTTTCAGGGTTGCTGCTAAAGAAAGTTACATTCCTGAAGCCATTTAAGTCCAAGTTCAATTCCTCTTATCAGCATGGGGCGAAGAAGTGAAAAATAAGATGTCTGTAATGACTGACAATGTGAACATGCTAGCAAAAAGCGTATTAATGAAAAAATGAAAATTAACATGGTGGTTTTCTTTAAAAGTATTCATTTTTCACTCGGCCATGAATTGTTATTTATGTTGGCTGGCGAGTACTAAATTGAGCCTCGCTGTTGCTGTCACTTCAGAGTATATATCACATTAAATTTAAAATTTGATTCGTAGGATATGTCCTGTTTTCGTACCAATTATTGAAGCGAATTGAAATAAGAAAGAATTGACAAATGGTTTAGATAATGTTCAAAATATGACACAGGAAACAGTGATTTGGTTTATTCCTGAAGAAACCAAACTATTAAAGTCAAGTTATTCTATTCTATATAAGGCATCTAGTATTTCTTTACATTTAGAGAAGTCCCTATGAATAAAAAATTATTATTACTTAATAGATTACTCAATTAACATGTTATTATTTTATGTGTTACATTACATGGTTTACGTATTTGTTATCCAAAATTAATTATTTTATTTGGTTATTTATAACTGTGATAAGATTAATTTTTAGATTTTATCATTTTTTAATTATATTGGTGATTTAGGGTGGTCTTGTTCTGGAAGTTGCTATAGCCAAAACATGGATGGACCAGGAACCTTGTAATGTTGACTATTCTATAGGATTGTATGGCTGTAGGCCTGAAAACGATAATTTCACCATGCAGCACAGTGAAGGAGTTATGATATTTGAAGTGCTTGGTGGTCTTCAGAGTGAAGAAGTGTTCCCGTCAATTCAACTACGCCATAATATTTTTATGTTAAAGTAAGTATTATATATAATATGATGATTTTTATATTCTGGTTATAAAGTAATTTATTAATAAGTTATTTTTTTCAATATATTTAAAAGATATTGTATCTATAGATAACTGTATAAGTAAAGCAATAATATCAAAATATGCCCCCAATTGGAGCTGAGTTCTTTTGAAAAATGTTTTAAATGATACTGAAATTTGAATCAGTATTTTTGACCAAGATAACGTATAAGAAGTATTTTATTTGTGAAATAAACTATCTATTCAAAAAATTAAATTATTTTAAATAGCTAAAATATTGGCTTAAAAAGAACTGTTTGAAACCTGCTCGGAACATTATTATATTAGAGATTTTTATTATTGGCACCCCAAACATTAAATAAATCATCTTTAATACATGCGTTCTTAACTGTTGGGGAAAAAGCTTGAATAACTGTTGAGCTGTAATATAATAATTGTGAAATTTTAATAGTTAGAAAAACAGATGTTTTATTTTTTACTTCACACTTTCTATTATTTTACTTTAACCAACTCCTTTAATTTAAGCTTAACAATCAGTTAAATAATATTGATGTTATTAAAGGATCAATTGAATATGATTCCATGGTGTATTCCATATCTTCAGAACTTTATTCTAACGTTGTATAAATATTCTTTACTGAGGAATAAGTCAAATCAATTTTTTTTAATTTGAAGTTTTACACCTCTAACATATTCTACCTTAACTTAATCTACTATTATAGCCTTTTTTTTTTTGTTATGTTTAGACCTGTTGAGTCTAAGATTTCTCCTCTCCCCACATTTCGGGATATTATTCCGCCTTCGAGACATATTTACCAGTTGATTTTGACCTACAATTTACACATAGCAAAACAAACTGAAGTCACTCCTAATTGCTCATTTTTGTCTGATCTCCTGTATGAGAGTGAATATGAATCTCAGTTGTGGATGTTGTTTGATGCCAATAAACGATTAGTTGCTTCTGGAGACGCTTACCCCAGCAAGGTTAGTTTGCATAAAGTATTTAATTTAATTTATCTCAGTTATATGTCTAAAAATTAAAATGTGAAATGGTCATACTAAGGCATATACAGTCTATTGACAGTAGTATTCCTTGAATAAATTGAGCAGTCCTTATTAACCCGAACAAACTTTATCTTATAACCTTACTAAATAAAATTGGTCAGTTCAAACGAGACTATTAGTCTTTTTATACAGTATTATGTATTTTCCCTTCTGCTTGAGAAGACTATCTTGAAGTACAACACCTACTCGAGTAAATAATCAATTATCATTCATTAATAAATTATGTAATATAATGTATTTTTTAATTGGATTAAATAATAATTCTTTTCTTAAGCCGGATTTATATTGCTATCATCCCTGTCTGTCTACAAAATTATAATTTATTTTGTTTTCAAATATTTATTGACGATATTTTTGTCGTTGATGCAATTGTTTTTTAAAAATATTTTTTATTTTTGTTGCAGTATACAGTTAAATTAGACAAAGGTGACTATGTAATAAAACTTCAGATTCGTCATGAGAAGCGAGAACTTCTTGATAAATTAACAGAACTTCAAATGCAAATACAATGCAAATTACCTAGTCCGATTAATTTAGACATATATCCATCACATTCGCAAGCGCTCATTTGGGGAAAGAAATTGTCTGGAGCAACCATACCTTGTGGAAGATACAGATTACCTCTTTATGTTGCTCCCATTCATAGTGATAAGTAAGTCAGAGCTGTTCTGGTACGTTCAGCGTACAGCATTGGTGTATAGTTATAATGAAAATAAAATTTAATACTGTCCCAATTTATTCTAAACCAAAGTAAATCATGTAAGTTTATGTGGTGATCAGTGGAAGGAAGGAATTTCTTTATTATATATCAACTTTTCAATACAATATGCTTTATTTAAATGATTGAAAGAATTTAGAAATAGAAAATAGGATGTATTTAAAATGATGAAAGAATAAAATTTATCTTACTGACTAACTGTAAACTATGCTTGCAAAAATTACAGCGATGTCTTCATTAATGCGGATGTCTCAAGACAGGGTGTCTATCACAAGCCTTCAACCTGCATCCTAGAATGGGAAGGCCTCCTCCCTCGCCTTCAGCTCAGAAGTATGTCATAGATCTGTTCTAGGAGTCCCCATCGAAAGAATTGAGATATAGTCTTCTCACCACTTTCCTAGTTAAACCAAATACCCCTACCCAACTTCTCTCTTACTTAGTTGGGTGGTCTGTTAGAACTCCCAGAAAGGTTTTTCTCAATATTTCTTTCACTTAAAAAGTATTTTTTAACACCTTAGATCCAAGCGGGTTGTCCATGACTAATACCTTTCTGATAAGTACTTTTCCATCTCTGCTCGGCCTTCCTTGCTTTCTTTAGGTTGAAAACTTTTTATTGCTTGTCCCTCAAACCCTAGTTTATGATTGACTGTAAAGGACACACCTGCATCTTGCTAATTCTCACATGGTCAATTTCTATTTACTAATATTATTTTCTCTATATTAAATTTACTTGGCAGGGTGTACACATAACACTTCCTTAAATAAATATTAATCTAGTTTTTAGAAAAATTAAACTAGTTTGTTATTCGTGTATTTCATATCAATTTGTTTTATAAAATGTTGATGGAATAAAGATACATTTGCTTTGTAATAACCAGCCATAGGTCATAGTAACTACTTTATTTGTGCTTTTTATATATAACAAAATAAGCTTTAAATGAAGCCGTTTGTGGGTGGGTATAATTAAGTAATAATATTTAAAATAATTTATCTTAGTAAAACTTCAAACTATGTTTGCTATCTCCCCTTTCTTCACTCTACAACTGGCTTTATTTAGGAGCTAGGGGGGGGGGTTTCTTACCAAACTTGTGTTATTGGAGCTTTTATTAATATTATCTGACATTAAGGAATTTAATTTAAATAGTCTCCTTTTCTATTTTCATCAATTATATGATGTAGCAATGCAGCTCTGGTGCATCATAATGCCCTTCTTCCTGTAGATGTTGGCAGAACTGGCTTGTTTTGTTTTTAAGATGTTCTTTACATCTAATTGACAATTTTCTATTTGTTCTACCAACATAAGATTTATTACACCCCCACATTTCACAATTCATGTTTATTCCCACTTCTACTCATTGTCAGATCTAGAAAATTAATTGCTTTGTCTTTTTCCATTGTAAATTTAATGTTTTTATTTATTCTGTTTAAATAATTAGATAGCTCAATTAATTCTTAATGACACCCCATGAAGCACACCAGTACATCGACCCCTTATTTTGTCCAATATTTGATCTTTTTTATTATATACTTTTTCTAATTTGTCTAGGTATAGTTCCGCTAATAACTGACTTGAGGAGTTCACCATTGCTAACCCTTTAGTTTGTGTGAAAAATCATTATTGAATTGTCAAATATTTTTGTTGATTGATGTGTCAAATATTTTTTGACCTAGTGCCACTAAAAAAGTTTCATTGAAATGGGTGACCTCACGAGCCTCCCTCCCCTTGTGGTAAAAAGTTATGAACACCTTTTTAATGATGTTTTGTAATTGAACTGCAATTTCTGCTGAAGTCACTGATAATAATAGGTATCATTAATTAGAGTCTCAAGATCTATAGTTTACCTGCCTTCCCAACATGATTGGAAGATTTATTTTTAATTACTTAGTAATTAGTCAATAAATGACACTTATTCATGTTTCATGATATAATGACACAGGATTAAAATCATTAGGGTTTTTGGTTTTGAAAATACTGAACAAATTAATATCCTCATCATCATTTAGTAGCATTATGTAATCCCTTTGGTTTAAATTTTAATAAATATTTGTTAAAGAAACCCAGGGCCTTCTTATTTCTATTCAGATGCCTTCTTATTAGTTATGCTGACTCCCCTAAGAGAATAGATGTGATATGGTTGAGGGATGTCATAGGCCTTGTTAGATTGTACTGGATGCAAATCTTGTCATTGAAAATTATCATCCTTTTGTTATTTTGTAATCTTCATACTTTCAATAATTTCATTTTCAATAAATTTTAGAAAAAAGCGCTCATTGAGGAAGATCATTGACGGGAATATAAATTAGAGCTTAGTTATTGTACAATGTAGTTTAATGTGTAACTAATTTCTTTTATTTTTTCAAAAGAAATTATAAAGTCATATATTTTTAGGTCACTGAAAAACGTCACTGTTGGTCAATACCTGACTGGACAGTTGACATTATCAAAAAGTGATCTCGGGAAAAAAGTTGTAAGTATATATTGTAACTAGATAAATAAAATGGATTTATGATGATGTTGGTATCAAAGCTTGCAAAGGTTTCCTTATTTTTTAAGCTTGGCTTAAAACTGAGCGTGCTTCAAATTCTAAAAATTTTTTTTTTCCCTAGCAATATTATGTAGTTTTTGCTCGTTTGAAGCCCAAACACTCGCAATATATAAATTTAATTTATTCAATAAACAAATAATTTGCAGAACTCGATTTCACTAAAAAAAGTGGAGAATGCTAGTTTTGATATTGATACACCTCATATAATATAATTATTCCATTGTATTATATGTGTGATTATTCGCTATAAATGTTTTTACAGGACACATATGGTTTTAAATATATCCTGGGAGACCTAGCTAATAAGAAAAATTCTTCAGGAAACCAAAAGCCTGATAAAACAAAATGGGAAGAGTATCAAGAAGCTTTGAGAGATTTAAAGGCAAACTGGCTTGCGAAAATGGGTTAGTAAATTAAATTATTTTGCTTTCAATTAATTGTATATATTTTAAAAGTATTTAGAAGTGTCGTAATGAATTAAATAACATACAGTAAAAACCTCACTGTTTTTTTACGATTACAAATTTGTAACCTCAATTATGGATCCCAAAAAGCCGCTATGCTTGTTTGTGTTAGCCACCTATGGAAGGTGTATTCCAGTTTTATTGCTTCACAGTGCAATTAAGCATAGGCCTCTTTGGATGTTGGTTTCATTTTGCCTCTAGTTCTTTAAACACAGTATTTAATTGTCTTTGCCACATTCGTTGCTTACAGTTTTGTGTATTTTTTGTTAAACTGGCTACTTCATTTGTCTACACAATTCTGTTTTCTGTCAATTAACTTCAAGATTCAATTGAGGAATTATACATGCCACGTTTTTACACCCAAACATATCCTATAACAAGCTTTTTAAAAATAGTTGATAATATGCAGAAGTCTGATTAAATCAAAAAGCAAAGTTTATTGACCTCATTTTCACAAGGCAATTTCTGAATAAATGTTTTGATTGAGGTTTATAATGTTTTGATGTTTTTTTGTGCTACTCATGTTTCTTTTTACCTTTTAATTTTATGTAGATTTCACTGTTCGTTAAAATTTTCAGGAAACGACCAGGTCTTACATATTCAAATAAATAGAATCAAAATAAATAGAAAATAGATTAAAATAAAATAAGTTAACCATATAATGAAAAGATCGAGAAATAATCTGAGAGCACTAAAAAAAATCAGTTTAAATTAAAAGTATTCATTTTTGCAAATTAAAATCATATATTTTTATAAATATTTTAGATAAAAAAGATGATGCTGATAATTTGTACGAGGAAGTGAAAAAAGAATTTCCTTCACACATTGCAGTTCATAGCAGCATGATGGCTGCATTAGAACCTGAATCAAAACGCCTTTTACCAGGTACAGAGGAGTCTCAGGAATCAATAGAAATACTCAGGCAGATTGATGAAATTGCTACAATTGTGTGTAATGAAATAAATCAGCCTGAATTGTTGGCTTATTTTGGTATAAAAGCAGATCATCGTGTCGATGCTACAACGATTAAAACGTAATATTAATTATTTTTTTTTAGGATTCTCCATAGTAATTGTAATGTAACTCTTTAAAACATGCTGAATGTATTTCAGGTCAATGGAACGTCAGAAAACTGCTTTGATCGATGCACTATGTCGAAAAGGCGTTTCAGCTTCTAGAACATTAATTTTTAATTTAAAAAATCAAACTGGAGATGTGGATGTAACTAGAGCTTATGAAGCCATTGATGAACTATGGTTGAATGTTATGAAATACGTAGAATCTAATGATTTCAAGGTAAATAAACTACATTACTGTAGTTAGTTTCATTAATATTTATTTGCTCCTTTGTATTCCCTGAATCGCTGATATCCTACAATGTTTTTCACCAGTAAGCAATATAAATATATTGTTGTGGGTTTGTGATGTTGCCTTTGATATAAACTCGAAATTAGCGGGCGTAAATGAACGGTAAACGACCTGTTGATCATGGCTATGAAGGGATGAACATTATTTGTTGCCGTTATATCTAATATTAATAGTTATCATATAAATAATATCAAGAATTAAATACACTGACAGGCAAAAAGTTCCACCCACTTGTAAAAAAATTGTATTTGTATATAATACATGGTAATTTTATATAATACTTATTATTTATTGAATTTATAAAATCTTTTTTACCTTTAATTAGGTTTTTAATGTTTATCAAATGAGTCTTTATTTAAAAATTTAAAATCAAAATGTGAACTGCTAAAAAACATGAAAAATTAAAAAATAACCATTTTTATCCTTAAAGAAATTAATGACAGGATCATTCAATAGCGCTTATTTCCTCCTCTTGCCTTTATTACTTCTTGAAGACGCCTCGACATTCTTTCCACCAGTCAGGAAATGTCCCTTTGCTGGAGGTTAGCCCATTCTTCTCGAAGAGCCCTTTCAAGGTCCTGCAGTGTATCAAGTGCTGATCAAGTGTAGGAAGTGCTGAACGCGCTCTTATTCATCTTCTGAGGTTATCCCATAAATGCTCGACAGGGTTCAAATCTGGAGAACGTGCTGGCCTCAATGTTGTGCTGATGAAGGAACGTCTGTACTATGTGAGCGACATGTGGACGTGCATTAGAAATGAATGATTGCTGGTTTCGATGAGGATAGGCAACACATGAGGTCCCAAAATCTCATCTACATAGCGAGTCGCGGTCAAAGACCCTCCACGAACAACAACCAATTCTGTGCGGCACTCCATTGAAATCCCAGCCCACACCATTAAGGAACCACGTTGAAAAGGTTGGCTCTGGGTGAAATTACAGGCTGCATACCTTTCATTTCTTCTTCTCCGCACCCTTCACGCCCGTCTGGAAATTGTAGAGCAAATCTAGATTCATCTGTAAAAAGTACAGCACACCATTCGTCTTTAGTACAATGTGTTCTCGAGCAAAAGCCAGCCATGTAACTCCTGAGTTCTGATCCTCTTACTGGGCGAAAAGCCATTAGTCCATACCCATTTAATCTTCTCCGAGCAGTACGTTCAGAAATTTGCACACCTCGAATTTCTTAGAGCTGATGAATCGCTTGAACAACGGTAAGGTACCGGTTTCGTAAAATTTTTAAAGTAAGAAACCGGTCATCCTGTGGTTCTGTTGCCCAAGGCCATCCAGAACCGGCCCTTCTATGGTAAGACCCCAGTTTCTCGAAAACGCCTGACGGCGTCTCGTAGTTTCATAGGGAACTCCGATGGCATTAGCTGCATATCTAATGGAACGTCCATCATCAATAAGTGCAACATCCTCAGCACGAAGAGGCATTTTTAAACTTAAAATTGAGAAAATTAAAATATTGAAGCCGAAAACTAAGAAATTTGCTGCACCAGAACGCAAATGACACTGAATAAACATTTTTAATTCCATGGAAGAAAGTAAACATTGGGAACAACAGTCCTTTAATTGAATTAAAGATTATGGGTTACTATGCTCTATGTTGACATTTTTAATTGAAAAAAAATACATATTTATTCATAAAAGAAATTGACCAATCCAAAGTAGAAATATTTTGAGATGAAAAAATCAGGTGGGTTGAATTTTTTGCCTGTCAGTGTATAAATATTTCAATATTGGATTATTTAAAGATTGGAATGGATTACATAACAATATATATCTAATCAATGACAGAAAATAAATAAATATATATATTGCTACAACAATTTATTTTTTTTTCTATTTTATTTTTATTTTTTATTATTCAACCTTTACTCTATCTTTAGGTTCTGTTAATAAAAATAGGACAATTCTGGCAATAGGAATAATTGTTTATTCACACACATTTATCCAAAAATCAATATACAAATAATTTAAAATTACCCTAATTACTTCATAACGTTATACTGGCCAGTATTTCCATGTAATATTCTTCGGGTGGTTCAGATTGTTCTCTTAAGCGTCCCTGTTCTATGCGTACCGGTGAAAGTGCATGGGAGCCGGCCTCATTGTATTCATCTCCGTCGGGTCGTGTGTGCCAGAGTGACCTTGTTGCGTTTCTGTGCCGGATCGGATGAATGAGAGCAAGTCTGGCTCGAACCCAGCCTTTTATAACTTTCCGCTGCCTTATTGATCTTTCGTTGCCATCTTGATCTATTGACCTCTTTGGTTGTTCGATCCTCTTTGGCTTATATATGGTTAATTTTCTTGTTTGATGTTATATAAATATTAATATTTATATCTAATTATTGAAGTTATTTTTATTATAAATATTTATGTTAGATACACGCAACGAATAGTGTTTAACATTTGTGAATCGTGGTATACGAGTCGTATATTGTTCATCAACGCTCGCTAATTCCGAGTTTATTTTAAAAACACCATCAAAAATCGCAACATTAAAATATCACAACAATATATTTGTTTGCAAAGAATTCAGTTACATGGGTCAATTTTTATTGGTTTGCTAGAAATTTTAAAGTACAACTTAAATTTTGTTTATGCCTTTATGTAAGTTCTATTTCGAAATTGTAGCAAACTAATAAAACAAATTCTATATGCGCCTATATATTTATTTGTGATATTTTTTAATAATTATTACATTGAATATTAAAATTTAATATCTTCCCTACTTTTTCAAAAAATATCTTTTTTTCTAGACATATGTTATGTTAAAAAATTAGATACTTTTTCTATTTTAAAGCTTTTTATCTTTCTTGTTTCAAACTTCAAAATCTCATTATCCTCAGGGTACTCAACCCCAAATACCGGGTATACTCGGATTCCCATTACTTATGCTAAACTATAATGCTCAGCTTTTGAATAATTTTTTTTTAGACAATTGGCTATTTTGGAATATGGCATGCAGCTGTTCACAATAACTACGGACGTTTATTGAAGTATGCCTTAAAATTGCATGAAGATAAGTCTACTAAAGAACTTGAAAATTGTATTATGTGGACTGCTAATAAACTTGGGTGGCAGTTTTATACTCAATCTATAACAAGATCAACATTAGTTAATTTCCCGTCATCTTATAGACTGTTCTAAACTCTTACAGGTTATTATTATATGCAAATGTACATAAATTATTTATTGTATATAAGATTCAATAAATTTTTTAAAGATTTTCTTTTATTTATAAGGATTTATTACCTTAATATTTTTTTTCCCTTCTTCAGAATAGAAATTATTACTGCTATATTAAGGCTATATCTATTTGTCCGAGTTGACCGCATTTAGTCTATAACATATTAGTAATAGCCAAGTGGAAACTGGCATTGAGATTATATATTGAGGCATTAACTCTATGACCACATGCACTAGTGTATGATGAGGTTTGTGTATTGTGGTGTACAAACCTGTATCTGTATCTTGTGTTTATTTAGGCGCCAAACTGATGTAGCACACTTACTGTATAAACCATCATCAAATTCACACCCACTTTCAATATTATAAATGTTATTGTCCCTATATTTATCATGCCTTGAGGGCATATCTGGGTATTGAATAATAAGCCATAAATATAACAATGAAGTAATTTATAAGCCTTAACAAATGAATTTGATATGGAAAGATAACCTGAAATATGATTAATAAATGACACTATACAGTAATAGAGTGATATTGTTTGGGATTGCTCAATGTCCTTAGTATTCTTGCGGTGGGCTTGGATCCACAGTTCATCTGGGGAGACAGACTACCAGTAGAGCAAGGGAGAGACTGCTGGAGGAACTGGAGTCAGAGGTCTTATATGCCCAGAAGGAAGTTATTCCTGCTATGTTTTCTTTGATGGTACTAGGGTCTAAGTCACTTTTACTGTCTCCATGTGTTATTATTTATGAAGGGTCAGTGTTATTGCTTTTGGAATGTTTATTTTTTTATCTAGCCACCACTAGATCTAGGAACTAACCAAACATGGGTCGATTCTGCTGTGACTTTTCTTGTATCAGCTGGGTACCAGCCCTACCACCTTTGTGCCTATTGTGGTCATGCTCCTGGCTGACTATATATCCACAGTGGGTAGACATGTCTGTTTCCCCCTGGGGGGAGGGTCCAATGTTCACTTCAGTTATTTTGTTCTATGACATGACGTTCTTTGATGGAATCTATCAGGGTATCAGTTTTTAACTTTTAATATTGAAATGTCTGAGATGGCTTGTTTCAATATATGTATAGTATTGCTAAGGTCAAAAAATATTAAATTTATTTAGTTTTATTAAATGAGAATTAGTAAATTTATTTAGATAGATAAAACAACATTAGACATAAGTCATTGTAATTAACCCTGTGTTGTTGTGAAAAATATGATGTAGAGTAATGGCGGACATGGACAAAGGATGACACTGGGAAGGCTTGTGAGTAGCAGAATTTACATTTTCCGAAGATAGAAACAGTTTTGACCACAGCAACCTGTGTAGTTTTAGATATTAAGGGTTTTTAATGTGTAAGAATAATAAATTAAAATTAGGTTAAATGTATGAGTATTTAGAATATCTGAAATCCAACTGAGATTATAAAAATAATTTAAATGCAATTCATAATAAAATTAAATGTTTCATTTACTTGTCTTATTAACATTAAAAACCTGATATTTAGTTATTGTGTGTAACAAGGTGTTACAAATTGTCGACCATGTGTATATATTATTTTGAGAGTTTATAAATTTGTGCAACACAGCTGGTCATGTGTTCATTTTATTTATGTTTACTTTACAACCCTTAGAAGATAAAAAGAGAAAATAAGTTAAAGCCAATTGTGTGTTAGCATATCAGGTTAAAATTAAATATTATAATTTTTTCTCTATCCAAGCCTCTAATACAAGCCTTTTTCAGCGAGTGCCAGCTAAACAGTAAGGAAACCGATGTGTTTCACAGCCCGTGAATGACAGATAAAGTTAGGTGAATCCCCATATCTCTTCCATATGAAGGACAGGAAGAAGTTTATTTGCATTATGACGATATAAATGGGGGGTTTGGCTCATCTCTTAAAAAAAATGTGTTAAAATACATCAAAACTGAAGTAAAACTCCATCAGCAGTTTTCCATCTCACTCCCTTGCAAAAATGGATTAATTTTAGTAATAATTATAATGTATATTTTTTTAAATTATATAAAATGTAGTATAGCTGCTGTAGTTGATTTAGATTGTTTAAATAAATTCTACTGTTAGTATAAATAAAAATACTACCATAAGGGGCTTAAAAAAATCGTTGCCACAGTTCCCTAAATTGTCTAAACAGTTCACCTCATACAATGCATGTAAATCTAATTATTTCACTATCTGTTGATAAATATCTAAAAACTGTCACTTTCTTCAAATCATATTTGTTTGTCTATGTATCTTCAAATTTGCTCTTATGTTACTCCCTCCTTATTTATAAGATATAAAAAAAATCTTATGCTGCAATTATCACACATTTTGCTGATTACTTTTTTTGCAACAAGTTTATTACAGTATTTTTTGGTTTTCTTACATCTTTATTGAATTCTCATTAGCAGATATTTTCTTATGTATGCTTATTGAAATATTTACATGCAATCAGTACCCAGTATTTTATATAGTGCCTAGTATTTCAGTTTTTTTAAACATCTTGTTACTTTTTTTGGGTTTCCTTAAATATTATTTTCCTCAGTCTTTTCAGACTCATTAACCAAATCCTCTTAAATAATCACCACTATAAAGCCCAGTTTAGACTATAACTAAACCTAGTTGGTTTGGAGGAGGTTGCAAGGCCACCTAAGGCGTTGATCAGGGTTTTTGTTTAGGTGGTCTGGGATTTAGCAGGATGGAATGGTTGAAGAGCAAAACTGAAGGACAGGATAAGTGATAGATGGTGGAGGCATTCAGGGTGATAAAGAATTCGTCAGCATTCACTTTGATTCTCCATTCAAAAAGGACAAAAGGTAACTGCTAGCTTGGGAAGCAAGGATGAATGTTTTGTCAACGATTTCATAGAGGGAGGTTGAAGGATGAGTATATTGAAACATGTGGACATTTGTAGTTACAAACATTGTCGCTTGCTTTCAAAGAATTGTAGATAAAATTATATCAAATGAAACATTATTAAGTAGCTACACATATATTGACGACGTCATCATCTGTGGTAAAACAAATGTAGAACATGACAACAAATTTATGTCTGTTTTAGAAAAGTATGGACTCTGCATAAATGAAGACAAATTTAAATTCAATCAGACCACAATATCATTGCTAGGACACCTTATCGCACAAAACGATTCGACCAGATCCAGAACGCCTGAAACCACTTTTGGATCTTCCATTGCCAGAGAACACAAACACATTAAATATCTATATATGCACACTATTCAAAGCGGGTTCCCCAATTTTCGATGAAAATAAAATTTAGTAACTTCTACTTTTCCACTGTCTCCAAAAGCAGCCGACAATTTTGCCTAAACCAAGAAAGATATCTCAGATGCTGTTTTATGACCATATCACTAGACTTCCCCTTAGTAGTAAAAACTGATGCCTCTGAAGTTGCTTTGGCTGCCAAGTTGGATGACCTGTTGTTTTCTTCTCAAGAACCTATTCGAAAACAGAAAGGCATCACTCTATACTGAAAGAAGCTATTGTGAAAGTTATATGTTTGAGTAAATGGAGGTATCGCCTCATTTTCAACCTACAACTGATCAACAGACACATTCATTTATATTTAACTGGAAACACTAAACCATAAAAAATAGTGCGATTGGAAATGGCTCACTTTAAATTCTATATAATTTATCGCCCGGGAAAAGAAAATATGAAGGCTGATTGATATCCTCGCTAGGATCTGCGATCCAGCCTGTGAAAACAAATTATTTGGTCGCCACCAAGCTCTTGGTCACCCTAGGTTGACAAGAATGTATCACTGGTCTAGGAGCAAAAGTCTACCTTACAGGCTTGACGAAGTGAGAAGAGTATCTTCAGCTTTTACGATCTGTGCTTAAGTTAAACCATCCCCACAACCACCCCATCAAAGGCACCTCTCTAATGAAACTTTTAAGTAAAGACTTCAATGGGCCTTTACCATGTGGGAAATTAAATCGCTATCTTCTAGTCAATATTGATGAGCATTCTCGTTTTCCATTTGTATTTCCTTGTAGAGGTGTGAGCTCCTCCTCTATCATTCAGTGCCTTTCACTATTGTTTTCAGTTTTTGGATACCCTGCGTTCATGCATTTTGATAGAGGACCATCTTTTCTTTCTCAGGATTTGACAACTTCTTACATTCCTGTCGAGTAGCTACAAGTAAGCAACGCCTTAAAACCCACGAGGGAATCCGGAAATAGAGAGACTCAATGGGACACTATGGAGGACGATATTGCTTGCTCTTAGGTCGAGAAAGCTTGAGACAACAAAATGGGAAGAAGTACTAATGGAATCTTTTCAAGCAATACGGTCTCTCTTGTGTACATCGACAAACTGCACACCACATAAAAACTTCTTCAGACATCCCCGTAGAATTATTAGGATGATTGGACAGACGCTGAACCTTCGAATACATGGTGGGCACCATCCTCCTGACGGACAATCATAACATGCGAAAGGTGAGCGCCAAGCTGGTCCCTGAAATGTTGACGGGCGAGGTAAAGGCCAATCAAGTGACGATCACAAATAAACTTTCTGAACGTTTTCAAATTGAGCCTAATTATTATAGATAATGTTATAGTCGGGTGATGCCTTTCTGTTTTCGAATAGGTTCTTGAGAAGAAAACAACAGGTCATCCAACTTGGCTCAATGTGGCAGCCAAGGCAACTTCAGACGCATCAGTTTTTACTACTTAGGGGAAGTCTAGTGATATGGTCATAAAACAGCATCTGAGATATCTTTCTTGGTTTTGGCAAAATTGTCGGCTGCTTTTGGAGACAGTGGAAAAGTAGAAGTTACTAAATTTTATTTTCATCGAAAATTGGGGAACCCGCTTTGAATAGTGTGCATATAATATACATACCCCAATGTATGTTTTAATGTGTTTGTGTTCTCTGGCAATGGAATATCCAAAAGTGGTTTCAGGCGTTCTGGATCTGGTTGGATCGTTTTGTGCGATATAAGGTGTCCAAGCAATGATATTGTAGTCTGACTGAATTTAAATTTGTCTTCATTTACGCAGAGTCCATATTTTTCTAAAACAGATATAAATTTGTTGCCATGCTCTACATTTGTTTTACCACAGATGATGACGTCGCCGATATATGCGTAGCTACTTAATAATTTTTCATTTGATATAATTTCATCTACTATTCTTTGAAAGCAAGCGACAATGTTTGTAACTCCAAATGTCCACATGTTTCAAAAGCAGTATATGATTTTTCTACGTCAGAAAGAGGCAATGGGTGATAGACACTGCGTAAATCTATGGTACCAAATATATAGTTCTCTGCAACTTTTCTAACTAACTCATCAATACATGAATGAGGATAAGCGTCTAACGCTGTAAATCTATTTATTGTCTGGGAATAATCTATGAATAGTCTTTTATTATGGGACTCATTTTATACAAGTAGCTGGGTTCTCCATGGCACCACATTTTCTTGGATGATATATTCTAGAAATTTCCTTTTTTATGATTTCAACGTTAGTATTAAAATATCTCTCGACTTAGTGACTATCGGCCTCATGGTTTAAAAACAGGTTTTGAAACAGGTGGGGTGGTTCCACTTGACCATTGGCTGAAAAACAAATTAATAATAAAGATTTGTTGCCTCCGAAATTTATTTCGATGTTAGCATGGTCCTTCTTGAAGATCATGACCAACCAAAAAATCAGCGGTTAAGTTCTGAAGAACAGTACATTTAAAGTTAAGATACGAATGACTTTGCGTGACACGATGACCAAGTATTTTATTCTAGAAGTCAAAGTTCTCGATTCCAGAGGGCGCACTTTAATGTTGTTTTTATTTTTAAACTCGTCATGTATAAAGCCAACAAGACATCTTGCAGGAACCGTTAACGGTAGCGAGGAGAATAGTATTCTTGATAACACAGAGTGACGCAAGATAAAAGGGCTGCTGACGATACCAAAGTAGAAGTATCGTAATGAGGCCTGGAACGGCAGACAGTTAGTGTTCACTTTTCCTACATCGGGGTCATATACTGTCCTTAGCAGGATAAGAGGGACGAGGATGTCGATTACGTCCAGAAAAAACATTTCCCTTTTGCTAAACTGCAGAAATGATATTGCTCTTGTCCAGAACACTCTCAGAGTTTGTAAGTTTAGAAGCGGTGGTCGTTAGTATAGTTGAATTAACCGTACAGGCGTAGTTTGACGTTTCGTACGTAACGCTCAGCATTTTCTCGTGTCATTTCTAGGGCCTGCGCCTGTCTAATAGAATTGTCCAGACTTAACGTTTTGTTTTCAAGCAGACGCTGTCGAATATGTATGTGGTGAAGTAAGACCCTTGATAAATGAATCACGAATGTATTCGTCTCTGTGGTACGCTGCACTGACGGCTTTGAAATCACAGTCTCGACTTTTAAAATCTTAATATATTGATCCACTGTTTCTCCTGATTGTTGTTTCCTGACGACTAATAATTGACGAGCGAGCACTTCATTTTTTTATTTCATGGAAGTTCAATTCATCTATGGCGTATCTATTCAATAGACAATCACTTAATATTATGATTTCAAAAAAAGTCGGAGAAGGATAGTTTATTAATACCTTTAGTTTGTCTTCTTCTTTGATGAATTCAAAGAAAGACAGAAAATGTTCAAAAGTCGTCAGCCAATGCATCCATTCTTTAGTAGCACTTTGTGAGTTGGGTATCGATTCGAACCGAGCCGGTCGTAGGAATTTGTGTGTATTGACACGAGTAAATCGAGCTGAAATGTGTTTCAAACTTTTATTGTTATTTAACGCGGACCCGACTGCCATACTTAACCTGGTTTAACTAAATACAACTGCAAGGAAACTAGCGATAACTTATAAAGCTTTTATTTAGTTAAAACTAAGCACTATATAATAAATATTAATTTGAAAATACAAAAAGCAATGATAGGTTATAACAATCATGGTTACTTGATCACAAATAGAAAACCACAATGGGTCTCCATGCTAAATAGTTTTCCTTAGTTAGAGGGCTTTGATTGTAGGTATTTTTCTGTCACTGTTCGTTTCCGAGAAATCCTTGAAAGAGAATTGTTAATTTTTGAAAGGGTATATTGACCGTGACTAAAGCACAGAACAGGCCTGCATTAAAAATTGACTCACCTGTTGAGGAATAACTTGAAGATGCAGTTAAGAAAGTATGTCGAACCCTTAACTTTCTTTGTTTTGCTGTGCTAATATGCTGGACAACTTGGAAAAGTTGGCCATTCGAAACTGGTTTATGCAAGAGCAATAACTCAATTGCCGCTTCACTATTAAGTGTTTCGTCAAGAAACTTAGAAATATAATTGGTAACTAGCTCTCTTGTATTCTCCGGTAGTTTTGGTACTGTTCATCGACCACTTGTTCACGTTTATTCAATAAAATAGAAATAATAATGAGAAAAGAGATAAATCAATAGAAATTATCAGTGTGAAAGTTAAGGGCGTAAGGGATTACATACATTTAGAAAAGTAAACAATTCTCAGTCTAATTATCTAAGAAAAAGTAATTCTCAGTTTATTATTTTTCCAAAACTTTATAAGTAAACAATTCTCAGTATAGGTACCCAAATAAATAAGATCACCTGTTCCACGAAAACAACAGAAATTATAATTATTCAATTAAAAGCGAGGCATACATTTTGAAAAGGTTGTATAACTCTCAATTTATCATTGCGCCTCAAACTAAAAGAGTGTACTCAGACCTAATCTACTGTACGGTGCACAGCTTTTTAGTCATTTGACTGAAGCGACAGCGAGGTTATTCCAACAATTTCAGAACGGAATACTCATGAAAGTGGTCAGACACACTACATTCGAGCGGCGGAGAAACAGTGAACTACACGAGGACTTTGAGCTGCCTACGGTGTATGAATTCATACGCCGTAGACATATAAAATTCTTTGACTCCCTACAACACATGACAAACTCCGTGTTCAACACGATCGCCCCCGCCCCGTTCCCCCATCGATGGCAGCAAGCGGTCGAGGCAGGAACGTTATAGTTTGTAAGTTAGTATGTAAGTTTAGTTTTAGTCCCTTTATTGTAACCCGAAGGTGAGCCCCATCACCGAGTCCCTTGACAATGTTTAATGTCTTTTAACCACAATCCGGTCAGTTTTTTTGAGACACGCACTCAGTTCATATTATAACCTGTTGTAATTTTAACTCATTTAAAAAAATAATTACTCACAGGGGTTGAGAAAAAAAAGGTGTTAAGCGTGTGGTATCCTGAAGGTGAAACTCATCACATAGTCCTTTTTACTAACTTTCAACCATAGAAAGATCTTGTTAGTTTTTAAGGCATGAACTCCTTAAAATGCATATGTTATGCAGTAGAAGGAGCAACCCACAGCTATTTTATATCGTTGTATATAATTTAAAATATTCTAATATAGAGGTTAAGAAAAAACAAACAAAAAACTGTTAAGCGTTTGAAGTTTTCCAAGAATTTTTTCTATGATGGGTAAGAGCGAGAGTAAATACCGAGTATGAGTTTTTCCAACGGCCAATTAGAGCTAGCGTCCATTCATAAATCATAGAGCTAGGGAAGAACTAAAAGGAAAGACAAGTAATTCTCGCCGTCGGTCATCTTGCCTCGTTAAAAATTCAAAACGTACTCTTTATATAATACCAAGATTACAAATTAATTAACTAATGCCAATATTACACATATTAATTCAAACCAAGTTTTAAATGAATTAAAATGGACTCCCCTTAGAAGTTTTTTTAATGCAGTGAAAAATGAAGAAAACTATGTAAAAACATATCTAATCGGGAAACAAAAACTAAAAAGTATTGTTTTTAAATATTTTAAGGCACTCGAATTATGGTTTTAAGTCTATATTATAGAACTAGTTTTGCTGAATCTTAAGTAAAAATTTCAGAAAAATTATTTAAACTGTATCTTAACCTAAGATACAGAAATAGACTCTTGACCTAAGGAGGGGTGTTTTATCTCTCAAATAATCGTACCAGATTTTATTCTATCTTTTTAGGAAAAATAATATCTCTTAGGTTATCAATCTCAAACTACGTGAAACTAGCCCTTGAACGGATTCTTTACATTTATTACCCTTTTGGGAAAAAAAACATCCCTTAGCTTATAAATGCTGAAATGCGTGAAAACCGCTGTCAATTGAATTCCATAATTTTAAGAAAAAACATAGCATAAACAAAAATTAAAACGAAATAAACTGAAATTGGCATTAAAATGACAAAACAATTAAGCTTAAATTTTTAAGTTTTGAGAAGAAATGCAGCTCCATTTGATATTTTGTTTGATGTTGCAATCACAATGTTTCTGGTTTGTTCAAATGAAAGAGTTAGTTTCATATTTTCTTTGTTTCTAAACCTTCCTACATCTTTTATTAGTTGATCTTAACAGTAATCTTCTGGAGGCTAATTTTAATTTATAAATCAACTTTTTCCAGGTTATAAACAAAGTTGTTTTGTAAAGTAACCTTCTGAAAAAGTCAATAGTTAGAGATCGTAAAAAGCGTTCAAACACGTTCTAAATCCGTGAAGCTCTAAATGTACGTACTCCGCACGTTCTAAATGCTCAGTAAATAATCACAAACCAATTGAAACTTGTCAGTGATTCTATGTTAGAACAAAACTATAGATTTAGACAGGTAACATGGCTTAATTTACGATCTTTGAGCTATAAAAATGTCAGGAGCAACAAAAAACACTTTTATAGTTAATATAAAAATTAGCCCATGGCCAAAGATTTTTACTGTCCCTAAATATTACTTTCAGATTCAAGACTTACCACCAGGCATATCTTGTCCTATGCAGGAACTAGTTATTGAATAGTAAAAATTCAGTTAGATTGCACAGATAGTTTGATTTGGTAGAAGTTATATATAGGGCTTGGTCTCGTCGAGCTAAGCGATTGAGTCGTTAGATTGAATATAGAGATAGTCAACAGAGTGTTCGGTTCGAGATTGACCTCTAGAGGTTCATTATCTATCTACTTATCTCTACCTCATTTTGTAATCCTTTGTAATTTTGTTACTAAGTATTACATATCATGTTTAGCATTTTTTCTTTTTATCAGGACCGGGTGCAAATATACCTAGAATATGGTATGAATCTATGCCGATCTCCCGACTAGCTCTTCTACTCATTTATATACTTACAGCTAATAATGAACTGTGATTGTCCAATTAACAGTCTTACAGTGAGTCGCCTAGACCAGATTACATGTTGCCAGTATCATTGGGGTGCTACTTGATGTCGATAATGATCATTCTATGAAAGCAGGTATTGGGCAATTAGAAGAGTTTCAGGGTCTAATTCTCATTTCCTAACAAATTTGTAATGTAGAATTCTTAAAAACGCACATTTTCGACAGTGATTAGGATATGGTCTCAACTATTTTTACTCTGTTAAAAAATTATGATTCTGCTTCATAATAAGCAATTATTTGATATTTCAAAAAAACGTTGGCATACCCAGTTTTCTCCTGAGGACATTGATATAAAGTCTTTCTCATTTTTGTTGAAACATGCTTGTAATTGATAAATTAGGATGTCAGACCTAGTTCAAAAATCAACCCTGACTATAGCACTGTTGTTACCTTTTTTAGTACAACTAAGTTCCACTAGAGCCGAGAGAAAGCGAGTAGGGGTGGGAGTAAGGGAGAAAGTCTCTGTTGGCGGGGTTAGTTTAGACGAGTGCTACGTTAGCGATCGGCTCCGTGTGTTCAGTGTGTTCGGCGTGGTCCTCAAACTTCTCAGGAACAATTCGTGAATATTGAACAATAGATTAGTTTAAAAATGGAAATCGATGACGCATCCGGAGACCAAGGAGACGTTAATGTTTCTGCAGGCAGTTTCGGTAGTTTCGACGACTTATGTGGTGCAATTGACGATGTAGAACGTACCATGGCAACAAAGAAAGTGCATAAGAGGGGGATTGTTTATTTACCATTTATACCTCCGACAATGAACCCGATGATATTGAGGCGGACTTTATCGCTATATGGAGATATAGAAAGAATGTATTTACAGCCCGATCTAAAAAATAAACAAGGTAAATTTATTCTTTAGTATTTATCTCTAAATGTTGCCATATTTTATGTCTCTAATTTAAAAACAAACGCACATTTATATTTGTCTTAAAATACCTTCCAATTTACCTGTGGCAGTATTGTAAAACCAGGTGGGTTGAATTATATTTTATAGATATCGTTCTCACCATCACTAAACCACAGACTGTAAAAATGTATAGTTTTTAGGAGCAACAAAAAAACACTTTTATAGTTAACATTTAAATTAGCACATGGGGAAACATTTTTACTGTTCAATTATTACTTTGCGATTCAAGACTTGCCACCAGGCATATCTTGTCCAATGCAGGAACTAGTTATCGAATATTAAAAATTCAGTTAGGTTGCACAGATAGCTTGACTTGGTAGAGATTATATATTTAATAAATATGTAAGAACAAAACTAATATATGGTTAGTTACAAACATAGTTTGGTAAACATTACTAGTATACTTATGCATTATTTTTATTGCATGTTCTATCCATTCATTCTTTTATTTCATATTACAATTTGCTACTTCATTATTGTTTTATAATTATTAACAAAACTATAATTTTTGTTATCATACATGTAGTATCTAATTGATGGAGTATGTTGTAATGAATATATTTATATTCTTGATTTTGTTTTAGCCAAAAACCGTCGTAAAATCAATCCCTTCAACGTCAAATATTCTGAGGGTTGGGTGGAGTTTTTAAGGAAGCGTGATGCCAAAAGAATTGCTGCACAGCTGAACAACCAACCAATCGCAGGAAGAAAGAGTAGTAAATTCCGTGAATACTTATGGAATATGAAATATTTATCTGGGTAACTAGACATTATATAAACTCAATTTCTGTTCGTCATTTGCTTTAAACATAGGTCTGAGGAATATTATAGCTTTCTTAAAATGCAGTCGGGATTCTGTATTTGTAAGTTCTTTATTCATTGATTATGCATGATAGCATTATTTATTTATGGTTCCTAATAAATAAATATTCAATGCCTGGTTCTCAGGGTTTTTCTCCTCTAATGTGGCTTTACAGTTATTTGATGTTGGGCAGCTTAATCAGTGTATGTTGGGTATATACCAAGCAAATGATCACTTCTTGCCTTATAGTCAAGTAACAAACGCTCCTTTTGTCTTACTTAATTCATTTCTCACATCTTCTTCAGCGCCTATCTTGTAATCATCCATTTAGGGACTTATTGGCAAAAAGTATTACTTGAGTATTCATTTCTAGGATATAATAGAATATAGAAATATTTATTCTTGGACCTTTTAAAAAAAAAATGTACAAATAAATAAACACAGCTCTGGACAACAAATAAAAAGAAATGATACATTACATATAAACATTACATAGGGAGATAATTAAGTAATAATACAAAACTAGAAGGTATACCTCAAATTAAAAAATATTCAAGAATTTGTTTAAATATAAGATAAAACATTTTGAATAATCAATATATAAATTTAAAGGAAAAAAAAAAAGAAGCAGGAAAAGTAATTGTGATAAAATTGAATACATAAATATTAGTTGCTATTATTTCAAAAGGTTGCAGCTGGGTTTATTGACAGAACAGTTAAATGGTAGTAAATTGTATCTAGTTTGTTTAAAAAAAAAGATAATAGTTACAGTATAAAAGAATATAAAGATCTTAGTTTAGTGTGCATCTGTGATGTGTTAAGGAGGTTTTGGAAGTGGTGGGTTTTGAATTAGGTTAGGATGAAGCATAATGGATATTAATAGGGAGACAATTCTATAGTGGTGGAGTGAACAAGTTAGAGCAGTCAAATACTGGGGCTCTGCGGGAAGCGTAGAAAGGTCAGAAAGACATGATCTTGTGCCCTGGAACTAGACTAAGGATTTAAACTGTAGGATATTGTAAAAGTAAGGGGGGGTTAGCAGCCCACATAGTTTAAAAAATGTATAAACAAATGAAATGTTGTAGGAGGGATAGGAATAGCCACCTTAGCTCAGCATATAGATGTGATAAACACTTCATATTTTTATCGACAAATCTTACAAAACAGTTTATTTATGACTCGCTTTAACCTGTCCCCCAACTACACAGAAACAATCCTGTATATCACACTGCCAGGGCCAACGTTTATCTTTCCAATACAGGAGGTAGCGTGTATTAGCCACTAGAGTAACATGCTACTATGTTCCAGGCTGAGGTATGTGCAGTCATTACTGCTGCCTTACATCCTCATACACAGTCTGGCTGCTGCATAAACATATGGTTCAGATAGCAAATCTGCAATTATTGCTCTAGTTTCTGGTTAACCAAAATTGTCGCTAGTTAGTTGAGAAGGCAAGCGTGTCCTAATTGACCTCTCATTAAAGAAAGAGGTCCGCTTATTTTGGGTTGTTGGCCATACAGGTACAGATGGCAATGAGAAAACGGATTAACTAATCAAACGGGGAATAGACTTGATGTTTGTTGGTCTGGAGCCTGCCATTGGTCTATCAAAAGCCACATCTACCTCTGATTTTGAACAGTGGGTGTGGACCAATACAGATAAACTATAGTCCAACAGCACTAGCTGCAGACCGACCAAGCTGTTCATGAAAAGACCCTCAAAAGTAAGTAACTTCTGATTATTAAACTGCAGCAGGCAAAACATAAAAATTATTATAAGACATTTTGACCAGTCACTGCAGATTAAGCCAACACCTATCCTTAGGTTTATCCTAGAACTCCATTTGTTGTTAATCAAAACTGGGGGAGGAGACTTCCTTCCACTTTTGGAGATAATGTGAAGTATTAGCTAACTAAGGTATGAGCCTAAGGGCTGTGACAGAATTCCATTGGAAGAATCTAATTCCATCAAATGTAGGTCAATCCTCATCTTTGTTTAGGAAGACAGGTTGATTTCAGGAAGAACAGTAGCATGGAAATGGGTATAATAACACAGGGAGTGACAAAAAAGTCCATAGGCCTAGTTACTGGGCGAATTTATCATCCTTTCTTTAATATATTATTACCACACAGCCATAGTCAAAGTGAGAGAGGATAGAAGTTGTTGACCTGTAGGTTGGGGGACAGATAGGAGAATGATTGAATAGTTTTAAGTAAACATCAAGTTTCTAGGAGAGGGTCTGATCCTTGGTTATACCCAAGTTTTTTATATTAGAGCAGAAGGTGACAGGTCGGTCATTTAGGAATAAAGCGGGAGTGCAAGAATAGCAAATAATGTTGAAATAAGTTTGTATGTTTTAATGAAATTTTTCATATAGTCGCTGTTATATCAAAATGTTGTATGTGAAAATAAGATATTAGACATTTTGATGTAACTGCTGGAACCACTAGTGACATCCGGCATTTTTTTTTTGATCTGTTTTTCCTCAATAAGAATTTTATGGCACATCTTTTCATATAAAAGTGACAATATTCTACCTCATTCACAGATTTAAGTGGATCCACCTCTGTGAAAGATTAAACCATGAAAAAATTCTGAGGCAACAAAGGCTTCAAGCAGAGATTAGTCAAGCAAAAAAAGTTGCTAATCATTTCGCTGAATCAGTAGACAAAGACGAGAGGTTAAGAAGATACAAAACAAGAACTTCAGCTCCGCCTCCTGGATTTATCAATAGACAATTTGTCCAAAGAGATACTCAAGAGGAAAGTGATTCTAAAAAAGAAATAGAGGAAAAAAGACATGATTTTCTTAAAAATTTGTTTTCTTGATGTGAGTAGATTATTTTGTATATTTATTTTTTTATAATGTTATATTTATGTGCTACTTTAGTCACATAATCATGTATTTATAATTAACGCTGTTTTCAGTCAATGTATTTTATTTTAAATAGTTTCCTACCTCGTTTAAAATTTCCTAGGATAAATCACTAGCAATGGGCACAGTTAAGAATTTTTCATTTTTAACTTAGAATTGTGGCTATTTTAATTCTTAGACAAAACTGGTTTTATTAGGGTTACATAGGGTTACAGCACAAAACCCCATTCTTTTATGAACGTACATTATTGATGACTGTCTTTTAATTCCTTCTTCTTGATTCAAGTTAAAAAGCTGTTTTACCGGTAAAGAGCATACAAGATTAGTTATGGTCATAGCATTAACCAGAAGTGGTAATCTCACTTGAACTTTATATGGAATAGGTTAAACTATAAACTGGAAGAACTAGATGCAGGTCCATCTACTTGAAAGTCATCGACTATAATGTTCGGTTCATTTTGTTGAACTTCTGTTAGATATCTTTCAAATCCCTCGCATCAGGGTTCCAAAAAAATAAACTAGAGGTTTATTCAATCCATCTGTTCTCATGTTCATTTGGATTGAGAGCAACTAAAATTATGCCTACATCTCAGCACAACAATTAGCATATTAGTTTTTTTCTTATAGCTATGGACAAATAAAATACCTAACTGGAAGCTCTATTTTAATTTTTTTTTTTAAAGTGGAGCGTTTATATTTATTATATTATCACTTCGGCTCCCACCCACCCAATGTCTCTTCCCTAATCTGATAGCAATATCCTGCTATGTCTATTGCTCGATTTATTATCGGACAAAAACTAGTTATGGGCTCCTTTGTTTATTTCAATAAAAAATTAACTAATTTACCAGGTTACACAACCAAATTGATAATTGTTAGTAAACAACTTTAGGAAAATAACAGCATACTGGGGCTTTTATAAACCTTATCATTTACATTTGAAATAAAAATTGTTCATAACTAGTACATTTCCCATTACTGGTACTATGGTGATTTACCCTACTATATTTGGGCTGAGTTATGAAACTATAATCGATGTAATATGTATAAATTTTCAATAAAAGTTTTAAAGTGCTTGATTTTTCAAGTAATTTATAAATTACCTTATTTTTCTTTACATAAACAGGTATAGTAAAATATTCTTAGTGTATTTAAACCACCTTTCAATCCAGTTTAAAAAAAATTTAGTTTCTATAATCCCAACTAGCCGAGTATGGGATTGAAACCTCAGCATTAAAAATACTAAGAATCATTTCATGTTAAAGACTAGACAATCGCTAGAGCAGTGTTTACACTAAAATTAGATGTAGGCAAATTCAAGCGGAAGTTTGTTTTGGTCAATGTTTCAGCTGTCTATTTTTTGTTTCAAAAGGTGTGACCAAAAAATACCTTGTAGTATTATCACAATCGTTTGTTGTTCCAAAATAATGGGCCCAAAAAAAATCTAAATAATGAAACAAAAGTGGTACAAGAGATGTGGAGTATGAATGTTTTCCACTCTGGTATTATGAATAAACGACTACTAATGCATTGAGAATTGAGAAAATGAATAAAAAGAAGAGTTATCGTCAAAAGAATGGAAGATAAAAGAGCATTGATTGATAAATGAATAAATGATAACTTATTCTCATCCACTCAAGGAACGATATGGAGTGAACGGAAACAATCGGAGGTGTGGCCTGATGCTAAAATCCGGTAGGTTTCTGGCGAGCGGTGACCTGTGAAACATGATCATCGCACCTGAAGCCCTCTACGATATGGCTGGTTTGATATCGACCAATAATAACCCTTTATCCTATTCAAATCCAAAAATTTATTTAAAAAAAAAATGCCTTGTTAATTAAACCGGAGTTTAAAAGACCTTCGATATTAAATTAAAAAAAAAAAAAAATATATATATATATATATATTGTCATGATATTTTAAAATTATGATTTTTAATGGTGTTTGTTTAAATAAACTCTGAAAAAGCAAGCGTTGAAACCGTAGTAACGACCCGTGGTTCATGCCTATAAAAGTATGAACGTTTTATTGTCGTCATATTAATTATTAATATTTATAATAAAAATAATATCACATCTAATGTAAACATTTATTTTATAAACTACGTAAATTAAGCAAAGTATAAATATTCAAAACAACTGGCATTAAATAACGAGTTGAAAGTCAAGAAGGCAGCGGTATGTAATATAAATGAGCCGACAAAGAACCAAAGCTCACATTCGTTCATCAGAAGCAGACAGAGAAGGACCCAGGTAGCGACCCTACCAAGAAGCGGCGCTACTGCCTCATGGTGCACGAGGTCTCAGCCCTTTTCACTTTCACCAGATGCGACAACAAAGGAAGACGATTCGGATCACGCAAATGAAGATTACCACCGAAGAGAAGAACACAGAGAAACACTGGCCAGTATAATTACGTAAATTTAGATTTAATATTATACTTTTATTACGTACGTATTTTATTTTTTGTATATCAATTTTAGTTATTCAATGTGTGTAAATAAAACCAACATTCCTTTTGCCAGAAGTTTCCTATATAATTATTAACAGAACCCTGATATAACGTTAAAGTTAAAAATATAGAGTTTTTTAAATTATATGAAAAAATATATAATTAAAATATTATTAATAAATAAGAAATATTAGAATATTTGGCGCCCGAACAGGGACATGTTAATTTAGGAAATCTGGTTAAAGGATTGATTGGATAAAGTGTGTCACAAAAAATTGTTTAAATTTGATATAAAGGTTAGGTCAAAAAGTGTTAAAAATTGTGTTTGTGGTAGGGATTTATATCGTTAAAGTTCAGTCATGGAAAGCGTAGATAAATCGAGTCGCGAGGAAAGGGAGATGGAAAAGTTATGTAGGTTAATGATGGAAAGAATGGAGGAAGGTTTTAAAGAAATGAAAGAAAATTTATACGAACAGAGTCGAATTATTAACGGACATAATCGAGATTTTAACGAAAAAATTAACGAAACTAACAATGATATGAACAAACAATTCGAAAAAGTTGACGATAAATTCGATAGATTTGAGCAAAGATTACAAAACCCTTTCAAAGAATTTAATATAACAATTGATAAAAAAATGCATGTTAAAGAAACGGATTTAAAACCGGAACTGGGAAATCAGACAAATGATTTTAAAGAAGATAAAGTAGAAACCGAAAGTAAACTCGTAGATTATGAACAAAAACTAATTAAAAATAATTTAGATACACATAATAATGACAATAAAAAAGAAATCATTGAACAAAAATTACAAAATTCTTTCAAACAGTCTAATGTACAACTGGATGAAAAAATACATCCTTTAAAAAAGGAAATTAAATTTGAAAAACAAATAACATGCATAAATAATAAACCGGTAATTGATCCTGATGTAATAAAAATAATTAATAATCATGATAAGTTAGAGATTCAGCAATTTAAAAATTCTGACCCAGTAGAAACAATAAACAAATTTAAAAGTACAAATTTTAAAAGTTTGAATTGGATTAGAGTCGAATTTAACATCTCATCTCCATTTAGTGAAACTCCCCTTGGCGAGTTCAATAGGAACAACATAAAAATAAGCAAATGGAAAGAATTTAAAAATAACTCCAGGGATGTTCTTAATACCATTGAGTACAATTTAAAAAAAGATAAAGAAAAAAGAGCTATACTTTATTATTATGAAATAATGGTAATCGGATAAATATAAAAAAGTGAACTAAAAAATAAATAAATAAAACAAAAAATTTAAAATTAATAGAAAAATCTATTATTAAAAAAAGGCAATTAGGCACGTGTAAAGATTGGAATTTAAAGTTTATATAGTGTAAAATCAAAGTTGAAAATATGGTAAAAGATATAGAAAAGCTAGAAATTTAAAATCAATTAAACAAGATAACATCAATCAGACCCATGTAAGAATTTGGAAATTTAAGTTTATTATATTGTATTAAAATGTTAGAATGTTTAACTATACAATCAAAGTTGAAAATGTGTTAAAGTCTAAATCTAAAAACTAGAGAATTAAATTTAATTTAGAAATCTTATTATGAAAATAATCTCAGTCAAGCAAGGTAAAGACTTGAAAATGAAAAAATATTGTAATAATTGAATGTTAAAATCTCTGTATGGTACATGTAAAATTTTGATGACACACATTTGGTATTGTAATTTAGTTATAAGAAAATACAAATGATTAATATGATGAACAAGTAAATGTAAAATCAATAGTAAAGTAAACAAAAAAATTTTTTTTAGACAAGCTCAAAAAATTTTTAAATCGGAGCGGACCCGAATGTTATTTAGATATTTTAAAATGATGATTTTTAATAGTGTTTGTTATAACGGGGTCTGGGTGGGATGACAAGACTGCAGTGTCATATGCAAATGTGGCCAAGAAGGTGTTGGAAGTAGAGGGGACATCAGAGGTGTATAGGTTATAGAGGATGGGGCCTAGGACACTGCCCTGTGGAACTCCTGCATTTATGGGATAGTAGTTAGAGTATTCTAAGCCACAGCGGACTTGGAAGAAGCGGTTTGAAAGGTAGGACTGTAGGATTAGGAAAAGGGTCTGTGGTAAATGTCTTTTGAGCTTGTAGAGCAAACCTGCGTGCCAGACCCTGTCAAAAACTTGAGCTATATCAAGAAAGGCAGCAGTGCAATACTTTTTGGTTAGCTAAGAGTTTATTTAAACAAACACCATTAAAAATCATCATTTTAAAATATCTAAATAACATTCGGGTCCGCTCCGATTTAAAAATTTTTTGAGCTTGTCTAAAAAAAATTTTTTTGTTTACTTTACTATTGATTTTACATTTACTTGTTCATCATATTAATCATTTGTATTTTCTTATAACTAAATTACAATACCAAATGTGTGTCATCAAAATTTTACATGTACCATACAGAGATTTTAACATTCAATTATTACAATATTTTTTCATTTTCAAGTCTTTACCTTGCTTGACTGAGATTATTTTCATAATAAGATTTCTAAATTAAATTTAATTCTCTAGTTTTTAGATTTAGACTTTAACACATTTTCAACTTTGATTGTATAGTTAAACATTCTAACATTTTAATACAATATAATAAACTTAAATTTCCAAATTCTTACATGGGTCTGATTGATGTTATCTTGTTTAATTGATTTTAAATTTCTAGCTTTTCTATATCTTTTACCATATTTTCAACTTTGATTTTACACTATATAAACTTTAAATTCCAATCTTTACACGTGCCTAATTGCCTTTTTTTAATAATAGATTTTTCTATTAATTTTAAATTTTTTGTTTTATTTATTTATTTTTTAGTTCACTTTTTTATATTTATCCGATTACCATTATTTCATAATAATAAAGTATAGCTCTTTTTTCTTTATCTTTTTTTAAATTGTACTCAATGGTATTAAGAACATCCCTGGAGTTATTTTTAAATTCTTTCCATTTGCTTATTTTTATGTTGTTCCTATTGAACTCGCCAAGGGGAGTTTCACTAAATGGAGATGAGATGTTAAATTCGACTCTAATCCAATTCAAACTTTTAAAATTTGTACTTTTAAATTTGTTTATTGTTTCTACTGGGTCAGAATTTTTAAATTGCTGAATCTCTAACTTATCATGATTATTAATTATTTTTATTACATCAGGATCAATTACCGGTTTATTATTTATGCATGTTATTTGTTTTTCAAATTTAATTTCCTTTTTTAAAGGATGTATTTTTTCATCCAGTTGTACATTAGACTGTTTGAAAGAATTTTGTAATTTTTGTTCAATGATTTCTTTTTTATTGTCATTATTATGTGTATCTAAATTATTTTTAATTAGTTTTTGTTCATAATCTACGAGTTTACTTTCGGTTTCTACTTTATCTTCTTTAAAATCATTTGTCTGATTTCCCAGTTCCGGTTTTAAATCCGTTTCTTTAACATGCATTTTTTTATCAATTGTTATATTAAATTCTTTGAAAGGGTTTTGTAATCTTTGCTCAAATCTATCGAATTTATCGTCAACTTTTTCGAATTGTTTGTTCATATCATTGTTAGTTTCGTTAATTTTTTCGTTAAAATCTCGATTATGTCCGTTAATAATTCGACTCTGTTCGTATAAATTTTCTTTCATTTCTTTAAAACCTTCCTCCATTCTTTCCATCATTAACCTACATAACTTTTCCATCTCCCTTTCCTCGCGACTCGATTTATCTACGCTTTCCATGACTGAACTTTAACGATATAAATCCCTACCACAAACACAATTTTTAACACTTTTTGACCTAACCTTTATATCAAATTTAAACAATTTTTTGTGACACACTTTATCCAATCAATCCTTTAACCAGATTTCCTAAATTAACATGTCCCTGTTCGGGCGCCAAATATTCTAATATTTCTTATTTATTAATAATATTTTAATTATATATTTTTTCATATAATTTAAAAAACTCTATATTTTTAACTTTAACGTTATATCAGGGTTCTGTTAATAATTATATAGGAAACTTCTGGCAAAAGGAATGTTGGTTTTATTTACACACATTGAATAACTAAAATTGATATACAAAAAATAAAATACGTACGTAATAAAAGTATAATATTAAATCTAAATTTACGTAATTATACTGGCCAGTGTTTCTCTGTGTTCTTCTCTTCGGTGGTAATCTTCATTTGCGTGATCCGAATCGTCTTCCTTTGTTGTCGCATCTGGTGAAAGTGAAAAGGGCTGAGACCTCGTGCACCATGAGGCAGTAGCGCCGCTTCTTGGTAGGGTCGCTACCTGGGTCCTTCTCTGTCTGCTTCTGATGAACGAATGTGAGCTTTGGTTCTTTGTCGGCTCATTTATATTACATACCGCTGCCTTCTTGACTTTCAACTCGTTATTTAATGCCAGTTGTTTTGAATATTTATACTTTGCTTAATTTACGTAGTTTATAAAATAAATGTTTACATTAGTTGTGATATTATTTTTATTATAAATATTAATAATTAATATGACGACAATAAAACGTTCATACTTTTATAGGCATGAACCACGGATCGTTATTACGGTTTCAACGCTTGCTTTTTCCGAGTTTATTTAAACAAACACCATTAAATAACGAGTTGAAAGTCAAGAAGGCAGCAGTATGTAATATAAATGAGCCGACAAAGAACCAAAGCTCACATTCGTTCATCAGAAGCAGACAGAGAAGGACCCAGGTAGCAACCCTACCAAGAAGCGGCGCTACTGCCTCATGGTGCACGAGATCTCAGCCCTTTTCACTTTCACCAGATGCGACAACAAAGGAAGACGATTCGGATCACGCAAATGAAGATTACCACCGAAGAGAAGAACACAGAGAAACACTGGCCAGTATAATTACGTAAATTTAGATTTAATATTATACTTTTATTACGTACGTATTTTATTTTTTGTGTATCAATTTTAGTTATTCAATGTGTGTAAATAAAACCAACATTCCTTTTGCCAGAAGTTTCCTATATAATTATTAACAGAACCCTGATATAACGTTAAAGTTAAAAATATATAATTAAAATATTATTAATAAATAAGAAATATTAGAATAATATATATTGTAGTGATATTAGATATTGTGGAGTTTTTATATAATATTAATCCAACTTATCAAGAAAGCAAAATAAAAACAAATGAGAGTGTTTAAAAAAAACAAAAGGCAGTATACTGGTTGTTGTGATGATAGAAACACACACAGTATTACTCTCTAGTTTTAGCCAGTTATAATTAGTTGTTGTTGTGGTTCTGAGAAAACACACAGAGCATTATATTCACTCTAGTTTTTGGAATCAGCCTGATATATGTATCTGAATTCAGTGATGAAATAAAAAGCCCGTAATACATATTATTAGCTTGAGATTGTGAGCAAGAAAAACTTAAAAACTTTGTTGGTTAGTGGTTATTGACTTGAAGCGGAATGGAAGAGAAATAGCACGAAGAGAAGAATTATAAATTTGAATAAAAAGAAGACCAAAAATTAATATAAGTTTATTTTTTTATGTTTGTAAAATTAAATTCATCTTTTTGCCAGAATTATTTTTGTTAATAGAACCTAATAGTAAATAAAATAAATTTAAAGTTAACAATAAAACTAAAATATTCAAAGAACGTAATATTTGGCGCCCAACGTGGGGCTGATAACGAAGTAATCTAAAGGTTCCAATCTAAAGGTAATCTAAAGTAATCAAGCTAAAGGATTGTTTAGATAGTGTCACGAAAATTGTGTTTAAATTTGATATAAAGATTAGGTTAAAAATTGTATTTGTGATTAAGATTCATATTGTTAGATTTAATCATGGAAAAAGATAACCAAAGTTTAAATTATGATCCAAATGAGCAAAGTATAATTGATAGATACGTAGCTAAGAAGGAGAGTAAGATGGAAAATATGTTGAAATTAATGATGGAAAATATTAACAAAAAATTAAATGAAAATAATTTAAAACATGAACAAAATAATTTAAAACTTGAAACAAATTTATTATTACAATTAAAACAAGAAAGTGAACAAAATTTATTAGAATTATCTAATAAGATCGATAAATTGGCAGATAAAAATAATGAAATTTTTTTAAAAATTGACGATAAATGTGAAAGAATTGAACAACAGTTACAAAATTCTTTGAATGATTTAAATGTAGAAATGGATGAAAAAATACATATTTTAGAAACGGATTTAAAACCGGAACTGGAAAATCAGAAAAATGATTTTAAATGATTAAAATTAAATTAAATGATTATAAGTTAACTTAGAAACAGAAAATAAACTCATAGATCATGAACAAAATTTAATTAAAAATGATTTAGATACAAATAAAAAAGAAAATAATGATGAAAGTAATAGAAAGGAGAATAAATTAATAAATAAATAAAAGGAAAGACTTTAAAAATAATTACAGGTATGTTTTTAATACTATAGAGTATAATTATAAAAAGAAAAGAAAAAAGGGTTATATTTATTATTATGAAATAATGATAATCGGATAACATATAAAACTTGAACTATATGAACAGTATAAAATTAAAATCAATTGAAAAAACCTATTATTAAATTTAAAAAAAAAGTAAAAACTTGAAAAATGAAGTTTATTGTAATGTTTAAATGTTAGTATGTTTATTTGTAAAATAAAATTTGTCAATATGTTAAAATCTATCTAAAACTTGAAAATTAAAATTAATGGAAAAACCTATTGTAAAATAATGGCAATCAGGCAAATGTAAAAACTTGAAAAGTGAATTGAAATTTATTATATTGTATTAAAATGGTATAATGTTTATTTGGAAAATCAAATATGTTAACATCTATAGCAAAAATTTAAAATTTATTAAAACCTTATATGAAGATAGTGTCAATCGGACACATGTAAAAACTTTGAAATTGAATTTTATTCTAATGTACTAAAATGTTAGTATGTTTATTTTGTACAATCAAGTTGGTAAATGTTAAAAGCTATATAAAAGTTTAATAGTAATTAATATTTTATCATGAAGATATTGTCAACCCAGCAATGTAAAAACTTGGAAATTATATATATATTATTACGTTCTTCAAATATATTAGTTTTATTGTAAACTTTAAATTTATTTTAATTACTATTTACTATTAGGTTCTATTAACAAAATAAATCTGGCAAAACGATGAATTTAATTTTACAAACATAAAAAAATAAACTTATATTAATTATATAAATACTTGTCTATAAATTCGATTCCTTTTCTTCTTTAATTCTCTTCATTCTTTAAACAAAATTAATACTTATTCTCTTCGTGCTATTTCTCTTCCGTTCTGCTTAAAGTCAATAACCACTAACCAACAAAGTTTTTAAGTTTTTCTTACTCACAATCTCAAGCTAATAATATGTATTACGGGCTGATCCCAAAACTAGAGTGTAACTGTGTGTGTTCTCTCAGAACCACAACATCAACTAATTATAACTGGCTAAAGCTAGAGAGTAATTCTGTGTGTCTTCTTTATGATACATCACAACTATACTCCTTTGTTTTTTTCATACACTCTCACTTGTTTTTATTTTGCCTTCTTGATAAGTTGGAGTAAATATTATATAAAAACTCCACAATCTGTAATATTACAACAATATATATATATAAAAAAAAATGTATATATAGCTAGTTTAGGATTTGTAAATATATTATTAGAGGTGTTTCTTTTCTCTTTACAAAATTAGTTTTGTGTTTTCTTCTTTCTTTTTATATATTATTATCATGTGTTTTTTTTTTGAGAATAAATGGAACAAAACAGAATAACCGAAGGTGCGCTGACCGGTGCAACAATCCCATTGCACCGGAATACGCGCACCACAGGCTACGTAACCCCGCGAGCCTGCTTCACGGGCTTGTGGGGCAAGCCCGTTTAAGGCTCAGCCTCAGGTAGGGCGAAAAAAAAAAAAAAAAAGATGGCAAATAGTCACCAACCCTATTTTCTACACCATACAAATAGGTGGTTTGTATTTGAACAGCTTTATTTATTTTGTGGACTAATCTTTTGAAACCACATCATGAGTAAACCCAGGATCAAATTCATCGGCAGCTTAACCTGAACTTTCATCTAAATCTAGTTCTGGTTACATTTAAGAACTGAGGACTGGCTTGTGAGGTTAACCTATACATGGCTTTAAAGACTCCTAGAGAATCTCCTTTCCCCTTCAAAGGTTCCTGTTACATTTTTGTCCCCCCGAGACCCAGGAGTAAAGAGGACTTGTTTAGAAGAATTAATTGTAAACTAAAGATTTAATAGTAAATGTACTCAACTTTCTGACATAAAGAAACAATTTCATGAAATCCCTGTACTTCCATGTGCATATCCTCAGTTCCTGACTCATGCTCAAGAATCAGGATACTTCTTCGGAATATTTCCCTTACATTGTGTGATTCCTCTCCAAATATTTTCCTCAGTATGAAAAATTAAATTTATCAAATGATCAAAGATGTTTTTATTTTAATTACCTCTAGACGACCTTACCTGATTGTGAATTTGGAGAGATATCAGCGATTATTCTTCTATGTTTAATATAAAATGCCTAGGTGCATAATTAAATAAATAAACTACTGAACCATTTTCTCAGGAATAAGCCTTAAACCAATTTGAAAACTACGTTTAATAGTAAATAAATTGGTTGTAGGTACCAGGAAAAAAAATGGAAACCTGCATGATCATTAAAAAAGAAAAAAAAATCTATTTATTTTCATTAATAAATAAAAAGGACTTCATTTTATAAATGTTCCATTTGCTTTTTAATATCTCAACAGAAATTATTTTAAAAGTATTTATAATTTCTCAGTTAAAGTTATGATTGATTTTTACAATGATGCAAATTTGAAATATAAATACAATAATAAAGTTATATAAGTAACAGTGTTCAAAGGTTTTCTTGATGCAGATCTATTGCATCCATTGGAATCACAAGTGTCACATTCTGTTTCTGTGTAGTTCTGGCACATATCAGGTTTACTACATCCTCTTGCTTCAAAATGTCCTACTATAAATATAAAAATTGATTTAATCAAGAATATAATTATTAAGTGTTTTAATAATAAAATATAATAAAGACAACCAATGGGAATTTATAGAACGTGGTAGTTAAAGCACTTACAAGCTATCTTGAAGCATACATGAGGAGGTTCAGCAAGTATTTCGAACTGCCCTGGTGCACCCCCAAGGGCTGATGCTGCAGCAACTACACCCTGACCAACTTCCCTCACTCTCTCACATTTGATCATATTTGTTTTGTTCCTTTCAAATGGATCTGAGCATCCCTTTTCATTTCGACTGTGGCAAACAAAACATTCCAGTCCATGTCCTGGATTATTCAAAATGAAGTGATTTAAATAAATGATGAGTAAATAATTATGTACATTATACATTTATAGTTTGGTTGTATAATCAAACAAATAAAATTGGATCAAGAATCAGATATAAATGTTGAAAACAACTACACATATTATATCAGTTTATATCATATAATGTTGTGATATTTTGATGGTGTTTCTGTTATAAACTCAAAATTAGCGGGCATGAGTGAACGGTATACGACTCCTGGTTTATGGTTCATTTATGTTTTGAACACTATTCGTTGCTGTAGCGAGCGCCAACCATATATGTAAATTACCCTATACTCTGGTGCAACTAATGTATTGTAATTAGATGTAAAACATGCCTTTTCTGGTAATAAATCATGGAGAGATCGGAAGTCGTATAACAAGGCACAGAGGGTCGAAGGTCGACAGCAATAAAACCTGAGAGGGTAAGCCACCTGCCCCTAATAAAACAGAACCGGTAGACCTCGAGTCACCTTCCCACGGTCGCCTCTAGGCGGTCATAAAACCTAAGTAGGTGAGTCCCTAGCAGCCATAAAACACACCCTAAAAAGAACACACTCTAAAAAGACCAACAGTCATAAACTTAAGGGGGATTGGCCACCTGGGCATCATAAAACATACCCCCTTTCAGCCGACTCCGCCTTCCACTAGGAAGGGGAAATAATATTTAAATCAGGAAGTTTCGCCCTGTAGGCACACTCTTTCCCAGTCTCCTCATCTAGACAGCCACTATCACTCGGTTGCGATACGCCGGGGCCCTGGAAGTAAGCCCACTCAGTCTTCCACTGGTCTACACTTTCTCTGTCACACCTCTGCGCCGTCACCCTGTCTCACAGCCTCTAGCAGACCCTCTGGCGCCTTGACCTGTTCCGCTGCCGATATCCCGCCCGAACTCTGAAAACTGGTATTATTCGTTATGAAACCTCTGAACCTCTCTCCTGAACCCAGTGTATTGTCAGGACACATCCCTATCAATAAAATGGAGTCAGATATTAACGCCGACATGGAACCTGGTCCATGTTATAAACTACAACAATCCTCACTTGTCACCAGGGCTAGAGTGATTAGGCACTCCCCTAGTGGCTCCCCGACAGTTGCGTTGTGTCCAAGAGTAATAGTTAACAACTATAAAATAGCAGGAATTAAATATAAATGATTTAATATTGTATTTGTTAATTTTAAATCAAGAACAGTTAATCATATATGAGACAAAGAACATTGGAGAACAAAAAATGTCCAATATGGCGGAAGGGGGTATAAAGGCTGGGTTTGAGCCAGAATCGCTCTCATTCAATTTTGACCTGCACAATAGTTATAAGGGATAGTTATAAGGTACAATTTTAACTTTAGTTTTAATAGTGTTCTTTTATTACGTACGTATTTATTTGTATATTAACTTTAATGAACATATGTGTAATAAACAATTATTCCTTTTACCAGAAGTTTCCTATTTTTATTAACAGAACCTTAAGATAAAGTAAATATAAGTTATAAATTATATAAAAAATATATAATTAAAATATATAAAAAACGTCATAATATATTAACCGATGATTTTTTTGGAATATCGGCTTGATGGAAGGGAGGTGTTTGATTTTCCTCAAATTTATAATTATAAAATGTTTTGACATACTCTGTTGTCTGCATCAGGTCCTAGTATGAGACGGAAAAGAAATTTAACTATGAACTCCCAATTTAATAGTTCATTTATACATTCTCAAGATTGTTCTCATAAAACTGCAAATTCTAAAAGACTGACTGGCCGATAAAAATATCAATGCCGGCACCCAGGACTTAGTTGTGCAATAAAGTACTAATTTATATATGTACCAAATTCAGTGTAAATGAAATGCCTCTATTGGTTTAGAAGTCTTTGCAGAACACACCCATTTTATACATAGATATGTTAAGTAGAATAGAGCAGACGTAATCTTTAGGGTACATAATTTAGGGCCATATTCAATCTTAGTTTGGTTTGAGTGGTGTTAAGTACCTCATATAAATTATTGTGGGGTCTGAAACAAAAAAAAAAATACCCCCAACCTCAATCACCCTTCTATGTCAAATTGTCCCCTCATATACCTTGGTGAAAAATACTGTGTGGATTGTGACTTCCAGATTTTTATCCTTAACACCCTATTCTTATATATCTTCAGTTCGGCAGTTGTTTATTTCCTTAGGATGGAAAGATATAGCGGGATTAAAAATGTACACCCCCCGATGGAGGGGGGGGGGGTTAAAGGAGATGTCCTTTAACTTCTCTATATTGTTATATTCACCGAGATTAAAGATCAATTTCTTTGCTAATGATTAAATTAAACAGTATAGAGCTATTGCATAAAAACCCCTCATCATTAGGCAACTAAAGTTAGATAAATAAACATGTGTATTTAATTTACTGTATTATATCTAAAGGGGAAATTATTTTAACTTTCTAATTAATGTATCTATTTTTACAATCTGCTGATGACAAAACTTGAAATGTGAATAAATCAACATGTTTAGATGGACTGTGAATCGACAAAACTATAAATTGAAATGGTTACATACTTATTTTAAGGTAAACAAATACATTTTTTTTCAGTGGAGTGGGGGGAATGGGAAGATCCCTCTTAAATTCTTTAAAAAACTACAAAAAAGATATATTATATAATATATGCAGGCCTAGTTGATACAAAAGAAAATATCTTGTATTATAAATAATATCAAGTATAGATGTTTGGTTATATTTTTTTTTTTTAATTTTCTCCAATTTCTCAGTTTTTGTTCATATTTTCCTTTCAGAAATCATATCCCTAGTTAAATTTACAAAAAAATATTGAACAAAAACAGAAATATTCAATCATATGATCATGTCGATGAAAGACTAAAAACGCAGCATCATGTAATAATTAATTTCAAACATAAAAAACATATTATTTATTATGGGCTGGATTTAACATGGATGCGGAAGCTAACTAACCTTTTTTTGAGACCCTTTTTTCATACAATTAAAAATAATAATATAATTTGCTACATTATTTTGGAAAGTTCTGCAAATATGTGTAATTAAAAAACATGTACCAACATTTAATATAATCCAGGTCCTCCCTTTTTTTTTTCGTACTTCTTTACGGATTTTTATTCTTAAGGAATATAATAATTTTTTTTTAACTTACCTATTTCAGAACCCAGAAATAAAATCATAATTATCAGAAATATTTTACTTTTAGTGATAGATGCCATTAACTAAATTTTATTATTTCAAAGAGTAGAATTCAATCAAGCTCTTGTATCACCTAGAACATTGATCAGTGAGGTAGAGTTTTTTTCATTCATTTATTTTTCATGCCAGTAGTGTTTGACCTATCACAGAACCCATGGAAGGGTAGGTACAAATCAATCAGGGCCTCTTTACTAATAACCTTTAAGTTGAGGAACTATTCTAAATACCTAACTAATAAGAAAAACTCCTTACTTAATGGTAAAAAATACATTATATATACATAGATAATATTTACTATTTAGTATAAATATATTGCATCACTTTGTAAAATAATTCAAATAAACATGTCCATTGGAACCTCCATTATCCAGGTTAATGAAGGGGAGGGGCTCTACGTTAAATCAAATTAATGCATTAATTAAAAAGATATGTGTTTATATATTACATTTATTAGTAAGAATAACATATGATATTTGTAATTTTGTGTATGTACTCGTATGTAGATTATTTTAACTTGCAGAAAAAATCAAGGAAATACTCAATTCCCTTATAGTGATGATTTTGTTACAATCTGCATTCTCCTGTTTAAAACAATTTAGCAAACATTTTGTGGCCTCTAAGCTTCATTGTTTTATTTTTTTCCTTTCCAAGAGAATAATCAATCCTTACTTCTTCTTCACTGTCACTTCTGTTGTCCATCTACGAAGAGATTGATGGCCTGTCCTTTTTGTGAAGATTTGCCATTTCGATATCTGATAATTTTTTTAATCCTCTTCATTTCTATCACTTTCCAGCCAATTGATCTCTGTCAACAACATGACTGAAATCCGGGAGAGCTGAAGCAGTGTCGAGACCAGCATCAGTTCCATCTTCTTTTTCTTCAGCTTCTTGAATTAAATCTTCATTGTGTAATATTTTCTCCCATGAAAGTTGTGGACGGTAAATTTGTCCAAGCCTCACACATTGAAAAAACAGAGTTTTTTTATCTTTTTAAATATCTGTTCTGATAACTCGGCGTTACTGTTTTATTTGAATAAAAATCGAAGGAATACTTTTTTATTCCTCTGTTTCAAACTCGAAATAACCCCTGATCCATTGGCTGGATTTGTGCTGTTATGTTCACCGGAAGGTAATGTATAATTTGTCTATTTTCAGTTGTTAAAGTTGATTCTGAAGGATGGGAGGGAGCATTACCAAGCAAATGAACAGCTCTAGGAGGGATTATATATATATATAATATATATAACTAGTATATATATAACTATAATATTAATATATATATATATAATTATATACGCAATATAATAAGAAAAATGACTACCAGCCTTAATGCTAACTAGATAGCTCTTGTTAGCTCTGAGTGGCAGAACCTTTCTTGAAATAAAAGCTTTCTTTTATATCAACCACAGTTCTGGCCAGAAAAGGCCGCTTTTGTCTGTCAGAAAGGTACTCCATTCCTTCTGGTACATATTATTTATTTTCAGTTATTAATATTTTTAATTAATCTAGTGTCATGAGATGAGAGGTGTAATAAAATATAAGATGGACAAAACTATGTTATATATTAGAGATATATATGTAGTTAAATTATATATATACAAATTATATAAATATTAATAAACAGTTAATATATGTGTACAAAATGATAATATTAACAATAAATTAGAAATATGTTAACCCTCTCATCGTTGGTGAACTTTTAGTGTTTATTTGGGAAACTTATTCCAATTTTAATCTTCAAAAAAGTAGAATTAAACAAATCCTTTATCTAAAAAACTCAAAAGTGGTGGTATTAATGCTAAAAACAGAATGGACGAAGAAATAGTGAAGCCAGGATGAGCAGCATTGCATCCATTATAAAAACATTGACAGTTGATGTCTTCATGTCCTTTGTTGGTTACCTCGTAACACTCTCTCTTATGCATTATCCATCCACATTTTCGTATTACTCGTACGATTCCATCTCTATCGTAAACTGAAAAATGTTAGAAATTATTTTGTTAATTACATAAAAATTATATTTGATCTAAGGATAAAAGGCCTCCATTTTTTTTTATGATCTAAAATATTGTTACATCAATTATGAAGAAAAATCTAGTTATGAAATAACAATAAGCAAAATAAAGGAAGTAGGACCAGTCTAGAGTTAGTCTAGGCACTGAGCAGCCTTTGAGACTTTTTTAAAATACTAATTAAATTTTTGTTAAAAAAAACACTTGGTATTTTGACCAAAAGTACTTAATTTTGTTTGTTAAATCATCTCAGGCAATGAGATCATATTCACAAAATAAAATAAAACAATGTAATTAGCTATATAAAGTATTGACCAAAGGAATCTAATTAATACCTGTTCGACCAACATTAAATAGATAATGCCTATTGTTGACTAAAAACTGTATTTTTTGGAATATCATTAATGTATGTGTGGAATTCAAATCTTAAAATCTATGATAGCTTCTTAGCTGTGACAGCAGTCTCAACATTTTGAGAAATGAGACCAACATTCTTCCCAGTTAAAGTTTTTTTCTTAATATTTCCCATTATTTTAACTTAAACAACACATATACATTATATTTAGGGTTGTTGTTGAATTGAATTAAAACCTATAAAATTTAAATTAATTGGTTCATTTGTATATGTTACTGTATCGTAGGACTCACCTATTTATCACTTATGTAGGGTTTTCACAAATCATTACTATTGAAAAATATAGTGTGTCTAATTCTATACTAAATATTAATATAGTTAAAAAAATATAAAATGTAAAGCGATTGCTTTTGAATATACTTACTTGTTTGGACTATCTTCCGACAAAACATTTCTTTCCCAGGATCAACTTCATCTACTTTACAAAGTTTGTAGTGTGGACTAGAAGTATCATTTGGCTGAATATTAGCACAGTCAGGGTCATATAAAGAATTACATTGAAAACAGTAAATTGCTGCTACACCTAAATATAAAAGTGTGCTGGATTAAAAAAAATTAATATTTTGTTGTAACTTTAGCTAAGATTTCAGTTACTTAATTCTTGATTTTACTTACCAGGTGTATGTATATATACACCCATACATACGTAATATATACATGTTACGTAAAATTACTATTATATTATGTTTTTATAGAGGCATGATTGTGTGCATAGTTGTTCTGTTTGATATCATTCTTAAAATAAAATAATGAAAGTTCGGTAATTAATTCAATTAGTAATAAAAAAAACATTTTTCTATCATATTGAGTAGAGTATCAAACTAATCTTAACACCCCGATTAATAATAGCCACCAAGTGTTGAGGCTTTAGCGGACTAGGATTGCAAAAAGTTAATTTTTTTGAAATTGTCATCGGGAGTCATAAAAAATGACTGAGTTCGTGTTCTTGGAAATTGTAACCCATTTATCGTCGATCGTCCATTTTTGAAAACGCAAGTTTTTCGCCGCCGAAACAACCAGTTTGGTGTGGCAATTTGAAGAAGAGGATGCTCTTTCTGAACGGACTGTGAGTAGATGGTTTCAGAAATTTGAAACTGGTGACATCAGCCTCAAGAGGGAAAAGGGTTTTGAACCCCAAAATCATCATTCGGTGAGGAAGCTCTGCGCGGCTGTTAAGGCAGGCCCAACGAAAAGTGCATTGGCAAGCTCTCTTGCAGTTTCCCAATCCACCTTAAATCGTGGGCTGCATAATTTGAGAAGAGCGAATCGTTCATCAAGAATGGCTCCCCGTGAGGTGAACACCGAGCAGGCACGACGACGAGTAGAAATTTGTCAATAACTTTTGAAAAACCCAAACGAAAATATTTCATTTAAAAAATTGTTACTTGCGATGAAAAGTGGATATATTGGAGAAATCCTAAGACCAAGAAGCAATGGTTAGACTGCAATAAACATACTGTGCCAGTCGCTAAGCAAGGACAATGCTTATGCTGTATTTAGGAATCGCGAATGCATAATTCATTCCAGAAGGTTGAACTATTGAATCAGAACTTTATAGTGATCAGTTACAAGAATGTATGATGTGACCGAGCGTTACCCAGGATTAGTAAACATAAATCGGGTTTGGTTTCATCAAGATAACGCTCAACCACCACATTTCTTGTTACACGAAATTTTAAAACTGGATGGGATTGAGCTTCTCTCTCACGCTCTTTACAGTCCGGACTTAGCACCTTACGACTACCATCTGTTACGGTCAATAGCCCATTATCTTGAAGGAAAAAACCTTCAATTTAGTGGATGAGGGTCTAAATGGAGTTGCAGAATTCTTCCGTTCAAACCCAAAGAATTCCGTTTTAAAAGAAATCCGACGGCTAGCCTCAAAAAACCAACAAACACAACGGTAAATATGTTAAGAATACTGAAAAAAAAAAGGTTTTAAAATAAAATTATTTTTAAATTACCAAGAAAACCTCTTTTGAACAAAACGATTAAAATAAGAACTATTGTTAGTAGGTATTACCTCACCGGCCGTTCATATAAAAAAATGATCGAAAATCAGAGTATATACACGCACAGAGTTACGTAAAGATATATTATGAAATGAAAAAGCTTAATAATATTCACAGCAATATTAAAAATTATCTTTCTTATTTTTTCATTGATTTTTTTTTCAATTTGTTGATAGTTTGAATTTAGTTGTCAATTGCGATCCAAGAAGATTTTACAGTGTTTCGAAATAAGAACTATGGAATCTTAAATTGTATTCCATAACTCACAAAAAAAATGAAATAAAATATTTGTAAAACTTGTTATAAAATATTGATTCATATTTATTCAATGTCATTATTAAAACAAATATTAGGTGTTATGTGCTTACTTGAGGCATGGAGTAAGAAACTAAATACGAGGCTTCCAATCAAGCAATTGAAATAATTTGAAGACATATTAAACAAGATTTTAAGTACAGCAGACCTTTAAGAAATGTATAAAACGGTGATCTGTATCTCCAACTGATAAATCTTTTAGTTGTGTCTGCTGGCGGCAGTCGATTTCAATAGTTGAAGATGAGGAGGGATAGCCGGGGGTGGAGATGAGGAGGTGGGAGGGACCCCAGTAGGGGAGTGGGGGGTACTAGTACAATCTCTTGTGGATATACTGTCGTGCTCTCTTGACCTTAAGGCGTTTCAATGCGCCGTTACTGCCTTGAATATGCCGGAGAAGCTTTACAGTAATGATTGGGAGATAAAAAAAAAATTCTATTTGATGTTATGTTATTAATTATCGTAATTTAAAACTATAAAGATTATTTAAAAAAAATATGACCTTATAAGTTAAACTTAAGGACTTTTGTAATATATTACCCTAAATTTAGGATTGGGACACTTTTGTGATAATTTAAACCCTTAAAAAAATCTATTATATTGTATTACTTTTTTAGTTACAGCTTAAAAATCTCCGACAAGGTAATAAGCTAATGAAACCATGAACTATATCAAAATTTTTATTCCTTAAAATTAATATTAAAAATTTATTTATTTTCCACTCCTTATCAGTTATTGTAGTTTGAAAGTACAAATAAAACTAACATAAACTGCAAGTAGCAATGTTGAATAATGCCTAAGCCTCCTTATTAGTCCCATTGATTAAGATTAAAAAAAAAAATTAGCTTGGTGAGATATTTTTTATTTTATCTGCTTATATCAGCAAATAAACTACACATTTAAGACTTTTTTTTGCATTGGGATATCACCCCTCGATTCACATGGATTCGGTTGTTGACGAATAATATCTTAGTTCAGTAGAACTTAAGTTTGTTTTCCATTTTGGCTACATTGCTGCACTTTTCACTTATTATGTTAAGAATTAATTTGCTTTAGTGTTTTACTTTAACTTAATCATATAAGCACCAAATTTTCATTCTCTTAAGCCTGACAGAAAATAATAGGTTTATTAGTGGGGATTTCTGAGCAGATAAATCTGTCATGGACACTGCCCTGCTTACATGCAATTAATGAACATGGCATGAAAATGACATTGTAGGGGACATGTTTGCCTCATCTCTTGTCAGTACCACCTGATTTCATTACCTTTCCCCATTTGAGGACTCAAGGTTACAACCCAGTGTTGCTCGTCTTACACTCCATTACGTGATAATAATTATTTTATGTTATTATTCATTACTAAGAAAACAAAATCCTGTGAAATTATTTCCCAGAGAAAACATAATGAAAGTTGTGATTTTACTACCAAACATTTATATTTATGGTATGACACTTAGATAAATAAAATTAATGTATATAGAGATGTGAGTTTATATATAAAAGATGATTAATTAGATTGGATGGCCATAATTGATATGTTTTTACTGAATTTTTATTTACAAAAATTAAAATAGTTAAATAACTATAAATAAGAGTATCTAGACGTTATATTACAGTTTTCCTGAGTTGGGCATTTTACAATCTTCAATAACTATATATTTACCATCAAACAAATATTTTTTTATTAATATGTAGTACATTGAGTCATTAAAAGTTACAACAAGATTATTATTGAAACAATTAAGATAGATCGTACATTTAAGTATGAAAACTAGTTTGTTTTTTTTCTAACTGAATTTATTTGATGAATTATTCTAGTATCAACTTAGTCAACTCAGTCTTAAATTGTATATAATATTAGTATATTATTAAACGTTTATTTACGAATTCTGCAGTTTAAGTATAAAACCTGTAGCCAATTTGATCAAAGATTTAAGAGAGCTTTATAATATGTTTAAAAGGATCCTTATAGATATTGAAGAAGGATGACAACTTCTGTTCCTAACAAACCAATGTCTGAAAATTTGCAGTTTAGTCAAATATGAGAATATTTAATGCAAACAACCTTTATACAAATAATAAAGTGTACCAAAAATCCTAAAACCAAAGCCGTGTGTGAAGTAGTAACTAGTGCTGAATTGCAACCATTTATGAGACATTGATAGGAAATGTCTTCATGGCCTTAATTTCGTATACAGTAGAAGACTTGTTTCGGTGGATCACCCATCTACAACTTCGGATTACCCTCAGAAGATTTCCTCAATCCTCAACTATAACATTGTTTTTAATCCATTAAAATATTTAAAAAATAAATTTGTATATTTTATTTTTTGGAGTTAAAAGAATGCCTTTTTCAGTAGGCTTGCTTCTCTGATTGTTTTTTACCTTCCACCTTTAAAGTGGGTTCTGACCCTGAATTTTAAACATTAAACTTTTTTTTTTTCAGTTTTATTGTTTGTTAAGGCATCTTGAAAATGAACAGAAATACACTCTTAATGGGAGAGTGAAGGGATAATCAAACAGAGTAGCAATCCTGTGGAATAAGCCAGTAACAGTAAGAATATTTATAACTTTATTTATAATTTATTTGGTTATCTGAAGAATAAATTTACAATTTACTTATGTTGGTAGACGGTTTTTCTACAGAACAATTCTTTGCTCTGTAATGTGGCTCACATAGCCAATAAAATCTGCTAGTTGTACCATTCTCATTGATTTGATATCTACTCACATGGGAGTTTACTCTGGAAACAATAAATTCCAGAAACACCTATAATAAATAAAAAAATATTAATTATTATTAACTATCTGGAAACATCACAAAATGTTGATATTTTTTCAGAGCTGCCTAGGCTGTAGTAATTTTATTTTATGTTTTCCTAGTCCTTACTTTATTATTATATATATTAATAAGTGTTAGTATTAGTATTTAATTCTTATAATTATTGTTTAAAACAAACGATCACTCATCAAAAAAATTAATTATAAAATGACTACATTGTAACCAGCTTTGAAAAAATATCAGTGAAATTACCATATATATAAGCTGAAATCCTTTTTTCCAAAAGAAAAAAAATCAGTTTATTTGATTGCACAATGGTAGAAGAAACTATAATTAACTAGAAAATTTATTTAAATGGATGAATTTTAAATAGAAAACACATGTCGTATAACACCAAACATACAAATAATTATTAGAAAATTAAAAAGAGTTTAAGTTTTTTATTTGAGAGTTTTATTGTTAGGTTGTAATATGATATATAGTGGGCGTTGGGAAAGATAGGCTATCCTATTGGGAACCATTAAACTTGTAATTTTTAGAGCTTTAACAGAAAGATAAATTCACTGTCTATCCACAGATTTAATATCTATGCCTTGATATAAAGCAGTTACACTAACCACTACACCACCTCATTCATGAGAGTACCACATTTTCTTTATATATATGTAAGAAAAATTATAGTTCTCTCAGTACTTTTTAACTTTATACTATATGTATTTCTTTTAAATTCAGTTCATGATTTAAACAGTCGATGAAGGCTATGATTTATAACCATCTGGATTGAACATTCAACTTGTATAAGAGAGCCACCAAATATACTAAGGGCTTGTAATTTATTAATTACAATTAAGATGATTTATCAATAACAGAAGGAGACAAATAACTGAGATAAGTGGATGATTTTTCCACCTGAAAGGTTCTGTGGCTACCCTGGAAAATAGAAGTTGATGAGATCATTGACATAGACTGTAGAAGATGATTTCCATCAAATGGGAGTCAGGAAATGGTATAACTTAACAGCGGACTAGACCAGGGTGGGCTGCTGAAGGAGGGTTCAAACATAGTGGGCTAAGCATTGAGAGATTAACATTTGACGTAAAGCTCTTAAAGTGTTGTACACATCAAAAATAATTAAATTGGCACTGATGTTTTATTATATGTAATCGTAAGTCATATTTTGTTAATAAAATAAAATTAGGAAGAAATAATATTTAAATGTTCCCTACCTGCTAAACAAGTTAGTACTTGTTGGACAAGTTAAAAATTAAGCCAGAAGGAATTCTAAGAATGATTTTAGTAGTAATTGGCATTAGTTCCTTGGATTTTTTGTATAGAACCAAAAATACAGTTCTTATAATTTATCATTTATGGAACATTTACACTTCACACCTGAATGATAAGGACAAGCCATGTGGAAGTGAAATAAAAGAGAAGAGGAAATATGCTGGCAGATGTTTTAATTTAATTAAAAAAGGATTCTTTGGCAATAGAGAAATTAACAAAGAGGTCAAGGAAGTCATTTAAATAAATGCTTAAATAATAAATACCCTAGAAAATCCTTTACCCTTACTCTTGCATTAGGTGCTTATAAAGTGAATCATGGCCAGACATTTACCTCTTCAGAAAGCCCCTCAGAGGGTCAGGAATCGTACCTGGATCACCACAGTTACACTTACCAACCACGGAAAGGTGTTTCACATACTGACACCAAATGATGTAAAAAACATCAGATGATATGTGATGAATATGTCAGATGAGAAACTAGAGCTGAGATGAAACACTAATTTAGTGCGACTTTTGGAAAAGATAAGGATAGCACCTTTACTGAACTTCTTCTTACAGAAATTACTTCAGATTATTCGGAGGTGTGTGTGTGTGGTATGTATGGGGAACGTGTAAAAAGAAAAGTAATGGAAGTTTATCCTACTGTTAGAAGATGACACCCTGATCCTGGGACCTCCATCCCGAAAACCCCCTTTGGCTCTCTGGTAATATTGAACCATGTTACCAGCTTCCTCAGTAATGTATAGGTAGTGGTAGGAGAGGTAAATATAACTCCAATAATTTAACTTCATTCAGGGGTAGTTTATCCTTTCTCACTTAAATGAGGACACTGTCATAAAAACATGTTGAAATAGTACTAACAATAATATTAAAATATAATGACATTGAGATGTAAAATGCACATTTTCCCCCCCCTGTTTTAGATCCTATGGACGATTAAGACATGATAAAGAAACTCCTCTTAACTAGATCAGAACTACAATATACTTTCCTAAACTAAATTAACAACTTTTTCAAACTTTTGATGTTATGTCCTGATTTAGAAATGCATTAAGCTTTTACTATTTCATGAGACAACTGTCATTATTAATTACATTAAGTATTATCAATTGGATGTTTAGAGAAGTATTTTTGCCTTAAATAATTAATATTGTTTTTTAAATTTTGATTATCCATCAGTGAGGCTATATACAGAAATCACGAAGTCAGCTGAAGGGCGATGTTCCTTGAAATCTGCTTGTCATGAAGCCTGAAAATCACAGGCAATGTAATTAACTTGCTTCCAAAAATTGTTTTCTCCATATAAATAATTACATTTTAAGCAGAAAGGTAATAAAGTATTTCCAATGATGGAAATTGATAGGGAAGACCTAGAAGGAAATCCCCCCAAAACATTGCCCATCGGAATCACGGCCGTATTCGCCCATTGCCAGGATAGCTGATTACAAAGTTCATTGAAAAGAATAGGAATCACTGGAAAGCCCCAAAAAGGACAGGACAAAATGAAAGAGAGTAGTGGATGACTAAATCACATGAAATGGGTCTGTGAAGGTGGATGAGCAATACATATTATATGTCAACTGTTAAAATTAATTCATTGAACTGTCTACCACACAATTCAACTGAGATAAATTAAAGTATCCAAAAGTTAGGATAACCAGAATGCACCAGTAACTACTGGTACTACTCACTATATTACTGGAATAGGAAAAACAACCAAATGTTTACTCAGTGGAAATATGTAAAGGCTATAAACTCCCAGTCTCTCCTGAAAAAATAGATCATTATGCAGAATTGTACATTTTTAAATCAAAAAGCATTTGGAGCAATTCACAAAAATGTATGAAATCAAAGTAAGAATTTTATATGAGGGTGTTAGGCACAAAGAGGATCAAGTGACCAAATCGAAATTCAAATAATCATTGTTATTGCTCTACAGAGAAAAACATAGTGACAGGGGTGGTACATATCTATTTACATTTATAAAATACAAATATCACTACTGACTCATCAGTATATTTCTAGAACAAGTTCTGGAAAACTGAAATTGGTGGTGTTTTCTTGTATGATAATCATTGTCAAAGATACCCCAACATATCATATATATTCTTAATCAGCACGTCAAGATCTTTAATTTGATATGCTACAAAAAAATTATTATACATTACACGGTAATTAACCGATTAGTGACATTTTTTTTATATTGTTTTACTTATAACTTTATTTTTATCATCATTGTGCCAACATGCAGATCTACTTGGGACTAGCTGTTATAAGATTTACTTGGCTCAGAAAAAATCACAAAACGAGTTTAAATTGCAAACCCAATTTTAACAGTTTTAATGACTTTGTGTGATTACAGTTTTACAACACAAACAAAAACATGTTATTAATTTGGGTGATGATATATTTAAGTTGACACCCTCCTCAATATGATAGCAAATATTTGTTTAAATTACCAAGTAAATAATTATGACAGTAGGGCTGATTCATTTTTAGCTCCATTGGGCCATCAATTGAAACAAAAATGAAAAATATTCTCTCTCTTTGTAAAACCCTGAATGAGTTAAAATTGTGAAAACAATTTTAATGTCAATTTTAATAATGTGTGATTAAATTTCCAAAATTAAAAAAAATGAAAGTTTCTTATTATTAATCATGAATTGGCTAGTGACTTTGAACTTGATGTTGGGTATTTTGAAAATAGTTAAACGTACTTCTACAGTCAAAACTCAATTCTCAAATTGACAACTTCATGAAACCACATACCTAAAATTAAAATTTAATCCCCAATAGACAATAACTGACTAAACTTCTAAACTTAAAATATTTGGGTAACCAGGCGGAAAATTATTATTAGTATTAGATATCAAAGTTAACTGTTAATAAACATTTCAGTAATTCATATAGCTAATAAATAAAGCCCACTGTGAATTTTTTTAATTATGTAGGACAAGTTTTTTTTTGAGACCCTCATCCATAGACCCGGTATCGAGGACATCATAAAATGAACTGGAACTAACGCACCAAAGGAAATGTGCCTATTTAGAAGATACCTACCAACCGCTTAAAGGATAAATTGTGTCTTCACAGTATTCTAGCATTCTTAGGAGATTATGCACTTTTAAATTGTATGCTATTAAAAAAAAATTTGATCAATCTTTCTTTAATCTCAGATTTAAAAGGCATGTTTAATACTTTTAGTTTCGCTTAGCTTTACATAATGTATAAACCCTTATTTGTCCTTAAAATACCTTGAAAACTAACAAGTCTATTGTAATTGTTTATTTGAAAAGCAAATGGATAATGTTGTCTATTATTACATTTATTTAACATTATATAAATTAACCTACTACCCTGGTGTGTTAACCTGTTTTCCATACAACACCAACCATACAAGAGAAATGTTGACGTTGTTCATCTCATTAGTTAGAAATTAAAACATAATAAATTCTATAAATCAAATAGTTTGTCTTTCTATGGCTACTCAAGATAACAATGGTTCATTATATGTTTTTTTAGAATAAGTTAAAAAGTTCATTGACCTCTAAATTTATCATGTGAATATTGTATGATTATTTGTACTTATACCATGGCATTTAATAATTGATCCAATAAGAAGCAGATATTAATTAATAACTTTATAATATCTATCATTTTCTTTAAAAAAAAGTTTGTATAAAAATAGCTTAGTAAATAAGTGTTCATAATTTATAATTTTAGTTTAATAATATTTCGATTATTGAACTACATTAATTTGTAGTTATGGGTATTTCTTGATTGGTATGATTGGTATTGATTTAAAATTTCATATAATTTAATTACACTTACTAGTTAAAGACATTCCAATTGTTGCGTAAGCACATATCAGTGATTGAATTGCACATCAAATAGTAATTTTGTAGAACTAAATTAATTTTATTGGCATTGCATAGTTTTATACAATTGAAGCCATCACATTCAGAAGCTTTGTTATATAAGATATTGGCTTTGTTATAATATTGTTACGCATTTTGGTTAAAATTTGAAAACATTTGTAACAAAGTATTTGTTTCAAAACCCTTAGCTTATTGATTTTGGAAATTGTAGAATTTAATTTTTTTTAATTAAATTAATTTAAAAATTTTAATTTTTAAAAATGGTACAAGTACTGTAAAGTAACAATAAGTAAATTTTATAAATATAAAACAAGGATATAAGTTTAAAACAAGGATATAAAGTTACAATATTGACATTTCTAATTGAAAAAAAATATATATTTATTTATAAAAAAAATTGACCAATCCAAAGCAGAAATATTTTGAGATGAAAACATGAAAAAATCAGGTGGGTGGAATTTTTTGCCTGTCAGTGTATAAATATTTCAATATTAGATTATTTAAAAATTGGAATGGATTAAATAACATTAGATATCTAATCAATGACAGAAAATAAATAAATATATATATATATATATATTTGTTTGCAAAGAATTCAGTTACATGGGTAAATTTTTATTGGTTTGCTAGAAATTTTAAAGTACAACTTAAATTTTGTTTATGCCTTTATGTAAGTTCTATTTCGAAATTGTAGCAAACTAATATCGTAACTGCAACTGAAAACTGAAAATCCGGGTAAAAGTTGAGTAAAGAAACTTTATTTCAATGCCTTTTATTTTTGAAAGATTGAAAAAAGTTATAGAACGTGAAAACTAAATGACCTTATTGTTGACGTCGTGAGGCGACAAGGGATCTCCGATCGGACTGAAAAATAAAATACCCATAAAGCACTCACTTCTATGCTAAACAGAAAAAAATAGTTGTTTTATTTGTTAAAAAAATGGAATTTTCAACAAAGCTACAATAAAGGTCATTTTTCAACAGGCGCTATGTACTACTAAAACATTTTGCGAAAAAATACAGCATGGACGACAGGCTTTCTATGGTAAATATCCAACCGAGAAATAATAGTTTTGTGGAAAACGAGGGTGTTTTTTTTTTGCACCATGGCACCACTGATCGCCGATCCGACCTACTGCATCGCCTGAAGCAGGTAGGGCGGACGTGAGTCACTGGCTTGAAGACTTGAAGTGGGATTTATCTATGGACATCTCAAACCGGATTGGATCGATCACCGACTCCTGTTGAGTCAGCCGGGGAGGTCCCCGTACCTCCAGACTGCACCTCCCTCGCCGAAGAGGATTGGAAAATCGCCGACTCTGGCGTCTAATCGCTCTCTTCCTAACCGGAGGTCGTTCACGCTATGTCTTGTTTTGAGCCAATTGAGCTCGTTCTACGTCGCATACTTCAACCCGGGATTATTCTTATTCATCTTGAATTTATCCCTACTGTTATTATAGTTCTATGCAAACTAGATTAGGAGACAAAAATCATAAGAACTAGAGATGACAGGCTGACGATAGTGCCTCACAATCTATCGTCCCGATTATATTGATTAATTATTAACTATCCCACATCTTGGAGACATCAAAACGACATTTCAAATACTTAATTGCAAACTACAACATAATATTGCTACTGCTACTTCACCTGTGATTCATAGAACCCTAATCCACTACGCGAAACTTCAATATAGGGATATTTACTATCTTTAGCTTCATGTATAAACAAATCCGTAAAAAATAATAAAAATATTTTCAATAAAGAATGTAAATAAATAAAATTGGTACAGCATTATTTTCTCTTCTAAAAAATATTAAAGGACGTTCTTTCTAATTAATTGAATTAAAAATTTTAATCAACACTGTAATTTATTAAAACTTACATAGAAAAAATTTAAAACATAGTTCCACTACTTGTCTTCAATCCATCGTTTTCTTCGCTTCCTTCTTTCTTTGAAATGGAGTTGTGTATTTTATTTGGGTAGCGTTCATCCCTCGCCCTCATTAAGTGGGTGTCTTTATCATTTTAACCTTTTGATCTGCAAACTATACATACAGTTTAATGGTACTAACTTAGGTTTTGATAACTGGGTTCGGAATCCACTGCCTCCTCGTTATCCAACTCTTCTAAAATCAATTTCCAGCAAGCAGCTTCTTTTGTAAACTCGCTGATGCACACCTTTCAACGAAAGAGTGGTATGTCCTCTTCTTTTTGGACACCCGTATTTCTTTAGTCCGGTGGATTGATTTATTGTGCTTATTATCTTTCTTTATGTGTTTAAATATAATATATATTTATAATATGCGATTTACTTGTTCGTTGTTGATCACCATATACCTAAGTGATTCTTTACTCTTTGCTTGTGTTTAGTACTTAGTCATAGCGCTCCCATTCTTTAAGGACCTTCTATTTAAATGCATATATTATACAGGAAAACTGCAGCTGCCTTACTTCTGGATTTTATATACCAGTAAGCTATCTGATATCTGTCTAACCATTATTGTCTTAAATAATAAGAGCGAGTCATGTCAACAAATACGCATGCGTGCAGATAAATTGGTACATTATATTGCATACAATTGAAAATATTTAAATAAATTGTCCGTTTGATCACATCAGATTTGCTTAGCAAACACTTGTCAGCTGAAAAATTCATTAAGTAAAATTTTCTACATTATACATGTACGAAGTGGTGCGGTTTGGTTTAAAGACAAAAAAAGTAAAATTGTTATCTTTGAAAACGTAGACAGAAACTGGTCTGAGCACGGAACCTGGACAGAATAAGATCTATCTAGACTGGTGATAATAAGGATGTGGTTCAGTTCAGTTTGTCTGGCCCTTATCTAGCAACTGTGGCTGACCATCTATACGTTGGCCTAACATATGATTCGTATAATACTTATTACAGGATGTATGAGAATGTAATGTGTCGACTCCAAATGCTATCATCATTGAGTCCTAAGTTACATCAAAATAATGGATATGAAGGATTGTTCTTAAGCAGACACGACCACAATATCGCCTTCATCCCAGGCTTCTGTCACTCGACATTCTTCCGCCTCCTGCAACCCCTTTGGGTAGTACTAATATTAACTTTGTCCCAACACAGAATCTTGTACTAGTTTCAAACTGGTTTGTGATTATTTACTGCGCTTGTGCGAAGGTTACCTGATCACGGATTTAGAACATTTGGAGCGCTTTTTCCAATCTCTGACTGAAGTTTACTTTACAAAACATGTCATTCAATTTCGCTGGATGTGTTTCAATTTTACCGATGTGAATTAATTAATAAATAAAAATGAATTTAATGAAATAAAGAGGTAGGATCATAAGTTAAAGAGACTTCACTGAGAGAGACACTTACACTTATTGAACACCGCTAAACCTGCGCCACCTGACTGTCTTCTCGGTCTAAGTGAGGAATTCCTTTTGCTGTTAAGGCGCTCTTTGACAAACCGTTCCTTATGTGAAGTTCACTTATCAATGAACATTGATTAGTAAGTGACCCTCACGATGTCCAGCTGGAAATGGTTTTTGTTTCATTTAACATATTACACCTTTAATTATTATGCTGGGACCCGTGTTCGTCCCTCTATACACTTTGAATTTTTTTAGGTGGAAGGATCTATTTTTGCTTCACTCAGCCTCGTGAGCTTAAATGAGCGGCTACATGAAAAAATAAATAGAGAATCCAGTTTATTTTTTTAATTTCAAAACCTCTTTATTCATAATTTTTACATTGAACAAATAATTTTTGATTTAAAATTTTCTCCTCGTGCTGCATACGAAGATGCATTCGAAGGAGGGCATAAATATAATACAATGCAGATTAATGTTAAAAGTCAAAAACATACACAACACTAGGTGATGAGGCTCACCTTCAGCTTACAACCGGGAAAAAACCTAAGAGCTAAACCTAAAACTAGAACCTAAGACTAAAGCGTTCCTGCCGCGACAGCGTCCTGCCATCGATAGGGGAACGGAGCGGGGGTTATCGTGTTAAACACCGGTTTTGTCAAGTACTGTAGGGAGTCGAAAATTTGATATGTCTATGTTGGATGAATTCATCCACAGTAAGCAAATCAAAGATCTCGTGAAGTTCACTATTGCTCCGCTGCTCGAATGAAATATTTCTGACCACTTTCATCAGTATACCGTTTTGAAATTGATGGAGTCGCCGAGCTGTCGTATACGTCAGATAACGAAAAAGCGGTGCACCGTACAGCAGAGTAGGCCTGAGTATACTCTTGTAGATCAATAGCTTCAAACGCAGTGATAGATTGGGGGAAGTCAATAAATGCGTAAGCCGGTAAGACTTCATGCGTGCATGCTTTAACTTCTTCGCTAAATGGTTACTAAAATGGAGGTGTCTATTCATTTTAATCCCCAGATATACTAGGTTGTTGGCTGGTGAGTTTTGCTGTGTGCCTACTGTGTAAGTAGTAGGCAGCAGACTTTTTCCCTTTAGAAAAAATTATGCAGTCAGTCTTACCCGCATTTACAGAGATATTGAGTCTCCCCAATCTCTCACTGATCTAGTTACAGGCTACTTCATTCTGTCAAAGAGCTACCTTGGCGCTCATGCTGCTACTGTACACCGCTATGTCATCAGCGAAAGCAGTAACTGTTGTGTTTTTATATTGGGCTCCTACATTTTCAGACGTGTATACGTTGAATAGTACAGGGGATAGGACGGCTCCTTGGGGCACTCCACAGGTAAGTGGCACAACATCGGAGAAGCTATCACCCACCCGCACCCGCATCGATCTATTGTTCAGGAAGCTAGCCAGAATTGAATAGAGTTGCTCCGGGCATTCCCGGTCACAGAGCATTTGACACAGCTGTGGTTTCTGTACTCTGGTGGCCACGGTAGAGCGGGTTCTGCCAGGCGTTTGTAGATGACGGTGGAGCAGGTCTCATGATTGGCTCGTCCTGTCGTCGCTTCTTCTGCTGAGGCTGGAGTCTGTCGTGGGCTGGTTTCATCCTGGTGAGAATCTCCTTTGGTACATCAATTAAAGTCCTGGCAATGGTTAGCTTCTCTAATCATGTCCTGAGCATATGTGTATATCTCACGCTCTTGGTCAGCCTCCGCTGGCTCGTATCCAGTGACGCGGCTGACGGAGGGACGTAGGGGGCTTCCCAAGACTCCGCTCCCTCTTCGCATGTGAGGGAGGTGACAACCAAGTGAATTTGGGAGGTCTCTGGGCTGATTGTAAATATAGTATGGATAAAATCATTTATCACAATTACTCATTGCCCAATGAGGCAGATTTTAATTTTATCATAATAAAGCTGTTGTTGTATTAAATTTATTTTTTTGTTTATCTAACGTCTTACTGTATAGACTTTTGCATATTGTTGTTGTTTTTATTTTTTGTCATAGGTGGATCCTGTGGACTTTATTTCTTATTTCATAATTATTATTATCATTCCTATAGAGGTTTACACTTTATTTTACATTGTTATTACTATTTTGTTTTTATTTTCTTTTCTTAATATTATATTATAGTTTATTTTATTTGCCAGATGTGAACTTTTTATCTGAACACTAATGTTATTCATAGGAGACTTAGTCCCAGAATAATTTTTTTTTCTATTCTCTAACACTTGCAAAATAATACATTACAATTTTGTCATACTAATCTATTATTACTATCTATGTCTATTATATTATTATATTACTATAATCTATTAATACTATCTATGGCATTCAAATCTATTATTAATCTAGTAATAATAGATTTGAATGACCTTTTGATTGTACAGTTCAAAAAAGTCCCACATGGCAAGAAAATAAACTTATCGTTTTCATGTCGCCTTTAGCATTTGTCTAATGATAAAAACGTGAAATGATTTCAAGTTTTAGCTGGATTTAACCTAACAAAATTCATCCTATTATGAGAGGAAATGTTCAATCTACCCACACCAATGAAATTAGCTGACTCCATTAATATATGTTGCTTATCCAAACTGATTATTACGAAATTGACTGTTCTTGTTCACCGATTCTAGCATCCCATTCATTTAATCCTTTAAATTTGAAGTGGTCACATTTTTCTGTCAAATAACTGATGTATTTAAGATCACAATTTGCTGGATTTTTCTCTTGTATCATTCCAAATTGTTTTCATGTGAATTCAAAGTTGCTTTTTTAAGTGGTCCAAAAGGAGTATGATCTTGGTTTCATTGCACTGGTTTCCGAACACAACTACTGTTTAACATTCCCATTTTCCCCCACGAAGATCACTTCATTGTTGATGATATAACCTGCAATCTAGACATTAACCCTTTCATTCGGTACCACGAACATAATATAAATAGTACAATAAAGACAGTGATTTGAATTTTTAAGGCAGTATTTGTACTATGAGTTCATGGAAATAGGATAAAATTAATTTAATCAAGTTGAAATTCATTGTAAGTTTTTCTGAAATTATCTGTTTCAAGCTAAATAAATGGTTTTAGACTAAAGTTTGCAATATATTTAGAATAAATAGTGCAACATTGGTTAATGACACCCAACAGCGAATTAATTGATACCGAAGTTAATGACATCCCTTTCAGTCTCACCATTTATTTTATTTATTTAAATGGTAACCTATTTTTTATAAGTTTGAGAGCTAAGGGGAAAAAAAAAAAAAAATTAAATGGTAAGGCACTCATCAGTCCTAAATAATTTTCCTTTATTTTTCCCACATCCTATTTTTATAAGTTTGAGAGCTTAGGAAAAAAAAAAAAAAATAAAAATAAAATTAAATGGTGTTTATTAGAGAAACTCTTTCGAGAGGTTGAAGAACGCTGATCTGCACCCGTTGCTTGTTGTGCCATCGGTGGATGAGTTCATTCGCCGGAGACACATTAAGTTTTTTGACTCGCTGCAGCACCTGACAAACCCAGTGTTTAACACTATGACCCCACCACCCCTCCCGCATCGATGGCAACAGACTGTCGGGGGAAAATTAGGTTAAGAATTAGTACGTAAGTTAGTTTTAAGGTTGATCACAAAGGTGAGCCCCATCACCTTTATTAGTCAGTTTAGTCCAGTCACGTATAATGTATATCATTATACTTGTTTATTCATTATATAATTTTTATAAAATAACATAACCTGTATATAATGTAGCAATGCTACAGGAAATACAAAAATAATTTGTAAATAGATTCGCCTGAGAATCAATAATTATATATAATTATCTGTAAATTTAAAGGGGCTATGAAAGAAAAAAAAATTATAAGAGAACAGTATAAACACATTGTTGACATATTGTTGATTTAATAGAGATTTGTTAAATAAATTCATTTCAAATGAATTGTTCATTTATTCTCAAATGAAGTAAGTTTGATCAATTTATCAAGTAAGTATTCGAAAAAAAAAAAAAAGAAACGTTGACAAACGTCTAGATTTACGTCGTTAATCATTGTCCTTGAATAGAACACTAGAACACTACGGAAACAGTTGAGGAATACATTTTACTGTTGCAGAACGAAAAAATCTTAAAAGTAACATCACATGAAAAACAAAAATTTTTCAAAGGAAGGCTTTACAGTCTCTCTAAATGTTTATTTTTCATTAAATTTCGTCTGTTCAGTTATCCTCAGTATTAAAAATCAAACCGATAATAAAACAACATATAAATAATTACAATTTAACATATATGGAAAAAATAAATGTTAGAAAATACAAGTGAAAATGATCGAGAACAATATTTCTTGGTGGTTTTAATTTAGTGTGTTTTCGGATTTAATAATGAAGTACAGTTTGCTGTAAAATTATTAAAAATAACCATTATTATTCATTGCCTAGGGGCAAAGGGTAAATATTACTTATCAATGCAACCTCCTCCAACACAGAATTACTTGATTTCATGGTTGATGGAAATATATGTTCTCATCACGATATGTACATTTTTTTCTATTCTATTGGCTTTGCGACTGATCTATAAAGTTGAGAAAGTTATCTCTCTATGTAAGTTATAGTTTCATTTTCAAATTTAAATTGCAAATTTGCAGGAGTGTATCGATTATTAGAAGAGCGGGAATGCGTGTAAATATTATATCATGCATGGGTCTGTTTTATTCGTTGGATTGTTACCAATGTATTTTATATTTTTTAGTCCCGAAGATACCTAAATGAGCATAAATTCATAATGCCTTAAATCTCTTAAATTTGCGTTTTCATGTAGTGTTATTTTGAAATACAGATGTCTCTTTTTAAAGTGTTGACTTGTTGGAGATTAAAAATGTTTAGTTCGCTCTATTATGCTAGTTTTTTTTTTCACGTGTTCACGCCATTTGTAGCTGTTCAGGCAACAAGGATCTACAGTCAGTGATACGAGCTGATAAAGCGGAAGTTATCTTGGTGTCAAATCGCTTTTGATAACAGGGATGTTATACAAGGGAGTATTCGCACTGCAGATATATACGGAGAGCAATTTTGCGAGATGGGTTAGTCAGCGACGGTGGGTGTGAGGGGGGCACAGATAGGATATAACGACCTAATTTGTGGAACAGGATACCGCGAATTATCCTTTTATCCCAATCGGGAGAGGAGCGCTGCGGCCTTGCCCGCTGCCCTGGAGAGACCAGGCGGTATGGCCGGTCAGCCAGTTTCTGCATCACGCACAGTAGCTCTCTAATCGTACAATAACTGCCATCACCATTCTTCCTTTTCAAAATCGCTCATTATATCTTTAAAATGGAATACACTTTCACATGAGTACAATGTTTATAATGCTTATTCGAGACAGTATTACCGTGATCAAAATCCAAAATATTTTCCGAGGTAGATAATGCACGGCGAGAAACGTGTTTGTGGGCACCTAATATGTTAGACGTTTTATGTTATTAATGTTACTAATGTGAAATTATGTAGATACTAGATGGAGTTATACTGGGAATTGATGAAAAAAATGTCTTGCTTTACCATCATATTTACAAAACGTGGCTACCATTAACGCATTTCGGAGATTCGGAGATAACTGCTCACCTCTTGCTTCCGTCCCCAGACTATCCAACATAAGGATCTGATTTAGACATTTATAGTATGTCGAAACCTCCATAAATAAATACCATAAAGACATATTGTTTTCACAGACATTTGCCGATTGCCCCCCAAAAAACCCACCCATTTAAAAATATTCATGTGCTGAGGACCTCGTGATAGAAGTAAAACGTATTTAGAAAGTAGCCAGAGTTTTGCTGAATGAAGTTAGTTGTGATAGGATGTTAATTTAGTATTGGGTTACTTCAATAAATATATGAACTAGTAAAGAATATTTGATTGGGCACCAGGACACCCTTCTTCTTTTTTAGCAAACTACTTAGTACATTACGATGTTGGGTTCGGAGCCTACAGAAAATTTCTATATATGTCTTTGTCTTCTTCTTATTGTCCAGCTCTCTGTTATGTATCCCCTTTGCTATTGACAATCCTTCCATATGGTCAAGTAAATGTTTTCTTGGGCGTGTACTGGATCGCTTGCCTTCAGACCAAGCCATTACATCGAGTCTGTTTACTGTCATTCTATGGACGCAACCGATCTACTGAAGTTTTTTGGTATTTATCAAGTCCTAGAGGGGTTCCTGATTTACCTCCTCTCGCAGTCAAGTGTATTCTGCTCTATATATTTTTCCAAATTACTCTTAGGTGTAACTTCATCTCGGCTGCCATTTTCACAAACATACTCAATGACACAGTAAATAATGAGTAATCGTAGGATGTAAATGTAAAATGTAAATACATATAATGGATATGTATTTGTGGCCCTACTCATGCAGAATTTTCTGAAGACCATGCAGCGTTAATTACAACTGGTACATCTCTACAATCTTCGTCAAACCATGGGGCGTTTGTTTTGGTGTTCTGGCTGGTATTTTTTCCGTAATCGTAAATATATTGTCATATTTTTTAATTCATTTTTCTCTAAGACTTCTTGCAGATTCTACCCGCGCCCAAAATACTTGAACAATACCATAATGTCGGGCAAACTGTTTGTCCGATTCTTGTTGTACACTCAAAATTAGAATGCAACATCAATAGACTCGTGACATATTTAGTTCTCTATGAGTTAGGTTTTTAAAAACTGGTAATTTATTTGAAGTCTCCAAAACTAATTGTTCAGTTAGCAATTTATTAAATTGAATTGTGCAGGCTAACAAGAGAGAAATAATTTCTCAAAATCTATTAAAAGCCTCTTCTAAATTTTGAGGAAATGACTACAATATAGGTCTTTTAGTTGTACTGTCAATAAAGCAGAACATGTTAAAAGTATCAAATATACCGACCAAGTTTTGATAAATAATTATGTAGAAAAATCGATATAACGTCACAACGATACCATCGTACATACACACATGATTTGGTGGGCTTTGTTTGCCCCTTGAAGAAATGGTCGTTATTGTTTTTTTGGAAACCTTAGCTGCAAAGGTAGCTAATTTTTAACGAACTCATAAATGTCAGACATTGTTTACAAACGCTTGGGAGGGAACCTCAGGAGAGACTTCAGTATTCTCTGTCTGTTGGTTTAGGTCAGGCCTAGGCAAATCGTTTCACGGCCAATTTTAATGACGCGTATCATTACAGCGGGCCACACATTAGGTAAACATGATTTTAAAAAATATAATACAAATACAAAATGAATAAAGCTATATTGTTATACTATGATTCTTAAATCTCTAAGTCTTAATTAATGAGAAATTTGTTTATCCTTTCTTCCACTTGATTTTTGTAAATATATATTTATGTTTGACGTTGCACATATTAGCTGCTTTTTTGTAATTGGCATCAGTTAATGAACCACGTGATAAACTCTTTGTAAATTTTGTCTTCGAAATAAATGTTTCATAAACGTACTAATATTGTAATAAACGGATCTAAAAGCACTTATAACTCATTGTGCAAAATATCTTAAGTTGGAATGTCTCTTGGAGGTATGTATTGTAAAAATTAATTTTTGACGTGGATGCAAAAATTTGTTTCATTACATTGGTGCACTAACTGTAGCTCAATTGACTCCATTTCCAGATTTTCAAGAACAATGTTCACGTCAGCACGAAAATATTTCAAACATTTTATCATAGTTTGCTAATTCTGAGGAACGACTATCATATGCAGTCATAAGTTTCTTCATTTTATTAAAATGTTTCGAGAATTTCTTAGGTTGGGTTTTTTTTTTTTTTGTAGGGTTATTTAACAGTGGATATGATCTTTAAGTGGCTACTTAAATGATGATAATTTTTTATTAAACGCTCTGAGGAAATTATAAGCATCGATTATTAAATTATCTTGCCCTTAGAAGTCGTTATTTAGTTTTTCTGTTATATGCACTAAAAAACATAGGTCTAAAAAGCAATGATCATCACTTAATTCAGGAACTGATTCTTGTTTCTCGTTTATAAACGCATCTATTACCTTCCGTAAATTAAAAAAAATATATTTAAACATTTTCCACGGCTTTGCCATCTTACATTAGTACAATATATACAATATCGTCATATTCAGAAGATAATTCGCTAAGGGGTTCCTAGAATTACCTATGGTGATTACTAATTTACTTTCTTTATAACTACGTTCATCATTCAACGTGATTCAAAGATAAATACTCAAGCATATATATTTTGTTGATGTATCAAACAGTGAATAATAAAAATATCATTGGTTTTAATGCCTCTGCAATCTAGCTTATCCATAAGTAAGTTTACAGCTCCCTTAGTTTTTTTTACCAAAGCATTGCTCCACCTGTTAAAAATTAAGATATGTTTGGTTGAATATTTTTCAATGGCCAAGAAAACATATTAATTTAGCAGCATCATAGTTGCGCCTTTTCAATAAATAAAACACATTAAATTTGAGTTGAATTTGTCTGTGAAAAAAATAATTCTTGTTTTCTAATGATGTATTATAATTATGTAACAATGGCATTATTTAATAACTTTTTAAAACTCAATGCAAATATTGATCACTTGACACTTTAAAATTTATAATAACTTTTATCAATTTAAAATTTTATTAAATTCTTACTAATTTTTAATTACTTACTTACGTTAGTAAAAATATAGTCCCTTGAATAAATGTCAGAATTTCTTTGGAAAAAAATCTATAATCTTCAGATGTCACTTTTATTCAACACCCCACACAAAAACTTAGTCAAAAACAAACCAAATACACAGACAGTAATAACTTCACTTGAAGTAATAACTTCGTTCGTGAAATAGGTAACGAACCTATGACGGACAGTTAAATAATCTTGTAGAGGAGAGTCTTTTAAAAAACTTTATTATGAATAACAATCAAAACACTTCTATATATACAAATATTAATCAGTTACAGCGATAGAACATACTTTAGTGAATGGTTAGGCCCGATTGAGGGTGTCTTGGCCCTAGCAGGTAGCAAAGGGTTAGAGGTTAGGATTACATAAAGGGGGAAATGGTTACTTACAAAAAAACAAGGGGACCATAAGTCTCAACTGAGGTACAAGTTTCTACTAAAAATGTAAGATATAATGAGCATTATATAACTGGACCCGAGTCTGTGCGTAGTGGAAAGAATAACAAAGAAAGTTCTGAGAATTATTGATTCGCTGTTCATGGAGAGCAAAGGATTCGTTATTTCTCAATTCTTTCAGTTCGAGGATAGGAAGCGAAATGCAATAGAAAACCAACCCACCAAAACTAAAATAATTTTTATGTCTTCATATTATTTAAAAACATACTCAATTACTGTAAGAAACTTAATGTCTGAGTTCTTATAATAACTATGACTATTACAATGACACATGCAAATCTTGACTTATATAATATTTTTTGTATTCATATAGCGAGAGACAAAATTTTCAATAGAAATATAAAATAAAATCCAGGGGGGGGGGCGCACAATTTAACGTGTTTAAGCAAGGGCTGGTTTAAGTTGAACTCCATTCTGACTTATCCAGTCGATAGAGATTTACCACTCCATAAGTATAATTTTTAATAATACATCTATTAGTAAAACTGAATGATATGATATCTTCACTTTTAAAACGTCAGCTAACATATTTAGATGATAAGAAGGTTATAATGTTATCATGAGGTTTGATATTCGAATATATCTCACGGTTTAGAAAACAAATTATTCCACTGTCCAGGGGATGTTATTTTGTTCTATAATGAACTATTATGTAAATAAACTAATTAGCCAAGTCATATTTGAAAAACACTCTTCAGATAACGCGAAGTTGGATTTCATAAACATAACTAGGCGTTTTTATGACAGTCCCTGGTCCAAATTTCTTCATAAACTACATTAGACAACTGAGATTCCGAATGTTACACAATTATGCAATAAAGAGGACAAAATTGAATTCTTTTTGAAACTTCGGTGCTTTTTTTTTGTTCATAATTTTAAAAAGTAGTCAAAAATGGCAATTCCAACACAGTTGATAAATTAAAAAAATAACGATACCAAAGTGTTATACGAGTAAGTATAAGTAAGTAAGTGGTTGGGGTGAATGGCAAACATATTTACCATTAAGCAGTTAAGTAATTTATAAGCACTGTGTCGGTTTAAACGGATGCATAAGATTTTTTGTATATTAAACTTGGTTTATTGGTGGTTTTAAATGAACCTATTTTTTTTTCAAGTAGATAAATGCACGAATTTCGTTATTTCACGTAAAAGAATTAGATTTGATTTTTTATCCTAACCCTATTATCTTTTTTCACTAGAAAATTATAAGTTATGTTCACGCCGTTTTTAAACGCCGCTTTTTGTAAAAATAAAAAAGAGTTTTCAGATACCTGTAGGAAAAACATTTTCAAAATTGTATTCTCAGTCGTGTGGTTATAACCAGAGACCGGATTTTCGTGCAGTAGACAACTCAAAATGTGCAAAATTGTGCACTAAAAAACCCAAAATGTGTACAATCGTGTAAATAACACCTAAAACATGAAAAAATCATCTTTTTTGTTTAATTTATAATATTAATACATTGAAAGCTTATCTAACTAACCATGTTTGAATCAGAGTAAATTCGAAAAAAAAACAATTTTCGTCTAATAAATTGAAAAATAATACATGATACAAGACAAAATTTATTTACATATTATACATTTGCTTTACATAAACAGTCCCAAGTACAAAATATATAAAAATAAATAAACTATTAAATTAATTTTTAACACTTCCATAAAAATAAAAACAATTGCTAAACGTTTATAGCAATCTATATTCTTCCATTTATCAGTCGTATAAAGCTGACGGCGATGGTGAAATCTTTCATTAATTTTAGATTTGCAAATAATTGTGAATGAATTCTTACATCCCATTTAATATCGACGAGTCAGGAAATTGTACTTTTTCAAATAAAGGATTTGAGAAAAAATAATTTAATTTATTGGTGGTTAGATTTGTTGTTCTTAATTCATTATGGATTGTATGATCATTTTCTTCTAATGAATACTTTTTTCCAGCATCAAAAAGCCGAATCCGAAACAATACCATTTTTAATGACGAGCCGGAAAGGAGAAGAACTACTTAGCAACAGGTACAAGTAGCTGATACTCATTAATTTTAGGGTGTCCCAAAAAATGTGCTCACTGTTTGGTACACCTTGGTGAAGATGGCGAATTTGATTTTCAACAGGAAGGAGCACCCCTATCATCGTGATAAACGAGGATTTTGTTATGAGAATCTTATTAACAGATGGCTTGGACGAAGAGGGCTCACATTGGCCACCCTAAGACCTGACTCCACTGGTTTTTTCTTCCTGGGGTACATTAAAGAGGACACTGAAAACTGACGTCACTGAATACTTAAAAGCTACAACAATTGAGCAAGAACCGCCAAGATCAGCCAACCAAGATCAGAATAAACCACAACAGAAAATGAAATGTTCGTTGAAGTTTATTAATCAATATCCCACCGTTATCAGCGGGGAATTAACCAGAGCGGTACTTAATTTTGAACATCTGCTGGAGGAAGAAAAGCTATATATTTTATGTTGTCTTTTGCAATATAAATATTAATTACATGTGAATGAAAACTGAAGTTATAGTTATTGATAATGTATGCATAGCATGCATTTTTTTTCGGGACACACTGTGTTTAAGATTTAGTTTTCTGAGTTTTTTTCTTTCTGGTCGGAGACACACCAAAGACGATAACAACAAGAAATAGGAAGATATTACAAATATTAATGATCTGTGAGCCAACTACGTTCTTAATGTCTTGATAACCAATTTCATTATAGATTTCGTCAATATTTTGGCTATTACATGTTTATTTTATTTTTCAAAGAGTTAATTTTTTTTTGTGTCCAAGATTGGTTTTGGTCTAAAATACTCAGTAGTTTTCTTACAATCGTTTAATAACCATGTAAAAATATCACACGATGTGCCACAAATATATTTCAATACAGTTTATTCACTTTCTTGGTTATGTGGTTTATATGTTCTTCAAAAAGTGTTCAATATAGTTCACAATTGATAAAACAAAGTTTTGTCGGTAGAAATAGAAACTTTTATTTACTAGTACTTAGTAATGAAGATTAAATGGTTAAGCTCCTGGTCCAGGGATGGACTAGTTATTCATTTAGAAGGGGATCCTTCCATCAATCCAGAAAGTCCTAAAAAAAAAAATTAAATGGCTCTTTAATAGTATGGCTTCATTTCCAACCATCCATGAAGAATCAGCTTCATAGAAATACGATCCTGAGTCAGCGAATATGTTGACCCAAGACGTATGCTACTAAAGAACATAATTTTATTTGTATCTCTATAAGTTGACATGTCACACATTACATAGACAAACGGGTGGACAAACCAAATATTCCTTTCTGCAGAAGCGTACCTGGAGGGGGGAATGGTCCACCCCGGGCTGGACATATTTTCGAGAGAATTAAAAAAAATATTTTTGTCTAAATTGTTTAAAAATTAAAATAAACAATACAACAACTTTGTAAAAAAGCTAGCCAATGATTATAATTACTACGCAATTTGAAAAATAAAAATGTATTACTGACTCCGGTGTGCACTGGGGCGAAGGTGGGTTCCCGTGGACGATGTCGTAGAGCATGTAAATGTCGTCAGAATAACTTGATATTTCACACCCTTATTTTTTAAGGGCGAGGAACGCGAATATGATGTGAGAATAAGGAAATTTTCATGAAAAGTCAAGACTATTATGCTTAAACCTGAATTTTTTTAATTTGACAACAAAATTAACTTTGAGCTTGATAAGGATGTCTTGTAACTCCTAGAAACTCATAATTATAATAGTACTTACATTTTTACACTTAAACTTATGGTAAATACCTATATTTCTACATATAACTTCTTTTTTTTTAGTAAGGCAAACTTGTACGAACAAGTTATTTTGTCGAGAATATTAAAAATATATTAAAGAACAATAACTTAAAAATAATTTAAAATAAAAAATGGATATCCTTTTCTAATTCTGGCTGGAAGCCTGCCAGTAGGTGGAAAAGCTGGAAAATGCCCAATGTAGTCACTCCAAAGGACAATAAAATTGTGCAATGGCAAAAAATACATTGCCCCTCAAAAGTGAAAAATAGTAGGGCACGGAATATAATTAACAAATAACTTACATTGCACATCTAAAAATAAAAAAAAAACCTTGAATCAATTCGATACCTACAACTGAAATTGTAAAAAAGTATACATATATATATATAAGTAATCGTCTCCCAGCTGTAGACGATCGAGAAAAAGGAATGAAGAAGGAGGTAGATGATATAATAAGAAGGTTTGTTTTATAACTGGCTTTATTTTCCTCATCATTATCCTCTATACACACGTTACGGGTTTGTTTACCCTAGGCTACAAGGTATTAGGCTTAACATTGCCGTACCGCTAGACGTAACTCCCCCCTACCAGTTTACGGACATTCCCCGTAAACTCCTAACATGCGACATCAGCTATGTATCTATAGCAACACAAAAAAAAAAGTATACTTTGTTAATAAAAAAAAATTTGAAAAGAAAAATGTCTTCCAGGTCCATCTAAAAACACAGCACAGACCCATATAACACAAAAAAAACATAATAAACCAATAAAAAATATATATATATAGGCCTCTCAGGACTGGTCACCTGTGACACACACCGGAGTTATGTTTCGACGACGGGGCTCCCAGGCTCCCCCGCGGGAAACTTGAGCTGTTCCACATGTACCGTCCGCCGTTTAATCGGGGGTGTAATGCTTTCGACCGTGACCACGTTGTGTTCGCGGAGAGCGATCACTCGGAAAGGACCCTCGTACCGCACTAGTTCCTTACCCCTGTTCGACCCTTTTCTCCGGTACACGAGCGCGCCGAGTTTAAGATTGCCCAGAATATCGCGGACTTTGAGGTTGTCGCGCGCCACCCGTCGCCGTTTCTTATCCTGGAGCCTTCCCCGAACGGCCACCCACTGTTTCTTTAGCGCTATCTGATTACTTACTACCCGTGCGGCCAGTTCTTCATCGATCGCCGTACTCCTGCTATCGCGCCGGCATCTTCGAAGTCCAAACAGCGTCTCGACCGGAGAAAAACCGGTGGCAGAATGGATTGAGTGGTTATACGCGATGACTGCCTTTTCCATCGCCACGTTTGGTTCTAAGCCCTTCTCTCCATGGTAAATTCGTAGGTGGTCGCTAAGCGTGCTGTGCAGCCGCTCTACGTCTCCTCGACTCTTCGGGTGTCCTGGGGTGTTGAGATGCCAACGGATCTCTAAGGCCGCCGCCTCAGCCCTTATTTCGGCGTTATCAAACTCCCTACCAGCGTCGGAAGCTATCGTGTCTGGTACGCCATAAAATTGGCACCATGTGCGTAGTGCCCTTAGGACTGCTTCCGCTGATCGTTCTGCTATCAGATGGGCCATCGCTGTTTTGCTGAACCTATCGACAATGGTGACCCATTTGTATCCCCTCCATGTAAACGTGTCCACCTGTAAATCCTCCAACGGTTGGTCTGCCGTTGGCGTCTCCTCCTGTATTGCTCTGGGGGGGTGGCGATCATATTTCGTGGTCAGGCATGTGTCGCAGGTACCAATAACTCTCGCAATCGTGTCTTTCATGCCCAACCAGAAATATCTCCTCTTCAATGCTTGCAGGGTAGCGTCGATTCCCCGGTGGTTTGTCTTCCCTTGGTGGAATGCAAGGGTCACTTCTCTCTGCCGCGTTTCTTCTTTTACTGTCTCCACCTTCAGGGTACATCGGACGAACGTACGATCGACTCCGATCCTCTCCGTCCTCCATAGGCGTTTGATGCGCCCCCAGATGGTCGCATTTCCCACGTACATGTGGTGCGTTTTCCCTGGAGTAGATGCGTCCTTCAGAGCGCGGCAAATCGTATCGTCGTTTATCCCCGGTGTCGACCAGATTTTGACGATGTTGCAGTGGCCGTACTTCTCAGATTCCATCTTGAAGAGCCCAGAAGTTTTGGTGAGCCAAATGATCTGGCGCCTCTTGTCATTTATTATGGCGTCGAGGTCCTCAATGTCCGAGGGCCTATCCCCCACTGAACTCCCGTCACTCGGAACATCATTGGCTGGAGCCCCCTCCCGCTCCCCTTCCTCGCCGGGTGACCATTCCTGGACGAATTGGTGGGTGTCACGTGATGGTCCCGGAATCTCCTCTTCGATCACATTCACGACCAACGCGCGGGATAACCAATCGGCCACGACATTCTCCTTCCCCGGTTTGTAAATAATGTCGATGTTGTATTGACTGAGGAACTCCTTCCATCTGGTAATCCGCGCTGATGACTCTTTCAGTTTTCCCACCCATTGGAGGGGTCGATGATCTGTTTTAACCCGAAACTTCCTCCCGAATACGTAGGGCCGGAAGTGTTCTATCGCCCATACGATACCCAGTAATTCGCGTTCTAGCGCGCTATATCTACTCTCGGATTCAGTAAGGCGTCTGCTAGCGTATGCTATTGGTCGCTCCCCCCCGTCGCGATCCTGCGAGAGTACCGCCCCCAACGCGTATTCACTCGCATCTGTGGTAATCATGAAGGGGAGTGCAAAATCTGGAAACGCTAGTATAGGCTCTTCCTGTAGCCGCTCCATGCAACGTCTTATATTGTTCTCCATTACCGGGGTAATGACGACTTTTTGTCCTTTTTTAAGGAGATTGTTAATAGGGACCAGGTACTCCGCCATTTCTGGAACGAATCTGCGGTAGTAGTTCAGGGATCCGAGTAAGCGCCGGATTCCTTTTACGTCTTTCGGGATAGTCATCCGCTGGATGGCCTCCACCTTCCCACGATCGGGTTGCACTCCCTCTCTGGAAATTATGTGGCCTAAAAATTTCACCTGCTCTTGTCCCAAAAGCGACTTCTCCGCAGACAATTTCAGCCCGAATTGCTTAATTCTGTCAAAAACCTGTCGCAGATGGTCCTGGTGTTCTACCTCATCTCGACTGAAAACCAGGAGGTCGTCCATATATATCTGGCAAAACGACTCCCCAATCCCTCTTAAAAATTCGTCCATCAGTCTCTGGAACGTTATTGGCGCGTTTTTCAGCCCAAACGGCATTCTGGTGAATTCGTAATGTCCCCGCTCGAACGTGAATGCCGTTTTGTGTTGGTCTCCACGACGCATCCGAATTTGATGGTAACCCGCCTTCAGGTCCAGTGTACTGAATACCTTTGCTCCACTTAGGCGGTCCAGGATGTCTTCAAAGCGAGGAATGGGGTATTTTTCGTCTATAGTATTGTCGTTTAATTGCCTGTAGTCTATTACTACGCGGTATTTTTCGTCACCGGACGACCCTTTCTTTTTCACTGCCCACAGGGGACTGTTGTATGGAGACGTACTATCTACTATGATGCCCTGTCGTTTCAATTCCTCGATTTCGTCCCTTATATGCTGTCGCAGCGCCTGCGGGTATCGTCTCTCTTTGATATATATCACTCTCTCCTGCTTCAGTGGGATCTCATGGAACGTTTCCCCCGTCACTCCCAGTTTGTCCCCTTCGTTGAAAAATATATCGGCATACTCTCGCCGAATAGCGCGTTCCCAGTTGTCCACCCGATCGATCGCTCCGATTCGCTCCTTCCCGTCCCCCACGGTTCCTGTACACCGGCATAACATTCTTCCCAGTCTAATATCCCATATTCCGTTACGGCACTTCACTCTTGCTCCTACCCTTCCCAAGAGATCGCACCCTTTGATACCATCGTACTCGCGCGGCATCTTCCTAACCACGTGTATTTTCAAATATTCCCCCTTTTTCGCCCACCTATCCAATCCCATCGTCAACTCGCCTTCGATTTTACACGGCCCTCCCAGGGTGATAAGCTTGCACTCGCATGCCTGAATCCGCGACGACCCCTCGCCCACACACAATCTGTCCGCCGCTTTCCTGCTGAGAATAGTACAGGAACTCCCCGTGTCTATCAAGCATCTCACTCCTCTCGCCACTCCAATAATGGGTATACCGCCGTAATTCCCTCTGACGCTATAGTTTATTAACGTGCGGCCACCCCTCTGCCAGCCCGCTCCTCAGGCCACCGCTTGCCGTTTCCTTCCTCCTTCCGTGCCATATCGTCTGCTTCTTACGTAGTCCCTGTCGTCCTCTGCAGTCTCTCCTCTTCTGCTCCTGGGTTCATCTTCTTCTTCTTCTGTCTCCGACGCTCCCGTAGTTTTTGACGATTCGGAGGGGGTTCTGGTTCTTCTCCATACCCTCTGTGCGTTTACCTCCATCGGTTCCGGCCTATACCTCTCTGTTCGCTGGAAAATGTATGGACACTGCCTCGCGATGTGTCCCTCAATTCCGCATTCAAAACATTTTGTTCGCGGGCACTGCACCACTAAATGTCCAATTCTTCCACATCCGTGACATTTTCTGTCCTCCTTCCTCCCGCTGGGTCTCGGTCTCCTTTGGCTAAGTCTCCTTCCTTCAACCGCCGCCCCTTTTTTCTCCGCATACCGTTGATCTTTCCTCTTCCATGCCTGTTGCGGCATTCTCGGCCTCCTGTACATCACTTTGGACCACCCTGCCTCGTCTGCCTCTAATTTTTCTTCTTCCTCACGGGCACTAGTGTCCATTAAATCTTGGGCGCACTCAATGAACGATCGGTCTCCCGGTAGACTATCTTTCTTGCCGGTATCCCTGGCCAACTGTACCTTTAGAATGGTCGATAGGAATGCCATCCGGCCTTCCACTTCCGCTAGGTTCACCGTTTCTCTCATTTTTTCCGTTATTTTGTTAAATTTAGCCAAGAGTTCTCCGGCGTACTGCCCTTTCGTTTGATTGGGCCGTCTGGTCTCCCTGAACATCTGGAAGATGTCCTCTTCTGGTGTCCATCTGCCTCCCCCGTATGCCTTCTTTAGTCGTTCTTTTACCACGGTCCATGGGGTGTCTTCGTCGGCCTGTATTAGGTTTAGTACGCTCCGTTTTATTCTACACACTAGGCCCGCTTTGATTGATTTTACGTCACCAGAGTCGAGTAAACCCTCAATTGCCTTCGCCTCTACTCTTTCCATAATCCTATCCCCGCCTTTGATGAAATGGTTCAATTCGCCTAACTCTCCTGAGAATTTCTCTAGGTCCGATATTGTTCTCCTCAGGTCCTGTGACGTTGCCGCTCGCACCTTCATCCAAGCCAGGGAGTTTGCATGAGCTTCGGCCATCGTTTCCCTAGGTAATTCGGGCACTTCGAAAGCCGCAGGCCGTAATTCTACCATGTAACTAGGTCACTTTTTCCCAATAAGACAACAGGAAAAAAAAATTAAAATTTTACTCACAGTTGTTTACCAGAATACTCGTAGTTCCCGGGTTTCGGCACCAGTAATCGTCTCCCAGCTGTAGACGATCGAGAAAAAGGAATGAAGAAGGAGGTAGATGATATAATAAGAAGGTTTGTTTTATAACTGGCTTTATTTTCCTCATCATTATCCTCTATACACACGTTACGGGTTTGTTTACCCTAGGCTACAAGGTATTAGGCTTAACATTGCCGTACCGCTAGACGTAACTTATATATATATATATATATTTATTTTTTAGCCAATATACATCATGTTAATGTCCTTAAATAACCAACACTATTATAAAAGATTTATTATTTGATATATATTATTTATACTTATGTTTGTCTATGTTTGGTTTCAGGCATTTTTCCCAACCAATAACTACTATTTCTTATTTTTCTACAATATGATTGTTAAAATCATCAGAAGTTGAGAGCGATGTCCAGTTTTAGGAGACGCTAGTACCTACAACTTGTTCGAGCATCCGTACGGACAAAAATTCATACTGGCCCCGGGCGGATCAAGGCGGATATAATTGTAACGAATGTCTCGCCCAATAACTAAGGAAAAAGAGGAGAAAGTACGTTTTCCGGAACGATCCGGAACTTTTTTTAAATTGCTCTCTTCATAAAAATTACATTTAAAAGCACATATTTTTATAAAGAAAAAAACAAAAAACTTTAACGAAAAACAGGTTTTAGAAACTAATAAATTTTTTTCAAGTGGCGCAGAATGATGATAAAAAACTCTCATAAAAAATTTTCAACTTCCAGCTCGAAACAACAATTTGAAAAAAACTGAAAATCATGCGAAATTCCACAAAATTAGTAGGCTTTCAATTGAACTATTGAACGAAAATTATAGAAAATGTATCTTCAGCTCACTCACTGACTTCTCACACATTCAGGAAGATACAAATAAAACAGTTTATCTAGATTTTTGAGTCATAAAAAAATATTTTTATTTGGGACGATGCACCGCGATGTCGTGATTTTGGCCCTTTTCGTCGCAGTATGCGGTGGCCCGACTGTTAAGTTTGGTATAATAATAAAAACTCCGAACTCGTTTGAAAAACATTATTGAGGTAGCACAACTTTTAGCATGATATTTTTTTTTTTTTTTTTAGTTTTCAATCAATTTTATTAAGATAAAATTACAATCTGCCTTTTATTAGGCAATGAGTAATTGAGATAAATGTTATCATTCATACCATATTTACAATTCATCATTCACTCGCTCATTCATACAATATTTACAAACAGCCCAGAGGCCCCCCAAGTCCACAAGGTTGTCACCTCCCTCGCATGCGAAGGAGGAAGCGGAGTCTTGGGGAGTTCCCCACGCTCCTACGTAAGCCGCGTCACTGGATAAGAGCCAGCGGAGGCTGACCAAGAGCGCGAGAGCCACACACGCTCAGGACATGATTAGAGAAACTGGTCATTGCCAGAGCTCCCACTATCACTTAGTTATAGCAGGTCACGAGGCCACTGCCGTTTTAATCTCCGAAGAGGATTATAGGGGTGAGTGGTGCAGTGCAATGACTGTGCTAGAGAATTAGGGTGGTTGGATAGGTTACTATGGAATTTTATGAACTTGGAAGGGATGAGTTCAAGAATATAGGGTATATTCAGATCATTGTGAAGGGTTTTGTTGCTGACGTAATAAGGGGCATTTACTATTGTTCTTAGGACTTTTGATTGAAAGGATTGGATGCGCTTGATGTTCAACTTTTTTGCTGTCCCCCATAGCTCTATTCCGTATGTTCAGATTGGCTTAAGTATAACCTTGTAAATAAGTAGTTTGTTTTCTATTGAGAGGTGGGATGTCCTTCGAAGTAGTCTGTACAGTTGTCCAAAGCGTCTGTTTAGTTCTTGTCTTTTTAGCCTCGTGTGTGGGTTCCATGTCAGTCTTTTGTCGAGATGGAAGCCTAAATATCGTACTGTCTCAGACACAGGGAGAGGAATTGAATTTAAAAAGACTGGCGGACAGGACTTGTGGCAGAGGGTAGTGGTTATGTGGGAACATTTTCCTTCATTGACTTTGATTCGCCATTGGTTGCACCAATACTCGATCTCGTCAAGGTGTTTTTTAAGGTTTTGGGATGCTATATCACGGTCTGGATGGGTTGACAGGACTGCAGTGTCGTCTGCGAATGTTGCCAAGAAGGTATTGGTGGTAGAGGGGACATCAGCGGTGTATAGATTATAGAGGATGGGACCCAGGACGCTGCCCTGTGGAACTCCTGCTTTAATGGGATAGTAGTTAGAATATTCTAACAGCGGACTTGAAAGAAACGGTTTGAAAGGTAGGATTGTAGAATTAGGAATAGGGTTTGCGGTAAATATCCTTTGAGCTTGTAAAGCAAACCTGCGTGCCAGACCCTGTCAAAAGTAGCATAATATTAAGTAAGCAACAGCGATCAGAATTTGACAACAGCTAGTAACACAGTGAGTGAGTGGTTATTTTTTTTTAGACCACTGTTTTAAACAATACATTTTAAAAAAATTACAATTTACAAACAAAATTCAATTTAACAATTCTCCTCTTTCTGCTATGCACTGATTCATTCAAAGGAGGTTGGGTTACATAACAATCTGATTATCTGGTTAAAAAGTCAATAACATGTATACAATGCTAGGTGATGGGGCTCACCTTCAGTGAGTGAATGGGGAGGCTAGAAGTATAATAGCTTATATAGTATTAAGGCGGAAGTGATACACAATATGTCATAACTCTTCTACCCCTGAATTTTGAACTCTGTGAAAACTATTCAACAATTGAGTGAACTAAGTTCTATATTTCGTATAACAACAAAAATATTTGACAGGGGCTTTAGGGAGGATCACAGATGTGGTTATGCAATGACCTAAGTTATTACTTAATGCACGAAACATGCATTGGAAACTTTTTTTCTTAAGGCTAGTAGACAGGATATTTTCTGGGCTTGTTGCTACAATTTTCAATAAAAATAGGTTAGACCATTAACATTAGTTTGTAGATAATACAAGAATAAATAAAAAGAAAAATAAGTCTGACTTAACATTTCAATATGGAAAATATGATAATTTGGTTTGATCATTCTATAACATGGCCATCATATGATAATGTATTAAGGAATATCAGGCATCTATTATATATACACGAATAAAAACTGTGAGATAAAACAATTTGCCATAAAAGTAAATAATTTAAATATATAAACGAATACAACCGACAAAATAATACAATAAGTCAACATGAATAAATGAAATATATACGATCAGATGCATAACCAAAATAAAATTCTAATAACTGTAACTAATCTAATAACTATAAACTACATATCAAAACAAATGAATAGATGTACAATGTACAATAAAATATTGATTAAAAACAAATGTGAACAATATTACAACATAAGAGGTTAGATGTTTACCAAAATAATTATTGTTAATAAACGTACAATTCCTAAGAAGTTTTATTATGAGAGGACAGTATGAGCGACTGTACAGTGCATTTTACTGTTTAACCATAGAGTTTTAATGTCATTGCTAATTTAATAATCTTATCTTAAAAGGTTAATGGCGGATTGTGGAATAATACAGAAAAAATTATAAAAAAATGTTTGTTGTCTTTACTACAACTGATAATTTATTTTCCTTCTTTATTGAAAAAGCACTTTCGACAGCTCTGAGCTGTTTTCTTCAGTTACCTCCGATTGATTTTGTTGAATATTTAACTCATCTAATACTATATCTAAATGTTTAGCCACACTATATCTAATATCTTTGTTGTTTTCTCATTAAAGATGTCTTAGAGAGAGGAGCGTGGATGTCGTAGATAGACATTGTTAAAAGTAGATATTCATCGAAAGCGCTTTTTAAATAAAGAAGGAAAATAAAATATCAGTAAATCTGTTTTATAATTTTAATCTCGTTTTAGATCTGTCTGTTTAATTATATTGGAATGACGAATTCCAAGTCGACACATTTCCAGGTGGTTTTCTGTATCCAAAATTCTGGTAGTTATATAATTTATAATAGAGTATTCAAGGTTGAGTTTTTATATTTGTTCTTATCCGTTTGTGAAACTACTCCTGTTATTTTCAGATTGTTTTTGTTTAGTGTTTGTATGCCCTCGTTAATTTTTTTTTATCATGTTTTTATTAATTGTTAAATCTGTAATGGGATGTACTAAATTTGTCATTTTGTTCCTTATCGGAAGCGTCAAGGTTTCTTTTAACACGATATTTTGTTTCTACTGATGAATTTATCTTATCTAAGTATATCCTTTGTCTAATAGTTAAATCGTAAATTGCGTCTTTTGCAGAAAGATGTGAAAGTCCTTTCTTAACTTCATCATTTTTTTTTTTAACTAGAGCATCAAATTGTAGATAGTGTATCAAAGTATTGTAATTTTCCATAGTATGTGAAACAGGTAATCTAAATACCACGAGTCCTCCTGCATATCACGATAGTTAACTGATATTGAAAAACAGTCGGAATTATTATGATTATTATCCAAATCAACTTCCATTCGCCATCATTTAAGACAAAAACATTTATGGTGTTATTTTTAGTATTTTTCCGAGGCATTCTAATATATTTCGCATGTACTTAATTAGCTTATTCTTATCCAGGAACTCTGTAGCGACCGCTAACTACATAAGATAAATCACCCTATACTCTATTATATATATATACTGTAAATTAATTTAAACAAATGTAAATAACATAAATAAGTCATTGTAAATGTTGTAAACAATAAAGAAGTCGCAGCTGCCAGTTAATTAGTTAAGGACTGGAGACCCTTACCCGGGTCAGGTATCAGTGACTCAGGCCAGACCTGTCAAAGAACAAAGGCCACCACATACTGGCCTGGCATTGGCCACAACAACGAGTCCCATGATTGGGCACTAATGAAGGAAGCCTACTATAAATAGACCGGGGTCTTTGGCTGTAAATCATTCTCCAGACAACAACCTAACTGATGACTTGCGGCTGCAAGACTTGGCCTTCTCATTTATGAAAACCCTCTCTCTGGACCTCTCTTCCTAACCACGCTATGTTTTAGTCCGGCCTTGTCAGATCCTAGTGGGATTCTCTGCCTTCGCCTCGCTAAAACTAGCAGTTCCTTGGGAGAGACCTCTCCCAAGTGGACAACGGTTGTCGTGGCCCTGCAAATTTACCGAGCAGTGTCTCCCACGGCAATCCAGTCTACCTCTCTCCGGTTCACACTCGCCTTTGGGATCCGGACGGATTTCGCCTACCCTCAGATACCGAGTGTGAATTCGTGGTGATTCCAAGACCACACAAACTAACCTACACTACCTACCCTATACCTATTCTCCTGAACGTAGTGCATTGTCGGGGCACATGCCTATCACATATGGAGTCAGATAGTAAGACCGCCATGAAACGATTGTCTAGGTCATAACCTTATCAACCTTATAATAATCAACCAATAACTTCCGCACAAGGGCTGGGGTAACTAGGCACCCTTCTCGTGACGACCCGACAAACTCTTTTACAGGTTTATATATATTCTTATTTTTTGTTCTAGTCCTAATTTTAACATAAGGTTCCTCTACTTCTGGTGGTTCTTCACGATTTTTGTTTAATTTATTGGTTTCAGTTTCATTTTCCTGTCCTACTTATAGTGTAGCTTGGTAGTGATTGTTTGGTACTAGTTGTTCCTTTATATTTTTTTCTTCTTTAATGTTAGGATTTATATCTTACCAAAATTTATTTCGTTACGAGTTAGTTTTAAATTTTTATTTAGAGTTTCATTAAAGGCTTAATTTAAGTTTGTGACTATTCCATTTGATGGCTTTTCTTCTTTAATTATAATAAGTAATAGCTCGACTAAGGTTGAGCAAGCTCTATTGAGTATACCTAAAGAATTTGAGTTATTGAATATCTGATTCCTAAGCTGTCTAGTAAATTCTCTACCTTGATCGAATCAGATTTGTACGGGCGTCGGGAAAATGATAAATATTTCACTATTACTTGGACTGTAAAGAGTGTCTCAGAATTAACGCAAGATTTGAATTTGCCGCCATTTGTGCAGTAAAGTGCTGGCAACCCTAAAATAAAAAACAATTTGACAGCTGACAGTTTAGGGTAAGTAAAAATGGAGCGTTACACGATAGAACAACGTGTCTTTATTGTTGAACATTGTCTCAAAAATAATGAAAGTTTGGCTGCCGCGGTTCGAAAATTTCATACAAAATATGGTCAGAATAGTGTTTTGACTTCATCAACTGTGAAGAGATTAATTGAATAAAATAGGGTCAAATGTTCAAATGTCAATATCAAAGCAGTGCGTGAGAGTGTTGTTGAAAATCCAGGAACATCAATTCGGTGTCGTAGACCAGAATTGCAAATTTCAAGTAGCTCTCTACAGCGTACACTCACTAAATATCTGGGTCTCCACGCTTACAAAGTCCAGTTAACACAACGATTGAAGCCTGATGACCATACGAAAAGAGGAGAGTTCGTTGAGTGGATTATTGAACATCAATCAACAAGTGGATGCTGATTTTTCGAGCAAAATTATCCCAAGCGATGAAGCACATTTTCATCTTGATGGCTTTGTTAATTGACAAAATTGTCGCATTTGGGGTTCGGAGACCACATTATGCCGAATCATCATGGAAAATTTCGACAAAAGAGTGCGTATGTACCAGCAAAGTCGTGGAGACCATTTGCCCGATGTGTTATTCCATAAATAACCCTGTCCTATTTACTTTCTAATTCAATAAAAAATAACAACAAAAATACTAAAAACTATTTAAATCAAATCTTGCGTTAATTCTGGGACACCCTTTATTAGTCGCGTTACTTACTTTTACTTTTTCTGCGAATAGTTTCTTAGAAAATGTATCTATTACAGTTATTATAAAATTTTATGGTGCCAATCTTAATATATTCGAAAAGTCCTTCTGGTGTCGGTGTGGATTTGAAAGGTAGTTTTTATTGGTTTCCGTCCACATATGATTGTAGCGCATGTTGTATATTTATTAATGAATTCGGTTATTTCATCTTTCATACGGGGGAAAATGATAACATCGTTTTATTTTTTCATAATACCGCGGGGAAAAGATTTCAAATATGATAGTTTCGAATAAGTTTTTGTTGTTCTTTGTCTAGTATGCTAATGAAACTAGTGGAATAGCGTTTTATTTTATCCGTTAGGTACTTCTTCTCAATAATTTGGGACATTTTTGTAAAGATTTCGTCATAGTCACTTCTAACTATTTCTTGACTCGGTTCGCAGTATATGCTGTATGTAAAATTGGTTCTGATACGAACTGCGGGGTTTTCTTTGAATACATACGGATACATACATTAAGATACTTCCTCGGGAACCGATACACTAATCTGTCGGATATTCAGTTGTATCTGAATACGTAAAACTGTAAGGCAATGTATTAAGGATGTATCTTTTCTCCGGATACATATATCCTTTAAATACCTGACTTACCCACAAACGCCACGCTGTTACGCTCTAGTTGAATAATTAGAATATTTGAATTATCGGGATGTCATATAACTATTCAACTGGTTACCGATTCGATTTCTCTATAAAATCTTGAGCGTATTGCAATCGAGTGAATTTATACTTCAAAGTATACTTTACTCAAATAATTTTCTCTTGCCCCAATTGAAATCTAACCCCAAAGTAATTTACTTTAACAAATTAACGTGGTGATCAAAACGGAAGGGACGCATTTATATAAAATAGAAATATATATACTATATTTTACTACTAATGTTTTACTGAAAGAATATTTACTTTGATTTAATTTTAATAATAGGAAGATTTCAGAGATCTTACTAGTTTACCCGTAACACTTACGTCTTACTGAAATACATAGTTGGGTTCACGATCAAGATGCGAGTCCATGTCAAAACCTAAGGGTCTCAGAGGTCTGCCCGAGACAGTCCTCAGCACATCCTGCAGTAACCTGATCCGGGCAGTTGCCCAACACCAACACCAAGTACTCCTCACATCAAGCTGCTAAGCAAGTCTCCCCCCCCCCCCACCCACTGTCTCGTCTCGACGTATATATCTTCTCATCTTGGACCGTATCTCTCTCTCATCAACAGAATTTTTTTTTCTTTATGACCCTTTGTTTTCGTGTAAACCTTTTCACACCTTCTTGCAATGGGTTACGCACACTATTCTCGGGCCACCCTAGCTGCTGGGTACCATGTCCCTTCGAAGTTACTTTCATGACAGGAAAAAAAACGAAGAGTTGTAAAGTGTCAAACCCTCAAACCCCACTCAGCAACAGATGGGGCACCCTTAGCTTCCATCGGGGAATCGTCCCACACCAAAAACAGGGTTTGTGGCATGCCAGTCGTTTATGCAATTCTAGTCTTTTATGACAGTCGGCCTTAGCCCCACTTTTACAATCTCTGTCCCTTAGCATTCCTTTATAAGTTTACACTACATTCCCCATATCGGGGGCTGAACATATAACAGCAGTTTGTCTTTGATGTCTTCTAGGTGAGTTGATTCTATTTTATAACAGTATTTGTTAAAGGGTCGTTCTATTTATAAACGGATGCTTCTTTTTGTTTTCAAGATTTAGTTTGTTTCAGTGTTAACAGGTTTGTCTGTAACTACCATATCATCTGACTGTGGCTGCTTTATTGTGAATGTTGGGTCATTACAATAATGATATTGTCGTTATAGTCTTTGGATGGATTGTTTATTTCTTGTAAAATGGCGCCATAGTTTACTGGTGAAATAGGCATTAGTTCGATGTTAAATATTTTATTATGTTATATGTAAAATATTTTCATGTTCTTTGTTAGCATCTATGTCTCATCGTTTTTTAAAAGTCATAAGTGTTTGTTTTATTAAATTTTCCTTCCTCCGTCTCTATTATCCGAGGGTACTTATTTATTAATCCGATTTCCTTTGTTCAACTTTATTCAAGTGTTCGGCACGTATTACTTGCTTTAACTGCTTTTTACTAAGTACACTTAATTCACAAATTTTCGATGTTTTCATTTTCATTATATTATTTTCACCATTATTTAATTCTGTGTCATTATTATCACAAAGTATTTCACCATTTTTTATTGTTCTTCTATTAAAGAGAAATTTATTTTCATACCGACCTGTTTCATTGTTTCTATGACTAGTTGTAATGGTTGGTGAGATTAAATATCTTAAACTTAACTAATAATTTATGTGATAGTCCTAATAAATGAATGAATGAGTGTCAATGAAGATAGCTCCATGTCCTTTTTTGTTTACCGGTAGGCGTGTTTACTATAAATTCTTCCGAAGATATTTCTGTTTTTACGGGTACGAAATTTGGTATGATGCACTTTATCTTAAGCCTGTATCAATAATTAACCATGTTTGTCCTTTTAAGACTTGTTCTCGTGGTTACAGTATTCTGTGAGTTCGGGTTAAGTGGTTTGGAGGGAAAATTGTCCTTTGCCTTGTTGTTGCCAATTTGGTCTGACATGCCATGTTTGGTGTTAATGTTTATTGTTGTCTTTTTTTAAATATTTTGGTAGTTTCTGAGAGATGGTGAGGGATCACTATTTAGAATTGCAGGGAAAATTCCGTGGAGGAGGCTTCTCTTTTAATGTGAATACTCTTTTAATTTTAGAGTGTTTAACGTTGGTCCTATACTTATTTTATCTTTTAACTATTTGGGTTTATTTATTGATGTTTTACTACACATATTGGGTTTTAAGTTTTATTCTGATTTAAACCATACATATTGTTTATTTTTATTTTATTGTGAGTTTAATTATTTATAATTGATTTTAACTATTTATAATATTTATTTATATGTAATATGACGTATATTTATTTGATTATTGAACTATTTTATTATTTTAACCTTTAATTTTAATAATTTTTCCGGTTTGAATTGTGTATGGCAATGTGTTTTTGTCTTTTAATCTGTTTAATTTTTAATTTTAAGTTAGTTAATGATTACTTTTTCGTTAATTAATTATATGTATTTTTTTTCCATGTACCTGGTGATGATGATATAAGCCATCAACTACGCTTGAATTATTATAAATAAAATAAAAAACTGAGGGCAGACCAAATTACTTTTTCTGTTACACAGTAGTACAAAATTTCTCGGAAAATATCCCAGAATGTCCTAGAATCTTCCGGAATGTTCTAGAATTTTCCTGAATTCCGGAATGTTCGAGAACGTTCTAGAATGTTGCAGAATTTTCTAGAAATTTCCTGAATTCCGGAATTTTCCAGAATGTTCTGGAATGTTCTAGACGGGGTCGCTTCGTAGTCGATGGGAAGGCGGAATGGTCAATGGATTATTTTCGTTATTCAAAAATATAAAACCCTTGATATTTTGGGGTCTACTTGCTCAAACAGTAGATAACCATTCTTTAAATAGATAAATTTCTCAAGTTGTGTTTTAGGCTCTACTATAGTAAAAAACTGGCATTCAAAGTGCTTTATCGGACAATTAATTCTATTCATTCAAAACACCATTTAGCTTTGGGAAGGTGAATTTGATCAGTATATGCCGTCCAAAATACGAGTTGCAACGACAGTACATTCGAAAATATATTTATTTATATCCCGATTAATATTTTTCCTGGGATAATTCATAAACATTTCTGTCAATCGTCAATCAAGTAGTGAGGGTGGTGGGATGGCAGTGAAGCAGAAGCAGAAGTAAGGCAAAGGCTGTGACAATGTCAAGAATTTAGTAAATTGTAACTGCTACAATGGTGTCACAGTAGCCGATGGAGCTGTTACTTGTTTGTGTGATTTTTACCCGACCGTCACACCCCTAATTTTGAGTCTCTCCCAGGGCCGACCGATATCCTATTAAAGGAATCTTCTCTGCAGATTATCACCACATACTTATCCATCACTGAACTTGCAAGGGCTGTGGAGATACAGTGTTTTTGTTTTTTTTTATGTGATTTTTTTTAAGCTCTGGTTTCTCTTATTATAACGTTTGGATGCTTTTATGACAACAACTTTAAGCTAATCAGCCCTTACGCGTCCCATTTCCTCCCCCAGGAAGGATAACTCTTCTCATATCCCCGGTCTGTAGGTGTAAGGGCTGGAGCCATTAGCAATGACCGGACCATTAGCATACCCAATGGCGAGATCGCTGCCCATGGTGTGCGGTGGGGCAGCCCCCACTCCTTCACATCCCCAGGCCCTCCGTTGAACCAGTAATATCCGGATTGCTAGCTAGGATGGTCTCACCTAGTCACTTAGTACTTCTGCTCCTTGTCGCCGTACGGGCAGGTAAACTCATATCTTTACATCTACAGCACGCCTAAGTACAAACAGCTACTCATAACTTCTGCACAATAAAAAATATAGGTGATATGATTCCTTGCCCTTACAGATAAAATCAAATTATAACCACATACACTTATCAGCAATGGGTCCAGAACAAAGTATCTTTATAATGAAACGATGACAAGTACTGCTCTGTAGGTGTTTGTTGAACAGTCAATAGTGAGAAGGTTTGTGAGCTCCAAGGTTAGGAGGTACTGCGCTAAATCTGACTTGTTATTATGAACGGGCCTGTTTTAATTGTGGCTCAGCTTGTTTGTTTGGTTTTTTTTTATCTCGGAGTAATTAAGTGTCAGTCGTTTCAAGTACACTCATATTCAATATTAGCGGTATCACTCCATTACACAAACAAAGCACTCATAGATGATATCTTTCGTTGTTAAACATGGGTGAGATTGTTTACATCGTTCTTTTCATTCGTCCGTTTCTTTTTTTGCTGCTGGTTGACCAAGGAATAAGTTAACACCATTTTATGTAGTCCTCTTTGTGTTCTTGGAATTGTACCTAGAGACGTAGAAACTGGAGAAATATTATCAGAAGATAATATGAGCTGTGGGAAAAAGATTACGCATATGTTTTTAAAGAATTTACTAGTCGATCCATGGATCAGTCGCGTCACATGTTTTTTTTATTTTTTTAAGAATTTTTTTATATAAAATTTTATTTTATATAATAATTTTCTTTTTACATCTGTAATGAACATAAGTATATTTTAAACATTTTAACTGTTGACCCTCCTTGGCCTCTAAAACTCGCTTTTTCAACGGATGAAATAGAATGTAAATAACTTAAATTGTAATATTTAAAAACTTGTTGAAATCACCTAGAATGACAGTAAATTATATTTTTGGCTACGAAAACTTTATATTTTGGAATATCTTTGAAATTATTTTCACCTTACCTCTCTTAGACTTTTTAATCGCTTCTTAGCCTTATTTTGAGAAACTTTTAATGGTGGTGAAATCCGGCATGGAGCTGATTATAAGTTTGATATTTCAAATAGTTTCGATCATTTTTTAGACCACTATACCAGATATTCATAAATAAATAGAGAGATATATAAATAATATACGACTGCCTTGAATTTGTGTCCGGCAAAAATTTGGGTTAATAAAAAAGAAAAAGGATCAAAAAGGTAACACAACAAGACATGCGAAGGTATTTCAAAAAGTTTTAAAGTTCGAACAAAACAATAGATCACGGCAAAAAAAAAATTGGTCGGAAATAGATCCTCTATATATTTTTTTATTATTCATGTTTTACGTTCTCTGATTAAGTTCACTGTTCGATAGCCTCAAAATTATTTCCTCATTACTACATCGAACACTTTTTCTTTTACCACCTAAACTTTTGTTCCGTCAATTATTTAACTAAATTACATTCATAAAATCAATATAAGAAAAATTAAAGGAGGAATACCATTAAGAAATAGTCCGGGAATGTGAGTTTCTTAAATATTTATTAAATAATTGTGAAGATACTTTCCGATCAAAAACACTCCTCTTTATTAGTTAAGTTGAATCGTTTCGATAACAGAAAATTAACTTTCTGCCAAAAAAAAAAAACTTATTGGATTTATTGAGATGCATTAAATACAATCTATTGTTTGCTATCAAAACTTTTTTTTTTTTTCTATGAATTTATTTCTTCCTGTGGGTGTTTACCTACCTTACTTAGTCAAAGGAGAAAAAATCAGAACTTCTCGGAATTTTCTACTTGAATTATTTTTTAGCATTTTTCTCATTATTATGTCATAACCAAAACATGTAGATCGTGAATCTGAGTGTTTTTAAATATATTATAAATTTCGAACAGACAAGAGACAATGTTATCTGTTGTAAAATAAAGCCTTTCTTTAAAAATAAAAAAATATATTTAATGTCGTTCATGTGCATGCTATTTTCCCGTTTTATATGGTCACCGCCTTGGTGACGTAACATACTTGATATACATTAAATGTTTCGTCTAGGAGTTATTTAAATATTTATCTATAATGATCTTAAGCAATTATATTTGTATTGTTTGTTGTTGAGCTTTAGGATCAAATTAATAACTATTAATCGCACGTGAATTAAAAAAAACCCTGAGCATTGGCCAAAGATTTCAACTCCAAAGAGAAGTAAGAAGAACAAAAACAACTTTTCGAGGTATAAACATATTCCATCGAGGTTTTTTTTTTCCGGTTGTGCAAACGTTACCCGAGGACGGACCGATGTCTGTTCAAAACATAGTGACAAAAATTTGATCAATAAAAGTGTAATAAGGATATTATGTGCATATTTTTAAACATAATCGAGATTCGCATCGTTAAAAATAGCGTATACTACTGATATTAAGTCTTTTATAAACCTTAGATGTTTTACGAGCTGACCCAATCATACTATTTAGATCCCTAAGGCCGAGGTTGTTTTTTTTAAAAATGCAGCTTGGATAAATGATTTTAAAAAAAAATCTAGTATGAACTTGAACAGCTTTTCCCCTGAAAGTCTCATATTTATCAATCATAGCGTCTCAGATTTTCTTTTTTTGTTTTAGTTTTCAATCATGATCTATGCACAGATAATTACGTGCCGGTTACGTGCTTCAAAAAGAAAAAAAAGTTATACGAAATACTAAAGACACTTTGAGAGAAAACTAGTTGAGGGCCATCTCTCAACCACTCTTGAAAAATCCATGAATTCACTGATATTCTGACATTGAATGGGTCGATTTGTCAAAGCGTGCTTGTGTGAGAGATCCGTAATTCTAATCACGATGAGAGTTATTGTTCGTTTAAATACTCCCTTATGTACTCCCATTTAGGGGTGAAAGGCGGGCTATCCTTCGGGATCTACCCACTTCAATTTATGAAAATGAAATAAATTCACATTATATTTAGATATTTGAACCCACAACATTCCTACCATAAACCAGTCCTATTAACGAGTTATGAGTGCACCGAGAGTTTGCAGCTATGCATTTATATGCAGAATATCCTTGCTTCGTTATCAGCTTAAATTATCATACTTATTTAAACTCGAGTTATTATTAAACTCAAACGTCATGATAAAAATGATGAAAAACAGAAAACAACTCACAAGATAACGTACTGACAATTACTCTGATTATTTAATTGTCCGGAGATCTTTGAATGGCGGGTTAAAAGTTATTTAATTTTTTTTTTTTTTTACTTCACTAATTCATTATCTATATGGTATGAATGTGATCATTTATCTGTATTATTATTGCCTTATAAAAGGCAGATTGTAATTATAGCACAATAAAGGGAAAAAAAAAATTCATTATCTAAAAAAAATTCTCATATTTAAATAATATACTAAACTTTCTTAATACGGCACACCGGTTACATTTTGTAATCTATTTCTAAAAATATCCATTTTATCATCAAGTATGGAGAGTCGTTTGGCTGTTATCTGTTATTATCTTTCCACAAATAACAAAGATGATTTCTTTTTTCTAATAAGAAAAAACAATTCTTTCAATCTGTGGATACGTCATGGTCTTATGAATGAACTCTTTTAGTGATCAATGACGTTTAATTTATAGGAATAATTTTATGGAAACAACTCTGCCCACATTGTTCATACGTATTTACAAGTGCATTAACTGGTTAATGTAAGAAGCCAGAAACCACAAGCTTACTAACGTGAGCAGTTGATGACCAAAGCACAAATACACTCATTCTAGGCAGGCAGAGTTCCATTTCATTATGACTCGTCATTTTATATTCTCATTATATTCAAGGTTGACCTACAATATAGATACGACAAAAGTTACAAAAATACATAATATAAAAAAATGAATAAAAACCTGTTGTAATGAGGCTAGGTATAAATACGTGAGTAGAAACCTGTACAATGTCTTTGAACATTTATTTTCTACAATAATATATGTTGATTTTTAAACTAATTTTCAACTGCCCTTTGAAATCATTCTTCATCGAATTCATACTATCCCCACTTTTCAACAAAAATAATAAAGGAGGGGGTGTTATTATGAAACTGGGCAGTATTTGTCCAGGAAGTGCAGCCATCTATCAGACATTGTAATTATAACATTTTGTTTCCGTATTGGTCTCCAGAGGCTGCTTTCTTCAGTATCGTATTGTTGAATATAATATAAAATTTAAACAGTACGATTAACAGGTTAGATTGGAAAATAGTGCAGGGTGGTAATATGAAACAGACTGTTCCATAATACAACCCTTCTTTTTTTTAGATGTCTCTAAGCCAACAAGATGGTTAGGGCGAGAAAAAAAGAGGCTAAGGCAGTAATGGCGACCAGTAGATTTGTTACATGCAATATCAGCAGCACGGGAGAAAACTGAAACTTTAAACGAAGTGGCTAGTTGTGTTCAATGTACCCTTTCTAGAACGGCGGCTATTAGGAGATGTTAAGCCACATATTTTGGTTAATGAAAAATTAGGAAGAAAGCCTATTCTTTCCTTACAAATCACGAATGAACTGGTGGAGTATTGTGTATTGATGGAAAGCATGTTTTATGGGCTTACTCGAAATGGTATTAGGCGAATGGCTTATCAGCCGGTAGCTAGAAATGGGATCAGCAACAACTTGACGACATGGCTGGGAGGGTCTGGTTTGACCATTTTCTGAATCGACACAAACATTTGTTATCAATTAGCTAACCTCACAAGGGACATCACTTGCCAGAGCCATTGGTTTGAACGAATGTTGTGTCATGAACTTTTCCGACTGTCTGGAAACGCAATACGCGGAGCATCGTTATCCATCCATATCTAATTTTTAATGCGGACGAATCTAGTGTGAAACATTGGGATGTGATTGGAATGAAAGGCAAAAGGCAGATAGGATCTAATACTGTAGCAGAGAGGGGAAGTCTTGTAATGTTCACCGCTTGCACGAGTGCAGGAGGAAATTTCGTCCCTCGTCCCTCTAATGACGATTATTCCAAGCAGGAACTGGACAGACCTATTGATGAAGGAGCCATGGATGGATGGAGACGTATAGTGATGGTTCGAAATTAGTGGAGCAGTTCCATGGAACCTAATACGCACTCGGAGCCGTTTGGAGCATCTTCAACATGGATCCCATAATGGCCCCAGTCGGAGCTGTTTCTCCCGGTTCCTTCCCACTTGGGTAGTTGCATCCAGTTGAAGCTGGAGGTGGATCCTGATCCGTTAGCGTATTCGTTAGTGTATGATTTTAATACTTATGAATTCAAGCATTGGCATGTGTGATTTCATTTTTTTAAATAAATAAAATTCGATGACTAGTAAGTAAATCAGTTGCATTGAAACGTGGAGCTGTGTGGAGCTGGAACGCTTAAGGGAACCTGAGACCTTGCTGAGAAGTTTGCAAATGCATATCTCATATAAATATTAAAACAAAACATTTTGAATTCATTCTTGTACTTTTCATATTACCACCCTGCCTTGCAAAACCCGTATTAATAATTTACTATGGAATAGTTTAATTTTTGCTCATAGCTACTCATAATGCATTAATACTATGCACAATACTCAAGGAATGGATTTGTTAATTTTAATAGTGATTAATGATGAAATAGCTACTTTCGAGTGATATTAGACAACGATCTATACATAATAACGAGCTATATTCGAGTATTGTGTTCAAAACAAAAAGCCGGTCCATTTTACCACCACCTCCTATATTGTAAAAAAAGAACCAAATATACTTTCATGCCCAAGTAAGGGAAAAAAAATTGCAGAGATTTTACTTACTAATTAAGTGCAATGCCCTTATCATCAAGTCTCCAGCAACAAATATATTTTTACGTATCGATTGCGAATAAATTTCAACTGTTCACTTTTCTAGTTCCCCTGCTGCTCAATCAAGTTCCCCTCTTAGTAAATTTTAAAATTTCTCTTGGTTCTACCTTTTAGTGGCCCTGAAAGGGTTATTAAGTCTTCTTCAGCCCTAAAAGAATTTTGGGCGTAAGAGATTTTTTAGATACAATTACTGTAACTATATTTTTTTTTGTACTTTTTTCTAAAGCTGAGCTGCAATCTGATGGATGTATGTAGATTCAACGATAGATTCACGAGTTTAGTTCTAATGCATTGGAAAAATCAAATGAGCGTTCTGTCCATAGACATTTCATAGCTTTCAGAGTGTACTGCAATAACAAGTAATGGTTGTTAATCTATGAATGCACCGTTATTACCAGTGAGATAGCAATGTAGATATGATTGCTGTAACTGTATATCATGACCTTAGAAGTTCTATTGTGATATCTCAACTATTGTCGCGGAATTTTTATTCTGAGAGGAGTCTTTGGTAATATCTGAAGAATCTAGAGTTAAGGACCTTACACCTCACTGTCAGCAGCTTACTAAGCAACCTTTTAGTATGTACTCGTGCATTCCAACGATCCATTGAGCATCTCTCATTATCTCCCTAGATCCTTCTAGTACTAGTCGTAATTTACACTACTAGTACACTTTAGCGTAATTCCTCGTCATGAACTATATTGATAACAGGCTTTAAGTCGAGCTCACTACCACTCTCTAGTCTTGGCAGCCAAGCCAAGAAGACTCGAAGAACGAATAACAGAATCTGGGAGTGTCTACTTAAAGGTGCGTTTCAACGCTTTAAACGGGTTACATATGAAAAATAAAATCTAATAAGATCACACGCTTCACCAACAGCAGTGTAGAAAAAACTTTAAGCTACTATTTTATGTATACAGTGTAATTTTATGTATACAGTGTAATTTTATATATTCATTTGTATATATTAATAATTGTATGACTAGTACAGGTATAAATGATATTTTGAATAGAAACAGACTTCTTTACGAAACAGATACAGACAGTTCAGGTTCAGAAATGGCTGACAATTATAACATGACTAAAGAAGACTACGGACACCTTCCACTCTATATTGGTGATCCGACTAATGTAATAACTTTAATTAAACCTTTAGAAAAATTATACTTGACATTATGTAACGAAACAATTGTGAACAGAATAAAAAAATAACAAAAAACCATACAATTACTTCTTTCAAGACTCACAGGTGACGTGCAACAACTATGCATGTACGAAAACTTTTTGTCAATACATGACTTAAAATTACATTCAGTAAATCATTTAAAGACGGTCGGACCCAGCTATCTGAAACCTCCCAGATACATATGTACAGAAATGAAAACCCAATTGGATTTATTAACAGAATTATTCCACATTCTAATCCAGAAACACATAATGGTAACCTCTATCAGTAATAAATGATCAGACATTTTAGCACAAAAGGCACAAATTATTGACTACGTCGTAAGAAATTTGCCATCAAGACTTAAGGACGTATTAAACCACAGTATTATAAAAGACAATACAGATGAAAAACATTTTTTTTATAAGAAGACTTATACCCTCAACGGAACACAAACAGAAATCAACAAGAATACCAACCTAGACAAAACTATAGGAGAAACGCCTGTAATACTCCACATTTGCCCCCGACAGTACAAAACCAACTACAGACGTAATTTTCAACAAAATGGCAAATTTCAAGATCATAATAACTATCAGCAACTTTATAAACCTCGACCGGGCTTCAGAAATAATAAACAACGACCTATCATTTAAAGACCTCAACAAACCTTTCTCAACACAACCCTTTAATCCGCATTCACAAAAGCATGCAAACCTTAGAAACGGAAATTAAATTAGGAACAAATAATGAAACAAAAATGAATAATGTAATAGTTAATGATGGTAAAATGATAAAAAGAACTGGAAACTCTTGTGAGACATGAACATACAGCTAAGGAAACGAAATAAAATAATTTAATCTATTATTAAAATACCCAACTATTGTAAAGTCGGATGTCGAAAAATCAATAAAATACTAATTTACTAAATTATACGATTAGACTCAAAATGGACAAACCTATCTTTATAAGGAACCATCGCACTTCAAAGACGACATGCAACGAGGAATATCTAAACTACTAAAAAATGGTACAATCAATAAAATCAACTCTCCCTATTATTCCCCAATGCGGATTATATAAAAAAAAAATAGATGCTCAGGGGAAAAAAAAATAGAATGGTTTCAGATAATCGTAAATGAAATGCAGAAACTATTAATAACCTTCCTATTCCTAGAACAACAAAGGAAATTCAACGATTTCTAGGAATATAGTGCCTTATATTCATACATAATTATGCTGATATAGCCAAACCTCTCACTTCTCAACTCAAAGGAGATACTATATAAATACGCCTTCAATAATGACATTGAAAACATATTTAACTAACGCCCCTATACTTAAAGGCCCTAACTTTACTGAACATATGATTCTAACAAATGACACAAGCTATCGAGCAGTTATTTCCAACTTTCGAAAGGAGGGATCATCCCACCGCCTTTGCTTCAAACACATTTTCCAAAACTGAACAAAATTATTCGACAATCGAAAAGGAATTACTTGCTATTGCTTATGCTTGTAAGCATTTTAAGCCTTATATGAAAACAAATTTACATTACAAACAGACCATAAACCGCTACAATGACTTTTGACGATAACAAATTACAACACAAGAATTATGAAATGGATTTTTCATCTTCCTAAATTTCAATTTGATATGAAATAGAGAAAACTAATTATTTAGCACGTAGCAACGTACAATTAGAACCATCACATGACTTAAACGTGATGAAGACATCGACAGAATAATAGAATCATCATCAAATGACTGAAGAATATGATCACATTTTGAAGAACTCTACCAAGAAGCCGCGGAAATTATTATAGTACAGTAGCTACACAACACTCCCAAGATTTCAGTTACGAACAAATTTGTATACCCCCTGGATGACAAAGCTATGTACTTAGAAAAATATCAAATATATGTATATATACAACGAGGAGGAAAGAAAATCGTTACCACAAGACCTTTTCAAAAAATAAGTTATGTTATAGATACTCCCTACCTCTGGAGTTAAATGAAATAATAGAAGTATTTATTAAGACCTAATACTACGTACGGAATCTGTTGTAAACCAAAGGTAGAACTAAGACGAGTTAGAAGGAATTTATAAAAAAAATTCAAGAACAAATGAGAGACATTTCCGATTGAGAACATAAAACGCTACAACAAAAAACTTTTAGGTATATTTGACGCAAATGAACAAAAAGAAATTATCGAAAACTATTATATTGGTAAATCATTTCACATAGCTATAAGTGAAACATACGAAAAATTAAAAAGAACTGTCCTCTAATATGAGAGACCACATTTTTGATTTTATTGACGGCACTATATTAGGATAGTGAAATACGACGCAAACCAGTTAAAACAAGATATGATGTTACTCCAACAACATGCAAAACTTCGAAGAACTAATGATGGAGATACGAAGGAAAACAAATATTTACAATGATGGACACTATAAAAAAAATGAAACGTTTGCCAGAACAGGAAAAGCTTGTAAAGTTGTAAATGTATTTGAAGTTTTGACAAAGCACTTATTTCTCCAGTCCTATTTGTGTAAAAATGTACAACAGACGAGAATATAACAATAACCTAATCAAAAACTTTTCAACTTCTCTCAGAATTAAAGCATGCTACGTAACGCCAATTCACCCCAATTAACTAGGACTTCTTAATAAACCCCAATCCACATTGATAGAAATTTTTCGTGCAACTAGAGAATAAAATAAAGATAAGTCGTTAGGAGCAAATTTGAAATTAGCCCTAATTTAGTAACTCATTAAATCACAATTTAAAAATGTCTCCCAAAGAGATAACTTTTGGCATAATATTATAAAAGATCCTAGTAAGGAAGAAGCATGGTAGGGGAACAATTAGTTAGCTATTACCAAGAAAAACTCAAAATAATACTAAAAAAACATTACTGACAAAAAAGAACAAAGAAACAATAGACTGAATGTAAATCGAGAAGACCCTAAAATATAAAAGGACAATCCCTACGTTAAACGAATAACAAGCACAAAATACGAACACAGATACAAACTTCTTATAGCTTTTATTACTTATATCTTATAACTACTAAAAGTACATACTGATGACATAGTTAGTCAAAGAAAACCCAAAAAGAGATAATTTCTATCACTGGAAAAACTGTTTCAGATGGAGAACAAATGGAAATTGATACTGACACTGACATTTACTGGTAACTACAGCACATAAAATTACACTTGAAAGACTCTTAAGGATTAGTAACTTTTAAACTTACTTATTCAAAAGTAATTATAAGATTAGTAAGTACATTTTATAAGACAATTGTACATTTATTGAATGTTACCCTATTATCAGACAAACCAGAAGAGCTGAAATCGTCCATTATTGATTTGAATCGCTCCACAACCCCTTTGATGATTAAAAAACTACTGACATTCTTATCAAATAAAGTGTAAAGCCTTGTACCAAAAAGAGCAAAAGATTTATCATAAATGGACTTGGAACGGCAATTAGATGGACGTAAACGATAAACAACATTATGATAATGCGATTGAAACTTAACAAAAAAATAATATGGCAACTGAACAGTCATTAAATAAAAACTTACAAGAACCTTTAAAAAAAAGACAGGGCAGTATTAAACAAAAATAATAATAAAATTTTGAAAGTAATTAACAGTATATACAAGATTCAACATACTGAACTTTTTTTAGAAATATTTAATTATCTAATTTAATCTAATATAAAATTATCTAACTGTACAAATATTTGGCATAAAACAATCTCTGGAAACATGTAGAATGGGGGGGAGATCCCAGGTGTTACAAAATACTGACTTAATTGATGAACAACTAATATCACAAGACTTGGAAATCATTGGATTGACAAGATAAATTTCATGTACTATAGGAAATAAAATTATTTATTATATCATACGATTACCAAAAAAAGGACTAAAACTGAGTTTGATCTCTATTTTACCTGTACCTGTACAAAAAGACAATCATGTAATAACCACTGTGTTACCAAACAATTTGATCTGGTATACCAAGAAACCTACGTTAGAATGTGTTATTATATAGAATCTAACTTATATTGTATTAATCTTAAGAATATTAGAAATAATTGTATATTTAATGCTTTGCATAATAATTTAGATCATTGTGTACCCTCAGCTATTGTAAATCCCAATCCCTTTATTAAATATTATTAGTTTATTGATGTATACTACCTAACCATTAATTATTTTGTTATTAATTGTGGGTAGTTGTACTCTACCTATTTATTTACCCTTATCTTCTATTATTAAGCTAGATACTAATAAAAATATATACAACAAGCTAAGAATATTTATTTAGACTCTAATATATTATCTGAAAAACACATAATAACTATTTATACAAATATAAATATTAGCTTAAATACACTTGTATTACCAGATTTATCTCATGAAGATATAGCTTTGAGACACTTGAAACTTCTTGTATTCACTTCCTCTTACCATTCTTATTTATTGTATTTATTCATATGATGAACTATTAAATATTGTATACCTAGAGACAAAAATTCAGCACCATCAGTGCCTGTTGACTTCGGACCAATTAACAGCAAAATATTCTTAAAGCTCAAATCCTTGGGTGGGAGAAGTTAAAAAGGACCCTTACTCAGCAATCTTCGTCTTCCAGTATATTATATTATACTACACTCCATTGAGAATCTCTCATTGTCTCCCTAGATCCTTTTAGTACTAGACGGAAATGTTAATTTTATGTAAAATAGTCAAATAAAGCTTATTAAAAATTCATTCCCCATTTTGTATCTTTATTTTAGGATAACCTGCTTATTAAAGTCAGAAATAGTCGGTTGGATCTTCACATTTAGGCTGGGTCTATTGTTTACTATCACTGAGGGCAATTTTTTTTTTGATTCATATAATCATGTGTCTAGTGTCAATTTAATCCCTTCTTAGAAAAGCAAATTTTCGTGGTAGCTCTAAGGAATAAGCTCAGCAATCCTAGTCTGCCTAGAAAAAGATGGTCAATAGTTATGAAGACAAAAATAAATTTCAAATTACTATAAATCACTTTTAAGAACCAAGTGTTGACCAGTTTTGAGAAATTTATTAAAAAGATTATATGCATCTTATATAATAAGTTAATGTCTAGTAATAGTGTGCTCTGACGGAAAACAAGATTTCACTTGTTTGAATCATTTTCGTAGCTTGGAAATTCCTGGTCTCTGATTGCTTCATTGCTTTATTGAAATTTATATTACCATCTTAAAACACGATTTCATTTCCAGGTGAAGCTCTGAAATGCTTTGAATGTAACAGTAGAAACGATACAGCTTGTGCAAGTGAACTACCTCCTGATTCGCTGAAGAAAGACTGCTCTGAACATGTTGAAGGCCACAAATACAAGTTGTGCAGGAAAATCGTGCAGACCATTGAGTATGAAGTAAATGGACGTAAGTACAACAGTTTTTTCTCAGTATTTTAATAATGACCTTTTTATAATCCTGGGACAATGTCCTTTAAGAATAAAAATGTATTTTGCATAAATTGGGTTCATTGACTGCATCAGTCCCAGCTAAAATTTTGAATATAAAAATAAAATTAAAAAAAATATGAAATAAAAGCTCATAAATAGTTAGTATGTGTTTTTCAGATAATATATTAGTGTCTAAATACATGTTCTTAGTTGGTTATAAAAATAATAAAAAAATATTTATTAGGAATTAAAAATATGAAATGAAATAAATGTAAACCAAAACAAGATGAAGAAAATAAATATAATTCACTAGAAAAATACATACACAATTAATACACACAGTATAATTTACAATTGGGGTTTCACACATAAATATGTTAATTTATGTATAAATAGATTTACATATAAAAAGAAAAATACATGGAAGTAGCTATGTACAATTGCATAATAGTAGCATACATTATATAATTAGAATATTATAAAAATCAACTCTCTTTCATTAATTAGCTCACTATGCCACTACTCATTTGTTTGTGATGGAAAATAACTAAATGATCTAAATGATGAAATATAGAACACATTTAATGAAAGGGCGTGGTGAATGGGGGGGGGAGAGGGAGTTCCAAAAGGATATCGCGATTATTTAGAAGGAATTGTGTAGTATCGTAGTTATAAGGGAGTAAGGACATAAGATATATAGATTGGTTATGTATTGTATCCATTGATACATTTGAACGCTTAAATAGACAAAGACTGTTTATATACTTTCTGATACCAGATATTGGCCATTGATGCTATCTTTGACCGATGCACGAACTTTCTCATAATTTAAATACCAACCAAAAATGATCTTGATCTTTAATTCAAGTTGCTATTTTACATTTATCTATTCAAAACTAGTCTTTGGTAGAGTAATCATCTTTGGATTTACAATAATATGGAATATATTTAACGTTCTCGTCACATAAAATAATTTAGTTGGGAGCAGTTTGGCATAAATGAATGTCTGCTTGGGTGTTAAATATCGAGAAGAGGTATGAAAGTTGTTGGGTTAGGACAAGTTTGTAGAGGAATGTACCAAGGAAGTATTTGTGACGATGGGATGGAGCAACCCATTTTATCTGAGAATAAAAGGGGGTCATTCTAGAATTTCTTGGGGAATCAGTGCGAATCTAATGCGTTGACCAATCGTTTAAGGTTTGTTTCTAAGGTTACTCTAAGCCCATGTATGCAAGGGAGCAATAGTCTAAGAGTGGGAAGATGAGGGACAAAACAAGATTGGTTTGGACAGAGGGAGAGAGAAAAGGTGTGGTTTTTCGCATAATGAACAAAATGTTAGAATGCTAGACCCTTTAACTACTCACCATAAAAAAATTATTCGATTACGAGTGAAGAGTTGGATCATTGGAAGTCCATTTCGATCATGTTTTTATTTTTCTTAACCCCTTAATTTTCCTTTTGATTTATGAAGTATAATCATGCTGTCAATATATTAAATTAAATTGATTGAAATTGACTGTCAAAACAATTATTTGATCCACATATTTACATATACATAGGGGGCTTCCGAACCTAGCCCTAACCTCATATTCTCCAATAAATCTTTTAACAGCGTCAACCTCCAAAAGATCTTCAACAACAATTATATTCCCGCAAATCAGAGATTAATACCACGTTGTCCTTTTTTCAATATTGGGCCTAGAGGTCTTGTCTTCCTTAATTTTTTAGGGGCGTCATGTTCAATTTACTAGTTGGAGTATCATCTGCTCTAGTTCAGATTAATCAATCACTTAATTACTTGATTAATTTAAAAGGTTTCATATTGAGTATGATATCAAATTAATTACATTAATATGTATTAAATATATATAATATGTTTTAATTTTTTACTGTTCCTTCAAATCAGCCATTTCCAAGATATTAGAGACAAAAAAAAAAAAAGAGAAAGATAACACCGCATATCTTTACCGCCAATTGGCTATTTCTCAGAAACAGTAAGTCCTTAACGCCTAAAGACAATTTAGAAATAATTTTGTGACCCACCGGGCAGTCGACGAGACCTCCCCAAGCCGGCACACCCTGGAGCTGGTGACCCCGATGTGATCTAGATAGTGTTACAGGCTCTGTCTCAGCTCACGAACGGTATCACAAACAATGGTTCCAAAGCATAAAAATTGCCTATAGCCATGCTGTTTCATATTTTGCATTAAGTTGATAGTTTTGAAGATAGCATAGTTAAAAACAGGGTTTTTCACATTTTTTGTTAAAGCGATTTATTCATGAGAAAAAAAAGACGTAAACAATTAGTGATAGACAAAGCAAAAGGTTTTGAATAAATACAGCAACACTAGTAAAGTGAAAAACGGTGTATACATTTAACATAGAATATAATCACATCAATCACTACTATATCCTCATGAATTTTTTCATTTGAAATACTATGAATTAAGTATTTTGTTGACACGCCGACACCTACCCCTCTGTCTTAACCATCCATCGATGGTTCACCCTCTTGGCTAATTTCAGCTAAGGGAAAACTATTGAAGGCTACTGTCAGAGCGAAGTTAAAGAAAAAATATGGTGAGCGTGTAATTTTCAGCAACTTTATAACACGAAAAACACTTCTGTGTTTTCGTGAAGTTGGTAAAGAAATTTTAAATGAAACAGGGTATTCATCAATATGTCAGGATGAAAGAGAAGAGATGTTATAATAATATGCATGTTATAATAATAGACGATGTCCAATCGCACGGATACTAAATTAACATTCACCAACCTACGACAATTATTTTTACTATACTGAAGAGATGGTTCCAGAGACCCTCAGTGTGTTCTTGGATTCTCTTTTACCTGCAAAAAGAAGGAAACGGGATAAATTGCAGATGTTACTTGTATCAATTACAAATGCTTTAATCATTGCAATTCGGCCTCGATCTTTTATATCCATTGTAGTGACCGCTAACTACATAACATAAATCACCCTATACTCTATTGTATATATATTGTAAATTAATTTAAACAAATTTAAATAACATTACCAAACCATAAATCATTGTAAATGTTGTAAACAATAAAGACGCAGCTGCGAGCCAATTAGTTGTATGAGCTGGGGCTACCCGTAGCAGGTACTAAGCGACCCAAACCGCCGAGAGGGCCGGAGACCCTTACCCGGGTGAGGTATCAGGGACGCTAAGGCCGCCAACTGTCAGAGAACAAAGGCCACCACATACTCAACTGGCATTGGGTACAATAAAACCGAAGCTGATTGTCTACTGACGAAGCCAGCTGGGTATTTAAGACTGGAGGTTTGGGGCCTGTATATCATTCTCCTGACGACTGGCTGTCTGATGGGCCACCAGCTCTGATGTTCAAAACGTGGCTTCCTCATTTATGAAAACCTCTGCATCTCTCTCTCCTCACCTCGCAACGTTTTAGTCCGGCGTTGTCAGACCCCACACCTTCCTACTGGGGAATCTTTGCCTTCGTCTCGCTAAATCTAGCACCTCCTTGGGAGAGACCTCTCCCTAGTGGACAACGGTTGTCGTGGCCCTACAAACTTACCAAGCAGTGTTCCCCACGGCGATTCAGTCTGCCTATCTCTCCGGTTCACACTCGCCTTTGGGATCCGGACGGATTTCGCCTACCCTCAGATACTGAGTGTGAATTCGTGGTCATTCCAAGACCACACAAACTACCTACACTACCTACCCCATCCCTCTTCTCCTGAACATAGTGCATTGTCGGGGTACATGCCTATCAAATATGGAGTCAGATAGTAAGACCGTCATGAAACGATTGTCCAGGTCATAGCCTAATCAACCCTCACTTCGTCACCAGGGTTAGGGTAAATAAGCACCCCCCCCCTCGTGACGACCTGACATCCACTATCCCGAGAATAGCTCTATTTATTCACAGAAACTTTGGGTCTAGAAACTTACTAAATCTACTGGCAGGTTTAGGATTTAGTGCTTCATATGGTGATCCTCAACAGCTTGAGCTTTCAACTGTGTACCACACTAAGAAACCTAGACTAGACCTCAAGGATTATTTTGCCAATATGTGTTTGACATGATGGATTTTAATGTTGTCACTCTTGATGGCTTTAATTCCATTCATAGTATGAGAGGCTCCAAATGCATTACTCTAGCACAAGCTCTTTCCCCTGCAGGAGTTATCAAACAATTGAAATAAGCGTTCACTGAGAAGTCCAACAGCCCCAGTTTATCACAGATTTATTTGCAAGTTCATTTAGCCAGTTGACGTGGTTTCTTGGCGTTGTACTACTACTGTACCTCGTGATATCCTCAGCTAAATCAACCACTGGTGTGTTCTAGTACGTGGCTCCATTGATGTCAAACACATACACATTTAAAAACACCGAGGACACCAAGATTTTCCACAGGACAGGTGCAGAGCTTTGGAGAGACAGCATTTACAGCGATCGGTTTGATTACCCAGCATGGTATAGAGTTGCTCCAGTCTTTCCCGGCCGCAAAGCACAGGGTCCCGTGGGACACTCAGTAGAAAACCTCCTAGCTTCACCGGATGTCGTTGTCCGCACAGTAGTCCGGAAGACTTTTCTTGAGTATCTTCCTCAGGTGTGGTAATCGGTTGGTAGTGAATAGAGTTGCTGAAGAGGTGGGTGATAGTCGCCTGTCCTAGCCGTGAGGTTTCCAGCGTAGTGGTTGGGAGTTTCGTTGCCTGTTGCTCCGCAGTGAGAAGATTATTGCCTTCGTGAAGGAGGACTGCGGGGAGTCTTGGTTTTGGTCGCCTTTAGCAGTTTCCATAACTTACTCTGATTGCCATGCTTGCTGCAGAGACGTAGAAGACCTTCAGTATTAAAGTGGAGAAGTTTAAATCTTTCCATTTTAAATAGGAACAGCTCTGTGATTAGGGGCCACACATTTGGCTGTACAACGACACTAGAGCTCATTTCGGCGCCGCATTAAAACCTGTTCTCTGGACCGTAGAAATACGTTCCTTAGATCTATCCCTGAAACCGCTTGGGTTCAGACAAGTGACTTTGTCCACATATCGGGGCTGAGGCAGGCATACTTGTTGGTGTCGTCTGCCACTTGAGGTACTGGGTTGGCTGCTATCGTGACACTTTGTAAGAGGCTGGATGTATTTTGGCCCACTTTAGTGGTGCATCTGTCCATGGGCTCTGTGCTCCTTCTTGTGGCTTTCGAGGCTTTAGTTGGGTTTTTGGACTATTTGAACTATCTCGAAAGCAACTTTCGTCTTTTCTTCCACTTCTTCTTTACTAGATAGGTGTTGCTCCTTCTGATTCTTACCTGAAACTGCTAAAATATGCACAAAATAGTTGAACCCCTTCATACGTCTTGGGGAGGATCAGAAAGTACCAAATTCAATCGTTCTGAATGACATCTATACAGAGAGGCAGGGCAGGTGTAAGGTTGCACGGCATGCTTCGTCGGACGGGGCTGGTGGGTCGGTTTTTTATCTTCTGAGATTACGTCGAAGGTCACCAGTTGTCGGGATATTCACTAGGGGAGTGCCTAATCACTCTAGCCCTGGTGACAAGTGCGGATTGTCCAAGTTTATAACCTGGACAATCGTTCCATGTCGGCGTTAATATCTGACTCCATTTCTGATAGGTGTGCGCCCCGACAATGCACTATGTTCAAGAAAAAAGGTACAGAGGCTTCATAAAGAATAAGTCAAATTTTCAGAGTGCGAACAGAAGCAAAGTATCACTGAGTAACGGTCGTGAAAGACTGGTGGGCCCGGGCTAGGCGCCTCCGTTAAATATCTAGCCAGCATCCTTGAAGGGGCTGAAAAAAGGTTGCTTAGTGCCTGCGAGATCCTAACATGTGTTAAGGAGTACCGTGCCGGTCCTAAGTAATCAGTCAGGTGGCTGACGGGATCACTTAGTACCTGCGGTTTCTGCATGTGTTAAGGAGTACCCTGCCGGTCATAAATAACCCCTGGAGGCTGTAAGGGTCACTCAGATTTATGACTGACAGATTGTAGACCCGTCTAGTGTTACTTTGCTTCTGCCTTTTTTTTATTGTTAATACATTTATAATAATTTAGTTCATGTTATTTTACTTCGCTTACAATATGTATGCAATAGAGTATAGGGTGATTTAACTTGATAGTTAGAATCACTACAGAGCTCCCCCAAATTGCCCTATACTCGGTAAAGTTTGACAGTTTTCTTATATTGAATTACATTGCATAATAAAAAACGTACATAATACAAACATATTTCTATCAATTTTTCTTAAACGCTTACAATTTTGTGTACATTAGGAATTATTTGTAGAACAATTATTACAAATAAACAATTAAATAGCTCTTTCACTAAAAAAAAAAAAAGTGTATCTTTTACCTGAATGGCAATAAAAGAATCAACATTTTACTTGATAACAGACCCAGTTAGCTAATTAAAATGTAACCGCTACAAACAGTCAAAAGTATTTAGATATACATATTTACATACACGTTTGACTAACATATTTTACAATTGTTGTGGTCTATTGATCGCTGTTAACATTTACGCACGAGAAAAAACAAAACATATAAAATGACTTACTTAGTGACAAGTGGTAACTTAGGTCCTAATATAATATATAAAAATATTATAGCGTATATTGCGAAACAAAAAAAAAAAAATTAATTTACATTTTATCAGTAATGTCTATTTTATATTTACCGTCGCGCTACCGAACTTCTCATGCAGAGTGTGGTGGAGTGTTTCCTAATTCCTCTGGTTCACCCGGTGTAGGTAAACTTTCGGTGGTGTCTAGCAAATAAGCTGGCTTGACACGGTCTAGGGAAATGCGAGTCTCCTTATTATCTGCCATTATGACTACGGTTTTATTATTCCTGCTGACTACTAGGTGCGGACCAGTATAAGCCGGTTCGAGGCTACGCCGGTGTTCTTGTCGAACAAAGACGTGTGTGCAGGTGTAGAGGTCTTTGCTAACGAACGTCTTCTTCGTGTCTTCCCGGTGTTGAGTGATGTTGCGTCGAACGTCAAGATCTACTTGTGTTGGTGCAAAGTATTTTCCGGGGAAGGCGTAAGGGTTTTTTGTATGTTCGCTCAGCGACACTGCACCCCAGGTCCTCTTTGATCACACTTCGTAGGCCGAGCAGGACTGCTGGTAGGCTTCGCGTCCACTGACGGTGTTGTGAATGGGCGGTTAGTGCGGCTTTAAGCGAGCGGTGCCATCGTTCAATTCGGCCGTTTGTGTGTGGATGGTAGGCGGTGGTCCGAATTCTCTCGACACTCAGGAGGCGAGTCAGTCTCGTGAACAGGTCTGATTCAAACTGACGGCCTTGGTCAGTCGTTATTCGAATGGGTGTGCCGAACCTGGCGACCCAGCCACTAAAGAAGGCGTCGGGTACGGTGGTAGCTTCCATGTTGCCAAGTGGAATTGCCTCCGGCCATCCCGTGGCTCAGTCATTCATGGTGAGGATGTATCGCTTGCCCTCTGACGTTGGCAGGGGTCCTACGAGGTCGATATGCACGTGCTCGAACCTTCCAGCGTCCACGAATTGCCCTGGAGGGGTTAGGGTGTGGCGTTGTATTTTTGAGGTCTGGCATGCTATACAACATCGTGCCCATCGAGCCACGTCAGCGTTCATGCCCGGCCAAAAAAACCTTAGACTCATCATTTTTCGACTTGCTCTTACTCCTGGACGACTTAGGTTGTGCAGCTGGTCGAAGGTGGATCGTCGAAAGCCCGAAGGTAAGTACGGCTCCCCCAGTGAGGTCTCGCAAAGGAGAAAAATGCCGCTGCCGGGGATGTTAACGGGCTCTAACCTGCATGTGACGTTCTGTTCCCTGAAGACTGTTAATTCTTGATCTTCTACTTGAGCCGTGTGTAATTTTTGAAAATTTTCTGGGACACAGACGGCTTCTATGCGCGAGAGGGCATCCGCCACGACGTTGTCCTCCCCCTTATTAGCGTATCTCTGTTATGGTAATTTAGGTATCGCATACGTCGTGGGCAGGAAGTGTCACTTTGCTGGGCCATGGCGTGTGTGAGCGGCTTGTGGTCTGTGTAAATGATTACTTCCCGGGCTTCGAGAAGCTGTCGAAAATATTTGACTGCTTCGTAGATAGCTAATAGCTCTCTATTGAAGGTGCTGTATTTCGACTGAGCAGTGTTCAAAGCGCGGCTGAAGAATCCAATGGGCCGTAACGCGCCGCCCTCCATCTGTTGTAGTGCCACCCCCATAGCTGTGTCACTAGCGTCAGTGGCTAGGATGAGCTGCCCGTCTGTTGATGGATGAGCGAGATAGGCGGCGTTTGCCAGAGTCCTGCGGGTTTCCTCGAAAGCGCTAGCAGCTTCTTCGGTCCAGTTGATGATGGTACGGTCATTTTTCTTGGCCCCTTGTAGGTAGGCGTTAAGTACACTCTGTTGCTCAGCTGCGTTAGGTAAGCATCGGTGATAAAAGTTGACCATTCCGAGAAAACGTCTGAGGTCTCGTATCGTAGTAGGTCGGGGGTAATCTAAGCTTACCTGTACTTTAGCTGGTGATGGAACGATTCCCTGGTGTGAGACATGGTACCCTAGGAATCCAACCTCGGGCTGTCCCAGCACGCATTTCGCGATGTTAAGGGTTAGCCCATGAGCAGCCAGCCGACCGAAGACTGTTTCCAGGTGACGGTGGTGTTCCTCTTCGCTGACCGAAGCGATCAGTATGTCATCGAGGTATATAAACACAAATTGTAGATCTCTAAAAATGTTGTCCATATACCTCTGGAACGACTGCGCGGCGTTGCGAAGGCCAAACGTCATCCGGAATGTGATGGTACGCCCTTTTGATATCAAGTGTTGAAAATATGGTAGTGCCAAACAACTGGTTGTTCAAGTCTGAAATATTGGGCACACCATATCGGTCTGGGATGGTTTTGTTGTTCAGTTGTCGGTAGTCTCCACAGGGGCGTATTGATCCGTCCTTCTTCCTAACAATGTGAAGAGGACTTGCCCACGGGCTGTTGGAGGGCCGACAAATTCCTTCGTCCATCATACGCCGGAATTCTTCTTTGGCGGCTTGATACTTTGCTGGCGCTAATCGACGAGCCTTGCCGCATACGGGCGGTCCACGAGTCTCTATGTAGTGCTCTACCTTTGTCGGCAGAATTGAGCTCATAGGTTGTGAGCTGAGGGTAGTGCCCTTGTGGGAGCTAAGGGTAGCGCCGTAAGAGGCCGGCGTATTTGTTGTCGGGTGGTATGCTTGATATCACGGAGAGCGTAGCGACGTGTGTTCTTCCCGTGGTACGACGACCAGTAATCCCATCGATCAGCTGGCGGTGCTGAAGATCTACCAGTAGGTGATAATGAGCCAGAAAGTCGGCACCTAGAATTGGCTGCTGAACTTCTGCCATTATGAAGTTCCATTTAAAGATCCGCTGCAGGCCTAGGTCGAGGTCCCTGTTGACTTCTCCATACGTTGGAATGGAGCTGCCGTTAGCGGCGTAGAGCTGGTAGTCGGAGGGTATAGCCTTTTTTACTTTGGGTGGGGGAAGTACGGAAATAGCTGCTCCCGTATCTACCAGGTAATGCTGCCGCGTGACGTCATGACGTCTGTCATGAATAGGCGGCGAAAGGTTATGCTTGCCATGGGTACCGCTCTGACCATGGCGACATTTAGTTTCCCCACCGGTGTGGTAGCGTCATCAACCCACCTACAGGGCCTGCGACATCGATGTGCATCCTTACCAACTCTGTCGTGGTAGAAGCATAAACTATTAGACTCGGTAGTTGGTCTTGGTCGCTGGTATCGCTGAGCGGACCTGTTTTCTTCTCGTCTGCTCATTGAATTGGCCAGCACGGTTACTTGTTGGGTGAGCTGTGCGATGGCTGCCTGGCAGTCACAGCTGGAGCGTGGCAGGCTGGCCTTGGGAGTCGATGCGGGCTGGACTGTGTGTATTGCGGTAGCTGAACTTAAGTCCATGATTTTGTCCGCTATCGACGTCAGTTTCGACAATTTCACCTCGTAGTGCGATGCCAGTATGTCGCGGACCCTGTCTGGCAAGGTTATGACAAGGTTATGATAAGGTTCGCGTAGCCAGAGGGTGCGAATGACGTCCTCAAAGGTCGTGGGTCCTGCCAGTGCCTGCATTTGACGCAGGAGATGTGACGGTTTCTGGTCTCCGAGGTGTGTCTCTTCCAATAACCGGATCAGTCATCTGTAGTGACTCTGGCTGTATGTTTCGATAAGACGAGCCTTTAAGTCTTCGTAGGGACTATCGCTTGGAGAATACGCTAGGTCTGCGACCTGTGTTAGTACCCTGAACGGAAGCTGAGCGTAAATATGCTCCGATTTGGCTTTAGACGAAGAGATCTGGCTCGTTGAAAAAATATTTTCAACCTGCAGGAACCATAGTCTTGGGTCTTCTTCATGAAACCCTTCAGTTTGCACGTCTGAGAAATGGCGTGTAAGGTTGCACGGCATGCTTCGTCGGACGGGGCTGGTGGGTCGGTTTTTTATCTTGTGAGATCACGTCGAAGGTCACCAGTTGTCGGGATTTTCACTAGGGGAGTGCCTAATCACTCTAGCCCTGGTGACAAGTGCGGATTGTCCAAGTTTATAACCTGGACAATCGTTCCATGTCGGCGTCAATATCTGACTCCATTTCTGATAGGTGTGCGCCCCGACAATGCACTATGTTCAAGAAAAAAGGTACAGAGGCTTCAGGAGAGAGTAGCTTTTTTTTCTAAACCCCTTTACTTAAACATTTTTAGCAATTTACAATTTACAATTTGCAAATTACAAATTTTCAAATTAACGATTCTCCTCTTTCTGCTATACACTGATGCATTCGAAGGAGTTTTGGTTACATGACTTTCGGGTTGTCACAAGGAGGTGCCTGCTCACCTAACCCTGGTGACAATTGCGGATTGCTCGAGTTAATAACATATCTGACTCCATGTATGATAGGTATGTGCCCGACAATGCACTATGTTCTAGAGAAGAGGTACAGAGGTTTCATAAAGAATAAGGCAGATTTTAGAGTTCGAGCGGGGCCCCGGCAGCGTCGCAGTTACAAGTCGTCAGAGGGTCTTCAAGGAGGCTGAAAGGCAAGGTGACCGACTCAGAGGCGCTGAGGGGAGAGTGGGCTTATAGGGCAAAACGCCCTGGTTTAAATATTATTTCCCCTTCCTACCGGAAGGTGGAGGCGGTCTGAAAGGGGTATGTTTATGATGGCCAGGTGGCCAACCCCTCTTAGGTTTATAACTGTTTATTGACTGCTAGATGGTACCCCATTCAGGTTTTATGGCTGTCGGCCGTCGACCCTCTTACCTGACTTGTTTTACGACTGCCAGTCCCGCGCATGGTTTATTACTAACAACTTACAATGATTTACATACACTTAGTTCCTGTTATTTTACTTTGCTTACAATATGTGTGCACCAGAGTATAGGGTGATTTAACTTGTAGTTAGCGGTCGCTACAATGACAATACAGGTTGTCGTTAAAATTACAATGCAATGGATATAATGCTAGGTGATGGGGCTCACCTTCAGTTTGCAAATGTGGGAGAAAAACTTACAAACTAAAACCTAAACCTAGAACCTAAGACTAAAGTGTTCCTTCCACGACAGCGTCCTGCCCTCGATGGGGAAACGGAGCGGGGCTCAAAGATCTCGTGAAGCTCACTGTTGCTCCGCTGCTCGAATGAAGTATTTCTGACCACTTTCATCAGTATACCGTTTTGGAATTGTTGGAGTCACCGAGCTGTCGTTTACGTCACATAACGAAAAAGCGGCGCACCATACAGCAGAGTAGGCCTGAGTACACTCTTGTAGATCAATAGCTTCAGACGCAGTTATGGATTGGGGGAAGTCAATAAATGCGTAAGCCGGTAAGACTTCATGCGTGTATGCTTTAACTTCTTCGCTAAATGGTTACTAAAATGGAGGTGTCTATCCATTTTAATCCCCAGATATACTAGGTTGTTGGCTGGTGAGTTTTGCTGTGTTCCTACTGTGTAACTAGTTGACAGCGGACTTTTTCCCTTTTGAAAAGAGAAAATTACGCAGTCAGTCTTACCCACGTTTACAGAGATATTGGGTCTCCCCAATCTCTCACTGATCTGGTTGCAGGCTACTTCAGCCTGTCTAAGAGCTACCTTGGCGCTCATGCTGCTACTGTACACCGCTATGTCATCAGTGAAAGCAGTAACTGTTGTGTTTTTATATCGGGCTCCTACAATTTCAGATGTGTATACGTTGAATAGTACAGGGGATTAAGACGGCTCATTGGGGTACTCCACAGGTCAGTGTCACAGCTTTGGATAAGCTACCACCCACCCGCACTAACATCGATCTGTTTTTCAGGAAACTCACCAGAATTGAATATAGTTGCTCTGGGCATTGCCGCATGGGCATGCCGGTCGCAGAGCATTTGACAGTGTACTGTAAGACACCGAGTCGAATGCTTGAGTGCAGTCAATTGAAATCATAGCCGTGGCTATGTTTCTATTCAAATTATGGCTAGCTTCTGACTGTACCTTCAGAAGGGGATGCTCTGCGCTCACACTGGATTGAAATCCAGTCTGTTCTGGCGGAATGATGTCGTTTTCCGAGCATTAATCTTTAAGATATTTCAAAAATAATTTCTCAAACATTTTTCCTATGTGAGGTAACAGGCTTGTTGGGTGGTAGTGGGCTGGGTGATCTCCGCTCTTTGCAGGCTTAAGTAATGGGAAGAAGATGGCTTGTTGTGTCAGGAAATTACCGCAATCTTATACAAGAGTTGTATAAGTTTGCGAGTTGTACTATCCCGCGGCATTTGTTTGAGCAGCACTGTTTGTATCCCGTCGTGCCCTGGTGCTTGGTTTCCCTGGCAACGGCGAAGAATCGCCTTGAGCTGCTTCGGTGATACAAACAAGTGGTTCTGTTCAGCATCTACCGGAGAAGGCATGTGGTAGTAGCCCGTCCTAGCCGTAATGTCCCTAGCGTAGTGGTCGGCCAGTTTTGTTGCCTGTTGCTCAGCAGTAAGAAAATTGTCGCCTTCGTGAAGACGGACAGTGGCTGGCTTGCCTTTAGTAGTCTTCAACAGCTTCCAAACTTTATGTGATCGCCGTGAGTGCTACAAAGTCTCTCATACCACGTTGCTGTTTTAGAGAGTTTCATCAAGCCCCGGATTTGCGTTGTGAGAGAATTCACAACGACCTTGGCTTGCTGATCTCTCGTCCCGTACCATCGATTCTCCAATAATTTTAAGAATATGGTCTGGAGATGGTCGCAGGGAAAGTAGCATGTTTGTGAACTTCGGGATCGCAGTGTCTGCGGCGTCTATGATCACATCAATTATGAAAGTTAGTTAAAGATCTACTCCTTCTTTCGTGTGGAGAATTGGCACCGTATGCAGGTTATGGTAAATCTGTGACCGATACAGCTCCCAGTCGGCACGACGGTAGTCGTATCTCGTCTCGTGGGGCGAGGGGTCACGACTTTACCATCCACTGCGTACAGTACTGGCCTGTGGTCAGACGTAATAAAGTCAAGGGCGGTGCAACTAGTGATACGGTGGGGTTGTTTTGTCAGTAGTAAGCCAATCGTCGAGGTAGCCTGCAGGTTTCCTCTATGTCAAAAAGTGAAAGTCTGGGGGGTGAACAACCGTAAACGGCGTTCTCAACAGGAGTCCCCCAGCCTTATTTGTTACGATGTTATACCACATGGTATGTTTTGCATTGAGATATCCCACCACCCAGTGGTTAGACCTCTGCGCACATGCGTGTAGCAAGGCTGAGTACTGCTGGAGAGACGCGTACGGTCCTCTGTATAAGGCGGTAAGGTAAATGGGTTTCCCTAAATTTACCTTAACTGTCAAGTGGTGAAGCTTAGGATCATTTGTAGTCAGTGGTGAAGCCTCTTTCTTCCAATTGATACCAAGGCGTATTGCAATGATAACACCACTGTAACCGGTGACCCTTTCAATGGCAGTTGAATAACCTTTAATGTGGATAGATTGTGTAGACACCCTTGTGTCTGGCAAAACAACAATATCTGGTCGGTAGAGTGCGAGCAACACTTCTACCTCATCTATTTTGGTCAGGAGACCATCGACATTAAAATTTAGTATATGGTGTTCTACCATTTTTGTTGATTACCAGATATTATAGCCATGAACATTTAGCTACAGAAATCGATTAGGGCAGTTACTCATTTCGGTCCGCATTTAAGGTCTTGACGCTGGTCGTTTGTCAAAAACTTTAGCCTAGGATCTAGGTACTTACGTATATTTTCTGTTTCGTCTTCTGAGTGGTCCTGGAACCTGGTCGACGTGGTGGGGGCCGTTCTCGACGAAGTGGGGGCCGCTCTCGACGTGGAGGGGGTATCTGGGTCATCGTTTCTGTCCTGGAAGAGCGAGTTCTGCCAGGCGTTCATAAATGGCGGTGGAGCCAGCCTCATCATTGGCTTGTCTTGTATTCTTCTCATCAGCTGTGGCTGTTGCTGATAGTCGGCCTTGTTCTGGCGAGGAGCTCTTTTCTCTTCTCGCCGCCTCTGTAAGAAGCCGGATGCGCCTCGCCGCAGTTTGAGCACTTGAGGAAGCTGTCTCGTTCCTGGGGCACAGCGCCACCTCGTGGGGTCCTGCACATCTTACACATTTTGTCTCTCGGCCGCAGTGGTTCCTTGTGTGGCCGAACTCCTGGCAGCGGTGACATCGAGGGATCCCTTTCTCCTCCTTGAAGGTCACGATTACGTAATTTATGGCACGTAATTTGTTCATTGCGTTCAAGGTGACGCTTGCATTAGCTGTTACAAGCACTGGCAAAATATCCAGTTTTCTTCCAGTGGGGTCACTCTTTCTGAGTCGCCGCACGTCGATGACTCCTGGTATGGTCTCATTTATGATGGCTGAAATTTCCTTGATGTCCTCCTGGACATCTAGGCCGAGGATTTAATATTTTTTATTATTTTTGTCACCTCTAGGGGCAAAAGAGTGGTACTCCTTTCCGCCTGTCTGGAGTAATTTTATTATCTTCCCTCATTCCTCCTCTTGTTCCGGGTAGATTGTTACTCCCTCCTTCGTCTTCCTGAGGGCGAATTTTGTTATATTTGGTCTTGTGAGCAGCTGAGTTAAATTGGTTGTTGTCTCTCCAGAGACAATGATTGGTGGTGGCTTTTTGGGCACTTGAGCCACAGGATTAGTTCAGGTGACTCAGTGGCCAAAGCCTGGAATTTATTTCCGACCTTAGTCGGATTTTTCACCTTCGTAGGCCGTTTGACTTTCACCGTGATCTTAGGGAAAGTGAAATCCTCTTCACTTTCCAATATTTGTGTCGGGGAAGCCAACCGCTTCCTGGAAGCGTCCATTTCCATCTCCATTCTTCCGATAAAATAAGTTCAAAAATACGGTAAAATATTTTAATGGGGTACCGTCCCCATGCACTAATCACTGACACAACTATAACGATAAAAAATTTACCTTGAGTCACCCCTCAAACAGCAAGATGGCGGCAGAAGATGGTGGCGGGAACAATGGCAGCAGACGATGTTAACTCTTAACTCTTCGGCTGCTAACACTGAACCGACACATGAATTTTGTACGTATGCTAACTCGGTCTAATCACTCTTATATAGGTGGCCAGCTGTGGTGGGCATGGGTCCCCACCTGCGGCTGTTTCTCCCACTAGCTTTTCCCCCCACTCTCACTGACGTCATAACCTTTATTAAACATATGGAAACTATGAAAGATATTTTCTGACCAAGAAGAGGGGAACTTCTAATTATTCGTAATTAAGAGGTGGCCACAACAAAACTACTTTATTTTATTTGTAAAACCATCTTGGACACTGAAAATTGAAAGTGGAAATAATAGGGCACTATTTCAAGTATCTGATTATTAGTTCAAAGCCATACTTATCACACAGGGTTTTGTTGAGCTTAATACAAGATAAAATAAATTGTTTGTTTAATAAATTAATGACACTTAATTGTTTAAAATGTTTTGGCTTTTGAAAATCCACTAAAAAAATAAAAAGCAACAAATAATAGATTCATGAAAATTCTCTGAATATAATATAATATAATATAATAAAGAATGAATATCAATGCATGCATGCAGTCTAATGTTGTATTAAAATGTTCAAGGTAAAATGTAAAAATTGTTAACCTCTGTTACTTATTTTTAATATGCGATTGTTTTAGTAAAACCTGAGACACGTATCATTCGAAGCTGTGGATGGGATGATTCGAGTTACTTTAAAAGCTGCTACCAAAGGAGTGGTTTTGGAGGTCGGCAGGAAGTCTGTACATGTGCAACAGATTTCTGCAATGCTGCATCTACTACATCTGTAGCCGCTCTCTTAGTAGCAGTTTTAGTATTTCTATCAAGGCTCCTTCTTTAGGGAATTAACATAAAAAGAAAAAGGAAAAAAAATTGAAATTTGGTTTTTAAAACCTTATCCTATGCTATGTGTAGATTTCACAGGATCACACAAGTAGTAAATGCTCTTACATTTTTTTAAGGGCAATAAATACTAATAATAATAAAAATCATCTGTTGTATATTAGGCAAAAAGCTATAAAACACATTATTTACTTTAATTTTGCCTATTATATATGTGCAGTTCAGTGTAATACAAGAAATTTATTTGAAAATGTGAGTCGTGTTTATGTAAAGTACTGATAACACTTTTATTTGTAGAATAATTTGTGATATAAAATGTAAAATAATTTGTGCAACTTACAGTATGTATATTTTTTTATAAATATATAAAGTTTTAGATAGTAACCTAAAAAGTAGGTTTGGTAAATAGACTAACTTATTTCCTCTCTATTGGAAGTTTTGGAATTTTTCAGCAGCTTAAGGAAATAAACCAATACGAGAAATATATGGTAAATTCAGATATTAAAAAATAATCTATTCTTTTTAAATACACTAATTAATAAATTGATTTATCCATAAACCAAACCTTTTTAGGATAATATAGAAACTAAAAAAGGAAATTTATTATATGATCTCAAACCCAAAGCTTTCCAAAAATCAATGCAAAGAAGTTTATCAGATGTTTGTCACCAAATAGATTGTGAGTACTCTACTGATTATGGAACTAGAAAAAAAAAATAGTTTTAAACATTATATAAAATATTATTATGATTTCGGAATCAGGATTGTATTATTTGGGGATTTTTTATTATCTGCCCTCAACATTAGATATGCAAATGAAAGTAGCGATGAGATTCCACTGAATATTAACAATAAGCTTAACATTAATTTTTATCATAAATATCTATGGATATGAAATTGTCATGTGTAGATATATTTGATTGTGTATTTATTTATTGAAAAGTAATAAAAAGTAGTAATTATCATAATTTGATGTAAATAAATAACATCATTTCTTGTTATTGTTGCCTTTTTCTGAGACGCCTATCCATTCATCCTTCGATCTCCCTCTATAAAAGTCAAAGCAGTCCTCTCTTCTAATCCTGACATCATTCTCATCCTTCTGACATTTAGCCTTTCTAAATGAAACACACCTGTCTGTATGGGTTAGAAATCAAGAGGAAAGTCAAACCTTCCATTATCTCTGTATCTAGTTCTTGCAACTTCTTTGTCTATAGTCATAACCTTCACTCTTATGTATGATGTCACTCTTAACTTAAAATCCCTTTTATCCAAGATCTGGACACTTCCCGCTACCAGTGTCCATTCAGGGACTCCCTGATTGTGTCAATACCAACATATCCCTCGTGAACTCATAAATTCAAGCTTTATATTATTATTTTTAGTTGTGTTATTGTTCCCAAAATTTTTAATAATTATTAGCCAAAGTTTTATTGGGAAGGCCCCACATATACACAAGTCCCATTCCTCCCAGTATATTTTTCCTTTTTTAAATTCTTTTAAAATTACATTGTCCCCCAATATCTATTTTAAAGGCATTCAACCATGTCTGATTGATAAAAATATTATTGATCCGTTAATGACCAGCCTGGCAATATACTGGAAAGATTTGAACACAGAATCTTCCCTATATCTAGTGGTTCTGATTTTTCTGCCAGTATATATAATTTCTGATTCAGCCAGTATATTTTTTCTTTAGTTGTTAATTATTGATAGTAATGGGAATTATACTATAAAAAAAAATTGTTAATATCTTTAATCTGCTTTCCTGGCCAGGAATGAGTTTAAATTGGACCACTCAACATAAGTTGGATTGCAACCTAAAGTTGCTTGAAATGAGGTTGAGTGCCTAGAAAAATTGGAATTGGATGTATGAAATATTGGAGTTTCAATAAAGTATTTTAGGAAAAGTTTTATTTTCAAGGCTATTTTATCATTCATAAATAATTTACAATCTTTGTTAACATGTATAGATAGGTTGCTTTAATAAATCTAAACTTTAAGTTTCAGAAAACGATAATAATATTAAAGAACATCCATGTCATGAAAATACTGATTTATATTTTAATGATGAAGAAAGTATGATACCTAAAGGCTTATTAGATCAACCTTTCGATAAACCAGATCATTACTTTAATGATGTAACAACACCAACACATTGTACAAATATGCTGTCTTACGGTATTCCTTGTTATATTGCTGTCTTTCCTCAGCCTTCTGAAAGACAGATCAACTATAATCAACTTAATAATACACCCTCATATTTTCCTACTGAGCCATCATGTGTATATTCCTCAGGAAATGACTACATATTACAAAATCAACGGGATGCACACACTTTTAATAATGCACAATGCAGTAGGAATTACCAAGGAATAGATTATAACTGGTGGGGGCATAGCAGGCAAAACCATATCCCATACATATCAAATACAAATATAGAAATGAGAACACCAAATGTACAAAGAAACTTAGGTATGGTATTTGCAGAGAGGTATTATGATCCACAGTTGATCCATGAACATCCATATGAATACCACCAGCGTGAATTAGGTTATAGGACACATTTTAGCTATGGATATGACAATAACTACTTAAATACAACTTGTCCACAGCCATCCTTTCCGAAACCTCTTTGTCGAAACCAAAATAAATACAGAAGAGAATTTCAACTATCACCAGATGGTAACACACATTACAAAAACACCTATGTTCATGACATGTCTGCAACAACTAGTGTTAATCATGGCACTAATTTTAAAAATACAGCAATACCAAAATATGAAGAAACAAGCAGAACTTCATCAGATAACGAGCAACTAATATCTTATTTAAATGTTTGCAATGTGAAGTATAAGAGTAAAGACTTAAACACATTCAAAAAAATTGCTCTTGATGGTTGCTTACAACTTGAAAAATTACTGGCTTTAAATAACAATACATTTTTAGCTAAAAACCTAGAGGAACTATGTAGGTCGGTGAAAAGCCAATTATCACACTCTATGAATGCAATACAAACCGAATTAATAATACGAGAGTTAATACTTGGATTCTTGCATATATGTAACTCATGGGTGTGTATTTCATCAATAATTACCATGAAACAAGATCAAAACACTCATTTTGAAAACAGTTTGCATGCATTGCTCATGGATTTTGAAAACTGGCAAAACACTTCAAAAACTTTATTGGAAAAGTTGCTTGTAGTAGTTCAAAAAATATCACTTGGGCCTGAAGAGTGCAATAAAGATATTTACAAAGGCACTGGGCATACCAAAGAAAGTCTAGAATCGGGAAAAATTCAAAATGACAAGGATGAATATAAAAAAGATCTTTTAGAAAAGGAACTGAAACAAAGGCAACAAAATATTTCTTCTGTATCTAGTCTGAATAATGAATTGTTAAATATTAAACCTATTTCACTACAATGGTCTGAATCTGAAAACAATGATTTATTGAAATATTATGAAAATAATGACAATTATTATATTTTCAATGATTCTACATCAAATTCATTTCACAACAATCAACAAAGTAAATTGAATCAAAATGCAAAGCCACAATTGGTTAATCAAGTTCAAACTAAATTTTATTCTAATAACTCAGAAAATATTAGTAATGAAAACAGTCTCCTGTCAAATAAGTGTGAAAGTGATGAAAAGGAGAAAATGCTTCCAGTAAAAAATGTTATCAATTTTCTATTGCAAAAAACTAATTCTTTAAGTAACCAGGACAAGGCAAGCTATCTATCCACAAAACATAGTTTTTCATATTCAATTGAAAATGAGCTTTCTTATTATGGCCACGAAAATGCTCAAAATATTATAACAAGTGTGCAGCCTGAAATATTAGGTACTCAAAATACCATTCATGAAAACGCAACTACAAAAAGTGATGATATTTTAAATTGTAAAGTGACTATGCAGCCAGAGAATAAATACAATGAAATGGAGGAAAAGGAATTAAAAAATAAAACCAATATTGAAGTAAATCAAAACTATCAAGTTAATCAAGACAGATTCAACCCTAAGTACAACAGAAAGAAAAGTTTAAAAAATAAAATGTGTAATTTTTCAAAAAATTATAACAAACCTGGGGAAAATGTTACATACACAGAACAAATCAATACAGAAACCTACAATAGTAAATCTAAATTTGAGGACATTTTTTCTGGAATTCAAGAAGCAGATTTAGAAAAATTGATTACACAAAAAAAAAGTCACAATGAAAGTTGAATAGGTTGTATATAATTAATTGTGTATTTCTAAATTAATAAATTAATTGGAAATGTTTTCATATTAATTTTCCTAATTAGTATATTTTAACATATTTCTTCCTATATAATACAATAATTAAAATATTGATAAATTATGATAGTTCTGAAATATTAAGGTGTTTTTAAGTCATGGTGAGAAATTCAAGAATTGACAACTGCAATGATAAGTCAGAATCAAAAGGGTCACAAGCAGTTGAATCACTAAGGAGTGGATCCTGATTCAGCCTGGATATCTGCTACTTTGCATTCTGTATCAATGGCAGCTGGAACTGATTCACGGAGCAGCCTCCCCCCTGCTGGATCCAGAGTGGAGAGTTGATTTATTCCTTGTATCAACTATTCAGCGTATGTGCAGTATCAATGTACAACCACATTGTCATAATACGATCAGATATCCAGGGTGAATCAGGATTGTCACATCTTACTTTTCAAACAAATTGTGGTTGAATTGTGGTAGTACGGCGTATGTGTACATATCATGCTGTATCAATACCAGTTGGAGCTGATTCATGGAGTAGCTCTCGCCCTACTGTCATGGCCACGATCACTTGTATGCATGTGAATATCTATATCTGCTTCATTTTGACTGGATCAACTAAGTACTTTCAGTATCTGATTGATACAACCTTACCCATCCCTAACTTAATCATTAAGAAATGAATTAAGTAATTTAATTTCTTTATATGATCCAACATTCCGAAAAATGTGTTGAGAAAATGAAAGGGAATTACTATAACTATCGCAAGGTTCTAAAACTTTTCCCATAAGGGTACAGCAAATCTAACTTGGTTTATTTTGAAGTATTTTTATGAAACATTTTCAAACCAACATTGACCAGCTTGATGTATACATCAACTCTCCAAAAATAATAAGCATAGAATATTTTACCCCTATTCCAGAACTACATGCAGCTCATTGTTTCACTCCAAAGGATTTTAAAAGCGCACTGGATATTATATATAGTCTAGTTACTTTGTTTATGTGGTACTCAATATTGTTAAGAACATTTAATGGTGAAAAAAAAAACTAAATCTAGAACAACTTACAATAACTAATGCAGTAACAACTTTAGTCTTTGTCAATGGATTTTTATGATCATAAAATAATAGATGAATATATGATCGATTAAGCGAAAAGGTTAGATATATTTCTCAGTTTTTTTAGTGTCAAGCAAATTATTTGTTACCTGTTTGGTTCGATTAAATTGGACATTGAGAGGTCTGATTCATAATTGGCAATAAAATTTAAAATATGGAAATCGTTAGATTAAAGCCCAGTCATAATTTTAACTTAAAAACTATGTCTCTGGATTTGGAATCACTGATCTCTATACTAAGTGATTGTACATCATGATTTCAAGATGTAACTTATTTTTACACTTAAATTTAATTTTGTATATCCAATTAGGTCACTGGCATTATTAGTATTTTATGGAGAAATTTTCTCTCTTAACAAAAAAATTGTATCTCCGATTCCTTCCTAGACCATTTAACTTCTTGTGAGTAGTAGTAGTAAACAGCACACTTTTATATGATACATAATAACAGAGACTTTCAGTAATACTCTGACATGACATTAATTAACAATGGTATTAAAAATATACGGGTCTACAAGAGCTACTCCATTCCAAAGTGACTAAACAGATATCACATTGCATAAGTATTCAAACTACCTCATGAAATTCACACTCAACTTTATAGCTAGGACTGTTCTGATTAGCAATCTAAGGGATACGCGCAATGAACAGGAACATCCCAGAAGTTGCTTTTTAGTGTCCTTTGACATGAAAAACATTTTCAACTCTTCCAATTGAAACCACATCCACGAAGTTCTGAAGAAAATAGAAGGGTCAGGGTACATCAGATGGAATGTAGATGGCTATCGCAACTATAGTAGCTGGAAGCATGACACCAATGAGAGATTATAATATTTCGATATGTTGTGTTTGCTAAAACGTTACTTGCTTATTCATAAGGAGTAAAAGGACATTCATAAAGTTCATAATAAATAATAGTGTATTTTAAAACACTTCATTTAATATGATCTGAGGGTATTATTGGCTCTAGTTCAAAACTTTTTCTATTTCATATTAAATACAATTGGCTATATAAGTTATATTAATTTAAAAAATAGTTACAAACAATGATCCAAAATTAGAGATAGAGGGGCAGCATCTTCGATTCCTGCTTCATCCTTCCATCCTCCATTCTTGTCCCCCCCCCCCTATTTGGTCTAACTCTTCTAACACTCTGGCAAATACTCTGGTTTTAGTCTCAAACAACCTGCAATTTATTGGTAACCCCCACCACCAATTATTCTTGGTTTTCTCAGACCTATTTATTCCTCACCACCTGTGGAGACCTTCTCTCAGCACTTTCTGTCTATTTTTCATTTTAAAATAAAACTCAATTTTATCATAAAAATATTTTTTCAATTTATTATGGCAATAACAAAAAAATAATAATAATAGGCAATATTCATCAATTGATTATTTGTTATAATCAGGTTACATTTTTTTTTAATATTAAATATAAAATACGCTCATCTCTATGCCGAGTTAGGGTGTCTCTTCACCTACTTCCGTGCACATTATTTTCTCGGTTCATTCTTTTTCCAAACCACCCATTACCGTCACCCCCCTTATGTATACAATAGTTTACAGTTCAAAACCTCAGACCACTCCAAGAACATAAGATCCCATCTCTCAGACCTTTATACTCCTGCCCATAAAACTGCAGCAATCTCTAGGTCCTTTCTTCATTGCTCTACTACCCTCTGGAATTCTCTAACTACTAATATCCGTCAAGCTTCATCCCTATGAACCTTCAGAGCTCTTCTGTCCCAACACCTTCTCACTATCCAAAGAGACCCTTGTTAGTCTGGGGATTCGCTCATTCATTATTTTATATTTCCTGACTTTTATTTCTCTATTAATTATTTTTATTTCATTGTTTACTATTATATATAGACAAATGTTGGCTGTCAGTTTGTTTCTCACTTTCTTGTTTTCTTTTGTATTAAATTTCCCTTGAAACCAAACAGTTCTGAACATAGCTCAAACTTTTCACAGGGTCTGGCACGCAGGTTTGCTTTACAAGCTCAAAAGATATTTACCACAGACCCTTTTCCTAATCCTACAGTTCTACCTTTCAAACCGCTTCTTTCAAGTCCACTGTGGCTTAGAATATCCTAATTACTATCACATAAAAGCAGGAGTTCCACAGGGCAGTGTCCTTGGTCCCATCCTCTATAACCTATACACCGCCGATATTACAAACAGCTGACCTGGAACCCACATATGAGGCTAAAAAGACAAGAACTAAACAGATGCTTTGAAAAACTGTACAGACTTCTTCAAAGGACATCCCATCTCTCAATAGAAAACAAATTACTAATTTACAAAGTTATACTTAAGCCAATCGGGTCGTACATCAAGTGTATCCAATCCTTTCAATCAAAAGTCCTGAGAACAATAGTAAATGCCTCTTATTACGTCAGCAACAAAACCCTTCATAACAATCTTAACATACCTTACATTCTCGAACTCATCCCTTCCAAGCTTATAAAATTCCATAGTAACCTATCCAACCACCCTAATCCCCTAGCACAGTCATTGCACTGCACCACTCATCCCTATAATCCTCCTAGGAGACTAAAACAGCAGTGGCCTCGTGACCTGCTATAAATGCGTGACAGTGGGAGTCCTGGCAATGGCCAGCTTCTCCAATCAAGTCCTGAGCATATATGGCTCTCGTGCTCTTGGTCAGCCTCCACTGGCTCGTATCCGGTGACGCGGCTGACGGAGAAACTTCCCAAGACTCCGCTTCCTCTTTTGCATGCGAGGGAGGTGACAACCATGTGGATTTGGGAGGTCTCTGGGCTGTTTGTAAATACAGTATGAATGAGCGAGTGAATGAAAATTGTAAATATAGTATGAATGAAATCATTTATCACAATTACCTATTGCCCAATGAGGCAGATTGTAATTTTATCATAATAAAGCTGTTGTTGTATTAAATTTATCTTTTTGTTTATCTAACTTCTTACTATATAGACTTCTGCATATTGTCGTAGTTTTTCTTTTTTGTTACAGGTGGATCCTGTGGACTTTATTTCTTATTTCATAATTATTATTATCATTCCTATAGAGGTTTACACTTTATTTGACATTGTTATAACTATTTTGTTTTTCTTTTCTTTTCTTATTATTATGTTATAGTTTATTTTATTTGTCAGATGTGAATTTTTTATCTGAATATTAATGTTATTCATAGGAGACTTAGTCCCAGAATAATTTTTTTTTCTATTCTCTAACACTTGCAAAATAATACATTACAATTTTGTCATACTAATACAACTTTTCATGTCAATCTGCAGTCTTGGAAAATATTTAAATAAAAGATATTTAATGATTAATTTGGTTCAAACAAAAAAAAAACAGTTTAACGTACAAATATCTGAATCATACATACATATAAAACAATGTCTTCAGTCCTGAATTATCCTTCTCCATCTTGTCATCTATAAATACTGGATGCTCCTGTGTTGTACTGATGACTGAACCCATGCTTGCCTCATCTCTAGCTCTTTTCTTTTCCATGACAAAGGTAAGTACACTCACACTCACATCAGATGAGTTTGCACTTTGTAAGACCAAAGCACAAAATACTGACTTCAAAAAATAACTGAAAAGTAGTAGAGGTTTGTCTGCTTGCATGTGCCATCCAGGAACGTGAGACACTTGAAACAAAAGAGGACACGAGTCCCCTTACCACACAGTCTCCCCCCCCCCCAAAAAAGACCTATTTTCAATCACACTTCCCGTCAACGTGATACCTCACACATTTGAAAGTTTTGTTTAAGTTGTATAAACAATTCATTGGCTGTTCTAATGAGTTTTCATAATTATGGTAAATTTAAGCCCCAACACATTTTTCATATTATTAATTAAGATGCTAAGATCATTCATTTCATACCCTACTTAATATGAAATAATACTCAATATTGTTAGTCAGGATTTTGAGATCTTTAATCTAGGCTCAAAATTATACTAAAATATATATGTTGGGCCAACTTCTTCACCATGAATAAATAGAAGTTCCCCTCTTTACGGCCTAGAAAATATGCACCTATGTTTCCATGTTGTAATAATAAAAACCTTCAAAAGGTGTCAGTTAAGAGAGGGGAAAACTAGTGCACGAAACAGCTGAAGCCCCCCACTAGGGGGCTCTGACCTGCCTATATAACTCTCGGAACCTGAAGTGAACACAGTTCTCTATCTCTGCACTGGCGCTAGCTGCTCTACCCGAACCATGGCTTTCTTATTCAACTACCTCTGCATCTCTTTCCTAACCTCGCTGTTTTAGTCTGGCGTTGTCAGACCCCACATCTTCCTAGAGGGATTCTCTGCCTTCGTTTCGCTAAAACTAGCACCTCCTCGGGAGAGACCTCTTCCATGTGCACAACGGTCTACTGGGGCCCTACAAACTTTACCTAGTAGTGTCTCCCCCAGCGATCCAGTCTGCCTCTCTCACTCACCTTTGGGATCTGGACGGTTTTCGCCTACCCTTAGATACAGAGTGTGAATTCGTAGTCATTCCAATACCACATAAACTACCTATAATACCTAACCTGTTCCTCTTCTCCTGAACATAAGAGCACTGCCGGGGCACACCTTCTAAGATCTTATGGAGTCAGATCAATAGAAATAAAGCTACCAGGAAAGGTCTACCTTATGACCCGACAGTATAGTTTTTCAATACCAACTAATAAAATAATTAATGAAACTTAAATCACTTTTTATGGAGATGGTTATATTTTTCTCATCTTGTTTATATCAAATGGGACCACCATATAACATTTTGTAGCTCTAGCTTGAACAGGAGACTACCAAAACCATAAAATTTCCTTAGTCAATTGTAGTAATGTAAATAACTAAAGGTTAAATAAACACACGCATTAGTTTTTAGTCATACTTTATTTTAAAATCTAAATAAAACAATTGTAAAAGGTTACTATTTCAATATAAAAAGTAATAGAGTAGAAATATATCATTTCTTTAGTATGTTTTAAAGCTTTTTTTTTAGAAGAGAAATCTAATTAATTTTAAATATTTTACAGAATTAAAACCAAGTAAAATTATTTACAGTTCAAAACAGTATTAGTCAATATTACTTGTCTACACTATACTATATGATTCTTTGACTGAACCGAATGACTGACAAAGGTATTCTTCCTATAACTGTCTAAACTTGGAATAGGGTTGGTTGGGTTAAAAATGAATCAGTCATAAATAAAAAAACAATAAATAAATACAAGTAAAAATAAAATAACACAGTGATGAGAATAAAAAATTCAGGTATACAAACAAAAAAAGTTAAAAAGAGATCAACTAAGGATTTACAGTATACCTAATTTGAAAAAAAAATCTAGCACAATTCACTAATAAATACATTAAAATTTATTCATACAGCAGCAACACCAAAACTAAGTAGAATAATTAAAAAATTATCACTTGATCGGATACAAAATTGGAAAAGTAGTAATAGAAAAACTACAATTGGTAAATCTTAAATTTAAATAATTAAAGCAACCTACGAAAAAGATTGCACATTTACTTTTTTTAACCTACATTTTATAGTGAGTAGGTTATTCAACCAAAATAGAAAGCATCATAAAAATTAACATTAAATATGTAATATATATATACATACAGGTCTCTACTATATAAGATAGATTTTGTACTTAAGATTATGATCTACAGGTTCGAAATAAAAAAAAAAAAATAACATAACAACAATTATTCCGATAAAGAGCTCATTAGCAAATGTAATTTTCAGTTCAGCATTTCATTGATCACAGATCTATAGGAGTAAATAATGAAAGGTCTTCTGAGGCCTCACAGGTAAGTAGATTCACCTAAACAAAAATAAAATAAAAGAAAAACAATAACACCTATAGCATTAATTAATGATTACTGGTAAGAGGAGAAACACTATGTTTCAAAATTAAAGTAGAATAGTTTTTAAAGTAAATTGAATTAATTTAAAACTAAATTCCAAATTAAAAAACTTGATCTAACGATTAATTTAGATTCTCTGAATACATCTGTCATGTCAGTTTTGTTGATAAATAACCAACTATAGTAAGCACAAGTTTATTCAACTTGTCATATTCAATATTTGGTTTTTAATAAATAATATTCATATATTGACTAATTAAAATTATTTCCGGATTGGTAAGGATAGAATGCAGTGTTTATTAAACTTAATTGGTAAAAACGAATGCATTTGATATTTACTTATTCGCAGAATACTTAAAAGAAAAATGAATAGCTGTGTGATTTTATCTATTACAGTTTTGAAGGGGTAATAATAAATCAAACAGGAATTGTTATGCAATGACTTCTGAAGAAAAATAAAATAAAAGCAATAATAATAGAATTACTTAATGAATAACTAGAGGAAACAAAACGCAAGCACCTTAATGGGAAGATGATACATGCAAAGAAAAAAGTAATAATAGATTCTTGAACCACTCCACTGAAACTTACTTTTGGTTGAATAATTGTTAAGTGTATTTATAAAAATAGCGATATTCTGCAAGCAATAGAATGATATCTTTGAGACACACACCAATAGGAAAGGGAAGAGAAAAATATACTACATGTGAAAACAGATACTGTAATGCATTAGTTGAATTCAATTAATTATGTTGAATTCATGTACAAAGTACATATCAAATTTGTATCACATAAGTCTAAATCTTCACTTTCAGAAAGACAATAATAGGTTATATAATACATACAAAGTTCTTTAATTTTCATTATACAAAAAAAAATATATATATATTTAGACAGTATTAAAATTTTTACTGTGAAATATAACAAAAAATCACACAAACATTCTATATATGTAAAAAATACATATATATGCAAGTATTTATATAAAATTGTTACTCCTATAATACAAAATACCTTCTCTTGAGTTGTTATAACTAGTTTGTACAAGAACACCCGTTCAGCCCTTAGAATCATTTTTCATTTTCCAATATTAAACAGCAGAAATTTATTGCAGATGAAAAGAGTATTTTAATTTAACTTGTTACATGGCAAAATATATAATTTATATTTGCAATAAAAAAAGAATACATAATGTTAAAATCTGCAATCAATTTTTGCCATGTCGTCCCATTTCATCCGTATAATAAATAACAAAGAATTATGCACGAGGAAGCCAAATGTGCACTGTCATTTTAATGATAAAAAAAAATAATAATGACAATTTAAAGTAGAGTATATGTCTGACATTCTACAGTATTACTTTATTAACAGGCACATTTAATGATGGTTCTTTTTTTTCTTCCCTCTCTCTAAATGAATCAATTTCATAAATAAAAATCAAGTTAGTAAATATAAAGAGATCAAATAACATTACATAAAAAGTCTTCAAACAATCACTGCCCATTATATTTCATTATTAATGCTCACCACTTTAGACAACTAACAATGGAAAAATTAATCTTAAATACTGTTATATAATTAATGAATACTATTTGGAGAAAATTAGGGAAGGGGTTGTCATCTACTAGTGTGAACTTAATCTTGTACTGAGAACTTCAATAATAGTTAATTTATGTTTATTTTTAATAATTAATAAATTAATTAATTTAAAACTTATATCTGCAGATAATAGGCAACTAGAATAAATTTTACATTCTTTCATAAAAAAAATACATTAAATAACAAAAATTCAGTAAGTAATCTTTCTATTGATAATAAATATATTTAAATGCTTATCTCTTAGAAATTTATGACATTCCCATCCCAATATATTACAACTCATTGTAATTTTAAGATTAATTGTAAATGAAGCTACTTAATATGACTATAAGTAATAATATTAAGAATCTGATTTAACGGTCCTTCAAAAATTAATCAGTCATTCATTCTACCCACATTCACATCAAATACATAATCAAAATTGTTCATATATCTGAACCTTCTCAATAAAATAAGATACTATTCCTAATAAACTCTATTTGTAACACATAATAGGTGTACAAAAGGCAAGTAGTAAAAAATATGCACAAGATGAAATATTTGTATATACACAACATAAACAATCCTAATTAACAATATATTAAATACCCTATCTATACTTTCTACAGTAGTTAGTTAAAATAAACGATTAACAAATAAGCTTACACAATAAATTTCACATAATGTACACTACGATGATAAAAAAAAAAAAAAGAGAGAAAATAGTTAATATATAAAATGATTTTTTTCAATTCCTGATCAATTTTTTTTTTTTAAATTAAACCTGAAAGAATATTTACACATTTAAAATAAAAACACACAATTTATTTTATTAAGTATTATTAATTTAAATAAAGACCTTAAAATAGTCAAATTGACAAAAAAAAATTAATCACATGAATAATAAACAATGAAATGAGATTTGTTTATTTCTTATATTCTAATGAGCGTAAATTTTCTAAATATGGCATTTAAATTATCTCTCGAAGTAACATGGTTTTATCTACAGGGTACGTAGAAGTCAAATTTAAATAAATAAATACATAACGATATCATTATGTAAAAACCCGAAATCTGTAATTGATTTTTAAATACTCTTTATAGAAGAAAACACTTCTATGAAACAAATTTCATTTTTTAAAAATGTATGAAATTACGACAAGCTAGGTAAATATTACTTTACTTAGGTACTAAATATGGGTATAAAATTGTTTGAACATATAGAATTATTTTTCATTTTACATAAAAAAAGAAAGAAAAGAAAATGAAGTGGCAAAGCACTATGCTTAAAAGGACAATGGTATAATTCACCGATATCTAACAGGGAATGCATAACCATTCCTTCATATGTACATTTATTGCAAACCCACCGTAATCACCACTCAGATTCAGGTACAAGTTTTAAATATATATATATTTCTGTATATATATATATCTGTATGTACATATCCAAATCGAAATAAACTTTTATAAAGAGGCATAAACATATGTAATGCGCATTAATTTCTCTAAAACCGCTTAGGTGAGCGAGAAAATTGTTATTTCAAGTCTGCAAAGAAACAATTATATATACTTCTGACAACTTTTTCTGAACCATAAAGCTTAAAAAATTATCAACAAACAATACGATAAACATTTGGACACTTTTAAGGGGAAAAAATGATTATTATTAGACAATAAAAAGGGTTATAATTCTCAGGTTTATGTACACAGATATACATATAAATGGCAAATAAACACACATACACATAGAATTTATATGTAAACATTTCAAGTCTGTCAACTTTCAAGCAGTTCACATCTTGCACCTCAGAGTCTTGTCAACCTGAAATTGTAATTATTATATTTAACAAACACAAAGTACTGAGAAACAGGATATTCAATGAGTAAGTTTAAATGTTAAAAGAAGTGCTGATACCAGTTCGAGTAGCAAGCTTTTTTAACATATGGTGTCTATTAAAAATGGCAATCTAATGAAATTGACATATAATACTAAAATTTTGAGAAAAATTTACTTCATATTAGCGAGTAAGCCTTGTTTAGTTAGTATTTATATTAGATTCTTAGAATGATAAAAAAAAGTTTATTACAAATACACTGCCCCACAAAAAAAGTGGCGCACTAAGAAATATTTGTCATAAAAGTTATTAACAAATAATCACACAATAAAAATTTTATTCTTCAATAAAATGAAAATGCAAAAATAAATTTTTAAGGGAAGCGACTTTTCAATAAAGGGCTTTGTTTACCTTATTTAATCCTTTATGTTATTGGGTAAACAAAAACCATAACTTCAACATTTATCTACATTTGCTGTTGTAATCTCTTGTGTAACTGATCCCTAAAAATTTAGTGAAAGATTTTTTTTAATTTCAATTTAAAAAATAGTTTTGATGGTTGAGCAAGTAGCCCGTGTTGTTGCTTTACTGGAAGACGGTCGAAGCCAAAGATATGCAGCCTGTGCATTGGGTTTACCTGAAACTACTGTTCGGAGACCAATTAAAAGTTTCCATGAGACAGGTTTGTGCACATGCGGACCCGGTTCGGGTCGGCCACGAGTGACAGAGACAGAGCCAAGATATGACCAGTTGTTAATTGTACTTCAGAATTGGTTTTCAACTGCTACTGAGACTGTTCAACTTCTTCGTAGAACTCGGGAAGTAGCAATATGTCCTAGAACTATTAAAAGACTTGTTGAAGTGAATTTAAACCCTCAGAGACCAGCGTAAGGGCCACTGTTGACCAGAGAACATTGTACAGCTTGTTTGGAATTTGCTCACGAACACTTTATGCGGTCTGGAAACCAATGGAGCAATGTGCTGTTTTCAGATGAGTCACACTTCTCCCCTTATACACTAGATGGACAGATGAGAGCTTACAGAAGGCCTTGTGAGTGCTATGCTGAGTAATAGCAGTGGGGGAGTTCAATTCAGAGGTGGTTCAGTGATGGTATGGGATGGAATTTCTTCAACGGCGAACACAGAGCTCCACATGTTCCTCAGGCCTTTTCTTAATGCAGATTTCTATGTGAGGGAAATTATCCAAAAGTACATGAGTCCTTTTGAACCATTTATTGGCGAAAATTTCATGTTAATGCACGACCACACACGGCAAGGTTTGTTTTCCAATACCTCAATGATGTGGGTATACAAATGTTGGGGAGGCCAGCTTGACGGACATGTAAGACGTTTTTTTAGTACAGACGTGGGGGGATATAAATCAAGGGGTTGCAGTAAACTTAAGAAGCATGCCTCGAAGATTTGAGGGTGTGATTCAGGCAAGAGGAGACTTGATGGTCTGGTACTAAAATTTTATTTTTTTTATTAATCAGAATTTTAATTTGAGATCAGAAATGTTTTGAATATTTATAGCCCCTTATCACTGAAAATGTTATATATATTAATTAAAAAAGAATTGAAAGCCAAAATAATTTTATTTGGAAGCAAATATTTTAATTTTTTTATTAAGTGCACCACTTTTTTTGTGGAGTAGTGTATTATGTATTTATGAGGGTAGCAATACTACATTTTAGAACATGCGAAAATAGAGTTAGAATTTTCAATATCAAGCTTGAATGGTGCACAGATGATGGATCTACCTCTTCACGGGATTCAGCATGCTTACCTAATAATATTCATGGGTGCAACTAAAACTAAAAAAAAATTTTTTTCACATGGAATCACCTTTAGTTGAAAGAAGAAAAGGGGATGAGAATATATTATATATTTCTAATTAGTTACAAAAGATAAGTTAAATAAAAGCTTGATCATCCAACCCATGTTTTTTTTTACAGCTGTTCGGTTGTATCAGACCTTCTGAGATTCAAAAGATGAGTTAAGTAAAAACTAATAAATAAATAACTTTCTTATTATAAGATATGAAAAGCAAAAATAACATGCTGTTAATTCTATTTTGAATGTAAGTCATGCCCCTTGCTTAATTAATGATGTTTTTACGGGAAGAAAGGTAAAGAAGGGATTGTTGTAGATAGTTAAGTCTTATGGCTAAGTTAGTCAGCTAAAATGACTCTCTAAAATTGTAAATGGGTTATACAACAATCAGTTATTTAACAGGAAATTTTTTATAATGTTAGGTGTATAAAGTTGATTTATAAAAAAAACATAAGTTCACTGCAAGACATTTCTAACTGCTTTTGGACTAACAATTATAGTTAAAGTAGTGAAGGATAACAAAATTATGAGGACACTGCGATTCAAAGAATTCCAGAATTCTTAAGAAGTCAAACTAAAAAAGGAAGACTCAAAGCATATGTGTTATATAAGGCCAGACATTGCATATGGGGTTTAGGCACAGGACATAGGATCACTAATAAATTTTAGTCACCTACCACCCAGATAATCTAGAATCTTATCCTACCTAAGACCTATTCAACTGACACTTATTTAGAATATGGGGGTCATAGTGGATTCTATATAGCATTGCAGATATGTTGCAGCGTCCAGTGTTCATTGATACAATTCATCAAAAATTTTGATTCCTAGAAATATTCAATGCATGAAATGAAATAGCCACAGAGAAAAAAAGTATATCAGCTTCACAATTACTAAAATAAAAACATAAAGGGTATGGATTGACCCTGAATAAACAATAGCATTCTTGGGAGAGGATTCAAGATACTTGTATTTCTCTCACTGCCTGGGGTACTCAGCAGCACCTCAAGAGTTGAGAGTATAAACTTAGAGCCCCTACTGAATGAGGATTGAATTTATAGATAGAAAAATATTTGAGGTTTCAGTTTCTGCTAGAAGAAACTATTTTTAATTCTTAAGTATAATACTGACCGCTCACTGATGCTTGATTGAGACAAAAAAATCAAAAGACAACAATATTCTATTTTTTTTAATGTCATGACTGTACCATAGAAAGCTCTTCAAATGCTAATCTAACTCACAAGAGTTTGCCAATAGATACAGGGACATAGTGAAAATGATAAACTGGGAGCCGATCAACTGAAGTAGATAAAGCCATTCCCCACCCCAACCCATGTTTGAATTTTAAAGAAGCACATCACTGTTGAAGGAAATAGCGTGAACGACCCATATTACAATTTAGATGTAGGTTTGTGATGGCCATGCTCAAAATTGGTCACATCACTCCTGTCTCAAGCTCGCCTCTACAGAAAGTTTGTTATTGGAGGCATCGTCCTCTGTGAACGTACAAAAGTAAAGGATCAGTACTAAGATAGACTCGAGAAGAAACTACTGAGACGTTTTATCGTGGGAACTTGTGATGCTGGCAGAGGACCCTGTGTTTTATCTGGGACTCCTCTGGTTTGGAACAATGGTGAAGAGTTTGCCACTAAGTAACAAATGCTCAACACAAAGAAATTGCCTTTCGGCACGAATAATGGAACAACTTAAAAATGGTCGTTTTGAGAACACCTCAATTGAAATAGTTGTAAATTTGAACTGCTGGTCAATTTTTCACTATGTGTTTTTGGACTGCAAATGATTTGAAGGTGTCCGTAAACATCAAAATAGATTTTGAAGACAACTTGACAGTAATTCAATAGTATAATTAGAAAAATTTTGAGTTGTCCCATTATTCCTGCTGGGAGGCAAAATATATGAGGGTTACAAAGCTATCACCTGACTCTCTTAACAGTTACACGCTCTATGGCTACCCCCCTCCCCGTGTATAACAACAGCAAATAAAAACCTCTTGTGACCTTCCACTGAGCTACTCCTAAACAAACGCTGGCCTATTTAATTTCTTTATCCAAATTTTTACAAACCTAGAACACTCTAGGTTTGTAAAAATTTGGATCATTAGATAGGGCTAACAATTATGTAATAATTTAATTTAAATTTCATGAGTTTAGATTGCCAATTAACATTATTGTATGTATCAGATATTAAAATATTGAATAAACACAGACTTTATATTAATAATTATTAGCAGTAATGATTCCAATATTTTTAGTAATTATTAAACCAAAAACATTATTGGGATCAACGGGGAATATTAGCAGCTAATGATCATTAGTATATGTGTTAATAATACATAAAAGTATTACCTTGTCATGTCATGAAATTTTTCTTTTTCTATTTTGAACATAATGATTATCTAGCTATTCCGTAGCTGGCTGTGATGTGTATTGAATCGGGAATGAAATAATGAGATTATGAATATCAAAGATAAAAAAAATCAGCAAAAGTTAAGACACAACATTCAAATTTATGTTGAAAGAGAAAGTATTAGTTAATGAAGATAACTGCAAAAGAACTAAAGGATGTAACAGGTAAGATTACTGCAAATGGATTAATAGGGTAGTGAGAGAAAAAACCTTACCAAGCAAAAGGTAAAGATAGCCGATAACTAGAGAGCACAAAGATAGCAACAATAGCCAATCATGAAGGAGGCCCGCTAAGGATGAGATCAGTCAGGAGGCTGTAGCGGCCGACACCAGCGCCAACTAAACAGTACCAACCGCAGGCCACCGTTGTTTATTGGGCATTGTTTCAACCTCTTATACATATATCAACCTAATCTATTGTTTAAATATTATTAGAAAAAAATAATTATATGTTCCCTTAGTTGGCAACAATACCCAACAGATCCTTAAATGAGTTTATTTTTCTAATTAACAACAGATATAAGCTGGTAAGAGATTGAAACAAAACCGAACCAAAGTAACTCTGCAACACTGTACATACATTTTTCTCCTTGTATTGTTAGATGACAAAATAAATAAATCAATTAATTAACATATGAGAAAGAATATATTTTCTTTCTTGAATCTCTTCTTTGAATTAGTAACTCAAAGGAGAAATCTACAGTTATTATTTAAAAAAAATTATAAATCAGGTTAGTTGAATTTAAAAACCATTATCATTAATTCTAAAAGAAATATAACATTAAATCCCATTGAAATGAACTAGTAAAATATTTACAATTTATGAGTTTTGAAACTGGAATCCATAAATTAAAAACAATAATGAAACATATAAAATGGAATTAAAACAATTCCAAAAAAAACATTGAGATTATAAATAATTATTGCTATAAATCATTATTAACTGCAATAATAATAACAACAAAAGCAACCAAGTAAATAACTGCCTGAAAGGAAAATAAATATATGGTGGTTTCTGTAGTACCAGTTTCAAAGTCGACTAATGTTTGTAAAGCATTAATAAAGTTTGTAACATCAGCATTAGATGTTACAAGTAAACCATGCACTTGCCATGCAAAACTGTTAAATTATGTCTAATTAGTTTAGTTATAATAAATCAATAAGATTACAGTTTAAAAAACAATTACATTAAGAATATAACTATTTCAACTACATCCACTAGTAGTCTATAACATGAAACATAAAATACACTTGAATAAAATATTTTCAAAAAGAAACCTATAAATGTGATTGCAAATAAATTTGTTGAACTTTAAAAACAGATGAAGCAAGAAATATAATTTATTAATTATCTAAATATATTTATATTGTATATTTAATTTCTTTCTGTAGCATTCCATTTGAACATAGATAGCATTTTGTAAATATGATTTTGATACATTCAACATAAAATGGTTATTAACCATTAAAATGCAGGCTTTGGCTTATTACTGCAATATTTTACACAACAAATATTGGAATGAAAATAATTAGCCCCTTCACAATTGAAACAGTAATTTTTATGAGTAAGTCAAAAAACTCGAAGGATATGTGACACACTAAATCGGAAACAAGAAGACACAATCCTGCTTGGAAGAAAGATTATCTTACATTATCAAATAAAATTTTCTGATATGGTTATCATTAAAATGATATAATAAGAAGTCCTAGGTCCACCCCACTTAATATTTAAGAGTTGTATTTATTTATGCATTGTTATTTTTCATAAGGGATATGATGATACTAGAATAAAGATTTTTTGTATTATATTCTAATATAATATCTAAAAGGAATGAGTATAAAACTATTTTTTTTTTTTTTTTTTTTTCAGAATCAAACATCAATGATAGCATTTTAAATGATCCCATATAAAAAAATAATGACATACATATGAATAAAATTAGTCACTATTGTAATGATATTTTATGAGACTATTTTTATTTAAAACAGAATTAATTAACATTAATTTGACTCCGAGGTCAAAATTATTTTTTCTGTTGGTACTTAAAATAAGACGTGTAAATTTAGAAGATCAAGGATCAATGAATAAGACTGAAAAGTGAAAGTGAAGCCAGTTCAGGTGAGTTACTTCAGAAAAACCTCCAAGTAAAACCAAAACAAAAGATTCCCCCTGTTGAGGAGGATGAAAAGGAAAGCAAGCATTCATTGATCAAACTTGAGAGGGAGAGTGGAGACTCGTTTTTAGATCTAGCAAACAAAGGTTGCTGTTCTGAGGAAAACAAGGGTAAATACATTTAATATTATAAACTAGCAAGTCTACATCAACATTTAACAGATATCAACCAGAAGAGAGCCTGGTAACTGTTGAGTAATAAATATATTTATTCATTAGAATGTAACATTTATTATTTTTTAGAATTTGTAAAAATATAATGTCTAAAAAAAGTTAACATTATTATGTTCTAAAGTTCCATTAGTGTTTAAATGAATTAATACATTTCAGAACAATATGCTTGGTTTTTATTTGTCTCTGCATTAATTACAAAAATCAGTCCTCCTCAACCGGCTTTGATAATCAAGATATTATAGTAAATATTTTTGTCGCCTAAAATGATAAGAGGTAAGTAAAGCAAAGGCTGCAATATAACCTAAGTAGTTAGTTTTAAGCTTAAGTTTGTTTCAGTCACTAAGGTACCAACTACCTATTTAAACTTATCATCACATCTTAACTTCAGCTGAATTTAAAATAATTTATAATTTTAAAAACTAAAGTAATAACATGATTGTTATACTGTAAAATTTTAATGAATGAAAAATTCATATATAATATAAAACAAATATAACTAACCTGACTCCCAGCCATCATCATCTTCATCAGCTGTTGATGATTCTGTTGTGTCATCTGAAGACTCGGATGGAGTATCTCGAGAGATCCCGGGTCCTCTCCTTGTCCAAACAGCACCCACTCGACTCATTACCACACTTACCTAATTAAAACCAAACATAACTTAATTAGCTCAAAATTAGTGAAATTTAGATTTGAAGGAATGAAATTGTGGGGATTTTGACTTGGGTAGATAAAAGAAAGATGTTAGATTTATTATTATTATATTTAATTATGGATGACTTTTTTAATTTTATCCATGTTATGTATGTATGAGGTCCTGATAACAAGAAATAATGTAACAATTAAATATCAAGAATGAAAATTAGAGGTAGATACATGTGAAACATAAATAGGTTTTATAGACTATATGTATACAACTTTTGATCAGTGAAAAATTATTATCAAGAGCATTAATAATATAAGCTAGATATAAATAAGGATATAACTAATAAATTTATATCAAGAAATAATTAACCACACCATCTGTTGTACCAAATTCTTCGCCACGAATAAATAGAAGTTCCCCTCTTCTTGTACCAGAAAACACCCACCTACATTCCCATATTTTAATAATAAAAACCTTGCTATGTTTTAGTGCGGCATTGTCAGACCCCACACCTTCCTAGTGGGATTCTTTGCCTTCATCTTGCTAAAACTAGCACATCCTTGGAAGGGATCCCTTCCATGCGAACAACAGTCTCTGGAGTCCTACAAACTTTTCCTGGTAGCGTCTCTTCCACCGATCCAGTCTGCCTCTATCCCGTTCACACTCCCCTTTGGGATCTTTTTGGGGGGTTTTCGCCTACCCTTAGATACTGAGTATGAATTTGTGGTCATTCCAAAACCACATAAACTACCTATAACACCTACCCTGTTCCTCTTCTCCTGAACATAGTGCACTCTCAGGGCACACCTATTAAGGTCTTATGGAGTCAGATCAATACGAATAAAGTAGCCTGCTGACTAGGTCACCATCAAAGGTCAAAGACCACAGGTTTACCCATTGTATCTGTTTCTTGACACCCGTCGGGCAGCGGCTGGGTTGTAGAGACCCTAGCCCACGGTGGGTGTTACCCTCAAGAAGACTAAGTCAAGATGATTTGAGAACATAAGGATGAGGAATAAAAGTTTCACAGAAGTATAAATAATATATGGAACACCAAATAATCTAGAAATGGAATGTAAGTATTCACAGATAGTTAAAAGATTCAAAGACACTGTATCAATTAATTAATATATAGATGTTTCAGTACTTGGATTGGATTTATTGATGGGTTTATAAAAAACGTAATATAGTTACGATTTTGTAACATAGAATTAATTGTTTTTTTTTACCTGGTCACTGAAAAAAGTATATGTATTTTAATCTTTTCGAGTCCTGAGAATGCCTGAACTTGTGAAACTCGACACTTTCATCGAATCGATTACAAAAATTCCTTAGTAACTAATTATCTTAGAGTAATTTATAAACCATCGGTAAATATTTCTTCTTTTTTTCCCCCTCCCTTCATGGAATCTATATCCCTTAACAGGGTTTCCCCCAGGCCCATGAGAAGGATTCGTAGCCTGTTTAGCCCTTGTTGAGTTGCGCTGATCATGACTGGGATGCATATCCTATAATTCTTATCAAAACCCCCTGGTAGAGGGTCCTCAAGACTGAGAACTTTACTCCCCAGATTGCTCTTCCTATCTTGATAAAGCTGGGGGTGACTATTGTCACCCTATCCCCCAGGTACTCAATCTGGGGATGAGAGACTCGGTTTCTTTCCCAGTCTCACTCCTAAGTATCTTACCCCAGTACCCACCTTTATGAGGCGTCCTACGTCCATTGGGATTGGGTGGGAACGGTTTCTTTCCATTTACCAGAGTGGAGCTTGTCTTTTCGACAGCCATGGTCATCTTCCTCGGTGTGCACAACTCTTCTAACAGGGTATCACAGGCACACGCCCTTCTTACGACCTCTGCATGGGAGTTTCCCATGATGGTCCATATCAGGTCATCTAAATAAATTACCACCTCTAGTCATCCAGGGTCACAAAGACCTTATTAAATACTATCTTTCAAAGGACAGGGCCCAAACCTCGTTCTACCCTGTAAGTCCCCTCTGATGACCATACCACATTGATTCAGGTAGCTGCCTACCAGACCATAGAGGTTACTAGGAGCCTTAAGCTCCTGTAGCTCCCTTATCACGTAGGGCCACAACACTGTCAAAAGTCAAAATCATAAAGTACTTAGAGCGAGTCCTAGTCATGCCATCTTTTATCCTTGTTATTATAATTAACTTTTTATGATTTATGAATTTTTTTTGGTTTACATGCTATAAATGTTATCTTAGCATCCACATATTTTCCTTAATACACATAATACAAACATTGGTAACACTTCAAAATTTTCAGATATTCTAAATGGGTGGGTGTTTAATATAGCATAAATTAGCCTTGGCAGGATATGCAATGCTGTATTTATAAATGATATGTATAAATTTTATCCCTACCCTAAAATCCGATGGGTAGACTTTGTTTCCTTTATCTTTATGCGCATCATCTAGATCCCATTTATCTATCCTTAATATTAAAGGCTGGCCTTCAGTTTCCAAATTAACTAATGAGTTTGCTCTAAAAAAATAATATCAATACTTTTAAAAACAAATCCATAATAAATTAATACGTATGTTATTTTCATTAGAACATTTTAGTTTTAAATCAAGTTTTAACAAACCTTGGCTTATTTTGGTGCTGGTGAGGATTCGAAGTTCGTTCTTCGTAGCTGAGAGAGCGTTCTGACATTGCTTCATTGCACTCTGAATTACCATTTTCATTTCCTTTAACTTCATCCCGGATAAAAAAAGTGTTGAACCAAAAATGGAACATCTTTTCCTTAAGACAACAAAACAAATCAATTATTCACATATAAATCTTAAACTTAGGCCTGCAGCACACAGAATTCAGGCAGTGAAACATAGGAGTCCTGAATAACAATAAGTCATTGTTAACACACGTTTTCTTATATAATGGCGGTGCTCTGGACTCAAACAATTCGCCATTAACAAAAATCGGAGGGAGTTTTAAGCATGAAGGGAAAGATATTTGACATACTCAAAATAATAAGAGGCAAACATCTAACAATCAACAGCCATAAAACAAGGTAGGTTATCAACATGTTGCAACCCTATTTTAGTCAGAGTAAGGATGCGTTTCTTAGCTGATGTGTAAATAGCAATAAAATCTTGGTCCGGTAGCTGATGTGAGTCACTGATAATATTAGAAATATTGCTGACTAGTGATTGTTCACACAGCACACTTTGAGGGGTTTTTATGTGGCTCGAAAGAGAGGGTGCAGGTTTTCAGGGAACAGCTTTCCATTAATAAATATATAGTAATTTTAAAATGGCTATATTACTATATGGCTTCGTTATTTTTTTTTTTTAGTTTTTTCTGATTAAGAATCTGTCATCAGATTTTAAAATTTTTTTTACTTTATTCTGGTGACTGAAGTTAAAAAAAATAATAAAAACATGTTCTAAATGTTTTCTGCCAGGATCAGGAGTTCGATCTATTTACACATTTGTGGGCTTAACATGTTCCTTTGCGAAATTCATAGTAATAATCTTAAAATGAGTTTTTTCTGCAAAATAAAATTAGCTTAAAAATACAAATCTACGGGTAAATCAAATTATATTATTCTATTTCTAACATGAAAAGAAATCAAGTTTTTGCTATAAAATATAAATGATATTTTGACAAAGAGCAATAAAAGAACTAAATACCTTTCTGATCATTTTCTGCTTGCTGAAGAATTCCACTTTAATGTCGCCTTGTACTGGAGGTACCTCTAATTTTATCGAAATAAAAGAACCTCCTTTTTTAACCTCGTACTGATCAGATGTAAACACTTTATCCTTTCCTTCAGATATAACAAACATCACACCTGAAAAATTAATACAAAGTGACCTGTATGTCAAGCAATGGCAGTTTTCTTTTACCTACATAACACATAATTTTTGAAGTAAAGGAATGGAATCCTTCTAATTTATGTCTGGGTATTTTACTAACTGAGTTACTGTCCTTACATCCAATAAGTGGGGCAATGAAATATGGCAAACTATAGTTACAATGCAGCTAATATTGTGTGCTAAACTGTTGCATACATTAATATATAACTATTGTTGTGATATTTTAATGTTATGATTTTTGATAGGGTTTTTAATATAAACTCAAAATTAGCGGGCAAAAATGAACGGTGGATCACGATTCATGAATGTTTAAACACTATTCGTTGCATTGTCTCTACCACTAATATGTAAAATATAAATAATATCAATAATTTAATGTAAATATTTTATTTTATGAACTTCAAAACAAGCAAAGTATAAATATCCGAAACAACTGGCATTGTACAACTGGTTAAAATATCAATAAGGCAGCGGAAAGGTATAAATACTGGGATCGCCACGGACTCGCGCTCATTCATCCGACCCGGCATAGAGACGCAACAAGGTCATTCTTTGAAGGACGGCCCTACGGAGATGATCACCACGAGGTAGCAACCCTTTTCACTTTCACCCGGCGCAAAGACAAAGAAGAGGATCCGGACCACGCTATGCACGAGATAAGGAATAAAGCACCAAAGAACACAAGGCACAAAGAAACACTGGCCAGTATCACGTTACTTAGTAATTAAGGTAAATTTAAATTTAGTTTTAACAATGTTATTTTATTACGTATGTATTTTATTTGTATAGCAATTTTTAAATCAATGTGTGTAAATAAACAATTATTCCTTTTGCCAGAACTATCCTATTTTTATTAACAGAACCTTAAGATAAAGTAAAAGTTGAATATAAAGATTAAAAATAAAGTTATAAATTATATAAAAAATATATAATTTAAATATATGAATAATAAATATTTTAATACTATATTACTCATTAGTTGTGGCATTGATCCCAGTATTTTTAATAATTATTAGACAAAGAAAAAAGATCACAGGACATTTCTCTACTTGTTCCTAACCAAGAAGCACAATGAAGAAAGGCCCCACAGAGAAGATTGTAGGAATAACAAGAAAAGTAGCCCCCGAGAGTCTTTAATTGAAAACTTCAATTACAATAATATTTACATATTTTATTTTTGCTTTAAAGCTCAACTCAAAAATGAACCGTTGCAAAGTTCTGCATTCTTGCTTTAAAATATAACTTAATCTTTCAAAAATAAAACCTTAAACACATCTTTGAGAAGAAAAAGAGTATCAGCATGTGAAATAAAAGCCTTTAATAAGAGACAAGTTAGTAGTAAATATAGTAAATAAATTGATCGGTTAAATACTTACTGCCCTGAGTTCCATTAAAAAGATTAGGAAGAGGCTCCAGACGAATTTCTCTAATCGCTAATGTTACTGGAGAATATTCCAACCCTTCATGGACTAAACTTGCATAATAGTTGACATACCTTCTTTGTGAAGGAATTGTTACTCCCTACAAGTTGTGATTTAAATAGAAAATTAATTTTTTGGATAGTTAATTTATAATTTTTAAAAGATTAGCAGGATAATATAAATACCTTTGTATCAGTTGTTCTCATAAGGCCATAATAGTTTAACGCTTCATTGGCTGTAGGGAAGAGTTTAGCATGAATCATATAACAACAGACCATAACGCCTGTTCGTCCCTATTAAAGGAAAATATTAAAATAAATAATACTTATAAAAGTAAATAAATAAGCAAATTTTTTCTTGATCCAATAAACTAATTAAACCTATGGGTGGTAACTAGTAGATACTCTACAAGGATCTTGCCCATACAAGATCTTGATTTCCTCACATCCTATATTAAAGGGATAACATGCTTCTACTCTAATGCCATCCACCTTACATTCTAGCAATCAAGGGGCCAGTAGTATTGCCCACCCTCTGGAGTTCATGGTAGTTTAGTCAGAGCCGAGACTGATCTTCTATGCTTAACTTACAACCATGTGGAGGTAGTGAAAGAAGATGTATTTCAATATACAATGGAATTTGCTTATGATACAGGATACAACAATATTCTGGGTTGGTCTGGGTAAATGATCAATGTCTATGGTTGGTTTTCCATATTATGACCAGAAATTTTGTTCAGATGTAACGATAATTCAGAAATAGCGATTGTATTTCGGAACAAAAAATGAGATTGCTAAGTGTGCAGTATCACACAATGATCTTACTGATTAATAACTCTTGATTGATTTCTTAAGTAATTATTTTGGTAAACATACATATTCAACAGTAGTTTCTCCAACGTGCCCCAACTAGTGATACTGAACATGGAAATAGGTCACCATTACCACGGCTATTTTATACAGTATTCAAGAAAACTCATTACCCTGATTTTTTTGTAATTAAATTCCACTAAAAAACTAAATTTATTTATATAACAATCAAAAGTTTTTTTATTATCTGATATAATTTATATGTACTAAGCATTGCATATTGCCTTAGATTCTTCGACATTGCTTAACTAAAGTGGTCTTCATGGCTTTATGTATCAACTATATGGCACAGTTTCTTATTTCATAAGCAGCTGCTTCAGCTGGTGGCGATAAGGAGAAGGTTAACAGGAAGAATTAGAAGAATCTCAATCACCAGGGCAGCCGAATAAACACATGTGTAAAAACAATACATGAAGGTTTCATTTAATGACAATGGTGCTAAAAATTAAAATTGTCCCCATGATAAATTACAGCGTGTCATAATTAATTTATTACTTAGTAATTAAAAAAATCCTATCATATTGAATAGGGCATCCAATTAAAGTACTCATCGCCCTGATTAACAATATGTAAGTTTTGTTTTTTATTTCTAAACTGTAACTAATGAATTAATGAACTATTGACTTTTTTTAGAGACATGATATTTTGCAAGAAGTTCCATTTGATGCCCGCCTTTATGATGCTAAAAATAAAAGCAGTTCTATAAAAAGTGTTGTGTATTAATAAGTTCATTACTGTGTAATGATGTTATTTATTTATTTGCGTGTGTTAGATAAACTGCTTTTGACTATGTATGTTAATAAAAATAATTCAACAAAACTTATTAAATAAATCAAGAGAGATTAATTAGTAGTTAAGATTGCGAGATAATTTAACCTTAATACTGAATTGTTAACTAAATTGGTATAAAAATATTGTCTCCATGTGGTGACAATTTGTCAAGTCCTGGTCAAACTCAACAAATAAAATCAGGTTTATAATTACTATTAAAACAACTTGTGGAAAATTTGATTTATTTATGAATCGACTTTAAATTATTAACACTTGTAAAATCTGAGGTTAGATATTGAACATGCTAAACATTCATTCATTTGACCAAAGTTTGCCTTAACTGTCTTTATCCATTAAAAACCTTATAATATAAACTACACTGGAAATATTGAAGTCAATACTGTTCATATCTTCAGAAAATATACAACTAATTCTGGTACTCGCAATTGTGATCTTGAAACTCACGAATATTGATGAGGGGAGAATCTTTTCACATACTTCGATGTTCTGTTTGATTCTTCTGCTTCCCTTTCCTTTCATTTCCATGTATCTTCACTCTCCTGTAGAAATGGAAATTATAATTCTAATTCTGTCCCACAATGTCTGACCTCCTAGCACATGTCCAGCAGAAGATAGAAACCAACAATTCTCCCTTGCTTCCCCGCGATCTTTGCGGCCTGAGGCTTTATCCTTCACAAGGCTATGTGCCATTTTCTCTGTGTCATCATTTCTTTCAGCGTCATCCAGATTCCATGCCAACCGTTATTCTGTGTCATGGCCCTTCCACCACGTGTGGCATAATCCTCACCCCTTTTATGTCTAATCCTTATTTATCCAACTAATCAAACTTAGCATTTCAATTTACTAAACTAAATTTAAACGTTAATATTTTGTGACCTTCAAAAGTATATTACAATATATACATACACTTAATAACAGTTTAATACGGATTCCTGATTTTTTAGGTCTCTTAAAGATGGACAAAGTAAATTGTGTAATAACATTTATGGATATTTGAGAAGCAATCTTTTATCGGATTTTCATAAATTATTTTTGCTCACTGTTGAAACTTTTCAATTGATCTTTATCGTGCTTCTGGCAAGGCCAAATTTGAGGTCCGTCTATGTATTTGTGGGATCTACACGTTCATCTGCAAGGAGCTGGGAGTGGGAGGGGCAGAGCTTACTATGCCAAAATTATGGTAGTTAGCACCTGGATAATAATCTTAGTAATATTTTACACCTAATCAATGTTATCCAGGCTGGGTAATGGATTACCACAGTTTTAAGAATCTCAAATCAATCTCAGTCTTAATAAATGCAGATAGATGAAGCCTGTGGCTGATTCCAAGTTGCCTCTCCCTACTGGCAAGCAAAAAATAATAGCTTAAAACTATAACAGCAATATGAATAATATTGACATAACCAATGATTTGAGAAATGAATATAGATGCTAAATAATACAAATATTGCAGATTATCTCCATGAATACAAAAATTCATACATTTAACATGAATCAAACAAGAAAACACACATACCTTTCCTGCTTTACAGTGCACAGCAGCAACATTATTTGAATCTTGTGACAGCCATTCATGTACGTCTTCACAAAATGGTTTTATAACTTCAATTTTAGGAGGGTTGTGATCATCAAATGGATAATTAGCAACTCTTTGTTGAAATTTACTAACATCATAGGATCGCTCGGAACATCTAAATGTATTTAAATTAAAAACAAACTTAATGGTTACTTAAATAATAAATAAATTTTTCATATCAAAAGTGGATGTGACTACAACATAAAAATATTCAAACAATCCGATCAAAGAGGGTAAGACAGGCTCTCAACACTCCTCCCACCAACAGTAATCTCGCTTAAATTATTATGAGAATTAAGAACAAATATTAAATAATGAATTCCATGAATATAAGTCAAGCTCAACCCCTAGAAAAAACATCTATAATAGCGGGACATAACATTAGCTGCAACAAAATCAAAGAGATTTGGACAAACAGGAGGAAAACTAGTGCAATTCTTTTAGAAGACCAGTCTACCTTGAGGTCAGATGTTTTTCTACTTTACAGCATACTATTTCAAAGGAAGTAGTTGACTACTGCACAAGGAAGGTAGTAAACATGTTATATTAGCAAAGAATACCCGGGCAATATCAAAACTTACAAGCTTAGAAGGGTGTAATTTTTATGATTGTGTAACATGGAAGCAATCCAATATTAAGTTTGACAGGGACGTGCTTTTTAACTCGCAGGAAATTAAATGATCAGTTGCTGTACTTGGCTTGGCCATTATCTGACATTTCTGATCATACCCCATTGGGAGCTGATAATTCCTTTATTATTGTTATTCTTATATTATGATGTTGAGCCTACAGGATCTTATAAAACAGAATATGTTCTTTAACTTTAGTACTGTGTGTTGAGTCAGATAAACTTGCCTAAAAGAAAAAAATATTACCTTCCAAAAGGGTTTGGATTAGAAACTGGTAGTAAAACAATTGTCCAAGAAAGACACCAGACAAACATATTAAACTAGCAGCACAAGGCCAAGACTTTTCACTCATACTCTTCAGTACCACAATGATATAAAAACTTTCTATAACAACAATCCCACAAATGAGTGGCAACAACAAAATTTTCTGAAGAAACTCGCATGGCGGCACTAACTTCCATATGTTCCCGCAATGAAGAAGTTAACTACAGAAACCGACCATTCAAATTGGCCCAGCAAGCTTGCACTGAGCAATCTACACTTAACATTGAGCTACTCCAGGGTACTGGCCAAAAGCAGGTAAAAGCCAAGATAAAGAAATGGAAATGGAAGTTGCTAAGGTATTCTTTATATAAACATGATAGCAATATCTATTTTTTTTCTTTTTAAAGTAGGTTTACAACAATTTATTAGGATGTTTTATTTTTTCAATAATAAAGCAGGCACTTAAAATACTATGATGTAATGTGTTTCATATATAAATATAAATTAGCTTTTTAGTTCTGAAGGAGTAAATAAACACGTATAATCAATTTTCCAACAATGCAACCATAGTTTTGTTTATTTGGGTGCACCTATATCAGTATATTATTAGATGGAGATAGGAGATATATGGGTATATTGGTTTCACAACTGCTTCACTATATGAAGGTTCCTATGTTTTAATCTTTAAGAAAGCATTCAAATTTTATAGTTCTATAAATTAGGACAAAATTAGAGAAGAAATTTCCAGCAACAAGGACATTCAATAAATAAAATCAACAAAGGAAAGTGACTACAAAAGGAAAAACTAAGTGATATTTAGAATGCAGAGCAAAAGTACTGGTTCTTCTGGTAATTTAATAAATGAATTAATTGATGTACAGAGTTGGTTCAAGATAATAATGAAAAAATACAGACTTTTCGATATTTGATGTTCCAATTACTCTAAACCTAACTCACCAGTTATTGTTAGTTTCCAAACAATTATTCTTAAATTAGACACCTATAGTCAGAGATGGATACTATCCTCTAATGATAAATACAAGAATATAAGGCTTGAGGAAGATTTACCAGAGTGTTCAGGTAATCTGGAAAGCACTATTTCCTAATTTTTTGAAAGCTAAAAGTCTGGCTTGAAAGCCACTTTAAGGTATGATAAGTTGCTTATTGAAGGCAAGTTATGGACCTTAAATGAAATAAATGCTGACATCGAAAACAGCAGACTGAGGACGGAAAGAAGTGAAGAGGAAACAACAGAATACCAAGACAACCCTACAAAAGAGGTAGAAGTTGAACCTCCCGGACAACCATTTACTGCAAGAAGAAAGATGAGGAACAAGAGCCTAGTATACATGTCAATAGGGAGAAGTTATACAGAAGTAAAGAGATGGCCAAGAACAAAATTAAGACCCAATCCAATAGTACAAGTACATCTGAGCGTTCAAATATCGCAAAACCTTATAGATAACAATAAAATTTATACCAAGCTTGACATATAGAATAGATCATGGGAAAGGAAATGGGTATTAGTTAGGTACAATTGCTGGTCAATGAGAACAGAAGGTAGGCTAAAAGCATTGCTACAGGAATTGAACAATATTGAGTGGTTAATTTTGGGGCTGCCAGAAGTAAGGTGAAAAGATGAAGATTATGGGCACTCTCAGGAGGGCTACTCATTTTATGTGAGTAGTTGTGAAAAATATTTAGGACTGCTGAACTCTTTAAACCTCAGAAATAGCTAATTTTCAGGTTTTGATTTTTAAAAGGTTATTATTATAAATTATGAGGTAGATGGTTCTTGAAATGATAACCTCAATAAATACTCAACCTAAATTCCTAAAAATGCATTTAAAAATTGGATATTACTTACAGATTGTATATTTTATAATGGTCCTTGTGTTTGGCTTCAAGAAACTTGACAACATCATCTATGTGATTCCTATATACACCTTCTAATTTTTCTGCTGGAAACCCCATTGCAATCAGATTGTTTCTTATATCTGAAAAAATAAACAACATTTAAAAGTAAAATTTGTTGTCCTAAAAATTTGCATAATGGTGGCTTTTAAGAAATTCAATGTCGGCTATTACATGAGCTTTTCACCGCATAGATGTTTTATATTTGTTCAATATAACAAATATTGTAAGTATCAAGAGGGTTTGTTGTTTCATCAGGTGTTAGCTTAAAACCAAGCAGGAAGGTCTATGAAGACAAATATAAGAGCAAACTTATGCATTCCTTTTAATATAACATAATGAAAACAATCTCAATGAATGAATATTTGAATAAGATTCGAGTAATAATTATAAAATATAATTAGGTGAAAGTTATAGATAAAAATAATTCATAAAAACCTTAGGCTAATAGCAGTTACTTAGCAATGGTTCCTTTTCTAAGCCTCTTATTTATAATAAATCATTCTCAGGTTATAATTTGAAAAATACTGAATGAATTCCCTAAAACTTTGACATTTATAACTTTACATTAGGTATCCATTGGCAATCATACTGTCGTAACTGCTGTTGATTTAAGTTTTCCTATGTAACAAATATACCTAAAATACTGCCATAAAATTTTAAGATTCTAGCTTCAATTGTTTCTGATAAGTTTGGCAAAAAAATGTTTTTTTGGTGCATCTAGAGGATGTTTACCATAAATAGTTTGAGATATGAACACCTCGCACATTTTATTGAAACGGAAGATAGGTCTTGTATTTGAGTCTCTTCAACCATGATAATTGTTAACCTGTTAACAGCCACAGATCATAAATGCCAAGAAATATCTGCTAGTTTAATTTGTAACATGGCAATTTTCCATGAAAAAATTTACTAAGTCTTCTTGTTGCCTCTCTGAAATATGTTGACAGCAAGCAAGATTATAAAAGTTGATTCAAGCAAGGCCAATGGAAGCAGAAGGTGAGCCTCATCACTTAGTGTTAAATATGAGAATATGAACTTTTTACCACCAACAAAATGTATTATATTTATGCACTCCTTCGAATACATCAGTGCATCGCAGTACGAGGAGAAATCTGTTTACAATTATTTTATTATATTATTTGTTCATTGTATTACTTTTTGAGGTTTTGAAAAAAAAACAGACTGTGATTCATTTATCAGAAGGAAAATTCTTAAAAAAGAGTGATGGCCTCATGAAAAATTAGATAAGTATAAAGCTACTGGAGATTGTATAGAATCAAAGTAAGTAATGATGCATGATTCCCAGTTTGATTCAGGGATATAACAGCGTTCCTAGTCTAACTAATATATACTCATGCATTTATGTCATCCATGAAAATGATCTCACTATTGGACTAAACCCCCCCCCCCACCTCTTATTTTTTAAATTTATCAATTTCAACTTTTCTCCCAAACCACCACTATCTAACTAGTTTAATATAACATTATTTATTATTCGATATACCATTATCTTCAAGTAACTGCCTACAAAATTTAATTTCTTGTAATTTTTTTTTTAAATCATAAAGGTGCTATATCTTATTGCTAAACATTTTAATTTAATTTCCAAGCTACTTTTTAAAATATAGTCTCAAGTTTATCACCACATTGCCAAGACCGTATCCTTATATCCCAGAATAAAGTTAATTTTTCGATGTCATGTACACATGAGGCATCATCCCAAAATTGAATCAATAACATTGCGATATCATCAATTTATCAATGATGGATATCTATTGACTATTATTACTGAAGTATCCAAAACTATCACAAACTTATTTCTGAAATTAAATGTCTCTTCAGCAGTAACCATAAGGCAATGAATCTCTCACCACCTCTCTGCTGGGCAGCTGTGTAAGTTCTTACCATCTTAACCCATTGGACTCTGCTTCATTTATTATTAACTACTATTTGCCCCCAAACTACTTATTTTATATTACAAATAATTTATTATTAAACAAACATAAAGTTTAAAATAAACTGCAAGGAGCTATTGATAATGGTAAACTTATGTTTTTATCAAAGAGGTGGTGATTTCCCAGGACTCTAAACCATGAAGTTTTTACATTCTATTAAAATAGCAAGAGTTTGTTCATAGGTGAATTGGTTTTAAGTGACAAACGCTCCTTTGGCTTTGGCTTTACTTCAAACATCTTAATCTACACCTCCATTCCTTACAATTGTACACCTTAATACTGAAAAGAGTTATTCGCAAAAATATTTCCTCATACAGTTAATATGTGTGTAGCTGTAGCAGTTAAGTTCATGGTGTGCCATGAAATAAATGTTTCTGCTTCATTATTTCATCCCGAACCAGGAGGAACAGCAATGGAGACGGATGACAACCTGACCTGCCATCCATCTAGGTATAAATGCTCCTGACTAATTATATTCATGAACGAACTATGAGTTGCCTTAATGACAAGTATTATTTTCATAAATAAGTAGGCTATAAAGGACAACAGTAACAGTAATTATAGCCAATAACTATATCTAATGAGCTTCATTAAATTACAAGTCCTTTGGTAAGTTACCCAAAGTTGCTCAACAAATTTTTACTAATGCCTCATATTTGAATTCAAATAGCCTCTAAAGTTCTGGTAAACCAATAATTACTGAAAGAATAATTTTTAGATCAAGTCCTCCAGTAATAGGGCCAGTTGGTCTACCACTTGAGCTTCTAGCCTCATTAGACTTTCAAAGAAAATCATTGACATGTCTGTTTACTAAAGCTTTAAGACTATACTATCCACTTATGTTGAGAATTTGACTATTATACTAACATTGATAGCAAGAAAATCAACACGTAAAAAATGGAGTTAAATTAAGTTAACTTATAGTTATATGAAGACGAATGATGATGAAGGACTAACAAACGATAAATAGGAGATTTCTAAATTCAAACAAAAAATGACTACTCTTTAAGTTTAATACATGTTATAAGAATAACAATTTTATGTGTTATAAGAATAACAATTTTATGATTTACATGACAAAGCACTAGGAGAAATATGGCTCATTTTATGTAGTCTCTAAGGCACAAAAACTGAGACATTATTATGAATTCATAGAAAGAAAGTATATATCCTTTAATGTAATTTAAAATTTACTTACATGTTAAATCTAGATTGAATCCATCTTTTGTGTAGCGTTTTCGTCTTTTGCTCACTAGGCCTTTGATGGGGTTGGTTACTTTCATATTTGATATGGTGCTGGCCATTTCTTGTACTATTTCGATTGATGACACCAGCTGAGCAAAGCCAATGGTCTTCCCGAGTCTTCCAGTTGTACATGGAGTGATATTATTTTCCCTCGGTCTGCGAGGTGGAGAGCTAGCCACTAAAATGTATAATGGATGTGAGCAAATATGACCCATAAATTTGCAGGTTGAAAAAACATGGATCAAACCCAAAATAATCTGGTTTTTGCAAACAACCTATTGGTTCAATAAAATAACCACTTCCAATAAATTAGGATTTCAAGACGTTTCTTTATAATATGATAGAAATTTTTACAAAGCCTATTACACTGAAACTGATAAAGGACACAATATTATTTCAACTAGTGTCAAAATAATGCCGAAAAACGAAGAATTGCCTCACTTAACCAGCGATAACTATTAATGTTACCTACACATCTCCAAGTACACTTTTAAAATAGATAAGTTGATACTTCAGTTATCACTAAAATTCACGAAAAACACCTTTGACATTAGGTGTAAACGTAATAGTTAGAAATTATACATGTTATAAAACATTGAGCATAACGGATGCGTTTAATAGCGTAAACTCGGGTTCATTTCATTTGTAAAAATCTCACAGCCGTTATATACAAAATAACTTACAGAAATATCATTATTATAGTCATTATTGTGCATGTTCTCGAATCAATCATATAAGCATCTCCTTTGTCCGTAATATTAGCTTTTATCGGCCATATTGAACAATCTCAACCACTGAAGGCATGATTACACGCAAGATATTCGGTATGTATTAAGTGAGATAAAATTTATCCCCTGGATTAGGATAATTTAAAATTTTTTTTCAGTGAATTGTGTATAGTATGAATTAAAATCTCTCTCTTTCTATTTATATATGTATATATATTACTTTATGCTATCTCTTTGAAGCGGGATTAATTTAATTTCAAATTCAAAATCAAATAATGTAACTTATTATGTATTGCCGATCCTACAATATAATTAAACCTATTTAGATGTATAATCGCGCTTACAAGAAAGGAATAATGAGATCCTCTAAAGTACATAGACTTAAATTACACTGCCACAACATATGTTACTCATTCACGTGACGTGTTGAAATTCTATGACACACGACACAGTGTAGAACTTCGAGCTAAGAAGGAACGACGTATGTCTCAAAGAAATTGTTAAACCGTTAATTATGACCATTCTTTAAAAGTACTATTACGGTTTTCCACCTATGGCACCTTGCCCACTCTATGGAAAATCTCCCGAACACCTCATCTACCCAGTCTCAGTCCTACAATCCTCTTCCAGCCATTATATCATAGATACCTATCCATGTTCTCTTCCTCGTTTCTAGGGCTGCCATCCCAGAATTTTACCAAGTCATCTAACTATTTTTGTTTTTTAGAAAGAACAACAACATAACTGTTTTATATCTTTTTTCAATGAATTGTGTATAGTATGAATTGGACTTTATTGTGTTTTGATAAATTTTGGTTCTCCGAGGACTGAATTAGCACTGGTTGGCAAGCGTAACACATCGTTTTAACTCAGCATCCAGAGTATTGTCTTGAGTCATCATTGATCCAAGGTAAATGAGTTCCAACCCTTTTTCGGAAGTAAACCGTGGTGGTTATTGTCTCACCTGGTCTGGTGACTTTCTTTTGAGTCCATGAACTTCATCTTCTCTGCACTCACTTCCAGTCCTTGTTTCTTCACTGATTTTGCCAGTCGGTGTGCATCGAAACTAGTTTCGTAAGAGTAACTAACAGTGTCTACTTCATCTGCGTAAGCGATACGTGGTCCCATCCAATAAAAGATAGTCCCCCCGATTGAAGTTCTTAATCCGTGAGATAGTCTTATCTACTTCCAGATTGAAAAGAAGGCGAGTAAGAGCACTCCCTTGTTTCAATCTTTTTCTAGAGATACATTGTTCAGATTTTGTTCCCCTGATCTGCGACATACACCATAAGTCTCGCAGGAATATTGATCTATGTCATACCTGTTAAGCAGCTAACGGTTGATATTATCGTAAACCACTTTAAAATCTACATAAAGCTGTTGTAATCAAGTCCTCTCTCAAGGATTGGGAGAAGTCAGAAAAATTGATGCTCCTTCCTGAATTCACATTTGTTAGGACCTAGTTTCCTTTCAGAAGAGTGGAGTAAGTGCTTTATAATGGTGTAGGTATAAGAGATAACTGTCTCTATAAGACGCGCAGAGAATTCCTTAATTGTGTATTGCACAAATAATGTATTTATTTCAATTTATAGGGGACTTTGACTAACTTGGCTGATAATGTTATGGAAGACATTTGCAAGCTTTCTTCCTCCACATTCTATTACATCTCCTTCATTGCGGCCAAAGAACCACAGTACCATAGATAGGTTGCATAAAGTTTCTTCACAGGAACACACCTTATCAGGTCCTTTTTGGGAATCTCCATGAAGAAACTGTAAAAAGAGTCTCTATCCTGCACGACCATCAAATCTGCGAGTAACCTTTACCTCTACCAGCTACACAGGAAGTATGTTTTGTTTTGAACGCATTTCTTCTTATATTGGTAAAATATGGGGGTAGTTTCAAGGTTTCTACTTTATGCTTTTCCTTTTGATTTCCTGAAATTACTTTAATATGTATTAGTAATCATAATAAACTTATTTAAAAATCTTAAAAGTATTATATGAATTGTAAAGTATGTTCCTACCGTTTTCCTTTTCCGATTCCTCGGAAGAAGGTTCAGTGTTTAAAGTTACCGTTAGATTCCATCGGGATACCTGTCCTCTCATTAACTCCTTCTTCCTCTCAAAAACCTGATCCAACTTCTGCCCCCTCCCTCTTAGAAAAGCTCTGTTTGGAACACACTTTTTAAGAAGGGCACTTTTCTTTTCTTTCATCTATCTCAATGCATTTTTCCTTTTCCTTTAATGATCTGCACTGTCAAAAATAAAACCGGAAACTAATTGGTAAGTTTCTCGCAAATATCACTTTCAAACAACTATAAAATATCAAATATTCAAGTTTGCAAATTTTGTTTTCTAGTTAGGTACTTAAGGAGAGAAAATAATTGTCACTGAAAACATAATTTAAAAAAAAAGGAATCGTGTGTAGGAATTGTGCCTTAAGAAAAAAGAGGATTAGCTACCCGAAATAAAATAAATTCAGGTCAAACAGAATAAGTTAAGGATCACATTCCTAAGGATATGACAGTCATTTCTGTCGAAAAAGCACGTCAAAAAAATTTTTAATTCAGCATTGACTATTTAAAAAATGTACCCATTGTACAAATAATTAAATATTGAAACCCCTGTCTCATTATATTTAAGGATTTCCCATAGTTTAAATCTTGCATTCAAACCTCCGAAAACTGATACATGTCACAAATATGATGTTTATCAGAAGCAAATATCATGTTGTGAACATGTAGATGCTAAAAACAGTTTAATATGCAAAATAGATGCTCATCACAATGCAGCTGAAAGAGCATACGGAATGAAAAGGCAAGACAAACCCGATCAAAAAATGACAAAAACAATGGCGTTCATCTTTGACTTGAAAAACAATGCCAATGTCAACCCCTTATTTGAACACGTCCGTCTCTTATTATAGGTATGTCTTATAAAATACAGTCCTTCAGCTTGACATTTCATAATCTTGCTAATGACCAACAAACAAGTTGGTTTCTATGGGATGAAACAATATTAGGTAGAGGATCGAATCTAATAAGCTTGCGTTTTATAAATTGTCCAGTAATATCCCTTCTAGTGTTAGGGCGATAACCTTTTATTATGACATGTGCTGTGGACAAAATTAAAATTATGTTTTTAATTGCGATTCAGAATTTGTCTACTGTAAAAATAACAAATTTGTTGTCAGTGGTCAAAATCTTATGAAGTATGACAACGAAACCACCCTGACTGAAAAAGAAAAATAGACAAACATGAAAAAAATAATTTAACGACTGGATTCAGCTAATAAGGGGGTGCAAAAAGAAAAATCCATTCTTGGTAAGCCGATGGTTTTAGAGGATTTTCATGAATTTGGAGTCTTGATGAAGTATGGTGAAGCTTTTATTCTAAAGAAATCTGACACCAATACAGAATTTTTTTTTTCAACAGAAGTGGAGTGGCTTCAGTACTGAATAACTGTATGAACTTTTTTTTTACGACGTGTATAAGCAATGAAGAAGAATTTCGAACTATTTTTTTTCGTCAACGAGGAAAATACACACATCTCAATCTTGAAATAAAGGTTATTTCAGATATCCTAATCCCGATCGGTGTGGCTAAAATAAAGGATCTCATGGATTTGATTCCATTGATAGATAGTCCTTCCTTGGTTCTATAAAAATTTGTCGGTCGTCGAAAATGACGAAATGGTTCCTGATAGAAGAAGACCTGCATGAGTGTTGAGTAAAATAAATGTAACAATACTTCTTAGTAATATTATAATACAATTTATTTTCTATAAGACAATTTTATATTTTAAACTGATTGTCGGGTCGTCACTAGGGGGCTCAGTATACCTGGGTATCCCCCAAGTGGCGAGGAGACGCCCGCCGCGGGCTAGGATCGCTACAACCTCTTAGCCCCCGTCCGGCGAGCGCCCAGAAAGAGATAAAGCGGGTGGACCTATGGTCTTTCACCCTGGCCACCGGCCTAGTCGGCAGGGCAGCCTAATTCGCTTTGATCTGACTCCATAAGATCTTTAGAAGGTGTGTGTGCCCCGACAAAGCACTGTGTTCAGGAGAAGAGGCACAGGGTAGGTTTATAGGTAGTTTATGTGGTCTTGGAATGACCACGAATTCACACTCGGTATCTAAGGGTAGGCGAAAACTGTCCGGATCCCAAAGGTGAGTGTGAACCGGAGAGAGGCAGACTGGATTGCAATGGGAGACTGCTGGTAAAATTTGCAGGGCCACGGCAACCGTCGTCCGCGAGGGAGAGGTCTCTCCCAAGAAGGTGCTAGTTTTAGCGAGACGAAGGCAGAGAAGGTCTCACTAGGAAGGTGTGAGGTCTGACAAAGCCGGGCTAAAACATAGCGAGGTGAGGAGAGAAAGAGATGCAGAGGTAGTTGAATGAGTAGTCCCTGGTTTTGAGTAGAGCCGCAGGCGCCAGTGCAGAGGGAGAGAGAAGTGTTCAAGGTCTCGGTTCTTTTTTGTCTGAGCTCTGACTCAGGGGCTCGGGCTTATATAGGAGGCCAGCCAGTAGGGTGGGGATAACTCCCCACCTACGACTGTATCCCCACTGCTTATCCCCCCTCTCTCTGACTGGCGTCATAAGCTTAATTTATTAAACATATGGAAAAAATGGAGAAGAGAGACTTATAATTATTTGTAATCAAGAGGTGGCCACAACACTGATAATCAGTGTTTTTGTATTATACTTTACTATCCACTCCTTGTTACAAATTAAAACTAAAAATTTAGTAATATTGTCCTAGGAATTTATTTCTCTCTCGATTCTTGAGGCCATGATCAGCAGATTCATGTGCGGGCTCCACAGGCTATTCGCTCAATTAGCCATCTCACATCATGGTTAAGTACAAGATACTTAATTTTAATGTCGATAGTCTAATGATCATATTAGAAGAAGTGCAGGCGCTCATAGCTATCTCCACTCCGGACACCGTCGTGCTCACGGACACGATAACCGTAAGGCTACTTTGATGTCATCAACGGACCAATGGCTATGGGGAAGTTATAATGACCATCCACACGGCATCACATATATTAAAATGACCTCGCTACTAAATACAGTTGATGTCTGGCTCTACCACTTGGTGGTAAAGAAAAGCCTGGGGTAACCCTTTTATCTTACCGCCTTCTATAAGAGTCTCTCCAAGATTTATCTAATCTATAGGAATGTGCTCAGAAAACAACTACTGGGTTGTCGGAGACCTGAATGCTGAAAATTCACTTTGGAACAATGCCACCGTATAGAGACTATTGCTAAAGGCGCCCTTTACTGTCACCCACTCCTAGCACTTCTCATTTCGCCACAGAATAGACAGAAAATGATCTCTATTGCCAACCTTCTACTCACAAAACGGCTCCACAATTGTCCACTGATCAGTCCTGTTTTTAAGCAACGGCAAAGTTGCACGATCCTACGTCCCTCAAATTACGACTATTGTCTGGTAACTCCCATCCACCCTAAATACACCTACACCCTCTACAGAGGAAGTGGATCGACTGGCAGCTTTCCAAAACAGAGGTAATCGTCTGTTGCAGCTGACACCACCATCCGGAAGTTTATCCTGAAGCCACTAACGCTACAAAAACCACTAGACCATACCCTTCCATATAATGCACTCCACAGTAATTGGAGAAATATTGGTAAACAACCATAAATCACCTAGCCAAGGGCATTAGTTAGCTCTCTAACCACACAAATTCGTGCCTTGACAAAGAATCGGAAAGAATAAAGAAATTGGCTTTTATGGGACGAGTTACTTCGTGGCTTGTACGTGATCACCGTACGTTTTGAAAGCTCCTAAAAACCACTAACAAGAAACACTCGCGCGGCCGCCTTCATAACAGTGACACCCTTCTCACAGTGGAGCAGGAGGTGAAATACCTTGCCGACCACTACACCACAGCTAACTACTACAGACTAACTACCACGAACCTCAGCAGCTGGAAACAAAGCAAAACTAAATGTTTGTTTCCCCGAAGCAGCTCAAGGCGATTTTTCGCAGGTGTCAGGGAAACCAAGAACTGGGGTACGACGGGGTACAAACTGTTTTACTAAATCAGCTGCCGAGGAGACGGATCAGCCAACTCGTAAACCCGTCAATGCATCAGGTTACGAAACTTCCCGAAGGCTTGGAAACAAGCTACCTTGTTACAGCTACGGAATCTCACAAAGAAAGGTGACCGACCACCACACCCATTACGCGAGCAAGATTCTAGAAAAGATTATCCTCAACTACCTGTAAGAGTTCTGTTTAGAAAATTCCATCATTCCGTTTGAACAAACAGGTTTCCGTACTAGGTGCTTTATTGCGTAGTAGGTGCCGTGTAGTGATAATAACACATTAACATCAATATCAAAAATATTGGCCACCAATCTCTGCACATCTCTTCAACTTTTTCATTTGCTGATGTCACTCCATTTAATAGATGCAATCTAAACACAAACGATAAATCATGGATCATTGAATAGCACCTATATCTTCTTAAACTATGATTCAGAAAATGGAAGATTAAAATGACTGAAAACAAAATCCCCCATATCACAATCACAATAAATCTGAGTTCCCCTTTACAAGCTAAGTTACAGACTAAATTTCTACAAAGCCTAGCGTGAAATATCTTGAGTTGGCTCTAGGCAAAAAACTCAATTAAGCTAATACAAAATAGTAAATCCAAACTAATTATAATACCATTTTTTAAGAGAAATTCTTTCTGTTGAAATCTAAATTGTAATCTGCCCTATTTGGCAATAAGCAGTTGTGGTTAATGATCCCTTTTATACCACATTTACAGTTCTACACTCACTCATTCATACAATATGTAAGCAGCTCAGATACTTCTGCCCATGATTGTCACTTCTCTTGCATACAAAATATCAAGAAAATGATAGGAAGATCCACCCATGTTCCTCCTTAGCCACGCCATAATACGAGCTAATGGAGTCTTACTAAGAGCGCGAGAGCCACAGACGCTCATGCCATGATTGTAGTGGCCATTGACAGCATTCCCGCTGTTAATTATTTACAGAAGGTCACGAGGTAACTGTTGCCGCGATTTTCAAGAAGTATTATAGGGATGCATGGAGCTATATTATTTGTGCTAGGGGACTAGGATAACATTTGAAGTAATTTCGGGAACTTACGAGGGATGAGATCAAGAATTTAAGGTAAATTAAGATCTTTAAGAAGTGTTCTGTTGCTGATAAAAGAGTCAAGAATTGTTGATCTAAAGTCTTCTAGTGTACAATAAAACAAATCCTAAAATGTATTAATATAACCTAACCTCTCCGTCGTCAGACAGCGAAAAATCACGTGAATTCGGATGACGATTCTTGCACTCCTCTAAACCCCAACCAGACCCTGAAAATCATTTGTTATTGAAGAATTTATTTCTTCACCAATTCCTTTATCTCTCCTATCTAAACAAATTCACCACTCTCAACATCTACTGAATCTAACTAGAAACGAATCTCCTGTATATGACCTGAAGGTAATGTCAGGATTCTCTACTTCTCCTCCAGGAACTCCAGCACAAACACATCATAGTCTTCCTCATATATATACACTGACAGGCAAAAATGCCAACCACCTGATTTTGTCATGTTTTCATCTCAAAATATTTCTGCTTTGGATTGGTCAATTTTTTTTATGAATAAATATGTATTTTTTTTCAATTAGAAATGTCAATATAGAGGATAGTAACCCATAATCCTTAATTCAATTAAAGGACTGTCGTTCCCAATGTTTACTTTCCATGGAATTAAAAATGTTTATTCAGTGTCATTTGCGTTCTGGTGCAGCAAATTTCTTAGTTTTCGGCTTCGATATTTTAATTTTCTCAATTTTAAGTTTAAAAATGCCTCTTCGTGCTGAGGATGTTGCACGTGGTGTGGCACTTATTGATGACGGACGTTCCATTAGATATGCAGCTAATGCCATCAGAGTTCCCTATGAAACTCTACGAGACGCCGTCAGGCGTTTTCGAGAAACTGGGTCTTACCATAGAAGGGCCGGTTCTGGACGGCGTAGGGCAACAGAACCAAGATGACCGGTTTTTTACTTTAGGAATTTTACGAAACCGGCACCTTACCGTTGTTCAAGCGATTCATCAGCTCGAAGAAGTTCGAGGTGTGCAAATTTCTGAACGTACTGCTCGGAGAAGATTAAATAAGTATGGACTAATGGCTTTTCGCCCAGTAAGAGGACCAGAACTTACAGAGTTACACGGCTGGCTTTTGCTCGAGAACACAGTCATTGGACTATGGACGAATGGTGTGCTGTACTTTTTACGGATGAATCTAGATTTGCTCTACGATCTCCAGACGGGCGTGAAAGGGTGTGGAGAAGAAGAAATGAAAGGTATGCAACCTGTAATTTCACCCAGAGCCAACCTTTTCAACGTGGTTCCTTAATGGCGTGGGCTGGGATTTCAATGGAGTGCCGCACAGAATTGGTTGTTATTCGTGGAGGGTCTTTGACGGCCTTTCGCTATGTAGATGAGATTTTGGAACCTCGTGTGTTGCCTATCCTCATCGAAATCGGCGATCGTTTATTTCTAATGCACGATAATGCACGTCCATATGTCGCTCGCATAGTAAAGACGTTCCTTCATCAGCACAACATTGAGGTCTTAGCCTGGCCAGCACGTTCTCCAGATTTGAACCCGGTCGAGCATTTATGGGATAACCTCGGAAGACGAATAAGAGCGCGTTCAGCACTTCCTGATACACTGCAGGACCTTGAAAGGGCTCTTCGGGAAGAATGGGCTAACCTCCAGCAAAGGGACATTTCCCGACTGGTGGAAAGTATGCCGAGGCGTCTTCAAGAAGTAATAAAGGCAAGAGGAGGAAATAAGCGCTATTAAATGAACCTGTCATTAATTTCTTTTAGGATAAAAATGGTTATTTTTCAAATTTTTTTTTCATGTTTCTTAGCAGTTCACATTTTGATTTCAAATTTTTAAACAAAGACTCATTTAATAAACATTAAAAAACTTATTAAAGGTAAAAAAGATTTTATAAATTCAATAAATAATAAGTATAATATACAATTACCATCTATTATATACAAATACAATTTTTTTACTAGTGGGTGGAATTATTTGCCGGTCAGTATATATATATAAGTTAATGATCGTCAACGAAAACGTGAAGAAAAAGGAAAGAGGTTGAATGTAGTTACAGAACGAGAGTTGTCACAAGACTGTTTTTATTTGAGCCTTTTAAAGCCTCCCTAAATACATTCGGGATGTTTTACCTTAACTCCCCCTGCCAGTTTACGCATATCTTTTCGTAACTCCAAGGTCCGGCGCACGCAGCACACAGCCTGTAATCCCTTAAATCACGTTTACGGTCTAATATATTCATAGTCCACACAAAACAACAGAACACAAAGAAAAGAGATAATACAGAAATAAAACAAGAATAATACTAATAATAAAATATAATACATTCGCCCTTGACCCGGCGGCTGCCAGGTGGAAAAAAAAAATGGCACTTAGCCACAATATAAATAATGAAAACAAAAACTCTCTCTGAGCTTCACATGTGAAGTATATGGTTCCGAATCAGTTGCTCCGTATCGGATCGAGGGCACACCATCTTAAGCACATTCAGCACCCTCCCCCCTGTGGTGGGAGTTTCAACTGTTCAATGTGAACGGTTCGCCTCTTCTTTGGGGTGGTCATGCTCTCGATGGTCACGAGATTATGTTCCCGAATTATGATGACCTTAAAGGGCCCCTCGTAACAAACCAGTTCCTTACTACGATTTGACACGACTTTTCTGTATACAACGGTCCCAATCGATATTGCCCCTATGCGATCCCGCACCATCAAATTTGCCCGCGCCACGCGCTTGGATTTTTCGCGCATAATCTTATCGCGTACTTTGTACCACATCATTCCGAGCTGTATGTGGGTGTTATAGAGCTGTGTTACCATTCCCTCATCCGCCACCGTCGCTGGCCAGTTCCTCGGTCTCACTCGTAATCCAAACAAAATTTCAAAGGGTGCAAACCCCGTCGTGCCGTGTATCGAGTAGTTGTATGCCGCCACCGCCATGAGCATCGCTACGTTCGCCGACAGGCCTTTATCCACCTGATACACGCGTAAGTGGTCGCTGAGGGTGCTGTGTAACCTTTCGATGGTTCCCCTGCTCTAGAGACGCCCGGGGGTATTAAAATGCCATACCACATCCCGTTTTTGCATTTCGGTTCTCACGGTTGCGTTGTCAAACTCCCGTCCCCCGTCCGACGAGATCCTCTCCGGTATGCCGTAGAATTGAAACCATGTGTTGAGGGCTTGTAATATGGAATCTGATGACTTGTCCCCCACCGCATAGGCCATAGCCACTTTGCTAAATGGGTCAATGATAGTGACCCACTTAAAGCCCCGCCACGTGAAGGTGTCCACTTGAATCTCCGTCAGTGGTGCTTCTGCCGTGGGTGATTCCTCCTGGAGTCCCTGCGGGGGATGTCTATCATATTTCGTCTTCTGACAAACTTCGCATGCTCCGATTACCTCCTGAATAGTCCGCTGCATCCCCCACCAAAATTAGCGCCTTCGTAGTGCTTGTGCCGTCTCCTGCCCACCGCGGTGGTTGGTTTTTCCTTGGTGATACGCCAGTATTACCTCGCGTTGCTGCTCCTCGTCCCGCAGGGTTTGGACCACGGAAAGACACCGAATGAACGAGCGATCCACCCTCAACAGCTCTTTCTGCCACAGCTTTTTAATTTTGTTCCACACAGTCGTGTTGCCCACGAATAAATGGTGTGTTTTGCCAGGTTTTGACACGTCCTTGAGAGCCTGACAAATTTGATCTCCACGAACTTCCGGTGGTGACCAAATCGTCGCGATTTGACTCCTGCCGTACATACTATGGAGTATTTTCAGAGTACCCGATGTTTGAGTTTTCCAAACGATCTGCCTCCGCTTATCATTGATGATTTCATCCGTCGTCTCCATATCACGCGGTCTCTCCCTTATAGACTCGTCTGATAGTGGATCCGCACTCCTGTCACTATCTTCCCTCGTGCTGCTCCTGCCCACTTCTCCAGGCGTCCATTCCCCAATAAATTGCCTCATACCGCTCGATGTTTCCCCTTCCTCTATGGCGTTCACCATAATAGCGCGCGACAGCCAATCTGCAACGACGTTGTCTTTCCCTGGCTTATACATGATATCAAGATTGTATTGCGCTAAGAATTCCTTCTACCTCGTTACCCTTGAGGAGGATTCTTTTAGTTTTCCGACCCATTCAAGAGGTCGGTGGTCCGTATGTATTCGAAACCTTCTGCCAAATACATACGGACGGAAGTGCCCAATGGCCCACACTATCCCGAGGAGTTCTCGTGTCCAGAGCGCTGTACCGCGCCTCCGTGTCCGTCAGGCGTCTGCTCGCGTAAGCCACCGGTCTTTCCCCGATCCCGCCTTCCTGTGACAATACGCCCCCAAGGCATAGTTGCTTGCGTCGGTGGTGATCGTAAAATCCTTCTCGAAGTTAGGGAAAGCCAAAATCGGCGCCTCCTGCAAACGTGCCAAACATTTGCGGATATTCTGCTCTATCAGCGGCGTGATCATTATCCGTGCTCCTTTCCGTAGTAAGTTGTTAATGGGTACCATATATTCTGCCATGTCCGGCACGAAACGGCGGTAGTAATTGAGCGTGCCCAGTAATCTCCGAATCCCTTTTACGTCTTTTGGCACCTCCATTTTCTGGATCGCTTCTACTTTCGTCGAGTCTGGTTGAACCCCTTCCGGTGAGATTGTGTCCCCTAAAAAACTAATCTGCTCCTGGCCTAGTGAGGATTTGTCTATCGACAGTTTCAACCCGAAATCTCTTAATCTTCTAAATACGTTCCGGAGGTGTTGGATATGTTCCGATTCCGTTTGGCTAAAAATCATCAGGTCATCCATGTAAATTTGGCACATATTTTCGTCCATTCCTCTAAGAAGTTCGTCCATGAGACGCTGAAAGGTTATTGGAGCATTTTTGAGACCAAACGTCATTCTCGTGAACTCAAAATGCCCTCTTTCGAACAAGAACGCCGTTTTATGTTAGTCATGCGCGGGCAGTTCATTCCCACCACCGAACAAGCGGACATCTTGGCGGCCTATTATGAGGAAGTCAGTCGTGGCCAGGGACAGCCAATAGGAGCCCTCGACCACCCCTCCCCCACCCTCCCTACCACTACCGAAATCTACACCTCACACCGGCAATGCGCTGCATTCATTCGAAGAACGACCGGCAAGAAGGCCCCAGGTCAGGATTCCATCCAGAACATCCTACTCAAGCAGCTGCCGAGGAAAGGAATCTCATTCATAACGAACGTGTTGAACTCCTGCTTCAGGCTGCACTATTTCCCCCAGAACTGGAAGCACGCTGTAGTGGTCCCCCTTCTGAAACCAGCAAAAAGCGGTTATGAGCCATCTCATTACCGCCCCATCAGTCTGCTGACTCAACTCTCGAAGCTGTTCGAGAGAATCATCCACGTACATCTCTCCGGGCACTGCGAGTCACAAGAAGTCATCCCACCAGAGCAGACTGGTTTCAGCACAGGCTTAAGCGCGAACAACAACCTGGTGAGATTGCAACACCACGTCGCATCGAACGTCCGGAGCAACAGAGCTACCGCTATGATTTCTCTGGACTGTTCGAAAGCTTTCGACTCTGTGGACCACTACATCCTACTTCAACGTCTGAGGGAATACGAATTCTCGGATCAGCTGCAGAACCTGATAAGATCCTACCTTACAGGCAGAACTTTTTCGGTTCGTATAGGCACTACGTTTACGACCCGAAGAAACTACACTGCCGGTGTCCCCCAAGGATCGGTGCTAGGCCCTCTGCTGTTCAACATTTACACCGCCCACATCGTAGGAGCCTCGTACCCCAACTGCGAGGTATCCGCGTATGCAGACGATATAGGTGTTTACAGCACTAGCATCAATCCCTCCAGAGCCCTGAAATTCGCTGAGAGCGCTAGTCAACGGATCTCCGAGAAACTCGATGCCGTCCACATTCAAGTCAACCCGGCCAAGACGCAAGGAATTATATTCAGTTACAAATCCGGAAAAAAGAAGCTCCCGAAATCCTTCGTCTTAGGCGGCAAAGAGTGCCCTGTAAGCAACAAGCTGTGCTACCTCGGGATTACCCTCGGTAGGCACTTGTCGTTCACAACTCATCTCGGCAAGAAATTAAAGAGTGTTAGGAAGAAATTCTTCAGCCTCGGACACCTACTTCACAGCCCGGCTTTATCGGTACGCCTCAAGCTGCTGATATACCAGAGCGTCCTAAGACCTGCTTTGATGTATGGGACCCCTCTCTTCAAGTATCTGACTCCTAACACTCTCCAAACGCTCCAGCAATTTCAGAACAGAGTTCTCCGCACCTCCCTCAAACATACCCCGTTCGACCGAATGAAGGCAGACGAGATGCATAAAAAATTTGAAGTGCTCACCATTCAAGATTTTATCAAGAGAAGGCACATCAAATTTTTTGACTCACTCAGACATAGCCACAACCCACTATTCTCCGACCTTCAACCACCACCAATGCCCGTCAGATGGAAGCACTGCTGGACCGCCGAAGCCTGGAGGATGATCGACGTCATTGAACCCGATGACTGAACGAACTACACCCAGCCGAGATATCGAGGCCGATCTCCCGGCCGACTCAACCGAAGCTACAAGACCCCATCTACCTGTTTAAGCAGGGTAGACCTTCCGGCCGAGAGGCCGACTTATTTCAGCCCCCTGCCGGGGCGGGCCAGGCTTGACCTGGCCGACAACAAACCATTGCCTAGGTACCCCTAGGCTCCACCCTCGGTAGACTCTCACTACCTTCCCGAATCCACCCGCCTCCTTCAGGCATTCCACACCCTATATCCTTCTCATACACCCTTCAAATGGGGGACTCCCCTTAGTGAAAGGCACTCATTAGCCCAAAATAATTTTCCCACATCCTAATTTATAAGTTTGAGAGCTAAGAAAAAAAAAAAAAAAAAAAAAAAAAAAAAAAAGTCATGCGCAGCTAGCTTGATCTGATGGTACCCTGCTTTTAGGTCTGATGTGCTAAAAATTTTCGCACCGTTGAGTCTATCTAGGATGTCTTCGAACCACGGGATCGGATATTTTTCGTCCAGGGTATTTTCGTTAAGTTTCCGAAAATCCACCACGATTCGGTATTTTTCCTCACTATCTCCCGGTCGGCTTTTCTTTTTCACTGCCCACAAAGGGCTATTATACGGAGACGTGCTATCTCTGATGATACCTTGGCGTTTGAGATCCTCGATCTCCTTTCTAACTGCTCCGTTTTGCCCCTTACGTCCCCCCGGCTTCGATAGGTTTTCTTCCCTAGTTTGATCCTCCAGTTCTCGCCCACGTTTTCCCAGTACATCACACCCCACTATTATCTGGTATTCCCATGGCATATTTTCCACGACGTGTATTTTTATATCACCCATTACTTTATTTTATTAAATTACACAAAAGCGAATGAGAAGGAAAAAAAAACAAAAGCCAACTCGCACGTTAATGACTCGAACCCACTCCACTCCCGGGTTTCGGCACCAGTTAATGATCGTCAACGAAAACGTGAAGAAAAAGGAAAGAGGTTGAATGTAGTTAAGAACGAGAGTTGACACAAGACTGTTTTTATTTGAGCCTTTTAAAGCCTCTCAAAATACATTCGGGATGTTTACATCCCGATGACTTGAGGATTAGGCTGGCTGCCTACTACGTCCGAACCTTAACTTATATATATATATAAGTTAATGTTTATTGAATTACAAGCTAAGAAATGTTGGTAATAAGAACACGTAGAACGTTATAACAATACTGCTTTATTTAGTCCAAGATACCTCTATCTATAGGTATTACCTGTAAACATATACAGATAACATATGTTTGGGGATTAAGGCTGGGCACTAGCGGCGCCTGGACTTAACTCCCCCCAACCAGTTTACGAACACCCATTCGCAAACTTTGAAGTCCAACACTCGGACGTCTTAGTCCATTCAAATAATGCTCCGCTAATGTTACAAAGGAGCAAAGGCCAGCCCCGCCCGTACACAGCCTGTAATCCCTCACATTAAGCTCTAATCCTATAAAACGTAAAAACCAACTGTCACTTGTAAACAAAAAACATAAAAGAAAACTTTGACTTTGAAAAAAAAACAATTCTGTGGGAAAAATCACATAACTATAACTATTTACAATGTTCCTCGCGTGTATGCTGCGAGGACACTCCAGCTCATTCCTGATCTACAACCTCCCCCCCTGGTGGAAGTTTTAATTGTTCTATGTGGACATTTCGCCGCTTCTTAGGGGGTCGTATACTCTCAATTGTCACGACGTTGTGTTCCCTAATCACGACCACTTTAAATGGGCCCTCATATCGCACCAGCTCTTTGCTCCTATTTGACCCTAGTTTTTTATAGACGATAGTCCCGATTTTAAGTTCCCCCATACGATCCCGGACTTTGAGGTTTTCCCGTTCCACTCGTCTCGCTTTGTCCCTCGTTATCCTTTCTCGGACTTTGTCACATATTTTCCTCAAACCGACAGTATTACTCGCCATTTTCTCCGCCATTCGCTCGTCTGCTACCGTCTCTGCCCCATTTCTCCGTCTTTCGCGCAGCCCAAAGAGGATCTCGAACGGGGAGAACCCCGTCATGGTGTAGATCGAATGATTGTAAGCGGCCACCGCCTTCGGCATCGCCTCATTCGCAGGCAGACCCTTTTCCGCGTACTCTCAGGTGCTGTGCAATCTTTCTATCCCTCCTCTACTCTTAGGGTGCCCTGGGGTATTAAGATGCCAAGAGACATCGAGAGTCTTCATTTCTTTTCGGATCCGACGAGATCCGGTCTGGTACTCCGTAAAACTGGAACCAGGTATTTAATGCCAGGTATTTAATAACGCGTCTGATGACCGCTCTTGCACCGGGTGCGCCATGGCCACTTTGCTAAAGCTGTCGATTGTGGTAACCCACTTATACCCCCTCCAAGTGAAGGTATCCACTTGTAAGTCACTGAACGGTGTCTCGGCGGTGGGCGATTCTTCTTGTCGCCCCCATGGCGGATGTCTGTCATACTTCGTAGTAAGACAGACTGCACATGCCCCTATCATTTCTTGTATGCTCTTTTTCATTCCCCACCAAAAGTACCTGCGCCGCAACGCTTGCAACGTTTCCTGAACTCCACGGTGGTTCGTTTTTCCTTGGTGATAGGCCAGCGTCACTTCCAGCTGCTGTTCTCTGTCTTTGAGTGTCTCCACCATTGACGTACAATGAATAAATACCCTATCCACTCCAAGTTGTTCCGTTCGCCAAAGTCTACAAATTTTCTCCCAAATAGTGGCATTCCCTACAAATACATGATGGGTCTTTCCGGGTTCCGAGGCATCTTTCAATGCACGGCAAATTTGGTCGTTCCTAACCCCTGGTGGCGACCAAATCGTCGCGATTTTACTTCTCCCATAACTGTCATATGCGATCTGCAGCCGCCCCGAGGTCTTGGATTTCCAAATGATCTGCCGTCTTTTGTCGTTCACGATCCCTTCTGTTACTTCCATTTCAACAGGTCTTTCGGCGGCGGAACCTTCCTCTTCAAGGGTTTCCTCGCCTTCGCTATCTCCTCGCGTACCGAGGCTTCCATCCTCCCCGGGTGTCCATTCCCGGAGAAACTGTTGGATTTCCCCGGATGGTTCCCCTTCTTCCAATGCATTCACAGTAATGGCTCTGGACAGCCAGTCTGCCACTACGTTCTCTTTCCCGGGTTTATATATGATCTCCATATTGTACTGGGACAAAAACTCTTTCCACCTCGTGACCCGCACCGAGGACTCCTTTAACTTTCCTACCCATTGTAGGGGTCTGTGGTCGGTGTGAACACGGAATTTTCTGCCGAAGACATATGGGCGGAAATGGTCTATAGCCCAGACGATACCTAGGAGCTCTCTCTCTAGAGCACTATACCGCGCTTCCGTTTCTGTGAGCCGTCGACTAGCGTACGCCACCGGGCGCTCCCCACCGTCTCTCTCCTGCGACAACACTGCCCCCAGTGCGTATTCGCTGGCATCAGTGGTGATTGTGAAAGGATGTTGGAAATCGGGAAATGCTAATATTGGTTCCTCTTGTAAGCTAGACATACATTTCCGGATGTTCTGCTCCATGATTGGGGTAATTACCACCCTCACTCCCTTTCGCAATAAATTATTAATAGGCACCAGGTATGCCGCCATGTCCGGCACAAATCTTCTGTAATAATTAAGCGTCCCCAGAAGTCGACGGATCCCCTTTACATCTGTGGGCTCCACCATCCTTCTAATCGCCTCGACCTTCGTAGAGTCTGGCTTAACCCCCTCCTGTGAGATGGTGTGGCCCAAAAAATTGATTTTTTTCTTCCCCAACAGAGACTTCTCCATGGACAATTTTAATCCGAATTCGCGGACTCTTTGAAATACACTTCTTAGGTGCTCAACGTGCTCTGCCTCCGTTCTGCTGAAAACTAACAGATCGTCCATGTAGACCTGGCATACCGCTTCGTCTATTCCCCTCAAAAATTCATCCATTAGGCGTTGAAAGGTAATCGGGGCGTTTTTCAGTCCAAATGGCATCCTGGTAAATTGATAATGCCCCCTCTCAAATGTAAAGGCCGTTTTGTCTTGGTTGTTCGCGCTCATCTTGATCTGGTGATAGCCTGCCTTTAGATCTAGGGTACTAAATATTGTCGCCCCGTTCAATCTGTCTAATATGTCCTCAAATCGGGGAATAGGATACTTCTCGTCCGTCGTCCTGCCCTCCACTTTCTCGGCGCTAGTCGTCTCCCTCATTTTCTCATTTATTTTATTGTAGTGGACTACCAGGACTGCAGCACATACTGTCCACTATTCTGTCTCGGAGATTTCATTTCTCGAAAAATTTGGAAGATATCCTCCTCTGGGGTCCATCCTCCTCCCCCCATATGCTTTCTTTAGTCCTGTCTTTACTATCTCCCATGGGATTTCCTCGTCCGCCTGTATCAGGTTCAGCTCCTTCCTTTTTACCCTTCACACCAGGTCTGCCTTTATTGACTTAGCTTCACCTGGGTCGAGTAGCCCTTCGTCCATCTTGGCTTTTATCCTCTCCATAATTTTATCCCCACCGTTGAGAAATTGATTCAACTCACCCAGTTCCCCAGAAAATTTTTCGAGGTCTGAGATCATTTTCCTCATGTCCTGCGACGTCACTGCCCGCACCTTCATCCATGCCACCGAGTTCGCATGGGATTCAGCCATGGTTTCTTTAGGAAACTGTGAAACTTCAAACGCTGCCGGCCGCATCTCCACCATTACCTACTTTAATTTAATCACACGAAAGCGAATGAGAAGGGAAAACAAAAACAAAAGCCAACTCGCACGTTAATGACTCGAACCCACTCTGCTCACGGGTTTCGACACCATTTAATGATCGTCAACGAAAAATTTGAAGAAACAGGAAAGAGGTTGAATGTATTCACAGATCGAGAGTTATCACAAGACTGTTAATTGAGCCTTTTAAAGCCTCTCTATATACATTAGGGATGTTTACATCCAGATGACTTGAGGATTAGGATGGCTACCTACGATGTCTGAACCTTATCTTATATATATCTGCAACTGCATGCTTAAGTCGTCTACTTCCCTCTTCTTTAGAAGTTTTGTATCACAATATTATTCTATAAGCCCGGAGAACTTCCCAATAACCCTTTATCCTATCGGCCCGGCAGTCTTCAGACTTTCCATCATGAAACTTAAATTTATTGAGACAAACGACCGGCCTAAACGAAAAGAAAAACAGGAAAGGACCGGGAGGTAAGTAAGTTGTTTTTTACTCATTGGAAAAACCAAAAGGATATCAGGTAGGAAATGCGGGCAACAGAGATAAATGGGGGGGGGGGGCTACGTGTCTTAACAGTATACAAGTGACGTCAATTTCCAACCAAGGGGGCCCTAAAAGTACTGCACCTGGGAAAAACTACGCATAAAAAAAAAAAACCTAGTGTAAATTTGAAGTACTTTCCCTTAGTCAGTAGGAGTACATAAGTTGGTGAAAGGCCTTTTTTTGCCTATTAGAACTGCTTTAGGATGCAAGAAATGAAACACCAGATAACAAGATTTCCCAATAGGAAATTTTGGTGGGCATACGACGAATCGTTGACATAAATCTATCTAGCGAATAAAGAAAACGTTGACCTGGTATCTCAGTCTCCCTCACTCGTCTTGTCTTGCCTTTAGTGGTATCTGCCACCAAGAAGGATACTATGTGGTATTTGAGCCGCATGTACCAGCCTTTAATAAAGTAACCTGGAACATAGGTGATCAACCTGAAATTCTCGTCAACCAGTCTTCGGGGATGTGATCTGTCCTTGTCGGGAACACATCTGATCAACCTAGAATCCCCGCCAAGAAGATGCTCTCCCCAGGAACTATATGAGTTTAAATCGACCCACATAGGTGCGTAAAATTTAAATAATTGTATGAGCTCAATTATTGAATATTAAGTGAAGGCTCCATTACATGAAGTCAATTAGTATTATCGTAACTTTTCAACAAGATCGCTTCTACATTATTTTATTATGGCAAAATAATATAATAAAATTGGTTTTTTATTTGGTATATCCAAATATCCCCGCCAAGAAAATTAATATTTACAAGCTTTTTATACCTTACATGCTTTGCTACGGGATGCTCTTTGCGGTGATCACAGAAAATGGCTTTTTAATAGTAATGAGCTTTCTCAACGTTTAGTAATTTGGCTAAATACTTTTTATATAAATTATTTGTAAACCACGATTTTTTGGTCACCCCTAAGCATACAATCACGGCATCTGGTGTTGGAGGAGAATCGATATTACCATGAGAAATTCATTGCCCGTGTTACCCTGGAAAGAAACTAATTAATCTGATTAGGTGTTAGGCCAATTTTAGGCTTTAAAAAAATAGAATTTTTCAAAAACATCTTGGTGCACTACTACAGTACTAAATGAATCACTATGCAAAATTTCAGCTTCCTAGGTTTCGTTACTCTTGAGATACAGTGACGAATCAATGAGTGATATTTCTAATTTATTATATAGATTATAGTTAATTGGCTGCTTAAATTAATAGTTGGTTAAACCATGTTCTGCAACAATGAAATAAGTTGCTGAAATGTGTGAAAAAGAAAAAAATGCAATCATTATAGATTTCTTTCTTTCCACATTTAAAATCGAATTGTTCGAAGAAGAGATTTTTTTTCGTAAGTATATCCTAAATGAATTATTTTTTTCTTAACTTAAGCAGAAACGATCTTTTAAGAACATGACGTTTACATGCACAAAGACACTGATTTTCGTCAATCATGCTAGTACCCACTCAACAAAGAATCAGGCTCCTACTTGATTGATATAATACAATTTGTGAATTTCCAAAATATTTTAATTCGAAGTAATTAAATGATGAAGTAACATGTTTAAAATGTGTTTCATAATTATTAATATTATGTAATGTTAATGTAAAATCGTGGTTTAACAGGTCCATAACACCTGGTAGAATGCGAATTACTGGTTTGATTTATAGTTAAAATTATTACTGTTACTTTTTGGCGAATATTTGTGCTGCTGTGTATTTAAATATCAAGTTTCACAGTCCATTCAGAAAGATCGAAGGAAGTTGTGACAACATTTGGTTCCGGTAATCGATGCAAAGAAGAAGGTCCTCAACACCCCGTTGGAGACAACGAAGCCACATACACATGGCTAACAACGGTAAGCTGGTTAAAAGAAACTACAGGCGTTTGTTTGATTCCTTGGTTCAGTTTACTTTTTATTAGTAAAATTTTAAATTAAGTTACCTTACATTATACGGAAGAATGGCCGGATTTGTAAAAAAATAAATGTCTTTTAGTAACTTGAGTTCTAATTCCTGAAGAATGGTTGACATTGTGAGTGTTCAACTAAACATTAAAAAAATAAATAAATAAAGATTTTGCTCGCTCTATGTATCATATGTGTTGTGAACAACTCGTTACTAAAGATTTATTCACTCCTGCTTTCTATCAAACTTGATCGGACATGAAGGGTTTTTGCAACGAGTTCTCAAAACGTGAAGGATCAGTTGTGATCAGCAGTAAACGGGTATTGAATTGAACACACTGTGATTTGGATTGATTGATTAATTTGGGAAAAATAATAGGTGCGTCATAACATTTGGTTATAATGTTATAGCATGAAATTTGCTTTGTATGTCCACAACATGTACCTGAACCTTTAACCATATTCTCTATAGGTAAGAATGGCTAGTTTTTCTTACTCTTACGGCTAATTATTAATAATTTCCTCTTATAATAATTAAAAATAAAAATATGTTAACGAGAAGGTTAACCGTAATTTTTCTGATAGTTAATATATGTTTTCACCTAACTAACTGTGCATCCTCCTTGGTTAGCCAAATGCTGATCATTTAGTTATGAGGATGGGAAGGGAATAAGTGTTTGTTTGTTGGTTTTTTTAGTAGTATTAATGTTTTTTTAATTTATAAGTTGTGAAAGGTTAAATTATCAACTAGATCAATGGTAACAGCAATAACTAAAAACATTTGAATAATTTTTGTTAAATATTTACATGTTGTTCAGTTTTTGATGTTCCAGTTAAAAGAAACCCTCGCCCGACCATGTCACAATTTTGTTTTAGGAAATAATTATTAAACTAGAGGGATTAAATACTGCTATTATTAATTTTTCGTACATATGTCATATTTGTCAAATATTGAAAGATTTACTACGTGTAACGGTGATAAAAGTAAATATTTTTTTTCAAAAATTATTGTAAGATTACATCTTAGCCTACTTTGAAAAACTATTGCAACTTATCAGAGCATAAACGAGTCACTAAAGAGATTAGGTTTTGTTATGATAGTCGTTTGGGATGTGATAGCCTTATCTTTATCAACCAGTCAATGTCATCAGTATTTCCCCAAATTTTATAAAAGGAATAGAAAAATAAATTGAAGGTCTCGGTAGATTTTCGGTTTGGAACACGGCTAGGTTGGTTGACCTAGTTGAAAGAAGAACCTCAAGAAAATTGCAGGTGATCATAGTACCGCTTCGTGAGCTCTTCCAAAATCTTGTGATATTGGTGACATTGTCAATTCTAAACGAATAGGAGATCCCTGAAGAACTAGCATGTTCCTAGTGCTAGCTAGCGTTAGCTAGTGTTAGAAGTCTGGCACGGCGTAAGTATCGCATATATGAGTGTTTTCTAAACTAACGTCATACAAGTATTTAGTCCCGATCATAGTTTAGCAGTTGCTACAAGTCCATTAGAGATTCTGAATTGTCAATTGATCGATTGTCTATCGATTTTTTTTTATTTAAAACAATCCATGGTTTATGCATCCACTTTTCAATAGATCCCTCCCACCGAACACAGGACCTACCATCCACGGATTTTTTTGTGACCTCCGCGGGTAAAAAAGTACATGACATATTGGTAGCCGGTATCGATAATCACCTCGGCCCTTATCAGGATCAATACCGCAGTTAGCAACAATCCAGGATCATCGTTGGAAAAAAAAGGGCCTTCCAAACCAAATTATGCCAAAGAAGCTCTTGAAAAGGCCACGAGGCACTGGACCGAAACGATGCCATAATTAATGACTCTCAAACATCACAATTTAACCTTGCCCGAGTAGTACCAAGTACAAGTAATAGTGCTGACCCATACCCAAAGAAGTTTTTTTTTCACATGCTTGAGCCCATAAAAGAAGCAGAAAAAAATCAGTGAACAACATCTGTAGACAGCGCCATTACTGCCAAATGCTACATCGTACAAGTAGAATTATCAGAAAATTTTTGTGAATATCTTCCCGAGTATAAAGAGGTAAAAAGTAAAACGTAGAAGTATAAACACTTCTTCCTTTACGCATTTATAATGATTACCTTATCCTTCCCAGGATAACATCAATGGATAAGTAAATGGGGTCACTAGAAAGAAACGTGTTCAGACATGAAAAACAGTTGATGCTCCCTCCCCCTTCTTTTTGGCCTCTTTGTGTTGTGCTCTTAGTGAGTTGTAGTATTAAACATGTTATTACTGCGGCCTGTTGATATTATTTTTTACTGCGTTCTGTTTATCATATCGGTGATCCAAAGTGGTAGTTGTAAATAGTTTATGCAATGCATTTCAATTTATAGCAGATGGCTCCATTGATTTTAGAAAACTCCCTAATCCCGAAGGCGAAAAGAAGAATGGTCCAGGGCGTTAGAGTGCTTGTAAAGAAGTGCGAAGCAAAGTTAGGCAAGCCACTAGAAACGAAAGGCTTGTTAAAAAAACAATACGAGATCAACACTGAAGAAATAAAACTCGAAACAAAGCGATTAAATTAAGCCGGTGTTGCGTGACGAGCAAAGATATTATGACAATAAATTGAAAACTATGCAGCATGTAAAGAATATACTAACAAAAAAAATTATTGATAAACATAAAACATTATATAGCTTGTAACACATTACATAAATAATATTAACTTAATCATTAAAATTGTTTATAATAATTGTTAAGTTTCTTCGGTACTAACTTTTCAGACTAAAGGTGAGTCTACTACGGACCATTGTATTTTTGAAGGATAGGTATTTTTTTTTTAAACTAAAAGGTAAAGGTTAAGATACTTCTGTGTGAAGCAAATCATCCAACTTTTAAGGATATACTTACACTCAAAGGAAGGATTTCCATTTTTATGAATATGACTCAGGATATTGTTACTGAGGCTGATAGTTATTTTTGGTACGTTTCTTAATGTAGTGAATATTACGTACTTTGTTTTTGATGAATTGAATGCCAATTTATTGTTGTTTGTCATATTAACCTTATATCAAAGCTTACCACCAGTTATTTATTTCTTGGATTATCTTGTTTCCAGCTAGTTAAATACAGAGGTTCCTGACTTGAACCGTACACAGTGAAAATATAGCATTACACACCAAATAAAAATGTGGCATTATCTTTGCTAATAGAAAACATTAAGTCTAATGATGGGGTTCTAAACAGCCAGGACAGCAAAAGGATTCAATGTCATTTATTTAAATTAAAAAGAGGACAGGAGGAAGAACCCCACCGTGAGGTATGCCGCTTTCTAGAACAAAGATCCTGCTCATTATTCCTTGCAGTACTTTTACAATTTGTAATTGTAGTTTGGCTTGGTTAGGTAGTTGCCAATCTATTTGTACATTGCAACAAACACTAATTGTAGATGTACCCATCCTGCTACTTTATGTTTTTTTTTTTATCTTGACAGGCGTCAACCGTAGATTGAGGGATTAGTGAGCTGTAGTGAATAGATATTCTTCCTGAAGGCCAACCGTATAAGAGGGTTCATGAGAACGGTTCAGGACAAGTTCTTCTTGATTATCACTCTCTGATTGGCTGATTCGCCAAGCTTATGTCATGACAACCTACCCTACGGACTGAGGGAGAGCGCGAGAGAGGCCTCAACCGAGCTCTTCCTCTCTTTTTAACTCCTCAATTGTTACCATATAATATTTTCTTTCTAATTACCCATTCTAACCAATCTACGGATATACTCTAAGCGCCAAATCGTTTCTAGTTTTACGCGAGTCTTATTATTAAATTCCTTTGGCTAATAATTATTAATGTTTGCTTTTTACTTCGCTATTTTTCCTTCTCATCTCTCTGCTTCAGGCAACAGTCTATAAAAATTGTTAGGATCTTCCGTTGCTAGAATTAGCAACAATCTTTCCTTTTTCTGTAAGCTTCCAAAGAATCACAATCATACTCGATTAACCCATGTAACTCATACTTCATATATCGCAACCTTAACTGAGAGTCATGTACATCTAAACGTTTACTTTAAGTTATTTTTAATTTCATTGAATATCGCGGCAGATATTGTAACTTAACTGTATCGTAATTTTTGGGCAGTCCACAGAGATAAATATAATTGTTGGATGCGGATGAAATGTACACGCAGAAGGAGGTGGAGTGGTACTAACTACCCCTATCCAAGGGTCAGGATCTTTCCCAGGTTGTGGAGCGACCTTCGGTTCAGGGAACAGCTCTGCGACTGCGTTGTGGAAAGTGAAGACGGCAAGTGTTTCAGGTCTGTAAACGTTCATTTAAGATATGGATATTTTTAGAGTGTTCATAAGCAAAAATAGAAACCCATCGTACAATTAAACAATTATAAATTCACCTAGAGACTTGAGATTTTACATAAAAGTTCAACTTGGTATTGACAAATACTTCCAACCTCATAATTAACCCTCAAGTGGTGGCAAAATGTTGATGAAGAGAAGCATATCTGCTATCGCCATATTTAGTGTATTTTATTCATAAAATATCCTAATAATATCTTGATTTTAGTATAAATTTAATGATGACTGCAGCTGTTACTTTGAATGTGTAAAAGGATAAAGATTAGATAGCTGGAACACTTACAGAAAAAATAAAACCAAATGGTAATCCTAACATCTCATAGGATCCCACGAGATATAATTGAAAATGAAATTAAAGTAGCAATCAAGCCTTCATCAACTATAACATTGTTAAAGGTTATACGGTCCAACGCTTGGGCATATCCATGGATTTAGGCGGGAAATTTGCATTCAGGCCGAATATATAAACTAAGTCCCAAGTTATATCACGTCATGAAGAGTTAACATGTAGAATATTCTTAGCCGAGAATATACTTAGCTCAATCTCATATACCTCAATTTCTTGGTATTTTGGTAATTTTTGTCATGCAGATAGTTTCAATTAGTCATATAGATAGGATCATTTATTTGTAACATTAATTATTTATCTGTTGCTTTTAATGATTTTAAGTTTGTCAATAATGTTGTTTCTTCACATTTAATAATAATAAAACAACGTCACCATTGTCATCGTTATTATAACACTTGAAGGTGTGGTCTAGGGCTCACAGGATCATCCTGGCTACGGCAGGGGAGTACTTCCAAGGGGCCTTCACCAGCGCACTGTCCAAGTCTCATAGGCACCTCGTCCTGCCTTACGCTTCTCACATCGTCGAAGCCCTCATAGAGTACTCTTACATCGGCAATATCTTCTTGACCGTCTTTAACGTGGAGCAGATCCTACCAGCTGCCGACCACCTTGGCATGGTTGGGCTTGCCGATCTCTGTTCCAAGTACTTGCACAAACATGTAAGTGCACGAGGTGTCAGAATATAATTTAGCGTTTAAATTAACATATTTACAATTATATTTAGCCCAATTAAACACTGTAGCGACCCCTAAACTACATAAGATAAATCACCCTATACTCTATTGTGTATATATTGTAAACAAATGTAAATAACATTACCAAAATATAAATCATTGTAAATATGGTAAACAATAAACATGCAGCTGTGAGCCAATTAGTTATATGAGCTGGGGCACCAGCTGCCAGTAGCAGATACTAAGCGACCCAACCCGCCGAGAGACCCTTACCCAGGTCACGTATCGGTGACATATCTCTTTGTCAGAAAACAAAGAAAACCACATACTCAACTGGCATTGGGTACTGTAAAACCAGAGCTGATTGGCTACTGACGAACCCAGCTGGGTATTTAAGACCGGTGGTTTGGGGCCTGTATATCATTCTCCTGACAACTAACTGGCTCGTGGCAGCTCTGATGTAAACTCTGAAACTTGGCTTCTTCATTATAAAAACCTCTACATCTCTTTCTCTCCTCACCTCACTACGTTTTAGTCCGGCGTTGTCAGACCTCACACCTTCCTAGTGGGAATCTCTGCCTTCGTCACGCTGAATCTAGCACCTCCTCGGGAGAGACCTCTCCCTAGTGGTCAACGGTTGTCGTGGCCCTGCAAGCTTACCAAGCAGGGTCCCCCACGGCGAATCAGTCTGCCTCTCTCCGGTTCACACTCGCCTTTGGGATCCGGACGGATTTCGCCTACCCTCAGATACCGAGTGTGAATTTGTTGTCATTCCAAGACCACACAAACTACCTACACCACCTACCCTATACCTCTTCACCTGAACATAGTGCATTGTAGGGGCACATACCTATCAAAAATGGAGTCAGATAGTAAGACCGTCATGATACGATTGTCCAGGTTATAAACTTAATCAACCCTCACTTCGTCACCAGGGCTAGGGTAACTAGGCACCCCCCTCGTGACGACCCGACAACCACATAAACACTGCCATAATGCCTTTCTGAGGGATTGACTTGTAGTCTAGGACATGTGTGGGGAGGGAGTTTATAGTATTGGTATTGGGATATCATTTGGAGGCCTATCAGGCACATTGCTGGATAGAAGTGTTACAAATATGGACAGCGTAGTATAACTCTTGTGTCGTTTTGAGGGAAACTCAAGGGAAAAGTAAATAGAGTCAAATAGACTCTTATGGTTTATGGGTCCTCTGATAAAAGTAGGCGATACTTTCGGGATTTGGATAAGAGAGAGAGGATAAGAAGCAAAGGTGAACCGAGGTAAGATCTGATAAAAGATGATCAAGACGTTTGATTGAAGAATGCAAGGATCTTATGACAAGAAGTGCATGGTTTCTCTGAAAATTTTCAAATCAATCGGATCCGTTTTACGACAGCTATAAAATTAGGTGTATTCATGCAGATGTTTCCTCCACACCAGTTTTAAAGTAAAAACTCTCCATTCGTGTTTTGAATTATTATATAGTGTACAACGTAATCATTACTGCTCTTAATATAAACTTTAATTTGTTTTTATACAGATGACTCCGTCTAACGCCTGGGGATTCCACGAGTTTGGAAAGGCGTACTCTTGTATGTGGCTAGCCCGGGAAGCAAAAGCATTCGTTCTGAGAAACTTTGAAGAATTCGTGGCAGATGGGGTAGAGTTTCTAGCTCTATCGCGTCAGGATCTGAGGAATCTGGCACGCAACGATTATTTAAACATTAGATCCGAAAATGTGCTAGTTGAAGGTATAGCATTAATTTCAAAGTTCCTTACTTATGATATATATTTTTAAAATGATTCCAATGTATACATCTGTTGATAGCTATCGACAAATGGATTATGTTCAATTACGAAGTGAGAAAAACTCATGCTAACGACCTCTACATGTGCGTACGCTATGCCACCATGGATTCTTTGTATATTTTTCCCAAGATACACAACTTATGTTATAAAAACTATGTTGGTAAAAACCTATTTATTTTTAAATGGCATGACTTTATCCATTGGTGGTGAGCTTACTGCTATCTCTGCTTTAGATTTCGCCTAAGCTGGTCCAACTGGCCCACTGCGCCATCAAGAGTAGGATTGACAACGACAACAGCCTGGTGGAGACTACCCACTCGTACATGTGCCGGCCAAGGGTGCCTCACTTCCTGGTGTTCGCCGCGGGAGGGTGGAGTTCCGGAGCTCCAACCAACCTCTTGGAAACATATGACATCAGGTCAACATTAATCGTAGCTCAAAATAAAAATAATCATCATAAGGGCAATAATTAAGCCTTAGTTCGAATTTTCAGTTGGAAGTTAGCCAATAAGCTTATTCCACCCTTCTTCCCACTGGAATCACACAGAGGAACTGATTTTACTTTTGGAAAATGTAGGGTTCGAGGATAGGAGAGGTTCAGTCTTCTCATCCAAATAAGCTAACAAGTACAAGAGGTGAAGGGTTGCATACTATCGTTTGTATTAAGCGAGGGAGGAAGCTACTCTTCACTACCCCGGTGAGTACAAACCTACTTCAGGGACAAACCAAGCAACCCTTAGCTCATGTACTCTTGATTATCTCGCTCCTATATTATATAAGGGTGAATGGCCTTCCTACTTTGACCATTAACCATTCCGACTTACCGGATTTTAACGTCTTACTAAATCCTTCAGTAACATATAGTATTATGTACGATAATATATAGAGAATTCCTAGGGAACAACTGTCCGAGGTGACAGGGCCTCTAATAGTAAGGTATACACCCGTTAGGGATGTAATTGATTCAGAGGAAATTGAAAATTGGTTATTGTGATAACGACGGTATGGAGAAGTCTCCAGTTTGAATTCATAATTTAAATCTGAAATTTGGTTGGGTGGTCTCGTAGGTAGGTTCCAGAAATTAAATATTAGATTTGTATTCTAATCGATTAAAATATATTTTAAATAACACAAAATTATGAAGATATAGGCAACTTTTCAAAATCATTGTACTTGAACTTTTCATAATGAGCCTGTTTGAGGTTTGATTTCCTACAAAATGGTGGTATTGCATATCTAAATAATGTTTGCCATTCTAAACATAATGTTGTCTTCTCATTGTTTTGTCCCTTCACACATTATTACGCTATTAAAACGTATGAAACAGATCGAACAGGTGGATATACTCGAGGTGCGACGAGCCCTCACCCAGATCCTACCACGGACTGGTCTCCGTCAACAACATCCTCTACATCATCGGAGGGTTCGACGGTTCTGTCCACTTCAGCACTGTAAGGTCCTTCAACCCAATCACCAAGAAGTGGAAGGACAAGGCGAACATGAATGTGCCAAGGTGCTACGTCTGTTGCGTCGAGCTGAGTAAGTTCCTGAGTCACACCCATATGTAGCATGCTAAAGTTTTGATAATTTTACCTCAATTGCAAGAATATATGTACATCCTCCAATTTAGGTAATTTATACATTCAGTCCTCTAGTAATGATGTTTGGGCGACGTGGATAATTAAAAAGTATGTAAAATAAAAAAAGGCTATTATAACATTAAAACCGGGACATTGATGTTAACAACAAAGTTATTAACTTCAACATGCTTATTGTATTTGGTATCATGAAGGGGCGGGGTGAATAGATGTATGTAAATGTAAATCTGTTTAGCAATGAGAAAGCAAAAGGACTATAATGAATAAACTTCGATCAATGCACATGTACCAATAACAGTATAGGAAAAGGTTATGCGAGAGTATTAGGCTTATAAAAGATATGACGATTTTCCTATCGAAGGCTTGATTCTTCATTGACCGAAACAAAAATATAAGGTGAAGCTTTACGGCCTAATATCTCAAGGAACATCTTAGCAACAAGAAATATCTAATATTCATTCATCGGAAATGTCTATGAATAAAAAAATCCACTCTCAACTTCGAGTGCGTTACCAACTTGAGGTCTGTTTCCGAGAAATGACTGCAATCCTGCCCGTATATTTCGAATATGTGACCTCTAGTGGAAACTTCTCAACACTGAATAACTGGAGAAATAAGCCGTCATGAATAATGAATATAATTTTTATTTAAACTGAAAGTTTCCTTTGGTTCATAATATTTTCATCACTCCTCTTCCAACCGTTGATATCTTACTCCTCCATTGCTTAAAAAACCTCTCTTCTGCCATGCTCAATTCTCACTCCCTTCCTCTAACAATCAAAGACCACGAACTCCTAAAGCGTGGATCTCTTCAAGGTTGACATAATCATTTCATAACAGATACTTTACTTTTTTAAGTTCATTGTAAAATAGTGGCTTCCATGAAACTCTTTTTTATTTAAGTGACTCCATAATTTATTTAATTATTTATTACGTAATAAAATAAAATTACAAAATACAAAATCTGAGTAAACGAAAAATTTTATTGGTTCTTTTCATAAAAGAAGACATACAATTGAATGTCAATGAATTAATTGATTGGTTAAAGTGCTATTTGTTATGATGCTGAATTAGATTTCTATTAGTTACATAATGTCAACAGACAATTACTACAGTTTCAACCGTTGTTGTACGATAAACGTTCTCATTACTGATTTTTTTTACATATTCATCATCCTTTTACCCTCTCCAAGAATCAAGAGCTAGCATAAATACAAATTTAAATAGAAAAAAAAAGAGAAAAGAAGAAACTTAAGCCTAACAATGTTTCCGTTGGTTTTGTTGTTAACCCATCCAAACCAGTCTACATATAATTAGAACTTAATTTATTTAAAATTTTCGTCCACGTACTATCTTTTAATTCTTTTAAATGTCTTGACAGCTATCCGTAGTGTGATTATCACATATTGAAATAACTTGTGACCAGTAAAATGACTAACGAGTGAAGTAGATAAATTCGTTTTTAGCAACTCCCAAAAAACCCTGAAGAAAAAAAAAACTTAACAATTTTACCAGTCCATACCAAACTTTATAGATATTTAGATCCCTATTATCTACGTTCTATGAGATCACTCCATAAATCACGTGGAAACGTAGGTAACATTTGATATTTATTTTGTTAATTTCTTGCTTAGTTTTATTACTTATAAAGACATCACATCTAATTATTTTTGAGCTCTAATGACAGCTTTGTAACAGTGGAAATAATGTGGGCTTTGAACGAAATCGAGACGAGTAATGAAAGTAATGAAATGAGCATTTTGTCACCTGTGGTGAACGTATTTTAGTGCAGCTGGGATTGCTGCACCATTCAATGCTCCGTGATAGAGCATTCTTATGCTATTTACAACTTACCATCTACAATTTAAAAAAAAATCAATACCTATTTACAACGTTTTGCACCTTCTCTCTAACTAAATCTGTCATAGCGTATATTTAAATGGTTGAGAAGTACTTATTTCTGCGTGTGAAGTGCCTCCTATCCAGTTTGGTACAGCGGTGCCTTATCGGTCAACCTCCCCACCATTCACCATAATACCCAAAAGAAACCGAACTGATGTATGTGACCGAGTTTTTGTAGTACCGGGTTTTGGCGGTAGGGTCGTGTAAAAAAACTTTTCACCAGTCAGCATTCCAAGTGCCGTCACTGGAGAGGGTTCTATTTTGCTTGTGTTAATTTAATTGTGACAGTTGTTTTACGCGTCCGTCGTTGTTTTTGTGATGGCTGATTATCGCAAACAGCGCGCGGCCGTAAAGTGTTGCCCCCTGCTCGGGTAAACTCGGACAGAAACACTTGAAAGAAAAACGACCTATAAGGATGATGCTATGGGGAAAATTTTTGTGTAAATTTCCCGTTTTAAAAGTGGGAAAATGTTAACTAATAATCAACCTAGCTCTGGACGTCCTATACAGCCCAAACCAACGAGAATGACAAAAAAATAATCGCGAAATCCTGAAAGATCGACGGCGGACCATCGAAGAAGTTGTGAAGAAATCTGGAGTGACTTTGAGTTCAGTACAGTGAATTTGAAATAAAGATTCGGGGTTGAGAAGGGTGCCAAATTTGTTCCTCGACAGCTGACTGCACAGCAAAAACAAGGTCCCTTCAAAAAAGGATCTGCTTTGAAGGAAGATTTCCGTAATAACCCAAATTTATGAATCATGGTGCTATGGATACGATCCAAAACCAAGAAACAATCAAGCAAGCAAAAAAAGTTCGCCACGCTCCAAAAAAGCTCGTCAGTTGAGATCAAATTTTAAGACAATGCTCGTTGGTTTTTTTCAATGTGAGAGGAGTCGTCCATTCAGAGTTTGTTCCCCCGGGTCAGAAAATTAACCAGACTTCTCAACTGGAAGTTTTGAAAAGATCGCCCAGCAATTTGTGGAGAAAAAGATCAGATGCGGGCGACTGGATTTTCCACCTTAACAATGCTCCCGCTCACACAGCCCTCTCTGTGCGCAGATTTTTGACCAAAACTGTGCCTGCGACGTCTTTTTATTCCCCCGAATGAAAAGGAACATGAAAGGAAAGTATTTTGTGGAATTTGAAAAAGTAAAAAGTAGACGACAACGGAAGAGTTTCTACAAAAATAGTTTCTTTTGGGTACGCCCTCGTATTCAAGAAATTGTCATCTTCTGCTGTAATATTTCATTTCGAAAGCCTTAGGTTTTTGCGAATAATTTTCGTCCATGCCTCTATACCAACTAAAACTGAACAGAAAATTTCACATATAATTACAATTCTATCTAACACCCAAACAAATATTTAATTGTCAGGAGGCGAAATCTACGCCATTGGTGGATACAACGGGAGATCAAGAATGAGTTCCGTCGAAAAATACAACGTGTGCCTTAACCAATGGGAAATGATTCAGCCTATGAACAGGCGGAGGTCAGATGCAGGAGCAGTTGCAGTTGGTCAACGGGTAAGTAAAAGAGAGAGTGATAGATAGAGATAAAAATGTATAGATTGATAAAGTGTTTATTGGCAAAAAATATACTACATTCACTATAAGAAGCTGCCTGACAAGTCGAGACAATATTTTATTAGGTTTCCCTTAAAAAAATGGTTATTGATATAATTGATCAAAAAAAAAAATCAGATATGTAATAAGTTAATGAACAAAATTGTCTTCAATAATCAGAAATTAATGGAAATATTAAACAAAAATGAATAAATTACGTAATATCGCTACATAAAATTATTTTGAAAATAAATAAATATAATATTCGCGTTAGTTCTAATTAATTTTTTTTTACACGTCAATGTAGGATATGAATATAAATTGAACAAATATCTAAAAGGAAATTTTAAATAATTTACTTTAAAAATGATATGGGTAATCCTACAATCGATCAATATGAACATTTATTTAGACCAATAAAATCCTATTAGTTTAAATCTAACATTATTTTTTCATCGACCAAATCCAATTCACAATATGAGATATTTCCTAACTTATCTAAACATTTTTTGTTTGTCTGAAGATCCATAATTATTCATTTGTGTTTATTTATATTGTTAGATATACGTGGCTGGAGGTTTCAATGGAACAGATGTCCTCAACTCTGTGGAAGTTTATGATTTGATGACTAAGAAGTGGTCATTGGTTGATAACATGAAGAGTCCACGTAGCGGCGTGTCACTCTGCCATTTCAGAGGTTACGTCTATGCCATCGGAGGTTTCAGTGGCTACGCGCGACTGGCATCGGGTAAAATCATCATTTTTACTGTTGAGCTTTTATTTGCTATAATCTAAGCATATAATATCAGTTGATTTGAGGATCATTATCCTCACCACATATTTTTAAAAATGGGTCCTCTAACTTTTTTTTTCAATTGCAATACCGACCAAATATTCCAGATTTTACGTAGTAGGTCATGGCTATATTGGCCGGGATATTTTAATAACTTTTTGTAAAGGAATTTCTGGCCGAGAACGAATGAAATTCTGAGTTAGAGGCTTTTACAGATTGAATACTTGTTTTGCTTCCCTTTATATTTTTAGGCTTAAAAGTACTCTTTTTCTTTTAAATTTAATATAGCATTTTAATGAGTAATTAATATCTGAAAATGTCTCGATATGCATGCGCGTACGATAAACTTAGCGAGTAATTGAATTCAGCACTTCTCATCATAACCTACTAATACATTCCAAGATAAGTAATCAGTAATATGTACAGATTCATCAATGCGCATGCGCAAGCGAAAAGAAACAAAAAGTAAGTCTGTTCCCTTCAAAAATATTTGGGATACTTTCGGGGTGGGTCGAAAACTGTATACTGTGAATTCATTAGCTATATGTGCAATAGTGGGGATCGTAATGTTGTAAAATAAGATTTCATGGTGTTCAAATAAAATAAGATTTCTTAGTTAATTGCAATTTATGACTAACCATTGTCATGAGTTATATGATGTGATGATCATTATAATTGCTAGTAATCAATTAAATATTAATTGAATTAAATAATTCTATAATTTTCGGAAATTATTTATAGCTCAAATAAAAATTACAATTAATCAAATAAAAGTTAAAAATGTATTCTGTCAAATAAAAAATAACTTCACACTTGAAATAACGAATACAGGTTATCATTTTTTTTATTAGAATATTTTATTTGAACATTTCCAAACTCTAATTGTTGGGAAGCGCATTTGAAATATATTTTTTTTTAAATTAAGGCCGTAGAAAGTGAAAGAAGAATATCGCGAGTAATGCGAGGTAGCCGTTTCTGCGCTAGTTACTTAAAAACATGAAATATTTTTTGCTTTACCATCTCTACTAATCGACGAAGCAAATTCAGAACTTTAAATATTAAATAATTTCTAGGCTGTGACTTAAAAAATATTAACAATTAGTAAAACGAGCTCGACTTTTATCCCAGTAGTTTTTGTTGTTTTTCATTTGTTTTAACTGTATTTTAACTAACACGCAATCAGCACATTTCAAGGTGTTGTTGGGTAAACGTACCTTTAAATTTCAGAATGCTTGAGTCAATTTAACACCCCTTATCGTACATTCAGACATAACAGCTAGCTGTCGATTTCCCCTTACCTGTTTGAAACTACAGCTTCTATCTTTGGGCTGGAGGTAAGTCATGTCTAAATGAATCGTGAGTTTTTTTTCTTCAAGACTAACCACTATTTGCCTGTCAAAAGAGCGCCGGTAACATAACAATTCCCATCCTTCAAAGCCGTACAGTTGTGAAAAATTGACGACTTATAGATTTGTAGGCGCTGACCTGTTGGCATGACCATTTTATTGTATAATAAAAGTTTGTGTCGCAGCTACTCACCACTACCAACACAATCAGAAGTTACCCTCTCCTCTGCTATGAATAAACCGATATTAAAGTACTTCAATACTCAATGTAAACAATTTTATGTTGAAAAAAACAAATATTGTAAATAAGAAAAAATAATATTACCACGTTACGTAGTTGTAATATATTTTTTTATTCAATAAAATCCGCTAATTAAACTAACTTCAAGGCTGCCACACTGCAGATAATTACGTGACCAATTCGGATTGGTCTAAGTTGGCCGGGGATGCTTATATAAGCCCTTCATCGTAGAGCTCAAGTCATTCGAAGGTGAGCCCCATCACCTGGTTCTGTTGCATTGTGTAGATTCTTTTAACGGTTCTATATATATTTATTATATTCAAATAAATAAATAGGGTTGAAAAAAAACATGCTTAAGTCAGTTTCACCTTTGAACTGGTCACTGCTCCTTGCTGCTCTACGCGAACAAGTGGCTTTCTTATTCATTTACTTACCTCTGCACCTCTCTATTCCTTACTTGCTGGATCTCTTATCGGTGCAGTCGGCCTCCACAACCTTCCCAGAGTGGAGTTTCCCGGCTTCTACCCACTACACAAGCCTTGCTAGGTCCCTAATCCACGCGGACGACGGCTTCTGGCACCACAACCTTCTTAGTGGCACTCCCCCAATGGTTCAGTCTGCCTCTTTCCGGTTCCCACTCACCTTTGAGGACGATTTCTGCCTACACTTAGATTCCAATTGTGAATTCGTGGTCATCCCAAAACCACGTAAACTACCTTACCTAAATACCTGTTCCTCTTTTCCTGAGCATCGTTGCACGTCTACGATATATGGGAGTCAGATCATCAGAACTTACATATTTCTCCACCACCAGGGTTAGGTCAGTGCGACCTCTTATGTGGTGTGCCTGACAGTTTGTTTCAAGTTAATGATGAGTCCAAAGAGGGGCTTTAGTTTGAAACAAAGACTATTTTATTTTGTCCACCTGTATGTACTGCAGACAGGCAGTCTTAAAAAAGATCCTATTAATCAGAGATTTTTAACTTTATTCCATACCACGTAATGACATTTAACATACCATTTAACACATCTGTTGATTTCAAACTTTCAATATAATAAAAGGGCATGTAGGTATATCACACTAATAAACTGCAAGGGTGTGATTTTGTTTAAGTTGATTGAAATATGCAACAAAAAGCATTTTTGGTTGCCTTGCACACACAATTACTGATCAGAAACTGATCAAGTGTTAATGATGAGAACCTTATTATACAACGAAATTATTTATTGTGTACGAGTCCTAGTTTGTTGGATATGATTGTAAACTCCTTTATCCCCAAAGTTCTCTAAAGTTTCAAATCATGACCTACCATAACAGTTCATTTATTAATAGTTGAAATCAATTACTCTTTCTTATCAATTTGTTGTTTTGTTCATAAATAACATAGTTTAATATAATTTTCAATAGGTGAACGACTTAGTACCATGAGGTCATCCGGTGAAGAATGGATAGAAGATGTACCACCAATGCAATCACCCAGAAGTAATTTTAGCTGTTGTGTTCTCGAAGACAACATAATTGTAATAGGAGGTTTCAATGGTAAATTAATGTAAATATGAGATTATTAAAGGAGGAGAAGTCCCTTCATTTTGACTTTTCTGTAGGCCTTAGAACATTAGTGATTTATTCAATTGTTAATTTATGAGTGGATGTATTCATTCAGATATAAATTTAGATGATACCACTGTTTATTTATACCGCCTTCCTCTTCAAAGCCAGGGTATAGTGTACGACAGGTGGATGGACATGGGGAGAGAGACAAAAAAAGGTTATACAACTTTGAGAACACCGAGGTCATGATTGCCATGGCCTCAAATTTATTTGGAAAGACAAAGAGACATTAGGTTTGAATATATATATATTGAATATATATACATCAATTAAATGTGTAACCTAGACGTCCATACCCTTGTGATTTCTGGGTTGCGATGAGCCCTATGTTAATAGGATTGGTAATATATAGTAACATAAGGTGAAATAAGTAACCATCAGAAAGAGGTGAAGAACTGTTCCAAACTACAGTCAACAATAATATTTATAATTTGCAGGGTTCAAAGAACAATTACTGATTGAAAATTAATATTATCAGCATACTGCTACCTGTACATCAAGCAATAATGGTTCCTCAAAAGTATATGTCTTAACTTTCAATTCATATGTTTACTCTTATTTCACCTTGGCTTTACATGTCAGTTAAGAGTAGGGGCCTGAACTCGGGGGAATCATACCAAAATGCTGAGGGAATAAGCCCTTGAAAATCATTCCTATTCCTAAGTCAAAAATCTATTGAGCCACTATTGCTTGGTCGACCAATTCATATGTAACAATTATTTTGAATGCTTATCCAAGTATTTAAATACTTTAAATCCTAAACATACTTGGTAGTAGGTTATAATTTAGTTGATTTGAGAAATTTTAGGGAATTCCACTACCGCGATGACTGAGATGTTTGACGGGCAGATATGGTCTCCATTGTGCCCGATGAACATGAACCGATCAGCACTTGCAGTCAGCATATGTCATGGTCTTCCAAATACTATTGAGTACAGCCTGTTACATAAAATGGCCGGAGAAAGGATGAGCGCTATGGGATGAAAATTATTATGCAATTGTGCTACGTAAGTCTACTTAAATATCTTTAATTCATGATAGCAGAACCATCCACTTTAGAAAGTGTAATTGAGATATTTACCTAATGATTTAGCTATGTAACTAATTGTAAATTAATTCACAGAAAGACGCACGAAAAAATCTTATTAGTTATCAATAGTACAAATTTCAAGAATCCCTACAACAAAGGAATGCTTTCTATGACCCATTTTTCTACATTTTAGAATGAATAAATAAAGTGCTAAACATGAATAATAATGCATGAAATAAAAATACTGTAACAGTAATTGGTGTTCCATTTATCATATTACACATATATTACAATGAATTTGATTTAATTTCTTCTTACAAATAAGCATATAAGTCATACTATTTTTAAAAGAAGTATATTTTTAGAAGTTTAAAAAACAAAACAAATATAAAATGAATATTTTTTAATTAATCTATTTCAAAAATTTATGGCCTAATTTGTATTTTTTTAAATGTTATGCAGTAACATATTTTCCTTATAATAAAATAGATTTGAATCCACAGTACAATCATAGAATTATGACATGAATACTTAATTAAGATTTATAAAGAACAATATTATGCACACTGGAAAAAAATTATTCTAGATATAAACATCTACGATGTGTAAATTCGGTGCCTAGGCTATACTGTTTTAAAAGTAACTCTGCTCCCAAGGGCATCATAATGTCGATTACCATTACTTAGCCTTCACCATTATAATGCATTCAGCCCTTAATAGATTGGTAATACTTTGAAAATTAATTGAAGGATTAAAAACAAAAAGGAAATATGTCTAATAAGGGATCGATAATTTAGTCCACCTTTCGGTCACAAAAGGTAAGATGAAAATGTATTTATTAAATATCCTCAATTAGTAATCAAAAATTCTAACCTTACCTTTTATTAATTCTAGTTATTGGAATGACAAGACATTAATATGAATGATTGTGCTTGAGAAATAAATCATACAAATTGTGAAGAATGACAATAAGATTTTTATTAAATACGAGAGGAATATCATAAATAAAGAAAAAACAAAATAACAATAACAAAAATGCATAATAGATTACATCAATTATTCTCTTCTAATAGAGAATATAAAAAGGAACATACGAGGGTGGTCTGAAAAGTTTCCGACCTCAACATAAAGATAGCAGCAGTCGTAAATAAAAGCTAGTGAATTTCGTTGTTCATCTGTTGACAGTTACTCACCAAAGTTTCAAACATTTTGGACGCGCAGTTGTTGTGTAACAGTCGTTTGAGTGAGTCGATGTGAGTGTTTTTATGAAAATGGACAAAATCGAGTATCGAGCTGTCATTAAATATTTGTTTTTGAAAGGCAATACGCCTACGCAAATCAAAGATGAGTTGGATTCTGTGTATGGGGACTCTGCACCATCATTTACCACAGTGAAATTTAGGGCAGCTCAATTTAAACGTGGTCGTAAGAGCTTGGGAGACGATGAGCGTTCGGGATGTCCAAAAACTGCAACTACCGACAGTTAAATAATCTTGTTCGAGGATAGTATTTTAGAAAACTTTATTATGAATAACATTCAAAACACTGGTATATATACAAATATTAATGAATTACATCACTAGAACATTCCTCGACGAAGGTTTAAGGACAAGTGTCGGGTTTTTGGGTGTGGGTTGCTGGATGCAGGTAGTTTTAGGGCTAGACGGGTTGTAAAAGAGGGACAAATACAAAGGAAGGGTTGACCTTCCTTGACTGAAGTACACATTTTTAGCTAAAAATGAATATTACATAACTGACGAAAACATCGCCAAAGTTCACCAAATGGTGCTAGACGACCGCCGAATTAAAGTGAGAGAGATAGCAGAGGTTATGAACATGTCAAAAGAACGTGTTTGTCACATATTAAATCAACATTTAGAGATGAGAAAGCTGTCCACGTGTTGGGTGCCGTGTTTGCTCACGTTAGACCAAAAACGAGTTTGAATGAACATTTCCAACGCTCTGTTGGCGCAGTTTAGGTGCAATAAATCCGAGTTTTGGCGCCGATTAATTACTGTGGATGAATCTTGGATACACCACTCTACGCCCGAAACAAAAATACAGTCCAAACAGTGGACTGCAAAGGGGGAACCGGCTCCAAAAAAAGTAAGAACTGTTTTTTTCGGCTGGGAAAGTGATGGCGACTGTTTTTTGGGATAGTCATGGAGTTATTTTAATCGATTATCTTCAAAAAGGAAGCACCATTACAGGAGCATACTACGCATCATTACTTGACAAGCTGAAGGCAGAACTTGCGGGGAAACGGCCACATTTGCAGAAAAAGAAAATCCTGTTTCACCAAGACAACGCACCGTCTCACACCTCAGCGGTTGCCATGGCGAAAATCCATGAATTACGGTTGAAACTGCTTGACCATCCACCTTACTCACCAGATCTAGCCCCAAGCGATTTCTTTTTGTTCCCTCATCTTAAAATTGCGCTCGGGGACAGAGATTTTTGTCAAATGAAGAGGCAATCACCTTCGTGAACGATTATTTTGCAGAGAAAAACGCCGAGTACTATTTGGACGGGTTACAGAGATGGGAGCATCGCTGGGAGAAGTGTGTAGAGTTACAAGGAGACTATGTTGAAAAATACAAAAAAAAATTCTGAAAAAACGTCTTTTATCTTTGTTAGGTCGGAAAATTTTCATACCACCCTCGTATGTTATTACTTCAAAGAAAAAATTGCTGTTTTATAACAAATTCATAGATAAAACATTGATCAATTACTCTTAACTTTACACTTGTTATTTATTGAATTCCATTCATCACTATACTAAGAAAACTAACATATTCATTTGAATTAACTCTAATTATGAGATGGTATTAACATAAACTGCCAACATATACGGTATATTGTAAATTACAAACTCATTGTGACCTCTATTCATCAACTCTACTAATAATAAACCACGGCTTCACTCCCCCATGAAGTCGTCTAGGACCATAGTCATCAGTCTCCAGAGATATCTAGTTCCAACCAGCAAGTAATCTCAGCAGAAGTCACCAGAAAAGTGAGAAGTTCATGATTTGCAAGCCAACCAAGAGCAAGGGCCTCATCACAAAACTAAGAAGACCTTCCTTTTGTCTTCCCCGTTGCCTTATACACAGCCCTTCCTTCACTGTCTCCCTTTACAAGGGGGATGGCATCTCAGAGTAAAAAGAGCATTTGTTTAACAATTCTCTTGACAAGCAAGTCAGAAGAAATATAATTTTCATTTCAGCTTCATTTCAGTGGGGGTTACGGCTTTTATCCTTCACTCTAGGCAGGTAACTACTTATTATATAGCTATGGTATAGCTTGAAACTCCATGCTTCCTTTTTTTACTACTAGCCAAGGCAGATAGAGGTCTACTATCTCTCCATCAAACTTTCTCCTTTATGGGAGTGGCAAAACCCCTTAGTGATATAAATATGGTTGGGTATATGTCCTGGCCTCATGTCTCTTACCCCTAAGGGTAACTGTGTTTTGTCGACACCAGGTTGGTTTCTACTTTTTCACAAACTATATATTCACAATTATTATAAAATGAAATTTTCCTTAACTTTTCATAAGATATAGAGTACATATTCTACGATATCTTATAACCTTCAAAGTACCAAATATTTCTATGGTTTCTTTCTTATGTGATAATTATTTCTGATGTTGCTTTTATAATTACTCAATTCTTCAAAAAAAAAATACTCCATTTAGACTGGAAGGATTATAATCTGTGCATAGGCCACATTCATTTAACAACACCAATTGAGATTAACATTATTTCAAGGGCATTATTTAACCTACTTCATTGGCTATGTATTGTGTCCAGTGAAACATTTGAATGCTTAAATAGTCTGTTTGATATACTTTCTGATATTAATTATTGCCCTTGATGCTATCTTTCACAGATGTATGAACCTTCTCAAAATTTAAATACCAACCAAAAATGATCTTAATCTTCAATTCAAGTTGCTATTTTACCTTTTTTTTTTTCAAAACGATTTCTTGGTGGAGTAATGATCTTTGCATTTACAATAATATGGGATATATTGTACTGTAATAATATGGGCTGAACCATATCAGAATATGTAAATTTTTATTTGAAAATAGTTATTTACCGGAAAATGTAAAGTATAAGTGGGGGCTTAGTGGAAGTCGATCAACGATGCAAAGGTTGGAGTGTGGAAAGCCGGAAAGAAAGACGAAAACAAGCGGGGAGTGTTTTCCCAGCCGGCAATGAAAGAGCACTATCGTCTCGGCACTGTCGCATCAACATTTAGTTATATGGAGTTATATGGCCATTTTCACATTATTGTGACCATTTTCGAGGAAATGCAATTGTATTATGAGTACTCAATAATTGTCTTGAAATTTGCATACTCTCTCTTGATTAAACTACCGTGACAATAAAATAAATCTTCCACTTTCTTTGATGTTCTGCTTGCTCACCAGAGCTCATCTGAAAATACAGGCACTTGGATCCTTTCCCAGACGTTGCTGCTCATTATTATTCACATTCTTTAAAAATAGTAAGGCACTCACACCATGTGTATCTTCCATCTCTCCACCTGAAGCAAAACTTCTAACGGCCTGCCCTACATATCTATGTCACAATATCATTCTGCCCAACAGTCAGTCCACTCACACAAGAAAGTAGTCCCTGCTACATTATGAGCTTTCCCAAACTTACTCAAAATTCACCAGTTCTTCCGAATTTCACAACCTTCTATGTTCAATCACTTTGATCCACTCCAATTTTTTATATTTTATTTTCACTTCTTCCAAATTACTTCTTAGCACAATAGTAATCACATTTGACAAACAGCATAGTCAGCAATCTTAACCTAACTTAACAGATCTACTGTAACAATTAACGAAAACCACTTAACCAGAACAGGTGTATCCATAAACTAAAATATAGGATTCAATTAAACAATTCTTTACAAATTATATTCTAGTATGACAACTGAAACCTCCTTAAAAATAACATTCTAATGTTAATGTTCATTTGTGGTGGCCCATAATCTATTAGGTACTGACAGTCAGTGAATGATGTTTAGTTTGACAATATTTACAGTTCTAGAATGTAAAATGTAATTTAGAGTACATATTACAAGATAGAGAGTACAAGTCCTTGTTTAATTATTTTATCAGACATTGTAATGCTTCTTTCTAACATCTTTTTTGTGTTTCTTGACAAATTAAGTAGAGTATATTTTTTGAGAGAACAGTCAAATAATCATTACAGAAAAAGTACAGTAAAGTTAGATAACTTACCTTACTTAGTTAACTTAACTAATAGTCAGTTGACTATTCAAAATTATCAATAATGATAGTCTTTATGATTCTCTTATGATTACTAAAATATTTTTATAAAAATGTTTATAGATTTTTATATCGAGGTCATTTTATTTATATATACACTTCAACGTAGTTTGACGCGAAATTCCGACGAGACTGATTTTATTTTGTGTGTTTAGGATCATCCTAAAAATGGAAAACCAAAACGAACATTATCGACACCTCATGCTTTTTTATTTTAAAAAAGGCAAGAAAGCAGTGGAAACTTGCAGGAAGATATGCGCCGTATACGGAGAGGATGCTGTTACAGAACGTGTGTGCCAGAAGTGGTTTTCTAGATTTCGATCGGGAAATTTATTCGGTTCAAGACGCACCTCGCTCCGGCCGGCCAATTGAGATTAACAGCGACAAAGTGAAGGAATTAGTCGACACCAATCCCCGTTATACAACCAGGGACACAATTATCCTCAAAATATCCAAATCGAATGTTGAAAACCATCTGCATCAACTTGGCTACGTGAGCAGGCTCGATGTTTGGGTTCCCCATCAACTTAGTGAGGCTAACCTCGCCCAAAGGATTTCCAACTGCGATTCGTTGCGGAAACGTGTAGAAAACGATCCTATTTTGAAGAAAATGATGACAGGGGACGAAAAGTGGATCGTCTATAATTATGTGGAGCGCAAACGCTGGGGGAAACACGGTGAATTACCACAAACAACCCCCAAAGCAGGACTTCACCCAAAGATGGTTATGCTCTCAATTTGGTGGGATTGGTACATAGCCTATTTTTTGTACATTTTATCACTAACCATGCTAAACCTTTGGAGCTCTATTCCCAGCAATATTCATTGTTGATCAACTCTTCTAATCTTTAAATCCTGGCATTACCATTTCTTTATCTCCCTCGAATTTAACAATTCATAATTCTTCATCATTATTCTGTTTATTTATTTTTCATTCATCCCATGTTCTTGTCCCCCTTATAATTATTCCTATGTTTTCTTTATTTTTTTCTCTTCTACTCATTTTTCTTGTTTCAATCTCATAGTTTGCAGTCATCGCACATAGCTCCTTTATTATAAATAAGCTTATTTAATTTCTATTCAAATCCTTATAATGTTATGTATTTCTTTCTTTTTTTTTGTCAGCTTAACATTCCTTTTTGTTTCTTAGGGACAAATGTCCCAGAATAAAGTGTTTTCATTTAATTATTTGAATTTTCAATTCTTGCTTAGCAGAGCTAAATTTATTTCTTAACACTAGACAGTCCCTTTGCAGTGCAGTGCCGAGAAAGAATTTTTCCATTACTTATGTATTACAGCTCTTATCATAAAGATCTGGCTATTTAATAAAAAATAATTATTATTCCTTCAGCTCAGTGTGTTTATTTCTTATACATACTTTTATATGGTAAAAAAATTATAATCTAGGCAAAGAAGAAAAAAAAAAGTAAGAAATATATCGAAATTGGCGTAGCACATCAGACAAACTATTGGCTATTCACTAATTAACTAATTATTATGCAAAGGAAAAATATAGTGATAAAGCTGGGATTATTTTTTCAAATATATTCTCTTCAAAGTCTTTTTTTCCTGTGTAACATTTATATTTCAAGATTTAAAAGTTTCTTTATCACTTGTTTCATCATCAGTTGTTAGGTTTTCAGCTGTTTTGATGAAACAATATATTGTATATTAGGAAATTGAGGAGATTTGATTGTAATAAAAAAACCCAAACAATTCAATGGTATTGTGTTTATACCTAAAAGTTTGAAGGAAGGGTAATATTTTTGAAGCTCATACTTTAGAAATTCACATTCTTCACCTAATTTGTTCATTTGTTGTTCCAGTTGAACTATCTTTGCCTTCAGCAACACCTCTTCTTTTATTCTATCATTTAGCTAGAAAAAATTGTTATTATGGACACGAACATCTAGTCAAGTAAATAGAATCATTGTAAATCGAGTTGGTTTTGTTTTTATTTTGAAATTTACCTTTCCCAAAGATTTTATAAACACAGAGGTTCAGAATGTAGCAGTCAAAGGTAATGTAAGGGTCATTTTAAACTGATGATTGATAAAGCAAACCTGCACATTCCAAATCCAAGCCAAAGTTTATCTATTTAAATAATATCTGGGCAAAAACAAATTGGTTTTAGAAACTTTTCACAAGTCTTAATTCACATATTATTTAATTATGTTAACTATTATCCAATGATTACACTGCTTTTATAAATGTTATCTTTATGTTTAACCATCTTGCAATAATCTTCAAATCATAAAATCCACGGGAAAGTCAACCCAATATATTTTAGTTTAATAGCATTCCTTTTCGGTTAGGTATCATGGCCCTTTTGTCCTCTAAATACAACAGGAAGTGAGTGTTATCATAAATGGTCACTAAATATTACCTAATGATGGGATTTCTCATGTTGCCATGCCTGACATAACATGATTTTACTCTTAAAGGGTCAGTGAACTAGAGATGAAAAATGTGAAGGGACAGTGAATGAAAGTGGGCCATTTCTGAAAAGGGAGTACAGAAAGGGCTTAAACTCTAATAAAAAAAGAAGAAAAATATTTCAGAATAACACGTGGCCTATTTTCTTGTCCAATTTACCATTAAATTGTACTTTTATCATTGTATCAATTAACTGCAAGATTACCTCTTTCTGTACGTTTTTACAAGCTTCTTCTTGGTGTTTAAAAGAAGCTATTATCTTTTCACTGCTCTCAAGCTTTTCTCGCAGCGTAAGTTCATTCTGATTACATTTACTTATTTGTTTCTTTAGGCTTTTTAATGTCTTCTGCTGCTCGGCAAGTACTATTTCTTTGCTTCTAGATTCATTTTCTAATTCCTCAACTTTTTTATGAAATCTTGAAATTTTCCTTTAAAAAAAATATAATGTAAAGAATCAAACCTTACCATGATGGTTCCTTGACTAATTTACAATCTCCGATAATAGATATTTCGCTATTAGATGCTCTGCTTGGGATTAATGAAATTCAAACTCAATTTAAATTAAAAGTGAGACCATTTTTGCCAGAAAAATCAATCTTTAAATTTGGAGTAACTGAATCGATTATAGTTACAGCATAAAACATATTACTAGAAAATTTATAATATAATTAAACAGCTTAAAAAAACTCAAGAGTAAACAAAAACAGTTAACCTAATGTTTATATATATATTGTTGTTTTTATTTAATTTGATTTATTTTAAAATTTAATCTGAGGTTTATAGTTCTTGTTAATATAAAAAGAAAACTCTGGCAAAAAGGAAAATCCGATTTTACAAAATTCACCCTAATTTATTTAAATACACTACAATAACTTCAATTTTCAACAAATTTTATAATTTACCTTTACATTTAACTCTAGAATGGCCAGATTTACTAGTAATTGTATATATTCTTCTTCTTGTTTCTTTACTTTAACTTGGTTTGCCATGCTGTCAGTAATATCCACTTCTGTCTCTTTTTCTTCAATTTTCACTATTTTATTCATTTATTAGTTTAAATGAATCAAGCCAGGAGGAGAGTAAGATGGGAAAGATGTTGAGATTAATATTTGAAGAAAATAAACGAAATTTTGGAGAAAATTTTAACAAATTATTCGATGAAATCGATAAATTGGCAGATGAAAATAATCAAAACTTTTTAAAAATTGACAAGCAATTTGAAATAATTGAACAAAAGTTACAAAACTCTTACAAAGATTTGAATGTAAAACTTGATGAAAAAACATCTTTTAGAAACGGATTTAAAAACAGAACTAGAAAATCAAAGAACTGATTTAGAAGAGTATAAGTTGGAAACAGAAAATAAATTTGATAAATAAATAACATGGATAAGTAATAAATTGGTAGATCAGGAACAAAAATTGATTAGTGAATTAGAGACATATAAAAAAGAAAGTATTGATAAAGGTAATAAAATGGAGAAGGAAGTGGAGGATATAAAAAGTATAATGGAGCAAAATACAATTAAAAAGTCAAGTAACTCTAGTGAACCTAAATTGGTAACTGATCGTGATATAATACAAGTAATAGATAGTCATAATAAGTTAGATTTTCAAAAATTTTAAAAATCTGACCAGGTAGAAATTTTAAATAAATTAAAAAATACAATAAGTCAAAGTTTGGATTGGAATAAATTAGAATTTAAAATTTCAGCTCATTTAATTTAATGAGTGAAATATCTTTTTGCTGGTTTAATTTGAGCAACATGAAAATTAATAAATAGAAGGACTTTGAAAACAATTTCAGGGATGTTTTTTGTGCCAAGGATTATAATTATAAAAAAAAAATTATTTTCATTATTATGAAAATAATACTAATCGGATGATATGTAAAAACTTGAAAATTGAAGTTATTGTAGTGTATTTAAATGTTAGAATGTTTATTTGTACAATAAAATTTGTAAATATGTTGAAATCTGTATAAAAATTGAAACTTAAAATTAATTGAAAACCTTATTATAAAATGATGTCAATCGAACACATGTAAAAACTTGAAAATTGGAGTTTATTGTATTGTATTTAGATGTTCGAATGTTGATTTATACAATCAAATTTGCAAATATGTTAAAATCTATATAAAAAATAGAAAATTAAAATTAATTTAAAACCTTATTATAAAATAATGTCAATCGGACACATGTAAAAACTTGAAAATTGAAGTTATAGTAATATAGTTAAATGTTAAAATGTCTGTATGGTACAATTACATTTGTAAACATGTAAAATTTTGGTGACACATATTTTGATATTGTAATTTAGTTGTAAGAAAATGCAAATGGTTGAAGTGCTTCAAAAGTGAAGTGAAATAAAACATTTTTTATCGACAAGCTCAAAAAATTTTTTAAATCGGAGCGGACCCATATGTTGTGATATTTGACTTGTGAAATTTGAATTTGAAAAATTAGCGGGCATAAAAGAGCGGCAAATGACCAGTGGAAAGAGTGGAGGAGATGAGAAAAAGGAGGGAGAGGAGTTAGTTGTTGTCCTGTTCTGATAAAAGAAGGAAGGTTAGCGTTATTCCATTAGTGAAAGCATGTGGGAAAGTATTGAAATTTGAAGAAAAATGAACAATTTTTATTTAATAGCGATTAGGAACATGGAAGAACATTATTAGGAAGAATAATTTTATCCAGAGAAGAATGATTGAAGAGATAGAAGTGGATATTACTGACAGCATAGCAAACCAAGTTAAAGTGAAATAACAATAAAAGAATATATACAAACTAGTAAATCTGGCCATTCTAGAGTTAAATGTTAAGGTAAATTATAAAATTTGTTGAAAATTGAAGTTATTGTAGTGTATTTAAATAAAATGAGGGTGAATTTTGTAAAATCTGATTTTCCTTTAGCATGAGTTTTCTTTTTATATTAACAAGAACTTATAAACCGCAGATAATAGATTAAATTTTAAAAATAAATCAAATTAAATAAAAGCATAACAATATATATATGTATATCTAAATTACATATGTAATATCAGTAATCATCTAATTTACTTGATGAACATCCAGTTTCATTTATATTTAAATTTTATCAAGTGACTGTTAATAAATACTTACATTTCATATTTTGGCATGATATCATTTATGTCACTGACTTTTTCTGATATCTGTTGATTTATTTTAGCCTTTTCAGCTTGTGATTCTGTTTTTAAATTGCCACAATCTTCTAGTGCATATTTTGAAGGTTTGCTAATTTTCTCTGTTAAGAATGTTTGTGTTAATTAATTCTTATTATTATTACATTTCACCTAGCTCATAAATATTTACAATAACAGCTGCAAGATTAATCCATAGTCCATTCTTAATTTTTTTTTATATTCGGTCAATCATTATTGAATATTTAATATTGTTTATTGGAATAAATCAGTTAAAAGGGGTGTGGTAGGTTACGGTAAATAAAAGAGAATGGAAGAGGCAAAAGATGGAGGTACAAAATCTTTGCTTCCTAGTAAACATTTGGCAAACAAATCTTTATCTTGGAAAATTGCTAATAAATAAACAGTATAAAAAAATTGAACTTGTTATTGAAAGCTGTGCAAAATAGAAAGAATGTGTACCTCTTAGAATAACAAAAATAACATTTAAAATTAACTAGGCAACAAAGATAACATTACATTTATTTAATTTAGTTGAGGCTACATTTATTTACATGAATAGTATTCTATACCTTTGAATTCCAAATGAAACAAAAAAACACATACAATGATGGTGAAATAATGGTAAGTTGATAGCAAGTAAAGGCTAAATTATAAATACTATGAATTGTATTCAATGTATTCAAACAAATGATTAAATTTACTTAACAAAATTTGTAATTATATAAATTTTCTGTAAAGATAGTGACTTAGTTGCTCCAGCCTTCTAGACATAAAATTCTCTTTAAACATTCATTTTCTTAATGAGAAAATAAATATGGGATAAATTAAATTGGTGGAAAGTGTTAATTCTAAATGTTTTTAAACATTTATAGAAATTGTGTTTTTATATCAATATAATCTTTTACTAAGTCTTTAATTTTAATTATTTACTTATTGATGGTCACTGTAGTCCATGAAGAGCCTTGGCCTCTGACTGCAACTTATTCCACTTGTTCTCTGTGAAACTTTTCCAGCTGTGCACTCTCATGGTCTTCAGATCAGTTTTTACTGGACCTTATATTTACCTGAAGACTTTCTTCTCTGAAACTCACAGCAATCTCTTGCTCTCTATAGTCTGAACCCATGCTTCACTACCAAAGATTATTATTGGCTGACATCGGTCTTCAATATTCTTTTATCTGTCCTGAATTTACTGTCTTCCTATAAGTTGCATTGCTGACTTTCAGAATATCTCCAGGGCACCTGCTAACACTACCAGTGTCCTTGCTGAAATACGCCTTCAAGATAACCCGAGTATTGAGTCATGAAATTGAAAATCATTGTTCCTGGTTTGGTCTTTATTTTTCTGATGGCAAACTCAAGAATTGGATCAAATACCAGTACTCAAAATCAAAATAGGTACTCCTATTATTATGGTAGGCTGAATAGGCTCTAAATCCCTTATTAATCCTTAAAACTGTGGGACAAATTTTTTTACCTTGACCTTGACTCACAGAAAAGACTTTATTAACTGCTCCCAATAGAGATACCCCCCCCCCCCCCCCGATAGTGGTTGCTGTCCATCTTCTTTCCTTTTTTGTATATCAGGCAGATTAATGCCCCCAATCATTTTTTGGGCATTTCCTCGGTGATCCAAATGTCAAACAGCAAGTTTTAGATTTATTTTCAGGTTTTTATTCCCAAATATTTTATCATATTGGATTACGTCTTTTTTTATTTTCCTACAATCTTATCATTTTCCAATTCTGTGATTATTTCTTATCACTTCCTCAATTTCTGGTGGAGTTTATTCTTACTCTGCTGCCCTCTCTCAAGAGTCTAGTTGGTTAGTTAGTAGTTTAGTTAGTTCAGCCCCCTTCTAGGGTTCATTATTTTCATTATGCTCATTTGTATTATGCTATTTGAAGTTTCTGGACCTTTTTTTTTTTTTAATTTTTCTACATAAATTACAAGATTTCTTGGTCGTATCTTATGAAGTCTGACCTTAGCATAAAAATGTTTCATAAATCTTGACAATGTTATAGAATTCCTACATTCTTTTGCTCTGTGATGGTCTTACATTTTTTTTTATATGCATCTTATTCCTTCTCTCTCTTTTTCTTCTTACACAGTTTTTGGTACAATCATGTACCCTTACATTTAATAACATATCTATTTACATAAGTTAGTTATTAAATATACAAATTTAAGTTGATATATCAAGTTATAAATAGAACTTATATTTGTTTAATTGAACTTGATTCCTCAAATTATCTCACAACAAAAAATAATGCAGAAAATTACAAAATCATTGGAAACTATTGGAATCTACTGAATCAAATTACATACAATTTGATGGATGGGTTCTGTAAAATGTAAAACAACTGAAAATATTCATGCTAAATTTGGAATAAATACTGCTTACTGCCTGCCTTAAAAGAAAGTTCCCTGAGCCTAATCAATTTCTATCTCCTTAGAATTAGAAATCTTTTTAAACAAATATTGATAAGAACTTACCAAAGAAAAATTGTTTAGGGTCACGTCCCAAACTCTCATCCCATGCCCCCTTTATCGTCCAAATTGAGCAATTTGTATATCCTGTCTTATATAGTTATTATCATGAAATTTCAAAACATATTTAAAACATTGGGGCACAGAAAACTATCAAAATAACATGATAGAATGTATAATTAATAAGTTATGTGATCTTGCCTAATTCTTGATGTCAATTTAAACTTTTGCCAAACTATATCCTTACCACTATTATCTCTTTTTTCTGCTTCAGTGTTCCTCTTTCTTCCTTCAGCCTTCAGTTTATTTTCTAATTCCTCATAACGCTTCTTCTCTTTGGCTCTCTCCTTCCTCCAATTTGTTAGTAGCTTGTCAGTAATCTCTGTCAGCTGTCCAATGTCGGTTGCGAGTGCTTTGCACCACTCTGACATGGCCTCCCAATTAGTCATATCATGTACTTTAGAATGCATCTGATCTCTGTGGATAAGTAACATATCTGTTCAGAAACAAATTAATAATATAATAAAATTTATTAGGACAGCTTTTATTATATTTAATTAAAAAGCCACCAGAAGGTAGTCTCTAGCTATTAAAACAGTAATAAGTAATTATAACAATAAGTGAAAGTCATCAATAGAGGACTAATTTAGAATTGAATTGTTAAAAATGATATATTTTTATACATAATGCTTTGAGTACTTGGGGGTTTATGAAAGTGTGGGTCAGTTGTTCATTTGTAAGCTTTTAAGCAATGACCAACTACTTCCTTAATTTATTTAAAGTATTTTTAAGATGATTTTATTGCTTATCTGGATTTACTAAATATTGTTTTTTATTTATATTAATAGCATAATGTAATAGTACTCAGCTATAATTGTTCTTTTGGTACCAAAATATTTTTTTGGAAGGTTTGTTATATAGATTAATATATGGCCTAGTGTGGTTAAGGGAAGAAGGATATAGTTTTATTTTTTAAATGTAGTTTTATTGACAAACCTGTGTTATATTTTAATTCTCAGAAGAGATACTGTTGCAGGCTTAACAGGGTCCATCAAGAGCTATCCCCTTTAAATTAATACAATCTATCAACACCAATTGAAAATAAAGCAATGTTGACTTAAAGAAGCAGGAAATCACAAACTTGCTCCAATAAATGTTTTAAACATTTTTCTGGGATCATTTTCATAATTTTAAATAGAAAATGTAGTATAACTGTCATAATGGCCTAGTAAAAAAATGGCCTTAGCTCTTTTTTTATTTCATTTTTTGGCTCACATTAATAATCACTATGGACACACTATATGCATCCTTATAGTAAACATCTCATACATTAGCTCTTCTTGAGTTTGAAGCCTCTTGTTTCGATCCTTTTTTTTTCAATAAGGTTACTTTCAATAGCAAACAATAAGGTTGCTTATAATATTCAAATTATTGTTCACCAACCACATAAACTCTGAACAAAAAATGGACATCTATGTGCTTCTAAAAGCTTTAGATGCTGCTTTATAGATTTTAACATCTTTACTTAGCTTAACCACTGATGAAATAAGATATTTTTGCAAACTAAAGATAATAATTACTCAACATAAACAAGTTATTCTAGTCACTGGTTAACATATGAATAGTTTTTGTGTTGTTCTGTATTAATGTAGTTTCTGTTCCTCCACCTTGTTATGATTCATATTTCTTCTTCGACTGATGAAGATTCATTATAACAACTACAATTTGGGCTGCATGGGCAGCAAATTTCAGAGTCATCACTGCTGTGACATCCTGAATCATTGGGGCAGCATGGGCAACAAGATGAATTGATACATTCTGGGCAGTCATAAGAGCACGGAGAGCTGTCTCTTGCACAGCAAGAAGATACACAATTGCACTGATAATTGCTGCATGGAAGAGAAACTTGTCTAGGACAGCCTTGAGAACAGGGAGGGTCGATACTTGTTTCAGATTTGCAACTGATCCCCCCTGACCTCTTAGGACAGCTGGCAGAGGTGTTTTCTGCACAACCTGCCTTTGAGGTATTATCAGATCCAATGACTTCTGTGGTTTGAGAACCAACAGTATTGACTGCTTCTATGTTAGTTCCAAGTCCGATTGAGCCGCTGTCGGTTCCAATAGCCTCTGGCGATTGAGAACCAACAATATTGGCTGCTTCCCCGTTAGTTCTATGTCTAATTGTAAGTCCTTGCCTTCTTGATATCTTAGAGCTTGTGGAAGCATTTCTACCTTGGCGTGGGTGCTTAGAGTGATGAGGCTGTTGCTGCAACATTCCCTGACGTCTTGACTTAATGCATTGTCTAGATGACCTATGTTTCTTCCTTGCTATAACTCTCATATCCAATTCCGCTCTCTTCTTACACCTTGACCTTTGATCCTTTTCAAAATCCTCCATCTTCAGCAACCTATACCCTGCAATACCAAATATATTTATGAAAAAAATTATGTTAGTTTATTTAGATGTGATAGCAAGAAAAAAACACTGTTATTGACTATGAGTATTATTCTATTTGAGATTGTAAATGAATTGAAATGATACAAAGGTGGTAAAACATACTTTACAGATAGTACACTACTCTCCGTCACCTCATGGACTTTGCAGAACAGCTCCACCTTAGACACCAGCTGCTTGATGAGCTCTTGGGAGAGATAGCAACTTTCGCAGCTGTCCAACGAAAGTACCTGTGTTTGGGTCTCAATACTGGCACTGCCTCTATCGCTCTCTTCAAATATTGTGTTCAGTTCCTGGAGGCATTGTCTGTTTTTTTAAACTTACTAATGAATATACTTAAATATAGAAGTAGAAAATCATTTTATCTAAGTTTTACTTCAGATTTTATGTATCATGTTTAGGACCATAAGGATGTAACCAAAATGCCCTATGATTTTCTTAAAGTTATGTTGATTTTGACTCAATCACAAAAGAGACTGAATATAAGAACTGCCTGGTGTAAATGTGGCAACAACATTAGAGTTATTTTCATTTTATCCCAAATGTACTATTATTATTTTCAAACCTTATTTTATTTTTTATTTTAAGTTACAGAAGAAATGTTATACTTAGTAAAGATTTTTCTTGACACTACTTTTTTTGTATATTCTCATAGAGCAAATACAATTATGGTATGGGGGCCTTACAAAAGCAAATTATGGAAATCATTTTTGGCACTTTTTTAAAATATTTCATGGAAAAACAAATCGGTTGATCTATGTGAAAACTTTTTTTTTACTCCAGTAGAAAAATAGAAACGATTATAAAAAAAAATGGAGTTTTTAAACTAATAATAATTTTTTTCTAGGCTCCTGAGAAAAAACGCTAGGAAACATGTCAATCAAATATTTCTCAACCGAGTATCACCGAAAACAGTATAATTGAAATCGGCAAACTCATGACCATAGTAAGCCCTCACCTTATAAGCTGGTTTCCCTTATCAAATATATCTTGTTTTCTATTAAAAATGTTCTCTAGTTCAGGAAATACTATTCTGCAGACAGAATGTCGAATTAACCATATTTTAATGACTTTTCATATTTTTAGATTTATAATATATGCTGATTATTTGTTGATTTAGAATATAAAGAAAGCAAATTTTTCAGCTCACTATGTATGTGCTTTCAGTTGATATTATCAATTGCTTACTGACAGGAACAAGTAATAAGTATTTCTTAGACTTTGTGTATAACTTGCAATGTTTTTTGATGCAACATCTTTGAAATTATTTTGATACTGATCCCAAATAAAGTTATATCTCAAGAAATTTGAAAATTGTATAAAATCTACATACATCGCACAATTAAGTCCAAATACAAGAGTAGGATGTGCCAAAAGCAATGGGAAAGGGCTTGAGCTAAATCACTGAGGCTGCTATTAAGGTGGTGATTGACTGGGTGACTGTCGAAATTGCTTGAAAATACAAATACACATTGTGGGTAGACAAAGTTGTTTTCATTACAGACTTTTTAATTATTTATTTTGTTTTCAACTAACCTTTCTTCCTTGTTTATTTCAAAAACCGCACTATTCATTAATTTAGTATGTTACACAAACTTAATGATGTATAAATGTATGTATGTCACTCACAGTTCTGATACTCTCACTCGTCAAAAACTTTATCCTATTCCAAACAGTGTAGGCCAGAGCTGGCAAGCTGAGGTGAGGGGTATACACTCCTCTGTGCTTGTTAAATGCACAAATCACTTTCGGAGAGAGCCCGATGAACTCCAATAGTAGCTCTAGGTAGAGTTTCAACCTGAAAACAAAAATTCAACTCAAGTATGCTGTTATCCTAAGTAAATGATTTTAAAGGCAGTTTTAATGACTTGTAATTATAGCTAATTAAAATCCCAACACACGACCCATATTATTCTTAATCGCAACGAGATATTTAATGTCCTTCACAATATATCAGGAAAGTCTTTATTTTTTAATAACTAAGTAATCGATGAATGATGCTTCATAATTTTTCATTGGAATGTTTTTATTTTTTAACATCATTGGGGCAACAAATGCTTAGCAAAATATCAAGCTCCTAAAAAAAAACACGGACTGGTTTTGAAGATGTTTATAATTAATGTCTTAATGGCATTATGTAATTATATTTCACCTAACTCCCAAAAGATTATTTTTCAGGATGTTGAGTTTTTTAGTTGAATATACTTCTCAATGAGATATTATTCAATGTTAATGGGGTTTGTTATTATTTTTGAAATGATAAGGGCATAAAATCCCTACTCAAAATATCACGTTTCTTAAAAAACACGAATTGAACTAAAGGAAATAACAGTTTTAATTAGTTATTTTGTAATTCTAGTTTGAAAATACAAAATACACGTTACATATATTTAATCATGAAGTCAAGATTTTAATTTGGTACTCTTCTAAAATAAAAAAAATAAAAATTGCTCATTACAAACTAATTAATAAATGTCATTTAATCTTGTTATATACATATGGCATTATTTTTTATAAGGCCACAATACCAAATGGGATCTCAATATAAACTTTCATGTCTCTAGATTGAACGGGGAACCTAACAGACACATGGTAAAAACATAAAGGTTTCTGGATTTAAAAAACCGAATATAAAAAGTGAAACTGACAGTTGGTGACCACAAATTGTCATCATGAAAAATAAACTTTATTCAGGTAGACTAGTCCCCTAAGAATAACAAAAATGACCCTTATGTGTGGCTATAGTCTGGCGTATGGACACACATCATAATGACAGGAAATTATGTTTAGATGAAAAAAAAATTTCAATTCTACTGGAACAACGTACTAAAAAGTGTGATAGTGGTGGATTGAGAGGAATAGAAACATTTATACAGGCAGGATTTAAAAACCGAGAGGGAACAAGAATGGCGGATGGGTGTAGATATAGAGTTCCAAAGACTAAACAAGGACGAGAAAGGAATGATCGAAGAAAGCGCAGAAAAGTGAGCAGGGGGTTAGAGGTCCGATAAGCTAGATCTGGCGCTGCGGGAATGTATGGAGGATTTGAGTTTGAAAAGGGTGTGATGATAGGATTTTAGTGTTTAAGGTTTGGAAGAGAAAGTATTGTCGCCTGGCTGACGGACTTGATTCTGATTCAGCATAGTAAAGCGAAATGCGTGGGTTCATCGTGAATAAAAGGTTTTGGTAGTCCTGAGCTCAAGTTTTCTGCCGTATTCTTCTACATTCGGTCAAATGGGATCTTAATCGTCATACCCAAACTGAATTTACTGCTGTGATTTCGTAATAGTAAACCAATATTAGAGAATCCAACGATGATCAGTACCCTCCCCATTTATGTATTTTTATTATTTAAAAAATTTCGTTCATGCCAATAATGAACTAAAATGTATTTATGAGATAAATTCGAAGGATTAAGGCTCCTTTCACACTATACATTTTTTACCGTACGGCAAGGGGTATCCCTGTTTTTTTCAGATTGGTAGTGCACACATACCTCCGGCGACGTGTGTACATCATGCGGCCTTTTTTTGTAAACATTTGGGTTTTGGTTCATTCAATGGATGTACCTAATACTCTCTGTTTTGTTTTAAAATTTACCTTTTTGTATGCTAGGCAAAGCAGGCCTTGCAGCGGTGTCATGTTGTACTTTATTGGTGTTTTACACACCTTCTGTACAAAAAATATATTTTAAAACTAAATAGACGATACTTGGTACTTCGATTCACTGATTCAAGGCTGAAAATGATTACAAAAACAAAGCCCGAAGGGAGACGCTCTGTTTTCATTATGGTATGGGGCAATCGTCTTTCATCTGCCTGACTGTCTGTGTGTATGTAAGAATGGACGAGTGTACCTTAGACGATAGCATTGCGTCTTTGCGTTACCGCTTTTAATGGTTCTTTAACCATACAGAAAAAAATCAGAAATTCAAATCTAAAATTTCTTCTGAGGAATCATGCACGTCACCAGAACGGGCCAGACCCAACACGTTTAATATTTTTTTCCAATACTTCCCGATATTGTATTTCAGCCAAAAACTAATCAGCATATTTCAAAGTGTTTCGTAATATATAATTTAAATTTCAGACGGGTAGAATCATTTTTACGACCGCTATACAAGAAGATGTAAACAGACGAAAGATGTTCGCTTAGTGAAAGCTGAGCCTCTACCTTCAGATTCGGCAATATGTGCATTAAACCCAATGCTACAAAATTATTCTCCAAGGTATCAGTGCCTAAAAAGAGACATTTACACACGTATATTTGCACTATGGGTTAATAATCAAGTTTTAGTCACTCCTAAATATTCTTTTATTCACAAAATATCACTGAACAGTCAACGTTTCTCACCTGTTCAAGCATCATCAATGGCTACAATTGTGAAACTTTATAATTACATTAATCAAACTTGTATTTAATATACACAAATTTTGTATGTTTAAAAGGTATATAGGTCAATATTCCTTTTCAAGCTGTTCAAGTAACCTCACACAACGCGATAATAAACTGTTAATCTAAAAACACCCAGATGTTTTATTTAGAATTATACGCATCAAATTCATAAACTAGTTTCTGTTTGTAGCGACCGCTAACTACATAAGTTAAATCACCCTATACTCTAGTGCATATATATTGTAAGCAAAAGTAAAATAACAGGAACTAAATGTATTATAAACAAATGTAAATCATTGTAAAAGTGTTAAGCAATAAAAGGCGGAAGCCAAACAGTCATAAACGAGAAAGGGTCGCCAGCTGGCAGTCATAAACATGAAAGGGTCACCAGCTGGCAGTCATAAACAGTCTTTTAGGGGGCGAGGGGTCGGGTAATTAAGCGTGGGTACAGCACCGCAGGTGTCCACACCCCCCAACCCGGATTAGACCCTCGCAGCCTCCCGGCAGGAAGTAGAGACGATATTTAAGCCAGGGCTTCTGGCCCTGTAAACCAGTCTCCTTATCCGCCTCTGAGTCTCTCGCGACCTTTACTCGGTGACGCCTTAAGCCAGGGCTCCTGGCCCTGGAAGTTAGTCTCTTAGACTCCTTGCCAGTCTCCTCGTGAGTCTCTTAGTCTCCTCGTCAGTCTCTCAGTCTCCTTGCAGACTCTCTGGCGACCTGTACCCGTGACGCTTGCTTGGTTTCCACTCGAACTCTGAAAACTTGCCTTATTCTTTACGAAACCTCTGTGCCTCTTCTCTTGAACATAGAGCATTGTCGGGGCACATACCTATCATAAATGGAGTCAGATAGTAACGCCGTCATGGAACGATTGTCCAGGTTATTAACTCGAACAATCTGCACTTGTCACCAGGGCTAGGTGATCAGGCACCCCCTAGTGACGACCCGACACTGTTTAATTACTATTAATTTATATTCAATAAATTTGCCGTCTTATACTTTCAAAATTTTTAAAGTAAAAATACCAATCCAATTTTCTACATACATAAAAAGGTTAATCATGTCATTATAGACTACAACTATCTCTTGTTGTTAGACTATTTTAATTGTGTATTTATTTTCCCAATATTTTTATTTAATAAATTATTTCACACAACATTCCAAATTATATTATTGTCATTTAAATTTTTCTTTGTATTACATTTCTTTAAACAAACAAATTTTGTATATATCGTGTTTCTTTAATGTAATTATATCTCCTTTGTTTCAAAGAAAATAAATTTTTTGGGCTAAAATAAACTTTAAATAAGGAAAAATAAAAACTTTTATTTTACACACACACACATATATATATAATTTCAGAATTATAGTTCTTGATTTTGCCTGAGCCAGTGAAACGTTGCCTGCTGAATGATATTTTGTCAGTAAAATAATTTTTTGGAAAGACTAAAAAGCTTTATGAACATAGTGCAAATACTCAACGATACAGTTGAGTGCAAGGAACAATCAATGGCTGGCCCCAGGTCGAGGTTTCACCGATTGTACTGCACTTTCATAAATCCTCCAACCTTCTCCGATAGAAAGCTTCCACTCCTTTCGAGAGCCACTATTTGAACACTTATTACTTACCTCTGAGCGTGGCTAACTCAACTGCTATAAATACAGAACAGACAGTGTTTCACTAAAAAGACATAAGTTATACTTACATACAAGTGCGGAGCGATCTCACGGACTGGCGGCATGAATGAAAAAGTGGCATAGTTATCGTAAAACAAATATTTTGATTAGTTCTTCCTTAAATTATAATAAAAAATTTAACTTCAAAATAGTCCGGCACGTTAAGCTTTCTCTATTCACAGCTCAGAAGATAATTTAGATTTGAAGTTCTGGTTATTTTTTTATAGGGCCAGGGGCACGTTAAAAAATAAAAAATAAATTCAAAAAGTAAAGTTTTTAGAGTGAACGATAGAATAAAATACTATTCTCATCTTAGTAGGTTTTTTTTGCCAATATTGACCTGCGTGGTTTAACAAATAAATGAAGTATTTTTAGAAGTATGAGTATATTTTCCAATTATTAAAAAAAAAATGATTCAATTCAATTATTTAATAAATATTCAATCTTCAAGGATCTTGCTGAGCTCCGAGCACACACCCAGACCATCTTTCGGTATTGTTTCTACGCTATTTATTACATTTATATCGTATTGACTCCTTTGTTTTAAAGAAAATAAATTTTTTGGGCTGAAATAAACTTTAAATAAAAACTTTTATTTTTTAGAAACTACGTATTTAATAAAAAATACTTATATCTACTCTCAATTGAAAATTATTAAAAAATAAATTTATTTACAGCGTTGTCCTTTACTGTTGTCATTATTCTTTTGGCTAATAATGATCTATATTGCATAGATTTTTTAAATATTATTGTACTTGTTTTAGGCCTGGGTTAAACTGCTCCTTCTCAAACTGCTACAACTTTTACCCCCGCCCTGCTGTACCATTCAGTGTTACCAACCGTCACACTTCAGCATTAACCAAATAACCAACCCTTTTTTATTAGTAGACATTTATTCGATTTTAGTTATTTATTTATTATAAAAATTAAACTTTTACAACAGTCGAATCCCGTAGTTTTCTTCTTGAAACAGCCTCAAGGCCTTCATAATGCGCTAGAATAAGTCTTCATCAGGCTGATGGTTATCTCTCCACATGCATTCAGCTACGTATTAAAATAAAAACTTAGCTGAATCCCACTATCTTTTTATTCTGCTTATTCATAAGTCTTACTGGGTCAAGAAAATTATATTAATGGTTATCAGTAAAATATTCATAACCTTCCCTATAAAGATGCTTTAAAATACCCGCAACAGTCCGAAATTAAAAATGGTGGGAATACTACTGACAGATAATTTTCCTTTGTGAGAATAGGGTTTTGTCCATCTCCACATATAATCCACCACATAAAAAATTAAGCAACAAAGCACAAAGCGTGAAGAGTGTCAAACATAATCTTAATTGAGCGGTTCAATCGGGAACAAATGACTATTCAAAAACCTCAACGAAACCCTAAAAATGGGTAGGCCACTAATCCTGATCATCGCGACCATCTAGTTTAATTACTATACATTTCTTTCTAATCGGAAATATGTATGAAATGACTCACATGCGGACGACTTTCTCCAAGCTTGCTGCGTAACCTTTCTGCGTGTCTTCGCACTCAAACGAATATTCCGAAGTCTGCGGCGTGTGAGAATATATTTGGCGACATATTCTCATCAAGTCGTAACCTTCTCTGACAAGAGTTTCTTTGTCTGATATAAAGTCGATTATATCTTCATCGGCATCGTCCCGTTCCATCTTACAGCTAGTTCAATTATTAACTCAAAATTAACTGGAGAAACATATCCATGCTGTCATAGCAACCGGTTTTCAATCCTTTACGTTTTAACCTCACTCTTTTCAGATTAATTAAGTAAATAATATCTTTATTGCGATAAAATTGCAATCTGCCTTATTGGGCAATAAGTAATTTTGTTCAATGTTCTCATTCATACCATATTTACAATTTTTCATTCACTCGCTCATTCATACCATATTTACAATTCTTTATTCACTCGCTCATTGATACAGTATTTACAAACAGCCATAGACCTTCCAAATCCACACTATTGTCACCCCCCTCACATGCGAAAGAGGAAGTGGAGTCTTGGGTAGTCGCTAATCGCTCCTCCATCAATCGTGTTACCGGATACGAGCCAGTGGAGGCGTGAGAGCCAAAGATGCTCAGAACATGATTGGAGAAACTGGCCATTCCTAGAAGTCCCACTATCAAGTATTTATAGCAGGTCACGAGGCCATTGGCGCTTTAGTCTCTGAGGAGGTATAGGCATGTGTAGGTGTTATGTCTGGATTGGAACTTTAACAGGAAACACACATACTTTATAACACTATTATATTTAAGGAAACAATACACTTTAATACATTGTTTACGTTGATTCGCAATGAACTGAAAACTAAAAAGAAGGTAACACAAAAGAAGCGGGATTAGACTCGATCACATAATCGTTACTGCAATCGATACACAACAGTAGGGCAGAGTGATGACTGTGGTAGGGGATTAGGGTGGTTGGATAGGTTTCGATGGAATTTCATGAACTTAGAAAGAATGAGTTCAAGTATGTAGGATCAGATGAATTGAATTATTTGTAGAACCACGGAGTAAAACATACAGACGTACAGGCAGTCGTCGTTTGGCCTACTTAAGATGATCGGTACTGTACCTGAATGAAACTAGAACCCTTTTTGATCGCCAATCAAACCCCAACCGTTTAGGCCTCCTCGATCTAGGCCTGGAATCATCAGTGTGTTGCAGTACCGCTGAACAATGTAGGCAGCTCCTTCAGGTTTTTACCATTTTCAACATTGATTAAGTAGGCCAAATGACGACTGCCTGTACGTCTGTATGTTTTACTCCATGGTTCTACGAATAATTCAATTCATCTGATCCTACATACTTGAACTCATTCTTTCTAACTTCATGAAATTCCATCGAAACCTAGCTGGGGGTGGATCAGCCCAAAAATCGATTTAACACCTGGAACCTTTTCCTATTACTGCTGATAATAAAAGCGGTAAAAGTCATGAATATCCCATCCTACCTAAATAGAACGACGCTACATCACGCTAATAGACATTGGTGCCACGGTCACCAAACCATTTCACTACTTTTTCTTGTCCTTTCTGGTTTGCTTCTAGGAGTGACACTTACTTTTTTCTAATAAAATTATCTCGTGCGAAGAAAGTCAGATTTCATCTTATGAGATATGTTATTAGATTAAATGAGTGGATGAATTTGATGTGATGCCGGCTTAAAAAGTTGAAAGAGAGTTAATTTCGTCAAATATATTAATATGTATGTCTGCATCAGATCCTTTTAACATGAAAAGAAAGGTGAATGCTAAAAAGTGTAGAAATCATCACTAAAAAAGTATATATTTAAATGAACAATAAATAAATATCTTATGAATAGGGACACATATATTTTATATAGGGGAACATTTCATAGGTTTGAATTAAAACAATAGATAGATAATACCGGTATTTGTAGGAAAATAAATATAACAAAATATAAGATACACCTTTCTTCTCTTATTACCAGTACCTGATGTCGAAACGATGCCCATTAAATAATTTGAAGAAAATAGACACTACTGAGATTGTGGGGCCGGGGAGGGGATAGACTAGAGTCTTGGCCACACCCCCTTAGCACCAGTTGAAATGGGTTGTCCCGTTCATAGATCAGTTTTGTAATTGTTTTAATTGTTATTGATGGTTTTATCACAATTTCCGCTTTATTATTTGAAAATTTTATAAAATTACAGAATCGAGAGTATAAAAACTGTAGGTCTGATTTGCAAATATGCTTCTAACCAAATCTTTTACAAAATCTTGGTTTAGAATTATTATTTACATTTAAATTTTTACTAAATTATACACAAAATGCAATATATTTGTAAACATATACACACAAAACAGAACATATAAGTAACTCATACAAAATTATTGCCTAATCCGAGAATAATATAAAGCAACTCTTATATGCTGGCATGTGCATCGATTTTACTAATAAAAATTTTTGAAAAGGTTTCCCTGAATTCTTGTTTACTTCAAGTTTACGTCTTAAGCTTTAAGAGTCGAAACGATGCCCGAAGTACTGACACAGAAAAACTTTTTCTTTTAGAAGAGGGATGAAAAAAGAAAATATGTTTCAATTTAGAGTTTTTAAGAAAATTGTCGATTTTTTGGGTGTAAAGTCTTGAAAGAAAATAATGATGTAAATGTAAAATGTGTTGAATGAAACAATAATAATGTAAATTAAATAAGGAAATCGACATACATGGTGAGTTTTTTTTATCCCCCTCTTAGCTTTGATTCATCGAGTCGAATTGACCGATCGATGTGGGACCAACACCAGCCTTCAGCATTTTTGGTATAACTCATCATGGAAGCCTCAAGCTGTGGAGCGACGTAATTAAACTTTTTTTTCAAAAAAAAACCCTATTGTTCGTTTGCCTTTTTCTTTCTTGTTTTTTGAAAGTTTATAAATGAAATTGAGGACGTTGAAAGCGAAGCAACTCGACAATTTGATAACTGAAGAATAGAAAGATATACGATACTCCGTGTTACTTAAAACAATATAATGACGAATTTCAGAAGTTTGCAGAACCGAAGAAAAGGCGTTATTTTTGCCATCTTTTTCCTCAGGCTTTCCGTTATTGTATTCCAACCAAAACTAATCAACATATTTCGTTGACCATAAACATACACTTACTTTAACTGCGTAAGACCACACAACAGAAGAACGAAGAAATATTTACTAATGAAATCATTAATGTAAAAACTTTTAATAAGATATTTCATAAAGTATTTGTAATAATGTAACATCCTAACATACTAGATCCTAAACTTCTTATGCAACAGCAATATTTTCTCCGGTTATATTGTTTGCTCATGCAACAGCCGCATATATATATATTTTTTATCAAGGTTTACATATTCCGCAAAATCTCTCCTGTCAAAATGTCACCTGAGCTTATTCAACAGAATATTGGTAGTCCAAGACCTGAATATTTATTTAATCGATCCCCAAAGTTGTTTTAACATGCATTCTAGAGTTTTGACGTGCATTTACTAACTGTATTTATTACTGCAATTTATTTATGATATAAAACTCTGAGACGTGACCCGTTATTATAACTCGAAATCTGGTGTCAATGATTCTTTGTTGACTGTCTTTTTTTTAATAAGGTGGCTAGTTTCATGTATGACGGTTTGGTTTGTGGGTGTGAGATTGACTTTTCAAATCTGCTTTCAAATAGGCATCATTCTTGATTTGTCTCTTTGTAAATATCAGACAATGGAGTATTACACTCAAAATTGTTGTCATGTTAAAATGTTTTGTTTTGAGATAATGATCAGTCAAACTGTAACACCAGTAATCCTTTTAGCGGTTGGAAAACGGTTCCATTCTAAAATGTCAGCCGCAATTAGGTAACCGGGCCAGACAGCCACTCACCCAGCCGGTATTTTGTGGGATCAACCGCTCCTTGGCTACTGAGGAAAACCGGAAAAAAAATAATATTTGACCTACAAACAATAGGGAATAAGTTTACAGCACAGAGACCTACCAAATCCACATGGCTGTCACCCCCCTTGCATGCGTAAAAGGAAGTGAAGTTTTGGGAAGTATCCCACGCTCCTCCGTCACCCGCGTCACCGGGTAAGAGCCAGCGGGGGCTAATCAAAAGCGCGAGAGCCACAGACGCTCAGGACATGATTGGAGAAACTGGCAATTGCCAGGACTCCCACTGTCACCCATTTATAGCAAGTCACGAGGCAACATTCGTTTCAGTCTCCGAGGAGGATTATAGGGATGAGTGGTGTAGTGCAATGACTATGCTACGGGATAAGGGTGATGGGATAGGCTACTATGGAATTTCATAAACTTGGAAGGGATGAGTACAAGAATGTAGGTTATATTAAGATAGTTATCAAGGGTTTTGTTGCTGACATAATAAGGGGCGTTCTCTGGAATTTTGATTGAAAGGATTGAAAAATATTCCCATAAAAAATATATATGAACATTTCCAAAAATAGGAAATAAGTAAGAGATATGCCTGGAAGGAGAGGAGCCGGTGGTACCGTCCGCCAGATAGCAGCAGCTCCCCCCAGCTCTGTGCTCGCCGAGCGCAGACAGTAGTAGTGAAGTATGTTCAGCGAAAGCAGGGGCCTCGTCTGGCTCTTCCGCCTTGGGCTCTTCGTCGGCCTCCTCACGGCTGTGGTCACTGTCATCTACCTCACTCCAGTCCCGGGTGAGTACCAGTAATAGCAACGAGTGTATGAATGTTCATCTACCCTGCGGGAGCACCTGTTGATCACTGCCGCAGTCTTATCTCTTATCACTGTCCCAAGCCCGCCGCTGTCCATTTGGTCGATCTTAATCTCACCTCAGCAAAGGTTGTAGTATATTTTTTCGCAACAACCCAACAATTAGTAGCCTCGCTGCAATTGTTATAATTTTTAAAAGAAATCATCGAGATTACCACACCAAAATAAGAGACTGAAGATGCCCCTGATGTGGAGAAACGCTGCCTTGAATGTTTTTATTCTTGACTAACACCCTTATATTAGAAAATAGTGTAATGAAAGGGGACATACAAATTATCGGACCGATAAACCTTAAAGCATATTAGATTTTTTTTGTTATCAAAACAAATAATATAGAAGTTTGAAAAAGAAATTGTAATAACTATTATATTATGAATGAAATAACTAATCACAATTACCCTATTCTGCATTAGGGCAGATTGTAACTTGAATGAACCAAATCCTTAAAAAAGGTATAGAAGTCGGGCGAAATTGCATAGCGAATTTCTTTTGGTGGCTCTTAATATTTTTTTAGAATATCTTTGAAAATCTTATTGACTTACTGTCCAGTATGTTCTTAAGGCTTTAAGCTTAGAGGGGGGGGGGGAGAAAGACTTTTCTAAGATATTGATTGAATATTTCTTAGCCGAAACATATCCTGAGCCGGAGAACACACAGACATATGAAAGTCGTTTCCCACCACTTGGACCTGTTTAAAAGTAGAGCCTCTAACTTTGGGCTCAGTGTTCTATTTTTCAGCAGGAAATTATCTATCATTTCCCTAGTGGTAACCAATAACATTAAAAAAAAAGTTCAATTTAGTTTGTTTTTGCGAAGCAACGTTCCCATGTACTAGGTCAGTGTTTGTAATTGACTTAACTGAAGAAAAAATAATAAGCCAGAAGCTATGATTTGAATCCAGAGCCATCTTAAACAATACACCGTATGAAAGTCATAATTTGTACTATAATGAAATATTTTACAATTAAAATTACTTAAGTAAAAATAAAAAGGAAATATTTATCATTATAAGATAATAACATAAATAAATTTGTAAAACACTGTAAAAAATATGTAAAAAAATTTCAGACATGAGCACATACAGTACATTAAATAATATACAAATGTAAATAAATTTATTGTTTATACTCCTGATAATTAGGGTTGTTAAATAATAACTACGAATTTAGCTCTGATTGTGTGTGAATGTATGCTAACAGGTCAGTAAATTAGAAATATTGATATTATGAACCATCTGGTACTCAAGGATTTGATACCTCAAATAATTAAAAAATAAATTATTGCACTTAGATCTTGTGAAATCCCGTTCCCTTTCGCTGCATGTGAAATACCAGAAGTATGAGTTTCGACAGTGGCTCGAGTCCCTTAACGTATACCTCTTGGCCAATCCAAGGAGATTTCACATTTTTTTTTTCAAATATTTTTAACGAATTACGCCCCTTCAATGACCCAGATTTATACGTTTTCATCGATGACTCATGATGTATCAGTGCACTTGACGGTCCCGTTTATACAAAGACGAAAATATTTACTAAGCCCAATTAGGTTTAATGAGGAAACTTTAAATTTATTATACAGTTAAATTATAAAAACACGATTCAAGTAACAACGTTTTGAGAATTTTATGATGACTCAAATAGTGTTTATGGAATGAGCTGAAATAAATGGATACTCAGAAAACCATTTGAATTATGGATTATGAAAGAAGATTGAAAAATGAGAGTGTATCTCATTTTTTTTTTTTGTATTAGTTATTTATGTGACGCAATGTCAAAGACCCTTGAGAGCTCCAAATCCAGTGGGGTTCCACCTGAAGTACCAGTCCTTGGCTCGGGGCTGGTGGGACGAATTACTTCATTGCTAGTTGCCGCGATGGACTGAGGAAGTGAGGCAACATCGAGTATTGTGCAAATAGATTAGGCACTTATATTATACGCAATGTTTGTACACAGGAATGGTGTGCCATCACTTTTATATCCCCGTTCTACTTCTTTCGGTCGTCATTCATTCTGTCATACAAACCGATGAGAAATAATTTAGAAAATATAATTTTTAAATAAAATATAGAGAAAAGTTAACTAATGCATAAATAGAACGCTTCTCGTGACATTTGCCTGGGAGTTTCGCAGGGTTATTTTACGAACCAGTACTTCAGTGATGAAGATACGTACGGAGCTAAAGACGTCTACCGACTCCAAATACACTTGCAGAAAAAAACCGTATGCTTTAGTTTAATTAATGCTATACGACTTCTCGCTCGCGCGAATGAAAAATGCTGTTCAATGTTTTTAAATATCTGGTTCTTCGGAGTCAAATATTTGGATTGGTCAGTTCAAAGAACGAAGAAGAGTTGTCCTTGGAAGCCATTGTAGTTCGACAGCAGAATCTCTTTTACAATAGTACAGTTGTCGCTGTCAATTCATCTCGCACCGTCGTTTCAGATATCCAATGATGTAGGACATAGTGAGAAAAGAAAGAAATACCTTCAACAACTGCCTTGTAATTACTTTCCTTTAGGTACCAAAAACTTTAGCCATAAAAATATCTTCCAAAACCACGCTATTGCGTGACAATTCCATGACTTATTTCCATGAGTATTCTCCGACTCAAGCCGAACGATGTACATAAAAACCCTCCTTCATTTACCTCTTGATTTCAATGACTGTCTCAGTCTAATCGAATCGATCTCCTGAAAAATAGACGTGATGCCTTAAAACCAGTTGGTCCTGTTTCGATAGCCAGTGCTCTTTGACTTTTGCTCAATTGATCAGAGTCATCCGATCCACAAAGTGCATATCACATGGGACCTAAATCCTCTATTCATAATATAATATGTTTTTTTTTTTTTAATAAGAGGCCGTATCACCTCTCTCCATTCATTCGAATTTAAAAAAATCTAAGTCAACCAGAGAAAAAAAATTACAAATATCTTTTTCCTCCTCAACACTCTTAAAAGCAAGGAAGAAAACAAGGAAGTCTTAAATCTAAACGCCAGTAGTTCCTTTTCCGGTCGTCCTTGCTGGAGCCGCTCACCTTTCAAAAAGTATAGATGAGGTCGTATCTTTCTCACTATTAACAATAATTAGTCATATACATTTATAGTCTAGTCATAATAATTAATTATTTTTGTATTAATAATTGTACATAATGTGGCCGGCTTCTGGGTCTAGTACTTTTAACTTCTGATAATTTTTGTTTAATACTTTGTTTTAGAAAAACAACAATATTCAATAATAGGGCAGTGGGTAAATGTGATAAGTGATCTCATGCATTCCATATTTTCAATATCATATTCACTTTCTTACGCATTTTACATTATGCATACACTAACACATAATGGAAACATATCTGCATAGCTAAGGAATCGCCTATATTCACCTGTAAGATTATCACCTCTCCAAGAAGATGGAAGGAGGTTGTATTAGTTCGATTCCTTTCTAAGAATATGGGTCAAATGTGAGAGGGATTAGGTATATCCTGGAATTTTACGACGAGGATGAGTGTGGGGACATTCATTGTGGTGATGGAAAATGAATTGTTGACTAGAAATCCCAGTGCAGAATATTCATCACTAGAGCTGGGCTTTGTATGTATGTATTTACATATTTTCCTAAGAGCAAAGTAATTTCCGTAACATCAATTACTATACTATCTAAAGCATTTTAAGTTAAATTTAGGATAATTTTATATTACATATGTCTACATATTTTAGTGAGATTAGATATTTTAAAATATTTCTTGCATATTTTGTTAGATATTTATTGGGGATTACACATACTTTTTTAAAATTAAAGTTAATTCGTCACTTTCAATTGAAAGATGGGAACTCTTTAAACAGGTGGCCTCATTGGGTACCTAGACTGAGAGTTCTTTGAAAGAAACTGCCGTTTTGTAGAAATGTTAAAATGCTTGACGGATTTTTTTTTCTTTTAATTGGTCTGAGAATTGATTGTTTTTTTCTAAATTTACGGATTCTCTTACTCCCTTACCTTCACACTCCTAATTTATATAGATAAGTCTCTTCCAAGTGAAAAAGTGGTTAATGGACAATGCGAAAACTAGGTACCTAGTTGCCAAGTACATTCGTGAGTTTCTTAACGAAACATTTTATAGTTTTCCGGGAATTTCATATTTTTAGTACTGCTATAAACCAGTTTTGAATGGCCGATATTTTCAAGTTGTTAAGCATATTTGCACAGCAAAACATAAAGAATCCAAGGAATGAAAGTCAAAGTTTCAAATAACTTTCTTAACTGTATCATCTTTTTGTTTAATTTAGACCTGTGACTTCCTCTAGTTAGGGCCGACATCTCCCTTTCATAATTTTAACAACTCTCATTTAAATGATTTCTTGTAACTTGGAAGTATATTGAAAGAAAAATGTTTCCTGGCCATAGCGCTCTAAGAAAAAGTGTTTTCATGGAAACTCTCACTAAAATCCGAGATCTCAAAACAGCACCGACTTGAAGTAACACAAGACTGCCCTGACCTTTGCTTGCCACTTCAACCAGTAGTTACAAGATGAGGTTAATGGTTGGAGGCAGGTGTTTTTTTTTTTTTTTTTTTTTTAAACCCCTTTTATTCACATTTTTTACAAACGGATGATCAAAATACAATGAACAAAATTTACATAAAATTCTCCTCGTGCTCCATACTTAAATGCATTTGAAAGAGGGTAGATTTACAAATACAATTGTCTTTTTACAGTGAAAATATAAAATACAAATAGACAGGACTAGGTGATGGGGCTCACCTTCAAATTACAAAAAGGGAAACTTACAAACTAAAACCTGGCAGGTGTATATTACTGTAAGAGCTTTTATTCAAGACGAAACTTGGTTTTGATTCCACTGAAAACCTAAGTCATTCATGGATTAATGTACTTTGTGGAATCACCTGCATACATTTTGGCAAACGCCGTTTAGTTAGCCCACACAATAACATAGTTAAAGAGTCGCAACACGTCACTGGTTGACATCATCGCTATTGTATATTGTGGCTGGAAGAAGAAACTGGAGTTTACTGTAGATACACTTCAAAGACTTGCTTTGGAAAAGGGCAGGCTGGAGAGCATACAGTCAATTTCAGAAGTGCCCTGTAAAATGGACGTTTAAGAAAATCTGTCAAATTGTCTTCAATAGAAATTGTGGTTTTAAAACATACTGAAATGACATTGTCCAATGTGTAACGGTCAGCGGTTATAAATCTAACTAGACGTCTGATCGGTGAAGCTTTGTGTTCGAAAATTAGAAATAAATATAGTTTCAAATACTTATCATAAGTGATCTACAGCTTTTATTCTGTTTTTGTTCTTTACATGTTTTTATTCACATCAGATTCTTTTCGTATTCTAAGATTAGAATATATTAGTTGTGTTTATAAAATGTTGACCATTAGACTTAAACGCATTTACGTTTTTACATATAATATATGTACACATTTCACTTTTTGTATTACATATAAATATGCCAGCCCTAAGCATCGCCCTATTAAGCGTTTTTTTGATAAAGGGAACGCAGCTTTGATTACACGTTTATTGAAAACCAAAGGTAAATTGCAGTATTATATGATATTTCGAACAATGATTATGATTAAAAGAGATGCATAATACTTTCCTCGTTTTTTTCGTTTGTTGCAACGTTTCGGATTTGATCAGTGTTTCATCAGGCAACATAGGTACACAATCAGGAAAAAAAAATCTTCTCTCAGTGTAAAACATCTGTTTACTCAAATAATGATTAAATAATTAAAACAAATTCCCTCTTATGTGCTTATTACTCATTCACTCATCATCATTATGTTATCCGACCAAAAAACTAAATTAAATCAGTCATCAAAAAATATATTTTTATAAATATTTCCTGGCCAGGAAATCGTCTTGTTATTTACTGAATTACTTATAAATATTTAATTAAAGCGCCGAGCTCGTTAATTGGATTTCATACTCAAAATTATAGAAAGACATATTTACTGTTTTTACCACCTAATTAATGGCTTAGTTATGTTTTATGAATATGCCATAATGTCCATGACTTCCTTATAGCAAATGTGAATACCAATGTTAAGTTTCATGTCTCTAGCTTAAACAGGGGGCTCACAAATACTAGACAGGCCCATACAGTCATGCGGGTAAAACATAACGAGTTTTGATTTTGAAAAAAACAATAAGAAACTAATAAAGGTTGTCAGGACGTCACCTACTAACTATTGTGAAAACCTAGACCTGTTCTCAAGATGTGTTAAGAATTCATTTGTATATTACTTATCTTCTATATGCTCAATGTAAAATGAATAAAGAAATCTGTTCATATTTCTAGAAGCGGTCTTTTGGAATATTCTAATTGATACATTTCTCAAATTAATGTAATTTTTTTTTTATATACCCTTGTTAAAAAATAATTAGAGTACTCAATATAGATTCTACAAACGAATATATTTACAATAGCTTGGCTACATTTTATACAATTTCTGAGTATTACATGTTGTGATCTGCATACAGAAGTATAATGATGTACATTATACGTTAATTTATTGAGCATCTTTAAAAGTGACGGGGCTCACCTCATTTATCATATTAAATTAATGTCATATACCGGTGGGGTCGATAAAATATGCACACGGAACGGTCGTACATGCGCTGAGAGACTGAAAGAGCAGTTTGCGTTCCTCCCAGCAGTTTCCTCATCACAACACGGAATCTACAAGATGTCGAGGAAGCCTTGCATCAGATCCACTTTCGCCTTTTCACGCTATATGTGTGCCGGTGAGCCCAACCTCTATTATGATGGTTGACGTCAGGAAGATATGGGAGAGGCTCTACTTTGGAACATTTATGCGCCAGACGTCTGAGCGTCTGTTTTTTACGTTCTGTGATAGTGAACGTGGAAACAATTCAATATATCCAAAAATATTGAAGGGTACATTTTAAAAAAAAAACAATAATAGATCATGACCTCATTAAAAAAAAAAAAACGTGAAAAAAGTGTTCACCGTTTCATTAACTATTATGCATACATGGTAATAGATATTTAAATAAATAACATTTTGGGGTCCTACAATAAAAATGCCGTCTGGCCGGGATTTGATAGCTTTTTTTTGGTCAATATTTTAGCTTATTACATTTTTTTTTTTTTTGAAGCAATCGGTGACCAAAGTTTGTAAAATGGAGTATTTTCCATATAAAAATCAGTGATCCCTAAAAACAAGTATTTTTCGACAATCTATGATTGGTATTTAAGAAACACAAGTTCCATTAAATGTCTCGATATTTTTTCACTTTCTGCTTTATTTCGCATCAACGTTTAGAATTTAAATACAAATACGGCTGTCCCATGATTGATATATTGTTTTGTTTTTTAATCCATCACAGGTCTAAGGCATTTATAAATCTTGAAAAATAGCTTCGGGTACAATGACACTCGTAAAACCTTCAATTTCAATATTTGTTTGCTGAAAAAAGAGATTACTTTCTTTATAGAACTCGAGCTGGTATAGTAACGGTACCCTCGGGTGCTTGTTTTTGCATTTATTTTTAGTTGTGAAGAATAAAACTCTTGTTTCCAAACAAAAATAAGCAATAAATATTCGGATATTAAAATAATGAACGTTACCCAAATACGAGACTTTTGGTACGGAAAAAGTTAGGACACATTACGTGCATTATAAATCGTCCAAATATTTCCTTAGCATTATTATAATTACCAGGTAAAAAGGGAGAAAATTTTCTTTCATCCAAGTTATCGTCTTTCGCTTGTCTATCCATTAAACGTGAGAAACGGGCCCTACCGTTTCAACGAATAATTTTTTTAAAAATATTTTTCTATGGTTAAGGACACAATGACGATAATTCAAAATTAATTCCAAACATAAAGAATGGAAATGAAGTGTCCAGTACGTTCCAGACGTTTAATGTACAAATGACTTAAACCTGTCAACGATTAGCCCTCATATTTCCATCTCATTTTTTTTATCCGTTCCAATATATGTTCACATAGATCCTCCTATGATCCAATAAATCAGTTAAAAAGTATTGCAGGTGATTGTTTTTTTTTAATGACTTGTTCATATATTTCAAATTTATTTATTTAATTGTCAAAGTGCAAACTTTTCTTTTTTATGTTTCTGTAAATTTTAAATAATAAATATAAACTTTTAAATTTGTCATATAATACAAAAGGGATAGATCCATCTGATGTAAATAAGATTGATAGATTATTTATATAAGTTTTATACATTTATAAATATTATAAAGAATGTAAAAGTTGATTATGTAAAACATTGTGCATAATATACTATTTATTTATTAATTGCTTGTGACTTTTGTAATGAATTAATGGTAGTCCGAAACGTCAAAAGGAATTAATATATAACATGGAATTAGGTTTAATTACGCAATATTTTCAAAAATTATTCATAGATTATGTTATTGATTATGCAATTGATAGCTGACCAACGCCAGATTTTCCACTTCTTGGTGGACGGGTGTCTACCCTTCTTCAAAATTCCACTGAGCCGCCAGAGAGTTGAACCTCACCTTTGAGCCGTTAGGCATGATCACCCACGCTAGTCGATGGAGTTGGTATTTTATGGAAAAGTGAAATGACTAAGAAAGAGGGGAATACTTGGGAGAAAGTGAAAGCAGGAAAGACGGAGAGACCATTGTCGAACTGTTTTCGCTCGCTAGGGTGTCCTCAACTTTCGAGCGTCTAATGCCTCCTCTACACCTTAGCGTAGCATCCGTGTTTCCTAGGACCCAACGTGACTCATTTGATGACTGAAGAAGATGTGAGATCTCCCTTCTTTGTCTCCTAGCTCAATCAAACCGATCCCGTGGGAATGCCATGTAAGTTCTGCCATCAAGGAAGCTTTGGTCTGCCGAAAACTCAATCATCAAACCTAAGCTTTGAGATCTAAGATTTCAATTTCATAGCCCTCTGACTCGAATCAACATAACTTTTGCTAAAATTAAATACAAATAAATACCCTATATGCCGGCAGAATGGAATTAACCTATCCGATTGGTATATGTTTAGTCCAAATTAATCCTAATAATTAATTTAAAAAATATTAAACTTAAATGGTCTCAGACTGCAAAGTACTTAGGCGTAATTTTCGACAAAGGCTTAAGCTGTACTCCTAAAATGAATTCTATTAGAGAGAAAGGCAAGGCTGCCATCTCATAGGTTTTTCTATTATTTTACAAAACATCTAAACTGCCGATAAGATATAAAGCAATAGTCTATAAAATACTTTTCAGACCTCTGTTACCTGGGCATCGCCATCGGAGTCAGACCTGTTCTAGTAACATCCTTAAACTGCAGAGAATAAAGAATAAATTCCTTACAATAATAACAAATTTACCTAAGAATACTACCATCTCCTGACTACATGATACTACTGGCGTTGACTGAAGCACGCAAAGGCTTCTAGCAAATTGTAAGAGTAGCAATGATAATTTAGTAAAAAGTGTTATGCACAACGTTTCAAGTGGGAATAAGACACATAAAGATATCAATTTTACCCTTAAGGACCACTAGACATTAGTATTTTAGTTGTAGGTTTTCAGTTTTAAGTATTAAATATGTTTTTGTTTCAGTTTTGAGGCGCTCCAAAGTAATGAGCCCATGTATATAAAATTAAAAAAGACCCTCCCTCAGCCCCAATCAAACTCCTCCCTCAATAAAATTAAAATCTGGGGTCATAATTCTGAATAAAAAAAAATCTAATTAAACATTTATTCATAGAATAGGTCACACAAGGTTTAGCCCCTGGATATTTATTAGATATGAAAACTCCTCGACTGAGTAACACGTGTGGAGTATAATTAAATGTGGATAATAATCTGTGTGAATGGGTTGTAATTAGAGTGTGTTCTATAACATGAAATTTTTCCGAACCACCTCCTGATAATGAAGGTCATGTAAGTGTTCTTATAAGTTTTCCAAGAATATCTCTACTTCTTCAACAAATTTAACTTATTTTATTCGTAGATATAATGCCTACTTTCACTTATTTATCACTATCAAACTGAATAATTTATCGTGTTTCTATTCATTATTTTCTTTTCTTCTATACTAACCATTTCATAATGAATGATCATTGATTAAGTTACGGTTTAGAACTGAATAATCAGAAGATAAATAAAACATAAACATATTAAGAATAAATTAACTGTAATTACTCACACATCCTAATATCACTCCAAAATCGTTACCTAGCTCCACATATCCCTACAGCCTCCTGAGGTTGAAGCGGAATCATCATCAAGATTTCTTATAATTAACCCGTTATTCTCCGAGAATACTTCCAACTTGTCCGGAGCGTCGGCGACTCTCATCACCTTCTCTCTCAGGCTGTAGGAGTAGAGTGGGTTATCTCCTTGATCTCTGACCCCTTCTTCTCTGCTGGGGAGGGGGATATTTCCGTGGATTTGGGCGATTCCTGGGTTTTGTAGATATATCTATATTGTAAATTTGGCTGTATTATAAATAATTTATAAATGAGAGAGTGAATTGTATATATGTTATGGGCAAGATCATTTATCATAATTAGCCTTTCACATATTCGGGTAGATTTTCTTATAATTATTATAATACTACAATAAAAATCCTCAAAATCACGAAACTCCCTGCCTTTGGTTTTGTTACGGATATATAGGGTACTACCATTTATCTTCGAGAGCTTTATAATATATGAATGAACATATGTTCGTATGCATCCATATTTTGTTGTAACTAATTTCTTATTTTTCTTTTAGAAACACTTTTTGTTTGTATTCATTTGTGTACTCTTTTTCCATTGATAGTTTTTGAGATTGTCTGTAAATTCATCATCTTTCAATATTTTAAAGATAAGTGTCACAAATAAGTGACTAACTGTCTGTGGTTAGGTGCTCTTTAAATAGCCCTGGCTGTGGTTTTGTTACAGAATTATAGATACCACATGTCTATTTGAGATTTATAATCTATAAATATACATATGTTTGTATGCATCCATAGTTTGTTGTTGCTAATACCTTATTTTATTTGATGCTATTTTATTTTATAATTTAAGTCCTTAAGATTGCTTTTGTTGAATGCTGAAACTGTTTACATAAAATAGAATTAGAACTTAAATTGTTGGAAATGCTTTTTAGTTTAATTTGTCTTTTCATTATTTTCACCTTAAAACGAGCCAGAAAAAATGTAATCTCTTAAATCCTGCTTATTGCCACCATGGAAATATGTTTCAAAAAAGAAAAAAGAAATAATTTCCTTTTATGTTCCAGTAAGTTTTTTTTTTAAGTCACCATCCTTTTACATGTTATCTCTATAAACAAACCGTTAGTAAATCACTCGAAATTTCCACTAATTCAATATGTTATATTACTATATTCGTAGTATAATTAGCCGGGAAAAAATATATTACGACTAACACCACCCGTTAAAGCCTTCCAGGTACGAAAACCAAAACGGAGTAGAGATGACCAGTATACTCGAGTTACTACAGCCTAGGTGACCAGTAGGTGTTAGAAACCCTGTGTTGGTCATAGAACCTTATAATGTTTTTCTGTGGTTTTTATATTTATTTAGTACGTGTAACTTTTATCTACTAAGGTTTATCTTAGTCCTTTTGACCTACTAGTAGATACACTTATCCACGAATAAACTTTTGTTTAAAATTGTGTTGTTCTAGGTGGTGCACAAAAAGAGACATCTGCTGTGATCTAAATTACCAGGTTGTTATATGAGTATATGAAAATCATTGATAGCTGGCTTTTAAACATTACATCTCAGTGTCTCCAGTGAACCTTGAATCACTCATTGTGGTTTCTCTACTCTGTTTTAATAGGGCAATAACATTAATTTATTAAAGCACTGATCCCGACCTTTCATAAGATGAGTGGTTATACTTACCGCATCATATAAACATCCTGTACGATTTCCAGTACGAACGTTGATTTCGTCTATAAAAGTTAGTATTAACTTCACTACTTTATGATTCGTATACAGGATATTAATTAGTGAGTTAATTGCTGTCACTAATTCTGTTCGGCTTTCCTATTGCAGAATATTTTTATAGTCTTAAATCGACACTAATGAACCGAATAGATTCAAATGCTGTCCGGACATTTTTGATAGGTGTATTTATATACATATAAGAAAGCCAGCCAATAGAAAAACCTTTCGAACACAATTCAAAAGTAGAGATCGAGTATTAATGAGTTACATTAAAAATTAATTAAATGAAATCTCTTGGCTAACACCCCGTGAAGCTGATCGAGATCGTCCTCATAGTTGGTAGGTAGTGCTGAGTAGACGCCAGAGTAACACTTAACCGTGTTCACTATTTATTGATTCAATAGCTCAGAACACCTCACGAGGCTTATTGAACCCTGACTTGATTGAACCCACATAAAAAAGTCTTAATGGGGTTGACTAGAATCGAAACCAGGTAGTTAGTGGTCAAACGCGCTAACAACTAGGCCATAAGTCTGAATAGGTAAGCCCAAAATAATTTTAAACTTCATTATTATCAGGAAAAAAAGTTTTTCTGATGAATTCTGGATAATTTAAGACTTTTTTTGGGTGTGAAGTAATGTGATTTTGATCTAATGTTGATGATTGGGTCCCTTACAGGTTTTTGTTTGTTTTAGTGCATGTCAACCTCAAGGGTGATAGATGTCCGCATACGACAATTTCCTTGATTTTAGTTTCTGTTTCTGATTTTGGAGTTTGTTAATTACTGTATAATAATTTACAACACTTAGAAAGACATTTTTTATCGCGTTTTGGGGGTTTGATACTATTAAACACTGTGCCTATATATCTTATGGACCTGAGTGAGCACGATAGAGCGAACGAAGCCCCAGACACTTTTTAGAAGCCGGCGGTACCCCAGTCCCACCTGTCTGGTAGGCAGGACAAGTATTTTCTCCTTAAGGACACGAGGACTGATCGAAAGTTGTGGGTAAAACCGTACCAATATTTCATACATCACCACAGTCCACTAATGTTTACATTACGTTGTAAATGTTCGTGCCAAAGCCTAAATCCACCCACCCAAGTGGTTCCGAGACAAACGTGCTCTCTAAGACTTGAAGTGACATCCAAAGCCTCGAGTAACGGCCCCGGAAAAACCGAGGGCTCCGCGACCCACAAGCTCTTTCTCATCGGTAGAATTTACCGTACTTCTAAAACTTCTTTGCGTTACAATTAACAACCACTTAATTACTTTTTTTCATGAAATTCATATGTAGGGGTATCAGACTGTGAGATTTCTTGCCTCCAAGTGATCACGAGACTGAAAATCACCAGAATTGACATCCTATTGTGAGGTTTTGAAAAAGAAAAAAAAAATGAATCTTTATATCGTGCATTTTTTAATTTTTTTAAAAGTTTTGACATCTTTGGCAATTGAAGATGTTCCATTTCTGCGAGGTGCAATGCTGTTCTCAGTCACGCTAGAAATAATCACTACCTAGCCATTTCCAGGAGCCATGAAAACATGCTATCCGCCTATTGTAGTCTGATACGGGCTGATAAACTGTTACTGGGGTTTGGCTTGTTCTAACATCCAAACACTCACTAATTGTAGGAATATTTTAAGATTTGTTTCTATCATGTTTGCTTTTTGGTTTCGGTTTTTTGCTTACATTGTTTCAACAAAACTGTAGCCCTGTGTTGTTGTTGTTGTTAATTTTCATTCCGTAATCCATCCAAGAATACTATACATTTATCAATTCGTACGTACGTTGCCTTTAGAGATATTTTAATCAATTTTTAAATTATAAACTAACAAAAAAAAATTAACATTCCTCGTCCTTCTTCTATGATGGATAACGTTTGCTTCTCGTTGGGCTAGGTCAGTTATGAATGTACAATTGCGTCGATGAAAATATTTAAACATTTAGGTAAACGCTATTGTCTGGTTGTTAAAATAATTGTAGCAGTCATCTTATGTCTTCAGACCGTCTAAAATTTTCCACTTACATATATATTTACTCAGTCCCGTCACAAATGCAATTTGGATCGTCGCGAAGTCCGAAGCGGCGAAGGAAGCTTCTGGTCGATTTATTTTCTTCTGGTGCTTGTGTAAGTTTAGTATTTAAGTGAAGTTTCTGTTTATGTTTTGTGTCTATGTCTGTTGTCTTTGTCTATCCCAATCATTTAGACACTGTAGTCGCAGTAAGTATTTTACGATCACTGTAACTGAACAGTGTAAAGTATGGTTGTAACAATGTAAAAAAATGGTTGCACCGCGATTATGGCGTGTTTTCTACCGTCTCATATTATCCATGATCTATGTTGTCATATTATCTATAAGAATGTTTCTATTTATGCCCTAATCGAACGAAATTAGTTCGTTGTCTTCTGTTAGTGGATCAAGCCATAATTAGATCGGATTGTTGTGCTCACATTGCTCTTGTTTTCTAATCGTGTTCTCCTCGTTGGACCGAATATTCCGCAATAAATTTAAAGTTAGACGAAAGTCAAAATACATCTAAATAACGAGTTAGGATTAATAGGATTGTTTTATGACAGTATTCAGAGCGTTAGCACTGTGACCTCCCGGAGGCTTGGTACCGTGACGGAGTAAGTTGAACTTTCCCAAGCGAGAAACCTACCCACGCCGTCTCGTGTCTAATTGTAGCTTGCTTAGACATTCGGGCCAAAAACATTGTGTTATTAGTTTTCGAAATTGTTCTCCAACAACGTTTCGCAATCTTATGAGTGAAGCATGACTTTTTGAACGCAAATGAAATGAAAAAATTTACCAAGTTTTAAGAGCCTACTAATAGAAACCTCGCGTTTCTTTTGTTTTACAATATTTTAGCTATTTGGAGTAAGGGACGGTAAGATGACGAACCTAAGCTTTTAAACTGTTTCCTAAACTATGTAAGGGACTAGAAACTAAGTAAGCTAAAGGACTGAAATTAACAGAAGAAATTATTAACTTCAACTTCCAATGTGCCCATAACCCATCGTCTAACTAACTCTTTACCTTGGTTTCTTTCTTATGGACTTCATCAAAGGAGTGGTATGATTATATTTGATTTATATATATGACTATTGAATGAGGAAACGTGTGCGGTCATGGGTCGATATTTTTATTATCTCTCTTATGCTTGTCACAGAGTAAGAGACCAAATAATTGTCACAAGCCTGGCTGGCATTCTGTGGCTTGTATTGGGGGAGGACCCAAGTAAAACTATGTTCCATGTTCCCTGCAGAAATCAATAGCTTCCAGGGTCCAGGATTATTGTCCGCCGACAAAAATTCGATGTCTTATCCCACCAATCCGTTTCACTTTGAACAACGTTCGTGACCATCCAAATTAATTGTAATCAATTTGGTCTTCAAATGAGTTTATTGCTTTTAAGTATATTGCAATAAGGTACTTGTAAAACTTACCGTATAAGAGATACTTTATGAAAACCATCTTGTAAATTACATCGGAATTTCCTGTAAAATGAATGTAGCGACCGCTAACTACATAAGATAAGTCACCCTATCCTATTGTATATGTATTGTAAACAAATGTAAATAACATTACCCAAATATAAATCATTGTAAATATGTGAAACAATAAAACATGCCGCCAGGGCCAATTAGTTATATGAGCTGGGACACCATCTGTAGTCAGGTAAGGCCCAAGCCGCCGGCAAACCCTTCCAGCCCCTGCCAGGGAACAAAGGAAAGCCACATCATTGCCCACAACAATGGTGATTCTTATTGGCTGCGGGCAAGGCTAGCTGGGTATTTAAGCCGACGATTTGGGTCCTGTAAATCATTCTCCTCACAACTACACTGGCTAGTGGCTCCTGCTTGAAACTCTGAAACTTGACTGATTCTTTATGAAAAACCTCTGCATCTCTTCTCTCCTCACCTCGCTACGTTTTAGTCCGGCGTTGTCAGACCCCACACCTTCGTCTGGTGTCGAGAGCCTCTCCCTAGTGGACAACGGTTGTCGTGGCCCTGCAAACTTACCAAGCAGTGTCGACAATTCAGTCTGCCTCTCTCCGGTTCACACTCGCCTTTGGGATCCGGACGGATTTCGCCTACCCTCAGATACCGAGCGTGAATTCGAGGTCATTCCAAGACCACACAAACTACCTACCTACCTACCCTATACCTCTTCTCCTAAACATAGTGCATTGTCGGGCACATACCTATCAAAAACTGGATTCAGATAGTAAAGCCGTCATGAAACGATTGTCCAGGTTATAAATTCAAACAACCCTCACTTGTCACCAGGGCTAGGGTAACCAGGCACCCCCCTCGTGACGACCCGACAATGAACTTTGGCTCACTGCTCTTCACAGGGATCTGGGATCAGAGAACCTTTGCAGAGTAACAATATGATTCGCCGCCAGAGGCTGGTGAAGCCTGGCAGTGTACTCCTTTCTCTTACTAGCTACGATAAAAACTAATTCGTCATCTTACCCGCTTCGACACCTTACCCTCCCATTCACAGACAGCTTTAAAGTCTCTCCAAGTTTTTTTTCATTCATATTTTTACAATATGTTAAAGTTTCTCCTCATTCAGACATTCTCAGGACTCTCAAGAAAAAATTCCTTATTCATTTATTCAACTTCAATCTAAATATCGAAATGGTACTTTACCAAAAATCCTGAGTTTTTAAAACCTCCCCCATTTCAGCATTAATAGACGCCATATTGAAAAGAAAGGAATTTTTTTTTTTTTTCTCAGCTCGGTCTATAAAAAGAAAATTTTGATACGTTTCAACTCATTCTGAATAGACGAGGTTGAAATTTTTGTACACAGTTCGGAGGGGGTGCCTGGAATGAGGCAATGAAGCGACATGTGAACATATTGCAAAAATAAAAAACTGGAAAGACTTTAAAGCCATCCGTGAACACAATCTGTTTTTTTTTTTTCATACAGTCATTATTCATGATACAAGCGTCTCTATTTACAGTATTTACTCTTTAATATATTATTTATATATGAATATTTTTGAAAAGATCATCACAGCTGTCATGAAGGTTTAGTAAGTATAATTAAGTATTTTTGATCAAAAATAGTGATAATTTTTTCACAATAAGTATCTAAGAAATTTACGCAGTGTTCCATATCTCTTAATTTTAAAATCCTTTCTTTCCCTTAATTATATCTGATTCAAAACCATTCAATTGATGATTAATGATGGTTTATAATAATTGTACTAATACTTAACGCAAAGAATTTTTCACGAAGTGCAGTTAATAAAGTAATTAATGTATTCAATTATTATTAACACTTCAAAATTACCTTCAATCAAGTACTGTTCTATTCAGTCATATTTAAATAGGATATTTAACAGATATTTTATTGTTGTACACATGTACGGCAGAGTCCTACATATTTAATAGGTCGAGCTTGAGGCGTTTCATCAGCGCTCGCTGTGAAACTGGTGTTTGACGAAACTTGTGCTGTTGCAACTGATCCGAGCGCAGCAGCTTCCTCCCGTTCAGCATTCCAGGTAGTTCCAGGTAGTAGGTATTGCTCCTACTCATACGCACATATATATATATATTATAGTATGGTATCTTTGGAAATCGAATTGTAAATCATCTCATAATAAAAATCTTCAAAATATCTTATCTTCATTTATCAATTATGTTAATTATATTAAATATTCCGTTCGTTGAATGTAAAATTGTGTGAGGTGAAATAGTTTAAGAAAAGTGTAATCGTGGGGAAGTGAAATTAGTTTCATATTAGAATCAGTAAATTAGGCCCGAGAAACAGGTGAAGAATGACGTCAGTATTTAGATCAGTATTAAGTCGCTTAATACTATGTCCAATTCTCACATAAGATGACACCAGTGACTACGGCAAATTAACTATCTTTCAACCCCGCCATATAGAGGGAGAAAGAACAACCAATGAAATTTTATAACAGAGCCTGAATTAGCGAGGGTAAACGAGAAGATGGAAGCCACCCCACCCGTCTTCAGCACCAGTCGAATCTACAACAAACGTTCTTCTTTCTAATCTCCAAAACCTCCACACCAGACCACAACAGACAACCTCCACTGTTCGAGACTTCTTAAATCAGTAAGTGCACAAATTTATTCAAGAAAATATTCAAAGACAATTATGGTTTTTTTTTTTCAATTTGAGATTTTAACTAGTTAGATTGATACAATTTTTTTGTAACATAATCTCGTTTATGATATTGATTTGGGCCATTATTTTTGTAATTTATTTAAACTCAATTTTAAATTTCTAATGACATAATGAATATATTTAATTAATGCAGTTCTTAATAAAACATTCCTAAAATCCTATTTATTATTAAATATTATTATTGCATCCTCTTATCTATTAGTTACCCCTAATTAAATATAAATTCAAATCAATTCTTTTCTCAAGGGACATATTCCCAGACAAAGCCAACAACTAAGGTAATTAGTAAAGTAATTAACAAAAGTTAAATGCAATCAAAAAATTAAACTTTAGAAAAAAATAATGTGATAATAATAATATACATATATTTGATTTTAAAACTCATTAAACGATTATGAAAAAAACACATTTTCTTTTTGACCAAATATTCCATTTACCAAACCTTCAGAATAATTAAATTAAAATTGTAAAAAGCTTAAAAAAAACAAAAACAACATTTCTATTGTATCTCCAAACTAAATCAAATCGTATTTGAGCTGGAACTAGAAAAATCTCAAGATTGCAAAACAGGCTCGACTTTTTATGTTTATTTTTGTACAGTACACACCTTTAATGTACTTTAAGAAAAATCTAATCAGCCGGATCCGAAGCTTTGTAGATTTAACTTAACTTAAAACTTCAGTTCCATTGTATCATCTTTACGACTGCTATGACAAACATGTGTACATACAGGCGACAAATACACAAAATATGAAATTAGGAATGGAATTAGTCCTTCGGGGTCGCTAATTAGTTTTAAAAATAATTTTTGCCTTAAATTTTTTTTCGTCAATCATGAACTTAATCTCCTTGTTACAAAATTATTACAGTATTAAATACAGATTCTGCAAATGAATCTATTTACAATAGGTCATTATATTTCCTGTAGATTGGCTACATTTTATACAATTGCTAGTTATTATACATTGTGATCTGCGCTTGTATAAAAGTACAATGATGTACATTACACATTAATTTACTGAACAGCTTTAAAAGTGATGGGGCTCACCTTATTTATCATAGACATAAAACTAATCTACACCTAACAATAAAAACCTAAACTAAATTTTAACCTAGTTTTCCCCAACAATCTATTGCCATCGATGCGGGAACGGTGGTGGGTCATAGTGTTAAACATTGGGTTCGTTAAGGTGCTGCAACAAGTCAAAAAGCTTTATGTGTCTCCGGTGGATGAACACACCCACCGACGGCTCACCAAACAACGGGTGTAGGTCGTGAACTGAACTATATTTATGAAATATATTTAAACGAAATAAGAGGAATAGAAAGTGAAGACTGGTGGTCTTTCAAAAAAGTTATTAAACGGTTGTAAGCGACTACTGGGAATTATGTATATTAAATTTAAATTTCTCGATCGCTGAAAATTATAATATTTTAATTCAACTTTAACTTTAATTTAATATAAAAATGTTGAAAATTCACCAAATCAAATTAAATTCAGTTTTTAGTAATATTTAATATAACCTTAACCGTTGGGAAAAATTGAAGACTTAAAATCTAAAAAGTGAGTTATATTTAACGACTTTGATACCTTTCTGGAGTACCGAACCTTCTTCGAGTCAACATGTCCTCCAAGTTTGTCATCTCGATAATTAATAGAAAATAGACTTATGATTGAGTAAAGTAGTGGGGCAAACCACCCCTCCAGGGAAATCTTTTCCTAATCCCATTAGAAAACGCTGAAAAAATAAATATATTGTAAAACTGAAATACAGACAAGTGGCAGCAGGGGAAAGTAATAAAAGTTATAGACGAGAAAAGAACAACGGTTGTGCAGTTTTTAATACAACGTTAACCGTAGGGAAAAATTGAGGACTTAAAATCTAAAAAGTGAGTTATATTTAACGGCTTTGATACCTTTTTGGAGTACGGAACCTTCTTCGAGTCAACATGTCCTCCAAGTTCGTCATGTCGATAATTAATAGAAAATAGACTTATGATTGAGTAAAGTAGTAGGGCAAGCCACCCCTCCAGGAAAATCTTGTCCTAACCCAATTAGAAAACGCTGAAAAAATGAATATATTGTAAAACTGAAGCGACTGGAAAGCTGAAATACAGACAAGTGGCAGCAGGGGAAGTAATAAAAGTTATAGACGAGAAAAGAACAACGGTTGTGCAGTTTTTAATACAACCTTAACCGTAGGGAAAAATTGAAGACTTAAAATCTAAAAAGTGAGTTATATTTAACGGCTTTGATACCTTTTTGGAGTACCGAACCTTCTTCGAGCTTACATGCCCCCCATGTCCATAATAAATAGAAAATAGAGTTATGATCGATTCGATAAGCTACAGACCTGGTTAGTGTCGGCTTTCACCAGCTAATGACACCCGCCATATTGAGATGGAGAATAATAAGATTCGATTGTTCTCAGAGCAATTTATGTCCGCAGGCTCATAGTGACGTCTTAATGGCAGAGCGCGGAGTGGAAATCGGTTGGTGAAATAAAAATATTGGATTTTCATCAAATTCATCAATGGACATTTCGATATCGTATGTATGCATTTATTCTTTACTTGGGATGAAACTAAGATGTGAGAGGTTGAAGACATCTTTGGGCCATGCTCCCATCAAACCTCACATAAGGATTGACATAGTTCGAACCGTGGTTCATAAATAGAATTTAATGAGAATCTAACAAATTTTAATATAAGGTTTACGTTCAATAATTCAGAATCAGCGACGAGTCTTCTGATTTTTGTGAACAATATATTACAATAATGGATTACCCCGAACTCCTCTAAGGCTGATTGAGTAAAGTACTGGGGCAACACGTCCCTCCAGGGAAATCTTGTCCTAACCCAATTACAAATCGCTGAAAAAATAAATATATTGTAAAACTGAAGCGACTGAAAAGCTGAAACACAGACAAGTGACAGCAGGGGAAAGTAATAAAAGTTATAGACGAGAAAAGAACCAACGGTTGTTACTCCGTCCGAGAATTCTTTTTAAATAGCACATTGGAAAAAAAAAAAAAGTAGAACTGTCCTTTGTATTTATTGTTGATATGAGGACCTGGGGAGGTTGGAGAGAGTTTTCAACTTGCACAGTTGATATGGAATTGTTTCTCTAATCATGAATTAATTACTTGCTTTCTAGCATTTATACCGCTCCATTTTATCTATATATTTAATCATTTGTATGAGGAGGTTCCATTAGAGGCCCTTTCCCTCATTGCCATGTATAAAATAGAGAAAAATATAAAAATCCAGAATATTTTAATATGTTATTGGCTGTTTCTTAGGGCGAAACTGTGTGGAAAAAACTGTGATTAATACCACAAAACTGCTTGGAGCCGTCATACCAATGCTTTGCTTATAAGTTTATTTATTTTTTAGAATATTTATACATTATTTATATATATATATAAGTAGATTCGATACCACGAAGGTTTCTTAAAACTGCTCGAAAATAATGCAATTTATTGCTTAAACCATTTCTGTCTCTAAAAATAACTTGTTTAGCGCATATTTTCGAAATATGGACCAAACTGTATTATTTGTTCTTGAAGTAATTTTATTTTATTATATCTTTAAATAATATTGTTTTGTGTGTGATACCATCTTTAATGTTTCTTTGACAATGGATAAAAATCAAACCGTTATTACACCTCAACTCAAGAAAAATCATATACATCTATATATATAAACATATCTTCATATGTTTTATAATGTATCAATACTTACTAATATGTTGCTATTATTTAATAAGACCGTTGATACAAACTCATTTTAATTTAGTAATCTAAACGATTAATATATCCGTTAAGATGATGGTTACGCCAAGTGAGACCAAATTAAAAGTCTCAATGAGAGCCCAAAAATGTCTATGATCGATTCCAAAATTGTAAGTGTGTGCATCCTATCCCCGCCAACATTGATGTTGGTCTGCAATTAGTGTTTTATTTAATAAATTCACATTGTAGAACTTGAAAGTGGATTTTGGTTTTATTTTATGTCGTCTGACAATACCATGTTCTAGCTTTTTCTCTGGGGGAAAAATAATTGAAAGTTGAGAAAAACAGACGAGGGCGACGTTTAGTACCGTATTGGAAAGCGTAATATGGCCCCGGGACCTCTCTCCTCTATTCAGTTATTTTTCATTTCCAGTGTACTTTCTATTAGTGGAGAACTGAACTTACATCCGGTACTCTGCTACCATCTGTAATGGAATATTAATACCATCTGATAAGGTGACTTCATTAGCGTACCTAGGGGTTGGGGCGATGGAATGGGGTAGCATATATTTCAGTAGGTTGCATTTTTTTATATTTTTCTCTAAATTATATAAAAATAAAATATACATTAATGCTAATTGATTAAAACAACTTTTGTCTGCAATATTATTACAAATATAATAAAGATATAATTATAAATATTATAGAAAACTCCTTGTGCATAAAATATTTTTGGGTATATAATAACCTAAAATCCTTATTTGATTCTTTTCTTTATACAATTTATGGCATTGCTTAAAATGACTAATTCTTTATTAAATATGTACTCCATCTACCTTCGCCTTTATTATTTAAATATTATATTGTTATATATATGTAATGAAAGCATTCTCTCTTTAATTTAAATTTGCCGCACTGCTTCCACTGGCCGCCACTAGATGGAGCAGCTATCAGATAGAGAAGGTTATATTAGGTAACAAAACTTGTAAATAGAGTGTGAATAGAGAAGTGATAGTCATAAACTGTAATTTTCGTTTTGTAAGACAATTATTGAAGGTGGGGTGAATAAACTGAAATCAGTTTCTCTGTAAACAAAGTTAGAAATTTTATTCACTATATATTTCATTATAACAATTATTCATATTGATTTACACCATCTTACCTGTAAACAAAGAAACGTGTAATGAAGTATTCTCTCTTTAATTTAAATTTGCCGCGCTGCTTCCACTGGCCGCCACCAGATGGAGCGAGCATCTATCAGATAGAGAAGGTTATGTTAGGTAACAAAGCTTGTAAATAGAGTGTGAATAGAGAAGTGATAGTTATAAACTGTAATTGTCGTTTTTTTGTTTACAGGTAAGATTGTGTAAATCAATATGAATAATTGTTATAATATAATATATAGTGAATAAAATTGCTAACTTTGTTTACAGAGAAACTGATTTCAGTTTATTCACCCCACCTTCAATAATTGTCTTACATGTATAGCTCAACACATAGAAATAGTATATAAGATAATAGGATTAAGATATATAAGTTGACTACATATGTATTGGTAAATATAATGTATCTTTGTTGCCAGCCCTCAAAAGGGGCTTGACCGACGAATTTGACGGACCAGCAATAGCCCTTTGTTCCCCATCAGGCATCATAAAAACCCTTTGAGTCGCCGAGTAGTGAGATCAAAGAAAACAGTAGTTGAAGTCTTCTAGATATATTAGTAAAGGGGTGTGAATATGGCCCTCAAGGTTTTTCAGGCTCGCTTATTCAAAGGAGGTATAAAAGGCACCCTTTTCACACTGAGTTGAAAAATATATCAAAGAAGAGACCGCTCCCATAGGCGATAACAAGAAAACAAGTTGTGGGACCAAGCACTTCATTTCAAAAAGGAGCAGGAATGAAAGAGGATTTTTTTTGATAAGCAGCGGATCAGGGAAGACGCAGATCGAAGAGGTAGAAGGAGATGGGATCGGGACGGCTTAATATGCCGTTCTCCAATGAAGGCACCGATATAATTGTGAGCATAGATTTTAATATTTAGTTTATAAATCAATGTAATCAGCCATCATTCATTCTGATTAATATTTTCAGGCACGTGTATAAAAAACATATCTTATTGTAAATTCTATTTTAGTTTCTAAATGCCTTCCATTGATCCCCAAGAGATTTATCTTTGGATTAGACTTAATTGCGACAGTATCAAATGAAATCAAGATTAATCGGCGTTATTTGTATTACAACTTTACGCTATTGCTTTACGCTCAGAATTTAATAAAGTAATCAAATCTATGAAATGATGCACAAAAACTTTTGTAACAACCTTTAAAAATCGGTGTCACAGTACAACCGACTTTTCCCTAAAACTGGTTAGTTATTATAAAAACCATCGTCCGTTTAATTAATAATATTTTAGTATAATTATTATTATTTCATATCGATCCAGCATATATTAACAATATAACTGGCACACTATCAAGTGCTTTTTTTTTTGGGGGGGGGGGAAGGGGTCAAAGACAAAAAATATTCTCCAAATCTCGTTGGCAACAAACTGTGAAAGTGAGAAAAGTGACCTCTTCATATAAAATGGTTTGTTTTATTCTTTAACTAGGGAAAATCAAGCGCAGGTTTCCCTAGTTATGTAATAACTAAGCTTCGGTGTTACTTTATTTAATAATTTTTAAACACTATAAAAACTTGAGATTCCGACAGAATTAATGTAATTTAATGTAAGTTAATTTCTAAAAAAAAAAAGATATTAAACGCATAAATGTATTCCTAATTTAAAATAGGGTATAATGCGTTTCATAAAAATCAACTCATTTTTAAATTTCGTATTGTTTATATAAAGAGAGATTACAAAAAAAAAATAACATTAAATGTTTATCGGTGTATTAAAGTACTTTACATAGAATTGGTAGGACAGTATTTCTGCATTACGATCAGGTCGATATATGTTACCACTTTCTGTAGCCACTGTAAGTCTGAGATCTTCCTCAATATAGTGAAGGATGGTCCAGACAATATTTAAATACATCAAGACAATTCCCTCAATTAGCTCCGTTAGGCTTTCTTGGAACTATGCGTCAAGCTCGTGTGTTCATCGAGCATTTATGATTCAATTTGCAAATACCCCATCAATCATGGGGTGGAATCAGGTGGGAGGCTTTACTAATCGCAGACCGACCTTAATCAGTACAACCTTACTGTAAAAGTCAGGTATAATCTGTAAAGCTATTGAATCGAGGAACTGTAACATTGACATTCGCGAAAGCCGGGGTAGCCTACGTGTGTAGGAGACCTAACATCTCAACTAACGGCTTCACGCGTGCCAAGTCCATTATCCCAAGAGCCTGTTCCACCAATCAGAGACAGATCATTAAAGCCAGAAAGACGTGGTCCCGTCCGCTATTGAGGAGCTTCGGCGACCAATCATAATCCATTTAGCGTCCGCTGGCACTGCTCCGATTGAATCGCTACACGACGAGGAGAAACCACAATGCCCCTCATTCATCAAAGACGCTGGCTGGCCATGTACAGGCGTGCCCTGATGGGGGAGGGGGGGGGGGACTCCAGTAGCTGCATGCAGTTCCCGCTCTCATCAGATCTCGTTTTGGACCGACTGGAGATTACGAAGCAGATTTAGAGATCTTCGATAATTCCACAGTCAGCCTCGCTCGAGGGGGTTTCACTTTTCAATGGCAGATATGAAAGCATCTTTGACAGATGTGCATTCTCTCACTTAGTCAAATTTCTCTTTGCCGTGACACGGACGGCAACTTGTGGGGGGCGCAACTGGGACAATATCCATGTTTATTAGTGGTTATGAATAACAAGAAAAAATAAAGAAATAGTGCCGAAGGTGAGCCTCATCACCTAGTGTTGTGGATGTGTTTATGACTTTTTTACTACAGATTGAAATGTAATTTATATTATGCCCTCCTTCGAGTGCATCAGCGCATCGCAGTACGAGGAGCAATTTGTAACCCATTAAATTTTTTGTTCATTGTGTTTTAATAAAGATGTTTTGGAAATAAAAAAAAGTAGTTAATAATTCATTAACATTCTCGGGTCAAAGATCCATTCCTAGAATATGGAGGGAGGGGGGGGAGCGTTGTTAGTGTAAAGTCACACTCCAGCTCCCAGGTTCGATTATCTCTTTGCAAGTAGTAATTAGTCCTCTTTTCTGACGAGCAACGCATTATGGTTTGTGCGAGCAAAAAATAAATGATTGCTATAAGAATTAAAAATAAATAATTCACTTTTTAAAGAAAAATATTTTCTTTATGGTAAACTCTAGACGGAAAGTTTTGTTGCACTTCTATTAACAGGAAGGATTCATTTTATGTAAATCGTGTCCCAACTGTAAACTGTAAACTGTAAAATGTAAATCGTGTCCAAAATTGTAAACTGTTATGGGTATAATAAACATCATATTCCATTCATTCACATTCATATTCCATTTAGATATGATATGTAAATATTTTTCAATGTAAATTATCACATCAAACAGATGCTACACAAAAATTGTATGATACAATTATTGAATTCAACCAAAAGTTGAAATTCCTCGATTTGGGCAATTTTATGTAATAATTTAACTTGTAAATAAACAAGCACAATTAAAACTATGGTCAGCTGGTATATTAATAACTTATAATTAAAGAACAATTCATACAGCGCTTGTAAAGAAAAACTATTTTTATATTGAAGAGGTTAAATAGACTAGAAGAAAACTGGCAAATTGCATCAGAATATTAAACCCCTGAATGATAATAGTTTAAGTCATTTTCTTGCTTTAATTCAGTGCTCATGATGTGTGTATCTTAAATTAGAATAGTCCCATAAACAATCAGAAACTTACTTTGCAAGTCAAGAAGTTGTTCCTAAATAAGAAACATTGTACTAACTTACGTAATTACGTATGACCCCACAACTATTACATGAAATTCTTCAGTAGACTTTCTAATTGCATAGGATGACATATACTAGAGTATTTATAACCAGATATCATGGAAATCACATTACTTTTTTATTAGTCTATACATTTTATATAATCATTCAACCAGTATTTTTTTAGAGGCGTAACATTTTGTGTGTTAGTTCCATTTGTTCCGTGAAAATAATGAATTGCCACGAAATAATCAATCAATTCTGATTAAAAATTACAGTTTCCCATCATAAGTGGGGTAAAGAAGTTGCTAATTGTATGATGAATCACACTTGACCCGATTTGGTTTATTATACAATGCTGGCCGGAGATCAGAAGTCCCCATTTTCAATCAAGTCTGTCACTACCTTATTTCCTTTGGTTAATAAATAAAACAGCGGAACGAAAATAAACTAATTATTATTAACAAAGTTGAAGATGTTACAAAACATAGGAGATTGAGAAGTAACAATAAAAACCGATATCATTCCTCAAACTGATTTTGATAGGGTTTTATTGTCAGATTTTGATTATTTACATTTAAGTTGATTTTTGAAAAGATAATTTAAAGTGTCCGAAATTGTTTAACAAAAAAAGTATGGATTCTGAGTAGCTTTTTCGCAATAATTAAATAAACATTTAAGGACCGCTATCGATAGTGTTATTTTATTGTTTTTATCTTATATATTATTATTATTTTATTTATTAGTCAAAAAATAATACTTGTTTCAAAATCGCAGCTCGGCAATACAAGAGGTTTTCTATCAGTGTATTTTTACGGTAATTTTATAAGTTGTTGTAATGTTGTAAGTCATAAGTTTTGGATTTTGAAACAAAAGAAATTCATAATAATATAACCAAAGGAAATAAGGTAGTGACAGTCTTGATTGAAAATGGGGACTTCTGATCTCCGGCCAGCATTGTATAATAAACCAAATCGGGTCAAGTGTGATGCATCATACAATTAGCAACTTCTTTACCCTACTTATGATGGGAAACTGTAATTTAACAATGATGTATGAATTTAACAAATTAACAAAAAATAAAACTCTGTCGATATAACGGGAAGAAACAGCAAGGAGCTCGCTATTATCAAATAAAGTACACTGTCCTCGATATTTGAACCAAGAATTTTGTGAGACCTCACTATCTTTAATACAATGTTTTATATTCTACTACCAATGTATACGACATGGATACATCTTCGCTCTCATCTATTTGAGATCATCTATTTGAGACCATGCAGATGTACGAGGTTTGCCATACTGAATCCCATTTCGCTTGAATTGAACAGTATGCTGATGTTTTGCTTGAAATTTTGAAAGTGGCGATATGGGTATTGAAAAGTTATTAAGATGGTTACTTTTTTTTTTCAACACAATCGAATTCAAAAGATCGGGTCGGTCGCAGTGTCGAATGCGAACCAAAAGGTGCACATAATAGCTAAACAAAATATTTTTCCGTTGCAGCACTTCAGTTCACGAATGCAAGTTTGTTTTTTTTCGCTTTCCACAATAGTGGCCATGTGCATATTATATAGGCTAGCATGGGATGGGGTACAGCGGATGTGTAATATGGAAGGTGTTACTCACTTTTGCTGTCCGCCTGCCTCCGACACTGTTGCCTCCACCTGGAGCTGGAATAGTGTGATAAATCTCGGGGCACTCGGTGCCCAGCTGAAAGGGAAAGCCAGTTTTCCTGAACCAAGAAAAACTCTGTTACGAAACAGGCGGACTGCGCAATGTAACAGGGTTCTTTCGGGAAAGGCTTTTTTCTCAGAATGAATTATCTGTTATGGTGCTTGGGTGGACGTTTCCCACTATTATTTTTCTTCAAAGTTTACGTTTGTCACGTCAAGGAAAGTGTATTTTTTTTTAAGTGATAGAAACCTCTAGATCAAAGGAAAGTCGCCCAAATTAAATAGCCGAACTTTTTATAATATGGTTACACATATATTCCGAATAGGACAAGTTGAAAGCATTTATCTCAGTGCGCGATCGTTATGTGAACAGGTAGTAAGTACTCAGTTGCATGCTAGCTCACAAACTGCCTGCTCCGAAAACATACATGTCCACTGCACTCAGTTATGTAGATGTTCGATGTGAGGGCAGCAGCGAGACCAGCGTTGCTACCTGAGATGCTGTATAAGGTGAAAGCACAAGATCTCCAGTTGTCGTATCTTATATAGAAACTATTCTGTATTTAAGAATAATTTTTAATCCTATATCTAAACTATAATTAAAAAACGTCATTAAACTTGTCATAAACATGATGTGGACATCATATTTAATCAACATCATATTAAAGCAGCAGTACTTTTTAGAAGAATGATATTTGACACGGTATTTCCATTTGATGCTCCGGTTATGCTAAAATTAAAACCAGTCCCATGAATAAATAATGAAAATAATTAGTTGTAAAAACTTAAACATCACCAACTCAGTTGAAATCGTTTAGATCAGTACCCTTCAATTCCTATAGATCCTGTTTGTAAAATGCCGATAAATCCCTTTGGCCCACCCCCAAAAACAAATCCTAAAATGCGAAAAATTGCCAAGAATGAATGTCTGACTTCCATTTTCGGCCGTAAGCATCATGTAGCAAAAGAAATTTAGAAACCTTGACCAATTGGGTTGGTGGGTGTAAACATTTCTTATTTCCAATTGACAGAAAAACCTTAAAAACACAAAAAAAAGTGCAGTTTTACAGACAATTTGACTTCAGAATCAGCAATCTTCGCAACTGTTTTTTGAAGCCAATTTAACGATCAAAATGAAAGAAACAATTTTCACTGTTATTACAAAATGTCATTAAAAGTGTCAATAAGATTTTCTTTGGAGTATTTACCGGTGCAGTTTGAACCATGATAATTAATTGAAGCAACTTTTATATCCCCTTGCTACGTGAATTTATAAATAGAATATAAATGCTGACATTTCAATCTATTTACACTATGCTGTAATTTATATATGTACTGTAGTTGCCTACGTTTTATATCATTTTTAGATATAATTAATCGTTACCATGCCATGGTTGGTTAATTGTCAATAATATCGTTTACGCGACTAAAAGGAAACTCTTAATTGTGCGATGACTTGAATTTTTTTTTCATTATTAGTCCAATCCCTGGTTCCAGCATGCATTTTTCTTATAGGCATCGTATTGAGCATACTTTTTGTTTTCCGACTTTCGTTATTCGCAATGGTGACCGTGGCCTTTCGAAAGCAGTTCGCCTCTTTCTATTTGTCGGGGTGATTTCGGCTAATAAGCTCCCGTTTGCTTAACCCAAGTGAAATCTGAGCGGGGTCTGCTTCGTCATGCACGTTCGGGCCAATATGGCCAGAGGTTTCTCCTCTCTCGTCGTCAGGAATGTCTTCACCATATACAAAGTACAGACGAAGCTGTGATGGGTCTCTTGGTATGACAATAGAGCTTGTTGTCACTTAGCACCTATTTAGTGAGTCGTGCAACTTCCTACTGTCCTAAAAAAAACAATACGTATTAACAATTCAAAGTCATCTTTAATATTAAATCATTGGCACGACATCTCAGGCTTGTAGAGTTGTAATAGTGGTTGTATCCGCGGATGACAAATGCCAATAAGATCTTCTCGGAAATAAAGATGTCCCTCATCGGGACTTCCATCCGAAGTAAATGGGCGTGCGCTAGCAGCACTGGTATACTAGTTATTCGATTGGTTGGCATAGGCTTGAATTTAACTTGTATTATATAAAACATTGATTTATTTTAGATAATCGTGCACGCGTTTTCGGTGATCCATGAAATTATAACATTATCATATTTCAAGCTCGATTCAACACCATTTGAATTTCGATTTTCAGATGCTCAGATATTGTCGGCCAACGAGATCAGAAATTGATTAGGTTTACGGTTTGCAGGGGTTGGCTCGATTGAAAAGCCAGATAAAAGGTTCAAATCACGTCCCCGTAACAATATTTTTTTTTGGCTTATATTTGTTTATAAAAGTCATACAGACACCTTTAGAACTGTCTATTTCATTATTAAATATTTACATACTTGAAAAAAAAAAGAGCCATCTTTAATTAAATTTCTTGCCATAGTTCTGCGCTTGTACCTCGTACCGCAGTATACTTCGATATTATTTTGTCACTTTCTACATCCTTTCTTTCATGACATATGTATAGATATTTATAATGAACAAATACAAATTATTATATTGGAAGGCTGGTTGTGGACTATTCATACAAATACATTCTTCCTGGACTACCCACAATTTATTTTACTCTGGTACAAGCTCTTTCTGCGGCTATGCTACCATTCTCAAATACCTAAAAAGGCATTAAAAATGTGTTTAATGCGACATGTAGTGACAATTTTTTATAACATTCTCGCTTCAAGTCGTATTGAATACAATTGTATTGAATTTTTAAATACTTGAGATTAGTATTATAGTTTTCGGTGGGAAACGTATCATTGTAAAATAAATTTTGAGCCAGAAAAAGTGTGTATTTTTTATTGTATATAATCGAGGTCAATTTAATTTTATTTGTCAAAAAAATAATTCTAAATAATTAAAAATTTGCATGTATGTGAATTCTACATGAGTACAATACATCCTGCCCCCCCCCCACCGATTAGTGATGCTTTACAAGCAAATCGTTACATTTCCAATAATGATCTTCATAAAAAGACTAAACAAACGGTGATATATATATATTCAAGATTACTAAATTGTGCTGTTATTCGGAATAGTCTCTCCAGTGAAGACCAGGACGGGGTTTTTAGAATATAATAAGTTTAGAGCAGGGGCCTCTCAAAGTTCATTGCGGGATTTGTGTGGTGACTGCAGAAGAAAGAGACAAGACGAAGAACAACTAACTGAATGATTTCTTCTTTGAGTTTAAGGTGTTAAGCTTAAACTGTTTCTGTTCAAACTTTTCGCTTCACCGTGTGAACTTTTTTTTTTTTTATCAATGAGGTGTGTTGAAAGGGTTATATTATTTTAGGCGGTTATATTATATTTACCTTACTCGTTGAGGTGCTGGCTGAAGTATCAGATTAACTAGTTGATCCGTGTGTCAATGGAAGCACCCCACAATTTTTTTTTTCATTTAAAAATGTTATTGCTTTTTTTTGTTTACCGGCCAAAATTTTTATTACATCGGCAACGAATTAAAATTGTACAAAGTGTAATGACAATGACGAAAGATAATTCGTCCGCCAGTTATTTAAAAATTATTTAAAAAAAAAACTACCGATTATTTTTAATCGAAAATACATCATTATTTTATTTTTTAAATCATCTGGTTCTCTATAAATCGTCTTTCTAATAATTATTAAATAAGGGAGTTATATTGTAAAAAAATGTTTTTTGTGGTATTTAAATTCTTTCCAGTTTAGCAGCATTTTCGCATTAAATCTCTTTTAAATGACTTCTGGCATTTCCACGTGAGGCGTTACTAAAACCAAGACAACCAATGAATAACATTAATATGATTTTTGTAGAGTTATAATTTATAGTTTTTAGGGTTTCGGTGTTTTTTTCCAAAGGAAGGCATGTTTTCACCCACGGTTTTCTGTCAATCTTGATGGTGTTTGCCAGTCCCTCTTTCATGCAAGAGATATAAAATTTTATAAATAAGACATAAAGACATGAAAACTGTAACGATAAACATCAAACACGATTAAGTACTAATAATTAATCAGTTAGTTGGTATTAAATTAGTATTATATTAGTAGATGTTAAATTAAATTAAAATTCTCAACTGAAATTCTGAATAACGTTGTTTTTTTTCTTGGTATTTCCGTTTATTGAAAATAAAAGTAGCTCCGTGAAAAATGACGAAGGGCCATCAATAAGTTAATTAGTGTCAACGAAATTAATACTATCATAATCATATTGACTGGGGTGTTAAATTATGCCCGCATATCCGTAGGTCATAATTAATGATGCATATGGATGTGCTATGGCATTAGTCGATTATTATTACAACAATTCATTAAATGTGTCAGTACATTCGTTTCAGTCATCCACCACACTTTTTTATATTTTATCCGCGATTCAATGCGAAAAAATCAGGCTATTTTTCAGCGGCTTCAGTCAAATAATTTATTGTGCAGCTATTCAATAATTCACCCGTCTGCATAACCGATAGAAACTAGGTCCCTTGCATAATTAATCGATTGGTTTAACCACAATACCTTTGTTAGCCCTGTTACTTAACTTATTCTGTTGCTTTATTGTATTTGTAATAATTTGTTAGATACTACTTAGTTTCTGTGCACAACACGTTTTGTGCATAAAACCAGTTCATTTTAAAAATGAATGTACTTACGGTGCCATTTGGAGCAACTGTAATATCATTGTGCGGTCATGTGCGAACCATGGCTTAGGCTTTAGAGTAATTCAGCACCATCAACAACTGAAGGGCCACCTGATCGAGGCGCGTCTTAAAGTACGGTATTTCCAACATTGAAGTGAAGTAGTTCGAAGCAGCGCCCCTTCGCCCAACAATTCATTCCGATGACGTCTTCGCACTCAATCCTTTTTTCAAGTATCGTCTTAAAAGACAGCGAATCTCATTTTACGACGGATAAGGAAATTATTGTTACAATATATAATATTGTCGATAGAACAACGCAAAGGAGAAAGAATTGAATTATTTTATAAAGCCGACAATGTTTTCAAGCAGGACTTTTGTAACACCCTAGAATTTTTTTTTGTATGCATACGACCAATTTTTATTATACGGTTCGTAATGTATTTTTGTATTCGTAAATTAGACAGAACATTTAGGACCTACACGTTTACAAGCCCAGAACCTTCTGTTCTCAGAAGCCTCTTTAGTTGATCATTACGTTTAACATTTCGCGTGCCGCAAACTAAGAGCCGTTAACCGTTCATAATTTCGTCTTTCTTGTCAAGTTCTATTCGGGCAGTAATTTTCCAAGGAGGGTCGGATTCAATAAGGTACCGACAGATGACAAAGGGGCGTATTTCAGTGTACGCGGGGTCTCTATAAGAAAAGAAAAGATAGGCCTTTGAAGAAAGGTTTATGTTAGGGGCCTTCTAAGGAGATATTATGGTGATGGTAGAAGGAGGCTAGAAAGCTGCAGAGTGTGTGATGGACATTCTACTGGCGTGATGTATGGATGGAGGGGGGGGGGGAGTAAACCGAACATAACACATCAATTACCGATTTATACATACTAATTTATTAATGTATGTCAATATATAAAATGTATCTAATATATCTAAATGTAGGGAAATATATAAAGACTGTGTCTTTCTAAGGATACATATGTCTTTCTTTTACCATATCCTCAGTCCCACACCTCTAAGCTCAAACTGAATAATTAAAATATTTTATTTAATGGGATGCTGTTTCATGATTCTTACTACTAATAGATTTGATATATTTATCAAATTCTAAGCGTACAGGATTCACGTAAAATTATAATGAAAATAAGATTTAATTTTGTCCCTATCTATTAATGATTCAAAGTAATGTATCTTAATAAATTAACGCAGGATTCAATGGAAGGAATTTCTTTTATATAATTTAACATTTCAATTCCGACTTATGTTTTATTATACTACCAATACTGAAAATATAGGTTTCGATTCTAAAATTGAAAACATAGAAGAATTCTTGTTGTGAATATTTGTAAATATTTTTAGAAAATCCAACACTTAATCCATTATAATTTATAACGTCATAATACGGGTTATTTAGTGTTTTTTCCGTCTTACGTGTTTATCATATAAGCGATGCGGGGAGACCTCAGTTAAATACGACTGACAACGCAAGAAAAATTCGTATCAAAGAACAACCCGAAAACCGAATGAGAAAATTTTAAAAGGCCTAAAAAATGAAAATCGTTGAAATTTAACACAAAAACAGTTGAAAATGGAAGAAAGCGAAAAAAGGATTATAATAAAACAAAAGCCGTAAAAAGACAAAAATTGATGTTGGGAATTAACTACATTATCGCATAGCCTAGACATGGGTGTTTAAAAAAAATATTTTTTTCTTTTATAATATAGAAAATATTTTTTCCTTATATACATAAAGTATAGTGTGGATAGGAGGATAGTGTTCCTTATAAGGGAGCAGAGCCCCCCAACGATAGGTCAGTTAAAGTTGGGGGCGGTGATGTTAATGACTTAATTATAGTTTAAAAAAACAAAAATTATTATTGTTTATCGGAAAGCCACGAGATATTTAATCTGATAGCCTACTGAAAAGTATAGATTTTTTAGAATTAATTAGAATACCAACTAATTAATTAACGATGCTTAAACTATTTATGTCTCTTGTTCATGTCTCTTGTTAAAGCTAGGCATGAAATTTGACCTGGAGGCCCCATTTAATATTAGAAATCCATAAAAAATACATCCATCTCCTGAGAACATGTGCCCTTAATTAATTAATTACTTTATATTTAAAAAATATACATGTCATTATAATGTCGAGTAGGGTAACTTATTTATGACCTCCACGTGTGGATTAATAGTATGTAACAAGTGTTGGAGCTGTAGTGAACTATAATTAAAATCTTTTCAGCAACCATGAAAAAACCCTTAATTGCGTCACAAGACACAATCTAACTAAATTTGTATAATTCGACCTTTCAAGGCAACTTTTAAATTTTAATGTGTATTCTTAATCACAAGTTCTTCTCAACGGCAGTCCTTTTATAACATGTGTATATATGTAATTATTTTATTCCAAATATTGTTTGTCATCAATCTACGTCAGACTAGGCGAGTAATAATCGATTCCTGAGTGTTATTCTCGAGAAGGCAACTCTAGTCCGCGTGAAAACCATCAATGCTTGTGGGCATGCGAAGAAAGTGAAGTCGCTCCTCTTACATAATGGGGTGGTCTCCCATTGCCAAGGACGTACTCTGACCCATTTCCTACACTCGATGGCGTCTTTCACACGCACGTTAATTTCATCATACCAATAGCTTAGCATTTCGGATTGGAGCTATCTTCGATGGCAATGATTTGTTTTCGAAAAGACAAAACATATATTCTTGTAAGTGTACTATCTTACCTTATGTAAGTATTTAATACAAGCTAACTCCACCTATAGATTATGATATTAGGGAAGATGACATGTTTTGACTCTCTAAATTTGTTATGGTGTGCTTTAAAAAAACAGAGTTGACCGAAATGTACGCCAGACGATTCCTCAAGGTAGGTTTATCCAACGACGATTTGCCTTTTTTGACTGACGCACCGGAACCAAAATCAAATTTTGAAGCAACGTCTTTTATCGTATAAAACCTCTTAGTCTTCAGCTGCCTCTAACCATGCTTAATTTTGTAGCTACGCGTGCAAGAGGCAAGCACAGGGTAAGATAGCATTCCTTCATACCAGCCCTGTTTTGAGATCATCTCGAATGTTAATGAGGGTCTCCGTGTAAATACTTCGTAAATATTTTTTCCTTACAGTGTTTTGGTGAGGTATTTCTTTACCAGTATAATTTTCTAAGAAATACTTGAACTGATAGTTGTTAATTTTATGAAAGGGGATGATATCCCTTAATGAAAGCAAGGGACAGGTCTATGTTAAAAGTTCATGCGATGTGGAATCACTTCAAGATGCACTTAGGAAAGTTTGTTGAAACCTTGACTTTGTTTCCTTGTTTTCTATATGTTTTGCTGTACCAATATGCTTAAAAACTTGGAAACGTTGGGGCAGTCGAAACTATTTTATCACAGCGCGAATAATATAATTACCGCATCACTATCAAATGTTTCGTTAATAAATTCACGCATCTAGGTGTCTTGTTTTCGCCGCCAGTTCACCAACACCTTTTTCACGTTTATTGTTTAAAATCACTACTTGACTAGAACAATACTTGAAGAGACAGATCAATAGAAATTTTGATTCTGATAGTATGAGGCAATGGTAAATTTAGACAAGTAAAACTTTCTCAGTCCCATTAACAGAAAAAAACCAAGATTCCGACCCGGAGTTTATCATTTCTCCAAAACTGCATTTTGCAAAGTACGCAATTCTTAGCCTAATTATTCAAATAAATAAGGTTACCTGTTGGATGGCTCATTTGGAAGAGTACCTCACCTGTGATCCGCAAGTCCCCGGTTATAATGCTGGCCCGGTTAATTTATTTATCTTTGGCCTAATGATTATAAAACCTATGTAGAGGTTCCAACTAGTAATTATTACTATAAAGTAATTCAAATCAAGTGTGACGCCTAACGCACATTGTTCGTTAAAGCTAAAAGAACAATTTTAATGATAATTGTGAAGATGTTGACAACAGTTAAAAAAATCTAAACACAAATTATATATTATTAGCCTGAACTTCGAGATCTTAAATGTGACACCGCATTCATTAGTGTACATGTGTTTTTAATATCAAGTGATTAGTTAATAGATGACACTCAATCAAGATTTATGGATATGCCTATAGTTTTCCCGCCTTCCCAATATCAAATGAGAACTCTAAATTTCATGTCTCTAGTCTAAATAGGAGGAATCACACAGGCTATAACATACAAGCAGACGTTCCAATCTCTGTGACGGAGTTGATACTCACTAAGCAGAATGGACGTCACGTGTGGTACTTATACTGCACGAGATGCCCTATGGACGGAAATAACCAAGTCCTCGGTTCAAATACCAGTTCTGTCACAATTATTTCTCTTTAACTACTTGTTAAACTACCTCATTGAAAATCCCTTTAAAAATGAAAAATTAAATATCTATTACACCATCCTCACTTCCAAAAAATTGTAGGAACACGCCTTTTGGAACATTCGCATTCCGAATTTACATTTAAAGCGAATGCTGAAAAACCAAGACTGACCTTTAACACAACGATAATTTAACGGAATAAAAGTTTGGTGGAGCCACAAGCCCTTCAATGCCCTTGCATCCAGAATCCACCACCAGATAGCCAATACTCCATTCCATGCCAACAACGGAACCATTCTCCCTGGCTTTAACATCCATTTCATCCAAAACTTCACGCTACTATAATTTCGATTCCCGCCATCCTTATTGGAAGCCTCTATGAACGCTTTATGCCCCCATCTGAATGTCGGCACTCCAGAGCGACTCTTAAGCCAGAGGTGGCCTCGTGGCCTACAATCTTTTTGTATACAAATGAAATGGTTTGGTTATTGAGTCTTTTTACTTCCATCGATATGAAATGTGATTGGATCTTAATCTTACACCATTTTCGTACAAAGTGCTGAGTTATCATTTTAAGATGTAGTTGACCTATCCGTCACGATGAGATCTGTTGTGTTAAGCATTCCGCCTCCTTCCCAACAGCAGATACCCCTGACCCTAAGATACGAACTACCCCTAGCCGAATGCCCTGCTACACCACACGGTGCCTCGGCAGACACCGGCCGGTTGCATAAGAGCGGTCGGTAGGGGAAGAGCGAACGTTGTGCGACTCCTTAGTCAGTGCCCAGCCTCCGATGTTGCTCCCTCTCAGCTACTGGGCCTTCAGGGTCACCGTCGTCCTCAGTGTGGCCAGCATGGCTGCCCTCGTCTTGTACTTCACCCCCCTCCCAGGTATTTTCTAACTTACTATAAATTTTTAAAAATTAATTTAAATTAAACATAATTAAAAATAAAGAGATGTAGCAATTTTAACCCTTACGGTCCGGCACTCTAGGATGACCCTCCATACTTTGAGCCACTGTAACCTTACAAACTTCTGACCCTTGCCATCCGTGGGCATTTAACACACATGCTGTACAACTTGTTTTATGTATCAAATGTTTTGTCATTTTTTATTATTTTTGCCCACTATATTTATTTTTGATCAAATGTATATAAGCTACATAAAGGACTTAAAAAGTTAAAAACCATGTTGAGGGGTTGTTTCTTAAAAACTTATTAAACTATTTTGAAAAAACTGCTTCATATTTCTTACCAACAATACTAAATTTTATTAATCTAGAATAAGTTTTATTGTAGGGGCATTGAGAGTAAATATCGTCACATTAGAAGCCCCCCCCACATGCGCAGACGGTGTTAGTTGAAAGAGGAGCCCGTGCTCTAATTACTTAAGATGGTATCAGTTGTAGGTTAGCATTCATTTGGAGCGCCTCGCACATAAATATTGATGTCATCTTATCAGAATAATTAAAAGAACAAAACAAAAATTACAATTTTATTTCATTTTCCTTGATTTACATAATTCATCAAATTATACATCATACAAAATTTTATAAATAAATCGTATTCTAACTGAAAATTGCGTTTTCAACAAATACAAAATATACTAATATAAAAAAATAACAAAACCAAAAGGTTTTTAATATACTATTTCTACAGCTGGTAATGTCTGAAAACACTATACTTCTTTGAAATTATTGGGTTGGAAGGGATGAAATGTGTCAGATCAATTCGTTTTGATGAAATCATTAAAGTAAGAACCCATCTCTTGTTTACAAACACTTACATAATGGGTATTAAATCAATCTGTATACATTTGATCAATTCTCGAATTTATTGGTTAAAAGTCAAAAATTTTCTTTGAACAAGGGTTAAAAAACCTCGTTGGACGTTGGGAGAAATGTATTGAAGCTAACCGAAGTTATTTTGAATAAAAATAATATCGTCAAACTTTGTTTTTTCTTTCATTTGCCTCGTACCCTAGAAACTGAAATTTCATATGTTCCAGCCCGATCATTTCTGTCATGCCGCCTTTAATGTACCCTTAAACAATGCCCCAACAACAAAGCCTTAACCCTCCCCTCTTTTTCAGAACTTTAATTTATGCTTCTGAGCTGGTACTTAATCGTAAGTGGAACGGTCCCAACTTATTTAACGTTATATTTTTCTACTTACTTCCCTTTATTGTATTTTTAACAAAAGCTAATCAGCATATTTTTAAGGTATTATGAAATAGACGTTTAAAATTTCGTATAAACACGAAAAATAATCAAACTAATGAAGAGAATCTCGAGTCGGTCTTGGTAATAACAGAACCCAAACAATTCCTTTTGGCTCGTCATCGTCACTCTATTCGTAATCCCCCTTTCGTTTTTGAATAATTCACCTGTCAGCATTTCTGTTTTGGGCTTTTCAACACGCTATCTAGCCGAGAGTAATAACTTCAAATATCCAACCCATGAACCCACATAATAATACTTAGCCTAATATTATCGCTAAACAACAGCATATAATAGAAATATACATAAAAGTATCATATGAGCATAATATCATAAAAAGTTAGTTAGACCTAATTCTAGATTCCCACGGGGCGTGAATCACGAAAGTGGGTATTATTGATTCATGTAATTTTGGTCAAGTAAATTAATTACATTCAAATTAATTTTGTCTTTACGATTCGAGTGAAATGTCAAATCGTATGAACCGTTCACGACTTGTTTCGTGAACTACGAATGCTCGTTTATCAACACTGTCCATCTGCAGGAGTAAAGAAGAACGAAAGTGGCATAATAAACTGAACCTACATCTATATATAATAAAGATTAAATCAAGACAAGTGAATTAAAAATAGACAAATAAATAGTACAAAATCAATATGTCAATGATAAATCTTTATTTATCTTGAGTACCACGAGCTCAACCAGTGCATCAACCAAAGTATCAATTTCTTTACTGTAACTCATCAAACGAAATCCTGTCGAGGAAATTCAGTAAGTTCATATTTAAACAGTAAGTTCTCTCTATTTGCTGATCAAGTTTGTACTCTTTATTTGTCGTGGATGTATCGATTTTATCAGCTGTCTTAATACCCTTTGTATGTGAATTAATGTGTGATTGTAAATTAACTGATCATGTTCATTTTGCCGGACACGTTTACAAGCATAGTATTGATTAAACTGCTCTTTGTATGTAAACATCCAGCATTGTTAATGCTAGTTAGTTTAACTGTCTTCTTCAGCCCGAACAGTTTGAATCGCTCACTTTGTAACCAGGTACCTTAGAACCAAATATATTCCTGAATTTCTCTTTACTAGTCCGTTAAAAATGTAAATATACCCGGGAAAAAAATAAATCACTACGATGATGTAGTTTTGGGTGCCGAATCTTGATCTCCCTTAGGTACTTCATCTTCAGTGCTTGGCTTGCTTCAGGTCTGAGAGCGCAGATCTTGACATTAGTATTTCTCTGCTCATTTTTGCATTTTGGGCGTGTGAACAAATGTTCGACTGTGAGTGTGGATTTATCCAAATATTCCATTAGTCACTTGTGGAGTCCTGTCTTACTCACGGTATCATGTTAATATAAAATTCTTAAATTTATACAGTTTGTTAGAGAATCCAGAGAAGAAACAATTCTGCCCTTGATTAAGTTATTTCACCTGTAAATTAAAACCTCAAAATGTTACAATTCGAATCCAAACTACGCCCGTAAGGATTACTAGCAACGAACATGACTTACTTTACAAAACATTTAAAATTGTTACTACATTTTTCAAGTGAAAATAAATGTCCATCTCAATTGCTTTCTTAATTAAATTCTTTTTCTAGACGACAGAGAAAAGTTCCAGTTCTATTTGTCAAATAAAATTAACAGTTTAATTTTCCTGAGTTCCTACATGTTTCAATTGCAGAGCTATTTTCATTCGTTGTGGGAACGTCGGTGAAAACAGTTTTCGGTACAATGAAAATTACGTCACGAACCATGTCTTTATTCCCGAAGGAGAAATGCCTCCATTTCGTAACAGTTTTATAGATACGCTGCCTTGATCTCTGGTCTAAATAAAAGAACCGAACTTGAAACCAATTGTAGCTTGCAAACTTTTTTGTGATAAACCAGATCTCTTCAGGACTTCACACATTCAAATATTTTAATCGATTTAATTAAAGTGATTGGAATGGTTGGTATACTAAAAAAACACCAAGCACCAGATCAACCAATAAGGTCTAGAGCGAAACTCTTGATTAAGAAGAAGACTTCGACCAACAACAAACTGGTGGACCTTGGTATAAGAAGATAAAGAAAAAGTATTTCGGAAATTAAGGCTTGAATGGAAGCATTTCTATGACGCTTGAGAAAGAACTCAGTTTTAGGAACCTAACCGAAAGGGTGAAGGTAAGGTTGACCCTGAACACCTGGAAGGATATATGGGTATGAAATTGGCTCTAATTTTCTCTCGATTAGCAAATCCATATTTTATCAGCGCGCGGAGAGACACTAATAGAATCTTATGATTAAAAAAAAATTGAAATGGAATATAATCGTAATATGTTCAACTGAGCTGAAAGTTTTCGTCGCTTTCGCCTTTTCACTGGGGTCCAAATTTATACAGGTGTATAGGAAACTTAAAGTTTCTTTCACCTGTTTCATGTCATGGCTCTGTCAGTGGATCGGGCATAAACATCTTTTGTTATTAGACATGTCAGAAAAATGTCGGCAGATTGACCGTGATATGAAAGTCCATAGCTAGGAGCAATTACCGATTGCTTCCAGCCGACCGCGGTACCGCCTACTATCTTAGTATTTCCGTTGTCCAAACAGCTTACAACTACGAACTACTTATATAACTGCTGCGATCTATTGCTTTGTACTATCTATTTGTTCTATGAAGCATTGCCATAGAGTCGGGCTCAGCTCGTCCATTCCTAAATTATGTGGGCACATCTTTCAGTAGGACTTTTTCCATTAAAAACATTACAATTCCCGATAAAAAATGATCATAGCCTTCAACAAAACTTGCTTTTCCAAATGTGTTGGTGTATAAAGATATACAAAGGCGTTAAACTCCAATAATCGTCCAACTTTTCTCTTTTATATGTTGGTGTCAAGGATCACTAGTTGCGTGCACTAATTAAACTCCATCGCAAGAAATAACCATGCAAAATCTAATCCATAAGTAATGTAAAAATGTAAATTAGATTCTAATACTTATGGTTTAGAGGGCCAATGTTCAAATCCCAAGCTGAATCCTTCTTACGAGAGAAGTTTATGATTTATGATTAATCAGGTATTGATTCCGGTTTTCGATTTTTTTATAGCTTACAAAAATGATTTTGTTGTTGATGTTTTTAAAGTCGAGACCATATAAATCATATATTATATTCATATTGCAGACATTGTACAATCATTTGTAATGAGTGACTAGTTTAGATTGCCCAAGGATGAGCTCTTAGGACATTCTTTTGTTGCTTTTGCTGCGGCTACAATCAACCACTATAGTACATGTAATGTATGTGTAACAAAAATAGGTCACCTGAGTTAGGTTATTGCCACAGTGAGTATGGGTAATCTAGGTAATATGTAGGTTATATTTAGTGGCGTACGCAAGGAGGGAGAAATATCGCCCCCTCCGAAATTTCTGAAAAAATATGTTTTTTACTCCTACCAACATGGGTTTGTGTTTATTTATTTTTAATGAACCCTTCAAATATCCTGTATTGCAGAATTAACTCCCATTTACGCGTGTTTTAGGACCAAACGTTTGTATTTGATAAGTGCAAGAAGTATTTAAGGTGAATTAGGAAGATAAATGAATCTTAACCAACAGACAGCAGCACCTGCACCTTCAGGTCTAAATTTATATCCGGGATAATTCAATCACTAATAAAGTGAACAATATTTTATAAACGGATTTTTCAATAAACATTACCTAAAATTTGAAGAGTGCCAAGACTTTTAATTTTTGATCTAATTTTCATGCTTTTCCTTAAAAAACTTACTCCCAATTTGGCAATTATAGACACTTATGGTGGGCATTCAGAACACAAAACCGTTTTCATATTTCAAATACAATGAATAGATCAATCGTAATCAGCAGTACTTACCTGCCTTCTTCTTATTAAATTCCCCCCGGAAAAAAATTCTGAGGGCACCTCAGGATATATTGCATAGGTAATAATATACATAACCACAAGGTGTATAAAATCCAGGCTATAGCATTGAGGGGCAAGGCATATATCAAACAAAAAGCATAACGATAAAGACATATTTTGTTTCTTAAGTAAATAGCAATATACCTGATTGAGTTAATAGAATTGAAACAATGACTGTCTAAGGCATACCAATTACAAACTTCAGGAACTGTTTGGTGAGATACGAAATACCAAAAAATACTTAAGGTTAGAGAGATATTGTACAGTCATTATAGGAAGGAAATGTCTCTCATTTTGACAAATAGTCGTGCAGATGCGAGAGTCAGACAACAACGAGTCATCACTCGTAACGGCTCACCTTGCATCAGAGAAAGGAGTGAAACTAACGCCGCTAAATTACTTCCACCAGTACTTTCCATTTCATTACCTTCCTCAGTGACATCTTATGAAGCTGTGGTACTATTTTATTCCCTCAGTCAAGGTTTCAAAATTTTGATTTGAGCAATCAATAATTTCCTTTTACTTGAAATGCTCATTTTTATAAATAGCCCAATGGAGTTGATGCATTTTTAGTTCATCTTGTGCATCGGAAAGGTTAAATACCCGCAAGTACAATGACATACAGTTCAATTCCCAATCAGGAGTTAATAATGAAGTTAATTTTACTTATTTGGGGAGGCTACGGTCGTGCGACTTTACTGGATGAAACTTTTTTTTGGGGATACTAGACCGGAAAATATTTGACAGGTGTCCTTGTCAATGCGCTTTTGAAGCCAAGAAAAAAAATTTGAATTAAAAAAAAATAAAAGTAATAATTAAAATAAACAATTTTAAGATTAAAAATTCTGCCTTTTTTTTTTTTGTTATCTTCGTTTCTGTCTTGGTTCTACGTGTGAAATAACTTAAACAAACGCCATCCGATTTTTTTTTTACATAGAATATATAACTAATATGACGGATTGTATTAAACGAGCAATGTTTTTTATTCCACATAAACCTTCATAACTTGTATAAATCTTGTCCAAATCTATACTATTAAATAGAAAATAATTATCTTAAAATATTAAAGAGTAAATTCTAGACAAAAGGATGGTGATCAAAGAGCGACCCTTTTGTGACCTTAGATGCAGGCTAAGGCGGTACTCCTGGGTTGGATATTTCTGTACCTTGTAAAAAAAAAAGGGGGTTTTACCCCTAAATACCCATAGTTTTTTTTGAACTAGACAAATAAAAGAGCAATAATACTCTATTGATAAATCTGGTGGGCCGCTTGTTGAAAATTCAAAAAAACACAGAACTAGAACAGTACATCTTTCATACACTTAACATGACATTGACATACACAAGCAGACAAACCAAAGCATTCTGCCAAACCCATGCCCTCTCACACGATAACATTGTTGTAACCTTCACACCCCTATTGCCATCTTAATAATATTTATATTTCAACAAGGAGCTACTACACGAAAACCCAGGCTTCATTTTGCAACCCTGACCACCCCGAAACAAATGTAGAGGGGAAAGGTTTCAATATATGAAGCAGCCTACGAATTCCTGGGAAGAGTCTTCTCCAGCGAGGTTGTTGGATCTAGGAGGATGGAAGAGTAATGGAGAGGACAACCTACATACTGTAAAGGGAAATATTGGAACCGGATTGAGGATGGACTAGAGAGGCCTGGCCACACACCCTTAGCACCATTTGAAATGGATTGACCTGTTCTTCCATCAGTTTTGTATTTGTATTAATCGTTACTGATGGTTTTGTCATAATTTCTGATTTACCATTTGAAAATTTAATAAGATTACAGAAGCGAGGGTATAAAAATTGCAGATCTGATTAAATAATATAGTTTTACTATATTAAATATGCTCCAAACCAAATCTTTTGCAAAATCTTACTTTACAATTATTATTAACATTTAAATTTTGCACAAAATGCAATATATTTGTAAACAATTCAAACAAAACAGAGCATATAAGTGATTCATGCAAAATTATTGTCCAATTCTAGAATAACATAAAGTAAACCTTTTATGCTCGTACATCGATTTTATAAATAAAATTTTTTGAAAAAATTTCCCTAAATTCTTGTTTACTACTTAAACTTGAATTGCTGGTAAAGAAAAACTTGTTTTGTTTTTTTAGAAGAGGTATGAAAACAGAAAATGTGTTTCCATTTCGAATTTTTAAGAAAATTGTTATTTGTGTGGGTAGAGTAGGGAAAGAAAATAAATAGTTTTATAAAAATAATAATGTAAATTTAATAAGGAAATCGACATAAAGGGTGAGTTTTTTATCCCCTCCCCTCTTTTCATTTGACTCGGTTGATGGATCAATGTGGAACCACAACCAGCCTTCAGCATTTTTGATGCAGTATATTTTAAGATATAAAGCTCATCATGGAAGCCTCTAGCTGCGGAATGGCATAGTTCAACTTTTTTTAAAGGGAACCTTTTTATTATTTTATATTTGGGTTCTACCCAAAAATTCATGCAAAATTGACTCCACTGAGGACTTTCAGTCAAACATATGTGTAGAAATCTAGGAAAAAAATTTTTTTCGGATATATTTTCTTTTCAAATTCAAAGTGCGACATATGAAATTTATGTATTTTTCACGTTGAATCTCGCGGTGATATCAGTTTAATACGGCTGTACGATCTCAACAAATTTACAAGAAATAGGTTGTTAGGTGTCATAAAATCGTTTATTTGCAATTTCGTTGAAATCTAAGAAGCCGTATTAAAAAGTGATACGCTCATGCGATTCGGCGTGAAAAAATACATAGATTTCATGTGTTACATGTCAGGAATGAATATGATTGAAGACCTTGAAAAACGTTATTAAGGAAACAATAATTTAGCGGAAAAAATATCAAAATATTTTTTTTAGAATATCAAGAATATATTTGGTGAAATAAAAAATAAATTAAAAATATAGTTTTCAATTAAAAAGCCTCTGATTCTTAAATAATTTTTATCTGTATGAAACAAGAAAAGTTAGTGAAATAAATTTATTGTCCTAAAAACAAAGTTGTTTTTAAATTATGCTGCCTAACATATTTTTGTGTAATTGTTCAGTAAATGTTTTAGTGGAATGGTAGATCTTAATGTCGATATATGTTTCAAAAATTACCCTAATCAAGTAGAATATATGATTGTTTTATGGCTCTTAGTTATTGTCTTCCTAAATAATGCATACAAAATTACAAATACTCCTGAGATGTCCTGTGTTTACTTTATTAATAGGTTAAAAACATGTCCTTAAAAACCTTAAAACCGAACGAATTTGATTGACGCTCTAATAGCCTCTCAGGGCAGATAATTGTTATTATTCGGGCTTGAAGAATTTCTTTAGCAGTGAATTCAACAAAAGGAAAAATTAATAAACTGTCAAACATATTTGTGGAATGAAACTCCGAGTTTCCGCTTGCGTTCTGTCCTACTATAACATCATTAAGCAGAACAAATAGCCATTGGAATAAACTAAGGGTTAAAATCTTGATATAACATGCGAAAATATTTCAAACAACTAGGTATTTTCTGAAGGGGATGATTGATATAAACACTCTCCTCCACTTGGATCAGTGTGCTATTTCATATGGCTGCCTACCATAATTACCATCCCCACTGCTTTGCCCAAAAGTATATGCCCTAATGCCTTCTCCATAATTACTCTTCCATCCACACAAACATGTTTTAGGAGTTACATAGGCAGACCAGCTAGGTCCGTCTCCAGTCAATAATTCAGTAACCTTTTGTCTTCAATCAACACTTTACTTTGAAGATTCATGCAACATTGGGGAAATATATGATTTATGTATCAATGTAAACGACAGTGAAACAATTGTGTGTATTTATAGTTAATTATTCTTATATTAACATTTATTTTTAGTAAAACATTTCATTATACACATATGCATATTATTGAAACAGGCATATAATATGTTATCAACTATTCAAAATTAGATTTTATTTAAGCATGTAACCTCAACTGCTTTTGTGTCAGTAGATTATCCCTGATCTCTTCAGATAAATCCCCTTAAAAGAGTTTTGGAACACTAACGTCATTCATTAAATTCATCAAGATAGCACCCAAACAGGGGCTATTTCATTAGATAAATACTCTTAAAATCATTATGACACAGGAATGAGTACATAAAGACAATATGATATAGATAGAATAGAAAAAAGGTTTATTCTGGAACAAAGTTCCTTATGAATAACATTAACATTCAGATGACAAAATCACATCTGGTGAATAAAAATAAATATTACATCTTAATGAAAAAATAATTACAGTGTAAAATAAACTGTAAGCCTCTGTAGTAAAGATAATAATAATTATGAAATAAAGTAAAATTTTTTAACAGCTTTAGTAAATAAAGGCATAAAACTGCAATATGCAGAAGTCAGAAATATGTCATTAAATTAATTTAAAAAAATCAAATTTTTATTGTAGAAATATATTTTATTCTATATATATTTTTATTGTTTATTTTTCTCGATCTTCTGGATATTTAGATAAGTTACAAAAAACATAGTTGATATTAATATCTGTTGGATATGAAAATTTTGTTTTCTTATAAGTATAAAATACTTGACAATTAATTTTCTAAAACAGTAAACCTTGAGCAAGTTATTCTTTTAAACAGTAATACTTATTTTTTTTGTAAAGTTTCATAGTATTATAATACTGATTTTATTGAAAAAATAAGTCTACCATCCATATTGTGTATTTTATATTAATAAAATGTCCAAGTGATACATTTTGTCTTAATTTTCCCAAGCTTGGATTATTCAAATGAATTCTCTTTATTTATTACAAATATAACACCGTTCAACCGACCCGCAAATCTTTATCTCACCAAAAATATTTATTTATTGTAATATAAAAAATAAATAGAGTATTTATTGTTTTGTTTCAGACCTGTACTTTGCATCATGTGAGCGCCCATGCCACGAACTAGATTGGCCAATGATTTGTCGTTTTCGTCTGGTTTTAGAAAGCCACCAATCAATCGGAGGGTAAGTGACGCTTTCCTCATTCATTCAAGGAAATTGTTAAATGCATGAGATTATGTAAGTTTACATAGATATTTATATTATATACAGGTCTTAAATGCAAAAACTAATTTTTTTAATCACACTGTTTGTACATTGAATTAAACCAGAATATAATAAAAAGTATTTTTATTAAAAATAGAATAATGTACTATTCAAAATTTCTGTCATTTAGGAAACAGAACTTCTATGTCTTCTACTTATTATTTGGCCTAAAGACTATGTATATGTGGCTGTAATGGCCCCAGTTTTTTTGTTGTTGTTATTTTTCATAATTTATTAACATAAGTTTTTATTATAATTTCTATAATAAGTTTTTATGGTTCTATTTTCTAAATACCCAATATATATGTCAATATAAAATAAAAATGTGTATGTTGGGTTGGGGTGTGCTTCACTGCTAGATAACCTTAAACAATAATAATGATTCGTATAACTTAATTGTGATTAGTTATTAAATGTTAAATTGTAATTACAATAATTAGTTTAAGTAACTTGGGGTGTTTGTGAATTTGATGATTACCACGTTTCTAATTCAATAGGTGGTGTGGAGAATGCCCACAGAACATCACACATTGTCACAAACCTGGGTGTATACTGGCTGATGGATCGGCAAAAAAAGTACTCACAGCAAACAAGCAGCTACCAGGACCATCAATTCAGGTAAGAACAAGATGAATTGAAGTCATTAATAACGTTTTATAAGTTGCTTTAAACTATACCAAACTAGGGAGTGTTATTTAATACCAAAATCAATCATTCATGGTAGCCCAACATCTCTGACGAACCTCTGTTATAGTCTAAAGGGAAAATTGTCACTTTAATGTATAGAATTATTTACATGGTTTGATTTATTTTTTGTCTATTTGAACTTTTCCACCAAACTCAGAACAGAGGTCCCCGTCAGGGCCCTAACAGATTTTTTAAATGGACCCAGAGTGACAAATATTGAGCACATTGTTGTTTTTAGTCTCCCCAGGGTGATTTTATTTTGAGATAGGATTTTTGCTTACCATATACTTTGGAAGAAAGGAAACTTATAAGGTAACATGGTTGTCAAAATGGTGTTCATTTAAAAAACATTTAATTCACTACCAAGCCTTCTGGCTGACAAAAATCTTTCATGCAGTAAATACTTTTTACAAACTAGTAAATATAGATAAGATACCTATCTTTATTTTATAAGATTAAAATATAGTATATTATTACCATTCCATAGAAAATTTTAATAATCATTGCATATACAGGGAGTGGCATATAAAAAGTCTTTGCTAGGTTGTAAGAAAATATTAGTTTGAGTACAAAACATTCTGAATCACAATTGTAACTGCTGGTAAAAAAACAATAGATTGTTACTAAGCACTAGAACTGTCTTAGTACAAGTTTTAGCTAGTATGAATCATCATTTATATCTATTTTAAAAACAGTGAAATATGTCTGCTTATAGATGCCAATGTTGTTTCAATCAACTGAATAGTTGTCATCATGTTATTAAGTATCCATCCATATAAATGACTTGTGTCACTAATATTTTCTAGGTTTGTGAGAATGACATCCTAGTGGTCGATGTTGTGAATCGATTGCCCGGTCAAGGGGTGGCAATCCACTGGCGTGGGCAATCACAGAAAGAAAGCCCTTACATGGATGGTGTACCGATGATAACACAGTGCCCAATATCGAGCTACACAACCTTTCAGTACAAATTTAGGGCTTCGGAAGCTGGGACACACCTCTGGCATGCTCATACAGGTAATTACATTCCCAACTTAATATAATTTTATCTACACTGAAAATCTGGGTGCCTAATTTAATGAGTGCTCAAGTATAGTGAGTTGCTCAGTACTAGACATACTTATCCATCCCTCAGGAAATAGTCAATATATAATTAGAATACAATAATTCATTTAGAGTACTTATTTCATTAATTTATTGTATTCCTCTGAATTCACGAAGATGGACGAATTATTTATAACCAGTGTTATCTATCAGTGTCAAGTATCAAGCATATCCTTTTACTGAAATAATCATTATTGCAAATCTGTCACCAGTGTAAATAATCTGTCAAGACCATTATAGAAGGCTAGAATATTCTTTAAAATAAGAAAAATATTCTAAAAAAAAATATATAAATATTTCCTTTCATATTTTCTAAAAGTTTTAAATCCTAAAACTTTACATAAAAAATTATGCATTTATTTATTAATTTTAAACATTCTTTATATTATTATTACTCATAACACCTTATACTATAAATTTAACTTATATTCTGAAATTAAAACTTAAATGTGATTTTAATAATGGTTAATTATTTTCATTGAAATAATTTTACAACTTATGATTGAAATAATTTTAAAAATTATGTATTCTGTATGAATAACGTTGAATTAATTTAATTTTCAATTTTTCTTTGTATGGGTTTGATAATATTCATAATCTTCCAATGTTGTCATGACAAAGGTAGCCCCTAAAATAAAAAACACCACTATAACAAAACACTTTGTTTATCTTTTATGTGAACTATTACCATGATACAACTGATTTTCATTTGTATCTCCTTCTTTAAGAAGGATAATAAAAACTGATTCCAGAGAAAAAAACTCGAAAAACAGCAATCCTATCTTGCAACAAATAAATGTCAGTGAAGAAGGGATAGATTCACCTAAAGGTGTAGATTTATGTGACACTGACAGTATTCCTGACAATACACCACCATGTAGTATTGAGAAAATTTACGGTGCACAAGTTTGGTCACAACTTAAGAGAAACTGATACTAGATCATCATTGAACATAACTTGCCTGTAAAAAATAGTTTTTCAGAACTTTAAAACTTACCTCAATAGGACAACCCCTAACTAGACAGAGGACAAAAGTAATAATACTAACATAGTTAAAATCCTGTCCGTATTTATTTTTGATGCAGATAATTATCAACAAATAATTAAATATTTACAATTAAACCCCACATTTCCCTTTGAAACAAAACAATGTTAAAAAAATAAATAAGTATCTCTCACAAAAACCAACGATTCAGGAAAGTTATCAAATATTATGACATAATAAAGTCAAATATTTTACTTATGCTAAGCCAGACAAAAAATGCATCTACGGGCAGTCCCTTGATCACTTACTGTGTATGTGAATGTATGATGACTTATTGAATGAAAGAGCTGCAGCTAAATTTTCCGGTCATTAAAGTCACAAACTAATAATAGACAAAAACAGTCGACCCCACTTTATGATGCACAATTGGCAAAAAGTGGCAAATTCTAACTAAAAAGTTGGTAGCACAGGTAGAGCCTGGGTGAAAATCTACTATAGGGCACACAAAAAACTTTTGTATAAGAAAGCCAATCGGAGTCAAATGTGCTGGTCATCACAATTATAAAATTTTACTTTAAATAGTGAGATACAAATATGTAAAAATTGTGGTGGGTCTCATAGTGCTCATTTTAAAGGTTGCCCTAAATTTAATTAGTCCAGACAGCTGCCCTTGAACAAACTGACAAACAACAAACAGGGACAGTCCCTTACCTTTGCTTAACATTTTGCTTAATAGACTCCCCAGAGAGGCAAGAAAAACTGCACATCCACTTCCAAAGCCAAGAGCTATGATGACAATCTAATAATAATACTAAGACGATCTATTTAAATTATTTTTTAGTGTACACAAACAGTTTAGGCCAAAAACTAAATCCTTTTCCACGAATCTTGCAAGCAAAATATTTTCAAACCAAAAATGATCAGCCCAAATTAGCTCTTTCTAGAACAATTAGAAATCCTTAATTAGAATGAAGTTGGCTTAAGACCACTACTTATTTCACTACAAGGTATGGTATTGATATATCTTGCATTACAGAAACTCCCTTTAAGACAGAAGACATATTTAAAATAAGGGGTACGGTATTCATAGATATGACAGAGAAACTAGATCTAGAAATATATGTATTCTCCTTAGGAAAAATATAGCACACTGAAGTCCTTCTACATCTAAAAACCATGGAGACAGTTAGTGTTAAACTAATATTAGAAAATATTGGCCCTCTAAATATTGAACCTGCCAAGCATTAGACAAGTGGAAAGTTGGCGATAATGTTAAGTTACCAGAACAACAAATATACAGACTGGGGTTGGTTAATTTTAAAACAATGGACTACACTTACTGACCACAACAGAGAAAAACGTTTTTAACAACTCTAAGATGTGATCTTCAGCTGCTTGCACAACTTCTTAGTTATCAGATGCCAATTTATGCTGTAGCTCAACAGGCTTCCATGCTATATGATTGGTGCTGATTGTGGAGGATATAATTAAATAACAATTCCTCTGTCTCTCCACAATAAGGTTTATTTAACAATAACGTTTTTGACAGCCCTAAGCTGTCACCTTAATTGGCATGTAATAATTAAGGAGATGCCCAAGCACCTGAATATGACAGCTTAGAGCAGTCAAAAACTTTTTGTTGAATGTACCTTATTGTAGAGAGACAGAGGAATTATTATTTTATTATACCCTTCCACAGCCGACACCAACCATATTCATTTGCAGTGTCTTTCCTTCTAGGTCAACCTATCCAGCAGAGTTAAGAATCATATTGAGTCCTTAAATTTTACTTATTTGTTTAAATTTGTGTGAAATAATAATTTATTTGTCGAAATAAATATATTTCTTGATATTAATTTTCCTTAGAACAATCCTGAGCCTCAAGACAATAACATCCATATTACTGAAAGCACTTGTAGCAAATATTCACTTAACCTGGCCAAATCGCTCAACTGAGTTTAATACTGTCTACAAGAATAATAAATGCATGAGGTTCTTCTTAAATACAAACAAATTGCATGCCTGCTCAGCTTATAACATTGCATTATATGAATTTATTTTTAGGGTGCATATAATGAAATGTATTAATCTCTAAAATATAGTCAAATTATGTCAGATTCATCCATTTAGAAAAACTCATCATTATTTGCATTTTGTAGGGAATGAATTTATTGACGGCCTGTTTGGATCATTGATTGTAAGAAAAGCCAATAGAGTAGAAGAAGCCAAACAATGGTACGATAAAGATGAGAAAGACCATCCACTCATATTCAGCGAATGGGGTTCTAGCATTCTTGTCAATGGTGTTTCATCTTCACTAGTGAGATATTCAATTCAGTAATGATAAAAATCTATTGCAATGTGTAAATATACTGATGGACAAAATGATCGCAAAACCCTTATTTTTTGAAAGATTTCCAATTAGTGCAAATTTTAGACTTCAAAAATATTTTTGGTTGAAAAAATAGGTTATTTGAAAACAAAATTGTATTTTACACAGATAATCAAAGATACATAATTAGTAAAATAAAAAAAATATTGTAAAAAAAAGATAAACTTGTAAAAAAATGTTTAAAAAAAAAAGCACTCAATAAGGCGTACACCTCTCACCATCTCTGGCGTGAATTACGTCTCTTAAACCTTAAACGCCTTGGCATTGATTGGAAGAGGTTTTCAATGAAGTAATGAGGAATATCGTCCCACTCTTTAACAACAGTCTTTCCAAATTCTTTAAGAGTGCTAGATCATGGCTTCTGATGTACTCTTTGCTCTGGTTGGATGCATTCATTAGGATTTAAGTCTGGACTCTGTGGTGTCCACACCAAGCTCTCAATCCCAACCTCAATCAGGTAATCATCAACCATTTGTGCTCTGAGGGGTCTAGCATCATCATCCATTAACAAGAATCCCTCACCGATGTAGGGAGTAAACACCATCACTACATGTTCTTCGATTATGTCTCCTAAGTACCTGTGACACGTTAGGGACCTTCCCCGCACTACAACTAATTCACTATAAGCGTCAAAGGAAATGCCACCCTAAAAGATCCGTAAGGCACCATGAAATGCCACCCTAGAACATCCATGAGCCACCACGAAATGCTGCCCTGGGAACCATATAGGATGTCTTCTCCCCTGGATGTCTTCTTGTAAAATTACTACTATTAAAATATCTGAACACTTGAGTCCAACTCTCACTTCCTCTGTAAAGAGAACTCTTCCAGTTTTCGAAAGTCCTATTCATGTTCACTTGCTAATCGAAGCCTGGCCATTTTGTGAGCTGAGGGTGAGAGGTCCACTGGCAGGATGTTGAGTCCTAAGGTTATTTTCATTAATCCTTCTTACAGTCCTGATGGAAATGGACACATTTTAGACTTGCCTTATGTGACTTTTTCTCTCATTTCCAGTGATGCTCCGCTTTTGCAAAGCCAGGTACCAGATGTACCTATTGTCTCTTTCTGCTGTACATACTGGCCGACCCTGCCCTCCCAGACTCCTGGTGACTTTACACTGGCTGTATCCTTCCTCTATCAATGTCACAGCCCTAACATGATCATATTCACTTAAATGCCTTACTAGGGCCACTGAAAAAAAATTAAAAACATCTACAAAGAGTTTATAAAGAGAAACAATGAGTGAAAATGAATTTTAAGATGTGTAAATTGGATGGATCAAATACTAATGTTTGTGAAAAAAGTATTTAAGAGCAAACAAAGCATTATTCACAGTTTATATTTACATTTACACTGACATCGCTTAAATACCAATAGTTAATCAAAATAAAATCGGGAGATAATTTATTTCATTTTAACTAAAAAAAATTACAGTTCATAAGGTGAAAGATCTGCATTAAAATCTCAAAGCAAACAATTCATTTATTTTTAATTAGTTGATCCAAGACTTCTGATTACTCCATTAGTTTTTTTCATTCTGTGAAAGGTTTTTTTTCGGGAAGATGAAAAAAGATAATGGTCAATCAGTCTCCAAAATAATCTTATATTTTATCATATAGTATGAACCAAACATGAGGTCTTTGTTTTTATTTTTACCAACTAAAGTTGTTCACAACCTAAATTTTAATTTTAAAAATATGTATAAATGAAATAAATTATGACTTCAAAATTAAGAAGTTGCTATCGAGGGATAATTAATTAGGTGACAACCTGAGATTCTTAAATCTTTATTTAATAATTTTGAAAAATTACTTCGTATTTTTGAACAAAAATACAGTTTCAATTTATAAATATATTTCTTTCACTGAAAATCACTTTTTCAAGAAAAAAAATGTTGAACATCTGAAATGTTTTATAAATATGTTTAACTTAAGTTAATAATGAGCTTTGATATTTAAATTGATTTCATTCAGTTTAAAGACGTAGGAGGGTGGTCTGAAAAGTTTCCGACCTAACAAAGATACAAGACGTTTTTTCAGAATTTTTTTTTTATTTTTCAATATAGTCTCCTTGTAACTCTACACACTTCTCCCAGCGATGCTCCCATCTCTGTAACCCATCCAAATAGTACTCGGCGTTTTTCTCAGCAAAATAATCGTTCACGAAGGTGATTGCCTCTTCATTTGACGAAAATCTCTGTCCTCCCAGCGCAATTTTTAGATGAGGGAACAAAAAGAAGTCGCTTGGGGCTAGATCTGGTGAGTAAGGCGGATGGTCAAGCAGTTCAAACCGTAATTCATGGATTTTCGCCATGGCAACCGCTGAAGTGTGAGACGGTGCGTTGTGTTGGTGAAACAGGATTTTCTTTTTCTGCAAATGTGGCCGTTTTTCCGCAAGTTCTGCCTTCAGCTTATCAAGTAATGATGCGTAGTAAGCTCCTGTAATCGTTTTTCCTTTTTGAAGATAATCGATTAAAATAACTCCATGACTATCCCAAAAAACAGTCGCCATCAGTTTCCCATCCGAAAAAACAGTTTTTGCTTTTTTTGGAGCCGGTTCCCCCTTTGCAGTCGACTGTTTGGACTGTATTTTTGTTTCGGGCGTATAATGGTATATCCAAGTTTCATCCACAGTAATTAATCGGCGCCAAAACTCGGATTTATTGCGCCTAAACTGCGCCAACAGAGCGTTGGAAATGTTCATTCGAACACGTTTTTGGTCTAACGTGAGCAAACGCGGCACCCAACGCGCGGACAGCTTTCTCATCTCTAAATTTTGATTTAATATGTGACAAACACGTTCTTTTGACATGTTCATTACCTCTGCTATCTCTCTCACTTTAATTCGGTGGTCGTCTAGCACCATTTGGTGAACTTTGGCGATGTTTTCGTCGGTAGTTGCAGTTTTTGGACGTCCCGAACGTTCATCGTCTCCCAATCTCTTACGACCACGTTTAAATTGAGCTGCCCAAAATTTCACTGTGGTAAATGATGGTGCAGAGTCCCCATACACAGAATCCAACTCACCTTTGATTTGCGTAGGCGTATTTCCTTTCAAAAACAAATAATTAATGACAGCTCGATACTCAATTTTGTCCATTTTCATAAAAACACTCACATCGACTTACTCAAACGACTGTTACACAACAACTGCGTGTCCAAAATGGCTGAAACTTGGGTGAGTAACTGTCAACAGATGAACAACTGTCAACAGATGAACAACGAAATTCACTAGATTTTATTTACGACTGCTGCTATCTTCATGTTGAGGTCGGAAACTTTTCAGACCGTCCTCGTAAATACAATTGTTTTTAAAATTGCAATGAGACACTTTAAAGTTACCTAAAATCATATCTCAACTTCAATAATTTATACTATTTTGATACTTAAATCAAATCTTGATTTAATATAGTGTGACTTGTAGGATGATTTGATGCCATCGTTAGCCGTTAATAAAGGTGTCAGATATAGAATTAGAGTGGCACATGCTGGTGGAGCAAAAGGTTGCCCCTTTTATTTCACTATTGAAAACCACTCAATGCTAGTAGTTGTACTTGATGGTGTGGATATTCAACCAGTGAGAACTTCAGTTATAAAGCTTGCTCAAGGTAACATAAATATTGCTTTTAAACAAGTTTTTCTTTACAAAGACTGTAGACAGACTGATAATTAAATTAATTATTGGAGTTGGATTCATGAAAATGTATTCAGATATATAATTATTATACCTCTTAAAGGCAATTTCCTAAACTACTTTTAAAAAACTGAACTTCCATTGATCCATAATCTGTAAACTATTTATTCTGCAGAGATCATTTAAATAATTCCAGTTTTCGTTGAGCATTATCTTGATTGTTAATTGTATCTAAGGTAAATTACATAAACAAAAAAATCTAAAGGGTAAGAAATTGTCTTTGTTAAAAAAAAAAAGTATAAAAAATATAAGTAAACCTTATTATGCACCCATATTATCCAACTAACAAAGAGTCAAGAGATTGGTTTAATGGATAAAATTATTATTTTGGTAGCTAACATCAATGATGTTTTAGGTGAAAGATTAGACTTCATTTTGGAGGCTTCAAATGAACCACGCTCATATTTAGCAAAAGTTGAATCGAACTGCTCGAAATCGGTTGGCCTAGCAAAAATCAGGTACAACAATGTATTAAACACAGCCAAATCCGTACCAACCATTGCACAACTACAGTCTGTTCCATTATATAGGGTAGATATTTTACTTTTCACCACAATTAGTTGTTGTTTTTTCATAGTTAATCAAATTTAGAATAATTTTTTCAGTTGGTCAGTACAGTGCACAGCGAGGAGTGCGACCAAGATGAAGTAATGTGTCTCTTCGAAATGAAGTCTTTGCAGAAAATTCCTACAGTTCTTTCTCAAAAACGAGTGGACAAAACTCTTTATCTTCCATTTGACTATATTCAATTAGCTGGTAGAGCATCCGGTGACAGTGAGTATTCTGAATGTATTGCTTGTTTTACAACCCAGAATGTAAGTAATTTGGTACATAATTGGCAACCAAGTAGATCAGGAAAATATGCTCCTTGAAAAGCATGATAAAAAATCCAAACGTTATTGTTACAATAATTTGTCATTCATTACCTAAGGCCAAGGAGTGTGGACAACTGGTTGGTAACCTTTGATAACGACAATTAATGGTTGAGAGCACTCTGGTTAGATGTTAAAACATCAACAATTTGTGGATATACAAATTATTAATATTCATCCATATAGTCATTATTTGATAACGTGATATAACGACAATGTGATATACTCTATTTTATATGGAAATGCTCTATTTTTTTATTGTTAATATTTTTGATATTACACTTTAAAAATAGCCACTAGTTTCACTTGCTCTGCATTAGTCCCAATGTTCATTACATGGAATATACTACACCTCCTTTTTCATTATTCTTTTTCAATTTCAATTATGGTAACACCATTTTTAAATTATTAATTTACAGGAGAGCTTAGGCCAAGACTGAACAACCTAACATTCATGTTTCCCCCATCACCTATATTGAGTCAGGGCCTGCCAGATGGCAGTGAAGACATCGTTTGCAACCATAGAAACCTAAAGGAGTGCTCAGAAACATACCCACTCTGCGAATGCACCCATGTTGTTGATATCCCTTTGCATTCTACTGTGGAAATAGTTCTCATAAATCAAGGTAGGAAAACATCACTAATTAATCAGCAAAGACTTGCTAGGTGGGGGAAAAAAAGTTCAATTATTAAACAAGAATTAGTAAATAAGTAATTACAAACCTCTGTTACAACATTTCTGGGTCATCTGCTTAAAGGATTTTTTTGTTACCAACCTAAAATCATGAATCGCAATGTTAAATGATGATAAATGATCAACGGGCCACCATTGCCTCTTTCTCTGTCCAAATTGGGAGAGGGGGCAATTGGCTGAGAGCTCCTAATGCTTCAGTTGGGGTTCTCATCGCCCTAATAACACCTAGACAAATCATTCTTTAAATGGTTGTTAGCTTTGCAATTGTGGTCTTTTCAATGACACAGGGAAGCACCACGCTATGGTCCCATAATGTATGCGAGGTCTTATATAATGACGTTGTAAATTCACAGCAATATTGCTGCCTTTATGACCCATGTCTTCCATGTTGATTTTTGGGAACTAGATGGCTAAAGCTTATTTGTTTAGGTTGATCAAGTAGATGATCCAGTTTCATTAGGTTTACAGTGTGACTCAAGTCCATTACCTGTCGCCACAAAACTAGCCATGTTTTGAAGAGTCTTGGGGGTGGGTTACCGCTCCTTTTCCTTTTATTGGAGATAATGAATTCTTTTACACTTGGATTGGCAGAAAAACCATCCTCTCTAGACCATGCTTCTACAATTTTGCATGTACTCACCCACTGTGTGCTGAAATGGACTGTTGAATATTACCAATTTGTCATCTGCTTAGGTTTGTGCATAAAGGGATGCATTGTTAAGTTTGTTGAGGAGCTCATCCAAGATAATTCACCAGAGTAGTGGTGAGGAAAGGCTTCCTTGCAGGCAGCATATGTCTACCATTGCCTCCCTGGCATTTTTTTACATTTTCCTATAGGTTACTAAGGTCCCAGCCACCTAACAAAGGTATCTGAGATATTCCTTCTACACATAACTTATTTTACGGTAAATGGATTTTTTTTGTCAAATGGTCCCTTCGATATAAAAAAAGACAGTCTTAGGTTATATTCTCCATGGTGAAGGGCAATTTCTATTTAAATAACTTCAGTGTGGAACGGTGTATTGGTAAATTTTCCTTTTTGATAGGATGTTAGTGTCATATGCTTGTCAACCTTGCTTTAAAGAAGCCATTCAATACTTTTTCCAGGACCTTCAGCAGAAAGGTCTAAAGTCCTTCCCTTGTTTATGAATGAAAGTAACTTTGGCATGGTATAGATAGATAGCCCAGTTCAATGATGAATGGAAAATTTCCATTATGGTGTTTGCCAATAAGGCCACCCCCTCCTCCCTCAGCATGCTTGGGGTGTTTTACTACACCTTGAGTTTTCATATTGTAACTGTGACCACCTTCCCAGGTGTTTCGCTGTAATTGCAGCGTAATTCCATGTAGGGCATTTGTGGTTACTTCCATCAGATGATTGATGGTGTCTCCTGTGTCTGCTGTCCAAATGCCATTTGGTTTACTGAGTGTTGAAGTGGTTCAAGGTATGTTTCAAGAAATGCTATAACTTGGTAGGGATTGTACAAGTCTTTCGAGGGGTTTGCAAAAGTTGGATAGTATTTGTAGTATTCAGGATAAATAAATAAATGTATTAAATTTACCTGGGTGATGTTGTGCAGAGCTTTGAAGAGAGCTTGGTCTGCAGGGAGCCTGGTGCAAATGGGCCTTTTTCTGACTGCGGTCTGATGACTCTAATTATTTTAGTTCATTGGTCAAACAAGGAGCAGGGTGCGGTGATCTCGGTAAGTTTTGAGAGGAGCATGCTTGTTAGTTACAGGATTACAGGATCAACTGAGATAAAAGAATATATGAAGTCCCATTATATTGTCTCTAGATTAGATTAAATGGTTTGGTGGTCAGTGAGATGAGGTTAATAGGAGATATTTCTGGGAGAAGGGAGGGTTATCATCAAAAAGGTATAAAATGCTTATTAAGTCTTGAGGCTGATACAGACTGAGAGATAAAGGAAAAATTAGGTTCCTGGTCGAGTCAATAATAAATAAATCTATCTAGATATCTTTAATCTATCCGATATGGAACAATAAAGAGATTAAGGGAAATTCTAAGGTTTTCTAGAAAGCACTTTCCACCTGGGGGATGGACAGCATATAGCACAGGCAGAGTAGGAGGTTCAGGCCTGGAGGACTGCTTTAGGAATAGAGCTAAAGATATATGAATTATGTATACATATTACTGTGGTTAGCAGCGTTAAATTAAGTATGAATAAATGTGAATCCATTAAAAATTAAATTAGTTTAAGTATCTTCTTTGTCGCTGTCTTTCTTCTAGTGCCAATTACTTCTCATAGTATATGCATACTAACTCGAGCTGTTTGATAAAAATATCCCCTCTGTAGACTTGCAGGATCGTAACACATACTTAGGCCAAGCATGTGTTGAGTAATACCAACCTCACCCACTCCCACTGTGTGGACTATAGGTATTTCATCTTACACATCCACACATAGAAATCCTTCAATGGCATAATTAGGAAATCTTATTTTACCAAATCCACTCTTCTTATTAATAATGAAAATTGGTTTTTTGTTATTTACTTTATTTGTTATTTATCCTGTTCAGCAACAACATTGAATGACACTGAAACTTCTCACTTGAATTGAAATACAAACACAAAAATAATCTTATTCTCAGATTCAAATTACCATTTACAAATTCAAATTTTTCCTATTTTAGATAAAAATGGTGATCTATAAAATTTGTTTTCCAGATACAATTTCTGACATCCATGATCATGTCTTCCATCTGCACGGACAGAGGTTTTATATAACATCCATCGCTACTAATATTCCACTCCTTCCAGTGTCGGAGCTTAAGAAGTTGGATGAAAAGGGACTGTTACTTAAAAGAAATCTAGTTGACCCTGTTCTTAAAGATACTATTACAGTACCACATTTAGGAATAGTAGCACTTAGGTTCAAAGCTGATAATCCTGGTACAGTAAACTTATTCATTAATAGATAGTAGTTGTAAGATATAACACCACTGGTTTTATAATTATCAGCCAAAGAAAATATATTAAAATATCACATCTCTCCTAAAATTTTACATGCTTATTTAAATTCCTCATAATTTTTTGGCCCTCTAGAAGCATTTGGTTATTACATAGAGTTCCAGGATTTTTTTTTTTATATCTATAACTTAATGAAACTGTGTGTTCAACACTACTTATTCAATTTTATTTTTGAATTTAAGAATTTTTTTACTTTATCTGTCCCAATCTACTTGATCAAAATTCTTTTTTGTCCATTCTCTCTAAGCCTTCAAATACAGTCCTAAAATCAATCTTATTCATTTACTATAATTATTATGAACCATATGAATAACTCACATGCATTGCCAAGAGTATTCTCTAATGAACTTAACAAATAAACCAACAAATTATAAGTCTGTACTTCAAGCAATAAATATAATATTTGGTCTTTTACTTTTTTACTATTTATTCTGCTTTCTTGTGTATGAGGAGCAAAAGGACATTTATGAGATGTTCATAAGTAATAGTTTATTTTATAAGCTACATTAGTCATGTTATATGATCTCAGGGTATTACTGTTTCTAGTCTATAATTTTGTCTATTTCATAATAACATTATTGGCTATAGAAATTGATATATAATTTAAATAATAGTTATCTAATACAAACATTCTTTGCTATTTGTGTATGTGTGGTCTCTTTACTCCTATGCTGGCTCCCTCCCACTCACTCTCTCTTCTTACTAACTCCAAATCATCTTTGTATGTCTCCCGTTTACGTCTGATAGCTGCATTAGCTAACCAGCTACCTTATCTACTGAAGGTGCATTGAATTTCAGTAGATGTAGATAGAAGTAAAATAAAAACCATACTAAAATATTTTTGAAAAATTAGTATCGTAAAAAGGAGAGTGAAGTCAGGTAGAAGTGTAATATAATAATAAAATAATACTTAGTTTGAAAAAGATTAAAATTTAGAAGACTAATTAATATTTGTTAAATATAATAAGCAAAAAGTTATAGCCAAGTGCTGGAAGTTACATCTCAATTATAACCAGTAAATGGATATGATGATATAATATAGTATGTTGGGGTTTAAGTTTAAGTGACAAAATTAAGTTATTAAAAACACTTTAATAAGTGTACTCCCTCCTTTATGACATTGGAAACTGTAATTTTTCGATCTCAATTTAGCACAGGGTCTTTTTAAAAGAATTGTCAAATTTATACATACCCTGTGGTAATGTATGATTATGTTTGGCATGCCCTTAATCTTTATACATGCCACAGAGCAATAGAAGAATTTTATGATCAGTTTGTCTCCACTTTCTTATGTAAATATTTTAATTAATATATATCTTCTGTTTAGGTTATTGGTTACTCCATGAACAAACCTCAACAGAGTGGGCAAAAGGTTTGGACATCATACTTAGAGTAGGTGAAAAGTCTGACCTATCACCTGTTCCCGAAAGGTTTCCAAAGTGTGGTTCCTGGGTAGGACCACAGTTCTTTTTGATATAAATTATACATTGTAAATTTGAAAGTTCCTATGACAAGGAAATTATTGAACTGTAAATTAGCAGGCAAAAGTCTAAATTGTGATAATAGTATAGTTTATTATTTTAATAAAAAAGAAAAAAACAATTTTATTTTTCCTCACAGACTTATTACAGAGCTGGAAGATACTCATTTCAGCAATAGCTTTTATTGAACACTTTTCTTCTATTTGAATAATACAATTGTTTGTTTGAGGCATTGTGAGATCAATAGAGTAAGTAAATTTATTTTAGAAAGTCCTCATGACGATTTATCTTATTTTAAGATAAATCCATATCCCATGTTACAACACATTTCATTTTCTAATTTTGTGTGCCTTTCATGATACAAGTAGATTAGATTGTATATATTTGTTACTTTACGTAAGTAGTATAAATACGGGGTTGGCTACCTGAAATCTCATGCCATCCCCCCTTTTCCTGCCAATTCTTTATTTCCAACTGCCAAGTATTTTACTTTTCCTAGCTTGAGTGAAAAAGAATTGAGTTTCTGAAAAGATGCCAGAGTCAAGATAGTCATTAAATTTATATTTTAGGTCATCATACATCATAATTAGTTTAAGGAATTAAGATCCACTCTAATGGGAGAAGGGAGCATGGCTTGGGAATTTGAAATACTAAACCCCCTCACAACATACTACTTAAATGTATATGTATATATTTTGTATATTTATGTATTTGTTAATAAGTTATTGGCATTATTGTAAAAAATATATATTTCTTGTTATATTACATAAAAAAATAAACATGCTGTATAAATCATTTATATGTCCCATCAAATAACCTTTTAAAAATGTATGATCAATGTATCTATAATCAAATTTTTGAGATTTTAATTTAAAATCTAAACTTAGAAATTTTCGAATGTTTTTATAAAATTAAGAATACAAGCAGCTTAAGTAATAAACAAATTATTTTATAAAATATTACTGTAAGAACTCATATGATAAACTGATACCGAAAATCGCAATTGTTACAATTATATGAGTATGATATTTATTAAACCTATCATGCAAGGACAGCAAAGAAAGGTCTGGCTAAGATGTGGTTGGTCAGCGTAGAAAAGTCTGTTTGTGCGGAACAAATTAGCTTTGTCAATGTCTGTTTTTGCCCAATTATCATTTCCATTCCTGAATGCATGGCTTGTCCGTTTTGGAGTTAAGAGGTACCTATTAGTAGCAGTCCAAAGTGAAGCATCATTTTTAAAAAGCTGAGATATTGATGGTTGATTTGATTTTCAGTTGTCTAGTTATTTTGTTATAGGTTTCTCTGTCAGTAGGGTAAATAGATCGCTGTCATCTATTTCTAGCTCTCCTTTTACCGTGAAGCAGTTGAAGTACATTGGAGGTGGCAGGGGGGAGGGCAGTATGTTAGTTGCTGTGAAGAGAGAACATCAATTGGGGGTACTCTTCACAACACTTAACAAATGTCTTCCTTCTGTTTGTTGTCCTTCACTTCAACCCCAATGGAAGTGTTAAACGTTGAAAATGTCACCAGCAATGAATCTTGGACTGAGATATCTAAAGAAGTTCATCCTGACCTAGATTCCTGATAAGAACAAAACTTGAAGACTGCTAGTGATGAACGTCATTATTTGTTTAATGTTGTCACTAAGAAATTATTAAGTTTCTGTGTTTGAAGAGTTATGAGAGGTGACATGGTGGATTTAAATTCTGTAAGAGAACTTGTGTTCATGAAACTGTCAAGACCATTGAAATCATTCTGTGGTTTCCTGAGACCACAGACCCTGACTCCATACGCAGGTCATTCCTCCCACAGGGTGCAGTGGTGGTCGGGCTTCTTTTGCTGCAGTCCTCACGCGTCTTGTATTTATTAATGGGTAGCGGGACAACAGAACTTTCTGGTAGACTGGACAGCCATGGCAAGGAAGTTATAAATTTTCTATCGAGCGCATAATGAATATTTTTAACCTCCAAGTGTCTCAGGTCCTTGTTTTTTGTCCAAGGCCACTCTAAATTATCTTTCTTATCCTAGCCTGGTATGTGTAGATTTTTGAGTTCCACTGTTCCTGAAGTTATCCGATGTGTCTGTAGAAATTATGGTTCCTTTATATCATGTTTGGTAGTAAAATGTGTTTTTTTCCTAAAAGTGTATTAAGATCAGTGAGAAGGTTATTTATGTTCCCAACATTTTTGAAAATATTTTGGGTGGTTTAGAAGTGGTATGAGAAGACGTACCTGCAACCAGGTTTGTTGCATTGTTATTGCCTTCTTAATAATGAAGTGCACTGAATGGGTTTCGTGTTGTGAAATCTGAAATTATGAGAGGTTATGTAGTTAATTTTTTAACCACATTTACTTGTTATGGACTTGAGGCAACTTGGTTGATGCCAGTCTTCCATGCATGCTTTTTTCAATAAGATGTCCTGATTATGAGGATTTAATTTATTTCCCTATCTCAAGGAACATTGTTTTGTCCACTTTCAATTTTTTTTTTTTTTTAAAGTTTGTTGGCATGTTCTTTGTCTTTTGTTGTGAATCAAATTAATTGCATTTTTGCACTCAATAATGGTAATTTGATTGCACCAAAAAATACACAACTTATCAACTGATTCTTTTAATATATATATATATGATTAATCATCTTAAGTTTGCTTGAACATTAAAGTTAATAATGCAATGGGAACACCTGGTTATGTAAATATTTAAGCATTAAAATATTATCAGCTGATTTCTTAAAAACTTTCTCTATATTAATATTTGTTTCTGACTGTATATTTTTGTTTCTGGCCTGATAAAAAAAAACATTGGTTAACTCATGTGGAAATGCTTTTATGATAAAAATGTCACTTTGCACACTAGTTAGACAAAAGCTAACACAGAAAGGAAATAGTGGAAATAAATAAAAGAAATTTGGTTGGTGATTTATTAATAATTTCTGTAGAACAATATTACAATATGACAACTAAAATTTATCTCTTCTGTAATATTCTTTTTCATCGATAACAATTTCTAAAAATTGTCTTTTCTATACATAGTATCTATAATAAGCCTTGTTATTATCATTAATGCATCATATCACACCATAACAATATATGTCTCAATGCACCTAAAACACAATGCTTCTAGCTAATGTATTGATTAACACCCAAAACATCTTTCATTTACATATAATAATAGTATACACTGAATGTATTGTAAATAGTTACAATATATTAGGAAAGAGGAAAAAAAAAATCACAAAACACTGCTGATTAGATATAAAGAAGGAAAATGAACCAGTGGGTGGTAGGCGTTCCGCTCAAGTATTTAAATCAATCGAGCAAAACGCCACAGCTAAAAAAAATAAATTATCACTAATGAAAACAAAGTGAAAATAACTTTTTTATTCGGCGATTTCCCGAATTCCAAAAAAGAAAAGTAATTGGCCAAAAAAAATTAAATATAACTATATGTATCTATCTTTATACAATATATAATATATAGAAAAAACAACTAACACCAACCATATGCACTAATAAGGATTATATAAATGACAATCATAGAGAATATAACGAAACCTTCTTTTAATGTTTCAGGAATTTAATTCTAAAAGTGTATGTTTTTTTTTTTCTTTTCGTTCCTACAGCATCGATAATGTTTATGTAAGCTTAATAAACCCTTACTTAGTATCTTAGTAAATACACGAATATATTTATATGTGTATATAAATATAATATTATACAACTTAAAAAAAAAGAAACTTACATACACATTAACAGCTGCTTGCAATAAGAAAGAGTAATAGTGTTAACAAATACGTCTAATACCTAATAAAAACTCTAATATTTTTTTTTATTTAATAGTTTTTAAAATATTTGTTCTCTTCTTATTTTTTTATCATATTTTTAGCTGCAAAGAGAAATGTATAAATTATACTGTTAAAATGCATCACTAAAGAAGATGATGTTATAAGTGCATTTAGAGACCCCGAAGAAATATAAATAGTGACAATTCCGACACGGTATCGAAATTTTACTTATAAAAAAACTATAATAATAATAAAATTGAGGCCCACTTGTAACAATCGGTTTAGTATTTGAAAAATGTACTAAATTTATTCATATTTAAGTAACCAACATAACAAAACTGTTAGCAAATCAAAACCGTCCAGTGCTATAAGTGGCCCACATTCAAGTTTTTCTTTTCTAATCAGTCATCTTCATTTACAAAATATTTAAAGAAAAACAATAATTAATAATAAAAAAAAAAAAAATGACCAGCAAATAATATTTCACAATTTGTGAAACAGATACCTCAGATCTCTCTGATTTCTTTTGTATTACTATTCAACTAATGTTGAATTCTCAAATATATTTTGTGTTAAATAAACTTTAAAAACTAAAGGAATCTTTTTTTTTTGTTCTTTTTACAATATTAAAATAAAAGAAATTTTTCACTTCCCATTTATGTATGGGGTATCTTCTGCATCTTTAAATAACCTGAAATAAAATAATGCAATACATTTAATTGAGATCACAGATAAATGGGTTTTTATTATCATGTATTTTTTTTTTTTTAAGAAATGGATTACTTTTCAACTCAGAATCACAAATTTGGTATAAAATGAAGAACGAAGTTAGCTCACGAAATATTCAAACAATTGTTGTTTTGGCAATTAAAACTACCCTGAACAACAAAAGAAATAAATACAACTGAGTGAATAATTACCCAGGATCCGGTACCGGAACTGGTTGTTGCAGCAATGGTTGAACTGCTACTGCAGGTTCTTTCTTTGAGGGCGTAATAGAATCCAGCCCAACCTTTGAAAGAGATCTAAGCGCATTAAGCGCCGCCTAAGAAAAGAAAATTGGCTATAAATGCTAACTTCACAGCAAAAATCATTATTATTTAATTAATGAAGGAAGTAGGGAGGGAGGGAGAGAGAGAGAAAGGAAGGAGGGAGGGAGGGAGAGAGAGAAAGGAAGGTGGGAGGGAGAGAGAGAGAGAAAGGGCAGTGTTCACTTTAAGGGTCGGCTTCCGACTGAAGAATAAAGCTCAGAATTTCTGCCTTACATAGGCAGGTCAGAGGCCGGTCACTAACCACGGCCCAAGTGTCGGGATCGTGAACAAGTCCCCTTCTCTCTGTAAGGACACCAAAGTTTTGTTGATAATATGTGGAAAGGTAGGAGGGTTGTTTTTTGGTCCAAGAAGAGAAAACTTCCATTTATTTGTGGCAAAAAAGTTGGCACGTCAGAGTCCATTTGAGATTAACAGGATCATTTTAAGTATGGGATCGAACTAAATTTCTCAATTTCCTGATTAATAATATGTAATTTTAGTTTTGTTTCTTCAAATTACAATTACAAAAACTCATTACAGCTGTTATTAATATCATGTTAGCAATTTTGACTCAATCACTGAGCTTTTGGTAAAATCTCATATCAGAACAGTTTTTAAAGGACCTTCACAAGTTTCCTTGTACTAACGGATTGTTGTGGTGCAAGTTTATGTCCAGTCTACCAGTCTACTGATCTTTATTTATCTTCTTCATGTCTTGAAGATGGTTACTAGCCACGTCTTTCGACACTCCGCTCTCTCCTGTAAGTAAACGAGTATTTGTGACTGATAGGATACTACAGCTTGGCGTGGAACCTTTTCACTACGCAATGATGATATATTTCCTTTCCAACAATGTATCTCCTCTGTTACATTTTTTATCCAAGACTGTGCAATGTGCTAGTCAAGGACAACTTCCCCTTCAGTTTTTATAATTTCTCGAGCTGCTTCAGCAATTGTACATTTGTTTTTTTTAGTAATGAATTAAATTATGCAAGACAATCTTTCTTTCTAAACATGAATAACTGAACTAAGGTTTAATTGAGGCAGTCAAATGTTCATCAACAAGCTTAGATAAATGCTGTCCAAAAATACATTAATTATTGTTAAATTAAATAGGATTAACCTATTTACAAAATTCTCACATTCGTAAAAAAAAGTAATTTTTTTTAATACATCATATTAATGTGAGGTATTTAAGGGGGGTACTTACATTAATAGGGGGTTAAGTACTTAAGGAGACTATAATTACATACATTCATTAAAACTGTCATCTAAAGTATATTCACAACTTTTATGCAACCTCAGTTACATGTAGAGGCATGATAGTTTTACTTAATGTCCCACGGATGCTAAAAATAAAAGCAGCTCTATGAAAAACAATGAAAGGCCGAATATTAATTAACTAATTGTTAATAAAAAAAAACATTTTTCACTCACATCAAGGTATCTAATTAAAGACCTGGATGGCCTGGTTAATAATATGTATTAAGTGTTGAAGATTTAATGGACTGTTATTACAAAAAGTTATTAAAAATGTCAATAAAATAGTTTTCACAACCCTAACAAACTCTCTAACTTTGAATTTTTTTATTTTCTCCCGCAGTACCTGCGTTAAAACCCAGGTTAATCTAAACTGATAAAAAAGTATTAATACCTTTTTTAACACTATATTTGAAAAATTTAACTAACATACTCTTCTCTTCTCCAAATGCTCTATTCAGCCAAAACGCTACGCAAGGTAGTGGGTTTAGCATGTGTATTATTCAATAGGCCTGTGAGAATGTTATAAGATTCCAGGATACAGATCCACTGGTGATGTAGTCCAAAACTGTAAGATTTTTATATTCATTTCCTATTTTTTCTTTTAATACATCATTAAAAACAGTAAATTACACAAACATAAAAATATTGAAAATTTATTTAGAGCTTTTCTTACCTGCTCATGTGACAAGTCGGTTGTTCCTCCCGCTCCGTGACAAACCTGGGGTGGGTCCGTATCTAGGGATACAAGAGTCAGGTACTCACTATGATTTCCCTACAAAGAATAGGTTACTTATTACAGGTTACTGGAATCATACACAGTTAATTACAATCTTATTATCTTAATAGCTTAATATTAATATTATGAAAATGAGGCATGTTTAATAAATATAGAAAGAAAAATAATTTTTGTAATGAGGCTTATAGCTTAACTTGACATATTTTTTTGTTGTTATAAAATCACTTTCAGCAATCAACTTTACTATAATCTAGGCTACTTTTGGAGTTAGATGTAATAAATCATTCATGTAAACAATAAACATATATAAATAGGAATTGATGAGAATAAAAACTAAATCAGGAAATACTGTAAGCCTTATTTAAAAAATAGTTTCTCTACTATCTTAATACTAGTTGATTCGTATATATATCGCCATTTTTACCTTTATTAGTCAAAAGATTTTTTTCATTTATGCTGGCAAAATATGTTTATATCAATAATGATCTATTTTTCCTATAACTTAATACATGTAGATGAAATTCAGAAAGTAAAGGAACAGACCTAGACATACCCAAATGCAGGCTGAGGGCTTTGAGGCAGTTTCTTAAAAATGTATTATGTGGATGCCGAAAAACTACTCCATATTTTTGACCAAAGGTATTTCATTTTATTTGTTGAACTACTTCGGTAGTTAAAGTGAGATCATCCGAAATTTTTAGTATATCTAACTTCATTAAAAATTTAAATTGTAATATTTTAAGTCCAAACTGCACTTAAGTAGGGTAGGGTGTGAAACTCAGTATTCAGATATCAGAAGGACAGAGAAGAAGTCGGTATTTTAGGGGGACAAAATGGAAGGTTTGGATTGGGAGATCAGGACTAAAGTGAATTGTTTCATGCATTCATCTACGATTCAGATACTTTCAAGTTTAACTGTATTCATTTAGGATCCAAATTAATTATTAAATATCATTTAGTAAAAGGCATTTTCAAAGATCGCCAATTCACATTAAAACTCTAAGTTGTATTATTATGAGAAATAGCTTTTGTAATATTATATATTTGTTCATGATTAATATTTAAAGGAAAAATATAACGGGATTATAACAAACAGGGAATTCATGAATATTCCCTATTATTATTACTATTTTTTAAATCAACAGAATAAATATTATTTTAATGGCATTTTTATAGTCAATATTTATTAAAAATAACTTACATTTTTTGTGTTCCGAACAGTAAATATTTTGTTTTCAATAGTTTGTAAAGGTAAAGAAATTTTCTTGGAAGGTGCATGATTCCTAGTTTATGGCATCAGGTAAAAGGCAGGGATGAGTTATAGATTATGAGAATAGATTATGACATCAGGGACCAAAGGAAAGGTAATTATCAGGTAAAAGGTAGTCATCAGAAGATAGATGCAAGGGGAGGGAGTCTTACCAGAGACATTTAGGTGGCAGGAAGTGAAGAGAAAGAACAACTGGAAAAAATGAAGTGACAATTTCATTTGCATACTGATTTTTATAAAGGGGATGAACACTCCAGTAATTCATTTTTTCCACTGACAGTTACTATTTAATAGATATCTTATTTTTAGTCAGAAGTATTACTTTCAATAACTTGGATTAAAATATATTGACAACTATAACCATTAGAAATGAAGTTTAAGCTATGAAAATACTCAGAATTGTATCCTTTTTAAGTAATGTAGAAACAAATACTGTAGCATTTTCATTGAAGTCACAATACAAAACAGTAAAAAAAAAAACACCAATTTTAAACTATCCTGGGAAACACTATGTACTTCTGCTAGTTTTATTTAACAGCCACAAACCTAAAATTCTACAAATATAAAATGTATCACATATTTAGTTTACCTTAGGAAAATCTGAATACTGGACTTGAAAGTTTAAAACAGACGCAAGGTAAGCCAACTGCTCTGTCGGCCTCACCGCAGAATTTTTACTCTGGCGCTTAACCCCAGCGAGAGCATCTGCAGTGGGTGAAGAACCTTCACTCAAATATTCCTTGGCTATTGTAGCTTTCAGGTTAACACCTATAACACCCAGCTCATATAAAAATCATAACCTTAAATGATAATGGCCATATCTTGTCTTTTTGTATAGTCATTAAAGAAATCATGAGCAAACTTAAGGTTTAAAGCAAGTTCCGAGAGAACACTATTCAATATTATCTGTTAGTAAACTGAGATATATTTCTATAACTTATTATATAGCAATGTGATAAGGAAGAGGAAGGTACAAATTGATTGGCGATGTAGAAGTGAGGTAGCTCATTTTTAAGTAAAAAAAAAAACCTAAGACTAGAAAATTATTCGATGAAATGTGAAATTATTGGGTACTACAAAAGCGATCCTTATTGGCTACTGACAAGGCCAGATGGGTATTTAAGGCCAGCGGTTTGGGGCCTGTTTATCATTCTCCTGACAACTAAATTTGTTGAGAACGCGGAGCAGAGTTAGCTATTTGACCCTGAAATCCTCGATTCTCTAAAGTTTTCGCCGGCTTCAATGGTTTTACAAGTTTGAAGACGTCCAGCAGCAGCCCCGACAAAATGCTAATTGTGTGTGTGTGTGTGTGTGTGTGTGTGAGAGAGAGAGAGAGAGAGAGAGAGAGAGAGAGAGAGAGAGAGAGAGAGAGAGAGAGAGAGAGAGAGAGAGAGAGAGAGAGAGAGAGAGAGAGAGAGAGAGAGAGAGAGAGAGAGAGAGAGAGAGAGAGAGAGAGAGAGAGAGAGAGAGAGAGAGAGAGAGAGAGAGAGAGAGAGAGTCGTTGATCGGTACCTTACGCATCGGGTCGATCTTCATTTATGGCACAGCTTGAGCGCAACGAGCATTGGGCGCTAAGTGAGAAAATAGAAGAAAGTTCATCTCGAGTGTCAACAGACATGAGCGGGACACAAGTCGAGAATCGGGAGACCTCCAGCTCCTATGTGGACAGCACGATGTTTCACAGTCAACTACTGATCCCCGGGGATCAAAACACTTATAAATACGCACCGTTGAACCCTGTTTACAAACATTGCTATCAGTATCTCTCTCTCTCCCCCCCCTCTCCCTCTCTCCTGTCCGCATCAAATGAAATATTAGTAAATACATACTATTACTACTTATTAATATACAATATGCTATCGAGCATTCCTCGTATTAATAACATTATCTAACTAGGAAATACATAATGAACATAATTAAATGAATCGAATCTCTATGAATGATCGGCTAAATGATAAGATAAAATAAAATAATAAAAGGAGACGGATTTTAATTAAAATAAAGGAATTTATCCGGTTGGAGTAAAAGAAAATGGATAAGTTCAACAAAATTGGTTCGTCACTGCTCTGCTTGAAACTATGAAACTTGGCTGCTTCTTATGAAAAACCTCTGCATCTCTTTCTCTCCTCACCTCGCTACGTTTTAGCCCGGTGTTGTCAGACTCCACACCTTCCTAGTCGGAATCTCTTCCTTCGTCTCGCTAAATCTAGCACCTCCTTGGAAGAGACCTCTCCCTAGTGGACAACGGTTGTCGTGGCCCTGCAAACTTACCAAGTTCCCACAGTGATTCAGTCTGCCTCTCTCCAGTTCACACTCGCATTTGGGATCCAGACGGATTTCGCCTACCCTCAGATACCGAGTGTGAATTCGTGGTCATTCCAAGACCACGCAAACTACCTTCACTACGTACCCTATACCTCTTCTCCTGAACATAGTGCACATTGTCGGGGCACATACCTATCAAAAACTGGAGTCAGATAGTAAAGCCGTCATGAAACGATTGTCCAGGTTATAAACTCAAGCAACCCTCACTTCGTCACCAGGGCTAGGGTAACTAGGTACCCCCCCCCCTTAATGACGACTTGACAATCAACTTGGTTTAAAATTAAACTTGAAGTTAAAAAGTTGAAAGAATAAAAAATCTGCTAAAACCTAGTTCTAAGCCACCTCACCTTTCAGAAAAACTTGTAAGTAAAGCTGGCTAAAAGGAGTTATCCCTGTGGAGGTAGAAGAGAAAGGAGAGTGAGCATAGGCCTACCTATTTGGTAACTGAGATGGAACGGATCATTAGCTCATGAAATTCTAAATCATAATCCAGATAGTCAACAGTGAAGAAAACAATTACTTTTAACAAGAACATTTATATTATTGTTGGTTTAGTTAAATTTTTTTTAGTAGATTCACATTACTAAATTAATGGATCTCAATTTTTAGCAGAGGAAAGATGAAAACCCCAACCAAAATGTAAATTCAATAATTAGAATGAAACATTCAATATTTGTATTGACTGTATTTGGACATACTTTTGAGATGAAGGGGGGAAATAGGCTTTCATCTCATAGGATGCAGGAGGCATCCTATCTTGAGGCTCCCACAGAAAATGAAGACATCATTGTAATATTTGTAAGCATAAGTCTTAATAGTTAGTATGAATACTATAATAATTCATTATTTCATTTAAATATTTTGAATAAGAACATATCGTAGTGTATATTCTATTTTATATTAAATAGAATCTTCCATTGATCACCACGTCAATTTATTGAGATAAAATAACTTGGGATAGAAGCAATTGGGGCAATATCAAATACTAAATATCATATTTTAGCATCACTATACTTACTTGGATGTATTAGCTAACACTAGTATATTGATATGCACATAAGTATCCAAAATAAAACCCTCATTTCAAGAACGTAGCAACACCGAATATTCAATGTGATTTGACATTCTTCAAATTAATATTATCACATCACTAATGAATATTAAAGTAACTAACTAATAAGTGACATTGGGTTAAACAATCATTGAAAATGAAAAAGCAATTATTTAGAAAAAAAAGTCATACCTGTGTTGGGTTTATGTCCATTATTCGTTGCTTTATTATCTTTCATTAAAATGAGTCCAGGGACAAGTTGTCGCCCTGAAACCCCTCCTTCAGGTTTTTCATCACTAAACCTTACCTATTGACAAAGATAGGTACAAATTAAACTATGACTAATTGGTGTTTCATAATGTTTACAGCTTATTATCGCAAAAATAACTAACTTATAAATATGCTTTAGTTAAGTTCTACTTAAACTATTAGTTTTGTACATACTGCCTGTTGTATACAGACAACTTAAAAATTACAGAATAGGTAATATATAAACCAACAGCTTTAACTTTGAAAGTTCAAACTAACTACAGTAGATTCTCCTATATTTCTACAGTCCATGATTTTCTAAGCATAAATTTTCCTTAATAATGGTTTTCTTAGTCCACTAAGGTGCTTATGAATGTTTCAAAAATCTCAGGAAAGAGAAAGCCAGTGGTCATCATTGTTACTTCTGTCAAGTAATATTAACAATACATTAGGATTTATTTATCCAACTAAGTACTCATCACAATTTTAATACTATTTCATACAGTTTAAGGTCTCTAACAGATCCCTTCTTAGAATAGCAGAAGGAGGAATTTCCTTCCCCCAATGCAATCATCGCTACAGCCTTGCACTTCCAAACAAAGTCGATAACAGCTCGCTATGATACATAACCATAAATATTATTGAGCAATCATATTTTTGCATCACTTTACTTAATTGGATATATTAGTACACTAGTATATCGGTATGCATGGAAGTATCCAGAATACTTATGCTCAGACAGTGAATCAGCAATTACATTAAGTGAACCAAAATCGCTTTTAGTAGAGTAAGGGGATATGAAAGGATGTCCATATATACAGAGTCTCTGGTCACACAGATATAGATAGTGACATTGAAAAAGCAGATTAATTGGCAAGATGAGGGAGTGGATCTTCCATTTATAGACCCTTAGCCAGCCATTGGCCTATCTAAAGCCACATCTACTTCCATACAGATAAATAAATCTAGTCTAAAGAAGACAAACAATGGCCCAACAACGTCAGCAGCAATCAAAATTATTCAACAACAAGCCCACAAAGGTAAACAATTATTGGTTAATAAAATGTGGTCACCATAATATAAATCTTTTATCAGGTATCTGGACCGTGGAAAGTAAGTCTAAACCTATTCTTAATTGGTTTATATTAAAATACCATTTGTCACAAGCATAAGATAGACGAAAAAACCTCATATCTGTTTTGAAAGATGTGAAGACTATGGCGGTATAAGATTTTCATCCTGACCATGTCAAGTTCCTTCGAAAGATTCTTCAATCTATTAAATGGAAAATGATCCTAGATTTCGATAACAAATCGGCTAGATTAAGTAGTATCATGGGAGGCAGCGACAAAAAAGGCTTATATACTTAAGTATCCAACTGTTGTTGTCTCCCCTTAGACAATCTAAAGCGAGTGTTAATAGCAAAAGAAAAGAAAATCAAAGCCATCCAGCTAGCCAAGAAAGGAAAAGCATTAAAAAATATTATAGATGAATTTAGTGGTACTTACTTCAGCCATGAGTGAGTGGATATAGAACAAATAAAACCACTAGCCATTGTGTCGAAATCAAGCTAATAACAACCTTAGTCATTAAAAAGTGTGTTTACAAACCACTTAGGCCACTTTACTTTGGTACATTCAGAAGAGTGAAAATGGCATTTTATTTCGGCTTAGTCAAAAAAAAAGACTGGAAGATTAGGAAAGTCCTCACCTTGGCTTTAATTTCAAATTATTAGGGAAAGACCACCACCAATTCCATTGGTAAAGGTTTTGACAGAAATGAACATAGCGTTTTCATATTACATATATTATTAATGCGGTCAAAGTAAAAGAAGCATTATTAACAAAGATAAAAGTCTTCAAGTAAGAATAAAAATATAAATTATAATTTAATATGCAATGACATTTTTGAAATAACAGTTGAGCCTATGAACCTTGAGATTTTAATTGTAGAAATAAGATTAATGATTTAAATTTAATTCTTACAAAGTATTGTATGCTCTGTCTGTGTGTGAGATACTATGATGCAATCCAATAAAGTAATTTTTAGTCATCGAAAGAGAGCATAATAGTGTTGATACATCACTAATGTACAAAGGCTGTCTAGTTTGAGAAAACACAATAAATACACACACATAAATACATACAACTTTGTGTGGAGAATGATCTCACGGACTCATTAACTCGCCCACATTAGTCCTGATAGTCAACTTTGTTTGTCACTAAAACTTTTTATACTAATATTAAACAAGATAAATTACCTTGTGCTGAGGCTGAGGAGGTTGTTGCTGCTGCTGCTGCTGGACCTGTGGTTGCTGACCCTGAGAAATAGGGTGCCCACTCCTGGTCAGTGTCGGACTTGCATAACCCAGCTGCTGCAGAAGGCCTTCAGCGGCATTTCGTTTTGCTATTTTTTTATTTGGACCGGAGCCAATAAATGATTGCTTTCCAACAGTAACCTAATTACAAAAAAGAATTTAGGAAAATAAATTTCAATGAAATTATAACATTTATTTCACAGAAGCAGCAGATTATTTACTTCCATGATGAATTCTCGTCTCCTTGGAAGACCACGTTCTTCTCTCAGAGTATAAACAGGCTCCCGCTCCTTTTTAGCCTGTTGGATTTGAATCAACCGCGAAATAGGATTCATTTCATCGATTGTTTCCCTCTCGTCATATTTTGGTTCCTGAATTAAAAAGTGAAAACAATTAGAATAAATTATGACAATACTCAAATACATTTTAAACTGCCCTTACTGTTGGCAGGCAAGCAGATAGAAGTTAATCCTGAAATTAACCTGGAGGTGAGCGTAATCACTCTTATTCCATTCCCTTAAAAATCAGGCATGATGGTTGAGAAAAAATGTTTTTCCTCCCCTCCCAGCTTGCAGTTTTTAAGAACAATTCAAAATCACTGAAGAATAGCCTGTCTACCTGTATCAAGCCAATCTTTTCCGTACCCAACCGCAAGTAAATATCTACCATCTTGTGTTTTATGTGACTATCATTAGTATTAATTTGAATCAAAATATACTGTGATCAACAATATATTTTCAATTTCTTTTCACTTTGTTTTGACTTAAACCGTGCCCTCCAATTTGATTTTGAGATCCCGAGACACTCATTTCGTGTAACTATGCAGAGCTAAATTGCCATTATCCTCCACCAGGAGACAATGGCAATGATTTATTCGGTTCTTCCTGTATCAAAACTTATCCATTAAAACCCTATCATATTCATATAATTTCATTAAATCCTCCCTCAAACACAGTAACACAAGATCTCATATATCAGAAAACTACCCCCCACCCCACGCTTATAATCTCCCTCCTAGTTTTCAAATCCCGTCTTTATTAATTTGGTCTTTGCATTCAACCCATCACCATCTGACTAGTTTGAGTGAATCCCCATTATCTGTTATCATTAGTATCTTCCAAGAATATTTAATTTGTTGAAAATCGGTGCTATTTTTTGGTTATTCTTTAGTATGTGCATGAGGCAAGCAGAACTTGGTATCTTTAATAGGAAAATTATATATGTTTATTTAATTTTCAAATCCCTTTATTTAACACTAGCAATTATCTGAAATTATTATTTGGCAACCTCTAATATTTTGCGAGCTCCAATATTTGATAACATTCATGGTATTATTGACTTAAGCCCCAGAATAAAGTTTATTTTTTCCATTTTCTTTAGTAAAGTTTGGTATTCTAGGAAGGCAATGATCCTTATATTTTATGAGCAATTATACCAAATTAATTTCAAAAACTTTACAACAAAATATACAGAGAGTTATTAATTATAATAATAAAGTCAAATTTAAAATCAAATACAATACAGTATTAAGACATTAAATAACAATGGCCTAAACTACAGATCAGCCCCTAAGATAAACTCTACCAGAATCTTACCATAGCAGAAAAATGATAATGAAAAACTCAAAAGTATAATACCTGTGAGACTGGAGTTTCTTTAATAATGTTCCTTGATTTCTTTTTTCCAGTTGTAGCTTTACGTTTCGCCCTAGCAAGTGCTGACGCACATCCAGGAGCTGTAACGGTAGTTGTGGGCGGAAGTGTCCTAAGTTGTTCTAACATCTTTTCTGCAGAACGCTTCTTTGAGATCTGATAAGTGAAAATACTCCTATGTACTACAATATTGTATATCATAAATAATGATCTCAATCTATCTTATAAATAACAGACTACTTGATACTATCAACAGAAGCAATATAATTCATTATTGAGGTGTTAGATTGGAAAAATGTGGTATATTTAAGTTTAAGTGACACCATTGCATCTTTGCAAGTTTTTTTTTTTTTTTGTTGCTAGAACTTTCAAGAGCCAATGGTCAGCCTGGGCCAGCAAACAACAAAGCCTTAAAAATATACAAATGTCATTATTCTATAAATATTAACATGAAAATTTTTGTGACTGAAGATAAAACCACAAATACAGATAACATTGGCCAGTGAAAGAAAATGAACTAATTATGAAATAATTAATACTTAAAACAAAACAATTTAGTAAAAAACATCATGTTGAATTTTTTTGAGAAAATGTAATTTTCTGATCCTAAATTTTTATATTACTCCTTCACATCACTTTGCACATATTATTTCTAAATAAAATTTGAATTAAAATAGAAATTAACACATTTTTATTAATGAGTATATTGCTGACCCTCTATCAGATTATTTGATACATTCAGAACATTCTGATATAGAAGTCAAGGACAGTGATAGTGACGTGGTTCTAAGAAGACCAAGAACTGTTCCATTACAGTATTCAAGTGATTCCGATGATTCCAGTGGTTGTGAAATGTCCACAGAATCGCATAGTTGAAGTGAATTATGGTCAGATGTTGATAAAATTCCTAACATACCAGATTTTACTGTTAAACCCGGTCCAAAGATGTTTCCTACCGATAAGAAAAGCGTCAAAGTCGTCAAATTGTTTATTGGCAATGATTTGATTCAATTAATGGTAAATGAATCCATCTATTATCAGCAAAACAAGGACAGGATGTGTAAGGGGAAGACAATATCTAAGAGGAATGATATTACCCTAGCTGATATAAAAAAATTTCTTGGCATTATAATGATGGACCAGGTTAAGAAAGATGTAAAAGATAGCAGTTTTGAACAATCAAACAATAACTGGTTCAAATAAGCTCGAGAAGGTTCAGCCCATACTCAGCTATTTATTAAATAAATTTAAATCGGTATACACGCCTAGGAAAGAACTTTCGCTTGATGAATCCATTATTTCATGGCGTGGAAAATTATTATAAAAACATAGAATCCGGCAAAAATAATAAAGTGTGGCCTACTTTGCCATATGTTAAGTGAAGCTAGAAGCAGATATATTTGCAACGTGGATATATTTGCAACATGAAAATGTACTGTGCGGAATTGGATCCAAAAAAATTGGACCAGACCATAACTTGATGAAAATACATGTTTGGGCTATCACGTATACATGGACAATTATTAAAACAGCATTCGTACCGCAGAATTGCTGATAAAAAATGGTACACAAGTTTGCAGTACAATTAGAGCAAATACAGGTGTTTCCAAGTCTTTAAAGCATTTTAGATTGAAAACAGTAGAATATGCATTTAAAAGAAAAGGTAAAATTTAAGTGCAGGCGTGGAAGCCGAAACAGAAAATCGTACACATAGTTTATTATATATTAGTATATCTACTCATTGATCAGAAACAAGCGTTTGGGCTTGAAGTGGCCGATACGTTACCGGCGCTCAGGCTTTAAATGTCTAATATGATGCCAGCGCTCAGGCTTTAAATATGTCAAATGACGCCGGCGCTAAGGCTTTAAATTTCTCGTAAGTCTCCGGCCCTCTATGTGTTAACCTAAAAATTGTTCAGTACATCAAAGCCTGTAATTAATTTTAGCAATTTTGCATTTGTTAATAAATTGGAATCTTTATTTTTCCACTCATTATTTTATAGTTTTCATATTTAAAAAATGTAAAACAAAGTACTTCCTGTAAAATATGTGTGATATTTGATAGTGTATCATGAACTGAGTGCTACATGTAGATGTACCTATCTAAATTATAGGTACATGTAAGTAGATGGTATGAATAAATCTGAAAAATAATAAATCTTAACGTACCTTTTTACCGTTCCCTTCTCCAGTCGTTTCAAATTTGTCACCAACACAGCACCTTGTAACAAAAGTTTTCATATGTGGCTGACCTTTTTCAGAAACAACTTCAAAGAGAACAGGAAGATTCCTCTTTAGAGCAATTTCATGGACCAAAGAAATTGGGGACTTGAGTTCAGACTCCTGTTCAGTTAATCCTCCACCTAATCAACAGTATAATATATTGTGATATAAATATGATATATTTTTCTCTAAAATAGAACTGATTTTTAATACAAATATTTATTTCAATCCAAGATAATTTTTTGTGTTTATATTTTAAATGAGAAGAGAAAATTTAGAAGATAAGAGGACGAATAGGTCTCCAAAAAGAAAGTGTTGGGTATTTGACTAAGTCACCTCAAATCTAAAATAACTACACATGTAAAATCACTACAAAAGTGTTGTGCGGTAGAGGTGAGTGAAAGGAGAGCAAATATGCAATGATCATGGGATGAGAAGACAAACAGAACATTAGATGTCACTGTTTCCAGGTTTGAAAAGGCAGCTATGATGGCTAGTCTGGCGACTCATAAGAAACCATTTAGCAATGTTATTTTAGCGATTGTAATATTTATATTTGCTGAAATAACATTGTTTATAAACAATATTATTGTTTCTTCAGCTTCTCCAGACCCTCCCTATAATCTTTTCTTCTGACCTTAGTCCCACACATCAACCTAAAAAAAACCGTCCTACCCATGATCTTTCTTTATTTTAACCTCAGTTCTTAAGAATAATTTAAGCAGTCAACATTTTCTACCTCCTCACCTCACACTTGGTATATAAATTTAATATGTTCTAAATCTATTAAAATACTACATTAATAAACTTTATGTGTTCCTCTAAGAATCTTTAAATATTTTAAACACTAGCAATATGCTCTTTGTCATTCCCAATTTAATTACAACTACCCGAATAACTCAGTATTTATCGTTAAAAAAAACTTTGTTACCATCAATATGGATTTTAAATGATTAGTGCCGGTTGTGGAAGGGTACAATAAATTAGTACTGCTTTTTTCTTTCCACAAATGGTATTTATTTTCCAAATATCACTTTCGACAGCTCTAAACTGTCATCTTCAGTTTTCTAAAATGAAAAGTCACAAGATAAAAATCTTGACTGTGTGCCTAAGGGAAAGTATACAAAATTTAAAATTGTGGTATCTTTTAAAAATAAACACAATAAATATTAAATACAAACTTTTTACATTTTTTATATATTCACATATTTTTTAACTATACAAACAATTAGCTAATAAATAATATGTTTCTCTTTGGACCTTTTAATCCTTCTTATTTTTAGTGGGTACTGGTTATTTTCAAGAAATAGACAACAAAATGCGCCCATCACAAACGGCTAACTAAGATTGTGAAAATTAGAAATCCCTAAGACATTTTTTCACAAATTTTTATGAAAAAGTCAACAAAATCCCTAAAAATTGTTCTTAAACATACAAAACCTTTAATCACAGATATCAATAGAAAACCTTCAGTTCATCTAAATTTGTTAAAATTATGGCAGATTAGCTGAAGTTTCAATCCGTCTTGTTGACTACAAAATATATGTGTAATTTCAAGAGCTTCCTTAAGTCTTCTTTTTGCATTATGTGTACATCGTCAAAATCAAATCTATGGTTACAAAATGATTTTTATCATTATCTATATTTTTCAAAAGAAATAATGTTTATTAAAACTATATCAACTATTTACTGGGCGGGCATTTACACTGAGGGGGGGGGGAGGTCTCTCACTAATCTAATCTAGTTTCAGAAAGATACATTTGTTTGATTAATTATTACAAGGCATATTACTCCCAGTAGTAAGCACTTTTATTTTGATTTGGTAAGTTAGTAAGCTAGCTGCTTAGTGCTTAATACTTCTGTTCCATGCTGGCTTGTTTTCTTGTCAGATGTTACCTTATCCAGGGCATTACTAAAATTTTGTTAATATAGCATGAATTTAGAGCCAGCTTTGCCACCCTCAACTTAATGGATTAATATTTTGGACTGGCTCTTGTATTATTTTATAGCTAAGAAAGGCCCGCATGAAATTGTTTTTATTTTCCAAACAACTATTGTCTGAAGCTGTGATAAAGAGCTCATTTTCCAAAATGAAATTAGGCATAAAGCTAGGATGGATTTAATACTAAATAAAACAATGAAAATTAAACATAATTTTATTATACCTTCTTCTGTTCCTGCAGGCAATGAAAAAAATTTAAGGCATTAAGAGTTGAAAATTATTTATTTTAATTATAAAGACATTCTTAAAAATTAAGTAAATTGAATCAACCAATCAGTAAATGACTATTGTGATTGATGAAATTTTTAACTGAATAAATATCATTTACTATGTTCAATGAACAACATGAAGTTACTGCATTTGCCAGGCATATAATATATTTCACTATTTGCAAAAGCTAATTTTTGGTGCTACAATTATATGAGAAACTAAATAATATTGAAGTCAACTAACACTGCACGTTTTAAAAAAAAAGGCTTGGGGTTGCCTTGAATCTTGGAGCTTTAAAATAGTAAAAGTCCAAACTGAAACAGCACAAGTTCAATTCTCATCAGGGAGAGCTCATATCATTTTTAGTGGCCCAACATATAGGACTGACCATTCCTGCCCTAGCTAGAAAAGGGAGGTACCCGTCATTCTCACAAGTTTTGGTACAAAGGGTGTTAAACATAAGTAAGCAAACAAATATAAATAATAACATGAAACAAATTTCTTAAGAGATCGATTGGCCTTGTATACATTACCATATATAACTTCAGCTCATTATGTCCCAGAAGACTATTCTCAAAAAAAGAATCAATTGGAACAAAATCCTAAGATAGCAGAAATAAATATTAAATCAGATAAAAAAGAACAACAATTTCATTAATTTCAAAACAAAGTCTTTAATTTCTTGGACATTTAATATCTCATGGGTCATTGTTGTTTCTTATCAACTTTTTTCACCATTGGCAATAAATATTGTAAAGAATGAAAATGAATTAACCACCTTGATGATAAACCTCTGCAGATGGAGGATCAAACCACTGCACAGTATGCAAGAAACTAGAAGAGCTCTTGGGAAACCAGGTTAGAGGCCAAGAAACTGAAAATTCTCTAAATTCAGAACCGAATTAAACGGATCAAACTCTACACGAGGAACTCTCACAATGCCCCCAGCAGTAAAGAGGAGCCAACGGAGACTGAGAAGAACATCAATTATTTTTTTAAACAATTTTTGTTTTTTAGGTGAAAAAGATAAAATCAAAAATGAATTTAGACATGCAGTCAAGGCTCCTTATTCATGTTTCCGTTATTCTCATTTTCAGTATTTGCGGCTTAAACAATTCCGACCACTTCTTGAATTTGCAGGTGAAAATTTCTTTATTTGCAGATCAAAAATCTATTTTTAGAATAATATCAGAGATTCTAAATAATATTACTTAGAATAATACCAGTTACCTTTCAAAACAAGCAAGTCTTATTTTCGCTTGGCTGAAAATTATTGTTCTTTGACAAAATTTTACGCGGCCACACATGCTGCCGGATTGCACCAGCCGCTATGGCTTTTGATAAAAGGTGCCTTCGCACGATCGGTGCCGAATATTATGTTTTGTTTCTTCAATTTGTCATTTGTCGCAATAATTTCAAGTGAATAGCATGTGGCTGCTTTGTTTGCGATTTATGTCAAGGAAAATTAGTTCCTACAAGGGAAAAAATTGTGATACCACTTAAAGTAAAAATAGAAATGCTTGAGTGTTTACATCTTGGCGAGTCGTTTGCGTATATACTTTTAATGTCAATGAATCAACTGTACAATCCATCAAGAAATCAGAAGACAAAATAAGAAATTCCACAGCTTCAACCTCACTATCAGCAAAAATTGTTAGTGATCCAGCAATTGAAAAAATGGAAGCTGCATTAATATTATAGATTGTAGAACGTGCCCCAAAGTGGTGCTATAATCCATAAGAAAGCAAAGCATCTTTATGCATATTTCAAAAGAACCTGGTGATGAGCATACAGATGGAGGATTTCAAGCATCAGAAGGTTGTTTCCATGAGTTCAAGGTGCGACAATCACAGCATAGCATCAAAATTGTAGGAGAAGCTGCATCTTCAGACACTTCAGCAGCAGCATATCCAGAATAATTTTCAGTCAATTGCTGATGGTGGATAAAAACCTGAGCAAGTGTTTAATGCTGACGAAACTGCCCTGTTTTAGAAAAGAATGTCCAACAAAACTTTTATATCCAAAAGTGAAAAGTCCAGCACTGGTTTTAAGGCAGCAAAAGAAGAGTTACACTGCTGCTCTGTTATAAAGCATCACAAGAAAGCCTGGGTCACAAATGTTATTTTCTGTGACTTGTTCCAGGATTGTGTTGTTCCTGAAGTTGAACTTTATTTAAAAAAAATAATTTAGACTTCAATGCTGTTGGACAATGTTCTGGGTCACTCTCATGAACTTGTAGGTATGCATGCATCAAGGTAATACTTTTGCCTCCTAACATGACAGACGTCTTTACTAAAACCTATAGATCAAGGAATAATCCAGCCTTTTAAGCTTTATTAGTTTAGAAGAACCTTTAAAATCATACTGGACACCATGGAATATAATCCTGATATGAATTTTATGCAATGATGGAAAATTTCAACATAGCATTGCACATTATTGGCAAAAAAGAACCACTGCAAGAATTGAAGCACTGATTGAAACCATGCTGGAAAAAACTGTGGCCTGATCTAACTACCGATAATGATGAAGAATCCTCGCAAATTCGAGCACTAACTGAAAACATTAATCAAGTTGAGAATGGAAGACAGAATCATGACACATTCGAGTTGCCTGAATTGCACAATGAAGATTTAACTGAAACCGACTTGAAGGAAATGTTTATTCCAGTTGCATTGAAGAGGAATAAGCTACAACGAGCACTGAAAAGGTGACATTAAACTTAAAAAACCTGAATGAAGGTTTACAAATGGCAAATAAGTTTTGTAATTTTTTCATAAAAATTGAACCGTGCGTGGAAAGAAGTCATCTTTTTAAAGACTAATTGTTAATGCCACATCAGAATATCAATCCGAATTGAAAGACCTTTTAAAAGCAGCAAATCAAGAAAAAATTACTAAATTCCTTAAACCATTGCCTAAGCCTGATAATTTTTAATATTGTTAAAAAATCTCTCATTAAATTGCTTTTATTATATATTATTTCGTTTTATTTTGTAGCCTTGCAACATATCCCCTTTAATCCCCTACAAATTACCATTCTGTATTCACATTTGCTGTATTTGCAGCATATTTACGGAAAGTATTCCCCTTGAATAAGGAGCTTTTACTGTATACCTTTATTAGCATTTATAAGAGGAATCAGGGTTACCACCACAAATCATAAAAGCAAATAATACAAGGTATGGAAATGAGGCCAAACTACATATCACTTGTGTTGATCACATTTTTTAAATGCCAAATTTATCAGAATATATGATGCACCTTCATTTCTTCGTAGAAAATAAGTTTAAAACAAATTGTAATTGATTGATGGGCACTGTGCAATTAAAAGCAAAAATGAAAAAGAAAATCAATATGCTCAATGAAAACAATACCTAGCTTCTGAAACAAACCAGTAATTTTAATAAATTTCTCCCAGATAATAAAATGTTTCTTTCTAATGGAGATGGGTCAAATATTCTTAAAAAACATTACAACAATACAGTTGGTGTTACTTGACCATAATTATTACTCATAATTGAAAATTTTCCTATGAGTAGTTAAGTTAATTAAAGGATAAGTGGTAAGGTTATTGAGGCTTACTGTGGTTAGACATGATTGGTCCGTTGTTTTTTTTTGTTGAAATAGGCTAAGGGAAAAAAACCTAAGCTTTCCTACTTAGGATTAGAGGGTTAAATGTGATTAATATCTTAAGTATCTCAATCTCACCCTCCCTGCCATACTCAGCTAGTCAATTTTTTATGTTCGTATTATATGTTAGTATTGTAAATTAATTTTATAAAGTTGCCTTTGATGGTTATAGTATTTAAACGATATTTTTTTTCTTTACGAAAGATACTCTCACAAGACTTGACATGAGTTTCTTAAACTTGTTAAATGATCGTGAAAAAATTGCTGACTATTTCTTATTATTAACAGTTCAGTTTATTTGTTAATAAACCATCTCAATCACTACAAGTTTACCTTCCAAACAAAAATATTTTTTAATAACTGAAGCACAAAAAATCTTGATTTATTCTCTTGACTTGCAATACTTATTATTGTTGTGATTATCTTAAATACTACCAAAACAGGTCTAAATAAAGATTAAATTTTATTTTGCTACACATTTTTAACTAATCAGCATATTTCGAGGTTTTGCTGAGTATACCTTAAAAATTTCAGATCACTGATTGAATCATTCTTAAATCTATCACAAAATGTACATACAGCCTATTGCCCCCAAACCTAAATGAGAATAGGGCCCTTATAGATCGATAAACAATCGGTAATCTTGGAAACAGTTAAAAATAATATACAAGTTCATACCACAAATAGTGTTGTTGTTAGCAGGGCAGGTGTCATCAACAGGTAGACTATGGAGCTTTTGAAGTGCCTTTGAAGCAGCATCATGCCTTGCTGCTTGTGCTGAGTTGCCCTCTCCAGAAAACTCACGCTCCCCCACTTTCACTACAACCTTATACAGAGGGGCTTTGTTTCCGGGTCCATAGAATCTCTGAAAGTACATAATAATTATAAACACATAATAATTATATGTAATAACATATTGCTAATAGAAGATCTAAGGAACAGATAACGGTTAAAGGGGTGTAACATCACACCATAACAAAAAACCTATATATAGTTGCCATCATGAAATCAAACACATAGAACGAAGGGGTTACTAAGGGGGCGGGTGGGGTGGGGGACTAATCACTAATTTGCTTATTGCTTAGTGATTACATTATTGAAGCAAAGAGATCATGTGGATAGAAGAGTAGTCAACAGAGCGGCAACTGGGCTTGCCATGTATTGCGGGTTTTCCCGCTTCTAATTTCGTGACAGCAACTATAATTACTTCTAGAAAAAGTTAACCTAAATAATTTTTCATTTCCTGTAAGTTTAATCATGTGTAACAATTGCTTAAAAATTTGTTTTTAAAGTGCTTAATTTTCTTTTACCTTTCCTATAAAATTTACTTTTTTCAACTTGTCACTTTTCTTTCGAGATATATGGGTGAGGGTTGATATATATAAAAATATAATTACGCCTAAATAGTCTGTAATACCTAGAAATAGTCTGGGTTCAGGGCAAGTAGTTTTATTAAATGATTGTGAAAAAAGTAAGAGATATTTTTGAACAAAAAAAGTCATATAATTTAAGGGAAAAAATTAGAACTTCAAATTGCTTCTGAGCTGTTAAGCCAAGACAAGAAAAAGTTTTTAATTTATTTCTGGGGTGTTGTTGAATTCACTATTAAAATTTCAGATGGTTTTGTTCATTTCTGCATAAGGCAATAATTATCAGGCAAAAAAATTAATTTGTTCATTAAAAAAAAAATTATTAAAGAAAATAACTAAGTAAAGAATTGAAAACAGGATAAAATTATTGATTCAGGATCTAATTAATTTCTTCCTTAATTATCATCCCACTGTGTTGTAGTGTTACCAAGACCCACTTATCAGGAAAAATAGACCAAAAAGATCCAAATAAAACAGAAGGCTGCTCAGTTGGTTACTTGATAAAACAGAAAACCAGAGATTATCAAACATATGATTCTCTTTTTCTTTAAACAATACTTTCAGTTTTATATCATGGCAACCTAATAATAAATATAAATCATAAACATTGTTACTAACCGGATCAACACGATTAAAACCACCTCTGAAATTCGGTTTTCCACGACCATATGGAAATGAAAAGTGTTCATTATAAGCCTGAAAATAATTTTAAAAAAAATTAATTTACTATAGCTATTTTATTAAATTATTATAAGCAAATTTCATAAACCTGGTTCTGTAAACTAAAAATAATCAGATATTAATAGACCAATATAACAGTAATATCATCAATGAAACTTATTTACTTATATGTTCATATAAATTAAATATGGGTAGCAATTTATCTTTCATTAATTTTTAATAATATACACGAATACCTAAACTGAAAATAGATTGATAAAATCCAGAAAAAAAGGTTCTCTGCAATGAACTTGAATGTTAATTACTATTGGTAACATTAGTATGACAATAGCCTAAAATTGATTATGAAATTCCTTATTAATGTCATGCGGTAAATTATAAACCATGTTAGCAAATCTCTTTAACTAAGTCTTTTTCTTGTTTTTAAATTAAAGTATAATTCATTTTATTGGCTATTGGGTCAATTACGAATTTTATTAATTATTATTACCTGTCCACCAAAACCTTACTGCTGTCAGTCTATTAACTTATTTCAGTTTCAGGATCAGAATTTTGAGAACGGCTACAGAAATTGTGCTAAGGCACTTCTCTTATTTGTGATATCCTAAAGAATTTGTTTTAAAAATAATAACTGACTAGGGTTTTTAGGAACTATAAAAAGTGTAAAAAAGCGATTATACCCCCAATATATATTATACACATTCTTAATCAGCACATCAAGATTTTCAATTTGAATACCCTATGCAGTGTGCTAGGGGAAAATTTTTTTTTAATTATACAGTAAATAACTGACTACTGAACTTACTACTTTTCAAAGGATTACTTATAAATTTAGTTTCTAAATGAAACTAACATGCAATTTGCCATCTCTATTTGTAACATAGGTTGAGTTAAAACTGTGAACACTATTTTAATTTCCTGACTTACATTTTGTATTTATATATTTTTATTTAGTTGTTTACTATATATGGATAGATGTTGGCTGCCGGCTTTTTTGTTTTTTGGTATTAATTTAATGTCAAACTATACAGACTTCTGCATATTGTTGTTTCTTACAGGTAGATCAAATGGACTTTATTTATTAAAAGCAGTTAAAAAATTTTTATTTGATTTCATAATTATTATTATGCTTATAGAGGTTTACACTTTATTTTACAGTCATTATCTTTTTTATTATGATGTAATAGTTCTTTTTATTTGCCAGATGTGAATTTGTCATCTGAACAATTATGTTATTCATAGGGGACTGTGGACTTGACTATTTTTTTCTATTATTAACCATTCGTTGGGCGCATTTGATCTGAAAGGTACAGCGCTGCAATTTTGTCTCGGTCCTGCCCGTAACTGGTGCTTTTGGTAGTTTTCTCATTAGTCAGGCTATATGCAACCATACCAACTAGTAAGATCTCAACCTTAATTATGGAAAGTTTAGTTCAGTTAAGCTTGTTGAGCCTGATCTCATCACTTCATTGAAAATACGTATTTTCAAAATACTTGCATTAAAATCATTAATCACCCGATAAAACTACCAAGTGGAATCAAAATCTACTTAAGAGGTATACGTAGGGGATCACACAATTTAATTACTCACTTACCTGGGGTAAATGAAATGCAAGGGCTGCTAAAACTGTTGTTGATTGTTGGAGTTAACGATTTACTGAAGCAATGTTAGACATGATGATAAGGTAAACAAACCAAAGTATATAAGTATATATAAGAAACTAAACTAAAGTATATAGAAGTAACTATCAGGAACAAAGTTTCAAGAGAGAGGTACATCAAACCCATGGATGGTATCAAAGTCAGAGCTTTTCTCCCCACCCTCTAAAAGAAGAAGATGCTCAGCATGGACCAGTGAAATTTGTTTGAGAAGGCTAACAAATAATGAATGCAAGAAATATGATACTCTTATCTACTTATTCCGTGCATATAGGGCACGTAGATCAGTACCTAACTGGAGAAAGGAGCAGACCCTCTCTTAGAAGATAAGTAAATAAATTTAAACATTTATCGCAATTTTTTAACTTTACTTTATTTACCAAACTATTTTTGTATATATGTTTTAGAATTATATACGATCTTTAATTGTAGTTCATTACATTTTAACTAATTATATGTCAAATACATGGACATTTTACAGAAGCTTTTGTATTTTTTTCATGTTTTGACACCCACTAATAATTAAAAATGTTCATCCCTTGGTAGAGGTATAAATGAACTTAATCAAGAATTTATTATGTTTTTGAATGTGAGCCAATCACGCTCATTATACCCAAACTAAGTGGTCAACATATGGCGCCCGATGGAAGGTTAATCAGAGCAACGAGATCTTTAATTTTAAAACCTTCCCAATTCGATAGGAAAATATATTTTTTATTATCAAGTAATTAATTAATGAATAACCTTTGATTATGTTTTATGGAGTTCAAATGGAATCTCGTTATAAAATTACATGTTTATAGGTCAAACAGAGGCCTTACAATCAATCGCTAGGAAAGATAGAAAAGCAAGGTGAAAAGTTTTGATTTGAAAAATAAATCAACAAAACCCTCCCTAAAAACTGGTTGTAACGTGGCAGGGCAGTCAGTTATCAGGTCATTTCTGGGATTTGTTCGTTCACTGGAGTTTGCTTAATTACACCTGAAAACTTCATGTGATTTTAATTTTAATTACAATAAAAAAGCTTGTTATCAATATTTGCTAGTAAAGTTTTTATGGTTTTGATTTTTACACAAAATAAAGTAAAGTAAAGCAAAATGGCACACTCATGATGAAACAACAACCACATCTCAACTTGTACCAGGATAACATATAGCAGCACCTAGTTTGTTTCATATACAATGGTAATCAAAAAATAAAACTAGGTTATTTTTTAGATAAAGATAAAACATACTTGAGTGTACATGCCCCGATGGGAGTGGTGGTAAGTGTAGTGGTTGAACTGAGGCGATTCAACCAAAGTGTACACCGTTGGCTCTCCCCTCTTCATTGCCAAAGCATTTAATTCGACAGTTGGAGTTATGTTGCCTAAAAAATTTAACAAATCTAAATAGCCAATAAATAAGTAAATATAGTGTAACCAGATGTTACCTAGCAAATATGTATCATATGGCAATTAAATCACTAGCAAATAATTATCATATGGTGACTGACTCTAACTAAATGAATGTGACTGTTTTTTAAACTAAGTACACCAAGCGACCAAACAAGTGAGTTCACTATGAGAGACTTTCTCCAAAATTGTTGCAGACTAGCGACATTAAAGGAAAGTTTAAGTTTGATAAGTTAAAGCAAATTGCTATAGACAATAACTTGCTTCCAGAGCAAATTTATAACATCAACAAAACCTGTCTAAATTATAAAACTGCTCGCAAATAAAATTTGACAAAACATCGAAGAAAATAAAATTCAGGATATTAACTGTCGAACGCCTTGCTTTGTGTAGCAATGCAAGTGGGGATCACAAACTTCATAAGTAAAAGAAATAATAAATAAAAATAGTAATAAATAAATAAAATAAAATGTTTTGTTGACTACACTGACGGTCTCAAGACCACACCACTTAGTTGTTTAAGTTATATATTATTTTGTTTAATTCAATTGCATATTATCTAGTGACAAGCAAGAAGCATGTAATAAAGACTTGAAATAAAAAAAATATCTAAAGCATGTATTTGTTTTATCTCTGGTTAATGCGATCTTTTAGCCGTTCTGACCAACCCCTGGTCCCATCGATGTTCTACTGTAATGTTGCAGGAATAATGATTTACTTTTGTAATGATATATAATACACCAATACTAACACAGGTGATTTGAAAATAAAAGTTGTTTATAGACTCCTAAAGATAATATTTTCATTAGTATATTTAGTACTGCCTGGGATGGAAATCTCCAACAAAGACATAAAAAATGACATTGCCACTGTTGTGTGCCCTATTCCTTCATCACAATCAAATTGAAATAACAGACTACTTATATTGCCTATATCGTTTAAATAAAAATTGTTCAGCATCAGTTTCAGGAGAACATTGCCAGATAAATCATTAAAAAAAGTTAGATGAGTCCACCTTGGAAACAAATGTCCATTAGCATATATGCTGATGATGTGTCAGGACTTTGTTCAGATTAAAATCAGGCAAAACTACTTATGAAAGCAAACCAAGACATGACTGAGTACATAACATGCACAAATGAAATGGCGCAAGATATAAATTTATTCTAGATTTAAACCTGGGATGTTTTATCTTAAGTCCACTACTGAAGTCCCATTCCCATAATTTGCCCAATCTTCTCAAGATGCAAATATATAGCACCCTTATAAAAACAATTCTCTTATATGACAGTGGAGTAGTTTTTAATGACACACAAAAAGAATATTTTTCTTCGAAAGATTCTTGGGAGGGTATAAGAATAGGAAAGCGAAGAATCAGGAAAATTATAGTCGCCGTCATGAAATTAGACACTTGAGATAAAGAGGCTACTTGGCACATACGGGTCGGGGACTAATCACTAATTTTCTTATTGCATTATGATTGACATTATCAAAGTAAAGGTATCGCGAGGATAGAAGAGAAGTAGTGCACAGAGCAGCAACAGGAATTGCCATGTATTGTGAGTTCTCACGCTTTTAATCTTGTGACAGCAACTATAGGAAATTGAGGTCCTTTAAAAAGAATACAACCGTAGTCGGAGATTTGCACCAAAGACATCAGCGATGATGGTCAGAGCGTATGATCCCTGAAAGATGGAGGACAAGATTTAGATGCTAAGAGTACATATCTTAGCAGGAATCAATTGGTTTATCAATATCTTAAGTTAGTAAAAGGGGTAAAAGCATATTTTATTGGATAAATTATCACAGTGAAATTAAAAACGAACTTTTAGAGCCACGTGATTGTCTAGATGATTTTGGAGGAGGATGTTTATACAATGTTTTTTTTAGAGCGATCCCAGCAGCTCCATGCTGGGCTTTTTTAATGCTTGCGCCCTCCGCGGTGTATTCTTCATTACCAAGCTTCAAAGTAACTGTAAACTTTTTTTTATGTGGAGGTCCATCTTCACTTGTGAGCCGGTACTGGTGCTCTATCTGAAAGAAAACATATTGAATTCAAATCATGGGACTATAATTTACCAAATATATTATATGTGTTACTAATGCTGTTTATTTAACAAATAGGTGAAGTTTTATTTAAAATATTAAACTAAGTCCTGGTGATGGAAATACTGTTTTGTTGGTATATTAGATTAAAATCTCTAACATATGTTTGACAATTACAGTCGAGGCCCGTTTATCCACAATAATTGTGTCCCATTTGAGAGCAGAAAAGGTATTTAAAGTATGATTAAAAAATTCAATATTTTTAACAGTAACATATCATTAATTAGCTGATTGTTAACATAATTAAAAATGTAACAAAATTGAAATAATTTAAACCTTTAAGTTGTTGTATGAACATGACTTTGAAATTTTAACAAATTAATACATCAACAAGTGTAATTGAATTCATACGTGTATATTATCACATAATCTCTGTAGCCTAGTGGTTACCACTTTCGACTATTAACCACAATAAATACTTAATAAAAAAGAACTAATTGCTCACCTTGTTGTATCTTGCCAATTCATTTACAAGGCACATAGGTGTTTTTTCCTTGCCGAGAACCTGCCCATCCACTGTGGCTGGTTCCTCCTGGGAGGACTGACCACCACCAGCAGAATTTTCATCGGCAGGTGCAGGTGCACTACCTGCCATGGTGAGATAACCTGGAAATAAAATATAATTAAACTTCAATTTTTCATCAACAATAACATTGGGAATAAGGAATATACAACATATTTAAATGGGTGTATCTTAGGGTAAACATAATTTAAAATAACCAACATAAATACAGAACAATTACATGTTCTTAGATCGTCAGTGGAGTCGGCCGAACAATTTATTTTTATTTGTAAGTTAGTGTTTGTGATCCCCACATGTATTGCTACACTAATCAATGATCAGGTGTTATTTAGACAGTTTTTATCCTAATTCTTTTTCCTTCAGAATAAATGCTCTTGCTCCAGAAGCAAGTTATTTTCTATAGCTAGTTCTTTAAACTTATCGATGAATTCTTAACCCCCAGGAATGTCAGAGCTAGAGCCAGTTCAGTCCCCCAGGGTTCTGAGAATCAGTGGGGGCCACCCCATGGTTGGATTACCCGGAGGGTCGGACTAGTGGAAGTCGAAATAGAGGGGTTCTACTGTATATATTAAAATAATTTTTATGGTTTCCTTGATTGTTTTTTCTCCCAAAACTAGAACACTTAATGTTTTCAGTCATGTGTAACGTTATGTCTAACCAGGAGATTTTGAGTATTCTGTTAAACCCATAAACATGAAATTTTACATGGATATTCTATTTGATGACTCGACACCTGAAAAATAAAACTCCATTATTAGGTACATTTGCACTACGGGTTGTTCTTCAGGCTTTAGTCCCTTAAAAACTCTTGAATTTAAAGAGTTCAGCCATCATCAAATACTACAATTTTGAAACAAAATATATATAATTATATTTTACATCCATTGTTGACAATGGACATTACATTGTAATGAAAAATTGTTGAATAAGGTATTGAACTAAAGGTCTCGATGTAGAGGAAGGTGTTGTGCCTTGCACATATGTGTACCTTGGAACTATAGAGTTTGGTTATTTTAAAACCACTCACAGTAATTTGCCTATTTACTTACAGAAACCTTTACCAAATTGTTTTAGTTGATGTGAGTTAGAGAATTTTAAATGGGAAAAATAAAATTACCTTTCACCCCTTGAATTTAAGTATTTTGCATTTACAGCTGTTTCTTCTCTAGTGACATTTTGTTTTCATGATTTAATGATAGTACAGTTGCTTATACCGATTTCTTATCTTCAAAGTCGTGATATTAAAATAAAGTTAAGATTAACTTCAGAATGGCTGATGGTGTGATTAAAATATGACCAAGTGTTGTACCTTGGACTGGTGTCGCGCCTATGATAAAAATAGTTGTAAAAGATAATAATGAGAAAGTAGTAGAATTAAGTTTAGAAAAAAAAATGATTGTCAATGTTTAATCTTACAGGAACCGGAAGCAACAAGCCTGGGTTGATCCACAGCCTTTAATAAGGCAAATGTAGCTTTGTTTTTTTTTAAAGGCATATCAAAAGGTTCTACAAAAATACCCTGGAATTCCCGTCTAATGTATGGAATTATAATGAGATGGGCCTAGCAACTGTAGACACACAATCTAAGGTCCTGGCATCAAAAGCCTTATTAAAAAAGTTAGATCAATGACAAAGGCTGAGCATGGAAACTACATAGCTATTATTTTTGCAATCAATGCTGGTGATGGATTCATAACTCCCATGTTAGTTTTTTCACATATAAATTTAAAATAATACACACTGAAAGATGGAATGTATTGGAAATTCCAATCCACCTGCCAGCTAACATGGATGTTTTAACTTGGTCCTAATGAAAAGATCGTTTCCTTACTTAATGAGAAAAATTACATGAAGTACTCAACACTTTCCCAAAAAATATATGTAATACATAGATATAAATAATTTGATAAAACTTTATTCTTAGCATTGAAAAATCAATAATACACAATGCAAATAATTAAAATGGTCTGAGGTAAAAAACCTTCCCCTACTAATTGATAATATATGCGTTGGGACTTGGGTAGAATCATAAAAAAATCATTAAAACCCTAAAAGTAACTTAAACTCAATCCATGTTTTACTCAAAGGCATGATATGTATGGTATTGATGTATATTATGTTATAGTAGTTCCATTTAATGCCCTGGTGATACTTATACTAAAAGCAATTTCATGAAAAATAATGTAGGCATTTATTTTTTTATTGTATGAATAGGGTGTCAAGTTGATTTCTTTGTCATCCATGTGACTAATGTGTAATAAGTGAACACAAGGACTTAAGTAATTACAAAAAATCCTAGCACAATTTTTGTGCGGTTAGTACCCTCCTCAATAAATAAATCCTCCATAAATCCTCAACCTTAAATTCGGTTTTTATTACTCGATTCATTCTTTTTAATTGAAGTAGCTACTCATTTATCCTAATGAGGTTGAGTTAACCCCGATCAGACCCACCCCCTTCGATCAGTGAATTCAAGAATATTAACTAACTTTCCTTGACCACCAGGACCAATTTTACAGTAAAGGCGACTTAAGTACTCTTTTAAAGTAATCTGAATTCGTAACAAAATGAGTCCAAATTGGTTTCTGTAGACACATTACTTCCCGAGGTATAGCTGTTCAAAGTTGATGATGTATACATATATCAAATGTTAGAAGATGAGTTTGCAAAATGAAAAACACCCCGTTAGTAATATATGCATTATATTTCTCATAAAAATATTATAGTATATAAAGATTTTTGGTAATATGTAATTAATATTATGTAATGCTGCAATAATTGATAATTTATTTCAAAATTAGACAATTGTGTGTATTTCAGAAAAATCTTCATTTTTAGTATTCTTTAAATCTCTTAGATGGACCTGGTTGTTCCTCGGAGTCGCTGTTGCTGTTCGTGGACATTGCCTTCTCATTAACTACTTCTTCATTCCAAGTTTTCTTCCCCAGACAGGTCGAACTCGTCATCAGATAAAGGGCCATCAATGTATGGGGAGTTCATGTCATCACACAAGTCTGGCACGTTTTCGCACTACAGGCCGCTGCAATGCATTCGAACAGTCGAGCATTTCAGTCCAGCTTTCCTGCACTCACAAGTGTTGGTACAACACTTTCCTCAATCGCAGGAAATTATCTTTTCAAAAGGGGTTGAGGGGCTGGTTCTTTAATTATGAGCTGTGAAGTGAGGCCATGAAAGCTGTGCATCCAGCCCCGATTGAGGGGATTCTTCTCCCCTCCCAACCATTTCTGCACCAGAAAAAAAATAAATAACAAATTTTTGAAACCAAAAGAACAAAGTTATGACACAGTATCACAGTGATGATGTGTTGTATTGTAAGCAGTTCGATAGAAATAAGAAATGTGGAGTGCAGTCTAATTAAAATTAATAAATGAAAAAAAAAGTGTACCTGGTTATGAGTCAGGGGAGAGTGGAATCGTGCAGCAACCAGAGTTGAAGGCAATCTGGCTAGGTTGAAATTAGTTTTTGCTGCCACCCTCGCAAAAAAAATGGAACCGTAGGTCATTGGGGTTTAATAGCTGGACAGTGAAACAGCAATGTTCTCTTCAAGATATGGCAATTTTTTAAAAAATTTCCTTAGCAAAAAAGAGTTGATATAGTGCGACAGCTACTAAAGGCATGAAGAAAAAGTTGTAGTCCAGGTTGTGCTCCGTGCCATAAGGAAATTGTTGAATATATGACATCTGCGTTTTTACCTCACGCACAATTTTCAAAGAATATCTTCAGCTCTCGTACTTATCTGTTTGTTGAAAAGGCATGTGCATCTGATGCAACTCATGTCAAACCATAAATAAAGGCCAATAAAAATCAATGTAATCGTCAACAATCTTCACATCATAGGTGGAGACCATTAAAAGGGATGTGGTTACAACCAACCTGTAGCACTTGCATTTTTTTTCTCTCCGGGTGCACCTTTAGCCTGTTAATGAATAAAACTTTTTTTCTCTCATTTGATAAGAACTTACTTTGAGCAACCAGAGCAATGATTAATTCATCAAAGATGATATTACTCTAAATCAATGAACACGTTTAGAGCTCTTTGTGTTTTTTTTTGGAGCAACATCCAATGGATTACCATCGAAAACTATGGCTGCATTTGAGACGTAGTGATTTTTCAAATATTGGGTATAATTGGTGGCCTTCGTCCCAAAAGAAGCATTCCAAGGCCACACAACTTTGTGAAGATGTCCACCCTCTACAATCACATAAGTAGCCTTCCCTTAGATTTCATCCAGGCTTACAGGAGTAAAGGATGCTCAGAGGGAAAACTTTCCCTTCCTTATTCCCTCTTCTGTGTGAGAAAAATTTGTTTTCAACTCATCAGACTGTTTTTTAAGATGTATAGTCTGTGGAACAGTGCGAGGTGGTTCACAGTCACTTTTCTCTCACCAATTGAAACAGAGCAGATAGCAGAAAAAATTATCTTTACTGTATTGCTACATTTGAATTTCACCTGCTCAAAGTTGTCACTAATCAACTTAAACATAATTTTTTTTCTACTGTGCAGAGAACTGCCACAGTTCACACTTTCACTCCCAACAAGCCCACTAGTTAATGACATAATGAAATCTACCTTTGGAAATGGAGGGTGATGAGAAAACCAGTTACACAGTTTTTTTGTATCTTCTTCATCTCTGGTGAGACAGGAGGGTCGCATAAATATGTTGCTCAGAAGTTTCAGTCGTAATGTCGCAGTAGCTTTCCATATGTACTGATGTTATGTATGTACACCATTCCCAAAGTTTATTGCGTTAGAACTCTTTCAGTAATCCTGTGACCCTGAGTCAGTCCTCCCAAGCATTTCATAGTTTCGATCAACACCTGTTCTATCGTCATATCCAACCATAAACTGATCAGAACTTCTTAGTGCGTCAGATGGTGAAGTACTCTCTGCTTGTGAATAGTTTGTATTATAGAGGATCCATTTGTTCTTCCAATACCAACATATCTATACATTCTACTACAATATATGAAATGATTTGATAAAACCTGTTTAATATATGAAATCAATAAAACTTTACCAACCCTACTTTTAAAATTTGAGACATACTTACCTCATCAACTTTGAAAGTGTTGGGTCTACAAAACCAATTTGGTCTTCTTACTTTATTGCAAATTTTGTCCATTTTAAAAATGTATGTAGTTACTTTTGCCGTTCAATTGTATCTTATGGGTCAAAATTAACAAAAATTGAAAAAAAAACCCTAAAATTTTGAGGTTTTGTAAGTATTTTAAACAAGGGATTACATTTTATCATACTAACTGTTGAGAAGAAGTAGGGCATACTTGCCTGAAAATGAGGCATAGTACTCGCACAGTTACCTTACTTATCAACCGAGGTCTGCCACTACTATAAATCTATCTTAAATCGTTACTCTTCTCTAGTCCTTGTATTCTCTTAGGCTCGCATGAGTGGGCTCCCCAAATGAGGCATTGATGACCTGAGGGTTTTACCCCTTAATAAAAACAATTTAATGAGATGGTTTTGATCTAATGAATTAAAATCAAATACATTGTAACATTGTTTAATGATCATTTAAGTTTTATTTTAAAATTTATATTTGGTTCGGTGAAAACCAAAGTATTGTTAAGACCTTAGGCATGAGGACAGGTAGCCAAGGGTCGCCTATGGGGGGAAAAAAACACATACATAAATGGTAGGGGATTGTAAAGTGCTTAACAAGGATTGATAAGCACATAAATAGAAAAGTGCTTTTGTTTAAGTAATTTATTTTTATTTTCTATCTATTATTTTTATTTATAACTTTTATATTAATCTATAACATAAGTTATTATAACTGAGTTTAAATTTTGACTAAAAATGAAATCAAAACCCCAGGCTTGTTACCTTTTGAACCAGCCCAAAAGAGTTAAGGAATCTGATAGCTTTAATCGCCTCTGCTTCCCATGTGGAATCCACGTTGATTTTTAGTTGCGACTTTTACTCTCACTCTACACCCTTACTCCTTGTGGGTATCTCCCATGTTTGCGATTTACCTGACAATACCCTTGTAATGTAAGGTTACCCTCACAGCATCTGCTGAATACACCTATTAGCCATTTTAGTCACACATCTGTCCTTATTTTGATTATTTAGTTTTTTAGTTCTTTCGATAAAATGAAATTATTTACCATATTAAAGGCTTGAAATCTAGATAAATGATTGAAATACAGTCTACTTAGAGCCTTATCCCAAAACTGTTGTTACATCTAAAGATATTATACTACGAAATAATTTACTGTTTATTTCATAATCACCCATTAATTCTACATCAGATGAAGAAACAGTTAGGAAAGTTTGTTGAAACCTTGACTTTTTTTCCTGGTTTCTTATACTATGTTTCGCTCTAACATTATGCTGAACAACTTGGAAATTATGGCCTTTTTAAATTGGTTTATTACACCACTAACTACATAAAATTCTCTCATCACTCACTATTAAATGTTTTGTCAAGAAACTCATGAGTGTACTTGACAACTAGATCTCTTGTATTAGCTGGCAGTTTTGGCATTGTTCACCAACCACGTTTGTTATACAAAATCACAACTAGAATTTGAATTGAATTGGCCCTGCACCCTTTCTTTCAACAGGAATGAGAGCATTAAAAAAAAAAAAAAACAGGTTTGGCACCGAAATTATGAATTCAAAAGTTTAATTTAATAAATGGTTTATATATATATCGAATTAACATTATCGATTATTTATTGTCAATTTCATGAAAAATGCATGTTTACAGTCATGCATATGCATCACACAAGCAATAAGGAATGATTTTTTAAAAATATGTGCTTATAAGATATGATTTGATACCCTACTTAATATGATAGGAAAATATCTAAAAAATTAAACAAAATATCAGTTACAATAATCACTTCATTAATATCATTATTTATTTTTTTTTTTTGTTGCTTATCATATGGAGTCTTGTAATTCCAAAAATCAAATACTTATTTTGAAAATTTATACAGACGACAACCCTCATGTGACCGTAGTGACATGCTCCCTCCCCATCAACTAATGGAAGGAGCTAGACCAACTGTTGATTTTTTTTTTTTTTTAATTATTATTCAAAAACAGTAGAGATTTCTGTTTTTGAATAATAATCAACAAAAAAAATTAACAGAAATAAGAGCAAATCGAATGAAGAGGGGGGGAGTTATCAGTATGATCGATCATCAAAATCCTTAACTTTGTGACACTGTAAACTTAATTGTTATTTTAACTATAATTACAAAATGGAGAATTGTTCAAAGAGCATGATTCCATTTCCCCCGAAATGGAAAAGTTCCATTTGATGCCCCAATGATGCTTAAAATTAAAGCAACCTCATAAAAAATAATAAATAATAATAATTGAATTAATTAGCAAGACAAATAAATATTTTTATATCTAAAAAGATAAAAAGTTCATTAACATCATGCTGAAAAAAGGAGGCAGGCTACAGTTGTTGGGTCATCAATATCAAATTAACGTTTTTGGTGATATTAGCTTAAAAAATACTCCACACATGTTTGATCATTCTTGCCAATGCCCGAACCTAGGAGCCAAGAAAAAAAACATTGAAGTTCTCAATTTGAACATAGTTTATACCTTAGTTCTGCATCTAAAAGAAGGTATCATACATCATCTGATTTGTAATTTTATGAAAATATGAAAAAAGTATGCAGAATTGTATTTGTTGTAAAGGGTGTCCCAGAATCAACGCAAGATTTGAATTTGCCACCATTTGTGCAGTAAAGTGCTAGCAACCCTTAAAAAAAAACCAATTTGGCAGCTAACAGTTTAGGGTTAGTAAAAATGGAGCGTTACACGATAGAACGTGTCTTTATTGTTGAACATTATCTCAAAAATAATGAAAGTTTGGCGGCCACAGTTCGAAAATTTCATACAAAATATGGTCGGAATAGTGTTTTGACTTCATTAACTGTGAAGAGATTAATCGAAAAATTTAGGGAGACTGGATCAGTTTGAGACACTAAACGCACTGGTCGTCCAAAAACAAGCCGTTCAAATGTCAATATCGAAGCAGTGCATGAGAGTGTTGTTGAAAATCCAGAAACATCAATTCAGCGTCGTAAACACAGTTCTTTGTGCCGAAATTGGATGATATTGACGTGGCCAATATGTGGTTTCAACAAGATGGTGCCATATGCCATACAGCCCATGAAACAATTCAAATACTGCATGAGACATTTCCAGGTCGTGTGCTCCCTCGTTTGGTTTATCAGAATTGGCCCCCTAGATCGTGTGATTTAACACCTTTAGATTTCTTTTTATGGGGTTATTTGAAGTCAAAGGTGTATGTCAACAAGCCCACGTCCACCCGTGCATTAAAAGAGGAAATACAACCACATTTATGCCAAATGGTCATGGAAAATTTCGACAAAAGAGTGCGTATGTGCCAGCAAAGTCGTGGAGGCCATTTGCCCGCTGTGTTATTCCATAAATAACCCTATCCTATTTACTTTATAATTCAATAAAAAAATAACAACAAAAATACTAAAAACTGTATACTCTATTTAAATCAAATCTTGCGTTAATTCTGAGACACCCTTTACCAACTTATTTGTCACAAATAAGTAGAAGTTCCCCTCTTCTCGTAGCATAAAACACCCACCTACGTTTCCACATTTTACTAATAAAAACCTTAGGCATCAGTTAGAGAGGGGGAACTGGTTCATGACACAAATAAAGCCCACTAGAAGGCGCCAGCCAGTGTAGCCCGGCCTCTGACCTGCCTATATAAGGCCAAAATTCGGAGCTTTTTCCATTGATTCGGAACCCGGCACCTGAAGTACTCTCTCTCAGTTCCCGGCAGTTCTCTCTGGATTGATTCAGAACCAACTACAGCTTCCCCGAGGGCCTGACACTCTTGGACTTGGCTTTGAGTATACTTTCTGCAAACAGTCACCAATAGGCCAAGAGGCCTATATACAAAGTATATTCAGTCGTTTTTTGTCTTAACTCCACAACGAAGATTCATACAACGTTAAGGTAATATAAGAATTATGTACTCTGCTGTGAAACAATTGTATGTATTTACGTTTAATTACTCTTTTATTGACATTTATTAAGTCTATTAATAAACCATAAAATCTACTATACACATATGTATGGCTTAGTGTATATAATATACACTTTGATGCAAGAAGACAACCTCAAACTGACTTTTAGATCAGGGAAAATATTTTTAGACAAATCCCGAATAAATGGGTTTTGAAACAGGAATTCTTTAATATATATGTATCCAACATTAGAAAACGGGTGTTCATGTTGTTAGAGACAATTTGAAAAGACTTTTGTTAATACTTTACCAATTAATTTTTTCTGAAATTTAAAAAAAAATGTAGTTAATGACTGTTGGATATTCCGATGAACTATTACTGTATTAAATGGGTAGTGGCGGTTGTGAAGGGTATAATTAAGTATTAAATCTTCCGTCTTTTCCCAATATGGTTTAATAGTATTAATAATAATAATATACCATATTGTGGAAAGATGGAAGATTTATTATTTAGTAATGTATTGTTTTATTATAATTACCTTCCCACGAATGGATAGTCAATTAATGTAATTAATAAGAACTCATTTAATAATTGTCGCAGATACTCCTAGTACAAGGATCCGATTAACCAGAATATTCTATATTTTTCCCTCATCCTGAATTTCTAACTAGAGAGCTTAGGAAAAAAAAAAAAAAAAAAAAATAATTGTCACAATTAATTACATACGCTCATTAGACCATTATAACAAGTACATGCAGATTGGCACCACAAACTGGAGGAGCCGGAAACCTGTTTGCAACGGCAACATTGGTAGGTATCTTGGGCCCAGGCATTCTCTCTTTCTTGACACCCGCTGGGCAGTGGCTTATTTAAGAAAAAACATATTCTCATTCGTTTTCAGCACCCTTAAACCTTCAAATTCTAATTTTTGTGGGAATCAAAAAAATGTTTTTAAGTTAAATTCACCAGAGGAACAAAATTTTTTTAGGTGCTTTATCCCTTTAAAACCTTCATAACTCATCTAAATTTTGTACAAATCTAACATTGCTACCACCATTGCAAAGCTTAATTTCTTCTCTTTTAATGTAAAACATTGATGAGGTTTGTACCAATGGTGTTTATAAATAAGAAAAATAATGATAGTGATGAAATTAACAGAAAAACCTTGAACATTTCATTTTTTATTATTCTAGTTTATTTATGGAGACCAAATTAGTGTCTTTACATGTTTATAACAGGCCTGTAAAGCTTTAATATTACATCCTTGTTAAGTTTGGTGTGGATCAGTGAACTTGTTCTGGAGTTCAACATTTTTGTGGTTTTTAAACAAAGAATAAAGGAAATGGGATGTGATAAGTTTGAGCAATATATATATATATATATATATATATGTATATATTTTTTGGGGGTTTTCTCCAATTTATTTTCGGGTTAAAACAAATATCAACTTTGCTTTATAAAAAAAAAATCAACTTAGTTTTATAAAGAAATATATTCACTTATTTTGCATTGCTCCATAATTTATTCACAAATTAATTTAATCTGGATTAACCATACTATCCCATTCAAGGATATTTTTTTTCTGAATAGGTTGGGAATTTAAAGATTAAATCCACAATATAATGCTTATTCACAAGATAGTAAAGCAAGTGGATGGTGATCTATTTTAATTCAATTCCATTTACAACTATATATGTACACTACTAGTTTGGATGATAGTTATAAAAGCAACAAAAACCTTATTAGAAATATATTTTTCTTATCTTTTTTTTTTTTGCTCAAAATTTGAATTAATGCCAATTCTTGAGGGCAAAAAGAGTGTATCCACAAATGAGAATGGCTATTGTACGACAGCAGTGAAAACAATTCCACCATATCGCGCACCATGTTGCCAATCGTGTGATGTATCAATGTATGCAATGACAAATCAAAAATTTTATATGAAAAACCAAGTTGTACTGCAACATAAAGAAAAGAAAATTTAATGTAAGATTCATTAAAAATTCATTCTTATGACGTTTTAATGAAAAAAATCTAAATGACTATATTTAAAAAATTCATTTTTTTATTACACAATAAGAGTTAATATCCTCATGAATGCATTTCATTATAACACATCCAATTTTATGCACCTACACTTCTTTCAGATTTCTATCATGTTTAAAAAAATAATTAAATAAATTACTAGCTGTCAAATAGCAGCTAGCCGTAGTATGGTCATCACATATTAAAATAATTTGTGAATACAATAACTGACCGACAAAGAAAAGTAGGTGAGAATATTTTTTTAAGCACAAAACATGGTTAATATTCGTTTTAAGCCCACCTCTCCAAAAAAAAAAATACTAGCTCCAACTTTTCAAATTACATTTCCTTTATTATTGTTTAAAACCAAAAAAAGGGGATATTTTCAGAATGACTTCACTGTTCCACACCAAACTTTGCAGGGATCTTGAGGACTATAAACTACACAAAAAGAGGCCAACCTAACCTACAAAAATAAATTAAAAATGGAGATATTAAATAAAAATTCTCATGCATTACCTCGCCTTGTCAGTAGGGTATCAAATATCTCGACATCTTGATTAATAATGTGTATCATGTGATGGTACTTTAAAGATAGTTACATAAAACTATAAACCAGTCAATAAATAAACCAACTGTTCGTAACATTATCTTAAATCTTGATTACTTAACAGAGACATGCTATTTAGTGTGGTAGTTCCATTTAATGCTCCAGGGAAGCTGAACATAAAATCACCACTATGAAAATAATGAAGGGTCAACAATTAATCATGTGGTGAGTAGGGTATTAAGTTCTTAGCTTTCTAATTAGCATATGTGAGATATTTTTTTGGACTTAAGTAGACATTATTTAAAAAAGGTTATTTAAGTGATTTTTTTCAGTTTAAACGAAATCATTGATTATGTGATCCATCACACTGAGCTTTTAAACTCTTTGTACTCATATTTTCTGTAGGCACAGTAGTCATACCAGTATATTAATGTCTTGATGTATATCTTGCCTTAAGGCATAGTCAACTGGAATATTACTACTTTGTGTTTCTTCAGTATTATTTTCATTTGAATGTAATTTTACATTTTTTTCCCCCTAGGCATTACTATCAAGTGGTCACTGAAATCATCAGTATAATCATTTTGCTTTCAATCACTATCAGGTGCCTGGTTTTAATTATTTATGGATATAATTGTTATGTTGCAAAAATAATAAATAGACTAGAATATTATTTTATAATACCCATACATAACACATAACCAAACTCTTAACAGGCAGGCTGGTAAAATGGGCAAAGTAATAAAAAAAAAAAGTTTAACATATTGTTGCCAGAGGTAAGGAAAACACAATGCAATAACATTAAATAGATTGTGTTGAATATTCAATAATGTAAAAATGATAATTCTATCGTAAGTAAGAAATATACCTATTATTATCCCCTTTTTTTTGAGAGTAAGTTAAAACTAACAGTTTTCTTCATCGCATGATAGATGTATTTTGTTCCACACTTTAATTTTAAACAACATGCATTTATTCAATCTCAATTACACTTTTTTATCTGGCTGAAAACTTTTTCTAAACATAAAAATAATTAAAACAAAACTAATGGAAAACAGACACTGCCATACAAGCACAAAAAAAACCAATGCATAGGGCCATAAAAAAATTTAAACTGTTGAAACATGGATGTGAACTCAAATCATAAAATGCTGTACATTAGGAAAGTTAAGGTTGTAATTTGTACATAAGGGAAAATGTTTAGCATTTCAACTAACAGACATAGAGCGTTATGTTGGAAGGCTGGTTGTGGGCTGTTCGTATTAATAAATGAAATCCTCTCAATTATCTTACCACAAATTTAGGTTATTATAAGCAAGCCAACACAAAACATTTTCAAGTATCTAAAATGACAAAACAATTTTAACATACATATTGTGGACCAATGTGTACAGTATAACAAGCATTAAAAAAATAAGATCTTTTAACAATATACAACTAAAAACAACTTGTAAATTTATAAGTTAACTAAAATTATTAATTTGTTTTACTATTTTGGTAATTTAAAACTATTAATAGAAAAAAACTAGGGAAGATTAAGACATAAGAACAAGAAGAAGATAAGGCACCAAAACCAAAACCATAATGGGATACATCATCATAATACAATTTAGTATAAGTCTAGGTATATTAAGGGTAAAGTAAATTTTAGACACATTTAAAAAAAGAAAAATATTCTTGAAAATAACAATTTATTTATTGCAAAAAATTTTGTTAAGGAGTATTAAACTGGCTTCGCCCAGGTGGAAATCATAACAGAATAAGACTATTTCCATTGCACTTTTAATTTCACTACCAACCACCTAAAAGAATTAGTGAGAAGATACATGATCTATAGGTCAAAATGCGTTCAGCAGTTCCTGAGGTTTATCCCGTACAAAAAAACATAGCATTGCCAAGGTAAGTGCTTCTCTCGATCTTTTATCAGACAGGAAAACAAATGAATTTTATCTATTGTCTAAAATGGAATTCATTTAATTAACAGGTAATTAAGATTATATGCACAGTATAAAAATTATTAAGTAAAATCTTGTGTAAATTCAATTTATTAATATTAATTTAACTCAAAATTGATTTTGAATGAAATTTTTAGTTTCATCTCCAGAGCAAGACTAAATACATTTTTGGGTGAACCCTACCAAACCAACCAAGCAACATAATGCTGCTCGCCCAAGGAAAAAACATGGTGAGCTTAAACCTACTCCATAATAGTTAACAAACTTCCTATTACTACTAGACTAATGTACTTAGAAATGAGCAAGAATGTAAGTCTCACATTATAAAGGTGCACCGTCAGAATGAGTGGTGTCCAATGGATAAAAACCTTTTCAACCTCTTTTTTTCCTGTTAGTATAATCACTTCAATTTTAGGCGTCTCCTAGTCAAATAATATAAGATCCCATTTTCGGTGAAATTATTTATGACAATTCGGTGCATTACAAAAAATTTCTAGATACTTCTACTGAGTTTTTCTCAATTTTAAAAACTTCCAGAAGGTTCTACCAATACAATTTTCTAGAATATTGTACAGAGTTCTATTTGACTAAACTTGGGTTTGAATGTCATCAATCAGTCTAATAATCCCCAAAACTATGGATTTGACACTAATGTCATTCATTTTATTTTTCACTCCTTCTAACCCTCTGTAGCAACCGCTAACTATATATGTAAATTACCCTACACTCTGGTTCATAATGTATTATAATAGAAAATGCAAATCTGTGTAAACTTCTTGTAATAAATCATAGAGAGGTCGGAAGTCGTTAACAAGAAACTCAGAGGGCCATAAAACCTAGGGCAAGCACATCTGCCACTTAGAATAGACCTTGGGTCACTTCCCTTAGTCATAAAAGCATGCTAGGAACCCTTTTGGACCCATGGGATAATAAAACAGACCACCTATAGGTGGTCAAATAACCCAAGTGGGTGAGGCCCTAGCAGCCATATAAAACACACCCGTTTACCCCAACGGTCATAAAACTAAAAGGAAGTGACTACCTGTGTATCGTAAAACATGGTAGGCCCACTCTTCATTCTTTTCTAGTCTCTACATACCGATAGCCGCTTCACCCGTCGCGATACGCCTACTCAGCCTTCCACTACTCTATGACGGCACTTTGCCACACAGCCTATAGCAGACCTCTGACGACTTGTACTTATTACGCTGCCGATCTCTCGCCCGAACTCTGAAAACTGGTCTTATTCTTTATGAACCTCTGAACCTCATCCTGAACACAGTGTCTTGTCGGGACACATTCCTATCAATAAATGGAGTCAGATATTAAAATGCCGACATGGAACAATGGTCCATGTTATAAACTACATCAATCCGCACGTGTCACCAGGGCTAGAGTGATCAGGCACTCCACTAGTGACGCCCCCGACACCCTCTTATGCTGATGAGGACAGAACTTTGACTGAAATGGCGTAGAGAGTGTCCCTATTCATCTCAACCCCGGGAAAGCAACAGATTCAGAACTAATATCAGTCATTTTCAATTATTTTTGAATGTATAAAATATAGTCAACTCTATAAAGTATGAGCAAGTATCATTCATTAATTAATTAGTTTGTAATTAAAAAAATATTTGTCTATAGTTTTGAGTCAGGTATCAAATTAAGGATAATTCCAATCTGATAAGCAATATGCAATTTGCATTTTATTCAACAAACTATAATTGCAATCGATTACAACATTAACAGCTTGTTCACAACTTTAACTCAACAATTGATATTTTGCATTGTAGCTCAAATTCACCCAATACCCAACTGGAGGATCTTGACTTAGCTAACAACATATGCTCAATGGCTTAAAATTACACCAATATGAGAGGAACTGTCCAAATTTGAGACTAAAATAAATTTCCAGTTTTCAATTTATTTCCCCAAGAAACATCTCTATGTCCTGCACAGTAATAAACAACATTTATGTGACCAAGACAAGCAACCGATATTACAGGGAGATTTGAGTAACATGGGATTAGTCATTTCATAGGTAGAAGTTTTATAACTTGGACAGGATTAGAATCTTCACTCGAATTCAGTTTAAAATTGAATACTGAGCCCACTTACTTTACAAAAACATTCATAACCATTTACCCTTTAATTTATGTGATACTCATATAGACTATCTGTGAAATGCTAATTCCTTGACCAAGTGTGTAACGCTGTAAGAGCATAAAAGCTATAGACAAATCACAAAAAATCTTAGCGTGGAAAGGAATTTCTGCTATCTAGAGACATTGTTATAAAAATCATACAATACCAAAACAAAAATCATACATAAACAAACCCTCTTTACATGACCAACCCTATGTTATTTATGAGGGTAGATCTTTGGTGAACCCAGGGAGGGTTCAGTGCAATTATAATTAAGTACGAGACATATCATCTCATAATGATAAGAAGATTATACTACATAATAAATATTTTGATAAATAAAATGTCGAACACCAGACAATCTAAGAGTGGCTGACCCCTAAGAGCATAGAATCCATCAATGTATCGGTCACCCACCTTCCTCCAGACAGCCCAAACATATAAAGCCAAAATGTATGGACATTGAAAAAAGAAATTATGACAAGGATAATTATATATTGAGGATAAAAATTCTGAACCATTTTTGATTATCTATAATGCCTTCATGAACTCCTATTCAGGTGGGGTTTCTACAGGTAACCAATCGTCTTAACTTAGAATACGGATATAAGAATAATGAGATTATCAAGTGGGAGCATCATGAAGTGAAATGTGAGAAAAGAAATTTGAGAATCCATCTAGTGTCATTACAGCAAATGAAAATTTGTCTAAGGTCAAAATTTCATGGAAATCCCAACCTCTCACTAAATAATGTAATAAAAACTGAAAATTGAGAACTATGGCCAGCAGATCCATATAGCAACAATAGAAACATATTCAAATCCACTCATGGCACTGATTCCTAGCAGTTAGAAAAAATAGCTCCCACTTTTAATGAAGTAACATACCCTTAAATGTTAATAAATAATACATATAATGTTATATTAACTTAAAATAAATACATGTACTAAGTAACTAACATCAACTTCACTTTGTAAACAGCTGAAGATATTGTTTAAAATCTTTGGTAAATGTAAGTGTTTTAATAAATTGTTTACGATGTATACAATTTAATTTAGCTGCTTATATTTCATTTTAACTCAAGTTGTCAAATACACCTTTACGTAATATAGCAAATTCAGAGAACTACTTAACAGTTCACAGTCTCCATTGATGACAGCAGAGCTGTGAGTAAATGTAATAATAACAATTAAACTATTTAAAACTGAAGTTAATTACACCCTATCTAAGTTGAAATCCTACCTGTGATGCATCCATTGTCATCAAAGAAGTCCCGAAGTTCCTTGATGTTAATTGGTTTTTTAAAGACAGTGGCTCTATTTGCTCTGCATAGCAGAACCAGGATTACAAGAAATCCTAACCAAAAACAAAATCTACTATGGTAAAAAAAATTAATACAGTGAGAAATTGATTATATTTTGGTCAAAAAATGTGAAAATTAATAGTAAACTACCCTTAGAAGCATTAAAAATAAATCAAGAAATTAAACTTGATTTCATAAGTTGATAGCCCAAATTTGTTAGTAATTAGTACACCACTTTACTAAGGAAATTATGGTATAAGAAACTATTACATTTAGAGTTAGATAATCGTTATAATTATGGTCACTTGTCATTAAATCATTGATAAAATGTATTAACTAGCTCCTGCAAAAAGGCCCAAAGCATTTTGTTCACTGCAAAATGGAATGACTGTTACCCAAACATTACTTAGAAAAAGAAACATGCTGCTTCAACTAAAAAAAACAATATGGAATTTCACTATATAAAATTTGTGTACCTGATGTTATATTGTACGTCATGAACTTCATCAAATGGGATTCAACCTAAAATACATTACCCTGAATTACATATCAGCAAAGAGTAAACTAAATAGAAATAATTGAAATAACATAAAATACTTGTTGTATCAAACCAACAAGGTTAGACACATTTATCTTTATTGCCTATTTAAAAAAAAATAAAACAACAAAATACTGCTTTAATATATATTTACAGTAATCCACAACCTTCTCTATTCCCTTATCAGTGAATAAACCTCTTAAAAGAAATGTTTTAACGATTTATATGAACGCGCATGCACTAGGAATATAACATGAATAAGGTCGCAAACCTTCTGATGGTGTAAAGCGACGAATGCTGGCGAAGCAGAGTTGTGGGAATCACAGAAATAAACCGGCAGGAGGGAAGGACTTACAAGATAGCAACTCAACGCGACCGTCAATCCAACAGCAGACTAGCATAACCTCCCATTGGCCATTAGTGTTCTCCCGGCACACTCCCAGGCCACCCTCGCTCGACATTATTACCACATTTTTTTTAATTAAATAATTATCTCTACCATTTCTCCAAGGTGGTGTTAATTACGGATAATATATTTTACATGGATTAAAACACTACTTTTATCTCCCCCCAAAAGGTTATCATTTGTGACCAAAATGAAGATGGACGTAAGTTCCAATGATGGCTATTTCTAATACTTTAACAAAACAATAACGGACGTTTGTTCAAAATTCGTTTTCAAAGTATAAATTATTGGGACGTCACAGGCAAACCCAGGTTTCTGGGTACCTGGGGGTTTCTGGGTACTTACGTCTCATACTTCCTTCAAATGGGAAATACTTCCCTTAGTGAAAGGCACCCATCATCCAAAAATAAATTTTATTTTATTTTTCCTACATCCTATATTTCCAAGTTTTGAGAGCTAATGGGGGAGGGGAGCAAACCCAGTTAGCCTTTTTTTCAGATTTTTTGGGGTCTCGTTAGTTTTATCACAAAATTACCTTTATATTTTCACCCGTTTTTTCTGTCAGTCCTAGAGTCTCCTAATCGACCTGTAACCTTGATAAGTTTTATATAGAAAACTTATCTCAAGTACATGATCTGTATATGTTTAAAGATCTTTACGTTCTAGTTAATAAATCCCTCCAAATGGTGATTCGAAGTGAATACAAACGTCTTCTAAAGTCACTTAATCTACCTGTAACCTTAAATGTTGCGTGAAATATTATTTTAAAAGTTGCTTTTATCACTTTATTGTCTACAAAACCGTGAATATTTATCATTTAACCTTGATAAGTTTTATATAGAAAACTTATCTCAAGTAGATGATCTATATATGATTAAAGATCTTTACGTTCTTGTTAATAAATCCCTGCAAATGGCGATTCGAAGTGAATAGTGACGTCTTCTAAAGTCACCTTCACCGTCCATCGCTCATCCTGTACTCCAGTTTTACTTTTCAGCCATTCCATTCTTGTTAGATCCCAGGTCAACTATCTAGGACAAGTGACTCACTTGGGGCCCACACATTACGTTCTTCGCCTCATAGATAATCGTTTAAAAATAACAATAGAAAAGAAAAGACTGTTTTAAAAAGATAGTCCAACATGCCTGGTACTACGGAATAGAAGTCTGGGGAGTGTCAAGGCCTCGGATCTAATCCACACAATCTATATCAACAACTGTATCCTTTACGCTGATCCCAACAACCCAGTCATGACCTAGACACTTCAGCTACCAGAACATCCATTCCCGCCTCCTTGTAATGTTCTAACTCCTATCTCATCCCCGGAGAGAGCTCTGTATGATAAAGTGACAAGTTGATCGTGACCTATATCCTATATTGTTTAAACACTAATTTGGGGTAAAAAAAAAAAAAATAGAACGAATTCGTTTTCAATATATAAAATAAAGATGTGTTTGTTTGCCTACACCGGATAACGAGTTCTCCCCTAAACTACCGGCTTTTTTTTTCTGTGTTTCTCCTGACCTCCTATTCTTTTCTGTTTAAAAATTGGGCATTTAGACCGTTTTCCTCGTGAACAGTACACACTTTTCGATTCGTCTGTCTTAGAGCTACAATATTGGGACATAATCACGAGACCAAAAAAATGGAGTTCTCTGATTTTCCCCTGGTCCCTTCATATAGAAAAAAAAAAAAATTGTGATTCTAATAGAGATTAGGTCATAAAAGATTAATGAGTGAGGTATAATAGAGATTTGCCAATCCTTCCTTAAATCAACGAGACATCCTTGATAAATTTTATTTCTCTTGCTTGTGTAGGGAACTCAACAAGTCGAAAATAGACAGATGACACACGGGTGAAAAAGGGTTTCTGGTATTGAAAAAAAAAAAAATCCAATAAAACTCAAATAATATTGTGATTAATGCAATTGACGGAAAACAATTAATTTCAACATTTTTATTTTATTTTTTTCTTAACCCCTTTAATTTTTATACAATATGTAAAAATATGAACAAAGAATTGACAAATTTTTCTCCTCATTCTGCTATGCGCTGATGCATTTGAAGGAGGTTGGGTTACTTAACAATAAAGGTTGTGATTAAAAATGCAATGAAATGAATATAATGCTAGGTGATGGAGCTCACCTTCAGTTTGAAAATGTGGGGTTTTACATTTTTATTTCAGATGGATAGTATTTAACTCAGATCGTCATCCATGAATGGAATATTAGCTCGTTTGTTATTTTTAAAAAAACCAACTTTTTTTATTAGCTGAACGTTTCTTCTCTCATCCCTCTGGAAAGGGCAATATAATCTGCTACCACGGACAATGGAAGAGGGGAAGGAGCGAGGACCGGTTGAGGACACAGACAACTATTAATCATCGAATACACAGACCTGCACATACTCCGCCCACCGTACCTACTGGCCAATACAAAAAAAATCTTGAAGTACAGGTTCCTGACTGGGGGAGTCAACTATACGTTAGCAAGACCGGATTAACCATATATCTTTAGCATATCTATGTATCACTTCTTTAAAATATTCTGTTTCGGTTACTCTTTGAAATTAAAATTTACTTTTCCATTATTTATTTTCAATTGATTCTATGTGAGGGTGTCCCTCCTGTCTCCTCAACTGCATTCCATGTTTACATGAAAAGTTCATTAGCACCTGGAATTAGACTAATAAATAGAAAAATGACATGTTTATTACTCATAATTACAATAAATCAATTATAAGTATGGATAAGTGGAAGAGAAAAATAGGAACAGGGCCTGGAGATAAGCCTGTGATAATTCATTATATTATTCCAAGCATAACACACCAAAAATTTCAACCTGACTACTTTTTATTTCAATAAAACTTCACTGAAAATTATCGCTAATTATATACATATGAATATATTTTTACCACCTCAGTGGGCTTATGTGTAATTAATTTTTGAAAAATCATTTTATTAGATTGAGGAGTTAACTTTTTCAATATTGAAGTTCTATTAATTAAAGCCTAGATGGTTGTTTGGCTTCACATTTAAAAGAAAATTTTGTTTTTGACTATAACCAGTAGACAAACATTTTTTTTTTAATTAAAAGTAACATTTTAATGTAAATTTTTGTGATTGTTTTGATAAATTCTAATAAAAATATAAGCTTTTCGTAATGTTATAAGCTTTAAATTCTGAAACTTTTCGAGTGAGATCTCAATGATATAGGAGTTATGACAAAAACCTATAATGATATTTGAAATGATGGTTTGAGCTACATTGGCACCTTTAACTTCAGTAAAGTAAAAAGATACTTGCACTGTCAAAAATAAGTAACTCCTAACCCAACTAAAATTCTGCACTAAAAGATTTAGGGCTTAAAAACTATAGTATTACTAAAAAAACATTAACAAGTTTATATTAAAATTTTTTAAGAGATTCCAAAAAACATATTTTTCTCAATGTAGTCAAGTATCATATCAAATTAAATTTAAGAAATTCTCTTTAAAAAAATTGAGTCAAACAGCTTTCTGAGCCTTACAGAATTTGAGTAATTAAAAATTTTACACAGCCAAAAACATATTTGTAAGTTGCCAAAATCAACACCAGCAGGATTGCATACTAAAACTAATGCTTAATAATAAAAAAAGTAAAACTTTTTATTTCTAAACAAAATTACATCTACAGTTCAACCATAACAAAAAAACAATGAACAATAACAGCCTATGCATGGTAAAATTTACACATTAAATCAAATTAATTCTGATCAAACAGTTTATTTGGTAAAATGAAAGTAACATAGTCCAAAGCACTATTGATAAGCCCTTGTTGATTTGATACTTCTATATCCGCTGAAGAACTAAATCGAGGAACAATACCACCACTAGAATATTCGCCTGGCTGTGCCACTCCTGAACCTGTAGGAGGTGATGGAGGTTTTTTAATACCAGAAAATGGTCTCACTTTTGAAACTTTTGACTCTAAATCATGAATGTCCCTTAATAATTCTCTTATCTGAGTATTTTGTTTTTCGGTTTCAAAGTAGAGCTCTCTTATTGCTGCTTGGAGCTCACTCATCTCTTTTTCCTTAGCCTGTTCTTTAGCAGCCTCCCTCCTGGCACTTCTGGCATATTCGCTATATAATAATAAAGCAGCGATTGTGAATATAATGGATTCACCTAGCAGGTTTGCTCCTAATTCGATCGCCATGGCTTCATTGAGCTTAGGTATTTCAACTGGTCTGCCTAAATTTAACACCCACATCTTCATCTTAACTTCACACCAATTATAAACTGAAATCATTGAAAAAAAAAAGTATTCAATATTAATTTCTTAGGACATTAAACAAAATTTCATAAGATGAACAATGAACATACACTGGGCAGGAGGCATACACACATATTTTCTGAAGACTGGATGACTCTTAGCTTTTTCCTTAGCAAAACTGGCGATAGGTTTACTAACCTGCTTCAATAATAGTGTGCCTAATTTCGCAACAGGAAAAGCTGCCATCACCATTAGTAATAATAAAATTTATAAGTTCCACCATTCATATTAAAATAAAAACATAACCTGACACGGAAGATTCCTAAGCTGTTACACTGATAAGGATATGCATTTTCGTAAATTGTACTAGTTGTAGGTTATCAATAATTGCTTACCTACGGTTTCAGAATGAATTTTAAATAATTAAAAATAATAAAGTAATAATTGTCATGTTATTCTATAAATCCTCGTTTTTCATCTAATCCAGTGCCATTCCATCGTACATTTCTATGGAATCATTTCAATCTAGAACATATAATATTTTTTTTCTCATATTACGTATAATTTTAGAAAACTAAAGATTAAAAGGTATTCATATACGATTTTTGATAAGTATTTGCAATCTTGTGATACATTTATTGGTTATGTTAGTTGTGCAGTGTATCCCACATTTTTGTTTTCCTCTACAAGTTATGCATCAGATTTGAGGCGCCTTTTTGTTTCATAAACCCCACTCCAAAAATATTTGTCATAAGTTGGCCACAAAGGTAAATGATATAACTAACTGAAATTTTAGATCACATTAAGGTGCACACATTTCTAATTTATTGAGGTAAAACTGAATGAAAAATGCATTTCAGGATTTCTGAAGGTAGTGGACAAGATTTCTCACTTGAAAGATTTAGGGGCTCGAAAATGCTTTTAAACTTTTTTGTAACTGAACTGTTCAGCAAATTAAAATTTCACGTTTTTATTTTTAAATAAAAAAAGTTATCAAAACAAGTTTATATTGGTTCTCAGACGTCCATCTTTTTCGTCAAAGGTTAGTTGCGCCCCCTGTTGCTGGATCATGACAGAATCTTCTTCAAATTACTAAGTGTGATTAGGTTTTACTTCAACTATCTGTTTATACCTGTTTAAAACGGTTTTCAGGTCTAAATAAAAAAAAAATAAACAAAAATTAAAAAAAAAACGAATACGCGCACCACAGGCTACGTGACCCCACGTATAGTTACACCCTACGTGACCCGCTTCACGGGCTTGTGGGGTAAGCCCGTTTGAGGCTCAACCTCAGTAAAGGCGGCAAAAAAAAAAAAAAAAAAGGTACTGCTAAAAATTCCTCCTCTTCAGAATACTGTCGGGTCGTCACTAGGGGGGTGCCTGGTCACCCTAGCCCTGGTGACAAGTGAGGATTGTTTGAGTTTATAACCTGGACAATCGTTTATATACTATCTGACTCCATTTTTGATAGGTATGTGCCCCGTCAATGTACTATGTTCAAGAGAAGAGGTACAGAGGTTTTTTTTATAAGGAATTAGTCAAGTTTTCAGAGTTCGAGCGGAAACCAAGTGTTAACGAGTAAAGGTCACGAGAGACTAATTAACAGGGCTAGAAGCCCGCCTTAAGTACCCTCTCCAGCCTTGCCTACTGGGAGGGCTGCAAGGGCTGCTAGGCCTGCGGTTGGTTCTCACACATGTGGTGAGGTACCTGCGGCCGACGCTTAATTACCCGGCCAGCCCTGTCCCCTGGAGGGTAGAGAGCATGGGTATGAGTATGGGACAGCACGGTTACTTGTTGGGTGACCTGTGCGATGGCTGTCTGGCAGTCACAGCTGGAACGTGGCAGGCTGGCCTGCGGGTTTATGACCTGCGGGTACCCTCACTCATTTGGTGGGGTACCTGTGACTGACAGCTGGTGACCCTTCTCGTGTGACTTAGTTGGCTTCTGCCTTTTATTGCTTCACATTTACAATGATTTATATTTGTTCATGTTATTTACGTTTTGTCTATAATACATTGATATGTTTAGATAAATCCTGGGGAAAAACGGGTAATAAAATAATTGAAAACGTACACATGGCTTGGAGCGAGAACATGAAGTATATATCTGTACCTCGGAGGGATACAACACTATGTCCATTTTCATAACTTTACAGGAGAGGAGTTTTAAACTTTTTTTCAACAAAAAGTGTTATTGGCACAGCTATTTATTGAGATGTAAATAACAATAAATAGAATGTTCTGGTAAAATATTGTTAGCTGTTAGCTATATATATATATCTTATATATATATATATATATATATATATATATATATATATAAGAAGGTAACAACAAGGTTACAAAAATGGTTACATGATATAAGGGCTTGAATTATATTAAATAGTCAATTAGTTTTAATTATACATAACAGTCTCCCCCACTATTCAAGAATTATTAACATTAAAATAGTACCATGAATCAAAAAGTATGTATCTTGTGAGGGGATATCAATACTGAAGTGATATGTTAGGATCTCGAAACCTTTCTGGGAGTCTTTTCTGACGAACAGGTCTGTTTATGGGACATAGAGGAGTCTGAAGAAAAGGCTCGGTTGAAGATGAATCTGGAAGATCATGAGGTGCCGATTGAGTGTGAGGTTCCTGAGGTGGACTCGGAGCTCGAGGAATTTCATAAGACTGAGAAGGGCCAAATGAAACAGTCTTCTTTGCTTGTACAAGGGTGTTTCTCAGTTGATTTATGTGACGCTTGAAAATTCTCCTTGATTCGTCCAGGCGGACAAGGTAATGTTGTTGACCCAACCTTTGCGTCACCTCACCAAACTCCCACTTTGGCTTGTTATTTTTGAAGACACGGATTTGCACCCTCTCCCCCACATGAAAAAATCTTCTGGTAACTCGCGTTGACTGAGAAGAGTGTGGTTGGTAACAAGGCATCCAGGCGGATTCGAAATTTTCTTTTCAAATATAACTCAGCAGGTGAGGAGCCATTAGCAAGGGGAGTTGATCTGTAATGAAATAGGATATATGTGACTTTTTCTGTCATAGGGGTATCGTCATTTGAAAAGGCCCGCAACTTATCCTTAAGTGTCCGCACATTGCGTTCAGCAAGGCCATTAGTTGCTGGATGGCCAGGGGCTAAAAATTTTTGAAAAATTCCGTTTGTGCGGCAAAAAAGATGAAACTCTTCGCTCTGGAAAATGCTAGCGTTATCTGGAACAAGCTGATTTGGGAATCCATGCGTTGAAAAAATCGTTCTGAGAAGATTTATGGTTGAGGACGTGGTAGGTGCTTCTTTGATAGGTTCAACTTCCGCCCATTTTGACTTAGCATCCATGCAAACAAGGAAATAATGGCCCTGGAACGGTCCAGCATAATCTATATGGACTCGTTCCCAATTCTCGGATGGTTCATCCCAAGGGTGAACTGGTACTTTTGGTGGATCCGATCTTGTAAGGGCGCACTGCTCACAACTCTTGACAAGTCGCTCAATCTGACTGTCAATTCCAGGCCAGTAAACATATTTTCGGGCTAATTGTTTCATTTTCATGATCCCTAGATGTGTTTCATGAAGTTCTGATATAACTTGACTTCGAAGGGATGTAGGGATGACAATACGATCTTGGCGGAAGATTACATCTTCATGCAGTCGTTTTTTAGTGACTCGATGATTTTCTTGAGTTCCGGATCCTTCTTGGTTTCCTCTTGAATAGTCTCAAATGTAACTTTATTGCTTGAGATATGAACAATTTGTTCAGAAAAATTTTGGTGAACTTCTTCTCCCATCAAGGTGTCAGTTTATGTATGGATAGCATGTGCAGGAGCTCGTGAAAGGCAAAAAAACATTATTATTTTCTTCACCAGATTTGAATTTTACTTTATAATCAAATCCTGACAGAAATGAGGCGTATCGCAACAATCGTGCGCTTGTCATGCGTGGCAATTGTTTATTATGCTGAAAAATTCTTGATAGTGGTTGATTGTCAGTTACTAGGGTGAACTGTTTGCCAAAAACATAATCATAAAAATGATTTACACCAAAAATAATAGCAAGAGCTTCCCTGTCTAGCTGGCTATAATTAGCTTCTGAAGATGAGAGTGAGCGGGAAGCATAGGCAATAGGTCTTTCAGCATCATCTATGGGGTGGCTTAGAACTGCTGCAACGCCATTTGGGCTTGCATCGCATGTAAGAATGACTGGTAAAGTAGGGTCAAATGGAATCAGAACGCGGTCACTACAAAGCTCTGCCTTTAATTTCAAAAAGGAGGCTTCACAATCACTTGTCCATGAAAATCGTTGATTATTCCGCAACAACCTGCAGAGGGGGAATGACAAGGCTGAAAATTGTGGAATGAATCGTGAGTCATATGTAAGAAGTCCCAGAAATCTACGAACTCCGTCAGCATCTTTAGGGCGTGGTATATTGTTGAAAGCTTGAACTTTTTCAGGGGATTTTGGAATCTGGTTGCGCTCCACAACATGACCTAGGTACTCAATTTTTTTTTCAAAGAAAGAACACTTACTTTGGTTGACATGTAGGTCGTGGTCAGCAAGACGTTTGAGGCAGGCGCGCAAATTTTGAGTACATTCTTCCAAAGTTGCTCCATGGCATATTATGTCGTCAAAATGATTTTGGCAACCCCTCAAGAACTTGCGACATTATGCGATTGAACTCGGCTGGTGCAGACTTGATGCCAAAACTGAGGTGGTTCATTCTATACATGCCACGATGTGTTGCTATGATCTGGATCACCGCACTATCTGGACAGACTTTTACATGCAAGTACACCTTATACAAATCAATTTTACAAAAATACCTTGAATTGCGTAGACTGTGTAACACATCTTCTATTTTTCGTATAGAAAAGTTAGCTGATATTAATCTTTCATTGACACCTGATTTATAATCAACGCACAAGCGTACACCACCATCTGCTTTTGGGATAACAACTAATGGTGATCCCCAATCACTCGTTGTAACCGGCGAAATTATTCCAGTAGCTTCCAGGGAATCCAATTCTTTTTCAACACGTTCCGTAGGGCATAAGGTAAATGGCGCTCTCTTGTGAAACTAGGTTTTGCCCCTTGTCGTAGCTGTAACTTAACTTCATAATCTGGAATGCAACCAACTTCCTCGGCAAAGACAGTTGGCAACTCAGCTACTATCTCGCCAGGCGCAGCGACACAGTCCACCGCAAGTACACTTGACATATGGTTTTTGGTGGTATCAATTTCTCTCAATTCAATCATTAAATCCCTAATCCATTGACGCCCAAGCAATGCTGTATAGCCAGACGGAACAATATACAGGTCACCACACGCATTTCTACCTTTATATGTGGCTGTTACCTCAACTTTTCCTCTCGGAAGAATTTCGATGCCTGAGTACGCTCGAAAAATGGTATTTGTTGGTTGGATTTCTAGTCCCAAATTCAATTTCCTCAAATCATCCTCGTTTAGGAGAGAAAATCTTGCTCCTGAATCGACCTCCATGAGCTGGGGTTTTCCATTGATTTGGACGGTGACGATATATTTATCGGAGTCGGGGTTTACTTCGAAAAGGTCTACAAGATATGAAATGCCGTATTGATGTTCAGCGTTGACGTGAGAAATTGCATTTGCAGATAATGCGTAACTAGGTTTTTTATTTTGTGACAGGGTGGTGATACAAACTCGTAAAACGTGTCCCTTACGGTTACATGACGTGCAATGAACTTTATCATAATCAACGCGACAGTCTGCTAGTCTATGATTATTTCTAGCACACCTTGTACATAGGTCTTGAATCCCTAATGCTTTATAATCTATTCTACTTCGGCTGTGGGATCTATTTTTGGCTCCTGATGAATGAAATTTATTACGAGAATCAGGGCGGTTGGACGAACGGTCTTGCGATTTTCTTCGAAATTGAGACTTCCTATCCCTTTGTGGATAATTTGATGACCCAGATAGGTGATACGTGTCACCGGAGAAATATGAAGTACATGTATTAGACTGCTTTGACAATTCCGCACTCTCAATATGAGCGGCCTCTAGTGCAGTGGCTTTGGCTAAAATTTGATCAAAACCAGTCACAGTTGACTGCAGAAATTGTTCCCTTATCCAGTTATGACGTAATCCTCGAATGAACTGAGCTCTGAGGAAAATATCATTCACCGAGATAACAAGTATCTTCCCCTCTGAATTTTTACACGAGTCGGAATTACATTCTACTTTGAATTCACAATCTCCTATGTCTCGCTGTAACGCAGCAACAAATTAGGAAATCGACTGATTTTCTTTTTGGGTAATGTTCAAGAAATAGTGTTGGGTCAAAATTGTGCTACGTTTAGGGGTCAGCATGGTCATGAGATTGGAAACAAGTGTCTTATAATCAAGGGACGTGACAGGTATTTCTGGTCCAAGGGATACGGTGAGTGCATTGTAATGTATACTACCCACAGAACCACACAAGAGCAAATTTTTCATTGTGCAATAATTCTCGAAACGTTCCATATAACATGAAAATTTCTCTTTTTTAGAGTCAAAGTTTTCAAAAATACTCACATTCGCGAAATTGTTCGTGTCTGACTTGAGGTCTTGTTTACTTGATGTTTGAGAGCTTAGAAGTGATGTAAGCACACCCATGAATTCTTGAAATTGTTGTGCATTCATTCTTGATGATCTTGATAATTAATCCGAACGATAAATAAAACAGAAAACCGATAAAACAGCGAAAAATTACTACGGAAAAGCACTCGCGGTAAAAATTACGACTTACCGCGTATACAAGGAATACGAACTGCCGGCAATGTCCGTGTAACACGTCGCGAACTTGAAACTCGGATAGTTTAATCAGTTTTTCTCGTTGCCAATTGATATGTTTAGATAAATCCTGGGGAAAAACGGGTAATAAAATAATTGAAAACGTACACATGGCTTGGAGCGAGAACATGAAGTATATATATATATATAAGAACGTTAAAACAAGGTTACAAAAATGGTTACATGATATAATCTGTAAAAAAAAAAAATAGGTATAGTTTTAATTATACATAACATACATTTAGTTCATGTTATTTACGTTTGCTTACAATATATATACAATAGAGTATAGGGTGATTTACCTTATGTAGTTAGCGGTCGCTACACAAGCTCCCCCAAATTACCCTATACTCGGGAAAGTTTGACAGTTTTTTTTTTATATTGAATTATATCGCATAATAAAAAATGTACATAATACACACATATTTCTATCAATCTTTCTTAAATGCTCACTATTTACACTTTTATGTACATTGGAAATAATTTGTCAAACAATTAATACAAATAAATAATTAAATAGCTCTTTAACTAAAAAATATTTTATCTTTCACATGAATGACAATAAAAGAATCAACATCTTACTCGATAACGGACCAAGTTAGCTAATCAAAATGTAACAACTACAAACAGCCAAAAGTATTTAGATATACATATTTACATACACGTTCGACTAACATTATATTACAATTGTTGTGGTCTATTGATCGCTGTTAACATTTATGAAAAAAACAAAAAAAACATGATATAAAATGACTTACAGTAACGAGTGGTAACTTTAGGTCATAATATAATATATAAAATATTATAGCGTATATTTCGAAAGAAACTTAAAAAAATTAATTTATATTTTATCAGTCCTGTTTATTTTATATTTACCGTCGCGCTACCGAACTTCTCGTGCAGAGGTATGGTGTTGAGTGTTTCCTAATTCCTCTGGTGCGCCCTGTGCAGGTAAACTTTCGGCGGTGTCTAGCAAATAAGCTGGCTTGACACGGTCTAGGGAAATGCGAGTCTCCTTATTATCTGCCATTATGACTACAGTTTTATTATTCCTGCTGACTACTAGGTGTGGACCAGTATAAGCCAGTTCAAGGCTACGCCGGTGTTCTTGTCAAACGAAGACGTGTGTGCAGTTGTTGAGGTCTTTGCTAACGAACATTTCTTCGTGTCTTCCCGGTGTTGTGTCGAACGTCAAGATCCACTCGTGTTGGTGTAAAGTATTCTCCGGGAAGGCGTAAGGGTTTTATGTATGTTCACTCAGTGACACTGCACTCCAGGTCCTCTTTGATCACACTTCGTAGGCCGAGCAGGACTGCTGGCAGGCTTCGCGTCCACTGACGGTGTTGTAAATGGGCGGTTAGTGCGGCTTTAAGCAAGCGGTGCCATCGTTCAATGAGGCCGTTTGACTGTGGATGGTAGGCGGTGGTCCAAATTATTTCGATACCCAGAAGGCAAGTCAGTCTCGTGAACAGGTCTGATTCAAACTGACGGCCTTGGTCAGTCGTTATTCGTATGGGTGTGCCGGACCTGGCGACCCAGCCACTAAAGAAGGCGTCGGCTACGGTGGTAGCTTCCATGTTGCCAAGTGGAATTGCTTCAGGCCATCCCGTGGCTCGGTCAATCATGGTGAGGCTGTATCGCTTCCCCTTTGACGTTGGCAGTGGTCCTACGAGGTCAATACGCACGTGTTCGAACCTCCCCGCGCCCACGAATTGCCCTGGAGGGGTTATGGTGTGGCGGTGTATTTTTGAGGTCTGGCATGCTATACAACATCGTGCCCATCGAGCCACGTACGGGTAGTAAGTACGACCTTGGCTCCCCAAGTGAGGTCTCGCAAATGAGAGAAATGTCGCTGCCGGGGATGTTAACGGGCTCTAACCTGCATGTGGCGTTCTATTCCCTGAAAACTGTCAATTCCTGATTTTCTACTTGAGCAGAGTGTAACTTTTGAAAATTTAATGGGACACAGACGGCTTCTATGCGCGAGAGGGCATCCGCCACGACGTTGTCCTCACCCTTACAATAATGTATCTCTGTCGTGAATTGGGCTATGTAATTTTAGGTATCGCATACGTCGTGGGCAGGAAGTGTCACTTTGTTGGGCCATGGCGTGTGTGAGCGGCTTGTGGTCTGTGTAAATGATTACTTCCCGCGCTTCGAGAAGCTGTCGAAAATATTTGACTACTTCGTAGATAGCTAATAGCTCTCTATCTAAGGTGCTGTATTTCGACTGAGCAGTGTTGAAAGCGCGGCTGAAGAAGCAAATGGGCCGTAGCGTGCCACCCTCCATCTGCTTTTGTGCTACACCCATAGCTGTGTCAGTGGCTAGGATAAGCTGCCCGTCTGTTGATGGATGAGCGAGATAGGCGGCGTTTGCCAGAGTCCTGCGGGTTTCCTCGAAGGCGCTAGCAGCTTCTTCGGTCCAGTTGATGATGGTACGGTCATTTTTCTTGGCCCCTTGTAGGTAGACGTTAAGTGCCCTCTGGTGTTCCACTGCGTTAGGTAAGCACCGGCGATTAAACTTGACTATTCCGAGAAAACGTCTAAGGTCTCGTATCGCAGTAGGTCGGGGGTAATCTAAGATTACCTGCACTTTAGCTGGCGGTGGAACGATGCCCTGGGGTGAGACATTGTACCCTAGGAATCCGACCTCGGGCTGTTCTAGCACGCATTTCGCGATGTTAAGGGTTAGCCCATGAGCAGCCAGCCGACCGAAGGCTGTTTCCAGGTGACGGTGGTATTCCTCTTCGCTGACCGAAGCGATCAGTATGTCATCGAGGTATACGAAAACAAATTGTAGATCTCTAAAAATGTTGTCCATATACCTCTGGAACGACAGGGTGGCGTTGCGAAGGCCGAACGTCATCCGGAGAAATTCAAACAGTCCAAAGGTGGTGATAATAGCTGTTTTGGGAATGTCCTGAGGGTTTACCGGAATGTGATGGTACGCCCTTTTGACGGGTCGAAAATATGGTAGTGCCAAACAACTGGTTGTTGAAGTCTGAAATGTTGGGCACGCCATAACGGTCTGGGATGGTTTTGTTGTTCCGTTGTCAGTAGTCTCCACAGGGGCGTATTGTTCCTTCCTTCTTTGTAACAATGTGAAGAGGATTTGCCCAAGGGCTGTTGGAGGGCCGACAAATTTCTTCATCCATCATACGCCGGAACTCTTCCTTAGTGGTTTGATATTTTGCTGGCGCTAATCGACGAGCCTTGCTGCATACGGGTGGTCCACGAGTGTTTATGTAGTGCTCTACCTTTGTCGGTGGAATTGAGCCCATAGGTTGTTGTGGTCGTGTGAGCTGAGGGTAGCACCGTAAGAGGCCGGCGTATTTGTTGTCGGGTGGTATGCTTGATATCACGGAGAGCGTAGCTACGTGTGTTCTTCCCGAGGTACGACGACCAGTAATGCCATCGATCAGCTGGCGGTGCTGAAGATCTACCAGTAGGTGATAATGAGCCAGGAAGTCGGCACCTAGGATTGGCTGCTCAACTTCTGCTATCATGAAGTTCCATTTAAAGATCCGTTGCAGGCCTAGGTCGAGGTTCCTGTTGACCTCTCCATACGTTGGAATGGAGCTGCCATTAGTGGCGTAGAGTTGGTAGTCGGAGGATATAGCCTTTTTTACTTTGGGTGGGGGAAGTACGGAGATAGCTGCTCCCGTATCTATCAGATAATGCTGCCGAGTGCGGACGTCTGTCACGAATAGGCGGCGAAAGGTTAGGCCTGCCATGGTTACCGCTCTGACCATGGTGGCATTTAGTTTCCCGCTGGTGTGGTAGCGTCATCAACCCACCTACAGGGCCTGCGACATCGATATGCATCTTTACCGAATCTGTCGTGGTAGAAGCATAATCCCTTATTATTAGATTCGGTAGTTGGTTTTGGTCGCTGGTATCGCTGAATGGACTCGTTTTCTTCTCGTCTGCTAATTGAGTGGGACAGCACGGTTACTTGTTTGGTGAGCTGTGCGATGGCTATTTGGCAGTCACAGCTGGAGCGTGGCAGGCTGGCCTTGGGAGTCGATGCGGACTGGACTGTAGGATGCAAAAGTGTTGTTTATGACCTGCGGGTACCCTCACTCATCTGGTGGGGTACCTGTGACTGACAGCTGGTGACCCTTCTCGTGTGACTTAGTTGGCTTCCGCCTTTTATTGCTTCACATTTACAATGATTTATATTTGTTCATGTTATTTACATTTTGTCTATAATACATTTAGTTCATGTTATTTACGTTTGCTTACAATATATTGTTGTGATATTTTAAAATGATGATTTTTAATAGTGTTTGTTTAAATAAACTCGAAATTAGCGAGCATTGAATAACGATCCGTGATTCATTTTGAAAGTATGAACGTTTTTATTGTCGTCATATTAATTATTAATAATTGAAATATAATATAAATATTTAATAAGGTAAGGTAAATATATATATAAGTTATATATTTAATAAAAATATTTAATATAAACATTTATTATATAAACTTCTAATTTAAGCAAAGTAATAACTATTTTTTTTTTTTTTTTTTTTTTTTTTTTTTTTTTTTTTTTTTTTCTTCATAGCCCCTTTAAATTTACAGATAATTATATATAATTATAGATCCTCAGGCGAATCTATTTACAAATTATTTTGTATTTCCTGTAGCATCACTACATTATATACAGGTTTTGTTATTTTATAGAAATTATATAATGTATAAACAAGTATAATGACATAAATTATACGTGGCTTGACGAAACTGACTAATAAGGTGATGGGGCTCACCTTTTTGATCAACCTTAAAACTAACTTACATACTAATTCTTATCATAATTTTTCCCCGACAGTCTGTTGCCATCGATGCGGGAGGGGTGGCGGGGTCATAGTGTTAAACACTGGATTTGTCAGGTGCTGCAACGAGTCAAAAAACTTAATGTGTCTCCGGCGGATGAACTCACCCACCGACGGCACACCAAGCAACGGGTGCAGGTCAGCGTTCTTCAACCTCTCGAAAGAGGTGTGTCGGACCACTTTTCGCATGATTCCATTCTGGAAGTGTTGGAGACATTTGGCTGTATTGTCAGTCAAGTGGGTAAATAGTGGGGCACCGTACAGCAGAGCTGGCCGGAGGACACATTTATATATCATCAATTTAAGACGAAGCGACAGGTTAGGTGAAGTTAGCAAGTGCGATAGCCGGTAAGACCTTTGTCGTACTTTTTCTATTTTATTACTAAAATGAGTAGAGAAATGGAGATGCCTATCCATTTTTATACCCAAATAGTGCATTGAGAAAGCTGGTGAGCTCTCTTGCCCTCCCACGCTATACGATTTTGGCAAGGATTTTTTCCCCTTTTGGAGGGAGAAGATTACGCAGTCGGTCTTCCCGGCGTTTACGCTGATGTTTAACATGCCCAGTCTGTCACTGATAACGTTACAAACTGACTCGGCGTGTGTAAGAGCTCTTTGTGCACTCATGCTGCTGCTGTAAACCGCAATGTCGTCGGCGAAAGCGATTACAGTAGCTTTCTGATAGTTTGTCCCAACAATTTCAGATGTGTACATACTGAAAAGAACCGGAGATAGAACCGCTCCTTGAGGAACTCCACAAGTCAGAGGGAATGGGTTAGAGAGGCAATCACCCACCCGTACCCTCACCGATCTGTTCTTCAAGAACGAAACCAACATGGTATATAGCTGCTCTGGGCATTCCCAGTCACAAAGCTGTCGGCACAGCATCCCGTGGGACACTGAGTCGAAAGCCTGTGTGCAGTCCAACGAGATCATAGCAGTTGCTGTATTCTTGTTGATACCAAGGGTGGCTTCCGTTTGTACCTTCACGAGCGGATGTTCTGTACTCAGATGAGCCTGAAAACCTGTCTGCTCATACGGAATGATAGCATTTTCCGAACAGAACCCTTTCAGGTAGTTTAGTATTATCTTTTCGAGAATCTTCCCCATGTGAGGGAGAAGACTGATCGGGCGATAGTGGGCTGGGTGGTCGCCTCTCTTTGTGGGCTTGCGCAGCGGGAACAAGATAGCTTGTTTCCACGCTGTCGGGAAGTATCGCAACCTGATACAAGAATTGTACAGGTTAACAAGTTGGGCAATCCCTCTCCTCGGCAGCTGTTTCAGCAATACCGTTTGTATCCCGTCGCCCCCTGGTGCTCGGTTTCCCTGACACCGGCGAAGAATCGCCTTAAGCTGCTTCGGGGAGACAAACATATAGTTCTGACCTGTCCTCAGCTGCTGAGGTTCGTGGTAGTTACCTGTCCTAGCGGTGTTGTCTGCGGTATAGTGGTCGGCCAATATTTTAGCCTGTTCTTCCGATGTGTACAGGGTGTCTCCGTCATGAAGACGGACACCTGAGTCCTTCTTGGTAGTAGTCTTTAGGAGCTTCCAAAACTTACGGAAATCGCCATGTAAGCCATGTAGCCGTTCGTGCCACGTTGCCGTCTTCCAATTCCTCATCAAGCCACGAATTTGTGTTGTAAGAGAGTTTAAGTAATAACTATTCAAAACAACTGGCATTAAATAACCAGTTGAAAGTCAAGAAGGCAGCGGGAGGCAGTATAAATAAACCGGCATGAACACAAAAAAACATTATACACCACCTTCAAGCAGGTCCTCCTGATATAAGTTTCCTTTTATCCCAAATATGTTATATTTTTCCTATTTTTCCTACATACTAAACTTCGACCAAGAGAGCTTCGGGAAAAAAAAAAAAAAAAAAAAAAAAAAAAAAAAAAAAAAAAAAAAAAAAACCATTCTTCATTCTTTCGTCCGAAGGCAGACAGAGCAGGTAGCATCCTTGCGAAGGCACAGCGACCCACCGCCTCGTGGGCACACTTTCACTCGGCACGGACGTCTGGAACCACGCGCGGAGATTAGAACAAGCATGCTGATCCGCGGAACCACACGAAGATTATACACAAGAAGCACTGGCCAGTATAATACGTAATTTTAATCTTAACAGTAATTTTTAGTACGTACGTATTTTATTTTTGTATATCAATTTCAGTTATCTTAATGTGTGTAAATAAATCCAATAAACCTTTTGCCAGAAGTTTCCTATAATTATTAACAGAACCCTGATATAACGTTAAAGTTATAAAATATAAAAGTTTTTAAAAATTATATGAAAGAAAATATAATTAAGATATTATTATTAATGCATCAAGCAAATATTAGAATAATATATACCATAGAGTATAGGGTGATTTACCTTATGTATTTAGCGGTCGCTACAAATACTTTTTATCGAAGGATTATTGGAAGGAAAATTTTCAGGCGAGTCGGTGTTTATTGAAATGAGACCACCTGAACTAATCTTAACAGTTTTTCAATTCTACATTAAGATTAACATCAATTGATTGATATTTTGACAAATCACATAATGATTGTAAAATAAATCTATAAACTTGACATCACAATGTTGTCAATGATAATTTAATTTTCCTTACTTCACATAATCCTCAAATTACACAGCATATTAAATAAAACATATTTCATGCACTTTGTTTTTGTGGAAACAGCCAATTTATTTTTATATTATGACTTCTAACTGATTACACCTTAACGATTGAAATATGATCGTTATGAATCAGTTTATGAGTAATTCTTCATGAATTATTGGATATCGAATTGTCTATTCTGGGAAGAATTGTGAATAGTTTTGCTTAGTTGGGACTTTGGAAGTAGATTTTTCACAAAATTATTGTATTAAATGCTACTAAAAACTAAAGTTAGTACTTCACTAAGCGACCTTGTACCTGTTAACTCATAGCTCCTAGGAGCTCCTCCGGATGAGTTGGGACCTTTCAGCCTAAAAAATAATAGCTCCGTTGGTTTTGAGTATTTATTTCCAGCCGTTCACAGGTAATGACTATCATTAATCAACCCCTGCTTCCATACTATGTCCTTGGGCATAGCTCAACTAGAGATCAACTATTTCTCATCTTTTTAGTTCCTATTCTCAGGAATTACCAATTGTCGTCGTAGATTTGTATTAGGAACTCTATTGCGTTCTTATGTCGGTATTAGCATCCTTCCGGCACGAATCTTTTAATCCCCACTTTTCCTCTCTATCTACAGGGGATAACTCCCTATGGAATGTAACTAATATATCATCTGTGTCAAACCCACTCCGTCGTGATGATGGGTCTTGTGCGGCTTTAGATGGGGAAAGGCCGAAAGTATTCAATCTGCATCTTTCCTGCACTTTCACACTTCACCTTAGTGACCGAAACCATACTCATGACACAACTGTTGAAGGTTTCGAGAATACCTTCTGAAAAACTTATCTTACCGAAAAACTCGCTGATACGATCTTCTTACTAATCAAATTTTCCAACAACTTCCTCCTAAAGCCATAAGCTGCAGTGTTAAAACCTATAAGAATGGTTCTTGAGTTTTCTGGATCCTCTCAATTAGGTGTCTAAATAAGTTGCTTTAATCAGTGATGGAGGTAAATGCACTTCCTTCAAAGCCGTATGCCGGCGGTATGCTGTAAAGGTGAAAGACAATGGTTCATTGTTTGAAGGTTGTACTTTTTTGAATTCACCTTTTCTGAATTTTCCATCTGTCTGGAACGTCTAGTGATCCGGCCAAGGGTACTACGGGGATGGTGCAGCTAGCCATACACCATCATGAGGCGGTACCAGGATCCTCGTCAGAGGTTGCCTGGAGTTGACGTAGGAGTCGTTGTTACGGCGTTTGTTGTAGTACCTCGTCAGGTTCTCTGACCAGTGAAGCAATAAGCGACGAGCTGTGATTGTGGGTTGTCCCTGCCCTCTCACTATTACGATGGATGGTTTCAACAATTAAGATGCAAGCTAGGCATGTAAACATTCAGTATTCGTTATCCTATGTCTGGCACGTCTGCCGGGGGAGGTGTTGTTGACCTAGCCACTGCCCGGCAGGCGTCAGAAAGAGATAAACTGTGATATGAAAATCGGTGCCTAGGTTATGCCGTCGAAAAATATCTACGCCCCTAAATGGAGTTATAATGTCATTTGACTCTTCCTCGCCGCTAGCATTATAGGACAAGATTTAATAGAAAATTTAAAACTAAAACGGAATATGTTTGATCGGGATCGATAATTTGGTCCATCTTTCTCTATTAATCTCAATTAATAATCAAAAACTTCAATCTTACTTTTTATTATTTTTAGCTATTGGGATGATAAAACATTAATATGAGTAAACGTGCTTGAGAAATATATATCACCACGTTAATAAATCACAAAAGATGTGAAGAAGCATAAAAATAAGATTTTATTAAACAGAAGAGAAATATTATAGATGGAGAGAATGAACAAAGTAACAATTATGAATATGTTGATATATATTCAACCCACGACATGGGGAATGTAGTTTAACAATATAAAGTAATGTTAAAAGACAGAGATTGTAAAAGTTGGACAAAGGTCGAGATTTGTGGAGTGTCGTTTAAGGGCTGGAGGATTTGACAGCTTACAAACCTTCTGTTTTCATGTAACGAAAGTAAGTGCCAGAAGGTATAGTGTGTGTAGAGTCAGGTATTAAAACATTCGCAAGGGAGTTTGAAAAGGCAGCGACGAATAAAAGAGCCATTAAGGGAAAAACCGCTTGTTTAAGAGATAGAGATACAATCCAAAACAGGGGGATATATACTTCGAGACGAGGCAGGGCAAGGACTCAATTAAGGTCTTCCGCCCGGAGCGTGTGCATTCTCTGTTGTGCTCACATTTTGATCTTGAGACCATTGATGTATTTCGGTAAGAGTAAGTTTTATAGTTAAGCTGGCTTCTCTATAATCTTTCTATCATTTTATCTTTATCATTTAAATTCAATCAAAGTAAATATTCTTAAGTAAAACATTTACAATAAAAGATAGTGTACAATTTTCTATTTTATATAAATGAATCCCTTCCATTTTGATCACCACGTTAATTTATTAAGTTATTACACGTTAAGGGGAGTTATTTTGGGTTTAGATTCCAATTGGGACAAAAGAAAATTATTAATGGAAAATTGGAAAATTAATGGATAATTTGAAGTATAAATTCACACGAAACCAATACGCTCAGGATCGGTCAGTAGTGAGTAGTAGTCAGTTTTGAGGTGAGATGCAAAAATCGACAAGTTTCACATTTAAATTCTAAACTCACTAACTCTTATTCTTTTTTATTCCTGTTACTATTGGTTACATTGTAATTAAATGAATATTTTTAGGAGCACATAATTGCTATGCAAAGATTTATGTTGATTGAAATATCAAGTATTTTAAGGGTAGATGTTGGAACCTAAGTGCCTTTTATGAAGGTTCTGGATTGAAATAGAAATCTGTGGTTCTTGGTGAGTTTGAAGCTCCACTTATCTTATCTACATTTTCTAACGATGAGTCAATATAATCTTTAACACGGGCGATGAAAATGGTTAGTTATCATGTTCACTATTCCAACATATGAAAACGTTTTACGTAATTTACTATGTTATACTCATTGTCGGGTTGCCACTAGGGGAGTGCCTAATCACTCTAGCCCTGGTGACAAGTGTGGTTTGTTGTAGTTTATAACATGGACCATGTTCCATGTCGGCGTTAATATCTGACTCCATTTTATGATATGGATGTGTCCCGACAATACACTGTGTTCAAGAGAAGAGGTACAGAGGTTTCATGAAGAATAAGACAAGTTTTCAGAGTTCGGGCGGGGGCCCGGCAGTGTAACAGGTACAAGGCGCCAGAGGGTCTGTGCAAGGCGGCTGAGAAATAGGGTGACGGGCTCAGAGGCGCTGAAGAGAGAGTAGGCTGACGAGGAGTCTAAGTGACTGCCTTCCAGGGCCAAGTGGCCCTGGCGTAAAAGTGACACCGCGTAACAGCGGGTAAAGAGAGTAGAAGACTGAGTGGACTTACTTCCAGGGCCCTGGGGCCCTGGCGTAAAGCGACCGAGTAACAGCGGCTGTGGAGATGAGGAGACTGAGAGAGAGTGGGCCAAACGCACTGGTTTAAATATAGTTCCTGCTTGGGGGGGGGGGAGGGCTAGGAAATGCGCACACCTGCCACGAGGTACGTGCCCCCTCGTCCCCTAAAGGACTGTTTTATGGCATGGCTTTTAGATTTTATGACCACCGGAAGGTGACCTAGGTCTAACAGGGTATGCTTTATTACGGTCAGCTTTTAGGCCGGTGTACCTGCACTTGTTACGACTGCCGGCCCATGCGTTTATTGCTAGAAAAAGCTTTTACCATGTTTTACATCTAATTACAATACATTATATATGCACCAGAGTATAGGATGATTTAACTTAAGTAGTTAGCGGGCGCTACACTCATAAAGCTATCAATTATTCATATTAAAATTATTTATTGTGGCATTTCCTATGAGATTGCGTTCTCGAAAATGTCCCTAAAGTCAACGGTATAGGTAAAATAATGCAACAAAAACTATAAAAAAAACTGTCCTCTCCTGAATATTATGGAAGAATTGTGAATAAAAACACTAGATGAACCTTCATAAACCTGTGTGTATCGTTGAATAAAAAAATTTAATATTTAAGGTAGTGGTGCCAGTAGATGGCCATTTAATGCAGTAGTTTTTGTTTTTAAACACTGTCTGTGTTGTTAATCGGTCTATGCACTCGGTGAAGGCGTTTTGCGATAACTTAAACTCGAATTTATTAAGATCAATCAACAGATTACTCCAGTTTAAAAAATTCAAGAAGAAAAAAAAATTTAAACAAAAAAAAATACAAATCTAGTAGATGGCCACTTGAGATAAGTGAAAAATTAGTAGATGGCCACTTTCTCACTAGTAGTTGCCCACCCTGTTTCAATGCTATATTATGTGTTCTAAATAAAAATAAGCCTTATAGAATGCTTCATAAGAAATTCATTTAATTATTTTAAATAAGTCTAGTCTTGAAAGTGTTTCATTTCAGGCACATTAAAGAGGTCTCGCGTTTTGCTTGTTTTCTGAGGCTCCTTTATGGTAGTGATGACGTTTTTCCACTCGTATTCACAAACGTCGGGCCGAACTGGCCATTTCCATAGCCTCCCCACTCTCGTCATGGCAGAAATTGAAGTGACCAATGGAAGCGCCGTAAGAACTTTGCCGGGATAGAACCTGCCGTCATAACGAACGATGACGAATTCGCCGTTCACTTTTTTCGGAGGGATAAGTTTGCTGTCACTATCATCCTCATCCGTTTCTTCATCGTCAATGTCGCTTTCTGCCGATGAGACTTTAACACTTGAGTCAGAAGAATATCACAGCTTTCTTCTGGTTTTTTTGGCTTGGGTGTCTTGAGACTTGCGGCGCTTTCGATCTTCTCTTTCCAATTTCTTCTGTTCCATCAGTGCATCTTTTTCCGCCTTCTTCCGTTTCCTTTCGTTGGCTCACTCTAACTTCTGCTTTGCGAGATTCTCCTTCTTTTCCATTTTCCGTTTCAAGTAGATCACATAATCTTCTCCAAAAGCTACGGTGGGCAATTTTTCCTTTGGCTTCCTTTTTGTATCCTTGCTCACTTCCGTCGGTACATAAAAAAAGTGCTTTTTAAAGGGACTAGGCACAATGCTAGTAGATGAGGGTCCTGGTAGTTCATGTACAAGTTCCATGTCCGCAGTTGCTAAATCAGAAATCGGTGCTGGAAAGTTGAAGTCAGCCGTGCTAGATGATGGACCTGGTAGTTCATGTACAAGTTCCATGTCCGCAGTGGCTAAGTCGGAAATCGGTGCTGGAAAGTTGAAGTCAGCTGTAAGTGGAGATGCTGTCCAATCCTCGTGCGTTAGATCACTATCTTCCTTTTGGAGGGCTTCTACTTCAGTTTTGGTACTGTGCCATAAGTTGAACAATGACTTATCAGTGGTGTCACCGGACCAATCACCAATTGTAGATTGAAATGCAATCAAGGTGTCAGCAGGTATTGATTCATTTAGAAAATGTAAGCCTCTCTTTAAGAACAAAATTCTTTCAGTGTTGTCCTTCTTCTCAATAGCTCTAGAAGACGTCAAGTTTTGCGAGGTTCTTGAGGCTATTCCTTTATTCCTCTTCATAAAAAGTTTTAAAAATGTTTTTCCTGGCTTATTATTCGCCTTAAAAAATTTGCAGTTTCGTTTTAAATCATTCAAGTATTTCTGAATACTGAAGAGCAGCTGCTCGTGAGTAATGGGGAATCCAGCCGCTGCAGAGTCGTAGACCCATTGGCATATTCTCCCCTCTTCTTTTGTCAGCATAGTGGCTGGGCCCATCTTCCTTGCAAGAGGAGATTTCCCGGTCACTTTATTTACAAGAGTCTGCCGAGGGACTCCAAATTTCTTGGCGGCAGCACGTATCGGTGTGTCATGGAGTCTTACGTCGTTAACGGCTTGGGTCATGGCCTCTTCACTATAACTTAAAAACGCTCCTTTTTTTCCTGGCATCTAAAAAATAAAGTTAGTACTTACCTAAAATGGAATACATGGACAGAATTAGTAATTGGCCGAAATAATAGTCGGTAGTTGCCCACCCGGCTCATTACTGAAAATTAAAAATAAAACCCAAAAAATGTTAATGCATTTTAATTTTATTAATTTTTTAGGTTAGATAAAAAATAATGAAGCAAAATAAACTTGAAATAGAAAATACCTAGTAGTTGCCCGGACGGGCAACTATTAAATTATTTTGACTAACAGATGCTAGTAATGGGCCACCCCCACAAACCATAATGTAAACAAAAATGAATTTTTAATTTTTAAAACAAATGTTGACTCAAACCCACTATAAATCCTAAAACCAAATTATCCAAACAAAATAACATGATTTGCCATCAAAATCTTTCGAATGGATTGACCTCTTTGCTTAATAAATTACATAAGAAATTACCTTGTTTTATGTGACGACCACCGATTCAAAAGTCAAAATTCGCTATCTTGAATACCACGGCTACCAACATGACGGCGTCTATTTTGTTGTGTTTCCAGATGATCACACTAGCCTATAAGCTAACAATGCGTAAAAAATCTTAAATAAAACTCTTGTTATAAGCATTTTTAGGGAAAGTGGCCAACTACTGATGCATGGCCATCTACTAGCACCGCTATAATACATCTGTGATAAGAAATAATTATACATTCGTGTAATTTTTTTAAATGTTTTTATTAGGTCACAAATACTACAACACTTCATATGGAGGTCAGGACAATGGCAGGTGCATGATTGCATGATATCGAGGAAAATAAATTTTGTCTTCTTTCATAAACCAATGCGAATGACCTTACGAAAAATTTATAAAAATATGAATAATGGGAAATATCCTTATTTTTAATTGTTATAGAACAATTTTCATTTTAAAATAAAAAACATTTTTTTAAAATAATATTTAAATATCACTATTTCTCTATCAAACACAAATATTTGATTTTGGTCATTTATGCTTGATAAGTTTTATTCAAAAATATTCATCTAGGATACATTTATCCGTTAATTTTAGGATTTTGATGATTTTTTTCAAAATCGAAAACCGATTTTATTTTTGAACTGTAAATTCAATCATAAATTGTGTTTTTTACTTTAGCTCAACAGGTGATGATATTGTTACAGTCATTGTGGTTACATCTGTAGCCTTGATGGTTCTAAAAATAAATGTGATCCAAAGTGCCATCAAACAATTAGTTACCGAATAATATAAAATAAAATGTTTTCCCTAGTAAATGATGTAAGATATCAAATTGATGATCTCGATGGGCTAACTAAGCTTATGTATAATATGCTGGGGTTTAATGGACAGTAAATACAAAAAAACAACATAAAATCATGACTTCCAATATATACATTTTTTTTTCTCGATTGTATAAGCTAATAAAAATGATTTGATAAAACTTAGGATATCAATCAGCAGGGAGCGATTAGTAATATCATCGAAACTCTCAATTACAAGTACTGCATACTTAAATCAGCTGTGGCAAATTCTCATGGGAGAAACTGTTTTTGAATTGTATGCTAGAAAAAATAATTCAGTAAAACGTTGGGAATCTATCAAGTGGGAGTAATTAGGTTTTCAAAACCCTTAATTGATTGATATGGCACCTAAATTATTTTTATAAGTTTTTATATCAGTGGTTGTAAAGTATAATATAGGGAAGTATGGATGAAAAATAAATGAAAAAAAAGTACGGCCCGTTTGGTTAACCTTTAGGATTTTTCAAGTCCTGGCTCAGAATCTATGGAAGATTAAACTTCTGTTTTCCCCAAGGTTAAAACCCCATTAAAAACTATAACTCATAAAGAATTTCAAAGATATTTAAAAAAAAAATGAGATTTTAGAGAGCAACAATAAAACTCGTGCATTTAATCCGTTTCTAGCTGGTTTTGTAATAGTTTTTTTTTACCGCAAAAAAAAAAAAAACAAAAAAAAACGGCAATATTTTAGTTGGTTATTTTTTAAAAAGTTTCTTTTCTGCGGGCTAGGTGTTTGGATAAATAAAACGAATTATTTTTTACAAAAAATACCGAGAAAATTACAAGTTTTGTGAAACTCGCTTAAATCCGCGAAGGTCACTTGATAATGTTTCTTTACTCTATATCCTTCATCTCGTTGGTAACGTATTAAATAAGAAACAAAAAATGTGAGGGAGTAGTATTAGAGTATCGTGTTTGGATGATAATATCATCTTCAGAATGGTTGAAATTTTCTGAGCTGACATAAGTTTGTCACATATTGAACTTCGGCGAGTACTGGAAAAAAGTTTTCATGTCAAAATCGGTAGTGCTACTGATCCTTGAATCAACCAACTACATACCATGATATCAGGAACAATAGGTAAGCTTTTAACTTGATACACTAATGTGGCTTACCCAAAATAGTAGACATACCTTAAAAAAATAATCGATTATGATAAGAACGAACTTTTCTGAACGACAGTTGCCTCCTTCTATGCGGCACTACTAGAGGTGACTTGAATGAAGTGTGTTTGATAAATTATTCCATTATTTTCCTTAAGGGCATTCAGAACATTGAGGAACAATGACAGAAGAACAAGAACAGGTTAGCGATTTAAATCTATTCCATTTAACAAGATAAGTAAGCTCACAGACAATGTTATATGTTTAAATTATGTTGACAGACGCCAGCTATCACTGTTAAAGAGCCTCTAGACTTGATTAGGCTGAGCTTGGATGAAAGAATTTATGTAAAGATGAGAAACGAACGGGAACTTAGAGGAAGGCTTCATGTAAGTATTCTAGGGTTCTATTTCTGTTAAGGAGATTAGGATATGTTCCTCTTGAGTATTGATTTCTTTTTTGACTGTGTGAGAATTAAATAAGGTTCTACCGAGGCAAATTTTGCTGTTCTCTATCTAGAGACGAAGAGTACTCTAGTGTGCACACCCTGCTTGAAAGTGTTCTCATTAAAAGGATTTTACCCCTTAGAGAGTGCTAGGTAAGTATGAGGTAGGCTTTAGTGAAGCTGCTGCTGACCAAATATTCACACTGGTCATCCACCACTTCTTAATCAATTTTAAATCCTCATATGTGAGATAAATAGGTGAGTGTCCATTGATGATTGAGGCAAGGGGATGGTCTAGTCTTCCTCTTTTTTTTATCTCTTGGTGGGATGGATATAACAGTAAGACAGAAATCAATGTCACCTTGTTCAATTTTCAATAGAGTGGTCCAGTTTTTCAAACACGCAGATGACTTGAAACATTAAAGCTTGATCTAATCGGCTCTAAGGGGAATAGTTTCTTATAGTGCAAGGAAGAAACTTGAGATTTGGTCCAATAGTCAACCCAACCATCAGAAAACTAAGGTTATGGGAAAAGAAAGAGGAGACATATTTAAGGGGGACATCCAAGTTCAAATGAGAGAACAACTTATATCTAGGGATTGAAATTAATTCTAAAAATGACACCTCTTACAAAATTAAGAAAATAATCACATCTGCCTACAGTAGTTAATAAAGTCAAGGCACTTCAGAAGTAGTTACCTCTTAGAGAGGACTAAGGTTGGCTTACATAAAATGGTAATCTTCCCCAGTCCAACTCAAAGTAGATGTCAACTGGCTCCTAGAGTTTCAAAGAGAAATTTGTTAATACATTTGAGAGGAAGGCAAAAAAAAAGATACAATGATTTATAACCGTTGTATGACAAATTAAATGTGGTAAAATTCATCGAGCTTGAAAGACTGATAAGTGGTTCGTGTTGCGGGGATGAATGATTGCAGGATCCTCAAGAAGATTATGATAAAGCAGCACTATGGGACAAGAACAGTAGGGAAGCTAAGTTGGATGGCTGCAGCTAACTGTAACCCGTTTTTGTGTATATTGTCTTTGCCCGAAAATTTTATTTGGTGTACCATGGTTTTTTTTTTTTTTTTATTATAACCTTGAATGTTCTGAAAACAACTAAAAGCTTTTGGAGCAGCTCTGTTTATTATTTCAAGATTATCACTTATTATATGGTGTACTGTTTAAGTTAATTGGCCTGGTTAGTTAAACTTATATCTTTAAGAGAATGAATTCTTTAATATGATGGTTCAGTTGGAAAGCGTGTGAGAGGAATCTCGGGTTCAAATCCTGACCTCCTCACTAAGTCTTTCTCTTTAACCAGCAATTATTAAACTTGTGTTATTTTCAGTTGAATGATACAGTTAATGATTGATGGACAGCGATGAATTTTAAGTCAGACACCTCTTGGATTCATTGCATTATCATTTTAATTGCATTAGATATTTAGCACACTCTCATTGAAATAAAAATATTTAACAAATTGCTTTAACTTTGTACAGCTTGTTACAATATATCTTATTTTCTCTCAAAAGCTTTTGGTATTCTTCAATATCATTATGACAATAATTGTTCATTATTTGTTTCTGCCCTTTAGTTGTAAATTTTAATTTTATGTATATGTAATTATTTTTTTATAGGCCTATGATCAACATTTAAATATGGTTCTTGGTGAAGCAGAGGAAACAATTACAACCATTGAAATAGATGAAGAAACATATGAAGAAATGTACAAAACAACTAAGCGCACCATTCCTATGTTGTTTGTTCGTGGGGATGGTGTCATTTTGGTTTCACCACCCATACGAGCAGGTGTTTAGATTCTATATTAACTTGTGTTTGTTATGTGGTATAAATGATTTGTAATTATTTATATTTGTAAATAATTATTATTGGTACGAAGAAATAATACTTCCCATAATTTTTCAAAGATTCTGAAATTTAAGTTTTAATTTCTTTACATTGTATTTTTATGTTAAATGATTTATTTACTAAACAAATAAATAATTACATGTATTTAATTATATTTTGTTTTCTCAGATTTTTTATTACTATTATTTATTCATAAAAATGTCATTCAAGCATAAATAACTCATGTTGCATAAGCATCCTTAAAAAAAAAAAATAAAAATGTTTACTTTTCTTTACCTTTTACTTTAGACTAACCTTTTAATACATGGATCATTCTCCTAGAAGGAGCAAATCTTTGTCCCCTCGCCTTAATGCCTTTTTTAGCAATGGAGTATGACAGAATTGTTTTGTGGATAAAGGTATTATTAGAGAAAAAGTTCTTTATTCCCTCTCCTCTCCTTCCCCATGAAGGCAACATTGTTGAAAACTTCTTTAGCACTAGACGAAGTTTTAATCTACTGTGATTTCTCCAAAAATTATGCTTCAAAGTACAATGGTGAGATTCAAGCTACACATTTCAGTGGAAATTGTTTCAACATCGTTTCCACTTCACATGGTATGCTATAGTAAAATTGAATGGAGCAATATTATGTACAATTTCCAGCAATCTTGATCTTGGACCAGGAGCGATTTAGGCTCTAATGGGCCAATATATTACTTCATCAAGTTCACAATATATCAAAGTGATCAATATATCACTATATCAATTCATTAAGTCTGAAATTTACATGTTGAGAGGGATTAATTTCCTATCGAATAGGCCTTCGTCGCAATGTTGGAATAAGTCAATGTTTCATTTTCTTCAACACAAAGTAAATCAAGAATTCCCATCCTTGAATTTATATGAGGGGGAACATTAGAAAGAATTTCAGTCATTGAAAACAGTTCAATTCAGAAGATCAACCAATCGATTCCTGGCAACCTAAGAACATTTAATGGAACCACGTAAGTTCATCAAGTTGCCTGGAAGAAAGAAGATCAAACTTTGCCCATGAACAAGATCAGCTGCTTCAGTTGTTCATTGAACTGCAGAAGAAGATGCAACCACTTGGGATCCTCCACTTCAAAATTCTTAAGTCACAGAGTGAAGACATCCAGGTTGCCCCCAACTTTCTTGTAAAGGTCTATAAAAATGTGGTGGCTTTGTCTGTTGTCATAATCTTGGAGTGCAATGTGGAGTTTCCAAGAAAATTGTTTATTTGCATTATGTTGCGTGTTAATACTTTAAGCTGTCAGATTTTGCAAACTTTGCTATTTTTTGTTGTGATAAATGTGCTATGCTAGCTCAATAATTGGATCCTAGAACTGAAGCGTAGTTCTGCTTTCAAGTCTATATTTTTATGCATATTTTTAGTTCTTTCTGTTAATGTTTTACTTTTTGGCATTGTATTTTTTTTTCAGATAGTTTTACCAATGGAGGCATTATCTGCTTATAGACAATTATTTTTCATTTATTGGTTGTTTAATTGAAAATTAATTTATTTGATAACTTAAGAGCAAGCTGGGTGCAGACCTGGGCGTCAAACCCATGACCACATTTTCTCATTAAGAAATATCTTACAGAAATCCTGGGACTTGGATAAAAATATGTACCTGGCTTTCCTTGTCCTCAAATCTGCCTTTGACTCGGTTCCACGAGATGAAATATGGGAAGCTCTCAGAGCGAAGAATGTTCCCAGAAACCTGACAGAGGCAATTAAGTCTATATATCAAGAGCCCAAAGGAATAGTCAGGCTGAATGGGCTAGAATCAGATTATTTCAATATTGCAAAGGGGGTCAACGAGGAGACAGCCTGAGTCCTTTGCTGTTCATGGATGAAATGGCATCCATTTGTAAGAGAAGAACGGACAGGACATTCCTGGGACGTAGGAATCTTAATCCTGTAGTGATACAGCTTCTCCTCTATGCTGACGACATGGTATTGATTACGGCTACAACGAAAAGGGATGCTTATAAATACCAACAAAAGTAAGATCCTGCAAGTTGGAAGAAAGAAGGACGATATCCACATATGCTGTAATGGAGAAGAATTAGAAGTGGTGACAGACTTCACATACCAGGGTACAGTGATAGACAGATCTGGGAAGGTGGACGCAGAAATATCTAACAGGATTAACAAGGCGAATGCAGTTTACTACCAGATATGTAACACTGTGGTAGGGAAGAGAGAAGTAGGCAAATATGTGAAGCTATACATCTTCAAGACAGTGTATCTGCCCATACCTTTGTATGGAGCTGAGAGTTTGATATTAACAGACCTACAGGAGAGCAAAATCACCGCTGCCGAAATGAAATTTCTGCGAAGGACGATTCGAAAAACAAGGAGAGACTGAGTTCGCAATGAAAGGATTTGTCAGAAACTGCAGATAGCCCCACTGAAAGAGCTCCTAGAAACTCGTCAGATAAAGTGGTTCGGCCATGTTATCAGGATGGGCGACCACAGGGATCCTCTAAAGACCATGGAATATGTCCCAGATGGCAGAAGACCTAGGGGTCGCCCTAGGATGTCCTATCTCAGCTACATTGAACGACTCTGTAAGGTGAGGGGGAAGGACCTCCGACAGGCGAAGAACCTAGCTGGAAATAGGGAAGAATGTAATTCCTGGCTAGATGCTCCTCTACGCTAAGAAGCACTAAAGAGGGAAGCTAGAGAAGAAGAAGAAGAAGATAACTTAATATTCCACGTGTTAGCTCCATACAAATATCATTCCCCCATGGAACAAATTTGTTTTGAAATCTGTCATAAAAGAAATAAGCATGGAGTTGAGCTGTGGTTATAATATATTTACTTACTATTTAATTCACAAAGGAGCACCCTCTGAATAATTTTTGTCTAACCTCGACTAGCACTCTAGTAGGTGGAACATATCTGGTGAAAAACTTTCACCATATATGGTGAACTATCTGGGGGGGGGATGGTAATAGGGGCTATCACAGATTGCCAGCATTTTGTAAAACCCTGCATTAACATTAACATGCACTGTTAAGTTTACGTTAAAATTAAATTACATCCAAGGGCAAAATTCAAACCAATACCTTCAGTATGGGAATTGTGGACTCTACTTTCCTGTTTCATTTTGGCCCTTATTGCAAGTTTCACTTTGATTAAATTGAAGAAATTTATATCTTATGTCTTTTCTCATACAACACACTTCCACTTCATGTAAATCCACACTAGAGTGTTTAGAATTGGATCTAACAATAATACTTGAGGATTTATTACTATCATTATTGGTAAAAGTCACAAAGTACTGAAAACTTTAAAATATTGAAAAATGTGAGCGAAATTAGACAATAGTTTATTTGAGTAGTATCCTTACAAATAAGGTGTATTATGTCCTGAATTAAAATGGTGCAGTAATTACAATGCACTTTATATTATAATTAAATATTTTGTTTAATGTAATGCGTCATAATGTTTAGTCTTTATGGGCTGAATAATCATAGGAAATATATGACAAACTTTTATAAATAAGTTTATTGATATAAAAACATCAATTAATAATATACAAGATCTGCCTATAGGGCTATTTAAATGGGCCTGAAAAGCTCAAAGAAACATTAGCAAGACGAAGTGTCTGGCTAGGGTCAATTGTCAATCAAAATATTTTTTAAAAGTGGTTTGCAAGTTGTCTCCATCCTATTCACAAACGTATTAAAATATTAATTGAAAGATTAGAGCACCAAGCAGTCTGTTAAGGTTAAGAAACAAGTGGGACTTAGAAATGGAAGACCATTGTTGACCACATTTATATGCTGCTCTCTAACTAAATAATGCATAAAACAGTATCCTGTGATATTTCCATTGACTATGATGCAGTTATTCCCAAAACACTTATAGACATATAAAATATAGCTGGAAATAGTAAAATCTATTTGATAATGTTAAAGTAGGCATTTAAGTCAATCCATATGTTTAAGTTGTGGAATGTGGGGGAAATTGTAGGTGAAGCCACCTTCACTTGATAGCTCACGGATAGCCGGATGCCAAAACTCTTTGAAGAATATTCAAAATGGAGCTTGATGATTGATAGGGATAAAACTATTTATTGAAAATAAATTATACATTGAATCCATAATCCTTCCACTGCAGCCAATCTGCATTTCTGTAACGAAGAATGTAGGAGTCACAGAAACAAAAAAACTCCTGTGGTTTTGATACCATCCATATGCAAACGGGACATGAAGACTGCTCCAGTAAAAATAGGATTTAACCTAGTAACGCTGAAACCTAAAAAAGTGTCTGTGTGGGTGAACTTAGGAGGACTTGCTGAAAGAGATGGGCTTGACATAGAGCACATAAGAATTTATAAGAGCAATAACAACAATATTCAATAAAATTACAATGCATGTACAGTGACTTCTTCAATTTGAAGTACAGATTTATCTTCACTCCAGGTTTGCACCCAATGTTTTCGATCTTCCCAAAAATGCACCATCCCCTAAAAAGTAAGAAGTAAAATTTTTGTTATGAGTTTTGTAATTGGTCTATTTTTAATTAAAATTTATTTAAACAAAATCCATCTTATTTTCTCTCCCCGCAATAAGTTACTTATTCTATTATTGTGGAATGACAAAACGAGGTGGCTTTTATTTTATCAGTTAAAACCAACAACCAGTAAAACTGCCAATGATCTAAAATATTGTTGCATTAAATTTTTAGTTGTTACTTTAACTGCTTCATTTCTCCAAGGTTTTTCATGACCATTGCTGATACAGTCATCAGGAAAGTCTTTCATTCCTCCAACTGATAATCCCAGGGATATATAGAACTGAAAAAATGCAAAAATAGGATGTAGCAAGTATTATTTTTGAAAGAATGTTTAATATTAATGTCAAAGAGGTTAAATTTCTTGAAAACTTGATTAATGCCAATTTTTCCTAGTAATAACCAGTCTTTAAGAAATTGGCCATCAAATTACAAAATTGTTTTTCAGCAAATTCATCCTTTTTTCATTTTAAACTTAATTTATTTGTCAAAAAAAAGTAGTAGAAACAATAGAAAATATTTTTAGATTAATAAATTTCCCACTACGGTTGTTATTAGTATATAGATTGTAATTAGTTTTTAAATTTATTAGGTGACCTATATTTTCATATTATCAGCTATCATGTTATTGTTTTTAGTTTTAAAATTACACTGGGGGAAAAAAAATAATTTTTTTGTCTCAGGAAGAAAAATATGTGATTCTGTTAGTATTTTTTCTCCTGAATTCAAATATGATACCGGTTTTTGCCCATCACACAAGGTTTCCGAGAGACAGGAATTAAAAAAAGGATGCAGTGGCATTAATAAAAAAAAATAAGATGTAAAAAGTCTTGTTTCCAGTTGTAATGAAATGAAAGGTTAAACACTTCCATAAAATTAAAGGTTTAAAAATTTGAAAATTCAGTGGAGTGCCAGTTATTTGGGAAAACTAGGGGGGGGGGAAGGGGAGGTTACATATAGACACCAAGGATAGTCCCCTAGAAAGAAATTAACCAGTATTTTTTAAAATTACCATTTATGGATATTTAAAATATGCATAATAATATTTATATACAAGATAAATGGAACATTTAATTATACATTAAGACTACTTGTTTTTGTCGGTTTTTGAATTAAAAATGTTTAAATTTGATTAATCTACAAAGATTAAGAATTTAGAGTTTCAGTACTTATTAATGTTTTTTCATTCGGTTAATTTTTGAAGTTAATCAAAACATTTGTCATCAGCTTGTGTGCTATTTCCAAGATTGGGTTTAAAGATCTTTGGGTCAGTTTTTTATTAGTACCTTAGGATGGATTTTAATCCATTCTTCTAACAACCAGAATCAATGCTTTTGTGAATTGCACACCATTGATATAAATTTTAAATCATAAACATTATCTTCTTTATCAACGTTTCATTCTACACAGAAATGTAAAAATATTCATATAACATGTTTTAAGAATTGAAAAATGAACTGTTATAACAATAATTACTGCATATCTCGAAACCCTAGATAATTCAAGCTCCCCTGTATTTTTAAATTTAAATCTTCAATTTTATTAAGTTGGGTAATCCTTCATTTCGTTATTACTGGGAGCATACTTTTGACCTTAATTTATTTTATTAAAAAAAGGTACCCTGAAGCTTTATAGGAAGTTCATACGAACGGGAATAAAACTTTCATTGACATAAAAACGGCTCAATTAATGTAAAACAAAAAACCAGATGTTGATAAGTGACATTTTGCAACAATTTAAATTAAAATATGAAATTCTATACCTCTTGATCAAATGGAGCGTTTGTTGAGCCATGCTGCCAGTAATTCAAATCGGTACCATCAAAACCTAAAATATTAGACAGTTGGCCTCCTCTAAAAGGTAACAGATGTTCTTTCTTCGCTCCATCAACCATAAACGATATCTTTTCTAAAACCACATTTCATACATAGCTTTTAATAGATAAGTATTACCCAATTCATGAATATATTGTTAGATGAAAGGAGGGGGTTATTAATTGCTCTGACTACTAGGCCTGTAGGTTTTTTTTGTCCATCCCTATAGTATACCCATTACCATTCTTCCTTCCGTTCTTCCTGGAGAACTCAATGATTGACTTCCATTTGACGGAATTAAGTTCTTATGAAATTATATCCCAGAGCCTAGGGTTTAAAGCCCTAGTTTGCTAAATGCTTCACACTCTTTCAAAAATTGGTAGATAGTTTCCTTCTCCAATTTACATCTAGGACTAATGGAGTTCTTGGATTCACCTATCAATATATTGGTATAATCTGAAGTGTCAGGTTAAAATGCCTGTAATAAGGTTAATGTTATGCTGGCTGCAGTGAAATAACTACGAGTCATTTATTTTAGAGGGTCTGTTGATAAACAGCCTGTATGCCATTATCGCTGTTGGACAATTGTTTGTCCTTTTTGGTCTGCATCCACTGTTCCAAATGGAAATAAATGCGGCTTTTGACACACCAATGGAGACTCATGTGCAACAAATGGTGAGCCCGTTCCCTGTTTAACCAATTCATTTGCTTTCTGATTAGACCATAATACCAGTATTGACAGGAACTCAGTGTAGGAGGACCTCTTTCCTTGATGTGAGGATGATCAGGAGACTAATGCCTTCTCTTACTAGGAGCGATTTTGGTTCACTTGTAAACAGAGCCATAATCGTTGATTTTCAGTCTGAACATATGTTTATGCTGCTGACTGTGTTTGAGTGTGTAAGGCAGCAGTAATGATTGCATATACCCCTGCCTGGAACACAGTAGCATGTTTCCCTAGCAGTTATTCTTTATCCCCTCCATCAACCATAAATGATATCTTGTCTGATACCACATTTCATAAATAGCTTAAGAAGACAAATATTACTAAATGTGATTGCCAGAATATATTTTAAATTTATGTCATATGCATTTTTGAAAGCCAAAAGAAGAGGCTCTATTTTCTAACAGAAATTGGACAATCGATTTTTATCTGAAATTTTAAAAGTATATTCCACAACAGCGCTAAAAATATGTGCTGATACTGATATGATGGTTATAACACAATAATGTGAAGTATAAAAATAACAACCCAACATTCCACGTATTTTGACAGCTCAGAAGCTATATATATATAATAATCTTAAGCTATAATTTTTTTTGGGGGGGACTCGAGGGAATAGTTTTGTAGACAGTTCAGTCCCGGGGACATTCGAAGGAGATTTAAATATTCTCATTTGTTCTGTGTGGATTATTCTCAACCGTGGCTATACTAATCAACAAGTAGCAAAACAAAATGAAAAAAAAATATTAACTAATACATTATAAGCATAACACCACTTTTAAAAGTAGCTAAATAATGCTTTGCATTTACTAAATGCTGTGATTTTGGTCAATTTTTAATAGAATAAGAAAGATAACAATTAAATTCCTGCCACCTTTTATTCTATCATCTGAATTGATTTGTCTTATTGTAAAGATTAATACAAAAATTTTTTGTTATACAACTACAATGACAACTAGTTATAGTTGTCAACTTCTTAAGTAATTTACCTGGCTCCCAAATTAGTGTGTAGTTGTGGAATTGAGTGTGCCAGCCTTCATCTAGTTCCCTTATTACCATCCTTCCTCGTACTTTCTCTGACGTCCCCATGATGACACCAGATAATAGTTGACTATTACCAATGTTTTTGCCACTGCTTGAAGTTAGATCTTTGTTACCTCTGGCAAAGGCAATACGAATTCTTCCAGATAGATATGAAGACCCATATACTCTCTTTTTTGGCTCCAACCAAATCTCTAAATCAGTTATTTTTTCACATTATTTTAATAAAATATGAATACTTATAATCATATTTATTGATATTTACCCGGTACAATCCAGTCACCAACCGGTAATTTAGCTCTCACATCAATCTGAAGTAAAAAATAATAAATTAATGAACTAACACTTTATTCCAAGGAAATGGTCCTTTTTCTCATTCAATGAATACATTTTTTTCAACAACATTTCTTTGAATGCAAACTAAATAAAAAAGGTGCCATTCAATTGTGAAATTCACAGCTTTGACAAAAAGTGGACCCGGTAATAACATCTCATCTCTTAAATGATAAGTTTTCAGAACGTGTTAAAATGTTGGAACCAGATTCCCATGGCCATTTTTTTTTTTCAAGGTTAAAATGAATTGTTTTTTCTTGTAAAACTATATAATTTAAGATATGATATAACTTTTTAAACTACGATTTCCTGCATCAAAAGATGGCAGCATATTGGGGATACCAATCTTCACAACACCTTGATCAGGTTGCCCTTCGGTTATCAAATTACTCGAGAGTGTAGGCCAGGATTCATATATGTGAACACTTGAGTCGGTACAGTTGGAGCTTCAAATCCCACCGGAAATGTATTAATTTTTTTAAATAATCTATTTTTATTTACAAGAACTTTTTTAACAACAGTATAAACATTATTTTTTTTTTAATGTATTTTTTATACCTTTCCATATTTGAATGCGAAATTATTCTTTGTTGTAATTCTTGCTGATTGAATTGGTTTAAGAATAGAATGTCCTCTGGCCTTTTTAGTACATTCCTCTGTGAATTGACGTCCAGTACACCTAAATATATCCTTAATGTACTTATTACAATGTTTTGCAACTAAGTAATATATTTCATGAAGTTAAAAAATATTTAAAATTGATCAAAGGATTAGCTTTTTATAATAAATTTGATTACACTTCAATAGAAGTTCTGTCTCTCTCTTTCTGAGATAGAGAAACCCGATTAAGGAAAGAGAAAGTGAGGAGAGATGTATTTATAGTAATTTAATGTTTGTATTAAAAATTACAACAATGCAAATATAAGTTTGTGCCAACAATCCTTTGGGAATAATATATACTTATACTGTGAAAATCATATATAATCCTTTTATAAAATCATATAATTCATCCTTAAGCAGCATAAATAAATAATTAAATAGTTGATCTTAGGATCAGTTGCCTGCCTAGCTCATTGAGTCAAACTACCTAATCGTTCCCATCACCTCCTTCCATTACAAACGAGCCAACTCCTTTCTTGCCTTCCTCATTTTGACTTCAGCTGTGTGCTTTATGATGGAATCTCTAAGGATCTTGAGTTGAGGCTTGGTTAAAGTGCACGATGAACTGTTTCCTAAGATTCCTACTCAGGATCCCCAGACTTTCATTGTGCAACACTACACCAACTAGGGACAGCCGTAACCTTCTGTCTATCGCTAGTATTTCCTTGGATCCATCCACTTCAATAATATCAAGACTAAAAAGGCCCCTTACCTTTACAATCTTCTCTGATACAAATCGGCCATAAAATTCCGTTATACTATACACTAGGTAATTATATGCTATATTTAATCAAAATCCATTTAGAAAGTGAAAAATCAAAATCATCAAGAGTTGTTCAAGTTCAGGCTGAGGTTTCCACACCAGATACTTAAATTTGTAAATGATTTAAAATACTTATTCATAAAAAGTCCATTTCATTTATTTTTTAAACCTGCCAGCTTGGTTACTGAATTCAGGACTTAGCACTAATTTCTTAGAAACTCATTAAATGATACTGAAAAAAACTACATGATATTTTTTATCAAAATTACTCTGATTTATTTGCTAAACTATCTAAGCCACTAAAAACCACCTTTCAACAAAGAAAGTTAATATAATAGCTAAGATATTGACATAAAAAACCTATTAAAACTCAATCTCTATTACTGGCTCTCAAAACTTATATTTTTTTATTGCCTTTCATACTATGTTTGTCTTACCATCTTAAAGGTGTACTTATCCATGGGGAAAAATCAAAACTTAAAATCTTCTGAACTTTAACCTGAGCAACCACAAAGACAAACAATTGTTCTGTACCTGTTTGAAAGTAGAGCCTTTTCCTTTGGGCTTGACGGATATATTATTGGTGAAGAATTACTGGCAAAAACTTATATCTAATTGATATTTCTATATCTAAAGGGATATGATTTATTTTTCCTATAAATGTCAAATGTGTTATCGAAGCAAATATTTATAAAAAAAAAAAAAAAAAAGGATATCAAATAAAAAAAGGTTGGATACACATTTTTTAATCACAACATATTTAAATGTATACTAAAAACTATTTTATTAGGTACCCACCTATTCAATTCAAGTCTTCCGCTTCTAACAAATTCATCCTCAAAAATAGATGGTTTAATAATGAGCCGTCCATCGCTGACAGAAAATGTTTGTGGGTTGTTTTCAAAAACAACAAATTCATAATTCTGAAACATTATTCATTTATAAAATGATTTAATTATATATTTATACAACCATTTTTAGAGCATCATAGTAAAAAGTTAGGAATCCTTTGATATGCCTCCCAATCGCGGTTAGCATACCTCAATAAGGGGCCACCATCTCCAGAGAAGTGATGCAGGTTGAGAGCCCAGAGATATCAGGGGTGCTCATCAAGAAGACACTGTTGGACCATGATGGATTGGAGTCACTTTTTAAACAGCAATTAAAAAAAAAAAATTTTAACAAATAAAACCGCTTAAAAGAATAAAAGGTACGCTGACCAGTGCAATACTTCCAATTGCACTGGAATAATACGCACAATGAAATACCCCATGGTCCCGACAACAGCGAGCAAGACCCATGAGGGAAACCTGTGGTAGGATTTTTTTTAAAAAGTACTGCAATGGCTTTACTATATTGTGTGGTTCATAATATTTTATGTTATCTTTTATTTTTTTGCCTTATATACATTATCTGCATTAATTTTTTAGCTCTTGAATTTTTAGGAGCATCTCGTAAACCAATTTTCTTATCATACTTATTCAGAACACAACTGTTCAGTTCTTCCATGATAACTTTTACCACATCATTGCCAGTATGAGAATCCTGGCTGAAATTTTAGATGCCATCTTCAGCTGCCGTCACACCCAATTACATTCTCTTCTGGCAAGACGATAACAGCTGTGGGGTTTGCCTTTATTTTCGCAACTCTGAAATCCAAGAATCTCATCCTCCACCCCCTCATTGAATACTTATTCACTTAAGTTTCAAATCATTGCAAAAAAATACTCTATAGGACTCCAAGTGGCTATTACTACATTTCCATTTTTTCCAATCTACCAAAACCTCTTGCAGTTATGTCTTTTATCAAGTAGAAAGAAAATAATTTTATTATAATCAGTAAAACCCAACTTAATGGGGCAATGCAACTATAGCAAGTTGCTTAGTACACACCATACTTATCCACCTGTTGGGAAATAGTCAATATATAATTATATCTTTATTTCTTCATGCATATGTTGGCCTGCTTCTCCCAAATACTCCCCCCTATAATGAAATCCATGAAAGTCAAGTATCACAATTATCCTCATCAAGCTCTATATTACTTCTAATAAACATAAATAAAATTAATTTGTTTAAGGTGTAATTTTCATAATTCTACATCATCCCTTGCATGAATTAAATTTGTATTGGTTCTTGCAATGGGCGTTTGGGGCCCGTTTGAGGCTCAGCCTCAGGTAGGGCCAAAAAAAAAAGAAAGTTTTGGCAATGGATTTAAAGAGAAGTCCTCATAGATTTATATCTAGTAAAAGAGCACTCTGCACCCATTAATTTAAATAAAGTTGTAATGGTTTTAAGCAAATTTCTTGTCTTGAAATTTCTTTTGTCTGAGCCCTTCTAAGAAATTAGTAACCAACTTGGTTTTTGAACTCAGGATTTTTCCTAAAAAGCCTTGTAGTTCATTCCTTTAACTATACTTTCAAATATTATCATGTTATTTCCATTTTTTTCATGTCTGCCAATAAAAATGTCATTTAATTAAGTGCTTCTTAAATTCTGTGTAGTGGGTTAGTACTGAGTTTTCCAGTATTCATTTTTATTGAAACTTAATTCAAAAACTACTTGGCAAAGCCTCTTTCTTCATGGAACTCCTTAAGTCAAGATTCATGAATTTGGAATAAAGGTTTAAATTATCCTTTCTAATTGAGCCCTTACTTAGTTCAAGAGGTAAAAAAGTTGATTATCAAAAATATTAATTGTTTTATAAAAAGTTAAAAAATCATCAAAATGATGAGAGAAAGATAAACTAATAATATGTAAAATAAAGATAAATATGTAATATAACCAAAACAATTTTATAATTATTTAAATGTGGAAATATATACTCACTGGATCGGAAGGCATTAGTACTTCATTATTCCATAATTGACTGTCGAGGCTGATGCCATCGAAAGAATCATGAAATAATCTTTCCCCTTGGCACACTGATCGTCCATTTACTTGCGTATGAGATGGAGTACAATCATCTCTCTTATTTCTTCGAGAGTGACTGCCATGGTCAGCAGGTATGACTTGTAGTACACCTTCTTTAGGCTCAGCTACATCTTTCACATTCAGATGTCTACTTGTTCCAAGAGCTGATACTGCAGTGTTTAACAAAAAAATACTGTATATTATTTATAAGAAAAAAACTGTCTGGAAATTTACAGTTCATGGACGTTTGCTTTTACAAGTCACAGGTGAATAAAAATGAATTTAAAGTTTTTTTTTCTCTTACATTCGACCCTAAAATAATAACAAAAAGTTATTATGTAAATAATAATTTAATATCTTTAGATAAGTTTTTTTCCTGGAGAAGGCAGCCTTCCACTTGTAAGTTCAGACCCCTGCATGATTGGGAAAAAACAGATTTTAGATCTGAATTCAGCTAAACAAAGCCACTGTACCATGGGAATTTTTGTTGCAAAATTTGTTTTGGGTAATTTTATTATAAAATAAAAGTCAGTTTGAAAACTGTTAGCTAAGAACTTTATTGCTAATTTCAATATTAAGTTTGCATAAGAAATTGTCTGAAGTTTGGAAAGAACAAGGAACAAGGAAAGACCACTATCTCTTTCTCAATATAGCTCTAGCTGATCTCAGAAAATAGACTGGGAATTCCAAAATGCAATCTCTAACTGATAACAATTTTCAAGATGATATAAAATAATTTTCAAATTAAATGTTTATTTAAAAATATACTAAATTTTAATTTATTACCTGTTAATTGTTCATTTGTTTATTATGAAAAATATGTGATTCAGTTTACCAAATAGAAATAAAATAATTTTTTTTTTTGAAGGATGATTTGATGCAAGTTTTTGTACATTTTCAAGCAAAATCTATAATTATATATTCATTATAACAGCTGCTTCAAATTTTACCTATCACGCGTCAAATAACATACTATATGGACAGGGAAAAACTAGGCACGACAAATTTTTGTGAAACAACATAACTACTTATTATAAAATCATGATCATGACTGTTATGTTAATTTCTACTTCAACATTACCCAATAAACATTGTACAAAAATATAAAAAAAAAGGGTGGGAAATACTAGGTAAGTAAACAATTCAAAAATAGGCATGCTTCATACTATTACTCATACTAAGGATTGTGCAAATTTACTAAAAAGAGATAGCATAATTTTTGGAAGAAGAAAAATAATTTTGCTTCATTGGCTGAATTATGAAGACCAGTTGTCTTTGAAATGCTCCCCCTTTTAAATTTGATTTTAATGACTTACCCAGTTTTTGTGACCATCGATACGTATTTTATGTTATTTGATAATGAATGCTAGGCAACTATAATTGAATATAAAAAATTTCATCAAGTGGATGCTACTTGAAGAATATCTTGTTCAAAATGTCAATAAATGATTCTTTGTTTTTTAAAGATCTCATTTTTTAGTAGGAAGAAGTTTACCCTTACCTATTGTTTAAAATTATTTTTTGTATAACTTAACTTAAATATAAAAATTCTACTAAATATAGAATATTGTGGAGAGAAAAAGGAGTTTTATTAAATATTATTCATCCACAACTCACCAATAACAAATTAATGATAATTGTGGTAATTAGGCCTGTAATTAAGTGGGTAATATTATTTGCAATTAAGCACTTATATTTCTAAAATAAACTTTAATTTCAAGTTACCTGTAAAGCAACTCCAGATAACAAAAAACACTTCCATATTACTGAAGATCAAATGAAACTGACCTCCAGGAAAACAGGAAAGATTCCACCACTCCATCCTTTACTCCCCACTCTTGATATTCCATCTGCTCTTTTATTATTATATATTTTAATATGATACCTTTTGATTAATGGAGTCATTCTACATAAAAACATCAGATATACTGCGGCATAATATAAATAATTTTAAAATTTTTCCTTAAGATATACCTAGAGATATCCATATGACTGAGGGTGCCAGATCTAAATTTTACTATTAGATGGCAGCTTTAGAATGAGAAAAGATTGATGTATCTAGGCTTTGAACTTATTGCCCCATCTCCTTGAAACTTTCAACGTAAATACAGAAATGGATATTTAATTCTGTTTGCTTCCTCAATTTTTTTTTCAAGTAAGACCATAGAAATTAAATAAAAAGAATTTTAATACAAAATATATTTGTAGAATCATAAATGTTGCTAACAAAAAGCAATAGTTTTATAAAGATATATCAAACAAGCTGAAATTTTAAATAAGTGCTGCTTAAGGTAAATATGTTTTTTCTTCAGAATTTCTTTATGTGTTTCAGTTTCATTTTGGAGTTGAATATTGAGTTGACTTTGGAGTAACAGTACCAATTCTATTACTGACAAATATTTATTGAAGAGCCTGAAAGGAGTCTTTCACATGTCTGTATGCCCAAAGATGTTGGTAATAATGATTTAATTGATCTAAAATTTTAAATGTATATTCCACAGCCCCTCAATTATGCTGATGATTTGTTGTAATAGAAACATGGAAGGTATGGAAAATAAAATTAAACGTGAAAAAAATAGTTAATTTTTAAGATTTCTTAAGTCTCAGCTCAGAAGTTTCCTAAGATTTAAAGTTCTGATTTTTTCCTCATAGTTAAGAAAACATTAAAGATGGTAATCTAAAAAATATCTTTAAAATAAATTAAAAAAAACTAAATTTTAAGAAGCAATAGTAGAAATAGTTTATTCAATAAGTTCCAAGTCGTTTTAATAGGTTTTTGTACTATATATATAAATTTTAAACATTTACGATTTTTCAGGACCATTAGTTCAATAGGCTTGGTTTAAAAAATAAGTATTATCGGTCGTAGATTTCTCACAACCATTTAATTAGAAGCTATGAAGAAGGCCTTTGGAAACCTCAGCTGTAAAATGTGACTCCATAAACACGGATAATACATGAGTGAATCTACGAGCCCAGGAAAGCCGATGTAATGATTGGACTCACAAGGGAAAACCTAAAAACGTGTATAGCTAGGCGCCCAAGTGAAAGCCAGAATCTCATTGACACTATTTATAAACAAGACCTACCCACTAATTGATGCATTGGAAAGAGGGATATACTAGTTTAAAACCAGTGTTATTATGACCTTAAGAAGACTTTTCGGAGCAGAAATACATCCAAAACATTTATTATTTTATCGAAAGATAAATATTTATAAATCCCTGATCAAATTGGTACTGAAATATGATAAAGTAGGGACGTGGGCTCAAGCGTTAGGAGTTTGAGAGGATTGTTCCGGTGGTTTGTGTGAAGGTGGTCAACGGAGAAGAAGTTGAGCCGATAAACACTGAAACATCGACTGGGTAATAAATTACGCCATGTCGTTAGGTTGATGGAACGAGGAAATCGCTGCTGAGGTCATGCTCGAACGTGCTGAAAGGTTAGTGGTTCGACTGCCAATGAACGATCACGATTGCTTTGGACTGCAGCTGTAGTTAATGACGCATTAGTCCAAGACAAATGAAAAATACGAATTCAGAACGTTGCAGACAAATAAATAAATGAGGAACTGACGGGGTGTTCTGCGTGTTTCTCGAAATTGTTTGTTCACTTTATACTTTATGGTCGATATCAAGTGCTCAAAAATTGAAGTGAACCACATAAAAGAATTTAGATATTAATTATTTTATTTTACAAGGATGATTTGAAATTTGTCCCCAGTTTAAAATAAACTATTTTTACAGCTTACCCTCAATCTTTATATTAATAATAATCTCTATGAGGATTAAATTAATTAAAATTAAACAAAAATAAATTCATTTCGTTAACACAATTGGGATTTAATCACCTAAGAAATCAATATTCGTCTTTCACCATCCAGTACTAATTTAGCCAGTGCAATAGACATTTTTTTAAAATACCTTTACGAAGACTTACTGCTGAAGAGCTTGGGAGGGCTTTGGCTCTTTCAGAGGCAAGCCATTCTCAGCGTGAATTTGGCCGTATGCTTGGTTGTCTCATACAGTTACCGGAAGAGCCTTGTCACGATACCAGGGAGCAGGTACTGCTTAGTGCCCTCATGGAGGAGGCCTAGTTAAAAAAACTAACATTCATCAGGACCGATATTTGGAAACCCAGACCACTAGGCAACAAGGTCCAACTGCAAAGCTCTTTTGAGGACGCAGCAGGGATCCACTTCATGCTTGTTGATGATAATGCTCGAATTCATGGAGCAAGGGTGGTTGAACGTTCACCCGACATGAATCCAATTGAGCATATTTAGTATAAACTCCAACGCTAATTACACATGCTGTTATATGCTCAAATCCCGACATGGGGAAGGTAGTGTACAATTGTTAAATAACGTTAAGAAACTGAGGCCAGATGTCTTTTGATGTAGGCTGGCCGATGTACCAAACCCCATCTATTTGGGATAAGGGTGCTCCGAAGTGCAAGGTCACAAAGGGTCATGAAGAAAAAAAAAGCGTTTGTTGAGTCAGAAATACGGTCCGAGACAAGAAGATATAGACGTCGGGACGAGACTTTTCTGGGCAGTTGAGGGACGGCAGTTGCGGAGGCTGCCCGTAGGTGCTTTGGGTTTTGAGGTTGCTTCTACATTAGACATCGATGTTCACTAGGAAGATTTAAGCTTTATTTGTAGCTAGTATAATAGATGTAATATGTTCATCATTTTGAGGTAATAGTGAAATCAATCATTTCTTCGTGAAAACATTTTAATCCTTTTGTTGTTTTTGGATAATAAAGCATTTTTTCTAGTAAATTCCGTCCATTTGATCACCGCGTTAATTTATTAAAGTAAATTACTTTGGGTTTAGAATCAATTGTGGCCGACTGTTTAGTGAATTGACTATGAATAAGGTATAATTTGGTACAGCTTTACGCTAATGCAATACGTCAAGATTTGAGGAATAAAATCTGTCAGTATTTATCCGTAGTATTGATCCCAGTCTGGCAAATTGCTAAGGGTTTGGAGTCGAAGGCACGCAGCGTTAGTTATGTAATATTCGTTTTTAGCTAAAAATGTGTAGTTGAGTTGAAACATATGGTCAACCCTTCCTTTGTTATTTTACAACCAGCCTAGCCCTCAACTACCTGCATCCAGCAACCCACATCCAAAACCCAACACTTCTCCTTTTGCCTTAGGCAAGGAATGTTCTAATGCTGTAATTCATTAATATTTGTATATATACCAGTGTTATGATTGTTATTCATAATAAAGTTTTCTAAAATACTATCCTCGAACAAGATTATTTAACTGTCGTTTGTCTACGCGAACTGTTAATTGCTACATTGATAAATTGCGTAACCCCTTATCCAAGGTCCTCTTAATTCTGCTTTATAAATTGAAAAATGCATTGTGTTGACATTTTATTTTCAACGAATATGATAGCTTAAGGTTTGATATCTAAGTGTTATTCGTGGCAAACTCTACATACTTACATCGTAAACATTTTCCAACGAATCTACTGGCGCTTGCGTAAAACTTGCGTAAAGGCGTTCATCATATATTTTTTTCTGAAGTAAAGAATTCTAATCCTGCGTAGGTCGACGACATTCCCATAGCCTCAAGGTTACTGACCTGGGTAAATCTCCTACCACAAGACCAGGCACTGTTTAAAAACTCGTCGACTGCTGTCCTGTTGTTTTTTTTTGGGCTCCTTGTTTTTTTTTAAACCAGAAGCCATTTAATATTCATTCTAGTGTCCACCTGTCTACTTTCGTATTTACGTGTCCTCTTTTTTAGACATGTAGTTTTTGTTTCCTGCTTTCATTTCCAGAACTTTTAACGTGAACGGCAGTACTTACGTTTATTCGAATCAGGGGAGATAATTCACCGATCATGATGGAAAATTAAGTTGTTTTTTTAATTGTTACCTTCTTGTTATTATTCTTTGTTTATAAGAGTAATATCGTAGAGGTAGTTTTGGGCCGAGTCCATTCAGATTAGAGAGAGAAAATAAGAACTTTCCCATTACCAGAATAATGGAGAAGGGTCATATTGGGAAAATCCGTGTATAGTTAAGTGGTATTTTTTATCAACGTCAAACTTATCTGTAGTATTCTTCATAGCTTAACCTTTCTCCACTCACTGGATGACTTTGATCTCCTTTTCTAGTGTCATAACTCACTTTCTTTTTTTTTCTGACATTTTGGAAAGATCAGGAAACTCGGAACAGGTCTAAAGAAAATCTCTACTAAGACCAAATGGTAAATTCTACTGCATATACTTTAATCTAGAAAACCAAAATAAAGGCCATTAACATTATCCTGGCGATTCTTAAGGGAGACTTAGTGCCTTTTACCAACTGCCAACTTCAATAAGCCTTCCCTCTTCCTTCGTGCCATGGATTTATTTATTTCCATCAGCTTTAGTGTTAAGGGTACGTTTGTATGTAAATGTAAGGAGTTGAATTGGAAAAAAAAATAGCTAGGTTCCAAAGGAGAACTAATGAAAGAGTTGAGGGTCTATGCGGGGTTATCTGAATAGTGGTCATATGGAATTGACAGGTAAATCATCTAATTGCCTTCCATCTATCTGAACCCTACTACATCCCTCGTCATACTGTAAATCGACCAGATTACCCCCCTACCAAAATCCGGGTAGTCTTCAACACTTCGTGTGCCTCATCTCACGGCAAGTCCCAAGGATCTTCTGTTTACAGTACCTAAGCTTCATGCTGATATTTCCTTTCTTCTGTTAAAGTTTCGTCTGCACCGATTCGTCTTGGCTGCCAATATCAGGCAAATCTATCGACAAATCCTCGAACAACCTGAGCAGAAGAATTATCATCCGGCGCATCTCTGCACTTGACCCAATGCAGTCTTTAAGGCTGAACACAGTTACCTATCGTCTGCTCCCTACTTAGCCCTTCGAGCTCTTTAGTAATTAGCTTTTGACGAAGGGACGAAGTATCCCGCTGCCAAGTACGTCCTGTTAAAGGATCTCTACGTTGACGACCTCCATACAGACAGCTCATCTGTAGCAGTTCATTTGCGTGAACAAGTCCAGGATCTGCTCATGGGGGGTGGAGTTGAGCTGCGCAAAAGGGCAACCAATCATCCTCTTCTGTTGCAAGGTATTTCGTCTGATTATTGCCATGAGCTTTTCTTTGCTGATCCTCTTTTTCTGGATCGTGGTCCAGGACTTAAAATTTTGGGACTGCTGGAATCCAACGTCTGATTATTTCTTCTATTCCGTCCGAATGTCTAAAACTGCGCTCACTAAGCGCGCACAGTACTCAGCCAAATGACAAAGTTTTTCGACGCGCTCGGTTGGATGGCTCCAGTCACCTTTTCTTCCAAAATCTTCCGTCGTCTATGTCAGCTTTATATAGATTGGGATCAGGTCTCCCAAATGAACTTCAGGCCTCGTGGTTGGCCTTTCAGTCTCTACCAGACTTGGCTAATACTAAAATCCCCCGTTCCATAGCCAAATCCCAAATAGTCCCTGTGCAGTGGCTTGGATCCGAGGCGAAAGTCACGAATGGAAGTCTATATACCACCCAGTCTCTGGTAACAAGTCATTTTTAATACAATTCAGCTTACTGAGCGTCACGAGGATTGCTGCCTCGTAATATACATCAGCATTCCCCTCCGGTGGGACAGACCTCTTTAGCTCTCGTCTCTTCCATTTTCTTGGTCACTGTCCTCTGTTAATTTGCCTCACACTGATTGTGTAAATTTCGAAGCCAAACCAGCCACCACGTTAGTGCTCGCAACAACTACAACCGAGCCATCTTTCAACGAGCGTTTTTTCTCTTTTCTTCGGCTGAAACGCGTCATCGCCTTTTGTCGACGTTTTGTGTTTAAGGCTAGTCATTTGGCTCCAGCTCGTTCTGCTTATCTTTTATTTTTATTGGTCCGCAAGAAGCAGAAACCTGTGGCATTCATCTGATCCAAGCTTAACATTTCGCTTAGGACCATGAATCTTCATATGTTTATCGACGAGCACAGGTTTCCCCGTGTTGGCGGTTGTCTATCCGCTTCAGCCTTGCCGTTTCAGCACAAAAATCCTGTCTTTCACAAAAGCCGTGCTTTTGGAGTTGGCAATCTGAGTTCTCTCTTCCGCTTTATTGCTGCTTACTGTCGTTTCGTTGCAACGCGATTTCTACGGAAAACGGAACTAGCAGTTATATTCAGAATTTGGGGCGTTTGCTGTCTCCTCATCATCAACGAAGTCTTTTTGTGGCATTGATTGCTGATTCATTCCACCAGCTAGTCCGCACTTCGCACTTCGGGGGCTTTTGGGAGGCCACAGTCAAGTCTGCAAAGCATCTTCTGATTCGAGTCATTGGTGAGCAACAATTCACATGAGAAATATCTCACAATTCGTTTTAAACAGATGCTTAGTGATTATAGTATTCAATTTTTTTAGTTGCATTAAAAGATTTTTATTTTAATTTTCTACTTATTCATACTGATCATTATTTTATTATTCACTAAATCTGTATCATAAATGATGAATCTTTTAATATACTTTCCAAAATTAAAACTGTTCTGAACATTATATTGACTTAATTAATTGACACCAAGATATAGGCTTTTTATTTCTATTTGAGATAGTAAACCTTTATAAGTATGTAGGGGTAATATTGAAAACAGCTTAGCTTGAAAAAACTTTTTGAGGAGAAAATTACATAGGCAAAATTGATTGATTGAAAAAGTAGATCGATCAGCTTCACTCTCTACAAAATATACTGTATTTGATGCAGTCCAAAGGTTGAATGTGTGTTATGAGGAACAGGTTTGGCGAAACAACCAGTATTATGAACTAGACAGAATTAATAGATTTTTTATTAAAAATATTTTTAATTTGTCCAGAAAATATTCATTATTTTGAGATACAGGGAGAGACCCACATTTCTATTTTACCCATTTGCATGTTTACTTACTTAAATAAACACATTTATGATTATTATTATTGACTATTTACTAAATGCAACTAAGTAAATATAAATGTAACATTTCAATCCTAATTTAATGATAGATGAAACTTCAAATGAAAAATAGAGAAGAGAAAGGAACAACTCAAAACTTAGAAGCACATAAGAATAAAAGAAGAATTATAAAATGAAGGAATAAAACACTAAGCCTGTATACAGGGAACTCCAAAGGATAAATCTATCCTAGGAAAATCGATAAAATGTATATAATCCTACTTTTTGCCTGGATATGACTATGCATAATATAATTTCAGCACATCATCAGTAAAACAAAAAAAAAAAATGTGAAAGATAGAAATGTTTTAGGTTTTGTTTTGAATTTATTTATAATATTAAACTAGGTAATTGGAAATAATTACTGAAAATAAGGAATCTCAATAGAAAAAAACAACAGATATTTTATTGGATAATAAATAACATTATCTATGTACATTAACTGTATTTAAATAATAAAATTTAACCAATACTACTAAATCACAGAGCATATATAGTGACATGTTCAACTTGAAACTCTGATTTTGCATCGTTCCAAGTGGGCTGCCAGTTGCCTCTATCTCGCCAAAAATTTACCATACCCTAGAAAATAAACATTAGAAAGAGCACAGAAAAAAATACATATTGTGTTTTTCAAATAATTAATTGTACTATGATAATAACTAGTTTGTAAATATTGGGCATATAATTTTATTGGAAAAATGTTTTTAGAAATTATTTATCACATGAAAAATAAAATAAATGGTTATAAATCGGACTTATTTTACCTTAACTGCTTCATTTCTCCAAGGTTTAGCATGACCACCGCTGATACAATCATCGGGAAATTCTTTCATTCCTCCTACTGATAATCCTAGTGACACATAGAACTGAAACAAGACATAGTAATTAAAACATGTCAGTGAGATTTAGTAAAAAAAATCTAAAAACCACAGTGAACAAAATGGATTTAATTTCATCGGGTATAAAAATAAAATAATAATTCCAATATTATAAGAATACTACATTATTGGAATATGAAATTTATCCTCTACTAATAATTCTAAGGAAAGGTTCAAATTTTATATTAATTAATTATTTAGGGGCTTTTTTTATGTTTTAAATGTCAAAAATCAGAATTTGTCGATCTACAAACTGACAACAGAAAAATTTATCTTAGCCCAAAAAAATTTTCTCTTTTTTATTAACAATAAAAATGTTCAATTTCCTCTCTGAAGGCAGTTATTTATGTTACCTAAGGGTAGGACTTTATTGGGTAATATAAATTATAAGCTTGTATGGTTGAGGTTGCAAAGATTCGTTATATTGTTGGAACCTATATCCTATATACAGATAAAGTAGTAGGGCTAGATGAGAAATAAGGTGGTAGGGGCTGGTGGTTTGGTGTGGGATTGGTTTGTTGAATGGAAAGGCAGGATTTAGCAGCCCCGGGTGGGACAACTCTGCAAGCACACATGGTCACAGGGCAAACTAATTAATGGGTTTGTAGTAAGTATTTTTATATATCTGGAAGACCAGTCAAAACAACCACTCCTAAAGTTATAGGAAGAAGAAATGATGATGTTTTAAAGACTACATTATTAATTTCATTGGTGAGTGTCCCAGGAAACTAGGGAATAGCTGATGACTTTAGGAAAGTAGTATCTGCCTACAGCGCACAGACTTGGAAAGTTACAACAAAGAGCAAGTAATTGTATCAAATAATCATCCTTAAAGTAAGTTAAGTGTCAAGGGATAGTTTGAAAGATAACGAGAACTGCTGCAGGTAAGCAAACACCACCTTTCTACAGATCTGCTACTACAGAGTAATATGAATATTCGAAGGGTATCCATATATAACCTGGGTAGTCAACAAAATGATTAAGTCTATTCTGTGCTGAGGTAAAGTTTTCAATGTTATGTGTCTGCTATGAAAAATGTACCAACTACCAAGTTCTTGTCATGTTTTTAATATTCTGCTGGAGAATTAAAAACATTATTATAATTTAAAAGTAATCAATAATCTGTGAGATGCTCAAAAGAGAAATTAGCTTCAATAAATAAGACAAAAACATGTTTTTATTAAGTGCTGGAATGGTATAAGATAAAAGCATTAACCGAGTAACAATTTGGCCTGGAGTAGTGTGATTTTAGATCTCACCTGGGAAACAGTTATTTTATACCCTGCCTAGAAATACGGCATAAGAATAACCAACAGATTATTTACCCTTCCGAATCTTATAGTGAAGGAAACAGGAGTGTTAAACCAAATAAACATTATTTACCTCTTGATCAAAGGGAGCAATGGAAGATCCTTGGGTCCAAATCTGTGATTCATCACTATTGAAACCAAGAATTTCAGAAAGCTGACCACCTTCGGCTGGCATTAAGTCTTCCTTTGCTTCATTATCGACCATGAATGATATGTTCTCTACAATCATAATTTTTTGTGAAAACATTAATTACAGCATAAATAATTTAACTATTAAAAATAGTAATAAATTATTTAAGTCAATGAAATATAAATTAATAAATGTGTGTAAACCATGAGCACAGTTACTTAAAACTATTGTCTGATGTAGTTTAATGTTATTAATCATAAAAAGCAACAAATAATTTATTTTTTCAATGGTATAAGATTTAACACAGCTATAAGAATTTTTAGCTTATTAGGGGTTTAATAATTTCAATTTGGTGCTCTCTTATGATGCAGTGGATAGTATAACTATTTTGTGAAATGAAGTTGCTGGGTTCACATCTCTAGATGGACAGTAAATTTATATAATTTTCATAGTAGAAGAGTGTGGCTCCCAATAGAATAGCCAGTCCTGTATATAGGAATAAATAAATAAATAATTAAACGATAATTTCAATTGTTTTATGAGTACTAAGGTTAGAAAAATCGATAATAATTACTGTTAGTACCATCTATATGTGATCACACAAAACTTATATTTATGTAAGAAATGATAAAAATCATAATTTTAAATAAAATTAAAAAAAAAATACTGGGGGTCTTAAGATTTTGACAGGCTGTGTATTCAGAAAGCAATAGTCTTGCATATCTATTCATTGCATTCTACATATTATAAATTCTATGAACTTTATTGTAATTAACTTCATTTTTTAATCACTACGATAATATATAAACTACTGAATCAAATAATTTTACCTGGTCCCCAAATCAGAGTGTAATTGTGGAATTGACGATACCATCCTTCATCATTTTCTCTGAGAGCTGACCTTGCTCGCACCTTGTCACCTGCCCCGATGATTATACCTGACTCAAGCTGACTATTACCGATCCTTTCACCATTACGAGAGGTCAAATCCCTGTTACCTCTAGCCATTGCAAGGCGAATTCGGCCAGAATTGTATGACGGTCCATAGATTTTTCTTTTTGGTTCCAGCCAAATTTCTGTACAGATAAATTTTCATAAATATACAATAGAAGAAAGTGACCAAAATAAACATGGTAATACATTTAAAAGAATATGTTATGATTATAATGAAAAAAGTTTGTTAAGAGTGCTTCTGTATGAAGGGTTTCATTGATGTAGATACAATGACTCCTCCCCGTTTAATAATTGTCACAAATAATACAAACGAAAAATCATTGAAGTGAATCCATAAATAAATTACATTAATTAAAAAATAAATAAAACCATTTGTCAACTATTATTAGCAACATTTTAATTTACTAGATTGTAAAGCATCTCCTAATTTTCCTTCAATCATTTTTATCAACCTTTATATAAAAAAGATATTTCTAACCAGTACAATATGATAGGAAGTAATTAATGACCATTTATTATTTTTCATGGGACTCTTTTATTTTTAGCATGTTGCAACACTAGCTTACTTTTGTAATTATATTTCATGAAAGTCCTAACATATGATACTTATTATTGATCATATCAGTGACTTAAAAATTACCTATAATCTGTATAATTCATTTTTTTATGTACTGGCTAGTGTTTAATCACTGTTTGCACCATTACCATATTAATTACTGCTTGCTGCAATTGCTAAGAGGAACTATGGAAAACTGCCCAAGCGGTTGCTATTATGATAGTGAACTCAATTAACATCATACACGTAAATGCCATGTTCCAATTTTCTTGCCTTAGGTGTATTGTGTGCTTTTGCAGCAAACCGTTAGAGAAGAGTCAGAAATTTCTGACTATTATTTATTTTATTATTCTCTTTTCTTCCTTATTATTTTTTTTCCATCCTGCCTAGGATTTTCCATTTTTTTCCTAATGTATTATGAGAGCTCAAGTTTTACCAGCATTTTCCTCAGCTGTCCCATAAATGGAAGAATTAACACTTCAACCTGGACTGTGTCCCACACTGGCAAAGCCTATTTATGCAAAAGATCTCGACCAGTTGCTGTTACACTCACAATAGGAAATTAGCAAAGCAACATTTGACAACATTTAGACCTCTAACATTTAATTCTTACATTTCCTCTCCATCCACTCAGAAAGATTCCCTTTGCAGAGCTACCTAAAGATCTTGAAGTTGCACCATTATGTTTTACATCCACTCCATCGTGATGATATGTCCTAGGCTGCCCCAGATACAGACAGACCTGAAGCACTCACACTGCACCTCTCTCGTACTTCAACCACTAACCAGTGAAATCCCATGCAAGTGATGCTAAAGATTCATGACTTCTCCAATTCCTTTTTTATTTCCACCAAAGGAAGTCAATCCCACTGAGTTCAAATACCTTTTAAGTAATAAGTAGCCTACCTTTCTATAAATCTCCTGGATATGATCTTCTCACTGCTCAGAACCTTCAACAACTCCTATCCAAAGCAATAGCATTCCAGACCTATATATTCAATTGTATTTTTAGAACTACCTCGATCTACTTGTTTGGAAATATTCCAGTATTGTCTTCTTTCAGAAATCTGACGACACCTAATGATCCCTCAACTTACCATCCTAAAAGCCTTCTTTCAAAATGTTTCAAAAAAATCCTATTCAAACTCCTCCAGCCTATTTTTGAATCCAAAATATCTCCTTCTCTGCCAAAAAGTTTGGCTTCTTTTCAAAACACTCCAATCCTTAACAAAGGTTCCACATAGTTGATCGTATATCCTGTGTACTTAAAAGGAAACTATTGCACAGGTACTTTTCTGGACTTAGCTCAAACTTCCAACCTGGTATGACACACAGGTTTCCTACCTTTTTCTAGCCTTTCAATGCTATCTGTCAAACCGATTTTTTCAAGTCTGTTATGGCTCAGAATATTCCTATTATTATCCTATTTAAGGAGGAGTTCATCCCTTTATAATGATTTCCATATATTGGTCCAGCTCATATGTTGGAGTTTTTACTTCAGACAGGTTGTGTGAGCCTAAGATATGTATTAGGCAATCTTCTATCTATAATTATTATAGTTCCTATTTATGATTATAGTTGCTATTAAAAAGTGGTGTGTTCTGTCAACTCTTAATTACGAATAATTAGAACCACCCCCACCACAGCTGGCCTGCCTATATAACCGCCCTGTCTTAGGGCAAACGACAGAACATACAGAACCGGCACTTGGAATACTGCTCTCTCTCTCTCTGCACTAGTGCTTGCTGTTCTACTCAAACCATGGCCTTCTCATTCAACTATCTCTGCATCTATCTCTCTCTTAGCCTCGCTATGTTTTAATCCGGCGTTGTCAGACCCTACACCTTCCTAGTGGGAATCTCTGCCTTTGTCTCACTAAAACTACCACCTCCTTGGGAGAGACCTCTCCCTCGCAGACGACAGTTGCCGTGGCCCTACAAACTTTACCTAGTAGCGTCTCCCATGGCAATCCAGTCTGTTTCTCTCCGGTTCACACTCGCCTTTGGGATCCGGACGGTTTTCGCCTACCCATAGATACCAAGTGGGAATTCGCGATCATTCCAAGACCACATAAACTACCTATAAACCTAATCTGTTCCTCTTCTCCTGAACATAGTGCTTTGTCGGGGCACACCTAAGATGTTATGGAGTCAGATCAAAGTTAATTAAGCTGCCCGCCGACTAGGCCACCAGCAAGGGTGAAAGAACACAGGTCCATCCGTTCTATCTCTTTCTAGGCGCTCACCGGACGGCGGCTAGAGGTTGTAGTGACTCTAGCCCGCGGCGGGCGTCTCCCCCCCACATTGGGGACTCACACATCTGTGAGCCCTACATGGTGTATTTCCACACATATTATAATATAGATTGTAATTAGTTAAATTTTATTCAGAGATGAGTCAAAACATACAATTCTTCAAGCACTAGATAGAAGTGATGTATATATATAAGAGTAAACAGAATCTTTATGAGAAAGTATTTAAATGAAATGTTCAAAACATTACTAATAACCGGAATAGAAAATATTCTAATATAATGGAATTGAAAATAATTCTTAACCTGGAATAATCCAATCACCCAGTGGTAATTTTGCCCTCACCAGGACCTAAAACAGAAACAATAATTAACACCTATTACATCAAGCTCAGTAAACTTCAATGATTTCATCATTACATTTATTTAATTTGATTTAATTATAAATATTAATAAACAAATATTATAAAATAATTTGTCATAAAATAATATTATATCATTAATTGTTTGAAATTGTCATTACCTTATTGATGGCTATTTTAAATAAAGAATAAAGTTGATTTTTTTTACATCTACAATTATTGGTGACACAATATTTATATAGAAAAGAGCATAAGAAAAAACATACTTTATGCAATTTTTAGTCTAATTTATAAATTTCAACTGATAATCAATGTACCACCTTTCCATATTTGAAAGTGAAAAAATTCTTTGTCGTAATTCTTGCTGACTGGATTGGAGGAAGAATGGAAAATGCTTTGGCTTCCCTTGTACATTCTTCTGTATGAAGGCGTCCAGTGCAGCTACACAAACAAATTGTGAGTGAAATTATATAAATATATAATAAATAAATATAAAATAAATTATAAAACACATTCAATTAATATTGAGAAAAATACAAGTTTTTAGGAGAAACAGTTTGTATCTGCCCCTTTTAATAAAAAATTAAATTTTTATTAGATAATGCATTTCTTTTCTTTTAAGTTTAAGATTAGTAGTCAGCATCAGCTATTTTCAAATAATAGATAAAATCTTAACTTTATTACTAGTTTTCAGATAAACAAATTTAATTTTATAGAAACCTACCTGTTCAACTCAATTCTTCCACTCCTGACAAATTCATCTTCGAAAGTAGAAAGTTTGATGTGGAGGCGACCATTTGAAGCATGCACCGTTTGAGGGCTCTTATCAAAAATTACAAATTCATAATCCTGAAATATTCACTAAAATTAAAATCAAAACATACTCTTTTTTATAAATTGGGCCTTAAACAATATTCTTAAATATAAAAGAGTCTCTTAGTTTCAAAAGCCCACTTCTCAACCATTAACAATTTCTTTTTTTAATGTAGTATATTATTTCCCAAAATGTCCATCATTGTGTCCCCCTTTATATTATAAACAATTTTTTACCAATTGTAATTTACATAGCAAATAAATTGTGAATTTTATTTGAAAATACAAACAACAATTATTCAATATTGGAATATTGTACAACCGAAGAAGTTATGTATTATTTTCTGTTTAATTATTCAACAATTTTTTTTTATTAGACACATCTTTAATTGAAAACCTATTTAAAAATAAAAATTAGGAAGGCTTGTATTAATTTGATAGTGGTGGGTAAAACTAATAAAAAACAACAATAATAAAAACTCATGAGCAACAGTTAGATTATTAAATTTACCTAAGACTAACAGTTAGTAAATAAAATTTACCCATGACCAACGGTTAGTCAGTCAGATTTACCCATGATTAACCATTAGAGATTTATTAAACAATAATAAGTTTTATTTATTATATAATATTTTAATATTTTGAGTTTGAGAAAACTTTAGTTTTGATTTTTTATAATGGACTAGCAGTATTTTTCCCATCACTGGTTGTAACTTCACGTTTATGTTGTTAATTGGACAATATTAAAAATTAATTATATTCTAGAAATTTCTTAAAATTATTCAATTACTTGTAACTAAAATAATCAAATAACAACTGAAAATGTCTGTTTATTTATTTATATCTTCATAGATTTCTATTAAGGGTTGAAAGCCGGCTATCCAATAGAGAGAGCCACCCACTTCTAAGATCAAGGTTAATCTTTAGTTTGATAACTAGATATTTTCATTTGTTGATGGTCAGTTTCTTAAAAACATTCGATTTCTATCTGATCATTATGAATATAGGTACATATTTTTATTTAGTTTGACTTGAGAATATCTACCTACTGGTTCAGAGGGCATGAAGACTTCATGGGTCCAAACATTAATGTTGAGATCGTTGCCAAGAAATGAATCATGGAACAGCCTATCTCCTTGGCAAACTGTTTTGCCATGAACTTGAGTGTGAGACCTGATGCAAGTTTTGGGAGGAGTCGGTGAAGCTTGTGGCCTTCTTGTTGTTCTCCTTGTTGTTGGCGTCACTGTAGGGCGCTGTGTTGCTTGAGAAGGAGGTCTCTGCCTGTCAGCGGGTAATTGTTGTGACCCTCCTAAAGACAACACTGTAGCTGGTGGTTGAAGGACTTCACTGCTTACAGGTCTTGTTGCTACTATTAGGTTCGGTACTTCAACATAATACAAATTATCAATTAAAAATAATAAATAAAAGAAATTTGGCAATGTTTAAATATTAATAGTTATAGATAAGTTTTTTAAATTCAATACTTATCACTGCACTGAATGATAAAATTATCCAAATAAAATATAGACTGACTATTATGGGTTTATGATTAAAATAATTTATTTTGGCATTTTTTACATAGCAACTTTACTGGACTAAATTTATGACTACAAAAAAGGAATTTTTGAGAAATAATATTAAAAGTTTTTTAATTTCACATCAGAACATTGGAGGAAATTAAAATCGCTTTTTGGTGGTAAATGATTGATTTATGTGATCCTACACATATACTGATATATTTTTAGTCATTAACCAGTCAACAGACAACTCTTCACTATCTCAATTTATTTTTTTAGTTTAGTAAGCAATTATTAAGTTTTTCGATTTGTTTATTGAACCAGGGTCTGTTCAGTTCATGTGACGAGTGGAGTAGGGAGGGGTCTACTCAGTTAAAATAATTTAAAATTTCATGCCAATAGGAAACAGAAGAAACCAGCTGTTACCAGCTGATTAAGTATGCAGCCTTTTAATCCCTGCAGTGCTTATAAACACAATACTGTACTTCAAAGTTACACCCTACCCCTCTAGTCACTGATGCCTATTTTTTCTACAGTGGGTTTTTGTGGCTGTAAAATACTTCCATCACTGGCAAGGAAAAGTTGGTGCTCATATGCACTTCATGCAAGGCACTTTCACAAGAAGTGTGGGATTAGGGAGAAAGGTCCTAAGGGGGTAAAGGAGATAAGGAAGTCATGGTGTACCAAACTATCTCACTCTGTACTTAAAGAGATCAGTGAGTTGAAGGTAACCATAGCAAAGTAGTAAATCTTACCTTTAAGAATAAGGCTAGGTTAAAGGAGGTGGAGAACCAAGCAAAGTAAAATTAGGGTTTAAGACACTTGCGACAAGAAATGAAGTGCTGTAGTCGCAAGTTAGTACACTCAAAGTGAGGCTAACCTGCAGGGGGTCCGTATAAGGAGAGCACCAGTGAAGGCCAGGGAAACTCAAGCAGATATTGTTGCCTACGTTGGTGGTAGCGTGAGGCATTTAATAATTTAATAAGACCACAAAAACCTGAGGGAGAGTGCGAGACAGAGAGGGGACAATCTGTGTTCCCCAACCATCGTAGCTTGCTTTGTCCGGCAGATGGTCCATGATAATCTTATCTTCATTAATCGACACATTGCTAGCGATGATGGTGCTAGAGTCTACTTCAGTGTAGACATGTTTGCATAGGGACCAACATCTGTACTGGCAGGTGGAGCAGAAAGGGACGACCAGTAAGTTCAGATTGGTTTAATTAGCCAGGGGCGAGTGCATATGTTGGGACTACAATTCCCTCCATGTTGTTTCAAAGTCCCATGGGTGTATTTGTATATACCCTAATGGATCCATAATTATCCATATGAGTTGTCCAATGTATAGTAATGTTATTTTTAAGGAGTAATTTGAGATAAAGATTATTTTAGCATATATAATATTAAATGATATTAAGTTTAATTTCAAACAAGAGAAGGTAACAGCTGGGAAGTTTGTCAGTAATTGGAATAGCTGAGAGGAACACTGGGATTCAGTTGTTTAGAATTTCTGGAGAAGAGAGGTGATGATGACGATTTGTTGCAGTTTGCAGATGGTCAAACATATTTGGTATGAGGGCCATCATACTTCGTATTTCCTCATACACCATAATTGCATATTGGTAGAATCTACAGGAGACCATTGAGGCAGTATTATCCTTGGAGCTCCTGGATCAAGGAAACACGGTACTTGGGCTGGAGCAAGAAGAGTCGAGACGGAAAATTGTTAAGAACTTAAATACAGTATATGTCTAATTTTTGTTTTATTTATTTTATATAAATGTTAAGTTGTAAAGGACCCTCCTGAGGTATAATAAATTATAAATTAACATTTTTTTATATTAGTAAATTGATAAAATATTAGAATATACTTGTATTATCCATTGAAAATTGTCATAATTGCAAATTAACTATCATTGTATCTTATGATATGTAATAAATCAATTAAATTGAGTTATGTACCATGAGTTTATTCAACAACAGCTGCAAGCATGTTCATCTTATCATAAGTGATAATTATAATTACTTATAACCTTGTGATTTTATCAATCTCTATTCAATATTATCCCAATTATTATTATTATTAAATAGCAAATTTAATATTTCTCTTTTTACCCCAATATGTCCATATGATAATAAAATTTAAATTCATCTACATCTCATGAAGAGGTAAGGCTGACCTAGGATGTCACCATAGTCACCATTTCACTGCTTTTTATTCAAGTGCTTACTTATTTATCCCAAATACTTTCCTACCTGACCTAACCCGAAAGCAAAATCCAAGGGAAGCCGGGAATCGAACCTGTGTCTCCACACTTAGAAGTCAGCTCGCTAATCACAAGGCTACTAGGACGGTCAATGTAATAATAAAAAAATAATAATAAACAAATAAAATGACAGCCATAAGAAATTTAATTTGAATGATATGGTCTGACCACAGGAGTTTGAGATGATTTGAAAATGAGAGTAGGCATTTTGAATGTGGAACTGTTCCACCCCATTCGATTAGGAATATGGTTATGTGCTATGTTGCAAGTCATTTTCCGATTTAAAAGAAAGATGCCAATTGATTGAGAGAAAAGAAAGATGGTTATCAGCAAGAGTAGGAAACCTGTCTGTTGACCATAAACAGCTCTTAAGAGAAGCACTTAGTTTGTTTGTGAATATTGTTTTTAAACTATTCTTCTAATAAAGGAGTGTTCAATCCATTCAAATTATGTCAAATTTAGCTAATAAATTTAAATTAATTAATTTGCCATTTCCAAATTAGTATCTAATAATAGTGTGAATGATAGACAGTAAGGAAATATCATTATTATTACTGTTTCTAGTATGTACTTCATTGAACTATAAGTAAAATATTTTTAACTTGAAATGGAATTATAATGATACCGCTTAAGACTGCTTGTGGAATTGAATCTGTCGAGTAGATAAAGAGGCGCCAGTTTCCTCCACATCTTCGTTCGCCATTTGGGCAGGTACTGTAACACTCATTTTCACCTGTCTCTTTTTCTTTTTCTGGGGGCCGGTTCCCACAATGGCATTCAATTCTATTTTTAAAAAAATACAATGTATTGTAGTGATAAAAATGTGTATTTTTTACTTAATGTGAATTTTATGATTTGCCTAATATAAAGAAAAAGTAAAACGTCCATAGGAGATTCTCCAGGCATCCTTGATGGAGTGGAACTGATGTAAATAAAGATGTTCATTCAATTAATTTTATTGTTAATCTTTACAAGCATGTCTAAGATTAGTTGTTGAAGCCAAGGTTTAATAAGAAATACTGAATAATTCTGAAACATTAATATTTAATATTGGTAAATCTGAAGACTTACCCAAACTCTACTCCCGCATATTTGTATCCTAGATGCTTGCATATATTCATACATCTCTTAGGGCTGTTAGTATCGGGTAAATCAAGATGAAAACCTGATAAGAGTCTAAAACTTTCAGAATCTTCGAAACAGCCGATCAGTTTCCCATCTTCACTTTCATCTAAAATACAATTAATTAAACTTAAAATCTCACAGTATAGAACCGTTATAAAGTCTTTAAAATGCTTACAAAAATGACAAACCTGGTATTGAAGTTTGGTAGACACTATTACGCCATCCACCACCACAAAGAAATCTTGAGTCTCCAGCACACTCCATGTCACAGTCGCCTTCATTACTTTTGGGGCCAACTGGTTCATCCCCACAGAAACATTGATTCCTGACACAATAATTACTCATAGAACATGATTTTTTTTAAAAGTTCAAGATGGAAAAACATTTCTTCGATAATATTTCTTATTTTGGATGGTGTTTATGTATATTAAATATCACAAAATGTGAAAAATAACCTTCTATATCGATTTTTACTAAAATATTTTTTAGGAATGGTTTCATCCATCTATCAACTCAATCTATCATATCTCTTTAATTGTGAGACTAAATATTTCATAGGAAATATATACTCATTTCAACCAGGTCCCTATATTAATATATTTATGCATATATTAACCTTTTTTTGACCATATCTTGCTTGTCTTCAAAAGGCATCTTTTTAATTTAGCCCCTCATTCTAAAAAAAATCATGTAAAAATATTATAAATTTACAAAATACCTGTTAGCAAAATATTGTTATCTTTCCACTACGCATAAAGACGACATGTGTAGTACAACTTTAAATAATTATTGTGATATAGATTTTTATAATTTCTCCCAAAGTCATTGCTTAACATTATAAGTACACTTTATAGAGCCTTATGTAGATGATGGACCAAAATGAAAACTATATGATTTAAAGAGGATAAAAGCGGAGGAGGGATGAATTTGATAATATAATAATATAATGTTGACAACATTAATAAATTAAAAAACAATGAATAAGAAGTGAATATGTTATGAAATAGTTTAATATATGAAAGTTATATATTACATTTAAGGTGACTAAATTTAACACATTGTTAATTTTCTTAGAAAGGACCTCTTTATAACAAAATAAAATAGAAAAAAAACATCAAACACTTTTTGTCAGAAAAAAAACAAAAATAAAATTGAAAAGTGAAAAAGTATCATCTTTACTTAGAAACTAAATAAATGAAATTAAAATATTTTTAACATTTTAAATTAAAGTTATAAATTTAAGTTATCTGGTAGAAAGCTACCAGAGCAAGGAAGGTATTACACTATAATACCCACTATAGTTTGCATATGAAGCAGCAATACTCATGTGTCAAGTCGGAAGGACTACATATATAGTCAATCCTAACAGGCCTAACAGTGAAATTTAAAGAGGTTGAATAAAAATAAATATATTAATTTTGGAGACTAAAACTAGTTTGAATAAATAACACTATCCATCTCCAAATTGATAGTTTTATAACATAACATAATATGATATTATAATATGAAAAAATATTAATTAAAAAAAGCGTTATTATATGTAATGCTTCTTCTTAATGGGAATTGAGAACTATGTGCCAAACTCCTAGTAAAAATGTTCGTAAACATTTGATTTATGTTCAAATTTTCATATTTACTAAAAATTTTTTTTAACATAATTTTTATAAGAAGTAATAATGCATTATAAAGATATGTTAATTTTTAAGGCTAAATAAGTAAATTATTACTTGTTTTGGACCCCAGCGTAGCGGTAACCATTCCTGAAGCAAAATCCCACACATAACTCTGGAATCATTAATTTTGTCTCAGGTCCCATTTTCCCCCTGAGTGCTCTTCTATTAGAACCATCATCAGCAAAGCATCCAACATAGTGTGGTTGTACGTAGTTAACTGGTTTATCAATTATATCGTAAACATTTAATCTATTATTACCACCACAATTTCTTGAGTTGTCTCCTGCACATGTCGTGCTACAGTCAGAGCTATCGGCGGAGTGTACGAAAGATGGCCTTTCTTTGGAACAGTAACATTCAAAGCTAAAACAAAACAAAAATCCTATAACTGCACTTCTGAGGACATTAGCAGCAATTGTTAATAATATTTGAAATCTTGTCAGGTCACTGTTATAACCTACTGTACCACACACTCTGTTTTAAAAACCCTCTGTTATTATAATAAATTTATGTATTGAATCCTTAATATGAACAAAGAGATTTTCAGTGAGTGCCTTTCCAGTTTGACGAATGAGTGAGATTAAAGCAAAACATTGTAAAGTAATATACTGTTCACTACAAGATGCACATGACCTGAGAATACACACTTGACTTGAATTTTTAGCAAATACATCTGTCTGAAGAATTAATTCTAGAATGTAACCCAATCAGTTCAGAAATTGCTTTGTTAAAATAATATTATTTTGAATTTCACTTCCATGATCTGATTTTTTCTTACTTTTTTATATCTCATCAAATAATAATTACTACTATCTTAATTTTTAAGTTTTGTATTCCACACCAAAGTTTAACTTATAAATGTATAGTCCACTCTTAACCCACCTTCCTTACTGAATAAAAAAAATTTACCTGTACTGCAGCCCTGCATAGAGAAAACCTTTACCCTTGCAGAACGAAATACATTTTTCTGGTGTAAGCGTGTTCTGGAAGTTCTGTTGGGCACCGCTCAGAAGGCGGGCCACTGTTGAAATTTCTTTGTAACATCCAAGGTGTTTTGCAGATTCTGAAGCTACAACATTAAAAAACAAATAAATGTATTATATATTAAATATTATAAATTAAATTATGTACTAAATATATGCATAATTTAATTTATTTGTGAAAAATGAAAGATTTGTTATCATAGGGCGAGTCAAAATCTGTGAGTTTTTTTAGGTTTCTATTCAAATCTAATTATTACTAACTCCTAATGCAGATGGAGATCTCCTTCTACAGCTTCCTTAAAACTTCTAAATTGACAGAACAAGAGTGCCCAGAGCACATCTTATTAAACGTCTTGGCTTATGCTACTTAAAAGACGCATAATCTACTCTGAGAAAGCCTTTTCAATCTACCTACTTACATAATTCTACTAACATAATTCACGATCAGCAACGGCTGTCATCATTTTTTAGGACTGCAGCATTGAATTACCTTAACTTCAAAAATTTTCTAGCACTTTTTTTATGTTTATTTAAAAGGCTCATTGTTTTCCTAAATAAATTTATTTTTAGATAGATGTTGCCACTAAAGTGGTAGGTATTAAGTGGTAAACAGCAAAGATCTGATTAAAGGCTTGGCAGTTGTGTAAACAAACTTTTTTTTACCATGTTAAATAATATAAAGGATTTGGACTCACCTTAGTATTAGGAGGGTGTCATAAGCATAATTATGCTTCATTTTTCTAGTAAGCTAACATAACAGATGAAAGGAGAGGTATGGGTATACTTAACAAGCTAGGTAACTTTAGCTTAGGAAATGTTTACTAAAGAAAAATATAAAAGTATTAATTTACTCTGTTAAATTTGACACTGTGAAACCATAAATAAAATTTTCAATTATAAAAATTTTGCCACGGTGAAGAATGTTGCCTATCTTAAAATGTATATTTTTTAACACAAAGGAGATTGTATTAATAAACTTATTACCAAATCAACATTCATATAATCAAGTGAATTTAATTTAAAATAATAGCATAATTAAACTTTATTTACTTCAATAATAATTAATTGTTATCTTTAATTTTAGCTTCCTAGTGTAGTGAACTGAAAAAGATATTTTACATAAATTCATTCTACATGAGGAATATACATTATGTTAATCATAACTAATAATAATAATAAATATCTCAATTTATTTATTTATTTTCTCCACACTATCTATGATTGTTTTTTCCTTTCATTTTAAGAAACAAGTTAATAGTTTGCATGTATGTTAGTTTGCTACAATTATTGTTGCAATATAAAAAAATAAATGATATTTCTCAGTTAATAATTATAGAACTAGGATAATATTGTTCATTTTTTTAGATAAAATTTTTGATAGAATGGTCATAATATTTTAATCTTTTAAATTATCAAACAAAAATTAAAGCTTATAATAATCATTTTTCATCAGTTTAAAGTGTTAGATGGGAAGATAATTATAATTGAAAAAATAAAATGGAATATGATTTAATTAATTTATGTTTAGACAATTCTAACTCTAATTCTAAATTTTATTCAATTCTAAATAACAATTATATCTGGTTAAGAAGAATGGCATAACCAGAGACTTAAACTTAAACAATTAGTGAAAGTTATAAATACAGGGAGAGCCACCCCTATTACTAAGTAACAGAAGCATTAATTGCTCAAGTTATTTTTAATAACAAGTTAGGGAATCCCTATTTAAGATAAAGATGTTAGGGGATTTGAGCAGGTTATTATGTCATTTATTTTTAAGTATGTGAAAAAATAAAACCTTTAACACTTTAAATAAATTATTCAAGAGAAAAATTCTTTGTATCAGCTTCCAAACCTGCTAATTATATTATCACTCAATCAAAAACATGGCAAAGTCCAAGAAACTAGCTGACCTTGATTTTTATTTTTGTTACAATTATTTTGATTATATTCTGTGAACATAACAACAAAAGCTGATAATACCAGGGGATGTTATCATCTTCAATTTACAATATGTTATTTTACAAGGCATTCAAATTTATTACAATTTTATTAAAAATCAGTTAAAGGTTTTAAAAGTATGGATGATAGGTGCCCGATATATTCTAAATCTATAGCGTCCCACAATATTTTTAATGTCTCAAAGACATGGGGGCTTAATTGTATATAAAACACTTTGTATAATTAATTTTACGCACTTACGCAAACATTTATGTGTAATTAACAATACGCGAACTTATGGATCCTAAGTACGCGCGAGGGACGACGTGGAACTGTGTGTTACTATTAAAATGTTACCTGTTACGAGCACTATCACTAGGAGCTGGGCTAAGTCGAAGCGCAGACTAAGTCCCATGTCCGTTCCTCATGAGGGCAAGAACTGTCCGTCCGTCTGTTTTGACCTCAGGCTGACGGGATCCCTTCTCCCACCTCCTGTTTCTCCTTCTAGCCCCCACTCCGCGCTTCCTGTTTGGCATCTCCCGTCGAAGTGTTTACCCGAAACGCTCTTTCCAAACCTAAGACGATGTTTTCGAATCATGACTGACTCGGGAAGAGAAACAATTTTAAAAGTCATTTCAGTCAGCCCTTACGTACTGACCGCCCTGCATTTTCCTTTCGTTTTTGTCTGCCTGTTATCCGCTGAAGCAATCGTAAAAATGATCGATCTGAAAATATAAATGGATATTCAACGAAACCTAAAAATATTCTGAATAGTTTCGGGTTGATGTACAATAAACAAAAGCATGTAAAACAAATTGGGCCCTTAAGATTTAACAAGTATCATATCGAAATTTATTTGGTATTTAGAGTTCATTTTTTTTTTTTTTTTTTTCTTCATAGCCCCTCTTAATTTACAGATAATTATACATAATTATAGATCCTCAGGTGAATCTATTCACAAATTATTTTGTATTTCCTGTAGCATCACTACATTATATACAGGTTTTGTTATTTTATAGAAATTATATAATCGAATAAACAAGCATAATGATATACATTATACGTGACTAGACTAAACTGACTAATAAAGGTGATGGGGCTCACCTTTTTGATCAACCTTAAAACTAACTTACATACTAATTCTTATCCTAATTTTTTCCCGACAGTCTGTTGCCATCGATGCGGGAGGGGTGGTGGGGTCATAGTGTTAAACACTGGGTTTGTCAGGTGCTGCAACGAGTCAAAAAACTTAATGTGTTTCCGGTGGATGAACTCACCCACCGACGGCACACCAAGCAACTCTGGTCTCCTTTCAAAGCGAATAAATCTTTCGCCTTTTACTAAAGGTTTAGAGTTCCGATTTTTCAGATGTTTTTATATGTAGAAAAACGCGATTTTTAGTAACCGAGATGGTACATCATACGAAATAAAGCCTTTTAGAAAAAATAATACTAAGTACTTTTCTATCGCAATTTTTCCAAGTAAATCATTAAGAAACAGATGTGGAGGCTTCAGTCCAGCCCGTTCGTCTTGGGCAACTCGCGATATTGTTTCTTTACTTTCTACAATCTTCATTTCATTTACATAGCTTACCTAAGTAAAATTTATTTCATAATCTATATAAACAAATTGTATTCGGTAAAAATGAAAAAATAACAAACGACAGAGATAGATAGGTGTCCGAGTTTGGACCGTAGTCCCCCCACATCAGTTTCATGAATAGGAGTTGCATATTCAGTGCAAATCGAATTGTGTGTATAAGCATTATGAACGAGGTTTCAGATCACAATTATTACTTCTCCGAGCAGGCTTTCAAAGTTTTTTTTTTTTTATTTCGATGTTTTAGCTATCTTTTTATTTGTTGAAAATATGATATTCAGTGACTGAGGTAGTTTAATTAATAAAATGAATTTGTATTTTTGATAAAACAAAAAAAATGCGGTGCACATTTTTCATGAGTTTTTTGAGTGATGTTAGTTTCTCATTAAAATTACCCGGGTTATTCAGGATTGATAATTAAATTGAATTTACTTTCGCTGAGACTTCAATATGCAGTCCACAAAAGATTGCCAATACAAGGTGGATTGAAAGTTATGAATGAACAACGCTGTTTAAATGTGATTATGTTAATGAGTTGTTGGTGGTTTTATTTATAATGGGTTTCACATTACTAAATAATACATCTAGGCTAAATATATCACATATTCAATTAGTTAGGTCGTTAAAATGGCTATTCGCTGGAAAACATGTTTAGGTTTGGTGTCGGAAATTTCCAGCTGTGTACAATTGTAGTTAGAAGGCCGGTTATAATAGTTAGTAGTTAGATGATGCCTAGTTATTAAGTAGAAATACGAGAAGGGAGGGGGAAAAAAGAAGCCAGCCACCTAGATCAAAAAGGAAGACTTTTTTGACATTATTAAATTTAGGCCTTAACCAACAATAATAACAGTGAAATTGAATCATGAACTATAAATAAATTTACTAAACATTAGTTCTTCATTACACATATTTTTTTAAATATAAATTTTTATTTACATAATAAAAAAATATTGTAAATATTATTTACAATAACCAAAGTAGATACACTAGGTAAAAATGTTCCGGGTACCTTTTACATGTTCAAAAGCTTGAGCACAAAATAATTTTAACATATTACATTACTACGTTAGTGTTATAATACCTCGCTTCCTATTTTTGTTTTCTGGTCGTCGGTATGTCCGATGATTCTTCATCTATAATGCTTTTTCTTGAAGCGGCCCCCAACACATTATTATATATATAACTTAAACACGCAGTATTAGTAACGTTATACATTTATACCATCATATGGTTGTTACTGGACCTTACTAGGGATTTAGAAGGGACCCATTACAATTCCATGAGTTTCTTTAGGACCCAATCCCAACTTTATCTTTCCATGTTTAGTATCTTGGCCGTAATTCTGTATTTAATATCTATAAAAATGTTTCTCTCATTTGAAAAAGGAGGAATGGGGAAAAATAAAATGAAATTATTGGAGTGAAAGGGACCCTTTTACTAGGTGGGACCTTCAAAATAAAAAAATTGTATCCAATCAGGGCACATATTTGTTCAACATTGTTTTAGAATTGCCAGAACATCTTTTTTCACGTGCGCACAAAACCCTCCCAAATTTCATTGTTTTTTTTTCGAAAACAGGAGTATTGAAGACATAATATATTACAATAGTATGATCATAATATCATAGGATTGGACAATTGTTATAATTATCCCGATTTGGTTTTGAATTGTTCACTACTCCAAATCAAAATTTAAAAACAAAATTTAAAATTGTAACACCAAAAAGTCCGATTCCTAGTTGTAATTGCTACCAAAGTTTAATACCGATATTAGTAGAATATCAAAATAAAAATATAGCGATGCTCTTTGAACATTTAAGCAAACTGAAAATAAATAAGTCAGATAGATTTATTTGAAGATAACTGACTCTTTAAAATGTAAACAATCATAACTGAGTTTATATAATTATGAGGTGCTAGCACGTGATCTTATTTTGTATATAGTCACGTGTCTATAATAGTATTTAGTATCGTACAAAGTACAAAGGAATCGACGAAAAGTAATCAACGATTTATTTTTGATAAAGTTGGTTTTATTAACTAATAAAGCGCAGACAGGACAGGACAGATTAAAATCAAAAATGCTATGCAACGAGTCTCAAAGTGACCAAAAATGAGTTCTTAGGGCTATTATCGTGTGACCTGATCTGATATTCTTGAGTTTGATCATCAATTTATATCAAGAAAAACAAATAGATTCTTAAATGAAATATGTTACAAGGGCATAACATACCCCATATAATGTCGCAGAGCTACATTTAGAAATAAGGTCAGCGTATAAATAATAGTGATAAATAAAATATACACTGCTCTTGACCGATGTAAGGTTAAGTTCAACAAACGACCTTAGTGCTTCCTCGGAAGGCGGTGTAGACTTCATACGGAATCCGATCACTTCCCACTTAGTCACATCTGTTCTCAGATACATCTTGTCCAGGGAAACCCACTGGATGTCTCTTCCTTGTAAATGTTCAATGTTTCAGTGACCCTGCAACAGGACAGCCCCACGATATGTGATTAACATCGATATCACCGAGCTGTTGTATCATACAACAATAATAATGGATTCCGTAACCTTGGAGCTCACCGCATCTGTAACCGGTTAGTTCTTAGTTATGTTCGATGTAAACAGACACATATTAGTTTTAGTAAATTTTCTATATCCGAGGCCAGTGAGTTTCTAGAAGTAAAGCATTTTTCTCGTAATATTTATCAAACAATCTATGCACTTACTTATGCATTTCCGGTTGCCCGCAAAGGTCGATTCGAACTTGCACTTTAGGTTACAAAGTGGAAACAAATTATGTAGCTGAGGAAGTACAGTGACAAAAGTCACATTGAACAGTGAGAGATAAGTGATACATAAAATATAATATTTGGGTTTAATTGATAATGATAATGTGTCATAAAGGTTCGCTTCCATGATTGTTTTGTATCGTTCTTTCATTATACAGTAATACTTCGACAGCCTCTACCATCATCGTCAGGTGCTAAACCTTTTTATACCTACCATTCACTTTTGTACTTGGTTAGTAAATTTTCTAACCGCCCACCCGTTCCACAGTAATGGTGATTTATAAAGTAGGGAAGTAACTTTACTTTATAAAATTTACAAAGCAGAGTTACTGCAAGTTAAAGCATATAATAATATTTTGTTATTAAATACTTTATATCGGATTTTCGCTAAGTTTTGGAGAATAAATCTTTATAAAACAACGTATTGTAGTTGAATATTTTTATTTAACTTCGCATACATAGAAGCCTGATGCAATTACATTTAATTAATTAAATTATTAATGATTGACATCACCGAGGTTGATGCTGTTAAACTAAATACTAGATACCTGGCTCAATTTTTGCAAGGAACAAGAGGAGCAAATGCTGTTTGTCTCTTCCTTGTCGCAGATTTCTATAGTGGTAGTACGTTTTTGGTCCTGTTTACTGACGTGCCTAGAAATATTGTAAACATAAGTAGGACTGAGACTGCAGTCCTGCTAGACTTTAGTGTTAACGAATCCTTTGAGTATCGGTTTAGATCTATCCAATTTTCATATCTTTACAATTGTTGTTTGGAAATTGTGTATGCATGTATCAGTCTTGGAGCTGAGTTCGATGAGATATACAAGATAATAATTTTCTTACATTAAATTATGAAGCTAATCACTTATGTATGCCGATCAGCATGAACCCTAGGCTCTCATGATTTTATTTGTAACAGAGGAAAAATAGTTTCAGCAGAAGAGGTGTTTCAAAAACAAATTTAAAAGTCAGCATCCCGCTTACTCTCCCCTATGTGTGACATAATTTAGTCCACGAGTGGCCTTTTTTTCTTTCACCCATCATAATATTTATAATTAACCAACAATTAATAATATTAGTATTAATAGTATTAAGGACTTAATGAAATAAATTGATAAGCATATCGAGATAACTTATATACTTTGGATTTGAGACGAATTAATGCTGTGGTAAGTATATATTTTTCGGTCAGCTTTGATAATAGATTTCAAGTCAGGAGTTGTGAGCTACACTCTGAAGGGTTTCGTTACGTCTACGTGATTTTAATCACAGTTTAATGTATTTTTGTTATCCAGTCCACAAAAGATACAACATATTTAACATTACGTTAATCAAGACTTCAAGTTCTTTAATTTTATAACTACTTAATGTCCTGGAAAAGCAATCATTAATTTATTGAATGCAAACTGATTTATTAATTAAATACACTTATTCAAGTTTTGAAGAGTTGGCATACATAAAAGCTCGTCAGAACAAGATATCAAACACTAAACATTATATGAAATACTCCGGCTGACTTTGGGAGACGTTTATTTTGTCAGTAATTCCATTCCTAAATACATTTGGAATAGAGAATGCCCTAAATAATTCAGCGTATGGAATTGCTTACGAAGAGATGAATGCCTGCTACTTTCTTCAGGTGTATTTTTCGACAAGAACAACCTATCCAGAAAAGACCTTAATTTTGTTTCATCACGATTTTTTTTTGTTTTTCTCCTCATATTAAATTCATGTGATATGTTTACAAATTGGTCCAAATAAGTACTAATTAAATTGGTCCAAATAAGTAAATAATATTTTAGTATTTCTCATCACAAGTCGTTATTTAGAATAACTTCATGTACATTGGCATTGGTGTGATTAATCATTCTAATGACGATCGTTAGTTTTGACAAAAATATCTCCTACATTCTATTATGATTAGATGTATTTCCCGTACTCTCTTTCGGCCTTCACTGCCCACTAGCGGTGACGTGGCTGCAGGAGTAGCGTGGGGGATATCCCAGATTCTCTCCTCCTCCATCCTTTCCGGGAAGGGAGGATCCATCGGTTATGCATACACGTCTATAACATATGAATGTATATAGTAAATACTGTATGAATGAGAGAGTGAATGCCATATTGTAAATATGGCATGAAAGAGGTAATTTATAATAATTATCTATTACCCTTTTAGGACATATTATAATTGTCTTCAAATAAAGATTTATAAAAAAAAACGAACAGTGCTTTCGCTGGCGGAAGCAGCCCACAGCCTGAAATTTATGTTAATCAGTTGAATAACATAGACCTGGTCGTCGACCTCCACCAATACAAGTCAGTGAGGTACAGAACGAGTCCCGGCTGCCCCTTTTCCTGGTTTTTGCTCCGCTGAGGACAAGTCCAGGGTCGATCGGCATTCCTTCCCCACTAATATTCATTATTTTTAAAGCCAATAAGTTACTAAAGGTTTGCCGGGTTTGGGGATCATTTTTAGTTTCGTTGTTTTTTTTTCTGTCCATTTACACTGAAGACACTTCTGTTCGACCTATAAACATAACATTTTATTTTAGAATCCATTTTCCAAGAAAAATATTTTCAACTCTATAAAAACCTTAGTTTTAGTAGAGTTAATTATTTAATCATTAATAAATTAGAAATATGTTTCTATAATTTTAAATAGGTTATTGAATTAAAGGCCTTAAAGTCCTGATTAATAATATGTATTATTTACTCAGATTATATTAAAATCGTGTTCACGACTTTATCTCAACACCTGTTTTACTTAAAGGGATGATATCTTGCATGTTCTTTACTTCCGATTCCCTAGTTACGCAAAAAATAAAGTGCGATTGTATAATTAATTGCTGAATAATAAAAATACGATCATATTGAGTAGGGTCTACGATTAAAAGTCTTGACGTCCTGATCGATAATATGTATTATCTTTTGGGGCTTTTATGGTTTATAATTTTAAAAAATAAATAAACATCACGTGTTTTTTGTTTTAGAAGAATGATATTTTGCATAGTAGTGTCAGTTAATACCCCTATCATGCTAAAAATAAAATGAGCCGCACGAAAGACACTAAAGGGTCATCAGTTATATATTTTGTAATAAAAAAAAGAATTAACATTTTCTATCTTATTGTATAGGGTATAAAAATAATGGTCTACCTCCTGATGAATAATATGTAATATATGTTAGGAGTAAAGAGAACTATAATTTCACAAAGCCATTAAAACTATCATTTAAAGAGAATCGTTTAGCTCTGCGTTGAATACTAAAGTGACAAGTGAAGTGGTTTTGAGGATCCCCCCCATAAAAAAATTATCAAGCCCAGAAGTTGTGAAATACTGATGTATAGATACCTTTTAATCATTTCAATAAAAAAATATATTTCTCTTGTGCTGCGGTAAAGGGGGATAAGTACCTTTTACCCTTGAAGTATTGATAACAGTTAAAATAAGTATTATAATAATAATAATTAGTAATAATAATAATAAGCAGTAAAATAAAGTAACTTCATATTAGTGACATGTTTCAGGAACAGGAGGCGTAAGTGAGACATACGTGTCCTTGAATGTCCAAATGTTTTCCATGGGAAAAACCCAGAACTTTCGGAACTGAGAAGAGAGGACAGGGCGTAATTTCTTTCATATTCGTATTTCACATTCTTCCCATTAGTATTTTTTAGGCAACATATACACAGCTTAGTGTGGGATAACTTGCAAAATATGTTTAAGATTTGTAGACCACACGTACATGCGAACTAATAGACAGAGGAAAGACGAACGCCTGAATAAAAGTAGAGCCACTCCCTTTCTTACGTTCGAATTTCGAAAGTGTCAAAAGTTGTCCCTAGGATTTATTTAACTACGGGTAGATCGTCAGTTAAAAATAAAAGACCAAGTTATTTATATCTCAGAACCAGTTCGCCAATGTCGCGGGACCTAGTGGCTGGATCAGGGCCAAAACAGCCGTTGTCCGTTAAGTCTCATTGAAATTGCTTTGCCTCAAAATCGAAAATGAATCGGCAAATACAAATTTTAAAAAAAGTAGCTATTTTTATAGTAGATTAAACCATCAGGACTAATGTCGGGTTTGTGCAGCATACTGAGGAACGAGAATGCTTACATCACATTGATTTGAAATTTGTAAAATGTAAATAAAAGCTAGTGGGTCTAAGGCCTGGTGCGGTTTTTAAACGTACAATGCCGCAGCGGGGCCGTAGCAATCAAATACACACATTGATTGTTACTAGTACGCATTTGGATGCGAACGAGATGGATGTCTATCAAAGAAAACGTTGTATATTTGCTTACCTAGCACACAAAAAATATATTTTAAAACAAAACAGACGATACTGAGTACATCCATTTATTGAAAATGAATAGAGAAAACAAGATGGACGTACGCCACCGCAATGTATACACGGTTCTTTTATATTTTATGAACTTCAAGCCGTAATTAAGATATCTCACGATTAAAAACCTAAGGATCAGCATTCTTTCGTTGTTTTTCCCCTTTGTTTTTCTAAATAAATTATGAGCTAAACTTTATTATGAACGTTGATGATTCTTTTATGATTTGCATTGAAAATAGTTTTATGACTAACACAAACTGCTTCAAAAGAAAAATAGTTAATAATTTACCGAACTCGATAGAGACACAATATTTTAAAATTTCAGATCTATCCGATATTTTTATCACGATACTAACGATATCGTCTAAATACAATTTTCACCAACCTATTTTACAGTGAAACCTTTCCCGTCTGGCTCCTTAATTATTCGCTCGGTCACGAATAATTTGCTTGATTGTAAGTCACCACAGCAAATAATTTTTCCACGAATACAAAATCTTATATCTAATAATAGCTCACATAATCATGAAAATTAATTTCCATACCCTGACCTACGTTTTGGTGGTTACTTGCATCTGAGGATCAACGATTTGGTTGCAGTTGTAATTAACTTTTACTAAACACTTAACCTCTTATCTTGTTTCTTTCAGAGATTTATTTTATCTAACATTTTAAAGAAAGAAATGTGAATACTTCTATTGAACATCTATTTTATTATATATGACTGCGAATGCTCAGATGATTCTGCGTGGCAGCCACAAATTATTTTTAGCTCAGTGATGTAATTATAAAGTCTGATTAAAACAATCAAAGGAAACGAAAATTGTGCAGGAACCACACAAGCAAGTCCTTGTAGACAATCTTGAAGAGTACCTCATCACCTGCGAAGATCTTGGATCATAATTGGTGCGTCTACAGTACATTCCAAAAAACGCCTCATCGCAAAATTCTGCACAAGGAACATAACGGACGTTAGTTATACTTATGTGAATAGAGAGAAGAATTATGGATTTATCGCTGAAAAATTATTGAAAACAAAGTGCACCAAACTGATTAAAAGCTCGAGCACTAAACCAACTTTTATACTTGATAAAATGTCGACTTTCAGCCTTTTTTAGATATATATCTATATATATTTGATTCCAAACTTTGGAATCAACAATACGAAAACACGTTTATCAATTTTCCACTTAAGAGTTTCCTTAGACGTCTGGGCCCATAACCTTTTGTAATGAATAAAAGGATGCAACAACAACCTCGAAACGTGATGAAAACTGATTTATTCAGAGCACACAAAAAGGTTCAGAAACATACATAAAAAACAATGTTACAATAATACTTGATAAAATGTCGACTTTCAGCCTTTTTTAGATATATATCTATATATATATATATATTGTTACATTCATGATATTTGAGAATATCATGACCAGCAACCCTTCCAGGAGTAGGGATGAGATAAAGGGCCAGTCTTAGCCTAACAGCCAGAGAGCGAACCAGAGCAAGCTCCCGATTTGGCAGTCACCAAAAGAAGAAGAGGAGAAGAACCAACAGCAGACAGTAACGTTGATTGGATTATACGGAGATCATCGATTGGGTGATATTGATATTGTTTTTTTATTATGGATCCATTAAAAGAGATTGAGCTCAATTTTCATGTTTTTTTTTTTGTAATTAGTAGTAACTATCCTTGTTCAATTGGAATTGAATATTTTTTTAATATAATTAATGTCAGCACTCTATATAATTATAATTATTTGTTATAACCATTTTATTTGTATATATTTCACAATTCCCAGTTTCTCAATTTATTATTAACTATAACATTAGCCTTGATATCGGGCGATTCAATCGGGATAATTTTTTATGTTGAAGACATAAAAACAATTTGAATTAAAGATCTCATGACAGACCTACCAAATTAGTTGAGGTAAATTGATCAATAAAGTAGAAAAAGAAATGGTAAAAAATGAGGTAGGTTACAATATTGTATATATATTGTATTGTATATATTGTAACATTCATGATATTTGAGAATATAGACCAGGAATCCTCACATCTGGTAAGCATATTCCCTTATGCTCCTAGGAGTGGGGATGAGATAAACCAGCAGTCTTAGCACAACTGTCGAGAAGAACGGACTTAGCAAGCTCCCGAATTGGCGGTTACCATACAGGGAGAGAAGAGAAGAACCAACAGCAGAAAGTAACGTTGATTGGATTACAGGAAGATCATCGATTGGGTGATATTGATATTGTTTTTATTATAGATCCATCGGGTGCAACAATTGATGGATACAGCAGTCGCTAGTGCAACCCAGGCCATTATGGCTGACGACGTAATCATGAGAGCCATAGCAAACAGGGTTGCTGAAGTCGTAACTTCTTCAGTGGTAGGACCCTTTTTGTCATTTTTTAACGAAGAGGATCGATCTGCAGATGTTATTCAGCAGCAGGTTGAATCGATCGATAGGAAACTGTCGAGCATGAAGGGTCCTGTAGCACCAGTCGAAATGGAGACTCCAAAGCCGCAGCGGGAGAGATTTTGGAGCGCCAAAGGTCCGAGGAGTGTGCGACCGCAGGGGGATTGGGCTGTGGTAGTAGCTAGCCCTGTGGCCGGCCCATCATACAAGGATGTCGCCTCTGCCCCTGAAGAATCTGCGGCCCCGGTGACCACTGAGGACGAGGAGGGGTTTAAAGTCGTCGACAGAAGACGAAAAAAAAAGAAGAAGAAGAAGGCTAAAGCGCAAGTGCCACAGAAGCCTAGTGTCAGAGATATGGTTACTAGACTCACGCTGACACGTAGGGACCCCAGCGTTGGGAGTAAAACTTATATTACCATCGAAGGTGTCCCGACAGAGATAATGGGTAAACTCCCAGAGAAGGACCCTAACAGTTCCTCCAGGATTGTTAGGGGTACGAAGGCTGGAGGTCTCCTTATAGAGACCCCTAGCATGGAGGAAGCAACGAGCCTGCTCCAATCTAGTAAATTGGCAGGTCTCAATGCCAGGTTGGCCATGAAGAGAGGACCAAGGGTGGTGTTTCGTGGAGTCCCTAGGTCTTGGACGAATGATCAATTTAATGGTGAGGTTTGGAGTGCCATATCTCGCGTGGACCCATCCTTGGCGGGCCTGCCTCAGGATCAGAGGCCAAGCTCGCTAAGGCTGATTTTTAAGATGGAGGGAGGTAGGGACCCGGTTTTTATCAGCTGGGTGGCGGAGGTTACACCAGCCGTTAGGTATGCCCTGTTAGGGGCTGTTGACTTACTTGACTTATGCGCCCCGTTGTCTGAAGTGTCAGGGATACGGACATTCTAAGGCCACCTGTCCCAAGTATCAGGAGTCTTGCAGGTGGTGTTCCTACGAAGGCCACATTGCTAAGAATTGTACGCACAAGGATGAAAACTCACGCTGTGTGAACTGCATCCGGGCTGGGATACCAGAAGAGGATGCAAGGCACCAGGCAGGGGCTGTAGATTGTCCTCAGTTAATTAAGGAAGTGGAATCATTGATCCGCAGAACGAGATACGAGTAAGACTTCGTTTTGTAGGAGAGAGATGCACAGTTGAAAAATGTACTTAGGTTAGGCCGAATATACTTGTTAGATATAATAAAGATAATAATAGTATTAGGTTAGTATAATTTTCCTTTTGTACTTAAGTTAATTAGATATAGGAATATGTAAATAGAATACGGCACTCAAATTATTATTGTTAATAGTTAATAGGATAGTAGACTGTAAATAGTAATAATTAGGATATAAAACTTCCAACGTAGAACATAAGATATATTGTTAAAAAATAACATAGATAGTTGTAAGTTATATAAGAATAGATTAGAAAACAAAATTGTTAGTTAGTAGATAGGGAATACTATTGTTATACTTTATAGCATAAGTTAGTTAGATATAAGTAATGTATAACAGATAAACGAATAAAGACGGTTTCATAGTATTACCAAGGTGCGCTGACTGGTGCAATAACCCCAATTGCACTGGAATGCACGCACCATAGACATCGATAAAAGCCCCTGGAGTCTGCCTCACAGACTCAAGATCCATTAAAAGAAATTGAGCTCAAATTCATGTTTGTAATTAGTAGTAATTATCCTAATTTAAAAGGAATTGAATATTTTTTTATACTTTCGTCAATAATCTATGTTAATTATAATTATTTGTTATAACCATTTTATTTGAATATATTTCACAATTCCTAGTTTCTCAATTTATTAATAACTACAACATTAGCCTTGAGATCGGGCGATTCAATCGGGATAAATTCCTATGTCAAAGACATAAAACAATTTGAATTAAAGATCTCATGACGGACCTGCCAAATTAGTTAAGGTAAATTGATCAAATAAAGTAGAAAGGGAAATGGTGAAAAATGAGGTAGGTTTCAATATATATATACTGAAGCCTACAAAAATTTATTATCAATTTTTTTTACGGGGAATAGATGCCACTACTTTTAATAATTATTAGCCAATGTAGTAGAAATCTTACTTAATCCTACCAACCAACTATTAATTATTAATATTTATTCAGTTCCTGACACGTTTTGGTATAAAAATAAAATAAATGATCCTTTTGTAATTTTTTGTTAACATTAATCTAGAAGGCCATCTCAGCTTTTATTATACATATCACGCCATTATCTTTAACATGAACTAACGCTAATGATTATACCATCTCGACCGTAAGGTTGGCCCGATTCTTGAAAATATCTTTCATCGTATTTAGTTAATTTCTAGATCGGTTCCTGATGGTATAATGTTCTAATATCATGCCTTTATATAATTACATATTGTATAATATTTTATATCATACGATATGCTGTTAGGTAAAATAAAGTGTGGACATTTAAAGCTATTTCTTCACAGAGTTAACTACTCTTCACTTTAACCTTGAAGGTACGATAGCTGATTTCTGGTCTAATTCATAGACAGTATATAATGGCCATGATAATACAAGTTGATTGATCTAAGCAAATATGTCTCTGTTTAACTCGAACTTACTGAAATGATATATCTATGAACAAGCTTCCTTGTATGTGCTGTTGTATGGTGAAACAGAGCTCCCATATATGGGACATAAAATAGTTCCAATTAGTAACTCCTCTATTATTGGCTGAAGATACGCCAACCAATATGTATTTGTGATAGCCATAAAAATGTAATAAATATAAATGGAGGTTTTCATTCAAGCGTTTTTGTAAATCTAGTGTTAATAAATTGAAAGGGGCTACTATTACTATTACATAAAAAATATAATAAACCATGCATGAATGAAAACAATTAACTGTAAAATAATAACGACTTTCTAACATGTTTTCTCGGGAATGATAATAAACAAATCGACAATTACAAATTAACAGTTAAAACAGAACAAATTTGTTCTTAAAAATAAAGATAAATAATAATACAAGTAATAAGACGATTACATAAGACTCAGCAATGAAATGTCACCGGCATTAGCAGGGAAACAGCAAAGAAATCATTGGGTCCTGGTCGCTGTCATCATTAAAAATCCTCACTGCTCGTGGGGATTGACCCTAGCTATGATGAAGACTGTCATTCAATACTGAGCAGCATCTCCATCCCTCAGCAGAACCTTATTACTGTTTCCTTCGCACCAGTGTTGCCTTCATCATCAGTTAAATGCCCAAGAAACTCCAGGCACCCACCTCAAATCAATATTCCCTGTAGATAACAGGACCGCTAACTACATAAGATAAATCACCTTATACTCTATTGTATACCTCTTCAGTATAGTCATCAACTATAGGGTGGATCGATGCTTGGATATTGCAACGGAATGGGATAACAATATCTCTTCCAAATGTGAGAAAATGGGTATAACCGGTAGTTGGATGATAAGAACTGCAATGTGGAGAGGACAAAGGTCCCATATTGGCCCTAGTTATTACCCTTCTTGTTAACGAAGTCTAACATGTCGATGAGCGTTCGCCCTTCTGCGTTGGTCCGATAGGCCGTGGTTCGGATTTGCAGTTTACTACGGATTAGTACTAGTCCTTTTAAGCATCTCCAGACAAAAATTGGTCCCTCTATCTATTAACAAGGCAGCCGGGGCTCCGTGGCCCACTGCGCGTTGGGATTAATCCTCGCAATGATGAAGCCTAGGAGAGCACCTATCTTCTCATAAATTACTGACAGTCCACACGGAGCAGACTAAACACAGTATCTCCACCACCCATCAGTGTTTTGTGTGACTAATATTGAATGATCAAAACGTTACATGTGTATTCACATTTATTTATCATAATAACATCACTACAGATCAGGGCAACTACGACTCTAAAATCACAGGCTCCATGAAAATAATATATAACCATACAAAAAGGTAACGACAGTGACCTTATGACTATTAAATATACCCCATACAACATCCAAACAACCTCCCCTTCAAGTCTCTCAATTTATATTTAAAAAAAAACATTTCAATCATTAAGCACCATAGCTGTAGGAACATGATCAAGAAAATAATATAAGCTACACCTATAGGTAAAATACAAAAACAATCACAATCTTAGGATGATACTAATTAGGCCTAATCTTTACTCTTGAAATCTTTTCGGTCGCCTTACCACTCTTCCTGCTCTAGTTTGGAAACCTTCAGGGTTATTCACAATATCATTACCAGCTTCCGGGCGAAACATGTTATCTTCATGAGTTTCATTTAGTTTTTCATCACAATTTTCATTACATTCTAAATCATCATCGTCATCATTATAATTTGTTTCAGCTAAAGGGGGTTTAAAATCTTTATTATCTCTATTTAAATCTGCCTCAGACATTAGTGTTTTCTTAAATTTCCTAATAAACCTAGAATTTCTCCTGTATCTTTTGCCATTAATATCAACCGTATAAGATAGAAAATCTAATTTTTTCACATGTACCCTCGAGCACACAACTTACTAAATTTATTTTGGCCCAGCATAGGTTCCTGTGCAACAAAATTATCAGGAGTTTTAGAACCTTTATTATAAACATGTTTCTCCTTATCTTTTTGCGCACTACTAAAATTATTATTTACATGAACTGTTGAAAGAAGGTCATCATTGCGAATTAGTAATTTGGTTCTTAGATTTCTAGACATTAATAATTGAGAAGGCAAACTATACAAACCTGCCACTGGTGAGCCGCTCTAATTTAAAAGGTACAAAATAAAATCTTGGCCGCTAATCTGGCAGTTTTTCAGCATAGATTTGACAATACCAACATATTTTTCTGCGAAACCATTACTCTGAGGATTATGAGGGCTTACTGTTTTAATTTCTGTCGCCCATTGTTGAGCAAAATTTTGAAATTCTGCAGAACCAAATGAGTTGTTGTCGATTGGTCAATCAGTTCATTGGGGAACTGGATAATTATCTTACTACCACCGAGAACCATCAATTCAAACGTGCGGCTATAAGAGATTGTTGAGCTTAAGAGATGTTGGAGATCGTTATGAAGGGTGCACTGTTGCTGAAGTGTTAAGGGTAGGACAATAATAAGTTATATTTAAAGCTGATTGCCTATTGCAAGTATTAAAATCGGCCAGGTCAAGTAGTTTATATTATCCTCCCCCAAATTTATTATTTAAAATATCTTTAATTTTATTATTGCATTGTGATCTTTAATTTGCTCTTACTTTGGGGATTTGTTTTTAGATCAGGCTTGAATAAACAGGACCTACTTTTTTCATGTTTTTCAGCTGATAATCAGCGTGTAGTGAAATGTATTTTCATTTGTTGTAGCTTGCTAAGATAATTTATCATTATTAAATTTAACATTATCTCTTCTATAAATAGCTTTCATTGCTTCCCATGGATGATACTTATCGCTTATGAATATCATTGCGATTTTCAACGCTCACAAATACGTTTACAGACCTTTTTCAAACTAACTATCAGGCATACTGCTAACAGCTTATTGCTAACGGTTATTTTTACTAGTATATTCGTAACTTAATTATTTTATGTACTAATTAAGGCATGTGCAGTCGTGCGACTTTTGCCGCAAATGTGCCGTGGAATTCCAATACACAATTGCGCGTCAAACGAGCGGTTACGTTCGATACCGATGTATGTTTACCAGAGAACATTTTTGCTATATTGGGTATAAAACGTACATTTGCAAAAGAAATAGATGTTACTGGATACATCCATACACAGATTTAAGAATTTCAAGAGGAAGGTTTTATAGCTATTTTGCGAATTTGCAAGAAAACAAAGATAAAATTTTCAATTACCTCCGGCGAGTGCTAAATCATTTGACGAACTTGCAGTAAAAATTGCAGAGAAGATTAAGTTTCATGATACTTAGATGAGGCCCTTCATACCACCTCAATTGCCTAATCAATAGCCAGCAAAGGACTGAGACATCGTACGTGCAGCGTGCGGCACCGTCATGGCGTAGTGCGGAATACTAGGAAAGATGGAATTATGGCCACGCAATGGCGCCAGAGCTATATGTGCACTACTCCATAGGATCTTATGTATTTCAAGCCGCATTTACGCCACTGCAGCGGCAAAAACAGCATGTGTGCACCAGTCCTAATAGTCTTACCCCGAGCAAATAGTCTATGACTCAAGTAGGTATTAGTAGACAGTGCACTGCCATGGACTCATAAATCGTTTCAATTTCTAATGTATATGGTAACTGACAACATTTATTCCAGTATCAACGAGATCGCTCATGCTGTGGAACAATGGGTTCACTGCATTACATCAATTTGACAGGAGCAACAATCAATTGTTATCGGGGAAGGTCTGACACTCTGACTTAACAGAGACTAACTATAATTAAGAGGCTGTTCCTTCGATAAATTAATTTTTTCTAGCAATTGTTTTGTGTTTAGCCTAATTTCGCCGAAAAGTCAGCTACATTTCACAGTAACAATGCTAGTTAGAGTTGCATTTAGATTCATTTATTTCAATGAGACGGTTACTTATGGTCTCAAAGTACCCATGGATTCTCTAAAAGTGAATCCGGAAGTAACTTTCCACGTGTGCCTTGCCGCTAGGCTCTTGCGACACAAATAATTGGACGTAGACACGAAATCTTTATTTTAACTGTCGTAATCTATGTTTGCCTGTTACTTAACCTAGATACTGAAATAATTTAAATTTTAGCAAAAATATAAATATTAAAATTTTTAATCAATTGCTATTACTTAAATAATGGGATTGTTCCTCTCCTCCACCTGAAAGTTTTTAATGTAAAATAAATAGATACCTACTAGTGGCCTCTCATTTTTCATTCTTATTACAAATCTATAGAAACCAATAAAAGACGTAGTAAATGAAATATGAAGACGCAATCATAATAATTTTTTTTTTACTTTTAACTGAATTTAACGATTATTTCATAAAAAAACTGTGTTACTTTATTATTTTTAATTTAAATTTCTTAAAAGTAGTGTTATTTGTTCAAACCCCGATCTGGGGAATGGAGTATAAAATTATGAAATAGCGTTAAGGGCATGAGGCCAGAGGAAGAAAGGCCGACTGTCGGCATGCCATAACCCCGTGTTTTAAATGTAGACCGACAAAAGGAAAGGGTCCAATCTGTTGTAGATTGTCGTATAAGGGCTGGAGGATTTTACAGTTTACAACGCCTCCTTGTTTGTTCTTGTTACGAAAGTGAGTGCCAGAAGGGATATGGGGCTCAGCAGCTAGGATGGTCAGAAAATAAGTGTGCGTAACCCATTCACAATAGGTTGTAAAAAGGCATATGTAGCGACCGCTAACTACATAAGATAATTCACCCTATACTCTATTGTATATATATTGTAAACAAATGTAAATAACATGAACAAAATATATTTTAGACAAATGTAAATAACATGAACAAAATATAAATCATTGTAAATGTGTTAAGCAATAAAAAATACGGGGTGCCAAGTAGTTACATGAGATGGGTCACCAGCTATCAGTCGCAGGTACCCCACCAGATGAGACTACAGACCCTAGCCACCCTCTCCTAGAGGACAAAGAAGTCACATGCCATTGGTTACACCAATCCTAATCGTTATTGGCTAAGGGCAAGACTTGCCGGGTAATTAAGCCGGCGGTCTAGCCCCTGTAAATCATTCTCTCCTGGCATCTACTCACTGGCTCGTGGCTCCCCGCTGGAACTCTGAAAACCTGACTGCTCCTTTATGAAAAACCTCTACATCTCTTCTATCCTAACCTCGCTATGTTTTAGCCCGGCTTAGTCAGACCCCGCACCATCCTAGTGGGAATCTCTGCCTTCGTCTCGCTAAATCTAGCACCTCCCCAAGGAGACCTCTCCCTAGTGGACAACGGTTGTCGCGGCCCTGCAAACTGTCCAAGAAGTGTCTCCCGTGACAATTCAGTCTGCCTCTCTCCAGTCCACACTCGACTTTGGGATCCGGACGGATTTCGCCTACCCTCAGATACCGAGTGTGAATTCGTGGCATTCCAAGACCACACAAACTACCTACCTGCCTACCCTATATCTCTTCTCCTGAACATAGTGCATTGTCGGGGCACATACCTATCAAAAATGGAATCAGATAGTAACGCCGTCATGAAACGCTTGTCCAGGTTATAAACTCAAACAACCCTCACTTGTCACAAAGGGCTCAGGAACACAAAGGGCCATAAAGAGAAAAATTCTCTCTCTCTTTCTCTCTCTCTCTGTATATATTTAAAGAAAACTTATCTTTGCTAAAATATTTTTGCTTTCTTATTTATTAAGAGTAAAGAATATTCCTACAAAAAATTATAAAAATAATATTTTTTTTTATATGGTTTCAATCACTAAGATCTATATACTATCTGTACTATATGGCTCTAGTGCATAATGTTGTATTGTTCAAATTTTTATGTTAACATAATTGGCTAGTGAGGTTCATAACAATGACATAGTTACTGTATTCTTGCTAGGGAATACTACTATTTTTTTCATTTAGTGGATCTGCTTCTTTTCCTTTGCTTCCTTCTTCTTATAACACTTTTATTGTTTGACTCATTCATTTGTCTAAGAGTAATTTCTTCCTTAAATTCCTGTTCCCATTTCCATTAATTTTCCTTTCAATTTTTTCATTTCAGCTTCTTCAGCAGCAATTTTTGGAGGATGGAGACATTTCTATTTTTTCTTCCTCTTTATTTTCAAAGCAGCTATTTTCTGACCAACATTTTCAGATTTTGTATAACTGGACATAATTTTCTTTCCCTCAACAATTGCTTCATAGCTTTCCTTCTCGACATCTGGATTTTCAATTCTCTTGTCCCAGTCTTTATATTTTTTTACTTGAAGAAATTATTTGTCCAAATTTGTGACTTTCATTTGAATCCACATCGTCAACTTGTGTAAGTTGATTATCAAATCCACCTAATTAAACACAGGGTTCACACACAAACACATTTTCACTTCCATCAGCTTGTGTCAGTTGATTGTCAAACTCACCTAATGAAACATAGAGTTCAATACTTTTACTCCCAGTATCACAACTGAAACTGACATCTGTTTTACGCACAATGCGTTCACAATTCTCACTTTGAGAGAAATTTTGATCATCAAAACAGTCCACTAAAATGTTTGATGGTTCGCTTCTTTCCCTCTTTTGCCAGGAAAGTTAAGGTGAGCAATCTTAACTCTTAGCTCTTGTCAACAGCATCCATTGACAATGGAGTATTTTCACTACATAATTCTTTATTTTTGGGCATAACACTAACTCAGCTATTATCAGGATCGCAAGTGATAGACATCCCACAAGCTTCCACTGCTTCACTACACAAATCATTATTGTTGGGCATAATATCAGCTTTACCTAACTGGGTCACAAGAAACTTCCAACAACCACTGCCATATTAGTTTTTATTGCATCCCTAGTCCCTTTTATTCCAGAACTTTCTATGCCCATATTAGTTGATTTCAGAGCAGTGGTAATAATTTTATCATTATACTGTTTTACTGACTCACATTTTTTCAGTTGGGTTGTGATGTCAAGCAGCCCAATACTCTGCTTAAGTCCTTTATCATAAATGACACTGAGACTGACCCAGGCTTCATTTTCTGTTGTACCAGTCTTTTCTTCATCATGAGGGTTTCAAAAGTTTTGCAGTATTTTAATTATTTAAGCCTTGTGGCCAGGGCTCTGGGCATTCAGCATGATGTTATTTATGATCTTCAAAATTTATTTCCATACAAACACTTATAAACATACAGTACAAATGCATAAAATTTAAAACAATTGCTAATCAATTTCTCAGTTTTACAACCATGATGAATTTTTTTTGAACTACAAAACTGAAAAATATTGCAAAATACAATTTATGAAAAAGTCATATGACTAAAAATGATTTATTTTCAACTACCAGTTATTAAAATAAGTAACCAATAGAATATTTTAGTTATCCAAGACATTATATGCAAATAATTTCAGTTTGAAAGTTTTGAAGAAAAATATAGTTTTGGATTATTAATGAAATAATAATTGCACCAAAAAACATAATATCCTCGTAGCGATCATAAGGAGTTACAGGGTATTATTACAATGTAATATACCAACATCACTACCAGACCAACACTACACTTAATCCAGCAGTATGTGTAGAACCATGATGAATTTTTTAAACTACAAAACTGAAAAATATTGCAAAACACAATTTATCAAAAAATAATATGACTAAAAATTACTTTCACGCATTATTTATTGCGTACACACAGTAAGGGAATAATGCTTTTTTTTCTAACTTCTGTATCCGAAACCCATCAATAAGAGAAATAGAAAATAACTGTAAATAGGCACGTGAAACAGATTTTAAACAAACAGGTTTTACTGATTTTTTGTAATGGGGGTTTTAAAAAAATAATAATAATAGGCAGTATAAATATGAAGTGTAATTTAGAAAAAAAAAGGTTTGAATGAAAAAGTTGCATATGGTTAAAAAAAAAGTATATATAATGAATAAAAATAAAGGGATTGTTACAGTGTTTTAGTACTAATAATGTTAACTTAATTAAATTTACTTTTTACTATAATTATTTTGTTTATTTTATTTTTTAACTTGTTATTATGTAGGTTTTTTGTTTTTTTTAAATGTTTTTCTCACTGTTAACTTATTCATTTGTGAATGTGTTGAGTAAGAAATATGCAATGTAAACATATATATGAAATGAACCAAACATGTATAATTTTAATTGTTTTATAAGTTGTATAGTATGTGAATAATAAACCATTATAAAAAAAAAATGTTATTGGACAGGATATACAAAAAATAAAGTAAATATTATAAAACTAGTTATTTATTTATATTTAACAATTGGTAAATGTAATTTTCTTTTTATAATCTAATGAATCTAATGTTTATTCTTTTTTATTATTTAAATAAGTTAGGTACAGTATGTGTATAAAATAAAAATAGTAACAATAGCTATAAATTTATATTTGGAAAGGATATTTAGAGAAAAAGTTATGTGATACTTCTCTCAATTAAGTTTCATTGGCTGAGAAAAAGATTTTAGAGAGGGTTTTACTGATTTTTTGTAATGTGGGTTTAAAATAATAATAATAGTAATAGGTAGGATAAATATGAAGTATAATTTAGAAAAGAAAAGGTTTGAATGAAAAAGATGAATATGGTTTAAAAAAAAAAGTATATATAATGAATAAAAATAAAGGGATTGTTACAGTGTTACAAATTAGTACAAATAAAATATACCTTAACAAAAAGATGTACAGAATTATTGCCAAAATAGATACCCAATACAAAAATATATAGGTACACAATTTATAGAAAAAACCCTCATAAAATATAAAAAAACAAATAATTTTCTATAATAAAAAAAAATAATTAGCTAATGTGACTAACTTAACATTTAGGCAAATACCTTCTTTAAATTAATTAAAACAAAAAAAAATCACAATTATGTTGGTTTCCAAATGGGAATAAGATATTAATAAGCCTGGGAGCATTAAAAGTAATTTGATTTTGTAATAAAAAAATAAATGGATTAGAAATAAAAATATTACTGCTTATTTTAAATATTGAAAGATATAAATAAATACACGCAGGCTTATTAATGGTCGAAACAAAGAAAGTTACAAAAATATAATACTGGCCAAATTTGTCCAATTATTACATTTTTGAAACTTTGGTAATTAAAAGATTAGTGCAAAGTTGTTGACAAAAGAAGTTAAATGATGAAAGATTTCTTGAAAATAATGAAAAACAAATGGAGTTACTATAAAAAAAAAATTGCTCTTCAAGGATCTTTAATGTAAGGAATCGTTTTAGAAAATCAACTTTATTTTTATTCAACTTAAATAACTTAATTTTATATTCAGATTTTATTTTAAAATAGTTCAAATTTAATTCATAATTTAACCATATTTTATTTTAATTATGTTGGGCTGTAACTGGACTGGGTATTAGAAATACATGTAGCAAAAGCAAGTACACTGAATATGATCCATACAGATTGAGAATAGGTGTACAACGGCAACCCCAAGAAACAAATGTGAATCTCTGTTATTAACAATGCATAAAATATGTATAATAAAATACAACAATATATTGTTGTGATATCAGGTATTGTGGAGTTTGTGTATAAGAAATTGAAACATACATATTTAATCCAGCCTTGAATCAAGAAGGCAAACAAAAACAAAAGAGGAATGATGGAAAAGCATAAACAGCTATTAATTAGTTGTTGTTGTTATGATGAGAACACAGCATTACTCACTCTAGTTTTGGGATCAGCCCGGGATATAAGTATCTGACTATAGTGATCATAGTAAAAAATTTTTTATAAGTTATTTGTTGTTGGCTTTGAAGCGGAACGGAAGAGAAAAAGCACCAGGAAGAAGTGTTAATTGTGTTTAAAGAAAGAAGAAAAGGAAAAGAAAAAATAGACACGTAATTAATATAAGTTTTTTTTTTGTTTAGTTGTAATTAAATACACCTTTTGCCAGAATTATTTTTGTTAGAAGAAACTTAAACATCAGATAATAAGTAATAAAATAAATTTAAAGCTAAAAATAAAAATAATTTCTTCAAAGAACGTAATAGTATATAACAAATACAAATAGGTGCTCTATTACAAGAAGAATTTCGAAGTAGTCAAATTATTCTTCAAAGGTGGTGTATGTCTTCTATCTAATTCAAAATAATTCATTTATTGCTCATTAAATATGTGACCAGTAGTGGTATGATAAATTCAAATTGTGGTATAATCCCAATCAACTCTGAGTCCACTGATTACTGGGTGACTATCTTAGGACTAGATATGTAGCTAAGAGATGAAGCAAGATACCAGTTCAGGAAGCAATACAACAGTTATGGGGGCTTAAAACTAATTAATATAAGATAGGGATAAAAGGGACATATAAGAAAGTAAATCGATAGTTAGCAATACTGAGTAAAGTAGATGAGTCTTCTATTAGTCTACAAACACATCAAAATATGATATTAGCACACTGTATTCCCTTTTCTGGATTAACAATATACTTGGAAAGACTGCACTGGCTCAAAATGTGCTGTGGTACAATACTAAGACCGGAACCCTTAATAGAGCAAAGGAAAATTGACTCCTCTTAGCGGAGATGTATTTATGAAGGAAGGAAAGATAGTGGCTAAGATAGAAAGAAAAACCCAATTGAAGAACATAGGAGCTTTACTTTCACTATTGGGGAAGGCCATCCATGGGTTGGCAGAATAGGAGACAATAGGTGAGTTAAATGAGGGAAGATGTTAACTGAAAAATTTGGTTGAGAAAATGTCCTTATAGAAAGAAAAGCACCATAAATTAAAAAAAATGTGCCCAAGATAAACACTAACACAATGCTCAAATCAACAACTTTATCTATATTGTAAACACGTTTTTAAATTGTTCTTCTTTTATGCAAAGGTTACTTACTCTTAACTAACATTAGTCATTTGGGTTATATCAGAGCCAATACTGTGGTTCATTTTTAAGTTAGGCGCCATTTAGGCAAACCAGGTAACCAAAGGATTGGATGAAACTCGGAAGTAATTTAAAAATTCGTTTAATAGATAATATTACACAATGATAAAAGTAGAATTGAAAAATACACATGGTATTTTAGTATGTAAAGGTATGTTTTGATCACCGCAAAGAAAATCAGGTAATGGAATTTGCGGAATATCGGCAAATACGAACTTTCTCATGAAGATTTTGGCTGTTGAGCAAAGAAAAAACAACGTAAGTATAATTAAATATAGCTTTTGTAATTGCTTGAGGATTACATTTTATTTCGTTTATACTTATTAAATGCTAAATCTGTGGGGAACGGCACTGAACTTTATAAATAATCGATCACATATAAAGAGTTTTTTGAAAAAATCCAGCTGCTCATAAACATATTTCACATGTTACTTGAATGGGATAAGTTCTTTGGATTTAACACTGTTGACAACAAAGACAGATGTTAAATTGTTCTCTATATTATATAACTAACACTTTTTTAATTAATGCCCTGTGTAGCAAAGGATAACTACATAAGATAAATCTGTCAGAATATAATAATTACTATGTAAATGAATGTAATATACGCAGGTAGTGCATATTGTAATGGCACTGGCCTCACCATCTGGGATAAAAAAAAGTTCTATTAAATATAAGTGTGTTCAATGTTCTTATTATTTTTATATGTGTCTTTTTCTTTCAAAGCCCACTAATTTTAACAGGTTATGGGCCCAGTGAGTGCGTGAAACGTTCATCATTATTTTTCGAACTGTTACTTCCCCAAGAGTGTGAAAAACAGACGAAATGACCGATTCCGTATCCGTGTACAAGGAAGGGCTTGGATGGCGAGAACTTCTCTAATTGGAAGTATCGTGTAAAATTAATCTTAGAAGAAAAACAAGCGCTGGACGTTGTAAGTGTCGACAAAAAGTTATCTGAAATGAGTGAAGACATAAAAAGGAAAGATGTAATTGCACGTTCTGTAATTGTGAAGTGTTGAGTGATCGCTTTATTGAATATGTTAAAGATGCTAAGACATCTCGTCAGATGTTGTTATCTCTTGAAAATATTTTTGAACGAAAGAGTGTGATGACAAAATTAGCTATCAGGAAAAAGCTATTAACTTTAAAATGTGGTTCGACTGATCTGCAAACTCACTTCATGAAAATCGATTCAATAGTTCGAGAATTGGAATCGATTGGATCGAAAATGGAGTCAGATGTGCCGTTTACCAAATAAATCGGTGCCCTACTAAAGCCCTAAATGGCAAAATTCCTGCCGATATTTTTCTCGGCAAGTTGGTTCTCCATAAATTGAGGATTTTTGGTAGTAAATCCTGGTATTGCAAACTTCCAAAACCTAGTAAATTAGAACCAAGGGCAGTAGAAGCTCGCATGGTGGGTTATGCGGAAAATTCGTTTGTGGAATCCTGCCATCAACCGAGTCAATATTTCAAGGGATGTGACATTTGACGAATCAGATAGAAAATACTCAGAAGTTGTCGATGCCCCAGGTAATACCACAAAATTTGAACCTCATCAAGTTGAAGTAGAACCTGAAGAAGACCTTGATCATGATGACAAAACGTCTCCTGTTAAGCCTCCAGAGTTGACTTCCAAAAGACAAATAAAACCTCCTAATTATTTAAAAGATTGTGTTCTACATGCAGCTTTCAGTGTAAACTCAGATATTAAAGATCCTGTTAATTTCTAGGAAGCTATTGCTCTGCTAGGAAGCTAGGCTAGCAAGAAGCCATAGACAATGAGCTTCAAGCTCTTACTAAATTTGGTACATGGCAGATTTCACACCTCCCAAAAGGGTGCAATCTCATAGACACTAAGTGGGTATTTAAAACTTATTGTCAACGTATTGTCCAGGTTATAAACTTAATCAACCCTCACTTCGTCACCAGGGCTAGGGTAACTAGGCATCCCCCTCGTGACGACCCGACAACTGGTGACCCCGACGTGATCGAGAAGATATGACGAGCGGGGTGTCGTGACGTCCTGACACCCTCTATTTGTGAATTATATTGCTGAGGAAATATTATTATTGGTATGGGTCGGAATTGCATGAGCTCTGAAATGCATTCTTTATCCCCCTCACCGAATCCCATTCCAATCCAATCTCACACGGAGTATACCCAATGTCACTCAGTGAAATGATGTTGTGATACTATGGAGGGTTAGCCTGTCCCTGAGATGATAGATTGCCTGCGGCAATAACTTACTCCTGCTTACCAAAGCTGCGTACAGACTTCCAGCTCATTAGGTCCCATACTGGATGTCATAAGGTCACCTACAAACATTACATCTGGTTCATCAAGTAGATGGGCCATCTACAAACGCACAGTGCTATCGAGTGAGTTACTTTTGTCCAAAAATACCGTTCCTGTTCATGACTGTAATAATAATACGTAAGTTATCACAGTAGGCATTAAATATTACTTATTAAAATGGCGCTCGAAACTTTAAATCAACCTATGTTTTTCACACAGAGATATATTGAGGTTGACAAGAAAGTAATTGACGGATTTTTAGTGTGAAATAAAACTCAATTTTTTCTATACAAAAAATGAACTTTAATCAGTCAAATATCTTCCATTCTGTTCGGTGACCTTTTGCTATGTTTCTGGTAACTTCATGATCCCGCGCTCATAGAACTTCTGGTCCTTAGCAAAAAACTCAACCAAGTGCGATTTGAGGCCATCGTTATTACCGAAATTTTCACTATTTAACTTCGAAATAAATGATAATCCGATGGTGCAAGGAGTGGGCTGTATAAAGGTTGCGGCGTCACTTCCCAACCAAGCGCCAATAGTTTCGTACGTGTTGCTAAAGATGTTTGACCCCTCGAATTGTCGTCAAACCCAAATATCGAGCTTCTTAACAAGTCCAAGACGTCTTATTTGATTTTCAATTGTTGTGTGTGATACTTCTAACTGATTTGCAATCTCTCGCACAGTTATATGACGTTCCGATTCAATTATGGCTTTCATTTTGTCATTATCAACTTCAGAAGGTCGACCAGAACGTTGGTCATCTTTCAGTGAAAAATCTCCAGAACGAATTTTTTTAAACTAATTCTGACACGTGCGTTCTGTAAAACAATCAACAACATAAACTTCGCATATCTCTTTGTGAGCCTCAGCCCCTTTCTTGTAGAAAAGTAAAATGTGTCGAAAATGATTATTTTTGCACTCCATTTTAAAACTGACCGGAAACCGACAGTTGTAAACAAAATTACATGGAATTTCTTTCTATAGCAACCTAAAAATATCGACTACCAAATCTCAAAAGAAAAATATTCTAAGATTGACAAAAGTATGAAACAAACATAACGCTATCTACTGGTGCAAACCGAAATCACTTTCTTGTAGTTTGCATATTAATCTCATTTAGAGCTCCAATGGTTCTAAAAATACTTGAAGAATTTGAAAAAAACTTACCATTACCTAAACTATGAACTGTTGCAATTCAGATAATAGCAGATCCATTTTGGTGAAAAAGTTATAGAACTGAAAATTGGGCGAAATCAAGATAAACACGTCATAATGGTCAGAAAAAACGTCTTCACGATATTTAGGTTCCGGTTCACCATAGGGTAGTAGTTGAGAACGCTGGAGATGGTAGACCCCCCCGAGAATGTTTTGCTTCTCATGTAAAATTTCACCATTTATTTACGTCGATGTCTCTAATAAGAGTAAACTACAATCGTCCAGTGGTGGTGGAACGCGACTATGGTGATGAGTCCTGTTAAGGTAGATCTTCGGCTGATGTGTGTCGGAGGATGGAGAGTTTGCTCAAGGCAAGGACGATTGCGGCGAGGGAAACCCGGGTTCTACAAGAACCGTAGTGCTATCGAGTGAGTTACTTATACCCAAAAATACTTCCGTCCCTATTCATGTATGTAATAATCATATAACATTTGGTTCCCTGCTAAAGATACGCCATATGTTATAAATTCTAGATGTCAAAAGAGATCCACATGAGGTGTATTGCATTTTTTTACCAAAATTAAGCATTAAGCTCTCGATAAATGCATAGAGTAAAGCTAAACTTCCCCGAAGGGTAATGACAACATGAAATCATTTGTTAGTAGGGCAAACAGAATGTTGCACTATTCTAATTGCATTGAATAGATCTTGACCTCCAATTAAGTCCGTTTGTGTTACCGTTAATTCTCCATGTGAATAGTTCTTCAAAGTAAATAAGTCTAATGGCGCCTGCATTATGTTGCGAGAGGGATTGTCACAAACGTTTCATTTAAATTTTATTATTTTTTCGACTATCCAAAATTTTAATTTTAAATTTTAACCTACATATTTGCTCCAGCAGCAATTGCTATCTTATACTGCAAGGCTCACCATGGACAATTACCACAGTAGATAATACTTGTATCGCGTGCTATTGTGCAAGGATATTTAGTAACAAACTTAGGTCATCTCAGGTATTGTTGCAGGTCTCCAATGTTATCTGAAACGCAATTGACTAATACATATCAGATTAGTTAATTGTATCCCGAAGGACTTCTGACAGGTTCAACCCTAAGGAAAAAAAACTTTTTTCGACATGAGCTAGAGTAACTATGACTGTAACAAAAAAAATAGGCTACTTATTTATCATTCTTATTTTATTTTCTGTAACCAAAATATTAATTAGCACAACTGGTGTTATGCTAAACAGTGGAAACATTTTTAGAACTATTGATAACTTCGAATGGAAGTCAGCGTGAACTTTTCGAACATTTTGCCCTAGGATATGAAGATACGGATTCACGGCATGCCGTGTGAAGAAATTACTTTCCGTCGAATTTCTGACAGACGAATTTCTAGATTCAGGACGGAAATCATTTCCAAAAATGTGTATTTTTATATGCACCATGACAAATTAACATTCATTGCCTACTTCATAGCCTTCGTTGCCAGAGATACAAAGAGTTAACTATCTCATACAAAAAATATGTCCCGTAAACTTTTATTTCTTAAGATAATTAATTACATTTAAAAGAAAACTATTGTTTAAAAGCGTTAATTAACTTTTATATATAATTTTTTGCTTAATAAAGTTATAGGAACTTTTTAAAACAAATTTAAGCGACTTGAATTTGAGTCTTTAGCTGAGAAGCAGAAACAACAAGAAATAATAGTAAAATTTAACCTAATTTTATGTCTTAATGATACTAAATTTATTTCTTAAATAGTGTGTACAAATGCGCTTGTTAGGTGATTGCTTGTGAAGATTGTTTGAAGATAATCTGGATTTCTCTTTTGTTAATATTAGGTTGGTGCGTATAAAATGTCGGATTTTCTTTAAATGTGAACGTTTGTCTCCCTGTTTTTGTTATGCTTTTGTTTTTGACATAACCTGGTTTGTAGTCGTACTGTACATTGCCCGAGTCACATTTTAGCAAAGAAGATTTTCTCAAAAGTGTTCCCTTTTGTTATTTGCCCGGTGTGAATTCAACCGATATTCGTCTAATTTTCTTATATGAGTATAAACTTGGAAATAATGCTGAACGCAATATACACCAGGTGTTTGGGGAGAATACTGTGAACGATCGAAAAGTGCAGCGTTGGTTTGAAAAATTTCGGTCTGGTGATTTTTCCCTGGAACCGCGTGGAAGACCCGAAACGTCTGTGAAAAATGATGCTCTGAAAGCATTGGTGGAAACGAATCCAACTGTTTCTTCAAGGGAACTTGCTGCTAGAATGGAAGTTGACCATACAACAATATTGCGACATCTTTCTGAAATTAGCAAGGTGAAAAAAATGGAGAAGTGGATACTCATCATTGCTAACCCGATTTAATCGATTTCACGCTCGGCCGCATACCTCGTACAAAACAATTGCGAAATTAAATGAATTAAAATATGAAATTTTGCAGCACCCACCTTATTCATCGGATCTTTCGCCAACCGACTTTCATTTATTTAAACATTTTGTTTTTACGGGCTAAACAGTACGAAAATGAAGACAGTCTGAAAAATGCCATATCAGAGTTCATTGATTCTAAAGATCAGAATTTCTTCAAGACAGGCATCTATGCATTAAAATCTCGTTGGGAAAAACGTATTGAAGTAAATGGAGCATATTTTGATTAAATAAAGAGCTTTTGGAAAAATATATGCAGTTTAATATATCCACTTAAGAATCCGACATTTCATTCGTACCAACCTGATATATACTTTTTTTCTGTGTATCAGTAAGGGTTTTTGTTGCCACCATTCGAGCAAGCAACGTTTCAAAGGGCGTTGTTTTATCCATTTAATATAATATTTTTGTGCCCAATTTGAAAATAATCGTAATGAAGAAAAACAAGTTTTAATATCGATAAGTGTTAACGGAATTACATTTCTCAAAAATAAAAGTAAAATCTCAATTCGAATTGTTTTAAAAATATAAGTAAATCCTGGTTAATACTGCTTTACGTCTGACCCATCAACATTTGAAGACGAAGTAATTGCAACAAATTTACTACTTTTCGAGACTACTAAAATTAATAGTACTAATATATTTCAGTCCGATGCCAATGTCTATGACGAAATGGTAATTTATACCGTTGACAAGCGGAGAGTGAAAAGCACCATCGAGTGACATTGGATAGTTGGAGGTGGTAGTTCGACATTGGTCGCTCCTCCACCAAACCGGCCCATTGACACCAATTGCTCGACACTGCAGTCTTGGACCTGTGCTGGACAGAATGTCTCTCTTATTCTTTCTCGTGGCTGTATTGGCAGGTAAGATTGTATTTCTTTGACCATTTTACTGCGAAGTTGTCGATACATGGCAAATTGTTTTAAAATATAAAATAATTTTACATTCATTGTATACGACGTATTAATATTTGTTTGTTTTATTTAAAAAAACAACCCTTTTATGTTTCCATGCGTTTGTCTGTCCGAAGCTGCGTGCCTGTTCTCTTTGTGAGTCTCATGTTCAAGCTAGATATGTGAAATTTCTTAAACCTCCTGACTAATACAACAATATTCACTTTGTGCTTTTTAATATTATAATTACGAAAAATCATTAACATAACTTTCGTAAATTTAACTTTTTGTTTAGAAATAAAATTTTTAATGGCAGTTCCTATTACTGTCACGAAGATGCTTGATTGACAATCGAATGGTGGGCCGTAAGAGGTAACAGGCAATGATAATTGAAATCCTCTGTTAAATGATGGGATCCTTTCGACGAATACACTAGGTGTGATGTTGTCGTTTTGACCAGATTGAGAATTTATTGTCTTGTTTACGAGGTTTTAGGAGTTTGCGAATGCTTAAACAAACAGCAACCCCCCTCACTAGCAGACCAAAATCCAGGAGGTAATCCAAAACATGTGGGGTAGAAATGTCTTGTGCTTAGGCACGGAGGGTGGGTGGAGATTGCGAACGTAAAAAATCACTCCTCTACCTAACACATAGAAATAGTAATACACCAGCACATGGAGCGGATATTTACAAATGTTTGTTCATGGAAACAGTCAAAATGCTCCAGACCTCCGGTGTCAAACATACTCTTAAGTTACCCAGCAAAGCAACACCCGATCTGTAGTCTCGTGACTCAATATTAATTACTGTTTCAGTTGAGAAATAAGTCGGATTATATAGTCATGTTAAGGTTGTTTTCTATTACATAATTATATATGTTTTAAAGCTGATGAATTGGGCTGGTTTCTGTTAGGAGTATAATTATCTTGTTAATTGTAGTTACTTCATTTTCAAGTGATTCATATATTTAACATTTATTCCAGCATCAGTAGGTTTTCTCCGATAAAATTAAAAGTTTTGAAACATATGTTTTTAGCACGCATACACATTGCGATGGCATATGAGATATTGGTCAGTCAGCTAAGAGCTATTTTGAGTCTTGTAAGGAAAACTTCCACACGGCGGTTGCTACGGCTGGATCTGTTCCATATTTTCACCACCATTTTGATCTCTTTCTTGCTTTGTGTGCTTTCATCCCACATCTGCTGCCACCAGTCGACTATCATTCTTGAAGTTCTGGGGCGTAAAGTATAGATCTTCTTCGACTTGGGAGTAAACGGCTTTCCTTCGCAGCTTTATCGGCTTTTAAACGGCTCAGTTCTCTCAAACATATTTTTAACCAATTCACTCTTTCTCCATTAGTATTTGTAATTGTCTGAAAACCGCATCTTATTCGAAATGAAATCCTCTCGTTCCATTTTATCTGGAGTGCAGTCATTTTTTTAAGACTTCGTAATAATCCTGAGAGAACAAATATTATTTTTTATACTACTTGTAAATTTTTTTTATACTCATCCAAGGTATCTCAGTTGGTAAAGCCCTTGGACAAGATATTGGGGCCCCGGGTCATAGTCCCGATCATGCCAGAATATTTTTTCTTTCTCTAAAAATGAATAATAATCAAAGAATTGACATCACACGACATTGACTTCCTAAAATTATATGCTTTTGTTCTCACTCAAGAGAATAACTTCGCGTCAGCTATTCTTGCTAGACAAGGGTTGCGATAAAAAGATAAACCACCAAAGCCAAAGTATATTAAACAGGTAAAAAACAGACAAACAAATTAGACGAGCCATTCAGTTTCAGATTAGACCCTTCCGACGGAATAGACAATGGGGTAATTAATGCACTTCAAAAGGATACTCCTTGCTACCGTATTTGGGCGAGAGTGTTCCCCTTGACAGCAGCTATTCTTAGTTACTTTTACCTTACACGGTTGAATTCGGTTTGAAATTGTGAACTGGGATTTAACGAATCGTTGGCAAGGAGATGTTGTGAAAGCGGCAAACACGGAAGGGAAGGACATTAACAGTAGACTAACAATTTGTGATGGCTGAAGTCTTCAATCCAAGCCTCCGCAGTAAAATCACTTGGTTATCAGACGATTTATAATAATTAGCCTGTAGTTTTCTTGTTATAATCGAAAATATAATCAAAGCAGCATTAATACCACCCAGAACCTCAAAATCGACCATAATAGAAAAATGAATCGTCGGGCTGGTTACACTTAACTAACTGGTTGTGGCCTGACTTTGGCTAGTTGTGGATGCATAATATTAATTAAAACTCCTTAGTCTCTGTGCTCAATATTCGAAGAACCTTTTTTACAGACTAAGCTGTCATCCTCAGCTACTAAAATAATTAGTAATATGATCAAATAACATTTAACATTTAGTATATGTGGAGATAAATAAAATTAACTCACGATTGCCAAAACATCAATAACTATCATCAAAATTAATAAAACCTATATAAAACAATTTCAAATACGCAATTGTAGATCTAATTTTATTTGGTAATAAAATATGAAATATCTCATGTATAATAAAAATTCATTAAGGTGAATATATAATTTTATAACCAGTCCCCCCAAAGGTACTTCACTCAACGAATGATAGTTGTGGATTTCTTAACATTCAACTGCTCACTATTTCTTTCTTCCTTGTTGATATTATTTGATATAAGAAAATACGTACTTTCAAATAAAGAATATTGTGAAGATACTAAAGAGGTTTATTTAAGTAACTTTTAGCTCAAAATAGCAAATGGCGTGGGATCGATTTTAAAGATATGGATCACCAATCAGACGTGATTAATGCTTTTGAGTCCTAAATTGGACAATATTAAGTGGATTGGTACATATGTCAAGTGAGCTTAGCTCCGGTTAAATTATTTCGGGTTTCCTCCACAATAATTTACTGAGATGTACAAACGCTATCGACGACCCGTCCGAATCATCTTGGCTCATTCCAGCGCGAGTCATATAACCCTCATATCTACCCTTGTCAATATCAACAGCCTAATCTACACTCATTGATAACTAGCTATATAAGCACCCCTCTCACGACGGGTACACGACTTGTGAACTGTAATCCCATCTAGTATGTCATTTTGATCGTTTAATATATATTTAACCAGTGTTTGTGTTATTCATAATAAAGCTTTTTAAAAAGACTTTCCTCTTTTGAGATTATTTAACTGGCGCTCGAACTTGGAGCTTGGCAGTATACTCAGTAACTTCACGGGAGTCCACCATTTAGAGATCCCTCATTTGGCAACGGACAGTGAGACCACTCCAATAGCGTGAGAAGACCGATGCAAATACCTCTGGAAAGAAACCCCACAGGACAGGACTTCACCGATATTGGGTACTGATCTATTTCAATAGATTTTTACCAAGGAACCACCTTAAAAATTTGTTATATCTCTGAGGAAGTTTGAAGGAAGAAAGAAAGCTAGACTTCACTGAAGACATCATTCATTTGGTAAATATATTTATTGTACACATTTTGACTTTATGACATCAGTAACTGACAGACTGAACCTTTTAAGAAACATTACAGAAACTGAAGAAATGGACGGAACTAATTACGTAATTAAAGATTCAGATTTTCATTTGATCCCAACTTTCGATGGGTCATCCGACACTTTAGTAGATTTTATTGATAGTATAAACTTAGTATTCGAATATTCATGCAAAGCTGATAATTCACATAGAATAGGAAACCACCAAAGATTATTAGCACACGCCCGTAATAAACTTGTAGGAAAAGCGAGATCATGTAAAAAATATTATACTGACATAGGCCAATTACTTAATGACGTTAAAAAGAAATTTAGAGACACTAAAAGCATTGAGAAAAGCATTTGTGAAATCTATGAAACCAAACCCCATTACAATGAACATCCTTTCATGTATATTGACAGACTAATGATCCTTCGAGAGGATTTAAGTGCTAGAATCAGAACTAATGACGAATTTACTTCAACAGAACAAAAAAATGCAAAAATGGTCGAATACGATTTACAAATAGCTACCCATTGTAAGCGACATTTACACCCAGAATTAAACACGCAACTTATTCATGTAAAATACGAAACACTTGAAGATATCGAACAATTTCTAAAAAGAGAAACCGATGAAATTATAGAAAGAATTTACGATAGACCTAAAAAACGCGCACCCAAAACTAAACAACAATCAAATTATAAAGGAAGAAACTTTGACCCTACCCATTATAAACATTACGAAAGAAGAGAACAATATGGGACAAGAAACAATAACCAACTAAGTTATCATTGGGAAAGATATGAACCAAGACAAGGATATCAGCCCAGTTATCAGAGACAAGAAAGATACTATGAACAAAAGCAAGAACCTTATGGCACTCAACAAAATAAACATCGTCAAATAATGAATGGTTACCATTATCAAAGAGACGATAATGCACAGTATTATTATCATGGAAACCTCATGAACAAAGAAAATATTTCAATCCCCAACCAAGACAAGAACAACAGTGGGATAATCGAATAGTTTCTATGAGAACAGCTAGCAATCGCGTTCACTATACAGAAAACGATAAGGACGAAGAGATTAAACAATTAAAAGAACAACTTAATGAGACATCCCAAAAATTTGAACATTTTTTAGACTTCGGTCGCAATGACAAAGAACCAACCCCCCGACCAGAATATGCGCTATATCATTTTGATTCCTTACCAAAACTTAAGGATAAAACAGAAAAAACTAACGTAGTAGCCGAAATAAAATGTCATAATGATGAAATAATAATAAACGGTATTAAATTAAAAGAAAAAAAAGACCAAAAATACTTGGAAAGTAAATCGGAAAATAAAACAACAGTAAAATATAGTCCAGAATATGACACAATAAGTATAGATTTAGAGCAACTTATTTCCGAAAATAAGGAAGACGAAACTAACTATAGTGATGATGGCATGGACATTGAAGAAATAGAATTACTCCCAGTAAAAGATAATCCAGAATATGACACAATAACTATAGATTTAGAGCAACTTATTCCCCAACAAATAGATGAACAGATAATACAAGACGACTTATGTTCTAATGAAACAACTTCACACTCCCAACGCTCTTCTGATAAGCAAATTTGTGTAGTAAATGACGACAGAATAGTTAATATAGAAAATCAACAAATAATCATAAAAAAAGAAAAAAAGACTATTAACTTTTCAAAACCGTTTGGAATAACTAGACAAAATAACCAACAAAATAAATCAATAAAAGAACAATATGTTCAAAAACATCATGATGATAAAAGACTAATAAATGACTTAGTAAAGACAAATATAATAAAAGATAAGACTGATCGAATAGAAAAACTAAACCAAAATCGGAAAGACATTCCGACAATTTATAATGAACAATTAATGATAAAAAATACTACCCATGGAAAGCATGATAATTCTTATAAACCAGTAGTAAAATATAGAGATAAAAATGAAATAAAGAAATCGCATGTTAACAAAATTAAACAACCTCGCAAGAAATATCTGACACATCGAAAATTTGTTTCACATAGCAATAAAGACACTTGCACTGATTCGGACAATTCTATGGACTGCAAAAGCTTCTCTGAAAGTAACCGACCTGACTAACAACAACGGAATGGTACACTACACATTAAACAATGTAAAAGTAATTGAAAAATACTTCAAAACATACCACTTTTATAACACAGCCTATTATAATCAGAACTAACCAATATACAAAAACATACTCTACTCTATAACAACTTAACAAACCTATCCTCTGATAGTAGATATGATACATGGCACCAAGAATAAAATTGACCTACTGAGAAATCATAATAGAAGACAAAGACGTGGATTGATAAATGGACTAGGAACGGCTATTAGCTGACTAACTGGTACTATGGACGCTACGGACAAAGAACATTATGACAATGTCATAAGTAAAGTAGAACGTAACAACTTTAATGCCAAACATAATATTGAACAGATAATAAACATGAATAAACAAATAAAAGAGACTTTTAAGACGGATATTAAATTAATAAATGAAAATTTTAATAAGGGTAGAGGCAATATGATAAGCATTGGCAAAGAAGTAGCTTTTCAAGATATTTATATAACTTTAACCAACTTATATAACAAACTAAATGACTCAACGCTAAGACATACACAAAAAATGTAACATTAACTCCAAGTAAATCAGAAATATTATGGCTTATGAGCAAAATACATAGTATTATACATGAGGAAATACTCCATGTTTTTATAGACCTGCCACTAGCAGAACTAAATGTAAGAACCTCTTTGCTCATACCAATTCCTGTAAATAAAACTAATCTTTATTATTCTATTGATATACAAAAAACACTAGCACTAAGAAAAAAATGATAATCTTTATAACATTAATTGTAACTATTTTATGAATAACTATTATTTTACTAACCCTACTTTACTGCTTAATGAATGTATAAGCAAAATATTATATTATTAGATTCTACAGTTCAATGTAATTATACTCAACATAAGCTATCCAATATTAATTATATTGACGATATAAATTCATATATTATTATTAACAATCGTAAGTTAGACAATTGCAACAAAAATAATACTATTTACTTACCTCTAATATCCTTTATAATGGTAAAATATCTCAATGTAATTTTAATAAATATACTAACCCTAATGTTAACATATATTGATGAACTAAATGTATACCTAACTATAAGAACACCTATTATTATTATTATTATTATTATTATTTTGTTCCGGCATTTGTGCACTGCGGCCTCAGTGAGACCTATTGTGCGCCGTCCATGTCCCTGTCCTATATATGTGACAGGCCCACGGCCTTTGCAAATCTGAGGATACTGAGTGGATCGATCAGTTCACATAGTTTGGGGTCTACAATGCGATCACTACCAAAGTGAAGGTATCGCCTTCTAGCTAGGTTATCACAGTCACATATTATGTGGCGTGCCGTTTCTCCCTCTTTCTTGCAGAATCTGCAGATTGGTGATCCCACTATCCCCAAATTAAAGAGGTGTTTGTTTAACCGACAGTGACCTGTGTAGAGTCCTGTCACACTTTTGAGTGTCCACCTGTCCATTGATAGAAGTACTGAGCTTCTTTTCTTACAGGGTCCATCAAGAAACAGTTTCGAGTGTTCCTGTTTCTTAGTTTCTCTCCAAGAGAGTCTTGCCCTGTCCTCTAAAGCTAATTTTATACGCCTTTTAGCGTAGCTGAGGCTGATACCACATATGGATTCAGGTGCAAGAGGTGTCTGTTCTGAGCCCACCCTTGCAAGGCCATCTGCCTTTTCATTGCCTGTGATGCCTGTGTGTCCTGGCACCCAGTCGATTCTAACCTTAGTGGCTAGCGAGAGTGTGTTAAGGTTGTTTTTACACTCCTCAACCAAATAAGATCTGGTCGTATAGCTTCTCAGGGCGCCAATGGCTGCCTGGCTATCCGTGAAAATTGTGATCAGTCTGTTTCTTACACCCTCCCCAATTAAGGTTTGGGTACAGACATTGATCGCCATCACTTCGGCCTGAAAGACCGAGGTGTGTCTACCTAAAGGAATAGAAATCCCAGATTCTGGTTTATCTTTCCTCCATATGCCGGCCCCTGATCCGTTTTCTGTTAGTGAGCCGTCTGTATAGCAATTAATCCCATTACACAGTTTATGTGGTTTGGTCTTTGTGTTTACCGCACAGTATAAGACGTCTGTGTGTTTCTTAACTTGTAGGTCAGAGTGCATTGACAGCACCTCGTCCTCATCAATTCTTCTGAACAAGTTCCCATGCCCCATGTGAGTCATGACTTTGGATCTTGTTCCTGATTTCGCAAGTCTGTAAGCCACGTTCAAGGCTTGCGCTTCTACTTCTATGTGCAGTGGATTCAAGTTCAATAAGACTTCCATTGCAGCAGTAGGAGTTGTACTCATGGCACCAGTCATCATGAGACATGAAAGCCTCTGTAATTCGCCAAGCAAAGTTCTATTTTTACTAATGCTACCTCTGTGCCACCACACCATAGAGGCATAGAGCACCATTGGTCTCACTGCTGCGGTATATAGCCAGAATAACATTCTGGGTTGTAGTCCCCAGGTCCTACCCACAGCCCTTTTACATACATAGAGGCATCGTAGTGCCTTCATAGTAGTATTCCTGATGTGTTTAGACCAGTCCAATTTACTATCCAGAGTAACCCCTAGATGCTTTACCTCACTACAAATGCTTACCTGTGTCCCCCCTATATAGGGTGGTCTAACTATAGCATTTCTTTTGTTAGTGAAGATACAGAGATTTATCTTCTGGGGATTGATTCCTAAACCATTCTTTTCACACCAATCCCTCAAAAGATCCATCGATGCGGAAAGCAACTCAGAAATGGTTTCTGAGAACTTGCCCCCTATGAGCACAGCAATGTCATCAGCATATCCCTGTGCGTAGAACCCTGCAGAGTCTAGGTTTGTTAACAATGAGTCAACAACCAAACACCACAGTAATGGAGATAACACCCCTCCCTGTGGACATCCTCCCACTGGCTTCATCCACAGTTTGGTTTGTCCCAATTGTGATTGTAAAATCCTATTCTCTAGCATGGTGTTTATCCAGCTAGAGGCTAAGGAACTAATCCCCTTTCTTTCTAAGGCCGATGACATAGTGTTATAGGGTGTGCGATCAAAGGCACCTTCTATAACAACAAAGATGCCTACCATTATTTCTTTATGATCTAGGGATCTCTCAATCCTGGAGACCAGGTGGTGGAGAGCAATTTCACAGGATTTTCCTGCCTGGTATGCGAATTGAGCGCTATGGAGCGGTCGTTCTACCAGTATTCCATCCCTAATATGTCTGTCTATGACCTTTTCCAAGGTCTTCATTAAAAATGAAGTCAGACATATTGGTCTGTAAGACTTGGGTTCGTCATAGGACTCTATCCCAGGTTTTGGTATGTAACACACTTTTGCCATCCTCCAGCTTACTGGAATATAGCTCAGTGCCAAGCTTCCCCTTAACAAGGTAAGTATAAGGGGCCTAATTACTGGTAGGCCTTTTTGTAGCAAGGCTGGGAATATCCCATCAATACCAGGTGATTTGAAGGGAGCAAAAGAATTAATTGCCCACTCCACTCTTGCAGAATTGATAATTTTATTTGCTTCTGCCCAGTTACCCTTGCAGCTAGTGTGTTCACAGTTGGTAGGGTCATTATTAATCGTATCCATCAGTCCGCAGCCAGGAAAATGCGCGCGCGCCAGGGCACCGAGGGTTCCCTCCTCAGAATCCGTATAGCCCCCTCTCACCCTGACGGAGCCCAATACTCCCCTGTCAGACTGCTTGGATAAGATCCTATTTACTCTAAACATGGAAGTTGTATCGTTTATTTCGCTACAAAATTTCTTCCACGCCCTTCTTTTAGCCTTTCTGATTTCTTTGTTATAATCAGTGAGTGCACGTTTATAAGTGTCCCATCTGCCTGATCTTTTGGCCGCGTTAAAGAGTTTACGTGTAAGAGCTCTTAACTTGCCAAGTTCATTGTTCCACCAGGGACAGTTCCTGTTGGATCTAACATTACATACAGTGTTATTGCCAGTGTATGACTTAATTATTGCCTCAGTCAATGTTGAGTTTAAATGTTCCAAATGCCAGTTGCTACTCACCACTCTAGGACAGCATTTGACCTCCTCCTCAAGCTGTGTATAGTAGGTTTCCCAGTTTGTAAGTTTGGGATTCCTATACACGGCTTCGGACGTGATGTTACCACTTAGATCAAATCTAATGTATCTATGATCTGAGCATGACTCTTCTTCAGAGACATGCCAGCCTTTAACCCTTAGGCTTATAGTGCGTGTGCTAAGGGTTATGTCAATGACCTCAGATCTAATTCTATTGTTAAAAGTGGCAATATTGCCTCTGTTTAGAATGTCTAGGTCATTACTAGTTATGTACTCTACTAAACACTCACCTCTCTGGTTGTTGTTCTTGCTCCCCCAGAGCTGATGGTGAGCGTTCGCGTCAAGCGATGCTATAAGCTCGCCCCTTAAGCCAGTCCCTTCCGTTAGCTTACTAAGTGCCTCAGTCGGGACTCCTTCTTCATATGGGAGGTAGACCGATGCAATCGTCTCGACGATTGCATCGGTCTACCTCCCACCTTGATTTCCCTCGTTGAGGGCCATTTGAGCTGCTGCTAAATCTCTAGAACAATATTGCCATAGAGGCAGCATTTTAAGACTGCTCTTATGCAGGATACAGGCTCTGGCACGCGCGGGTACAGAAATAATCTCATACCCACGCATCGCCAGCCCCCCCATCCTGCCCTTATACAGGTAAGGTTCTTGTATTAGAATAATATCAATATCCTTACCTCTCACATACTGCTGCAGAACACCACATGCTGCAATACAGTGGTGCAGATTAATTTGCAGCAGCCTCACCACCATGATCAGTGCCCGCCGGCCCCCGGAGGGCCACCCCGAGGCGGACGCCGGGAGACAGCGCCAAACCCAGGCCTCCCCATCACAGAGGGCCCAGACCCAGCGTGCCCCCGAGCCCCCGCCACGGGGCCACCCCCCGCAGCCGCCATATTCATCGCCTTGGGGCCATCCTTTGGAGTTGGCAAATTCGTCGTAGCGATCCCCTTCAACTCCTCCACCTCAGGATCACTCCTTGCCTCCTCCACCTTATCAGCCGCCTTCCTCTCCTGTACTGCTTTTAGCGGCTTCTTCTTATCCAATACCCTGAGAGCGACCTTAGTGAACCCATAGTTCAGCTTAAGCTTCCGCTTCTCAAGGTATTCCATGCTAGTCTCTGGGGCAGACAGGATCGCAAAGAAGCCATGCTTCTCCACCTTGGTGCCCAGGAGTCTCCATAATCCGATATCAGGTACCCTAGAGTTTTGGGTCCTGATCCTCTTCATGAAGTGTCCTTCCAGAGGCATTTCTCCTGTAATGAAGGTTCCTACCTTCACGGTTTTATGAAGCTCCTCCACCTTTCCTACGCGGAGCTCCAGATCCCCACTCATGTTAAAATTGGGTACTATAATCGACAACCAGTCCTTGGTCTCCTGGTTGTCGCAGATTATGACACAGGCTCCCACATGTGGGTAAATTCCGCTGAATTCAGCCTGTGTCCCTTTCTCTTCTTCCAGCTGATCGACAAATTTCATCAGCTGGCCCTTCATTTCCTCACAATTCTCCTTCGTCAGCTGAGTGGACGGATATCCACTAGGGATAATCGCCACCCTGCTTCCTCCGGCAGCAATCGCGTAGGATGCAATGCTAGCATCCCCACCCCTATGCCTCTTTGCCATAGGCGCAGAGGTACCGGGTGAGGACCTAATCCTTTTCTCTGGAGCGCACCCAGACCCTGCCGTATTCCCGGACCCCGAAGGTCCTGGAAGTCCGGCCGGATCCTCAGGTGGCCCTCCAGCCAACATTGCCCTCCTCCACTTCTTCCTCTGGGCTCCAGAGAACTTGTGCTTGGAGGTCTCGCCTACATCCTTGGATGCAGCGTCCCTACCAGGCGCCAAGCTCTCTTGCTCCATTACCAATTCGCTTACCTCCTCTACAAGCGTCGCAAGCGAGCTCATAGAGGCTTCGTCGTCCACTACCTCAGCGCCAAGGTCCATTGAAGGCCCCTGGGCTGAGTCCTCTCCGCTGATCAAGCTGACCAGCTCCTCCATATCTTCATTTTCATTGTTTTTTGTGCTGGTACTCATTTTTGTTCCCACGAATGCGGGGGAAGTTACTCTGCAGGTACTGCCCCCTCTCCCTGCAGAGGGCATTTAATACAATTGGGTGCGCCTGGTGCCCCAAGGGGGTCGATTAGAGACAGTGCATTTTTATACACCCCCTGCCATTCGGCCACAGCTCGAGCTCCTCTACACTTGGCTTGGGTGTTTAAGAGATCTCCACATGGATTCCATGGGGAGATCCCGCCTCTGTCGTCCGCGAGTCCATCGGACTCCCCAGGGGGTACCACTTGGAGGTGACAGTAGGCGTTGGTAGGGATAGGTCAGACTGGGAGTTCACAAGCAGTGAGTAGGGCACTATTGCTTGATTCCTCCGCTACGAGTAAAGGAGACCCCCGCACCTGTCTCCCTCTCTAGTCTTTCCATTACCCTACCCATTTACCCCCCTAAGAACACCTAAATTTGATAATTGTTATAATAACGACACTATTTTTCTTCCAGACACTGCTCTGATTAATGTATCTAATGTAGATTGTTATAAAAAAAAAATTCCTCCCATTCATAATCATATTGTTGCTCATAAATATCACCAATTATATGATAACTCCTTTAAAATCCAAATCGATAATATAACAACTATACCTCAATTAAATGTAACTCAAGTAGAATTAATATCTTTAATAACCAATGAAACTAATTATATGTATTCTATATTATCATTATTATTGTAATCATTGAGACAATTTTATTGTATATATACCGCAGATATTGTAAAGGCTGTTGTTCAAAAACTATCCCAATAGATATCCCCACAGTAGTTTACCAAGCTCCTCCACCAACATCCAATGACCTAGCAGCCATTGACAACTACTTGGCATCCATCAAATCCTATTATCCTGCCCAGGAGTTCAGGACCTAAAAAAGGGAAGAGTCATATAACCCTCATATCTACCCTTGTCAATATCAACAGCCTAATCTACACTCATTGATAACTAGCTATATAAGCACCCCTCTCATGACGGGTACACGACTTGTGAACTGTAATCCCATCTAGTATGTCATTTTGATCGTTTAATATATATTTAACCAGTGTTTGTGTTATTCATAATAAAGCTTTTTAAAAAGACTTTCCTCTTTTGAGATTATTTAACTGCGGAATGAATTATTGCCGAGCCAGAACGATATTATTCAACTATGTATGCAGTAAGTACTTTAGTCATGATAGATAGAACTGAATATTTTGGTTCATATTCAGTTCTATCTATCACGGCATATTTAGGCTGATATTTTATTTTTGATAGCGACTATTTCGTAACTGAGGTGTTGAAAACATTAAATTTTGAATAGTGGAATCGTTTTCTAAGGCGCCTCTTAATGAGAATATCCAATTATTTAATATTGAAGAGCATTTAATTGTGAGTCAATTGAAGCTCCGGAAAGATAGGACTGACAATAGGCTCACTTTTGCACGCTAAGTGACATTATATCATATTAAAAATCTGATTTTATTTAAGTTCTACAATTATTCTTCTATTTTCTGCCTTTCTAGCAGGACACTATATGTTTGAGCCATTCTGCTACCTATGAGATACAGCAGGAACGACCTCGCGCGTTGGACACCTGTTTTGGGGTTGTCGAGATCAGTCACTATGGATCCTTCGTTGTCAACTTCGTTGTAGTAGCATCAGAATTTGTCGAGTGCCGAAATTAACTTGTGAGATTAATTTGTCGAATCCTAAGTTATCGGTTTGAATCTGATGGTAGTCATAACAGATACATGGTTCGGAAGTTTTTTGTATCCTTCGCCTGAAATCGAGGAAAGCAGTCAAAAATCATCCATTAGGCCAGAAGCTCCTGCACGAGGCTGGACCGATCGCCGGACAGGTAAAAGGGGATTGATTCCTAAAATTTTTCAATTTCCTGATTTCCTTTCAATTTCGATATATCCGATCCCGAAAACCACCCCTTTTCCCTTACAGAGAGACGGGTCAGAGTTGATGGGATTCTGCTATTGGTGGTAAGTTTGAAATTTATTGAACCTAAAATTGTTAATTTATTGATTATTAATATAATTTGTTGCTATGTTTTACTCGATTTCGGTATTTGTCGTCGTTATTTGATATCACAGTCCACTATTGATTCTCTATCAGAGAAATAACTTGAAAACTCGTTCGTTCTAATTTTGACCTAAATTTGTATTGGTGATTTCACAGCTAATTTATCCGCGTTCACACTATACTCTTTACCTTCCTAATGTAACTCACTCTATTCCTGTTGCTGGTAATCTTTTATTTCTTTATTTGAAAGTACGTATTTTCTTATATCAAATAATATCAACAAGGAAGAAAGAAATAGTGAGCAGATGAATGTTAAGAAATCCACAACTATCATTCGTTGAGTGAAGTACCTTTGGGGGGACTGGTTATAAAATTATATATTCACCTTAATGAATTTTCATTATACATGAGATATTTCATATTTTATTACCAAATAAAATTAGATCTACAATTGCGTATTTGAAATTGTTTTATATAGGTATTATTAATTTTTATGATAGTTATTGATGTTTTGGCAATCGTGAGTTAATTTTATTTATCTCCACATATACTAAATGTTAAATGTTATTTTGAACTAGCATTATATATATTTTATATTATAATATTATATTTCATGATTCATTGCAGTAGTTGTCCGTACCGTTATAGCTTTTCTATCTGATCTACTTAAGTATTGGCGTCTCATCTTTTTTGCACATCCATAATTCTTCTCACTACTTGGTACTGTGACTTGTTGAACTTAGGTAACTTTAAACAATTAACGGTTGAATATTGACAAATTTTGTTATTATATATACTAAATATTATTGTGTGCTAGTTATTGATTTTGTAAGTTGATCTTCTATCAATAAGGACGTAACTAATACTATACCTTCGGAATACCGACTTTGCAAAGAAACTGAACAATTCATTTTTTCAAGGCTTTACTTACTCTCTAAAAATGTCACAAATGTTCACATAAACATGTAAAATGTCGATAAAAATTATGACAAATATTAAATTATAAAAAATAAATTTCAAACAAATGAAAATAAGGTTGAGCCCAGGCTTTAAGCCATCTTTCAATGGTGGAGAAAGAACTACCTACCCATATATGGCCTAAAAAAAATCCAGCTAATTCAGGGGAGAAGGGTTGGGTGAAGTTATAAAGCAGCAAGCAGCATATTTTCAAAAAAATGTTTAAAATATTAACAAGCAGAGAATAATATATTTACAAATAAATAAGAAAATTATGAATATAGCAAATAATTTACAAGGAGATTCAACTACATACAAAAGGTAAAAATCAAAGAAAATTGATACTTAATACTAATATAAACAAATTTGATATGAAATAAGGCATGCCATAAACCTTAAAGATAAGTAATATAAAGTCAGGATAATGAAAAGATATAGGTAAACTTGTGCAAAGTAAAGATACTAAGGTACTGTCCTGTTGATATCCCTATGGTAATAAGCTATTGTGTTCCCAAGTGGAATTACTGTTATTTTTTACTATCAAAACCACAGTATGCAAACTACAGTAGCTGTTCATCTTAGTCTTAGATATGCAATGTCATTTCTCAAAGTAAAACTTGGCCAATTCCATGTTTCCTAGCAATGCTGGCAACCTTGGTTACAAAATCCATCAAATGAAACAAAGGCCAGAATATATAATACATATTATTGATCAGGAAGTGGAGACGATTAATTTGATTGAAACATTGCTATTACCAAGCAATCAATAAATTAATGATTGTGTTTCAATTATGTTTGATGGAGTTGAGGGCATTGTTCACTTCATTGGGTAATCAATTGAAACCTGCATAAAAAAAAAAAAATCATTTTCAACATTCATTAAAATGTCAAGTTTACTGGTAGAACAGGTTACTCACAACCACCTGGACAGATAGACAGACAAAAAACATGAAAACATGATTTTTTTAGTTTTGAAAAAAAAAAAAATGTGAAACACAAAAAATTATATCCTTTACATTTTTCGTTTTAGCTTACTTAAAAAGTTGACAATGTGACTTAGGTCACGTTTGACTCGCCCCATCAAATGTAGTTGGTGATACCAATTGTTCTTTGCTGTTGCAATTGTCGGTGTCTGCGAGGGATGGGCTCATTAGTTGGATCTCTCCCAATCGATAAGATCTTATTGTCTCTCTGTACCTAGAATTTTTGTTTGTTGCCTTTTTTTTCTTAATTCACTTTGTTGCTGACAATCGAGATCTTCCAGGTAACCACGTGCTGCAGTCAATTTCGGGGTACCACTTCCCACGCAAGTTTTAATTGATGTCTGGCTGGGAATGTCCATTCGGACTGAATGATGGTCTCAGCAACTCTTGGAAGTTATATGATTTAATTATTTAGAAAAATAATATCCAGGGTGTTGACGCCCATAAAGATTGTTTCTGCCCTGGAACCGTGGTATCCCCCTTCTACCATTAGTGATGTCTTCAGTTTTTTACTGCACTATGTATCTTCTTGTCTTCCTCATTCACCCTTTGTACAGTAAATTTCACTTCTCATCGACCGAAAATTTCAGAAATATACCTCCATAATAACCTATTTGTTGAATCACCTGACTCTCAACTTGGTTGAAATTAAAAATTTAAACGGAACATCCATTAGCTTCGGCCTAGCCCTAAAATTTTCAAGTGTTATGAGGAATTAAAAAAATGGTTTCCTTCTCAAATTGATATTGGTAAGAGTTAAAAGTCTTATTGTGTTACAATCTGTAATTTGATACCCTACTCAAAATTATAGAAAAATATTACTTTAATAATATCAACTAATTAAACGTGTAAAAAAAAAAAGTTAAACGAATCAGCTTATTCGTAATTAATATGGCTTTAGGCAGGCTTTTGAGACATATTCCGTACTGAAAGCAACGAGGAAAGGCAAAGGTTAAACTAAATATTGTTAAGACCTACCTCTTTAGTGTATTGACAATGTTTACCCCGCAATAGTCAAGGAACGCTTGCTGTTCGAACCAAATCGGTATAATTTAGGTCACTGCCATTTAGCTTTTTAAAACAATGATAAGTAACACTGTAAGTTTATTCCACTGCCCAAATTTTATTAAGTGGTTATGGGTTCATTAACTGATGAAGTGGTGTAAATTTGTAAAAGCAGTAACTATTGTGAATTAGTGGCGTTCTCTTAAGTGTAGAACCCGAAGTTATTATCTTCAAAACCGTCATTACCATCTTATAATCCACTTGTCAATTCAAAATTATGTGCCGGTGGAAAAACTAGATACGTAGTCACATTTCCGCTCTGAGAAAAATTCTCTAAGGACACTTCACAAGCATGATTGATCCTGTCATCATTTTGAGCTCATCCTTGTATCAAAGCAAAATAATATGTAAAAATATGTATTGAAACTGTTATTTTGTACTAAATAGGAGTAAATCATAACCTAGACTTGTTTTATTTTGTTTATTACGCGACACGTAGTCCTATGGTGTCGTATATTTATACCGGTGCCGACGGTATATATTATATGGTGTCGTTATTTCTCTTAAAAACCATAATTACAGATATCGTATATGTTTTATTGATATTTTATGCATCTTATTTTGTTTCATATACTTATTACCTTCGTAATATTAATAATCTCCTTGAGACCAATAAGAATGTTGCACAGTTAACATTCAAAAAGATTTTTTTTTCAAGTAGTGTGTTTCTCTCTAGTATTTTAATATATTTGCTCTGTTTTAGGTGTTTGCTTTTGTGATGAATTGCAAGAAAGACTTGACAACTTCAGAAAAGCAATGTCAGAGATATCTTTGGAGGGATACGTCGTTCCTAACTCGGACTACCACAATGTGAGTATAACTGATAAAGGATAAAACAGAAAACCTAAAATGTCTCTGACAATGTTGGCAGTCCTTTTTATACGGGCACCCGGACAAGTAGGCGTAACGTGATATGAAATATCTGATAGAGTTCTCTGAGAAACAATAACTCCCACAGGGTGAAATATACCTGTCCTTATTTTGGACATGCACACTCATTGAAAAAGGTAATAGCAAAACAACTGAAGTCGATGTGGTGATCTTTTAGTAAGCTGAAGTATTTTAAATTTTAATTTAAAAGGGAGAGTTTTTTTTTTTCAAAGCTCTCTAAAATTTCAAAAGGAGGCATGGGTAAAATAAATTGGATATTATAGGAGGGAAAGGGACCTTTTTACTAGGAGGGACCTATTTGAAGGTTGGGTGAAGGAATTGAGGAATATGGGAGACCTCGCCTGAGGTGTAAATATCTTGGCACAGTGGTTTTTTTTTCCCTATCCCCTAAAAGAAATGACAAGAAAAATTTTTATTAACTATAGATTCTTAGGCGAATCTATTTACATATTACATTTTATATGTCCTGTACCATCGGTACACTCTATACTAGGTCTGAATCGCTATAGAAGTTATATAATCAATACAAGTACAATGATACACAATGTTCTTGGCTTCAATGACAAGACTCTACAAGGTGATGGGGCTCACCTTTTTGATCAAACAAAAAACGTAAAAACTAACTTACATACTAATTCTTAACCTAAATTTTCCCCGACAGTCTGTTGCCATCGATTCGGGAGGGGTGGTACCCCACTATGACTATGACCCCCATAGTGTTAAACACTGGATTTGTGCGATGCTGCAACGCGTCGAAAAACTTGATCCCATTCTGGAAACGTTTGAAACTTGTGGCTGTAGGGTCAGTCAAGAGGGTAGCGGGGGACCGTACAGCAGAACTGGCTGGAGGATACATTTATAGATCATCAATTTAAGCAGCGACAGATTAAGTGAGGTTAGCTAGTGCGAAAGCCGGTAAGACCTCTGTCGTACTGTTTTTAGTTTACTACGAATGTGAGTAGAGAAATGGAGAAGCCTATCCATTTTTCTACCCAGATAGTAGAAGGAGAAAACTGGCGAGTTCTTTTGCCCTCCTATACTATATGATTTTGGCAAAGCTTTTTTGCCCTTTTGGTAAGAGAAGATTACGCAGTCGGTCTTCCCGGCGTTCACACTAATGTTCAACTTGCCCAACCTATCACTGATTACGTTACAAACTGACTCAGCCTGTGTGAGTGCACTTTGTGCATTCATGCTGTTGCTGTAAACCGCAATGTCGTCGGCAAAAGCGATTACCCTCGCTTTCTTATAATTTGTCCCAACTATTTCAGATGTGTACATGCTGAAAAGAGCCGGAGACAAAACCGCTCCTTGAGGAACCCCACAAGTCAGAAAGAATGGGTCAGAGAGGCAATCGCCCACCCTTACCCTCACCGACCTGTCCTTCAAGAAGGAAACCAACATCGTGTATAGCTGCTCTGGGCATTCCCAGTCACAAAGCTGTCGACACAGTATCCCGTGGGACACTCAGTCGAAAGCCTGCGTGCAGTCCAACGAGATTATAGCAGTCGCTGTGTGTTCTTGTTGATGCCGAGGGTGGCGTCCGTCTGTACCCTCACATGCGGATGTTCTGTACTGAGATGAGCCTGGAACCGTGTCTGATCGTACGGAATAATAGCATGTTCCGAACAAAACTCCTTCAGTTAGTTCAGAATAATATGTTCGAGAATCTTCCCCATGTGAGGGAGGAGACTGATCGAGCGATAGTAGACTGGGTGGTCGCCTTTCTTCGTGGGCTTCCGCAGCGGGAACAAGATACCTTGTTTCCACGCTGTCGGGAAATATCGCAACCTGATACATGAATTGTACAGGTTGACGAGCTGGGCAATCCCTCTCCTCGGCAGCTGTTTCAGCATTACAGTTTTATATATATAGTTTTATTACAATCTCGTCGCGCCCTGATGCTCAGTTTCCCTTACACCGGTGAAGAATCGCCTTGAGCTGCTTCGGGGAGACAAACATGTAGTTCTGACCTGTTTCCAGCTGCTGAGGTTCATGGTAATCACCTGTAATGGTGAGAGTCCGCTGAAGGTTGAGCCTAGAGTCTGTCTAGGCATGTAGTTCTAACTCAGGATTGGATAGCGTTCATGGTCAGTGGAGTGCCCGTCAGGGGCATGCTGACTGGCCAAGGACCGTAATGTCGACCATCCTGTCTGCTTTCACGGACCTAGTGAGTTACCATCTAGCTGGCAGTGATGGGGGTTGCAGGTCATGGAAGAGAGTCTTCTTATGGCTTCTCTGACGGTGGGAACTGCAAACTTTTGGAGGCTGTCTGGACCCTTCATCTTTCAAAAATGGGTGTGCCACAGGGCCAAGCGCCGAATCTTGTTCTGGAACTGCTGGAGCTGACCCATGGTGCTGGTGTGGAGAAACCGGAACAGCGGAGTTCCAAACAGCAGTGCTGGCCTCAGGACGCTCTGATATATTAGCAGTTTTAGGGATATGGCCAAGATGGAGATGAGGTGTCGGAGAGTGAGTAGTATCTCTTAAGTACTCTTTTCAGTTTCTTCCGTAAATGAGTGCCTTTACAATAGTATTTCTATATACACAACTCTATCGAGAAGAAGTAGAGCACTTACTCGCCTGAGGATAGAACATAGCGGAATCATTTCGTGATCTTACCAGCCAAGAAGTATGTACTGCCAAAATGTCAGAAATTTAACCGTGATTTAAACATGATTCATATGTAAGAGGGTGTATTACACTCACCCATTCTTTAAAATAACATCTTAACATTTGTCATCGATTATGCTTTGCATTGCTATCCATGATCGACTCCGATACATAGATATATTTTCACTTATTTTAGAGGACAACCACGTTATGGTACATTATATTATACATTCTGAATATAATGAATTAAGTTTACGTTTATAAAATAAAACAAATAAACAATTAATAGGATGTCAATTCAAAGGTATATTCGAATATCCTGATTCAAGGAATTTTCTTAGATAAAAAATAAAGATATTAACTTACATATTAAACATAACATATTAAATTAATAACTCACAAAGGTGTTTTGTGTCGATCAAAGGGAGGTTATCTGCATATTAAAAATGTAATCATAAGCTTTAAATATGATTTAATCAAGTATTTTATTGTGTTAAAATAAACTATATAAATACAATTGCACCAGAGTAAACACACCAAAACAATAAACTAATAAGGGTACAAATCTATATTCTGAATCCATAACTAAATATTAACATATGATTAAAGCAAACATTAAATACACAGACCAGTGGATTCCTTCTATATACGCACTTAGTATTTACCTTAATATTTACAACCTCGTATATAAAATATATACAGTTGACCTCCATAATAACATATGCTTGCTTCAAGCTCCCAAATGTCTTTCTGTCATCCGATAGGTTTCACACAAAGCCTCCCTCGTTTCTTCTTCTCCTATCAGATGGCGGAGGTAGAGTTCACCTATGGTTCAACCTCCTTGATAAAAATTATTTGATTAATATTTGCATGAACTAAAACATACAATTTTACCTAATTTTGTACTTATGATGCCTTAGATTTACTAGATTTTCAAAATTCAGGCTGTACTAATTCTTACTGGCAAAACTGTGTCTAACTTCAAGGTAAGCCACCAGAAACCACCATGGGCCCCATCAGGAAGGCATTCAAAAAACCAAGATAGACCAGACAGGCAGGAATAGACTGATCTCTCATCGGGCAGACCCTTGGGGTTTCTAATCCACGTTATCGGTTCTTGGAGACCGTTGTTTTTCGTTTAAGTGTTATAAAGCTGCTTTCCCGTATTTACGAATACAGCCCTGAATAGCTCCGGGGTATTCCTGTGTCCCATTGATTTATAGCTTCGTAAGGGTACAAACAAGTAGTCCTAATGGTCCTTGGTGCCTCCTTCACTTACCTTGGCAGACCTTTCTGGTTTCCATGTGGGCAACAAGTCTCGGATACTTTACGCAGCTCGGGATCTGGATCTGCCTTTTAATTAGTTCCGTCTCTTTGTTGATGAATACAATATCACAGAACATTAAAGCTAACCCATTATCTCTTAATTAATGCTACAACAAATCTTAATATAAATGAACAATTTGTATCTTTTAGAGCTGAAATGTTAAGACATATTTGACACTTCAATTAACATTAGTGGAATAAGTTAACTAGAATATTTTTTGTGCCTTAACTGAGATCTCTCATATACAGAAAGTTAACATTGATGCTATAATTACTATAGATAAACAATAATTGGTTTCAATGCTAGTTTTATCTTACAGGGACGAAACCTCTCGTATATTAGACACTTTCATCTATTTACAATTATGACTATGTGAGGGATCTGTAAATAACAGCTTCAAGCCTTCTCAAGTAGACAGTATCATGCATAAACATCGATTATTATTATGCTGGTAGCATTAATTATCTATGTTAAGCTGACTAATGAAGTTGTGTTGTTTATTAGAGTGAAGTACCAATGGAGAGGGACAAGATCCGACAGTGGTTAACTGGTTTCACTGGTTCCAATGGTGTTGCCGCCCTTACCCTAGAGGAAGCTGCGCTGTGGACCGACTCAAGGTATACCATCCAGGCTAAGAAGCAGCTTCCTGAAAGTTGGACCTTGCTGGACACCGTGAGTTATATATTGGCAGATCTGATAATCATCTTGTCACAGAATCGGTATAAAAGCTGGAATTTGTTTATTTATCTATCCAGTTGTGACTCCCCACCGAATCTGGAAGTTTTGTGGAGAGGTGGCAGGGAATGCCTCTATAACGTATTGTACTTTTACCTGCACTTGTACTTTGTGTTGAGGTAGGAGATTTTTGACCCTTATAGTTTTGTTTATCATAGCCAGTATGAAGTGGACAGCTCCGTACTCAGCTGGGAGCGTCCCCGTTATGCCTTAAGAAAATTCAGCTTCAGGGCTAATTCTTTACTTTAATCTATTTAGATAACTATAGTTAAGGTTGTGTTGAACAAGGAATATAAAACCCAGTGCATTTGTCGTGCATGCCATATTCGGGCCCGCATCTATATTTTTTGAGATTCTGAGTTTCTAAGTAAATTTTAAAGCGCCCATTTTTTTGCATGCACTATGTAAGGGGTAGTAAGTTTCTTTGGTCAGCGCAACGCAGAGTTTTGATCACTTTGAGGAGCGTTATTAAAATGCAAAGTGCTTCTTCAGTTATTAGATCGAGTCGATCTGTTTTATTGATTGGTTGATAAAAGAAAAGAAAACCTTTGATTGGATATAATAGTACCTGCAGCGTGATGATCTACTGCAGGTAGTTTTTACATCATTTGTTCCCAATCTTCTTAAACCTTTTTTCTCTGCTCTTAACAGGGATCATGGCATCGTATTAGTAGCTTTGCAGAAATGGTTCAGAAAGGTTAGTCGAACAAAGTAAATGTACTGGACAAAGCCGGGTTTAAATACGAAGCTTCCCTCTTTTACATCGATACTTGAATAGAGAAGATTTTATTACAATCAAATGTGAGTATACCGGAATGGTTCCTAACTCTGGCACGACGATAGAACCAGTAATTTAATTTCCAAGATTTGGATAAGATCTAACTGTTCGGAAAGTACTCATTATACTGTCAACAATGAAGCTAATAAGAAATAATCAAAATTCATCAACATTGTTCAGGTAAAAATAATATTTAGCCACAATATGGCTTCGATCATTGAATGATGAATGCACGTTTTATTGAATAAAAAAAAGTTAAACTGAAACTAACATTTGATATAAGGTTTTATTTTTCTCCTTGACAATAAGATGTATCCTCTTATCAGTCTTCTTCCACCGTACATTTGCCATAATTGGCGTTAACTTTTCGAAGAAATTATTCCGGTGGTCAGTGGTTGGTAATGACATCCCCAATTTTCGAAGAAATTATTCCGGTGGTCAGTGGTTGGTAATGACATCCCCAATTTTCGTTCTTGCCACTTGACAGTGCCAATTTGTATGCAGGGGACTACAAGGAACGTACGACGTTCACATACGCAACTTTTGACATTTTGTGGCTCGTCCGTTCAGCATTCCGTTCGCGAGCATGCTTCACTTTTGAAACATTTTCAAAATTATAAAGATGTTATAAACTAGACACTTATGGTTGCTTTTTTTTTTTTTATAGTTCTGATCATCTATGATGTGCTATTTTCAGTTATATAAATTTATTTTTTACAAGCCAATTTATTAAACAGTACAAAATCTGCAATTTAAATGAAATAAACATTCACTGTCCACCTAAAATTGAACCATGAGTTACATAGCATGCAAGACAGTATAGGTGAATAAATTATAGAATAGTTAATCATGAATGTATAACATAGCTATACTCATTTTATCGTTATTTTCACATTATTGCATTCAGGGACCACATATATATGTAATGAAAGTGATCTCTTTCATTTGAATTTGCCGTGCTGCTTCCATTGGCCCCCACCAGATGGAGCAGCAGTTATCAGATAGAGAAGGTTATGTGAGATAACAGAACATGTAAATAGTGTGTAAAATAAAATAGTGTAAATAGAGAATTGATAGTTAGAAACTGTAATTGTCGTTTTGTAAGACAATTATTGAAGGTGGCTTTGTTTACAGAGAAACTGATTTCAGTTTATTCACCCCACCTTCAATAATTGTCTTACATATATATATAAGTAATCGTCTCCCAGCTGTAGACGATCGAGAAAAAGGAACGAATAAGGAGGTAGATGATATAATAAGAAGGTTTGTTTTATAACTGGCTTTATTTTCCTCCTGATCCTCTATACACACGTTACGGGTTTGTTTACCCTAGGCTACAAGGTATTAGGCTTAACATTGCCGTACCGCTAGACGTAACTCCCCCCTACCAGTTTACGGACATTCCCCGTAAACTCCTAACATGCGACATCAGCTATGTATCTATAGCAACACAAAACAAAAAGCATACTCTGTTAATAATAAAAATATGAAAAGAAAAATGTCTTCCAGGTCCATCTAAAATCACAGCACAGACCCATATAACACAAAAAAAACATAATAAACCAGTAAAAAAAAATATATATAGGCCTCTCGGGACTGGTCACCTGTGACACACACCGGAGTTATGTTTCGACGACGGGGCTCCCAGGCTCCACCGCGGGAAACTTGAGCTGTTCCACATGTACCATCCGCCGTTTGATCGGGGGTGTAATGCTTTCGACCGTGACCACGTTGTGTTCACGGAGAGCGATCACTCAGAAAGGACCCTCGTACCGCACTAGTTCCTTACCCCTGTTCGACCCTTTTCTCCGGTACACGAGCGCGCCGAGTTTAAGATTGCCCAGAATATCGCGGACTTTGAGGTTGTCGCGCGCCACCCGTCGCCGTTTCTTATCCTGGAGCCTTTCCCGAACGGCCACCCACTGTTTCTTTAGCGCTATCTGATTACTGACTACCCGTGCGGCCAGTTCTTCATTGATCGCCGTACTCCTGCTATCGCGCCTGCATCCTCGAAGTCCAAACAGCGTCTCGACCGGAGAAAAACCGGTGGCAGAATGAATTGAGTGGTTATACGCGATGACTGCCTTTTCCATCGCCACGTTTGGTTCTAAGCCCTTCTCTTCCTGGTAAATTCGTAGGTGGTCGCTAAGCGTGCTGTGCAGCCGCTCTACGTCTCCTCGACTCTTCGGTTGTCCTGGGGTGTTGAGATGCCAACGGATCTCTAAGGCCGCCGCCTCAGCCCTTATTTCGGCGTTATCAAACTCCCTACCAGCGTCGGAAGCTATCGTGTCTGGTACGCCATAAAATTGGCACCATGTGCGTAGTGCCCTTAGGACTGCTTCCGCTGATCGTTCTGCTATCAGATGGGCCATCGCTGTTTTGCTGAACCTATCGACAATGGTGACCCATTTGTATCCCCTCCATGTGAACGTGTCCACCTGCAAATCCTCCAACGGTTGGTCTGCCGTCGGCGTCTCCTCCTGTATTGCTCTGGGGGGGGGTGGCGATCATATTTCGTGGTGAGGCATGTGTCGCAGGTACCAATAACTCTAGCAATCGTGTCTTTCATGCCCAACCAGAAATATCTCCTCTTCAATGCTTGCAGGGTAGCGTCGATTCCCCGGTGGTTTGTCTTCCCTTGGTGGAATGCAAGGGTCACTTCTCTCTGCCGCATTTCTTCTTTTACTGTCTCCACCTTCAGGGTATATCGGACGAACGTACGATCGACTCCGATCCTCTCCGTCCTCCATAGGCGTTTGATGCGTCCCCAGATGGTCGCATTTCCAACGTACATGTGGTGCGTTTTCCCTGGAGTAGATGCGTCCTTCAGGGCGCGGCAAATCGTATCGTCGTTTATCCCCGGTGTCGACCAGATCTTGACGATGTTGCAGTGGCCGTACTTCTCAGATTCCATCTTGAAGAGCCCAGAAGTTTTGGTGAGCCAAATGATCTGGCGCCTCTTGTCATTTATTATGGCGTCGAGGTCCTCAATGTCCGAGGGCCTATCCCCCACTGAACTCCCGTCACTCAGAACATCATTGGCTGGAGCCCCCTCCCGCTGCCCTTCCTCGCCGGGTGACCATTCCTGGACGAATTGGTGGGTGTCACGTGATGGTCCTGGAATCTCCTCTTCGATCGCATTCACCATCAACGCGCGGGATAACCAATCGGCCACGACGTTCTCCTTCCCCGGTTTGTAAATAATGTCGATGTTGTATTGACTGAGGAACTCCTTCCATCTGGTAATCCGCGCTGATGACTCTTTCAGTTTTCCCACCCATTGGAGGGGTCGATGATCTGTTTTAACCCGAAACTTCCTCCCGAATACGTAGGGCCGGAAGTGTTCTATCGCCCATACGATACCCAGTAATTCGCGTTCTAGCGCGCTATATCTACTCTCGGATTCAGTAAGGCGTCTGCTAGCGTATGCTATTGGTCGCTCCCCCCAGTCGCGATCCTGCGAGAGTACCGCCCCCAACGCGTATTCACTCGCATCTGTGGTAATCATGAAGGGGAGTGCAAAATCTGGAAACGCTAGTATAGGCTCCCCCTGTAGCCACTCCATGCAACGTCTTATATTGTTCTCCATTACCGGGGTAATGACGACTTTTTGTCCTTTTTTAAGGAGATTGTTAATAGGGACGAGGTACTCCGCCATTCCTGGAACGAATCTGCGGTAGTAGTTCAGGGATCCGAGTAAGCGCCGGATTCCTTTGACGTCTTTCGGGATAGTCATCCGCTGGATGGCCTCCACCTTCCCACGATCGGGTTGCACTCCCTCTCTGGAAATTATGTGGCCTAAAAATTTCACCTGCTCTTGTCCCAAAAGCGACTTTTCCGCAGACAATTTCAGCCCGAATTGCTTAATTCTGTCAAAAACCTGTCGCAGATGGTCCTGGTGTTCTACCTCATCTCGACTGAAAACCAGGAGGTCGTCCATATATATCTGGCAAAACGACTCCCCAATCCCTCTGAAAAATTCGTCCATCAGCCTCTGGAACGTTATTGGCGCGTTTTTCAGCCCAAACGGCATTCTGGTGAATTCGTAATGTCCCCGCTCGAACGTGAATGCCGTTTTGTGTTGGTCTCCACGACACATCCGAATTTGATGGTAACCCGCCTTCAGGTCCAGTGTACTGAATACCTTTGCTCCACTTAGGCGGTCCAGGATGTCTTCAAAGCGAGGAATGGGGTATTTTTCGTCTATAGTATTGTCGTTTAATTGCCTGTAGTCTATTACTACGCGGTATTTTTCGTCACCGGACAACCCTTTCTTTTTCACTGCCCACAGGGGACTGTTATATGGAGACGTACTATCTACTATTATGCCCTGTCGTTTCAATTCCTCGATTTCGTCCCTTATATGCTGTCGCAGGGCCTGCGGGTATCGTCTCTCTTTGATATATATCACTCTCTCCTGCTTCAGTGGGATCTCATGGACCGTTTCCCCCGTCACTCCCAGTTTGTCCCCTTCGTTGAAAAATATATCGGCATACTCTCGCCGAATAGCGCGTTCCCAGTTGTCCTCCCGATCGATCGCTCCGATTCGTTCCTTCCCGTCCCCCACGGTTCCTGTACACCGGTATAACATTCTTCCCAGTCTAATATCCCATATTCCGTTACGGCACTTCACTCTTGCTCCTACCCTTCCCAAGAGATTACAACCTATGATACCATCGTACTCGCGCGGCATCTTCCTAACCACGTGTATTTTCAAATATTCCCCCTTTTTCGCCCACTTATCCAATCCCATCGTCAATTCGCCTTCGATTTTACACGGCCCTCCCAGGGTGATAAGCTTGCACTCGCATGCCTGAATCTGCGACGACCCCTCGCCCACACACAATCTGTCCGCCGCTTTCCTGCTGAGAATAGTACAGGAACTCCCCGTGTCTATCAAGCATCTCACTCCTCTCGCCACTCCAATAATGGGTATACCGCCGTAATTCCCTCTGACGCTATAGTTTATTAACGTGCGGCACCCCTCTGCCAGCCCGCTCCTCAGGCCACCGCTTGCCGTTTCCTTCCTCCTTCCGTGCCATATCGTCTGCCTCTTACTTAGTCCCTGTCGTCCTCTCCAGTCTCTCCTCTTCTGCTCCTGGGTTCATCTTCTTCTTCTTCTGTCTCCGACGCTCCCGTAGTTTTTGACGATTCGGAGGGGGTTCTGGTTCTTCTCCATACCCTCTGTGCGTTTACCTCCATCGGTTCCGGCCTATACCTCTCTGTTCGCTGGAAAATGTATGGACACTGCCTCGCGATGTGTCCCTCAATTCCGCATTCAAAACATTTTGTTCGCGGGCACTGCGCCACTAAATGTCCAATTCTTCCACATCCGTGACATTTTCTGTCCTCCTTCCTCCCGCTGGGTCTCGGTCTCCTTTGGCTAAGTCTCCTTCCTTCAACCGCCGCCCCTTTTTTCTCCGCATACCGTTGATCCTTCCTCTTCCATGCCTGTTGCGGCGTTCTCGGCCTCCTGTACATCACTTTGGACCACCCTGCCTCGTCTGCCTCTAATTTTTCTTCTTCCTCACGGGCACTAGTGTCCATTAAATCTTGGGCGCACTCAATGAACGATCGGTCTCCCGGTAGACTATCTTTCTTGCCGGTATCCCTGGCCAACTGTACCTTCAGAATGGTCGATAGGAATGCCATCCGGCCTTCCACTTCCGCTGGGTTCACCGTTTCTCTCATTTTTTCCGTTATTTTGTTAAATTTTGCCAAGAGTTCTCCGGCGTACTGCCCTTTCGTTTGATTGGGCCGTCTGGTCTCCCTGAACATCTGGAAGATGTCCTCTTCTGGTGTCCATCTGCCTCCCCCGTATGCCTTCTTTAGTCTTTCTTTTACCACGGTCCATGGGGTGTCTTCGTCGGCCTGTATTAGGTTTAGTACGCTCCGTTTTATTCTACACACTAGGTCCGCTTTGATTGATTTTGCGTCACCAGAGTCGAGTAACCCCTCACTTGCCTTCGCCTCTACTCTTTCCATAATCCTATCCCCACCTTTGATGAAATGGTTCAATTCGCCTAACTCTCCTGAGAATTTCTCTAGGTCCGATATTGTTCTCCTCAGGTCCTGTGACGTCGCCGCTCGCACCTTCATCCAAGCCAAGAAGTTTGCACGAGCTTCGGCCATCGTTTCCCTAGGTAATTCGGGCACTTCGAAAGCCGCAGGCCGTAATTCTACCATGTAACTAGGTCACTTTTTCCCAATAAAACAACAGGAAAAAAAATTAAAATTTTACTCACAGTTGTTTACCAGAATACTCGTAGATCCCGGGTTTCGGCACCAGTAATCGTCTCCCAGCTGTAGACGATCGAGAAAAAGGAATGAATAAGGAGGTAGATGATATAATAAGAAGGTTTGTTTTATAACTGGCTTTATTTTCCTCCTGATCCTCTATACACACGTTACGGGTTTGTTTACCCTAGGCTACAAGGTATTAGGCTTAACATTGCCGTACCGCTAGACGTAACTTATATATATATATATATATATATATATATATAAGTTAATGTTTATTGAATTACAAGCTAAGAAAGGTTGGTAATAAGAACACGTAGAACGTTATAACAAGACTGCTTTATTTAGACCAAGATACCTCTATCTATAGGTATTACCTGTAAACATATACAGATAACATATGTTTGGGGATTAAGGCTGGGCACTAGCGGCGCCTGGACTTAACTCCCCCCCACCAGTTTACGAACACCCATTCGCAAACTTTGAAGTCCAACACTCGGACGTCTTAGTCCATTCAAATAATGCTCCGCTAATGTTACAAAGGAGCAAAGGCCAGCCCCGCCCGTACACAGCCTGTAATCCCTCACATTAAGCTCTAATCCTATAAAACGTAAAAACCAACTGTCACTTGTAAACAAAAAACATAAAAGAAAACTTTGACTTTTATAAAAAAAACAATACTTCTGTGGGAAAATCACATAACTATAACTATTTACAATGTTCCTTGCGTGTATGCTGCGAGGACACTCCAGCTCATTCCTGATCTACAACCTCCCCCCCTGGTGGAAGCTTTAACTGTTCTATGTGGACATTTCGCCGCTTCTTAGGGGGTCGTATACTCTCAATTGTCACGACGTTGTGTTCCCTAATCACGACCACTTTAAATGGGCCCTCATATCGCACCAGCTCTTTGCTCCTATTTGACCCTAGTTTTTTATAGACGATAGTCCCGATTTTAAGTTCCCCCATTCGATCCCGGACTTTGAGGTTTTCCCGTTCCACTCGTCTCGCTTTGTCCCTCGTTATCCTTTCTCGGACTTTGTCGCATATTTTCCTCAAACCGACAGTATTACTCGCCATTTTCTCCGCCATTCCCTTGTCTGCTACCGTCTCTGCCCCATTTCTCCGTCTTTCGCGCAGCCCAAAGAGGATCTCGAACGGGGAGAACCCCGTCGCGGTGTGGATCGAATGATTGTAAGCGGCCACCGCCTTCGGTATTGCCTCATTCGCCGGCAGCCCCTTTTCCGCGTGATATACCCGCAGGTGGTCACTCAGGGTGCTGTGCAATCTTTCTATCCCTCCTCTACTCTTAGGGTGCCCTGGGGTATTAAGATGCCAAGAGACATCAAGAGTCTTCATTTCTTTTCGGATGTTGGCATTGTCGAATTCTCTGCCCCCATCCGACGAGATCCGGTCTGGTACTCCGTAAAACTGGAACCAGGTATTTAATGCCAGCATTACCGCGTCTGATGACCGATCTTGCACCGGGTGCGCCATGGCCACTTTGCTAAAGCTGTCGATTGTGGTAACCCACTTATACCCCCTCCAAGTGAAGGTATCCACTTGTAAGTCACTCAACGGTGTCTCGGCGGTGGGCGATTCTTCTTGTCGCCCCCGTGGCGGATGTCTGTCATACTTCGTAGTGAGACAAACTGCACATGCCCCTATCATTTCTTGTATGCTCTTTTTCATTCCCCACCAAAAGTACCTCCGCCGCAACGCTCGCAACGTTTCCTGAACTCCACGGTGGTTCGTTTTTCCTTGGTGATAGGCCAGCGTCACTTCCAGCTGCTGTTCTCTGTCTTTGAGTGTCTCCACCATCGACGTGCACCGAATAAATATCCTATCCACTCCAAGTTGTTCCGTTCGCCAGAGTCTACGAATTTTCTCCCAAATAGTGGCATTCCCTACAAATACATGATGGGTCTTTCCGGGTTCCGAGGCATCTTTCAATGCACGGCAAATTTGGTCGTTCCTAACCCCTGGTGGCGACCAAATCGTCGCGATTTTACTTCTCCCATAACTGTCATATGCGATCTGCAGCCGCCCTGAGGTCTTGGATTTCCAAATGATCTGCCGTCTTTTGTCGTTCACGATCCCTTCTGTTACTTCCATTTCAACAGGTCTTTCGGCGGCGGAACCTTCCTCTTCAAGGGTTTCCTCACCTTCGCTATCTCCTCGCGTACCGAGGCTTCCATCCTCCCCGGGTGTCCATTCCCGGAGAAACTGTTGGTTTTCCCCGGATGGTTCCCCTTCTTCCAATGCATTCACAGTAATGGCTCTGGACAGCCAGTCTGCCACTACGTTCTCTTTCCCGGGTTTATATATGATCTCCATATTGTACTGGGACAAAAACTCTTTCCACCTCGTGACCCGCGCCGAGGACTCCTTTAACTTTCCTACCCATTGTAGGGGTCTGTGGTCGGTGTGAACACGGAATTTTCTGCCGAAGACATATGGGCGGAAATGGTCTATAGCCCAGACGATACCTAGGAGCTCTCTCTCTAGAGCACTATACCGCGCTTCCGTTTCTGTGAGCCGTCGACTAGCGTACGCCACCGGGCGCTCCCCACCGTCTCTCTCCTGCGACAACACTGCCCCCAGTGCGTATTCGCTGGCATCAGTGGTGATTGTGAAGGGATGTTGGAAATCGGGAAATGCTAATATTGGTTCCTCTTGTAAGCTAGACATACATTTCCGGATGTTCTGCTCCATGATTGGGGTAATTACCACCCTCGCTCCCTTTCGCAGTAAATTATTAATAGGCACCAGGTATGCCGCCATGTCCGGCACAAATCTTCTGTAATAATTAAGCGTCCCCAGAAGTCGGCGGATCCCCTTTACATCTGTGGGCACCACCATCCTTCTAATCGCCTCGACCTTCGTAGAGTCTGGCTTAACCCCCTCCTGTGAGATGGTGTGGCCCAAAAAATTGATTTTTTTCTTCCCCAACAGAGACTTCTCCATGGACAATTTTAATCCGAATTCGCGGACTCTTTGAAATACACTTCTTAGGTGCTCAACGTGCTCTGCCTCCGTTCTGCTGAAAACTAACAGATCGTCCATGTAGACCTGGCATACCGCTTCGTCTATTCCCCTCAAAAATTCATCCATCAGGCTTTGAAAGGTAATCGGGGCGTTTTTCAGTCCAAATGGCATCCTGGTAAATTGATAATGCCCCCTCTCAAATGTAAAGGCCGTTTTGTCTTGGTCGTTCGCACTCATCTTGATCTGGTGATAGCCTGCCTTTAGATCTAGGGTACTAAATATTGTCGCCCCGTTCAATCTGTCTAATATGTCCTCAAATCGGGGAATAGGATACTTCTCATCCGTCGTGTTCTCGTTTAACTTCCGATAATCGATAACTACCCTGTATTTCTCCGTCTCGTCCCCAGGTCTATTTTTCTTCCTCACTGCCCATAGAGGACTGTTATATGGCGAAGTGCTATCAATTATAATCCCTTGCCGTTTGAGACTCTCTAGCTCCTCTCTAATATGCCTACGTAGTGCCTGCGGATATCGTCTCTCTTTCACGTATGTGACGCGTTCTTTCTTTAACTGGATCTCGTGGACCGTCTTCCCAGTCGCTCCTAGCGTGTCTCCCTCTACGTAAAAAATATCCTCAAACTCCCTCTGTAGGCCTTCCCTCCAGCCCTCTATTTTATTAACCGCCCCTATCCGCGCTCTTCCGTCCCATATAGTCCCTTGACATTTATATTCCACTTTGCCCAACTTAATGTTCCATTTTTCCCCGATATTCTCCACACGCGCACCTACCTTCCCCAACATGTCGCACCCAACTATCACCTGGTACTCCCGCGGCATGTTTCCTACGATATGTATCTTTAGATCTCCCCCTTTCTTCGCCCACCTATTTAGCCCTATGACTAACTCTCCCACTACCTCGCAAGGGCCTCCCAGGGTGATTAAACTACAATTACATACCTGAATCTGGAGTGCCCTCTCTCCACCATACAGCCTCTCCAGCGCTCCGCGGGACATGATGGTGTTGGTGCTTCCCGTGTCCACCAGACACATCTCTCCTCCTTTGACCCTAATTATTGGCAACGCACACATCCTCTCCCGAATTGCATTACATCTCAGGATGCGGTCGCCTCTCTGCCGACACGCTCCTCAGGCTTCATCACGTTGCTCCCATCTACGTGACTCGACCTTCTGCCCTGTCTGTCTCCTGTTTCTGCTGCGCCTCGCTTCTTCTCCTTCAGTTCCCGAAGTCCCTGATGACTCATCTTCTGATGATCCACTCTCCCCATGTGTCATGCTCCGTCTCTCTCTTACTTCTTGAGTGTTTACCTCCATTGGTTCTGGTCGTTGGTATTCTCTCCTCCGGAAGATATACGGGCAATGCCTCGCGATGTGTCCTTCCTCGCCACACTCAAAACATTTTGTTCGAGGACACTGTGCCACTAAATGTCCTGCCTTCCTACATCCGTGGCATTTTCTTTCTTCCCTGGGCGGGGCATACCTCGGTCTCGTTCCTCTAAATCTTCTTTCTCCTGTCGTTCCCTTTTCTCTGCCAATAACGGACGTTTCTGGTCTCCTCCAGGTTGTTTTCAGGGTCCGGGTTCTTTTGTATGCAACTCGGCTCCACTCATTGTCGACGTCTTGCACCCTCACTTCTTCCTCCTTGGCACTAGTGTCGATCATTGATTGTGCACACTCCGAGAACGAGCGCTCATCAGAGAATCCTTCCTTTCTTCCTGTCTCCTTGGCCAGTTGCACTTTTAGAATTGTGGATAAGAATCCCATTCTACCCTCCACCTCTTCTACGCTAATCGACTCTCTCATCTTCTCCGTTATCTTATTGAAACGGACTACTAACCCCGCAGCATATTGCCCGTTACTTTGTCTTGGGGACTTTGTCTCCCTAAACATTTGGAATATGTCCTCCTCGGGAGTCCATCGTCCTCCTCCGTACGCCTTCTTCAATCTCATCTTAATTAATTCCCACGGGGTTTCTTCATCTGCCTGAATTTGATTCAGTATACTTCTCTTGACCCGACATATCAGGGCCGCCTTCAACGATTCCGCGTCTCTGGGATCTATTAAATTTTCTTCTGCTTTAGCTCCAATTAAAGCTGTGAGACGGTCTCCTCCTTTTAGGAAATGGTTCAGCTCACCCAGTTCCCCAGTGAATCTCTCTAGCTCCGCAACAGCCTTCCTCAGATCCTGGGTATTCATCGCTTTTACCCTCATCAGCGCGAGCGCCGTGGCATGAACTTCTGGCATAGTTCCCACTCTTCTAATATCTGCTCCCTCTACGAGATTCAAGACGGGCTGTCTCAAAATTCCTCCTTCAGTCATCTTCTCTCTTTCGCGTATAGAAGAAAAAAAAACAAAAAAAAATTACGCTCGCACTCGATAACTCTCTTTCTCCACGGTTCCCGGGTTTCGGCACCAGTTAATGTTTATTGAATTACAAGCTAAGAAAGGTTGGTAATAAGAACACGTAGAACGTTATAACAAGACTGCTTTATTTAGACCAAGATACCTCTATCTATAGGTATTACCTGTAAACATATACAGATAACATATGTTTGGGGATTAAGGCTGGGCACTAGCGGCGCCTGGACTTAACTTATATATATATATAAGTTAACGTTCGTGAGAACTAGAACAGTAAGAAAAGATCGAGAAAGAGGTAATAGAAATGAATAGGGCAAGCGATAGTATAAGACTGCTTTATTTATAGCTCTTAATCCCATACACATACACTCGGAATGTTTACATCCCGATGTTTTGGTATTAAGACTGCGTACCAACAGTGCCCAGGCCTTAACTCCCCCCCGCCAGTTTCCGCACACTCCCTCGTAAACTTTAAGTCCGACCCGAGTGTACAATCAGGTGGCTCGGGTTCTTAAGGGCCAAGGCCAGCGCACCCAATACACAATCTATAATCCATCACACTACTCAAGACACATTTAAACAAGTCAAATAAAATATAAATGTACGAAACAAAATAATAAAACCTCCTATAAAATAATAATACTATAAAAACTAAGAACAGAACTCTTTGTCTGAATGTCACATATATTAACAATATGACCTATAACAACACAATTACTTGCTTCGTGTCGGATCGAGGACACACCAGTTTACTCACGCCCCCCCCCCCCCTAGAGTGGGAGTTTAAGTTGTTCAATATGGACCGTCCGCCGTTTCCTTGGGTGGTCCACACTTTCGATAGTTACAAGATTGTGTTCTCGGATCACAACAACCTTGAAAGGGCCTTCATATCGGACCGGCTCTTTACTCCGATTCGAACCTAATTTCCTATAAACGACGGTCCCGATCGTAATCGACCCCATTCTGTCCCGGACTTTGATATTTGCCCTCGCAACGCGTTTGGTTTTTTCCCCCGTTATACGATCGCGCACTGTACGCCACATTTTTCCCAGCCGCATGTGGGTATTCACGAGCTGTTCCGTGCTCCCTTCATCCGTCACCGTCTCTGCCCAATTTCGCGGTCTCGCGCGTAACCCAAAGATAATTTCAAACGGCGCAAATCCCGTGGTGGTGTGAATTGAGTGGTTATACCCCGCCACCGCCATTGGCATCGCAACATTAGCTGACAGCCCCTTATCGACCTGGTATACCCGCAGGTGATCGCTGAGGGTGCTGTGCAGGCGCTCAACGTTTCCTCTACTTTTGGGATGTCCCGGGGTATTAATATGCCATACCACGTCTCTATTTTTCATCTCAGCGCGAACTTTGGCGTTAACGAACTCTCTCCCACCATCCGACGAAATGCGTTCGGGGATGCCATAAAATTGGAACCACAAGTTGACGGCATGCAGAATAGCGTCTGCCGATTTGTCCCGCACCTCGTATGCCATAGCCACCTTACTAAATGTGTCGATTGTAGTGACCCATTTGAATCCACGCCACGTAAACGTGTCGATTTGTAAATCGATCAGTGGCGACTCTGTTGTGGGTGTCTCCTCCTGTCGTCCTTGTGGTGGATGGCGGTCATATTTGGTTTTCAGGCAGATTTCACAAGCCCCTATGATCTCCTGGATGGTCTGCCGCATCCCCCACCAAAAATATCTCCGCTGTAGCGCCTGCGTTGTCTCTTGCACGCCACGGTGATTCGTCTTCCCCTGGTGATACGCAAGTGTGACCTCCCGCTGTTGCTCCACGTCACGCAACGTCTGAACCGCCGATAGGCACCTTATAAACGTGCGGTCGATTCCTAATTGCTCGCTCTGCCACAATCTTCTAATTTTCTCCCAAATCGTCGCGTTACCAACAAATAGGTGGTACGTTTTTCCCGGTTTGGAGGCATCTTTCAGTGCCTGGCAAATTTGCTCTAGTCTCACTCCCGGCTCCGACCAGATCGTCGAAATTGTGCTTCGACCGTATTCGTCGTACGTCACCGTCATCAGGCCCGAAGTTTTTGTCTTCCAAATGATTTGGTGACGTTTGTCGTTGATAATCTCCTCAGACGTTCCCATGTCTCGTGGTCTTTCTCCAACAGACTCTTCTGATGTGGGGCTATGTCTCGCGCCACCATCTTCCCGCAGATCGGTACTTCCTGCTTCTCCTGGCGTCCACTCCGCAAGGAATTGTCGACTACCCCCTGATTTCTCGCCATCCTCAACAGCATTCGTCATAATGGCACGCGACAGCCAGTCTGCCACGACATTATCCTTCCCTGGCGTATACACAATCTCCATATTGTATTGCGACAGAAACTCCTTCCACCGTGTCACGCGTGCGGATGATTCCTTTAATTTCCCCACCCATTGCAGCGGTCTGTGATCGGTGTGGACTTTAAATTTTCTCCCAAATACGTATGGGCGGAAGTGACCAATGGCCCAGATGATACCCAGTAGTTCCCGTTCGAGGGCACTGTACCTCGCCTCCGTGTCAGTCAACCTTCTGCTCGCATATGCTACCGGCCTCTCCCCATCGATTCCCTCCTGGGACAACACCGCTCCCAAGGCGTACTCTCTTGCGTCCGTTGTGACAGTAAACGCCTTCTCAAAATTTGGAAATGCCAAGATAGGTGCTTCTTGCAACCGTTCCATACATTTCTGGATATTTTTCTCAATTAGCGGCGTGATTATCACTCGCGCCCCTTTGCGTAATAAATTACTAATAGGGACCAAGAATTCCGCCATATCCGGAACGAAACGGCGATAATAATTTAGCGTCCCCAATAACCGCCGAATGCCTTTAACATCTTTTGGCACCGCCATTCTCCGGATCGCATCTATTTTCATGGAGTCCGGTTGGACTCCCTGCCGAGATATAGTATGTCCCAGAAAACTAATGGTCTCCTGACCCAGGGACGACTTTTCTATCGATAATTTCAGCCCAAATTCCTTTAACCTCTTAAAAACACTCCGAAGGTGTTCTATATGTTCCGGTTCGGTACGGCTGAAGACTATGAGGTCGTCCATATAGATCTGGCAGATGTTCTCATCAATTCCCCTCAGTAGTTCATCCATTAGCCGCTGGAATGTTATCGGGGCGTTTTTCAAACCGAACGGCATCCTTGTAAACTCGTAATGACCTCGTTCGAATGAAAACGCCGTCTTATGCTGATCATTCGCATTCAGTCTAATCTGGTGATATCCCGCTTTCAGATCTAACGTACTGAAGATTTTCGCTCCACTCAGCCTATCCAGTATATCCTCAAAGCGTGGAATAGGATATTTCTCGTCTAGAGTGTTCTCATTGAGCTTTCTAAAGTCTATAACTACTCTGTAATGATCTTCTTCCTCGCCTGGTCTATTTTTTTTTTCACCGTCCACAGGGGACTATTGTACGGCGAAGTGCTATTTCTGATAATCCCTTGACGCTTTAATTCGTCGATTTCCCTCCGGATGTGTTGACGAAGTGCTTGAGGATATCGCCTTTCTTTAACGTATGTTACGCGCTCTACTTTTAGAGGTATCTCGTGCTCTGTCTTCCCTGTTGCTCCTAACAGATCTCCCTCTACGAAAAAAATGTCTCTAAATTCGTCACGCAGCCTCTCCCTCCAATCCTCTACTCTCTTTACCGCCCCAATTCGTACCTTTCCACCCCGTACTGTCCCCTGACTCCGATACGTTAAATCCCCTAATCTAATCCTCCAGTTTTTCTCTTCGTTCATTATGCGCGCGCCTACCCGTCCTAACAAATCGCATCCCACAATTATTTGATAGTCACGCGTCATCTCCTCTACGACGTGCACCGTTATTTCCCCTCCTACATTCGCCCATTTTTCTAGTCCTACCACCGCCTCTCCCATCACTTCGCAGGGTCCCCCAGAGTGAGTAGTTTACAATCACATACCTTAATCTGGTGTGTACTCGCTCCTCCACACAGCCTCTCTAGTGCACTACGCGACACTATCGTATTGGTGCTACCTGTGTCTATTAAGCACCTCTCCCCCTTCTCGAACTCAATAATTGGCAACTCGCACATCCCTTTCCACGCCGTATTACATATTAGGATGTGGTCGCCTCTCTGCTGCCACTCTCCTCAGGCTTCTACGTGCCGCTCCCATCGACGCGATTTATTCTTCTGCTTCTCCTGTTCTCCGCTCCTGTGGCACCCTGGCTCGTCTCCCTCAGTTTCCGATGTTCCCGGTGAATCATCAGCTGACGATCCTGTGTCTCTGGGTGTTGTTCTACGCCTCTCACGAACTTCTTGGGCGTTGACCTCCATAGGTTCTGCCTTATCGAATTCCCTTCTTCTGTATACGTACGGGCACTGTCTTGCGATATGCCCTTCCTCCCCGCACTCGAAACATTTCGTTCTAGGGCACTGTGCCACCAAGTGACCCGTCTTACCACATCCGTGGCACCTCCTCTCTTCTCTACGAGGCATATATCTAGGCCTTGCTCCTCTGAATTTCTTTTCTCCTGTCACCCCCCTATCTCTACCCGTAAACGCTGTTTCGGGTTTCTTCCATACGGTCTTTGGGGTCCTGATTTTTTTATAAACGACCCGGCTCCAGTCACTCTCGTCTTCTCGGATACGCAATTCTGCTTCCCTAGCGCTGGCGTCGATCATCGTTTGCGCGCACTCTAGGAAAGAGCGTTCGTGAGCGAATCCCTCTTTCCTTCCCGTTTCCTTGGCCAGCTGCACCTTCAATATTGTTGACAGGAAGCCCATCCGGCCTTCTACTTCTTCCGCGCTAAACGTCTCTCTCATCTTTTCGGTAACCTGATTGTAACGGACTACCAGACCTGCGGCATACTGTCCGTTACTCTGTCTCGGAGACCTCGTTTCCCGAAACATCTGAAAAATATCTTCCTCAGGGGTCCAACGCCCCCCTCCATACGCTTTTTTTAGTCGCGCCTTTACCACTTCCCATGGGGTTTCCTCGTCAGCTTGGATCTGATTCAGGATGCTTCTTTTTACTCGACATATCAAAGCCGCGCTCAGTGATTCCGCGTCCCTGAGGTCCAGCCAATTGCCTTCCACCTTTGTCCCGATTAACGCTGTGAGGCGGTCTCCTCCCTTTAAAAAGTGATTAAGTTCACCCAGCTCACCTGTAAACTTCTCCAGATCCGAAATCGCTTTTCTTAGATCCTGGGTGTTCATAGTCTTCACCCTCATCAGGGCGAGTGCATTTGCGTGAGTCTCCGGTAGCAGGCCCACTCTCCTAGGTTCCGTCCCATCAACGATATTTAAGACGGGCTGTCTTAATACGCCACTTTCCGTCATATCGTCTTCTATGTGTATCGATCTAAATCGGGCCACAACAAAATTTCCCCGAACTGTGTTCCTTAATTTTTTTCCCGGGTTTCGGCACCAGTTAACGTTCGTGAGAACTAGAACAGTAAGAAAAGATCGAGAAAGAGGTAATAGAAATGAATAGGGCAAGCGATAGTATATGACTGCTTTATTTATAGCTCTTAATCCCATACACATACACTCGGAATGTTTACATCCCGATGTTTTGGTATTAAGACTGCGTACCAACAGTGCCCAGGCCTTAACTTATATATATATAAGTTAATGTTTATCGCCTTTCTAATTAAAAAAAAAAAAGGAAAAAAGGTACAGAGTAACAACAAGCATGAAAGTCAGAACTAGACTGTTTATTTCAAATCTATAACCCTGTATATTTACATTCGGGATGTTTACATCCCGACATTCGGGGATTAAGGTTGGATACTGATGCTGCCCGGAGCTTAACTCACCCCTGCCAGTTTACGGACACCTCCTCGTAAACTATGAAGTCTAAATTGAGGACGACTTAGGCGATATTACGATCACTCTCATAATCGTACTATGGAGCGAAGGCCAGCCCAAACAGTACACAACCTGTAATCCCTTACATTCGGTCGTATTCTTAAGACACTTATAGTCCAAATAGAACGCTGCCTCCAACACTGCAGCCGCTAGTGACAAAATCAAAACAAACAAAAAAAAATGACATGGCTATCTAGGTATTATAGGTAGTTTACGTGGTTTTGGAATGACCAGTATTTTAGGGTAGACTAAAACTGTCCGGATATCAAAGGCGAATATGAACCGGAAAGAGGCAGAATGGACCGCTGGGGGAGCCGCTACTAGGTACATTTAGTAGGAGCCCAGTGGCCAACGTCTGCATGGAAGGGATCCCTTCCAAGAATGTGCTAGTTTTAGTAATACGCAGCCAGAGTATCCCACTAGGAAGGTGTGGAGTCTGACAACGTCGGACTGAAACAGAGAGTGAGAGAGCAGTGTTCACTTCAATTGTCTGGATCTAGTGGTTGAAAAAGCTCAGAATTTCTGCTTTATATAGGCAGGTCAGAGGCCGGGATATGCCTCCGACTGTGTTGGAATCGTGAACTAGTCTCCCTCTCTCTATATGGACGCCAATAAAATTTATTGATAAAATATGGAAACGTAGGTGGGTATTTTTTGTGATTCTTGAAGAGGGTAACTTCTATTAATTCGTGGTAAGAAGTTGGCGCAACAATAGTCTTTGTTCTGTTAAAAATCTGATAAACATAAATGACTTTACAACAACTTTATTATGATAAAATTACAATCTGCCTGATTGGGCTATAATTAATTGTGATAAATGATCTCGTTCATACCAATTTACAATTTTCATTCACTCGCTCATTCATACTATATATACAAACAGCCAAGAGGCTCCCCAAGTCCACATGGTTGTCACCTCCCTCGCATGCGAAGGAGGAAGCGGAGTCTTGGGAAGTCCCCCACGATCCTACGTCAGTCGTGTCACTGGATAAGTGCCAGCGGAGGCTGGCCAAGAGCGCGAGAGTCTCAGACGCTCAGGCCTTGGATGTACATAAATACGCCTATTTTTAATCATTTAAAAGGTGATGGGGGGCTCATCTTAAGGATGACTACGATCAGAATGATTGAAAAATAATCAATTAAAGCATTATTGATCAGACTAAGTGAAAGAGTAAATAAATATATTGATATTTTGCATTTTTCTTTTAGAAAACCAAAATTGAAAAATGGTTGCCAAATAAAATTTCCGACGGACAATCAGTTGGTGCTGATCCTAAACGAATGTCGTTCAATTTATGGCAAAGTATTGAAGCCAAATTAAGTAAGTATGCAAACACAAATAAAAAAAGTCAATAAGTCAATTATTAGAATAACAATGCCTTTAATCCTGACTGCCAAAGTTTGTATATATATATTTAAGTATCAAATTTTATTGTTTAGATGAAAAAGGAGCCAAATTGGTTGAAGCTGATGACTTCACAAAATTATGGCATGATCGACCAGATTTCCCTGACTCCCCTATTTTTATCCACGATCTTCAGTATAATGGTAAAGATAATATTGGTATTTGTTGTTATAGAACTAATAACTATTTAAGCACTGAATATCTGTTAGTTATAAGTGTGTCTCCCAAAAGTAGACCTGAAGCTATCATGATGAACTTGTATCTAACTACATATCAGCAAATATGTGACCTCGCGTCTTTGTACTACTTGCATATACACAGAGAAAGGAGAGTTGAAAGCTATTTAATTGTTTTCGGAAATTTATAATAGGCTGGTTGCCCTGACTGTGACATCCGAAAATCTAACTTCGATTTCCGGCTTCTCTAAGGACTTTGTCTGATTTCAGAAGTCTGTTCGGGGTTCTCTCAGTTACTTGAGGAAAAATTATTTTGGAACCCAGAAATAACTAGTGTGAGTCTAGCATTGGCTTCGCTTGTACTAAAGTCTATACAAAAACCACAATCAGCTTGAAAGTCATAGTTAGCAATGAATCTTATAGGGGGATATGATATTTTGTTCTTTGTAGATTTTTTCGCAAAAAAACGTATCCAATATAATGTGATATCTTTACTTAGGCAGTAATATTTCTAAGTTTTTATTTATTTTACAATACATGATATTTTAAGCCAATTAGCGCACACATGTTGTCCAATATACCTTTTTTTTGTATTTCGGGATATCTATCCACAGCTACATCACTAGTATGCATTACCCATTCACGAAGTATGGCACCGTAGATTAAATTAATGATAATTTCTGTTAATTAATAATAGAATTAATAATAATGGATTTAATTAATGATAAAGTCTGCCCTCTAAATGAAAGCTTACCAAAATACCAACCATGGAAAATGGGTATTCGTACATTTTGATGGACCTTTTTAAATATAAAATTCCTCGAGGACTTATGTCCGACAAACAATTGACATGGCGTCTTCACACAAGTCTTAAACGGAAACAAAAACTTTATTGTATTTGTATATATGAAAACTGCCAAAAACAGAAATGTTGGACTTGAACTTACTTACTAAAACTCATTTGGACATATATTGCACAGATGTATGGACAATCCAAAAAATTCCACATCTTGGCAATGCAGACAGACATTTCAAACCAAAGTACAAAAGCTAGTTACTGGAGCTTCTCCATACGAAAGCAACCGTACACTGCACAAAGTCCTACAAGATTCATACGTAAAGACTGACATGAAGAAATTACAGAGACACTTGCATGACAAACTATCAGGTCATTCGAAGCCACTGATACAGGAACTTTCCATTCTGGTCTTACTTCATAATACTCCACGACGTTTTAGAAAAGTCTACAATAGTGTTGAGTTACGATGGCCGGCCATTCCAATTGGGACAACGTTCACTCTCATGGCATCATGCCATTCCTGCTCTGTGTGTCATTCTGATTCGCTGGTTGAGATTCTATTTCACAAGCTTGAATTAATTAGGAAAGATAACAAACATTATTTTAATTTAGTTTTGCTAAGATATTGTACAGCTAAATTTCTTTGTCTCAACAAACTGCTAATGCTTCATTTCTTGTTCTTAAGGACAAAATTACGAGACGAAGTTGAAGAGATACCGCGAGAAGCTGGAGGAGAATAACTGCACAGTGTCAGCCATCACATCGCTGGGCGAGATTGCTTGGCTACTGAACCTGCGAGGTGGCGATGCCGTGTACACTCCGGTATTCGCTGCGTTTATGATCGTCAAGAGCAAAGATGCTGTCCTCTACGTTCGCTCGTCGATTGTAACCGATGCTGTAAGGGAACATCTCAACTCTTCCGAGAGTCCCGTCATGTGAGTACATGGTTTGAAAGAACCATTTCTGTGTGTTAATGAAGTGATCTAACCACCATTTTCTGGTACTGCAACCCAGTTAAGTTCAAGGGTCTTCGCCAGTTTAGTCCACCTATTATATACACTACTATTATATTTATATATATATATATATATATATATATATATATATATATATATATATATATATATATATATATATATATATGAGGTATTGATTGCACGTAATCTATTCAATAAAGATATTTCTCTTTTCAAAAAAAAATATATATAGTTCGCTATAATATGATTTTAGAGATGAATCTTTCTTTATGCAAGTCACTTTTTACTGCCAAAGTTACGGGGCTAAGAAATTAACACTTCTATAAATGTATTCGTGGGCATAGAACTTTTATAAGTAGCTTTCTTCTATCATTTAGGATTTTTATATTTTTGTGGAATTTTTTTTTAGGATTAAAGGATACGACGAATTCTGGAACGATTGGGAAAAAGAATCCATTTTAGATGAAAACGTTTTCGTGCCCAACACAGCTAACTACTTCGTCTACTCTTCAGTCAGTTGTTAAATTTATCATTATTCAAACAATACTCGTTAGAGTTCTCTACATAGCATATATCTATTTGTTCAGGTGCCAACAGGAAAACGGAAAACGGGGAGATCATTGGTGATTGATCTCCGGGCTTACAAGACATCAGCTGAGGTGAACGCATCCCGTGAGGCCCACATCTATGATGGCATAGCTTTAGCCCGCCTCTTCAACATGTTAGAAAAGAAGGTAAGGACCCGCTCCCACGACGCATTGCTTGGCAAATCTTGTGTAAGTTTGTCTTATCTCACGCCATATGAAAGCAAAGACTCGTCATGGCTCTAGGTATTTCGACTCGGCTCGTTCTTTCCCGTGGAATGTCATTAAATGCTTCTGACATCAATGGCTTGTTTGTGGGACAAAATTTCAAGTAGCTCATAATCAAGTGGAATAATGAAATAGTTATGAAGTTTTTGGATTTGAATGAGTGAGAATATATTTTATGAAATATATAACAGCAAGGATATACGAGGGTGTACCCATAAGAAACCGAACTGATGTATGTGGCGAAGTTTTTGTAGTACGGTAGGACCGTGTAAAGCAACTTTTCACCAGTCAGCATCCCAAGTGCCGTCTTTAGAGAAGGTTTACTTCTGTTTGTGTTAATTTATTTGTGACTGTTGTTTTGCGCGCTCGTCGAACCAGAATGGTGGCTTATTTCTTCGTGAACATCGCATGGCCGTGGATTTTTGCTTCCTGCTTGGGAACACTGGCATATAAGCTCCTGAAATGTTAAAAGCGGCCTACAAGGATGATGATATGGGGAAAACTCATGTGTTTAAGTGGGTTTCCCCTTTTAAAAGTGGAAGAAATGTCAAATAATGATCAACCTCGCTCTGGACGTCTTTCGACGGCCCGAACCAACGAGAATGCCCAAAAAAGTCGCAAAATCGACTACGAACCATCGAAGAAGTTGTGGACAAATCTGGAATGACTTGGAGTTCACTACAGCGAATTTTAAGTGAAGATTTGGGGATGAGAACCCGCTAACACAGCCCTCCATAGGCGCCGATTTTTGCCCAAAAATAGTATGAGCACTGTGCCCCATTTTCCATTCATTCAGGAAATTGGTGATAAAAGTGAAAAACAGTAAAAGAACTGGGGGTGGGTGGCATAAACGAATTATACAAGCCAGAATGGTTTGCGTACGACAAAATGGCGTAATTTCTGCACTCAATCGACACACAAGGGCGAAATAAACTGATGTGGTAAGGATTTATGGTGATTTCTTGTATTAAATTACATGAATTTCACGCGACCTAAGTAGAGACGATTGGCGATGGCGTGTAGACAAGAAGGGGGCCACTAGAGATTTGCCAAACCACGCGCTGTAGGAACGGTTCTCTGTTCGGACCGCAAGCCCGGAAGTACTAAGCTCAAGCACCTCAAGACTCGCCAAGCTGTGGGAACGGACCCTAACAAGCTGTCATGGAGTGTTAATTATTTAGGGTATTAAACAAAATCCTATTATACTAAAAAAAATCTGGTAGAATCAGGTCTGCAATTACTACTGAAAAATTACTATCGAAACAATTGACTCATTTTTCCACGTGTTTCCAATTATCTATTCCAACAAAAATTCTGTTTTAAATATTCAGAGGTGATTGCTGAGATTATTGGGGTATAATTTATAGTTCAAAGAGGAAAGAGGTGAATTCACACCTGAGAGCTAGATTTTGTTTCTATATATTATTCAGGAATAAATCTATCATTACCACTCAAGCTAAAAACGGTTAGGTTGAAGTAAGTGGAATCTGTTCTTTTGTATTCTATTTATATGTAGCAAGTTTGCTTGCTTTTATGCTTTTCTTATACCAACAGCTTACTCATACCTCTCAACTCCTGAATGTCTGTTCTGTTTAAACAGAAACCAACATCAATCAGATTAACAACTCTATGGAAGTAACTAGTTTCATTATTATTGAGATGAAATTGCTATAGCCTTGGAAAAGAGGCTGTAGAGAAACAAAGATTTGTACTATTTTTACTTAAAGACTTACTAGTTACTTGAGCAAGCTAGAAATACTTATATAGGAAAAAATAATTTAGACCTTGGCATGGTAGATTTCTTAATAACAGACTAGAAACCAGGAAAATCTACTTAATTAATAAACTTAAAATCGAAGATCCCCCAATCACCTACAGAAAATAAATCTTCAAATATGCTAAGAACTAGTATAGGTAAGAAGAGATTGAAAAATTGTTAATCTCACCCATGGAAGAGAACCAAAGTAGAACAACAATTCTCATCAGTCTACCCTGTCTTTCATTCTAGTTCCAATACATCATAACTAAATCAATTAACATCTGACTAAAATTATTTGGAAAGATTACAGAATTAAAACTTTCTCAATTTTGAAGTAATGATTTATATTTGTGAAACTTATAGCATTGAAGAAATTTCTCTCCCCTTCTGGGATGGAAGAGTATTAGTCAAAAATTGTTCCAGCCATTAAAGAAAATAAATATGGTACAGAATGTAGAGGTCTGGTGATTGACTACATAAATAAATGATACCTCGTAGCAAACATTTTTATGTCAGTGGCTTAGAGATCTTTGGACCTGGCTAACTAGCCTATTAACACATTATTTATCCTAATATACAATTTTTCCAAATGTGATTAGGTGCTATTACTGTTATATATGATTGGTGTAATCTTATTTACTTATATTTATTGGTGACATAATTATGAATAATACATATTTCGATAGTGGAAGAGGTAATGATACATTTCACTTATTATTTACAGGTCTAAATTGTTTATTTCTGTGTGTGTCTATTTTGATTTTGTGGTGAATTAACCACATAATATCTTTAATATTTTATATTGAGTGATGTACCCCTATATTTCGAGTAATTGACTTATTTCAGCCAGACTCCTTTGTATAAGGCGATGACCCTGAATAATACAAAAAAAAAAAAATTGAGGTGCTTATCACACAGCTCATTGTTATTCAAATATTTATCCATATCTTAAGTCAATGACTTTAATTTCTTATTTAAAGTGCTATGTTTCAAAGGAAATTGGTGGCATGTGTCTCTTAGCAACAGTTCTTGGGGATTAATATTACTTTGTAATTTCTCTCTCAGTTTCTTTAACTAAAAGGAACTATCACTAATACTGGTCTAATTTTAAAATCAATAACATTATGTCTTCTGTGAGTTTAATACTTCAAGCTTTTTGGTTTAGTTGCACATGTATTTAGAAAATACTGCAGGTTTTAAGCATTTACAAATTATTATTAGCAATATTGTATTTAAACTATAGTTTTTGAAATAACTCTTTATTGAAATACACGTTCATCTCAAGCAAAGAAACAAACATTCACAATAATGATATTATAATATTTTTCAAATTTAGTAAATAAATGGCAATTTTTGCTCTCATATGTCACAATAGATAATAGGAATATATAAAGCCACAAAACCACAAATCCCAATTTAAAAAAAATTAACATGAGCAAAAATCTGAAAACAATATTATATTATATTAGGTATGATATGTGAGTTATAATATGCAATCTGTAATATCATCTAGGTTCTCAATTAACTCCTTCTATAGCACTATATAATAATGACTTATATCTCCTAACCATAAAACTTATATGTCTATCCTGTTTCATCAACAGTATGCTGGATTATAAACTATCCTCAAAAATTTATGTTCTAGAAAGGAGAAGAGCAACAACCCTTCAATGAATCAGAGGTCTCCCGATTAGCTACCCAGCTGCGGAAAGAAGCCACTCCGGAGTATTTTGGGCCCAGCTTTGCAGATATTGTAGCTTCAGGTGCTAATGGTGCACTGCCACACTACACGATTGAGACAGGCAACGAGGCACCTGTAAACACCTCTGCGGTGATGTTCATAGATTCTGGTGGCCAGTATTTAGGTAAATAGTGCATAGTCCTGAATTTAGTTCAGACTTAATTATGAAATTTCATCATAAATGGGATCTCTTGGTAGGACTCGGGGGTAATATGAAGCATTATGATCATAAACTGTTTTTAAGGTTTTTCTTCAGACTCTGTGATGCACCCCTTCCTTGGGGATGAAGCAGATTCTTTGGGTGTTAATTATTAATAATTTTTGTTTTATATATTATAGTTATTCATCTTTTGTTTAAAATATTTTTATGTTTTCTTATTATGAAAGGTAAATGGACATTCATATAAATTTTTAAAGAATAATAGTTTATTTAAAATGTTCAAGTAATATTATCACAAGGTTCAATATGGTCCTAGTGCATAATGTTACTATTTAAAATGTTCCATATTTATATAAACAGTTCATGTTTTATATACACTGATGGACAAAATTAACGTACCACTCAAAATTTTTTTTAGTTAAAATTAACTAAATTATCTTCTGTTTTTATTTTGATTACTTATTGATATTTAGGTGATATCAGTGTAAATATAAACCATGAATAATGCTTTTTTTACTCTTAAAACCCTTTTTAAAAAACAATAGCACCTGGTCCACCCAATCTACACATATAATTCATTCTTTCTATTTATAAACTCTTTGTAAATGTGTTTAATTTTGTTCAATAGCCCCAGTAAGCATTTAAGTAAATACGATTGGGTTTGGGCTGTGACATAGAGGAACAATACAACCAGCATGAAGTTGCCAGGAGTCTGAGTGTAGATCAATCGTCCCTAGGCAGGGCTCTAAAGCGATTTAGGGATACAAACCGTCATCCAAGAAGAAATGGGCAGGGACTGCCTAGATGTTCAGCAAAAAGAGGTGAAGGCAAGTTTGAAATGTTTCCATTTCCAGTAGGACTGTATGAAGAAGGCTTAATGAAAATAATCTTAGCACTCGACATCCTGCCCAGGGGCCTCTCCTTACCACAACTCACAAAATGGCCATGCTTCAGTTCGCACATGAACATGTGCATTGAACTATGGAAAACTGGAAGAGATTACTTTTTTACAGATGAGGTAACAGTTGGTCTCAAGACTTCAGATGGCCGTAATTTTACATATAGGTGTCCAGGAGAGAGGTACGCGCCATGCTGTATGGTTCCCCAGATGGCATTTTGTGGTGGCTCACAGATGTTCTAGGGTGGAATTTCCTTAAACGCTTGTTGAATGTATGAATTGGTTGTTGTGCAGGGAAGATCCCTAATGTCTCAGAGGTACTTAGGAGATTTTTGTAGTGCCGTTTGCTCCTTACACCGGGGAGGGATTCTTGTTAATGGATGATAACGTCAAACCCAACTGCTCATGACTGATTGATGATTGAGGTTGGGATTGACTGCTTGGTGTGGCCACCACAGAGTTCAGACTTAAATCCTATTGAATACGTCTGGGACCAACTGTAGCGAAGAGTGCAAAGTCAGAATTCATGTCCTAAAACCCTTGAAGAATTGGAAAGGGCTGTTGTTGAATAGTAGGACAATATTCCTCAAGACTTTGTTGAAAACCTCTTCCAAGCAATGTCAAGGCATTTAAGAGACGTGATATATGCCAAAGGTGAAAATACCCATTATTGAGTACGTTTTCTTTAAAACTTTTTTTTCCAAGTTTATCTTTTTTTTACAATCATTTTTCTTGTACTCATTATGTACCTTTAATTATCTCTATAAAATACAATTTCCTTTTTAAATGTCTTATTTTTTCAACCAAAAATAGTTGTGAAGTCTAAAATATGCGCAAATTGGAAATCTTTCAAAAAATAAGTATGGTGCGATCATTTTGTCCGTCAGGGTAGTTCAAAATAATTTTTACCAAAAACATAACGATAATAACATGGATACTCTTCGATGCTGGTTGGTGAGTAGACTTCATACGGGTTTCTTTTATCCCCCAGGCTCATAAAGTGGTAAAAAGTCTCTTTGGTACCCGACATCATGGTAGCTGACTTTACTCATGACTCTATAAACTGCTTGAATGAATATAAAAGACACCCTGCCTACTAAGTTCAATCTAATTCAAGTCCTAAACTCAATCTAATTCTAATAAATAATTTTAATTTGCTAATAAAAAAATCAGGACAATATATTTTCTACCATTCTAATTAAGTATTTAGAAAGCTTTTCATTTGCTTTTCTCTAGAAATGTGACACTGTATGAACCAAAATCATTATTTCTGAAAGTAATTTTGTGAAGATAAACAAATAACATTTACAAAGTTCCAAAAAAAATGCTACTCATTCTTAATTGAAACGTTAATGGCAACAGGACGTTTTTGGGAGCCATAATAGCAACAGAAAACTTCACTATAAATTAAGCTGCAGTGGTTGATCTTCAGGCAGATGTTTGTTTTCAAGTATAAATTAATAAAACAAATCTATGTGAAGGTGGTACGACAGATGTGACAAGGGTACTCCACTTTGGACAACCTAAGCCCATCGAGATAGACGTCTACACCCACCTTCTCAGAGGTGTGGCGAGGCTGGGGGGAACAGTGTTCCCTGAGGGCACACAGATGAAATCTTTGGACAGCATAATGAGGACCCCACTCTACGAAGTAGGCTTGGACTATGGCCATGGAAGCACTCACGGAATAGGGGTATTTCTCTCAGTGCATGAAGGTTTGTTATTAAAATTATTCAGATAAAGCTATACTATAATTGTAAAAATATTTGTTAAGATTAAGAATAAGCATATAGTATATACTTCGATAACTGGCCTTGATATTATTTTTCTCATTACTTGAATGCATTTTTTTGACAACAAAATAGGCAGGTGATAATCACAATTATGATACAATTTTGTAATTTACAGCGATAGTTACATCAGTTTAGAACAATAGAATTGATCTGTCGAAATCGATAGTTATCGCTTTCAAATAAGTAAATAACAATAAGTAAAAATAAATTGGTTTATAGTTTATATTAGTAGAAACCTATTACATTGATTTCTTTATCCAAAGAATAAACTAATATAAAAAAACTGATTCTGACCTTGAAATGTCACCCTAAGTAGGTAAAAGCAAATAACCCTTCACTAGGTTCCAATTACAAATGATTTCATTTCACCCAACCCCAAGTTCAATGTGGGACATACAATACCCCATTCAGAAGACTGCACCGCCTGGGCTCAAGGTTCAAGATTGTCAGTGTGAATCCATAAATTGAAGAAATTACTTAGTGTCCATGAGAAATTGAAATATGGAAAAAAAAAATCATTACCCTTTTGAACATATAAAAATGATCCAATGGGATCCAACAGCCTATAGAAGGCATCAAAATTTAAGTTTGGAAAAGGTTCTTATTTCCATATTCTGACTTTGGAAAAAATAAATGAGTTGTATTCTGACATAACTCAGAATTTTTTTTTTTAATTTCAGATTGAGGTTATTTCTTAAACATTTTTATTCATAGCCAAATGTATTGACAAATGATATTTAATATACTTATTTGTAAATATTTTTACTACCAATAAATTTAATTTATTACTTCTGTTAGATATATAAACTATTATTAGAAATGATGGTTTAATAACAATTAATTTACAGATTATAATGGTACCTACTACGAAAATTTCATTGGTTCACAAGGTAAGTATTAAAACTTATGTGAATTATTTGTTATTACTGTTTTTCTTGTTTATTTCCATGTTTGTGATACATGTTATAAAAACTTAAATGTTTTATTATAAATCTCTTGATCATTATATTTTTAGAATTATTGCATGGTTTCAAAATCAAAGATTACCAAGCAATCAATGTCACTTTTAGGGGTGAAAAAAAAATAGTATAAATTAAAGCAAATAGATCATTCCCTGTGATTATGAACGGCTTCATGACAAAGTAAATTATATCAATTTTATTTATATTTACAGAACCTGGATATTACGAAGAAAATAATTTTGGCATGAGACTTGAAAATGCAATTGTAGTGGTGCCAGCGGAAACTAAATACAAGGTACAAACATGCCACTTCATAGCTATCATAGATTAATCTACATTTTAGGTTATTCAAGTCCAATGTTTCTTTAAAAATATATTTGTTTGAGATGAGACAAGAAAGTAAATTTGTTCTGTAATTTTAATAATTATCTAATTGTTAAAATTTTAAATTTAAAAAAAATGTGTTTTGAAATTATCTATACTTGGAATTTTCATATCGTCATTATAAGATTATCATTTACATGCCTATAGTATAAATGTATGAATACAAAAGAATGTATCTTTATTTATTTTTTTTACCTAGGGTAAAGTCGATAAGAAATTTTTGAAGTTTTCTGCTTTGACATTGGTGCCATATGAATCAAAACTAATTGATCCTAATGTGATGGATGAATCTGAAGTATGTTGTTTATTATTTAATATAATAAAATTAATATATTTATACTTCCATATATTAAGTTACTTAATAAATGTTATAAATTATTTTCAGATCAAGTGGGTAAACAATTACCATAGAGAAGTAAAGAATGTAGTAGGAGGAAGGCTCCTAGCCCTTCAGGACCAAGACACTTATAACTGGCTTGTGACTAAAACTAAACCAATACTAAAAAAACCTTGCCTAAATAATAAATAATTTGTAACACATAGTAATAATTCTTTATTTTACCCTCTGAGACACCACATAAGTAAATGTTACGTCGATCGAAAATAAGTGAGCATAATGTTGATTCTACCAACTTTTAGTCACTATAAATATATCGAGTATTTCTCTAAAAATTGTCACATATACTTTCTACAGAAACAAAAAATTACCTCCTTAATAACAAACTAGGTTAATTACAAATGACCTGCGATATTTAATCGGGCCCTATTTAAGTGTACATTTGTAAAAGTAAGGGTTAAACTATTTAACACACTTAAATACTGAAGAACACGCGCTCCAAAGGGCATTATAATGCCGGCTGGCAGACCGCTTAGTGTAGCCACCAGTGACCGAACACATTCAGCCATTTTAATATTTGTATTACTGTGGAAATTAATAAAAAAATAATGAATATGTTTGATCGGGATCAATAATTTTATTCCTTCATTCACCGCATCATCGGAATATCATGGCAGATAGATTAAAACGAGCACATATTCAATATCCTTAATTAATAATGTAAACTCTGATGATATCTCTTATTAGGTTCAGCTACTGGCATGATAGAACATTAATATCAATAGATTTGCTTGAGAAATAAATAAAAAAACACAATATGTGAAGAAGTATAAACAAGATTTTATTAAATAAAAAAAAAATTGTGGGTTTAGAAAAATAAACCAACAACACTTAGGAATATGCATGATAAATTTAATCATCATTTTCTACCAACAGAAAATATCCAAAATGAAAATATTCTTATTACACTAAACAAAATATTATAGGTTGATAGTATAAATATAAAAACACATATAATCACTTGGTCTTAAATATTGAATTTCCTTCATAAATATATTCAACATACCTAGAATAATGAAATTATATGGCTCTAAATATGGCTTGGTATTCACATAAATTGGCAATGGGCTATGATACATTACTAATTAATAACTCACTGTGGTTTTCAATCACCGACACAAATATTTTTCTCCTAGGTAGGCTCCAGCTCAGCTTCTATCATAAATAGTCCAGCGCCATCCAATTCATCCTAGAGATGTCATCTCCCACGCATCAAGCGAGCAAGAGTCTTTTTTTTCAGCTTGGGATGAAAGCTGGGCAAACATAGCCCCTATTTCTTTGCCATATACCAGCTTTAATTATAATGAACTACATGAAGGAAATTCAGTGTTCATATTTCCAGATTTTACTTACAGCGTTCTTTTAAATTGTTTAATTATAACATATTGTGAAGATATACAAACTCGACAGAAGTGAAGTCTAGCTCTATCCTCTGGCTAGTTAATCCTTTTGTCTCAGGGAATAATTCCCAATATAGATCAATATATAGAATAATTCATAATATAGATCATTCATGCCAGTAGCAAATTGGATTTAGCTTTCTTTAAAACTTCTCCAGTCCCTTGTAAAATTTTCTTTATTGTTAACTTATTATAACCAGACCAGTTTGGAAATAGGTATATTATTAGTGCTAGCTAGTTAACTTTTCTTACCACATCCTAAATATGACAAATGTCCGAGAAATTCTAATAATATTGAAATATGTCTTACTATCGAAATGTAGACACAAAGTCAAAACAGATTTTAAATTAAAATTATAAGGAAACAAGTTTTTTAAATTACATTTTTTTAGGGATAGTTGGTAAGAAAGATGGGGGGGGGGGAATAAGAACTCCTGTCTTGTTCTTTCATAATTATATAATTTTTTGTTAAGCTAGATTTACAATTGCCTGATGAGAAGAATTTTACATATTAAATATTAATTAGAGGAATAATTAGTTACTAATTCAGAATAATGGAATGAAATAAAAGAAAACCTGTGTTAAATTAAATGTAATTGAGGAATGAAAATCATTTCTTACTTTACTTAATGTTGCTTATAAATACGTTATCCAATAGTTCCTGTAAAAGAAATAACAATAAATAATAAAAATAAATCACATAAATACACTTTTTTGTATAAATCTACTGCCATTATTTACCCTTTTATGGGAAATTTTATTTTGTAAGATTAATTATATTTAATTTATAATTTTGTACCTTAAAGCATTTGTTGATTTTTTCATGATTCTCTATTTGCTTAATATGTAAGGTTTCTCGAAGTACTTTTTCTGCAGCTGCCTTCCTCTCTTTTTCAATAATTGATTTTAATGCGACTTTCTTCTTTTCTTCAAGAAGCTCCTTTTCAGTTTTTAATCCATCGATGGACTCTTCTAATTGTATACGACCCTTTTCAGCCTATAAAAATATATTTTTCATCACAGCTCATGACATTTCTACATTAGGATATTTCATTCAATGAAAGAAAATCATACTTCAACGATTAGATCATAACTTAGTTACCAATTCATACCTCTGAGGCCTTATTCACACCAAACACCACACTGGTCTCACACAGAGAACGGAAGGCAAGCAATGTCATTTTCATGTCATCCCTCACTCTGAGTAGCAACTTTCCCAGAAGTGGGTTGCTTATGACTATCTCTCGAATTACTTCATCTGCAAAGAAAACTGTACTTTGATACGTGAGAATATTATTTGAAAAAACACTGCATATCATCAGTTTATAAACAGGTAAAGTATTAAATTGAGGCCTAGGTAGTAACTTGGACTATAATTATATGCCTATAAGGAAATGCCTTTCATACTCACCATTGAAAAGTAGATTTTATTTTTCAATGGGGGAAGGAGTGGAGAGGGGGAAACTTTTTATGCCAGGAGATAACATTAAGTTACCTGCGATATTCAAGAAAGTTTAATAGATGCTCTTCAAAATGTAAAAAAATAACTATTACCTAAGCTGCTATTATTTTTAAAATTTTACAATTACATTTATTTATTTGATTTTTTTTTGGCATAATAGAATATATAGTGGGGGGGAATGTTAATTTTACAATTAAAAACGTATAATAACCCTTTTGTGAGCAGATTTTAATGTTTTTGAATTGATCTAAAGTTCTGCAAGTTCACTGCCGCTGATTTAAGTTATTCTGCATCTACACTAGCTTAGTGTATAGTTAAAAAAATTACAGCAACAGACATAAAAAAGAGCAAAAATTTAAGTTTTAGCAATACACGCAAGAATTATTACTATCTTTGTTTTTTTTTGTAATATTAGGACAATCGATCAGTGTTATTACAAAAATTTGTGGAGTCTCTGCGCCCCTATGCCTATTTTAGTCAATGTCAGTTAGGTCAATTCATAATTAATAATCTACCAACCTTCATATCATCTAGTCAATAAACATTATTTTTAATCTCTTGGTCATAAGCTAAATAATAACTGAGGCATTTTTCATTTAATTTGTACTCTAGGAACAGCAGTAAACATTTTCTAGTCAGTCATAATAAACATTGTTGCATTTATCTTGTTACTGATAGTACAATACAATGTTTATCTATCTTCCTAAAAGGTATATGCAATAAGCCTAGGCAGTTCATATTTATCAGAAGTTTTGAACGTCACTTGCAAATACATATGCATGTATACTTATATCATATTATGTTATCTTTTAAGGATTCGCTTGTCATCGTTAGTTTTTCGCTGGGGTCTGGCCATTTAGCACTCTTTTGTTGTTAACAATTGAGAATGACGTACACATTGCTTACTTTCTTTCGAATAAACTATCCATCATCTATTATTATAACCAGACTAAAATTGTTTACTTCTGTCAATAATCCCAAATAAAATATCTTACCAAATAATTCAGTATAAAGGTGACGACGAATTTCACAAATGCCTGATTCCCGCGCATTCAGTTCTGCCATGTTCTCGTCTAAAATTTGTGACAGTTTGATTACCTCCGTTCTAGATGTGGGATCTGGTGATATCTTATAACAAATTAATTAAACTTGTAAAAGGTATTTATCAACTGAGGATATATGAAACTTTTTTTTCTACAGATAGGATATTTTTGTCTACCCACAATTTCGTTTTGTTCCCTTCGCACCAGCAAAGTTTTAGCCATTTCTGGCCTACCATCCTTCTATATAATAATGCTCGGTAGTCTTTATTAAACTTTCGAGGATTTAAACTTTTACATTATATAATTTTTAACCACAAAAAGAAAGTATGTTAGTTTCTAGTTATGCACTCCTTAAAATCCATAAGTTATGCAGTAGAAGGAGCAACCCTCAGAAAAAAACTATATTCCTGCATATAATATTCATTTTTTTAAAACAATAATACTCATAGGAGCTGAAAAAAAAATAAAAAATTAAACTTTATCTTTCCCTGAGGTGAACTTGATAATCCAACCAGCAGGTCTATTGACTCCACAGTTGTTTGGTATACAATAGAAGGAAAATGATTTTCCTGCATCTGCAAGTTTGCGGCCAATGTCCAGGCAGTCTTTTTTTTTTGCTGTTGGCGATAGCAGTCCTCAATGAATGGACATGTGAGGAATTTATATGTGAGAACTTGTTAAGAATCGTTTTAGGTCGATAAAAACTTTATTAATGGATGATAATTTAACATGGCGCATTTACCTGCATCAGGTCCTTCTAAGAAATGACCTGAAATTGGAAGAGAGCTTTACAATGTTTAGCTGTTGTTCGAAATGTATTAAACTATGTACATATCTTTCACCCAACATCACACATAAGGTTCTGTTACAAACATAAATATTATGTATGTCGAAACGTTTGACGAAATCCTAATATATTTTTTGTCATTAACTTATCTTAGTACCCAAGAAAAATCCACTCAAGATTATTAAGGATATTCACTTACTTGGTAATCCTTAAGACTGTTAGGGTCCCAAAATTCTAAAAGTTATATTACTATAGTAAACAGGGATCCGCGATTAGAAACGCCATCTACAACATATTTGCTATTGAAATTCTTTATTCTTTATTGCGTTATCTCACTAAAGATGAATCGCTTTTGGGTAGAAGGGAAGGGAAAAGATAGATTGTGACGGCAGTGAGGGCTTTCGAAACTCAAAGCTCAATTCACCGTGCGTCTGTAAAATATTTGCCGCCCTGCGGGCTGTAAATGAATAGCAGTTTTATGTAATTTAATGACAGTAATTTAATTAATGAAAATGTTGATCTTAAAACTTATTATGAAATGGCTTAGACAAGAAAAGAAGATCTTCAAAGAAGTCCTTGTTTAAAATATTAAGTCCAGAGTCCAATAGTCACTTGATGTCGGGTACTAAACTGGGTAGGCCACCAGCGCTGCTTATGGCGACGGTCCTCACGTTTGACACTCCTTTGTGTAAGAGATGAACTAAAGAGAAAGTAAGGTTACTAACTGGAAGGAGAGTTGAGCATAGTAGAGTTAAATGGGTCGATGAGGTTTTTCAATGGGAGGTCATAGAACCTAGTGCAAACTCGACATCTGCCACTGAGGCTATGGGGAAGACAATGAATGTTATCTGATGGAGACGTTGAGATTTAGAGCTGGCCGACTAGACGCGACTCGCACAAGAATTGCTTCATGTCTGGTCCTGTTCTAGGGAGACTGTATGTTGCTAGGTCACATACCTCTGACCTCACACTGATTACTAATAAACTGTTAATTCCCTAAATTCACTCTTAGACTAACGAAATGGGGGCCGCGACAAATATTCTCAGAAAACTGTATATCCAGGTAAAACTATTGGTTTACTATCTTTTAAGGTAATTTAGCTTACTTAAGAACCACTGGGGCTTTAGCTCACACAAAATACTTTTTTTTTTACTATCATTATTATTCGTTGGCCGGTAAAACTGCCTTCGGTGGAAAACCCAAAAACCTTCAGAAATTTTGAAGTGGATAAGTAAAAACTTAATCTCTTTAAAAACTAAATAAGGATTTCATTTATGTATATGGCTTAAAAACGGAAATCATTAGTGTAATTCAATCTGAATTTAAATTTTACTTTATAAAAATTATTTTTATTTTTAGACTATAAAAAAATCTATTTGCATATTAATTAAAAATTCAAACCTTTTGGCGCCAGAATACATCATCTTCTCTCCACTCACGGGGTGGAAGAATACCGTCTAGAATAGCCTGGATTTCGGGCTCTTTTTCCTCTTCTTCTAGAGCTCTTTCTACCATCTGTAACAAAGATTTAATTACTGTGGTATTTTTACTTCATCCAGGGCAGGAGTGGTCGAGTGAGGGTGTACACAGCAGTTTTAATAACGGGGTGGTCGGTGCTGAGGTATTTTCAAATTAGGGGATAAATGGTAGGAAAAAGTTTATATGTGACAGTCAGTCCGCCGGGTCATTTATGAAACCAATCCGTTTTTTCATCGGTCATGCACTTTAATGAAATGATCATGAATCACCGTGATCACGCCTGCGGGAAGCGTATATTTTAAGTTTTTTTTATCAAAAAAAACAAAACAAAAGAACTTTGTTATTCCTTATTCTTCACTAGTGTAGAAATTCAACGCATATAAATTTTACTTCACCATTCATTTATCGGTTCACATAAATTCATTCGTGTCCATGTCACAGGATTAGTTAAGTGAAATTCTGACAAGTTGGTTCAAGATGAATGTCGGGTCGTCACGAGGGGAGTGCCTAGTTACACTAGCCTTGGTGACGAAGTGAGGGTTGATTAGGCTTAGGACCTGGACAATCGTTTTATGACGGTCTTACTATTTGACTCCATATTTGATAGGCATGTGCCCCGACAATGCACTATGTTCAGGAGAAGAGGTAGGTAGTGTAGGTAGTTTGTGTGGTCTTGGAATGACCACGAATTCACACTCGGTATCTGAGGGTAGGCGAAATCCATCCGGATCCCAAAGGCGAGTGTGAACCGGAGAGAGGGAGACTGGATTGCCGTGGGAGAAACTATTAGTTAAATTTGCAGGGCCACGACAACCGCTGTCCGCGAGGGAGAGGCCTCTCCCAAGGCGCTGCTAGTTTTAGCGAGGCGAAGGCAGAGATTCCCACTAGGAGAGTGTGGGGTCTGACAAGGCCGGACTAAAACATAGCGAGGTTAGGAAGAAAGGTTCACAGGTTTTCATAAATGAGAAGGCCTTGAACATCAGTGCAGCCGCAAGTCATCAGTTAGCTATTCGTCGGGAGAATGATTTACAGGTCCACCCCCGGGTCTATTTATAGTGGCCTGGCTTCATTAGCGTCCGATCATGGGACTTGTTGTTGAGGCCAATGTGCCACTGTAGGCCAGTATGTGGTGGCCTTTGTTCTTGTAGTGACTCAGGCTTTGCCCGGGTCGCCAGTTACCTGCTTTTGGGGGAGGGTTCCCAGCCTCTTAACTAATTGACCTGCAGCAGCGCCTTTTATTGTTTACAACATTTACAATGATTTATGGTTTGGTAATGTTATTTACATTTGTTTAAATTAATTTACAATATACATACCATAGAGTATAGGGTGGTTTATCTTATGTAGTTAGCGGTCGCTACAATGATAATAAACTAGTTTTATTTAAATAGAGAATTAGTGAAATCAGCAGGCAAAAGAAAGTATTTTCCAGAACGCAGTTATCAGTGATCAATCCACTAAAGTGTATAACCGATCACTAAGATGACCTGCTGGACTGCCATATCTCAATCCAGAATTATTCCTTTAAAATAATACACGCACATAGAATTAAAACTTTATTATTGGGACGAATTACTGAAAAAGCTATCAAAAACTAAAATGTTTAACAATGATTAGGGATATTTGCAGCATTAGGTTATTTTCATTCATTTAGCATTAGGTGTCGCAACTTCATGTGGGCATAGTCAATTCCAAATTTAGGCACACTTTTTTTTTTTTCTCTCTGACTAAGCGTAAAAATGTCGATGTCGTGCCGGGGTTACGGGTTCAGCACGCATTTTCGTTAAATTGATTATTTGTTATTAAAATTGATTACATTATTGTTTTATTCATGTTGATATAATTTAGATAGAAATGTGAAAAAATTCTGCCCCTGAATGGGTGCCACCTGGGTGGATCCCCCTACGCCCAACCAAGTACTGCTGCGAAGTAATGCCAAATACTTTAAAAAAAATTCCATACTGTGTGTAAAAACTATTATGTATAGTTAATTACCGCATCTATGCTGTAGTCTCCTGTTTTCGAAAACCTCCGGGGCACTGTCCATTTGATAAGAGTGTTTTCCTCGTTAAAAAACCTTTGAGAATAATCCCCCGCAGCCATTTTCGATTAGATAATTAATAATTGAAATTTACTTTCCAATGTTGTCAAATAACATATAGTCGTATTTCATTGTTGATAAATTGGTTTTTAAAACTTCACTGTCACCTTTCCAGGGTCCAATTTCCCCTTTATAATGAATGAGAACCAGTTTAATCCTTTTCTCCTTCAAAATCAACAACACTTGATTGAACAGAACTTATATTTTGGAACAGTTGTTTATTGCTAGCTATAACAGTCATATAAATATCATGCCTTTTGAATACTTCGTGTCAACAAATGCGAAATTTAAGTCTTATCTTGATCGGTTTGAAAACTATGCTGCAATGAAAAACGAGACCAATGAGACTAGTTACAGTTTTCTTCAATAGCAAATAACATAATTACATATTTGGGCCCTGAAAACACGTCTTTCTCGTAAGAAATAACACTTGTAACGAAAATGGTTGTCTCACAACATTATTTTTTCCTCCTGCTATCAAGGTGAGACACAACCCATTGCTAAATTTGTAGCGAACGACATTCCGACACATTCTTTTTTACTGTGACTTCCATGAAAAAGGTATATTTTACTAATAATCCTAAGGGCCCAATTATTTACGGGGGTCGGTGATGATTGGATTTATAAGCTCTTGCTATTGGCCATTATTATGCAAACCTGTACAACGGACCTCATCCCCCTCGTGACCCGATGCCTAATGTTTCTATTCCATGCTCACGCTACCTTCACCTCACATTCTCAGGAATTTTACCGCTCTTTGGAGTCGAGAATTTGTTTTTCTGATAAGTAAAAAAGTATGATACAGCAAACGACTTCAATGCCTCTTGTGTTCGGTTGAGGGCCATGTCGCTAAAATGTGTATAAAATAACTAGCGAAATCTGCTGACATCTAACGGGTAATTATGAATCCGATCATTCAACTGTTTCTTATAAGTGCAATGCCATTTCCCCTGTCAACTTATTTTTCTAGGAAATATTTTATTACAGTTCCAGTGGATGGTCCCCTTACAAATTTGAAGTAGATTCCAGGGCTAAATTTTTAAATTATCCCAAAATCAATATTATGCACCCTGGGGTATTCAAAGAAAATATCCACTCTGTACTAAACTGCAAAATATCTTTGACACCGTGAAGCCAATTTTTTCACCATACCATTGGCACTTCCAGAGTGGGTGGGATGCGAGCTTGACTACCTTGAACAGGTAGGCATCATGACCCTAGTAGCTACAAGCGATATGGGGATCACCACAGGTAGTAATACAAAACCAGATGGCAGAGTTAGACTGTGTGGACTAAGTGTAGAGTAAATGGCCATGTATTTTCTCTAATCTGGATTTGTTTAAAGTCTACTTACACTTTCCAATGAATAAAAGAAAAAAGCAGCATGATCAAAGCTATTTCAACCCATGTAGGGTTTTCAACCTGTAGTATGAATCGTTTAAAATTTGGTATTGACAAGTCCTGAGTTCAACCAGACCATCTCCCAAACCCTCTCTGGCTTACCAAAATGTTCTTACTAATGGCTCAACCTTAGAATAATGCAAACAAAATCTGAGAATGTGCTATAAGACGTTATCAGATCATGACTTCAACAAAAGCAAGTGTGCAATATCCGCCACCAAGACTGAATATCTTGGATGAGTGGAATAAAATCTTGAAGGATCCGCAAAATAGCCATATCTAAACTGCCACGTCAGAATGGCTCTTTATGGGTATGCTTCCTTACTATGCGCCATTTATTTAAATTACTCGATAATCTCACCCTCGCCCCTCCAGAACATAAAAACCAACGAATGCGTTTCAAATGAACCAAACAAGGTGAAAAGGCATTCCTCAAACAAAAACCTGAAATGTGCATCTTGAAAACAGATGCTATCCCAAGTAAGTTTGCAGCAATGCTGCCATTCTATTGGTAGACAGGAAAAACCTGTAGCTCTTCATGCTTAGAAATAAACTAGTCAGCTGGACCAGGAATCACTGGTTGTCATTTTTGGTGTTTCTCAAAATTACAATTACATCTACAAAAGATAATTTTTTTTCTTGTAACTGAACTCCCTGGGAATTTTGGATAAGACAGAGCCTTGGCATAGATGGTTTTGGTTCAATACACCTCCTTTATGTCAGGGTTTGATTATTCAGTCCAATTCAAGAAAGGCAAAGAAAATAAGAATGTAGACTGCCTATCACAAGCTCCTCTCCCTAGTTAGATTAAGATCACTGTGAATGCAGGGATCAATGAAGAGGTTAACCTCAACCACTTTAATTCAATTTATCATGTCTCGAACACGATAATAACAAGCAACCTTAGACACAGACCTCTAAGAAACTATTGTAAATCAGCAATCAAATGGTAAAGACTCACCTTAGTCCATATCTCATTAAATATTCATGGTTGAAACATGTGGTAATAACTAAACTTCTCCAAGCGACAAAATTGAACTAACTTCATGAATATTGATTTTTTTTTTCTTCATATTTCTGTATTATTATAAATTATGGAAATCAGTATACATTCTACATCTATTTACAGTAGGTAATTATATGCCCTGTAGCTTGGCTACATTTTATAGAATTTTTAATAATTTTACAAAGTGATTTGTGATTGTTACATAAGTATAATGCACATTATACATTCAATATCTAATCGTTTAAAAATATGAATATTGAACACCTATGCTGGGATTATAAAATAAAGCAGTTGGCGTGAAGATATTTTGATTGGGAAGGAATGGATAAAGAAATTGAGTGTACAGTCTGAGGGTGTGTCCCTTCGCGGAATAATCTTAAGAAAGTCACAACACAACTATGGAGTAATCCAGAAGCTAATTGGGAGTGCCTCCATATTGATTATGCAGGCACAATAAATAGATTCTACATTTTTGTATACATAGATGCAACGTCCAAATGGCTAGTACAGTGTATTATCAGAGATGCACATGCAACTTAAGTTAGCTACAAAACTATAAAACTGCATAATAAGAGAAAAAATGTGGTTTAGAACTGAATTCAGCGGAAAAATAGTTATGTATGATCCTTCCATAGGCGTTTCTATACCAATTTTTTTTATATAATATTTACTATGTTTATATATCATAATCTTCACAAAATGGGCTTAATATTCTTCTGCATAAAATATGTTTATTTAGTATTGATTTATTGTTGCAATGTTTCAGACTGAATTAGTCCATTTTTAGGCAACCCATGTTGTTCCTTTCCAAATTAAAATACTAATAACAAATGTTATTATATTTATATAATTAACTTCATCATCCATATTACCTGGCTACAAGATTTTCTAGAAATTTGGAATAGTACATGTCAGTTAGTCACTATTATAAAGGGATTTTTATTTGTTAGCCAGTGCTATTAACCAAAAAAATTATATTGATAGGGTCATAATTCCAACTAAAGATCATCAAACAGTTAACCTTACCACTACACCATATGATGGCCCACAGTTAGATAGTAATTAAAATAAATAGAACTGGAGCGTTGATTAAATAATAAAAATAATATTTATTTTATTTTAAAATAATATACATCATTGTACTCTTGCAATGCATTCTGTCAGTCTTACATAAAACAGTCAACAAACATATAATTTTCTTCATATTACGTATTGTATAACTAACAGTTATTGGCTAATTCCTAGCAAACCATGTGTTTTATAGACAGCGTTTCTGAAAAAGTAAGCAAATTGAAATTTTAAAAGTATAAGAAATGTCAAAAAAAAAAAAATAAAATAAATAAATATTTACATCAATTATCAAAATACATTTTCACCCCCAGTTGTCAAAGTTTGTAAACCAGCAAATTTATTTTGCAATCTTTAATGATTGATATATTTTAGTACCCCTAACTTGAGAGCAAAATTCAGTCAGATGATTAACAACATTAATATCCCTTTCATCTTTCTTCATATCAAATATAGCAACTAATGTAATCCGTGGATCAATGCTACTGATGAAATAACTACACTTGTCCTGAAAAAATATATTGAATTAATATATACCTTTTATAATTATTTTTAATAAAAATTTAATACAAATTCAAACTAAGTAATATCTTAAAAATACATTTTGAAAGTATTAATACAAGTGAATACAAAAATACCATGGCAACCATATGGGGGAGAAAGAGAGGAGTACCACATAAATTTATTTTTATAAGCAAATATTTATTGAATTAAAATATAAAGTTTATAACTATGATATAATTACCTGGTCATTTAAGAACTGAAACCAATAATATAAAAAATAAATCAATGGTGCTATGGTGCAGCAACACCTCATGAAGAGATGAATGCCAAACATATTTGATAGGTGGTGCTGAGAGGCACATTACCTCTCAACTTTAAATTTAGTTTTCTTAACTAGACTCACTACTTCTTTATTCAAGTTTATTCACTTATTTGTCTTCAAGAGACTGGCATAAACCATCCACCTAAGAATAAATCCATGGGCGACCTGTGCCCAGTTAATACAGATCAGAAAAAAGTTAATTGATTGATAAGACCATGCCTCAGAAAACCCACAGAGAACCAGTCTTAATATAGAACTCAAGCAGAACAGGCCTTTGGAAATTGGTGCACATGTCAAGTGTATTTGCTGTTCCTGAGCTAAATTTAAAAATTTAAGCTAAAATTTCAGAACTAGGAGATGGTGATGAATTATTTATTTACACTAAAAAAAAAAGAAAAAGAAAAAAAAAAGATCCTATAAGATTAAAACTTATTTAAATTGGTTCTTGTTTTAAAATATCCTGAGATAATTAGCTTTTTGTGTTGGGGTATACCCTGAGCATTAATTTGACAAGATTATACAATCCATGACCTAGAAAATAGAAGGAAAAGGCTTCACTAGAAAGTGGTGGATAGAAGATGGAAGGAAAGGGATGATTGTAAGGGGCTTAACAGCAAGCATTGGAAAAACTGGAAAGCAAATTTATAAAACAACACGTTTGTAGTAAGAATAAAACAAATCACCCTTACCTCAGCATTATAAACACTGACAACTTTATCAGGAAGAGTATATTCAGGACTTCTCTCTGACAAAGCCTTACTTATGCCTACCATTCTATCTCCGTATTTCTAAAAAGGAAGAAAATCAATAATGTATAAACAATCAATCAATAATAAATGATAATAAAAATCTGAAATTTCATAAGGTCCATTCAACTATCCGGACTTCACTGTATTTGTTTTATAATTTTATTTTATAATAGTTCAGAAATAATAACAGGAAATATGTAACAAAAAAAAATTAAACTTTAAAAAAGTTGGGCATCACATATTCATTCTGCGATTACTTTTAATAGTTGAATATATTTCCTTAAAAATACATAATTAATGATCATTGTTGCGTCAACCTCTTAATTACGAATAATTAGAAGTTCCCCTCTTCTCGGTCCAGAAAATATCTACTTATGTTTCCATATTTTAATAATAAACTCAGTAAGAGTTGGAAAAGCTGCTAGTGTACTAAACATCCGCAGGCTCCAGATGGTGTGCCGGGGGGGGGGCAACCCCCACCACGGCTGGCCTGCCTATATAAGCAGCGAGACTGGCTGAAGTCCGCAGAATGTACAGAACCGGCACTTGGAACACAGCTCTCTCTCTCTCTCTCTCTGCACTAGTGCTTGCTGCTCTACTCAAACCATAGCCTTCTTATTCAACTACCTCTATATATCTCTCTCCTAGCCTCGCTATGTTTCAGTCTAGCGTTGTCAAACCCCTCACCTTCCTAGTAGGAATCTCTGCCTTCGTCTCGCTAAGACTAGCACCTCCTTGGGAGAGACCTCTTCCTCGCGGACAACGGTTGCCGTGGGCCTACAAACTTTACCTAGCGGGCGTCCTCTCCCCACCTTGGGGATCCTCACATCTGATAAAACGACAATCATCTCTGGTTTTGGATACCAATAAATTCAGAACCTTATGAATAACTAATGATTTTACTGCACAGAAAACCAAATGATGACAACAAAAGATAAAATCATATAAATCAATACTGGCAAAAATTCAACTTCCTTTCCTTTGTAAATTATTTAAAAAAAAATCATTTAAATCAATCAGTAGTAATGGTTCACAGTGACAGAGGCATGCTCTGGGAAGCAGTATGGGCATGATCTTGGGAGATTTGTTGCCATTTTTTGTGCAATGCTGCTCAAATGATCAGATCGGCCCTCATAGACAGTGTCCAAGGTGGTTCCACAAGTGGTCAGGTCACGTAGAAGTGGAATTTTATTTCAGTATTGATTTTTTAAGCTTTCTCAGGTCACTGGTCAGAAGCTATTTAAGAATTAATGTTTGGTTTCCCCCCCCAAAGGCATATTCGATTGTCTCCATGTCTCTGGTTCGTTCACCAACGGACTCCTCTGATGTCGGGTTTTCGATCCTGTCTCCATCTTCTTACTCCCATGAAGATACGAACTAACCTAGATAAGAACTACCGACCTCTCCCAGCATCCATTCTTTGATGAATTGTCGGATACCATGTGACGATTCCCCTTCTTCCATGTCATTCACCATGATGGCACGTGACAGCCAGTCTGCCACTAAGTTTTCTGTCCCGGGCTTGTACACGATGCTATACTGTCAGGAATTCTTACCACATCGTCACTCTCACGGACGATTCCTTCATTTTCCCGACCCATTGCAGCGGTCTGTGGTCTGTATGTACATTAAACTTTCTTCCAAACACATAGGGACGGAAGTGCCTGATAGCCCATACAATGCCAAGCAATTCTCGTTCCAATGTGCTGTATCTTGCCTCTGTGTCTGTCAGACATCTACTGGCATACACCACCGGTCACTCCCCACCGACTCCCTCCTACGACAACACTGCTCCCCACACATATTCGCTGGCATCAGTAAACCCTGACTCAAAATTCGGGAATACCAGAATGGGTGCCTATTGCAAACGATTCATGCATCTGTGAATAATCTGTTCCATTATCAGAGTGATGGTGACTGGTGCGCGCTTGCGTAACTAATCATTAATGGGTACCAAACACTCAGCCATGTTGGGCACAAAACGGCGATAATAATTGAGCGTACCCAATCAATATAATATAATCAATACCCTTAACGTCCCTCGGTACCTCCATCCTCTGAATAGCTTCTATCTTCGACAAATCTGGTTGTATTCCATCCTGAGAAATGTTGTCCCAAAAAATTAATATGATCCTGACCCAGTAGCGATTTGTCTCTCGACAATTTCAGTCCGAATTCTCAGAAACATTCTCCGTAGGTGTTCAACGTGTTCCTCTTCCGTTTGGCTGAAAATTAGTAAGTCATCCATATAAATCTGGCACATATCTTCATCCATTACACGCTGAAACGTGATCAGAGCATTTTTCAAGCTGAATGCCATCCGCGTAAATTCGTAGTGCCCTCTCAAATGAGAAGACTGTCTTATGTCTGTCCCGACAACTCAATCGGATTTGGTAGTATCCCGCCTTCAGATCTAGGGTACTAAAAACCTTCGCTCCGTTCAACCTATCTACGATGTCCTTGTATCGTGGAATGGGATACTTTTCATCCACTGTGTTATCATTTAGTTGCCTGAAGTCTACTACAAATCGATATCGCTCCTCTTTATCCCCTGGTCTACTCTTTTTCTTCACCGCCTACAAGGGACTATTGTACGGTGAAGTACTATTTCTAATGATCCCCTGCCTTATTAGTTCGTTGATTTCCTTTCGAATATGTTGGCAGAGTGCCTGCTGATATCTCCTTTCTTTCACGTACATCACACTCTCAGCTTTCAACGGGATTTCATGTACTGTTTTCCCGGTTGCTCCCAGCGTGTCTCCCTCTAAAAAAAAAATCCCGAAACTCCTTCCGTAGTTTCTCTCTCCAATCATTCACTTTCTAAACAGCTCCTATCTCCTATCTCCTGTAGCCTCTCGCCCTGTACGGTTCCCCGACTCCGATAAGTTATCTTCCCCAGCTTAATTCTCTATTTCCTCCTTTCATTTTTTTTATACAACTTTTCCCAACAAATCGCACCCTTCGATTATTTGATATTAGCAAGGCATAACTTTCACTCCCCCACTACCTTCGTCCATTTTTCCAACCCCATGACCGCTTCAATCATTACCTCGCAGGGCCCTCCCAGAGTGAGTAATTTACAATTACATACCTTGATCTGGTGTGCTCTCTCTCTTCCACTCAACCTCTCTAGCGCACTGTGAGATACGATGGTGTTTGTGCTTCCCGTGTCCACTAGACAACTCTCCTCCTTCCCGACTTTAATAATTGACAACTCGCACATCCTCTCCCAAATTGCATTACACCTTAGGATGGGGTCGCCACTCTGCCAACACGCTCCTCAGGCTTTAGCACGTTGCTCCTATCTGCATGACATGCCCTTCTACCCCGTCTGTCTCCTGTTTCTGCTGCCTCTCGCTTCTTCTCCTTCAGTTCCTACGTCCCTCCACTCTCCCCAGGTGTCATGCTCCGTCTCTCCCTCACTGGTTCTGGTTTTTGGTATTCTCTCCTCCGGAAGATATACAGGCAATGCCTCATGATCTGCCCTTCCTCGCCACACTCGAAACATTTCGTGTGAGGGCACTGTGCCACTAAGTGTCCTGCCTTCCCACATCCGTGTTATTTCCTTTTTTCCCTACACAGGGCATACCTCGGTCTCGCTCCTCTGAATCCCTTTCTAATGTTGTTCCCCTGTCTCTGCCGACAAACAATGTTTCTGGTCTCCTCTACGCTGGTTTCGGGGTCCAGGTTCTTTTATATGCAACTTGGCTCCATTTATTGTCGACGTCTTGCACCTTCATTTCCTCCTCCTTGGCACTAGCGTTGATCATTGTTTGTGCACACTCTAAGAACGAGCGCTCATCAGAGAATTCTTCCACTCTCCTTAGCCAGTTGCACCTTTAGAATGGTGGATAAAAATCCCATTCTGCCCTCCTTCTCTTCCACGCTAATTGACTCTATCATCTTCTCCGTTATCTTATTGAAACGGACTACCAAGCCCACAGCATATTGTCCACAACTCTGTCTCGGGGACTTTGTCTCCCCAAACATCTGGAATATGTCCTCCTCCGTACGCCTTCTTCAATCTCATCTTCATTACTCCCCACGGGGTTTATTTTAGGGCCGCCTTCAACGATTCTGTGACTCTGGGATCTATCAAATTTTCTTCCACTTTCACTCCAATTAGAGCTGTGAGGCGGCCTCGTTTCAAAAAAAGGTTCAGTTCACCTAATTCCCCAGTGAACCTCTCCAACTCTGAAACCCCCTTCCTCAGATCCTGGGTATTCATCGCTTTGACCCTCATTAGTGCGAGCGCCGTGGCGTGAGCTTCTGGCATAGTTTCCACTCTTCTAATATCTGGTCCCTCTACGAGATTCAGGGCTGTCTTAACATCTTAACATCATCGTTTTAATGTTTACATCCCGACATTTGGGGATTAAGGCTGGCGATGCACGGATCTTAACTTATAAATATATATTGGTTCCTAATTGATGTAAAAAAAGATGTAGTCAGTAACAATACTTAATATTTTTTTTAATACAAAAAATTTGACAAGTCGACAGATTCTTGGGCCATCTGGCCCAATTCAGAGAGAGAACCACACCTGACATAAAAAGAAGCACTAGAGATCACAACAAATCTACAAAATGTTCAGAGGCTAGTACTCAAGCCTTGTTAATGTACTTGTTGAGTTAGGAAATAATTAGAATTTAAATTTTCAACCCTTACAAAAGGCGGATGAGCAATCATAACAAGGTATTGCGATGTTAACGGTTCTTTCGCCCTGTCAGGGTGCTGAAATCCTGGACCAGCCCAGTCCTCCAAACCGGACGGAGCAAACAATAACATCACAGAGGATGCTAAACTTTTTTTTTGGAGGGATTGTAACCTGAAACAAAACAAGCATTGAAATATATAACCATTTTTTTTTTTTTTAAATTCACTATTAGATTATGATAAAAATCGTTATAATTAATAATAATTATAGGTTGTAGGAGCTAGTAGTGGTAGAATTTTTCTTCATTGTTGAGGACATATTAAAGATATTAAAAGAAATTAAAAAATGGTGCATAAAATAAAGTTATAAAATAAACAGTTGTAATAAAGTAATAAAATAAATGATAGAAATCGCATTTTTATTGTTGCTCCAATTTTTTATTTAGTCAATATTTAAAATGAAGTGTTTTTTTTTAATCACAATATGACTTTTTGTTTAATCACTCTAATGCATAACTGAGGTGTTAGATTAGAAGAAATATAATTAAGGTTTAAATGAATCCTATGGTTTGCATCTCTTCAATAATTTTCATTATTTACTGCTATTACTTTCAACAGTCCACAACTGTCATCCTCAGGCTATGAAAATTAAACAATGAAAAAAAAAAAAAGATTAAACAAAAAACAATAAAACAGTCAAAATTTAAATGATTAAAACAGTTAAATTTGAAATATTAATAAATACCATTAACAAAATTATAACCAAAAGGGTTAAAAATTAAAATTATGTGCATATGATAAATGTAAAATATGTTCATAGGTATGTATGTATGTATGTGCAATTTCTCAAAAATTCACCCATATTATAGAAAATAGAGATTGGCTAAAAAAGTAACAACTTAATGGGGGTAAATCTAATATGTGTGCGAGCTAGTCTAAGTAGTCCATAGGATCTTCCAATTTATGTAGGTCTAGCTCATCATGGTGCTGTGATAGATATTTGGGTGGCATCTCGAAAAGGAGTCAATTTACTCGGATATGATCGGGTAGTATCCTATGTTCTTAAGTGCTAACTTTCAACCACGGTTGCTTAGGTGGAGATTATTTTTTCCGAGATACTACCAAAATATCTGACACAACACCATGATGAGAGAGACCTATGAAAATTGAACCTATGGACTGGTGACTGGTAAGGAATGTACGGGTTGAGGTACAATATGTAACTGTACTTAAGCGGGCCATCATGAGAGGAAGGCCAGTAAATATTCCGAGTATTTTTAGCATTTGGCCACTGATAATCATTGTAAGAAGGATCAATCTGAAATGTAAACTTTACTTGAAAAGGGAAAAATACTTTCAAACTAATACTTGAGAGTTTGGAGATGGAGTACGACAAAATTGGCAGTAATAAAAATGTTAATATTAACACTGATAATTTCCAGCCATGGTGTATGAGCATGCTCAATTTCCACTCTCTCAAATTTTTTTAGCCATTTCTCCATAAGTTGTTATTCAGGACAGTTGTTGAGGCGATGAGGCTTCATTTTCTATAATATTTGCTAAGCGACCTGAACAGCAAACACTTTAAACAACTGATTACGATTTCTAACTACTGCAGAGAACATTGGTTTACAGGTAACTCTCCCAGATAAACCAACTTTCTATCCAACATAACCTAGGTACACAATGCAACGAGTCAAAGATTCACAAACACTGTTTATTCTTCTATACAGAGCTCTATATACAAAAACTGCATGGACAGATTATTTGAAACAGCAAAGGAGAGACAAAACTGCAATCAACTATCAACTCATTTAACTTGAATCAGGCAGAAACAGGATAGAAAATTACAGAAAATACTTGGACTATACTGAACCCGGTGATACTGCGGATAGAAACAAAACAAATTTTAGTACCAGTTCTGCCACTATCACATCACAGTCAGCGAGATTCAGGGCTAAGATAAATGTCAACTTTTAGCTACAAGTTATCTGATAACTTTTATCCTTACAACCGATGATGATGAAAATACTGACCTGGTTCAAACACCCTAGACTGATTCACATACAAACACCACAGTTATTTTTTTTCACAAGCTGGGGAAACCAGAAGACACCCTTCAAGCTATAAACCGATCAGCTTGCTCAAAACCACCTCAATTTTATTAGAAAAATCTATCAAAACTTGCTTGGAAAGACACCTCAATGGCAATAACATTAATGCCAAGCCACCAGGTTTGGCTTTAAAAGTTATCACTCCACCACCAACTTGATACACCGAGTGGCTGAATCTATTTACAAGGGATTTGAAAATAGACCGTATATTACTCATAACTGCCTGGCATGATGGCCAGTTACATAAGCTGTCTATTCCCAAACCTCTGCATTATCTCCACATCTTTAAATCATTTTTATTTGAAAGACAATTTCATGTCAGTATTAATACTACATTTAGCACATCAAAAAGAATTGATGTAGGCTCCTCAAGGAGGTATACTGGGTCCTCTACTTTTTAATGTAGTCTGTTGTGACCGACCTTTCCGTATTTACAACATCGACCCTATCAATGTTTCCTGAAGACACCATAATTCTTTGCCACAGAAAACATTGAACCTTTTCTCTCATAGAACTTCAGAAGTCAGTCAACCAAGTATTCTGGTTAAAAAAATTGAGGCTACAAGTTAATCCTTTAAAGTGTGAAACAAAAGAACTTTTCACATTAAGCAGGAACCAGAGTGTTCGCTACCTTGGAATAAATTTAGGGTCATGACTAACCTGGAAACTAAACACAACGTGCAATCTACAACAAGCTAACAGACACCAGCAACAACTGTGCCAACTCATCAGCACACATATCACTAAAACATACTTGTACAACATTACTTTATAAGGCACTCATATTACACACACTCACGCCTATCATGTAGGTACTGCCCTCCCTAATAAGTCATCATGAAACGGCTTCAAAACCTTCTCCGGCTAGCACTGGGAGCACCCTAGTCCATCAGGAATACCAAAATTAATTTTCGATGATTGGGAATGCTCACAATATCTCACCCTATAGCAGAGCTTATGAAGAGATACTATCCCCGCCTGTAATAATCTTCATGGACAGTCTCTCCTTACATCTAGGCCAACCTATGCTGCAGAGACTTAACCCAAGAATGTATCAAGACCTTTAAATTATTATTACTGCTTTTTTCCTAATTATTATTAATTTTTCCTTGTTAAAAAATTTGGGTAAAATTCTTATGTATTAGTCCAAATAACTATAGTTATTAATTTTGATATAATTTTGGTGAGTTTTCAAGAAATTGTATGGGTATGGTAATGTATTCCTTATGTATAAAAACCTAAACTTTTGACCGTTTTATTTATGATTTTGTTACAGGTATTTTTTTAACCTGTTAAATTTTGACTGATTTAATGCTAGTTTCATTGTATAATCGACATAGTCTAAGGATGGCAAACATGGGCTGACCAAACCATAAGTTTATTAGAAAAGAAAATTAATTAACTTACTTCAGATAAAAATCAGTGCTGTGTTTAGCACAAATATAATTTTTCATCTCTTGTGAACTAGTCTGTTGTGAAAGGACCTGATAGAAATATAAGGTGAATTTATTCAAAACCGATGACTTTAATTTATAAAGCCATTGGTATAACTGAGGCAGATTACTTCCCTTCAAAAATCCCAGTTTCCAAGACTGAAAATATTATAATGAAATTCTTAAGGAGTATATAAAATATAAAAAATAGTTATGTCCAAATCAGTGAAACTGGAGAAAATTATAATTTTTGTAGAGAGATTACTTAAAGCTTAATCATTAAAAAAATGTGAACATAGGTACAAAACTTCAGACTATTGACTGTAAATTGAGTTAAAGATATTGTATTAAAAAGATAAAACACAGACAAGCAGTAAAATCAAATAGCATAGTTAATTTTCAGAGTATTCATGCCATCTCAGTCGCCAGTCCCGGGTTCAAGTAGCCAACACAGATAAATAAATATTTGCAGACAATCGTTTGTCCAGTATGCAAGGTAAATTATACCTATCATACACTCTTCCGCTTCAGAAAAACTATCAGTCCCAAGCACTGCACTGGTAGCCTCAACTGTTTGTCAAACAAACACAAGATTGATGCATATAAGTCGACCAGGAGGTGCCAGACATGCAACTAGCAGCACCACACTTACTTCATATAACCCCTTCTAATGACCATCTGTCGCATATCCAAGTAAGGTTGTGTTGGGCACGGCATTAGCCAGGATGAGAGGTGCGGAAGGGAAGTACTATATAATAAGCCACCTAGTGACCGACTGGACAATACTGCAGAAATTGGGAATGAGAATACAAACGGTATATGCAGATCCCTAGACAGTTCTAGTAATGACCCATCTCCTGGTAGAATAGACACTCCCACAGGTGCTCATAAGGTTAGACCCCACAGGCAGAAATAGATAGGAATAAGTAAAGTATTAGAATCTCCTATTGATAACAAACAAGTCTCATTAACTTCATGAATGGTCAAGTAGAAAGACTTAGGGAACTTTAAAAGATATGTTGACAGTAGCTGAGATGAATGGCAATCATGGATGAATGACAAGATACGGTCCCAGACATTCAACTCTCTTTTAACACTACACCCTTATTGTATTATCCCCTTATTGTATAAATACAGGTATCACCTATGCAAGAAATGTTTTGAAGGGTTTCTCAACCTCATGAATTAATTATAGCAGGAAAACATATCACTGGGAATCCTCAGGTGGATTTAAAAGAAGTAAGAGCTCAAGCGGCTCAGAAAATTGTTCGTAATGCAGAATATGAAAAAAAAAATTTGTAAAAGCAAAGCAAAAGTTATCCCCTTCAAAATAGGTGATTTAGTTTTTCTTAAGCAGGAAGAGAGAAATAAATTAAAATTAGATCCCAAATATAAAGGCCCAGTAAAAGTTATTATGCTATTACCTAATAATCGATATGAATTGCAATTTTATCAATGGCAAGCACAGATATATATTTGAACAGGATCGTTTGTGAAAGGTTCCAGATGCCTGTGTGCTTGAACCAAGACTTGATATCAGTGATAATGATGAAAGTTGGATGTAACACTTTTTACTTCTTTAACCTGGTTTGCAATGCTATTGATTTTTTAAAATTTATTTTCAATGTTTGGGAATTGCAATAGATAGATGGTGTTAGCTGCAGGTGTTGGTATTTGTAGACAGTTACTTTCGGCTACCAATGGGATCAAAAACTGACACTCATCAGATACCGATATGCCTCGGCAGACTGAGGTGACAACAGCAACACATTCATCAATCACTTGACCTTACATTTTGAAAGTTTATAATGAGTTTAATACCTTTTCCTGGTATGGAAGGAACCTGGTGTGCAGTGTGTGTATGCACAATGAATTGTTCATTTGTAAATTGTGACCTATCCAGCGTTCACTATCATAGGTTAATGAAGACTTCATTTTTTAAAATATTTTTACAGTCTTGGACCTTTTGCAGGCACCTTTTTTTCTTATGTTAATAATAATAATAAAATATTTCTATATTTTACTCCCTCTTGTTATATGTTTTATTATTATGTTCATAATATGAGTTTTATTATTTTTCATTTACTTGAGCATTTTGATGTAAACAAATTATATTATGTAAACAGTTAAAAATATATTTTTCTTGAATCTGAATTATTTAAGAAATGCATTTCATAACTAGCAACGTATAACACAAAAGCCTATATGATTGGTGATACACTATTTTATTTTTTTTTTACGTTAAGGACTGATACCGCCTATTATTAATTTACAGAGACAGAACTACTGTCAGATAGGCTGAGTGTGTGTCGGACATTACCAAGCAGCAGGTACAGATGCAAGGACATACCCCAAAAGCATCCTCAGGCGGAAGCACTATAGAACTGTCTAACGGAAAGGGCTAATCCAAGCCATTCTTTAGTGGTGACTGGTACAGTGCAAGTGTTGAGGGAGCCCATTTCCTTGCTCACCTACTCTACTGTTTTACAATTTATTAACATTTATCCTGTTATTTTAACATTTTGTTTTCAATTATGGGTCCTGATCCGGCTATCTCTGATACTCATCTCCCAGATATATATATATATATATATATATATATATATATATATATATATATATATTTAAAAAGGTTACTGTAGGAAACAGTTAAATAATAAGCAAAAATTTCATCGTATAGGATTTCTGTAATTAACTATATATAGGGTGTCCCAGAATTAATGCAAGATTTGATTTAAATAAAAAACACAGTTTTTATTATTTTTGTTGTTATTATATTTTTATAGAATTATAAAGTAAATAGGATAGGGTTATTTATAGAATAACACATCGGGCAAATGGCCTCCACGACTTTGCTGGCACATACGCACTGTTTTGTCAAAATTTTCCATGACCATTTGGCATAAATGTGGTTGAATTTCGTTGATGCAGTGTTGAATTTCCTCTTTTAATGCACGGGTGGATGTGGGCTTATTGACATACACCTTTCACTTCAAATAACTCCATAAAAAAAGGTGTTAAATCACACGATCTAGGGGGGAAATTCTGATCACCGAAACGAGAGAGTACACAACCTGGAACTTTCTCATGCAGTATTTAATTATTTCATGGGCTGTATGGCATGTGGCACCATCTTGTTTTTTCGACATCAATATCATCCAATTTCGGCACAAAGAACTGTGTTTACGACGCCGAATTATGTTCCTGGATTTTCAACAACACTCTCACGCACCGCTTCGATATTGACATTTGAACAGTTTGTTTTTGGACGACCAGTGTGTTTAGTGTCTCCAACTGAACCAGTCTCCCTAAATTTTTCAATTAATCTCTTCACAGTTGATGAAGTCAAACTATTTTTCCGACCATATTTTGTATGAAATTTTCGAACTGTGGCCGCCAAACTTTCATTATTTTTGAGATAATAAAGACACGTTGTTCTATCATGTAACGCTCCATTTTTACTAACCCTAAACTGTCAGCTGTCAAATTGTTTTTTTTTAGGGTTGCCAGCACTTTACTGCACAAATGGCGGCAAATTCAAATCTTGCGTTAATTTTGGGATACCCTTTAGGACAGTGCCCTAAAACCTGTTGGTAATCAATACCTTCATAAAAATTCTTTAAATTTTTATTTATTATTTAACTATTTCCTTAGAAACCTTCTTAATTTAGCAGAATATGGGATATAACCTTGCCAAAGTTTTTCACATGATGTGATGGAGTTTTTCGTTAGTTTTTTTATTTGATAATTTCTGGATTTAACGATAAGTTAACTTTATATATACATATTATAATAATAAAAAAAAGTTTATATATATATATATATATAAAGTTAATTTATCCTAAATGCAGACATCAAATAAAAAAAACTTAAGACAAAATTCATCACCTCATAGGAAAAACTTTGACAGGGTTCTATCCAATACTCTGCTGAATTAAAAACGTAACTATCACTAAACTATAACAACTTTTTTGCTTCTGTAACAAAACCCAATTTGTTACCAATTGTCATATATAGTTGAATTTAAAAAGTATAATTGGTATCAGAATTGAAAAAAAATCTTTGATAAAAATGAAACCAATCTATTATCTATTATTATTTGAATAGCTGTAACCTAATAACCAAGATAGTATTACTTTGTACTTTCAGGCAGTAACTTTTTACTGTTGAGTGCTAAACAAGTCGTTGAGGTTTGATATTTGGGTATAGTTTGTCTAGTTGAAAGTGGGGAGGGAAAAAATTGCATTCCTTAATTTAGAAGGTCCACTCCTTTTCAACAACATGGCCCCATATGTGGGTCCTGCAAGTCAATGCTACCATTAACAGAGAAAGTGACCAACCAATGGAACCATGCCAAGTAATGCTTCTTACTCATACAGTAGCGTTGTAATTTGTAAGTTACTGAACAGTATATCTGCTATGTTTGGTATGAATCTGCAAATAAATATAAATTGAAGGGAGAAATGTGAAAATTTTGGGAGTGATCAAACCCTGAGGTCTGACTCCCATAGTGTTTTTGTAAGATACTTAGAATATTTAGATTTAGGAATGATTCTGGTATAGAAGCCTTCAGGAAACATACACACTTATCTATATATTAAATAGAAAATTGAAACAGAATGATTTCATGTAAATAAGAAGTGTAATGATTTATTCTAAATACCTCTTTGGTTTGCAAAGATTTTTCCCATGATAACAATTTTGTATTAGCTGCATGTAAATGCATACTCGAAGGAAGGAGACTCCACTTTTGAAGTTCAACAAGGGCTCCAAATAGATCAACTAGTATGCCACATTCATTGCTGAAATAGAATCATTAATATATTAAAAAATTCGTAAGATACATAGTCCCAGGTATGATATGTCACAATGAATTTTCATGGAAACTTTATAAAAATAACGAAAAGGTAAATAGAAATTTTAGTGGTTGGCGACAATTATGGCAGGTTTGACTGTGTTGAGGTGTGATATTTGGGTATAGTTTGTCCAGTTGATAGTGTTGAGGGAAAAAAGTGCATTCCTTAATTTAGAAGGTCCACTCCTATTCAACAACATGGCTCCATAAGTGGGTCCTGCAAGTCAAGTGCATTAAAAAATCTGTGTGGTTTTATATGTCATAGAAAGGTGATTATCTTAATTACAACACCATTTTTTCTTTAGTAAACTAAGTTTTTGGATGATCTGGTTATTATAAATTGTAAGTCGACAAGAAATAGAGGAGGAAGTTTAGTATGGGAATGGTTTGGTGTTTGTGGAAGGTTGGGATTGGACCTGGGAAGAAGTGGTGAGAACAACTGATCACAAGGTAAGCTAACGCTAATGGAATGGTAGGTAACTCATGTACCAAGAAAGCCCAACAAGAACTCCAAAGGTTATATAATGTTGGGATTTTATGAGTTCAGGTAAGACTAGGTTTATTCCTGCAGGTGTGGATTAGGAGTTATTATAAGACATTATTAACTAGGTACAAAGACATAAAGGATGACATTTTTCATATTAGCTTTATCGAAATAATGATTACTACTTATAAAATGAAATGAGATATGATGTCAGCAAACTCCACATATCACATTAATTGAGTAATAACTATACTGTATGAGTGACCTTGGCTACTTAATATATTTATTTCTTCATGTTTTGGCTGTTTTATTTTACTGATAAAAAAAAAATACTTACATCATTAAATTTCTAATCGGCTTCAAGACATTATGTAAGAAGGAAAATGTATGAGACTCAATAATTAGCTTTATTTGGCTTTGTAGTTCATCATACTTAATATGTTTCACACTGGTTCCCAAGGCATAAATCTTTTCATAACTACAAAAGTAGATTAAGAAAATAATAATGCAATCAACATTTAATTGTAATGAACTTACTTTTAAATTCAAAATTAAGATTTGGACTACATTTCTAAGATTGTTAAGACAGTCTACACTGAGCCACTATTCTACTGTCCTAAACAGGCTTTGTTGCAGAGAAACTTGCGACTATGGCAGTAGACTTTTTTGATCGCAAAAAAATTACATTAAAATTACTAATTGGTAATAGACATTGCAAACTAGGCAAAATTTTTGAAAAGATTGTGAAAAGTGAAAAATTTCATCACAATATTAAGTGAAACTTTGATTTTTAAATTGTTAGCGTCAATAGTTCTATTATAAGTGTTGGGTAGAGGCATGGTTGTTTTGTTTTTTCCACATCCTCTGCACAGTTTCTGTTCCTTAAGTAAAGAAAGCTCAACTTGGCAGATAGGCCTGGTGTGCCGCTGCAATCAGGGGGACCTCAGTGTTTGATTAAGCACTTGTTGACTATACTGGCTAAGATATACTAAGATCATAAGGCATTGATGACCACTTGGTTTTAGGCCTATAAAAAAACAACTAACCAACCAACCAACTTAGGTTTTTGTCAAGTGACTACTGTGAAAGTGGTGTAGTTTGCAAGCTAACAAAGTACATTACAGTTAATATTGGACAACAGCCATCATGAGTGGCGAGAATCCTTATAAGGTATATTCCTGGAATATTCACAATAAACAATTGTTTCTACTTCATTTGTTGCACAAACCAGCATCAGGGTCAAAAAGCTGTGGTTTGTATCCCTGGCACAACCTACCAATTTGTTTTTTGGAAATAACATTAACATTAAAACAGGCAACGTTTTGGAATATTGATTCTTAAGACAATACAGGGCCTATAATATAAATGATTTTTAAGTAAAATTTAGATGAAACTCACTACCTACAGCTTCTAATCATTGGTGCTTATACATCAAACAATGCCACACTGTTTACCTTTTATTCAACAGCAAAAGCTAATCTATTATACCTAATCTACAAACTTAAATGAATTCAATAATAATAAACAACAATATTTTTCTTAAACCAATGACCTTTGAGTGGGACCTTTGTTATATTGCTTGTTTTTACTGCTAAGAGATGTTTGAATTAGATGTGTTGAGGTGTATATGATATGATGTTATTGGAGTTAACAGAGTTATAAATAATTTAAACAATCAAATAAAAAAAATAATACTAACCTACTTATTAGAATTTATACTCCAGCAATTAATTATATGACAAATATGATATTTGAAAACAAAATGGACTATTTCAATGTAATTAGTAGCAGAAAAATAGAAAATTGGTTTAATTTGAATTTTCCACAATTACTTAAACTAAAGAAATAGGGTGTGGTTAGATTTAGGTTAATGTGTAAATATCCTATAATTTTTTAAGTAGTGGTATGTAATACTGTGGGGGTCACTAATTCGTCACTTGTCATTTTTGTAGTGAAAACGTATGATAAAGGGCTCCAAATCTCAAGAAGTTCAGTGACTTTTTTTCTTTAAACTCTCTTGAAATAGGCGAGTAAGTTCATATGAAATTTGCAGTGACATCAGCTTATAAGGTTAATTTTCTAAAAAAAAAAACATGGTAGAGGTCCTTACGGGATCCCCATGATACACGCGGTATGGTATATGAGTTTCATTCAGGTTCACCAGGACTGTTTGGATTGAGCAAATATTTCATAGATGTGGTAGGAAGGTCCGAAAAACAACCCTACAATAACCTCTCATTCCTACAACTAAGGGAGCAGTAGACACACTTGATAAAATGGTCAGCAAATATACTTGCAAGACACAAACAAGCAGATGGCAAATAGTTTTGTTAATGAACATGATTGACGTAGCTGGAATGAATGCATTTGTTTTCTGGGTAAACATTCATCCGGAGTGGAAACGATATTACCAACAAAAAAGGCAATTATTTATGCTGACACCAAGTAAATTATTTGTGGAAACAGCCATCAAGAGGAGATTGAACGACCCATGACACATCCTTTCCAAACACTCAGTCTAAAAAAATGCTGGAGTTGATGAAGAAAGTCTTGGAAAACATGGTGCAAATACCAGTGACAAAGAGATTGACATGGAAGCTGTAGAAGAGTCGGAATCAGTACTGACTATATCAGGAAATTAAATGAAGAAAAGGAAACAATGCTACTTATGCCCAAGAGAACAATATACAAAATTGAATACAGCCAGTTCGTCATGTATGCAAAGCCCAGATATCACAGAAAATAATTTGTGAAAATAGTGAATAACTTGACATCCTAAACAATCTCGTGCCTGTCATGGTGTTTATTATTCTAAAACTTGAGGGAAATAATAAATTACTTTTTTGTGCCCAAATGTTTTTGAAATTATTCCTTATCTCCTATTAAGTCATCTTTTCTCTCTGACAAAATGTAATGTTGGTACTAGGGTTAGTAAACTAAACGAGGAATGCAAAACGTGTTAGTGACCCAAAAGACCCCTGCGGTATTATGCATTTGTTTCGGACCATTGTATTACGAAGGATAACCTCTCATGAGGTGGCTCAAATTTACATTTCTTTCAATACACATAAAGACCAACAAGTAAAATTCATTTAACAAATCATTATTAATCTTATCTAAATAATTGCGTTTTGCTGTAAAGGATACAAATCAATTAGCTGAATTCTAGCAGTTAGGTACTGAACAAGTTGGTTTATGATTGAATTTACCATCTCCTCTGGTGAATTCGAATCTTCTATTTTATTGAGATCAGTCTTCAAGGTTTCATACAGACATTTCAGCGAATTCTGTAAAGAAAAACAGTTTATATCAGATACATTGTATTTGCACCATCCCTCCTATAACTTTACACAGGGGACAAGTTCCTCAAAATTATTTTTAATAATTTATAAATCCAAGTTATGGAACATCCCTGGGAAAAAATATCACTTTTAATTCAATTTATTGTTAAATGCTCACTAATTACTAGCAAAACAGTTTATTTACACTTGTTGTGGCCACCTCTTAATTACAAATAATTAGAAGTTCCCCTCTTCTCGGCCCAGAAAATATCTATCTATGTTTCCATATTTTTATAATAAAGCTTAAGACGTCAGTCAGAGGGGAGAGAAGCTAGTGGGGGAAACAGCCGCAGGAGGGGAACCATCCTCACCATGACTATATAACTGCCCTGCCAACTGGCAGACAGCACACCAGTTGCACCGCCCTTGACTTTATTACGTCTGACCACAGGCCAGTACTGTACGCAGTGGATAGTAAAGTGGTGACCCCTCGCCCCACGAGATATGACTACGGTCGTGCCGACTGGGAGCTGTATCGGTCGCAAATTTACCATAACCTGCATACGGTGCCAACTCTCCGCAAAAAAAATAAGAAGTAGATCATCAACTAACTTTCAAAACTGATGTGATCGTAGACGCCGCAGACACTGCGATACCGAAGTTTAGCTCCATGCCACCTCCAGACCATATTCTTAAAATTATTGCTTTGCGCAACAATTGGAAGAATAGATGGTACAGGACGAGAGATCAGCAAGCTAAGGTAGTAGTGAATTCTCTCACAACGCAAATCCGAGGCTTGATGAAACTCTGGAAAACAGCAAAGTGGCATGAGCGACTTTGTAGCACTCACGGCGATCATGGAAAGTTCTGGAAGCTGTTGAAGACTACAAAAGGCAAGGTAGCTACAGTCCGTCTTCACGAAGGCGGAAATATTCTTAGTTCTGAGCAACAGGCAACTAAACTGGCCGACCACTACGCTAGGGATATTATGGCTACTACCATATGCCTCCTCCACTAGCTACTGAACACCAGGGCACGACGGGATATGAACAGTGCTTCTCAAACAAATGCCGAGGAGAGGGATAGTACACCTCGCTAACTTAAACAACTCTTGTATAAGATTGCGGTACTTTCCTGACAAATGAAAACAAGCCATCTTGTTTCAATTACTCAAGCCAGCAAAGAGTGGAAATCACCCAGCCCTCTACCGCAAATGGGAAAAATATTCAAGAAAATTTTATAAAATTATTTAAAAAATTACTGTGTGGAAAATGACAACAGACTGGATTTCAATCCAGTTTGAGCGCAGAGCATCCCCTTCTAAAGCTATAACTAATGTAAATACAACTAAAACTGATTACTTACATCTTTGCGTAAAAATATCTTTTTTGTAGACATAAACCCTAAATTTTGATATGATTTTTCAGCTTCAGTAAAATTAAGAAGGAGAGTAAAAAGTTGTTTAACTAGAAGTGGCTTGTTTGGGGATCTAAATTCTTTTTCACGTTCCTTTGAAAGAAAAAATAACTATTAAGAATGGAAGAAACTCAAAAAAAAAAAAATAATAATAATAACAGAATAAACAGATAATTTAAATTACCACTATTTCTCTGCACTTGTCAAAATTCATTAATCCAATATGACAAAAATATATAGACAACCTCTTTTCCAAATCTTCTCTTGAAGGACCATCCATATTAAATTGAAATAATATTTTAACACTACTCTTAATGAATTATCGCTGTATTGTGAAAGGAACCGAAAATAAATACACAAACGGAATCATAAAAAAATAGACTAACTGCAAACGGTGAAAGTTTCAAAACATTTAGAAAACTGTGATTTTATGTCGTTACAGACAACATTAGTTGATAATTGATATCGGTTGCGAACCATCCTGTCTTAACCTTTAGATGTGGATAGCCATAGTATAGCTTAAAACGCTCAGCTGTTAAAAAACGCTGTTTGAAAACAAACAAGCCGTTATTTGTTTTCAAAAATAGCTGTTATCCTTATTCCCTATTTTCTTAAAACCCTGTCTCTTTCACTTTCTCTCTCGGGTAAATTTAACCTTCGGCGAAATATCTAAGAACTTGAGCCTTCAAGTTATGGAGCAGTTTTATTCGTCAATAAATTATTTCTTTTGAAAACATTTCTTATAGTAGTAAGTTAACAGTTTGTGTCGTAATTGATACCACCAGCATAAGATCTCCATACTTAAGAAAGTATTGCCTAGATAACGCTCCATTAGTATTGACTGATTTGACATAGTATTATAAAATAAAACACCAAAAAAGAGAGCAAGAGGTCCGTGTAATCTCTTTCCCTTGCGAGCAACTTCATCTCCTATGTGGTTTCTCCCACTTTTATTCCGAGGTCGACAATATGGTACTTTATTTCAAGTAACGCCAATCTACCCACTTGGCGGCTATCTTAAACGGTCCAGCACTCTGCACCCTTCAATAGTTGGGAGGTACACTGCTCTAAAGATGTGGAGTTTGACAACTTTACCCCCCCCCTTCTTTTGCCTGCAACTGAGTTATATATCGGATAACATATTTGGTTTGTCTTTTTAATCCTGTTACTCAGTTCCAGGTCAAGTATACTAGTAATCTCTGCGGTTTCCATTTCTATTCCTTTAGATGAAACATGTATTTCTTCCGGCTCCTTAACAAACTGATGCACTTTGCTCTTAATGACATTACGAGTCATTCGCTTTTTCTCCTGTTCAGCCCACTTTTTGGTAACAGCTTTCTGTAAATTTCTTCTTTTAAATGTTTAATTATGAAAACTACATACGAATGGATGAAAATCAGTTCACATGTCAGGTGAACTCCATTAACAACATGATAGTAGAGATCAAGACCTGGATGTTGGTGGCTTTCTGGGATTTATCAATTAAGCTGACTAAAAGCTGCAGCTATATAGCATGGTGCTGTCACAAAGCAGGACAATAAATCATTAAATAATCGGATCCTTTGGTTAATATTTGTAGGGGACAAATTCCGAGAGAAGTGGAGACTATTTCATGTTCTACCAGGCGTTTTCTAAGCCTGTTGATTTTTTTCTTTTTTTGTGATGAAATTATATATTTTATTGGGTCGGGATCCTGCATCTATTCTCATTAGATATCCATACATTTTTAACTTTTTGATACTATACATGTATTGAATAGGAAAAGACATCTCAAGCATCATAAGAACCAAAGTGGGGCTAATCTTTGGTACAATGACATAAAAATAGTAAGGGAACAGATTCTTGAATCAACTTTATTTTGTAGTTGTAAAATTTTTTATACCAAAGTTTTCTTCTAAACAAGCGTGTGTTACAGTTTTTTTACATAACGGAAAAAGCCTTGACTAGCAGGCTGAAGGCTTAGTTTTTGAACTGGTAGTATAGTTCGGCGGAGAGAAGAGAAGAGAAGGAGAGGGGAGGAACAATTATCCACATTCTTTGTGGAGTTGTTACGTCGAATGGCTAGTACATCATCACTGCATCGGAATGTGGCACTTCAACATGGCGGCCTTTGGCTTGCCAACTTAGTCTCGCTTAGCCGTCGAATAATTTCATTCGATTTTTCACATTTCTTTCACGTGTTCGGTTCGGTATTTGATAGTGTTCCGTCCTATAGTCCGTCAGCCAACTGTGATATGTAGGCGAAAGAGTTTATTTTAAAAAAATCAAGGAATTCCTCACTGTGGACTGATATGTCCAGACATTTCGTTCCAGAGATTAATTGCTTCCAAGGATTCTAGAAGGATTTGAAACGTTAAAATATCGGTAAGAAACGAAAATATAGTTTGTGTTATTTGAATTACTTATGAAGAGCTGGTTTCAATCTAGATTGGATGGAATGTACTTGTCCTTAGAGAAAATAGCTTATAGGACACATAGAATGTTCCCATATTTAACTTTCTGTGAGCACCTACAGAAAGTTAGTTTTCTGATATTTTGACTCTTTTTTGTCATATAATTCGTGATTTGTTGATAAAATTGACTGAAAATGAATATTTTTGACATGAAATATGTCTGGCCTGAATTAATCTTTTTTATGTATATTTATTTAACTTATCATTCAATGAATTTATTCAAAAAATAATTTATTGTGTTAACACAAATAATGATTTTTACCCATTTCCTTAATTCTAATGATGTTTTTTTTTGTGTTGTTTCTAGATAAATGGTGTGATAACAATATGGACTATGTCACCCTTCGTACCGGAAGGACTAAAGTGAGAAACATATTTGTGAAAGTGTCTTAGTGAACAAGTGTACAAATTAGGTGGTGTTTTGAACCGGTAGTTAATACATTGCACTCTTGTGTTTTCCAAGTGATGATATGGGATAGGCGGGAGGTTTGCCTCCCTTTGTCGGAAAGTGGCATGGGCGCGCCCGAGGGCGGGTCGGCCTAGCATGGGCCAAACGCCCGCCCCTGCCGACACTATGAACTCAGCTCCTGGGAAAAGCACCACCCGCTCTTCGGGATACCATCAGAAGGCGCTCGCAGAGATCAGGAACTCCCTTCTTCCGTTCGCTAACTCGGGTAATGAAAATGGTGTGGGTTCGAGCGCCGCATCAACTATATCAACACTTTCGACTACTAGCGGTGTTAGTTCAGCATCATCTGCATCAAATGGTCTTGATAAGGAATCTTTAGCAAGACAAACACTAGTTCAACTTGTAACAATGGGATATTCAGAGGTAAGATAAGAAATTTCTACATTTATTTTAGTATATACTAGCTGATTATCATCTTGTTGACTACAGAGCTTATTAATATTACATTGACAGGCATTATATTTAAAGAGTAGTTTCAAAATTGCACGTTTACTCATATGAGATTCATCTGGTAATTTATTGAATCAAACTTTTATCCATGGCGTGGCTCATTATTTAGCTATCTAGACATGTTCACAGTGATTGGGGATTGATTAAAGTCACATATTTGATGTTTTCCTTGTTTCCTGGGTAATATTAACTGGAATGATATTTTAAACTGAAAGTATTTTTAAATTAAATCATTCACATGTTTATTAAGTATTGAAGAATGCAGCAAAATAATTTCTTGTTTGTCATGTGCAGAATTTTAATTTAAATTATGAATCCTGAGGTTTATTGCAAAAATGAATTAAATTTTATACTAATAAATAACAGATCAAGTGATAAGTGATTATTGTCGTGTTTACCCTTATCTTATTGGCACTTGCCTTCTTTCCTTTTTTTCTGAACTTGAATGATCTTTCATAATCAAGTATATAAGACTTTTTTTTTTATATTTCTGGAGATTCAATGGAACCCCTAATTTTGCTCCTGTAATTCTGGTTCATTTTCAAAGCTGTACGAAATATATTAAGAATATACATCATTATATTATTTTTTTGTTATAAGCAAATATCTCTATACTGTGTGCCTATCTATATTGTCTGTGTAACACGGTTGTTTGTGTGACATTGTTATATTGTAATACTTTTCAGATGATACAATTGATAACCTAATGTTTATGATATTATTATGTTTTCTATCTACAAGGATATAATTACTAGTTATATCGGTTTTTTTTATTCTACTAAAGCTTGAAATCATGATTGAAAATATCTAGTACACCTTAATAACAGCATGGTTATTTAATTTGCAGAAATTGTTCCAATTCTGTGGGGTATACCTGATTTTCTTTGTTGAATATATCACTTTGATCTCATCGGTCAACTTTTAAATAATATTTAGTTAAATGCATCAAGATAGTTTTTAAAAAAGAAACAGTTATGCATTGTTAATATATTAAAAAAATTAAAGCCATCATTATTTTGTAGTTACCAATATTGTGATTCAAGTCACTACCCAATATGGCAATGGTTTGAATATGTAGTATAAGTCAACATGATTATGTTTCATTTAAAAAAAAAAACCCAATTAACTATATAAATTTGTATGACATAACTTTTTTTATGACAGTATAGCTGCTATTATGCTCCACATTTTTTTTTAGTAGAAACTTTTAGCAGTTAGTGAAGTCTAGTTTACTTTCATAAACCTAACGTACAGTAAATAAATTTTTTAAACTAACTTCTAATAAATTTATTTATTGGCTTAGGATAGTAACCTAGATTTTACTTCCTGCTAAAAGTTTCGAAAAAGCAAACAAAGTGAAAGAAAAAGTATTTCATTGATAATTTAAATTTAAAAGTCAACAAAGGAAAATGCACCAATATAACATTCACTCGACTCAGATCATGTCCAGCAGTCCTCTTCATTGCTTCTCCTCATCCCATATAAGACATTGTGGGATTCCTTGGTTTCCATCTTAAAAAAAGACTAACCTGAAATCTACATACGAGACTTTAAATACACCAACTTGAAGGTTCGGACAACTATAGACTGTTCAACAGGAAATCCCTCCTCACATTAGATAAAAAATACTCACATACAAAGCCATACTAAAACTAATCTGGACTTATTAACTTGAACACTACAATCCTTCCTGTTGAAGTCCTCAGAACATGAGTTAATGCACCTTTTTCCTTGAAAGGTGAATGAACCCTCCATAATAATCTAAAAATTCCCACATAACAAAATCTCCTTTCCTCAAAATTCTTATTACTTCATGAAGACCACAAAAATCCTTTACCAAGATCACTTTCAAGCATCCCCTATACCTATAATCATCCTCAGGGGTCGAAGTGGATGTGACCTGATTTTCAGTAAATATTGAGTCACTGGGAGTTCTAGCATTGGTCAGTTTTCTCCCATCATGTCCCGATTTATTTAGCTCTTGTGTTCCCATTCAGCCTCCACTAATCTGCTAGTTGCATGCGACTGCAAGTGCAGCATGTGTGTCTCTCTGATACTTCCCTCTTTCTCCACAGCGGGAAAGTGTCAAATTTCCATGTGAATTGGGTGAATCCTTGGGCTATGTATATATGTCTATATTGTGCGAATGTATGTTATAAATTTGGAATGAATACAATCATTTATCACAGTTATCTATTCTCCTTTTAAGACTGATAGTAATTTTTTCCAAATAACAATTTATAGAAAAAAACTAGTAAATTTATTTTTTATCTCTTTTGCTAAATTTATATAGTATAGGAAGTATATTTAAACTATTCATTATCCATCTTTATCTTATTTCATAACTTAATAAGTTGAGTATTTATTGTTTTTCTTCCTTCATAGTTGGAGAAACATTACAGCATTAATTAATTCTTCTAATTTTTCAACTTTAAAATGCTTATCTATTGCTATTATGTCTGCATCAAAATGGTGTTATGTTTAGTGAATAATCAATTATGTATGTATACATGAAATTTTTTATCACTTACTCTAGCTTTACTTTTTGGATTTCCCAGTAAACTCCAACCCTTTACTCTATTTCAGTTTTTACATTAGTTAAAAAAATAATTATTAACAATGGTCAGTCATTAAAGGAGTATAGATTTTTTAAGCCTTACATAATATATGAAATTTCAGTACCTGCCAATCAGATAAGGATAGGCAAACAATCTAAAGGGGTTCACCTCATGTAAAGTAATGAACCTGATCCCTACCAATCAAAAACTTCAAACAAAATCAAATATCATATCAAAATATTATTATGAGGGTTTATTATTTATATTTATCTCTTATGATAAATTGACTTTTTTTTTTCAAAAAATTTTTGGATTAAAACCTTGTAGCAATAAATGCTTATCACATACATTTTCTTATAATTGTCTCTTGTTATTCTTATTGAAATATTAACATGTTTTGAAAAATTCGGGCCATAATTGTTTCATATTTCAGATAGAGTACAATAGAATATAAAAAGTTAATGGCATTGAATAACTTCATTCATATCTCAAGTATATATTAACATGAATGATTACTGACATTACTGATTACTACTATAGCTTGTAACTGTTTGTAAATTTGGTATGAATTGAGCAAGGAAATAGGCAACTTTTAATTATTTCAAGAAATAAAGATTTTTTTTTTTAAAAAGTTAACCTTAAATTACCACAAAGAGTTGTTGAACTGATGATTAATATAAGAAAATTTAATTACATATTGAATTATGTCTTAAAACTTATTTGAGACATTTAACAAAATAAATGTAGTAGTAGTGCATTAAAAAAAATATTATGTTCAGGTACTTTTAATGTTTATTTAAAAAAATAAATATTATTATGTTGCATCGATTTGAAATAAACTAGGTTTTATGAACTCCTCTGTCAAATTTAGCAACGTTCTTGGAAGTGTTTATGTTGTGCTAGTTTATTGTATATTGATTGAAAATGTTTTTCTGTTAATTTTTTTTTAGTTAAATTGATTTTTTCTAAACTAAGTTTAACCTTTATGTAAACTTTTTTTCCAATCAATTAATTTCAAGACTAACTGTAAACTGTTATGGTTTTATATAGGTACTGTAACTGCAGCTTTTACAGTACTCAAGTCATTATGTATACATGTCCTTACCTAGCAATTTGAAACTTGGTTTTTGGTTGTTGGTTTTTTCCTCCACGTGGTTCCTTATCCTCAAGGGATCTGACTTTTTTTTTAAAGGACAAGTTTTAAAAAAACAGATCTATAGAGAGCTAGAACTCTTCTAAGGAATAAACTTAGTCCACTACCTGCTGATTCATAAATAAATGTAGCTTCTTAAAAGTTGCATCTGGACTTAAACTACTAAAATTTTTGTATTATCAAGTAAAGCAGCAATCTCAGAAAAAAAAATGCTCAATCAGTTAGCATTATTATTAACGCATTAGTTAATGTTGTTATTAGTTGTGATATATATCCTATTGTAGTACATTTTAATATTTATTGGCCAAAGAGCAAAAATAATGGGACGGAATTAGAACCCCGGACCTTTCGGTTAGCGTTCAGACTCCTAACAACTCACACAAAGAGGATATTTACATGACTAGTTCTTGGCATGGATAGCCCACATAGTGAAGGCGCAAAATAGATTAAAATGTATCTGCAGAGGTTTTCAAATTTATTATTTTGGGTAAACTGCATATATTACTTATATTCATTTAGGTAATTCTTAGGGAACTGAAAATGAGTTGGAAATTTTCACTTCAATTCCATTGGCCTGAATGCTAAATAACCTGACTACTCTTTCACATGGTTTCAAATGTTATCATTAAGGCCCAGATTTATATGCAAAAAAAAACACAAATAAAATTATGTCATATAGTATCCTGTAAAAATTACGTTAATAGGCAGTAAAATATGCCATAAAAAATATGATACTATGAAGTCTAATATGCATTCTACGGCCAAATAGTGACAAGGTAATAATGTGTTAAAATATTGAGCTATATATAGGCGTGCAAAAAGAACAAAGTATTTTTACCAAACAACTTAATGAATGTTTTTTTACATTTTTCATCAAACAAATACGCTAAAAAGAATTGCAAAATTTTGAGGATAAAACATTAATAAGTCGTAATTAGGATGGCATATTGATAATTTAGATGTTTTGATATGTTGATCCATCTTGAATTTTCTTCAGGGAACCCTTTCTTGCATTAACAACGCGACCCAATCGTTCAATTTTTAACAAAAAAAAAGACTGCTTTGGCATGGTTCTGTATTTCTTCTATAAACGAGTTAAACTAAACGGGAAAATGATTCTGGGAAGGTGGAAATTCCCTCATTAGGAATTTGCCCCGAAGTAGCTCCGATGTAAACAAAAACAGTTCCTAGAATCTAGATCGAAGCCAGTGGCCTTTACTATAAAATCTATTACTTTTACTTTAGTTAAATTGAAAAATAATTTTATGTTTAATATTTAATAATTGTTAATTTAAAATCAACATCTAACTTTTGAAAAAAACATATATGCCTTTTGAACAAAAATTAAATCAAATTATTTAAAATATTCATATGTATTTTAAGCCATGATATGTGCAAACGACAAATTCACAATATTAGGTCACACCTAATATGCTACATGAAAATCTACCTAAAGATTTATAAGGAGTTCATTGGTGAGCATATATACTCATGTTATTGAAAAAATAATGCAAAAATAATATGCGTTTGCACACAAACCCGGGCCTTAGTTATCACTCGCCTCTCACGGCTTGGATCTTTTATTATAAAATTGTAGAATCTTTGAAGAAAAATTGTAATAGGATGTTTTTCTATCGATACGCTTTGCCGTACATGGACGTCCTTCGGTTAAAATATTATGCATGAGCGGAGGTGGTCGTCGCCAAGGAAAATCGTTTAAATGTGGAATTTCCCGTGAAAATGGAAAGTGGCCCAGATACGGATTAGCCCAGAGCAACACTATGGATTTGATACGGTTTTGTAAAATAGAGTTTTTGCACGTCGGGGAAGTTTCCTCACCACTGGTGTATTTTTTAGATTGCTGGGGCTCCAGGCCTATTCATGCTTTATATAATTGCACCGAACATTGCTCAAGAGTTTTCTTAGCCAGTGTTTATTTGATCGGGTCGAACACATTAGTGGCAAAATGTGATGGGCCGATCTCAGTTCTATTCAACGTGAGTATAAATACTGTTAACTTCACTTTCTAAAAAAATATCGAGAGCTATGGTACCAGCATTAATTACAAAAATAATGGAGTCAAAGGTTGACTTTCTACGGTCTACCTAAGTCCTGACTCATCATACATCAGCTAGTCGAGATTTTTATTACGATACCCTTCTTTTGTTTGATATAGGAAATTGTCTTTTTAATTACCAAGGTGTTAAGAGTAAGAACCCTTTATTATTAAGGACCATTTTCATTAGTGGTTATTTTATTTTTAGCTTATAGAACTGCTTTGCTAAATGTCATGGAAATATATCAATTTGCGAACACCAATTTAATGAATTCCTTTAATTATGGCTTGAAAAAGCCATCTTTAATAAGAGATAAACTACGTATTATCAATTTAGATTCCGGGATCTTTAGTTCCTATACCAAGTATGATAGAGAAATATTAATTTTTTTTTATTACTTTACAATTATTTAATCATCTCTCTAATGATGAATGTGTAAACTTTTATGTTTCTAGGCTGTATAGGATACACACAATAACAAGATCAATAAGTCCCGCCAAAGAAGTGAAAACGTACAGATTTTAAAAAAAAAACTAACTAACGAAACCCTAAGAATGTTTGGTAACATCACTTTTGGATGTGGGGGGGGGGCAGTTAGTCCCCTGTTTGCCCCAGAGACATGAATATCTTCACTTCAAGTTCAGCTTGCTGCCTTGATTTGTTACCTGGGGCTGTTATTTGATGGTACAATGCCGTTACCCTCTCCAAATAGTTCGCTCCGGCTGAAAGTAGAATTAACTACCTGGTTAAGGGTTCCAACCCAGGTCCTGCATACCATGGGGTATCTCATGACCCAAGGCCCTGTCTTATTTTTAAGGTTTCGTTGGTTTTTGGAAAACCCGTGCCTGTTCTGGTTTGTGTTTACGTGCCTCTTATCTTAAAATAATATGCTATATGAATAAAGATGCTAGTTGTTCCAAGGATCAGTTGCCGGGCCATTTTATATTTGTTATTTAAAATTGTTTTTTTTGTAGAAATTGAAGAAACGATACCGAGAAATATGTATACGACGCGTTATGATTTTCCTTAATTAGTTATTAAATGATTGTAAAAGAACTACTTGGCATTTTTGATGAAAATACTTGATTTTATTTTTTCATCGGTAATTAAAATTTGGTATTTTGATAAATAAAATGAAAATCAGAATACCCTAATAATTGACTAAAATTTATCATTTTTATCCTTGAGCCCATATTTTTTATAACATCGTAAAAGTTATTTTTAGGATCCAATATGTAGTATGTCCTTGAACATGAAAAAAGAAATTGTAAGTCGTAACCTCAAATAGCTTTTTAACAGTGACTTCCTTAATCTTTTGAGGTAGGTAACGGTCTTTTTAATTTTTTTTTAATTATTATTTACTAACCGAAGTAAATGCAGCGTAATTAAGAGTGTTGTTTATTATACGTTGTAAATGTGAGAGCGATTGTATCTGTTTTACGATTGCTATTGTAAAATAGACAGTTGAGAAACGATGGAGCTGTAACCATTCTTAAAGTAGAGCCTCCTTTTTCTGTACTCAGCAAATATTGATCCTATACATTCCTCTTCAGACTTATCTTGATTCTATTGAAAGGGTGCGGATATGTTAGTGATTCCCTCTCTTGATCTAGCGCGGTCTGTCCTTAGCGGTGTTGTCTACTTTGGCGTGTTTTTGCCTCCTTAGAAATTAAAGTAGCTAACTTGGAAAGACAGACCGCGGAGTGCCTTGAAGAGCCCAGAGGCGGTTGGCGATAGGTGGGAGTGTTAGAATTTCGATGTTGAGTAAGCGATGCTTGTTGCTTGGCAGCAGAGAGAGTAGCCACGGCATTCCTCAAGTTCGGTTGGGCAAGGCGCGGGTCACCGACCAGGCCCTAAACGTACCCACGGTGTAAAGTGGTCGGAAAAGGCATAAGGACGGCAAAAACTCTGTGAAACATTTAATTTGAGCAGGATATCTCAAATATGGAATTTTGGGTCTTCTATGTCGACCTAGTCTAAACCCAAGTTCTTGGGAACAACCGTTATTAACCATTTTAACAATATTATTATTATATAATTTCAATATTATTATTATTATTATTTGTTTACTGGATAAGTAAAAAGGTATACCTTTCATTTCAGGCATAAAAACGGGTGGTATTTATTATCATGTACCTTTGGTATATATAGTAATTAATCTGACGAAATCATGAGTTAATTGAAAACATCTTCATTTGTATGTTTCCTGGTGCTTTTCCGAGAATGTTCTCGTCGATAAGATCGAAGATCATTGTTTCTTACTTCTTTGACCTTCTCTGTCAGCATTCCCATGGGTAACATAGATGCAGAAATTGCCGCAAAATCTTGTGTAGTTTTTGGCATATAGTACCACATTTACAGCTTCAGGTACAAACTTGCAGTTTCTAGATCGCTGTTGATAGTGTCCTGGTTGATTCTGAATCTGTGAATTAAATCTTTGTTCCCATCAGTAATTTCAGAAGTGATAGCGGGATCCTTAAAAAATCTGCGTGAGTTAGCCACCCATTCCTTGCTTTGTTTGAGTTTCTCTTGAATCTATTTCTTCGCAATGTCTTCCTTTGTTTCTTTACTGCTTCTCTATTATTCAAAAGCTGTATTTTACGCCATGTGCAGACTGAACTCCATAAATTTGATGCGTGCGTGCGGTAATGATTGGCTAAGTTCAATTTCTTCCTCATAAATGGGTCATTTTCTAAAAGTCTAAAGTCATTAATTTCTGTGGGTTTAGCTTTGCGGATGGGACAAACTGCCATGGATGTTGTAGTCGTAAGAGCTTGTTCCACCTTGCCATCGATCATGGACAGCGCTTGAGTTTGAGTCACTGTAATTGGTTTAGCATTCACATTGAGTACCATGCCCTTTAAATCCAAAATTCCATCTTTCATTCTGTTTACTTCCTCTCTTATGATCTCGGGCGTTTCTTTAACAAATGTTAATCGAATCGGCCTGCGGAATCATGTTGATGATGGTCTCTGATTTTCCCAAATAAGCGAATTGGTACATATCAAACGTAGCGGTACGAGAGATGTTAGAAACATATTTTTAAAATTCTGCTTATTTTCGTTGCGTCTTGAGGAGCCAACACACCCGAATTTGGATAGGAATGCGAGCTGGTCACCGATTGAGTTCAACTCCCTTTCGGATTTCGTGAGGGAAATCCGTTGAGTAGCATGATCAAGCAACGCTTGCAACCTCAGTGTGGCAGAAGTTTCACATATATCAATCTTAGCTGGGTAGCCCTGCTATTTTTGTTTGAATACTTGGTCATACATCGGGAAAGTATTCCCTAACTCTTTTTATAACTGCCTAAACTATACTGTATAATTACGTTTTGACAAAGGCACATTTATTGGTAGGACCAAGGCTCTTCCGGGAGAGTATAAAACAGTTGGACTTGGGCATATTTTCGGCTCAAAATACATTAAACGTTTGATTGTAATTAATGACTTACATAACTTTTTTTCTGTAATATCTTTGTATTTCTCTTCGCGTCGTTAACTGTAATGGTCTTCAGCTTTGGTGAAAAAAAGAAATCAGAGCTTTACATCTTTAATATCCTCTGGAGGGCAATTTGGGAAACCTTAAAAGTCAGAGAAGCAGGTCAGTTAATAAATACTGCAGGGTATTTTGGTACTTTCAGTTAATATATTTAACCCACTTCCCATTATACCTTAATCAAAAAGGTATATCAAAAAGTAGAACCTACACACCCCTTTGGATAATTTGTTACTTGCTAAACCTTTATCACGTTATACCTGTTGTGGTCCCATTAACATACATCGGAGTCCACTGTTACAAGTCCACACTCATTTGTAAATGTAGTAAATTTGTAGTAAATGTACAGTTAATCAATTAGATAACATTATTGTGATGTATCGCACAATTACGATGCTATATCGTTACTAGCGCTGAATTTCATAGTTATTACAAGTTACAGTAAAACTCCAATTGAGACCAATAAGATTTTAAGGTTTATTTGAAAAAAATTAAAATTAAAAGCCTTGGGGTTTTCCTGTATAAATATTTATCATGCCGACGCTTTGCCAAAATTCGAGCATCCTAAGGGCTAAAAAGTAAAATACCCAGTAATAGCTCGTAGTTAGATTGATTCATATATTATATCTTACATTTCAGCTTATCCTACGCGTACATCCGCCTCATTTGTGCAACATCTGCCCCTCACAGGGTGTGGGGTACTCAGTCCAATCCTGTTTCAGTAACAAGAGGTTAGAAATTTAAGTTCTAAGTACAGTATTAAATACTTTGTATTGATTGCATGTAAAAAATTCACTAGAGATATCTTACCTTATGAAATAATCCTAAATACAGTAAACTCTCGATAACCTGAACTTCAAGGGAATGAGAAATCACTTCGGATTATGAAAAGTTTGAGTTTTTCTCTTAACAATAGACCTCTTCCAACTGATATTTTTGTCTCGGCATTGGCTTAACCACTTAACCATGCATTCTTCAAAATTGTAGACTGGGTACTGCAAGGGTCACTAAAGTTAGTGGCGATGTCTTTTTTTCTTCTGGTTTCCTTCACTTACAGCTTATATAATTTTAAGTTTCTCATGTGCAGTGAAATATTTAAATTTCCGTTGACTCATTGTTAACGTATGTCCTACACTTGTAGGTGGCTAAACGTATAAAGAGGGGGAAGACTTGAGCGACACTTTAAAATCTGCATGTTTTAGGGTGGTATATTAGGGCGGAGATCATGCGCAGTAGGCCAACTGTCACAATTCATTGACAGCGCATCCCCAACACCCAAATTCGGGTTTCATCGAGTTGTAGAGGTAAATAGCTCGTTCCTTCGACTTATAGAGGTAAATTTATCTTGAAATTATTTCTAGTTATCCTCTTATATTTTTCGACTAAATAAGGTTTTTTTCTACCGGGAATAAAAAAAAATAATTGAGTTGATTGTAACATGATTACGCTCATTTTATAGGGTGTAGTGGGAACATGCCTTTTGCATGAATATGTTCTAAGGTGTTGAAATTTACTGGATTAAAACAAAAAAATAGTTGTTTCATTAATATGTTATCCTTATTTACTTGTTTATAGGATTGTCATTATGTTTCCACTCGTTGAGACATAATTGTAAAATACTATGTCTGTAGGTCATACGGGGTAATTGCAATCCCCTACTTGGAAAACTTGATTAATATGATACAATCTTCCTCTTCTGCTGCATCTGTTCTACAAGTTTGACAATATCTATAGTTTTTAGCATTTAAAACCATGCGTTGTTTTATTTCTCGAAATGAAAGTCATCAGCAAACAAGAATACTAAATTATGATTAAGCAGAAGGGGTGGCTTTTATTAGTAGTCAGTAAAAAAATAGTTGCTTGAAAACTTTAAAATTAAAGTGAGATTGTCTTTGTTGTCGATATCCTGGAGGATGAGGGTTTTCTCCGTTTTACTCTCCTTTCTTTAAGTATTATTATTTTCAATTTTTAAGAGAGAATGCTTTACTGTAAAGATCCTATATTATTAACAATTTTGCCGTTGTATCAATTTAGCATGTTGAGTTTTGGTTGATGAGGTTGGTATTTGTCACCCCTATTTTCAGGTTTGAAACTTAAATGTAAAATTGCGCATATCTAGGCTCGGACAATTAAAGAACTCGAAACTAACATTTTGTACATTTCTAACCAGGACGTCTAGACCTTTAATGTGGTAACCTTCTGACTCAATAATTATTCAGTTTAATTCTTCCGTAGTTATCATGTTTCATCAACATGAAATGTAAATTTAAGGATTCACGCCTAAAATTTTACTATATTGATCGGTTTTAAGGCTCAAAATAATAATTATTAAAGCAAATATTTCAAAAATTGAGGTGCGTTTTACCAAATGCGCTTATCGATTTTCTTGATGTTTGGCGATTGTGTAACCGATAATAAAAATTAGCTGTAAATTTTGTAGACCTTTTTTTTTCTTATATTTGCTGTAAGGGCTTAGCATGACCACTTCGTGGTTCATTCATCCTCAAAAGGATGAATGAGTAGCTACTTGAATAAAGAAATGGCTACATCTACCTACCTTGGTTAACCTGATCTCATCATGAGATGTTCTGACATGATTTTATTTTTTTAAATGACGAATCCTTCCTTTCTTTTCAACTTAATACAAACTTTCCAATGTTTGCCCCTTGCTCTCTGAGATTCCCACTCACGGGTCGATAGGGGATTGTAGGAAACGCTTCCATTATGAACTAATCGGCTAGATGGGGGAGGTAGATGGAGAAAGAGAAGAGGGAAAAAAAACAAAACTTGACATTCCTCGGAGTCACATTAGTAGGAGGGAAGGCATTAGTCGAGACCGTTTATATTATTATGTAAGGCGTAAGGTCACGATCTTGCGCCTCAGGGCATACCTCTTCTCGTTCGAGTCGTCGTACAGTAGAACGAGTCGGAAAACTGGACATACGTTTTAGTCATTGAGTACTCGTTTGACGATGAACCTATGTTGACCGTTAGAGCAAATTTGACGACATATTACAGAAGTTGCCACTTCTAAAATTTCGTTTCCATCCCACATCTAGGAGCTGAGGAAAATGAAGAGTTTCCGCAACACTTGACGCGTCTTTAGGGAGAAAATAATATTACGTAATTTTAGATTAGCCAGCAATAAGTTTGTATTTCCATTTTTCCAAACCCACAATACTGTATTTATAATTAAAAATATAAAATTTTAATGTTGCAATAAATATAAAATTTTAATGTTGCAATGGAAGAACTCAAGATTAAGCGAGTCCACTGGGCATTCCTTTTTTTACCCTAGGGTACAAACAATTGTTTATTTTACCTTTATTCTTTGGATATAGATATAATAAGTACACAAATATTGCAAAAGCTTCCTTAAATCTTAGGTTTAGATTAAATTTTTTTGTGGAATAACGATCAAAGTCACGACTAATTAAACACAATATTTTAAACTAATTTAATTTATAAAAACATATGAAATAGTTTTTAAGGTCACGGTAAGTTGTTACGTTCCTTATTACGTTTATAAGTAAATGTTTACAAAATAAAACAATTGATAACGTATTAAAACAAGTCAATTTTTATTCGATGCCAAAGTTCGAGACAACATTTATTCTAGTAAGGGAGATGACCCCCTTTCGTATGTTTGTCTTTAGACGTATATGCTCAAAAATATCATTGGTAAAAATGATTCTATCTGTCTGAAATTTCAAAATTGCATTAATCAGTATAATAAAATTATAGGGTTATTTTCAAAATGTTATAAAGGGAAGTGTGAAAAAAATAAACATGAAAGTAGGGATAGTTTCGTTAAAATTACTCAACTCGCTGCTTAGAAGAAGTTAAACATTTGAAGTTGTGTTTCTCCATATGGTTCATAATACTTGAAAGGCGATATTGCTATGAAAATCTTACTCTTAAAAAGAATACTCCAAAGAATGAAGGCGTAGAGCCATCAATTAAAAAATCATATGGTATAAAATACGCGCGGTTCCGAGTAATGATTAAGTGGGTAATATGTATTTTCTGGGCAATGTTATGAAATTTCTGCAAATTAGCTCTGTGATAAAAATTAACTCGGTTTGTACCATTAAGCCACACTGTGTGCACTCGATATCAAAATACCCATTTCTTCACGAAGACAACAAACCCTGCGAAACAATATATGTAGTAAGTATGTACGCTTATCCCGTTTTGAGATTAATTGGACTCGCCCACTGATTCCCCAGAGGCACAGATAAATACCGGGCCAATTTAAATTGTTTTCTTATAGTGACTATTTCATTAATAATCAATTTTTGAGAACAATTAAAAACTCCTTAGATATGGAGCTTCCCTAACTATGAGAAGAGTTTCCATTATTGATTTTTAGCCAGCCCGTTTCATCTAACTGTTATTAAAGCTATAATTTTCCCCTGTTATACAATTTTTCTTTTAAACCAAATTTGCCTATTAAATTCTAATTAATTTACACAAACTATAGGATTAAGAAGTCGTAGGAAACATACTAATTGTATCTAGACAGTATTAACTTGATTTTTTGACATAATTGAAAGTTCTTTGTTGTGAGACTTAGTATGGAGGTTATAGTAATTTTTCAGAAAACCATTATTTCAAGGAACTTTTTAACCGCCCCTTGGAATATGAAATTAGTATTATTTGTTTCAAAATGTTTATAATATATGAACGCTTTAATATTGCAACGTTTGAAAACGTTTTTTCGCCCACGAAAATTGTTTTTTTAGACACTCACGTAACATTATTTCGAACAACATTGCAATCTACAGTGGCAGAACTTAATGTGTCGTAGATTGTATCCGATACTTATTGCTACATAATTAAAAATATTTTTTAATAAAACAAAGTCTAGATAAAAAGAGACAGCTAGCTATTTTACACTATTGTAAATAGATGAAAGTCATTTAATGCATGCCCCCCTTTTACTAATGACTTTACACATTCAAAAGTGTTGAAAATCGATTATATTAATTGTATGACTTTTGTATGGGCCTCGTATTCTTTAATTTGTCTTTAAGGCGTCAAGTCGACCAACCACGATACATTTTACACCTTTAAGTCAACCAGGGGTCGCATTAAAATTGTCGTTGTCTGTTGTAATTATATCTAACAAATATTGTAAAATACCAGTTGATCAATCTTTTTCAAAAACGAGTTAGTTGAAAAGGACTCGCTAAAACTATCATGAATAAATACGAGTGAATTGTTTTTAAGATATCGGCTCAGGTCGATTAAAGAAATGTGTTTTATTTTCATCAAATTTACTAGCGGGCAAGGTTTGGACTTCATTTGTGCTTCCAATTGTGAGATAGTTGAGGGATGGGAGTGAGATGTTGGTTACCACAAATTTAAAAAAGCCAGTTCAGTTATTAAATGTGTGTTAAGCAGTCCACACTATACTTACATTCTCCAACCGGATTACACCTGATTAGCTGACACAGACAGTATGTAGAAACTTCGCCCACTAATAATTTTTGTGAAAATCTAACATCTTTGTTTCATCAATTAAAGTCGATGTCCTAAGAAATAATCCACTCATATCCAAATTCACTGCTAATCAGTTTATCCTGAAAAATAAATTGCTTATTTATATTTATAGTCATGAATTATGCCTCATTTGTCATGCATTTGTTAAAGATTTTTTTGTTATAAGCTGTTGAGTTTTGTAAGAACAAATTTTTTTTACTATCATTTGTCAAATTGAAGCTCATTGTGAAAAATTCCAGCGCCTTCTGTCAAAACAGGAACGTTGCCGAAATAGTGCTTTGAACGAAAACATAAAGTTAAAAAGATTATGTATTTTTTTGTTGTTCTGAGAATGCCAGGACTTATATTGCAAGGTTCAAATGCAGATTTAAACTAAAATAACCATTATCACTGTATGCGTATTGGTACCGCAAAGCCCCTATGAAGCTGAGAGGCAATAGCTAAGGATACATTGAAGACTGAGCGAAAGTGATCGGAAGAAGATGGGTAGGGTAGATTCGCCGGCTTGCACTACGTGGCAACATTGCACAGTGGTTGAATTGCCAACTTTAGCCCGGCCAGTACGATTCCATGTTATTATTTTTTTAATTTTATTTGTTCGTACGTCCACACGAATTTTATGTGAAAAATGAAATTAAATGATCGTTTTATAGAACTGTATTCTCGTAGAGCATGGTCATCCCCTTTAGTGAATACTAAGATATCCGCGCCGTGAATTTACCCATCGAACCATGACCGCATTCGATTGGGTAAGACCGTTAGTTTCAAGGAGCCCAGAAGCGTTGTACTCGGTTGCACGGAGTCAGTTGAAAGCGCTTGCGGTTTGGTAAATAAATATTGTGGCAAGGGAACCGTCGAGTGTTTACGATTCTTTCGGAATGGTATCCCACGTTTTTTATTGTGAACTTTTTGTCAAAATTTGTGTGTCATGGAAATTCTTTAGGCTTCAAAACAATTGAATGAATTCTAGTTTGGAACCAGAAACCGTTATGTTTCCACCCGCCCTGTCTTTTCTTGAATTTCATAGAGGTTCCATTATTGGAAGAACATGGAAAATAATTTTTTCATAGGTAACATATCATATATTTCTTTTTTTAAATCATATTTGCTCCGTTTATTTATGTTTTTGTGAATTACATAGTTGTTTTTTTCAACTAATAAGGAGAGGCTACTACGTTCGCGGGGCCACGGATTTCATTGTAACTTTATTTGGCGATTCTAAGTCGAAAGATATTTGACATGTGTCCGAGCGTTCTTGCCAACGCTTTCTAGGAGCGGATCGAATTTAGTTCAAAATCTCCATTTTTCATACTTTTCTTTGGCCTGCGTGTAAAAAAAAGTTACCGTACATCGCACGATTTTTTTTTAGGTAGAACATCCGGATTCTATGAGCTATTAAAAAGTTAGAACAAAAACCAGTAAATGTTTCAAGTTAAGTAAAAAAAAAATTTTTTTTTTAGGAAAGAAACAAGATCTTATTTCGTCACATCTTTTATTATACTTAAATATGAAGGTTTAAGTTACTCATCTAAATTTTGTCCAAAACCACCGTTCTAAACATTAATTTTCGATTAATCTCTTTCAGTATAACTCATCAACAATTAATTTTGGCGTCTTAGTAAGTGAGAAAAATAATGATGTAAACATGATTAACAGATAAGCCTATGAGTTTTATAAGTCATTACGTGCAGTTGATAGGCCTCTACTAGATACAGCTATCTTGCCATCAACGGCAAATATCATTTCCTTGGTTTTTAATAACATTTCAACTCTATTGATTTTCACTTAATATTTTTAAATTGGAATATGTTGAAATGATTTATTTCTAAATTTTTTGACCAATACTCATGGTTTCACGGTTCCGTAAGTACCACACATCCTATATTGCGTGGCACGTTCACCCTTTAGTATTGGGCAAATATAATTCTAATTATCGAGTTTCGGCCGTTAATGGGTTCGTCACGGTTGAACGGCGATAATTGACTGCCGTTCGCTAAAGGAACTTGTTAAAAAAGCAACAGAAATTGGTTAATCAGTTTGCAATGGGCTTCAGTCATAGTCGTTAAATGGTAGATTAAATTCAGATCTCTCCGAGTCACCTTTGTTCTTCATCCTCTCTATTTTCCATCTAACAGCACCCGATATTTTATTGGCTTTTCTTATTGTACTCATTGGTGGGGGACTTACAGATTTCCCTGAACAGTCCTCGGATATTCACTTCCTTTATTTTCTGAGACATTATATGGTCAATATCATCTCCAACTCGCAGGTCTCTAACCTATTATGAGACTATAGAGAGTTTAAAAAAAATAAAAATCAAAGAATTTAGACTATATATAATTCAATGCTGATTACAAATATACTCAAAAAAATAAAAGCTTTTCTCTTACAACGAACTGTATTTTAAGTTATTTACACGAAAGTCAAATTTAAGACAGAATGCATACTCCGACTACTGTGGCCAAACTACAATCCATGAAAGGTCTTAAATAAACTAAAGTTTGCAAGTACGATATTATGCACTACTATGAACCAACTTTCTGAAAAATAACACGAAAACAAACTGTGTAGAACATCAAGTTCCACATGAATTTAATGAGAACTGACCATCATAGGGGACTAAACCCTGTTTTGTTTTTTTAAGTTTAACTTGACTTACTTTTCGCTATAGTTTAGTGAAGATGCTATTTTTTTTTTAATATGACGCTTTTTAGAGAAGTTCCAGAGTTCTGAAATGAACTGAGCGAAATTAATAAAATATATATTAATGTTTTCGTTGACTAAAGTCCAACTGAGCAAGTCGCAAACTGTGAGCTCATAGTTGGAAGTGAATTGAGATATGATTGGGTTTTTATTGTGAATAAGCTTTATACATTACTTGTCTGCATTAGATCATGTGAAATAATCAGGGCTTCAGCCTAGCTCGTGTTGCAGACTGAAAAGTGAACACGACCTAGAGATCCGGAGTATGTCAAAATGTCGTACATTGATAAATGTGAGTATAATTATCAACGCAAGTTGATTCCCAACGATGTACTCTCTCTAGAACAATGATTCTTGAACAAGAATCGATCGAAGAGGTTTGTCCAATCAAGATGTTTTTTGCGCTTCGGGTACTTTTTAAGATTCATCAAAAGTAGCATAAAGCTTTTCTTTTTACATTGTACTTGTTCTGCGGCCCCAGGTCATGGATATATTAGTTGCATCCCCAAACGAGATCCGAGATGTCTGCTGTTTAACCTTGCGCCACTCTGATCCCCAATGACATTTACGCAGCCGGATCCGGTTACCGGAGTGAGTATTGGATATAGCTGTCCAGTGGCTGGTTGCTGGGCTATTAGAGCGGACTGGCCCCTGAGCGCTGTTAAGGGTAGCCCGTTCCCCGCCAAGCTGTAAATATATTTTTAGCAACACGTACGTCAGCCAGCCCTCTGAGACTCCCCGTCGCCTTCCTTAGCATCCTGTTAACTTCGGCTCGGGTTATGCTAGCATTGCAGCGTCGCCCGGCTGCATCCAACACTTGTGTGGAGTCGCTATGTAGGGAACCTTATTTATAATTCAGTGTCAACTTACACACGCTTCAGTTCATTAGTTTCTAATGTACTCCTATTCCCCTGGAGATTTTCTCTCCTTCAATATGTGCTGAATATATATTAAATATTACTGAATCAAAACTCTGGCATGTGACCGCTATCTTTTTTCTTCGGTTAGCAATTATTAAACCGGTGAGATTACAGATTACGACTAGTAATTATTAATGCGTAGTTGCTATATTTTTAGTCACATGTTTGAGTGGATATATTTGTTGGAGATCGGCTTAGATTGATAAAAGAAACATAGACTTTCGTCAGAATGTATTTATATAAAAAGTATCGATATTTCTGCATCGGTTTCTACAAACATGTAATGTCACAGTGCAATGTTCGTCTATAAATATATTTGATGAAAATCAAGCCGATTCTCAGTGATTAAATCCATGACTAACTATGAACGAATTGACTAGTAATATCATATTGAATAGTTAAAACTTATAATAATGCTTTTCGAAGCTGTAAGCACAGAAATATTGAAATAGTCTACATTGGAGAGTCCCTTCCAAAAAAACAAACAAAAAAACTTCGTGGATCTATTCGAGTATCGTCCATTATTTATATTTGTTCTGGTATATTTCTGTAATGGATTTCACTCCTCGTGCAATTTCTAAGAAACAAAGTGAAGATGTGCTCTCACATAATTTGTCATCGGTAATTGAGCGGAGCTAATTTGGATTTAGACGGTTGGCTGTTTGCCTGAGCATACGCACTTAAACTAAAAAAACAAAACTTTTTTTCTGGTTTCTCTTGCGATGTCCTATTTTTTTGCTTTGATGCATCTGTTTTATATTTCTAGTGTTTCATGACAACTTAACAGATATGATTGTAATAAATCTATAATTTTAGAATAAAAAAACTCTAATAATAGCTCTGACGTTTTGTTCATTTCATCAGTTGTGTGCTGTTGATGGCCTTATTCAAGGTGAGCAAAAGAAGGACATCGGTAACTATAAGGACGGTTCCGAGTGTTTCATAATGGTGCTTATAACAAGTTGTTAGACCTGTGGTATAAATGTTGTAAGTTTAATGAACCGTACTCTCTTCTTTTTAGTATCCTAATAAACGAGACATATTGATGGTGTACATATAAATATAAAGAATCGATACATTTATTTATTGGGGCCAATAGATTTCCCAAGCTTTGGCATGATGAGCTTGTTATTAGGATGGTTACCGTAATCTGATATTTTTGTGGTAAAAGGGGACAAGTTACTACTTCCGGAAAACACAAAAAAATAAAATTAACTATTTTCACAAATCAGTTTTTTTTTTCCTTCATATCCCATTATGATGAATTAAGGAAATCAGTATAGATTTGTGATTGTTTCAAAAGTTTAATGGACATTATACATTCATTATCTAAATGTATTTTAGAGTGATAGGGCCCACTTTGTGAATCATAGACTTAAAACTTAACTTACATCTAACAACAAAATGTTAACCTAATTTTCCCCGACAGTCTTGTTCAGTTGCGGGAAGGGTGGTGGGGGTCATAGTGCTAAATACTTGGTTTGTTAGATGCTGCAACGAGTCAAAAAAAACGTGTGTTGTCTTCGGTGGATGAACTCGCTCACCGACGTTACACCAAGCAACGGGTGCAGATCGACATTTTTTAACTCTCGAGAGAGGTATGTCTGACCACTTTTCTCATGATCCCATTCTGAAATCGCTGGAGACTTTTAATTATATTGTCAGACAAGTGAGTATATAGTGTGGCACCGTACAGCAGAGCTGGGCGGAGGACACAATATCATCAGTTTGAGACGAAGCGACAAGTTGGGTGAAGTGCGAAAGCCGGTAAGACCTGTGTTGTACTTTTTCTATTTTGTTACTAAATAAAATATAAAAAAATAAAACGATAAATAAAATTTAAAAAAATATAAAAAAAAGTTAATTTTTTATTTTCTTAGCTCTCAAACTTATAAAAATTAGATGTGGGAAAAATAAAGGAAAATTACGTAAAGTTAATTTTTTTTTTTTTTCCCTAAACCCCATGAAGTTATACAATGAAAATATTAAAAGAAACTTTGCAAATTTCTCCTCATCCTGCTATGCACAGATGCATTTGAAGGAGTTCGTGTTACTCAACAATACAGATTGTGGTTAATAGGAAAATAATATGAATACAAATCTAGGTGATGGGGCTCACCTTCAGTTTAAAAATGGGAGAAAAAACTTACAAACTAAAAACTATACCTAGAACCTAAAACTAAAGCGTTCCAGCCACGACAGCGTCCTGCCATCGATGGGGGAACGGAGCGGGGGTTATAATGTTAAACACCGGGTTTGTCAAATGTTGTAATAAGTCGAAAAATTTGATATGTCTACACTGGATGAATTCATCCACCGTAGGCAGCTCAAATATCTCATGCAGCTCACTGTTTCTTCGCTGCTCGAATGAAGTACCTCTGACCACTTTCCAATTTTATTTTATGACAATGCTTATTATGTATCGTTAAAAAAAGACATTTTTCGAGTTGGGAGAAAGTAAACCCATTTGTTGATTGAATTGAGCGCAGGTGCTTGCTACGCTAACCTAAGGATTCGGCGTTAGCCACTTTAACCACTACACCACATAAAGTCCCGTTTCCATAATTTCTGACACAAGGTGAATACGGACGGTTGGATGCATAACCATCGGCGGGGCGGGGACCCTCTCGCAGCCCGTGCATCAACAATATCGAATTGGTAATAATGAGAACTTCCTTTCATCTGGCCAACGGCAATTTGGCTGATTAAATAAAATAACTCCCCCTCGAGGCCGAGTGCCATTCCTCCCTCCTGTCTCCATTTCGACATCCGCTCCTTCGCCGTCTATCTAGAAGGTCGTTGCACTAAGCGTACTCGTGTAAGGTTATGGCTAAATATATAAATTAAATTTGTTCCTTAGCCACCCCCTATCACTGCGATTTTCCAATCAGAGGCTATTATGTATTCCCAATGCACATTAAACACTATTTCCTCCACCCCCCTTTGAACGATTGTTGGTATTTCTTTCCTCCACCTACCTTCCCCTACATGGCCATGTGATAAATTTTAATCATTACGAACAAAATAAAAACCTACCTAACAATTATGCCGACTTGATAATAGGTACCTTATTCGCCTCGTTAAGCTTTAGTTAAGTATCCTGGAGGGGCTGGGTATATCGGTGTGCTTTTTACGCGCCGATTTATATCTGTGATAAACCGGAAACATTGTTGTCGCTCATGTTTGTTGATTGTAAGTTTGGCTTAGATTCTTGAAGTTTTCATTTGATATGTCCCGTCAATAGGAAAAAATACATATAATGTAAAAATATAACGAAAACTCATACAAAAAATATTAATGGCAATAGCGTAAAATAGTAATTCTAATAATAACACTTTGAAAGTCGTTAAATGTTCAATAAGAAAACATTTAGTACATGTAACAGCTTAGAAGGCTAAGTAACTCTCGATAAGTTTAAAACTAAAGCAGTATCAGCTGGAGGGACAGCTGCTACTTTGTAACTTGTCCCTACAGCTAATGCTATGTAACTTGTTCCTCCAGCTACTGCTTTGTAATTTGTCCCTATAGCTAGTACTTTTTTACTTGTCCCTACAGCTTTGAAATTGGCCAAGCTCGTGCTCAGTGTAGATACACAGGTGGTCTGAAAAGTTTCCGACCTCAACATGAAGATGATGATATATAAATAAAAGCTTTGTTAGGTCGGAAAATTTTCAGACCACCCTCGTAACTCAGATGGAAGAGCACCTAAGTGGATATCAGAAGGTCCCGGGCTCTAATCAGGGCATTTTCCGTGGTAATAATAATATATTTTCAAATGAGGAATATATGGAAGAAAGGTTACGGTTACTTTCTGATCATTTGATGATAATAAATTGATTGTAAAGTGTGAAACCTCTAGTCCTCAACGAGGTAGGTAGGTTAACGTGAAATATAATGGACCTAAACCATTCTCCCTATTTTATAAATAATCCAATACATTCTACTCTTCCAATCTTAACTCCAAATCTACAAAAAAAATGGACATTTCTTGTTTCTTTACATTCCATAGTAGTACCTGAACATAGATTCTTCACGAATCGGCTCCGTTCTATTGCGTCCAACTGTTTTCTTATTGTTAAGTTGAAATATAAATTTTCTTTTTTTCCTCGCTGGTGGATACCCATATTATGTTAATGATCCTCGGTTGGATCTTGATCTCCACTAGCTGCTACGAGGTCATTGCACCGGATCCCTTTCTTTGCCATAAGATGCTGGCATATAAAACTAAAATTAACTTAACAGCCCATCAGTTACATTCCTGACCGCTGAGCTGTGATTCCTTTTCCTTTGTTGTTCCCCTACTTTGTGGCCTTTCAGGATTATTAATAGACGGGCTTCTTTTGTTTTTTTTTCCCCCTTCCTTTAAGAAGTTATTGATGTCACATTCCGGTTTCCTGTTCGGTAAAAGTTCACTGGTCTGGATACAGCTCTCTAGCTAAACACTTAACTGTCTGAAATGGTGCCGACTGAGCCTCCCTCTGTTTCTATTTATAGAAAAAATTACACCCCACCGGATTGCACCTTGCAAGCACGTGTCTCAACTGTGTGTTTTTAAAAATAGAGAAACTTAGCTCGTATCGCATGTGATAGCTGTTTTCGCAGGGTCAAAATTACTTTTCACTCCCAAAATCAATGTTTCATGCATCAACAAGAACTCTTACATACAAGAGTATTGTCTCTCTACTAATGCAGATATTTCACCTCAGCTCATAAATAACCTTGCACAATAGGCAAAAACTGTTCCATGCAATTACAATATTTTACCTAATTTTATTTTTATGTTTTCTATATGATATTAACAACTCTTGCGTAACCTTGATGTAATGCGTTTGCTGCTTTGACACTTTTGCTTTATGAATAAAATATTTCTTACTTATTGATAGAAAAATTGTTCAATTGGTGGGTATCTCTGGTGCTTAATCTTTAATTTTATGGCTGCTCGCACAGTCTTTATTTTTTATTTATTTTTTTATATAAGGGGATCTGTTTCTGTTAGTCTCATATTAGTTGAATCGGCCTGGAGTGTCTATTAATAGGCACGACAGGAGATATATCTTTCTGCTTTAGTATTAAACTGTTACTTATGTGAAGCGATCCGCGAAGCCATTTCCTTTTCATACGGTCGTCACGAATTGTTCAAGAAGAAAAAAAGACAGAATGATTGGGTTCTTCTGTCCAAAAAATAATTCATAGAATCTTTTTATACTTCATTTAAAATACACTTAAAAGAAAATTAGCGTTTATAAGTGTAATTTAAAACGTATAATGGTACGTTGACTAACTACAAGAGATTTCCGTAAGCCCGTAAGTTATTTCCTGTCTACTTAGTGTGGTGTTCATAAGTTGTTACATTTTTGTCAAGGAGTTGAAAAAGTAGAATGTTAACCTCTAGGAGATTTCTGTAAGTTCGTAAGTTATTTCCTGTGTAAGTAAACGCCACACGTTCATAAGTTGTTGCATTTTTGTCAAGAAGATTTGACACCAGAGTTTGATTTCAAAGTGAATGTTAGACTTTGTAGATGTTTCAGCTGTACACCAAGGCTTATGACGTTGGTCCTTTGTGACATTATTCTGGAATTCCGGTCCAAATGGCGAATTGAGGCCAAATCCTTAGGTCTCCAGTTGTGCAATGCATGAAGTTAAGGTTATGACAAGTCTGTTCGAGTCCACGCACTGTGGAGGCATATTCTTCTTTTTCTAGAGGGCGTAGATAACCTGAGGCCAGGTCCTTGCGAAGGCCACCTCCTACTCTTTAACGACCGTCTCTTGAGGGCCCAGCTGCACGCAACCCTTTCAGATAACGGCCTGTCTCACTGATCCTTGTTCTCTTCTACTCACTCCGGTCGCATTGTGGTTTAGTTCGTAGCAGTTCCTAGTAAGTTCTTGTGTATGGAACTATTTTATTTAAAAAATTAATACACCCATTGTGATATTTGAAGCTCTGCTAATGCTCGTGTGGTCACATACTCGAGTGAATCATCACCGCATTCACACTCGTTTTTTTTCAGTAAAATACCATTAATTATATGTTTTCCTTCTCTTTCTATATATGATTGTAAATGAAATGTAAAAACGGTCGGGGTTTACAGTAAAAAAAAAATATGGATTAGCCAATACATGAAATTATATTAACAAAAGAGTAAATCAAAGATTTAGTAGGATAATTTTAAGTCATCAATAATTTCATCCATAAGGACTTTCGTTACAACCAAACATTGTGGGGCTGAAGATGACAGTAAGATCGAAGAGAGTGGCTTTTCTTTCTAACAGGTCCGTTCTGTTATTTATATTTCGTTCTGCTTGCCTTGCGATAGCTTAGTAACTATTTAATTTGTTTTTCTACAATAGTTAAGAAATAAAATCCAACAATAAATAGCCTGTATGTGTTATCAGTTTCTCAAGTTCTTCGTTAGCATGTTTCTTTCTGCTTCCTTTCTTCAGGTAAAACTACCTCCATTAATACAGTGCCAAATTATAGGACCATTGTAAAATATGCTAATAAGCAATAAAGTACTTTGTTATTGCCATAAAACAATGAAATATAATTTGGATGGAACTAGGCTAATTGGTATATTTTGTTTTAAATAATTTTCAACAAGGATAATAGCGTAATGGCTGAGACGTCTCTTATCAAAAGGAACCGTCTGCAGTTCATGTGATAAAATCTATTAATTATTACAAATCATTAAATGTAATTACTACTGTTAGTCATGAGAAGATAGAGACAAAAACATGATTATACGTCATTAAAAGCTAGGAATGTCAAGGTTTAGGTAGGTATTGCTGGAGTTAAAGCTGTCTTGATCATTTCTGCACGGCAGTTTTAGTTTCGTTATGCAGGATCCGCGAGAGAGAATATATATAATAGATAGATAAATATAGATAATATATATAATAAATAGAAAAGTTATTTGTTAAACAATTAATATAAGAATGCACATACCAAATTTTATGATAGTATCAGTTAGTGTGCATTTGATTAGCAAATTTGATTATTACTGGCACATTTTAAATTGTAAATGGAGTTACTTAAGTGCCTAATTACAGAGAAATTATTTGAATAGAACACAGCCTATTCTATCCTCATAAACCATCCGTAACTAGCTAATTACGAGTTTAATCTCCTAAGGCCGTAATAGCACCACAAGTGCGGTACGTCATATACACTAAAGTTCAGACATTTAACTAATTACTTTATTTATTTTTTAGTGTAAAACTTATAAACGTATAAATATATAATTTTTTAATTCAAAATTTGTTTTTCTATTTTTAAAAAAATAATTTTTTGGAAATTTTGAAACATTTTAAGATTGGTTTGGTTAAGTCAAATTAAAGCCCTTGAAATTCTGAAAAAATGACACTGTTTTGAGCTTTTTATGGCGAATAATTTTAGAACTTTTAAATGTTTCAAAACGTCTCAAACAACAGTCATTTTTTTTTTAATTTATCTCTTGAAAACTAAAAATGGGAATAATTTGAACTTTTTCTGAACTGACACTAATAATGCATATGTACAAAAAATCTTTTGTTTGACATAAAATGACCCTCCTCCCATTTGATAAAAACCGATTTAGATTTTGAATTGAACTTTGATTAAATTTCTATCTACAATCATAGAGTTACCTGTAAGACAGTATGTAGGTTTCCGTCGATGAAACTACATTGCCGAAAATTTAAAAATCTCATGTTACTGCACTCCGTTTTGAATTAAAATTATCTATTAAGGATTAATTCGTAACATGGTGCTCTCATATGGTGTAGTGGTTAGCGTAACAGACATGGTGTGGAGGCTCCGATTAAGGTCGTACTAGCACCACAAGAGCGGTAAGTTATATACACTAAAGTTCAGACATTTAACTAATTACTATATTTATTTTTTTAGAGTAAAACTTAATAACAAATACCGTGTGCATGTAACGAGAAAAAATTCTCTGGTTGAAAACTGAATTTAATTCACTTCCATAATTGGAAATTGGTGGGCTCCCGACAGCCTCCCTTTCAACCCCAAATGAGAGTAAATAAGTGTATCAATATTCAAAATTAATTAATAAACTTGTACTTATATTTCTTTGTTTTGCGAAATTAAAAAAATTATATATATGATTAGTTTTCTGTGTGAATTAATGACATCTCCTTTTGTCATCCAGAAATAGATACATTTAAATGCACCAGCTTTTTCGGAAGTTTACCCATTCAGGGGCTGTTGATACCGACACAACCCAAGTTGGAAGCATAATACTTGCATAGTACTTGGTTGTATCTGCGTGGGCTGCTCAAAAGTGCTACTGCAAAAACCTTTACTATCGTGGGAAGAAAAATATAGGTGTCGCTAACCCATCACTTACAACCCACAGCAAAAAAAAAACTTTTCTGGATTAATATATGAAATGTATGTAGTTTCAAAAATTGCTGCACATTTTTCAGGTCAATGCACTACTCATACAAACTGGGGAATTTGCGACGTATATTTTCGATGTTAGAGTAAATATATAAAACTTTGTTTACTGCTTGTTTCCGAGTTCAGGAAATTGTTTTCCTTCAACATTACGTACTGTTCCACCCGGTCATTATTTAATGATCCTTCCACATTCCACCTTTTCAACAAGCCATTAAAAGTCTCATTAGTTGGAGGCTGGTAAGAAAATATTTAAAAGGCCTGTGGTCATTGAGCGGTGTGTAATGTTTCACAGCTCCGTTGGAGAGCTCAGTCGCGGCAGGTAACGTCCCTGAACATTTGTCAAACAATTGCTATGATTTGTATTCATTTCATTCAGACTTGCAAATCGTTCTAGCCTTCATTTTGAAATTATTTGTGCGCTGCCCTAAGCGCCGTTTCCTTAATGTTTTTTGTCTTATACGTGAGCTCTTCACCTTTGTCATAAACTACATAGAAATTATTCGTATAAATTGATAAACCATAGACAAAATAAAATAAAAATTCTTTTTAAATTCTTAATGCCTAGCCACTTGCCTGAACATTTACAATCTGCCTTTTTTTCTCTTATTGGCTTTAATCCCACTCGTCGGTTAAAGAGACTGCTTGTCGTTTAAACCCCCCATGATCACGTGATCAATTATATAATACTTCCCAATGTAATCTTGAGCGCTTTAATCCATTGATTTCAATGTTTTCCACATACTGTATATATATCAGGTTTTTCGTAAAACCGGTCCGGAGCATGGAAGAGACTTAACGACATGTTTTCATTTTATTTTTTATTTATAGTCTCCTAACTATATTTTTTAAGTGTCATAATTTAAAATAAATAAAATACTACAATACCTCGTTCAAATTTCTTAAAACACGATGATTGTAATCGAATAGAAAGAAATCTAATATGTTGTTGTTTTTTAATGGTAAGTTTGACTCTAGTTACACAAGGGACGGTAGTGTGTACCAAGATATACCAACCGTCTGCCCGGTGCCTTAAAAAAAATTAGTGGAAATGATAACATTCTTAAATTTTTATCATTATCAGTTGATTAAAATTTGAGAAACAAACCCGGCCTCTTGTCATTTAAACACCAATATCATTTCTATACACATACTGCTTATTTGTAAGCTACTTTCTTTTGACTGGTTGCAAACGTAACATGTTTGTTAAAACAAAAAAATGCATTCATTATCAATTGATCTTAAACACCAAAAGAAAGTTAAATGCCTGAGAGCCACAATTTAAGCTTCACTCTGGGCACTCAGAAAAACTGGCTTCGTAATAAGGGGGCGATTTCTTGTGAATTCTTACTGCATCTCACTACTTGTAATTTTCGGCGTCCTAATAAATAAGTGGCCATCTCATTGCTTATACATCTGTCTTGTTATTACATAAGCCAGATCTGTCATAATGTATACGCTGGAGTAGTTATTATGTGTTGCTCCTATCCAAGGCTTAAGTCGCTACTAAAAATCCTCTCATAGAAGAAGTATAAATCCACTGTTCAAAATAATAGGATTTTTTGGGTTTAAGTTCACTGTGATAAAACTGATCAAGTTAGTTGCTGGAGGAATTTAATACTCATGTTTCTAGCGGTTGAAACGTTATGGTGGGGGATGGAGCTTGTTTACATAGTTAGCGTATATTAGACAAAAGAGTTGAGACTACACGGCCCCCTCCCCTACCAATCAGGATCTGATGCTGACATGTACATGGAGTTGAAACTTCATCCATCAATAAATGTGATGAAAATCTTTTTTTCTTGGACCTAAACCGACTCCTAATATAACACCCACTCATTTCAGATAATGAAGTCGCAGTTTAATTCAGCGCAATGGAACTGAGATACACCACGATTGTGACTCCACTTCCGCAGATTGGACAGATACTCTTTGATGGCCTAGCTCTAAGGTATACCAGGGACAGAAGCAACGAGAAAAGTTGGAAAAAGAGAGATGGAGAGACTACAGTGGATCAAGGACGGCTGAGCGTGGAGCGTAAGCGAGGGAGCCGCATTCCTAGGCCGCTGTTTGAGGTGTGACCCCAGGACCAAGGTCATTCTCAGTCCTTCGTCCGCGGCATTCCTCTTTCTCCTATTAGCCTCTGTGATAATCATCTTCTGCTCGAAGTCGGAGGGTATCGGTGGTGCCGGAGAGTTCCTCGGCCGTCGTCGGTGGAGATTTCAATGCGCTAATAGTAATTGGAAACTGTAACACGAATTAGACTCCATTTTGTGTTGTGTGCTCATATTTATTCAATTAATCTTAAATGTAGAAGAGGGTTGGGATGTTATTATGTTTAGTGCATTAGACTTATACACTTAACGTATTATTATTTGGCTAGTTTGTATTTCCGGCGAGCCGTTGTCGGCATATTTATTTTTCGGGTACGAGACTTGAAACGCCTGACAATTTATTTTTTAAAACTGTGTATACTAATATTTATATTAAAAGGCCCATGGATCATTATTGGCGTTCCCATTTTCTTTTTATGTCATGAAATATTAATTTTATTTTACTTCCTAAACTGTTGTATTGATTGTGTACTTCATTGCAACTTTTCAAGTATTAATAAAGGTGTAGCCAAATTCTATAGGATAGAGATTTCGGTATGGTGTCACTTTTGAGTTGTAACTTGGTGAGAGCGAGTAAGGTTAAAGTTAAAGGTACGAGATTGTGTTTTTTAAGTTTATTTTTTGTTCCGTATTGCGTTATATTCAAGTAGTTTATTTGTCATTTATGGTAAATCAAACTTTGTGGTGCTAATGACTAACGAAGATTCACGGTTCACCAAAATAGATACTGAATTAATTAACAAAGGATTTAAAGTAAATTTGATCTTGGAACGATCTAATCATCAAATTCCATTCGTGGAAGTAAGGCATGACTCGTTAATTGTTCTGATATTTTTTTATGACCTTCAGTATGTTTTTTCTCTCTTTTGTTCCGAACAAAATAACATTTTTTTCTGTTTTAACCATTTCGAAGTGGTTTCCGTGTGCTTACTAGTGTTTCAACCATTATTCGTCTTAATGTGGTTACTACTTCAATTCCTATTCGTTGGCAATGTCCAATAATGTTTTAAAATCAATAGGTAAAAATGCAGATGTCTAACCTCTTGACCTTTTTTTTTGTATGTTTTATAAATCTTTATTTGAAAAAAAAAAATACTATCTACCCGAAATGGGCGAAAAATAATTGTGATAAAATATCGCATTAATTTACATTTACTCTCTCATTCATACCGTATTTATAAGATTAATTCATACAATATAGGGCATAGCCCAAGGATCCACCTATGCTGTCTTGTACGTGTAAATACGTATAGTTCAGTGCGGGAAGACATCAGTATATTATTGGTCGTTAAAATATGTTATATATGTATGTGAAAATATATTTCTGTACGCTGAGCCGGTTTTCATTTCGAAATTTCAATTAATGAATGAAGCATTCTTTTCTATGAATTCGTTTCGGCATTACGATACCACTTGCACTTGCCCTTAAAAATTTCAGTGCGTATGGATCGTGCGCTTGGACCTCAGCCGAAGGAAGGTGGGTCCGGTTCTTGGCAGTTGGAATACTTTTTAACTATAAAATAAGTACAGATTCAAATTTTTTAATTGTTCTGTACCAGATAGCTGATGGCTAAACATTTATAACTTAATGGTGAAAGGGTGGGTAAAGAGAAAAAATATATATTATGTTTTCTGTTTCTCTTTATTTGCTGAAGCTCCGGAGGATATAATCTTAATCCTTCTCCTCTAATAAAATGTTATTTGTACATTTATCTTTTGATTGCTCACCCTTATATCACTTTCATTTATGCAATAGGAATCTAGCATAAAAAATTCTATTCAAATTTCAGGACAGTATTGGAAACGGGTAAACTTTGCAATCGAAGCCACACCAAGTTCTTACGGCTTAGTTTCTTTACGACCATGTTTTACTAAATTGATGAAAGAGATAGGTTATTGCCACTAAGCACGATGTTCCGATCGTCGCATAATAGTGTTGATGCGTTAATAATAATTCAGAACTGCCATTTTTCTACTATTCGTGGCTGCTTGTATTTTACTGGACTCTCAAATATTGTGAAAATCCTACCTCCCATCGAAACAAAATAAGAAGAAATTGTAGTATAATGCTGACTACACTCAGTATTGCTTTTCGTCAATTTACCTGCACTGATTATACTTAACGTTGCAGGTTAAGTATTTATGAACGCTTGTTAAATGCACGGTATACAATTGTTGCTGATATATTTATTATTCTTTTGCTCTAAGTCACTCTCTAATGATTAACTTATGCATCTCATGTTTACATAAATGCAGCAAACCATTCGCATGTTCTTCATGTGCACGTGTAACGTAACGCACAGGAGGCGTAAATATGTTCCAATCTATCTGAAATTTTTAAGAAATATTCAGCCCAGATTACGCTGATACATTATCTTTGTTAAAGATACAAGAAGTATGCCAAAATATTTAAAGTCCTGATTTTCCCACTGTTATGAAAAATAATTTCAACAATGTCACTTAAATATGCGATTCCTATTTTTTGTGATATATTTGTAATATCTTTTGCATTAGCGGTTTTAACCTATCCTCAACCATGTGAATAAAAGTGTTAAATAGCTTCTTGTGATGTAACTTTAGAATTTCAATTTACTTAAATAATTTAAACTGTAATACAATTTGGTACTTAATTGTTGAAAAAAAAAATAGTAGATAACAATCAAAAAAAAAATCTTAATGCACTGTTCCTTTAATCAGCTATTGTTACAGTTGATGCAATTATAGCAAAGTTAGTTACTACTGCTCAACAGTGACCCCCACCCCTAGTCCCCTGGGGGTGACTCCCCGTGGAAAGCGTGCGCCACAGGCAAGGTGATTACCCTCTGCTGAGGAGTAAGGCCGGGAGCCCCGCATTCCTGGCTGCCCCCACTCCGGCCCTCCTCATTAGGTGCACGTTTGGAGTTGCCACTGATAGCAGCGAATCTTTTTCTTAGAGCCGCTCTCTTTTTGTCTTATGGCACAGCGACACCGGCCAATGGGGATCAGGAGATCGCTCAGTGCGGCTGGCTCGATCAATAGAAGACGCTTCTGTGTGTCATACCTTAGTCTTGTTGTACTTCACTATGTTCTAGCGCATTTCCTCAATGGATAATGTTCGTGTTTATCTTTATCGGTACAGCCCAAAAAATAGGCTATAAGACCCTTTAATTGTCCCCGTTTGCCCCCCGAGAGTAATCCATGAGGAGTCAGGGTTACAGTTAAATTAAAGTTCCTGTGTTGGAGAAGAAAGGGAATAGCCGTAGGGTGCTCTTTTATTTTTACAGCCTGTTTTCCTGTGAACTAATATTTTATTTAGAGTTATCAATTTAACGTGAATACCTGTACATTATTTGAATGTTGATTATTTTGGAAAAAAGGTTAAATAAAACACAAATTTTTTAAAGTTTTTTTAAATGTGTATTTGCTATATTAAATTGTGTTTTTGGAAACAAAAATACCTTACTCCTCTCTGTTTTTTTCCTATTTATGTTATGATTTCTTAAATAATAATCCCTTACGCTTCTGCTCTTATGTAGTGTCATATCCGAAGTCACTAGTGTGACCCAGAGATAAAAACTATATGCCAGTCCTATGGTAGAAAAAATGCTATCAACCCTCTCAATTGATGTCAACCCAGTTATTAGGCAATTACTCTCTAATGGAAGAAATACTGGCGTTGATAGTAGAATACTCATATGATTTGTCATTTTAATAAAGGATTTGTAATATACGAGGTTTGATTAAAAAGTAACGAGAATTTTTGTTTTCTTTATATTTATTTTTAAAAAATTTTATTTTATTTTTTATTTGAAAAAAACGTTTTTTCCCGAAGAACAAAACAAAGTCGTGGGGAGCCTGTGGTAACACAACTGTGTTGTTTTTTGCTAAAAAAATACGAACAACCAGAGAGGTGTGGACGGGAGCACATCTTCATGCAATTTCCACGAATTGTTTTACCACAATGCCGGTCGTTTTCGTCGGATCGCTTCACGTAAACAGCGCACACATCCAAGTAATATACTTCATTGACCGTACGACCTTCTGGCAGGAACTCAAGGTGCACTACGCCATTGAAATAAAAAATTATAGCGAAATTATAAAGTCTCGTTACTTTTTGATCAAACCTCGTATATATTTTTTTTATCGTTGTCCCGAATGTCACTTTTGAACTTGGTAGTAGTTTTACTGCCACCAACCTGTGAAGAAACCCTTCCCTCATCGAGAAGCATACACTTTTTTTTTACAGAAGTGCGAATGACGTAAATGATGCAGATCACTTCAAAAATTATTAAAAGTCATTTATTTGAGAATTACCTGAAAATATCATGGGGAATCATGTTCGTCCAAATTGTGAAATGGAATCCCTTAATCTTGTCATACATCAAAATTCGACTGTTATACTCTTTGGTAAGTTGAGGCATTGTGTACTTTTCGCAAGTGTACAACGTACAAAATGCACACTGATATATCGACTGCTGTAAATATTTATAACGATGTGTGACAATCTGTCACCGCTGGTAATTTTTAACTCCATTCATCAACGTCAGCACACTTGTCTTCCTGGATTTATATATAGTGTACTACCACGGTCTTGTCCTTATATGCATTTGCGCCTTAGTGTATCAAATGTCTTAGTGCGGATTATTTAGGGGTTGCATTTTGTAAGCTTTCGGTAATTACATGTTTTTAATCGATGTATGATAGCACAATTTGTAAAACAATACTTGCAGTTCTAAATAAGAGAGCAGATGCAGCTGAGCAAGTAAGATTCCTGATTGGTTTGTGGGAGCCAGGATAGTGCTAAGAATAGACAAACATTCCTGCATTGTGTATTCTTGTTAATTATTTCTAGGCTGGTGGGGAGCGTGCGAAGCGGCCTGGGAATTGGGCCTGCGTCTTTTATTGAAGGAACATGTCTATATAAACTCAAGCGTCACCTTTACTCAAATTTTATTTGAGTTTTTCGAATTTCAGGGAACGATTTTCTCATGCTTAATGAGAAATTACATATACGTACTCATCTTCTGTGTTCCACTTCGATGGCTAGGTAATTTTTTATTCATTTGAAGCTGCGTGGACTAAAAATGGATTACTCCCGAAGTGAAAGCTTACTTCCTGTTCTACTTAACAGTAAAACAAGGACCACTCAATCGTATGTCTTAAGGAATGTAGGACCAAACAAGGGACCTCATTCACCGAATAAAAATCATTTAAATTCCACTGAGAGGATCAGAAATTCCCTATTAATGGCATAAGGCAATTCAAGGAGAATTACCCAATTATATACTACTAATATTTACAATTATTATTCGTGCCGTATAATCCCAAAGCCAGATTTAGTCATTTAATTAACAATAATATACTTTAATCTCTTTTGAGATGCTCATCCTACTGAACTGGGCTGTACAAGCAACACTCATACTCAATATGGATATTTCAGTTGTAAGCTGTTGAAGTTTCGTATTCACCGGGTCTCTCACTTCATTTTCTTTCTTTGGCCGCAAGTTAATTAGTAATTGTTAAGATAACTTTCTTCAGTGTCGTTTAGGCCATGCTTTTTTGACAAATAAGAGGAAATGATACCCTCTGTTAGATCAGGCACATGGAAGGAAACAGTCGTCAGAAGTTTCATTGTTCATTGCGGAACGCAGCCGCTTGTGTATTTCGATCGTTACTATAGCCCGTTGACTATATGTAACATATAAAGCCGGTCGTACATGATTTTAGAAAGCTAGCAGTAGCCTATACTATGTAAATACGAATGAAACGGAATGTTGAGGCAGCCTCGTGTATGTCGTTTGATATTCACCGTGCGCGGGTGCGTGCGCGTTCCAACCACTTTTGGCGCCCGTGTTGCGTCAGTTCTGCGCGCACTTTCCCCTTACAACAGTCCCGCAGCTACCTTACTCCACGTTAGCCAGCGTTCAGGTTTTAGAAAAAGAAAAAAAAATATATTTAGAATGCAGTTAAGAAGCACTACGGAAACAAATCCTTAAAAATATTAGGAATGTAGTAAAAGAACTGTAAACGTCTATTTAAGGTCAATAATGAAACAGGGAAAACACACAAAGATTCTCCCCCTATTACCAAAAGACCTTTTATTAAAATCTCATGACAAAATACGAATTTTCAAAAAATCTAAATTTTCGCTTAAAACGTTTATGAAGTACTTTATAAAATTTAAAGTGAGCCATAATTTATTAACTATCGATGACGCGAGAGGACCGATGATAAAGCACATGCACATAAGACATCATCGAAGAAAAAGTGTTAATTTGGAGAAAAATAGAATGAAATTAGAAACTAGAAGACAAAGCAATAGTTTAAAAACTTTATGAAGAGTTTAGGCAAAATAAAGTCCTTCATTGCAATACCTATGCGTATTTTTAAAATGCATATCTACATAATTTCCTGCTTTATTGTTGAGACCAAACGGAGAGGATATACTTTCAAAGAGATACCGATGATACTACAACTGGATGTGTGTGCAAAAACTAATGATAAAGAAAAAAATATAATTCCATTTAGAAGTAGACCCAAAATTTCTGTGCGTTCATTTTTAAACATCGTAGACCTAACGGTGATTTTAACGTAAATTTTCGTTTGATTGTGACTGTTTATCGTGAAAGTCATTTGTGTAACCCAAGGTAGTGTACGGTGTCTGATGTTGGGGACTTACGATTGTTTGAGTGTAATGGTGTCCCAAAGTCATGGTCATTGTAAAATGTGGAGTTATAGATCACTGAACGTAACTTTCCAGTTTTAGGACCATGTTTGCATGAGGCATGTTCTGGATTTAAGCCAGTTCATATTACAGCAGTGTCGCAAGGTCATTAGTCAGAGGAATATCATCAGCAAAAAAAAAAAATACGGTAGCGCATCTATAAATTCAAAGATGATTAGATGATTGAAGTTTAGACGGAAACAATTGTAGGGTAGTGAAGCAACACTATTGGGATACTTGAATAGTTTTCGAAGGATTATCTCCGTTGAAGGTTTCCTTGGGGTGTAAGAATTCGAAGAGTGTTTAGATGGGAGGGTTTTACGCCGTAGAGCAGATGGTAAGGTGATTACCGGCAATCAACGACCCGAGGAAGCGTAGGAAGTCTCAACAGGCTATTGCTTCAGTGAGGCTGGGCCATGGGATCTGGAATATTATTTAGCATTGGGTAACTGAGGAGGCGTTCTTATAGGCTCCAAATTAAGGCCACCCGAATCAAAATGGGTTCCAAATTAAAAATTTTTATTTTCTTGTATCACTGAAGTTATCTTTTATTTCTTAATGCTTTTGCGTTTTTATCTAACTGTCATCAAATTTATTCACAACCTTTTGACTTATTATTTTTGCATTAGGTCTTTATCTGAAATGATCTGATAATAATAGAAGCGAGATGTGAAGTCCTCGTTTGGTTGTTCGTATTTCGCCACGACGACTTGCATTTACGAATCTATCATTGCTGCGCTGTGTCGGATATACCGCATAAATAAAAAACGTTTTTTCGATCGGTATTTCCTGTAACCCCAGATATTTTAACGCAAAAAGCGTGTCAAAAATCTCACGCCAAGCCAGTAACCCATTATTTAGGTTTTTAAATTTAATTTCCTTGTGCAAGTCGAAATAGTGCAAAGAGAGTGGTTGGATACCACTCTTATGCTCATAACAGAATGCTTCATTTATTTCTTTGTTCCTTCTCGGGAATTCTAATACAGCATCTCAGGTATGATTTAACCTGACGTCAACATCAGACCACATCCTATTTTATACGTTTGAGAGCTAAGAAGGAAAAAAAAAAACAAAAAAAACAAAAACAAAAAAAACATAAGACCATTACCATTGCCTAGGTACCCCTAGACCATTACCATTGCCTAGGTACCCCTAGACTCTCACTACCTTCCTGATTCCACCCGCCTCCTTTAGGCATTCCACACCCTATATCCTTCTCATACATCCTTCAAATGGGGGACTCCCCTTAATGAAAGGCACTCATCAGCCCAAAATAATTTTCCTTTATTTTTCCCACTTCCTATTTTTATAAGTTTGAGAGCTAAGGAAAAAAACAAAAACAAAAAAAACATCAGACCAGTACTTCACAGAGGCACCCATCATCCCAAATAATTTCCTTTATTTTTCCTACATCCTATATTTCCAGTCGAGAGCTAAAAAAAAAAAAAAAAAAAATTATTAAGATTATTCTTGATAATATTAAACATTTTCTTGTTTTAAATAGTTAGGATTGTATTATTGAAATTATTTTTAGTCACGTTGGGGTATCAAGTATAGTGTTTGAAGACTAACCAGACAGGGGGTCCACAAAACCAAAGACAAGTTCATTTTGACAAAAAATGGAGTCAATATCCGTAATTATCTTTTTCTGAAGTTCGTACTATTACTCTTGTAGTCAATCAAAACCATATTTTAACGTCTTCTTGTTAAACAAGGGCCCGTGATATGCTTATGAGCGAAACCATTAACGATTTATTAGGATTGGATAAAATCCCTAACCACTGGTTTTATCTCACATAGTGAACAAGGCCTCATAGTGTATCGCGATTGTGTTGATAAATGATAAATCCGGTTTTAAATCTGAATGACATCCCATCCTTAACGGAAGGGTACGATCTAATCATGAAGTACTACCCACCCTCACAACAGTATGTTTTTCATAATTTTGCTGATTTTGTATTCAGATTGAATAAATGGATGATAAATAAATCTAATATTGTCTTCTGCCAGCAGATCAAAAATGCTGCTAAAAAGAGTAATGTCCGACTTATTACAAAGTTGCTGTGTTTCCAGAACTTGATAGCAACAGTGTAAGATGCTGAAATCGATCTGTGGCAGCATTACTGTTACTGTACAACATTTGTAATTTTTTTAAATGGTTCTTATTCCATGATCAGATCGCGGAAGAACTAGTGATTTACGAAGTCTGGTTATACTTGGAAGGCAACAAGTTGTCTACAACCAAGGACATTGGACAACAGGCTGTTCCTAGAATTTTGTCTACTACTCGGTCGGGTCTAGTGCCGTGCCTCGCATTGTAATTCCCGCTATCGATTGGTAGCCCTTTTACAACTTCAAAACTGCAAAATTCCCTTTTGAAACAAAAGGAAATGTTGTGGATTGATATGGCTGCGTTATTTGTTTTTTAGGTTTCTTAACTGGAGTCCTTAATTCATTTAGTGTTGCCATTGATCACAATATTGTTTTTTTGGGTGATAATTATCTAAAAACGATAATGTTTTCACCCGTGGCTTTCCTGTATTTTTCGAGCACCTGTTCAACCTAGGCACTTGATATTTATATTCAGGTCCTGTTGGGATGACACGAATAGTGTCAGCTTACAGCATGTAAAATATGAGCGGCAATAATTAATTAGTTACTTGGTAACAAAAAATCTAAGGGTCTAAAGTATATTTTCAGTCTGGGTAGCCAAAAATAAATATTAATATTATGTATTAGATTGTTTTTTACCCTTGTTTAATGTTTGAAAAGTGCATTATATGGTCATCTAGTGGGAAAGCATAGGAATTAGGATCCATCAGTTTCGCTCCACCTGTTTTTATCAAGAGTACCGCCAGCTTGAGATCATCGGATGATGTGATCTGCTTTAGCCCTGCCTATCGCAATCCCATCACTAGACTCCATGGAGGACATAAAAGAAAATCTTATTATCAGATTTTTTTCTTTCTGTGAGGTGCAGCAATAGAATCAAGCCATTCCCCTGGATTCTAATCTTTGTGGAGGTTTTGTAATACTATGATTACTTGCAGGCTATTTATACTTGAACTACATTATTCTTGTTTCCGCTTGGAAGAAAAAAAAAGAACACCCGATCTTAACATATAACAGTTGTTTCTCCACGAAGTAAGGTATATATGTGTATATAATATAAATATACGTATATAAATACATTCATAAAAGTTTCGGAATGTCATAAACTCTTGATATCTCATATATATCGAAGGATAGGTTTGTAGGAAAGGAAGAACAAATTTATGTTACCCGTAACCAACGATCTTTCCATTAATGAAAAATACAATTGTTGAAGGAACATAAACTATAGGGCTATTTTGTAACATAAACTTTAGTTGAATTCGTACTGTGGGCATTATAACGTCTCCTGTGTTGGCTTGGAACGCATGTGAAAAATCTACCGTTGTATAACAGTATTTTCATAGCTTCTGATACGACATTTAAGCCTCGCCTGTTTCATCAGCTGATGAGTGTTGGCGACATTAATATCCGAGCGCCTCTGTCTTCCTGTGTTCTCTACGTTAGTGATCGTAAAAATAATACTGTTAATTCGTTTACATATATGTATATGTATAAGTTAATGTTTATCGGTTTTCGAATTAAAAAAGAAAAAAAAAAGGTACTAAGAAACAACACGCATGAAAGTTAGAACTAGACTGTTTATTTCAAGTCTATAATCCTGTCTATTTACATTCGGGGATTAAGGTTGGATACTGATGCTACCCGAGCTTAACTCCCCCCTGCCAGTTTACGCACACCTCTTCGTAAACTTTGAAGTCTAACGTGAGGAGGACTTAGGCGAGATTACCCAAACAAATACACAAATAAATTAGAGCCCAAACAGTACACAACCTGTAATCCCTTACATTCCTCAAACCTGTAATGCCTCCAACACTACAGCCGCTAGTGACAAAATCAAAACAAACAAACACAAATTACATGGCTTATTACTCAAAGAAAACAATGGCATCTTACACGCCTGTATTCTATACAGCCTGTGTACATTCTAAAAAACAACAACAAAATGAAATACGAAAAAAAATAGATAATACTCCTACAAATGGTACAAAGTGTACGTATGTATACAATACCAAATTTGGCTCCGTGCAGAAGTGAGGACACTCCAACTCACTCATGGCCTGCACCCTCCCCTTCCCTGGTGGGAGTTTTAACTGTTCGACGTGGACGGTCCTCCGTTTCGTCGGAAGTCTTGTACTCTCGATGGTGACGATGTGTGCTCCCTGATCACCAACACCTTGAGTGGACCCTCGTATCTGACCGACTCTTTGCTCTGAATAGAGTCGATTTTACAATATACATGGTCACAATTTTAAGGTCCCCCATTCGATCCAGGACTTTGAAGTTTACCCGAGCCACTATCTTGACCTTCTCCCTCACGTACTTGCCCCAAATTTTGTCGTGTTTTAAGTGAGCATTTAACATTTGCTCCGCCATTCCCTCGTCCGCCACCGTCTCTGTCCCGTTCTGACGCCTCGCGCGCAGTCCGAAGAGTGTCTCGAACGATCGATCCATTCCCAATTTTTCTGTTCTTCATAATTCTTTGATCTGATCCCACACTCGGGTTGCCGACAAATAGGTGGTATCTCTTCCCTGGTCTGGATGCATCTTTCAACGCCCAGCAAATGTGGTCGCCCTTGACACCCGGTTGCGACCAGATTGTCGTAATACTACTCTTGCCATAGTTTCCATGCGTTTGCCTTGATTTGCCACCGTTTATCGTTAACGATACCCTCGATCGTCTGCATTTCCACCGGTCGCTCTCCAGCAGATTCTTCCGCTTCTTGGTGGTCGCTCCTATCGCTAACGGCTCGCGTACTGCGACTTCCATCTTCCCCAGGCGCTCATTCCTGGATAAATTGTTTGGTATCCCTGGACGTTTCCCCCTCCTCGACTGCATTTACGGAAATCGCTCGGGATAGCCAGTCCGCCACTACATTGTCCTTCCCTGGTTTGTATACAATTTCCAGTTTAGATTGTGACAAAAACTCCTTCCAGTGTTTCACCCTGGCGAATGATTCCATCAGCTTCCCCATCCATTGAAGAGGTCTATGGTCCGTATGTACTCTAAATCTCCGTCTTTGGGCGATGATGGACGAAAATGATCATTAGCCCACATGATGCCAAGAAGTTCGCGCTCGAAGGCAATGTACCGCGCCTCCGTGTCGGGCAGTTGTCGACTCGCGTACGCCACCGGTCGCTCCCCGACATTTCCCTCCAGCGACAGCACCGCTCCCAATGCATACTCACTTACGTCGGTGGTGATAGCGAATAACTTCTCGAAATCGGGAAACGGCAGAATTGGTTCCTCTTACAGTCCAGCCATGAATTTTCGAAGGCTTTGCTCCATAATAAGCGTGATCACTACCCGCGCCCCCTTCCGCAGCAGGTTACTGATGGGCACGGGATACTCTGTCATGTCTGGCACAAAACGCCGTTATTAATTAATCGTACCTAAAAGTCGCCGAATGCCCTTGACGTTTTTCGGCACTGCCATCTCCCGAATTGGACAATTCTATATTTCTTCTCCTCCTCTCCCGATTTACTCTTCTTTCGTACGGCCCACAGAGGACTATTATAAGGTGATGTGCTCTCCACGATTATACACTGTCTTAGCTGTCGATTTTTTCCGGATATGTTGCCGGAGATAGTGTCTCTCCTTCACGTTATTCGTCCGATTTTTATGGGATTTCATGTACTGTCTTCCCCGTTGCCCCTAGCAAATCACCCTCCACGTAAAACATATCTCCGAACCCCCTCCGTAAGCGTTCCCTCCAGTCCACCACTTTCTTTACGGCTCCTTTCCGCGCGCTCCCCCACCTCTTAAGGTCCCCTGACATTAATAACTCACCCCCCCCCCCACTTGATCCGCTACTCCTTTACCTTGTTCTCTACACGCGCGCCTACCCGTCCCAATAAGTCACACCCCACTATTATTTGATACTCGCGCGGCATGTACTCCACAAAATGTACATAAATATATCGCCCTTTTTTTCCGTCCATTTCTCTAAATTCACGACCGCCTCTCCTGACACTTCACAGGGCCAACCCAGGGTAATTGACTTGCACTTACAAATCTTGATCTGGAGTGCCCTCTCTCTGCCATACAGCCGCTCCAACGCACCGCGTGACATTATGGTATTGGTACTTCCTGTATCCACCAAGTACCTCTCTCCCCCCTCGACTCTGATTATTGGCAACTCGCACAGTATCCCTCTCACTGTATTACACTTTAGAGTGCGGTCGCCACTCTGCTGCAACCCTCCTCAGGCTGCCACACGCCTCTCCCACCTTCTCGAAGTAATTTTATGTCGCTCGTGCTCTCGGCTCCTATCGTGACCCGGCTCTTCTCCTTCCATTTCCGACTTTCCTGACGCCCCCGACGATTCCTCAGCTGATGATCCATTCCCTCTGGGTGATATCTTCCTTCTTTCTCGCATAGTTTGAGTATTCGCTTCCATCGGTTTTGCCCTATGAAGATGGTAGCATGAGCTTCTGGCAATCCCCCCCTTCTCGTTGCTAAATGTTTCACGCCATCCGCTACATTCAGAACAGGTTGTCGTAGCATGCCACATTCCGCCATTCTTTATTCTCTGCCCACTGATTGAACAGGGAAAAAAGCAGGAAAAAAAATTCGAACAGCCGTCGCTTAGTTTTCTTCCCACTCCACGAATCCCGGGTTTCGGCACCAGTTAATGTTTATCGGCTTTCGAATTCAAAAGTAAAAAATCTACTAAGAAACAACACGCATGAAAGTTAGAACTAGAATGTTCATTTCAAGTATATAATCCTGTATAATTACATTCGGGATGTTATATCCCGACGTTCGGGGATTAATGTTGGATACTGATGCTGCCCGGAGCTTAACTTATATATATATACACACACACACACACATATTTAGTTCATAATTTATATAAAAAATAAAGAGGCTTGTAAAATATTAAGGATGCATGGACCAATTAGTATCTTACCATTGTATATTATTTAATTTATGTGAAAATATATGACGCTTCATTGCATGTTTTGCGTTCAAGGCTTTACAGGAGTTCTAGATCATTATGCGTCATGAAAACTAGAAAACATTAACACTCCAGGCAGGTATTCCATCCTAACCTTGAAGGGCGGAAATTAATTCGTAGTTCCCACGCATTAGGCACCCTGGTGGGATGAAATGGTAAGAATCCGGAAAATAAAAGAGATGAAGATAGATGAGATAGATTCGTTGTGGTTACGGGACTGTATGATCTATAAGCATGTTGACTATGAGTACTTTTAATGATTTTGAACCAGCGAAAATATACAAATCCCAATCCTGTTTGAATAATTGTCATTGTGTAAAAAAGAGTCAATTGGGTACCTCTGTCTGTTTAAAGATTCAGGGTCCATCTTTAGGAACAAATAGTGTTGTTATAGAAACAAAATGTAGCACTCTAATTAATGGAATGGTTAATGCCTTATCTTCCCTTCATGGTTTAATCTCATTATAGGTATACTGACAATCATCTAAAATACTTGTAGTTTCAAGAATAAACCTTTTTCTATGTTTTATAATTATTTATCAGAGATTTTATTTGCACTGGCTAAAATTGTATCACATCAGTTCCAATTCTGTTACTTTAATTTTTTTGTAGGATCTAAAAAGTCTAGAAGAAATACCATGAGAAGGTGGGGGGGAGGTCGTTGACTCGGAAACTAGTCCATATTTGTTTATAAATAATACTTTATTTTATTTGTTGACACTTGCTAAGCACTGAAAATCACATTTTGAACCAAACACAATTGTAAGTAGGTAAAATGAGGGAGGACAAAAGAAAAAAGAATATGATCAACTTAAATGCGCTGTTTCTATTTTTGGCTCTTAAATTGTTTTTTATTGCTTTGTAGATGAGTCTAACTTTCAAACTTTGAGATATATTGGATTATTCTATATTATTTGCTTCTAAATCGATATCATCAAATAAGCATACAGACAGATGATATGCCGATAGCCATTTAAAAGTATTGCATTCGCCTTCGGATAGTGCTGTACGTTACATAGCACGAAAGACCTGAAGAAAAAATGCTAAACTGAATACTGCAGAGCTCCCTGGTAAGATGAAGAGATTCGGACTCAGTTGACCTCCCTAAGTTTAGCCGCGGACTGCGATAAATCTCCGGAGAGTGTTAGATTTGAAAGGGGCACCAGGTCGGTGGGCTTGCAGACTATTTAGAGATAGATAGATAGTGCAGTGTAGGGGGCCAGTACTGGATCTAATGGATCTGTTGGCGTCCTATCTTCATTATGTAGTTAATAAGCCTGCTCTCTCTGAGCAAGACAAGTCGGGAGTCGGCTGTCCTCTAAAACCGCACCATCTGTCTCCGCTACCTCGTTTATTTTGAAGACAAAAATAAATTATATACATTGGGTAGAAAGGTTCTAGTGTAATGTGTGCGCCTTGTAGTATCGGCCAATGACATTGTGTGCGTTTTTATTTATATTTCCGTGAAATTATGGTAAACCCATTCAAAATGTAACATGACAAGGGATACCAAATATGTAAATAAAATATGAAGTTTGAATAGATTATTGAAAAATACTAAAAAACCTCATTAACAGAAAGAAGGGTCCTTTCTATCATATTTTCCCGAGAGATTCGTGACAAGAATGTGTGCATGGATTGTTGATTGTAGTCGGAATTCAATTTTAATTCCAACAGTTATTTTCTTGGGTCCATCTTGTACGAAACCATATCCACCAAAACTCCTTTATACGTTTATAATCCTTTTTAATTTAAATAGTCGATCTTCTTCCCCAAAACAAGATCTTGTCTGCAGATGATCTCCTTGCAGATGATCTCCTTGCAGAAGATGACTACGCTATGCCTCTCACTAACCGACATCATTATTTCTGTCCAGTTTTCAAAGCTTGTTCCTTCCATCAAATTAACTTTCAAGGAAAGGCATTTTTATTCGTCATAGTTCTCAAGACATTCTTGACGATAACTGCTAGCCTTATCCGATCCGCAATAATAGGGTTTTGAACATATACCTCTTTTTTTAACAGTAAGTCAAAAAACGAAACATGTCCTAGTCTAAAAAAACGATTGGAGCCTCCTCGTTTTGCCGATGACATGAAACGTTGAACATGGCAGTAGCAGCAAGCTCTTATAAGATGATGAGGCCTTCATAAAGAGAAGATTTGAGTAAGATTGCAGAAGTGAGGTGCAGAGAGTATGCATATAGATATCCGTGAAGATTTATTCTAATGTCCCTTGGGATAGCCCCCTTCTTAGTTGGCGACTGGCTATTAACCTACCTCTTATCATTCGCCCTCCTGTCTACATCCTCAGAATTTACATCTCTGTATATTCACAACGTTACTTAAAAAAAATAGCAGACATATCTTCATCATTGATTATATATAAAGATATGACCACTTTTTTCGAATTCAAATATTAGCCAGCCCCATGTCGATTTTCAATTTATGCTCAATAAATATTCAAATCAGAATTTTTATTTTACACTTTCAACGACTGACGATACATTTTTTTTTCATGTTGGCTTAAGCTCTGGCAATGAAAACGTGAGTAATGACAGACATCTCAAATTACATCGATGCAAACATTAAGTTTGTAATTCAATGCATCTATTGGATAATTGTCACAGCACACTGTAATAATAACAGGTGTCCGTTAAAGCATAGTATACGCCAAGTCAGGAAGGGAAAGGTTACTGTTCGGTACAGCAATCGACTGTAAAATAATTACATTACATTAATCCTTGTATGATTGAGACGATTAACAAACAACTACTACAGGAAGTAAACATCATGACTTTTATCGCATTTGACTTTTTATTTGATTTGATGTAGTATCCTCTCCCACAGTATTGCGGAATCAAAAACGGGTTTTTTATTAAGGAATTTTCTATTGATGTGGTTTTCCACTTCCCATCCACCCCCAGATTTATCTATAAGCTGAATGTCACTACCAACAGATCACCACAAACCACATGCTTTTCAGGAATTTTCATTTTCCTTATCTTCTTTATGATATCTTAACTAAATACACAACACCTCAAGTGTCTGAAGGTTGTCGCCGCAGTTGATAAGTAACGCTTAGGCTCTAGGATGTTTCGTTTCAACCTAAATTTCTGTTTTCTTGACCGAATTTGCTACTTCTTTTTTTCAAAAAACTGATGATTCCGAAAATAAATGGAGTGTACATTTCCACCATTTCCCAATGGAAAAATCCTTAGGGAAACCGAGGATCGAATATCACTTTTAATATGAAGAAATAAAATGCAAACATTGCATAGTTAAACAGTTAACAAAGTTGGTACAATCCTCAGCTATGAGGTCCCTGAGATGGAAAATACTGACACAGAAAGGTACGTACACAAAATGTTGGCTGAAAAGGCATGCAAAGTAGCCGAGCTCCCCTCCCGTAATATTTTGTTGCTATCTCGCCGTTTTAATGGCTGCTCGAAGGGGCCCGTACGAGCTGGAATGTCGACCTCCAGCAAAAACCTCTCGCTCCAGTCACTGGTCTCCTCCTCGACCTTTAGTCTTCGTCCTGTCTCTTCTCTTCTACGTCTTAGTTTTGTCTTCTCCTCCAACCTTGAGGGCTGCCAGGAGTGAAATTACCTTTGGCCTCTAACAGTGTGCTGAGGGTGTGGTGGCTCCAGCGATTTAAACGAGTTTTATCGCAGATTTTCATTCAAGACATTAAATACTGATTAGATACATTCTCTGAAGCTGTTTTGATGTTCCAAACGAGGGACGTAATTCTGATAATTGCTCATCCAAGTAAATTACAAACATTTCTTGCATTGCATTGTTCACATTATGCACAGTTAACAACGCCATGACCTAACACAGCTGGTAAAAGTTGTATGTAAGTAACAAAGAAACACGAAGTTAGTAATGACCAATTACTATTTTAACCTGAGACCTACAGCATCTTATTGGGAAATACGTTTTTATAGATATATAATCCTGCAGTACGTTAATGAGGTTTATATTAAGTATTTATTTTTCAATTAAAGCTAGGATAATTAATCATTTTAGTCATATCTACATGCTTAGAGTTTTCACCAAATATTGAGTTTTATTTAAATTTATATGAAACATTTCCATTGACCGAATTACTGGACTGACGGATGAAGTTGTCTTAAGACGATTTCTAACTTATGATGATGTTAATTACTCTTCAAGATGATGGGAAAAGTTGCTGGCTATCATTGTCGAGCCCTAAGATCATTGGAGAGGCTCTACAAAACCAATTAGTAATCACGAATGAAACATGATTTCTCTACAATACTGTTTACCTAATACGAATAATTTTAACCCTTCTAAGATGTGCTATTACACACACTATAGGAAGATTAATGAAAATTATGAAAATAAGCCTAAAAATTTGAAAATCTCAAACCGATAATCCTGTAATTTAAGACAAAGTGTAAACAGGTTGTTGTACCAACTTCTTCGCCACGAATAGTTTCCCTCTTCTCGGACCAGTTTCTATATTATAATAATAAAAACCTTAGGTGTCAGTTGGAGAGGGGGAACTGGTTCACGACACACCTGAAGCTCACTAGAGGGCATATATAACTAATACATATGTATATATTTGTAGGGGTTAAGTGAAATAAAACTCGTCTTTGGGATCTGGGTGGTTTTCGCCTACCCTGAGGTACTGAGTGTGAATTCGTGGTCATTCCAAGACCTCGTAAACAACCTATAATATCTACCCTGTTCCTCTTCTCCCGAACATAGTGCACATAGGGGTAACCCTTCTAAGATCATATGGAGTCAGATCAATACGAATAAAGATGCCCGCCGACTAGGCCGCCAGCAAAGGTCAATGACCACAGGTTTACCCGTTTTACCTCTTTCTTGACGTCCTCCGGGCGGAGGACGGGTCTTAGAGACCCTAGCTCCTCCCTCTACCCGACACAGATTAAGGTTTTTTTTTAAATTTTTTAGATGTTTACCGAGTGTATTCTAAGAGTATCTTTATAATATTCTTTTGTCATAATGATTTATTAGTTTTTTAATTATGGAAAAAAAGATTTTATAATCGTAAAAAATCGTAAATAAAATCATTCTTGGTTGCTGGTGGATGAATACTAGTTATAATTAGCCTAAGATAAAATAGACTGACAGGATCGGCACTTAAAAACTTCCAAATCCACTCAGTGGCTCTACCAATTTAGCTAGCCTGCACGAGTATGGATGGATCTTCCCAATATGGATTCTCATTGCTGAGCTTGATTCTAATGCCTGAATGAGAAGGAACTCAACAGTAAATTTCTTTAGGTTTTAAATAACACCGAGTTCTCGTGTTCGTTTTTCTTTAATTGGAAAGCACTTTAACAGTCCACGTCTGTCATCCACAGACACAACAGAGCGATCGGTACACCAAGGTTCTATTTATACCCTAAATTAAACCATCTCCTCCAATGTAACACCTTATTTATTTTTAGACTATATGAAAGAAATATTAAGAAACAATGTTTATGGTGCGATGCATAATCTATGAATTTACTGATCCGAAATTGATTCTGAGCAGATGAGTAGAATTGCCCTGCTATCTTATAGGTTATTCAAAGAGAATGACAATAAAGAGGACAAGGCAGATTTATAGATAGCGCTAAGGACATAAAGAGGACTAGGAACAGGAGTGGTCACGGGCGGTAAGCCGGCGCAGCTATTAACTGGATGGCAGCAGATGACAGTGTTTGGCACCATAACGTTCTATACAGCCTCTTCTATCCACCCCACAAGGGAATATTCTGTAAAGTATAGAACATTACACAAAAACTGAAAGATATAGCATGAAAATGAAAGAGAAATGTCTACTGATTAATTTAATAGCCATTGTGTTAGTGTTTGTGACCAAGAGATGGATCCTTAGTTTAATGATTTCATAAAAATAAATAAAGCTGACATTTCAACCGTTCCAAACTTATATTTTGCAATTTCATTTAAAATTTTAGCTCGAATCATGCACTACTACCGTTGAACATACAGACATGCAGACGAATGACCATCGCCCTTGATTTTTAAATGAAAGTAGAGTCACTCCATTTGCAATTATTGGTAAAATATATAAATAGGATGAAAATGCTATAAGTTTTTTAAAAATTTAATTTTGTTCAGCAATAACAGTTTTTCTTCTCCCCTGAACAATATTAAACACGTGAGACTGCTCGTTTTAATATTAATATCTTGTTAACTATAGACTATAATTAGTGGAATTTGCGATCATTTATATTTTTAATTCTTACGTCTAATAATGCCCGTTTTCTACTTTATTTTTCAACGACCCTCATAGGAATATTCTCTTTAGCTGAGTACAACAATATACAGTTAAATTAAATATCACAAAATTTGTTTACCAATACAATTTTGTGATTCTTTAAATAATTAATCCTCGCGCAGTACCTTTTTTTTAAATTTAAAAAAATAAATAAGCTCATTAGATTTGGCCAAGCTGCTTATGGAGGAAAGTATACTATAAATTCCTTTATTTTTCGTCGTCTTGGCAACTGTTGCAAGTTGTTGGCAATGTTTTACAAGACCGACTAAGCTACCAGTTGCTAGTCCGAGTGCTGCTAGGCGCAGGGAGGAAGTGGGGCAGGCATGAGTTAGTCGCGGCTATTTAGTCTCCAAACGCCCGGAACCGTTGCAGCTGCCCTCCCGTCGCTTATGCAATAATCTAACACTTTGGATAAATCTATTCTATTGATGTATTTTTATTGTTGGTAATATATAATGGGAGGTCCGTTCAAGGGTTGCTTCGTCATTGCACGCCAAATCCGTATTATTTTTCTTCGTAACCCTCTTCCAGCGGTCTCTCCTTGGACCCCTTGTATCCATTATACACTATTATGATTTGCACTAGATCTTCCTATCGACTTCTTCATTCAAAGCTCTTAGCAAAAAAATATTATGAGGCATTCTCGTGGTTATATAGTCGAGCCATTTGCCGGATTTAATGTTATTGAATTAAATTCGAACAATGAATAATATTTTACCTCATTTATAGTACATATGGCAAAGGAAGGGAAAAAAAACATTAAATGGAATACATTGGACGTCTGGAACTCAATTGTACCGATATGCTTAGAAGATTTTTCAATCAAAAGCCCTTAAACTCACAACAGATGTACCGCTTCCACACTGTCGACAAAATCCCATTCGCTCAGGAGTACATTTTACAGAAAATTATAAACTGCACGGACTTATTCACCTGACACACCTGCTAACAATCTGAAACGGCTTAGGTTACGTTGGTTTGTAGATCATCTACATTAATGACCTCAGTAAATTTTCAAATGTAGCATCAACAACACGGAGAATGAATGTCTGGATGTAATTTTCCTATATGCCAAACAAACCCATCCACCCTTTCTGATTCCCCGTGAAATTTGTGTCTTCCCTGGTATATACTGATCAACCTAGTAGTTACTCGATAGTTTTAAATAGTTTAGACGCGTCCTAAATGTACTCTGTGCCCCATACGAGTTATTTCTATGAAATATAGCTACCTATAGTTGTCATAGATATTAGAGGTTTGAGACCCTCCGTACATGACAAACCCTGTACACTACTTCTCTTCTGTCCACTGATCCCTTTACTTCGATAATGTCAATCATTTAACAATAAGCAAAGCGATTAGTCACCCTCCCGTATGTGACTACACCGCGCGACATGTAGCCCCTTCATCCCAAGCGTCTTCGTGACTATAATTCTTTTGACTACTGGCCGAGCCTACCAACGATGCTACCTGGATAACCTGAGCACATTATCCCTCAAGATTGCAACATGCGGGAGATGACGTGGTATCTGGTGACATTTGTGGAAGAGTTGAATGCCAGGGAATCGGTGGCTTGCTGCTCGCTAAAGGTCGCATACCGCATCGGGCTGCCTCCGCGATCGACGCCTCGGCCAGGAATGCCATCTCCTACCACCGACTTCACTTACTCACTTATCGTCCACGATTTCTTTTTATCTATTTATTTTTTCTCTCGACTCAAGGTTCCGAAATAATGACGTAGGTTTAAATTAATTTCAATAACAACTTAGTCAATTTAAAATACGGACAGAATCACATGTCTGCCTTAAGTGCACAACGCTGTATCTTGATAATAAATTGGTTTAATTCCTCGGACTACCTCAATAACTCCCATACATTCACTGAACACACTCATGAAGCATCAGTAATCTGTACTGTTTAATAAGACGCATGACCAGCCTGGAACTCCAGTCGCTAACTTATTCGAAACAAGCTAGAAACAGACTAAAATCTCTGCATGAGAATCTCAATAACTAGAGTACCAACCAAGCTTTAAGAACGAAAGAAAATATATGTCATACATCAATTGTTTGTCATTTGTCATACTCACTAAATATTCAAACAAAATTTCAAACTAGTTCATAGTTGGCGAATTCTGCTTATTTCACTGCTGTCATAATATGCATTGCATTTATTTTTAAACAGTTAATTTCACGATAAATATTGAACTCGTGACTCAAACATAAATGTTCTCACTTAAATTTATGTTCTGTATAAATGTTAGTTAACAATTGTTTTTCTGTAGTAAATTAATATTGTACATTGTTTGATTATATTACATTTATGTTAATTTTTTTTTTATTGTTTCAGGTGAAGTTATATTTCTCATTGTCAGTGATATATGATTGGTATGCACACGTAATTACTCATTATTAAGACTATTGCATGGTATACATAAAATGTAAGTTTACTTTATGAGCCATTCATTTTACTACGTAGATAAAAATTATTACTCATTTCTTTTATAAATAGAAAATTTGGCTTAATTGTAGTCAATAATTTACTTTTTTTCATTTTTTTATGTAAATACTCTTCTTTCACGTCTTTGTGCACGTGGACATTCAAGGTGATAATAGTCCTAGGTGGTGATATAGTTTCTGTACTACGCCATCTTGTTACTCGATGTAATTCGAAGTTACTCATTCGAAGATGTTCTGAAATTTTTAACGTGTCTCAAACTAAGTGAAACTCGCTTTTTAGAAATGATTCTACAAATCAGATTGTACGGAGAACATATCTAATCCAAGTAATAATTTACTCATGGTATTGCTACTGAATTCATTTTAATATGAGTATTAATTATATATATAGAATTTCAAAACTTTTCATAGAGGAATTCGATAAGTCGAGTTTACGGCGTGCCGGCTTTGTCTTTGTGCACTTAAAAAACACAATACATAACTTAGTACTTTTGTTTGTAAACAAGGGTGTAAATCTATATTCCGTCATTGTGTTTAAAAATCGTTAAAGTTGCTCATTCCACACTCACATAATTTTGTAAAAACTTTTGGACAATGTAAACTAGTTAAATCAAAGCTGTGCCGACAAAGACTGAGAATTATTTGCAGTGAAATAAAATGATCAACTCGTACGCATTGGACCATAAAACTGCTTGTGAAGGTCAACTTCTACAGCAACAACTTGTTCAATGAACGTCAAACTGGGCCCTTTCACTTCCTGAAAACTTAAGTGCGGTCGAGCTATTCTTTGTTTTTATATCTTTGTTTATTATGGAACCTCAACCTAGAACGATCGTTTTGGTTTCGATATTCCTATTCGAGTGTCATCTGTGTGGAGATCAAGTTATTTGTCTCGATCCGATTATCAAATAACACCTCCTGTGCGAAGGTAATGAATCGGAATAATTTTGAAGTCTGGCAGGGTTGACGATATCTTGAAAATACCCGCACATAAAAAATATATGTGCCAAATTGAATGAATATTGCCTTATTGTGTTATAATAGCAACAAGTGTTTGTGTGTTCTCAGTTTTTTTGGCAGCAACTAAATAAATTACAATCCCGTAACACTAAGTCATTTATTAGTTCTTAAAAAAAATGTCGATACCTTAAGAGCATGTACCCTAATTTTTTTGATATCTTATCACACACGAATGAAATTATTTCTATTGGGAGCAGTTATTCATGCAAAAATTATTGTGAAGTCGATAATGCATCAGATTATCTGTATTCGCGTCAGAGTTTCGAAACCTTATCAACATGAAATTGAGTTGAACGTAATATTTCTCTGAAAAGGAAAAACGGAGATAATTTTCGATATTTTTACAGATTGTTTTCGTTACTCACATAAGTTGTCTTCTTATAGAATTATTTTTATTCTCTAAGCAGCGAATTCTTTCCAGGTTCCCCGTTATTTTCTCCTAGTGTTTATGTACTGAGCATGGATTACGACATATTGCCCATTTTGTTTAAACGGAATAGAGCACACGAGAACGTTACATGTCAGTCTAAAAATCTTCACAAAGTTCGGAAACTTAGCCGAGGAAAATAGCAAACAGCTGCTGTGAATATTCTTCATACCTGTTGTCGGGTTTGTTAAGAAATACCGCCAGCATAACCCCGGCTCCATGGAGGCGTAAGATTGACAGTTTCACTAATGGTTTTGTCATGTGCCGTGGGCGCACTCAAGGGAAAGGATCAAAATAAAAATAGGTGTGATGGAATGTCTTGCAGTTAGTTACACCTGTGGCCGCCATCCGATGGGGGAGTTAAACCCATCTGTTTGTTTGTATTAGGGGCTGTGAACCATAAGGGCCATTGTTACTATAAATATTTAAATTATTCAAGTGTAAAAATAACTCAGGATTTCGCCCGTGCAAGAACGTTGCCACACTTCAAGGATTGTAATAGCTATCGGTTAGAGGGGCGTCAAAGAGATGAATACCACAAAAAATATAGAAGACTTTTCTTCCACAAGTATTCTAGCAGATTCTGTGCCGTGTGTTGAAAATTCGATAATTATGAACATAATACAATTCATTTTTCTTCAATTGTCATATTCGCATGCGTTTTGAAATGAAATCAAATCAAGAACAGTGTCGTTGTGATATTTTTACCATTTATATGGAGATAAGGAGGGGATGCAAGATTGTCTATTTTAAGTTATACTTCCTCTGAACTGACCTTCTGAGAATATCTTCTCCCGTGATAAAATGATACCCCTCAAATCGGATTGGATTAAATTCAAGACAGTATTTTGTGGAGATTATTATTTTTAAAATAACCGAAAAGTAAAACAATTCGGACGATGTTAATAAATTCTATCTTTATTCACGTGTGCACTCATTTGGCCATGATTTCGGAGTTTTTTGTGAAATTCATACTTCGCCTCACTGCACTAATATGTTGTGTTTAAATTTGTGAATTATTACCATGTCTTAAAAACAAACAGAAGGGAGTTACATCAGTAACTTTGAAATACGCCCCCGCCCCCATCGGTTATCATGACTCTTTAACTATTATCAGAGAATGCTCTGAAGTTATTCGATGATGGCATAGAATATTCGAAAAACATCTCGTTTTGGCTTTGGTGAAGTATCGCTTAACTTAGTTTATGCAATGTCTTTAGTATTTTCCAAATATAATTAAAACATAAAAGAAGATTTTTTTTTTTCTGCTCTTAGTTTTATATTCCTGAACTTTTTTGACGGCCTAAAAAGTTTTAAAAAACTTCGGAGTGACCGAAAACATTTGTTGGAGACAAGTTAGTTTTATGTCTGTGATAAATAAGGTGAGCCCCCATAAAATCAGTCCATTAATGTATAATAATTGTACGTTTGTACAATGCATCACTATTAGTAGAAAACAGAATTTGTATAAAATGTAGCCAAGCTACAAGAAATATAATGAAGCAATTGTAAATATATTCGTTTGTAGAATCTATGTTGTGTAACCTACATTAATTTTGTAACAAGGGAGTTTGGAAAAAAAAAAAAAAAAATCAATTTATATTTCACCATATATTATTTTTCCCCGAACTATTGGCGGTCTCTTTTTGATATGACCAAGTAATTGATTAATAAATTAGGCTATTTTTAAGGGCTTTGCTTAGTAATAGGTTTCAATCGGCGAAGCTTCTCTGTAAAATATTATTATGATATTATATTATTGAAATATTATGTCTCCGAGTCAAAACAGGATGGGCAAAGAAACTGATTTGTTGCGTGTGGGTTATTATAACGACGGATCTTTACGGATTACGGATCTAAATTATGTTGATTTACAAATATCGAGTATTTGAATTTTTAATCCCACCTACAAAATTAAGTCAATTTTACAGTTGCGTCATCATACTTCCGGAACTGCAATATATACTCGATAAAAATCTGCCCAGTTCGTTTGTTTTTTAATAGCATTTAAATCACTAAATTATCCATGATCAGACAAATATGCTATGTTTCGCCGTTTACCACAGTGTTTTCTCAGTTGACATTAATAAGATATACACACAACAAATTCATTTCTTTGCGAATCCTGTTTGACTCAGAGTCATAATATTTCGCAGGGTAGCTTCGCCGATTAAAACTTATTATTAAATAAAACCCTCGAAAAATAATAGCATAATTTATTAATCAATTACTCAGTCATATTAAGAAGGGTCCGCCAATAGTTGGGATAAATAAATAGAAAGTTCATTTGACTGACATGTAAGGAAAACCTGTACACCTGTCTCTTGGTTGAAGGTGGTGGTGTCAGCATGATTCACACCTTGGCGATAGAAAATGTATATATATACCCTTGCAATAACGGGTTCACATTTCTGTGGTTTATTGCATAGATAGTAAAAAAACAAATGCGATAAATAAAAATGTCGCGTAGGAAGATGGTTTTATTTTATAGCTCAATAAAGCATTGAACTGTCTCGCCGTTTTAAAGGACCAACATTTCCCCTTTTAAACGGCCGTCCTTGACGCTTGAAGAGTGTAAGGTGTTCACCTGTAATTATATTTGCTTACATGAGTTGGCTTTCTCACTACGTTCGGAATCCGTTCGATTGTACTACCGAAAATATTTCTATTTCTATTTACGAAAATGTAGTCCGCAGTACCTGTGGCGGGTCGGGTCGTATATCTTAGTCCTTTTCACACTCCTTATGCAATTTATCGGTGTTTTTAATTGTTTTCAATAATATTGCAAGTAAACATATATTTATTCATTGGCGACTTCAATTATACTCCGTTGGTGGCACACCTACGTACCTAAGAATCGAAGGGCCCGGTACCCTTCCTGTCCTCTAGTGGGGCGGTGTACGGCGCCGAATACCAAGCTGCACAGCTCTATTGCACTGCAGTACTCCAGTAGGGGGCCTTTTAACTAAATTATCCCAGTAGTTTTAGGGATTAGTGGGTTTTTTTGTTTATGTATTGTTTATTTTAATTTTTATACGATTGAAGTCTAACACTGATAAAATAAATTAAAACTCTTGTTCCGTAGTTCAAACTTCAAAGAGCAAATCCTGTAATTTCATAGTAATGGAAAATGTTTGAATTATTTAATTTTAAAGTGTATGTAAAACTATAAATCAATATGTTAATTAGAGCGTTAGAAATGATTCAGTAATTAAAAAAAGTTATTTCTAGGTTGTGAATCGTTCATTGAAATCCATAGAAGATTAGAATTTACTAAACGACTACCAGTCCTTAGTTTTACATAAAAATATTGAGAAAAATACTCCAGGGGTGTAATACGTTTAACACTTGTCCAGCCGTTTTTATTTATTTTTCCTTAGACCATTATTCGTTTAAAAATAAATTATCATTCGGATTCGTTCATGAAAATTTCCTTAGTAAATATTTTTGTTTATTCGTTGATTTTTCACAATACCCTCCAGATTAGAAGTATCTCGGTGGCTCTTCTGCATTCTTCCAGACTTCAAGTTCTTTGACTCCAGTGCACAAATTCAGCGTTCAACGCCGGTGCCCCTCAAATATGGGAGTCAGGGTAGGCTAGTTTAAGTTAGGTTGGCTTCCCCAGCTGTAAACCCGTAGGTGACACCCCATCACCTATCACCTTACTATTGTTGATATTACTACATCTTAAACTTATTTCTGAATGTCCTTCGAATTTAGCAATGTTCAGAGTAAAATGAATGTATGATTGCATTTATGTTTTCTCTGCACTGTGCATGCAAAGAACAGGACTGATTTGCGTATATTCATTTGAAAAATAAATAAAATTTTGCTTTCAGTGCAGTTTGCTGACTGCTGATGCCACACCCATGACCAATGTACCCTCGGCTATCTGGTAGAAACGCAATAGTTGGTGGGATTGCATCCATTATCATGTTTTCGCTGTGTTCTTTCGTAACAGAAAGTTTAATATAGATAATATTACCGAGAAGAGTGTTAATTGCGAAATGCTCTTGATTTTAAAAGTAATAAATCAAGTTGTAAACATTATTGTGCGATACTAAATTATTGTAAATATTATCGATTATTCTTCTAACTTAAACTGAACTGATTATTCGCTTGAATGAATGATGAAAAAACAAATTAATTAAGTTAACTAACGAATAACACAATTAATGGTTTCCTTTCGGCTGTGTAAATGATTTTTATTTTTTTAAAAAATTAATGAATAAAGTACATCCTCGATTATCATCATAGTTACAAAGTACGCAGATGTTTTGTTGCTATGCCACTTTATCATCCTTTACTTTGAATCAATCAAAAATGAATCAAAGAGTTGTTAAACATTGTTTTCTTAAGAAATTTGTCCCATATGTCCGCTAATATCAGTGCGGAAAACGGACTTGCTTGTAAAGCTGTTTCATTTACTGGACAATGCGCCATCTAACACATCTGAATCCATTTTAAAAACGAATGGTGGACAAATTTTCCTCTACTATCTACTACTTATGGTAATTCGTTAACCAAGCCCATGGACCAAGGTGTTATAGCCAGTTTAAAAAGAAGGTACACAAAGACTTTCTTCTTTTTATTCCTGAAGAAAAATGTAATAAATCCATTAAGGATGTCTTGATAATGTGGATGAAATTAAACGCGATATTCGCTGAGGTAGTTGACCTACTACCTTGGTACTTACTACCTACTTTTGAAGATCGAAATTTCCAATATGGAAAAATTATAGCATTAAGAAGCATAAGAACAGAGGTTAGATAAATCAAATCTGAGAGTAAAAAACAAAAACTGATAACATACTACGGCATATTTTAATTAAGTTTTTTTTACATCAAAGTTAGGTAATAAAATTGTTGTTTATGACTATCTGGAAATACTCCATCTGTCGCTACCCCCGGATAATTGAGGCTGTACTGTATATGTACTCCTGGCAGATGTTTTCCTAGGTTTAATTCGATACCCTACTAAAAATTATAGAGGAATATTCTTATACAGTTTTATGGGTATGGCAGTATCTAAATAGGTCGAACAGGGGACTCTCTAAGAAATCAAATAGTCACAAGGTTGTAAAGATTAGGTTTTCTAATTTTGATACCAACGAAACAACTTCCTATTAATGCACAAAATGCCAGTCCTAGATAAGGCTAAAGTATATGTTACTTTTAAGTTCAGGTAATTATGTTCTTACAGAAACCAACAACAGGTTTTGTTGCTATGCCACTTTACATAGCTGGGATGGTGAGTTCTATAATTGGAACAACGGTCTACTTCACAGTTGTGTAAGGAGCATGTAAGGGAAGCTACATTGAATGTTATCCAATCAAAAACCGAATCCGAAAATTGTAACATAGACCGACACTCGGCCGAATCATTGTAGTCACGTGAATTTCGCAATAATTCACTACAAACTTTTTGAAATATGAATTTAATAAGAAAGGGTTTTGAATTCACTGTACTACAAAATAAATTCTACGTTACCTTCATATAATATATATATATATATATATATATAAGGGATATAATTGTGGAATATATATTCAAAATTTCGGATGTAATCCGTTGGACTCGGCAATCACAATTAGGGGTATTTTTACTATATATATATATATATATATATATATATATATATATATATATATATATATATATATATATATATATATATATACATATGGGTGTTTTAGATGGTAAATTCCCATTTTTATATATATATATATATATATATATATATATATAGTAAAAATACCCCTAATTGTGAATTTTGAATATATATTCCACAACGGCTTAAAGTAGGCTTTAAATTAGATTTTAGTTCCCAAAGAAAAACGGTATGTATCGGGAAACAATTAAACATTATACAGACGGTCATGTTTCGTTAACTATTAAGAGTTATGTTCTGATTTCTTTTCAATCCAAAGTTTATTTTTAGCGACTAATTTTTTTTTTTTTTTTTATCAAAGCACCTGAGAATGATGGGTTAGGCCATCAAAAGCGCTTGAAATTTATAAATAAAAAACAAAATATGTGCATACAAAAGCTGTTTTAATTAATTATCAAGGTTCAGCTCACACTGGAAAATATTTGTATTTGTTGAAATATAAATACGGCCTGAGAATTTGAAGAAATATCTAGTAATACTAGGAATTAGTTCCTTAAACGGTAATAAAATTATTTATTATAAAATACAAAAACAATAAAACTTCATTTTATTAGCTTAGCCTTCTTGGTCTCTAAAAATTTTCATTAATAAAAAAAATTCAAATAACTAAACTATCAATTAAAAAAAAAAATCTTTGTTTTTGATCATTCCTCTTTTTTTTTTAATAAGTTTTGTGGGATTTTGTTTTTACTGCATATCCGAAAAGTTGTTTGTACGACTTCTGTCATTTAAATTATTCCACACTTTACCACAATCCTTCAAGCTCCATTCCATATTGCAGAAGGCTGCTGTGAAGATTGCGCCTATATGCCAGCCGGTAAGAGAGGCCGGTGTGCACACAGGCTGCGGGCTACAGCTGGTCCGCCACCTGCCGCATTCCACCATCGGCAAAAACTGCTGTCCTTGGTCGTCCTTCCCCCCCCCCCCTAAACATTATTTAGCTCTCTTTGTGCTCTCGGCCCGCTGTAAACATTGCTGGCACCGCACTGCAGTTCTCTCTACATTGAATATTACATTGTAGCCAAACCGCATAATTATGACTAGTTGGTCCGATGATCTGCAGCGTGATCATTTTTATGTTATTTAAAAAAAAAAAGTTATATTTATACAGCCTACTCTCGATAATTGGAACCCCCAGGTGCTTCCAGTATACATAACTGTGTGTGAAGATGTAAACATAGATTCGCCAGAGGATCTATAATTATATATAATTATCTGTAAATTTAAAGGGGCTATGAAGGAAAAAAAAAAAAAAAAAAAAGATGTAAACAGTACGTTAGTTTTCGAAATACTACTTTATATCACTAGTATAGAAGAAAATTTGAAATAAAAGGTCTTAAGTCTCACAATTGAGGCGCCTTTTTGACACATAATAAAAATGTAACTAACTATATGTCGACAAAAAAACAAGCCTTCAGAAATTTTTGTCCCCGAAAATTGTATCTTTGAAATTAGGTTTGTGTTACTGTCTTTAATGCGCCCTTAACCATGGGCAAAAAAATCAGTACTCCTAAAATAGTTTTTCAAATTGTTTAACAGTATCTGAACTTGGGCTTGAGAAACCTTAGAAGCTAGCAAAATGAGACCGATTTTTTTTTCATGTAAAATTGTCTTGTACATTTACAGGTGTTGTGTAATAATCCTTCAAATTTTTCACATCGACCGAGGGAGAGAATTTATTTGTTCCATTTTAAATTACAAGAGCTCATTACATATAGTTGCCAAACGCCAAAGCGCCTCCAAACTAAAAACACGCTTAATACTGAAGACTAAATAAAATATTCACTGATTTATGCCCGTTTAGGCAAACAGATAACTAAGGTACTAATTTTTAGTGTTCCTCAAGGATACAATGAATGCTTTACGTATTCTCTTCCTGGTTGAAATATTATGCACCATAGTTAAATTGATTGAATATTTATTTATAAGACTGCTGTACGCACCCAAAGACAGACAGTCAAGAGACAATCGCTCCTGCTTACCTCAATGAAAGTAGGGTAATAACATGTTTAAAATGCCTAGAGGATGAACATCATGGTTCTGTTAAAAAATGGAATAGTTTTAATATTTTTTAGCAGACACCGAAGTTAAAAAACCAGGCGATAAGGAATGTCTAGGAGCTTCCCGCTAAGGGAGATATATATTATGAAATCTCAGCTGTCTGGAAGATGAGTCAGTAGGGAAACATTCCCTCCATAGGATGTTTGTAGACAACTCATCTGTCGGTATGTGAACTTCATGTGTCATCGAGTCCCTTTTGCGTTACATGGCGAGGATACAATTACGAACTCTTTCTACAATGTAGTAAGTATTCGCATCGCCAAGGAGCCTTTGGAGGTATTCGCATCGCCAAAAAACAGTTAAGTCGGTTCCCAAAAAATGTTTGAGCCTTGTGTCTTGAGAACAAGGACCTGATGCAGGACATGCACTCAAATGAAAATAAAAGAGATCCATATGTTGTGAACAAAATTTCTGGACTTTATAAATGAATTTCTATCCATCGAAACAACTATTACTTTTTTTCACAATCTACAACTTCACCTTGCGCACTAAATTAATCTGAATCAATCTTAATAAGTTCCTATTTTTAGTCGCTTGTGAGCACATGCCATTTCCTCTAGTCTGGAGAATATAATGAGATTCCTTGTCTTGTCAAAGAGTTATTACTTTTTATTAAATTATTTTTTTCCCGTTTACAAAAATGCTTCATTTTAGTTAGTAAACCATCTTGATCACTAAAAATTGCTTTTTCATCTAATAAAAGAGCTATTTAAAATATTTACAAAAAAAAAAACAACACAATGAAAACCCCTTGAAAAAACGCTGGTTCAATTGTTGGCTCTAAAAGGTTATTTTTTTACAATGTCTTCAGAATTTGTGCAAGGTTTTTAGTTGGTAGAATTTGGTTATTATGTTGTGCTGCTTAATAATTAAATAAAAATAGTTAAATCCATGCCGCAATGAGATTGCCTAAATAGAAATGCTTAAATACTGTGTTGAAATACAGTTCTTAACCGCAGGGAACATCCCAGAACATCAAATCTTTTATCCTATTTTTTAACCTGGTTAATTTTTTCCTTAGTTCGGGCAAGCACACACGGCCTTCGTGGGTGGCAGGCTGTTAATCTTATATTCGTGAATCATTTCTTATGAAAGAGGCACATGACTTAGTTTTTTAAATTATATTTAAAACATTAATCCTTTAGCAATGATTTTAGTTTGAAAGGGACTCCTACGAAATCATCTTGCTTGCTTTTAAATTAAGGACATTTATCGGATATATTACGAGATCTTTCGGTTTTGTGGTAAGTATTAATAAGCCGACGTAAATAGGAAGGAAAAAAACAAAGCGTTGAAGTTGCGAGCAGATGGTACCCCCTCGCTGGTCCCAGACAGCTGCTGCTTTCCGACAAGGGCTCAAGAGGAAGCTGGCAAGGAGGCAGATGTACGCAATATCTACAGCTGAGTCAGTGCATTCCTCGGCTGATTTTCACCTGTATCACTGAGAGTGAACTGATAAATAGACATTGGTCAGTGGTAAAGGCTCTTTACATTGATTCTTTAAAATTATTTTTTAGAATAGAGCGATATAAAAGCTAACTGCTTAAAACTACTAGAGATATAGGTACGTTAATTTTTTCTCTCTTTTATCAATCATTACCTGAAGAAAATAACAATCTACCATAAAAGGGAAATCTCATTATACCATTCGTATTCAATGTTATATTCACACGGTATTTACAATATACATTCATACAGTAAATTAGATTTAAGGTTTTTTTTTTTTTTTTAATATATTTATTTGTATTCATCAGAACAAAAATTAATGCGCGACTTGGTTCAATATATTCATTTTTAATGATTTAATTTTAAGTGTCTTTGTTAATTATTTGTCTTACAAAAGGCACCGTTTAATTTGAATATTTGGTTTAATCACAGACTCGCCTTGTAGTCTTTGCTCAGTTGAAACTTTTACAGCGAGCAGTTCTGGAAATTAAAAACAATAAAGTCGGCTTTGCGGTGTATTATTATTTTTTGTGTATCTGTGAGTTTTGGAACACTCGAGTTCTATTAATTATTTAGAGGCAGACAAAATTGTAACAAAAAACAAAATATAATTATGTTTAAAGTGAAATAGATAATTACAAACGATATTCATATAAATTTTACTTGAACTGTTTGACACTTTATGTTAATTATTTTGGTATGAAGCTCTTACCGTACTTCTTTACTCCCGCTCAGCAGAATTTGTCATAAAATTAAAGGAGTATAGGGGTTCGCCCTGCAAACAAATTAAAATAATAATATGGTTATTAATGGCATCAGGTCTTTAAATTTTAAACTCGTCCCTGTCACTTTTTATTCTGTTAAACTAATAATAATAACCATGTCACTTAGTTTCACTGATTAAAATACTTCTTCTTGATACATATGCCTGTTCCCCCCCCCCTAATATATATGTAAAGAACACGTCTTGAGTCATGGTATTTCTCAATTTTAAAATCCGCCGCGCAGGGATGCCCCGACTGGCGGCACCACAGTAGGGTAGACAATAGAACAACTCATGAGAGGATATAGAGAGAGGGGTGAAGTGAAAATTGAAATTTTGAGTGGTTTAAAGTTAAAGTGAGGAATTGAAGAGCTATGAAAGAACAATACTTGAAATAAAGGCTTTAAATGTTGTTTATTTCGTTTACACATAAAATATATATATATGTGTTGCGTGTGGCAACCACGAGAATCATTGTATATGTTTATTTTCTTGGATTTTTCTTCTAGTTTAACTTTTATTATTATTTTACAGTGGTTGGAAACAAATTTGTTATTATGTGTTGGGGTTTCTATACTATTAAACCTTGCAACTTTATATCTTATGGAACTCGACCAGCCCATATTTTAATATAAATAAAGTGTAGAACAATTCAAGTGAAATTTATATGAAAATCGTTTGTATATATTGGAAAATTTTGCTTTAATGATAATTATATTTTGTTACGGTGTTTTTCTGCCTTTTATTTTTCCTTTCGGGCAGTTCGTATGATACAAAAATAAAAAAAGGCTGTTTAAATTTAATTTACATTAATAATTTTGCCTCACCATTCCAGGGCGGGATTTGAACCGGCGCCACCGAGTAAATGTATGTTGTTTTTTTCCACCGGTTGTCCTGGAGACTAACTGTTAAAATATTCAGACAGCTAAACAGTGATGAATCAGAGATAATAAGGTGTTCATGGAAAATCGGAAGTTTTCTACTGTAACAAATATGTAACGAATGCCGCTGTTGAGAAAGTTACCCACACATGGCTGACGTTACTAATGTCACTTATTCTTTTATATGTGATTTCTAGGTTTAATAATAACAATATTATCCATTACAATACAGTAATCAAAAATAATGTAGAAGCTGAAAAAACTAAACATTTTACCGTTAAAAGAAAATTTAATCAATAATGCGTGTTGGTTTCCTCTTGGAAATCATTATATTTAAAATAATCCGTTTAATGAAATAATTACTATGATTTGTTGGCTCCGCTTTATTTTATAACGAACTAATCATTCGAGGTCGTTAGCTTGTGTGTTTTTTCAAAGCCAGGAACCTTTATATCCTCACCCTTGTTTCCGGTCTGTCTTGTTCATGTTAGAGACATGGAATCCTGCATGGAGATCCCATTTGATCTTAAAATTATTAATGAAAAATAATGTTTTCATATTGAATAGGGTATCAAATTCGAAGATATTGACGTCCTGATTATAGTATATAATAGGCGTTCATACTTGAGTAGATTATAATCACTAAAAGTACAAAATTCGGGCTGGTAAATTGAATAAATCCTTTATATAATATGGTACGCTTCATATCCTTGGCACATCACTTTGAAAGAGTCAAGGCGTGCTAGTTGATTCCTTGTTTTGAATTCTTAACCCGGAATAAATAACTAGCCTATAGTTGATATTGTTTTAATAATTATAATCCCTATCTTTTCAATTAATTATGTTTAATTATATATAGAGCAGTTATGCAACAGGAAAACATATTTTTTGCCCTGCGAATTATATTCTGCCTGGCATCCACTTGCTTTATTATTGATATTCTTCTCAGGAATCTGAGTCACAAGATGTGTAGACGTGCCGACAGACACGTAACTTTGAAGAATGTCACTTATAAATATCACAACCCTGGATTATTACTGAGTGGGTACTTGTAATTTATTTACTTTTGAGTTCCATAGATTTTATTGTAGACAGCATAAAATTAATCAAATCTTAAATATTAGTAAAATGAATACTAGTGACAACCAGATACAAAATCACGTTATAGCGGTGTTCCTCGTACCATGTTGAGTCGGGTACCCACTTTATAGTAGCTGTGTTATCCCCTGGTGTCAAGAAATAAAAGCTCTAGTCTCTCTACGAAATTGAATACCCTGTTGAACGTTTAAAACTTCAGACATGACCAACATCCAGATAAGACAAAAATTGTGTGTTTCCTCGGAAACGGAATGCTTTAAATACATTTTTTAAAATTTATATGCTGTAATATCTGAGAAATATCTGTAAAAAAAAAAATAAAACACAAGTTTTAGTTTTAATTTTTATTCCGATGTGACGACGAATCAATTTTAATGTCGTACATTTCGTAATGCTCTTATCTAATGCCTATTTACAACTGAAACCCGCTGAAGTAGGCCATGTGTCCCTCTTTCAACAGCGCCGTCTGTGCATACACGGTTCTCCCCGTGTTGCAATTGTTTTCATGGCGGGTTTCTCCCTATACACAGTACATAAAATGTAATCTACGTTAACAAATACCGTGCTCGTACATGATGTTGATTCGTAATGAGAAGAAGAGTCTGTTGTGAGGTAGGTTTAGGTTGATGAAAAAAAGAGTTGAACATTAACGGACAACGTTTTGACATAATATGTATATCAATGTACGTCGAGTCGTTGTTGGTTAGTAATTTTTATGAAAACATGACTGCTGACAATGAGCTCACGGTAAAATAAATCCGTGTAATGAATGTTTATTTATAGTAAATAATTGATTTGTAAACCAATAGCCATAAACCTTCCAAAATCGGTAAAGTATATATTTTTTTTCAAAACCAGATGCTTTTATAATTTGTCTGTCTGTGTTGTGTGGGCTGAAGCCTAGGTTCAAAACATGAAATTTTACATGGATGTCCTACTTGATACGGAGAAGACATGAAAAATATATCTATCTCCATAAAATAAGATTAAGTGACAATTAATTAATTACCTTAATAAAAAGGAGTAAGGTATCAAAAGTCATTAAATCTGAGCGTTTTCGCTGCTATAACCAGCCATTTATTTTGATGATGATTCACTGTTGCATAGTGTTTTTTTTTTTCAATTTCTACCATTACCTCTGCATCTTTCAAGCATACCGACTTCATAAGCACAAAGCCAGTTACTGAATTTTTATGATTTCATCTTTGTTGTGTGTTCACATATTTATTATTCAAGAAAATATTCAACCAGAGCAACTGTTATAAATTAATGTAGTATGCCAATTATCATTTTATTCATTATTACGATGAGAAAAATGGAATGTCGGTATAGTTATTTTCACTTTCAATTCAATCATTTTCCCATGAATATTAAACAAGGACGCAAACATTTCCGGCTGTTAATTGTCTCAGCTAACATATTCATAACATAAATTCAGAGTTTTTCGATATCGTTATATGTCTCTCACTTGAGGTCATTTTATTAGCTAAATTTCGCAGAACAGGGAATCAGAGTTTTTTCAAATTATTTACATCTTAGAAGTAACATAACGATTTTTTTACCACGTGATCATATACAGTACCCCGCTATACCGACATTTCTTTTGCGGCTGTGGATGGTTAATCACCAAAAAAAAATTGAGAATCCTAAGGAAGTATAAAATTAGTCTCTATTTAATTTCTAATCGTCTTTTGTTTGTCCTTTCTGTTTTCTGGAGTAGTTATTCAAATTTTCTCAATGTGTATTAGTTAAAACGAAGTTTCGGGACGTATCGAAATATAATTTAAACTCAATTATTTTATTTATTATCAGACAGATTATTATTACAGTGTCAAAAATAAGAAAAAGGAAAAAAAAAAAAACTTTCTCCGCATATTATAATTTAGAAAGCGAAATTGAAAGAACCAGCTCGAGTGTTGGGGCATCTTATTAGGACGGAGAAGCTGTGTATATAAAAACATAAATAAAGCTAGGAGGGGAGAGAATTTGCTTTGATTCGCTGAGAGAATAAAGGGAACCGGATAAATGTTGGAATCTGGGTCGCATTCCTCAGCGTGCTCAAGCGCCGGGGACCTATTGGGGGCTCGCCTTCTCCCCAAGTCCTAGTTCGAAAAGATCAAACTGATTTTGTCACTTCTTCAAAGGAGGATGTAGCAAGATGGATGTGTTGGAGGTATTGATGATAATTGATAAAGAACTAGGTATAGAGGAATCGGTGCATACGAGGGTGTAGACTACGTCTTACACTAGCCTTGCCATATTTAAAAAAATAATATAATTAATGTATTCACATGTAAAAATCATGTGATGTACGTAGAAAGTGATCAATCAATATCGAGAGAGCCTTTCTGTACTTAAAACTTATTGAATAAATAAAACATAATGGTAAATTTGATTTCATTTATATAAACTAAATTACAAACTTTATTTTATTTGCCAAAAGATCTCGGTCACTGAAAACCGTCAAAAAACAAAGAAAAGTAAATAGCTAAAATCTAGGCTAAACATTTTGTAATGTAATAAATGGATAGTTTTCTCTCAAAACCTTTATTTTTTAGTTACCGTTTTTAATCTGTCCATAACTAGTCAGAACTTAATAAGAAACTTGATGAAATCCTAAATAAATTTCTAGTTCGTACTAAAGAAAGCAAGTAAAAACGGCCCCGACTTTTTTGATTTTTTTTTAAATACATACATATCTTTACATTACATCTTTAGAGATGCTTCATGTGTGTTGATTCATACAAGTTTACATTTTTCATAAATTTTAAATTAGTTAAATAAACGATTATTTGAAAAAAAAAAAAAAAAAAAAAAAGTACAATCTGCCCTAGAAAGTAGTAAGATAAATGATGCTATATTCATAAATTTACAATATACTCATACGATGTAGAAGGCATTCAACATAGCTCAGAGATCCCCCGATTCGCCGCATTGTCACCATCCTGGCATATAGAAGGATCCAAGGATTTGGAAGAAAGCGACTCATCGAGCACCCGCAACGCAGCAGTGGAGACTGAAAAAGAGCGCGAGAGCCGCTCAGGGTATGAGAGGAGAAAACAGTTAATATTAAGAAAACAAAAAAACGTACAAAATTAAAATACAATGAAGAAAACCTTAGAAACCAAGAAGATATAAACAAAATAATTATATTACTTAATTTGAATTAATTATTAACTATTGTCTCGGTCTGTCCCGTAGTCTAAATTTTAATACTGAGCGTGTTGGATTTGGTGATGGAGAACTATTATGTAAACCGAGATGAGAAGCGATGCCACTCGACGAACACCTTGCCGTCCAAGCGCATCTTCTAGCCCAGTCCGATTGATTGTCGTTATCTTGACGGCCGAGACAAGCTGGCTGGTTGTCCCGATTAGCTCTCATCAAATTGTTACATATAATAAAAAAAAAAAAAACAATATGTTTGCTCACACGATATCTTGCTTAGCTTATGGAGCGGATATGAGGTCAGCACTCGATTCGATTCCTGTCTATAATATTTGTTGAGAGTTCACAAGAGTATGAAAAAAATATTAGATCATTGACATCCTTAAATGTCATTTTTCTACTAAAGAGCTTTGTTATAAAATTCCTCAAAAATAATGTGTGGTTTTCTTATGAGCAGAGGCTGTATCAATTGTATGCATTTTCGCCTGCCTGTGCCATTGTGAACCCTTGATTAAACTGAATTCAGGATCCCCTCACCGAGGGGATAAACTGAAGTTGGGCATAAATTTAAAGGTCTTGTCGTCCTGGCTAATACTATTTAATTACGTTCTTGTTTTTTTACGTATGAAACAAGTACGAAATGTCATAAAACTGCCATTAACACTATATCCGCAACTACCAACTTTTCTAGATGCATGATATATGGTGTGGTAATTCCATTGAATATCTTGATCATGGTGACTATGAAAGTAGCACCTCAAAAATATAGAAGGGCCGTTAACTGATCATTTACTTGTAATTAATTTTTTTATGATAGTGGGTAGGATATCAAATTACAGTTCTGCGCGCTCTAATTAATAATATAAATGTTTCGGGACTTTAATGGGACTACAATTACAAATAAGTCATTAAAACCAAGTCCGCAACTTCCCTGAAGTTAATAAATCATTAATTACGTGATACATCACTTTTTTTTTTTTTTTTTGTGTGTGTGTGATACATCACAGTTGACTTTTTTTGTATTAACAATATTCAAACAACAAAATTCAATGAGTGTCTAACGGATATCTTTAATAAAAATTATTGATATAATTTCCGGGAAGCAATTATCTGTACATCACCTACTTAAGTGATTGCATTTTATTTAGTGGATTATAATTGCAAAAAAAACAATTAAATCCGTTTTCGCGTCCGTTAAGAATCCAACGATTTTTTTTTCTTTGGACGTATGGTTGGTATCATAGCTTCTGCCGCTGCCCATCGAGATTTCAGTAAGAACTGTCTTTGACATCTGATGTCGAGAAACTCTTTTGGGCATGTACTCTGTCATGACAATGTGTGGGTATATAAATACACGATTGAGTCCTAATTTTGGATTCTGCTATAATCGTATGCATCGCCATAATCTGCCTAATAGCGGAGAACCTTGAATAACAAGTGTATTCTTGCCGTAGAGGACTCGGCCGTTTAGTTAACTGCAGTTTTCCAGCTTGGCCGTCCGATCATGTATTCTGGTTAAGGCTGTGTAAAGTTTTAAGTTTTATTGGTATCCGAAAACCAGAAATTCTTATGTTTTCACCCGTACTCTGTTCAAGATAAGGAAATTAAAATTTGGCATTGAAGTCCCATTTGATATTGGAAAGTCAAGAAAACTACGACCATCTCCGTGAAGATTGATTGTTATTAATTAATCAATTTCTAGGTTTAAGGGAATTCCATAACTTAAACTATGGTATAAAAATCTCTCGACACCCTTACCCTTCGACCCAGAACCTGTCCACCTGTCCTCTTCTAAACAATCCTTCTAACTAAAAGTAAAAGTAACCCTACTGAAAAATCATACTTAAATTAGTAACTAATTAAAAAATAAGTATTTTGTTACAATTACTTATAATTAATTATAAGTATTTATTGTATAATATGTATTAAGTAGGGTACCGATTTAAAGATCCTGGCGTCTTGAATGAATAGTACAACTAATATTTGTTGGGACTTTAATGGGCTATAATCATACAAAGTCGGTATGTTTTTAAAATGGTATTCGAATCAGTAATGAAACCTTTGTGTGATGGATAACACTTGATTTGAATTTTTGTTTAAAACAAAATGCGGATCAACACTTAAAATCCCTGTTGATTTGATCTTAAAAACTCCAAAAGTAATGTTTTGTGGAAAGTAGCTCTAAATATTCTCCAGGAACAAAATTTTAAATTTGAATAGTATTTTCCTTATACAAATATAGATCGGTTTATGTAACCTGTATTTATTATTATTGCTGGGTAAACGAGCTTATATCTACTTTCCGGTTCATATCCGTCTATTCTATATTTTCATTTTGTAAAACATGTTTTTTTTCCGTTATGACATATTAACCTTTTCCAGACCATGATATATATGTTAGACGTGTTGAAAGTGGAGCTGTGACGTAGGTAAGGGATAGTATGCGAGAGTACTGGCTGGAATGAAGCCACAGAAGTAGTCCAGGGTCACTAATCTTGGAGAGTTAATATACACCTTCACCAGCGGCCCGCTTGGCTCACAACACTTTTTGTTTCTGTGTTTTTATTTATTTATTATTTTTTTTAAATGAAAATAATGTCCTACCGCTACTGCAGAAGCGGTTTCCTGAGCGAGAAACCCCCCTCCATACACCTTACCGTGCCTCTATACACTGTTGGCTTCTATAATAATTCAGGTCACAATCCTATGAAACATCTGTAGTAGATGTGAAGTATAAATTGATATTTATTTATTATATATTATATTATTTATTTATTTATACAATATTTATAAAAGAAAAGAAAATTAAGTGTTTTAAAGTATGCTTAAGATGAAAAGAAGACGCTTTGGTAACTGAGGAATGGCCGCCCTATAAAAGAGATGGATGGGCCAAGTTCCCTCACACACTACATAATAAATAATAGTATGCTGTTTTAAATGTGCCGTGTCACTGTACCTATACTTAACCGGGAGCTCGTTATTTTAAGACGTTTGTACTCTGGCATTTAAGGTTGCTAGAGATATTTTGGCCCAATTTCAAAATCTCCGAGTGGTTTACGCGGCGATAGTTAGTTAATATTCTTATTAATATGAAAAGTGTATTCAGTCGAGCGGATCTTAATTTATAGTGCGCTTTTGAACGCAATATTTAAGTCATGTTTTTAAATCGTTTTTTTCCTTTTTTTTTTTATTCTTAGCTCTCAAACTTATAAAATAGGATGTTGGAAAAATAAAGGAAAATTATTTTGGGCTAATGAGTGCCTTTCACTAAGGGGAGTCCCCCATTTGAAGGATGTATGAGAAGGATATAGGGTGTGGAATGCCTAAAGGAGGTGGGTGGAATCAGGAAGGTAGTGAGAGTCTACCGAGGGTGGAGCCTAGGGGTACCTAAAGATTCCTTACTTGAACCAGAAGCTCCTCCCCCTCCAGTATAGAGGGTACGGAGGATGAACTGAAAAAAATCTAGTATCACAGTTGTTTAAAGAGAAAAATCAAAAAAAATCCTCAATCAAGCGTTTTCAATTAATTCCTGTTCTATTCTTTCTGTTTGAAATCTAATTGAAATAATATAACAAGTCCCGGGTACTGTGTTTTTGCCATAATTATTTTAATTTACACCAGCATGGTTTCCGCCCTGGGCCGCTAATAACCAATGTCACCAATGATTTGTTTTCGTTGCCTTCTGATGTTTATAGGCGTAAAAGTGGTCATCAACGCCTTTATTTATTATATAATCACTAATGGTTTTTTTAAATTAACAAATCAAATCTTTACTGTGATAAAATCCCAATATGCCTTATTGGGCACTTGTGTCCTAATCGTACCATGTTAACAATTCTTCATTCACTCGCTCATTCAAACAAAATTCACACTCGTTAGTCACGCCGCTCTCATGCGAAAGAAGAAGCGGAATATTGGTAAGTCCCCCACGCTCCTCCATCAGCCGCGAGATACGAGGGAGTGGAGGCTGGCCAAGAGGGCAGGAGCCACAGACACTCATTTGATATAGTACAAAACCCAACTGACCTGACTTTCCCTTTCGTGAAACCTGATGGGTCGGTTAGATATAATTAGATAAATACTTCGATTTCCATTTTGTTGTGGGTCCAGCCGGGGTTAGGTTAAATGAGTGTCTACAAGAATGAAGAATTAGCTTATCTTGTTAAGAAAACAGAAATCAGTGCCTCTAGCCAAATACACTGGTGCCTCAGTGCTATTTACCAACCACGGAGACAACTTCGGTCAGCCTTATTATTTCATGAGGTAACGGGCGCCTTGGATTGTTGGGCTGTTGGATAACGCTCCAAATTAAGAATCGGGCGATGTGAGGAAAAGAACATCTTAAGGGCAATAACTATGAACGAAAATAGGCGATAATGAGCCCAAGTGTTGTGTCAAATGTGGCCGACTGTAATTTTCCGCCGACACACCGAGGATATGGGCTGGCGGCCAAACGTCTTTAAATCACAGGGCCTTAGCTCTTTGGTGCACGCTCCTCTCTCTATCCACACTGCATAAATCTAATGTTTTCTCTATCCATGTAAATATAGCAACCATTATCCCCAAACAACGACTCTATTGATAAAATGTCGCCAAAACATGCATGAACCTAAGAGGCTAGTCCAATGATCAGAAGTCTGCTTATATCGTTCCTACTAAAATTTGTACAGTTCAGTTATGAACTAAATCGTGTTATAGAACTATCGCGGCAACTCCCCATAAAGATACTACTTTTATTTTTACCATATTACGATATAGTTACGGTCTTTTTATTGCTGCCGTAATTGGTAGTTTGTGCTAGGTGATTTCCTCTCAACCTTAATTTCTTTTTCCAAAGCCCGTTTCTCTACTTCTTAATTCGTGTAGCTACTCATTTTACTTTATGAGGCTTAATGCAACCCCACCAGTACCATCCCGGAATTGAACTCGGGTAATCCACAGTGGTAAGTCAGCATAACAAAATAACGAACGTACAACGTGAAGGACATTTATTCGTGAAAACATCGCCTTATATAGAAATAATAAATAGCTTAGGTATTTACAAAAAGAAAAAAATGTCGGTATTGAATAGTTTACTATTTGGAAAATCTATAAATTTATTCATTTTTCCGTTGTCACCTTTAATTTGTATTTAAACTTAAAATTAATATAAAGTTAAAAGTCAAAGAGAGGCGCATTTGTTAGTTGATTGGGGACCTGTTTATTTAGGAGGAATATTTTTCGCATACTTCCTTTTGTCATATCTTAACCATAAACCACGGTGTTAGAAACTCCTTTGAAATTTCAGATGGATTGTATCCTACTTATGACCGATATTGTGCTATACACTAGATAGACGGAAGACCATCCTTTTAACCTAACATGAATAAAAACATTGCCTCGCTCATCGGGTTTGGAAATGAATAGACGTTATAAGCTCATAATGAAGGGTTGAAATGCAGCCTTTGGATGAAAACGAGGAAAGAAGAAGAAATTAAGAAAGAAGGGAAAGTGTGTTGACTGCATACAAACTGTTGGGACAATAATGAATACTGTAAACAACCGACCATTCGATACTCATTTTACGAGTGTTATTTTAGAAAAAAAAAGATAGCAGCCAATCAGATACCAGTAGATTCGGTGGCTTTACAATTTTTGCGTTATATTTACAGGCACCTGCCGACGCGAAACATACAAAATTATAAATATAACAAGCTTATGTCACTTGAAGAGTACATTTAAAATATATTTCTTTCCCCATAAGTTTGACTACCAGGTGAATATTCGTGCTCTTTGACTCCTGAAGGAAACCGTCAAGATGTGGGAAAGAACATTCGTGACTTAGTTAGGATTTGGCAACAGACGATCTGGAATTGCGAATGCGTGGATTCACCTTTTGGGTCAATCGCTATCAAACTAGCGATAAAGAGTTCAACGCTACTCTTTTTTTTTTTGCTGTGCATTAGACTTTAGGTTTATATGAAAACATATTTATGTTTATGTATTACTATATTATGTGTGGTTCTGCTGCAATGGAGTTAAGGCCAGCAGATATTTTAAGAGTTTTCCCACAATTTCTCTATAACTTTTTACTTGAGAATTTCACGAACATTTTGTTATGTATTTCAAATTTTGGTGGTGAAGTACGGAATGGCGCGCCATGAATCATCTGTAATCGAAATGACATATTTATATCTTTATAGTTCCTGATCATCTATTAGTCACTTGTCTATGCCATTTAAAATAAAACTGGAAGAAACACAGAATTCTATTTTTAATTGATCTATGTAAACCGTCGTTTTGGACAAATATATAGAATCCTAAACAGAAAATCACAAGTCAATAGAAAACAAAATACCTATTTACAAAACCATCTTAAAACGAATCTGGACATACTGGCTTGATCTCAGCCAGCCGTTAAAATATCAAACTCATCTAGCCTTTACAATCCCTAGTCCCCAGAACAATAGTAAATGCCCCAATCTAGGTAACCATTAAAATCCTACATACCGACCATAGTATACCGCTATTCTTGAACAAATTCCCTCTATTTTTTTTTTTTTTAATTCCATACAAAATTATATACATATCCTAATCCCACTGCAACCTAAGCATCCTTGCAACAGTGATCAAAGATCGATCCTAACCCCGTCGAAGATTGATGTGACAATAGCTAGATCTCCTATAGTAACCGGTACTGGGAGTCCCCTCTCATCTGAGCGTCTGAGCGTCTGCAGCTCTCGTGCACTATCCAGCAGTAAAATGGCTAAAGGAACAGTGTAGGTGATCTCTCGGATCCCTGCTTCCTTCATCTTTCCTTGGGAGGTGACAGATGATTTAGGGGGGCTTCATACATATGTATATCGTAAATAAAGAAAGTATAAATGAGTGAACGCAATATGTGATGTATGAAATGAGATTATTTATCACACTTACCCATTGACCAATTATGGGAGATTGTAAATTTTTCAAATGAAGATTTTGCCCCTAAAAAAAAAATATGTAAACGAACTAGGATCTGCTGAGAATGTTCATGACGTTTACGAGCCCCCTTTGCAGTTAGGAGAAATTTTCCCGCTTTCGGTGAATCCTGATCATTACTAGTTAATAGTGACCGTAACTTGTATAAATTTACTGTGCAATCGTCCAGTATATCAGCTAATATTATCGTCGTCGAAATGTTCAAGTAGTATTCCAAACCCGTATTAAAATAATTGAGTAGGCTTCCCGACCAAGTGGAGATAACCTTCCAGTACTAGTTTCCGCGTTACTCCGGCCTTGCTCATGCTCACATACTTAAACGTATATTCTGTTATTTCACTATTTCCGCGTACGGGCTGCGCAGTCATTAGCCAGTTATTTCAAAGATAACAGTTTTTCATTGGAAATATTTTAGCGGTGTCTCAGAAGGGGTAGTGAACTGTGAATTTTATTCCACGTAAAGATTTGTAAATATAATCGGGTTGTTGTGTTCAGATATAAATTATTAGCCAAATTAAAACGTTAGTGACTTACCTAGTCGCGTGGTTAGGTCAGAACCCCCCCCCCCCCCCAACTGTTAAAGTCGCGTCACTAATATCTTGCTCGTTAAAAAGGATATGAATTGTGGATGTTTCAGGCGTTCTAAACTTAATCTTTATTAAAGCGTTACAGCATATAATTTGTAACCTGTTAGCATTCTTAACTTAGTAGCGTTATTAGCAGATGTGATAATACTGTGAGATTTACCCAGGTTTCTTCCGCTGAAGTTGTTAGAGAGAATTTCGGATCGGGGGTGTAAGTGCAAGCAAGAATTGTCTATGTAATTGGTGGTGTGCTTAAAAAAATGTTTTTGAGTGAGAAAGGAAAAAAGTACTAGTACTAATGGGGACCGAACCCATCGGCCCGTGGGCCGTGCGAGCTTCCTGGAACACCGTTTTGGCCGTAGGCATGCTAATCACGATTCTGGGAAAGTCCTCTATATATTTCCGGCGATTAGTGTCCCTGGACCTTCTCGCTTCTCTGTAGCCTCTCTTATTTATTTTTCTTCTCAAATGTTTTTTTTTTTCAGGGAGACTCATTATTGCCTCTTTTGCTCTTAAGTATAAAATAAAGTCCAAAGAATTCCCACCTTAAGATTTTGACTTTATATCAGTTTTCCCGGTTTTACTTTCCTTCGGTATTAAACAAAAATAGATGTACTTTGGCGAAAAGTTAGTGATTCTGATTATGAATTTAGTCAAACTATGGACAGGGTCGGGATTTGAACCCAGGTCCTTCCGGTTACCCTTCAGAAACCCTAGTCATACTAATAAATACCAGTCCTATCTATATATTAATTATTATTAACAATTTATGTATATATTTATGATATCTCGAAAATACCCTGAAATATTTTAATAATAATTATTCAAAAAATCGTTTAATCATAGTTGTGTAACCCACATCTTGGGTGTGTTACGTGTAGTGAACATAACTCATCTAAAGACCCTTAAAAATTAAGGGTGCGCGTCGGTTGTCTCTCTATTATTAGGATTGGGGGAGTGGTTATATACATATTTTTGTTTTAACTCTTTCCATGGTATACTTGAGGTGTTTAGCTTCAAAACCAGCTCGATCCATTACCAGAAATTTTACAGGAGAGACAAAAACCCAATCCCGATCCAGGTATTTGAATTTAGGTAAATGGTTTTGGTGTTTTTGGGAAGAACGGAGCTCAGTTGTTGTTTTAAAATAAGTTTTCATCGTCAACAATATTTTAGTTTTTAAGTAAATTTGAGTTGTTTTTTGTCTCTCCTATAAAATTTCAGAAATTTGATCTAGCCGGTTTTGAAAGTCAACGCCTCACTTATAGCTTGTAAGCTGTAATAATTATTGGGTAACGACACAAACTATGGACAGGGTCGGGATTTGAACCCATGTCCTTCCGGTTACCCTTCAGAAACCCTAGTCATACTAATAAATACCAGTCCTATCTATATATTAATTATTATTAACAATTTATGTATATATTTATGATATCTCGACGATACCCTGAAACACCGTAACGAAGGATATCTTGTCAAAGATGACTATGGTGTCGTTATTTAGTTAATTTTTTCTCTCTTAAAACTCTTCTGTTTTAACGGAACTGTGTATTAAATATTTTAAAATTTAAAACTAATGATTATTAATAAGTCGTTAGTTATTCAATTATTGAGAAAACAAATTGCACTCGCTGGTATTGGCCATGCTGGTATAAACCTTGTTTTATTTACGTACGTATTGTAAGTAGTTTGTTACGCCTTACTCCAATAGAAATAGATTTAACAAATATTAACTTTTAGCTACGCCAGCTTATGGAGTATGATAGAATTAACAAATGGATATAATCTCCCGCACGAGCGAGCTATTAAACATATTTACGCTATGTCTATAGCGAAGCATCAGCCAAAGAAATGAGCAATATTAAACTTTTCATTAAAAAAAATTGTACATATAAATTTTAAATGTATTTATCCCCGAAATATCTAATGATATGAAGGAAATCTGTCTGACCGGCCTTTTATCCATTGACGCAAATATCAGGAATTTTATCTCTTGTTATCATTCTTTTATTCTCTATCTCCCCTTTTTTTCTTCTTATTTTTTTTATTGATTAAGTTAAGATTTAAAATTCGTTACTATATTAGATTTGAAAATCTATTTTTTTATATTAATATTTGCTATGTTGAAGAATGTATTTACATATGATAAGTTTCAAAATGTGTGCACAATATTCTTCTGTATAAAACATCTTTATTTACTATTCATCACTAGTTGTGACATTTCTTACTTAATTGGTCTATTTTCATACAACCCATCTTGTGTCCTTCCTAATTAAAATAATAATAAATATTAAAATAGATATACCATCGTCGTTAATATTTCCTAGCCAGGAAATATTAAATAAAGGTATTTTATATAGAAAAACATTGTGTACAGTTTAAAAACAAAAATTTTTTTTTTCTTTTTGAGAACCTCGATGGTATGAACCTTGTATGTATTACCAATATTCTTTGTCTTCTAATTTTCCCCCCCTTTTTGAACACCTCTAGAACAGGGGATTTACTCATTCAAAAATGGAGCCGGGTATCTTTTTGGGCAGGATACGTCATTCTTTTTCAGTCAGAAGAATGTTCGGCTGACTATGGTTTGTTCTCAGTGTCTGCATTTTCACAACCAATTGTGACTGCTGAATTTGTTTCATTAAAAGAAATTGAAATGGCCCTAGTTACTCTTTCTCTTTGGCTGGCTCCTATTTGATAATGACTTTTAACATTCAGCTATCCTCCATTCTAAGTACTTTTGCATAACATTCTATTCTCTTGTCAATCATTCTGATGATTGAAAGTCCATCTCTAATGAGTTTAGCCTCTTCCTTTATCTAAATCCCGGTGTCCAGTCCTCACAGCTGTATATATAAATGCTTTTCTCTATCGCATTACATATCATACTGACTGGAGGAAAACCCTGCTAAAGCAATGACAAAAAATTTATTGTACTTAAATTGTATACTGTAAGTTTTAATTAAAATATGTATGTATTATTACGTTTTTTATCTTTATTGTTTATATTTTTTATTAATCTGAGGTTTTATAAAAGTTCTGTTAATATAAAAAAGAATTCTGGCAAAAGGAAAATTATTTAATTACAAATTGATTTATAAATGACGTACAAGCACGTACGTGATAAAATTACAATGTTAAAAACTAAACTTAAAATTTACTTTAACATTAATCGTTACTGGCCAGATTTACTCTTCTTACGTCCTTCGGCGAATTCTTCTGGTTTCTTGATAGCAGAGCATGATTGCCTTTGTGTTTCGTTGTCGTCTTTTCGCCACGAGGTCAGTACACGTCCACTGCTAGCATCTCTTCAAACCTTCCTGTCTCGTGGCCGGGTCAAATTGAAAGAGGCTGTTTACCGCGGTCTCGTCGTTCTCATCCTTTCCGTTGCCTTCTTGATTTTTTAACTTTTTACTTATTTTAAAGTTAACAAATCCAATATTAAAATATTTATATTTAAGTCTTGATTTTATTTATATGATAACTATTAATATTAGATATAATGGCAACAAATAATGTTCATTCCTACATAGCCTTGATCCACGGTTCGTTTACCGCCATTTTATGCCCGAGTTTATATCAAAGGTAACTTCACAAACTCACAACATCTAAATATCACAACAGTATGTATTAAAAGTTTTCGTTTATTTTGTTTCAGGATGTGGCCCTTAGGGCGCTTAAAATGGCGAATGGAAGGTTCGAAGCTGCCTTGGACTTACTGGCCAAGCAGCACATACCCGCTGAAAACGTCAATGGAGTTGGGAAGGCTCATAATTCGGGTAAGTAATTTCTTTTCTGTTTATCTCTTAATTTGTTCAACTATCTTATTGTTTTGTTTACTACCTTTCTGTCTTGTATTTTCGACTGTGTGGTCAATTGCATTTCCACTTCCTTGTAGATTTTAACATAAATTTTTTTTTTCTAATCACTTACTCATTTAGCCCGGTCACTGTGGGGGGTGCTACTTTAAGCCATTATAGTGGTTTTGCACAGTTCAATATTTAATAGAACATTGTAAGCAATAATGTTTTAAAATCATGGAACTTATCTAGGTATGGATGTTTGGCAATGTCTAGGGCATCAATCGTAAATATCCCAGTTTTTAAAATGAATTATGCAAATGAACACTTTTCAGTAGCCTAGTTTCAAGTTACACATTCATAACATAGGAAACATATTGGATTTAATCATCTGTCACAGTAAAATGTGTTAACTAAAAAATCTAATTTTAACACATTCACACACATTTTTAACTAGAGCTAGTGAATTTATATAATTTTATGTTCAAAGGTATGTCAGTGCTGAGCACAAAGCTGATGCGGAAGCCAAGCTTGGAGAGAGAACTGCACCGAGGGAGTCCTGCCTTGGATAGTGGTGCTGGGAGTTCTCGATCAGACAGTCCCCGGCAACTGGCAGACCTGATGGGCCACCCCCAGCTAGCTCGGCAGTACTCTCCTAGTGGGTTCCCTGAACAGCCTCCACCCCCTCCTCCTCCTAGGTCCAGCAGCACTCCCCCTCCCCCTCCACCACCTCATGCATATCCTCAACTGCTGAAGAGGATGTCACCAGCACCTCGAGGCACCAGCCCTGTCTCTCGCCAGCCAATGGTTGTCCAGAACAATGCACAAGTGCAGCAGCAGCTGTCCCAGCAGATGCAAGCACTTGCTCTGTACCCTAACAGTGAGCCGCCTCCTCCCTATCCATTGCCGCCATCGTACACAGCTTCTATTCAGAGCCGGCAAAGCCCTACACAGCAAGACTATCGCAAATCCCCCTCCTCAGGCATCTACTCTGGACCAGCTTCTGCAGGTTCGCCGAGCCCTGTAACCGTTGGTGGTTCGACTACCCCCACTTCAGTGGCAAGGCCTACTCCACTTCACTCTTGGGGTGCTCGGCAAGCTAAGACTCAACCTCCAATCATTATGCAGTCGGTCAAGAGTACCCAAGTACAGAAGCCTGTGCTGCAAACTGCAATAGCTCCCACTGCACCTCCTCCTCCCTCCTACGCTTCTTCGATTCAACAGAAGCAGGGAAAACCACCAACTCCAGTGCCGACAACTGAGCCTCCAAGTTATGCCAGCACGATGCAAGCACTCGCCGCGCAGCGTTGCATTGTTGGTCAACCTTACTCAGAGGAAGCTACAGTTGTTGAAAGTGGCACTACACCTAAGTCTTCTCCTACTGTTCATCTTCCTCTCCAGGTTAGTTACATCTTCATAATTAAAATAGAACTAGTATAAATGCCATTTATTCGCTTATTACCCAATTCAGGCAATCAAAAAGCAGGGGTCATTTTTAATCTAGTATAGATTTAATTAAATATCTCAAATTGATAGAAGGGTCAACTTTTTTTACGAATATAAATGAGCATTGGTGTTACCTAAGACATTTTTATATGCAAAGAATTGTTATTATTAATAACCAAAAGCCAAAGAAAAATTCCACTTGCCATGTCAGGACCTCGTCAATATTTAGTCAGATGACCTACCAACTGCCTACACGATTGGACATTTCCCAATATGAATTCTTTTTGGGTAAGCACACACAGAGACTGTAAGCCTCATACTTGGTGGGCACGAAGATGACTTCAGGGACACAATGTGCACCTAAACAAATTAATTCTTCTAGTTTGCCAATGTCAAAGCATAATATGAATATATTAGAAATGTTTTAAAATATCATTTTTAAATGTAAATTTGTTTTTGATATAGGCCCCACTATTGTTAATTTTTTTTCATTTTAAAATTAAAGGTTATGTGAGTAGTGTGAGATCTCTTTTATTTTACATTGGCCATTATAAGTTGTTTTTAACAAAATATTTTTTTCATTTTTACAGTAATTTCTTATATTTTTTTTTCTATTTGCTAGAGGAAATATTCACCTGGAGGTGAGCAGAGAGCAGAAAGTCCAGCATCAAATGGTGGACAGAGAACACCTCCACTTCCTCCTACAGCATCATCGTCTGTTACGAAAGGTAACCTAAACCAAAACGGCGACAGACGACCGTACAAGATAGACCATCAGTCACCGATTCCAGAAAGAAAACACATAAGCAAAGAGAAAGAAGAAGAGAGGAGGGATTGTAAAGTTCGTAATTATTCACCTCAAGCATTCAAATTTTTTATGGAACAGCATGTAGAAAACGTCATAAAATCGCACAAGCAAAGAGTATTCAGAAGGCTTCAGCTTGAAACTGAAATGTCTAAAATTGGCCTTAGTGAAGAAGCACAGGCTCAAATGAGGAAAATGCTTTCTCAAAAAGAGTCCAATTATATTCGACTTAAGAGAGCAAAAATGGACAAGTCCATGTTTGTGAAGATCAAACATATTGGTGTCGGAGCATTTGGTGAAGTTACTCTTGTTAGAAAAATTGACACTAATCACCTCTACGCAATGAAGACTCTTCGAAAGGCTGATGTTCTGAAAAGAAATCAAGTTGCTCATGTAAAAGCAGAAAGAGACATTCTTGCTGAGGCTGACAATGAGTGGGTTGTCAAGCTCTATTACTCTTTTCAGGTAAACCACCATTCACCATGTTACTTTCATTTGACATTTGGTTCTAGACATAAAGTGTAATATGTTTCTAATAGTTTTTTATTCTATTTATTAGATTTAAAGTTGTTCATAAGTTTAATGTATTTATGTTCTGGTGTTATTCTTTTCTTAAATTATTTATATTTAATGTTAGTCTCATATTTTCAGGATAAAGATAACTTGTATTTTGTAATGGACTATATACCTGGTGGAGATTTGATGTCTTTACTCATAAGGCTTGGTATTTTCGATGAACCACTTGCAAGGTAATTAATTTTTTAATTAGAATTTTTGTTATCATCTGCATTTAGGGCAGTTTCATAAGTACACTATAAGGTAAACCTTATGGATCTGGACTATATATCTGTATTATAGCACCTAATTCATATTTAACTGCACACCTGCTATAACCACACTGTATTATTATCAGGTTGAGTCATAAGTAACTTCCGATGCAGCTAAGTAGAATCTATTGTTCATATCTACCCGCTATTAGTTACCATCACAACAAGTTTTTGTTCACTATATAGACGAGGCTTCAGTTAGTCTTTTGTCAACTGTTTTGTGTGATACACGTTACGTCAAACTGTTTTTTTAAACCTCTGAAATGGAGAGTCAAAAAGTACATATTCGTCATGCAATGCTTTGGGAATTTAAACAAGGCAATAGTGCTAGGGCGACAGCTGAAAAAACATACATTGTATATGGTGAAGGACTAATAATTGATCAGGCAGTTGGAAATTGGTTTATAAAATTCTGTTCTGGAGATACGACCTTAAAAGACGAACCGAGGGCGGGACGTCATTCCGACTTTGAAGACAACCTTTTAAAGGCATTATTGGATCAAAATCCACGTCAATCAACAAGAGGTCTAGCAGAAAGGTTGAATACATCACAATCAACTGTTAACCACCGCCACCTGGAGAAATTAAGGAAAGTCAGCAAGTTAGGAGTGTGGATATCTCACAATCTCAGTGAACGGAATAAAGAAGATTGCATGTCAATCGCCACAAGTCTGCTCTCACGGGTAAAAATTGAACCTTTTTCTAAACAGGATTGTAACAGGCGATAAAAACTGGGTTACCTATGACAATATAGTCCGCAAAAGACAATGGTTTAATAAGGATCAACCACCCCTACAAAACTTACGTCCCTACAAAACTTTTGAATGGAAAAACCTTCAATTCTGAAGAGCAAGTCAGGCAGGCTGTCAAAAGCTTCTTCCAGTCCAAACCAACCACATTTTACAAGAAAAGAATTGATAAACTGCCAGGAAGATGGGAGAAGGTCATAGATAATAGTGGTGAATACATAATAAATTAATATAATTTTGTTATTTAATGAGAGCAAAATAAATGTCTGATAAAAAAAACGGAAGTTACTTATGACTCGACCTAAATATTATTATTATTATTATTATTACTGAATAGAATTTTTTTTTTTAGGTTTTACATTGCTGAGTTAACATGTGCTGTGGAAAGTGTTCATAAAATGGGTTTCATCCACCGGGACATCAAGCCAGACAATATTCTTATTGATCGTGATGGTCATATAAAGCTTACAGACTTTGGCCTTTGTACTGGCTTTAGGTGGACGCATAATTCCAAATACTACCAAAGGAATGGTAATTATTGCTTGTTTGAGTATGAATCCATAAACATTATTATTATACATGGTTTTTGGTCAAAGGGTTATTAGTTTTTGTTATTTCAGTCTAACCCTGCCTAAGCCTTTAAGTGCTTGAACTAAAGATATTGTACCTGCCTCTAGCCACAGTGGGAATGCTGAGTTTTTTCCATAATGCCACTACAATATAAAAGTATACAGCTCCCCCAAGTGAAAATTCTGCTCTTGTCTTTTTGTGAAATCTTAGTGGAAAAAAATCAATGTTTCATGTGTCAATCTCTATATCTTTCGTCTAAGTCTTCTTTATCTGTTCTCTCTTATTATACTAATTAGTGTAGAATTGCATTTTCAGTCCATCTCTTTTATCTGTTTTTGTCTCTCATCGTCTCATCTCCACATTAAAATGTGGATGGTGCACCATGCTGTAAACATGGCAAAATCATTTTAGTTCATACCCCTCTTTTATCTCTCCCACTGGTCTTATTCCCTAGTTCTTTATTTGTTTATAAGTTAAGTTAGGTCCTTAAGTTGTTTATCTCCTCTGGTTGACCGATTCGGTGACTCACTTGTTCTATAATTGCTGATAATTGTAACAAGATAATTACAATTTTCTGCATACTTCATAGTGGTACGAAATACAGGTAATTTCTCTCTGATCAGCATCGCTCACAATATGAATATATGTCATAGCAATATTTAATTACACAAACTTTAGTTATTTATACTTTTCTCAGGAGAACATGGAAGGCAAGACTCCATGGAGCCAAATGAAGAATGGGTTGGAGCTGAGTGTCGATGTCACCAGATGAAGCCGTTGGAGAGGAGACGGAAACGAGAACAACATCAGCGATGCCTTGCACACTCTTTAGTTGGAACTCCAAATTACATCGCACCTGAAGTACTTGTTCGTACCGGCTATACACAGATGTGTGATTGGTGGTCTGTTGGAGTTATTCTTTATGAGATGCTTGTTGGTTCTCCTCCTTTCTTGGCCAACACTCCAGCAGAAACGCAATATAAGGTAATATTTTATGCATAACTAGAAATAAGATAGCTTTTACTCTGTCCATAATGTGTTTAAATAAAGCCTGCACAAAATTACTTTTACTTGTTACTTCTTCTTTACAAATTAGAAGTTGGAAGGTAGAAATGATAAATAGGTTGGTTAAAGCCTTATCTTTTAGCTGTACTATGGAACCAACTTCGTGTGTTTAATTATGAATGAAAAAATCCACTAATATATATTATAAAATAATATATAAAACATATACAGTTAAATAAGAATTTTTCCCCCTTGATCGTGAACATTAAATATTGTTCATTATTAATTAATTAAAGCTCACATCATGCCGATTTGATAATTGTTACCATTGTAAAGTTCATTTACTACAAAATTATAATAAATTATCAGTTATTTGTTTAAAGTGGGAGCGACCAACATTATAAAATAATAGGTTTAAAATTGTAAGACATTCCTCTGACTAGACTGGCAGGGCTCGACCTTGAGGGTCTGTTAAACCAGCTTCCACCCTTGCAGAAGTCTCACAGTCCTCATAAATACTTGCTGCTTTTAATTTAAAAACTTCACAGTTTCTATAGTTCAGCAAAATATTTGTTATCCGTATTGTTACTACTTATACTTTTGTTCCTCAATTTTCCAAAGATTCACACAAAAAAAAAACATGAAGAATGGATAAAAATATTTTAATAAAGATGGAATGCCTGTAGCCAATAGTTAAATCTGAAGTGTTTGGTAAAAAGAGTATAAATCAAAATCAGATAAGTCAATGAGTCCGATTGTTCACAATCAACGGAAAAAAATTCTTATTCAACTGTTATATTTTTTTCGGACAATTAGTAAAAGTCTGTTACATTTTTTTTTGTCCAATTAGTACAAGTCTACAAAAAATATCTAAGACATTATCCATTCATGATTATCATTAAGTTAAATTGAAGCATTATTTAAAAAAAAAATAGAATTAATAAAATGTGTTTACTGTAAATTTTACATTTATGCCTTACACTCCAGAAATAAAAGTTTTAATTTATTGCAGGCCAAGGAAAATTTCATTTTTATTGATTTTCATTAAGAAAAATGTTGAAAGAACGAGATATAGTACTGTTGAATGCTCTTGTTCCCATTAGAAAATATTTTGAATTTTATTATTAATATATGCATAAATATGACTATTAGTGATCACTATTTAGTCAGGATTAATGATTTCTATCATTAAAGCCAGCTAAGTGGCATTTTTGTGGTTGATTCCAACCAGCCTGAAGAATTTGGCCATCAGCTGCTTGTTTTTGTTTAGATAAAATGCCACGACTGTTTAAAACGAAACCTTCAAAACTTTGAACTATTCCTTTCATTTGTCCCAGGTTATTTTCTTTTCTCCGTTCACTTAATTAACTTATTCAATATCATTAGTTTCAATGTGGATTGTGGTATATTCAGGTTGCTGTTTCTTTTATAAATGCCATAATTCCTTAAAGTCCCACTTGTGTCAACAGCTTAGAGCCTTGTTTTTTTGTCACATCTACTTTCTAACTCATGGCAATGTATAATCAGAAACGTGTTACATTGGCAAATTTCTCATGCTTGTGCTATAATGTTTCATTACATCCACCAGTTTTGGATACCCCATGAAGGGTGTGTGATTAGGATTAATAGGAGATGAATAAATCTTAAATTAAATCCTATAATTAATAATTACTATTAAAAAATATAGTCTGACTAGCAAAATATAGGCCATACAAACTGGACTGATTATTGAACTCCAACATCACCTTTTCTATTATTTGAAATGTACTCTTGAGCTAAGTATCAAACATAAATAGGATTTATAAAACCAGCAGCATATCTACTTCATTACTTTTGAGTCAGATTTAGATTTATTAGCTTTAATTTAAATACTTTTATCTCAATTATCTATTGCCCTTTTAGGGCCAATTGTAATCTCCTTCAAATAAAGATTAAAAAAAAAAATAATAATTTGATATGTACATGTGGATAGTATAAAAATGAGATAAACTATAAGAAAGAATATGTTTAATTCTTTGAGTATATTTTGAATGAAAATAAGTCGTGTGATGAATCAAACAATTAAGGGTTCTACTGATTTTAACATGATAAATACCTTGATTGTACGTATGATAGTTTTCTGAGTAAATATAACTATTATTTATGCTGAAAAAATTAATAAATTATCCTCTTTCAGGTGATAAATTGGGAAACCACGCTTCAAATACCTAAAGCTGCTAACGTTTCGCCTGAAGGTACTGACTTGATCCTGAAATTGTGTACATCAGCCGATAGACGTCTTGGCAAAAACGCGACTGAAGTCAAGACTCATCCATTCTTCAGTTCGGTAGACTTCGAGAAAGGTGTCCGACGTCAATCCCCACCACACATACCTCGTATCAAACACTCAACAGATACATCTAACTTTGACCCAGTCGATCCAGACAAACTGAGAAACTCATCATCAGACTCGTCTAAGTCTGATGAGCTAAGTGATAGTGGAAAACCTTTTCATGGATTTTTTGAATTTACCTTCAGAAGGTTTTTTGATGATGGTGGCGCAGCACCATATCCAAACAAAATCAGTCTCGATGACACTGAAAACCAAGGTGCTGTCTATGTATGACAAAGCGCTTTGTTATCAATCCTGCTTCAAACATCCTAAGAAGCTATATATGATATTACTCTGGACAGAAATAAGTTTTTTTCGCCTGTTTGTTTGTATGTTTACCTTTTTTCTTATGTCTAGTTAAGGTATGGCATTGTTTTGTTTTTGTTGATTCATTTACATAATTAGATATCATATGACTGACGATATATAAGAAAATGTACTGTGTTAGAAAACCAAAACAAAGGTTGAGAAGTAATAGTTTGGTGCCAACCACTCTAGTAACTCAGCCTGCCTTATATCTTCATGAGGGTGCTAGGAATTTAGTAAACACTTGTCTAGTACTGAACCTCTGACCATCTGTATGCTATAAAATACACTTTGCCCTCATATAAAGCGGGGGATGCTTTCTTCAAAAGTATTGCTCAATACAAATCTGTGAGCAAAAGATCATACTTTTTATGAAATTTTGTATTAAATGAAGCATATTAATAGTAACTAATTACTTTTTAAAAAAACAGTATGTTCCAGTATTAAATTTGAGGCTTCTGAGCATGAATTTTTTCATGATTTTTCTTTCTAGTTTCAGTGAAAGAAAACCACTGTCATGAACTTGTACAGGTGTAGTCCACAGTAAATAGTTGTTTAGTATTGGGTGGCTAGAGTACCAGGGTTTGTCCATAATTAGTACTTCTAAGGAAAAATACCTAAAAAGAATAAATAATTCTTGGGTGACAGCTCCAGAGAAATCCGCATTATATGAGGCAAACCGTGTTATAGGAGGCCTCATTGTACTTATATTGTTTTCAGTTTCCATTGTAGTGTATTTTGAATTCAAGTAGTCTGGTGTAACTTACATTTTGATCAAGAGCAAGATTGTAGTTAATGCAAAAAGACTGTTCACTAAACTTGAATGATCAAGTGTTTAAAATAACAATATTTTTAAATATTAACTGCCGAGTAAGTTATTTATTTATTAAATTTGATTTTTTAAATGTTATAAAACTATGGTTTATAAATGTGGAACGTTGTGTTCCGTTCTGTTGTGCCTTGTTGTTGTGATTCTAAAAGAAAACATTGTAGAGATGCAAATGTAGCCTTAGCACACAATCGTGCCTTAGTTATAATTTGGTAAAAATTTGTATTTGATGTAAGTTGTCTGTCTGGTGCTGTAGTGTAATGTTTTGATAGTTCCTTGAAAAGGAATAAATGTGCAATTTGGGTTTCTGCTGTTCTTTGTACTCGCTTACAGCCTCTTTATAGCTTAAATGAACATATTTTGAAACTCAAATGCTTGTTTGTTTTTTTTTGTATATTTTTTATTTTAATGTGTATATGTTGAGGGTATATACACATCGTCATCCAAGTATAGACAATAATATCCCCTCGTTTTTGTTTTATTATTATTTTTCCTTCTCTTCGTTGTAATTATATTATATATATTTAAATAATGTATACTTGCATAATCTTGTAAAATTTAAGTGTTAACCAGCATTAATTTATTTTGAGGTTTGTCTTTTTAATTAATTATATCTATATATTTATTTGTTATAAATATATATATATATATATTATGTAAGTGATTCATAAGCAAATTAGATGTATGTGGCGTATGTGTTGATAGTTGTAGCTTAAATTATTGTAAATTGTAAGTCGGAGTCTAGTGGGAAAACTTTTGACTGTCAACTGTTTGTTGCAGTTTTGTTTATTGTAAATAGCTATTAACCAATTATTGAAAGTAAAAATTAATTGTTATCAATTTCTTTATTATGGACAAATTGTGATCTCTTTGTAGCCGTGCTAATGTATTTTAATGTTTTTTCTTTCTTTTTTTACTCAAAAATCTTAATAGTATTTATTCAATCAAATCAAGAAAGGACCATTTTTTTATTAAATAGAAATAAATATTATTATTGTAGGGCATGCGCAACCAAATTGTTTTATTTATAGATGACTTGCTGTTAATATATTTTTTTAATAGTAACTTTTACTATTTATTTTAATAACTCAATGTTTTTGTTTGTAGATATGTAAAATAGTCATTTTGAAAAAAAAAAAAAAATTAAAACAAGTACTTACTAAGTTTTTTGAGTTACATATTTATTTATTGGAAATCCAGGACAAATTTTTAACACTAAACCAGTGTGGTATAAATATAATTCCTAAACAAGGATAAAAATTGTTATTATTTTTATTTGTCATGTGAATTCCTAACTAAAGTTAGTTAGTTCAAAACTACATAGTAGTTCATTCTGTATATAGGGGAGACGTTACCCCAAGTTTATGACTGGTTTATTAAAACATAGTCTCAAAAGAATTGCTTCATACAAGGAGCGTGAAGATATTTATTTACATTTTTTATTCATGAATTGTATTATGTTTAATTCATGTTTAAAAAAAAAAAAAAAAAAGGTATTAATTTAGGTTGATATGATTTCTCATTTTCACATATGTTTTCTGAGATAAATTAGTTCGATGATGGCCAATAAAATCTAACTTGTCCTGGGTTTCATTTTGTATTTTTTATTTGCTCGATTAAATTTTAAATATTTTTGACTTATATCTATGTACAAGTGAGATGAAATTTTTCAACCTAAATAAAAATATTAATTAAAAAAATGTTTGTATATTATGCATGTTTTGAATGATGTGATATAATTCATACAGCTATTGTTAATTATCTCATTATCATTAAAATCTAATGTTGTATTTTTTCTACATTGTTTCAATAATAACAGGAAGGCTTTGTGTGTGTAGGTCATTATAATTAAAATATGTTATAGGTTAAGAGTACGACGTTTCGTAAAATAAATGATCATTATGTGTGAGGTGTAATTCCATGTTTTCGGGCAGTATATTTGTTATCAACTACAACTTCTTAACCATACGCCACACAAAATATTTAGTTTATTTTTGTATAGGAAACTTTAACTGAAGAAGGCTGTGCAATTAGAAAACAGATCTATACTGGAGGTTAAAGGCTGTTGAATATTAGTATTAATATTGTTCTATTTTTTTTCTTTATTTTTGGTTTTATTTTTTGTGTATACAAACTTTGTGGTTAAAAAGCAGTTTGTAGACTGTTAGTAGGGCATGATCAAGTTACCAAAAGGAAACTATGTGCCTTTATTAATACAGCCATTATGCAGTCTTAAATGCTATTATAGTATTACAAACAAGCTCTCTGTTTCTCTCATTTAATGTTAGGTTTTTGTTATGATTAACTTTTCTTTGATTATTATTTTCATTTTTATTTCTTATTGAATTCAGTGAAATGTAAACTTAATTTAATTTTTCAGATCTGTCGCTTGTTATGTGTGTGTAAATATTGTATTATTGTTTAGTAATTGTAATTAAATACATGCTATATATAACTAATATTTTGTAGCTTTTTGTTATTAATATATGTTAGAGAAAAAAATTGCATAAATGATATTGTAAATAGCGTATATTTAAAATTAAAAATAAAATTTTAAAAAGTGTTTTAGGTGTTGAAAGCATATAGATCCACAAAATTTCTTAACAATAATGCTTGAATAAAAAATTATCATTATTTTGATAAGGCAAATGAAAATACCCAAATAAAGGAAAAGCTTTGCTCAAGCATTACCGTATAAAGTCTTGATTTTTTTTTTGTATTATTCTGTGACAACTTCGTCATGACTGACTAACTCATAATAAGTGTTACATGATTTATCCAAAAACCAAAAAGATTGGTATTTTCAAACGTAAAATTTGAAAAATAAGTTTAATATTTTTGAAATAAAAAAAGGTAAGTGTATTGCAATGATATCAACCCTATCCAACATACAATTTTCTTTAAAGTGTGAATTATATTATTTATTTCATTTTTTGCCTTTATTTTCAAACTTGGTACTTAACTTCAAATTGGGTTGGCTCTGTAATAACCTCTCTTGTATGTAATAAACATTTTTTGCAAATAATTGTTTGATTTACCACTAAAATAACTTCTACATAAAGCATAATTGAACCACAAGCTAATTAGCTACACCCAATCTAATAAAAGACTACTCTTGTAAATTCACTTTACCTGGTAGAACCCTATAACAAATAAAGCAATGATATTAAACAAAGTTTTTGATAATAACTTCGATTATGTGATTTTAAAAACAGTTTCAACATACTGGTGTGGGCACTGAAACTGTGGGAGCATCTTCCAAAACTAATGTAAAAAGCATATAGGGCATACAATTCCTAAGGCACTTAACAAACTCGGCTTATGGGGTGTGTTCATAAAGTAATACCAGTGACTTATTGTAAAGGGACAGTAGGCTGCAGCATGTTCCGACTGCTTGAGCTGGAGAGGGGAAGCTTGGCTTCACAATGCACCCAAGGTCAGTCTGTTCTGAGCAGTGGTTGCATAAGTATTATTGATTTTGTGAAACTCTTCTCAAAGACTGTGTGAAGATGTGCAATGGAGCAAACGATCGAACAATGGTATGCGATAAAGTCCTGTGTCAAACTTAACAAAAGTTATATGGATGGATACCTATAGATTGATTCATCAAGCCTACAGGAGCTCTGCTCTACCATCTTCGCAAGTTTCAAGGTGGTTGAAGATGTTTAAGGAGAGCCGCAAAGAATTAATAAACAACAACCCCCCTCTGGACGGCCATCAACCACACTAGTGTCAATGTTACTTATGTGTGTGATTTGTCGAACTCATGATGTGTTATTTGTTGAACATCAAATGATTGTTAAGGTGATTGCACAGACTGTGAACCTTCAAATAGCCACTGTGCACACCAACATGTGAAAGGTGTGCGCCAAGCTGGTGCCCAAAGTTATGATGGGTGAGCAAAAGACCAATCGAGTGACGATCATGATGGAACTTTTGGAATGTGTTCAAATTGAGCCTGATTATTTAGACAATGTTATTACGGGGGGATGAAACATGGGCATCTGAGTATGACCTGGACACAGTGCCAGATTTCCCCTAAAACTAAAGAAGGCATGAATGAATAAGTCAAAAGTGAAAACGTTTTACTCTTTTTTGATGTAAAGAGTGTGGTCTACAAGGAATTTGTAACTCTAGGGCAGACCGTCAATGCTGTCTACTATGTGAATGTTCTAGAAAGATTGAGAAAATGGGTCCTCCACATGGGAAAAAAAGAGATTGCCGCTACCTGGGTGCTCAAACATGTTAATGTTCCCAGCCATACTACTCTGGGCATCTGCGAGTTCCTCCTGACGTAGCATAACTTGGCAATGCTGCCCCTGCCCTAGTTCCGACTTGGCTTCTGCCGACTTCTCTTTGTTTCCAATGATTAAAACCTCCCTCAAAGGGCACCATTTTGATGGGCTTGAGACGATCAAAGCTGCCTTAATGACTGCTCTGATTGAGGTTCCCGTCGAGGCCTTCTAGGGTGCCTAGGAAAATCGCTGGAAAAAATGTGCAGTACTTTGAATATTTCTAGTTGTTCGTAACTATTTCTCGAATAAATTTTTTTTCTACAATAGTGGCTGTGCTTAAAATAATATTTTTATGCTTATTTTTGATTTTAAATATTTTAGGGCCCTCAAATTATGGTTTTAAGTCTATATTATAGAACTAATTTTGCTGAATCTTAAGTGTAAACATTTCAGAAAAATAATTTAAGCTGAAATAGATTGATAACCTAAGGGATGTTTTTTCCTCAGAAAATCGTACTAAACTCATTTGAACCTTAGGAAAAATTTAGGATATTGTAATTTATATGGGTATAAAAATGTATGGATGTTGTTATGTTCAGTGCACTGGTCCATCGCCAACATTTTCAAATTGTTCCTCTGGAATTTGATAACATTTAATATTTCAGTGAACTCCCATCAAAAAATCGATATTTGAATTGAATGTTTATTTAAAAGTTACTTTTCTGGTTTAAATTTGATCAAAGTATCAGTGTCCATTTAGATTGAATACTTGATCATGTAAAAAAATAATAATATCACTATCCAGGCTCCTTGACTGCACGAAAATCTCAATAAACTATTTATTAAAAAAGATTAGTGAAGTGAGCAATATTACACAGTTAAGGGTTTTGGTGATCTTCCTAATTACTCACTCTTCATTAATTTTCTTTGTTGTATTCAATTATTTTTATTACCATAAACATTCAAAAGCAGTTTCTCTTGTAAACTCCATTGATTGGCAATTGTTAACCATGGCCACAGTTGTAAATATTCTCATAAGGTGGTCATTAATCTGATTTTATCTGATGAATTTTTTGTGATTATAGTCCACTAACCCCTAATAAATTAAACATATTCTATAAACAACACGAGACCTTTAGTTTGATGCCTTCTACAATATACTAGGGAAAAAATATTTTTTTCATTACAGTTAACTAATTGATTATTGACACTTGTTACCGTTTATAGAATTATTATTTTAAACATCATCAGGGCATCAAAAGGAACAAACTATCATGCAAAATATGCCTCTCTCAAAAAAAAATCTCCAATATAGTTTAAGGTTTAACAGGATTTTGATGACTTTAGTAATTTACAGTAAAACTTACCCATTGCTAATCAGGGCGACAAGATCTTTATTTTGAAACCCTTCTGAATAGGAAAGGAAATTTTTTAAATTATTAAGTTATTAGTTAACATAACATGTAATTTACCATTGTTCTGATCTTATTTTGCATCATAGTGGAATTAAATGATATTTACTAGCAAAATATAATTTTTTCTGATTGAATGTATTACAATTCAATGTGAACAAAATTTTAATAAGTTTGTTTAGTTACAAATAAAAATTATATATTATCTATCAATCAAGGGGGACAAGATCTTTAACTCGATACTCAATATTATGGCAAAATATATTTTGTAATTTATTAGTTATAAAACGTAATTAACACCACTTGCAAGGGTGTTTTGGAAAACTGGCTAGACGGATTTACTGTATATAATTTTATTTTTTTTATTTGCAGTCGACAAAACACCTAAAGATCATTGGTAAATGTTATAATATACGATTTACATATTTTGGCATTTTAAAGCTTGAGTACTTTAATTTACCTTTCTCAACATGAAATAAACTACTGTGCATGATCAACTCAGTTTACTTACTTAAATAAGTAGTTAAACTATTTTTGAAAATATTTAATACTTATGAAATTTCATAAAGAAGTTATTGATTAACCATTATTAATTGGAGTGTCGCACATACATATATAGTCTCATTTTAATTAAACAGAAAGACCTGCGAACATCTCTAATTTAAAGAGGTAACTGTTGTAAGGTTCAATTCAGGTAAATGATCCATGACTTCAAATTTGTAGTATAATTTATTACAACCTGACTTGCATCAATATTTAATTCATATTTATTACACAGTTGCAAGTAAGATCAGCTTCCAAGTAATACGGGTTAAATCACATAAAAGATCACTAAACACAAAATTACATATTTCAATTTAGGATACTTCATCCAATACATTACAAACCTACTTCATAATCCGCATATAAAATAAATACAAAACAATTGATAAATAAGTTATTTGCTGATTGGGTGACATATTTCAGTCTTCTGATTTTAAATTGTCTTATTGTATTTAAATTTTTAAATTGATTTTGAGGTCTTAAGGAATGAGAGAGAGAGATTATTTTATGCTAATAATTGGAACTTGGCACAATTTATTGTTTACATTCAGAAGTAATTTAAAAAAATATAGAATTCAGCACTTTCCAGTACTATCTGTTGAGTGGAAAGATAATTAATATAATCATCAATAGAGTAGAATATTTAGACTGAGAGAAAAGTAATTCATTGAATAAATTGACATGCAGCGCTAACTGTTGGTTGATAGTTGGAACTAAACAGCAGTATTTGGCATTTTTATTGCATTGTGTGACATTTTGTTAAACACTAAGAGAACTAAATGGTCCTGTCAGGGCCCCTATTTCTTAGCAGTATATAGGATCCCGCAGGTGATCACGTATCAGGTAGTTAGTTTCTCTCTCTCTCTCTCTCTCTCTCTCTCTCTCTCTCTCTCTCTCTCTCTCTCTCTCTCTCTCTCTCCCTCCTCTCTCTCTCTCTCTCTCTCTCTCTCTCCCTCCCTCCCTCCCCTCTCTCTCTCTCTCGCTATATATATATATATAGTAACCTACCTCATTTTTTTACCATCTCTCTTTTTACTTTACTTGATCAATTTAACTTAACTAACTTGGCAGGTCCATCATGAGATCTTTAATTCAAATTGTTTTATGTCTTTGACATAGGAATTTATTCCGATCGAATCGCCCGATCTCAAGGCTAATGTTGTGGTTATTAATAAATTGAGAAACTAGGAATTGTGAAATATATTCTAATAAAATGGTTATGACAAATAATTATAATTAACATAGAGTATTGACAAAATTTATAAAAAAAATATTCAAATCCTTTTAAATTATGATAGCTACTACTAATTACAAAACATGAATTTGAGCTCAATTTTCTGAATGGATCCATAATAATAAACAATATTCATAACACCAACCTACAACTTATCCGCCCATCTGTCTAAACACACCATGGTATTCAATAGCGTTCAACTGCTATCTTCTCTTCTCTTCCTGTAATCCAACCAACGTTACTTTCTACTATTGGTTCTTCAATAGTATGGTAACCGCCAATTCGGGAGCTTGCCACTGCGTTCTTCTCGAAGGCTTGGCTAAGACTGCCTGGTTTATCTCATCCCCACTCCTAGGAGTATAGGGGGAAAATGACCCTTACCATATGTGAGGTCCATGATCTTTATTCTCAAATATCATGAATGTTACAATACATATAAGGTATCGTCTCCCGGATGTCGCGTTTCCCTAAACATTTGAAAGATATCCTCTTCCGGTGTCCAACGGCCTCCTCCGTAAGCCTTCTTCAATCGTTCCTTCACCACGGGCCATGGGGTGTCCTCATCCGCCTGTATCAGGTTCAATACATTTATTTTTATATGACACACCAGGTCTGCTTTAATCGATTTCGCATCCCCTGGGTCTAGTAGGCCTTCGTTTGTCTTCGCTTCTACTTTCTCCATAATTCTATCACCGGTTTTAATGAAGTGATTTAACTCACACAGCTCTCCAGAGAATTTCTCCAGGTCGAATATCGTCCTTCTCAGGTCCTGTGACGTCGCTGCTCACACCTTCATCCAGGCGAGGGAGTTTGCATGAACTTCCGGCAACGTTTCGCTCGGTAACGGAGGCGGCACTTCGAAGGATGCCGGCCGTAACTCTACCATTTTTCCTGATTAAAATGATGAAACAGAAAAAAAACGGAAAGAGAGTAAGAAGCAGAAAGTAAAGCAAAAGCAAAAAAAAATTTTCTCTTAACACTCGTTAGCTCCCGGGTTTCGGCACCAGTTATCGTCTCCCGACTGTAGACGATCAAAGAAAAAGAGAGAATATGGATGATAATAATGCACACAGGTTCGATTGTTAACTGGCTTTATTCTGTTCTCATCCTCTACCAATACCCAGGCTTTGTTTACATTAGGCCCTGTGGTATTAGGCTTAACTATGTTTTGCCAGTAGCCATAACATATATCTATATCTACCTCTATATCTATCTCTATCTCACATTTCGACATTGATAATTTAAGGGATTTTTTTCTAAAAGGCTAACAACACAGAATCAGTTTAAGATTCTTTTTTACGTATATTGATAGCCTAAGGGGTATTATTTTTTCTAAGAAGGATCAAAAGATAGAACCGAATCTAGCACGATTCTCTGAGGGGTAAAACATCCCTTCGGTTATCACTCTATTTCAGCTTAAATTATTTTTCTGACATTTCGACTTAAGATTCAGCTAAACTAGTTGTATAATATAGACCATAATTTGAGGGCCCTAAAATATTTAAAGTCAAAAATTTACATACAAAAATTATTTGAAATACATTTTAGTGTTTGCTCGTACTTTTTTCCCGATTATATAGTTTTAAATACTTTTCTCCATTTGTTACTCCATCAAATGCACTTTAATGGGATATCCATTTTAATTAGTTTAAAACTTGGTTTAAATTAATATATCTAATATTGTTATTAATTAATTAATATGTGTAATATTATAATTAAATAAAGAGCACGAATTTTTAACGAGGCAAGATGGCCGACGGCGGGAATCACTTGGCTTTTTTTTCAGTTCTTCTCTTGCTCCATGATTTATGATTTATTAATTGTCCCTAGTGCTAAGCGGCCTTAGGAAGAACTAACGCTCGCGTATTTAGACATTTTTCATTTATTTGTATTGTATTCCAGTAAAAAAAAAAAGAAGATTTGTACTTTTTGTATTTACTTACCTATTTAAAATTAAAAGTGCATTGCGTAAATTTGCTTTACATATTCTTGTTTGTGGATTAAAAAAAATAAAAGGGGGTTTAAAGAAATAAAGAACTTAAACATGTGATTACAAACCAAATAAATTATTCAAAAACATTTCACATTGGACGTAGGATCTTTTAGATGAAAAAAAAACGTGAAGCTCATTTCCAACCTGAAGAAAAACTAAAAGATTTTAATGGTGAATGCATTTTCAATTTTGAGAATAATGACGTTTATGCTGGTGGGTTTAGGGTGGTCTTCCCAGACACGATTTATAAAGAAGGTGAGCTTTACTTTTCCATTCATACCCAACGAATGAGGGCTATACGTCATAAGAAATTTTGTTTATGAGTCTGGATATTGTTAAAAACATGGAATTATCAGCAAATCTGTATGGATGATGTACAGATGAGATTTATGTTGTATTTTACACTAATTGCCTAAATCCGTATTTAAGTTTTGTCATTGCCTAGTTCGAAGGTGCTTTAATTTCGAACAGGAACAGGACAATTATCGTTCTTAAACAGTATGCACTCTGTCTCAAAATTTTTAGTCATGATCAACAACGCCCCAGATCACGCTTTATACTTATATTTCGGTTAACATATAATGACGAGCAGTATGCGAAAAAAAATCTAAAAATAAAAAAAAGTCTGGCATCGTAACTCTTAGATAATCTGCTTCTATCGGAATCCAAAGATCAGTTGCTGTTAAAGATTAAAAATTCCGGTTGTTCCCTAGCGTTAAGGAGAATAACACATTAAATATGGTAAAGTAAATAGACATTTAAAGACTATATAAATATATATAAGTTAATGTTTATCGACCGAAAAACTCAAAAAGGTTGGTAATAAGAACAGTTAGAACGTTGTTACAAGACTGCTTTATTCACTCCAATTAACCTCTATCTATCTGTTTTACATGTAAACATATGTACATATAACATATGTTTGGCGATTAAGGCTGGACACTAGCGGTGCTCGGACTTAACTCCCCCCGCCAGTTTACGAACACCTTTTCGTAAACTTTGAAGTCCAACCCTCGGACGTCTTAGTCTATCCAAATACCATTCCGCTAATGTTATGAGGGAGGAAAGGCCAGGCCCGTCCGTACACAGCCTGTAGTCCCTTACGTTAAGCTCTAATCCTATGAAAGTTAAAGTTCAACTATCACTTGTAAAAAAAAACGATTTTCAAATTATCTGTCGTCTTTTGTCGTTCACGATCCCCTCTATTACTTCCATTCGACCGGTCTTTCTGCAGCGGAACTTTCCTCTTTAAGAGTTTCCTCGCCCTCACTATCTCCTCGCCTACCGCAGCTTCCATCTTCCCCGGGTGTCCCCTTTTTCCAACGCATTCACAGTAATGGCTCTGGACAGCCAGTCTGTCACTACGTTATCTTTCCCGGGTTAATATAAGATCTCCATATTGTACTGGGACAAAAACTCTTTCCACCTCGTGACCCGCGCCGAGGACTCCTTTAACTTTCCTACCCATTGTAGGGGTCTGTGGTCGGTGTGAACATGGAATTTTCTGCCGAAGATATATGGGCGGAGATGGTCTATAGCCCAGACGATACCTAGGAGCTCCCTTTCTAGGGCACTATACCACGCTTCCGTTTCTGTGAGCCGTCGACTAGCGTACGCCACTGGGCGCTCCTCACTGTCTCTCTCCTGCGACAACACTGCCCCCAGTGCGTATTCGCTGGCATCAGTGGTGATTGTTAAGGGTTGTTGGAAATCAGGGAATGCTAATATTGGTTCCTCCTGTAAGCTAGACATACATTTCCGGATGTTCCGCTCTATGATTGGGGTAATTACCACCCTCGCCCCCTTTCGCAGTAAATTATTCATAGGCACCAGGTATGCTGCCATGTCCGGCACAAATCTTCTGTAATAATTGAGCACCCAGAAGTCGCCGGATCCCCTTTACATCTGTGAGCACCACCATCCTTCTAATCGCCTCGACCTTCGTAAAGTCTGGCTTAACTCCCTCCCGTGAGATGGTGTGGCCCAAAAAATTGATTCTTTCCTTCCCCAATAGAGACTTCTTCATGGACAATTTTAATCTGAATTCGGGGACTCTTTGAAATACACTTCTTAGGTGCTCAAGATGCTCTGCCTCCGTTCTGCTGAAAATTAACAGATCTTCCATATAGACCTGGCATACCACCTCGTCTATACCTCTCAGAAATTCATCCATTAGACGTTGAAAGGTAATCGGGGCGTTTTCTAGTCCAAATGGCATCCTGGTAAATTCATAATGCCCCCTCTCAAATGTAAAGGCCGTTTTGCCTTGGTCGTTCCCGCTCATCTTGATCTGGCGATAGCCTGCCTTTAGATCTACTGTTCCACCATATTGTGGAAATATGGAAGATTTATTATTTAGCATTGTATTGTTTTATTATAATTACCTTCCCACGGAAGGATAGTCAATTAATGTAATTAATAATAACTCAAACTTATTTAACAATTGTCACTATTAATTAAACACGTCATTAGACCATCTTTGTTTTATTGCAGGTAACGGGATGTACGCTTCCAACGACGACAGTACAATATATGTAGGTAATTGGGCTTGTGACGAGATGTTCTACGGAAAAATCAAATTTAAAAATGGTATAACGTACATTGGAAATCTCGAAGAATCAAAATACCACGGAAAAGGCTGGTAAACCTTATCTTTCCTATTATGTTATTTATTTATGGGGGGGAGCTATACCCACGCTAGAGTTCCACCTCTTCTAACTGATTTCACTTTGAATGTCAGATTCTTAATGGGTATGACTCTTTGGAGATGCATACAGGAGCTAAGCAAGCTACTGTTCGTTCTGCACACACGGCGGCTTTTAGTTCTTTCAGATGAGGAACTTCAGTGCGAAGCCTGGAGAGTTGGACTTTAACTGAAGCTGGTGAGTCACCGCTAGAGTGTTCGAGCGCCGGGTTCTGCGTAGGATCTTCGAGATGGCTAGAGAGAGAAATGAGTGGAAGATGAGGTAAAATCAGGAAGACAAGGCGGGGATATCTCCTCTCTTCTAAACTGGCTTGGCCGTAAAAAAGGAATTCATCGTGACGAAGAGGAAGTGCAAAGGACGATTGGAAAGATATTATAATGCTGATAGCTCTGTATACATATTGTTCTTTGTTACTATTTTTGTTCTTTAGGTGTGCACCTAATCCTGATTTAACGTCACCCAATGCTATTTGGTATCAAGGTATCCCTTGTTGGATTGAGTGAAGAGTTTCAGTATTTCATCTTCTGCTTGGACCGTTCATCAGGTTGGCAAGTCATACACGTGGTATTGGTACTCAGGTGCTCTGCTGTGACAATATGCTCAATCCTGACTCTGATATCAATTTTGGTTGTTATTCTAGAGACATAGTGCTATGAAATAAGACCTAGTGATTGTAGGACTTATTTAACATATAATATGGAAGTATAATTTTATAATATATGTCAATAATAGAACACATAGCACAATCACAATGAACACAGAATAACCTATCACAGGCTTCTGATTGCTTGAAGTGAGTCTGCTAGAACTGATTCCCATTTAATTTGTTGCACCCCTTTAGACCTGAGAGCTAGGGATATTGTCTACCATATAATCCCATTGTTGTGCTTCCCCTGCCAATTTCCTTGGGGGCTATAAGGAGTTGTAGGCTCATCGCTACGGCTTGTGAGATACTCTGTCAACTACTCGATATTGAGGATGTTCCCTGGCCACTGGTCGGTTGAATGGAGACAACAAAGCACCTATAGTGAATTTGGAAGCGTCTGTTTCTGCAGTAAAGGGCACTTTTCCGTCTATCTTCTGGCAATGAAAGATGGAACGTTTTCCTTTAGTTGATCAAAAAGAGCAACAGGAAAAGTTTGAGTTTTTGCGAGGGGTCCTAATGTTTCTGAAAAACTAGGGATCCATTTAGAATAATGGGAGAACATTCCTATTGTCATTTTCAGTGCAGCCATTGAGTACGGGAGACTTAGATCCCTCAAAGGACGAAGGCGCTCAGGGTCACTGGACGGTACCTTCACGACAATAATAGAACGCATAGCACAATCATAGTATTAATACATCAGATAGTAAGCATCGAGTTCGCTGATTCTGGTTATTTGGGCTACCAGGTCTCATGATCATAAGCCATTGTCTACTTTGATTTTATCACACCTAATTCTCATGTCAGATTAGAGGCCTTAAATACTATCTATATACTCTAATAAAATGTTAATTGCCGATGGTCACAGGGAAAAACTGTGTCAACTAATTTTTTGTAAAAAATAAGGTAATTGTACATAATAAAGCAGTAAAAACGTTAGAGGTTATTTCTATTCCAACTTCACCCAAGTACAAGTTCTAGCGAAAACAAAATGTGTTCTTGAAAAATCATGTTTATTTAGTCAATGGTTTAAAAATAGGCAACTCACATACCAATACTAATAAATCGGATAAATTTACTAAAATCAGATGACAATAATTTCACGTTAACTTCGGTGTGTACACAACTATTTCCCTGCTTTTTGGATATTTGCCTGCCATATAGACTACGCCAAAATTATCGATTTAAAGGCATTTTTAGAATAATGGATCGGAGGGAAGTGTGCAGTTGTGAACATTATAATCTAATCAAGATTTAAGATGAAACGTATTTTGATATAAAACAATGTTTATTCAAAAGCTTAACATTGAATGTTCATATTTTTTCGGGGGGGCATTAGAGGCATTAGAGGCATTTTGCATTACGCAATAATTGGAAGAACAACTGGTATAAAACAAGGACTCGTCAAGCCAAGAAAGTAGTAAACTCTCTTACAAAGCAAATTCGTGGCTTGACGAGGAATGGGAAGACGACGATGTGGCACGAACGGCTTCGTGGTGATCACCGTAAGTTTCGGTAGCTCCTTAAGATACAGCGTAAGAACAGTGAAAAATACTGACCGATTACTATACCGCAAACAACGCCGCTAGGACATATAATTACCACGAATCTCAGCAGCTGGAGACAGGGCAGAACTACATGTTTTTCTCCCCGAAGCAGCTCAAGGCGATTCTTCACGGTGTCAGGGAAACCGAGCGCCAGGGCGAAAACGGTTTTGTTGAAGAAGCTGCCGAGGAGAGGGATTGCGCGACTCATTAACCTGTACAATTGATGCATCAGGTTGTGATACTTCCTAACAGCGTGGAAACAGGCTACCGTGTTCCCGCTGCGCAAGCCCACAAAGAGAGGCGACTACCCAGCCCACTATCGCCCGATCAGCCTCCTCTCTCACATGGGAAAGGTCCTCGAAAAGATAATACTAAACTACCTGAAGGAGTTCTGTTCGGAAAATTCTATCATTCCTTACGAACAAACAGGTTTTCAGGCACATCTGAGTTCAGAACATCCGCATGTGAAGGTACAGACGGAAGCCACCCTCGGTATCAACAGGAACACAGCAACTGCTATGATCTCGTTGCAATGCACGCAGGCTTTCGACTCAATTATACACCTTGTTGGTTCCCTTATTGAAGGACAGAACGGTGAGGGTATGGGTAGGTGATTGCCTCTCTAACCCATTCCCTCTGACTTGTGAAGTTCCTCAAGGAGCGGTTTTGTCTCCGGGAAAATAATAAGGTGAGCTCCATCAATTTTAATAACTTCAGTCCATTAATGTATAATGTACATCATTATACTTTTGTATAGTCCGGATCACTATTAGTAGAAAACAGAATTTGTATAAAATGTAGCAAATCTACAGGAAATATAATGAAGTAATTGAAAATAGATTCGTTTGTAGATCTATATTTTGTAACGTTATGTTAATTTTGTAACAAGGGGATATGAAACAAAAAAAAAAAAAAATGTGTGACCCAATTTCATACCTAATAAAATTTGACATATATTAAACTACCGCTATATTAAAATATCATAAATTTTCAAATAATGCCACACCATAGGCAAACTAGCTCTCGGTGAGTAAAATTTGGGGTTCACTCGTGAAAGTTAGCTCAATTGGTAGAGCCCCTGACTGGGTATTGGAGTCTCGGGTTTCCCCTAGTCCCGACCCTGACAGTATATTTTTTCTTTGGGTAATAATTATGTTTTGTAAAGTTAATATTCTTTTTAAATCAATAAAAATTATATCTCACAGGGATTCTGACGGTGGACATGCATATTTTATATGGCGACTAGGTAAATTGTGTCTCCAATATGCCGTAATTCTCATAAATCGTGCACTCACATAGAGATATGAGGGTCAGATAATATCTGAGAAGGTATGTAGTACGGAAGGAAGGTGACTTCGTTGACTCAGAACCTGTGCTTCAAATAATCGCTCAATGTATCCAACTTTTCTGAAGAACATATCATATGTGCATGTCAGACACACAATATACTCACAGAGAGGGTTAAAAATTCTTAAACGTTCCCGAAAAAAATTAATGAAAACGGCCAGTAAAAGTAGTAAGGTGCTCAACACACCAAACCTTAAAATGTGTTACAGCTTGCACAGGTTTAACTTAACTCGCTAACGAATACTGGATAATTAATCAGACAAGAAAAAACGGAGGCTTAATATTAAATAATGCGCCTTTGCTTTTATCAATTATAGCAAAGACCATTTGCCCATCGGATCCTGAGAGATTTGTGTATTGCTATTCACAGCCAGATGGTGACTAATGGCTACTTCCATCCACTGGGAAACAACACTTTCTTAGAATCATCATCTACCGTACAATAACTACCAAAAATACTACATAGATGATGCCTACAATTTTAAAATATATCGTGAGTGTACTGCAAAAATAAAGAAAAAAGAGTTAAAGTGGCCAAATCTATATAACATAAAATTGTCCAGAGAAGTCGAGATGTGCATTTGGAATATGAAGAACATGTTAAATACTGACTTTGCCTACTATTTGAAACTTTGAATTTGATTTTACAGAAACTACGTTTTTTAACTTGTTCACTTATGGCAGAACACCCTGGACATATTTGATACTAATAAGGAAGACAGCTTCATTAGGCATGACAGTTTATTTTTAAGTTAAAATATCTGTGGTTTTGTTGTGATTACAGAGCCGTACAAAAGGTTAATATTTAAATGTTTCATATTTCATATGTATCATACCTAATATAAAAACATGAGTATTTCGAGCTGCTGGGTTGATCTTCTTTTAATGGTTGATCTTCTTTAATGGCTTTTTAGTCTATACTCTGATATCTATGTAACTCAAGACCACTGACTAACTCACAGAACTAGGGCGTAAGACCACTAAGCTCTAAATAAGTAAAGCTTAAGGGCTAAAAAGACAGATCTGGGTCTCTTTGAAACCTGATATTTAAGCCTGCCCCTGCCACCTAAAAGGGGTTTCTCTGAAGTGTCCTAGGAAATCCCTGCGTATACCTCCTCTCATTACCAATTATAATAATGTTAAAATTAAGTTCTAGAGAGAACAATCTATTTAAACACTATTTGTAAGTCGGTTGGATTGAAAATGTAAACTTAGTTACATACTTGAGGTATTTTTGTATATATTTCAAACAAATTTATTAATCCTTAGTTATTTAAAAGAAAAAAACTGATAAATCACACTTTTAAACATAATTTTCAACCAGCTTATCAATTATCAATACAAAGTTAGATAATGTACCAAACTATATAAAATATATTAATTGTACCATAAAAATATCATTACAATATATTCTCCTTAAATTTAAATCTTCAATTCTCTCTTGCAATACAGTAACAAAGCTATTATATCATTTATTATTATATAATATATTACATAGATCTCTATCCTTATCGGGAGAAAGGCTCATTTCTTATTAGCACCACCAGTCTTAGGAACTCAATTCAATACCTTTCACTCACTAAGTGATGTCCCTCCTAGTTTTCAAATCATGCCTCTCAACCTGCTATTGCCTGATTTTCTCTGGCTTGGATGAGTTTCAATCAGCATTAAGTCATTTAATAAAAATTATTTTTGTACACAAACATTTTTTTTTGATTTATCTCAATTAATTTTTAACTTTGACTTTTAAATTTTTAAGCACTAATCCAAAGTCCTATCTTGCCTTCTTTATTAAAATAATAGTTTACCAAACATTATTTGTCATAACTACCAGAATAAAAATTATTTTTCTTCTCAGTATATTACATCTAAGAATTACCATAGCCAATAACTGTTATATGCATGCAGGTAACTATCGAGTGCCAGGAGTAGGAGATATCCTGGCCAACTTCTATAAGAACAGGCCCGTTGGAGAGATGGTTCTTGTAGACGTGAATGGCTTCTACTGGTATGGACAAGCTGCCAGCAGATTGGTAACTCTATACCCTGCCAATCCCTTCATCAACAACCCACTTTGGGGGGAAGATACCTCCAGGATATCGGTAACCAAGCAGGATTCAGTTAGTGAAATCACCTTGCCAGAAGAGCTTAAGAGTGATGACAAAGAAAACTATATGCTGTCATATGTTGACTTAAAGCTGTTAGTTGCTATGCAAAGTAATAAGTATGGAAATCGCTTTTTTCGGAATAAAAGTAGAATTAAATTGTATTTCTGGCTTTTTATATATAACAAAAAATTTTTTTTAGAAATAGCAAACATACAATCTTACAATTTAAGTACAAACTATGAACACATTTAACTAAACGAGATTAACATGATTATATTAAAAGAAAAAAAATAATTAATTTGTAAATTTAAATACCTTGCCTTTTCTAATATTAATGGAAATAAAAACAGGGTTATATCACCCTTTTCTAAAAAAAATTTAAGAATTGAATTTAATCTATTATTGAAGATTATGTAGCCCAAAAATACAATGCATAGGCCACTTTTTCCATGATGTGCTTAATGGAGAACTAATATGAGTAAGAAAAAAAATGTGAGGGTTCCCAGGGAAAGAAAATGCTTAAGATAATTCCATTTTTTATTAATAATTATCAGCTAAAGAAAAAATATACAGGTAGGGTCAATAACAAGTTAAAGGGTTTACCAACTGAGCTAATCTGCACGAGTGGATGATTTTATCAATATGAATCCTCGTAAAGATGATTGATTAACCATGTACTGTTAGGCATAGGGCAGACACAGTGTGACCCCTAATACTGTATCACACTATACAGCAGACTAGCTCTCAATAAAATGGATCCACTTGTGCTGAGTATCTCAGTAGGTCAAGCCTCGACTGGATATTGGGGAGGTCCTAACCATGCTAGTATATTATTTCTTTAACTGATAATCAATAATAATAGAGGGATGCATAGAACAAAGTTGATTATATTTATTTTTTTTACCTGATCTTATGACGTAACAATTTTAATGAACTAAACACACCCACATACAACTGAAACTCTTTTAATTGGGTCACAAGTCACCCTTTCACTGAAAACCGAATCCACATTTGGACAATTTTTACCACATAAAAACCCTTATATTTATAATACAAATAAAAGTACTGAGCATTACTATCTTTAACCAATATTCTATTTGCCTGTATGACCACTAATTATTTCGCCTGGTAAGTAAAAGTTAGATCCCATTAAGCACTATTCACAGAATTCATATAACAATAACCTTCAAGATAGTAGATACATAATATGAGTATTTTTGGAAGTGGTAGCTGTTTTCCTCTTTTGAGGACATCAAATCATTTCATTCAAGCCAGAAAGGAACATAAGTAAAGTAAAGCAAAATTAGTAGCTCATAAACAGTTGCAATATATAAATTTATTTTTAATAATAGGTAGACTGATGGTAATAAAAATCTTCATTCAAATAGTAAAAAAACTGATTATAAAAATAGATAGAAAATACAGCTCGATTAGGATTAAAAAAGGATTAGGAAGAAAATTAATATAATTATAATAATTAATAATATAGGAGTGAAAAAGAATATTTAATGTTATCTTATTAAAAGTTAAAAGGTATATACATGTATAAATACAAACATAATTTGTAAACTTGACAAAATTAAATATTTAATTTCTATAAACAAAATAATTATTGGTAATAATTTGAATGATGAGAGAATGGTTAATTTTTTTTCATGAGTCCTGAGGAACAAATGGGTTAGGAATGCTTTCCATACCATCTACTGGGCATATTAATACGACTGATGTTCCACGGCATACAACCAAACCAAGCATTCTAGTTTCTTCAGTTAGTTTGTAAGGGTCATCAGGATCTAAACCAACATAGTTATATGAAATTTTTACTAAAAAATGAATAATTATTATGAATAATATAATAATTATGTACCTCTCATATATTCAGTTGTATCGTCTAAGACTAAATTTAACAATGGGTCATATCCTTTCAGCACTCCAGCAGCTTCCCTACCACCAGAAAATTTAACCCTGATTGGTTTATCTAGATACTTTGAAAGATCTAAGATACTTTCTTTTCTTTTTCTTTCTTTCTGGTCTCCCTAAAAAGTAGAAATAATATTACCCCATAACCTACAAACAGTTTCAATGGAAATCAACAGTTTCTCTATTCTCAACTAAATAGAAAGTAATTCTGGGTGTCACTAACATTAAAGATTCTATAAAATTGTGTAAATAAAGGTACAACCCTTTCCAAACATCTTAAATGGATGATAGTAAATGATCAAAGGGTGAAGTATTTGATTGATGATAGATGATCAAAGGGTGAAAATCGAAGTGCGAAAAGATTTTATATCTTGACCATCCTTCACAACATAAACAATAGGTGTCGAACTACAATAGGGTTATATTATAAAAATAATAACAATCCAAGGTGTAACGCCTCCATAGAGAAAAGGCCGGGAGCAAGGTTATTGCTATAGTTAGTAGATCAGAAGTCCTGAGGAGCAAGTAGAGTTGGCACGAGGGGCTATTCTCTCTCAACCTATATTTCAGTTGCCTAAACTTGATTCACCACTTTTTTCTTCGAGTATCTAAGTATCCTCCCTAGAAAGGTCATGTCCTGGTCAGAAACAGATCATGATAGTTTGATCCCAACAGAGGAAACCAGGGATCAGATCAAACTGGTATCCATAGTTAGTTAGCTAACCACCAAGATATACAGGCCACTATAACATTTTAAATAATAAAAACTTGTAAGTAGCAAAACATTAAATTAGCCACAGCCGATTTTACAGGGTCTTCCCTCACATGAAGGTATTCAAGGATGTGGCTATGTATAGAAACTTATAAGTTTTAAGACAAATTAAAAACCTTAAGGGAACCAAGATAAATCATTGATATTAATCAAGAGCTCAAAAAAAAAAAAAAATTATCAACTGTCTTAAATTAAATGGTAAGGATGAACAAAAATATCACTCCTGGTATTCTTCTTTCCTCCTTATCATAAACTGTAATATTTCTCCAAAGAGACAAATACTTACGGACATGTTTACTTAAATATAATAACAAAATCAGCAGTTCCTACAATATCACCAATAAAAACGTATTGGTTGACTGAGATATTTAGCAAATGGATAAATTGTTAGTCGTCGAACCAGTGATAGAAATTGGATTTCTACAGAAATTGTTACTAGTCACAATAACAATTACACGCCTTAGTGAAGTAAACCTTCCACGCTGTTACCCAATTCACCGGGTTTTCATTTTGAAATGAACAGCATTTTTTTTTAAATAAAAAATAATTTGGTTACTACTATTTGATTAGATTACTTATAATAAGTGGCAGTTAATGAGTTTATTATTAGTTTCCCTTCTATGACACATGTACAACATATAGTTATTTTGGGGATTGCTAAGGTTCGTTAGTTTAAAAATCTGTTCGTTTTAGTAGTTGTGCGTTTCCCTCATTAGAATCCCGCTCTCGGCGGGAACCTGTAATCTTGAGAAACCTTCGCATAACCGTACTATGGTGTAGATATTGTCATCTTATTAGTAATTCAGATTCCCTTTATTAATTTTGTCTTAATTTCAAGTCTGGTTGGTTTATTTTTAATGAGTTTTATCAAAATTTCATCATAATTATTCAGAAGTGCAAATATTTTTTCAAAGATGCCCATGGTAGGTAAATGTTTGTTTTATTAAGTATGTAAATTATGTTTTTAAATAAAATCAACATTGAATTATTCTTCACCACATATGCTTCTTTTCTGTGAAGGACATTCGATCTTACTTCTCCAAGACTCCAGAATCTAAAAAACCTGAGTCGAAAACACTTGGAAAAAATACCCTTGAAGATAGCATCAGTACAAAAAAAAAGAGTAGAAAAAGAGTGTTCATCGATTCAGACTCCGATGAAGAAAAGCCTAGCAAACAACACAAAAAAGGCAAGTTGTTTTTAATAGCTGTCTGTTGCTAATGATGACAATTGGTGAATTATTTTCACAAAAAATTGAATTTAAATTACATTTGGTTGGCAACATTACTTCCTTGAGATGATTGAATAGCTATACTGATGATGTCTCTTACAGAGATTTAGCGCCTAATAAGTAATATTGGACAATTAAGAAGTCATTACCGCCCCTGTGAGGACTAACCTAGGAACCCTGCCTACTTGAACCCTTCATTTCCCCAGCTCTGGAGATACTTAATATTATGGAGGAATGCTTGCTCTACTCTAATCCCATCCAGTCTGACAATCATTACTAGCTAACTACCTCCCAAACCTCATTAGTACAGTTGCCTCAAGATAGTCTCTATCTCTAGGATAATCACCTATCTAAAGAATGACTGATTCAGAAAGCAATATGGAGGTAGTAGGGAAGTATTTGCGTGAATGGTACTAAATTTAGTTTTATATTTGTTGTCCCGGTCCTAGAGCCTACCAAATAGGTTCCGAAGAGTTCCCGGTAGAGACATCAAAAAGTTTTCTTGCATTACTTAAACATTCAGTCATTGGTTAAAAAATTCTCAGGTTTTATTGCAGTTGTCGATTTTTAGCCCCCTTTATTCAGATAAGTCAGGGCACCCCCCTTACTTTTTCTGAGCATGTTAAGGGTCACCCTCCACTTCTTACATTAAAGATAAAGTACCTCCTGCTGACTCTGTGTATGAAGAAATGGATATCTTGGTCAAGGTTTTATGATCCATTCTTCACTGTTTTTATTATGTGTCCTATCCTACTTCTATAGGTAGATCTCAACCTGTCTTTCCCATTTCTTTGTTTTTTTACCAACTTCTGTTAAAATTAATATTAATCAGGTATATCAACTTTTAATATAAAAATATACATAGCTTGAATGTGTAATAAAACTAATTAAATTAGTATCTGCACTTTAAATTTTATGGCAGAATAATTAAGAAAATGATTATTTAACAGTAGGGAAGAACTCCAAGGAAAAATCGAATAAGAATGGAGAAACATCGAAATATTTTGAAATATCTAAAAATGACCTTACAAGTATGTTGGGAAAAACTCCTGTCAAAAGATCTGAACAACCCAAGGCTAAAAAGGTATTTATTCGTCTTTTAGGCTTAAAAATTGATCATAATTTAATTATAAACTTGGTTGTAAAACTTACATTATTTTTATAGGAAAAAATAGAACCTATTGAGGATTTAGCGGAAGACATTGATTGGGATGATTTACCAGATTTTTCCAATAATGATGCAAATGTAACATCTATAGAATCTGACAAAAGTGAAAAGGAAAAATCAAGAATTTCAGTTACAAAAAGCCCTCTTTCTAAGGGGTCACCTGTAAAGGAAATGGCAAGTTATTAACCTATATTATTCTTTACTTTTACAGAATATTACTGAAAATAACTAACTTCTAAAGCTTCGTAGGCTTCATTAAGTTTCTTTTAAGGATACAAAAAGTTTTGTTTTAACAGGTTAACAAAACTTACACAAAATGACTGTTATTGAAAACATTTATTTAAAAGTTAAATCACTTTTTTTTAATAAGTTATATTTCTACTCAAAGTTATTGGAAACTTAACAAAAAGTTTTAAGATATTTAAAAAAAATATTATTAATCAAATTAAACTCTTAAAACTTCATCCCTGGGTTGTCGTTAACTTATGTTTTCTTCTGGCTTCAGAAGCCAGAATAGGCAATAAGAGAAAAATTTAGAAAAGTAGCATAGTCCAGCCAGGAGAAAACACTTTTTAACCACAATTTGAAGGTTACAAAACAACATCAAGATGTTTTTCATTTTTGTACATTCAATATCACTTATTTCACCTAAAAAGGTTTGTGTCAAAGTAATAAAAAAAATATATAAAAATAATCAAGTTATATGTGATTCATGGATTCATTCTGTCCATGCTTTCAATATTCTATGAGCTTGTTGAACAAATGTGGATATAACTTATTTTATACAGTAGAATCTAGCAGTTTGTTAGTCTGGCACATTCAGTTATCCGGCAATGTGGTGAAACATCTGTTGTAATCTCTTTCTTGCCATCAAGTGTCTTCCCCACACCAGATGTAAGCAAATATACCCACTCTTGCGCTCCAATGCCTATTTTTCCAATATCCACTGGCCCACACAAATTTCGCTTACTTGTAGAAAAAGCCAAGCATCCGAGGATATTTAAAAACTTCTCTTACTTAAAAACCAAACTAAAGGATGGGTTGCCCGAGATGTTTTGGTTCAATATTTCAAGCAAGAGGTTATTCTGGCTGTAATAAAGTTTTTAAAAGGCCACAACTTTCCTGCTAACGTTTTGCTACTTCTGGATAACTCTCCTGGGCACCCTAAAGAAGAAAACCTACAATCTGAAGATAAGCAAATTCAAGTTCTTTAAATGCCTTGAAATACAACACAACTCTTGAACCCATGGATTAAATGTAATCCAAAAAATAAAAATAAACTACAAAAAATATCTCCTTTGGCACAAGCGAGGAAAATTTTCAATCTCTTTCTGACAAAGAAAAAATTCTCCTTTCAGACATTTGTTTTATATGTAGACATATATGGATGTACATACAAATATGGAAAATTGTTTTTTTTTACACCCATTAATCGGACAGTTGACTGGTCTACGTTGGATAATCGAGATTGTACTGTATTTATATTGCATTGCCAATTTTTTTTATGTTAACTAGCTTATATTTATATATGATTTGTTTTTAAGGAAAAAAAATCTTCACCTCTTGCTGGGTTTCATGAGATGTCACCTTCTCCCGAGAAAAAAGAACAAACCAGCCAAATCAAAATGGCAAAAATGTCAAATTTAGTTTCTGAAAGTTGTGTTGAAAATACCCATAAAAGTCCCTTAAAAAACATTCCCAAAAGTCCTTTAAAAAGTAACTCAATAAGTCCTATGGAGGTTACAAAGAATATTGTAAATCCTTCCAAATCTGCGAATTCTAAAAAATTATCGCCGCCAATGAAACGAAAAGATGCTAAAGAATCCAAGAAAAATGACCCACTGTATTCTTTGTGGGTAGAAAGGTACAAGCCATCAACTTTGAAACAAATAATTGGCCAACAAGGTGAAAAGAGTAATGTTAATAAGTTAGTTAAATGGTTATCCAATTGGTACAGTAATCAATCTGGCACAAAAAAACTTACTAAACCAAGTTAGTTTCAATTCAGCTTTAACTTTACTTATTAATTTTTTTCATTGGTTCCAATATTAATAACTTTTTTTTCAAACAGGCCCTTGGGCAAAGGATGATAGTGGTGCATATTTCAAAGCAGCTTTATTATCAGGACCTCCTGGTGTGGGTGAGTATCAGCACATTACTTTTCGGTACAAAAGATTATCTTTTTAATAATTCCAATTTAATAATTTTGGTTTATGAGCAATTGAATAATGTGTTTATAAATAATAATAAAAAGTGTTGATAAAACTTATATGTAATGTATATATGTGTGTTTGTAATGTATATACATACACAGTTTTAATAGTATAATAAGTAACAAAAACCTTATTTACAAAATTAAATAAAAGAAAAGGTTTACAAATTAAATATATATGGTGATGACAGTGGTTGATTTATTGTTGATTGCTATTGCTTCAGTGGTCGTTAAATCAGAGACTAGCATAAAGTGGTGCTTGACATCGGTGCAGATTAATAGCATGACACCCTCACCTGCTGGTAAATTCTTAGTTGGATTGGCTCAGTTTTTTCCACAGTATGGCTTTTAAAGTTGGGTTTCTCTTACATAGCTGTAGTTCCAGATTTCTTCTATACTTAGTGCACTGTGTGGAGTTTGAAAAATGTTCTTTAGAGCAATAGATGCATTTAGGCGTGAAGCCATTGGCTAAGTTGTTGGGGCAATCTTTTGAAAGATGTTCTTCAGATCATTTTATAAATTTTAGTTTTTAAAGCCGTCCCATGCTACATGATTTTTCACAATATTTGGCAAATATAACATTGTGTGATGATGGTTTTATTTGATTTATATTTTTCCCACTTAATGACAGCATTACAACATTAGTTTATATAATTTATTTTTGTATGTTGTTATTTATTTCCAAGTATTACAATGGATAATGGTAGTTTTATCGGACCAGTAATAGATTTTTTCTCCATCTGTTAAATTTTATAAATACCCAGGCTTGTGAACATAAATATTCAGCTTATAAGCTGCTTGAACCATTCTGAAATTCAGCTTGCATTATTGTAATTCTGCTGGAACAGTTCCAATTATAAGGAATATATAGCAATTTTGTATAATTGTATGTAAAATAAATTTTTTTTGGATTTTATTCAGGAAAAACAACTACCGCTCATCTTGTTTGTAAGGAACTTGGTTTGGATATGGTAGAGTTTAATGCATCAGACACCCGCAGTAAAAAATCACTTCAACAAGAAATTAAAGAACTTTTATCCACCAAAACGATTGCGGCATATGCCTTTGGTAATTAACCGATTCTCTTAATTGTAACTAACTTAATTATTATAGTCTAGTCATTCATATTGATGTTTAAATACATATATATGAAAGTGGACATTATGTTAGTTTAATACATTTTTATAATTGTTGAAGAAATCGTTCAATTCCTTTAGGAGAAGGAGAAGTCAGCAGCAAACATGTTCTTGTCATGGATGAAGTTGACGGTATGGCCGGAAATGAGGACAGAGGCGGAGTCCAAGAACTGATCCTGCTGATCAAATCATCAAAAGTTCCTGTAATTTGTATGTGCAACGATCGCAACCATCCAAAAATCAGGAGTCTTGCAAATTACTGCTTTGATCTCCGATTTAGTAAACCAAGGGCTGACCAGATAAGGGTAAATTTTATTGCACTGGTTATTTTGTAGTGCCAGCTTTATTGTAGCTTTCTAAGGAATTAAATTATTTGTTGTGGTATATTTGCGAAACTTAATGATTTACAGGGGAAAAAACAGAGAAAAGCCTCTGTCAAAACAGAGATTTTAGTTGTCATTTTATAACATTATTAATAATACTGTGTTATGTATTTGGGTTGAAATGGAGGAGTTAAAACTTATATATTTATTTTTATTGCCTACCTTATCATAATTTTTGCACAATTAAAAAAAAAGTTTTATCATCCTTAATATTTATGATAGATTGTTTCTAAGCATAATACAATACTACCAATTTTTTTGGTTATGTATTTGGTCATAAAAATTATCACCATGTATACAGTGGCTCATGTTTAAAACTCGAGATTGAAAGAAATTCGCAGTGTCATGTAGAAAACATTTACAAACACTCAGTACTGTAATCAATAGCTTGTAAGTACAATCCATTAAGTTCATTAAAACCATTTAAAAATGGTCCATGAATCATATTAAAAGTTGGTATTTTTAACATAAGGACTACATTTGGGTGGGGATGGGTAAGGTTGGGGTTAACTCAGAACGATAAATAAGTAGCTACCTGAATTAAAAAGTTGCAATTAAGAAAAATTAATTTAAGGTTGAGAGGTATCAGGGCTAGTGCTACTTATCACACTAGCACCTCAGCGCCAACTTCCAACTATGGTGACTACCTTCGGTCGGCCCTGCCTCTTCAAATTGTTTTTTATTCAATAAAAAAAAAAATATATTTTTTAAAGTAATTTATTTCCATTTAGATTTTCCAGAAACCTACATGTTCGGGATTTATGTTATATCAAAAATACAGCCTTTGTTTTCAAACTTCACATCATCAAAATGGGTGAAAATTTCTGAAATCCTGCTATAGATTCATGATTAGATGAACTTTTTGAACATTACATGAAAACTATTATGGTTTATCTGGTTAATCGTGGGAGGTAGTAAAACGATATATGGTACAATATATGAAAGGTCTCAAATATACTCAAAGGTATATATGTGACTATGCCAGTATTTCTGACAATGGCCCATTGTGAAGCAATACTGAGAACATTTCAAATGCAGATTATAGGCCACCACAATAGAAAAACTGATACTCGACTATCAACTTGCATGTAAAAAACACTTTTTCTGTACTTCAAACCTTGGCTAATGACTATAACATAACCCCTAACTCTGCAGAGGACCATGGTAATATTACTAACAAAATTAAAATCACGCCCATATTTATTTGGAACGTAGACAATCACAAATAGAAAATAACGTTAAATGGCTTGCAAACGAAAAAGTTCCAGGAGAAGACCCCATATCTAATGTAGTGCTGAAAAAAAAAGGAAAAGCATCAACCTCGTTGTGTGTTTATTGCACAAGGCTGGAATATTTTCCAAGCAAATGGTAAAATGTTACTGTTGTTTTTCACAATTTGGGGAAACTAAAAGTCAATCCTTCAAACTAGCAATACATTATCTTGCTCAATTCACCTCAAAATTATTAGAAAAATAAATCAAACTCGCTTTAAGGGACATTTCAATGATGATACTATTCCAACACAAAATTGGCTTTAAAAGTTGTAACTACCACCAACTCGATACACCAAGTGGATGAATCTTTACCAGGGATTCAAATATAGACAGTATATTACTGGAGTCTTCCTTGACATAGCAATCGTATTCGACAGTGTCTGGCATGATGTCCTGTTATATAAATTGTCTACTACCAAACCTCCAAATTATCTTCACATCATAAAATCATTTTTGTTTGAGAGACGATTCCATTTCCGTGCAAATACCACATTTAGCCCAGCAAGAAGAATTAATGCAAGTGTTCCTCAAGGAGCTTTATGGAGTCATCTACTTTTTAATTTATTCTGTAATGACCGTTTCTTACCTACAACATCGACTTTATTGCTGTTTGCCAATGACACTTTAATTATGTGCCATAGATAAACCTTTGAAGCTTCCATAACAGAACTTCACGAGTCAGTCAACCAAGTATCCTCCTGTTTAAAAAAATTAAAGTTATTACTTAATCCTTCAAAGTTTAAAACAAAATATTTTCATACTGTGGAGTTACCATATTAATAGATTGAGAAGGATCAAAATTGATGTTATACTAATCGATTGAAACTTTAAGGATCAGATTATTTGCTACCTTGGTATGTATCTAGACACACAACTAATCTAGACACTAAACGCAACGTACAAACTATAACAAGCTAACAGATGCCTGTAACAACTGTTCCTGCAGACAGAGATTACTAAAACATACTTGTATGACATTACTTCGCTAGAAATTTATATTACAGATACTCTGTATTGTACTAGCAAGTCTAGCAGGACAAGGTTCGAACACTTCAGAATAAAATGCTCTGGCTAGCACTGGGAGCCCCATGGTTCATCAGGAATACCCTAATTCATTTAGAATTGGGAATGCATTGAGTTCATTCTCGGTATCTATAACTCCTTGTCCTTTCCGCTGCCTTCTTGATCTCTTGACCTCTTTGGTTGTCCACCTCTTTGTCTCATATATGATTACTTTTCTTGTTTTTAAGTTATTAAATAAAATATTTATGTTAAATTATTGACATTATTTATATTATACATATTAATGGTAGATTCAAACGCAATGAATAGTGTTTAACATTCGTGAATCGTGGTACACGAGTCGTATATTGTTCATCAACGCTCGCTAATTTCGAGTTTATCTCAAAAACACCATCAAAAATCAACACATTAAAATATCACCACAATATAGAGGAGCTTACAAAGAGATACCATGACCATCTGTAATTATCTTCTGGAGTAGTCTCCTTCCATATCTGTAGGCCAACCTATCCAGCAGAGACTCAAGCCAAGGATGTTTCAAGACCTTTAAATTATTTTTATTTTTTTTAAATTATAATTTTTTTTCTTGTTCAAAAATTTATTTAAATACTAATGAATTGGTTCAAATAAATATATTTATTGATTGTACATTATTAATACAGAAAAAAAAATATGGTGAGGGTATTGATCTTTCTATTCACTGATAATAAAAATTATTTATTCTCCAATATCCACTTAATTAAAAGTTAAAGATGTTTTGTTTTATTTATAAAAAGTATTAAAACTCGTGTCCAATTTAACTTTTTGACAAATTTAAATTTATTTTGTAAGAAACAAAATTAATTTTGTTCATTTTGAATATTAAATCATTTGTTTTCCTAGGGAGCAATGATGTCGGTATGCTTCAAAGAAGGGCTAAAACTCAATCCTGACACTCTAACAGATATTATCACAAGCACTAATCAAGATATAAGAATGATTTTGAACCATCTGTCTGTCATGTCAGCCCAGGCTGCTCTTAATTTGCCATTGACAAGCAAATATGTGAAACTTGTGAGTATTTTTTTAATAATTTTAATGCTATTGATCACATTTGTTTATCCATGTTTTACCTATTAAGTTAGTTATACACTGACATGCAAAAAATTCCACCCACTTGTAAAAAAATTGTATTTGTATATAATGCATGGCAATTGTATATAATACTTATTATTTATTGAATTTATAAAATCTTTTTTACCTTTAAAGAAAGTTTTTAACGTTTATTAAATGAGTCTTTGTTTAAAAATTTTAAATCAAACTGTGAACTGCTAAGAAACTTGAAAAATAACCATTTTTATCCTAAAAGAAATTAATGACAGGATCATTTAATAGCGCGTATTTCCTCCTCTTGCCTTTATTACTTCTTGAAGACGCCTCGGCATACTTTTCCACCAGTCAGGAAATGTCCCTTTGCTGGAGGTTAGCCCATTCTTCCTGAAGAGCTCTTTCAAGGTCCTGCAGTGTATCAGGAAGTGCTGAACGCGCTCTTATTCGTCTTCCGAGGTTATCCCAAAATGCTCGACAGGGTTCAAATCTGTAGAACGTGCTGGCCAGACTAAGACCTCAATGTTGTGCTGATGAAGGAACATCTTTACTATGCGAGCGACATGTGGACGTGGATTATCGTGCATTAGAAATTAATGATCGCTGATTTCGATGAGGATAGGCAACACATGAGGTTCCAAAATCTCATCTACATAGCGAGTGGCCGTCAAAGTCCCTCCACGAACAACAACCGATTCTGTGCGGCGGCATTCCATTAAAATCCTAGCCCACACCATTAAGGAACCACGTTGAAAAGGTTGGCTCTGGGTGAAATTACAGGCTGCATACCTTTCATTTATTTTTCTCCACACCCTTTCACGACCGTCTGGAGATAGTAGAGCCAATCTAGATGCATCTGTAAAAAGTACAGCACACCATTCGTCCATAGTCCAATGACTGTGTTCTCGAGCAAAAGCCAGCCGTGTAACTCTGTGAGTTCTGGTCAATGCTGGTCCTCTTACTGAGTGAAAAGACATTAGTCCATACTCATTTAATCTTCCCCGAGCAGTACGTTCAGAAATTTGCACACCTCGAACTTCTTGGAGCTGATGAATCGCTTGAACAACGGTGAGGTGCCGGTTTCATAAAATTCTTAATGTAAGAAACCGGTCATCCTGTGGTTCTGTTGCCCTAGGCCGTCCAGAACCGGCCCTTCTATGGTAAGATCCATGTCGGTAAAAGGTGGACAATTATCGGAGGTCAACAATTGTCGGGGGGGCGTCACTAGGGGAGTGCCTGATCACTCTAGCCCTGGTAACAAGTGCGGATTGTTGTAGTTAATAACATGGACCATGTTCCATGTAGGCGTTAATATCTGACTCCATTTATTGATAGGGATGTGTCCCGACAAGACACTGTGTTCAGGATGAGGTTCAGAGGTTCATAAAGAATAAGACCGGTTTTCAGTGTTAGAGCGAGAGATCGGCAGCGTAATAGGTACAAGTCGTCAGAGGTCTGCTAGAGGCTGTGAGGCAAAGTGCCGTCGTAGAGGTGAGGCATAGAGAGAGTAGACTAGCGGAAGGCTGAGTGGGCTTACTCCCAGGGGCCCGGGGCCCTGGTCGTATCGTATCGCGACTAGTAATGTGGCTGTGCTGGCTAAGAAACAGAGTGTCTCTTCAGGGCGAAACTTACCGATATAAATATTGTACCACCCTCCCTCGTGGAAGGCGGAGTCTGTCTGCAGGTGGTCTGTTTTATTATCCCGTTGGTCCAAAAGGGTGTGCTTTATGATGTCCCGCCTCCCGAGTTACGTGACTAAACTGTTCCTAGCATGATTTTATGACCACGGGAACGTGACTGAAGGTCTATTCTAAGGGGCGGTGTGACCTACCCTAGGTTTTATTGCCGTACCCTCGATGTTACTTGTTTATCTCTGCCGATCCCTCTATGATTTATTACCAGAAGTTACACAGATTTGCATTTCTATTATAATACATTATGAACCAGAGTGTAGGGTAATTTACATATATTTAGCTCTTCGCTACAACCCAGTTTCTCGAAAACGCCTGACGGTGTCTCGTAGGGTTTCATAGGGAACTCCGATGGCACTAGCTGCATATCTAATGGAACATCCATCATCAATAAGTGCCACACCACGTGCAACATCCTCAGCACGAAGAGGCATTTTTAAACTTAAAATTGAGAAAATTAAAATATCAAAGCCGAAAACTAAGAAATTTGCTGCACCAGAACGCAAATGACACTGAATAAACATTTTAAATTTCATGAAAAGTAAACATTGGGAACGACAGTCCTTTAATTAAATTAAGGATTATGGGTTACTATCCTCTATATTGACATTTCTAATTGAAAAAAAATACATATTTATTCATAAAAAAATACATATTTATTTATAAAAAAAATTGACCAATCCAAAGCAGAAATATTTTGAGATGAAAACATGAAAAAATCAGGTGGATGGAATTTTTTGCCTGTCAGTGTATTATATAATTAGTTAGTTAAGTGATATTTAATTATGAACTATAACTCAATTTTCACTTGACTATTGACTCCAATAAATTTACTGTAGCCATCTTCATACAATTTTTTTTTTAGTTGAGGTATCTATGTATATATAACTTTAATATTTCTAAATCCCTTCAAATTTTATGAAGTGAACCCTTCACTATGTGCCCACTCATACCTTCTGATGCTTAGTGGATAGTGGGTAGTTCTGTTTTCTATTTTAATTAATGTTCAGCTGATTAGTATTATGGTTTTTAAACCATATTATTTAAAAAAATCTTTAAAACTGTTTATAACTGGAACCTTGTTTGATGTGAAGCCTTGATATTTTACCTAGTTTCATTTGATGCCCTAGTAATGCTAAAAATAAATAAAAGGAACCCCATGAAAAAAAAAAAAAATTAAGGAGCAATTATTTGTTAATTTAAAAAAAAAACGCTATGATAAGGAGTATTTGGGTACTAAGCTGAAGATTACAGCATTATTCTTAATAATATGTAATTGTTACGACTTAAGTCACAAAAATTCATTAAAATTATTAATCAATTTATAGAATTTGTGTATGATAATTTATTACGATTAACATTAAGAATACTATAAAATGATAGAAGTAAAAAAATTGAATGTGTTGAAACTTTGATGTTAATTATTTACAGGGTCCTTGGGATGTTTTAAAAAAAGTATTTTCAAAAGAAGAACATAAAACCATGTCTATCTATGACAAATGTGATCTGTTCTTTTTTGATTACAGCATAGCACCACTTTTTGTTCAGGAAAATTATCTAATTGTCCAACCTCATTCAGAAGAAAGGTAATTAATTATCGCAGTAGTCTCATTGCTATTAGTTATAAGTATAAGTATTTATTTTTAATATCAATGAAATGATTGAAATGTCAATAACAACAATTTTATGGTAAAATACTATGGTGTTTTGTTGAAGTGGGTAAGATATATTTATGTGACAATTTTAAATTTCTAGCAAAACCAAAAAAGGGAAATTAGCATTGTTTGCTAAAGCTGCTCAGAGTATAGCATATGGAGATTTGGTAGACAATAAAATAAGGAGCCATAGTGCCTGGAGTTTATTGCCTGTTCAGGTATATTGTTTTGTTTTAAATTATATTAATCTATTATCATACTATTATATGAACAACTGGTGTCATTCAAACCTATAATTATATTATTTTCATTATTCATTAATTTAAATAATAAAAGGAAATATTTGAAAATTCTATGGAACTTTTAGTAAGTATTATATTTTCACTACTAAACCAAAAATTCATTATACTCTATTTAATTTATTGTATTATAATTATATTATAATTGCATTATAATTTAATTTATTTTAAATTATTTATTGCTTTACTTTACTTGAATATTACCCAGGGTTTTTTAGGTCCATTCTTTGATCTTCCTAAATTTGATTAAATAAATAAATTTGATACAAAATTCCCTCCCTCCTCTGTATTTGTTTAAAAATAGAGTCTCTTCCTTTCGGCTAAAATTTCATCATAATTGAAATTTTTAAATGATTTAAAATTTTTTCTTGCTGACCAGAAGTTTGTAAAATTTCTGGAAAACTTTGCATGGATTTATTTTGAGACTATTTCTGACCCTTAAGGGAGAGGCTCTATTTTCAATCAGTTTTTTAACTGCTGTGTGTTCTTCGATATCAGTCATGAAAATTATTCACCCAGTCTGAAATTTTAAAGGGATTGTGAAATAGTAACAATAGAAATTGCTTAATTAATACATTCCAATCCAGTTTTAGTAGTTTTTGTTTTGACATAGAGCATCTTTCATCCAACTTCGAGATCTCTTGATAATGTTCCTTTACTTGCTTATTTATAAGGAATAAAAGTATCTTGTTTAAAGTTTATAATCAACAATAACTTACTTTATAAGTTTGAAATAATATGACCTCAGGGTATTGATTCTCATGCATAATTTTGGTTATTTAATTATTTTATATTATTAAATTGGCCATAGTAATTTATTTATAATTTAAATAATAGTTACCTAATCATCATAGTTACAAACAATGATCTAACATTATTGGTGGATACAATTTTCATTGTTAATGGATGGGTATTGTCACTCTGGGCTTCTGATTCCCATGCTGGTTCACTATTCTTATTTTTAACTCCAAATTGTCACGATCCTTCTCCTTTGATGGCTTAGCAATAACTAGCTTGCTTTTTGTCAAGAACCAACTTTCTACCTGCTCTCACACCTCCTCTCCTACTAATATCCCGTATATATCTATCCCAATTATCCCTTATTATCATTATCTGGAGACCCTTACTTAAAATCTAGTTTTCAATTGATGAAAACAAAAAAAAATCGTGTGATGGCAACAAAATGGCGAGGGAACTAGTCTAAAAAATTATGGTTATTTATTAGTATATTTATGTCTAATTAAGTGTTGAGTGGTAAAAATCAAATTACATTTTACAGGAAACAATTTTTTATGAATCCCTAGATTTTTGGAAAACATGAAAACAACAAATTTATGATTAAAATTTGATCCCTTAAATTATCTGTACATTATTTTCCATGTGTTTGCTCTTGATTTGATTATCATTCAATTTTCTGATTTTTTTACTTACAGGCTGTTTTCAGCTCCTTCCTGCCAGGCGAATATCTAGCTGGTCATATGGGAGGTCAGATAAATTTTCCAGCTTGGCTCGGTAAAAATTCTAGAAGAGGAAAACTAGACAGATTTTCTCAAGAAATACAAGCTCATACTAGACTGAAGTAAGATCAATCAGGCCTTATAATTGAGAGCCATCTATATTATTATATCTTTCCATGTTTTTTCATCTTTTTATTTTACAATTTTTGTTTCTCTTTCTCTCCAGGGTTTCAGGTAGCAAAGAGGCGATCAGCCTTGACTACAGTTACGCATTACGAGAAAAAGTTTCGAGGCCACTTCTTAAAGGAACTGATGGAATCGAAGAGTCTATATCTGTCATGAAAGAATATTGCATATTAAGAGAAGACATAGAATCTTTGTCAGAGATAACATCCTGGCCAGGTGTTCAAGACCCGTTTTCTAAAATTGATTCAAAGGTTAATCATTTTTTTATTTTTATTATGGATTAAGTGTTGATTAATTTTTTTAATTTTATTAAATATTAATATATTAATTATTTTCTACTTAATATTTTATTTTATTAAAAATATTAAGTAGAAAAAAAAATATAAATAAAAGTACCTTATGACAAAAAAAACTAGATACTAATAGAAAAAACATTTCTCCATGATATATTATGCCCTAACCCTTATGTTTGGATAATTTATCGATGTTAGGAATATTTTTATGTAATGTATTCTCTCTATGTTTTACATTTATTTATAAAGTCTGTTGTTATCACTTTGAAAATATAATCAACTTTGGATACTTCGTGTAGCTTGGTTTGTAAATTATAATATTCTCAGAAACTTATTTTGTATTATTTGAAGTTTGCTGATATTGGTATTACTGACTAAGCTCCAACTAGGTGGTACGTAAGTTATTGTAGGCTTTACTAACAAATTGTCAATGAATAGCCTAGACGCTAAGCTCAGAATTCATATTGATAAATGGGAAAAGTATAGATATCGCTGATTTTCTGGTTGTGCATTTATGTTTTATACGTGATCTGAAAGTGAGACTGTGGTCTAGATAAACCCTAAGGTACTTTACAATAGGCTGCCACTCTAATTCTTTATTCTTAAATGCTATTCTACTTACAATTTTCTTTTGGTGTAAAATATTGCTTTAGTTTTGTTGACATTTATTTTTAATTTCTACTTAAAGAAATACTTATCCAACTTACACAAAGAAACCTGCAGTCTATTTACAATTGTGTCACACATCCAAGATGACATAAACTTTGTGTCATCCGTAAAGGGGCCCTACTAGACTTGGTAGTAATGTCATTGATAAAGTTATTAAAACAGTATCGACAATAAGACAATCCCTTGCATCAGTCTGGCCAGTATTTGTACGGGGGACTTCGGACAGTTGTAACGAATCATTTTATAATTCAGACCCTCATGCCAAACAACATTGAATGCTTTTTCCAAGTCGACCAGTACCATACCCTTGAGTTTTTTTAATACTGAAATTATGGGTTAAAGTAGCTACAACTCAAGCTAAATGGCCATTTCTTAAACCAAACTGATCTTTCCTTATTAGTTTTTTGAGTTTATAGTGTATTTGATTGCCTCTAGAATTATAGTTTCATATAATTTACAAATACTATTTATTAAATTCATTGGCCAGAAATTTGAATGGTTTTTGCCAGGTTTCAGTAACTATTATAATAGCTTTGCAATGCTTTTGATAAGAGAATTTAACATATTTTTTTAGTTTCACAATTCAATACTTTTGGAAAGCTTTTCTGATTTAATTTTTATATGTTACAATTGCCTCTTTCATTGTCTTATATGCGTTAATTAATGGAATGGACACGCGAGTGAATTTTTTGAATTGGTGAAACCTATTGACATTTCAATATCACTACATTTTTTAATTACAGGTTTAATGCTATTATTAATATCGGTTTTATATTGTTTCCAGTCAGGTTTTTTCATAGATATGTTTAATTTCAGCCATGGGTTTTTCATTCATCGAACTGCTCAACTTGAGGGAGTAGAGTAGACTGCTGGGAGTTGTTTTTAGATTCATAGAACAAGACTTTTATAAATATTTTTGATATTCTCATAGAATAGAGTGTTCAATCAATTAAAGCAATTGCCAATCTCAGACTGTCAATTTTTTAACTGTTCATAAAAAATAGGTGAAGGCGAGCTTTACTAGGACTTACAACAAAAATCCAATTGTTACCCCATTCTCGATTTCTGCCGCTGTTAAAAAAGGACGAAGTTTGGTAGCTATGGATGAAGTGGAGCTAGAGGATGAAAACCTAGAGGATGCAGAGGATGATGAGGAAGGTCAAGATGATGTTACTAAAGATGCCATGATTATGGTAAGTTTTTTGATGCCAAGTATCAGTACTTGTTTGATGTTTGTGTTTTACTTATTGTGTACCATAATTGTATACATTGTAAAATTTTATTATAAAATTATTAATTCCTAACCTAATTTAACCCTAAATTATTATCCCTAATTTAAATCTAATTATTAGTTATGATAGGGCATATAGTCAGGAAGCCTTTCTCTATCTCTATGCAGCATTCCTGGCCTCACAGAAACATTCACAAATGTATGTTTTCCATTACCATAAAACTGTAAACAATCACTTTGAATCAGACCACTTTGGATCTAAGTAACAAAAAAAAATCAATCAAAGAGCATAAAATAAAATTTATTTTTGAATTTTTTTTAACAGCTAATTTAAATGGTCTGAGAAAAACTTATGGCCATTTGAATTTATATATCTGGTACATTGTATTTAACAACAATTTTTTTCTGAAAGAGTTTTACAAACTAGGAAGAATTACTAATTTTCCAATTAGTCTTACCTAATTATATATGTAATGAAAGTGTTCTCTCTTTCATTCGAATTTGCGGTGCTGCTTCCACTGGCTGCCACCAGATGGAGCAGCAGTTATCAGATAGAGAAGGTTATGTGAGGTAACAGAACATGTAAATAGTGTGTAAAATAAAATAGTGTGAATAGAGAATTGATAGTTATAAACTGTAATTGTCGTTTCTTTGTTTACAGAGAAACTGATTTCAGTTTATTCACCCCACCTTCAATAATTGTCTTACATATATATAAAAATAAATACATTTACAGGTCAAAAAGAAAACAAGTAAAGAACAGAAGAAGAAAGAGAGTAGTAGTAAGGAACAGAAGCAGAAAGAGGGCAGGGGAAGTAAGCCACGTGGTGGTAAAAGAGGAAATAAATAAGTCATATGTTACTAGCAGTTATGTAAATATTTTTTTATTTATCTGTCGATTGAGATATTTGTGTATATATATATTATTATTTTTTAATAATAATCTGCAGCATTATAAAATATATAATATTCTTGCTACATCATCGTTCAACTGTGATTGAATTGTTATAATCTGAAATATAAATATTTTCAATTTATATTAAAAGTTTATTTAGCTTCCATAATAATCCACCTAAAATATAATATTTGAATCCATTTCTTTTTCTTTGTAGGTGAAACTTTTTTAATAGTTACAGGCGATGTACTGAAGTTTTCAGCACTTCTCAAACTGACATCAGAATTCTAGAATACCTTCCTAAGGGAAACAACTAGTATAAAGTCTTATTATTATTTACACTCTTTTTTTTTTACATTTTTTTTTTATTGTAACTATGTTTACAAATCCAACAAGGTAATATATAAAATAAAAGTAACTTAACAGGTTATTCGAGTTCACAAAGTCTTAACATATTTTTATGCTAATTTATTTAGCTTAATTTTACTTTAGGCTGCTTTAAAATTAAAAAAACCAATCCCTGCCAATGATGTGCTCATTGAAAACTCAAGAGGTATATCTGAATCCAATATAGCAAAAGGGAGAGCTGTTAAACTGCTGCTAATTTTAGTTAGCTTAATTTTACTTAAAAAAAAAATTATCTTGCTTTACAATTCAAAAAACCAATCCCTGCCAATGGTGTGCTCTTTGAAAACTCGAGAGGTATACCTGAATCCAACAGAACAAGAGGGAGAGCTGTTAAACTACTGGAAGAAAAAACTTGCTGAATCAGCAAGGCTGATTATAGAGTCCTTAACACATTAAATCAAGTCTCTGATAAAATAAGCAATTTAAGAGGCTCATTTACAAAATGTTCCCTTACTTAAATAAAAAATAATAACTTCTACTCAAAAATAAGTTAATTCTATTCTAACATATGCCTCCCCAGTATTGAGTTCCTTAGCAGATCAATCTACAAAAAAATTGAAACAATCCATAATCTAATTATAAATGGATACCCAAGTTACAGAAGAATATCTGATGTTTAATTGTCCTTATCACAACAGTATATATAGCTCAAATAAAAAAACTCTTTAGTTCCACAATTTTATCAGGCAATCCCTTAATTCAGGAAATTATGACTAATTCTCTCTGAGGTCCACAAGAGAACTAAACATATTACTTTACTGAGCTTCACACAACTATTTTTGACACTTGTACCACTACATTTTGGAGGATTTCCAGATTCATTATTTGCAACATAGTTTATGTTTGTGTTTTATTTTAGAGGGTTTATTTTTATTTTGGAAATATATTTAGCTAATTTATAAACAAGTGTATTTATTGTAATATCTAGTAATTTGAGTAGGTCTTTATTGATTTTTGCTGCTATTAGAAAATGTTTGTATATATAGCTACGTCACATGTAGCCAGTCTCTAGTCGCCAGAGGAGGCCTCAGCCACCTAGTTGGCTGACTGCCTAGTCAGTGGCATCAAGTTCATTGATTTGACTGGATATTATCAAAGAAGGTGTGCCCAGACAGTGTGCTGTGATCAGGGGGAAGAGATGAAGATTATAGAGGGCACAGGAAGTTTGCGTGGTCTTGGAACGACAAATTCACACTCAGTATCTAAGGGTTGGAAAAAACTAATCAGATTGAGTGTGAATCAGAGAGAAGCAGACTGGTCCACAGTGGGAGTTCCACTAGGCAGACGTAGTGCCGTGGTCTATGTGGAAGGAGTCCCTTCCAAGTAGTATTAGTCTAACAGAGAAAAGGCAAGTACCCACCAGGATAGGTGTGGAGGCTGTCAGTGCCAAGATAAATTTACCGGTAAGGTAAGGAACTGGTGAAGAGTAAGTAAATAAAAAGGCCATGGTTCCAGTGCAGGGTTGGCCTCATTGACAAACTCTTTAAGGGAAAATTTTTCAAGCCAGCATTGTACTAGGCTATCTACCTTAACCATGGCATAGTGCTAAATTTACTTTCATCCCTAAACAAGGGAAGGATAATTATTCAGTACGGAAATCATTTAGACCTATCAGTCTTGCCTCCCACTGAAGGTCCTTGAGAAAGTAATGAGAAGCTTTATTAGCCTGGCATTACACCAGCACCAACATGCATATCCCAAAGGGAGATCAACTGAAACAGCGCTCCACGCTGTGGTTATTAGAATATATAATACCTTTCATTACAGAGAATATAGTCTAAGGCTGTTCTTTGATGTTTAAGGAGCGCATTTGACAAGACAAGTTTTTTCTAGAAGGAATATCCCCGATACCTTCATTAGTTGGATAGATCCCATGCCTAACCTATAAGGAAATTAAGGTCACAAGGCACTGTTATAAGGGAAGCAAAGGTAGACGACATATGCTGCCTCTCACCCTACTCTAGTGTGTGGTCATAGACAAGTTCCTCAAAAGACTATGCATCTCTTTAAGCACTGGCCTATGCTGTCCATAGATAACAATCATCAGTCTCTATACTGTGGTAGAATACAAAATCATAGAAACATGGTGTAGAGAAGATGGCTTTTCCACCAATCCAAGTAAAACAAAATCAGTTCTTATGGTTTAATTGCTGGTTATGTGTTTAGGTTTAATTCCTTGATATGTGTTTCCCAGATCTCCATTTGTCCTAAATGTAAACTAGTGGAGGAAACCTGACACTTTTTAGGTGAATGGAAAGAATTCAACAAACAGATTAATACTGTAGGATGCAAACAGAATTCCATTAGAGGAACTTGATTTCATCAAATGGAAATCAATCCTCGACTTCGTCAAGAGCTTAAGCAGATTCCAAGAGGAACAGTAGCATGGAAATAAGTATAATACAGGGTGCTGACAAAAAGGGCCTATAGGCCTAGTTATCGAATCAATAAACCTAATATGGGTGCTCCCTTCATTCATCTATCATGCCATAAAAAACACTGGTTGGGTCAAAGTTTTAAAGACTGTATTAATGACTTTTGTAATCATAGTTAAAAAAAAAATCATATTGTTAATGGAGGACATTGAGATTTTTAATTTGATACTCTACACAAAAAAAGAAAAATATTAAGTTTTGTATTATAAAGTTAGTTATCGTTTTTTGATAGAGATAGCTGTGTTTTTCATGTCTTCATAATATTAAATGGGACCTCCCTGTAAAATTTCATGTCTAGATTGAACAGGGAATTCACTTAGACCAAAACAGACTGATTCAGCGCAAATAAAAAAACCTTAAAATGTTACATTATTAAGGATTTCCCCCCCCTAAAGTGATAAGTTTTTTTTATTTATTCAAAATTCTGATTTTACTGTAGTAATACTGCAGTAGCATTGCTAAAGCAGCAACTCAACAATAAGGAAAATGTGTAAACTATTTATGATTAGTGGAAACTACTATCTCATATGGATACTCATATGTTCGTTCATATGGATAATGGATGATTTACTGTCTAACAATTCATTATTACATTTTTACTAAGAAATTATTTAGAAGGGCTTTCCTAATTTACTACTGGTAAGCTGATTTCTCACAAGTAGGTACTCAAGAATTCTGAGGGCCACATCATGTAGCCAGACAGTAATCTGCCACCATTATCCTTATATTTACAAAAGTGATGTTACCATGGTCACAATATTTCTATCTTACATAAATAGCATATTTCCTCTTTATTAATTGGCACCATGGCTGCCAAGATGATTTGGTTCTTATATTATGAAGTATCCACTCTTATTTTTTTTCCTTTAAACAACATTAACAACTTTTATTGGTTTTTACTGTGCAAATCTTAACCCTCAACTTTTACATGATTTCCTTCACTGAAGAATGGTGGATGTTTTGTTCTAGTTTTTTTGAAGTATTAATGCACAGCTGAAAATTAAAAAAAAAAAAAATTACAATTAGATTAATATTATTTCTCAAATATTTATGATTTAATGTTCAATCTGAACATTTCAAATTATTACTTCATTTTATGATGAATAAGTCCCCATACTAATTTAATTTCTCATTTATTGTTTGTTTATGTAGTTTGACACACACTAACTGACCTAGGCCAGCAAGGTTATTTATGTTATCTACCTACTTTTCTTACCATATTGGGAATGGGGAGTTTATTAGAGCTTCCATGAAATAAAATCTACTCTACCAGATTACTAACAGTGAAGCTAACAACTGTCCATTTGCCCTGGCTCCTAATACTTATTTTTTCTTTAATTAATTGATTTATACCAGTAGTTTTTTCTTGTAACTGCTAGCTAGTACCTAGAAAGATATAGAACTAACATGTTCATCCGTTGTTACTAAATTATTCAATATGATTCACAGTGTCTCATGAAAAAATCAAAATTTTGACTCATCTGAAAATAGACTGATAATGTACCTAAACACTTGCCTTTTGGAGGTGTGGTTTCGAGGTGCTACTTTATATTATTTCTTCTTTATGTAGTATCTGTTTCTATACATTAATTTCAGACTGTGTAGAATAGTACATGGAAGAAATCAGAAAAGAAGCTTGTTGGTCAGTTGTTCATTTAAGTTGGCAGAATGTTGGGATTGATGGGCAGGACCTTATGGAATATTCAATATGATGTTTATATTATATAAACATTGGCTTTATTTTAGAGAAGTAAAATTACATTTCGAAAAAATTTACAAATATTACAGATTTTATAGATAATCCTAAACCATATATATACTCAAAAACAGTAAATCAATGATGGATATTCTCACAAATAATTTCGTCTCTTATTGCTTTTGATTTTTCTTATTCTCCCAAATACTGTTATCTGCCTTTGAACCATCCTGAATAGAGGGACAATTGGATGAAAACATTTCTCTTATCACACAATTGTTGATGACTAGGCTAGGTACTAGAATATCCTTTACCCAATTACAAGTGACACTGATATGTTTGTAGCTTCTACAGAATTGAACAGATTTTCGATACTTAGACTGCTAATGTAACCAACCAACCTTGACTATATTAGCAGAGTATTTCTTGGAACATCGCTTTTTTCTTTACCAAGGAAAATGATTCATTGCTAGAAGTACTTTCACTTCACTTATTTTACTTATTTCTCTGGAAATAAACATTTGACTTTTTCTAAGCTGGAATAAAACAACAGGAGTATAAAAAATCTTGTTCAATGCTTGTCACATTATTAACACCAGAGATTTTTTACTTTTATTTATAAATAAAATAGTCAAAATTGATATTATAAAATCTGTATCGATACACAAACATCCAACAAAACATTGATGTTTGAAAGTGACCCATTCCTTGTATCTACTGCTTTCCATTTTGTATCAATGGCAGATAGAGTTACATTATCATGGCCTCGATCATTAGTTTCCATGTGAGTATCTGTAACCACTTCATTTTGATTGTATCAACTACTTTTCAGTATCTAATTGATACAACCTTACTGATCCCCATTGATGATCTCATCACTTGAACCTGTAGCTTTTCTTATCATCAGATTTTTTTTTTCTGTGGACTTTGATTCCTACCATCTAACTCTGTCTTGAATAAATTATGTAGAAGCTTCTTGCTTAAGGCTAAACTCCTGCAAATTTAGTCCAAATTAGATTATCCACAAATTCTATGTCTGTTAAACGTTTACGTGAACTAATGTTTCTAAATAGTTGTAGATAGTTTAGGACCCTTTGGGTGTTATTGCGAATTTCAATTAGGGAATCGTACTCTTCTTCAACTATTTGAGACTACAAGATATTCCTTTATTGGCATTTTTAGACCTGACCTCTTAAGATGAGATAAGTTTTATACAATGATTCCTGTCTATACAATTCTACATTTCCTTTTTCCTGGAAAAGATAGAACTGTTTCCTATTGAATAAAGTTCCAAATCCCACCTCCCCCAAAGACTATCCTCCCACATCAATACTCTCTAATCCTAACAAACCTCTCCATTTTCTACCCAATCTGCTCTGATTAAAAATTGAGCTAGTTCTCTATAAACTAATCTGCCATTGATAAACAACAATATCTACACTTATTCTCTTAGACTTTACCAAAGGATTTGATACCCTTTACCACTCCTACTCCTTTACAACCTCTTTCAATTCAAATCTCAAAATACTAGATCTCACCCATCCAAACTGTATCTCGTTTCCTACAGATTCCTCCCCCCCCACCAACATAGTATCTTATTTTGGGCCTTGTTCACTGGTACACAGTTCTGCCTCTTTTAACTGTTTATTTTTTATCCTTTTCACAAACCTTTTGAATACTCATCGCTCCTCTTCTCTCCCAAATCTATAAATTTAAGTTTTTCCTTTTCCCCCTTCAATCTAACAATCAATAACATCATTATCATTATATTATTATTTTTATATATCTTTGCAACCTTTCGCACTTATTTTCTCCCAGTAATAAATAATTTGTATTTTTTACCTAATGTTCTTATTACATTACAGCCTATGCACATAGGTTCAATATTATTTATAAGCTAACATATTGTTTTCTCATCTAGACATATTGTCTATTCGTAGAGGACAATATCACAGAATAAAGAGTCCCTGGGTCTGTCTCCCAGAGTAGAAGCACCTTTTCTTTCGAGTTCTTCCACTGTTTCTCTTGGTTTGAACCCAAAACTAACCAAAATTGAAATATATCATATGCAATTTGTTTAAATGTATTATCTTGACTTTTTTTCCTCCTCATAACTTTGGTTTGATTAAAGACCAGAAAATCTCTTATCTCTTTCAGCTGCTTTATTTATTTTAATTAGGATGTCCTAGGGTGCAAGGAAGCTCAATTGGTAGAGATCCTGACTAGATATTGGGTAGGTCCCAGATTCGAGTCCTGATCCTGCCATTATATTATTTCTTGGGCTAATAATTATTAATTATTTTAATAAATTTGCCCTCTATTATTGAAATATTGTGGTGTAAGTGTAAAATAAAGTTATACCAGTATAGTTAATGATCCCCATTACAGTTCACTCTATTTTCCTCTGTAAGGTATTTATTTATTTGTAAAAAAAATAAAAAGCCTATATCTAAAGTTACTATGTTTCAGTGAAAAAATGACGGAGTTAATAGGGGACTGGCTTATGAATTCAGTAGGTTGCAATATAAAATTTACTCCAGAAATGTTGGGAAAAGCATGCTTTGATGGAAAACTTTTTGCTCAAATATTAGTTTCTTATAATATTATTAGTTCTGAATATTTGAAACTTATTAATACAGCAGTAGGAGATGAACCAGCACTATCGAATTTGAAAAAGCTCTGCATTTGGTTCAAGCTATTAGGTATCTCTATTACTGATGAGTTTCTCAATGAGATAGCAAAAAAAAGTGGTTCAGCGTGCTTGAAGCTTCTTTATGATCTGTACAATCGCCTTGAAAACCGAGAAAATATGTGTTATATGGATGGTAATAAACAAGACAGGCTTCTTTCAGAGTCAACTGGTAGGTTTGACGTTTTCCATGTAACAGAGAAAGAACCTATGTCTGATATGGTCGATGAAAAACAATATCTACATGATATTTTGAGTACAATGAAAGGTGTGATGCAAAGTGCTGAAAAGGCCACTGTTAAAAGATTTTTAATGGATGGTATAAAGCATCGTGCTTCTGTTATTAAAAAAAAAATTACAGAGGAACACAAAATTTTTCCAGACTCTCTGGTTCCTTCCATGAAAACACACTTGTGTGATAGTTTAGATATTAAAGCAAAAATTAATGAGTTTGAAGAATTTTTATCCTCTTCTGAAGGAATAGATAACAGTAGTCAACTATATCAGTGTTCTCCTGAGGACTATATTTCCTATCTGAAATTAAAAAGACGTAAAGCAGAAGCTGATAAGAAATTAAAACTTAAGATGGAAAAAAATGCAATGGAAGATGCATGGAAAAAAATTCTGGACAATCAGGAAATGAAGTTAAAAACCATTCTTTCCAAGAAACTTCTTAAGCAATCTGAATATGAAAAACAAATGACTTTAAGGCTTAAAAGAATGAGAATGAAGTATAAAAAGTTTATAGACAATAGAAATATAATTATGGATATAACAGAAAAACAAGAAACAGTTAATCAGTTTAAGAGTTTATTCCACACAGTAAAGATTAAAGAAATGACTTTAGTAGAAAAACAGAGAATCAAAAAACTTCATCAAAGATTATTCAGAGAAAAAATAAGACTGAGGGATTTAAATAATCTAAAAGAGTGTAGGAGAATCGCAGAAGATATCATTGATTATGCTATGATCAAAGATGATTATCTTAAAAAAAATGGCCTGAATATGCCTAAAAATAACATAAGTGAGTTAAAGTTTCTTTTTATTAAAGGAGTTAGACTCCTGTCTCATGAATTAACACCTAAAACAACAAATGACTTTGAAGATCCTCCAATAACACTTGATGTTAGAATTCATGAACTAGCAGAATGTGACTTTCATCTTTACATGTATCGAGTAGGAGAATGGTTTTCTAAATATCCTGAGGATGAGCCTGAACAGCTGAACATTACAGGTTTTATAGTTCACCGGCTTCTTGATCTTAAATATAATTTTAACGTAAGTGTTGGCACTCCTGCTGATCTTCCTTCCTATGCTTATAGAATTTTTATACAACGTATTAATGACACAATGGTATTAGAGAGGTTGAAGAATTATCTTTCAAAATTCAAAATCAATGTAATCGATGTTTTTACTGTGATAAATTACTTTTTGAATGCGTATAAGGTTCACGTAGGAATTAATGTACTCAAAGATTTGTCTAAATCTGGATCACCATTGAAGTCTAAACCCACTTCAGCCGGAAGCAAAAAAGGAACTGAAAAAAGCACAAAAACAACTGTAAATCTAAAAACTAAACTTGACAAGTGTTTCCAGTTTCCAAGCTCTGAAGAAATTGTCAAAGATAAACGTTTATCAGAAACGGCTAGGCTAGGAAAATTTGTCTATGAAATTTTGCAAGGAGGTGGATTGCTACCAGATACTTTTGTGTGTTATTTGATCATAGAGTATTTGAAAATTTTAAAGGATATTAGTGGGTTTATTCTTGTTAATTATCCAGAAAACATTACACAGCTGGCAATACTCGAGTATATGCTTACTGGCTCGGAAGTTTCTTTTATGCCCATAGTTACTGATAATATAAGAAAGCTAATGAAAAACCAATTAGAGAGTGTTACGGAAAAAATAAATGTTAACAAGGCTAATATAACGAATGTTGAAGAATCAAAAACTAATTACTTAAAAAAAGACTGCAAAGTTGTTTCTCCACCTACTTATTCAATAAATGAACTTGTCAAACTCCAAAACTCAAATATTTTACCTAAACCTAATGCACCATCAATGCCTCCAACATTTGAATCTTATTTTACCAAAGTGATTTTATTGCAGCGTGAAGAAGGTTCACAGAAAAAAATGGCTTTGAAGAAATCACAAAAAAACATGGAAGTTGAAGAAGAAATAGGCGAGGAAGACAAAGTGACTTTGGAAAACTTTTATATTGCATTAGGCATTAGTTCTGATTTCATTTACAGAAATTTTGATTTATCAACCTTAAAAAGGCTACTTAGATTAGTATTGAATGTTTCATCTAGTCAACAACTGGAGTTTTATAAAAATTTTGACAATCTAGCAAATGCACCTGTAAAACCAACAAGAACAGAAGCAAAGAAAAGCTTTTTAACACATGTGGAGTTAAAGAAGCCTGATCTTGTCGATTGGATTCAAGAAATGTTTGCATGCAATGAAGAGGAAATAATTGATGAAATGCAGGAGGAAGCGTGTTTTGAAGAAGATATTAGTATTTATCCTGGGCAGAAAGATTGGGAGTACATTGAATTTGTCATATCAGAAACATATGCAATTGCTCTTGCAACTGTTTGGGAGAGCATTGAATATTTTTTTATAAACAACTTGAAGGAGTGTTTTGGATTACGAAGAACAGTTGAAAATAGACTAATGCCTTACAGAAACTACATAAGAAGAAAGGCCGAAGAATGTTTGAATCTTGAAGATGACAGAACACAGGCAGTTACAAACTTCCAGTTAATGTTAAATGGAATTGATGATAAATTCAGGTCCATGGATACCATGAAAAATGATTTACATTACAGTACTCTTAAACTAAAATGTAATCTTTGGAGAATGACAGATGTAAAAAAATTTTATTGCGAACAAGTATTGGAGTTGATAAGAGATCAAAACTGGATTACCACTCATCAAATTAATTTATTAAGAGTATATTCTTTTATTCTTCAGGTAGAAAGTGACCGCTTTGCTGATACTTTGCAACTAATTGAGGATTATTATCATGTTTGCCTTTTAAATTACACACATGAGGAAAGATTAACAAAGTTGATTTTACCTACAATTGTTCAGACAGGTAAAAAAAAAGTAGAACAAATTGACAAACAGTCTAATTTGTACAAATCAACTGCTAGCCAGAAAAAACATGAATTAAAGAGTGTCAAATCACGAGAGGTTATAAAAAGTGTTCAGGAGTCAAACAGTAAATGGAGGACTAGTCTGTATTATACAGACTTTGAGAGGCAAGAAAATCCTGTTCATGCAATGCTTAGAAGTCTTAAAAGTATGTTAGTAAAAGATATTTCACAAATGAAAATTCATTGCTTGTCCAAGATTGACAATGTAGTAGCAAAATGTAATGCTAAAATATTTTCAGAACAAAAAGGTAAAACTGGAAGACAAAAAATAGTGAATTCAAAAGGGTCAGGGGATGAACTAGTAAATACAGTACTACATCCAAATAAATACTCATCAAAAATTAAAGAGAAGATCTTATCTAACGAAGTATTTCATGAGTGGTCTGCAGCTATAGAAAATGAAACCGCCAGGGTATTGTATAGAGTTTCTCTAATTGAAAAACGTGCTATTGCTAATATAATTGACGATTGTACTATTATAGAAAATACTTTTAAAGAATTTGAACAAAATATCGCTGCACTTTATCACTCACAGATATTAAATATAGATAAAGTTTGTGATCTTATGAGAGCTGCAATAGAAGATGAAACTAAAATTCAACCACTCATACTGTTGAAAACTGATACCCTTGAGATAGATCGTTCGGTAATCTTGTATCCAAATCCTACACTTCCTCCACCACCTTCATTAGTTGAATTACAAGCAGATTTTAAATTTACTATTTCTCAATTAACAAACTTATTTTTCAAACTGGCATATGTTGCTCCTTTTGGAATAGTTGAGCAGACATTTATCCAAATTCTTGAAGATATGGTTTGCATGGGCCACGAAATGGGTCATTGTTATTTGCCAAATATTTGGTCATCTCTTTCCTCCATCCAAATAAAAGATATTGTACATAGATTATTTGGGGATAAAGCTATCATAGATTGGCGACTATTTATTATTTCTGGCCTTGATCTAGACTGTCCAACATTAGAAAATATATTAGATATGAAAACAAAATTTAGAGTTCTTGATACAAATCTCACAGAGACAGTAACTTATGAACAATATAGCTGTGTATTTTTATGGTTTGAAAATGCAGAAACATGGAGTATTCATAAGGATTTACATTATGCCAAAGCAAAGGAACTTATATTCAAAATGTTTCAAGTTGGTGAAAACTTAATGAATTATACTGATTTTCTTTTGGCTTTTTGCAGGGATGTTGATTCATCTCAGGGAATTGTCAAAGCTTTGGCTCTTGTTGAAGGATGTGCAACTGTGGCCTGGAAGCAAGACTTATTCCATGAAACTTTTCAAATTGAGAAAGAAAATGAAAAATACAATGTTGCTTATGGTATTTTAACTATTTTATTAGCAAGAGTGTCTCGAATCATTGATAGTGTTATTATAACTGAAGTATCAGATAAGGAGGAAAATATAAGTGAAGAATTGAGTTTTGGAGAGAGTCCCTCTTCTGATAATTTAAAAAAACGAACACTTGAAGGAAGACATAGAACTTCTCAGGACAATGCAGATCTTTCAGGCAGTGAAGATGTCAATTCACATAAGATATCTGCTGAAGAAAAAGCGATAACGTGGGAGTTGAATTTGGTTGAAAAACAACAAGCACATATTTTATGGAAGTCAGATGTGTACTTTTCCATGGTTTTATCTCTTTTGCTAGTAGATATTCACCACTTTCCTTTGTCATCTGATAATATTTATGATTCAATAGATATGGAAGAAAATCTTAAACAAATTTTTATTAGCAAAGGAACAGGTCATTCAATGAAGCTTTTTACCCTCATGAATCATGGATATTTCAAGAAACTTTTATGTTCTTATAAGTGCTTCCAAACTATACCTTTGTCTCAGATGGTGGCAAAAATTTTGAATGAGAAAGGACCTAGCAAACTATCTTTGAACTCTGTAAAGCCATCACTTATTCCAAGATGAAATATACAAAGTAGTTAATATGGGATTTATATCAGTCAATATAAATTATTAAAGATAATGTAAAGAAAGTTTAATTCAGTTACTTGCTCAGCTTTAACATATATAAGTTAAGAGTCAAAAGAGATTTTTTTTATTTTTAAAGATCTTGAAGCTGCAGTATTATTTGCATTATATAATTGAAAAATAAATAGTAATTACTTTTTAATTTAAACAATAAATGTTGGTGTCAAAAGTAGTGGGGCACTTAATCTTAAAAACTTAAAAAACAGTTAGTTTGTCTGAATAGATAATGCATGTGTCTAAAAAATATATTTTTAAAGTTGTCTCAATTATTTAATTGTTTTAATTAGTGTTTGGTATCACCACCACCCTAAGATAAAGAAAATTTAATGCCACCTGGTAAAGCAATCATATCCAATCTGTCAAACTTCAAAATTGTAATTTATTTCTATTTCAGGGTATTCGTAACTGAGTAATGAATCAAAATAATATCAATACAGGTGTCTCACAACCTTTGGAAAATATAATTTTTTTATCAATAAAAGAAGATATGAAAAAAATTCTTATGAATTCTAAAAGAAAGTTAAAGTCCTTTGAATTCTAAAAATTTTTACATGTCTCTAAGCACAAATAACAAATAATATTCTATTTTAATTTATTAATTAACTTATTTATGTCTTGGGGTTCTGTGTACTTTAAATATCATTTAATAACAAGAATAAGCATAATTATCCTGCAAGGGGTGACTGATGAGCACAATTGCTGGGGTTTTCTGATCCCCGGGTTCCTGAGTACGCTACTCTGTTTACAAATACACACTCCTATGCACCCCTCCCATTAATAATGTTGCATACAAGTAGCCAATTAACCTTGAACGAATCCGGGGTGAAGGCTGCTCCAGAGGAATTTGACCACCAGCCTTCGACATTGACAGACAGTGGGAGCAGTGCCCGAATGCTGTATGGGCCCTTATGTCCAGCTCCCATAGGACCTATACATGGACATTCCCATCAAGGACATAGCCAAACCAGGATGAAGTTGAACCACAGTATGATTATCACAGTAATCTGAGACTATTTCTTGGCTACAAATAACAAACAGGAGAAAACTGAATTCCGAAATAGAATTATGCTTTTTTTGAATGACCAATTCCTAGGAATAAAGATAACATAACTAAGACTAAATAATCAAATTAGGCTTATACTGCAGCATAAGTTTCACTCTGAAGCAGAAATAAATAATATCCAGACTGAAGTTTGTAATACCCATACCACAAAAAAGATAGAACAATACTAATGATTTTTATTATTAACAAATTAATTATTTATTTATTAAAATTAGATTGTTTTTAAGGAATGATTTTTCTGTCCAAATAATTTGAATAACAGTAGTGTTTTAACCTAGCCCAAGACCATGTCAATGACATAGGCTGGTAGCAGAACCCTATCCTGGGGTTCTATAGATTGCCATAAATAGCAGAGTTTAGGAGGCAGGTGAGATCTTTGTTTTTTCTCTCGTGCAAACCCTCGTTCAGAGAGTCAATACTGTAATGTTAGCGAGTTAGTTAAGAGTCAGGGGCTATGAGGTCTGTTGTTTCTAGGCACGAGGGACCACTTTTTGAAATCTGAGGTTATGCGTCACGAAGAATTTCAATGGCATTATTGTCATATTTAATATTTTATTATTTTTAGCTATATAAAATTGAATAAGGAGATTCTTTCTCAGTTACAATACACTGTTTGTTGAACTCAGTCTAATGCGATTAAATCCAGAGGGTCACATTCGAGATGCTATGGCAATTTCTCAGGACCTAACTTTCTTTAAAAATAAATCCATGATGCAACACCTCCTTTGATTAATTAATGAAATTGAGGAGCTATTTTGGTTGACGCTAGGATATTGCTTCTCAAGCTTTATTTTGGTTTTCTATACCAGCTTCCATACTTTTTTATTCTAGTATACTGTTAATAGAGGCCTTAGTCATTCATGGACTGTAAAGTCTCTGAGTGAGTTGAGAATGAAGTGGTCTTTTATAAGATAATTAGGGTGTCCTTGCATGATACTGTGGAATCTAGAATACCTGTCTTTATTAATGTACATATAGTTTAGGAAATCATTTTAGAATGTGCTGCTTGAAACATAACTGTGTACTTCAGTGGTGTGGCGTAATTTATTAGATAAGATAGTTTGTAGTTAGATTTGTAAGCCAAACTCCAAATTTTGGCTCCAAAAGTCCAAAGTAGTTTCAACAAGAAGAAAGAACCTATTTACTCAATGTAAAGAATAAATTGAGCAAGTTGTGCAACTTATCAACCATACAGGATATATACATATGAATATACAGTGGAGTAAAAAATCAAAAACTGTGTTAAAAGATGTAACTGTTTGCAGAGATTCTGACTTCATTGAAGAAGTTGATTTTTATGCAAGTGTCAAGCCATAGGTAACACACCTCTTATTGTTTCTTACATATGCTGTATTTGTTTCCAATGAACCAAGATTCTAATAATAAGTCCTTCTTATGGAATGATGGACTCTAAGCACAATTTTATATGCTGTGCGATTTGAGGAATATTGTACTAAGGAAACTAAAATAATTGTTACATTTATTGAATCCCCGACAGGTTTTCTTTTACAATCGTCCTGATTTGAGGACGTATAAATTTTAATGAACACAACGTAACAACTGGATGCCCACCGATAACTGAAACCCACTACACTAGGTCACATGTCCCCCTTTCAATTAATACTGTTTGTGCATATATGGGACTTTCCAAGGGATGACCATAAAACAAATTCTTTGTTAATAAAGGCCTTATTGGCTGGTAACTGGCTTATTTTGTATTCAGTTTATTTTGAAAGATGTTTTGAGAAGCCAAGGATCCTGACAGTTTGGGGAAAGGACCTGAACATATTGAGGAAAAAAAACTGCCCACTCTCTAATTGGAATAATATTGGTTGTAAAGGTTTAAAAGAAAATATGCTTTTAGAAAACATTTTATTGAGTTAAAAAAAAAAAATTGTTCTAGTTACTAAATTTTTTTTCAGTATGTTTAATAATTATGGAAAATATTTAATGTTGTGAGTAGCATGTTGTATTCATGAGGCACGTCAGATGTGGTGGGGCTTGACATGAACATTCTACGCACTTGTTTTCTTCTGATGGTGATAGCATATTTCCTATTCCCAACTCCAAATTACCAAACTTACATTTCAATCCTGGAATTAAATGTTGTAATTACCATTTACATAAATAAATTGACAAATGTTTAAGAAATAATAGCGTTAACATTTTTTTCATTGTTTAAAGATTTTCTATGGATGATTATTTTTATTGTACTGTTGCAGCTTTTCTCCATTTGTATTTATCAGTTAATATACGTACCACTAAAGAAATAATTTATATTTTGAAAACCAACAAAATTATCTGTGCCTTAATCATTGAATTGAACAATTTTTTCTTGCATATAGGCAAGAAAATTAGCTAATATTGTTGAGACGTATAAATCAGTTTAATTTTATTGACAATATTTTTTATAATATAAAAAAAAAATAAAATTTTTTTCTTGAGCGTGTAAATTTCATAACACCACAGTTTACCATTGAGGAGTTATTGTGGGACTATCTAATTAAGTTACTTAAGATTAAACAGCAACATGTGGAGTGTTTTTTTTTGTTAATGATGGAATAATATATAATGTAAAATTAAAATTTTGATATTTCATTATGTCAATGAAACAAGTAAAATATTAACCTGTATCATCTTCAATTTTTTTCGGTACTATTACATCATCAGTTTCTTCAGCTAGAAATGAAAAATAAGTAAGTATAAAAATTCAATAGTGTTCCATGCTAAACTCATTTTAAATATGATCAATATATCATGGCTTTACTTACGACATCTCCAAATTGGTACGGGACAGCAGTCATCCCGTTCGTAATAGGTAGGAACGCATCCGTCTTGAATGTAAGTACTATAATGAAGGTAAAACTCACATGTGATCGGTTTGCAGTAAGGTTCAACCAACGTACCTAAAATAAACATTCAATTAAATCTGGTTTATTTATTATATTATTTAGGACAAATCAACCGTTTGGGCCATTGAAGTCTGAATCACCATAATTTTATACAATAATATGAATGTAAATTAAACACTGTAAGAGATTCTATAAGATTTCTTTACACAACTTTGATTTCTTAAGAAATCTGTGGTGTTTGAAAAAAATAATGCCATGGCTTGGACTTAAGCCCGGAACTTCCTTGTGTATGTCCAGCTACTCTTGAGTCGCCCTGTATCCAAGTTGTGGTGCTATGTCATCCTAAGGAGTGTGTTAGCTCTGATTTCTTGTATTGAATTTATCAAAAGCGGGAATATACACCACAATCAAAATAATTATTAACTTAACAAATCTGATTTAACATTTATGAGAGGGCTCTTATGAAACCTTAAGTAAACCATCAAACCTAGACATACTGAGATATTGGTCATGCATGCTAACCAATAATCCACAGATTTGAACTTAATTCAATAAAAAATCAATCATTTACTTACCGTTGAATCCTTTTTTGCAGACACAATTTTTACACCCATCATTGAATTTTTGTCCTTCAACGTAAGAAACCCCCTTATACTCACACACTTGAGGCATCGGTGGGTCAGTAGCAGCTGGGAAAATATTTTTAAAGATTAGTATAAAAATAAAGATATGGATTCAACAAAAAAATGTTTGTTGGTTGGTGGACAGGACCGCCCTTTCTAGGTAGCGAGGAAATGTTGAGTCGAGTTGAGTTGAGTTGAGAGAAAAAATTATTGTAAAGGTTTCATTGCTAGTTGAGGGTTTGAATTTATTTAATGAAACACACCGAAACTGGAGAAAGATAATGTCACTAATAGTCCCCACACAGGAAGACAGAGAAAGTGTGTTGCATTTAATTAATTTAAACCCTTGACCAGGAATGAAACTTTTTTTAAAGGTTTCCTACTAATGGATGAAACTTCATAAACTATTTGAAATCTAGTTGAGTCTAGAAAGCAATAATGATATTTATTCGATGGCTGAATATTCTCTTCATTTACATCTCAATTTATTCTGTATATTTTCATAGAGTAACTAACACAAAGGAAGTAGCTCCAGTATTTTCTACTGATGGAAATAGGAAAACATAGATTAATGGTATAAAACAATTGACAAATGTTCGTTGAGGTTGATTGAATTCCTTGGGTTGGGAATACTTATCTAGTAGTTCCCTCTATACTAGTCTTACCAACCCAAATATAATTATGAGCTTTCCCAAATTCTCGAAATAAGATATTCTTATAAAATATATTAAAAACTAAAACTAATTGATTTCTTACGACAGTAGGTTTTTTCCGAGCAGCACTTCTCCTGTGAATACAGACTAATGCAGTTTGGCTTTGGTGGGTTGAACAGGTCAGGACATTCTATGTGAACACATTGCCAGTATGCACTAAAAATAAAATATATTGGTAATTTTTTACATTAACTCATTGATCTAAGGATCATTTGCCTTGCATTTTTTTTATTTTATTTTATCAAATATAAAAAGGAATTCAATCATAAATTCTATTGTATTTTTTTGAGACTTATAGGACCAAAATAAAGGGCATAGAAAGTAAAGGAACAATATCAAGAGATGGTCTAGGGCATGTGCGATCTCAAATATCTATTCATTGTGAAATTATGCTAGGTATTTTGGAAAAATATTTTATTTTTAGAACCTTTCTTGGAAATTTTTTGAAAATAGCTTTTAATAAATATTAAAATAATTTCAGAAAAAAAATGAATTAGTATTTGACTAAAACAATATAACTATTTTTCATTTCTGAGGTGGAACTTATACTTTGTTTGATTGCTTTGAGTAAATCAAAATTTATAGCCACAAATCAACGAACAAGGCCTGAACTCCATTAAAGGGGTGTTACATTGGTGGCATGTATAGGCTTAGGACATTCATTTGCCACTTAATTACGCTGGACTCAGGCAAAAATCAGCTGGTCAACAAGCGAAAATCGAAGATATTTATGGAATGAAGTAATTTTTTTTTTTTTTTTTACTCAGTCTCATATTCTCACTAGGAGATGAGGCTCACCTTCTATTTGTCACCGACACCAAACACTAAACACTAGGAACAAAAACAAAACAAACTAAATCTCTACCTAGAACCTAGGACTAGAGTGTTCCAGCTGCGACAGCGTCCTGCCATCGATGGGGGAACGGAGCGGGAGTTATCGTGTTGAACACCGGGTTTGTTAAATATTGTAATGAGTCGAAAAAATTTATATGTCTACGCTGAATGAATTCATCCACCGTAGGCAGCTCAAATATCTCATGCTGCTCGAATGAAGTACCTCTGACCACTTTCATCAGTATACCGTTTTGGAATTGTTGCAGTTTCTTAGCTGTCGTATACGTCAGATAACGAAATTGCGGTGCACCATACAGCAGAGTAGGCCTTAGTATGCTCTTGTATATCAATAGCTTGAGCCGCAGTGATAGATTGGGGGAAGTCAATAAGTGCGCAAGCCGGTAAGACTTCGTGCGTGTTAGCTTCAACTTCTTCGCAAAATGGTTACTAAAATGGAGATGTCAGTCCATTTTAATTCCCAGATAAGTATATTATAAGGTAGTATATCCTAGTAAGGTCGTTGGCTGGTGAATTTTTCTCCGTTCCTACTATGTAACTAGTAGGGAGCGGGCTTTTTCCCTTTTGGAAAGACAAAAGTACACAGTCAGTCTTACCCGCGTTTACAGAGATATTGAGTCTCACCAATCTCTCACTGATCTGGTTACGGGCTACTTCAGCCTGTCTTAGAGCTACCTTGGCACTCATGCTGCTACTGTACACCGCTATGTCATCTGCGAAAGCAGTAACTTTGGTATTTTTGTACCGGGCTCCGACAATCTCAGACGTGTATACGTTGAATAGTACAGGGGATAAGACGGCGCCTTGGGGTACTCCACAGGTCAGTGGCACAGCTTCGGAGAAGCTATCACCCACCCTCACCCGCAACGATCTGTTTTTCAGGAAGCTAGCCAGAATTGAATAGAGTTGCTCCGGGCATTCCCGGTCGCAGAGCATTTGACACAGTGTCCCGTGAGACATTGAGTCGAATGCTTGGGTGAAATCTAGGGATATCATAGCCGTGGCTATGTTTCTATTCATATTATGGCTAACTTCTGACTGTACCTTCATAAGGGGGTGATCTGAGCTCATACTGGATTGGAATCCAGTCTGCTATGGCGGAATGATGTTGTTTTCCGAGCAGTAATCTTTGAGATAATTTAAAAGAATTTTCTACAAGATTTTCCCCATCTGTGGTAGCAGACTGATCGGGTGGTAGTGGGCTGGGTGATCTCCGCTCTAGCTTTAGTAATTGGAACAAGATGGCTTGTTTCCATTTGCCAGGAAAGTACCGCAATCTCATACAAGAGTTGTATAAGTTTGCTAGTTGTACTATCCCTCTCCTCGGCATTTGTTTGAGCAGCACTGTTTGTATCCCGTCGTGCCCTGGTGCTCGGTTTCCCTGACACCGGCGAAGAATCGCCTTGAGCTGCTTCGGTGATACAAACATGTGGAATGAAGTAATCGTTGAGGGACAAAGCTTTATTCGTTTCCTTGCTACGGCACTTCCGCGTGACGCAGACGTACCAATGCTAATGTTAACACAGCTTTACTCTATTACTAAATTATTTCCCATCACTTTTAAACATGTTTAGACAATGAGTTTATAATGTGCATTATACTTTTGTAACAATCGCAAATCGCAATGTAAAAATTGTATGAAATGTAGCTAAGCTAAAGGATATATAATGGCCTACTGTAAACAGATTCATTTGTGTAGAATCTGTACTGATTTCCATAATTTGTGATAACAAGGGGATATGAAGAAAAAAAAACAACTAAATTATTTATATGTATATAATATTACTAACTTCCCCGACTCAAAATTTTTCTGGCAGATGCACTCGTAAGCGCAGGGATAACCGATGTCGTCACCTTTTATCACATCTTTGATTTTATACGACTTGTAGTTGTGGTAGCACTTGTCAGACTTCTTCAACCCAGCGATTGAGCCTGTAAATGAAAATGCTATATTATTTAATGGTACTTATGTAGTTAATATATATATATATACCACAAATTTTATTTATCAAGAATTTTCAGCCACTAAACGTACCTTCAGATACAATTCTGAGGTCGGTGTACCTGAGCCCGGCACTGGATCCATATTAGATCGGACCCTTGACTGTAGAACTTTAATCTCAAGAAACTGAAGTAAAATTTCAACTCACAATAGATCAATTAACTCACGTCATTATTTGGTTAAAATAAACTTGTCGTTTGTGCAACCTCTATTTGGATGCGTCTTGTGGCTTAGGAGCTCTCATAAAATTTGAGAGCCTCCATTGGCTTAGCCGTGTAAGTGGTTGAATATGCCATGGATCGATTCTGTCCTGCTATAATATCCAACCACGTAACGATTTACTCTGAAGGGGATAATGCGGCCCAGAGTTCACGCGGTCTAATGATGGGAAATGAGCAGCTACTCATACAAATATAGGAGTAGAAAATCCGAGAATATAGAAATAAAGTTGCGAGATTAATCGTAGCTCGACTTAGTTAGATAACAGCAACACTTAGGGACTAGGTTGGCAACCTTAAGTTTTTTTTTCTAAAAAGCACACATCTTGAGATTCTGTGCTATGTGATGTACTTTAGTATTTATAAAGTAAGACTTTAAGAATGAAGTGGGTCTGCCAGGACAACCGATAATTCAAACGGGAAAAATCTTTCCTCTGGCATGAGGTTAGATTAAAACATTCTGCCTGTCCATCGGGGACCGGGTTACACTAAAGCTGTGACATTAAGCTTCTAGCAGGACAGCTTCGTTATCATGACCCAGTTCCGAGGATATCGACTAGAGCTGGGCAACGGTATACTCTAAGAGCTTACCAATGTCACAGGTGTACACAATACCCGGTTGTTAAAGTATGTTAAAACCAGATGGATAAGGATAGATAAACCCAGATTTATGGCATGGGGAAAATCATAGTCGAACGTATCTCAGATGAATTTCTTCAAATATGATACTTAAACAGTCCTTTTGACAAGAAAGGTCATTGGTGATATATACGGAATGCGAGACCAAAGTTGTTCTTTTATGGTCATTATTGGTCATATAAGAATATTTTGATGATAACAAATTATCATTTATCAATATTTTCTATAGTTACGTAAATCTTTTTAATAAATCTTAAGCAGTAACTAACTAAGTAGAACAGTCAGCTCCGCACTCCGTGGATATTCCTGTCATTGAATAATTAGTGAAAAAGTGTACCACCAAATTCCATAAAGCACTCCCTAATGTTCGGTGCCTAGTTGTAATTAAACTTGGAAAAAAATGTGATCATCCCAGACCCAAACTAAGGTAATTGGTAGAGGCACCGGGCTTAGCTATTAAAGAAGTCTCCGGGTTTGAGTCCCGATCCTGCCAGTAAATTTTTTCTTTGGCTCTTAAGTACGAAGAACGTTACTGACACGAAATCCTTTCTTATTTTTAGATATAATTAAATGTTAACTGTTTCTTTTCCAGATTATGCAAAGCCCACAAAGTGGTGAACTAACCAAATTCTTTTTTTTTTTATGGTAAAATTCAATAATGAACAAGTCTTTCAGACCCTTCTCACACTTTTTATGAAACCCTAAGTTAAAGGTTGATAATATGAAGCCAACTGACGTATTAGAGGGGATCGAAAAAACAAAACAAACACTATTCCATCGAGGAGCATTAATAACATTCACAGGGAATAAAAAATTACATTAATAATAATAATTAGGAAAATAAAACAAAAAGTATTTTTTTTTTTTTTTTTTTTTTTTTTTTCTAAACCCCATGAAGTTATATAATGAAAATATTAAAAGAAACTTTGCATATTTCTCCTTATCCTGCTATGCACAGATGCATGCATATTTCTCCACATTGCATTCCAGAGAGGAGCTTTATAGCAGAGCAAGCAGAACATAAAAGTCTTGCGGGCCTTGACTGCAGTTCTTTCTTAAGGCGCGTACCCACTCAGCGAGCGAGCTTATCCTCTTGTTTTCAGCCAAATAACAAATTAAGTTACAGTAGAAAAATGAAGGTATCTTCAGGATACAATATAAATATTAATTGCGTTTAGAACAAATTAGTAGTACGGTAGTACGAGTGCGGCATGCAGTCTGTCGCTTTTACCAGGGGAATTCACAAAGTCCCAAAGAAATTTTCTTTGCGGGTGGAATTACAACAGGGGCAGAAGAACTTCTACAGAGTAACCGTCAACAGTAATTGGAGCAAAATTGGGTTTTGAGGAAATACACTGTAGTTCATTATGTGGCAGGTTTGTATTCCTTTAGTTTATCAGCCAATATCACTGTTTGACAACTTCTTTGAAATATAGGACCTTACTTTAAATTATGATTGGATATTAACCAATGAAATGGAATGGAATCATGTGAGGAATGAGATGGGGCATACATACAGGTTAATATCTCATTGGCCTCTGCCATCGTTGAAGACTGGATTACAATTGAGAACAAGATTTACATATTTAGAAGTAACACTAACAAAATGCAAGAACTACAACGCCATAAGACAATTTAATATTATTGAAAAATAATATATAAAATAACCTGTGAATGGATATATTTCAATTTTTTAAACGAGTAGCTTGGTATGCCGAATTGTCAACCCTACTGTAAAAAAAAATGCTTGAAAAACAACTTGTCAAAATAAAAACCACTTTATGAATGTATAGGTATATAAATCTTACATAGCAAATTCAGAATAGTAATTTGCGCATTTATAAATAAACAAACCATCATTGTGTTTGGGGACTGTATTTAACTTCGGACGAAATATTAACCTTATCTAATTCTAATTGAACGACTAGTCATACTTTTCAAAAACCATACCACGAGAAACCAAAAACATCCAGAAATTTCTTTAAATATTTTATTTTAAAAACAAGAAAAAGTTTTGTTTTACCATACTTTCAACATTAAATACCTAAGTAAAAAGCAACGTTTTCAATTTGTCCAATTTTTTTTTTTAAATTTCGCATTGAACATTGTTTTATGCAGTAAATATTCGCTGTAGTACAGATCCCACTATTATTTATAATTAAAAATGGCTTTTGGCTTTAATGAATAATATTAAATTTAATAATAACTGGTATAATTTAAACATTACATTTAAGATAAACTTATGATTTAAGAAATTTACAACTTAAATTTACTGATCAACTTTCAATTCTTTAGAAATTGAAATCTCTTCTCTGAAAAGTCTCTTCGATCGAGTGCTGCCCCTGTTTGGAATTCACCGAGGTAGGTCGGAAGTCTGTGATGTCCCCTGTGTCGTTGGTGTCCAAGACATTCCGTGAGAATGTGGACAACGGTAAGTCTAACTCCTTATTAGTCGGTGGAAGGCCCCGACTCATCAGGTGTCGGTGGGTGATCCAGGTGTTTTTGGCCTATCCTCAGAGAAATCCGAATTACTTCCTCTCTTTTGCACAGGCTGACATTCTTCCTTCGTTGGTGCAAGAACTAATTGAATGCACTAAAAATATGTAAATGTATGTATTCATGGGTTCATTAAAAATTTAGTTCTACGATGATACTCGATAAGTAGGCAGGATCTATATACAGGATATATATATATATATATATATATATATATATATATATATATAAAAAAGCATAGAGTATGCTTTTTGTTTTGTTTTGCTATAGATACATAGCTGATGTCGCATGTTATGAGTTTACGGGGAATGTCCGTAAACTGGTAGGGGAGAGTTATGGCTAGTGGTATGGCAATGTTAAGCCTAATACCACATAGCCTAAGGCAAACAAATCCGTAACGTATGTATAGAGGTTCAGGAGTAGAATAAAGCCAGTTATAAACCAAACCATCACGTTATATAATCTACCTCCTTATTCATTCTTTTTTCTTGATCGTCTACAGCCGGGAGACGATAACTTATATATATAATATATAAATTATTTATATAAATATAGATCCTAAATTATATGAAACAAATTATTGTTTCACAAAAAGCGAGCAATAATAATATAATTTTCCTATTCTCCTACTGCCAATTCAGTGGATAAAATTCAAATTTTGAGCTGAGGTCCGGGACTCCTACTCTCTGGGAATTTCACCACTTAATCCTCCTCTCTCACCGATCCTAGATCCCATAAACCTTGTCATGTAGTGGTTTTAATTGGATTCCACAGTTTCCGTGATTCCATCTACCTGTTTTGTTTTGTATCCCCAATGCTTGCAAATGTTCTTGTATAAACAAAGCCATTCATTGAAAACCCAAGGCTTTCTGAAGGTTAGTGCGAAGTGTATTGATCACAGTTGCAGATAGATGTCCCACTTATATCTATTTGTATGCAGACATTAGCTTTGAAACACCTGTCATGTTGCGGCTTGGGCAGTTGTGATTAAGAAAGATTCGATCCGACCACAGCACCCTTGATGGTTTAGCCATTATTATTGTTGTGCAACTCGAAGCACGACCGCGATCGTTCACGAGCGAGTGGTGATGCCGGGGTCACGCAGCAGCTTTGCCTTGGTCAAGGTGACTGGCGATCTGAGAGCCTATGCAAGGCCAAGGATTGACCGACTTTTGCTTTATCCAGCCAACGTGATCTTCTCAAGCGTAGTCATGGTGCAAAAATAACTATAGTCATATGGGAGACGAGTAGCGATCGTCTGTATGTATGTTCTACAACAACGGTTGTATTAATGATTCAATCCGTCTCAAATTTCAAGTGTGATAGCCGGAGCACAGTAGATGCACAGTTATATAATAAGAGCTTATTTTTAGCATTGAAACTTGATTTTTTTATTAAAATAGGGGATATTAAAAACTCCGGCTATTACACTTGAAATTTGAGACGGTTTGAATCATTATTACAACCGTTGTTGTAGAACATACATACAGGCGATCCCTACTTGCCTGAATGAGAGTAGAGCCTCTCCCATTTGACTATAAATTTTATGGTTCCTCCTAGTGATAGGATCCCTTTCACTCCAATAATTTCCATTTTATTTTTTCCCATCCCCCTTTTCAAATTGAGAGCTTTGAAAAAAAACATAGATGGTAGACTCTCACCACTGTACTTAGATCATCTGCACCCAACCCGAGGCCTCCTGCACTCCTTATTCCTTACACCCATCCTTCAAATAGGTCCCTCCTAGCAAAAGGAGCCACTCATCCCGAATAATTTCTATTTATTTTTCCCATATTCCTTAATTTTTCAAATTTGAGTGTTTTGAAAAAAAACAAAACATGTGCTTAATGTAAGTAATTGCTGGAATAAAGGAAATTATTATGAGCTAAACCGCAATAATTACTAGCATGAAACCGTGAAATTCGTCACACTATGGTCCCCTTTCTAAAAACATTACAAATACTAATAGCAATCACAACGGTTGCTTGTTTTGTGAACGTCCATATCTTAAGGGTTTTGTAAAGATATTTCAATCAGTCGTTCAACCAAATCCTATGCTCGTGGGTCATTGCAATTGCATGAGCTTTGTTGATTATTTTGACGGTCTTTTTTAGCTGACAGACAATTTGTTCGGGAAGTAAGTCCTGAAGGACGCAAGTGAAGGAAGGACACAGGACTCGGAGGAGAGAGAGGATAGGGTACCGGACGGGAAGTGGTGGGCGAACTGCCTACGGTCTGTCTGCTGTTGGCCAGTCGTCGTTTATCAGGCAAGTCTGCCCACCTCGGGCTTCCACTCTTACCGTCCGTTGTCCATAATCCACGCGGTCATTGCCCAGACTCGTCTTGTGTCTGTCTCTCACTGTATCTATCTAGTTGGATTGATCTGGCCATATGAACTTTTAAACCGATAATTCTCAACATAAGGGACCATCGGTCAACCCAAGTTTATCGAACCATTGCTAAGGAAGTGGTTATTCGCTTTACCGAACTGAGAGGCAAGACATGTACGCATCTGGGGGAGGGGATACATTGGTATCTATCAAATAATTTTGCCAACAATTTAAAACTTAGCGGGCGTACCTGAAAGAGTAATTTTCAGCTAACAACGGAAAATCCGACTTGGTATTTGCCTATCATTGCATTTATAATTAATCTAAATTGAAAATGGGTACATTTTAAACATAGGGCCCCTAGGTAATAGTACCAAATATCAGTGACAAGTAATGTTTGAAATAAAAGAACAATAAGTTTCTATAATCCTACTAATTCTTATTCAATAATTTAAATTCCTAATGACTTAATTCTGCAAATAAACTAATTTTTTCAACTATAATTACTATATTTGTCAATTTTTGTTGTGATGAAGAGCTGTTATTGGTTATAATTTTTTTTTTGGCGACAAATTAAGTATGTAGTAGTAAGTACTCATTGCAGTGCTCAGTTAGTTGTTGGGTTCATTTCGGCTCTATATTAACTCCCAGGTCATCAACGCTATTGTTTGGTTTACTTGAACAGATTTGGACAGTCCACCGATGCGAACCCGTGAGAGTACTAGTACGAGAGCAGAACCGAGTCCTCTAGCGGCACCCCAGTCCCACATATCAGGCGGTGAAATCTTGCGGACCACAGGACTATTTCCCATACAACTTGATATGATGACGGGGCTAAGAAAGGAACCCAACCCCAGCCGTGCCGGTGGTCGACCGGAGCTTAGGCAGCCGTTGTGCCAACTTCTTTTTCAAGCTAATCAAAACAATAAATCAACGTTATCTATAATCGATTAAACACTTTCAATTTGACAAAGTGCGATAAACTGATGAACAGCACTTCATTAGTGATTTCAATCCCATGAAGCCATGTCTACCCATTAAAATGACCCAGGGTATCATTTTGAGGATATCATATATAAAAGGCCGTGATGATTTGAAACGAATTACCCTAAAATAGTTGACAAGACGGTTATGGAGAAACAGTGAATAGATAACAAACATTCAAGTATATTGGATTTGTGAACTTTTATCAAGCGAAGTTTCGCCGTAGGACTGGGATGAAGCTGTTATATTACGTTAATACGTTATATTAGCAACCGTGTTACAGATTCGGCCGGTTCTCAATATTTTGAAAATAAAATAATTAAAATGTTACTCTCTTCTTTGAAGCTATTCAAACTTCTTGCGCTCGTTTTGACGTTGTGTACTCTTGCTTCACAGTATACAACAGAATCATTCACTTGTTGAACTCAATATCGTGGCTCATTACAGAATAACTAAACTGCAACAATTACTAATATAAAACCATGGAATTCATCACAGTGTGGTCCCCTTTCTAATACCATTACAAATAATTATGGAAAACTGTTGCTTGTGTTGTGATTGGCCAATTCGAAAAGGCTTCTTTCCGAAGTTTCAATTAATCGTTTAAACAAATCTCATGTTCATGAACAAAGTTACAAGTAATCTTGTACCAGACTGCTTGGATACCAGTATTGCTTCAGTAATCTATGAACGCTTTCTGCAATGCCTAAATAATAATTCTGCAGTATCCTCTGTTTTATATTCAATCAATGGTATTAAACTATTCCTTTGACGGGTTAATAGTACATTATTGTACGTTTTGTAATAAATTTTGTTAATTTATTGCCATTGAATGGCTCTGGAAAGTGATTTTTGATTCTAATCAATTGAAGGTTGAGTCACTAACACCAACAGTTAACTTCAATGGTAGGACTTTCTTTTCTTGATCCAGTGTCGGCTGTTTCGATAAGTGCAATCGGGTGCTCTACCATCCACTGAGCTAGCTATGCTCGAGCGAGGACATCGGCAACATGGATTCTCTTTGGTTAAACTCTCGCAACAACCGTCAAAACCACACCAAAATGGGACTGGAGGTCTGGAGTTTGAGTCCCGTTGTCAGATGTGTGATCCTTTGCGTAAAAATATTAAAAATTGTATATAATGTAGCCAAGCTACAGGGCATATAATGACCTATTGAAATAGATTCATATATATAGAATGACATAATTTTGTTAACAAGGGGATAAGAAAAAAAAAATTAAAAATGAGTACAGATCCTTCCAGCACGGGATCCCTACCCAATGCCAAATGTTAACTTCTGAGCAGGGTCTCAGATAGATGTAAGACACAAGAGTGAAATGTTTGGTTTTCTGGTTTTGAAAGTTATTAAGCTATTTTTATGCTTAATGTTATAAATTAGGTGAATTTCTCAAGATATCAGATATACTGTAACAATATAATGTATGCAACTATCCATTTCATATGCCCCTATGAAACACATTTGTTGGGTCAAGTCGTTTGAAAATGATGTTCAATTTAGAGATGATAGATCACCCATATGTTGAGAAGTATCACTTATCAGCTAATAATATTTGTAGGTTAAAGATATGCATGATTTTTGCATAACAAATGTATATAAATAGTATTGTGTAAATACTGACTGCAATTGTAGGCGTATGGATCGCCCTCTTTGGGTGACGTACACCCTAGCTCCCTGTAGTACTGCACAGCCGGTTCCATACCTGGAAAAAATGTACAATAATGTAATTAGTGAATTTCAATTTCTACATATTACACCTTCTACGTCTGTCTGTATGTTCTTTTGATTGTGAGTCTTCTTTTTGATTGTGGACATTTCCATTCAAAATGTTCTTCGACGAAGAAAAGAATATTGCCAGCCCCGTACAACCTTAAACTATGTAGTTAAGATTCGTGGTTGCCGAAATACTTAAACAGCATGAAGCGATCCTATTTTTCGTCTATCTGTCTATCGAATGTATGTAGAGCTAAGCAATAATCAAGTCAAGTGTGATGCACCAGAAAAAGGACTTCATCAAGACTCCAAAATGGATTTATGTAACCAATGCCCGCTAAAGCCCCAACATAGGTATACTACATGCTATCAAACAGATAAAAAATCAGTGCTTGAATTACCAACGGTTTTAATTCAATGTGCAGTCGTAGAGTGAATACGGAGAAGGTAACAAATGTAGTTTGAAGTTTTAATTAATAGACATAAATTTTTATAAAAGTTGTAGGTTTCTCACACCATCAATTGGCAAAATGACTAGCTTAGAGCTGTCTCGAACAATATTTTGAGAATCCATACCCATATTATGGAAAAATGTAAGATGTAATATTTAATTTAATGGTGTTAATGATTTATCGGAACTATTATTGCTTTAAATCAAAATAAAAATTACTACTTTACATGATTTTAATAATTTATAAAAATGTTTGGAAGAATGAAGAATTTCAAAGATATAAGAATTTTGAGAACTAGTGATAGAAACTTATACTCAAGAAAATTTCATCGTGGTTACGATTTTAGTGGAAAATGCGATTTTCAATGACACGTGTGATAATAAAAGGCATTTGTTTTTACAAGCACTTAATATATACTTCAAAAAACTTAAGCACCCGAATTTGGAACATCTCACCACATTCACTTTCTACTCCATCTATTCCATTTATATATTTAAAAAAAACTTTAGTTCATGATGTGAACAAAGTTTAATGGGGTAAATTGTTGATTTTTGAATTATAGCGGTGTGAACTTTCCCAGGAATGTCTAGAAGCTGCAGAACATACCAGAGCCGCCTTAAGAATGTAAACACACGTAAAGAATGTATAACTTAGCTTATTTGTAACATAGGGGTCATGTGGGCATGTATGAGCGATGCGGGCCAACCTATGACATTTAGGTCACATATTGGTGACCCACGAGCAGGCCCCCGCTTCGAGATTCGTTTATTAAACATGCATTATATTTTACGGTATTGATATCATTTCTAATCAATAGTTTAGACGCTCTGTGTCACGGAATATCACAGATCGGTTGTCGAAAATTATCACTGTAAAAGAGGGCATTCATCTTTTCCTACGACCGAGAACGTAAAGTAAGCAGGTAAAGCCTAGAAAATCAAAGTGGGAGGCATTAATTTCATTATGGTTTTTCGTCTCCCTGGATACTACTGCAGTTCGAAAAATACAAGCATGTAAAACTAGCTTATTATGGATCAGTAGCCTTGCCATTTTTGACCTCACCAATTAGATTTGTATATATATCTTGTTTCATTAATGTAATTATGTGTGTCTTGTTTCGAAATTGTAGCTCTTGATGATATAGTCCTGAATAAAATAATATCTTGGAAACTTATGTCTTTCCATAATAAACCACTTATAGTGCAAATAGGTTTTTATAAATCTTTGTTTACTGTAATAAATCGTTACTTGAACAAAATTACAATCTTCGCTCCAGAAGGGCTATACATAATTGTGATAAAAATAACATTCACAAATTAACACTTACTCTTTCATCCATACCATAACTTCGATATACTTTCATCAAATATATTACTGCATTACTGCTAGGTAAGGGTAACATTACCATGTTTATTTGTTAATTATGTAGCAACGTTTAAGATATATCTAATTAAACTGTGCTTTTAAATTAAATTCTTTAATATACAATGTTACGAGTCTCCGTGCTGATCTTCCGGGCTCATGTCCGAGGTGGCCTTCGGGCACGAACGGGACTGTCTGTCGCCTCGGGCGCTCAAGGCGCAGCGGTCCCAAATTTGAATTTGCATTTTTAAAAAAAATTACATGTGCAAAGGCCTGTCATCTGATGCGTCGAGTTAGCAAATTTTCCCCCAGCGTGTAATTATCGTTTCAAGTTTTGTGTATATTTTTTTATTTTTATATGGAAGAGGTAACGTAATTAATAATGTATTACACGATATTTTATTTATTTTTTGTATAAAGGCATTAATTTGTTCCCTTCGGCTGGCAGTACTGTAAAATGGAGTCTTGATTATCCGTATTAATTTATTATTATTATTATATGATTAACATATAATTTATTAGATAATTGTTAAAATGTTTAAACTAATAAGAAATTGTATTTAATGTTCACTGTATTTATTGTTTTAAATAAAAAAGTGGTTAATTTGTATACGTTGTGCGAACGTGTATGCATTTGGAAAATTTAGGAAACTGATAAATCTACTATCTAAGTAACTGAATTACATGAGTACGTAAGTATTTTTATTTGTTTTTAATTTCATTGATTCTAATCAACTGGAAATAAGACCATGGATAATCGGGATACGACTGCAGTTCGAAAAATACAAGCATGTAAAACTAGCTTGTTATGGATCAGTAGCCTCACTATTTTTGATGTTTAGCTATTATATTTTTTACCAATTAATATTTTTTTAAATTCTACAATATTTCTTTAAAGTATGCTAACCAACTGATCTCCTTACGATTAGCAAATTTGTAAGCTTTTTCATCAAACTGTTACCACCCTTATCATACCTCAATTCTGAATATTTTAAACATTAAAAAAAAAACTTCTATTTCTTCACATTATTGAACTAGTATTGAATAGTTGCATAACGGCAGATAGTGAATAGTTTCTCGATGCAGACATAATGTTATTAAATTATTAGGATTTTTTTCTAAATTTCCAATGCAGTGTGGATGGTATTGAATTTCAAAAATTAAAAGTGTAACGCTTTGAATTCAGCAAGTCTCTGGCCTCTTGTCTTATAATAAAGGGGGGAGGGGTTGCCACCCCTAAGGGAGGATACTCCTAAAGGCGGTGAACCAAAGGGAATGTTGAAACGACGAAAGGGAAAATAACGATGCAAAAAGGGAAATTTAGAAATACGGCTGAAAAGCAATGGCGGTAGAATATATGGAAAAGAAGGACATTCGTCAATTTGAAAAAATATTAGTCAAGTATTTATTATTATGAGGTTCGTTCAACTAATCATTATATATTTGTTATAACAATGGTATCAGCCTTCGGAAAGAAATTATAATAAAATTTGTTTTATTAATTAAGATTTTAGTTCATTTAGAATTAAGATTTTAATTCATCGGATTTCAAACGAATGTTAAAACTTCCTTCTTTAAAATCAAATAATTGGTAGAAATTTCCATGTCATCAAAGTTATCATATGGAGCTCACAGCATAAGTCTGTCTTTAACTCTCCATGTATCAAAACAGAGGACTTACAATCACGAAACAAATAACGGAATGAAAAAATACAGTTTTATAGTTTTGTGGAAAAAAAAAAAAAAAGAAAGAAGAAAAAAGAACTACCACAAGAAAATTAGTTGTTTTTGTTTAGATTGCAAATAGTTCCTAAAACACTTACAATTTTGGACATTGAAATCTTTGAAAAAAGACTCGATGACTTTTTACTGTTGTAGGTTGGTTGATTCAATCAAATCGTTAAAAATTGAAAACATCAATCATTTATCTACCAAATCAAAAAAAAAAAATTGCTTTGTATCAAGTATATATAATATTTTCTGATTTTGCTACAGCCACCAATTTTATTGAGTCAAAATGAACGGAAAAGTTTCCCTCAAATTCAGTGTTGCAACGCTCATGACAAAACCTTAAATAATTTAAAAACGGAAGTGGTACTGCTGCAATGAACAGAAAGGAGAATAACGGAAATGAATATTCAGTACCAGGGGAGAACGCCAGCTTTTATGCAAGCCGAGCTTTAAAACCATCTGGCTCAGGTTTGCTAACTGGGAAAACTATTTATAGCCCAATAGCGTTATCTTAAACACAAATACGTGTTTAAAAATTACATCGCTTATACCGCTTGCCGCGTTAGTTCGAGGTTCCTCAAATTATTATTATTATTCTAAATTGAGTTTAGGTTGGTATAAGCTACCCAATGTTTCATTAACAAGAAAATATTTTTGAAAGAAAGCTAGGGTCGTGTTTGATAAATGATTAATTTAAAATTTGGACATGTTCATGTTTGAATGTTGACCAATTACAACACAAAATTTAAACATTTGTTAAATTAATGATTATTAAAAACCAAATTTGTCTCTTCTAATTATCATATAATTATTTTAAAATAATATATTTAAATCTAATTCAACAAGATTTTTATATAGCTTCCTAATAGTCATTAACAGAGACTTGTCTTTAATTATTCTACTAATTAAATAATGACATTTAATTATATGGAGTGGCTATTATTTTAGCTGTGATATTATGTAAAATGTATGTAATTATGTAAAGAATTATGTTCTGAGCTCCGCTGCAGAATGTCAAGCCTATTCGTTAAATAACGGCTGCATAATACCGCGAAAAGATGAACGCGAAGATGGTTTTAGGTACTTATATATATATATATATATTTTGTTTGTTTTTTTCTTAGCTCTCAAACTTGGAAATATAGGATGTAGGAAAAATAAAAGGAAAATTATTTTGGATTGATGGGTGCCTTTCACTAAGGGGAGTCCTATTTGAAGGATGTATGAGAAGGATATGGGGTGTGGGATGCCTAAAGGAGGCGGGTGGGTTCGGGAATGTAATGAGAGTCTACCTATGGTGGAGCCTAGGGGTACTAGGCATTGGTTTGAAGTCGGCCAGGTAACACCTTTTTTTTAATTACTCTAAGTAAGTGAATTATTAATGATGCAGTTTTATTTTACGGGATAAATAAATAATATAAATTATATTAAAGTGTAAATAAAATTCTTTGCCTCTATGTAAAATTAAGGGCTTTGATCACTATGAAGACAGACAAGGGATGAAAACCCTTTTGGAAAAATCCCAACGAAACCCTGAATATACATACCCATGAGAGGAAACTTCTCAATCGAGTAACTGGCATCATCGGAACAGTAATTTGCCATATTTGGTCCAAAAATAATTGAAGGGGGGATTATACAAAGTCTAATTTTGTTTCCCGCAAGTTTGTATATCTACTTGATGTCGATTCTACTATGTTGTAAGTCTGGAACCTAGTGTTTTACTAATGTTAGTACATTAATAACACTTTGAGCACTTGATAATAGCTGTACAAATGCCAAAAGTGCTTGTAAACATAATATGTAATGTAAAACATAAAACATTAAATAATATATTGTTGTGATATTGGATGCTGTGGAGTTTGTATAAAGAATTTTAAATGTAAAGATTTGGTCCAACTTATCAAGAAGGCAAAATAGGAACAATTGAGAGTGGATGAAAAAAAACAAAAGATAGTATACTGGTTGTTGTGATGATGAAAACACACACATGATTATTCTCTATCTAGTTATGGGACCGGCTTGGTGTATAGGTGTCTGGGTCTAGTTATAATGGAAAAAGATAGTATAGTTGTTGTTGTGATAATGAAAACACACTGAGCATTACATACTCTAGTTTTGGGATCAGCCCATGATACATGTTACTGTAAATTGTGTGTCAGAAAAACTTTAACATTTCTTTTAGTTAGTGGTATTGGACTTAGCAGAACCAAGAAGAGCCATTGAAAGAAAAGAAAAAGAATTGATTTGGTTTGAAAATCATTGATAAGGATAAAAGAAGAAGAAGAAGAAGCAAAATTGTAAACAAGTATTTATAAATAATTAATAAAAGTTTTTTAAAAATTAAATTCATCTTTTTGCCAGATTTATTTTTGTGAATAGAACCTAATAGTAAATAGTAAATAAAATAAATTTAAAGTTAACAATAAAACTAATTTATTTGAAGAACGTAATAATCTGTAAATATAAACTTTTGAGAAGACAAAATTGGAAGCTGTTTACTCTGCAACGAGCAGTTAATCCATAAAGGGGCAATTCCCAACAAACTTCTAACATCCTTTTCCCATAAGAAACAACCGTCACAAAAGCTAATTGATTTTGAAAATAATAACGGGCCTTAAAATACCGATTGGACGTAAATAAACGAAATCCATGGATTGTTGATTTGTGTGGAGGTCACGTTTTCTAGCTTTCCTCTTTCAACGCCTCATTGGCCTGAGCTATTTCGCCAAGGTATACTCCCAAAACAGTTACCTCGTTTGTGACAGCTACGCATCGTGAATAGACCTTTGCGTTTTTTATATCTATTCATTGTGTTATTTGTTTTTTGTTTTTGTTTAACATATTATTTCGTCCGAGGACTCCAACTAATTTATCTTACGCCGATGGGTGAGTTCGCCTTAACTATCTCCTTAGAGTGTTTAGATTATATATATTGAACCTTCACTTCGTTGGTGTGCTTCCATGTAGAGCTCCCAAGTTATAGAACGTCCGTCATGGGCTGTTTTGAAATAAGGTATTTCTTGATAATAGGACCCATTTGATACAGGCACAAATAATACCAGAATACCAAAATTCGCATCAATCGAACGTCAGATAATTATCAAAGGATAAAGTATTAGGTTGGTGCGAATGAAATGTCGGATTCTTAAGTGAATATATTAAACTGCATATCTTTTTCCAAAAGCTGTTTATTTAATCAAAATATGCTCCATTTACTTCAATACACTTTTCCCAACGAGATTTTAATGCATAGATGCCTGTCTTGAAGAAATTCTGATCTTTAGAATCAATGAACTCTGATATGGCATTTTTCTGACTGTCTTCATTTTCGTACTGTTTAGCCCGTAAAAAAAAAAAAAAAAAAAAAAAAAGGTTAGCAATGATGAGCGTACGTTCAAGCGATCCAGCTTATTTCGCTCGGTTAGTTCGTGCGGTATCCATTTTTTTCACCTTGCCAATTTCAGAAATATGTCGCAATATTTCTATCACAATATTGCTGTCAACTTCCTTCCATTCTGGCAGCAAGTTCCCTTGAAGAAACAGTTGGATTCGTTTCCACCAATGCTTTCAGAGCATCAATTTTCACAGACGTTTCGGGTCTTCCACGCGGTTCATTTTCCAGGGAAAAATCACCAAACCGAAATTTTTCAAACCAACGCTGCACTTTTCGATCGTTCACAGTATTCTCCCCAAACGCCTGGTTTATATTGCGTGCAGCTTTTTCAGCATTATTACCAAGTTTATACTCATATAAGAAAATTACACGAATATCGGTTGAATTCATATCGGTGCAAAATTCAAAGCCAATAACAAAAGGGAGCACTTTTGATAAAATCTTCTTTGCTAAAATGTGACTCTGGCAATGGATAGTACGACTATAACCCAGGTTATGTCAAAAACAAAAGCATAACAAAAACAGGGAGACAAACGTTCACATTTAAAGAAAATCCGACATTTCATACGCACCAACCTAATATTATGCCGTTTTTTGCACCAAACATTTAAGTGCGAAAACGATTCCAAAGAAGTTTTCATATGCTTTTATATTTATATGGGTGACGAACCTATTAAAGACTTTTAATTCGATAAACGATATGACGATTTATTACGATATGAAAATATATGTTTAGTTACGAGTACTGACATCATTATTTTTCACTGAGTTGATTTTATTTTTAGCAGTAGGAGGGATTCGAAAAACAACGGAGTTTCTTTTAAAAACCCCTTAATACACGAAGTTAAGAAATCAAGAGCTACCGTAGGTAGGGATAGTAGGTCCTTGAAGTAGATTTGTTCTAAACGTGACTGTGAACAGCACCACCACCTACTGAACCTCCGAATCAAATTTCCAAAAATAATTCAAGTTCTCCAAACACGTGCTGAAAACGTCTAGAGCTTAAGTAGGCGGAACAGCTGCTCCGTTAAGGACAAAGGACTCAAATATGTTCGTTGAACAGGCGATGTTCGCTGCGATCTCCTGAATTCTTCTTTTAATTATTTAAATTATTCCCCAAAATAACCCGCATGACTAAATACATGAATATTTTTCAAGCAACCTTTTTCTATTTTAAATAATAAGCCGATGTTAATTTAAGGGATTCAAAACTTGTCTACCTTCCCTAATTTCTGAAAAGTTGGATTTTTTTACCTAGGTTAACATAACACAGCAGTCTGATAAATATCATTCTTTATCAGTGATCCAATTTTCAATAGTATAATTTCTTATTGTTCATGAATTCCTGCCAGACAAATTTTGTTTTGCCAATTCATCCCTTTAAATCTTGTGTAGACTAGTAATACCTTTACAGAGTTACATTATATAAAAAGCTTGACTATTTTCATTAAACTTTCCAATGTAACAATAATTAGATAGACCTTAGATATTAAGGATTGCATATGCTTGATGTTCAAGACTGCCGAGCGCAACCGAAGGAGGAGGTCTCGTCGACCTAGTCACTGCCCGACGGGCGTCAGGAAAAGACAAGCCTGTGGTCTTTGACCTTTGCTGGTATTAATTTGTGTTTGATTATTGATCTATATCCATACAAACTTAGAAGGTGTGCCCTGACAGTGCACTATGTTCAGGAAAGAGGAACAGGTTAGGTATTATAGGTAGTTTACGCGGTCTTGGAATGACCACGACCTCACACTTGGTATCTGAGGGTAGGTGAGAACCGCCCGGATCCCAAAAACGAGTATGAATCGGAAAGTAGTATGGGGAGACGCTACTAGGGTACATTTTGCAGGCCCAAAAGCCGTAGTCAGCATAGAAGAGTTCCCTTTCAAGGACATTTTAGTTTAGCGGGAAGAATCCAGGAAACTCCATTGGGAAAGCTGTGTGATAAATTTGGTGGGTTAGGAATGGAGAGGTGCAGAGACAATTAAATAAGAAAGCCATGGTTCGAGTAAAGCAGCAAGTGCCATTGAAGAGAGACCGATAGAGAGCCGTGTTTACTTTAATTGTCTGATTCCAAATGAATAACAAACTTTTATTCGTTACTTTTACAAACGTAATTTTGACAGGTAGATTTCTGTGCACCGCTAATGAGAGGCCGGCAATTTCCAACTAATCAGGAAGGCCGCTATTGTGACCAATCAGTGTTGACTCTGTTGTGTTGAATCAGCGCTATTGAGCGCTCGCGGTGCAGTGTACGTGAAATAGTCCTATCCATCTATACTGACGCCGTCAGTCTATTGATACCTAAAAATATGGAAAATTAACGGGTGTTGTCTGGTCCGTGAAGAGTGTACCTGCTATATGTCCTTGGTGAAGATGCCACAACAAATGGTTTGCTGATCCCCATAATTTAAGTCCTACAGTTTGGTTTTAGTATGGCTCTATATATGATTATTATGTTTTTTAGTGTGGGCAGTCTTCATGTTCAGGTTGAAAAGTGTATTCAGTTGTTCAAATCGTCAGTTGAGTTCTTGTCTTTTAAATTTGTGATGTTTCAGGTTAATATTTTGTCAAGGTGAAAACCAAGGTATTACAGTGTGTCTGACATGGGAAGAGGACAGGTGGGCGGGTTTTGCTTCGTAGGGTACAAGCAATGTTGATGCATTTTTCTTTGTTCGCCTTTATCCTGCATCAGTTGCTCTAGTGCTCAATATCGTAGAGGTGGATCTGTAGGTTATTGAATGTTATGTCGGGATCGTGATGGAATGACAGGACAGCTGTATCATCAGCAAAGGGTGCAAGGAAAGAGTCCGTAGCGGATGTCAGTGGTATATATGATACAGAAAACACTTCCTTGAGAAACTCTGTCTTCGGCGGAGAAAATGGTTAGAGTATTCTGAGTCCCAGTCGACTACTTAAATTAGCGGTTAGGCAGGTGGAAGCGAAAAATAACACAATATTTTTAGGGAACTTAGATTTCAGTTTGAATAGAGAACCCGGTGAAATGTCTACAATGCGCCAGTGCAGAAGTGCTTGCTCGCCGGAGCTTAGGAAATTCGATTGACTATGCGAAGCCCTTGTTGCACTGTTGAATTTTGGGGTTAACCTAATGTGTTGGTAGAAGGTTGTGGGCCTCAAAAATTGGAAAGAGATGTTTAATAAGGATCTTCTGAAAATCTTGGAGATGGTTAGTAGAAAAATGATACACTGACCGATAGGATAAAGGGCTATTGGGTGGTTTACTTGGCTTGTGGAATAATATTATAATGGATAAATTCCAAAGAGTGTACAGTTCGAAGAATACAGTTGAAGATATATGCGAGGAAGACTATGGCTTTGTGCATGAGTAGGCGGAGGATTCGTGGAGTCGGAAGGTCATATTCAGGAGATTTATTTTTTAGTAAACAGTTCAGTAATTGTTTCCCCTCAGAGGGATGAACTGATTTAGGTAGAAGGTAAGCGAAAATGCCGAAGAAATAAATTGTGAATAACAGATGCTTGGCTTAGATTTTTAGGGTTGTGTTTGAGTTTAAAGGTGGTCGAGAGGTGGTGTCCAAATCCGTAATAATTGGCTGGAAAGGATCGCCATGGGTTCGATTCTTATTTGCGTGAGCCAGAATTTTGTGGTGGACAGAGGGGCGAACTCCTTATTACCACTCGGAAAAAAAAAGTTGTTATCTGTAGGTAACGCATATTTTGAGCACATAAAAGTCATAAGTCGGAAGTGAGCTTTACAAAGTGGTAAACATAAAAAATCAATATTTAACTATAGTTTTACTATAGTAAAACGACAATAAAGATCCTATTTTTGATTGATATTACCCACAGGCTTCTTGTGCTAAAGTCCGTAAATATATGTATTCCCCTGTAGAGTTACAACGTAACTTTACATGTTTACTACTTCCAATTTTTATTATCTTTGGATTCCGTCACTGGTCGTTAAATCCCACCCACTCTCTAGCAGTATGATATTGCATGAAGTGTAAACTTTTATAGTAAACTTGTATAGTAAATTACACATTACTACCTTGTTACGGCTTTCAGTCTACAGTAAAAACTGGGAGGAGAATGAACCCGGGATTTATTTACCGGTCTTGTACTTCATTTATAGCGAACTGAATACTCCAACAAATTTTAATATCTTTTACCGTTAAAGGTAGATAGCCCAGTTTTATTTCCAGAGGTAAATTTAACCGGGAGACGTGCAAACTGTAATTTCACTGAGGTAAATATGTTCATCATTCAAAAATACATTACAATAAAGCATACGATAAACAATTTATCAATATATTCACCATTTGTTAAATGTAAAACCGACAATGACGCACTACAAGTTATCGCTACGCGACGGAACTCGTGTCGGTTAACCGCAAAAATTAAAAATAATCCCGACTGGAAGGTGGTCATGGAAACCATTGAAAATTTAGATCTGGACACGGAATCGATGACTCGGTTTAATGGCGGTAACATCCCACCCAATCCATTTCACCACAATTATTATTTATTTTTTCTTTGGCTGCAAATTGTTAGAAATACAAAGTAAGGACCACCAAATGTTTCCCTACACCCTATAAACTGACCAGTTATAATTTTATTTTATTGTAATAGTGTATTTTTTCTTGTTATAGCCATACTATTTTATTTTATTATACATTTGTCAAAATCAATGTTTATTATTCGTGTATATAATATCTATAGTTAGCATGTATACCAATGATTTTACAACAATCAATATTTTTAATTGATCTCCTGAACAAACCAGTGGGATCATGTGTTACAAATACTATACCAATTTCTTGTTTCTTGATAAATAGTTCAGCAGGTAAGAGCCAGTTCCGGATTGGAATTGATGAAGAATTAATGACTATTGTAATTAATGATCCTTAAGGACTTTTCTCCCGCCTCAACCGATCTGCGAAATATTCCCCGATCCTTCCGTTCCCGCAGGGAACTGGTAGAATCCAAATGAATGTACAATGAATGTACAAATGAAAAAAACAATGTACGTAGTTACTTTTTTAAAAAAATTCCAAGATGACGAAAATAAGATTCACCTAGGTGGTTTTAACATTAATTTAAGGTAAAAAAAAAATTCGTATACGATACATAAAATAAAGAAGTGTTTGTTTATTAAGAAGTTGGTTAGTCCTTCCCCAAACTCCCCTGTTATTTCATGTTTAAAAACTATAAACTTGCTGGGTTTTTAGACACCCTTCTGAACATAGCACGCTTTCGATACGTCTGTCTTAGAGCTACAATATTGCGTCAAATCCACAAAATCGTAACGGTTTATTTATACTGTTTTTCTCCTGCCCGCTTCAAATACAATCAAAGTTAGAAATACAAGAACGACTAGGAAATAATACGTTCCAGTACAAAAATGTGATTTGTAGCGAAGATTTACAGAATGCCCGCGATTTATTCGTAACTTAATTCTTCTATAGGACAGATTTTTTTTTTTCATTTAAGGATTACTAAACTGAAGTGCTAAAAAATAAAGTTGCACTCAAGTGAGGATTGTAAAAAAAAAAAATATTGACTGACGGTTATATGTGTGTTTATTTTTAAGTAAATAAATGAGCAAGGTGTCTTTACTGGTTCTTAAATCTTAATTCTTAAATCTTAAATGGTTCTGTCATCATGAGGTAGGTGACTGATGGAAACAATATATTTTTCACCCAAGACTCAATTTCATATAAATTTTATTAATCTTGTAGATATTTTAATAGAATATTCATATAGAATTTTAATAGATTTTCAGTTTCAACAAACCAAATCCTCGTTTAACCATGGACTAATAATTATTAGACGTGAAAACTGTGAACCTAATTGCGGAACCTAGTGAATGGTGAGTGTGCAATGTAGTTTCAAACTAAGGTTTTTTTTTTCATCATCGTCGATTTCACCAAAATTCTTAAATGCATAAAACTTAGTATTAGTATTGCATAAATTAAATGATTAGTGCTTAGAATCACAATTGCAATATAAATCAACAACCATGGGCTATAAATAATATGCGGCAAATTGATATATAAAAACTTAATATATTTTACTTTTCTGGATGGTGTGGGAATTTCCAGAATGCTGGAATATACTAAGCCAAATATGGACAGGAACCAGTTTTATACAGATTTCCATGGACTGTTTTTTAGAAACTTCAGACTTAACAGGATTCCCTCTTTTCATTAAATTGTACTTTATATATTCCAACATAATTAAAGCTATTGAGTTTCATATAAAATAATAGTAAATAATCTCAAATTTACATTATGTATTGTCAATCTATGTTAATAAATTCTATTAAACTACGCATGAATAACCGAAGGTGACAGTCCAATTTCGGATTTTTATATGTAAACTCTACTATTTAATTGAAACTGAAATCGGGTTAAAACAAACCAATTCTTCTATAAGCAAGAAGAAACACTAAATAATAATATTAAATATTGTATGACACAATCAGTGATGTTCTCCTTGTTTAAATTATAAATAGGGCGTCCTTCACACAATCTAGCAAGTGACCTGTGAAAATTCTTAAGACATCTCTAGATAAACATTATTTTTAAAAGATTGGGTTTTAATATTTAGCATATGAAAACAATATTACAATTATTATTATTATTATTATTATTATTATTATTACTGCAATAGATGTACTGAAATCGACCATGTAAGTACTTTATGTAACTATTTCTTTAATTATTCGCCAAAGAGCAAATATACTAGCAGTATCGCGATTCGAACCCAGGACCTCTCCAATATAGACATAATCTTTAGCAACTGAGGTGGTCGGCATCAATTTAAATTTACCAATATCTCGCCAGGGGCAGTAAGCAATGTGATCCCTAACTTGCAAGTTTACCTGTATTACAACACTGTATTTTATATGGCTTTTTTTATACAGTTCAATTTTCGATGATAATTAATTTGGCTAGTGGTCGAACTCACCCCTATAAATTTAATCAATAAATAAAATCATAACATGATGGATATGTCATAATCATGTCGATTTATGTCTTGAATATTTGTTTGATTGCTGAAGTTATTTATTTAAATATTGTACAAATAATTTTGGTGATTTCATTCACGTGTATTCATTATTTAGATGGTTAACATAAATTTATCTATAATATAGTCATTATAATAGTTAATTTTTTAGTTGATAATATTATTTCCTGCCTTTTTTTCTTTTTTATTAATTGAAAATTTTAATATTGGCCTCACATGGACCATAGTCGAGTACTCAACTCCCACGCACCACCAACGGTAGGATTCCACTTTCTCTGGGAATTTTATTTCTCGGTAAAATCACCTACCAGTGCAATTGGAGGTGTTAAAATAGGGTGGCAGCGCGTAGATAGTTAACCTCCGGCTAATGTGTCCGCCTGAATTTCGCACTAGTTTTTAAAGAAAGCCGATATTATATATTAAAAAAAAACTAGACATATTTTAAATCTATATTTAAAAAAGAAATCTATGGAGGTGTTAATCAGACTGCATGAAAGTGAATATTTGGGAGCAAGCCTAGGAAAAAAAATGAATTTCAAAGGACCCTATTATGCAGCTACTATAACGGTAAAAATAATTTTAACAGCCCAATTTCTGAGAGTGTTATATTTCATGGAAATGAAATACGGTCCCCGAAACTCTGTAGGCTAAAAGTCTACTCACTGCAAAAATGGATTTCTGGAGATCAGCATCTTCTCAAATAGGAATGAAGAAACCTTATAAGTATAACAGACAGAAAATGCTAGAATAGTACTCAGGTCTACTCAGGTTGCAGATTGAGAGAGCAAGTATAGAACTGGAGTGGGTCTCCATTAAAAATCAAAGAAATCATTGTGCTTAGAATTTCTTAGAAACTAATTACAGAGCACATGCTGGAATGAGGCATGGTCTAAAATTATGCAGCAGATACTAATTATTGGAGGAACCTCATTGGGAAATCCCTACACTTTTTTCATCAAATTAGTAATTTACCAATTTTATTTTTTATAAAGATTTTTATTATTCAATAATGTATTGAGAGCCTATACATTTATAAGTTGGCCCTAGGATCAGTTGGCTCACCATTTTACCCCAATTTATTGCATTTAGTTTCTCAGATTTGTACCGACGACAATTTACTTACCAAACTTTTCTTCTCTAGAGTATAAAAAAAATACATTAATGAGGAAAAAATCATGCGTTCCGGCAGCACTAACAAGCGTACCAACTATTTGGTACTTGTTTCTTGAAAGCCTCCTTATTAAATGGTTGTGACACGTATTTTTTACCAAAAATTACTAGTTTTAATTTTACTTGTTAATCCATCTTGATCACTGAAAATCTTTTCTGTTTTTTTTAAAAAGTCAAAATTCGAATAGACGAAAAACCTATTAACGAAAGACTGAAACGACATAAAATATGCGATTTATATAGTTGGCTCCTAACACGTTATTTGTTTGACTATCTTAAAGAAATTAACTAAAATAATCTTAAATTAACGAAATAATTTTCGTAATCACCTTTAACACGTATTCAAGCATGGGAGTAAAATCAAACATTAAATCGTAGGTAGTATGTTAGCAGTTACCACCAGAAATCATAGAGAAGAGGGTGTCAATTAGTAGATACAACTGACTTTTCTCACGTTTAATTTTTTTTACATACTTCCTTCCCGTTATTATATTTTGAGCAAATCATTGTTCCAAGGTAGGGTGGACCTTCTATATATGAATGTGGAAGGGGCCCGAAAATATGTTTATTACATATCAATTGACTAACCGAGTATATTCATCAACATTGAAAAAAATCGGTCTCGTTTCTTTAAATTTTTAAACTCTTGAAGAATTTCAAGTCATCTCTTATTTAAAGGTCTAGTCATTTGTCCGCGCTTAACTATACATTAAAGAAATTTGACCAAAAAGGATTTCAAAGTCATTCTAAATTATGTGAGGCAGTAATAATCTCATGACCTACGTATTTCGAGGCAATTTTACAGATTTTTCATAAGTAAAAAATATTTCGGCTATTTTGTTGAAGTGTTCTGAATGGCTTAAAAAACCAAACGAAGCTTTTTTGATCATAAGCACGGATTGATTTTTTTCACATTTAATAATTATTTAAGAACATAGAATCGTCAATATCTACGGATAAACTTTCACTCCCTTCGTCGTTTATTTCGTTTAGATATGTTTAAAAAAAGTTCACTTTAGTTGTGATTAGTTTACCATAGCGATGTATTGTCACATCGTTTCCGAACAAAGAATATCTACAGACTGTAAAATATATACGTGACTGACCTGCTGCCAAACCGGCGAGAAGGGAGATGCAAGCGACCAGATACATGTTAGACTGCTGGGCCGGCTGTGGTGCACTTGCCTTATATCTACCGGCTCTGACGTCAACGCTGCCCCTACCACTGTCTAAAGGGTGATCCTCCACCTTCGGAACAGGGGTATGTCTGTTCGTCTCAGGTCTATGTGGGAATTGCGCAGGTCAGTGTTTCAAGCCTTCTACTATACTATACACTCAACGTGTTCCATAAGAGGCATGATAAAAACTGCCTACTATATTCTTAAGTTGAGAAAATGATTGGCAAAAATTCAACTAAGGCGAATTGTAGGCCAATATACCCTTTTTGTCTTTTAGGAATGCTGTTAACAGGAAGAACTGGGCCCTCAAACGGTGAATCAGGAATCGTAATAAGCAAAAAGGTCTCGTACTTTGCCGTATATTGAGAGGAAAGAAGTACAGGATACTCCAGTGAAAAGGTAGCTGGTTACCGCGGTTTTTGCAGAAGACAACCCTTTTGGCTCTTATTTTTGGAGTGTCGATGAGGTTTTTTAAATAATGCTTGAAAAACCTCATTACTCTGAGTAGCTTCATCGTGGGCAATCGCCTGACAGTTGACTCGGCTCGTTAAACGGAGGGCATCTACTTCTCGTTAGAATCTTGGTAGTGAGATTGAGAAATTTATTGGAGCACGTATGGTGAAAAAAAAAAAAATTGATCTATGGCTCTGAAGCCAATTCTTTGCACAGTATTTGTGGGCAAAAGCAAAACGGCCAACTTTATTTTGACCAACCAACCGGTCAACTAGAATCCCGAACTTCTCTGGATCAAGAGGAGATAGTTTGATCGGCGTCACTGACAGCACGGCTTGTATTAGAAATTGGAAAGTACTGCCCGGATCCACATGCGACAACGATTCCATCTCTTTGGAGATCGCTGCAGTGAAAGCTATGAACATGGATCTGATCGTGGCTATGTGACTGGGGGGGGGGGGGTAAATAGGCTGCCTTCTCTGCATCATTGGATGCTAGTTGATCAGGGGAGATACCCTGAGACTGATCAGCGTTTGGATGACTCGATACCGAGATTTAGGCAGATACCCGAAATACCGTGATGGGAGATACAGCAGAAGATTTCCTTCGGGGTGAAAACTCAGACAAAACACTAATCCTGTTACCATTGGTGGTGGTTGATACTTTCCTAACTGACTTTAAGATCTCTCTTCGGGAAATGGTGAGTACACAAAGAGAGAAACACAAAGTTCCACGAAACTTTCCGAAAGGTGTATAACACTAAGCGTTTTATGGTGAGTAAAAGAGGCTTACCGAAGAAGTTAGCAAGCATTAGGCATTCATTAGTTACTGCATAAGAAACATTTCTCAAGAAATAGAAGCTGGGATATTGTTATATTCTTGGATGTAATGTATCCCAAAGGCCCAATTGAAAACAACCCTAAGGAGGAAGCAACAATGCACGAAATGGTGAAGCCTCCCCTAGGGTCCAATCTAATCCTATGGAATTATAGAAAAAGAGAAATTAGTACCAAAAGAAGGGTACTAATAAGGGGCCTGCTCCTAGATCGGAGATACTTCTAGATATCTATGATGGATGCCTTGATTGAAAATACTTACCCGATCGTGGAAGATTTTAAAATGCCTAAGGAAACATCGATTTGCGACCGAGCACAGTGTGCAATTTGAGATCTCAATCGACCGCACCCAAGAGCTACAGGCCAATCATATTCCTTCCTGCCATATCCTCTCTATATGTCTCTTCATCCGCCGTAGAAATATCAGATTATACAATGCGCAGAACCCCTTGACCAATCCCATGTTCAACGCGATATTCCCGAACACTCTTCCTTCATTGATGGCAGCCGAATAGAGGACCATCAAGGTTTAAGTTTGTTTTAGGCACCTCATTGTGTAACCCAAACCATATCACCATCCTGCTACATTTGTGTAATTGTTACTGTGAAGAAATGGTCCTTCTGGGTCTTGAGCTGTGAAAATTAAGCTTCAACAGAATTATCGTGATCCTGAAGGAGGACTTTCCTGAACTTTCCAGTTGAGGATTACCCTGAAGATTCAGCCACTGTTCTCCGTCCAAGACCGAACTGGAAAGAAAAGTGGCAAGATAGTTAACCTTTGTTAAAGATTTGGACAAGAAAAGAAAGTTAAGAATAGCTACCAAAATAACCAGTTAATACCAAATTCAACTGAGCACAGTAGAAGACTATCCTCTCTTCGTGTTGAGTAACGAAATAACACACCAAGGCGTAAAGGTTCTGGGGATTACCTCTCAAGTTGAGAGAGTCACAAATACAATCACGCAAGAACGGTGATCTCCAAACGGTAGTATCGAGGGTGCTTTCCGTCGAGAATCTTGAGGTACGTGGCAGATGTTTATCTGAAAAGATCAATATGGATCAAAAAAGGAAGTTACAAAAATGGCAAGAACAGTACGCATAAAAGTCATAAATGCCGACAGCGCTGTGTCGTACGAGGATGTCTTAGTACACTACAGCTACTCCAATAGACTCAGCCTTGTGGAGTTTCTCCGCAGTATAATAAGGCAACCGGAAGGATTGGAGGCCCGCACTCCCACTTGGATCGAGGAGAAATGGAGCTCCACGGATTGTGTATGCAGTCACTGGTTCTGACAGGTCATGGATGGATGACTCCGCGGTAAGCCTTACAAGGAGGGGAGGATATAAGCCGCCCTCACTGTAGAAACGAAAACTTTGGGGAATACATCGTGCTCACCTGTTCTGCCATGGAATATGCCAGACCAAAACTCTTACGAAAAACAGGAGGACTCTGGAGTATTTTGGGACCTGCCTGCGTTGGTGGATAACATGGAAAAATTCAGGTCATTTCTCCTCTCTTTCCACAAATTCAAGATATTTGGGTTCATTTTAATATATTTAGGAGAGCATAAGACAGCTCAAGAGTGACTGAAAGAGGCAGGCGAAGAGAATGTCATGGAGTACGCATTGTTGACAGCTACCATAGATTTCGTGCCCATTATGTGTATGCGGGTGTAAGTTACAACAGCATTCTTGATGAAGAATAAAAATAAAATTTCGAGTGTTGGATGCAGTTTTAAATAACTGCAAAACTTCGATCTGCTTAGTTTACTTATCCGGCCAATCTCATTCTTTTTGCAACGAATTAGGGCGTGGATGAGCTCACGAAATATTCTCCATTTAACCGCTGGAAAATCTCTCATGGGTTTTTGAACCCGCTTCAAATGAGGTTCTGATTATTTTTATATATGCACTTATGGCCAATCTCAAGGCTATCAGTACAAATACAAGAATCAGGGGACTATCAACATGGCCAAGGATATAGTGGTGGCTAAGGCTATTGAATGGACTATCAATTTATGTATTAATTGTTTATAACAAATATAATAAGTTATTGATTGGCTCTGCCTTAGTACATTAGTTCATTTATGTGAAAATACCGACTGCACACTGATCTATTGATCTGTGATATAATGTGGCCTATCGACCGTCAGTCATATTCCAGTGGTTATAAAGGGTCCGGGGCAGATGGTTTATGGGACTGAGGTTGGTTTGGTATAAAGCGGATCACTCGAAGCAGGGTAGTTCTTGCAAGAGCAGGAGTACGGCTGATGGAATAGGGTGAATTAGGTAAAGTTAGGGTTAGACCCACTAAATGTAAGTATGATAACAATGATGAATTACGATTTCTTTGCATTCGGTTGAATGTGTTGGCCCTTCGTCTTACTTAGTTGATGATGCTTGAGGCTCTAAAGTCTAGTTGACCGACACCTCTTGAACGATGAGAGGCCATCAGTGGTGAGTCATAAATGGTTAAGGGCTCTGTCGAATGAGGCAGTCCCTAAAGTCCTGCTCATTGGAAGATTGCTTTTAGAAAAGTTCTCAACAAAATTTTTACTCATGGTATCCCATTTTGGGGATTCGAAAATGATGGGGAAGTTACCGTTGATGCAGAAAGGTGCTGAGGAAAGACGTGTCACCAAAAAAAATTCCTTCCACTCTATTCAATTCGGTTGAGCCTTTTCTCGAGGTTCTCGAGCATTTTGTATTTGGTCTTCATTTTTTTATTTATATTGATTGATGGCAATTTTCAAAAAGCTGTCAAGCACCAAAACATCGCTGTGCTCGAAATTTAGATTCCGTTTTAGGAAATGGGGGTAGAATTCGCCTCCATGCACAGGAACACCCAGCCTAGTGGCAACCCTGCGGATTTCACTCAAGCCACGCCATCTGGAGCCAAACAGAAACAGCGTCGTGTAACCGAAAAAATACAAAACAAAAACACGAATCGCCGTTACGAGTTCAGTAACGTTTGAGGTGGAGAGATCACCTTGTGTTTCTACTCCAGCCACGATCCACAACCGTCACAGTGAGCCGGCTAGGCATTCTCAATTAATTCTTAGGTCGTAGATTCGCATGCAATTAATGTATTTTAATAAAACTAATTAATTTTTAGAGTGTATAAACTTTGAATAATATTTACGAACACCAAAATTATTAAAAATATTAAACATAAGTGTAAAAAATGTCCATACCTATATAATATAATATTATTTACCTTAAATCATTGTACTTCACTAAATAGAAACCCCCAAAGTCCCGAATTTTAAATTTTTGGGAATTTAAAAAAAATTGTACACTTCAGTAAAAGCATCTATTTTTTTTTTCCGAAATATTCCTTGAAGTAAATGGCGGTTCTCCACTTATTAATAAGGAGTAGTTTAAAATTATTTTAAACATATTATGCATTCATTTTCTTCATATTACGAATCTTCCATTCTTCCCTCTTCCCTTTGTAATGCAATGAGCGAGCTTTTTTCAGTCATCAAACTGTGTGTTTAAAAAATATGAACACAAGGGATACCTTCACTAATCGAAGGATTTATCAATCAAATATAAAAAAATCGATTTCGAATATATATATATATATATATATATATATAGGTATATATATATACGCTATGTTTAATAACATTAAAGCCCCAAAATGTCATAAGTAGTGGAATAATTAATAAATGGTATACAATCAAAATAAAGAAAATGATCATGTACCTGTATATGGGGGCATGGTTGACATGCCCCAAAACAAACAAACAATACATGTAAAACAAAGTAAAGACAAAATTTTCTTGGAAAGTATTTACGTAACATAAAACGTACAAATATGTCCGACCCGTGCGTTGATGTACAGTAGTATTTAATATGTTTCGGGATTTTATTTGGCTTTAACACTAAATCGTTTAAAATAGTACTTCGCTTAGGTACAGATGATAAGAAAATTAATAGCAATCCCATAAAATCACTTCATTATTTCTCTGAACATCAAGAACAAAGAACGATATTAAAGGTCTTGATGAATTCAATACATTTCAACCTATTATTAATTATCATTAAAATGACAATTAGGTGGAGTCAAACTTTGAGGTTTAAATATTGAGTTGAAACATGAAGCAATGCTGTGTGCAATGTGGTTCGGAGAAACCAATTGTTTTTGTATATTAATGTAAGTAAACATAATTTATTTGTAATCAAGAAAAAGTGAATACTTTTGTCACAATTATTGTTTGCATTTTTTTTCAATAATATTATTGTCGGATGCTGATCATACATTATAAAAAATATGTATTTTTATTTAATTATTTACACCCTAACCTGGCCCATCCATGGCTGGAAAATGCTACTTTGTCGGGAAATTCTTTTTATGAAAATAAAACAGATATTGAATCCAGACGAATCAAATCATGAAGCATTTACGCTAAGCACTACACTGTTTAACAGCTCAAAGATTGTGCCAATATGTGTCAATTGACTAACTTTGCATGATCAAAGTGCATTAAAAAAAGCTTTCCAAAAAAGTCTTCCATATTTCTATTTTACGTCTAATTTCCTTATAAAACAGATAAGTGAATATTTTAATAAAGATTTTCCGACCGTTTACGATTGAAACAAAGTTAGGTTCATCTGTCTTGAATAAATGCTACTTACCTTAAGGGACTCCTATACACGCCCTCTGAATACTAAACCGGTGCAGAACTGAATATAGAATCACACCGGAATAAATTAGGCACTGGGATATTTATGGGGGAAATATTATTTATTAAAGGCGTAGCTATCGCTAAGTGAAAACTTTATTGAGTATAAATTTGTTTTGCTAATGCACAGTTCTATACTTCATTTTTTTCTTATGATATAATGTGCCACATACATCAAGCGACGGATGAATTAGACTCAGTGATATAAATTGTTTATACAATTGTATGTTATTTCGTATCCTCGGTTTTTTTGTATGTAAACCGGCTTTTCTGCACTCATTCTGTAGTACATTCTGAGTACATCTGGTTGTTAAAAAAAATAAAAAAAAATTCAAACAATCTATTTATTTAGATCTATTCTTATGATTTCACTGCCATTAAATAATTTTTTCATTGGATTTGTTGTCTCGGTTGGGGGAGAGAATGAAAAATAAAGAAACAAATAACTAAATACAATTGAACCGGCCAGGGAAACAAGTATACAGTACAACTCCTTTTCTCAAAAATTTTCAGAACGACGAATATAAGATTAAGAATAATATAAAAATAAGAACAATAAATAAAATATGTAAATTTATTTGAATATTGTTACTTTATTAATTTGAAGTAAAAAAAAATTCGTAAATAATTTATAAATAAAGGTGGGGATTTAGACAGTTAATAAGTTAAGGATAAAGATTTAGAAACTCCCAGCTAAAATATTGTTTATCCCCTGACCACCCCAGTCTAAATGCTATTCTGTTTAAAAACTAGACATTTAGACAGTGTTTTTTTCTGAACAGCACTAATTATTCAGTTCATCTTTCTTAGAGCTGCATTATTGCGCCAAATCTTCACTTCTTCGATTTGTTCGACTTGAGTTGTACTGTTTTTTTCCCTGACCACTTATTAGCAAATAATTAATAAACGTATAACCAATAAATGTGACGTTATCGGGTTTCGACCCTATATAATTAACTCGTGTTCTTTGTATACTTTTTAGTCATTTTGCTGGTGACAGGAAATATTTTTTTATTTATTTTATATGGAGACTATATATATTGTGATACAATTACAATCTGCTTTATTGAGCAATAAGTAATTGTGATAAAATCATCTCATTCATACCATATTTACAATTTTCATTCACTCGCTCATTCATATCGTACAGAATTTACAAACAGTCCAGAGACCTCCACATCCACATGATTGTCACCTCCCTCGCATGCGAAAGAGGAAAATAAGTCTTGGGAAGACCCTCCACGCTCCTGCGTCAACCGTCACTGGATAAGAGCCAGCGGACAAAAACTAACTTACATCTAACAATAATAACATGGCTGACCATGAGCGCGAGCCAAAGACGCCAGGAGATGATTGGAGAAACTGGCCAATGCCAGGACTGTGTTAGGGGATTAGGGTGGTTGGATAGGTTACTATGGAATTTCATGAACTTGAAAGGGATGAGTTCAAGAATGTAGGGTCGTATATTAAGATTGTTATGAAGGGTTTTATTGCTAACGTAATAAGGGGCATTAAGTATTGCTCTCAGGACTTTTGATTGAAAGGATTGGATACGCTTGACGTTTGACTTATTTTCTGCCCCTCATAGCCTTATTTCATGCCGTGTGTCCAGATTGGTTTTAATATAACTTTGTAAATTAGTAATTTATTTTCTACTGAGAGATGGCATGTCATTTGAAGTAGTCACAGTTGAAGTGTACAGTTGTCCAAAGCGTCTGTTTAGTACTTGTCTTTTTAGCCTCGTGTGTGGGTTCCTTGTCAAGATTTTGTCGAGGTGGAAGCCTAAATACCGCACTGTCTTGGATAGAGGAGGAGGAATGGAATTTAAACAAAATAGTGGACAGGAGTTGCGGCAGAGGGTAAAGGTAATGTGGGAACGCTTTAGAAAATAATTAATGTAAAAATAAATAACAAATTAACATGATAAATAAAACGCAATGTACTTTTGATTATTAGAAGATGTTGGAATCCATTCCATGCTTGTACTAGATATTCTTGGATATTGTTCTTCAACAGCCTTAAGTGGTATTCACTGAGATGATCATGTTATATGTTAACGTAAGACATATGTACTGATAGAATATTGAGTATTTTCATACAAAATCATTGAGCAGTTTCTAATACTCATTTAATAAGTTTTTAAGGATTTTTCACGCGGAGTCCCGTATGTATCTCTGGATATCGTCTATTTACATTTCAGGTCCTTTATTTCATTTGTATATATATTTAAAAAAATAAAATTTAGTTCATAAAGATTTTTTTTTAAATCTTTAAATAATAAAAACAAAAATGTTGAGGACTGATTCGTGTATCAAATATTTGTTTTTTTATTAGTTTCAATATTCCCAGAACACAAACTGAATTTGAGAATCAGCCAAAGAAAAAAGTCAGCGATTCAATTCTAGGACTTTCTCGCCCCTACACAACATTTCCAGGGTGAAACCATTCATAGGACACTTCAATGCAGTATTTTAATTTTCCAATTAATTAGTTAATTTGCCAAAGAGAATACATCCAAAGAGAATTGGCATTTGTTCAACTGTATCTCTCTTTCTATAATTAACACTCCGAAACTTAAAATACTACCGTGAAGTGTTCTATAAATGATTTCTCTCTGGCAATCATCGCTCGTGTTCGATATGAGATAGCTCAGATGCAAGAGACTATTGACAAAATATCATTCAACAGTCAAAGTTTCGCCTGTTCAGGTATCATCAATGACTACTGTCGGGTCGTCACAAGAGGGGTGCCTGGTCACCAGCCCTGGCCCTCACTAGCCCTGGTGACAAGTGAGGATTGTTTGAGTTTATAACCTGGACAATCGTTTCATGACGGCTTTACTATCTGACTCCATTTTTTGATAGGTATGTGCCCCGACAATGCACTATGTTCAGGAGAAGAGGTACAGGGTAGGTTATAGGTAGTTTATGTGGTCTTGGAATGACGACGAATTCACACTCGGTATCTGAGGGTAGGCGAAAACCGTCCGGATCCCAAAGGCGAGTGTGAACCGGAGAGAGGCAGACTGGATTGCAATGTGAGACACTGCTGGTAAAATTTGCTGGGCCACGGCTACCGTCGCCCACGAGGGAGAGGTCTCTTCCAAGGAGGTGCTAGTTTTAGCGAGACGAAGGCAGAGATTCCCACTAGGAAGGTGTGAGGTCTGCCAAAGCCGGGTTAAAACATAGCGAAGTTAGTAGAGAGATGTAGAGGTTTTTCATAAAGAAGCAGTCGGGTTTTCAGAGTTCCAGCGGGAGCCACGAGCCAGTGAGTAGGTGCCAGGAGTTGCCAGGAGAGAATGATTTACAGGGCCTAGGGGGCCGCCTTAAGTACCCGGAAATTATTGCCCTTATCCAATAGAGGTCGAGATTGGTGTAACCAATCGGATTCGACTTCTTTGTCCTCTGGGAGGCTGGCAAGGGTTGCTTAGGGTCTGCGGTCGGTTCCCTCATCTGGTGGGGTACCTGCGACTGACAGCTGGTGACCCATCTCATGTAACTACTTGGCCCCCGCATTTGTTATTGCTTGACACATTTATAATGATTTATATTTTGTTCATGTTATTTACATTTGTCTATAATACATTTAGTTCATGTTATTTACATATTTACATTTGTTTACAATATGTATACAATAGAGTATAGGGTGATTTATCTTATGTAGTTAGCGGTCGCTACAACTACTATTCAAACAAAATTTTTTTTTTTTTCTTTGTATTGTATTTCTTTCAAACACCCAAAATTTGAATTCATCATATTCCTTTAATGTAATTGTATATATCAACAGTGTCCAACCCAAGGCATGCGTGTGCACAATGTGGCATATTTTATTTTCATATATTCTCAAAAATTTGCAAAATGAGGAAAAATATTTTTAATAACAAGCGACTATACTATCTAGAAATCATTATTGTGAAGGTGGCAGGGCATAGAGCAGTTGTGGCACACTACACCATGGGGAACCCTTGGATGTGGCACGCGTTATAAAACGGTATCACTCCTGGTATATATCATGTTTTGAAATCGTTGCCGTTTATGATGCCTGTACACGAAACATTGACTTTTAAATGATATTTTGGAGAGCCTAAAACATGATGAACTACGCATACTGCATATATACATGTGTCAATGTATCATTTTAAGCATCAATACCAATAATACAATGGAAAATAATATTAAACTGAATATGTTTTATTTACTGATCCCTGCGAGCGGGCTGACCTCTGAGCCGGATCGACCTCGGACACAAGTGTGCTGGCAGGATAGAGAGCAGGGACAGTACCCCTATCTAAACTATCCCATATGATCCATTAGCAATTCATTATTAGGCCATAGAGATAGTGAGAGAGACAGATTTGATTTTTCTAATCTTTTTTTTTAGATATAAAGTATATTTACAGCTGACTGTAGTGTGGTTATCACACAACTAAATAACTTTTGAATAGAACACTGACCGTCGAAGCAAAATAGGTGAAAATATTTATTTTTTTTATTGAGAAACAACGTTTATATCCGTTTTCAACGCCCCTCCCCCCTCCAAACAAATAAAAATAAAACAAGCTTGAATACAAATTGAGAAAATCGACAAATTTGTTTTTTTGCTCAGATTTTTCGCTAACCTTTTCCTCCGTTTTTGTTGTAAAACCAAAAACATAGTGATGACTCCAGAACATCTCCTCAAACGTAATAAAATTGGGCACTTGAGCTCTGGCCTGTTCTCCGTAAATAAATTAGAAACATAAATATAAAATAAATTTTATGACTTTTTTTTTGTTGATTTCATTCTGGTTTTTCCTACAAAATTATAAAGACGTCATACCTGATTGCTGGTTTTGTGTCATTTACCAAAGAGAAGAGATTAAGCTTACCAACGGCAGCTAACCGAATGACAGATTTGGATAAAATTTAAAAGAGTTATGAAAGTTTAAGTGGAATAAAAGACATGGACGAAAACATTTCACGTCCTGGCCCCTTTTGCTTCCGATACAGCATCAATTGATGAACCATTTGATAAACTTCACGCTGGCCTATTATATACGCTAATCTATTGTCTGTTTCTGTTTGTGAATCATTACCGTATGCCTACGTATCGCTTATGTACGTAACAAATGTTAATACACGGTCAAGTAACTTTTGCACTGTTGCTCTGAGTTGAAATTTCAACTTAAAAAATATTCCTAAATATGTGAGTACTCTTTCAACCATTAATAACCATCCCTATTAGGCGAGGAATAGGGAAGTCCTCCTACAGACTTCAGGTCCCTTGGAGCGAATCAGTCTCGATCGCTCGTTGAAGTGGCGGTTCTCCCTGCGCGAGATTTGCAATCCATTATCAGACAGTAAACCCGCTTTGTATTCTAGATCGACAAACTGATCATTTCGCGAAATAAACTCCAACTTTTTTTTTTCCATATCCCTTTGTAACAAAATGATTACAGAATTCAATATAGATTCTACAAATGAATCCATTTACAAAAGGTTATCATATTTCCTGTAGATTGGCTGCATTTTATACAATATCTCATTATTTTACATAGTGATCTACGCTTGTACAGAGGCGTAATGATTGTACAATACACATTAATTTTCTGAACATCTTTAAAGGTGTTGGGGCTTACCTTATTTATCATAGACTTACATCTAGCAATAAAAACTTTAACTAAATCTTAACCTAATTTCCCCCGTATGTTGCCATCGATGCGGGAATGGTGGTGGGGTCATAGTGTTAAACACTGGGTTTGTTAGATGCTGCAACGAGTCGAAAAACACCAAGCAACGGGTGCAGGACGGCGTTCTTTATCCTCTCGAGAGAGGTATGTCTGACCACTTTTCTCTTGATCACATTCTGAAATTTCTGGAGACTTTTAGCTGTATTTTCAGTCAAGTGAGTATAAAGTGGGGCACCGTAGAGTAGAGCTGGCCGGAGCACTTTTTTGTATATCATCTTTGAGTCGCAGCAATAAATTGAGTGAAGTTAGCAGGTGCGAAAACCCGTAAGACCGGAGTCTGTGTACGTTTTCTATTTTGTACCCATAACCCAAAATTAAACAAAAAAAAAAAATGTCTCTACCTACATGGCTGAACGAAGTGTCAATGTATTAATAACCTGACTCTGTTGGGTCTAATACACAGCAACACAAAATAAAATACTATAACTCCAAACAAATTTTTTTTTTTTTTTTTTCATAGCCCCTTTAAATTTTCAGATAACTTTATATAATTATAGATCCTCAGGTGAATCTATTCACAAATTATTTTGTATTTCCTGTAGCATCACTACATCCGACAACTTTTTTTTTTTTTTTTTTTTTTTTTCCTTCATAGCCCCTTTTAATTTACAGATAATTATATATAATTATAGATCCTCTGGCGAATCTATTTACAAATTATTTTGTATTTCCTGTAGCATCACTACATTATATACAGGTTTTGTTATTTTATAGAAATTATATAATGAATAAACAAGTATAATGATATACATTCTACATGACTTGACTGAACTGACTAATAAGGTGATGGGGCTCACCTTTTTGATCAACCTTAAAACTAACTTACATACTAATTCTTATCCTAATTTTTCCCCGACAGTCTGTTGCCATCGATGCGGGAGGGGTGGTGGGGTCATAGTGTTAAACACTGGATTTGTCAGGTGCTGCAACGAGTCAAAAAACTTAATGTGTCTCCGGCGGATGAACTCACCCACCGACGGCACACCAAGCAACGGGTGCAGGTCAGCGTTCTTCAACCTCTCGAAAGAGGTATGTCGGACCACTTTTCGCATGATTCCATTCTGGAAGTGTTGGAGACATTTAGCTGTATTGTCAGTCAAGTGGGTAAACAGCGGGGCACCGTACAGCAGAGCTGGCCGGAGGACACATTTATGTATCATCAATTTAAGACGAAGTGACAGGTTAGGTGAAGTTAGCAAGTGCGATAGCCGGTAAGACCTTTGTCGTACTTTTTCTATTTTATTACTAAAATGAGTAGAGAAATGGAGATGCCTATCCATTTTTATACCCAAATAGTGCATTGAGAAAGCTGGTGAGCTCTCTTGCCCTCCCACGCTATACGATTTTGGCAAGGATTTTTTCCCCTTTTGGAGGGAGAAGATTACGCAGTCGGTCTTCCCGGCGTTTACGCTGATATTTAACATGCCCAGTCTGTCACTGATAACGTTACAAACTGACTCGGCGTGTGTAAGAGCTCTTTGTGCACTCATGCTGCTGCTGTAAACGTCCTTCCAACAACTTGTGAACACCCTTCAATATAGGTTCCATTCAGGCATTGAAATTCTATGAGACGCTGGGTCGTCTGGCAAATACATTGGTGTATATGTCTCTATACTTAACTTACTTCGGCCAAAGCTAATACTACTGTACAAAAATATGTAATTTGAGCATTAAAATTATTTACCTTTACGTTAATAAAAAAATATAGAAGCCAATTTATTCGAACTGTTCAAGTTTGATTACTCTATTGTATTCCGCATAAGACATTTCACGATTATATAAAAAAAGGTTTTGTCACGCTAAGCCCTAAGTGACATCCGATGGCAGCGCTGGGAACAAAACAACTGTGGATTAGAGAGTGAATTTGAGAGTTTGAATGAATGGATACTAACAATAACTGCTAATTAGATAATAATATAGAAAGATTTGATCAGTTCCTCTACGTAAATAAATAGATTATATCAGTTGAATGTTGTTAGAATACAATAGTTCCAGGCTCCAATTTGTCATTGTAGAGGAATAGATTAGCTTGGTAAACATTGTATGATAGCGACAGTATTAAATGATTCGATCTGTAACGTGTTCACGTATATAGTTCCTAATGTGTGAATAGAGATTTTACAAACAATTCTGTAAAACATTAATATTGGCTCTTTCTTCTTCGATCCAAGAAATCGGGTATTTAGATTCTGTGGACTTGGAAAAGAAATGTAGTTTTTGCGGTATTTTGACATTCCTAATTATATAAAGTCAATCATATTTCAGATCAATCAGCTTATTTTGTTAAGCCTATACCAGGTTTGATCAAAAAGTAACGAGAATTTTATAATTTCGTGGGCGTTATGATTCCGATGGTAATTTTTTTTATCGTGGACTCTGAAATACGTTGAAATTTGCAGCTTTTTTCAATGTTTACTTTTTTGGCGGCAGTCACTAAGGTTATAGGTGTTTTGGTGTTCTCGACGATTTTTCGTTTACGAAAAAAATAGGTCAAAGAATTTGTATTAAATTTTGTCGAAAAAATGAATGTAGTGCAGCAAAGTTTTTAAAATGTTGACAGCGGCTTTTGGTGAAACTACCATGAGTAAAGCAAGAGTTTATGAGGGCGTTTCAAAGAGGGCCGGGAAGACGTTGAAGATGATGATCACGCTGGGCGCCCTAACACTTTAATAAACGACAACATCGAAGAAGTTAAGAAAATGATTCTGGATGATCGCAGAATTACTATTAGAGAGGTTGCTGATGAAGTTAATATATCATTTGGATCATTCCAAGGGACCAATGCTGATGTTTTGAGCTTGAAACGTGTGGCATCCAAATCGTTCCAAAATTGTTGAATTTCGACCAAAAAAAAACATTGCGTGGATATACCCAATGAATTTCTGAACGAAGTAACCAACAATCCAGAGTGTATTACTTGCATCATAAAAGGTGACGTGGCGTATAAACATGGGCACATGGGCATGACGGGGAAACCACGCACAATCTTTGCAATGGAAGCGGTCTGAAGAGCCAAGATTGATAAAAAGTTCGATCAAAAGTAAAACCGTGTTTTTTTTCGATTTCAATGGTGTAGTTCCATTCAACCATACGAGTTCCTGCCAGAAGATCGTATGGCTAATAAAGTATATTACTTGGAAGTAATATGCAATTTACATGAAGCTGTCCAACGAAAACGACCGGAATTGTGGCAAAACAATTCGTGGAAATTGCATGACGATAATACAAAAAAAAACACTGTGTGTTACCTCAGCAACCGTATTCACCGGACATGGCTCCCTGTGAGTTCTTTTTGTTCCCGCAGTTGGAAAAACCTTGAAAGGACGACGTTTTGACACCATTGATTAGATAAAACAAGAATCGCTGAAGGAATAAGATCTGTATCAAAAAGTGCACTTTGAAAAGTGCTTCTAAGATTGAAAAAAGCGCTGGCACAAGTGTATTATATCCGAGGGGGTTACTTTGAAGGGGACAAAATTTATATCGATGAATAAATAAAAAAAATTTTATTACGAAAATTCTCGTTAGTTTTTTTTTATCCAACCTCGTGTATCTTTTTTTTTTTTTTTTTATCTTTTTTTGTTTTTTTTTCCCACAGCTCTCAATTTTATAAAAAATAGGATGTGGGAAAAATAAAAGGAAAATTATTTTGGATTGATTGGTGCCTTTCACTAAGGGGAGTCCTATTTGAAGGATGTATGAGAAGGATATGGGGTGTGGGATGCCTAAAGGAGCCTAGGGGTACTAGGCATTGGTTTGTAGTCGGCCAGGTCATACCTGGTACCGCCTCTGAAGGGGGCTACACTGTGTCGGCCTAACGGCCGGGAGAGACCCACCCTGAGCAGGTAGAAGGGTGCAATGGTGTTAAAAATTCAATTTGTGTATTTTGATGGGGTTTGGTGAGCGAAGCGAGAAGGAGGTGGGAGGGACGTAGGGGTGTATTTTATTTAAAAATAAAATAGACCTACTCTACATTGAATCAATGTTTCAACACTACGTCCCTTTCTCCTCTCTCAAAGGATATTCATGTTGACCAATGATTGGTTAAGTAAATATATGCAACCAAATGTAATGATAGGCTGAAAATATGGTATAATGTTATATTTGATTTATGTTAAACGAAACTTAATGATAAATATACATATACTTGTAACTGATAATACAGAAAATGACTAAACTATAAAACAATAAGACAGCAATATGACATTAAATGTATATTAGTTCAATATGTTTATCTAAGAATAATATTTATGGTTGACTGTTGCCTTCTGTTCTTCGGAGCCCAAGGTGCAGATTACATCCAAGAGAAGTGCCCACTCTCAATCCGAAGGTGGACAAAAATCGTATCTCGTTTGAAAATTGTCCGAGAGATACCAAAATTGGGTGATTTTCGTTTTATGGAGTGTGGATTACGAATTTGAAGTTCAATAAATAGTAGAATCGAGAATCGGTTTTATTTAACAGGAAAATGATCGAATTTTTTTCACTTCAAATTCGAGATCTACAACCAAAAAAAGGCAATAACTTATTTATAATAATAGTAACTAATAATTATTACCTCCAATTGTGACCTCATGGGATCATCAATAGTTTTCTTTCTAACTCATGAGACCTAAAACTCGTATACTCATCGTATCACTCCAGATATCCCAGGTAGTCACCCTTTTGCTGGGTTTATGATCTGATAGTTCGTTAATGGTTCAAGACAAATCAACATTTAAATTATCTCCCGTTGCTGTCCACATTCTAGCTTGCATTATTCTTATATGCCCACTAAAAGTTTTCAGTACTGGTAGATAAATTGGTCGTTTCGCCCTTTTCTCTTACCAAGGTCTATTTTCCATTACAAGCTACTTCCTTTTTTAAATGTAGTTAGTTAATGTAACAATGGAGTCGAGACCTATGTTAACGAAATAGTATATCTTACCCCATGATAAAACAAATATATAAACCTAATATATTGACAGAATAACTACGAGGTTGAAACATATTTGCACATTTTAATTTACATTATTTCAAACTTTGGATAAGTAGGAGATTATCATATAACAGATAAAATAACTTGTTCAGTAGTGTTGCACGTTGCACTTAAATTAATTCAACAAAAGAAACCATGATTGGCTGGGGATTTAGAGAGTTATCTATAGCATAAGTACAATATTTACAGACAGCCCAGGGACCTCCCAAATCCACATGTTTGTGACTTGAAAAATACATGGCATATATTGTTATAATATAAGTTTTAAAATCAATCACAATAATAAAACTCATTTCTGACCAACTGCCTCTGTAAAAATGTTATTAACTGACAAAAGTTGACAAAGAAAATGATTGACGATTGTAAAGATAAATTGTTATTTCCCAGCTTAGTAATATCTGGCATGGATATCAGCCAAGAGCAGGAGTTATGTGGTGGATTCGAATTTGGGAGCCCATAGAATTTGTTGGCGAACATAGATTTTATTATGTAGCTGATGAATGAGCAGATGGGGTAATTTATATTAGAGTCAGTAACTTTGGTGGCGTGTCTACGTAACACATTTACCCGTGTTATAACGTTAGGCTAACTCAAATATATGTGACAGAGGCAGTCTCAATGAAAATTATGTCAGTCTGCAAGGTGCATTCAAACGTTTTTCAATATTAGTTATTGCGTACAATTATAATTTTTCATCGCCAAAAGTGAATTGATACAAAAATGCTCCCAAATAACGATGCGAAATGTTGGAAGTAGCGTGCCTTAAAACTTGTAATAGCACAGGAAATTCTAACGTGTTTATTATTTCGTTAGATGCACAGTTATGCGTGCATATTTGCGTTGCGAAGAAATGTTGAGTTTACTAAAAAAAACAAATTGCGTGATTACCAAAAATAACACTGTTTTACGCACTTACCCTTCTTCCTCTATCTTATATAAGTGATGTAAGTGTAATGAAATTGAACAAGGAGTTTAAAACCAGAGAGTCCTCAGTTTTAGTGGTCATTTTGCGAGGAAGTTAAAACACACACGATGAACACATACGAAGACTTACCTGCTTACACACTTGCCGACTTCCCCCAATTTATCTCTGAGCCTCAAGCTTACGATTTATAAGAGCATTCTCAGGCCTGCTCTGCTGTACGGTGCTTTTAGTCCTCTGACTGAATTGAGAGTAAAGCTACTCCAACAATTTCAAAATGTGGTACTCATGAAAGTGGTCCGACATACTACATTCCAGCAGCGGAGAAACAGTGAACTCTACGAAGATTTTGAGCAGCCTACGGTGGATGAATTCATTCGCCGAACAAATTCTTTGATTCGCTGCAATACATGAACAACCCCGCTCCGTTTCCCCATTGATGGCAGAAGGCAGTTGAGGCAGGAAAGCTCTAGTTTTAATTTAGTATGTAAGATTAGTTTTAAGTTCCTAATGTAGTCCGAAGGTGAGCCCCATCACCTTGTACCATTTTTCATTTAATAACTTTTAACATTAATCAAAATAGTAATTGTTTCAGAAACTCCTTAAAATGCATAGATGCAGTAAAAGGAGCCACTCACAGTTCATTTATATAATTGTATATTAATTAAATCTTTAAAATATTAACTATAGGGGCTAAGAAAAAAAGCTTGAGCTATATCAAGAAAGGCTGCAGTGCAATACTGTTTGGTTTCAAGGACTGACGAGATGCGATCAACAACGCGAAGGCCTTGTTGAGTAGTGGAATGTCACTGACGGAAACCAAACTGGTGTGTAGGAAAAAGGTTTTTGGATTCAATAATTGGAAGTAGACGTTTTAATAGAAGTTTCTCAAATATTTTTGAGAGGATAGGGAGTAGGCTAATTGGACGGTAAGGTGAGGCGTCATTGGGTGGCTTACCGGGTTTGTCGATTAGGACAATAATGGAAGGTTTCCAAAGGAGAGGAAAGTGCGTCGTTCGGATAATGCAATTATATATGTAGGTTAGGAAGATTATGGCTTTAGGAGGAAGTTGTTTGAGAATTTGAGGAGTAAGGAGATCAATATCCAGGGTATTTTCAGTAAGGTAAGTTTTTTAGTAGGTATTTGACCTCAGAGGGATTAACGGCTTTTGGTGGATGTGAGAGAGGAATAGGTGAAGGGAGGAACTCTTCAACAGTTGTGCTGTGAGTATGGTTTTTATGAGAAAGGTGAGGTGTGAAAGTATGGGTAAGATGCAGAGCAAATTTCTCCGACCTATCCCACCCCGAAGCCGCTCAGGACCTATCATCACGACGGAGTGGGTGTGAAACAGGACGATACTTTAGGAATTTTTTAAATACGTTCCACAGGGAGTTATCCCTGGTTGACAGAGAGGAGAGGTGGGATTTGAAGGAATCGGAACGGAAGGATGCCAATAGCCGCTTTACCAATCTGCAGTACTGATTGTACGAGAGGGCATCAGCAGGATTCCGGGATCTTTGCCACACTGTTCTGGACAGGCGTTTGGATTGGATTAGATCTTTGAGATGCTGAGGTAAACGATTATGATTGTGGATTTTTGGGAGACGATGCCTCCCAAGCCAACCTCTGGATCAGAGTAGTGAAAGAATGCACTGCATCGTTTAGGTCTTGGGATGTTTTCAGAAACAATTTGAGGTCTACGAAATCTGTAAGAAGCTGACGGAAGTGTTCCCAGTCAACTGGGCCCCTAATGAATGAAGAAGGAGGAGGTTTGTGAATTGGTCTTTGGGAAATGGTTAATAATAAAGGACTATGATCGGAGGAGAGGTCATCGAGGCGCGTGAGTGAATAGTTTACTAAACTACTCGTAAGTCTTGTTTCAGTAATAAGAGCTACGTCGATGTTCTTGTCGTGGAGTAGTGCTGTCAGTTCGTTAGTGTGGGTGCGAACACCATTCGCATTCCAAAGGAGAATGGATAAGGAGTCCGAAGGATTCACTTATGGATTTTGTTTAACGGGGTAAGGTAGGAGAAATGTGTCGTTGAGGATGGGGTTGTGTTTGCTGGTTGACGGAATGCTGGGGAAGAGGATCATGCGGTCAAGTAGTGGGCAGTTCCTGTTACTACTCTCTTTTCTTGAACCACATCAGCAAAAGAGACTGAAGGCCTCAAATTTCTGGCTAGGCCGCTTCTTGTTGCTAGTTTCTCCTCTTCTGGCCGACGACATTGTTCGCTCCTGGACTTCAGCCGTTGTAGTTGGTCGGATGGCCTTGCCGGCAGAGCATGCATGCAGCAGGCGACTTCAGGGGCTTTATGCACAATTCATGTCCACTGCACTTTACACACCTGGGAGGGTGGTGGCAGTACGATTTCGTGTGCCCATATGCACGGCAATTACGGCATTGGATGATGTCACGTTTGGGGTAAGGTTTTTCGATTTTTACTCTTGTGTAATACAGGTGGGTAAGCTCGTAGATTTTTCTACTCCTGCTGTTCGCTCTAAATCGAGAAAGAACAAAAGTAGCGGTGTTTTCATCGCTTCGTCTTGTTGCCTATCCTCACGGAGCTCGTTCGTTATTTCGCAAACTTTGAATCCCAGAGCCGAGAGTTCGTCTTCAATTTCATCAGCTGGTGTAGTCGGATGCAGATTTCTGATCACTACTCGTAGCGATCTTTCCTGCTTTAACTGGTAATTATGGAAGTCGGCTTAAGTTTCTTCCAAATACTTAATAATGTCCCGATAAGTATGGGGAATGTCCGGAGAAATTTTCGTATCCCGAGACCGATTGAGGCACTTATATTTTCCCATACCTACAATTTTACTCATGTGTGAGCATAGCAATTTGAAATTTCTTACAAATATCGCAGGCGGCTTGAGATGTGTGGGTGTTTTGACAACTTCCATGTCGTTAGGTTGGCTATTTCTCAGAACTTCAAAGCTGTTAGGCGTGAAGAACGGAGATTCGTCAACTGTACTTCTTTTGAAGTGCTGGCCTGTGATGGTAGCTCTCCCATCGAGCTGGCGGCAGATGAATTTATTGGAGGAATGTTTCTATTTGATCTTCTTGTCTTTCACTTAATGGTCGGAGTTAAGGATTAATAGTCGGAGTTGGCCCTAAAGACATTGATATTTTTTTTTAATTTCAGACAAAAGCTGCTGATAAAATCTCATTGTACATTATTCTAAATATTTATTATTTTATAAATTAATTTTATTTTAAATAAAAAATAGGTTCTCTTGGGGAGAATCGTACTCACTAAATTTACACAGGAGAAGTAGACCGTGACGCTTGGCTAATACTGCCTTAAACACGTTGTTGTCTACTACGTGTTCTTATCTATAATCCACGAGAACCACGAACGAGCAGGGACTGGCCAATATGGCCGACTTCTCTCTGTGTTACAATCTAAAACACACACTGAGAGAGTATGTTAAGTAATTACTCACTTATTGAGGGCTTCCTCGTCAACAGCTCACATAAATTGCCAGTTGAGACAGTTTTAAAACGTAATGAGAGTCTATGAACTGTAGTAATTGTTCTTAATATGAAGAGCTGAAGTAGACGGGTATTATAATTATGGCGCATGCGCAGAAAAACCATAGCATAAGTAGATTTATTTTTAAAACCTAGAGGTGCAGAATACCTAAAATGAATAAGTTAATAAAGTTATTAAATGTTGAAAAAAAAATTATCTTTTGAAAATCTGTTTACATCAATAATTCATAACTCGATTCATGCATGAATGTATGAAGGAAAAGTTAAAGTCAGGAGTATGACTGTATTTTAAATAAATACGATAATGGGGTGTAAACAACCCATGATCCTATATGTGTAGGATTGTCGGAATAATAAAAGTTAGTCTTTCTCTTGAGTTCAAGTGAGCCAGTTCGTTTCCCTCTTTCTCTTTTTATCAAATCTTTACCGCCGGGGATTAACTGGTGCCGAAACCTGGGATTCTCGTACGGCGGTGAAGAAATCGACTGGTTTTTTTCTCCCTCGTTTTGACCGAATGATAAGTTAATATATAGTTTGCTAAATTAATTTTAATAGTATAATGCCTGAGGGAGTATTGCGACCCGCTGTGTTGAACGCAGCAGCAGACATACCGCAATTACCGCTAACAACTATGGCAGCGGCCCATCCGACTTCTTTTGCTTGGATGAAGATACAAGCGATAACGGCTCAGGACCTGAGAAAAGGGCTGAAGACTTAATAACACAAGGAGACGCCGAAGCGTTGAGAGTGGAAGAGAATATCGTGGCGGACTGGCTATCCCGGGCGATGACAGTCAACGCAATCGAGTAGGACAACTGGGAATCATTTCGGGATATCCGGCAGTTCTTGCAGGACTGGACGCCAGAGAGGGAAGGTGATCATCGGGAACTAAGGCCTGCAGATGAGGAACAGTCGGCAGGAGAAGGGAGTTCGATAGACGACAGGCCTACGGATATGGAAGAGCGTGAGGAAATCATCAATGACAAGCGCCACCAGATAGTTTAGAAGACGAACACCTCGGGGGTGATGGAGATCGCACACGGGGGCTATGGACGATCCACAACTATTACCATCTGGTCGGAGCCAGTAAGGAAGGTTGACGAAATTTTGCGTGTCCTAAAAGACGCTTCCAAACCAGGGAACCCACTATTTGTACGTGGGAAACGCGAACATATAGGAGTAGATCAAGTGGCTGTGGCGGGCGGAACAGAACGGGGTGGATAGAGCGTTTGTGCGGTGTACCCTGATGGTGGAAACAATCATGGATAAGGGAGCACAGAAGGATATAACGCTGACGTGCCACCAGGGGAAGACAAATCATAGGGAGGAACATGAGACGGCTCAGGCGTCGAAGCGTAGGCACTTCTGGTGGGGGTTGAAGAAGACAATCCAGGATGTGCTAGGGGCAAGCGAGGTTTTCCACCGTACTAAATACGATCGACATACACCGACAGGGTTACAGGAAGAGACCCCCACGGTGCAAACACCGCCGAGCGATCTTCAAGTCGATATTTTCACCTGGAAGTGACACAAATGGGTCACCGTGATTGACATGTTTAGGAAAGCAGCCATGGCATACCCCGTCCGGGAAAAGTCTTCTGAGGCGGCGTTAGGAGCGCTAAGGAGGTGGTTCCAGTTCTACGGAGTCCCTGATCGGATCGCGTCAGATGGTGGGAGAGAATTCGACAACGCCGACGTGAGAAAGAAAATGAAAGCATTGGACGTAGTGTGGCATGTCAATACCCCAGGGCATCCAAAGAGCGTCTCCACAGCACCTTGGGGGACCATCTCCGGGTCTACCATGCTGATCTTGGGGCCGGAGGCGGCAATGCCTATGGTGTTAATGGCATACAACCACTCCATCCACACGGTCACAGGGTTCTCACACTTCGAAATCCTTTTTGGCCTTCGCGCCCGTTGCAGAGACGCCAGTGGGACGGCGACAGGTGACGAGATGTCTGCACAGCTCGTAAGTAACCGCGTGGCGTTGGGGAAACTGTGGGGGAAGGTTTACGAGCGTATTACAGCGGAAAAGACTAGGAGGGTAGCGAGGGAGAATGTGGGTGCCCAACCGATTGTTAGGCGTGTCACGATAGGGGCCACAGTTTACCGGAAGATTGTATCCAATCAGAGCAAAGAGTTGTCCCGGTATGAGGGTCCCTTTAGGGTGATCGCGAATCGCGAGCACAATCTAGTGACCGTAAAAAGTGTTCACGGGCCCAGGAAGCGTAGGACTGTACATATAGACCAGTTAAAGCTTCCAGCGGGGAAGCCTTCCGAATAGCAATCTACCTGTAGTATCCTCGCCCCTGCACACACCTCAGTTCGGACCAGACTTTGGTCTTTCTTTAGGTATTATTATATTAGTTTCTTAGGCCTGTAAGGTTTTGTTTAATTGTTTCCTGTGAGTACGGAATCATTATGTTTTATAGTTATCTTAGTCATTCTAGTTATAAGTTTTATGTTATCATTATGTTTTTTTTTAAAGTTCCCGATGGATGGTTGGAAACTGGCAGGGGGGAGTTAAAGTCAGGAGTATGACATGTAGTATGGGGTGTAAACAACCCATGATCCTATATGTGTAGGATTGTTGGAATAATAAAAGTTAGTCTTTCTCTTGAGTTGAAGTGTGTCATATCGTTTCCCTCTTTCTCTTTTTATCAAATCTTTACCGCCGGAGAATAACTTTTATATACTCGAGTATATCGTCTCCTGATTCTGATTGAATAATTTTCACTAATATTCCTATTCAAAAGCAGTATTTGTATTATATAATTGCAAAATAAAATATTTTACTAAATATTAAAATTAGTTATTCAAAAATCATTATTTATAAAATGGACATTTGCTTATCCAGCATTGATAATTGTGTTTCAAGAGCTCGCTCCTAACTGATTTTAAATTATATTTAAATAAAATAGGTGTGACTGTTGATTGATACCTTGTTTGTGAATTTTTCTCCATGGCCACAGGTGTTTTAAGTAGATGTAATTTAAAATATTTGTTTTAGCAACTATAGTCCATCACCAATTCGCAGGGTAAAAATAAAGATTTTTACTTAAATCGTAAATCGAGAGATAAAACAAATTTTCGCTAATCTATGGCATAAGAAAAAATATGTCTCAATTTCAACCCTACCTACATGACTATTATTTTTTTTTCTGACGCCAAGACATCAAGATTTGGAGCCTTAAAACTATACTATATCACTATTGCGAATATTGAACGAGGTGTTCGCCTGTGGAAAAGGCCGTGTCGAGCTTTTGATGGGCATTTTCTTGTCAGGAATGGCAAGTGAAGGTCAAGCAAGCTCTGCCTTTAAGTACGAGCTCTTGACGAACAATGCATTATTCATAATGGGCGCATTCGAATATGAGCATCACCGCAGACGTTTATATTAATATTAGCTAGTGCTAAGCGAATGAAGCATTTCTATTGATAGCGCTAAAATCTTTATTCTTACGAATGTCTTTCCAGTACGACTGTGTCTTTAACCTTAGAGAAAAAAACACATCAGAACTGTTAATATTTCAAACGATTTCTAATAAGAATTATTATAGCTTATGTGCCGGTTAAAAGATGGCGAAACGGGGCACATTTTTTTTTACGTTCAATTTTTATAAATATACTTCCCGTTATTTTAGTTTAACCAAGAACTAATCAGCATATTTTGAGGATTTGAGGAATATCCTTTCAAAAAGGTCGTTTGAATCATTTTTTACTACCTACAACAGCGGTAGACAAACATACTCTGTCCGAATGATGGCGAACCAGAATCCTTTTTCGGACAAGGCAATTAAATTATTATGTCAAATAATGATTGTGATAATTATTGATGATAATAATGTGATGATGTAAAACATCCCATCACCAATTATTTTACCGGTGAATGAACTTTACCAAAAAGAAAATGGACAATGAAGTAGTGTTACTTTCGTTCGCTTTCGATTCTCGTAACTGGTCCATTAGTTAAACCGCCTCGGTTATTGAAAATAACTTTAATTAAATATCTTTTTCATTTCTAAAATGTCCATCGAAAAAAAAAAATCAATTTAAATTGTAGCTCAGAACAAAAGTTGAAACGTAAAAACTACGATGTAAGGGGGTAAAAAAAGACGAGGGGGTAGTGTTAAAAACAGGATTATCTTCCATATGCTATTATGAACAAACAAAATGGTACTCAATGATCTAGGAAGCAGATTATATAGTACTAAGTACCCATATGCTAATTTTTCTAAATATTAAATAAAAGGTTGTATTTTGTACGGTTTTACGAACTGGAATAATTCTTAAAAACAAATTGCATGGAAGAAATGAATGAACTTTACTAAGAAAGAGGTGTTTGATTAATTTGCTAAGAAAATGAACAATGAAGTTGTTTTACTTTCGTTCGCTCTCGATTCTCCTAACCAATCCATCAGCTGTTGGAGGATCAGCTTATTGCCTCATCATTTATTCAGACTGACCACTTTTTCCTAGAAACCCTTCGGCACCTTTCTTTGGCGATGGGAAAACGAACGTTCACAACGATAGGTTATTAATGATCGATAATTCATAATAGCGAAGAGTAGAAACAAAAACAAATATTGCTTTAAGCACTCTTAGACGGTCACGTTTGGCTGGTACAAGCCGACCACTACAGCTCCGAGGAGTCTTCGACAAAAGAAAGCCCGATCGGTCAAACAGTATGGGTAGCCGTTGCAAAGCAGTGAGCTCGCTGATATTTAGTAGAGTCGAAACAGCTCATGACACCGATTCAAGAGCCCTAAACTGAGAAACTTCACTATCAATGAGCGGTTGGGGCAAACCATTCTGGCAATGGTTGCCAGTACAATCAACATATTTCCCGCCGGGACTTTTATTTTTTTTACATAACCAAAAAATATTTTTTTTGTTTTATATACATACATTAAACCATACTCCTCGTACTGTGAACGAGCTCCATTCAAGGAGGTGTTGACTGCGTTAGATTTTTTGTTTTATGGTATGCTAACTACAAGGGTCATTTATGCCTGCACGATAAATTTCTTGATTTAAGTTTTACAGCAGTGATTTTTTTATTATTTTAATTTATATTATTATTTTACAGTGTTTGGAAAAATAATCGTTAACGCATTTTTGGGTTTATAATAGATTCCGAAAATGGTTTTTTAGTACAAATTTCAATTCATAGCAAAGATACTACAACAAAAATTGTTTAGATTTGGTGTTATTGTTAGAATATATATAACGATGATGTTAGCAAAGCCAAATAACAGTAAATCGCAGTTGATATGACGGTCGGTGTAACACGTATGGAAGGATACTCATTCACAGGGGGAAATACTCCCACATAGAACACACACATACCCACACACACACACACACACATATAGATAGATAGAGAGAGAGAGAGAGGGGGGGGAGAGAGAGAGAGAGAGAGAGAGAGAGAGGGGGGAGGAGAGAGAGAGAGAGAGGGGGGAGGAGAGAGAGAGAGAGAGAGAGAGAGAGAGTGAGAGGGAGAGAGAGGAGAGAGATAGAGAGAGAGAGAGAGAGAATACATATTTCCATTAGCGGCTAATCGTGACCACTTACAGTCGCCACCCGGCTTAAGAGATGTACCAAATAGGTACAAGTACCTAGAGTACTGGTTATATGGCTATGTCTTAAGGGTGGTACTGTTATGACCGTTTAAAAATGTCAGGAAACAGTGATCATGACGATAGAAACAAATATAGCAACTATCCAGCGGAGTCTATTACCTACGGATTGAGTTTAGATAACCCGAAACTATTAAAAAGGGTTCTCACGAATAAATCGATTTTTGAGACAAATCTAGATCATAGGCCTGCATTTTCATGCTTCGTGAAAATATGAAATGTTTTTTATTCGGTGAACGTGAATGTTCTTATTTCGTGAACGGGATTCCTCCGTAAAATTATCAAAAAAGTCCAGATAGTTTGCCCCCGAGGGCAATGTTATTTTGGAAAATTCTCCAAATCCGGAACGGAACAGTTAATATCATCCCCCCGTTTCTATATCACCCTCTCCCACATTGGTCCGGGAGAGTCTACTGTACTGTTAAGTGGACACATCATAGGTGGGCCACAAGTTCTCATTAGGTCACTAATCGACCAAACCTCAGGCCATTAGAGCAATTTGTGGTTTTGTCAAATAATGAATTTAAACGACTTTTATTTATTATAATCCATTATAGATCATAACTAACAGTTTAAATTTTGGACATTGAGCTATTCAAGAAGGGTGCTAACAACCTTCCTGATATTAATGCTCACAACACCACTTGCGGAGAATCCTACAATATAGCCTCGTACATATGCTGACAAGAGGTCACCTGTGGTATACACTCTAGTTGGTTATTTTCTCTAGAATAATTCTCTGCCAGGAGAAATTGTTGTCCTTTCTACCTAGTCAGCAGCCAGGAGCCTACTTTTAGAAATCGATTCTATGAACTATCCTATTATTGCCTACTATAGCAAATTAAAAGCAGACGGGTGGTCTTGGCTTCTGGCGGTTGGTTGCCTGTGGGAAGTTGTTGATATTCAGCAGGCAGTGTACGCAGTTGAGGCGTGGCGTGGTAATAAAATGAGGTATAGCTGAGTCGTTAGCGGCCAGATACCTTATCTCTCTGTGAAGGAACAAAAGAGGGAAGGAGAGGAAAAAGGAAAAATAGAATAAGGCCAAAAGGAAGAAAAACTCGGTCTGGGCGGGTGTGAAACCCAGTCTTGTCTGATGAAATACAAATGAAAAAAGAAATACAAACGCTTGGGTTTATCGGCCGTTGGAGTCTTGAGGGGCGGCCAGTGTTTGGGGGTTCATTCATCCCTCTCGACACCTCAGTCTCCTTTCCATTTGTTTTTATTTTATTTCCCTTTCAAAGAGGAGTGCAGATTTATTTTTCCATTCATATTCAATAAACACATTTAATCTACATGAACATATGTCGATATGTTTTTCTTCCCGATTCTGTTAGAACCACACTCCAGACGTCATTTTCTGCAATTAATATTTATGCATTTAAATTCCCAACAATGATATAGTAAGAAGAAATGAATAATGAAAAAGGAAATATGCCAGATTCGTCGAGTCCTCTTAATTTTACTTTCTTTGTGAACTGAAATTTCTGGACAACGAACTTGAAAGACGCAACAAAATCTGAACACTGATGCCAGAAACACGATGATTCAATCAGAGACCACAAAAGAAGAAATAAATTAATAATCACACAGAAATAAATAAATAAATAATTTTTAGTATATAATATACTATAATAGTTTATTATATATAAAACATTACATGCATGTGTTTTTATTATAGGTTTTGTTTAATTTTAGTTCAAATATGGTCGTAAAAATGTTTCTATTTTGGTTCTCTAATTCAGGCCAATAGAGAAGCTCTGGATACAGAGAAAAACACTTTATTTCAAAAATAAGTATCATTCCACAAATACAATGAGTTGCATAGAGATATTAGTCCCATGGAGACCGTTAGTATTAATGTACATATATAATACGTAATCAGTGATTTCATGTAATATAAAACATTACAATCTCCAACTTGTCTTATTTGGGTATAAGCCTTTTATATGGAAAGGTCTTTTCCACTGATTTATTCAAATTTTTTTTTTTTTTTTTCAACAATTTATTTAGATAAAATTACAATCTGCATTTTTATTAGGCAATAAATAATTGAGGTAAATTTTATCATTCATACCATATTTACAATTCATCATTCACTCGCTCATTCATACAATATTTACAAACGGCCCAGAGGCCCCCCAAGTCCACATGGTTGTCACCTCCCTCGCGTGCGAAGGAGGAAGTGGAGTCTTGGCAAGTCCCCCACGCTCCTACGTCAGCCGCGTCACTGGATAAGAGCCAGCAGAGGCTGACCAAGAGCGCGAGAGCCACAGACGCTCAGGACATGATTAGAGAAACTGGCCATTGCCAGGACTCCCACTAACACTTAATTATAGCAGGTCACGAGGCCACTGCCGTTTTAATCTCCGAGGAGGATTATAGGGGTGAGTGGTGCAGTGCAATGACTGTACTAGGGAATTAGGGTGGTTGGATAGGTTACTATGGAATTTTATGAACTTGGAAGGGATGAGTTCAAGAATATAGGGTGTATTCAGATCATTGTGAAGGGTTTTGTTGCTGACGTAATAAGGGGCATTTACTATTGTTCTCAGGACTTTTGATTGAAAGGATTGGATGCGTTTGATGTTCGACTTTTTTGTTGTCCCCCATAGCTCTATTCCGTATGTCCAGATTGGCTTAAGTATAACTTTGTAATAAGTAGTTTATTTTCTATTTAGAGATGGGATGTCCTTCGAAGTAGTCTGTACAGTGGTCCAAAGCGTCTGTTTATTTCTTGTCTTTTTAGCCTCGTGTGTGGGTTTCATGCCAGTCTTTTCTCGAGATGGAAGCCTAAATACCGTACTGTCTCAGACACAGGGAGAGGAATCGAATTTAAAAAGTCTGGCGGACAGGACTTGCGGCATGGGGTAAAGGTTTTGTGGAAACATTTTGCTTCATTGACCTTGATTCGCCATTGGTTGCACCAATACTCGATATGATCAAGGTGTTTTTGAAGGTTTTGGGATGCTATATCAGGGTCTGAGTGGGATGACAAGGCTGCAGTATCATCTGCAAATGTTGCCAAGAAGGTATTGGGGGTAGAGGGGACATCAGCGGTGTATAGGTTATAGAGGATGGGACCCAGGACGCTGCCCTGTGGAACTCCTGCTTTTATGGGATAGTAGTTGGAATATTCTAAACCTCAGCGGACTTGGAAGAAGCGGTTTGAAAGGTAGGACTTTAGGATTAGGAATAGGATCTGTGGTAAATATGATTTGAGCTTGTAAAGCAAACCTGCGTGCCAAACCCTGTCAAAAGCTTGAGCTATGTCCAGAAATGCAATAGTGCAATACTGTTTGGATTCAAGGGCTGAGGAAATGTGATCAACGACGCGAAGGCCTTGTTGAGTAGTGGAATGTTGTTGACGGAAGCCAAACTGGTGTATAGGAAAAAGGTTTTTGAATTCGACAATTGGAAGTAGACGTTTTAAGAGGAGTTTCTCAAATATTTTTGAGAGGATAGGGAGTAGGCTAATTGGACGGTAAGATGAGGCGTCGTTGGGTGGTTTTCCGGGTTTGGCGAATAGGACAATAATGAAGTGTTTCCAGAGGAGAGGAAAGTGCGTCGTTCGGATAATGCAATTATAGATGTAGGTTAGGAAGATTATGGCTTTAGGAGGAAGCTGTTTGAGAATTTGAGGAGTAAGAAGATCATACCCAGGGGATTTATCCACTAAGGATCCACTAATGGATTTTGTTTAACAGGGATAAGGTAGGAGACAAGATTTGTAAGAAGGGAAATGAGAGGAGTAATTAGGGTTCTGAACTCTGTAAGGAATGAGGTTAAAAGGCTGGTGAGATCCGAAGAACTTGAAGGTGGAGGAACGCGCGAGATGTGTGGCTGAGGATGGGATAGAGTTTGTGGGTTGACGGGATGGACGGAATGCTGGGAAAGGTGATCTTGTGTACAGGGGGTGGGCGGTGCCTGTGGCTGCTCTCTGTTGCGAACGGCATCGGCGAAAGAGACAGAAGGCCTAAATTTCTTGCTGGGCCGCTTCTTGTTGCTAGTTTTTCCACTTTGGCTGACGGCGTTGTCCGGTCTTCGACTTCAGCGTTCTGTAAGCCTCGCAGCCCCTGTAGTTGGCCGGATGGCTTTGCTTGCAAAGTACGCATACCGCAGGCGATTTCAGGGGCTTTTTGCACAATTCACTTTTGTGCTGACCACTGCACTTTACACATCTGGGAGGGTGGTGGCAGTAAGATTTGTGTGCCCATATGCCTGACAGTTATGTCACTTTGTCATTTGTTTTTATTGACTGGGATACTTCGTTTTTCCGAAAAGTGTATCTATCATTATTTTGGCAACCTTTATTCATTCATTCTCACCACATTGATGTACCAAGTAATCCTTTGGCCTGTGTAATGTAGAGGGTTGTACTACCGTTGTTGACCTTTTCACCGGTAAATGACTTGGGGATGAGGTGAAGCCTGCAGACCCAACACAGCATCTCCTACAGGATTTCATCCTTTTAGTTACACAGCAAATATTTCTTTGATTGAAAATGATTTAGAACCATACAGGTGATTTATCCTCCAGTTATCTATTTTTAGAAATCATATTTCGGAATAAAAGGCTATATATCCAGTTTTCTGGTTATCGTATGTTAGAACAATAACCCACTATTAAAATAGAATAACCTTGTTTGAATGGAAATCAGATATTAACGTCAATGACGTAATAACATAATCTAAATGTCACAAACTTTATCATATCATAAGGCCACAGATCTTTACACATGAGAGTTAATTGAACCCTTGGATGGCTTCGTAAAACGACCACACACTTTTTACCTTCCGGCTTTCATTCAAGACATGTTCAGCCCCCCCCCATTTGCATGGCTTTAGTAATTCATTCTTGCTCGTTTTGTTCCCTTCCTCCCACAGCTTCCACGATCTATCATCCTATAGCGGCAGAGCTATGAAACGGGATAATTATATGCATCCACACGATGCAAGCCTCTTATTGAAGACCTTGAAATCAACATGGTCTAATGTGTTCCCCTGACGTAATTCATAGTTGTTATTTTCCTTGCCCAGACGATAGGAAAAAAAAATTATAACAGATAATATTCCATGATTTTTTTTTGTTTTGTTAATTCGCCAATATTACTGTTATTAGAGTACTGAAGTATAAAATTGTTTTTAAAGTAGAATTTTTTTTTCTATTTTGTGAAGTGGAAATCTACATAATATGCAACTTTCGATTAAGCAATAAATTCAGACTTAACTAACTCCACTCAACAAATCTGTTATGAGGTCCTTACCAGACATATACTCGTACAATGCCTTACATCGTAATACTGAATTTATAGTAAGTTCAGTGCACAAATATTCTTTTATTTACAATAAGCATAATTGTTAATACTGATTGAATAATTTAATAATTGCATGCCCACAATCAAAATAATATGGTTACTACTAGTTAAATTTAAGCTTTCAATGGCCTCCACTTTTATTGAATTGTTGTGAATAATTCATTTTATAACACTTCAAAGCATACACAGTGTATTCACAGTGAGTACAGAAAGAAGGAACCTTGCGGCGGGCGTGTCGCCTGATCCCCTACCCCTTGGGGACCATCTCGCCTAGCCCTGTCCCCTAGTCTCCTTGCTGTTTTTTTCTTTCTTGTTTACTCGCTGCCTCTTCTCACCTTTCTTTCGAAATTGTTTTTGTTAGTTTTCAAGTTTGCGTAAATGTATTACTTGAATAAGTGATAGTTAAGTAAACTTATTACGTAAATGAGTGAATAAGTTGAATAATATGGATAGCTAGGTGAACAAAATCATACAAAAATTGTTGGAGTAATAATGACTGATGTTGCTTTTGAGCTTCTGTTTCTAAGTGGTCACCTTAAAAATTGTTTCACAAATCTTTCATTGCGGTTAAGATCCGTAGACGGCTGCATCAATCCTCCACAGTTTTTAGTCGAGACCAAATCCATAGTTAAATATTCGCTATTCTCGTTGTCTATGGTGATAGCCATTAAACATTCCTCACATTTGATTTTGCTCTGTAGGCTTCGTACAACGTACCCTGCAATGAATTCCACCACATCCAAGACTAAAGTAGAAACAAACTGGCTCCATTGGTTCGGGAGTGTCTTCATCTTCATGGATTTATCTTAGAACTAGAGACTCCAGCATTCTTGATTCAGGCGTAGATAAATGTATTTTATCTCCACTGCTTAATTTATTCCCAAAGCCCAATCCAAAAAGATCTATAACTAACATCACTTTCTAGTAACTGTTTATGAACAATTATTTTTTTGAACAACAAACACAAAAGCACTTGGGTTAACATTATTCCCTACAATTATTAGTACAATAATTCGTACTGTTTTACAAGTATGTCAAACATATTGCGTATACTGTTGATACAAATAAGGAACTCAATAAAACCAGTTTTCCGGGAGCAGTTGAGAATCAGTCTGCCATTTTTTTTTCTTTTAAGCATTGAATGCAATTTTCTACCTTCTCCAGCACGAGAAAAACTTCATTTTTTTCATTGATGGCTTGTTTAAAATATTTTCTTATAATACTTCTCGTATTATAATGTCGTAATGTCAAACAGATCATCAAAAACTGTAATCGATTCGATTGAACCATCACAGTATTCAAAGACAAGAATATTCTTTGCTTTACAACACTTCAAAGCATCCGCCACACAGCTAATTAGCAGTTGAGCTGGTAGCTTGACTTATTTACATTATGTAATAAGTTAAAATTTGTAAATTAGCCTAGCTTAATTTAGTTGGGAGTCATCTGCAGGGAAGAACGTTATTCATTATTAACCTCTCCAGCAGCAATTACTCATTGACTGGTGCTTGCGCTGCTACCTATGAGAGATAGCAGTAACTACCTCAGGTCACTTCCTCATTCTCTGCTAAGAGAGCAGCACCAGCGCCAGTCTAAGAGTAATTGCTGTTGGAGAGGTTTAATAATGAATTTCTTCCCTGAACAGCTAAAAAAGCTCGATCACAAAGCATCATCCCCCTGTGCCGAGTTATCCCTAGTACTATTGAACGTGTATACAGTGATCATTGAGAGACTGGGGAAACCCAATATCTCTCTCTATCAACGCGGGTAAGACTGACTTCGTGATTTTCTCATTCCAAAAGGGAAAAAGTCCACTGCCTACTACATACATTGTAGGAACGCAGCAAAACACTACAGGAAATAGCCTCGTATATCTGGGCATTAAAATGGACCGTCACCTTCGGTTAGTGGCCATATTGTGAGGAAGTTGAAACAGGCACTCACGAAGTCTTACCGGCTTACTCATTTATTGACTTCATCCAATCTATCACTGCGCCTCAAGCTCATGATCTATAAGAGTGTACTCAGGCCTGCTCTGCTGTACGGTGCACCGCTTTTTCGTCATTTGACGGAAACGACACCCCGGCGACTCCGACAATTTCAAAACGGCATACTCATGAAAGTGGTCAGACATACTATTCCAGCAGCGGAGAAACAGTGAGCTTCACGAGGTTTTTGAGCTACCTACGGTGGATGAATTCATTTACCGTAGACATCAAATTCTTCGAATCGTTGCATCACATGACAAACCCCGTATTTAGCACGATTACCCCCTCCGTTCCCCTGTCAATGGCAGAAGGCAGTCGAAGCAGAAGCCCTATAGTATTTAAGTTAGTACGTAAGTTTTAGTTTTATTGCCTGTTTGTAACCCGAAGGTGAGCACCATCTCTCAGTCCCGCCTTTTGTTTATATAATTTTAACCTTTAAAAGACTTTGTAATTTATACTCTCCTTACAATGCTATGTAGAAAATAACATTTAAAATGTTATGCAGTATAAGGAGCCACCTCCAACCAATTGGTAATATTCTTTCCAATTTGTTTTAAAAATATTTAAAAGAAGGAGCTAAGAAAAAAAACCAAATTCATCCCTCTAAAATATTAATCACAAAAAAATCATGATTGTTTTAGGATATAACTCCTCAAACGCATCTAATGCAGTAAAAGGAGCCATCCAAAGCTATTTTATATTGCTGTTCACAATTAATAGGTTTGAAAACAGTTTCGAAAATAGGGTGTTGGGTCGTCACGAGGGGGTGCCTACTAACCCTAGCTATCCTAATTTGACCCTAATTTGAGGTAATAAAATATAAAACAAATTCGTATTCAATGTATAAAATAAAATAAGAGGAGTTTGTTTACCTACACCGGATGAGGGGTTAGACGTTCTTCCCATAACTCCCGGCTACTATATTGTTTTTCCAACGATTGCCTATTTTTTCAGTTTAATGTTTAGCTTTAGTTAATTATAATATTAATTATATAATTAATAGTTTATGAATAACACACTATTCGATTCGTCTGTCATAGAGTCACAATATGGTACCTAAATCGCAAAATTGAAAAAAAAAAAATGGAGTTGTACTTTTTTCCCCTGGGCCCTTCATATACGAGGTTTGATCAAAAGGTAACGAGAATTTTTGTTTATCTTAAAAAATTTGTATTTATTCAACGATAGAAATTTCCTCCCTTCAAAGTAATCCCCCCTCAGATATAATACACTTGTGTCAGCGCTTTTTCCAATCTTCGAAGCACTTTTCAAACTCACTTTTCGATATAGATCTTAGCTCCTTCAGCGATTTTTCTTTTATCTCATCAATAGTGTCAAAACCTCACCCTTTCAAGGTTTTTTTTTCAACTGCGGGAACAAAGAGAAGTCGCAGGGAGCCATGACCGGCGAATACGGTATCTGTGGTAACACAACAGTGTTGCTTTTTGCTAAAAAAAGTACGAACAATTAGTGAGGTGTGAGCGGGAGCGTAACGTGATGCAATTTTCACGAATTGTTTTGCCACAATTCCGGTCGTTTTCGTTGGATAGCTTCATGTAAACGGCACATTACTTCCAAGGAATATACTTTATTGACCCTACGATCTTTTAGCAGGAACTCATGATGGAAATTGAAAAAAACAGTGAGAAGAACCTTCAATTTTAATCGAACTTTTTTCGGTCTTGGCTCTTTAGGCTGCTTTCATTGCAAAGACTGCGCCTTGGTTTCCACGTCATACCCATATACCCATGTTTCGTTACCTAAAGTAAAAGTAAACATTGAAAACACCTGCAAATTTCAACGTATTTCAGAGTCATTTTTACCAACATGATTAAAAAAAAAATACCATCGGAATCATGACACCCGCGAAATTATAAATTTCTCGTTAATTTTTGATCAAACCTCGTATGTATTTATTTTTACAGGAATATGTAACTGAAACTGAGAAATATGTAAAACATAAATGCATTTACTGTAAGTTCCGTGTCAAAATTTTATAACATCATATATTATTTAATAACATTTATATCCTTTTTAAATAGTTTTCCCCTAGTGTGCTTTGGTCAAGTATTTTTCTACCAGTATACTTTTCCAAGAAATAATTGAAATGAATGTTGTTAATTTTATGAAAGGCGACATCGCCATAACCAAAGCACGACACAGATCTGTATTAAAAGTTGATTCGACTGATGTCCTATCACTTGAAGATGCAGAAAGTTAATTCAAACCTCAACGTTCTTTCTTTGTTTTCTTTGTGTTTTGATGTACAAATATGCTAATTATCTTGGAAACGTTGCGAAGTCGAAATTGGTTTATGACAGCACCAACAATATAAATTCCCGAATCATTCTTGTTTTCGTTGGCAGTTTTGATATTGTTTACCAACCACTCTTTCACTTTTATTGTATAAAATCACAACTTGAATTGAAGAGACAGGCCAATAGAAATTATGAGTGTGAGGTTAAGGGATTCCTATATTTAGAAAAATAGACAAGTCTTATTCTAGTTCTTTCTAATTAGCCAAATAAATAAGGCCTCCTGTTCCGAGAATTCGACATACAGATTATCATTGGCCCAAAATTCTCATCTTCCAATTGAAAGTGTCAAATTAATTTAGATTTAATAAAAGTTTGTAGAGCTGCAAAATGTAAAAATAAGTAAGTACGGAATATTTAAAAAATATGTGATTTCTTGAAAAATGTAAAATAAAATGCCCTAGAAAGTATAGTAATCGAATGCATAGCAAATATTTTGCTCTGAGGAAAATTCGTAAATCCCAGCCCTATTCATCACATCAAATATCGAAATGAGCTACAGGTCGCTAGCTTGTTCAGAGGACTAATAAACATCAGAGCAAACGGGTAGAAGAACAGCTACATTGCCGAAAACAATACGTTCATGTACCTACCATTGCAAAATATACTTGGTTATGGATTGGTCACATTTTATGAAAATAGAAATAAGAAACCTCACTTCTCAAAGAGACATACATTTACTCCTCGGGGACAAAAACAGTGAATATTTTTTTAATTGGATTGTACGTTTGTGATCTGGTTTGTCAAATTTGTTTAACAAAAACTGATAGTTTTGCAAACAAATTTTATCGTTTCCAGTGGCCTAGAAGGTTGCTGGTTTTGTAACACAAAAAAAAAAAAACCTATTCTCTTGTTTGATGGGTACTTGAAATTTCCTGGGTTCCACCAATCAGATACAACGAAGTAATATATGGTAATACAGTTTTTGTGCTATATTTTTATAAATTATATATATTAATAAAAAACAATAATCTATATGCAATTCTATAAACAAATTATTGATTTTCAATGCAGCGATTACGTAGGCACAGGAATAATAGAAGCACGCCACTAGTGTTGCCAAATCCTAGAAGGTTTGCCGGCCATATTTGTGTAGTTTTACGATAATTGTTCCTTTTTTCTAAAGTGGTAATTTAATTTTGACATTATTTTATGTCATAATTGTGGTCATCACAGCAAGAAGTGAAAAAATATTTAATCTTTCAGATTTCACAGAGGCAAATATACGGGGAGGTAACAATATTTTCAGCACCATTCTGTCAGGATGCAAACTGCAGAAACTGAGAGTGCAGCTCAAAAAAGAGAATATGAAGGTAATTGTATTATTTATACAGTTTCAATCAATCGTAAATCTACTTCCAAGTGCCTAATAGTTTTTTTCATTATTTGGCTGAGTGCAAGTATGAACACCTGTACATTTGGTTGCTAACAATTGTAAACATCACATCTATAAAGTATAAACTGATTACTTTTTATTACTTAGTATGCATTTATATAGTTAGCAATCAGTTATTACAGGCTAGATTATATTTATGCTTCACATTATTTTGATTTCTGTGGTATGCTGGTTATGTGTTTAGTTTTTATGGATGGATTATTGATATCTGTTTGTTACCCTAAGCTCTCTTAACCTGCAAATGCTATTCTCAAAGGCTGAACGAGTGCTGTCACCTGGGCCGTGTTTGGCATACTTTTATTTAGTGTTTTATAAATTTGTGTAGTTTTTTCATTGCCTTGTTAAAATATAAATTCCTATTTAGATGGAAAGAATCTTAACTTAACTGATGGTTTGAGGGGATGTATTTATTGGGTTATCAGGTCAGGTTAATTAAACAAACTTGTTAGATTTTCTTCAACCTAAGATGTTCCCCAACTAATACATCCACTCAAATATAAATTCATGGCTAACTTCGAACCGTCAGTTTATTATTGAACACAACCGGTTTCTGCATTTTTATTAAAAATCCCCATATAATGTGTAGTGTCACAACTGATTTAATACTCATTGTTTATTTAGCTATACCATTATACACACTACTCTTAATAAATCATGTTAATAGTTAAGATGAAAATAAATTTTATTAATAGCATTTTGAAATTAAGACATGTGTGCCCATAGTATTTTTATTTACAGCACTAGTACTTCGACGGATTATATCACCATGTCAGGTGTTATCCAAATTAATGATTATAGAATGTTATATCAATTGTCTTCTAGAATTGGAACTTAACTCAGTCTAAGATGGCTGATTAGTCTCTAATATTAAAAGACAATCGATAAAACTTTTTAACCACACAACTTTCTATCTTTGGTTTAGCACCTGAGGATGATCATTTTCAGTACTGTTGCTTTAAATAAAAATGTGGGCTGACAAGTCTTTATTTTCATAATTCAACCTTTTGCCTTCCAACGTCATTGACTATTCGCTTACACCAAGTATATTTTAATAAAGATCTTTAAACATGTGAAGTATTCTATTGTTAAGAAGTAATGTGAAAGTATACATGTTGTTGAGCAAATTTATTTTAAATACTAGATCCATGTATTCTCTTAATAATTCATGGTTTATAACTTTTTTTTTAAATATACACACTGTAGGTTTATCGAGAGAGGAACGTCGCAAACGACGTAAATCTAGATGGGGTGGGGATGAAATGGAGAAATCATTCATCCTTGGTATGCCTACAGTTTTACCAACAAATTTGAGCAAAGAACAGGAGCAAGCATATATTTGTAAGTATTTCAAACACTATTTATGTTTATTTAATTAAGTGAATTATTATTTCTATTGCATAAATATATCATCTTTTATTTAAATATGCTATTATATCAAATTGACATAAGTGTATTCTTAAATTTTGTCTTGGCCTATATCTGGTAAGTTTGTACTGATTTTCATATATACTACTTAATGTTAATTCATTGATTTGCCTTAACTTAATGGTTCTTTTTTTTTTAAATATAAACTTACATACTAATGTTTTAATTGTCCCTATATGCTTGAGAAAGATATCAGATTATCTGTGGGTATTTTTACCTGTTAAATTCTGTTAGCTCCATAAAATATATTTGACATAAGTTGTAAAGCTGCAAATGTTCCATTGCCTCCTTTAACACCAAGCTATGTTGAGTTAGAAATAAAATTATTAGTGGGTATGTCAGTAGCATTAGTAGATTACTAAATTTACCATCAATTGATTACCACTTCTCATATATGTGTGACTTTATGGCATCTTGCACAAGTTTTCTGTCAATCTCTTCAGCAGTCCCTAATGTATTTCTGTCCTGGTAGCCCTGGCTTAATGGTACCCAAATATAAAAGGAGCAACCTCCTTGTCCTTAAAAACCCTGAAGGATGAAAAGTTCTGAATGATAGCTGCTGAAAAAAAAAAAAAAAAACTTATCATAATTTGTCTGTTCTTGCATCGAATGCAATGAAAAACAACCTTTGGTTTTTTAACTTTTGATAAACTCCATATTTAGTGAAATAAGGCTAAAAAGTTTCCTCTTATCAAGACGTGGCGCCAGCATTAATGGTATTTTTTATTGTCTTGTCTACCCACCAAAAGTGGCCAAAAAGAGAAGATGTGCCTATTTACTGAAGGCCTTTCTTAGGGTCAATGAAAGCCAGATAGATAGAGGCATGCTATTCGCCGTCATGCTTGATTATATTTATCCTTTTACTCTCTTTCCAATATTTGTGATAACACCTTTTTGGTGATTTTAATCAATAAGGCCCTTCTTTAACTCTGCAAGGAGTTTTCATCTACCCTAGTTTCCCTCAAAATAGGAAGCAAGAGTTCACCACCCCAATCTTTGGTATTGCTTATCGATAGGTTCTTATTTATGTATTCGGACCACTTATCAGAAGTGGGACCTGGACAATTTCTGAAAAGAACATACTATTTTATTTTACTTAGTAGTGGTAAAACATGAACGTAACCAGAATTTGGAAAGGACAAACTATTATTATTTTATTATGGGACATAACTTCCTTAAATTAAAAAAAAGTTCAAAAGAAATGTTTTTTACAAACAATAGCTTAACAAATGACAGTGACAGTGAATTTAAGTTTTAAAAAAAATATTGATTGTAATAAATGGAATTATTACTGGAAGGAAAATGTACATAAACATGAAATCAAGGGAGTACTACAATGTAAAATTATAATGGATAACCTATTAATTATTAAATTAAAAGGAAATTAAGTGGGTTTAAAAGTGCTTTTGAAAATCAGGAGTTATATAGCATGAAATATTAATAGAATTGAGCTACAGAGGGAGATCAAAAAAAGTTGCTCTATAAGAAAAGTATAAATATGGGAAGGATCTGGTGGAACGAGATGTGATAATTTGGATTGGAGAATGGGCTTTTAATTGTAATGTAGAGGAGGGATCTGAGAAGTTTTGATGAAAATCTTATGAGTACCAGGCTGATTATAATTGTTATCTTAATTTATGCTTATTTGACCTAAGTATTTTCATGACGATGTCGAGAAAAGTTCATTTGTAAATGAGATATTATTTCTACCTCAATGTAAGCTGATCCTCAGTAAAATTTATATTCTTATTTTTTTATTGTTTATGTTTTCCATTTCAACTGAAAGTTTGTTTAAAGAAGTTATACATTTCTACTGATGTTTTGATGGAATTTTGTATAACTTTTTTTTTTTTTTTACATTTTCATGGTTGTATGACATTTGGCATACAACATATAGGGACAATCCATTATAACTTAATCGCTTATTTGTGAAATTTCCAGTACAGCTGCAGATCGAGGAAGTTAGCAGGAAGCTGAGGACGGGTGATTTGGGAATTCCCGTCAACCCAGAAGAAAGGTCAATAAATAACACCCTTATACTAACTTAAAAGCCCCACAAAACAGACTATAAAAGACAAAAAAAAAAAAAAAAAAAAATTGTAGGTTTTACCAGCTCTGGTGTGTTGCGCTGGCGACTGTCTACACGTCACTGGTATCTCATTGTACGGTATTTATAATTTAGCCCGCTTGTAAGTCTTTTTAATTTCTTTTGTATTTTATTGGTTTTGCTCAGGAAAGAAGTACATTTCCTTAAGCCGAGAATATATCATTTCCTAACTTCATGTTTGTTCCGTTTAAAATTTGCCGCGTGCTTCTACATTTCTGTGTATTGGTCACTTCTTTACGTAAAATATTCAAAACTTTGCTTAATATGTCTAAGTCAGTTTGAGTTTAGTGTCGACCATTTTTTTTTTTAAGGGATATAATAATAGAGGTGACAAAAAAAAACCAAAAAAAAAACCGAGGACAACGTATAGGATGAAAAACAAAAATTGCTCATCTTCCCTTCACATCTTAACTATTTGTCGATTAATCAAGTATTTTTTTCAGTACAAGGTGCGACGACCCTGCAGTAATCTGATTCTTTTTTTAATAAACTCTTAATTATTAAGAAATTTCATTTTTATCAGTTTTTTTTTAATAATCATTTTTCAGGATAATTTCTGTTTTCTAATAATTTTATTATTGTTATGACATAACTTATGGTTTTAAAATTTTTCTTTCCAGCCAAACCGATTAATTAATTGATTAATAATAATTTCAGGTCGTCATAAATCTAGGGCTGCTTATTCTTAATAATGCTCTTATTTTTAGGTTAATTGTTATAGTTCACAATCATAATTAATTTTAGATTTAGTTTTGTTAATATTAATTAATGCAGTTTCATTTGATACTTTCACCTAGGAAAATTGTAATTATCCAATTTTTATATTGTTATTTCTTTGTGATCTTGTGGAAGTGTAACTCAACTTGAATTTTCAATTCTTCTTCAAAATACAAATTTTTTCCCTTATTTTATATTCAAAGTCTCAATTCTGGTTTGCTCCTTTGTAATTAACCATGCTATTGAATATTATGAAACAAAAATGTTATTTCAGTGATTATTATTTATTCTTTATTTGTTAATCATGATTGAATTTTGATAACTCATCATAATATTTTGTATTGTTCTCCTACAGTTCAACTAGTTTGTTTGGCCTTTCTTGGTGGAAGTATTAAATATGATAATAATAAGATTAATTACATAAATAATTGTCTAGAACATCGGTTTCTATATTTTTCTACGTAATTCTAATTTACATTAAGTGAAATCCTATTAATGTAATGTATAGTTCAGGTCATGTTCATTTTCGTTAAAATCCTTTAAGACCATTAATAATTAAATTATACTAATTATTGTTATGTAGTATTAGCTTGAAACATTTAGTGAACCGATGGTCTAGAATAGTTATGTCTATATTTATTTTTATTTTAAATCATCTTCCAGTTTTGTTTGTTTTTAATACATCATTTATCTCTCTTTTGAATCTCATAATCTCTCTGAGATTAAACCCTTTCTATAGTCATTATTTCTGGAGTCAACTATTAATCATAGGTTAGATAAGGAACTTATTTGGCTGTATCACTTAAACCTTTAATTTAGAACCATTGACAGAAAATCTTCATTTCAGCCTATTTGACTCTGGGATAATATAGTGGGTGTGGGTATCCTAGCTTTCTCTTGGTCATTGAAAAATAAATTGAAGGGAAGTCAGTTTTACTTACCAACTTTACAAAAATGATTTAGTAGCCTTAAAAGTAATATTTTTTTGCATGAAAAAGAATAAATACTGTGAAACTTTCCAAAACATACATTTTTCTTAAGTGGGCTATAATTTTGTTTTCCCTACTTCATGCCGGGTATCTTGCAGTCCTTGACAAAAAAAATCTGTTAAATGGATTTATTCATAAACAAATATGGACAGTGATTAAATTAGACAAAATTTAAGTGGACATCAGTGCAAAAAAAACCTTATTTTACACAGGGTAGATGCACAAAGGAGTAGACACGGCTAATATTTGTAACATTCTGAATACTTGAGAATGGCAGTATAGGCTGCTGAAAAGGCTTGAGAAATAAAAATAAAAACTTGTGGGAAAGCAATATTGTACGTTATTTAAGGGTAGACATTTAATGGTTTGCTTACCAATGGTGTATGGATGACCAAAAAAAAAATGTCTAAAGGGATGATATATATGTGCAGGTTCTTGAAGTTAGATACTAGAGCAGGCAGTAGATAAATCCTTCATGCAAAAAAAGACCTTAATTACATCCTTGTTACAAGAGAAGGCATCAGATCCTTCCTCACTAGACAAGTAATTGGAAAATCAATCAGACTTCTTCTGATTGGAAGAAGTTCTCCTTGTTATTCATCGCAATGATGTGTGATTGATTTGTGGAAACATATATTTTTTGTGATTGACCTTGTTTACAGATGTGATAAGTGTAGAGAGATAGGTATGTCCAAATATAAATTCATCAGGACATGGATCCATAATGACCATATTTTTTTTTTTTGCTCTTCTGCAAACTTCTAAAATAAAGATTTGCATTTTCGAGTCTCGGATAAACTATTGGTCACAGTAGCACTAACATCAATCATATGATTTGATCAGTGCTGAAGACTATAGTCAGGTCAGTGGTCCACAGAATGGATGTAGCAACATTTCTGTGTTATAAGGACAGTCCGAGGCTAAGAGATGTTTAAAACGAAGATGATTCAGAAAATCCCCAAGTGATTGTATTAAGAATGTCCATACTTTTAATAACATACTTAAAGCAAACTAGTTCATTGTATTTCAATGTAAATGTTGTAAGTTCACTGCAAATAAAATTAGCAAATAGGGTTGTTTGACTTTGAATTATTGAGTCAAACTTACTCAATATTGGAGAATTTTTTGTATTCCCAGGAGTGTTCAGTGATCGGAATAGAAGAGAATCCTTATGATCCTAGTCCATTGAGTAATGAAGATGTTCTCAGCTATTCTCTGACCAAAACTGAACTGTCACTTAATAGTCTTGTGCAATGCTGACCTTATTCCAAGACAGTAATTTGCTGAAAATATAAAGTAAATTGTGCAATCTTGTTTTGTAAAATATTTATTGAAAAACTGCTAGTACGCTTAATAGTAATGTAACTGTTGATATAGGTATATTACTGCCATTTTAAATCACTCCTTTCTGCATTATAAATTTTTTTATTAAGTACTTGACGGGTAGGCCTTAAATTATTTTTTGAATTTCTGGAAACTTTTTATGATGGGAAAAAATGTTATATTGTTTCTAACACAACTAATAACTTTATATACTTTTTATAAATTAGCAGTTACATTCATAGATGTTATGATCTATATGTTTATAGATCACCATCACCAGAGCCGATATATAGCAGCGATGGCAAACGTCTCAACACAAGAGAGTTTAGGACGAGGAAGGCTCTCGAAGAAGAGAGACACAGTCTCATTCAAAAGATGCTTAAAATAAATCCAGAGTTCAAACCTCCAGCTGACTATAAGTATGTTTATTCATTTATTTTTACCTTAATATTTATTTTATTTTTTTTATTAACTTGAAAAATTTTTTAGACCTCCAATAGTTAGGGTGAGTGACAAAGTAATGATTCCCCAAGAAGAACACCCTGACATCAATTTTGTTGGTCTTCTCATAGGGCCTAGAGGGAACACTTTAAAATGTGAGTTTTTAATTTTTGCACAATTGTTTAACTTATAATTTACTGCAAATCATTGTTTGTGGAAAAGTGTTGCACTTATGTAACCTCATAATTTTCCAAATCTACAATTTGTTTGTAAGAAGGTGTGACAATTTTCATGTAGCTTTAAAATATCATATGTGTGTGTATTATATATAATTTATATTTTTTTCAACAAAGCAATTGGATCCATTTTCCAACTGTTTATTTATTCAAAATTGCAATTGTCAGTTTTTCCCCTTTGAAAGCATGGAGCCCCGTATAGATCATGTCACTCTGTACCTCCAAGACAAAATTGGATAAGGTTGTCATCTTAGCAGATTTTAAAGCTTTGATGTTGCACATATTCTTCATTTTATAATAAAAGTCGTTACTTACATTATAATTATTAATTTATAACATATTTTTTAGGATTAAGCAAATAGCTTTAATTACCTACCTGGTATTTTATTATTATTGTAACTGAAATGAATCTGTCTGAAATTCTTCAGTTAATTTTGTTTATTTTAATTTGTGTGTTGTTATTATCACGAACTGTCAAATTTAAATACAATGTTTTGTTCAGCAATGGAAAGAGAAACTGGAGCTAAAATTATCATAAGAGGAAAAGGATCTGTGAAGGAAGGAAAAGTTGGAAGAAAGGATGGACATCCTTTACCTGGGGAGGATGAACCCCTGCATGCATATGTTACGGCCAACAACCCTGAATTTGTTAAGAAAGCCGTGGATAAGGTTAGTGGCAATGGTTATATCATTCCTTGTACAGTAGAATCCCGATAATTCGTATTGTCAAGGGACTGACAGTTTGGTAGGAATTATCGGGAGTACAAAATTAAAACCGTATTAATGCAAACATATATCTATTAAGAAGTATGTACAATGTAGTAAGGATAAAAACTATGCAATAAACACTGCTTGATACTAAACTGGACAATAAACAATACATGCAATAAAAAATATGTACATACTTATGTTCTAGATTAAATAAACACCAATCATTTGTATGAATCCGTAATTTTTTTTTGACGCAATCCTTGCAGACGGGTATTGTCAATTCCTTTGTATATTTCCTCCAACGGTACATTTGAATTCCTTGCTTGCGCGAATCACTTTTTTAAGTTCTCTTCAAGTTGTGGGTAATCACTAGTCTTGAAGCGTTTTACTTTGCTGCATGATGTCTGGGAAGTGATTTTGCTCTTGTTATTCAGGACTGATGTGATCGTGGAACAAAGGATGTTAAAACGCTTGGATACGTCAATTTGTTTAAAGCCACTGGCCCCGGCGTTTATGATTTGTTGTTTCTATTAATAGGGATGCTAACTTTTTTCGGAGCCATGGTAACGTGTCACAACCAAAACGAGACTGAACTGTAGAAACGAAAGAAAAGCTTAGTACAATTCCTATAACTGTCCCTCTCTCATCTCCTTATTTCCTCTCTGTGAAAAGAGTACAAATTACATATGGGATTTCATAGAAAACATTTATCTCGCACTCGTTCTGCTCTCTGGTCTCTCACTGTCCTCTTTCCCTTTCTTGAAACAGTACAAAATAACGAGGTTTTTAAGCTGGAAATATTATTCTAATATTTGTTATTTATTAATATTATTTTAATTATATATTTTTTCATATAATTTTTAAAAAACTTTATATTTAATAACTTTAACGTTATATCAGGGTTCTGTTAATAATTATATAGGAAACTTCTGGCAAAAGGAATATTGGTTTTATTTAAACACATTGAATAACTAAAATTGATATACAAAAATGAAATACGTACGTAATAAAGAATACTATTAAAACTAACATTAAAATGGTACCTTGTAAATTATTCGTAACTCTATACTAATACTGGCCAGTGCTTCTTGTGGATAATCTTCGTGTGGTTCGTATCAACATGCTTGTTCTAATCTGTCGCGCGTGGTTCCAGACGTCTTTGTTGTCGCATCTGGTGAAAAGTGAAAGTCAGACCTCGTGCACTATGAGGTCGTGGCGTGGGTCGGTGACTACCTGGGCTTCCTTCTCTGCCTGCCTTCTGAAGAACGAATGAGCTTTCGAACTCAGGCGGATCTTTATATTACCTACCGCTGCCTTCTTGACTTTCAACTGGTTATTTAATGCCAGTTGTTTCGGATGTTTATTACTTTGCTTAATTTAGAAGTTTATATAATAAATGTTTATATTAAATATGATATTATTTTTATTTCAATTATTAATAATTAATGTGACGACAATAAAAACATTCATACTTTCAAAGACATAAACCACGGATCGTTATTAAATTCTTCAATGCTTGCTTTTTCCGAGATTATTTAAACAAACACCATTAAAAATCATCATTTTAAAATATCACAACTATATATATTATAAGACGTTTTAAATGACCTCGAGCTTAAAAATAATACAAATTACCGAGGGGACTGAAATGCATTGTTTTTATACCACTTACGGGGATTTTCTCTGGGGACCGGCAAATTTGTACGAATTAGCCGGAAATACAAAATATCTGGATTCCACTGTATTTATTTAAGAAATTCTAAATTCATGCATTTCGCATCACTATTATTAGAACTTATCCACCAGATGAAAATACTTTCATGAGACCTTTCTTTACCAAAACTCCTACATGTTATTCCTTATTAATCTAGTTATCATTCTGGGAAGTAAGTGGGTAAGTCTAAAGAACATATTATTACGTTCTTTAAAGATATGGTAATTTTATTTTTTATTCTTTTACTTTAAATTTATTTTATTTACTATTTATTATTAGGTTCTATTAACAAAAATAATTCTGGCAAAAGGTTATATTTAATAAAAAAAAAAAAAAACTTAAATTAATTATATACAGAGGGGTCCAAAAAAATGTATCCACTGTTTAAAAGTCCATAACTTGCAAACTAATTGACGGAGTTGTCTCATTTTTGGTAGTGTAATAGTTTGTAGTTCTGGCAATCGCCATACATGCGTTGTTTTGTTTTGTCAGATGACAGTCGCCAGATAGTTAGTGTTTTATTGTTAGTTGTACCTTGTTACTCGAGTAAACATGGCTGGCGTAAGGCTTACATTTGATGAAAGGAAGTCTGTTTTAAAGTGGTATTTTAAGTACGAAAACATTAATGAGGTTCTACGGCAATGGCGAAATGTGTATCAAACAGAGCCACCGGCACGTTTAACGATTCGTCGCATTCGAGACAAATTTGAAGCCAAAGGCTGTGTTGAAGATGTACACAAACAACGACCTGTAACAGTAACAAGTCCATTTAACTCCCCTTGTGTTACAACAATTCACTCGCTCACCACAGAAGTCTGTGAGACAGTGTGCCCGTGAAACTGGAGTGAGTCGCTCAAGTGTTCGGCGAATTTTGAAGACAGCAAAGTGGAAGTGCTACATCCCAAGATTACTACACGCAATGAACGAGGACGACCCAGATCGTAGAATGGAGTACAGCGAGTAGTTTAATAACATGGTGCACAACGATGAAGAGTTTGCAGAGGTGATTGTGTGGTCTGATGAGGCACAGTTCAAACTCAATGGTAAAGTCAATCGCCACAATTGCATCTACTGGGCCGCCGAAAATTCAAATGTCCATGTAGACAAAGCCGTGAATTTGTCAGGAGTAAATGTGTGGAATGGGTTGTCTTACCGGGGCTTGATTGCGCCATTCTTCTTTGAAGGCTCAGTTACCGGGTGAGGAGTACCTTCAGAAGCTTCAAACGTCCATTTTACCTGCCATCTAAGACTTGTATGGAGACGGAAGATTTTACTTTCAACAAGATGGTGCCCCAGCCCACTACCACAATTGTGTTAAGGCTTATCTCGACGAAAATCTACCAGGAAGATGGATAGGCCCTAGAGGTACTGTAGAGTATCCACCACGTTCCCCAAACTTAACTCCTCTGGACTTTTACCTGTGGGGAACACTAAAGGACGTCGTTTATCGACAAAAGCCACGCACATTGGATGAACTTCGAGAATCCATCGTACATTCATGTGCAAATATCCAACTGAACCCGTTGCAGTCAGTAGTTTGTGCTGAAGTTCGGCGGCATCGTTTGTGTGTGGATGTTAATGGTGACCATTTCGAACACCTACAGTGATAACTTTAAGCTACACTTTCACCAAACATGAGACAACTCCGTCAATTAGTAAGCAAGTTATGGACTGTTAACCAGTGGATACATTTTTTTGGACCCCTCTGTATAAATAATTGTTTACAATTTTGCTTCTTCTTCTTCTTTTATCCTCATCAATTATTTTCAAACCAAATCGATTCTTTTTCTTTTCTTTCAATGGCTCTTCTTGGTTCTGCTAAGTTCAATACCACTAACTAAAAGAAATGTTAAAGTTTTTCTGACACACAATTTACAGCTAACATGTATCATGGCCTGATCCCAAAACTAGTAGTCTGTTATGAAGACTCACACATATACAAAGATTCGTTGGAGGCAGACTTTGATAAGTTGTTAATACACTTTGTGGTTGAGGCATCCCTACAAGTAATAAATCCTCTAATTCCAAATTATCCTCATAACCAACCCCTTTATTGTCAGTTACTTATGCTCATGTTTGCATACTCGCTAGTAGTGGGGCTCTGTTTTTGTTAGTGAATAAACGTTTAAACCATTGTTAGAAGCCTAAATATCTTTAAATTATGTCTCACTTACCCCGTACATTACAGTAATAGTTTATTTTATAAGTTCAAATAACATGATCTTAGACCTCTACATATTTCTAGTGCATAATTTTATATATATTGTTGTGATATTTTGATGTTGCTTTTGATATAAACTTGAAATTAGCGAGCGTAAAAACGACCCGTGGTTCATGGCTATGAAAGGATGAACGTTTTTGTTGCTGTTAGGCCTAATATTAATAGTTATCAAATAAATTATATCAAAAATTAAATATTTTAATATTGGATTTGTTAACTTTAAAATAAGTAAAGTTAATAATATATAAGGCAAATGGCATTGGATCATAAGAGAGCTAAAAAAACTCAAGAAGTCAGCGGAAAGGGACAAGGACGACGAGAGGGGGTAAGCACGATCATTCCATTTTGACCTGGCAACCAGAGAAGAAGGACCAGGAGTTACGATCGTCCCACGAGGGACTACGCTCGGCTATCAAGACAAAGAAAAGAGAAGAACAGCAAAGGACGCTCAACAATAGAAAAACTGGCCAGTCGCGATTAATAATAAGGTACAATTTAAGTTTTTTTTTAACATTGTAATTTTGTCACATACGTGCTTATTTGTATATTAACCAAATGAATCAGTTTGTAATTAAACAGTTTTCCTTTTGCCAGAATTCTTTTTTATATTAACAGAACCTTTATAAAACCTCAGGTTAAATTGAAATATAAACAATTAAAAGATGAAAAGCGTAATATTTGGTGCCCGTAAAACAGGTATGTGTTAATGAGGAAATCTGGTTAAAGGATTGTTTAGATAAGTGTGTCACAAAAATGGTTGTTTAATTTTGATATAAAGGTTAGGTCTAAAGTTTTAAATTTGTATTTGTGGTTAAGATTTATATTGTTGAAGTTCAGTCATGGAAAGCGTATCAAATAATGGTCAAAATTTTAGTTTAGATTAATCAAGTCGGGAGGAGAGTAAGATAAAGAAGATGTTTAGATTAATGATATAAGATAATAAACAAAATTTTGAAGAAAATAATTGCTATTTCGAAGAAAAATTTAAAGAAACTAAACAGAGTTTGTACGAAAAGTTTAAAACATTATCTAATAAAATCAATAAATTGGAGGACGAAAATAATGAAAAAAATTTAAAAAGTGGCGATAAATTGGAAATCTTTGAACAAAAATTACAAAATTCTTTCAAAGAATCTAATATTACACTTGATAAAAAAATGCATCTTTTGGAAATGGATATAAAAACAACTAGAAAAGCAAAAAACTGATTTTAAAGAAGATAACTTAGAAACCAAAAATAAACTCGTAGATCATGAACAAAAATGAATTAAAAATGATTTTGGTACATATAAATAGAAAATAATGATCAAGGTAATAAAAAGGAGAAGAAAATGGAGGATATAAAAAGTATAAAGGAACAAAATACAATTAAAATGACGAGTAACTCTAGTGAACCTAAATCGGTAATTGATTGTGATATAATACGACTAATGGATAGTCATGATAAGTTAGAGATTCAACAATTTACAAAATCTGATCCAGTAAAAATATTCAGTAATTTAAAAAATACCAAAGGTAAAAGTTTGGATTGGGATAAATTCAAATTTCATATCATTTTAGTGAAATCCCCTTTTGCAAGTTTAGTTGGAACAACATGAAAATAAATAAATGGAAAGACTATAAAAACTATTTCTGGGATGTTTTTTGGGCCATAGAATATGATTATATAAAAGAAAAGAAAAAAAAGTAGTTTTATTTTATTATTATGAAAATAATGCTAATCGGATGACACATAAAACTTGATCTATATAAAAATTTAAAATTAATTGAAAAACCTATTATAAAATAATGGCAATCAGGCACGTGTAAAAACTTGGAAAGTGAAGTTTATTGTATTGTATTTAGATGTTGGAACGTTTATTTGCACAATCAAATTTGAAAATATGTTAAAATCTATCTAAAAACTTGAAAATTAAAACCAATTGAAAAACCTTATTATAAAGTAATATCAATCAGGCACTTGTACAAAATTGGAAATTGAAGTTTATTGTATAGTATTTCGATGTTAGAATGTTTATTTGTAAAATCAAATTTGAAAATATACTAAAATCTATCCAAAAACGTGAAAATTAAAACCAATTGAAAAACCTTATTATAAAGTAATATCAATCAGGCACATGTAAAGAAATTGGAAATTGAAGTTTATTGTATAGTATTTTGATGTTAGAATGTTTATTTGTAAAATCAAATTTGAAAATATGCTAAAATTTATCCAAAAACGTGAAAATTAAAATCTATTGAAAACTAATAACAATCAAGCAATGTGAAGACTTGAAAATTAAAAAATTTATTGTAATATAATTAAATGTTAAAATGTCTGATGGTACAATTACATTTGGAAGCATGTCAAATTTTGGTGACACATTTTGGTATTGTAATTTAGTTATAAGAAAATCCAAATTGTTAAAGTGCTGAACAAGTAAAAGTAAAATCAATAGTGAAGTGAAACAAAAATTTTTTACAGACAAGCTCAAAAAAAAATTATAAATCGGAGCGGACCCGAATGTTGTGATATTTTGATGTTACTTTTGATATAAACTCGAAATTAGCGAGCGTAAAAACGACCCGTGGTTCATGGCTATGAAAGGATGAACGTTTTTGTTGCCGTTAGGCCTAATATTAATAGTTATCAAATAAATAATATCAAAAATTAAATATTTTAATATTGGATTTGTTAACCTTAAAATAAGTAAAGTTAATAATATCTAAGGTAAATGGCATTGGATCATAAGAGAGCTAAAAAAACTCAAGAAGGCAGCGGAAAGGGACAAAGACAACGAGAGGGGGTAAGCACGATCATTCCATTTTGACCTGGCAACCAGAGAAGAAGGACCAGGACCAGGAGTTACGATCGTCCCACGAGGGACTACGCTCGGCTATCAAGACAAAGAAAAGAGAAGAACAGCAAAGGACGCACAACAATAGAAAAACTGGCCAGTCGCGATTAATAATAAGGTGCAATTTAAGTTTAATTTTAACATTGTAATTTTGTCACATACGTGCTTATTTGTATATTAACCAAATGAATCAGTTTGTAAATAAACAGTTTTCCTTTTGCCAGAATTATTTTTTATATTAACAGAACCTTTATAAAACCTCTGGTTAAATTTAAATATAAACAATTAAAAGATAAAAAACGTAATAATATATTTCAAATAGTTCATGTTGACAATTGAAATTAAATATAATTTGGATAATAGTTACTATATAAATAATCAATTACAAAGAATGATTAATAATGATCGGTGGGATACTGTCTCTTTATTGTTGGTGATTATAGTGCATCTTCATTCCTGGCTTCTTAGTTCAATGCAGTCTTCACAAAAACAACTAGATGTAATCTTCTACAACTTCTCCGGCATATTTGGATAATGTCTTTCTCACCACAATATTTATAGCAGGATTCAACTGCCACTGGTCTGGTTAGTGTCATGTAGCTAACAAGGTTGCAATGGCTAATAATAATTAGAGACATGCGTTCAACTCCTGCATCTAAAATGATGAGATATCGGCAAAAATGTTTCCTGTGTTTGTACAATTTATATTTTTTACTACTTTTGGAAAACACACAAAAAAAGAAGAAACAAAATATTTTTATTTGATGACAATACATATTATGTTCACATTGTAATAACCCATTTAAAAAAAAAACACAGGTTAACCCTTTGTCTCCTATTTACAAGATATAACTAATGTAAACTTTATGTTTTAATTTATGTAATTTTTTCATTGTTATGAAATCATTGCAGATAAAGGAGATCATAAGACAAGGAGTCGAAGTCCCTGAAGGACAGAACGACCTAAGAAGAATGCAACTGCGAGAGCTAGCTTTGCTTAATGGTACGCTCCGAGAAAACGATGGACCTCGATGTTCCAACTGTGGCGCTGCAGACCACAAGTCATGGCTTGTAAGTGCTCCTTAATATTTTTTATGTTTTCTTACGTATGAGTAATAATTAAGATAACATATGCTAACTGTCAGTAAGACCTCCCCATTTCAGGGATTAGGTTTTTTGGAAAACCCAGGTAAAAACTGCAATCAGTGAAGCATATAAGAAATTAGATAGATAGTAAGATTTTCTAGTGCTACCACAAATATCAGAGCATTGAGAGCATAAATCACAACATTTATTTATAACTTGTGAAAATGAGTTACAAGAGGCATAAGACTCAACAATAATAATTTAATGACAATTTTTCCGAAAGGCTACATAAACTGCTTTTCATTTCATTAATACTGAGAAATGTAAACAAAGAACATGATATGGGGAACTATTTAGTTAAAAGAAATGTCATCTGGAATCTCAAAACTGATATTACTACAATCTAAAAGGAAGCAATCAAATATAATCCAGCTTCTAACAACATCACTAATCTATGAAGCTTCAATCCATTTCATGAAAACCTAGTTGAAAATTGCTATCAGCAGAGCATTATGGTAATTAGATAATTAAGTGATTCTGTAAAGATAAGAATGTTTAGAGCATATATCGAAACATTTATTCATAAGATCTTATAGAAATAAGTTTCAAGAGGCATACATAAGACTCTGCATTTATAGCTTAATAAGAACTCCTCCAAAAGGCTTTTCATTTCATTAATACTGAGAAATATATACAAAGAATATGATATGGGGAACTGTTTAGTTACAAGAACTGACAACTAGAACCACATAAGACCCTTAATACTAAAACTCAGTGCTCAATTGTAAAGGGAAGCAATAAAATTAATCCAGCTTCCAGAAACATCACAAATCTATGAAGCTACAGTCCATTATCTACAAATGTCGAAACTGTCAATGGCAAGGTTTAATGAAGACTTCTCTTCATACATAATTGAAACATACTTTCAATATTGTTTTTTTTATCCTAGAAATAGAAGAAAAGTTTCCTCGATTGATATTTTCCATTTAGCGGAGATAATAACTTGAGTTGATAAAGGAAGGATGGAAAGTATTTTCATCAAATTATCAATAGATAGTGTTTTGACATATAATTTTGTTAAAATTTACTTATGTCTAGTGTATCAACACTTCGTCTTTAAATAATTTTGATTAAAATATTTAAAAGAATTGATGTTGTAATCAATCATTTTTTTTGGTTTAATTTTTAAAACTAACATAAGGAACTAAGACAATACTGATATAGTAAGTTTGACATAAATTACAAGCTCTTGAAGTACTAAAGATTATTTACATTTCTTTTTGTTAAGTTCAGAATTACATTGGAGTATAGTCCAGGTTATCAGGGCTTTCAATCAAAAATACAAATAAAATGATGCTTATGTATGTGTGGAATTAAATTACACACTTAAACAATTGGCTTGTAATATGTTGTCTTAAATGTTAATGTAGCGACCGCTAACTACATAAGTTAAATCACCCTATACTCTAGTGCATATATATTGTAAGCAAAAGTAAAATAACATGAACTAAATGTATTATAATTAAATGTAAATCATTGTAAAAGGTAAGTAATAAAACGCGGAAGCCAAACAGTCATAAACCTGAAAGGGTCAGCAGCTAGCAGTCATAAACAGTCAGGTACCCACCGGCCTAAGAGCCAGGTGTCATACCACGAGTCATAAACATGAAAGGTTCACCACCTGGCAGTCATAAACTTAGCGACCCTTTTAGGCCCTCTCTACCGGTCACACGCCTCATGAGTGGTGTGCACGGGAACCGCCGCCGAAGTAGACCCTCGCAGCCTTCCAGCAGGGAGTAGGGACAATATTTAACCCAGGGCTTCTGGCCCTGGAGTCCAGTCTCTCCTCATCCGCCTCTGAGTCTATCGCGGCCTTTATTCGGTGACGTCTTACGCCAGGGCTCCTGGCCCTGGAAGTTAGTCTCTTAGACTCCTTGCTAGGCTACTCGCAGTCCCCTCGTGAGTCTTTTAGTCTCCTTGCAGACTCTCTGGCGACCTGTACCCGTGACGCTGCTTCGTTTCCGCTCGAACTCTGAAAACTTGACTTATTCTTTATGAAACCTCTGTACCTCTTCTCTTTAACATATTGCATTGTCGGGGCACATCCCTATCATAAATGGAGTCAGATATTAACGCCGTCCTGAAACGATTGTCCAGATTATTAACTCGAACAATCCGCACCTGTCACCAGGGCTAGGGTGATCAGGCACCTCCCTGGTGATGACCCGACAGTTAAGTTTTCTTTCTTGTTTTAAAATTTGAAATCTTATTACCTAAGGGGTTTTCAACTTCAATTGCCAAAGATTTTTAGGACTCAAGTGTAAATAACCCCTGCAATAATAATAATCAAACTGATCTGAATCTCCCTGCAAATATGTACTCAAAGAAAGAAATAAGGCATCTAGATTATTGGGATTATTCAAGTAACTACAATTTACTGTAATTTAAAGTATGCTTATTAATTACAGCTGTATAACATGCTGGGAATTTAATGTTTGTTGCAACTAAACTCACTCTTTATTAGTTAACATATTTTTTTGTTTTCAGTGTCCTGACAAACCAAATGTCACCCATTCAATAGTCTGTTCCACGTGTGGTGGAGCCGGCCATATAGCTAAGGACTGCCGAGCCAAGCGCCCTGGTGCCCCACCAGTGGTGAACAATAAGGAGAAGGCAAAGATTGATGAAGAAGTAAGCATAGATCATATATATGTCAATTATTATTGAAGTGTGACTAAATTGTCATCATCTGATTTTTGTTTGTCACCAGTATATGTCCTTGATGGCTGAGCTTGGTGAAGGACCTCCTCCAGACAAGTCGAACTCAATGGCAAACAACCTGCACAAGAAGATGACAACAGCTGCACCTGGAGTATTTGACAAGTCAATGGCCCCTCGGGCTCTGGCTGCACCGCCCCCTACCTCGTTGCCACCTCCATGGAGTAAACCTCTGGACAACAGTGCATCCATGCCCCCTGGCACTACTGGTGTTCCTACTCTTCCCCCTTGGCAGGTCCCTCCTCCTCCTTGGACTGCAATGCCACCTCCAGGGGCAGCTCCACCCCCATGGACACAGGCCACACCTCCACCTCCTCCCCCACCACCAGTCTTCTGGGGCTGGCAGCCTCCCACTGTACCACCTCCTCCTGGTATGCCTCCTGGAGCCCCAGGCATGCAACCAGGTATCCCAGGCATGCAGCCAGCCATTCCTGGCATGCAACCTGCTGTCCCAGGCATGCAGCCAGCCATTCCTGGCATGCAACCTGCACCTCCTGGTATGCAACCAGCTCCGCCGGGCATGCAGCAACAGTCAGGGTCCCCTGGTATGCAGCACCCAGCACCACCAGGAATGCAGCACCCAGCCCCACCAGGAATGCAGCCCTCAATTCCAGGCATGCAGCAGATGCACCCCACGACAATGCCGGGAATGATGCAACAACCTTCAGTACCTGGATTGCAAACTTCTGCTGGGAATATGATGCAGCCTCCGGCTCCAGGAATGCAGTCATCTTCCCAAAATATGCAAACATCTGCCTCTCCAAGCATGCCTGCAGCCCCTACCATACCACCACCTGGGCTACCACCCCTACCAGTTGGAAACCCACCACCAGACATGACATCTTTGTTGACTCCTCCTCCTCCTCCTCCCCCTGCGCCATAAACATCTATTTCATAACCTGTTTTACAAGTTTTTTTATGGTATGAACAGATAATTGTGTAACATTTAAGGGATATATTTTATAATATGATTTTTTTTTTTTTTTTGTAAATGTGACAGTATGCTATGAAATAGTATTTATGGTTAAACTGCTGACCTTTTATTTTATGATTTGCCTTTCTTTTATTTAATATAATGCACCAAATACTAAATTTATCACTAGACCAATAACCTTGATGCCTTTACATAATTTCTCAGTTGTCTTTTATCTTTCCTTTTGAAAATTCATCTCATTGTATTGTATTCCTTTAAATTGATGTATAATAACAAGTGCGGAATGAATAATTGGCCATATGATCCAAAAAATACTAGTTTATAGTAGATAAGTTTTTTGTATCATTTATTCATTAGATATTAACATGATAAATGTTAATCATTGAAGATGTTGAGTCCCTGCTGTGTGAAGCTTTCATCAAAGGTAGGCTGACTCCCTTTATAGGTTGCTTTATGAAGTATTATAATATAAAACCTAAGAATATTTTATTTGGCCTATCCCTGATTATCAGGGTATGCTTGCATTGTATATTCAAACCCAGTGTTAACTACTTATGCAGTATTAGTGTGGAAGTATTGAGTTATTTTTGTGCAAGCTAAGCTGCTCGAAAAATAATAGAACACAAATAGAAACTTGTTACTATATCGTAGACAAATATAGCTTTGTCAGTTCGATCAATCCATTAGAACATATTTCATACTGAATTCAGGTCTAATATTACATTTTACCTAATTGGGTATTGTACTTTAATTCGGTTTATGGGATGTAAGCCACTCCTTGTTAACAGCATGCACTGTTTCACTTATTTTCAATGAGTGTGGGCTCAATTCTTTGATGTTTCAGCAGTCAGAGAAATTATATTGTAAATAACTATGAGTAATTCTGATGCCCAGACTGGTAACTGTAAGTAATAAAAATAATTGAGTGGGAAATTGTGTTTTTGAGTTTAAACCCGTAATATAAATTAAGATTGTATGAATTAAAATTACTATTACCAAAACTTCTTTTTTGTTTGTTTTTTCCTCCTTTATTATTTTATTAAATCATTTGTCTGAAAAAGCCATGAAATTGTATTAAAGTCAGCAAACAGTTCATTTTGAACTTTTAACTGATTAAGACCAAATAATATTTGATAATTGGCTTTTCAACACAACCCAGTGATTAATTTTTTGATCTCATATATACTTTAATAACATTAGTAGTGATCATAGAAATCTAACTTGGTTCGAACATTTATTTTAGCTCACTCAGGAAAGAATTAATGTTTATGAACTTGCAGTGTTGCTGAAAATAAGTAAATTGTATTGAGTATGACATTTTTATAAATTATTGGATGAAAGTAAAGTAAAGATTGCAGAACTATAAGTATTCTGGTTGTCTATAATGTTTAAAAATATTCAGCATTTGTATTAAAATATTTATAAGATTTATCGGGGTCATATATAATAACGAAAATGACAGGTAAGACTTTTATTTTAGTTTTCAATGTCAGTTGACTATAAAATCATGAAAGTGATAAATAAATTACTTAGATTATTTGTGGACTGTAATGTTATATCTATTCCTGCTGATTTTTCCAGGAATATTTTTTGTTCTTAATAGAAAATAACTCTTTCTAGATCTTTTTCTCTTCTAAGTACAATCTGTGCAGCTGGACTGCAGTAAATGCTGACATCTGTTCTTGTTCTAGTGTTTGAAGCTCTTCTTTGAATCTATGTTTGGCCTCTTGTAAGCTGTCAATAGCGCGTTGCTTGCATTTTTCTTGACTGAAAATGATAAGTCTCATTTTATAAATGCCACCTAATCCAAAATTAAGTTAAATGGTCATTTATTATTAAGGTACCTCTGATAGCTAAGAACATACAATTCTTATAACTAAGTGATAACGAACAAAGGATGACACAGGACAAGACTGTTGACCGATAAACGGATCTATAAACACCTAAACAAAACACTAAAAATAGATATCAAAACTTAAACACATAACATTTATTTATCAATTGTCATAGATAATAGTCTATATAGAGAAACAAAAACTCCTACGACACATCCCTGTGTTATTATCATTGTGAGTAACACTGTAGTCAGACTACACATTATAGACTAACAGAAAGCTGACCACCACTTTTCCATTTTCAAACCCTATTCTCACCTGACTAATTTTCAAAATTACTGAAGTGCTTACAGTGATTGACACTCATCTACTACTGATGATTCCTCCAAAAGCTTCCAGTCCTTCATGAAATCAAACAGTTGCCCAAAGGGAAATCACCTGATTATGAGTTCATAATGATTCTACTTTCATCAGTTGTCTCAAAACGCTCTTGTGCAGTTAACTTCTCTTTATAACGCATAACACACTTTCTTATTAAATGTTCAATTTTTGCTTATCAAAATTATTTTAAAAGTTAGTAAACCTTCACACTTGCCTTCTTTTTCACTCATTAAAGCTTGTCATAGCAGGAGTGCCTTAAGGCTCAATAAATATTATCTTTACCTCTGACATACCCACAACTCCTGATTTAATTGCATGAACTATCTCAGACGATGTAGCAATACTTGCAACACACCAAGACCCAAATCAAGCTTCTATGGCACTACAAAATTACTTGGCTCAACTTAACGTATGATCTGGAAAATTACAATAAATACCTTTGTTAAATCCTTTCACATGACATTTACCCTTTGATGTGGTCACTGTCTCCTGTCATTTTCGACAACCATCCTTTGACACAAACTTACATAGTTAAATACTTGACCCTACCGAAAAAAAAAAAATGGGTCCGTTGTTGAAACTTGGTTACAATGTTGTCATGAGAATGAAGAATAAAATGAGTGCATACAAATCTCTATGGTGGAAGGTTAGGTTGGGTTTTTTTGGGGGGGGGGGATATGGGCTTTGAAATTAGTTTTAGCACAAATTAGGCAAGTCGCGCATGATTTTTTGATGCTGGATCTAATGGAAACAATGGAGATCTGAAGAGCTGCCTTCCTGACTGACAGACAATCAGGGAAGATCCACATTTAAGAAGCCTTAATTCTATACTTAGATTAAAACTTGACAGCACTAAACATAAAGAAAGTGGGTGTTGTATTCCAAGATGACCACATTAATAAAGAAGTTACATATAAGTTGAAAGGGCAGGCAACTGAGAGCTCCATTTGCACACTTTCAAAGTGATGCCTTACCTAATTTCCAATGGTCAGATGATTTGAAAGCAAGACACTTCAACTTGATAAATAGTTTATGTATAAACTAGACTAGCGAAAATGGATCCATTGGTGGAGTCCAAACAATTCTTGATTTTTTTTTTTTTTTTAAACGTTTTATCGAGATAAAATTCCAATGATTGAGCAATAAGCCATTGTGATCAATGATCTCATTCATACCACATGAAACTTTCCAAAAGAGAAAAACCCCTATTTATGACACAGTTATTTCTAATATAAAATTCCCCATACCCTCTGCCAAACTTCAACAGCTGCTGAGGAATGAGAAAAACAGTCAAGTCAGCTATATAAAATGAGTGAGAAAGAGTATAACTTTCTTTAGGGAATTTTTATCTTCTCACTTTTGTTTCAATTAGATCCAGTGTGTTTTTTGTTAAAGAATAAAAAATGTAGAAGCCCTAACAAAGTTCCAAATCAATTATGGAGGAGAACCGGCCTACTATCTTTCTAGCTCGCCTTATGGAGTCCCTTGTTCATCCTGGATATGAATTTCACATGGAAAACATATGTCTTCTTCATAAAACATTAAGTTGTGTACACGCCACAACACCTTACACCAGGGTATTTAGACTGTATAATATGAATTGCCACACCGGGGAGATAGAGATAGAAATTCGGCAGGGTTGGGACTCTATATTAAAATATATAATACAATATCTGACAACTAGCTCTAAATAAGTAAAATTAGGGTCACACTGTGTCACCACTTTCTGCCTCTGTCCTTACAGTATTTGAGAGAGTTTAGCCAAAGAGTTCATATTGGGAAGATCCTCCACCCATGCAAGTTGTGCAGTTCCCAGTTGCCTATTGGGGAGGCCCTGGGCTTATGTTGCAACTGCCAGTATATATTTTCTTTGACTATAATTGGTATTTTTGTATAATTTAGAGTAGTGTATCAAATTAAAGATCATGATGTGTTGATTAGTATTATATGACTTGTTTTGTTTTGTAACTTCACGGTGTTCGATTCATTATCTTAAACATTTTATGTGTGTTTAACACCGCCAACAAACATTTCTACCTCAATCTGTTCCCAAGATATTAAATTTTCTGTAGACTAATGTATTTTTATTTTTTCAAATAACCATCCAGAAACAGCAGTAGCAGCTCAAACTTAAAGAATTTTGAAAACTTTAAATTTCTGAAAAACAAATGCCTTATAGCAACATTTTTCTGGATCTGTCAAAGCATCTCCAAAATTTTCTTTTTAATAAGGTTTCGAATATAATGCTCAACATTGCGATCCTGAATGTGAAGGAGAATGAGAAAAAATGTTTGGTATATACAAAACTAAAAGTACATACCTACAAAAAAACAGCAAGAAATTACTCTTTTAAGCCATTGCTCCCTTACGTTACACCAGAAAAAATGTCAAACCAACTAAAAAAAATACATTAGCTTTCCAATGGTGCCCAGCTGCAGTTCTAGTTGGAAAACTTGGTCAGTAATGTATCTTAGTTGAAGTAGAAAACTGAGGTTGGGGACATTTGTATTCAGTTTAGATGTAGTTACAAATTTTTTTTTAACACGACAAGCTAGATACCCTCCATAATCACAGTAAATTATAAAACTGTCATTAACATCAATCATGTTCACAGCTATTGACTCAACCAGTGACTAACTTCAAACTCATGAAACTTATTAAATGGTTTTTAAATACTTATGAAGTAATTCAAAAAATAAATATTTTCCTATCAAACTGAGTACAGTGTCATGTGTTGACACTTTAATGAACTGTAATTATAGTCATTAAAACGTTGTTCACAGCTTTAAATCAACCAGTGTTTATGTAAAGACATGCTAATTTCTGTGGTAGTTCCACTAATACCCTGATTATACTAATGCTATTGAAAGGTCATTAATTAAATACTTGGTAATAAAAAAACAATGTTTCTTAATCATATCATTTATGGTATCAAATTGAAGATCACAATGTCCTCTATTTAATATGTTTCATAGTGTGTTGGTGTGTTTTATTAGGATATAATTACAAATTTAATTAAGCCATTAAAAACTGTCCTTGAAATTGTTTAGATATATTAAAATCCATAATTGTGTATTGTATCACACAACTTAATTTTTTTTAATTTAATTAGTGCCTCATTCCTTTATTCCTAGTAGGAAAGCTGAGCTATCCTATTGGGTGCCACACTCCTCTACTTACTGAAGTGACTAAAACTATAAGATAGGTCCCATCACTGTTGGGTAGTTACTAAAATATAATTGCATAAAAACTTTATAAATTGTCATTGCACCTATAAAATGTTTTTTGTATTTGCTTTAGTTCTATGAATAGTTGGAGGTAAGCTAATTACTCAATATTTTTTACATGAAACTATAGCATTGTAGCTGAGAAATTGAGCACTTTAACTGGGAAACAAATTATAGCCGACCCAAAATTATTTTCTTCACTGAAAGCTGTGTATCCATGAGTGCTATTTAAATCAATCATTCAACATACAATTATTATTGGAGAGATGCTTAGAATACTGATTCGGTATAAAATTATAATAAATAAATATCTATAAAGACTAGAGTTTGCTTAAAATGTGACGTTTTATCTCAATGTTTTTATTATTAGCTTGACTAATTGCTGTACAAGAAACATTTATGATAGTTTTGAATGGAAAATGACATGCAAATTTTAAAAAATAAACATACTAAAATACATATTTTAATTATAAAATATTTAATGAAATCTCTATGTTAGATTTGCCTCTTAATGAATATATATATATATGTAAGCATACTAAAATGCTAGGTAATAAGGATTTCCAGTCTTACTAAGCCAGAGCAGCCCTGTCTGGTTTGTTTGCCTTCTTCTTCGACTTACTCTTGACTATCAACTGCAGTTTATAAATAGTGGCTTTGTTCATGTTGAATATTAGCCAAAGCCTTTCTGTTACCCAGGGTAACATATAAACAACTGTTACCTAGTTACGAGCCCATAACTGATTTTCTATTATTTATTGAAAATTTTGCTTTGACAAATCTTTTTCTTTAGAAAAATCAGTTAAACTTTTTTTTGATTAGTGATTAAACTAATCACTTAATTTATTACACTAATGCAATTAAAAGCAGAGTGAGTGCTGCGACATAACATACTCAAGTATTTTAATTTTCAGAAATAAAAGTATTTTTGTATGGGATAGGAACTATTTAGAAATATATAGTGTAATGATAGTTATAGGGTCATTTTCATCTAAAATATAATTAATTCTTATTGAATCTAAGTTCATGAAATCAATTGCTTGTGTTTATAAAGAAGAGGTTTCGTAATCATAGCCTACAATACAGACTATTAGAAGTCTTTAGTAAATTTAGAAGAAAATGAACTATAGCAATTTAAGAGTTGGTATTTTGGAAAACCCCAAGTAAAAAAAGACAAACTAGTCGTTGTGGTCTTATTACTATTTAAAGCAATACTTCTAGTACCTGCTTAGTTTAGTTTATTTTTTTCTCTTAGTGCTAAGAAGCTTCTTAAATGAAATTGATGGATTTTATTTTTTTCTGAGCTGAAAGGAAGCCATAAAAAAATATCAAATATGAGGTTAATATTATATTAAATTAATGAATAAGGAGTTTGACTCAATTTTGAAATTCTGTTAATCATCTTGGAATTACAGGATGTGATTGTTTTGAACCAATTTTAACAAACTTTTTAAGTTTGAAATGTACAGTGTTAAAATATGTTGTAATGCAAAGTAATTTTAATATTGTGTATGTTATTATGTACAGTGGAGTCCTGATTATTGGTAATTTAGATTGATTACCCTGTGGATAATGGAAACTTGGATAATGAGATGAATTTTAAAAATTGAAGTTTATAAAACAAAATTCAACATTTTTAAGTGCAACATACTATTTATTAACTAATTGATAATATGATTCAATGATATGTTCATATTGATAAATTAGTATGATCAGCTTAAATAAACATTTTTCTTAGGGATTGATTGTGAAACAAGGAGTGGTGAATTGAACTGCTGTCTTACAGATATTTTCAGAACGTCTGTTTTATGATGATGTGCATTATTATTACTTGATTTCATTCTATATAACTTTTTTTTAAATAGACAGAAATGTATTTTCCAACAGATAACCAGTAAAAAGGATATATTCATTTTTTTTTAGTTTTAAAAATGCCCAAAAGAAATTCATATTTAATGCTTGGTGTGTTGATTTTTCTAAAAATACACAATTTGAAAATTTTTATCCTTTTTGCTGTAAGTTATGCATTTTAAAATGTTTGCAAACAAATTAATTGACATATGTAATTGAATTTCATACAGATATATATATATCTAAACATCATTATTATTTAATAGATAATTCAGGACTCTGTTGTATATTATATTTATAAAATATCGAACTAAACTGTTGATTATTTTTTGATCATATTATATATTTTAATTATTATAGCTGTGATCATTAATACCAAGAATGATGTGTGTAAGTTGGTTGAATACTACCAGCTATATATTACCTTATACTGCAGCCAGTTCCCTTTCTCATGGGCACATTACCATGCATCCCATTACCTGGAAAGTCAGATGTGAAAGGTTTTCGGATCTTCCCTGAGCTTTGACTAATTTTAAAATTCATATTATTGAAATTAATGTTGACGTAGAGTACGATTTATGGCAGAGATGTGTTCAGAAATATTCAATGTGGAGGGGAGTGTTTGTGAAGCTGACGTTTGTTGAAAGGTCACTAGTGGATTTCAGTTGTCACTTGACATTCAGATCAGAATGATTGTAAAAGTAAAAGTGGTAGAAGAATCAATAAATATGACAATAATCATTTAAATTCCACAATATTCCTCAAATTACACAGCATATAAAATTTGAAAATAAAACATATTCTACACACTGTGTTTCAGTGGAAACACCCAAATTGTTTTATCTTTCATTTGGTATTATGTGATGATATGTCTGATTTGTACAATCAATTTATACTTGTTTTTTTTATTATTATATTATGTACTGGTACAAACTATTAGTAAAGAAATATACATTTATTTTTGAAATATTATTCTTGTTGTTAAATAAAGTATTACAATTATTATTATATTACCTTATTTATATTTATTAATGTCTATTAATAAGAATTAATGAACTCTTATTTCACACTTTATAATGGTGAACGAGCAAATTATAATTTTCTAATAAAGATGTTTAAAAAAAAATGTAGTCAATCTCTTTTAAACTTTTTCACAATTTGTCTATTCTATCTCACCATACTTTTGTATATAGTAACATAAATCAGAGCTGTAATGAGATACATAATTTTATAACATTAATTTTATACATAATTTTTTACATAATAATGAGGCACATAATTTTATGTGAGAAATGTAAGTTAGAAAATTATAAAACTGTTATTAATTATACAGTTTCTTGAATACGATTCCCCTAAATTTAGAAATCTATTACCCCGGTTTGCCTCGATCTAAAACTCTGTTAGTGCTTAGACCAATACAGTTTTTTTTAAAAGATATTGTGATAAAACTTCAAAAATATTATTTTTTCACATATTTTCTTCACTAAAGGAAACCATTTTACCTGAGAATATACTAGTGCTTACAGGGAAACTTATCAGTTCCAACTATAGTAGCCGTCAAGAAATTAGAAGCTTGAGACGTACAATACACAGCAAGCCCTGCTTCTCTTTTATCCACGTGATCCCTTTACTTCAATAATGTCAATTATTAACCAATAAGGAAAATAGTGATTAGTCCCCCGTCCAGCCATACATGGCAGCACCACACAAAGTAGCCCCTTCATCCCAAGCGTCTAATTTCATGACAGCGACTATAGGTGTTAGCTTGATCTGATTTGAGTAACTTAATGAATGCACTTCTTATAATTGAAAAAAAAACATGATTTTGAGTAAACAATTTTTTCTTTTAACTTCTTTAGTACTATTAATTTTTCAAATTAAGTTACAGCTCTGGCGTTTTCTTTTTGCTAACCAATCAGCGTTGGCTTTTATAAGCTTATTTTATATTATTATCCTCACAATAGATGCCTGTACAAACTACTAGGCCCTAGTGAACTACTTTGTGGGATTAAAAAAATAGAAATAAATAAAGATTTGACTTAGTAGGTTTCACCGGTCAAAATATCTCCTTTTTGCAGTCAAGAAAAACTGTAAATAAATAATTTTGACTTAGTGGGCTTCAGTTGTAAGCTCACAAACTTAGGAATATCTTCTGAGGTTATTACGTCTTTAGTGCCTGTGTTGTGTTGCTGAACATGTTCTTGGCCAAAGCAAATGCTATGATCATATATGTCTATATGAGGAGTGAAACAGGGCTTATTGAAAGGTTAATTAGTATACATACATAATGAAAGAAACTTGTAAATAAAAATTTTAAGCTTATAGTGCTTTATGTGAAGTGTTTAGTTTCCAAACCAGCTGAATCCATTTTCAGAAATTTTACAGTAGAGACAAACGCACATGTTTTCTGAGCTAGGTTTGATACAAGAATGCACTTATGAAGTTGTTACTCAACTGGATAGAGCTGGTTTTTATCAGAATGGCTCAATGAGCTTATAGAATAGTTGAAAAAACGCAGAAAATGTTAGTATTGAAAATAGTGGATTGAGCTAGTTTTGATACTAAATGTCTCATGTATTTGATTTCATTGTTAATTAAGGTTTGTGGTCATATTGGGTAGGGATTATACAGAAATAAAACAGAATTTGTCCAAATCATCTTTATTTTAACCATAAGTAGAGCATGATCTACTAGTAGTGACAGCTTGTATTATCAGAGTAATGTATATTCCTTTATTCTCATTTATTTACACACTCTTCCATATTTACATTTACATAACAGCATATATATATATTTAAAATTTCTTTTTTTTTCTTGTTTTGTGATGTGTAGTTAACTTATGTTTTAATTGTATATATATTATATATAAATTATGCTGCGATACAAAATAAATGGGCACATCATAGGTTACATAATGAATCAAATATTTATAATAATTATTTTTTATTTGTTTACAGCAAATATATCTTGTTTATTATAAAGAAAGGAAATGATGAACACTTTATTGATATATATAATATATAAACAATAAAAACAATTGAATAAAATAATCCACATAAAGTGGTTTCTCGCATTTAACAATTTACATTTTCTGTTATATTTAAAGAAAAATCTTGAGTGTATATAAAACAACCACATTGTTTATGTTACTCACTTGTATAGTTTTTTTTTGTTTTTTTTTTAAATTTGTTTTATTTTTTACTCAAGAAATATATATATATATATGTATATTTATATAAATGTCGATGTTAACTGCCTGGTGTTTAGCAAACATTACATAATCAACTGTTTTAACATACTTTTTTTTATTATCTTACCTACAGTTTAAGGCTAATATGCATTTGTAATAATTTCAACTATAACAGGGTTTAGCAAGTGTAACATTTTAAACTCTTTCCATTGTCAAAACATTATGCAGTCTATAAAAATATAATTGATTTTTAATAATGAATGACCTTAAATAATGACACACACACGACATTTCCGACATTAATTCTTCCAAACAAAAATTTAATAATAAATCCATGAAAATTTTTTTTTAATACAGGAAGCAAATAAATAATGGATTATAACTTGGAAATCGACACTTATTGCCATGTCATATTGTTTCAAAAATAAATAAAATTACCCCAATTGCAGAGATAATAAGAATATGATGTATGTAGAATATATACAATACAGTAACTTAGAAAATGGCATATATTGGCGGCAATATATACATATATATTCCATTTCATATAATAATCAATCTTTTATTGAAAAAATATATTTATTAATTAAAAACCAACTATTAGGCCAAACAAACTGCCATTTCAATTTTTTTTTCTTGGGGCCCAGTATAGAAATACATCTGTTGATACCCTGATATAAACTTAATATCTATTATATAGCAACATAGTTTTAACCTTTTAAAATCTTTTGCTAAAGTCTTAAAAAAATTACTCTCTATCACATAAATTTTTAATATATTGTTATCTTTTAATATTTAAATATAAATATTGACATTAATTTTTTAAACAATCAATTGAAATATACAGTCTTATGGTAGTTAATAGCGAGATCTCGAATTAAAAAGTTCGATTTGTGAAAATGCAAACGGCATTAAAAGTTCACTTATAAACTACAGATTGAATCCCACCACCAAACAAAGTACATTAAAAAAAAAAGGAGGGGAAGAAAGAGAAAGGATTGCAGAGGAGGGTCACGGTAACAGGTTTTGGCACAATAATTAAATACTAAATTTATTACTTGCATTCAACAAAATTATCTCTGCAATAGGAAACATGCAAGTACTTATAATTGCCATTACTTCCTTTATATTGTACTTAATAATGAGTAGCCGACTTTAGAGAAATTAATAATTAAAAAAAATAAATGTACATATAGCTTTGTATAAAATCATAATGTTAAGGTACATAATAAACAATACAATGTTGCTTTCACTATACGGAAAAATATATAAACAATGTTTATGAGGCACTAATAAGAACCATTAGTTAAGTTAAAATATCCATAGAAGCTGTAAAGAAAGAATTAACATATAATAAAAAATATTCAAATATACAATGAAATACTCTTGAATATAAGTTTTCACTAAGCTGACATTAACCAAATTATCTTAAACTTTAAGATGAGTATCCGATATATTACTAAAAATCTTATTTTACAGCTTCTATAGAAAAGTATGGAATTATAATGAAAGCATTCCTCTTTATATTACAAGTGCCCTCAATATTAATGGTTTAATTAACATAGTAATTACACTATAAATAGATTTAAAAGAATTAATAATAATAATTATAAACAATCAACATGATTGAGAAATTAATTACCAAAGAATTGCATAATTAGCACTCCTTCTATTGGATCCATCCAAATATTCGGATAAATCACCCATTTCAAAATATGAAACACTTTTTTAACGATAAAATGATATTAGTGCTCAGTGTTCCTTCACTCTACACATGAAAATGCTTACAATATGTATGTTCAAAATATTAAACCATTCATTTTTTAATAAACATCAAACAACTCTATAATAGAGAAATATATTATCTAAAATGAATGTGTTCTGAAAACATTCAACTATTGGTTTACATTTGTTTGAAAAATGTCATTGTAAAACCCTAATCTGTTCCTATATATTTTTAATTTTTATATATTTATTATATTATGACTCATTTTCAAGAAAAACGCTAAAATTTTTCTATTCCTCTACTTCTAAAATAATAAACACGAAGGAGGAGAAATGAGTCTTGAATGGAGACTAGTGTAGACAGAAGTAAATAGTGTTAGGAGAGGCTACGTTGACTCACGAAGTGTGAGCATTCTGAGATCAAGTTTATTCACAATACTTCACAACCAGAATAAACCTGCCCATCAAATACCTTTCAATCCAGCACACATTTGATAACAGAAATGTAAACCAATATTTGTCAAAAAAAAAAAAAAAGCCCCCTAACACAGGTATTAAATATATTATTCCTTTTTTTTATATATTTTTTTTTATATTTTTCTAATTTTTTTATAGCTCTAGTCAAATATTTTCTTACTAATATTTTTAATAAACTGCTTTTACTATTTTTTTTTTTATTTTTTATAAACTTTTTTGAAGCAAGACATGGTCGTCAACAATTGTGTACTGAAACCATCTTAGATTCGTAGACAATATATATATTTTTTTCCCATTTTCCTTTTATTTTATCAAACAGCTTCGACGCTTCTTCTTATCGTATTTCATTTATTGCTCTTAAAATAGTGTGGAATGATGATATACTTTAAGAGAAGAATCCTCAAAGAATGGATAAGGGTGATGGAGTGGGGTTGTGAGCACAGCCTGTCTCGATTGTTACTGTGCAAAAAAACTAGGAAGTGCAGGCCATGTAAGAGGTGCAGGTACATGGCGCGGGTGAAAGATATGGTGTGTAGTAATATCCACCAGCATATATAATAGTGGGAGGGTGTTGTGAGAGATAGCGTGACTGCTCGAGGGATAAAACTTGGCACGCTAGTTCATCTATCAAGCTTAATGTTTGCCTTCTCTCATGTCCCATCAGACAGACAGTGGATTCTTCCACAACTCCATGTAGTACCATCAGGTACTGGTACTTAAGGCTTTCTTCTTCCGCTCCAACGAAATGGTTCCACAGATAGTTTTCCAATTTGGCTCGTTGTTGACCTATATCGGGAAAGTCTATGAAGAAGCGCGAGCACATGTATCGTTCGAGAATCTTGATGTGTTCTGGGTCAGCAGGTTTATAAGATCTGACCAGGAGATTGCAGTATTTGAGAAGGCCTCCACCTCTGATCTCTTCAGGGTGGCGGGTAGCAATGAGTTTTTTGTGCAGGTGGTAAAGTGCTTCCTGGAAGTCTCCATAGACAGATTCTCCCACAACTGTTGGGTAAAAGTTTTCACCGATAGCAAGTTCACTGCATTCATAAAAGAGAAGGAGTGAATCGAGTACGATTTGGAATGAATCGACTGAAAATTCAAAAGGTCTCTTCATCGAGTCTACAAATTTCAACTCAACATTCCTATGACCACGGGAGTTTCCGAGTGAAATGAGAGACCATTTGTCACCGTCATGATTGACTTTTACCATTTTACCGACATAGGCTTCTTTCATACTGCAGGTGGTTATCCTTTTCCGGCTAACACCCTCTGGTAACAAATCGAACAAGGAGCTAAGAACAGCGGTCTTCACTTTATCGAAGTTTCTGCCAGATGAGAGCTCAACTCCAAATATCAGGTCTAAATCGTTGTATGGAGTAGATTCAGTAGCAAGTACGTGCGTGGCAGCTCCACCGTTTAGCCGGATGTCACGTACTTTAAGTCCAGCACCTCCTACCCCAGGTTCAGCTTCTAGTTTACTTCGCACAACATTGACGAGGTCTCTCAGCCTCACCTCCAATGTTGGAAAGTTCCCACGTCCATGGATGCTGACGACTTCGTCCATGAGGTCATTGAGGCGTCTAACCTGCTCGTAGCTGAGGACAGCCAAGCGCTGCTGACCAGAAAGACTCTCCATGTTGGCTGGAACCCGCCACTCACCTCCCACTTCTAATGAACCACACTGTAACAAAAAAAATGAAAAAAATTAGCTAACACTTATGCAGACAAACTAATGCTTTTTAAGTTTAAGATTACAAGATTCTTTATCAATATGTAAAAAAAACTTTTATTCATAAATGAAAATTACTGTAAGAAGTACCCTACTTTATTTTAATTTTAAATAGAACGAAACATAGAAAAAAATATAAATAAAGCATTGTTATAAAAAATAGAGCTCACCACTCAAATAAAATCACTAAAACTATCAAAAATCTGGTTTACAAATGGCAATCTGTAATTACGACGCAATAATGAGACCAAATGTCCTCATTTGTCTACAATCATTGTGAAGGTGAAAGGTACTGGGAATAATTTTGAAATATAGCAGACCGTATTATGACACTGATCAACATACATCTGTTATTCAGATAAGCTACTAATAATATTAATACTTGAAAAAAAAATGCTGATGTAGTATTTTTAAAGGACATAGCCAGGAGGTTGCAATGTTTAAAGGCATGGAAAATGCTGCAACTATAGTCTACCAGATTATTTGTCAGGATATTCTTTCTAGATATGAAATATTAAACAAATAAATTCAAACTCTGTAACTGATGCAATATAAAAAAAAACAAAGACATTTCTTTTATATTATATTGCTTATTTTTGAAATTAGTAAGTAGGTAATTGAAAATAAGTAGGGATTTATTATTTAGTGGTATGTATTATTTATTTTTTAAACTTTTTTTAATGTATCATTTTACACCGGTCAAACAATAATATATAGAGAATGCCAAAGTTACACGAAACCAAAAGCCATCATTTAAACAATGAATAAAAATAATATTGAAAAACAGCGAGTGACATCCAAAAATCTGGTGGGTTGGTTAAGTTCAGCAGGTGCCCGATAGATAGCAGTCACACCTCTGAAAGATCAGTTGGCAGTTTGGCACAGGTGTAATTTTAATATTTATTGGTTATTATTTATTTTTCACTTTAATTTATATACCTGTTGAGTCAAGGAAAACTTGCCTTATTATTTTTTATATAAAATTTAATAAACAAACATTTTTTTTATTTGTTATTAATAACTAAATTATATCTTTGGACATAGGTACATATTTACTAAACAAAATTAAAGAGAACAATATTGAGAGTTGATCATATATGGACCGGAGTTGCCACGTTAATTTCTTAAAAACTTATTTAATTTAAGTTCAAAAATTTTGAAATTTTTTGGGGGTTTTCAGCCTTAGGAAGAAATCAGAACTTTAAATCTTTAACAGAACAGCTTTTGTGTCGCGACTTCAGAAATGATAAAATATATTATTTTTTCTTATTTTATATTATTCATAAAACCTGCCCTTATTGAATTTTAACCAAAACCTGATTCAAATGTTCGCAAGTATTGTGGAATGTACCTTAAAAAATTTCTATCAATAGAATCATTTTTGCCGACAGTTATCTTAGAAAACAGACAGATCGATAAACAGTTACAATAACCCCAATGTACAAATTTGAAAGGATAGTCTCCGACCTGAAAGCCTGGACTAGTTAGATTTCTGATGAACCGACAGGGAAGCGAAGAAGTCTGCAGAACGTAATCGTTCGAGAGTGCATTCTTCCAGCGATATTGTCGCGGCTACATTCTCTAACGGTCCTCTCTCCACAGTGAGAGGGGTAGACTCTACTCTTTAATTTTATTGCCGATCCCGAAGGGTGAGGCTCTGCTTCAGAACAGGTACCCTCATCCTTCAGTCTGTTTAGCTCCTTGAGCTTTCTATGACTTGTTTCGTGAAAAAGATACAATATAGTTAAAAATTTAATATTTAACAAAACCGGGCTACACTGTACATATTTTGGTTTAGATACAACAAGTAAAAAAATTACATGTGAAAAAAAAGTGAGTCCCGTGACTTTTAACATTTTCCACATTTCAAACGAGTTCCGAATTTTTAAAAAGAGATCAGATTTTTTCCAACGGTTAAAGCACTTGTCTTTTCTTTTATTATCTTACATTTAACCTAAAACTACCAAAAACCATTAACCATCCTAATGTTCTCATAGTCTTAATTTAACTGTACATACAAATAATAAAATGAAATTGGAATTTCTTCCAGTAGGAGGGGATTCAAAATTAACAAACAATAGAGTGACGTACGTACCTTAAGGATAGTAACTAATCATCATTAGTAAGGAACACAATACATATTAACGTTAACGAACAGGATTTATGTACAAATGAAAAACCTCATGGATTTTACTTAACTAACTACTTATTCTGGGCTTTTTGTAATTTGGGTATTTCAAGGGTAGTGGTGTAATGATAGTGGTTATTTACAAAAAAAAAAGTATTATTTCTGCGGCCGTGCTATAATTCAGATTTCATTCATAACCAATGATGAACATCAAAATATTACATTAATTAGTTTTGCAAGAATATAAAATCGACGGAAAGGGCACTCAAAATAAATAGACAATTTTTTACAGGCTAAACATTCGCTACATCAATTATGTAGAAACGGGGAACCATGTCTCCGTTTGAGCAGGAGTCTTCACCTCTTTTCTTAAGTTTGCAAAAAAAAAAAAAACTATCCAAAGGTTGTGAAAAAAACTTGGTATTTTTGGCCAAAAATACTTTTAATTTATTGAACCGTCTCTGTTATAGAAGATTACGCTTTCAGAAAAATAATCAATGCATTGAAATCACCAGGAACAACATTAATTACGTATTTTCTAATGTTGGCTCAAAACTTAATTTTCAGAAATATTTCTGATTTAATTTTTGCCCCCTTTAAGCTGTTTTTAACCTTGAGGAAAAAAGAAAAGAAAAGTGCATTAAATATAAACTAGCTTTTTAGCGTGGACACGAGAGATCTTAAACGCCAGTTTTTTTTTCAAATACTTTCCACTTTAGTGTCTTCACCAAAACATGTAAACAGGAGCCGTGATATACCTTTCAAATTTCAGATCCTTTAGTTATAGTTACGATAGTTATTGTTGAACAGACAGACGAACGGCGACAGCCCTGCACATTTTAAAAAGTATAGCTTCTCCCATTCCTCAAGGCAATTAAATGAAAAATCGTCCAATTAATAAATGTGCGATAATTTGCAGGTAGTTGGTTGCAGCAAACACCGAAGGAGGTATTACGCGGATTGTGGTCAGGCATTTGACCTGCTTTCCAAGTGTCGAGATCTAATGCAGTGAGTGGCAGGACTGAGGCAAGCGCGTGTGGCAACCCTGCTTGTTAGCAAGCAAGCTACTTCCAACACCGCAATTTATGTCATCTCTAATTATTCGATTAATCGCTTTGGCCGTGAAAAAAACATGGAACAGCTAGCATGGAATTTCGGATACGTCGCTTCTTTCTAAGCTTTAAATACTTGGCTCGGGGGAAAAATAAACAGGTGGCCACCTTTGGGTACCTAGGATTTGTTGTTTCTGCAATAGGTATGCTATTGTGTATGTTATGAAAATAGTTGGTAATTAGTTTGCGAATAGTTTGTGGAACGATCCAATACCCACTAAACAAGGTCAACCGCTTCTTTTATATCAAATGTTTTAGAACTACAACAAATATTAAATGATCGAGTAAACGAAGAAATGACTCATCTATCGTCTACCTTCAACTACTCTAAACTTCCGAAAACAAACCCATAGGAAATGCGAAATTCGAAATGCGAAAAAGTATTAACCCTTGCTACCAAGGACAATCTAGTGGCCCTTATATTTGTGATAGATTTAACGGTAAATTACTCGTTACTGGCGACTCTAAAAGTTTTTGGGGGTTATAGAGAAGGCACCAGTGCAGTTAAACAGAGCAGTGGTGACATTAAGTGATATAAACGATAACCGGTGCGCTTCTGAAATAATAAATTTTTGAATTGAACATAAAATTGTCAACGCATTGACAATTTCATCAATCAACAACATAAAATTTGTGTGGAACAGTGGTCGGAATATAAGTCTAAAGATACACGCTTATTCGTGTAATTGTGTTACCGAACTATTTAAAAATTAAAAAATGCCGAAGAAATCAAGTCCTGAGAAAGAACTGCAAAACCTGAAAAAAAGTTAAAACATCACGAGAACAAAAATTTTCTGTTTTGAGCTGAGTAAAGTCTTACTAATCTACTCAAAATGGCAATGAATAAGAAACGCCATGAATGAAAATGAAGCATGAGATTTACAAATCTTAACCAGTTTTTAAGCGCGCACTGGTCAACGCTCGGGGCAAAGGACACGATTCGAAATCTGATATCTTTATCAATATTATCACAGACAAAAAAAAAGCTTAGTTCTAATTTTAGCAGCGGACGGGTCTGCTTCTTCCACACCACAATTGATATTATTCGCAAAAGGAAAGAGACTGGTCTGAATGGGCAATCACATCCCTACGAGTTGGTACAAATATGCAGAGGAGAAAATTACGACAGCTACAAAGGGAGTCGCTTTCTGTATAATTAATGAAATGGGTCACGTGTTCAATACCGAGGACCATATTTGAATTAACCGGGGGGGGGGGCATTGAATTGATAGCGAAGGCGGTTCATTAGTATCCAATAGAGGCTGATGATAACGGCTGCACGTCTCCAATTAGAGCAGGAAGGGCGGGCGTCTTATCTAGGAGTCACCCACTTCTTAGCTATTGAGTTGCGGATAAAAAAAGGATTAATTGAAGGTCCCCATGTCGTAAGCGCAGCTAGGCGGAACAGTTCCAATTTCGAGTAACCATTGCGCACAGTATACAGTGAAACCCCTGGATACTCCGGGAGTAGGGAATGAGCACACTAAAATAAATTAATAAATTTTGAGTTTGATTCTTGGTGAAAAATGGTTCCCATATGGCGTGGTTGGTTAGTGTCGGTGCTTCACGATACAAATGTTCAGATGTAATAAAACATTTATTATATCTAATCTTGAATATAATAGAACCCTGTATTTAATGAGGGCGCAAAAGGGTGTAAATAAAGGAACTAAATTGTAAGCAAATTACACTAAAAACCCTAAATAACAATCCACCATAAATCATAGATTACAGTCAGGAGGATTGCGTGAATTATTTTCAATTACCACGACGAGTTCTCAGCCAGGAAGTATTTTAAAAACTTTTTTCTTTATTGCCAACATTGTAATTTAATGTTATTATTTTTTTTGTCGAGTAGATGTCGCTTGAGGATTCCATTATCTTTGTGAGATAATTAGCTTTGATTAGCTTTGAGAGATTCCATTCCGGTCCGTTGCAACTCAATTCTTGTGGAATATCACTGCTTAAGTAAAGGTGCACACACACACGTACGCACAAAGTTTTCTTGAAACGTGAAAATTTTAGGATGAAATATATTTCTGCAGTATTGTCAAACTTCTCAAACGTACTGACTGGACTGAAACCTTCCAACAGTCTAGCCCAAGCCGTGCTGGCTAATATTAAGATTTAATGTTAACTTATAAGGCTTTAGCGATGGGCCGCTCAAACGACTAAAAGAAAGATTTACAAAAAAAAAATTAATAAGATCATAAAAAATCAAGGAAATAATTAATTCTCTCACGATGTCTCGATCCACTGCTAATTTAGATTGCGTATTACAGTTAATGAAGATGATATGAAAAAAATACACAAAAAAAAACAACGCAACGAGGTCGGGTCTATTAATACATTATGAAAGCACCACTGTGCGATGAATGATGGTGCATTCTAGCTAGATATCAATATTATTGTTTTTCCCGAACGGGGACTCAAAATTTATTTATTTATTTTAGTGTGCTCATTCCCTATTCCCGGAATATCCAGGGGTTTCACTGTATACTGTGCGCAGTGGTAACTCGAAATTGGTTTAGAAACAGGTTTAGGCGGCCATATGCCTTTATGTTCAACTCTATCGACTGTAGTAAAAACGAATCAAATAGCGAATTTTGTTGTACTTAGCCTAGTAAAATCGTATATGCGACTAGGGGAACATTAAAAAAAAAGTTCTAACTAATTTATACTTATCTTAAACATAAAAAAATCTAGTGTGAATAAAATAAACTATACAATTTATATTTTTAAAAGCAATCTACCTTTAGCCGAACTAATTCCGATAAGGTAAAATTGTACTTCGTTGACAAGAAACCAAAAATTACTCTTTCTCTTTTGAAATCAGTGGAATGTCAACATCACCGTGCGATGTACTGATTTCTGTATACCGAGTTATTAATCACTCTTAAGAACTTGTTTTGAGCAATCTGAAGTTATGAACAGTTCGCACGGCAGCTTGAACTCCAGCCAGCACTGGTAAATATAAGAAACGGAGCAACTCCAACTTTGCACAAAAAACGTTTAGGTTAAAAAGAAACTGGGCTAACTAGATTCCGTACTGGGGAAAATTAGATTTTATTTCATGGGGGCCCTAGTAAGCCGAAGCTGTGGTTAGAATATGGATCATCCTTCCTACTTTAATCAGAGTACACAAGGCCTGCTAGTCATATGCGTATCAGTTTGTAATCATAAATATACGGAGGTGTTTTTTGTGTTTTTTTAATAGCTAAGCCATTTTCTTTAGGGTCCAGATACAAAACCAGGCAGAGAGGCACAGTGGAACGTAGGAATGTTCGCTCCATAAGAAAAGGGCCTAGGGGAGATAAGATAAGTGCATTGCCCTCTAGACTTATCGAATTTGGCGTGATAAGGGGTCTCAATATAGATACATAGAGTCACTGGGAGACCTTTTCCGATGTCGAGTTTATGTGGTTTTTCATTTATTTTTTAAACAGTTAACAAAATACCAGTGCAAATAATTGATTTGCCTAGCGCCTAAGGAGGACGTCCATAGGGTGCTGTCTAGGACGCACGTTATATAGCGCCTCAAGGTGACAGACTTAGGGAGACGAAGCGCTAGCAAATAAGGGAAACTAATGAAGAAAAACGAACTATTTATGTCATTTAAACCTAAATTACGCCAGTAATATTAGATATTTAGAAGGATACAAAAGTTGATTATGATTAAAAGATGTGAATAATACCCTTCCAAATTTTAATAATTATTAGTCTGTTGCAAATTTTCGGCCTGATATCCATCCTTAAGCAACAAGTATTTAAACAAAATATGGAAATTTTATGAAGATTATATCAGTAAAAATCTTCATTTTAGTTGAAATTAAATAAATCATTAAATTGTAATGTAAAATAATCATATTATAAATTATACCATCACTCCCAACGTAACACCCCAAAGTATATATAGAAAAAGTGCTATAATTGCGACAACAAAACGTAACCTTGGAGATCACATTCCAAATCACAATCGTAGGTACTTTGTCATATACTTTATCATATTCTCCAAAAAGAACGTTAGCCCTTAACAATTGACTCTTCGAATAAGGGGCGATTTCCGGGACAAAAAGGAAATAGAGTACCTATGACTGAAGCGGCTGCCTTTTCCGCGGAATATTTTTCGCAAACGCTCCACTGACCCACTCAAAACGAAGGTGAAACATATAACTAACCTGCGAAGGGTGTGAAACAACCGGCTTAAATCACGCGGGGGGGGGGGAGTTGACATTTTCAATTACAGTTTCAAAAAGTTACGAAATACGATATATGTGGCCTGAGATTTGGGTCAGTTGTGAAGGTTTTGGCCTCACTTCAAGGGTTCGTCGCTCGCCAACTGACGCCGTTGACGATCACCGCCCGTGCTCCGACATCTTGATAGCGGATCTGGACTACCGCACAGCAGCCCTCGTTGTCCGTTTTGGGAATTCGTCTCGGTAAACATGACAGCTCATGCGGTTTTCATTTCATAGTGATTAAATTGCCCATGTTTAATGTGTCAGTATTATTAAACACATACAGTAGAACTTTTGTTTTTCGTGGCGATAAGTCAAACCTATAGAAGAGAAAATTACATCACATCGTAATAATTGTTAGTTGTAGTATGCACATTCAAACCCGCTCGTTAAAAAAGTGTTGAGGCGCTTTTTTGGAAGAGATTTCTGTCTGTAAGACGCGTAGGTTCCAGGATAGCGTTGGTAAAAATTATTCTATCCATCTGAAATTTCAAAAGTATATTCCTCAGTAAGACAAAATATACTGATTGCTTTTTTGTTTAAATAATATAACCGAAAGTGTGAAAAAAATAAACATGAAAGTAGGGGTCGTTTCGCTAACATTTCTTAGTTTAGGAGAAGTTTGACATTTAAAGTTGGTAAAGTTTTCAACTAGCAATAATTGCACCTCAGTAGAACATCATCGGAAACAATATTGCCACTGCGCAAGGTGACGTGGCTGACGGAGGAGCGTGGGGGACTTCCCAAGACTCCGCTTTCTCTTCGCATGTGGATTTTGGAGGTCTCTGGGCTGTCTGTAAATATTGTATGAATGAGCGAGTGAATGACGAACTGTAAATATGGTATGAATGAGAGCATTTATCTTAATTACTTATTGCCTTATAAAAGGCAGATTGTAATTATAGCACAATAAAGAAATATAAACCTAAAAAAGTTGGGGTTTTTCCTATGGTGGCTATTTCAAAAAATAAAGATGAATCATAAATGATATAAAATGCGGTGTTAAGAGGAATAACTAAGTGGATAAGTATAAAAACATATAGGTATTTTCTGAGCAACGTTACAACATTCCTTGTTACGCACATTGCGTGTATGATCAAAATTCTGTTTGCAAAATTAAAGACCAAATGCACTCCAATTCAAAATACCATCTTCGTGACGGGCGAATTAAGCGTACGAAACAATGCATGTATACTTTTATACGCTATATGTATATATGTATACGCTTATATCGTTTTGAGGTTAATTGGACTCGCCATTTATTTCTGTGTTAGGTGCGTCCATAAATATATTTCGTAAAATTCTAACACTTTTTTTTTAAAACAACCAAAACCGATTCCTTGTAAATGTCATGTATATCATGCCAAGGCTAACATGAGCTATAAAGTTTGATATTTGTTAATGAAAGAGAAAGAGAACCGGCTGCCGCTAAAGTCGCAAAACTTCCTAAACGTTTCGAAAAAAAAATAACGCAGTCATTACACTGTGGTCAGCATCACAAACAAATCGCGATGTTTCCAAAGAGTTAACATGACCCACTTAGCAGGTAGATAGCCATAGCCTGGAGAGAATAGCCCGTTTTCTAAGAAGGTCCCAGAGGTTCATATCCCGGGAGAATTACAATTTTTATCTTTCACCAATGTTGGATGATTTGACGATCAATGACGTTTTCCTCAAATGACGTTTTTTTTTTGTTTTTATATTATATTTTTCAAAAAAAGATGTAGTGCCTAGTGTAACATCTTCATGGTATGAAAGGTCCTATTCCTTCGAATTCCTAAGTGAGCAAAGAATTTAGTTTCACTTCTGTAAATAGAAGTGAATGGGTTCTTTCAGGATAACGCACCTTTCCTGCCTTGAATGGGATTACGCAAGAATGAAAACCGCAATAAAAAAATGACTAAAACGTAATGTGAATACAACAAATAAATCAGTTTAAAGCAATATTACGCCCAGTATTAAACGCAAGAACGTAAAAATACGACCTCAAAAGAAAGGAAGATTTTCAAGAGCGATGACGAGTGCAGTGTTTCTAGATTTCTTCTTGATGAAGTAAACTGAAGGTAAACAGACTACAATTAATCATTCAACAACAACTACTCCATTTTTATTACTGTTATTGTCAATAGAATGATGTCAAACGATAAGAAAACTAGGGTAGTTGTGAAGTGGTGTGAGAATTGGCCTTCGACAACGCATCACGCTTTCTTGGCCGATTAAAACTCCTCGTTCCCATATGCAAATTTACGTTTTTCAAAATCATACTCGTCCTTTTAGTAAGGATCATTTACTCCAAACGATACATTTTATTCATACAAATTCGGAGCTTCGATTTATCAAAGTATGATGAATACATCATAATAAATAATTTATAGAATGCCGGCCCATTGCTTGACTTGATGGCGGAGACACATCCAGTTTTTTGGGTATTTGCAATACCTTACCAATCAACGCGAGGTTTAACACCATAACCACCCTTTTTGCATCGATGGCAACAGACAAGGAAAAACGTAGGTTAAGTTAATCAGTTGAATAAATTCATATACTGCATAAAATTTGCCATAGCTACAGCAAATATAAAGCACCGAGTGCAATGTCTGTTCCTAATAGTTTCTATGTATTGTAAATCGAAATATGTTGTAAATAAAGAATGTTTGATTAAAAAAAAAATCATTTTTTTTATTGCTTTTATTATCAATACCATACGAATCTTAAACAATGAGAAAAATTGATTAGTTGGGAAGTGATGTGCGGATTGCCCATTTCTTTTCTTCAACACAACATCACAAATACCACCTCCTCGCTGCTATCAAGTAATTTTCATTTTGCGAAATGATACTTGACCCATGTGCCAGGGTCAAAATATTGTGACTCCCATCGACTTTATTTTATTCGTACATGATTTGCGAGCTCAGAAAATGTCGAGGATTAACTTGACAGTTGGTGTCAACAGATGTACCAGTTAAATTTTCGCTGGAAGCTATAAACTATCAATAATTAAGACCTATCTGTAAATAAATAAGTATAAAACTAAATATTAATACTTGATAATGCTAACAAGCTTAGGTGCAACGGACTGATTGCAACCAGCGGGCTGTAAAAGTAAGCCATGGCCAGTGCCCGTCTGAACAGGTTAAAGAACTTGTGCATTTATAACGGCTAATAAACATGTGCTGATTTATTTACGTGGCAATAAAAATCTTGTCACTGTAATTTATATTCGGATAATTAAATATAAATACTCCATTGTTCCGGCAGAACCAAGGTTCGATTCACGGCCTAAAGGTTTAAATTCATATTCCGCATAACGTGAGTCATCATCATAGGTTTCAGTACGACTACTAAAATGATTTTACAATATTCTCAGGCAAGAAGTAGAACTTTTCAATTTGATAACCTGCTCAATGAGATAGACAGATGTTAATTGTGTTATTTATATTTTATTATTCATCATTATTGATGCCGGATTTCATTTTTAGCATCATCGGGGCATCAAATGAAAAATATTTGGGCTTTAAACAAACCAGTGGAGTTCAAGTTGTGAACACTGTGTTAATGACTTTTGCAATTACAGCTTAGAAAACAGAACTATATAGCCCGGAAGTACAAAATTTTAATTAAATAACTGTGTTTAAAGATATCACAAATAAATAACAAATTGCGATGGCCAACTGTATAGAAAACGAACAATAGTCAATTTTAACGTCTTTAAATCAATATTTGTGACGATTGCAAATTTTAGTAAACTATTTTAGGCTACAAGTACTTTTGGTTTAGCAAAAAAATAAAAATAAAAAAGTATTAAGTATTAAGTATTACGGGTACAATGTTTTTCGGATCAACTAGTTATATTTGTCAATAGAGAAACCAGGAAGGTGTAAAATGATATATTGACGGATCAAAGATATGTGCTTATATGTGCTAGCAAAAAAGACTGGAATCACAATTTTTTATTGATATAACATCATCGGTCGTCTATTCAGACATCATCATGGCTACAATTTCTAACAATAAAAATTTACATATTTAGAAGCAGCAATAACAAAATACAATAAAAGTTAATTTAATTAATATCAATATCAATAACATTGAAAAACAATAAAAAGAGTAACATCACACCTGTGAAATATTAAATTTTCACTTTTTATTAATCCATTGTGTACATAACGAATCGATAACCTTTTAATACTTAAGATGATTCACAATGAATTTTATCTTTTACATGAAGCCTTTCGGACATAAGCCAAAAAGATTAGGTAAGGAATCTATCTAATAGGATTGGCCAAATGATCAAAAGGATTTATTATTATGATAGGATTACGATCGATTTTTTTTTTTTTAAAGTATTTGTATATAGATTTAATTCCGTAATCAATTCATAAATCGCTCGATCACAAACAAAGTAACAAATAAATCGTTGATATTATAAAAAATAAATTATTCAGATGTTTCAGCTAACTGCTAGACAAGAAAATGGCAGCCGTTCAAATTCCAATCTATTTATAAGACCGCCTGTCCTGTCCTAGTCAGGTAGGACCTGGTCCCATACTATTATTTAATTTTATTTTGAATTTTGAACATTAATGTCATCAAATCAGTGCTACATTAAATCACTTACATAGACCAAATTACAAATCCAATGTAGGTGGGAACTGGAAAAAGAAAAGAAAAAAAATCCCTGCCAGGATGCCTTTAACAAAATCGAGATTTGGAGACCACATACTTAGACTAGGGATAGAATTTAATTTGAAATAGTTGCAAGCATAGAATAGTATTAATGGGGATGTAATAATTCATTCACACTTATGTACAGTTTACGTACCCTTTCAGTTCAAGCACGAGGCCATAAGGGCTTTAAACCCAAATAAACGAACCTACATTAAGTGTAGGAATCGAATTATTTCCATCCACGTCTAGTCAAGACGAGCCCTCAGGTAGCAGGAGGTGGAGATTCAATACTCCCCAACACCCTGGCCAAGTATTCAGGTCGTGCGGAAGAATGGAAGCACAGTTCGACACTGAACAAAAGATCATTCTAGCTCGCCATGATCCCCCGAGAGCGTGAGGCGTTCATGTGACTTTCCCTCGTTCAATGTCTCTCAAATAAGAGGGGATGATGGAAATTTGAACCGAGCAACAGGGTTCAGTGAGTCAACATCGCCCGCCGATGAGACATTTATTCTAAAGTAAATCCGATAGGAATTGGAATTTGGATAGCAATTCCACGAACTCACACAAATTGCTGGGCACAATAGTGAGTTGCTCCTTTTTTTTAGCATATCGCTTCAGGGAACAAGAAACAGTCGCACCCAAATTCGGGATCAATTTCATATGCAGTTTAAACTAACTGGAATGGCTGTAGGGCCCCATATTATCATCGGAAAAACTATCAAATTACAAAGCTTGTAATCATTAAAAAGTGGGATATATGAGACTAGACTGGTCAATTCGAATTTGCAAGGAAAAGTTATTAAAATACAAAGCGGAACAACCGAAGAAAAAAATATCTTGGGCCGTTTCCAAACTGGCAGATGCTGCTTTAAACGGTTACCTGTAACCGAAGCTAGACTCCTCTACGTGTGAAAATCAAGACGAAGAAATTATTCAAGTTAAAAAACAAACAAACTAGAATTAAGTACCACCAAATAATCACTAGTCAGCTATGAGAATCAGTTCTCGAGTTCAAAACGCCAATTATACACTTGCCAATACACTGCCAATATCCTTTTCTTCGGCTAATAAATATAAAACATTTTACACAGGAATACTAGTAATTAATAAATTTAAATAATTAAACCAAACATTTATATATTGAGTTCGAAGTTAAAAAGCACAGCACAGCGCTGAAAAGGTGGAACGGACGGGTCGTTATCAGTTCTGAGGTCGGCTAGTAATAAAATGGCTACTAACGGCCTGGGGCAGCAAGCAAACAATTAGAGTAGTCATAGGTATCTTAACGGCGTTGGTTAACTGCTCTCAAAATGCACTCATGCTGTTATTTGGTGAAGAGGCCTTCGATCCAAGAATCTTCTAATGAGTGTTGAGCCGGACACACAAAATCACGATTCACCGATACCGAGAATAATCAACCTGCGAATCATGTGAACAGTTCCGACGAATCAAATATGATTTACAGTTACTTGACACAGTTGCTCACATGTGTACTCATTAAACTTGCTAACTTCAGCCAAGTTGTTTCCATCCAATTTGTTTCCATTTCCCTACCCATTTTAGTAACAAATAGAAAATGTATGACACAGGCCTTACTGTCTTACGCACTTGCTAACTTCAACCAACTTTTCGCTGCGTCTCAAACTGATGATATATAAAAGTGTATAAAATGTAGCTAAGCAACAGGACATATAATATTGACGAATTGCAAATAGATTCATTAATATAGAATCTATGTTGATTTCCATAATTTTTAATAACAAGGGAATATGAAGAGAAAAACATATTCATTAAACCATTAATCATTAAAGTTAGCGAGAAATGTGCCGCCATGTCTATCTAACTAGAACCAGGATTCCCTACTTGAATTCCTTCCTCAGGTGGATCAGTCCCGATAGCTCGTTGAAAAGAAAATCTTTCCTGATCCGTGTTTGTGTGATTGGCCACTCAGGTCAATTTAATAGCAAACAGTCTGTGCCACGATAAAGGGAAGGGTGTGAAGACATGGACTGAATTCGCTGAACGGCACACCACCGACGCCAAGAGAACATCAACTGCCAAGAGAGGAGCTCCATCTGTTACGAGGTTGAGCACCTTCACTTTCCCCTGACCCCAGCCGACATTTTTTACCCATCCCATAATATAACGTTCCCTTTAGTAAAAGCTAGCCTTCGGAGGCTGCTCTTCCGCATATCATCGGCGTCAAGAACTACGCGTTAGAGCGTGAGCTGCCAAGGCCTTCTGGGAGCGAGCAGGTGGGCCTTCCTGAGTCATGCCGGATCTGCGAGCACACTGGCTCTGAAGGTACTCCTGTTCCTGAATTGGGGTCCGGTTCAACAATGGGATGTATCACTGGCGTCTAGGGGGATTAATATTATTAAGAGAACGATTTCAATAAATATAATAAAACGTCCTCAGTTAAACTAATAACCTTGAAGTGGTTTTATCGATAGTGAGGTGCCAGTGTGGAGTGTGTAACTAAGAAATACAAGATCGGTCTGAGCCATAAGGCCTGGTACACATATCCGATTTTGGCACTGCGGTGCCGTAAATACGGCTGGCAGTGGCTACATAGGACTCAATGAAGTAGTGCACACGGAGCTCCGGCCAGGCTGGGGTCGGTCTTAGCCACGACGCCGCACACCGCACGTGCGATCTCAGCCATTGTTGGCTATTGAGCAAGCCATTGCGGCGAAATGGAGGACCTCAAGTATTTTGTCTGCAATTTTTACTACATGCTCGTCAAATGATTTAACACTCATCCGTAATAATTGCAAATTTTATTTTCCTTTTCTCGCAAATCTCCAATAGATGCATAAACCCTTAATATCGAAATTCTTAAATCTGTTGATGGATGGACCTGATAAAATCTTTTTTGTTTGCCAATTTACGTTTTGTACCAAAGGTAAAAAAAATACGCGTTTTCTCTGGTGACCGACAAGTGTTAATTGAAATGATACGGCACGTGAGCGGTAATAACCACATGTGTGCTGGCCTAAGATATCATTCTAAAGCTCGAGCTGATTGTAAATACAGCACTTGCCATCCAGACACGTCGTTTGATAGTCGACAAGGCATGTTCTGTAGCTATTATCAGCTCCCATCCCATAGCAACCCCTGAGGATGACAGCATAGTCCATCGAAAACGTTCGGGCCAAAATAAAAAATTGTGTGTGGAGACAGAAGGTGTTTTATTTCTTAAACGATTTTAGTATAGCTCAACTCATGAGACATAAACGAAAAGAACGGCTAAGAGTTCGCTTGCGCCAGAACTGCGTTCATTCCATTGGAGAACAGATTTTCAGCACCACTGATCTGAATAAAATACTGGTAATCTGCAAATAACCACCCCTTACAGTTTTTAATTATAATAATATGAAAAGTATCTCACGGTTAAGGGATACCGATCATATTCGCGAAAACGTTCAAAGATGTGAAATTTTCAAAGTTCCTTACCAAGATACGTTATTAGCCACTAAGGCAGGAATATTAAATATCATAACTTAAGTCGTTCATTCCGTAAATCCTTAATAAACACCTCCTATTATAATGTTTAAAAAAATGTGCAAATTATGCTTCTCACATTTTATTTATATATTAATTGCTTTATTAGGAATTTTTAAATAAACATGACGAATTCCAGGCCTGTATCACCATTTTTATTTTTTAATTTGAACAACACATGTATTCTGAGTGAAATATCGTTAACAAGGGAAAAAATTTTTTTTGTAATTGTACCAAAGTTTTTTTACATGTAGATGTTATGTGAAGATGGACTAATGATGATCCAAAACTTCACAAGCAATTAATAAATCAAATGTAACAAGGATATTATACACAATTTATTCAAACATTATCAACCTTAACTTTCTTCATAATCCATATATTATTAATACGTGAAATCCATTTCATATCCTACCCATTTTTCGAAAGATATGTTGGTTTTTCATAAACACAAGCTAAAATGCTTAAAATTATTCATTTGTATGCATGAGATTGCACAGCAGGTGAGGTACAATCCGGCATTAGGCTGCCGCCTCGCAATCTACTTCTTCCAAGCACTATACTACAATAAGGGATTACGCCGTACAATGGCAAGATTATGTTTTATCTCTACTTAGGCGGAACTCATTGAAGAAAGAAACAAGGCAGTAAAAGATATCGCATATAGATTACAAACGTACAAGCCAAATATGGTGACCATCAGGGTCCCTTTCAGGAATAAATCCTCTTTAAAAAAGACGGTATGAAAAAAAATTGCAGAACCGTAGAGGTCTTACCAGTCTAGGCCAGCTGCCTTCTTTTGGACTTGGTGGTCGGGTCCTTTCTTTCCTGGGACTATTGACGGACACTTTACCATTAGTGGGGATACCTGGTTCGCTAGTAACAATATTGTAGGACCAGGAAACGATGAACCAAGAGCATCGCCAGGAACATATAACTACGTATTACTTTCTTATCATTTATTGGTAGTCATTGTTTTTCTTCCATGTACAATACTTAGCTTTATTTATCTTTTTGATCTAATCATCTTTTTTTTTCAATGATTAAGGTTACTTTATATTCAAGTACACAGTGATCCACCACTCTTCACACAATGATGGCAACAGACTGTCAGGCAAAAGTAGGTTAAGATTTAATTAAGCTTTTATTGTTAGATGTAAGTTAGTTTTTGTCCGCTGGCTCTTATCCAGGGACGCGGCTGACGTAGGAGCGTGGGGGACTTCCCAAGACTCCGCTTCCTCCTTCGCACGCGAGGGAGGTGACAACCATGTGGACTTGGGCTCTGGGCTGTTTGTATATATAGTATGAATGAGCGAGTGAATGAAAATTGTAAATTGGTATAAACGAGATCATATAGCACAATTACTTATAGCCCAATCAGGCAGATTGTAATTTTATCATAATAAAGCTGTTATAAAATAAATAATGCAGATCACTATGTGTACAAACCAGAATTTGTATAAAATGTAGCTAAGGTACAGGAAATATAATGAATCAATTGTAAATTTCGTTCGTTTGTAGAATCTATATTTTGTAACAAGTGGATATGGGGGAAAAAAATCAAGTACACTACCATTAAAATATTGGGCCATGTGATATTAGTTATATTTGACAATTGTATATAAAACTTATTTTTATATATTTTTGCGCTTACAAATGGTAGTCAACAAATCAATAGAACACTTAAGAGTGTATACGATACTTTTTTCATATTAGCATTTATTTGATTCATTTAAATTAATTCTTATACATTTGTTCTTGAGTAAATCTACATTGGAGTTTTGAATACTGCAATTAAGTGTATAACACATATAATTTTGGTCGGAACTACAGAGGAAATTTTATTTTATTACTATTGTTTTTTTTTCTTCACGTTAACGTGTGTAGCTAAAATGTTATATTAAAATAAAACACCATAAATATCGTTTGTGCTTTTGTGCATGTAAATACAATTTCAGTTACGGGGCCTATTGTAATCAATAGTAATCAAACACTTGAGCCCGGTGACATTACAAAAAAACAAATTGATTGGCAAAACGCGCAAAATCATTTACTCGATCACAGGGCGGGGCCTTCTTATCTCGTATTAACTACCCAGTAAAAGTATGCAGAAAAACAAAACAAACAATGACGCTTAAAAAAAAAATACAAATTAGATAAAAAGCAAACAAAAAGTTATCAGGCTTCGGTTGAGTGTCAGTATCGTCAGGTCACAACTTATCACTTATTTTGATGAAAGGTACTCGCTTACTTGTTTTTAAATCAATAAACCATCTTTGATAACGATTCAAACCCATTACTGTGTTATATCAGGTATGAGGCGATGTTTAACTGGCTATTTACACCATTTTTTTATTTGTTAAAGGGTAATTTTCAGTTACCGTGAAAGTTTAACAAATAAAATTATATTTTCTCTATAATATCGAGTTCTATTAACAGATTGTTCCTAGTCGTAAAGTAGGTAGTGACATTGGCTGACATTTTGAAAATATTTATTATATTTGTTTTTCTCGAAATTACAGCCAGTGCCACCGCCACTTACTTTTGTGTTCCGTCGTATTTTATCCTTTATTATTATCCCTCTTGATGCTTACTTAATGATGATTAAGTAGTTAGGTTCGAAGTACACACGTATAGTTTTTATGTCGACAACACCTAATACCATAAAACAGTCAAGGTTTAGCCTGTTGAGGCACCATTAAGGACTAAAATTTTGAAAACAAGTTATGTATAATTACATTAAATAAATAAGATGTACACAAATGTTGCATGTTTAAGAAATATAATACAAAGTGAAATTTAAACGGCTAAATGCTATAGTTGTATGAGATAAAACTTTTCAAATAATAATAAATAATAAAAAAATATATTTAATAAATAAAAAAAAAAAAGTAAAATAACAAACCTGAGATATTTATCTATGACACAATTAACATTTTATCTGTGTACCTAATTGGGTTGGTACCATAGCTGTAAAATATTTAAAATTATAAGCTGGTAAATTTATTGAATATATTGCATAAACATAAACTAGTTTATAAATTTGCTTTGTATAGACTTACTTAAATAATTTGTAAAACATTCATGACTCGATTGAATTTTGAAAATACGAACGAGTATATTTATAAGTCACAACTGCCATGACATTTACTGCCTACGTTTACTAGGTAATTAATTCTTCAGAGAAGCTTAGAATCATTCGAGAGAGGACCAACCGTTGAGGGCAACGTTATCGGCTGTTTATCAAAAAGAAATAAACCCAATAACCTCGTTTCGAAACAAAACGACATTAATATCGACTCATACTCCATGTTGGATGAAAGCAATGGCACGGAAAAAATGTCAAGCAATGAAGCAGTTAATAGAGGATTGCAGTTTCTAACCTTTTAATTTTCGCAACAGCTGCGTCGCTAATTAAACTATAAATTTATTGCGCTTTTTTTTTCTCCTTTTGCGGTGACGCTGAGAACGCTTGCTGAAATTCGTTACGTCAGGCTGAGGCCACGCGAACGAAACCCCTCCCCTCTGAAGGACGTTAGAAAGTGATACGAAGAAAATCCGGCAGTCATGTCTCGCTTATAGTCAAACCATTTTCCCAGGAAAATCTGAACATTTTATTCTAAGGAAATTAGGCCTGTTACTCTAATTAATTTTTCACTTTTTATTTTAAAACTATTTCATCATGTAATTTATGAGATACTTACGAATGGCGAGACAACGTTCATGTCATTGTAAAACGAACTTTGGCTAGACTAGGAGTATATATTTATAAATATGATATATGTATATCATTTAATAATTTAAAATATTTGTTCTTAATCGATGGCGGTATAATACCAGTAAATTAGGGCTATTAATAATAAATGTCAGAGAAAAATGTAGTAAATTTTTAGTCTGTGAAACTACAAATATTTGTAAGACTCGGAAGGGACAAATAAGAAGGTCGGAAAGTTACTGTGTTCAGCAGGCTTAATAAATTGGTTAATGCATAAATTGTGCACATCATCCCGTTTGTAATGGGCTTTACGGTCATGTGCAAGATTCATGAGTTTCTAGAGGCCACGATCGATCTTTATTTCCAACATAACACCACATTCTTCAACCGCGTTTATTATACCCCAAGGAGTTACAAAGAAAAACATACGGCATGTTATTGTCAATTTTTATTTTTTTTACTTACTAGCCATTGATCTAATTTATGTTCTATTTGAAGATATTCATAGATGCTTATTGTGATTAAAAGGTGGGTTAAAATCTGAATAAAGAAAATATTTTTTATAATTAATTCTGAAGTATTCACTACGTAAATGCACATCTTCTTATCTATTATTACGTGTTCCCACGTCGACGTGAATCACGAAAGTGAACTTACGATTGTAGACGCCAATGAAAAAGAAAGAGATAACTTTAACAGTATTATTTTTATTCAAAATAACTTCTGTTAGCTTCAATACATTTTTTCCACCCCCAACAAGTATTTTTATCCCTTGTTCAAAAAAACCTTTCGGTAATAAATCAATAAATTCGAGAAATGAACATTTTACCTCGTTTGCATTTGGGAATGTTTTGTTTTATAAAATGCGTCAAACACTCTGAAAAAGTGGTAGCCAGTTGGAGACAAGTCAGGTAAATATGGTGGATTAGATAAAACCTTTTCAGACCACGAAATTTTTTTTGAAGTATCTATAAGAAAAAGTATCCTTTCCCGTTGACAGGGGCTGGAACTTTATGTTTCAATTTTTTCAGACAATTTGTGTATTTCTGAAAATTAAGAGGTCCCTGTAATAGTCTCACCAGTTTTTAAAAAATTGTAAAGCTTTGTTTCTGGCCTTCCACGAGATTCATTCTGGAGAGTTTTAATATGATTTCATACTTGCATTGCCGGAGTGAAACCTAGAGAACCACTGGATATACACTTCTTTCATTCGATGTAGCATCAGCTAAAAGTTTCGGAAACATCCCGCCCAAATTTAAATTCATATAAGAATATAACTCGTAATCGGTGAGATTCCATTGATAGTAAACAATTACACAAACACTTGAACAGTTCACAATAAACTGAAAGATATAGCACGAAAATGAAAGAGAAATGTAAACAGATTAATTTAAAAGCATTTGTGTTAGCTTTTGTTAACAAAGGTTGGATTCTTACTTTAAAGATTTCATCACAATAAATTATTATGACATTTCATCCGTTCCAACGCAATATTTATACAGCTATAATGAAACTATTAATGCATTGATTTTTTTTCATTTAATTAAGGGTACTGTTCCTTTAATTCCTTATTCTATTTATACAGTTATTTATATTTCGTTTAAATACATTGCAAAAGAAACAATTAAGTTCAGAAAGCAACGGAACATAAAAATGCTGAAAAAAACAAAAAAAACTTTGAGATGATCAGAAAAAAAACACGATGACACCCTGGATCCTTGGACTGGCATGATTTCAGTTTTAATCTGATAAATTTTAAATTTCTCCCAAGAAATAGACCTGCACTGAAAATAAATAAGAGGCTATGATGATCTGAAGTTCTTATCGACTCTTACATGAGGTGTGGTGATCCGGGATCCGTAATTACAAGAAAGCATCAATTTTCCCTTCTTTTGAGAACGTCCTGCTTCGCTGATGTATCGATTAGAACGTCCCCCTTGGCCATTCCGACTGTTTTAAAACTAAAATATCATTTTCAATTCAGTGAGACAATCATAAAGTTTTTTTTTATCGCAAGCAGTTTATAAATACATTTACCGAGGACAACTTATTCATTGGATTGATTGACATGTTGAAAATAAAATGCCCTAACGTTACCAAGAAAACAATATATTTACTAATTCTTGGTAACGTTAATTGTTCAGGTAATGTTGACATTTCCAAGCAATAAATTATTATTGGTACTTAATTATATTTTTTGTGACGAAGATTGGGAAATCGCATGGAATTCACATAGAAAATGTAATCCCTCTAGGTAAGAAACAAAAGCTTCAAACATAAATCTGGTAAGTGATAATATTGATATTTTCATGCTTTTTTTATTTGATAACCTACGCACCATGTTAGGGTGCCACTATTGGAATTGGGTGTTATTTTTGGGCTAAAAAAACTAAAAAAAATTTGAGTATGGTAAGGTAAATTTTCTTTTAGAAGATTATATTTTTGACATGATAAAATTGACTACACCCCATTTCCAATTATTCATAAATTTGATAAAATGAAAGAGTTGATTGGCTAATTAAAAAGAGTAGAGGTAAAATCATTAAGAATAAAAAACACATATAAATGAACAGCCGTTAAAATATGTTACGGCGGTTGTTAACGTCTCCCCCATTGAATTGGAAATGACTGACGTCAAACTGATAAGGTAACTGAACTGTTAAGGGAATATTCGTCAGGAATCGAACATTAACACTAATTACCCGTTTCTAGAGAGCTGTATCAGTGAGTGTGACGATAATTTTTAAAATGATAATTTCAAAAGAGAACAGATCCGTCCGGTTCTAAACTTGGAATTGTATGGCCTTGAACGTATCGCCCAAGTTCATATTCACGACTTCAACGCGTTTATGATTCTTTTAGAACACAGTTTACAGAATTATATTATCTATATCTTCTGTGTAGAGTAGTTTAGAGAGCTACTACTCTAAATGAACAATCTGGACATTCAGTTACGTACTCAAGTAGCGAACTCTAGACAGCGAAAATCTTTGTTTCTTAGTCAAATCGACTTACAAATCGAGAAAAACACTGATATTTGCCACGCAATAATAATAATTATGTGAATTTGTACTACTATCATCATCATTGTTTCATCTCATTTTAAATTTTGACAATAAATTATAATGAGATCAATTTTTACACGTGGAGATAAAAACTAAACCCTTTCGCAACTCAAAAAAAGAAAAATCAAGCATTTCACAGATTATTACCCATAGAAGTACTTTCTACCACTTTTTCAAGCGAACTTCGATAATATTTCATAATAAAATTCATTTTTCGACAGAATTTGAACGTATTCCGAAAAGTAAAAAAAAAAGTAAATTTTCTAAATGAACGAAGAACTGAAAGTTTACGGTTACGCGAGTTCTGATAACAAAAAGAATGTCCTTCACCAACTGTTTTACGACTGAGAGACTAAATTTATCTGGGCGAGAGTATCGTAAATTTATTCTAGTAGTTGACTGCGTAACCTAATGGACAGGGCTGTTTGATTTTGACGAATATGAATTTAAATTTCTTTTTAGTTAAGCATTTTCGCGAAGTGCGTCAAACCCTGCCCCTTTTAAGAAATATCAAGGTATTCAGATCGCTATTTGAAAAAAAAATTGAATTTATGATTTAGTTTGAAGGTTGTATGTTCTGTTGCTCAATAAGGGACGGTTAGACACGTGTTATTACACGTGATGTTAGTTAGTTAGTTCCCTCGCAAACAGACTCCCGCCACTGCAGGGGCATTTCAAATAAAACATCCAAGAATTTTAGCGATCATGCGAATAGTTGAAAAACTACAGCCTTTTTTTCTGTGCCAAAATTGAAAAAAATCCAAGTCAAATACAAAACTCAGACTGGATTTAACAATTTAACTACATCTCAACCGTATTAAGGTCGATTGATCGAAGCAGCGTTGAAGTCAAGGAGAACCAGTTACGAGTATTCCATTAAAATTAATCCAGGATAAGGTCACTGGGAACAGCGAACAAAATACTGATATAATTTGAGATATTAGCAGATTTTATATGGTTTTTGTGACGAATTGGGTCGAGAATATGAGATTGCAGAGTTTGCAAAAAATATTTTTTGCAACAATATTGCGAAGTTAAAAATTATTTCTTTTAATATTTCGTGGCGAATGATGAAATACTATTTAGTATGAGTGAACAGTGTGGATAATGGAATAGGTACTTACATTTATTTTGGCAATTTTTGTGGATTTCGCACACCGCTGCAACGTAAAGGAGATAGTTGCGGGGTAGTCTTCTTGCAGGGGATCAGTAGACGCTCACTGATCGCAGGAAACTTCCCTCTGAACTGACCTGCTCTGTTGGCGGTTAAGTTGTCCTGGCTGTATGACACTGACACTTGTACGTTCACGGCACTGTCAAGCGAATACTTGAGCGGTTCACTGTCTCACTTGAGGAGTGCGAGAGAGGATCTGATGATCGAGAGAGAGAGAGGTGGTGAGAAAAAAAAAAAGTTTCGAGCGAAGGTAACAGAGACGTGAAGACGGTGAGCCGGACAGTACTAGCGCCGACACAAGCCTAGAACCTTCCTGAACGCGACTAACGATCTCCCACCGGGTATGAGCTAGCCGAGGGGTGGGGGGAGCCCTCGACCAATCAGAAATACTGACGTCACCAAGCAACAGGCGGCTCTCATTCATGTCTTCTCTTTCGTTTACTATCTTCTCCTTCTTCGGTGTCTTCTTCTAGGGGAATATCTCACCTTCTCTTGGGTCCCGAGCTACCCTCTAACGGCCTCACTCTTGTTTGCGAGTCCTAAGGCAATGGGTTCATTCTCATTCAGATTCAATCTTCTTCCAAGTATTGCTCCGCGCTGTAACCAGGATCACGTTAGCATATTCTAGTATAAGAATTCGTGAAAATGATTCATTCGGTCTGAAATATTAAAACAGCATTTCCTATGGTTAGTATAGAAAAATAAATTAAACGTGAAAAAAGTCGCACCCGTATTATCTCGTATGACTTCTACAAGCTCATAGACTCTGTTTTCCGCAAGGTTTAGAACACGTTCGAGACATCGCAGTAATTATCAAAATGTTGTTATAATAGTTATCTAGTTTAATTTGTTTTATGATACGTTATTATACGTATCTTATGCCGAATGAATCATTGAGATCAGATCATTTCAAGGGTTTACGCAGTTCGCAATACTATAAACATTATATGGGCAGACGAATAAGGATTTGTTAGTACCTGTTTGAATGTACAACCTCCCTCTTTAGGTGCGGCCTGCGGTTTCAGTAAAACCAAATCGACATCCAAGTTTTTTCTGGTTGCAATTCAATCGATGGACTAGATATCTAAGAGCAGGAGAGTGGAAATTTATTGTTAGCCATTAATTTCAGCTCCACGAGGCGTAACTCGGACCCACGTCATAGTGTTACGTTGCTACGCGATTGCCTATCTATGTATATTGGCTAGGCGCTTCAAAAGGTTTACACCAGCCATCAATATTCTTAATTGTTCTAGACAGAATTTTGACAGAAAGGTAAACAAAAAACATGTGTACAGGACAGATATATTTGGAGAGCTAAACTATTTGACACTTTGCTCAACTATCACACATTTCGCAAATGTGTACCACCATAACAGCTTATCCATCTCAAGAATTTATAACACTGAGGAGCAAGCAGACCTCTTTTTCAGCATTTTCTGAACCTAAACAGGGCTTGTTTCCGTAAATATGTTTATTTAGTACTTAGTACCCTACCTCAAGATGTTTTTCAAATTGCATTATTTTGTCTAGCCAAGTACCAAATTAAACATTTTCGGTGAAAATATTTATTTCAATTGTTTTTATATTCATAAGGCTATATTATGCAGTACTGAGGGCTACCGTAATGCAGTAATACATGTCTACTTACGGTATTTTTATTTTATTTTTTAATGTGTTAATCTATGAATTATGTGTATTTACATATTTATGGGTGGATACCCAATTGTGAATTGGTGTGTGTATATATTTTTTTCGTTTATATTTTTAATTATTGAATATTATGTGTATTTTATTCATATATATACTTTTATATGTCATTTTTTTTTATTTAATTTATTTCCTTGCAAATAGTAAATTTTAGCGGTGACTAATACTGCCAAAGATCACACTTAATGTTGAAAAAATGTCTGCTCTTAATAAAAATAGTCCCAAGATAATAAAGATATTATTATCATTACTACTTATAGCCCTAGTATTATAAGCTGGTAAAATGCTCATTTTGTACTGTGGCCTGAGAGTTGGGGTCAAACATCTGACTTGAAGTGATTGACGCAAACCCATGGGCAAAGAGAACAGCTTAGACAGCCTTGAAAACATCGTTACGTTTGCGCATATCATAAAACCGAATATAACAAAAGCTTATTCAACTATTAATATTTAAGGATCCATTTTCAATAGTAGATCGTTGTTCGTTTGGTTTTTGGGATTTATTTTGGCCTAAAAACCTCAGGTCATCAACGCCGTTGTTTGTATATTTAAACTCATATGGGGATCCAACCGATGCGACTCCGAAATAAAAGTATCCCAGTCCCACACGTCAGGCAATGGTTACAGATATTGTTTTATTATTTACCTATTTTATTTTGTTAGAAGGTGTGACCGTAGGATGTAGATAACAACCATGTGAGCCACCTAACACTTATGTTTAACTTTGATCATTTCATGATATCAAGTTTCTGGGTTCAAATCCCTTGACTATTCTGTACATTTGAAACCAATATTATACCTCGCTATGAGTAAATAAAGGCTAAAAACTATAAATAAATAGAATTTCATAGGTATAAAAGTTATCTAGGTTGGTTATCTATGAAATGGAAAATTCAACGTTATAGTTCCATTTTATTACCCACATGAAAACTACTGCCGACTCTTTGAATTATGAGTAATTGCACGCAATTATTATTTGGGAATCGCCAAATAAATATTATCCAGTCATCATTGGAGATCTCAACGTGCTTAATAGCGTGGGTTAGGTGTTTAATTGGTCTAGAATTAAAAAAAAAAAATCGTTTAATCTGATATCGAAACCGTGTTCACACCTTTTTTCGAAGCAGTCATGCAACCCTTAAATGGGTGATACGCCACACTTCATTTGAAGTATGATTGTGGGTCAACGCCATACGACCTTGGCGGGATATTTTTTATGTTCAAATCTTTCAGCAGCCCTCAAGTAAGACCACATAGCGTAATTTTAGACTACATCATTAATAACAATTTAAAAATTAAAATGTTAAACAAAAACATTAATTATGGATAATTAATTAATTACTAGGAAATCGCAAAACCGAAAAGCAAATGTTTAGTTCGCAAAAACATCTTTCCCGGAAGTTTTACTGCCTGACAATGACTAAGAAGTTTATAATTATTTGAAAATGATAGATATGTCTAGCAAAGACATTTAATTGCTAAGCTTAAATTAATTATAATTTTTCTTTAAGGTAGATTTGCAGGTTATTTTAAAACCCTTCCCTATACAGTTGAGTTGACCTATTGAGGGTTGTTGATTTATTAAGGAGTTTAAATTACCAAAACGATAGAAAACAAAATTCGAATCGCGAAGAGTTTATGTTTTAAAAGTAAATACAGTAAATAAATGTGGAAAAAATGAAATGGGGAGAAACAATTCCAGGAAAATTCCAATGCGAAAAGAAAGGAAGAGGATTATAATCCGTTTCGAAACATAGAATGCTCCCATTGTTAAGGAGATGGATAATAGTGTCTGAAGTACACTGGATTTTTAAGATTTACCAAAGTGAACAAATGAAGAATTCGAATTATTAAGAAAATCCAATTATCAAGAGCCAAGAGTATTATTGTACCCCAATAATATGTTTTACATTGATCGAAAAGTCGACAGAAAGGGTCCTGTGTGCCGTTGTTTTAGGAGAACGTTCTATTTTTCACAGTGTTATTGTCGATATCGGCATTGGATATGTTATCTTTGATTATGGTGCCTTTTGTTATATCGGCAGAGCGAAGGTGGTGCAGACCAATCCGAAGTCTACATTTCGGACGGGAATGAAGGTCGGGACCTTTTACCTAGAATACAACAAGGAATTGATGATTCCTGGCAGAAAAATATCGGGCTTATATATGGAGATAAGGCTGTTATCGTCTGTTGCATGTACAGCTGATTACATATGATCATTACCGAAAAAATAATTTGAAACGGAGAGCCGTTTTTTATCTTTCGAAAGATTGGGTGTATTTTGTATCAATCTAGCCTGGTCTATAGAGAGACACGAGGCAAAAATCTGCACAATTTAATGCAACAACAGTTTCTGTTCTGAAAATAGACTGTTTCGTAAGATATTTCTCTGAATGAAAACTGAGAATGAATGAATGAGAATGAAAAACATGGCCATTGAAAAACTTTGTTTTGGTTTTCTTTCAGCTTACAAGAATCACTGTCAAAAAACCTTTGTCCACTCTTGATTTTGATTGACATAGAAAAGGGGGCAAATTGTAGACTACCCCAGGGTGTTTTAATTTTTTATCATTTAAACAACAAAAAATGTTTTCTGCCATCACATTGTTTGGTTAACTGCCCTGAATATTGCTCTTGTTTTGTATCCTATTTCCAAAAAATTATTTACTCGATATATGCTACTTATTTGGGCTCACTCAGCCTCGAAACGAAAAATGGGTAGTTACTCGAATAAGGAAGTAACACATTTTTAACATCGCTTACTAGACTAGAATAGAAATATACATCGAAAGATTTATTTTTTAAAACAAAGCAGATGACGTTTTGACGCTGGGAGTTTTGAACAGTTCCCTTGAGGGAGAAGCCTACAACGTAAAATCGAGACAGGAATACGCAGGGTGCCCTGCCACCCCACCCACACATCTGGTTGGCAGTGGGCGGGTTTCCCTCATATTTCTCTCTAGTAAAAATCACGTAATCCACCCCCCTTTTTTATTTTTTGGTGCATCAGTTACACCAGTTTAATAATATAATGTACATCTGTAAAGCGACGGGCTAAATTTAGACTTTATCAGTAAAACGGAAAAGAGAAGAATATTCCCATCTCAGCCGTGGATCGATACCGGGACTCGAAGACCTAGCCTCTAAAAGTGTTTATTTTGTTCAAAGGGTTTTATGCGCTAACAGGTTTTTGTCGAATATCAATAGACGGGGTTTTTCAGACAAGACCTTAAAAGGGTTTTCCCTATCATATATGTACGTGGTGGTTAGCACGCCTGACAACCGACTACTTAGATCTGGTTTTAATTTCCGGCTCCTCTATGGAATTTATTTATTATTAAATATAAATTTAAATTTTATTTAGATTGTATAATATTTCGACAACTGTACTAGAGCAGACAGACATACTCAAGGCGACCGTCCATACTGGAAAGATAAACTCGTTACTGTGCATAACCATTTCCTAATTAAATGACCTAAACAACAAAGTTTGGTCATACAGTGGAATGAACGACAATACAAAACGGCATGTCTTAGGGGTACCAAACTGCGAACAGTTTCTGAAATAATATTATTGAAAGATATAACAGTTTGTAAATTCTTTACAAATATATATATTTACTCGATTTTTGATTTTCCATAATCCACCAGTTGATATTTTTAATTTTAATTAATTTAAAATACCGAACTCTCCTTTGGCCAACGAGAGTGAGCCAGGTGGCGTTGAAGAGGGAAAGGTTAGTTCACGACTAGCCTTGAGTGTAAGACTCCCGTTTATAGTGATCGGTTATTTTAAAGTTACTGAAGAACAATTCTACTACGAAATAAAACACAAAACTGTTAACATAGTGGTGGGGCAAGAAATATCACTGTAGCTGAATAATCATTGGTCATACCGAGGACCAGAAAAGAAAATTAGGAAACGAGGTATGTTACAATATATAGATTAGGTACTTTAAGGTCTCCAATTTGGTACCCTACTCATTATGATCGCAGATGACGCACCGATGCCATTATTTGTTTGAAAGTAGAGAACAAGAAATTTATGAAGGCAAAGCCTTGAAGAATCCATCGTCTTTTATAGCATCCAGTATGTATGTAAAATTCTATGTATTGTCATATCTAAACTATTACTTATCGTTAGTATGTAAGAGACTGGATTAACTTGTCAAAGAGGAGAATTCCCTGTTCGTGGCCTGCCTGAAATGCGGTCTTAATCGATTGGCATTTGATACGATAGACTTTGTGACGAACTGGCACGTAGGTTTACGGAAGAAGGGGTTCGCGCTTCCTCGTTCCATTTATAACGGCGACCTAAATATCAATACTCAAGATTGGACCACTTTTGGACCCCTATGGAATATAATATTCAATAGAGGGAGTGCATTTGCTAGAAGCGCAAACCACAGAGAAAACGTACAATTATACCAATAACTGTGTCACAAATTTCTGAATGTACGTTCTGTGGCTATATAAGTGGTCAGTATAAGGCAATTTATTAAATTGTAATAGATACTAGAATTATACATATGTATTCCTATCCTGTGTGGTATTATGCCAGTACATGTTATTAGATTTCAAAGTGGAAGGAAATTTTTTCTAAGCTCGTTATGTAAAAGAACATTATTGTTCATATTGGGAAGGCACCGGATTCGGTGTATAAAATAATGTGGACGATTACTGATGAAACTATTTACATCATAGTCCTGAAGCAACGTACAAAAATTGTAAAATAAAGAAATTGGAGATACTGCAAAGTCTTCCTTTGAAAATTTGTGTTTTTTCATACAGTTATTCGAAATGGAAGTGTCTTTTTTGACAGTGTTGACTCGTTAGGATGTTCCAACCACTACTTTCGATCCTCCTTGTCTTACGAAGTTCTATTTCATGTCATATTTCTTTATGATTGACATGACTTTTGTAATGCTGAGTCGATTCTCTCTAATTTAATTATTAGTAAAAAAAAATTACCGTAAATATTTTAAACATAAATGGACTAAGAAAGCACTTATAGAACACTGTCAAAACCAATATGAAAAATCTACCCCCTTGACACTGTCCCTAATAACAGTTGGAAAAGTAATTTTTATATTACATAAGTGGGACACTCTTGCTAATGTAGGCCTAACCTTCTTAAGCCAAAGATCTAAACGTGGTCAACATTATTAACTCAATAAAAAATAATGTAGAGTAATTACTATCCGAAAGTTGCTATCCACATAGCCTAGTGCTTAGAAGATTGCATTTCTAAAAGGAAAGCTGTATGTTCTAGCTTCCTCCATCGAGATGGTTTCTTGAGAGGATGCGTCTGGTTCACTCAGCCTTGTGAGGGGAAATGAGTATTTACTTCAATAAAGAAGTATTGATCAACAATACCGAATAAAGAAGAATTGAATTTTTTTTATTTAGAAAAGCAAAATAATTGAGAACTAATGGCCTAGTGCCCCTCTTCATGAAGTGGTGCACGATAATTTTTTTTTTTTGGCCCAAATAAGTACTAATATATAGTAATAGGTATAAGTACCAAATAAAGTATCAATAGTTTCCGCGCAGTTGACATTAATTAAAAACCAAGTTTTTGTACAGGAAGTATGTAATCAACCATCACAATGGAATTTCCTCTTATTTCTCAAGGAAGAAGATATATGGTGGCATTTTATGTTTCATGAGGCCAGTAGAGAACGGTTTATATTACTTCATCCTTTAACAGCAGTTTATTCAATCTCCCGTTTTTACTCGTATCTCTTTCTTCTCGTTCGTTCTTTCTCGTATCTTCGACTGGCCTTGGAGTCAAAAGAATGCCGGAAGGTAGATATAATATGCAGCCATTTATCGTCGCCTTTTTTTTTCTATACTACATTTTCTAAAACTAAATGGCAAGATTTTACTCACTAGTTACAACATCGACAAACAAATTATTAAATGTACACACATTAGCGCTTAGAATAGGTCAAAACAACTCGATTGACAGAAAGCACCCTCATAAGAATTTGTAGACAGACATTGTTATTGATGAGTATAAGCTTCGCCCACAACCAGCACATACATCCTAGACAAGATCTGTTCGTTCTAACGCTCAATATCTCTAGAGGACATCTTGAAAAGCTTGATAGGAAGTTTTTTTGTCAGACGTTCGAGCCAGATGGACTGAAATAGTTAAGTCTCAGTGTAGTTATGTTACCCGAACATATATAAGGTTAAAACTGAGCAGTTGATACGAAACTGTCAATAGCTGTTCCTCTGTTTTCGGTGACAAGGATCGCTATTCAATAAAGTTGCTACCTTCCTGACAAGTTAAATGAATATCTTACAGCGGTGATGTTCTCGATCATCAGCTGGTTATATTAACGCTCGTCGAATTCGAAACCGGAGTTCGGACGGTGAAGCTTTTTCATCTGTATGGATAAATTGAACCTTTTTGCACTTGCCTCACAAACACACTTGGCACAAACAATCATATCGAGTAATCACTTACTCACACAACTTCTGGGCAACTTGTCAAAAACTAAACTTAGACGGTAGCGACTGATGTGAGAATAAAATGAAATAGGGATCCAGCGAGGTAATATTGACTGGAACAAATTGGTTCCCAGGTAACTTTATTCTTTGGAATTATAATCATTTAATTATGCCGGATTGTGAAAGCGTACAGTAAAATAACACTGCTTTTCTGTCTTTCCGCAACTATTAAACTGAGTTAACAGTTGTGGAAAGACAAAATAACTGTGTTATTCTATCGTTCGGTGTTCAATATCTGAACAATTGAATTTAACAAAATATCCTGCACCATTACCAGCTCATAGAGTTACAACAATTTACTACAAGGTAAAGATATTTTTATTGTGGTTTTGGTCCCACTGTTATTTATAATTATTAATAATTCACACTATTTTCATACAATGCCTTAGCATTGGATAAATAGATCTCAGAATATTAACTTTGAGGTCAAATTTTGCACGCACTCTCTGCTTCTGTGCTCATTGGGTACTTTACGTAATGTCGCAAGAGTTAAGCCAAATAGAACTCATGTCGGACAGGTCGTCACTTGTGGCAGGGTAGTCTCCGAATGGATATTGGGAAAATCCCGGGTTCCAGGTACCAATCTAGCCCAAGTTTTTCTTTGACTGTTAATTAATAATTATAAAGGTATAATGCTTGATAACGTCTGTTAAGCTCTTGGATTTTTTGCCTCGTGTGTGATTTCCATGTCGGTCTTCTGTCGAGATGGAAGCCTAAATGCAGCACTGTCTTGGATACAGAAAGAGGGACGGACTTTAAAAAAAGCTAGTGGCTAGGGTACAAGTAATGTGGGCAAATTTTGCTTCTATACTTTGATCTGCCACTGATAATCAGTAGCACTAAGAACGTGAAGTGTTAAATTTAAATAAAGGACGATGGAAAAAAAGAAGTTTTAGCAACAGCAAAATTAGAACCATTACAACTTATTGTGCAACCAATGGCAGATCAAAGTTAATGAAGCAAAATGTGCCCACACTACCTTTAACCTCTGCCGCCAGTTCTGTGTATTAGTTTATTTAATTCCTTCCCTCTTTCTGTATCCAAGACATTACGGTATTTAGGCTACCATCTCGACAGAAGGCTGACATGGAAATCACTCACGAGCCTAAAAAGACAAGAACTAAACAGACGCTTTGGACAACTGTACTGAATACTTCGAAGGACATCCCATCTCTCAATAGAATATAAATTACTAATTTACTAAGTTATACTACTTATTATCTGACATCTGACCAAACGGAATAGAACTATAGGGGATAACACAAACGGCAGACAACAACGTATCCAATCCTACAATCAAAAGTCCTGAGAACAATAGTTAATGCCGCTTATCACGCCAGCAATAAAACCATTCATAACGATCTTAATATACCCTACATACTTGAACTCATTCCTCAGTTACAAGTTCATGACATTGTAATTTAGAGTATACTAAAGCCAATCTAGCTATGGGGGATAGCAAAAAAGTCGAACATCAAGCGCATCCAATCCTTTCAATTAAAAGTCCTGTGAACAATAGTCATTAAGTTACCAACAAAACAGTTCATAACGATCTTAACATACTCTACATTCTTGAACTTATCCCTTCCAAGTTCAAGAAATTCCATTGAAACCAATCCAACCACCCTAATCCCCTAGCACAGTCATTACACTGCGCCCTCTCATCCCTATAATCCTCCTCAGAGCCTAAAGCGGAAGTGGCCTCGTGACCTGCTATAAATGTGTGACAGTGGGAGTCCTGGCAATGGCCAGTTTCTTCAATCATGTCCTGAGCGGCTGTGGCTCTCGCTCTCTTGGTCAGCCTTCACTGGCTCGTATCCGGTGTCGCGGTTGATGGAGGACCGTGGGGGACTTCCCACGACTCCACTTCCTCTTTCGCATGTGAGGGAAGTGACAACGATAAGGATTTTGAAGGCGTCTGGGTTGTTTGTAAATACTGTACGAATAAGCGAGTGAATGAAGAACTATAAATATGGAATGAATGAGAACATTGATCACAGTTACATATTGCCCAATACAAGGTGGATTGTAATTTTACAATAAATATCGTTACAACTTATTACCTTCATGTAGGCACAGAATTTCGAGTCGAACCATCTGCGAACCGCTCATGAACCGTTCATTAAATTATTTTAACAAGGAAATTCCATCGATCCATGGGAAAGAAAGAAATCACCAGCAGTCATTTGTCAGCCACCAGTGCTTTTAGAGAGCTTTCCAATCTAGGAATAGTACTTCATTAGATGTTATCATGAGATATATTTAACACACTAGAGAACAGGGAAAGCCCGAGCAAGAACCAGCTATAATTAAAATACTTAATTTCTTTGTGCATTTTCATTATTTTCCTTAATTCCTTCAGGCGATTTGGCGATCTCGATACAAGGTAATTCCCCCTTCTTCTCATTACAGGCATGCTTATTATCTTAGCGGACCAGAGCCAATTCAATGGCCCTAAATTTCGCCGTTTTGTTCTCTTTTTTGTAGCCATTTACATAGATCAGAGAACAGTAATAATATAAAAATTAATTTCTAGTTCGGAGGACAATGAGAGGAGCGCTTATGACGTTGTGTAAAGGTTGATGGTACTTGCGCAGCTATGTTCCGGTCAGAGACGCTGGCGTTAAGGAACGCACTATCTCCAGGATCTAACAGGGCCGGAGGATATGGGGTAGCCAGCGGGTTGGGAAAGATCAAGAAGAAGGCAACATCTGGAGGAATGCACATTCGGCAGTTCCGCTTTCGCAACCGCTGCCTCCTCCGATGACTTAGTGCTTGAGATGCAATAAGCTTCATGTGTCTGAGAGGTAGATAGAATTCCGATTGTGCCATTGACACAGTTCGTCCATTACTAGTGGCCATAATGTACTCAATCAAACCCTTAAACGAGCAATCGATGTGTAATGCGTCGGTATATATTCCCCCGTATTAATCAAAATTAAATGAAGACATATAGTTAGGGAAAGACCTGACCCACTAGGGAACACTAGGGCCGCCTTGGTGGTGGATGGACGTGGCATCCGAAAATAGAATACTATCGGCCTTATAATTTGGGGATTTAAAAATATATTATTATTTGAAGGAAATTACAATCTGCCCTAATAAAATCCGAGCCCTAATAATTGTGATTAATGTTCTTTTCCATATCATATTGTATTCATAAATTATTTACAGTTAACATTAAATACACATTAATAGAATGTATACATAGCCCAAGGGACCCCCCTAATTCACCTGCAGAATTGTAACCTTCCCCTGGAGAAAGAAAGAGATCAGGGAGATCCCCAAGCTATTCCAACAGTCGCATCATTGCTACATAGGAGAAAGGAGGAAGATCTTGGAGAGAATCGAGGTATTATTACTTTTTATATGATTGTGCGTAGTCCTAACGCAGAATACGTATTATGGTAGGGGATTGGTAGGAAAACCGTAATAAAAAATCGTCACTTTTCTCTTTAGCAGGTCTCAGGTGTAGGTGGGCGTTATGCGGGTGCGTTTCGTATGTTAATATTTGTACGTTCTGCGATCATAATAAGTGTGAGAGTTTTATTTACCTTACTTTTAAATATTCATCAAATTACACAACATATCAAATATAAAAAGTAAAAAGCATTCTACTCATTAGTCTACATTTTTTTTCTGTTGTCCTACACGCTATTGTATTTTAACTGAATATCACTCGTCCATTATGTTGTATTCGAATTTTAGTGTCAGTTGTAAAAACTTTTCATATTTAATTCATACGCAGCACATAGTTACTTAGTATAACTTTCTTGCTAGAAGCCATTATACATGAGACCATTGTTGACCATGTTTGGTGTTGTTCGTTGTTGTATTTGACTATTGCTTATATAATTTATATCAATGTTTACATCGATTTATCCTTTCTTCAATGATGTACCCTGACCGAAGAAAAAGAGTGATTCGCAGCCTTCTTGACACTACTGAACAAAAGGATTGTGTGCCAAGCTGCGCCTTACAAATTTGTTCGGTGGACGGTTTAGGGGTTTGAAAGGGCTAACGCTTCAATGCTGGGAATACCAGTGTTCAAGGTGTGCCTCGATGAGGACGACCTTCATTTGTCGATGATGAGGAACTAATGGAGCCGAATGGAGTTATTGGGATGAATATGAGTAAACGCTTTTGAAAATTTCGAGGATTAAGATTTGAAGTTAGTAGTTTTTATTAATAAAATAAGGAATAGAGTAGTTATGTACTCCAGATATTTTGTAACAAAGCATTATAAATGACTTCAGTTGTAAGACTATATATCGTACCTGCCTCAAAGTAAAGCCTCTCCCACAGGATTTGGCGAAGAAGTTGCTCCCATATCGGCTGCCTAGTCAAAATTTTTGGCAGTTACTCATCACTAATAATAGACTACCGAAAAAAAAGGACATGAGGCGCCTAGCATTGACCTTGACATATTTATCATCAGCTGTTCGTGGCTCTTTAATAAATTCGGGCAAATGTAAGCGGGCTCCTCACGCGTACATTAATTGCATAATACATCCGAGACCACGTGTTCGCTTAATTTCTCTTTGCTTCCTTATCTGCTCCGGCTGGCGGAAACACTAAAGCAGTTTGGATGAGATTAGCTCGGCAATATGGTTAATATTCGTTGATGAAGCAATTCATCACTTATCTGTAATAACTGTCTCTCTATTTATTAGACATATTTGGCAAATTAAAAGTAAAACATCATGAATTCAATAATTTTAACTTTATAATCTAATAGAATAACTCAAAATTATAGAAAAATGTATTATTTATTATTTTTTATACCGATCCGTTCAGTGGTCAGATGGCAAAATGGTAATTAATCACTTTTTCTAACCAAGCGAATTTTTCACATTCCAGAGTCTATTAAGTACTAAAAAAAAAAGATAGAATAAGTATTAGTCAACTGCCATTGGTAATACGTTACGTAAGTATAAAACAACTTCATGATTTTTCAAATGTGAAAAATGTCTCGGTTGGGAAAAATGACATTTTGCCATCTGAGGACAGAATCGATAAAATATTATTCAGGACACATTAATGGCTGCAATGTTAAAAGAATTTACGAGATATTTCAAATGATGGAAATCAGGTTAAATATGTGTTTGCAGTCAATTATAAAAAATTTTATTTTTATTTAATGGAGATAGTTTAATAAATGAAATGAAGTGTTTTCGATTTAAAATACCCTGTTTTTTTTTTTCCATTATCAGTTAATAATTTTTATGAATCCTTCGAACACCTATTGTTATTATTTTATATTGATAATTTTGTTTATATATGTATATACAGTCAAGAAATGGCCAAACAAAGATTTAATACAGGTTCATAATGAGATGGCATGGCCCGGTTGCTTACGCATATGCAAATGTTGTTTGTCAACTATATTCAGAACCGACAACGCAAACCAGCAAAAGACGACGTGATAAGTCGAAAGATATTACTGTTTAAAAAAACTGGTATTGTTTATTTTAGCCAATACCCATAGCTAATGTATCAACTATGCATGTGTATATAATAAATATACTACATAATACCATATATATTATACGTATATGGGTGTGCATATATCCGTCCATAGATAAGCAGTCGATCCGAAGATAAGTTGTTTCTAAACTTTGACCAAAATTCGTTAGTATCATTTACAAACTAAAACTGTTTATGGAAATTTTGAAATATGCATAAACCAAATCAAAAACTTAGAAGGTGAAGGGAATATTGATCGCACCACTTTATTAAAAAGACATTAAATAGTTGTAATAAATTCTTATTTCTTTTAAACGTTTGACAGAAAAAGAGCTATTGTGATCGGCTTTAACTACATTAAACAAGACATTTTTATTATTAGCTTCCAGTTCTAGTTGTTTGATGAGCTTTGAAATTATTTTTGAGTTTCCATCTTTAAGGAATGACCGGGTTTTTTAAACATTAACATTTTTTCAGGATTCTCTTTATTGTGTTAACCTATATGAGTATGTTGTTAAAGAAGTAACATATTTCGAGAATCCCCGTTATACAGACTCCTGAAAGATAATTTAGACTCCATAACTGCTCTTTTGAAAAACTGCAACAGATGGCCAATCACGCCAAACCCGTCCTCGACCTAAGGCAATGCATAACCACAAAGAACTTACTTGTCTCGCCTTTGCCAATACCGTCACATCCTAGGATTTCTGTCCGAACTGCTTCATTTTTTTGGTTTTGCACGAATTTACTAGCAACAAAAATTCTGTGGACCTCACAGGGCACTAATTTCGAGGTCTTTTAAAGTCATCTATCAGAGCTCAGTTTAATAACGGATTCCAATGAAGTGGCTGGTTTTGACAAGACTCTTTTTCTACTAATTAAAAGAATTTTAATTTTACATAATACATGTTGTTTTATGATTCGGCATTAAGGCTTTTAAAGTTAGTATACTTACTTTTATGTTATAATGTAATAACAGTGTTAAAGGAACAGTGGACTGAAAATGACGGATACCCAACTAAGTGATAAAAATATTAGAGAATAAAATATTCTAAAATATATTTAATTAATTAACAGTTGATAACTATTAATATATGATTTGTCTTCAATTGTTTTGCTTTATTTATTTATTATTGCTTCGCTTTTAAATTTTTATTTTACTTGAAGAGTGTATAACTATAATTTTTATTTACGTCTAAGCACCTATTAGAAAAAGAAAAATTTACAGATATTTAGTACATTTAATGTAAATATGTGTTATTTGCATTAGACATATGTGTATGGGTCATGCAAAAATTCAACTTTCAGTCAGGGCTAAAAATTTCTAAACCAGATATTTTTATTTCTAAAGTTTTTAACAAGAAATCAACTGACTTCTAGAAATAAATCTGAAAAATTCCTTTTAACTGGACAGTTTTGAAGCTAAAAAGAGTGGCTATTATATATAAATCACTTAAGTAAAACAATAACGTGCAATTGTCAGTTTCCGAAAAAAGTGGACAGGTTTTGACGTGAACCCCATAATATTTTTACTTTGGTTGAAACACGTTTATACCTCTCTCGTGTTATTAATTAATAGTTGTAGACTAAAATATTTAATCTGAAAGGGTTTATATTTAAACAAAATCTAAATTTTAACCCATTTGGATTATTTAGAGACCCCTAGTTGTCTAAAGTTTTTTTGACTTTAGTCTTTCCGTCTCTTCTCTGTCCTTTCTCGGGAAATGTTGGTGAATTCTTCCGACATCAAAAGCTTTTGCTTCTCCGGACGCCAGTACTACTCGTCCAGGTCGTGTCGAATTGTCACGTAGTTCATAAGGGATTGGAATAATGTATTAAATGGAAGATTTGACAGGCTGATATGTACCAAATGCATTAAGGGAATTACATCATAACAAATCCTGTATTATAGGTTTAACATTTTTAAAATAAAAACGAAACCGCAAGTCCAGCCCCTCAAGGCTCGACAGTTCTCGCGTCGTGCCCCATTGGGCTAAACGCCTACTCACTACTGGCTCAATTATTCAAACATAGTGTGATGTCCCATCTTGCCTTGTGTTGGCTCACTAAACTGGGTGATAGCGGTTCAAACACCAGATGTGTGCTGTAATCAACTGTTTATAGAGATTGTCAACTCCTGACCCTTTGAACCTCCTTCCTGTAGGGGGTTCAATTCTGGTACAGCTCCTATGCACTAATAGGACATTTCTGGGAGATGAACCTTTTATAAGACCAGATGCTCATACGAGTGAATAAACAATAAACATGCAGTAAGTTATTCCTTACAGGAGCACTATGGCTACACGCACATACGTCAATTAAACTGAATTTAACATCGATTTTTTTTTTAATAGCCATCAGTAGAAACAGTTTTATAAGAAGTACTTTGAATCTGATAAGAAAAAAATAACTAACTTTGATAAAATGATATTAAGATATATATTTTAACAACATCAATTAAGAGGTTTTTGAAACGTCAATAAAAAGTGATAAGATTGAAGGTTAATTTTTTTTCATGATTTTGAACTGTTTTTTGTTTTTGTACTTTGTAAATTTAAAATTTATGTTCGAATGAGATGAGGGATTTATTCATGGTGAACTTAGTCCAATCTTTTATATCGTATTTAAATATAAGGATAAATATTTTTAAATATTTTCTCACACAATTGTGAATAATTGACATAAAAAAAAATCATAATACAGAATAAGTACTTACAAACAGGATTCAGATAGTTACCTGAAACAATAAAGAAGATACTTATTAGAATCCTTAGGGGGGGGGGGAGATCATATAAATGACTAATATATATACAATTTTAACAGTTATGCAAGTAATAATTTTTTAAAAATTTGTTTCCTATTAACAGAAACCTACGAGATGATTCTTAATTGGTCTAAAAAAAATTTCAAAACTTAAACTACGGCTATTCAATTTTCCAAAACGATTCAACGAATAGTAATATTTCTTGTTTTTAAGGACGTCTATGTAATGTTAAACATATGCACAATAGCCATCTGATTCGATTTTTATTTTAAATTCGTACAATAAATGCGACGTTTCGGACTCATTCAGTACATAATCAAGCAAGCCAAGTCGTAATGCTCGAATTATGAAATAAATATTTAAAGTGATCAATAAATAATAAAATATTTTTCAGAATGATGGACTGATTTGAGTCCGAAACGTACCATTTATTTTATGAATTTATAATAAAATTCGATTCAGAAGGATGTTGCGCACAAGCCGTGATATTCAAATTAAATTTACTTCGAGAGCGTCTAAAATGGTTGTTACCTCATCAAAGGTGTTTTTACAAATCTTGAGATACGCACTACGCAGAAAAAAAAAAAAAATAAGCCAAAGAAAGTCTTATTGCTCAAGATTGATTAATTGTTACCCAATCTGTAAAGCTTCTTAACAACGAGATAACCGGCACCAAGTAAACAAATAAATTATCACAAATTTATGTTATGTTTCCCCCAGTTATATTTATAACTCACTTTTTGTGCAATACGTTAAAACTTATGATGAAAACTTGTCCAGAGGGCAAATAAGGGTAAATTGTTTTCTTGTGAATGGAGATTGGAGAAATAATGGGTTAGTTAATAGGTCTTTATCCTTTTCAATTAGTAATTTCCGATTAAAAAAAACAAATATTAAAATTATCTGTAGTATAGTAAGATAAATGAACTTAACTCATTATTACTTAACTCATTACTTGGAGGGAACCAGCATTTAGCCACTTTAAATAACATGAAAGAGTCAAGATACATTCTTGCAGAGAATGTGTTCGGAAAGGCATATAGGAATGGTGTCGAATTCCGACGTAAAAATATCTGCAGGCGTTCTAAATATAAATAGGAGAAACTTCACAAAACTACGCTGATAAATCACTATGATAAGAGTTATATAAATCGACTACGCTAAAAAAAATATTTTTGCGGCATTTTCTGACTGACAACATATTTTTTTCAATAAAACAGAGTTCGATTCTGAGTACATAGCCTAACCTTAAAATTGGAAATGATTTATTTTTTTATTTGGAATTGGCAGATTAAAAAAAAAGATGTTAGATTCCTTTTGGACCATCGAATTTATGGTCGACGTTTCGATGTATGCATCAAGTCTTTGAGTGAGATAGTCAACGATACAAGCGAGATGAAAATAGTTTAATTGTCTATTAAAAGCTGTCGAACTGTTACACAATAAAGTTCCATTTTAAGATCATCTCGGATACGATGCAGACTGCTGCTCGCTGAACTGAGGGTTTTTATTTATATAGACGGATACTTACTAGAGTCTCGATACAGAAATATATCTATTATACAACTGTATACAATACTCGAATAAACTGTTAATCAATATATAAAGGATGTAGGTAGCTTTTCAGAGGATATATATATATTCATTTATATTTCTCCAGACCCGCAAACGCCACGATGTTACGTTCGAGTTTGAATAATTAAAATATCTAGATAGTTAAACAGGGCTGCCATCAACTTTCAACTCTTTAACTAATCTTCAATTAAATCCTGAGTATATCGCATTAGCGTAGTTATACAAAATTAAACCTTGCTCAATATATTCAATCAACTTACTATTTATCCTAATCTTCTCTTAAACATTAAGTAACTCACTAATATACAGAATGGAATTTATGGTTTATTACAAAATGTTTTTTGAAAAATGATTAAATTAAGTATGAATAAAATGAGAAAACGATTACAGATTTACTAGCTAACAATAAAACTTGATTCTTATTATTATACAAATACAGGTTCAAGATGGGAGTCCAAATCAAGACTTCAGAGGTCTCAGAGCTCCGCTCGAGACCAATCCTTAGCCCTAGGTTTAGTCACAGAAAGAAACAGATCCGCTACAGGCAAATGCCCATAACGAAGTCCCTGCCTCGTCCCCAAGCTTGTATCACATACTCTGGGACCGAGTATCTATCCCTTGAGAAGAAGGCTTTTTATGCAATTAAGTAATGTGACTTTCTGGTCTTTTTAAAAGAGTTACGGGCAGCAAGCTGCAAAGAGGTTAGGACGTTACTCAAAACACTCTGTAAGGACCACCTTAACAGCTGAACCCCACATAAGGTAAGCAAGTAACGAATCAAGGCCTTTGACAGTAACAATTCCTGCGTAAATTTGCAATGTAAAAATAAAAAAAATGAAATAAGGTATAATAAAGGAAGATACAATAAAAAAATACACATCCTCATGTATATTACATATTCTATGCGTACATTATCGGAATTAATGGTATTATAGTATTAGTAGAATTAGTGGTATTTAATTGCAGATTATTATATATATATAAGTTAATGTTTATTGAATTACAAGATAAGAAAGGTTGGTAATAAGAACACGTAGAACGTTATAACAAGACTGCTTTATTTAGACCAAGATACCTCTATCTATAGGTATTACCTGTAAACATATACAGATAACATATGTTTGGGGATTAAGGCTGGGCACTAGCGGCGCCTGGACTTAACTCCCCCCCACCAGTTTACGAACACCCATTCGCAAACTTTGAAGTCCAACACTCGGACGTCTTAGTCCATTCAAATAATGCTCCGCTAATGTTACAAAGGAGCAAAGGCCAGCCCCGCCCGTACACAGCCTGTAATCCCTCACATTAAGCTCTAATCCTATAAAACATAAAAACCAACTGTCACTTGTAAACAAAAAACATAAAAGAAAACTTTGACTTTTAAAAAAAAACAATACTTCTGTGGGAAAAATCACATAACTATAACTATTTACAATGTTCCTCGCGTGTATGCTGCGAGGACACTCCAGCTCATTCCTGATCTACAACCTCCCCCCCCTGGTGGAAGCTTTAACTGTTCTATGTGGACATTTCGCCGCTTCTTAGGGGGTCGTATACTCTCAATTGTCACGACGTTGTGTTCCCTAATCACGACCACTTTAAATGGGCCCTCATATCGCACCAGCTCTTTGCTCCTATTTGACCCTAGTTTTTTATAGACGATAGTCCCGATTTTAAGTTCCCCCATTCGATCCCGGACTTTGAGGTTTTCCCGTTCCACTCGTCTCGCTTTGTCCTTCGTTATCCTTTCTCTGACTTTGTCGCAAATTTTCCTCAAACCGACAGTATTACTCGCCATTTTCTCCGCCATTCCCTTGTCTGCTACCGTCTCTGCCCCATTTCTCCGTCTTTCGCGCAGCCCAAAGAGGATCTCGAACGGGGAGAACCCCGTCGCGGTGTGGATCGAATGATTGTAAGCGGCCACCGCCTTCGGCATTGCCTCATTCGCCGGCAGACCCTTTTCCGCGTGATATACCCGCAGGTGGTCACTCAGGGTGCTGTGCAATCTTTCTATCCCTCCTCTACTCTTAGGGTGCCCTGGGGTATTAAGATGCCAAAAGACATCGAGAGTCTTCATTTCTTTTCGGATGTTGGCATTGTCAAATTCTCTGCCCCCATCCGACGAGATCCGGTCTGGTACTCCGTAAAACTGGAACCAGGTATTTAATGCCAGCATTACCGCGTCTGATGACCTATCTTGCACCGGGTGCGCCATGGCCACTTTGCTAAAGCTGTCGATTGTGGTAACCCACTTATACCCCCTCCAAGTGAAGGTATCCACTTGTAAGTCACTCAACGGTGTCTCGGCGGTGGGCGATTCTTCTTGTCACCCCCGTGGCGGATGTCTGTCATACTTCGTAGTGAGACAAACTACACATGCCCCTATCATTTCTTGTATGCTCTTTTTCATTCCCCACCAAAAGTACCTCCGCCGCAACGCTTGCAACGTTTCCTGAACTCCACGGTGGTTCGTTTTTCCTTGGTGATAGGCCAGCGTCACTTCCAGCTGCTGTTCTCTGTCTTTGAGTGTCTCCACCATCGACGTGCACCGAATAAATATCCTATCCACTCCAAGTTGTTCCGTTCGCCAGAGTCTACGAATTTTCTCCCAAATAGTGGCATTCCCTACAAATACATGATGGGTCTTTCCGGGTTCCGAGGCATCTTTCAATGCACGGCAAATTTGGTCGTTCCTAACTCCTGGTGGCGACCAAATCGTCGCGATTTTACTTCTCCCATAACTGTCATATGCGATATGCAGCCGCCCTGAGGTCTTGGATTTCCAAATGATCTGCCGTCTTTTGTCGTTCACAATCCCTTCTGTTACTTCCATTTCAACAGGTCTTTCGGCGGCGGAACCTTCCTCTTCAAGGGTTTCCTCACCTTCGCTATCTCCTCGCGTACCGAGGCTTCCATCCTCCCCGGGTGTCCATTCCCGGAGAAACTGTTGGATTTCCCCGGATGGTTCCCCTTCTTCCAATGCATTCACAGTAATGGCTCTGGACAGCCAGTCTGCCACTACGTTCTCTTTACCGGGTTTATATATGATCTCCATATTGTACTGGGACAAAAACTCTTTTCACCTCGTGACCCGCGCCGAGGACTCCTTTAACTTTCCTACCCATTGTAGGGGTCTGTGGTCGGTGTGAACACGGAATTTTCTGCCGAAGACATATGGGCGGAAATGGTCTATAGCCCAGACGATACCTAGGAGCTCTCTCTCTAGAGCACTATACCGCGCTTCCGTTTCTGTGAGCCGTCGACTAGCGTACGCCACCGGGCGCTCCCCACCGTCTCTCTCCTGCGACAACACTGCCCCCAGTGCGTATTCGCTGGCATCAGCGGTGATTGTGAAGGGATGTTGGAAATCGGGAAATGCTAATATTGGTTCCTCTTGTAAGCTAGACATACATTTCCGGATGTTCTGCTCCATGATTGGGGTAATTACCACCCTCGCTCCCTTTCGCAGTAAATTATTAATAGGCACCAGGTATGCCGCCATGTCCGGCACAAATCTTCTGTAATAATTAAGCGTCCCCAGAAGTCGACGGATCCCCTTTACATCTGTGGGCACCACCATCCTTCTAATCGCCTCGACCTTCGTAGAGTCTGGCTTAACCCCCTCCTGTGAGATGGTGTGGCCCAAAAAATTGATTTTTTTCTTCCCCAACAGAGACTTCTCCATGGACAATTTTAATCCGAATTCGCGGACTCTTTGAAATACACTTCTTAGGTGCTCAACGTGCTCTGCCTCCGTTCTGCTGAAAACTAACAGATCGTCCATGTAGACCTGGCATACCGCTTCGTCTATTCCCCTCAAAAATTCATCCATTAGGCGTTGAAAGGTAATCGGGGCGTTTTTCAGTCCAAATGGCATCCTGGTAAATTGATAATTCCCCCTCTCAAATGTAAAGGCCGTTTTGTCTTGGTCGTTCGCACTCATCTTGATCTGGTGATAGCCTGCCTTTAGATCTAGGGTACTAAATATTGTCGCCCCGTTCAATCTGTCTAATATGTCCTCAAATCGGGGAATAGGATACTTCTCGTCCGTCGTGTTCTCGTTTAACTTCCGATAATCGATAACTACCCTGTATTTCTCCGTCTCGTCCCCAGGTCTATTTTTCTTCCTCACTGCCCATAGAGGACTGTTATATGGCGAAGTGCTATCAATTATAATCCCTTGCCGTTTGAGACTCTCTAGCTCCTCTCTAATATGCCTACGTAGTGCCTGCGGATATCGTCTCTCTTTCACGTATGTGACGCGTTCTTTCTTTAACTGGATCTCGTGGACCGTCTTCCCAGTCGCTCCTAGCGTGTCTCCCTCTACGTAAAAAATATCCTCAAACTCCCTCTGTAGGCCTTCCCTCCAGCCCTCTATTTTATTAACCGCCCCTATCCGCGCTCTTCCGTCCCATATAGTCCCTTGACATTTATATTCCACTTTCCCCAACTTAATGTTCCATTTTTCCCCGATATTCTCCACACGCGCACCTACCTTCCCCAACATGTCGCACCCAACTATCACCTGGTACTCCCGCGGCATGTTTCCTACGATATGTATCTTTAGATCTCCCCCTTTCTTCGCCCACCTATTTAGCCCTATGACTAACTCTCCCACTACCTCGCAAGGGCCTCCCAGGGTGATTAAACTACAATTACATACCTGAATCTGGAGTGCTCTCTCTCCACCATACAGCCTCTCCAGCGCTCCGCGGGACATGATGGTGTTGGTGCTTCCCGTGTCCACCAGACACATCTCTCCTCCTTTGACCCTAATTATTGGCAACGCACACATCCTCTCCCGAATTGCATTACATCTCAGGATGCGGTTGCCTCTCTGCCGACACGCTCCTCAGGCTTCATCACGTTGCTCCCATCTACGTGACTCGACCTTCTGCCCTGTCTGTCTCCTGTTTCTGCTGCGCCTCGCTTCTTCTCCTTCAGTTCCCGAAGTCCCTGATGACTCATCTTCTGATGATCCACTCTCCCCATGTGTCATGCTCCGTCTCTCTCTTACTTCTTGAGTGTTTACCTCCATTGGTTCTGGTCGTTGGTATTCTATCCTCCGGAAGATATACGGGCAATGCCTCGCGATGTGTCCTTCCTCGCCACACTCAAAACATTTTGTTCGAGGACACTGTGCCACTAAATGTCCTGCCTTTCTACATCCGTGGCATTTTCTTTCTTCCCTGGGCGGGGCATACCTCGGTCTCGTTCCTCTAAATCTTCTTTCTCCTGTCGTTCCCTTGTCTCTGCCAATAACGGACGTTTCTGGTCTCCTCCAGGTTGGTTTCAGGGTCCGGGTTCTTTTGTATGCAACTCGGCTCCACTCATTGTCGACGTCTTGCACCCTCACTTCTTCCTCCTTGGCACTAGTGTCGATCATTGATTGTGCACACTCCGAGAACGAGCGCTCATCAGAGAATCCTTCCTTTCTTCCTGTCTCCTTGGCCAGTTGCACTTTTAGAATTGTGGATAAGAATCCCATTCTACCCTCCACCTCTTCTACGCTAATCGACTCTCTCATCTTCTCCGTTATCTTATTGAAACGGACTACTAACCCCGCAGCATATTGCCCGTTACTTTGTCTTGGGGACTTTGTCTCCCTAAACATTTGGAATATGTCCTCCTCGGGAGTCCATCGTCCTCCTCCGTACGCCTTCTTCAATCTCATCTTAATTAATTCCCACGGGGTTTCTTCATCTGCCTGAATTTGATTCAGTATACTTCTCTTGACCCGACATATCAGGGCCGCCTTCAACGATTCCGCGTCTCTGGGATCTATTAAATTTTCTTCTGCTTTAGCTCCAATTAAAGCTATGAGACGGTCTCCTCCTTTTAGGAAATGGTTCAGCTCACCCAGTTCCCCAGTGAATCTCTCCAGCTCCGCAACAGCCTTCCTCAGATCCTGGGTATTCATCGCTTTTACCCTCATCAGCGCGAGCGCCGTGGCATGAACTTCTGGCATCGTTCCCACTCTTCTAATATCTGCTCCCTCTACGAGATTCAAGACGGGCTGTCTCAAAACTCCTCCTTCAGTCATCTTCTCTCTTTCGCGTATAGAAAAAGAAAGAAGAAAAAAAAACAAAAAAAAATTACGCTCGCACTCGATAACTCTCTTTCTCCACGGTTCCCGGGTTTCGGCACCAGTTAATGTTTATTGAATTACAAGCTAAGAAAGGTTGGTAATAAGAACACGTAGAACGTTATAACAAGACTGCTTTATTTAGACCAAGATACCTCTATCTATAGGTATTACCTGTAAACATATACAGATAACATATGTTTGGGGATTAAGGCTGGGCACTAGCGGCGCCTGGACTTAACTTATATATATATATATATATGCATATAAGAAACATATTTATCGGAAATTAAAAAATATATATGAAATAACTTTTTTTTTTTATCTTTCCCCTTCCTGAGGACGAACCTCATACGGGGTTAAATGAAATAACTGTAAACCAAAACGACATGAAGAAAATAAGACATTGCTCGTAAAATAAAAACAAAGTATTGACTCAAACACATTTTAATTCACGCTAGATTTACACGTTAAATAAAAAAACGCTGACCACCCTCAATTGACCCAATTGAATTATAACTGAAAGAAAATAATAATATAAGAAGATCCTGAGATGTTTTTTTAGTTTTCTACTGTAAATATTGGCCGACTAATGGAAATATATAAAATTAAAAAGGGATAAAAACGAGATCAAACCCTCCTGAAGTAGTGGCGGGGGGGGGGTGTTCAACAATTGATGACGCGGGGTTCCGTCCAGGTCAGTGGAGTTCAATAAATATCTAATGGGCATAGTTAAAGGCCTCTCATGAACAGCCCCGCTCTGCTACGTCTGTGTAATATTCAATGTCTGCTCAATTATTGACAATATCCGATGATAGTCTCCGATAATGACAGTTCGGACCGTCACGCGAGTCTCTTAGAATCGCGATATTAATTTAAAAAAAACTAATAAAGGGAAATAGGTTAAAAATCAAAACAAATTGGAGTATAACTTAGTTATCACCGCATGGAAAACTTTTATAAAGCAATTTCACAGTTTCCATTTTTTTCATTACCTCATTCATAATTCAACGGAAATGGACTACTTACATGGCGATTACGGATTTGGCTTTAGAGGCTGCGAAACACTTCAACCAGGAAAGCAATAATGAATGATGAGAAAGTTATAGTATTTCACGCTAAGATAAGCATAATTTTCGTACTTGAAACAAGAAAACGAAAATAATTTATCAAACTAAATAATAGTTATTTTTTATTAGAAACTTCTTTATTGGGGTAAAATTACAATCTGCCTTACAAGTAATTGTGATAAATGTTCTCATTTTCAATTTTTTCATTTACTCGCTCATTCATACAGTATTTACAAACACCCCAGAGACTTCCCAAATTCACATGGTTTGTCACCTCCCTCGAATGCGAAATAAGAAGCCAGTGGAGCCCACAGACGCTCAGGACATGGTTGGGCTGCTTCTTTAAGGTGAGCCCCATCACCTTATAGAGCCTTTTCAATCAAGTTGAGTATAGTGTGTATCAATTGAACAAGTCTAGAAAGCTGGTAAAAGGAATTGAGATGGAAACTGATTGAGATGTTTTGAGTGGATATTTCAATAGGCCTTGATTTCGAACCAAAAACTAAGTTGTCAAACTATAAATCATGAGACAAAATGCCAGATGAAAAAGACTGATTGTCTGCATGCCCTTCTGCGTGTGTCAAGACTAAGCTATGCATATTCAACAGTCGAGCGGATCCAAGATTCAGTGGCCTCGTTCGAAGGATGTCACGAGAAGTGAGTTAAAAGTCACTTCATCAAGCGTGTATAGACTTCTGTTTTCACTAGGAGCGAACACCGAGAATACTCTAATTGATCGAATCTAAAATCATAACTAGGATGCTTGTAAAATAGAATTCGCACCGCAGGATTGAACAGGAAGTGATGTGGTTTATGAGAGTTAGATGGAAACGAAGTATGACCGGGCAAAAAATACTTCATATCGTGACCTCTGACCCAAAGACACGCACGTAAAGTCCATAACCCACAAAGTTAAGAGTTAACATCGATCGCCTTATTAACTCAAACAGATGACTAAGCCCTGCTTGGAACATCCCAAAGAGGACTCTCACCACAATCTATTAACTATTAACACCTCATCCCAGGTCTAATTCATTCCTTCACTTGACCTCCACCTTAACAAAAAAATTCCCATTTTTCCCTATTCTTCTAATTTTCAAATTTGAATTTTGAAAATCATAGTTTCATGTACAAGTTCAATTATATGTTTGTTATTAGACTTAATAAGATTTTAGTATGGAGAACGAGATCAGTTCAAGTGATCAGAAACGGGCTAGGTTAAGGGTTTGCAGCAATGGTTAGAAGAGGGGAGGAGGTCAAGAGGACCCTGGCAATATCTGCTCTCTTTGGCTAATAACCAGTTATTGAATTATGTAAAAGGGGCTCTCCGGGGCGCTACGTGATTCTGGGTTGAAATCCGAAAAGTTTTTCTAATCCAAAAATAATATGACTCTCCCAAGAGGATAGACCTTGATGCTTTGAACGAGAGTAGCTAAGAGAAATAAACGTCATAAAGCGGAGGTGTTAAAATCAAAACCACTGTATGAACTGTATCGAAATATAAATTAATTTTCACTAAATGGAATGGGTAGTATAAATCCTCCTGGAACGCGTTGCCCAACGTTTGCATTAACAAATGATATGGCACAGTCCGCAATGCTCCAAGGCAAATATTAGTTTAACTTTTAGTAAATAGGAGCCACTGAAATACGAGGCCCGTCGTACATAGGGTGGTTACTTTCTCTCTTGTTTTATATATTCCGTGCTTCTAGTTTCCCTAATGAATTGCAGTTCTCTAACACAAATCCTTAGTTTAAATCTAAACATATTATCCAAACCATTTTCAGTAATTTTGTAAAGCTTTTTAAAGACAAGTGGAAAAGAGAAGTGGAAAAAAGAACAAAAATATTACAAAGAATTGGTCAATTCTAAACATACCAGCTGTAAGCACCTTTAATAGAATCTAAATAGATAACTGACAACTTGCGGGCTTGTAAGGGTTTGACACTTTTCAGAATGGCATTTTAAGGGTATGTTCTCAAAATCTGAAATCATTATTTTTTGGGGGCTATGCTGAGATCCCCGTTCCTTCGTTGAGACACGATATAATCCACAGATTTATTCCCTCGACTAAAAAAAAAAACCGATTAATTGTCATTAATTAATTATGTACTAGGTGCTGTTTGTGGATTAATAATTTGATAAATCAATAATTCTGTGGATGGAAAAACTGAAAGAAAAGCTTGTTTAATTAAGTAACGATAAAAAAATAATATTTCATTTTTACCATAAATAATTATGAAAAAAGAGGTTTTCTCGTTGAATCGCGTCACCTTAAAAGAAAAATTTTTGGCTACCATTGATTATGTAGCTGTAAAAACATTTGTATTGTCTTTCCACAACTTCTTCTTTAATGTAATAGCGCTTTCGACAGCTCCAAGCTGTCATCTTGAGTTATCTCTAATTGGTTATGTGGGATATATATCTCATCTAAAAGTATATTTTTTATCTAATTAACTAAGGTTGCTACATTCACTGAGACTAACCTAAAGTCGTAAACTGAGGAGCGTGGATGTAGCAACCTTAGTTAATTAGATAAAAAATATTCTAGTATTTTAGATGAGGTATATATCCCACATAACAAATTGAAGATAACTGTCGAAAGCGCTGTTACACTAAAGAAAAAGTGATAAGTTATGGAAAGACAATAAAACTGTTTTATAATTATACAATTCCTCAATCTGGCAGTAATTTTTAAAATAAAAAATAGTTTTTATACCTCAGATTTATAAAATAGGTTTTTGTTTTAATGTTCCTAAATTGTAGTCCTGATTATACTTAAGCGAAACGATGATTGCTGAACATGTGATGTCAATAAAAAGGTTAGTTTGAGAAACGTGAAATAAATAATACGTGCATTAAAGTAAGATTTCATAAGACTTGTTACATGACAGTTAACTGTTCTTACGTAGGAAGTGGTTAAAGTGTAATACTTTAACTGTTTGTTCAACTCGACGCGCAACTCACGGTAGAGTGGGGGATTTGATTTCGGACGATTCACGACGCCTATTGACAATGTCCGCACCAGTATGACCCGCAACTTCCGCCGCATTGTCCAGCCATAGTGCCCCCACCAGCAGAAAAATAACAGACCTCAGTTTGCTGACGTCCTGACGCCAAGGTTCAATATTGACTGACCCGATAATTATCAATCCCACTCGATGAAATTGACATTGCAGTCTCACAACAACATATCGGCTAAGCACTACCGGGAACTGTCCGTTGCATATTTAAAGTTGGAAAATAACTAATGAGGCGTCTCCTAGAATCCATTTTACGTTAACTTGTTTGCTTGCTTTGATAGGTGCCTAAATAGGTGCATAATTCTCGGAAACAGTGCGGTTTCAAACGACCTTCTTGTTTGTTAAAAAGACTAACTTTGTGGCCATAGAAATGGAACACGCCACATTTGAGCTGAAAGTAGAAAGAATGCGGTAATAGTTGTATGAATATACTGAAAAATAGACAAATATAAGAGCAATAGTGTACCTGAGGGGGGGGGGGTCCCCACAATCATTTTTTCACCCCTCCCTTTCATCTGTCATGATTATGAAATTTAAAAAATATGCGTGCTGACCCCGACGGCCCGAAAAGATAAGTCACCTAGTGGTAAAATCGAGACCTAGCGATACTTCCCATAAAAAAAAAAAAATTAACAGATAATATAAAACATGACAATATCATTCAAGACTTTTCTAATAAAAAGGATTATAAGGAAATATAAAGGATAAAAAGGAAGAATAAGAAATATATAAACAAGATCACCTTTAAATCATTATTTATGCAATCTGTGCAAACATAAGAAATACATTTATTTATGTCCAGTAATTGTTAATGACCCTTCTTGATTAAGATTGACATAGAAAGGGAGGCAGATTGGGGACCAGCTCGGGAGGGAAAAGCACTGGTTTTGACCTCGATAAGATGGGAAACACAATGCAAAATTGTTTGGAGGCATAAAAGATGGAACAGAGTTTAATGAGATTGGAGTAAGGCAAGACGAGTTACTAATGGCTCCCCAATGATAAAATTGGAGCCAAATAATTAAAATTGAAGTGAATGGATAACGGATTTGATCAAGCTGGTGATCTGTTAATTTCTTCGATCAAATTGCCTGGAAGACTCCTGATTGGTCAAAAACTTCTTCTCTTCTCCGCCTGATAACCGCTGATGAAATATACTCCATGATGCTTGCTAGCTCAAGCTTAAACAAGAATGTTCAACTCAGCATTTTTAGACCGCGGTAAATAACTGAAGGCATTTCTAGGCCAGACGGAAGAGGTCTCTGGCGGAGTCGTGATGAGCTATCACGGCCCACTCTAACTATTC